>CM065458.1:12534927-15093050 GCA_032872475.1 Leptopilina myrica (nomen nudum) | reverse complement strand
TCGAAACAGAGAGAACTAAGAGGCCAAGAGTGAGGGAATACAGAAGGAGAGCGAGAGAGAGAGAGAGAGAGAGAATGGCCAAGTTCAGAGAGTAGAAGAGCTCTCTCTCTTTCTCTCTCTCTCTCTCGCAACGGGAAAACGAGAAGAGGGATGATGAGGAGGAAAGGAGAGAGAGAAATCCAGTAAAAAGAAGAGAATCGAGGGAGAAAACGGCAAAAAAAAACAAATTCAAAGGTGAAAGGAAGGGAAAAGCCGATTGGAGGGAGAGAAAAGTGGAGGTGGAAAAAAAACAACATTAGGTAGAATAAAAATAGAAGGAAATGAAAAAAAAAAGAAAAAAAAATGAGAAAGAAATGAAAAAGAGATTGTGAACAAAGGAAAAACGAAAAAAAGAAATTCGTATATAGACGAGAGGGAGAGAAAGAAGGGGATGGAGGGAGGGAAAAAGAGAAAGGAACAGAAAGAAAAAAAGAGAGAGAGAAATAAAACAGAAAGAAAAAGATAGGGAAAGAAATAGAACAGAAAGAAAAAAGAGAGAGGGAAAGAAAAAAGGGAGAGAGAAATAAAACAGATAGAAAAGAGAGAGAAAGAGAGAGAAAAAAGGAAGAGAGAGAAAAAAGGAAGAGAGAAATAAAACAGAAATAAAAAAAGAAAGACAGAAAAAAGAGACAGAAAAAAAAGAGAGAGAGAAAGAAAATAAAGAGAGAGAAATAGAAGAGAAAGAGAGTAAAAGAAAAAAAAGAAAGGCAGAAAAAAGAGACGTAAAGAAAAAAGAGAGAGAAGAAATAAAAAGTGAGAGAAATAGAACAGAAAGGAAAATAAGAGAGAGAAAAAGAATATAACAGAGAGAGAGAGAAAGAACAGAGAGAGAGAGAAAAGAAAAGAGAGAGAGAAAAACAGAGAGAAAGAAAAAAGAGAGAGAGAGAGAGGGAAAAGAAAAGCAAGAACGACAATGAGAAAGAAGAAAAGATTTAGGAGAGAGGACGACGAAGGAAGAAAGATTGAAAACGGGGACAAAGGAGAAAATGACAAAGACGAGAGGGGCGATTGGAAAGGCGCAGGCAGGCAGGCAGGCAGACCGAGAGAGGCTTCTTTCAACGTTTCTCTATGTACTGCAATAAACGCAACGCAACGCGATAAAGAAAAAAGAAAGAGAGAGAGAGAGAGAGAGGTACCCTCTGTCCTTCCTTTCTTAATCTCTCTTTTTACCTCTCCTAGGCCATATTTGGCTTCTATCTCTCTCTCTCTCTCCCTCGACGCAATTCTCACTCCCACCCAACTTTTTCGTACCATCTCAATTACTACGTTCACGTTATGCGCCTCCGCGTTCACAGTGAGATCGCGTTATACGTGGGTGAACGGGAAAATGTCTTTTGAATCCTTTCTAGGTCGCTCTCAATCGCACCACCACCGTCAAGTTCAGGCGACTTGAACCGTATGCTGTATATATGTATCTTTGCCTTAGAACCACACACTAACTATACGAAACAAGATCTCAATAATTCAATTTTCAAAATAGAAAATTCAAAATTTTATTTTAATATATTATCTGTCTGGTATATTTATATTGCTCGGAAGCAGGATTCACGCAGTTAGTCCCTTTTTTCCTCTCTCTCTCTCTCTCCCTCTTTTTTGCTATCCCCTAAAATTAATAAAGTCCCCCTGGAAAAAAGACTGAAATCATAAATTTTCTCCCCCTGGGTTTTTTTTTCGAAAAAGTTTTTATAGAATTTTGTCTGTTTTTTTTGTGTGAGTTAATTTTCTAGCTGTATACTTGAAGAGAGGAATCTTTTTTGAATCCTTGAAATTTGAAATGAAGGGAATATTTTTTAGTAAATATTTTTTTAGTAAACTAGAGAAATTACTAATTGCAAGAAAAGTTTATTGCAACACTGAAAACAAAATTTATTCGATTCAAATAATTGATTATTTGACTATTATCAAATAAATATTTACTTGAAACAAATAATTTTTATTTGAATGAAATAAATTGTATTTGAATCAAATATTATTTAATTGATTCAAATAAAAATTCAATAAAAATTTTGCTCAATTCGAAATATATTTACCCTATTCGAAATAAATTTTATAATTATAATTTAAAAAATGTTTACTAAATACGAAATAAATTTTACTGAATTGAAATTAAATTTTACTGCATTCAAAATATATTTTTCTGAATTTGCAAAAAAAAAATTATTTAATTAAACAGAAATTCTTTCTAAATTCGAAATAAATTTTAATAAATCAACAAAATTTTTTTTGAATTCGAAATAAATTTCACTGAATAATTTAGAATAAATTTTACTGAATTCCGTGACAAAAATTTTACTGAATTCAAATTAAATTTTACTAAATTTACAATAAATTTCATATTAAATTCGAAATAAATTTTATTGAATTTAAAAAAATTTTTTTACTGAATTTAAAAGAAATTCTACTGAATTCG
The DNA here is from genome assembly GCA_032872475.1 of Leptopilina myrica (nomen nudum). Classification (NCBI taxonomy): domain Eukaryota; kingdom Metazoa; phylum Arthropoda; class Insecta; order Hymenoptera; family Figitidae; genus Leptopilina; species Leptopilina myrica (nomen nudum). Next base: position 15,090,601 of record CM065458.1, on the reverse strand, counting down.
AAACAAAATTATACTGAATTCGAAATAAATTTTACTGATGTCAAGAAAAATTTTACCGAATTCAAAATAAATTTTTCTAAATTCGTAATAAATTTTTTTCTAAATTCGAAATAAATTTTACTAAATTTAAAATAAATTTTATACTGAATTCGAAATAAATTTTATTGAATTAAAAAAATTTTTGACTGAATTTAAAAAGAGATTTTTACTGAATTCAAAAGAGATTTTACTGAATTCAAAAGAAATTTTTCTAAATTCGTAATAAATTTGATTAAATTCGTATTAAATTTGACCAAATTCAAAATAAATTTCACTAAATTCGAAGTTAATTTTACTAAATTCAAAATAAATTTTTTTTACTAAAATTAAATGAAATTTGCCATTATTTCTAAAAAGAAAATTTTATCTAATTTTTGTGGAAAAACATTGTCTTCGCAAAATTGATAAAATTTAATAGAGAAAGAACAATAAACTTTAAATAGTAAATTTTGCTATTTATCAAACGAAATTTTTCCAAACCTAATTTCCTAATTTTCCTAATTTTCTAATTCAAAAGCAAATGGACAATATGTACTAATTAAAATTATAGTAAAAAATTTTACTTGAAGTTAGTAAACAGTTTTTCCAATTCGAATTCAGATATTTTTAATAAATACTCGTATTGTCTCAATTATTCACTACTTTGCTACACATTTCGGTTGGTTTTTTTCAAAATTACTTATAATTTTGCTTATAAAATTTATCCAATACGAACAGTAAGTTTTATTTCGTAATTTTAGTTTAATTTTAATTTTAACTTTATTTTAATTTTAGTTTAATTCTAATTTTAGTCTAATTTAAATTTTTTACTTTATTTTAATTTTAGTTTAATTTTAATTTCAGTTCAATTTTAATTTCAGTTCAATTTTAAATACAAGACAAAATTCCCCAAAAAGAAGAAAAACGTCCAATTTTTCATGCACATAATAATATAAAACACGCTGCGGGAAAATATTTTTCCCCACACTGCGAGTGGACAACATAAAGAAAAAGTTTTCTAAAAAAGGTTTTTCTTTTTGTCTCGATTTTTCCAAACAAGTCACACTGTTCTGTGTGTCTCTCTACTTCTTGTTCTAATCAATCGATGCAGAATGATTTATCGACAGGCCGTCTCTCTCTCTCTCTTTCTCTTTCTCTCCCTCAAAACTCTTGTACTTTCCCGTGGTTTCACCGTATTCGTTGTGCATTTCTCTTCTGTTTACGCTTTACGACGTAAAGTTATTAGCTGACAGACTGTCGACAAAGTATTACGTTTACGACTCGTTTTAATTTGGCCAAGACTTTTAGTGGCGCATAAAAGGAATGTTAACATTCGCTAAAAGACCACAATTTACAATAAACAAAGACTTTCGACCAAATTAAAGCCCAACTATTGTAAAATATATATACGAAAAAGAGATATTCTTTCAGATGAATTTTCAGTTTTTTTTTGTTTTTTTTTTAATAAAAAGTGAATAGCGATAATTTTTGAGGCACAAAACACTTAATTACAAAAATGAGAAAGATTTGTCAACTTTTTTAAAAATTGTGAAAATATTCCTACTTTGAAAATAGAAAAAATATTCCAACTTTTTGGAAATTGAAAAACTACTAACTTTTCGAAAATAGAAGAATATTCTACAATATACGAATACATTAGAGAGAATAAAGAAAGGAATAATACAAGAATAAAGGGGGCGAAGAACAAAGCGAAGAAGAATATTCGAGAAAATCTTTTCAGAAAACATTCCCGACAAACCTTTTTCGAAAAATGATGATTAAAATTTTCCCCAAGTCTCAAGAATCCTCGAAAATTCTCCACCGTATATAGTATACATATATTTCAGGAATTATAATTTCGTTCTTTGCAATTTAAAGCCGGTCTAGCGAGAATTTTATTCAGCAAAAGGTGATCTTCGTTCTATGGAACAAGATCCTGTGTGTGTATGTATTTTTGAGACGCTATTCGTTTCACGAGGAGAAAGAAAGAAGATGGAAGCGAAGAAAATAAAGAAAACGAGAGAGAGAGAGAGAGAGAAACGCAAAGAATGAGATGAGAAAAGAAGTCATCGTTCTTGCAGAGAACGGACGTAAGCAAGGCCAGGAGAGAAGGAACAGTAAAATTGTGGAGAATGTGTACGCGCCATCAGGGTGGCCTAGATTTGAAGTAAGACCTGCTTTCTAGGCAAGCATTTCTCTTTTCCACCAAGAGCAGCAAATGCACATACACATTACACTCACAAACGCAAAAAATATTGCGGAGAAAATCCACAGGGTGTGCAAATGAAAGATTCGCATTTTCCCATTGAACGCAGAAATTTTCGCGTTCGATTTCACATAAGGAACACGATCGTGACCAATGGAGAGAGAGAGAGAGAAAGAAAGAAAAAAGAGAGAGAAAGATCGAATACACTCGATTTCCGGTCATGTCCCACTTTTTCCGGTTCCGCTATTCGTCGTTTTTTTTTATTTTGTTTATATCCTCAAAATCCCATCTCTTTCTTTTCTCTTTTTTTCGTAAATATTTATCAAACGGTAAAAATATATAGAAAAGAATATTATTTCTTTTTCCGCGTCAAGGTCGAATTCTTCACTAATGAGTCAACTTTTAAAAAACATGGAATTTATTTATTGTATTGTCACACGAATGAAAAAGATTTTTGTTTTCACTATACACAAAAAATTTCCTTTTTTTCCGAAAAAAAAAATTATTATTTATTTACGCAGAGATCTTTCTCGAGAAACTTTTCACTGTGCTCTCTAAAAAGAATTAATGAGTTCGCGGTACTGACAGTTGTTTTTGTTATTCGCTAGAAAAACGAGACAATAGAGTATTTGAAGAAAAAAAAGAATTTCATCACAGTACATCGAGAGTTTCTGTATTAGACTATATTATGAATATTATTGTGTTTTCAGAAACACATTTTACTTACATCAGACAACAAATTTTCGTTTCCAATTTTTTCCCGAGGAGGAAAAAGTATTAATTCGAAAATATTTTTCGGAAAAAAATTACAAATAAAACAAAAAAAAAAAACAAAATACAAATAAAAAAATTACAATAATTAATAATAAATAATAAATCAATAATAAATTAACTATAAATTAGTAACAAATTAAATTAATAGATTTCAAGAACAATTGTAACTAATAAATCAAATTGGGTAATAGACAAAACGAATAAAAACATCAAGATTCGAAACATTGTTTGTAAATAAATCAAATAGATTGCAATAATAAACTAAATCAAAAAATGTTTAAATTAAATCAATAAATAGATCAAATTAGAAAAAAATCTCTCCGACTTGAAAAAAAGAAAAGAATTGAAAAAGTGACTTTTATAGGTTAGGTCTAGAGAAAACTGTCATTGGCAAAAGTTGACAATTTCTTTCTACTCGCAAAACATTTGCATTTTCTATCAATAGAATATTTAAATATAATAGAACCTCTCACAATTCAGGGAAATGTAAAAATTAACGAGAATCAAGCACTGTGTAGAATAGAGTAGAAAAAGAGAAAGGCGATGATTGGATAAATATAACTGTCTATAAAGAACTATTCAATTGAATGCACCTTTAAAAGAGAGTCAATCTTGGGAGGAGATTTTCGAAACAAAAATCTGAAGTCTGAATCTAAAACATTTCCTCCTTCAGTGGAAAAAATACGAAAAATGATAAAAAAGAAAAAAATTTACATTTTTGCTGAGAAAATGCTTCAAAGTAAATAACAAGAACTGAGTTTCAGACAATAACAAAAGTTTATATTTATTTAATCAAGAAAATTAAAAAAAGAACTAATTAAAATGATGTTTAATTCATATGAAGAAAAAAAATCCTCAATTAGAGATCTTTTTCTATGTACAATATAATTGTTGCACTTTCTCCAAGATCAACAATCTCATGAAAAAAAGTAATTACGTGTCATGATAAAATAGAGAAAGAAAAAAAAATTAAAAATGCTAAATCGGTTAAAAATTCACTCGATATTTTTACTATTTTCTAAACATTTTCAATTGTTTTGAAGAGAAAAAATTTTTTTTCCCCGAGAAAACGTTTTTGTATATTTAGGAAATTTGGGAAGTAAACACAATTTGACCTTGATTTTGGGCTGTTAAAGTTTTACCGATAAACTCATCAACTATATTATTGGATGAAATTGCGCACGTGACCTACCATAATCCAAGATTTGAACTTGCAACGCGGGAAATGTGTCAAATTCAGAGAATGTGCGCGGCTAGTAGAGAAAGTTTTTTAATCGAGTTTAACAGCAAGAGGTGGTTTCAATGCCGTACGTCATTGTCACATACGCCTACGCATACTGAGCATTCAGCTGCGCGAGAAAAGGACGAGGGAGCCAAAACAAAATAGAAATCAAGTCGACGCACATTAATTAAACTGCTTATGGGAAAGAGAAACGAGAAAGAGAACGAGAACAACAAAGAGGAATCGTAGAAAAAGACTATATCTAAAAACACATCGTTTGCTCACTAATCAAAACAAACGACTGTCAGAAAAAAAAATGCACACTGCTTTGCACATGGCTCAACTTCCGCATTGAAATTTAAATACCTGGTCGAATTTTACTTTTTTCGAGAATGAAAAAAAAAATAGTTTCAGTCGTAAATGAAAGAAAAGAATAGTAAAATAGAAAATATCCTGAGATTATCTTTACCTTACCATCGCCTGACCCACAAATCAAAGCACACACTATGTAAAATTCCACACACACTTAAAAGACAGTGCCAAGGTTCATGGAAAAGAAAGCACACGACACTGTCAAGTTTTTTCGACGTATTGCAACGGAAATGAAACACTCGCGTACTGACACTCCGAATGTCGTGGCATGTATTGTACGTTGAAATGAAGTTTGGCAGCTGTCACTCACCGTTTGCTCGAAGAAAACAGCACACAGTAGTGGCGTAGCGGAAAAAGTCACTAGGGGGCACAACGTGATGGCGGTGCTTCGGTGGTGCAAAGCGATTTTGTTGTGGATTCTTCCTTCGTTGACTTGCTCTCTCTCTTTCCCGGTTTTCCACTTCTCCCGCGCCGCCAACTGCGCTCATGCCCCCACCCCGACTCTCAACCGAGAGAGAGAAACCCCTTCTACCACCCGCACTGACAGTATTATACCGGCGAACGATGCCAGGGCCGTAACTAGTGGAGCGGATACAAAATTTCTTTTGCGCCCATTGGAAAGAAAATTTTCCTTTTTAGACAAAAAATAATTTTCCCTTTGTCACTGTTCTGTTTGTACTTCTGTTTGTTCCCTTTTGTAATACTATTGCTCCTCTACTCCCAGTGTTTACTGTTCGTAATTTGACAAATTAAATATTTAATTCAATTTTCGATACGAGAATCGATTTATGAATTTTCTTTTTCTTTTCTATATTGTGCGTTGTTAGTTATGAATTTTTTCAACTATACTCCGTTTGTCACTTTTTTTCACCAATTTATAGAAAAAACAATTCCAATAGTTGGTTTTTGAAAAATAGGCACTTATCCGGGCGACATTAATTAACAATTCGGCCCTGATTTCGTCTTGTCAGCAGTAGACGTTCAAAATTTTCATCCTAATTTTCTATTTGTACGCAAAAATAAACAAAATGACGTTTGATTAATATAATCTATGACTGTAATTTAAATTTAAATAGTTTAAATATTTTTAAAAAATTATTTTTACAGTCATTTTTGAAGAGAAATTCAGTGGTGATAAAATAAATAAAAATACAAAAAATATTTTTAATTTTTTTTTAAATTGATGTGTAATTTTGTACAAAATTTGTTTTTGCATCTAGAAAAAAATTTCAAAATGAAAAAATTGATTTTTACAAATTTTTTTCGAAAAAAAAAGTTTTTCGACTATTTCTCAAATTTTATTAAAATAAATGTTATATTCCAAAACAATGATGTTTTGTAACATTACAAGTTTTTGAATTTAAAAAATTGAACTGAAAAATTGAATTTAAAATTTTAAATAATAATTAAATTTAAAAATTCATATGACAGGAATTTTAAAGGTTCTTTTAAAATTGAAATCTGCTTTCACTGGAATTGAATTATTTTCAAAAAATTTTGATAAAATTATTTATAAGAATTGAATTTTAAAAAATATTTAATTATTCATTAAAATTATTTATTTTTCAATTAAAAAATATTATTAAATTCTTACAAAAATTATTGATTTGAAATTTATTGAATTGAAAAAAAATTTTTTCCGACTATTTTTCAATTTTTAGATTAAATTACTTTTAAAAATTTTTTGATAAAATTATTTGTAAGGATTGAACTTTTAAAAAATATTGAATAATTAATTAAAATTATTTATTTTTCTATTTAAATATTATTAATTTCTCGTTGAACTTTCTAACAAAAATGATTGATTTTTAATTTTTTTTTTGAATTTCATTAAAAATTTTACATAATAATTACATATCCAAAATGTTATAGTATGAATTTTTAAAAATAATTGAATTTAAAAAGATTTTTAAATTAAAATGTTTGAAATTTTTAATTGTTGCAAAAAACTGTAATAATATTAAAAATATTAAATTATATAATTATCAATTTCTTATTTTTCTAAATTTTTTGAAAGATTATTAAAATTTTTGAATAATTTTATTCCAAAGTTCTGAAAATTAATTCACTTTCTATTTTAAATTGAAAAAATTGTTAATTTATTATTTTTTTTCAAAATTATTAAAGTTTCTGAATAATTTTTAATAAAATTCTAAAAAAAAATAATTGACTTTAATTTTATATTCAAAAACTAATAATTTATTAGTTTCTTGAAAATAATAAATTCAAGTTTTCGAATAATTCTATTCCAAAATTCATAAAAAATAATTCACTTTTGTAAGATTTGCAGTTGTAATTTTAAAAAATAAATAAATTTCAAAAAGTTTGACATTGAAATTATTTTATATTTTTTTTAAAATAAATAATAGTCAAAAAAAATTTTTTTTAATATTCATTATTATAATTTTCGTTAAACAAATTAAACAAATTTTGTTTAAAGAAAATTATTGCAGTTTTGAATAGTTTAATTTAGAAATTTAGAAGAAAAGTTAGTCCTTTGAAAAACTGTATGGTTAAAATTTCTTTAAAGACAATTCAATTATTTCAGAAAATAATTTTTAAAAACATGGAAACAATTTAAAAGTTTTTGGCAATTTTCATTAAAAAAGCATTTACCAAACTTAATTTTACTACAATTTTATAAATTTGTTTTGAAATTTAATCGTATTTTTGATAATTGTATTTAGAAAAATTATATTTTTTTTGGAAAAAATGCGTTTTTTTGTAAATTTTTATCAAAGTCAGAAAAAAAAAGTTTTTCTAACTAACATTTCTAATTATACTTTAATCTTTATTAAATAAATAAGTAAAATAAATTCCATTTTAGTGAAAAAAATTCCCACAAAAAAACAGGGTTTAGGTTCAAAAATGTAATACAAATTTTGAATTCGATTTTCATACGAATCTTTAATTCGAAAATGCCTAAATCTTAATTCCAAATCTTTTCTTATTTCCAAATGCCGAAAAATAACACCAAATTGAATTTCTAAAATATAAAATACAACTTTTCTAATTCACCAATTTTTAAATAAAAAGGTTATATGAAAAAATGATTCCAAATTTAATGTTTAAAATATAAAATACAATTTTCCTAATTCACCAATTTTTAAATAAAAAGGTTATGAAAAAATGATTCCAAATTTAATGTTTAAAATATAAAATACAATTTTTCTAATTCACCAATTTTTAAATAAAAAGGTTATGAAAAAACGATTCCAAATCTAATGTTCAAAATATAAAATACAGTTTTCCTAATTCACTAATTTTTAAATAAAAAGGTTATGAAAAAATAATTCCAAATTTAATGTTTAAATATAAAATAGGTACAATTTTCCTAACTCATTTTTTTTTTAAATTTGCACCTGCTCTCTTTCTCCGTTTTTTTACATTTTATGAATTTTCCTATAATGCGTCTTTAGGCATTTGAGTGTTAAATAAATTTTGTTACAAACAATACACTTGTGCATGACGCCACAGTCATAAGCTTTATGTCTATTCATGGTGTATTTATCCGAAGAACTATAACCACAAACTTCACAACTAAACAGCAAATGATTCATATTATAATTTCTATCATCATTTTTCGATTTTCGAAAATTTCTCACATTTTCATAATAACTTTTATTTGTCCTCTCTTCGGCACTGTGATGCGAATAAACATTCTTCTCAACACCCAGCTTTCGAATTCCTATTGAGGGCGTCAATTTATTTGCTTTACCTGCAACATTGAAAACAATTCGTTTAATAACCAAAAAAAAGGCACAAGTGCAAAACAGTTTTAAAATTTCCTTATAAAGTACTGTTGAAAAATGTGTGTATAAATAGTCTGCATAGAATCTGTTCTTGATGAAAACTTTTTCATAGGAAGATTTTTCAGAAGAATGTTCCTAAAGTTTCGAACGTTCAATTGAAGGACAATATTTTTTCTACTTCTTCTAATTCGTATTTTATTTACAGAAAAATGATTTCTAAGATTAAAACAAATTAATGTTAAACCAAATATTGTTTAATTTCAATTATCTTTCATTTTTCGACAGTAATTTTCAAAAAAAAAGAACTCAAGGCGATGTCAAAGTCGATGCGATTTTTGAAGCTTAATGTAAAATTCCAATCGACTGTGGGACACCCTTAAGTTGAAAAAAAAATTCGTTCATTTGAACGTTCAAAACTTTCGCCCCATTCAGAAGAAATAAAAAAATTTTTTTTTTAATTTCACTCTAAAACTTTAATCGTTCGCCTAATGAATAAACTTCTACAAATAATATTGCTTTTTTGCTACAATACAATTTTTTCGTGATTTACATAATATTTATATATACGCACACAACTAGATTTCTAAAAAACAAAAAAACATTTTTTCCAATTCCTAATTTCTCTCATGAACCATACGAATATGTTGCGTTAGATAATCCTGACGTTTGTAAATTTTCTGACAAATTAAGCATCGATGTGTTTTGCCACACTCATTCTTTTTGTGTCTAGTGAATTTATACTTTAAATTAAAATTCGCTCCACAATGACAACTGAATAAGAAGCGTTTATTTTTCTCCTTCACTGACGGATTGTGCGAGCACTTCTTTTCGTGTACGGTTTTTCCGCGACTAGCCTCAAAAATTCTATTACAAAATCTACAAGTCAATTTATTCTCCACTTCCTCCTCTTCCTCCTCGTAATCGTCTTCCTCTTTTTTTTGCGCCGATAGTGACTCGATACTGCGAATGAACAAGGTCGGAAAATTCTCCCCCTGATACAATTCACCTGTAACAAAAATTTTCTCCTTTTAATTATTGAAAAAGCAAAAAAAAAAAAAAAATTACAATTCAAAATTGTACTAGCGTGTGTATCTATATAGTGTTTTTGTAGAAAAAGCGGTTGCAAAAGTTTATCAATATCATGTGTCTAGTGTTTTTGTTGAAAAAGCAGTTGCAAAATTTTACCATCATGTGTCTAGTGTTTTTGTTGAAAAAGTAGTTTCAAAATTTTACCATCATGTGTCTATTGTGTTTCTCTAAAAAAAAGCAGTTTCAAAATTTTACTATCATGTGTCTAGTGTTTCTCTAGGAAAAAAAAATAATTAAAACCTTTTGAAAGAAGAATTCATGCAAAGAAAGCAATACAAATACTACAGAAGTGTGTGCCGAGTCCGTTAAGTTGATGAAGACTCGATGAATTTATTTAATTCTCCAAAATAAATTTCATGCAAAAATATGAAAGACTGAGGACAAATTTCTTTTTTCTGACGAAAATCTTTATTTAATTTTAATCATTTACGATGGATCCGTCGTAAGTGTCTCTTTAGAGCAACCGGTGATGCGTAGGTTTTATTACATTGTTTACAAAAATTGGATGCGCCACAATGAAGGAGTTTATGCTTTGTTAATTCGCTTTTTAGATTGAAAATACAACCACAATTGTGGCAATTGTAGATTAGCCACTTTTTCGGCTTAGTGGTGTTAATTATCGGATTTATGGAACAATAATTATTTTCGTGAAGTCCTCGACCGCGAGTTGTGGCGAAATTCTTTCTGCAAAAATGACAAGAAAATTTGACCCCTTCGTCTTCTTGTGGTAGTACCGAATTGGTGCCTTCTCCTTGCACTGATTCATCTGAAACATAAATTTTTTTTTCTATATTTAATGAAAGAAAAAAAATATACGTATTGGGAAAAAATATATGGAGTGTTTACAGAAAACCAAATTGTTTTAAAGGAACTCCGGTGGGAAAATGATGTTAATTTACAATATTTATGGAATTATTTTTGTTAATAGACAAAAAATTAAAATTAATAATAATATTTTAATTGAGACAAAAAAAGTATCAAATTATTTTAAAGAACTTTCCTCAAAAATCAATAACTTCGAAAATCTATACTATTTTAGTAAAATTCCCGAAAAGAATCCGCAATTATCTCAACAACAACAAAAAAATTAATAAAATTCTACGCAGAGATTTAATTATTTTCATAAAAAATAAAAATTTCACAGGAATTCAATTATTTACAATTTTTTTTTTTTGTAAATTTCGTCCCAAATGAAAATAATTATCTTGATAAATTTATTAAAACTCATCCGCGCAGGTTTTTAATTTTTTTTTTAAATAAAATTTTAATCCAATTTCTCGAAAATGTAATTATTACAAATTTTATTAAAATTAGTCAAAAAAAATCAATTAATTTATAATTTATTGATATAATTCCTTATTAAAATTACATTTTAGCAAAAATTCAATTATTATTCAATAAATTATTTTCCCACAAATTTAAATAATTGATTTCTTTTGAAATATTCAAATAAAAATTGATTTTAAAAGGAATTTTTTTGAAATAGTTTTGAAATTCTAGGGAAACATTTAATTATTATTTGCATAAAAAATAAATTTTTTTACAGAAATTCAATTTTTTTTTTAAATAAATTTTTTTAACAGAAATTCATTTCATTTTCATAAAAAAAAATTTTTTACCAGAAATTCATTTTATTTTCTTAAAAAATAAATTTTTTTTACAGAAATCCAATTATTTTCATACAAAATAAATTTTTTTACAGAAATTCATTTGATTTGTATAAAAAAAAATTCATCACAAAATTGTCAATTATTTTTTAATTTTACTTTTAAATTCTCATAAAATTCTTCGAAAAATTCTTCTTAATTTTTGTCAAAATTTTAACTATCTTTATAAATAATGAATTTCCAGAAAAATGTAATTCTTCTCGTAAAATTTAATTAAATTCTTGTCAGAATTTCAATTATTTTTTATAATTTTCCTCAATTCAATAATTTTCGTTATATCTATTATTTACATGCGAAATTTTGCCAAATAATTCAATTATTTAACAAAATTCTATACTCAAACATTATTTTAAATTTTATTGATAAAATTCTTTACCAAGATACAATTTCAGGAAACATTTAATTATTCAATAAATTATCAATTCTTAACTTTTAAATGATTGAATTTCCTAGAATTTTCCAATACAAGAAAAAATAAAAAGTTGTCTTAAAGGTGAATTTTATTTAATAAACAATATTTTTTTTGACAATAATTCAATATTAAAATTATTATATTGTCAATTTTGTAAAATAATTGAATTTCGAAAAGGATTTAAATTAAAATCTTTCTAAATCAGAGTTTTTAATACTTTTTTTTATTAAAAATTCAGTAGAACAAATTTTTTTGAATAATTTTAATTATAATTCTTTTAAAATTAGTTAAATTTCCTAATATTTAATTGTTAATTATTCAATTATTAAAAATAATTGAATTAAGAATGAATTTATTTAGAAATTTTAAAGATTTTCTTAAAAAGTTACAAATGAATGCAGAATTGAAATTATTATCAAAAGTAATAAAATTCTTCGCAAAAATTCAATTATGCTAAAAAATATTGTAAAAATCCTCATCAAAATTTTACATTTTATTGAAAATAATTAAAATTCTTATCCGAATTTCAATTTTTCAAAAATTTGAATAAAATTCTAAGCCAAACTTGAACTATTTTCAAAATCATAAAAAATTTCACAAGAAATCAATAATTATTTACAAAATGTATACAAAATGTATATACATTTTAAACTTTTTTAAAAATTCGTCAACAAGAATTTAATTATTTAAAAATTTACCTGAATTTTTTCATCTAAATAATTGAATTATTGTAGAATTTTCTATTTTTAGTAAAAATTGATTTGAAAATTAAAAATAAATAATAAATAATAAAACTTGACACAGGAATTTAATTATTTTTAATATAATTTTAAATTAATGATATTAATCATTAATTTAAAAAAAAAATTGTAGAATTTCAATTATTTGGAAAAAAAATATGTTTTAGGTACTTAATTTTTTTTTCATTTTATTTTCATTCAAGTTTTCTTACTCGACTCGGGGTGATTACATTTTTGTTATTAATAATTGGTCAGAAATTTTTAATTTTTGTTTCAAAAAGTCCGTATTTATAAATACTTTAACAAGTTCGAGTCCTATTGAAGAGAAAAAGAGAAAGAGTAAATAAGATTAAATAAGATTAAATTATTTAAATTATTTAAATTAATTAAATTAACTTATATATAAATTAAATAAATTAAATTAAATTAAGAGTAAATAAACGATTTTTGAATCAACAACTAAATATGTGTCGAAAACAATGATTTATTAACTTATCCCAATTTTCCGATGATCATAAGATTCTTCTAGATTATTGGTATCTTAATTTGTTACTAATATGTTGCTACTAATGAAATAACATATGTACAAAAAAAAGCATTCAAGAAGTGACGTTCGATATACAAATTACAAAGTAAGGAGAAAATTATAATTTTAACGATTCACATGTTCTTCTAAGGATTTAAAAGTGAGACAAAAAATGTACCAATAAAATGATTTTAAATTATTGTGATCATAATAATTTTATAATTACTTTTAAAATAAATAATTGTTAAAAAAAGATAACAAAATTGTTGCCAACCAGAAGGTTTCAAATTATAATAACGATACAAATACAAAAAGCATATCGAAATTCTTGCCAACTTTCTAGGTTGTCAACAAAGATATACTTTTTATATTTACCGCAAGCAGAAGATTGGTAACAATTTTAAAATGCCTATTTGTATTTTGCATCATCATTATAATCAATTATAATTTGCATTTATGATTAAATTTTACATCCTTAGAAAAAGTGTGATTACAGTTAATCAAAAAAATGCACACGGAAAATAAAAATTTAGCAGATTTTACAAAACTGATACTAAGTAGAGGATACAGCTTTTAACGAAACTGTGTTTTGTAAAATGTAAGGAATATTTTAGGATAAAGTACAAAAATTTCGTAGTACATACTGAATATTTTTAGAGTTTGTCCTGAAATCTCTTACATTTTACAAAAAAAAACTCAGTTTCGTAAAAAGCAGTATCCGCTACTCCGTAACAGTTTTGTAAAATCTGCTAAATTTATTTTTTCCGTACAATTACTTTTTTTTTTTTTTTGACACTAATTTTAATACTTAGTGTTAATTTAATGTTGGAAACTAGATCTAATCTCTATTGATACAATGTACTGTACGAAAGTGTCTCTCTAAATTATTTCTCGACGAATACATTTTGTTGCATATTTTACACTTCTGCGACACACCACAATAGGCTTTATGCTTATTAAAACTGCCTTTCGAGCTAAAATTAAATCCACATTTGTGACAACTAAACCTCAAACGTCTCAATTCTTTATTAATTGCTGGATTCTGTAGACATTTGTCTTCGTGACGCGTTTTTCCACTCAATGTTCCAAAATTCCTTCTACAAAATTTACACTCCTCAACAATGGCTGCCTGCGGTCTAATCAGCATATCAAGATTCCTAACTAATAAAACCGGCGATTCCATAAAGTCACCTGCAACACAACATCATCATGTTAAATAATGTTTTGAAATTTTTAATAAAATGTTGCATTTTTTTCAAGGACATTTTGAACCTTCAAGAGCATTTGAATCTGCTAAGAAAAAATTGTATTCAAATGTTTGTGACGAAAGTTCCAGAGCATCTGTTCAAAAACTGATTAAAACTGTTTTCGAACAGCTGCGTCGTCAAAATGGTTCAAATGCCTCTAAAAAAATAAATTTATTAATATTGTTTAAAATTTTAATTAATACTATAATTAATACGAACATTAATGGTATTAATGAAACAATGAGAACAAAATAATAACCGTACACAGTATAGCATGAAAACAAAAATTATTCCACATTGTGACAGTACTTACACATGCACATTATTTGAAATTGACAAAGAAGCACGAATTTATTGCAATGATTTTCGATTTTAGAGCATAAAATTAAAAAAATTAATTTTTAAGTATTCATGCAAAATCACAATAAGGATTCAGAGACTAGAGTGAAAATTCGAAAATAATAAATGTATTTTCCAATATTTTATTGTTACTTTATTCCTTTTTTAGTCAAATGGATTTTTTTGACTGTTGGTGAAATTTTTGATAATTTTCCAACAAAATGGGTAAATATACAAATATGTAAATTGATATTTAAAGAAATTCTGCTTAAAATTTGCATTTGCAATTTAGTATTGCTTCTTAATATTAATTATGTATAACAATATTATTATTATTATTATTATTATTATTAATATTACATTTATTATTTATTATATTTTAATTTAATATTAATTGTTAAATATTATTCATTGCTTTTTTAGTAGATAAAGTCAGGAATTGTTATTTAAAGTACTGAAAAAAATTAAATTTTCACACAAATTTTATCAATAAGAAAATTTTTGAATTTTATAAATTATTTTTTCGAAATTAAAACGAAAATTTAATATTTTTTTTTAAGTTTTGAATTTTTTCTCTTTTTTTTGTTTGTTCTTTATAAACTATTAAATTATTACGAGTTCAAATGGAGAACATTTAATTTTTTCTATGCCTGACAATAATTTTTTTTTGAATAACTTAATTCTCGAAGAATAATCCGAAAAATATTACGAAACAATTTTTTATTGAATAATTTAAACTCAAATATTTGCGCAAAATTAATTAAATTCTAAAAGAGTTACTATTACAATATTCGCATATATAAATCAACTTCAAAAGATTTTACTTTAAAATTTTAGAAAATTTCAATTTTTATTTTATTAGAATTTTAAAAAGAATTGAGATTTTAGAAAAAGTTTTGATAATTCAAATTATTATTATTAGAAATTTTAGTAAACTTCGTCAAAACAATGAATGGAATTATTTCAAAATTTCTAAATAAAATTATTTTTAACAGAATTAAATTTCAGGAAACGTTGAAATATTCAATAAATTATTCATTTTTAAATTTAAACAATTGAATTTTCTAGAAATTTTCAATCAAAAAAATAAAAAGTTGAAATAAAAGTAAATTTCTGTTAATAACTACATTTTTTTAGATTATATTCAAATATTCAAATCATTACTTTAGTTTAAATTTTTAGAAATATTTGACTTTTGAAAAGAATTTAAATTAAAATCTTTGCAGATCAGAGTTTTTAATACTTTTTTAATTAAAGATTCAGTAAAACAAATTTTTTTAATTTTAATTATGATTCTTTTGAAATTAGTTGAATTTTCTAATATTTAATTATTAATTATTCAATTATAAAAAACAATTGAATTCTAAATGAATTTATTTAAAAATTTTAAAGAACTTAAATTGTTTAAAATTGCAAAAATTCAAATTCTACTGAAATTAGTAGAATTTTGATATATTCTTTAATTAACTATTAAAATTAATGGATTTATGAAAAAATTGTAGTTAACAACGCAGAAAAAGTAAATTTTTGAAAAGTTACAAACGAATGCAGAAATTCAATTACTTTCAAAAGTAATAAAATTCTTCCAAAAAAATTTTTTAAATTCTTTTCAAACTTTGATTTATTTTTATAAATAATAAGATTCTCTTTCGAAATTCAACAGTCTGAATATAATTCTTGTAAAAATTATTCTTATCAGAATTTAATTTTAGAAAACATTTAATCATTCAATAAATTATTTTTTCAAATTTAAATAATTAATTTCTTAAGGAATTTTCAATTGAAAAATTGATTTAAAAATGAATTTTAGTTAAAATTTCAATAAAATTTATTCTTTGAAAAATTTCAATCATCTTTAATAAATATAATGAAATTGATTATCCAAATTCAATTATGTTTAAAAAATTTTAAAAATTTAATTATTTTCCTAAATAATGAAATTCTTCACAGAAATTCAATTTTTTCAAAAATTTAAAAAAATTCTTGAGAATATTTCAATTATCTATATAAATAATAAAATTCTTCACTCAAATTCAATTATTTCCAAAAGATGTTAATGAAATTTTACGCTATCGCATTTAAATATTTTTGTAAATTATAAATTTCATTGCAGAATTTCAATAATTTTTTAATTAAAAAAATTAATTCAATTAATTTTTTCAATAATTCAGTAATTATTGATCAAATTTTATATTAAATTCGATTTCAGGAAACATTCAATTATTTACCATATTATTAATTTTTAAATTTACATAATTGAATTTGTTGAGAATTCTCTATTAAAAGTTGTTTAAGAACAAAATTTCAGTTGAAATTTAAGATTACAATTGAATATTAAAAGTATTCAAACGTGAATATTTTAGATACAAAATGAATTTTAAAAAAGTTGCAAATTAAAATCTTCAAAAACTTGATTTTTTCATACTTTAAACTAATAATATGGTGGAATTAATTTTTTCGAAATTAATAAATTTAATATTTCGTAAAATTGAATTAAGAATAAATGGATTTCGTTTTAGATTTTTTTTTATTCTCAAAGAATAATTTTTGGAAAAATTATTTAAATAAATGTGATTGAAAGAACAATTCTAGTTAAAAATTCTAGAAAATAATAATTGAATGGAAATTATAAAAATAATGTTCGAGAAGTCAGAGATATTGTTCGATTAAAAAATAATTAATTTATCACTTGGTCATTTTTAATTATTAAGAATTGGTTGGATTTTAAAGTTTGAATTTAAATTTTTTAAATCTTAATTTCTAGGGAAAAAATAATGATTAAACGTTTATTTAAAAAAGAAGTTATTAATGTTTTCGAATAATTTTCCAATTAAAGAAATTCGTAATTAAATGTTACATAACATTTTTTTGGGGTATTTAACAATTTTTAGAAAAAACAAAAAGTAATTATCATGGCAACCCTGAATTAGGTTTTAACAATTTTTGTTAAGCTGATAAATTCATAGGTTTAAAATATTTTTTTCCTGCATTTATACAGATTTTTTTTTTGAAAATTGTTGAAAATCTGCCGATTCTTTCTTGTGGTTTAGTGTCAACTCTGGATTTAAAAAAATGTATAATAAATTTTTTAAAAGTATTTTTTACATCAAAATTTCGGTTTGTTGCACTTTTTCCCCAAATTGCAAAATACTTTTACAAAATTTTAAATACATTTTCTCTCAATGTGATCTTCATAGCAAAAAATAGTCTAAAGTATACAATATTAGGTGGAATACTCTTATTTTAATGGCGATACAACTTTTTTTTATTTTCGGCAAAATCACAAAATAGGAAAATACAGTAGCAGCAGAAGAAACACACGTTTATCTACTTCTAATCAAGATTTCTATTCTCTCAATTTTAAATCCTAATAACTGAAGTTAAAAATTATATAATTTTAACTTTATAACTTTTGTTTTTCGAATTATTATTTAAGCATAGAAAATTATGCTGAAAAAATAAACTTAGGCTAAATTAAAACCATAACATTTTCAGACACTTTTTCAAGAACTTTTAAGCAAAAAGTACATTTCCAAACATTATGATTGCAAATGAGCGATTATTATTATTATTCTCTAAAAATAATTTCAATTATTTTTTGCAATTTCCACTTTTCAGACGACTCCTCCTCAACACTGACAGCATCGAATATGTCGATTTAATCCGACAATTGTTCCAAAAACTTTATTACACTTCTCGCACTTGTGTATTTTGCCACAATCATTAGTCTTATGATGTATTAAAGTTCTCTGTTCACTAAAGTTACTTCCACAATTGTTACAACAAAATCTGTTACGTAATATGTTGTCCCTCATTCTTTGATTCCGACTGCACTTTCCTTCGTGAATTGTCTTCTTATTATTGTATCCAAATTTCTGATTACAGAAGCGACAATAATAAAAGTTCACATTGTCATCCACATTATCCAACAATAGTGGTGTTAGCTTTTCAATTCTTTTTACTTTAAGTAGCGGTATTTGTTCTCCTCTCACTGTTACATCATCTGTAACAGAAAATGCAAAGAAATTTAAAAATTAGAGATATTTAACAAATATAAAATAAAAAATCGTTGATGAATTATTTGTCAATAATTATACAATAAATATAAAGAATAATAAAGAATAAGTGTACAAATTTTAAATACAAGAAAAGAATGAGAAATTGCGAATTTTAGTGGGGGGTTTTTTTTTAATTGTGCAAAAATTGTACCTCTAGAAAATAAAGAAGGGGAAAACTTTGAAAATATTGTATTTTGTCGTAGGTTTTTTACAGACTACATCACAGAGTTTGTTGTACGAAGAAAATAACAAACTTATAGATAATATATAATTTGGCAAAATAACAATTTTTAGAGAACAATAAACATATTGTGATTCTTATGGAATTAAATTTACACCTTGAAGGTGTTTCGAATATATTTTTTTTCTTTCTTTCTTTTAATCGTCGTATTAAAGGTACATTCTTTCCGCAACTAAAATTTTCTTTTAAAACATTCACTTTAAAGAAAGTATTTTAAAAGTTTTTGCTTTAAAAAGAGTCATTTAACTGACTTTTGTTTTAAGATTCGATTGTATCATGTGAAACATTTCTAAATTTTTTTTTCGATTCTTAAAGACACTATCATTTAAGAATGATGGACATAACATTTAAACTCATAACTATACATTTTTGGTAAAACAAAATACGCCTAAGTATTAATAACAAAATAAGCCTAAGAATATAAATTCCACAAACATGATAAATAAATTTTAAATGATAAATCTCGTTCTTCCAAATACTTTTTATCGAAACTTTTCAGTACAGCAAAAAACGATTTTAACATCTACTTTCATATTAATAATAAACATCTTCTCTGTAATTTAAAGTTTCCATAACAACTTTTCTTCACTCACTACACATGATTATGATTCTTATGATTATGATTATGATTCTTCAAACCACTCAATGTTCCAAAAATTTTACAACATTTTTTGCACTCGTGTATCATGCCACAATCATTAATTCTATGTTCAGTTAATTGACCCTGTGAACTATAGTGACTGCCACAATTTTTGCAACAAAATCTATTGCGAAAAATGTTTCTGTCAATATTTCCATTGCGAGTGCAGTTTTTTTCGTGAATTGCTTTTTTAAATCTCTGTCCAAACATCTCATTACAGAAGCGGCATAAATGGATGATATTTAAATCGACTTCTTTTAATGGTTCAATTTTTTTTACCTTCAAAAGTGGCAATTGTTTTGTGATCCTTCTTATATCTGTAACATAAGAAAAAATTGAAACAAATTTGAATCAAATGATTTCGTTTTTTGGTATATTATAATACAATATTGATTTTGCTATAAGATTAACAAAATTGGGGACGAAAAGAAAACGAAACAAAAAATGTTGCTTTGTAATATAAATTGGGAAAAATGAGGAAACGGAAATAAAAAGAAAAAGAAAAAATTGTAAAATAGGAAAAAAATAAGGAAACGGAAAGAAAAAAAGAAACAATTGTAAAATAGGAAAAAAGGAAAAACAGGAAAAAAATAAGGAAACGGAAAGAAAAAAGAAAAAAAAATGTAAAATATATAAATGGAGAATCGTGAAAAATAAGGAAACGGAATTTTGAAAATATTTTTCTATATATTTCTTGATACATATAATTTTTACACTTTATCGAAGTGCATTTTAACAGAATATAATATTATTTTGGAGTAATAACAATATCATTGCGACATTTAATTAAAAATTACAAAAAATTGTAGTTTTCCTGATAAAATTTACTCGCTTAATATAGTAATTATTTTTTTTTTGTCAAAACTAGTCTTTCATTAAAAAAAATGTATTTTTTATTCTTTTTATCGAATATCTGATAATTAAAAATGTATTGCAATTTTTAGTAAATAATAATAATAATAATAATAATAAAGGAAAATTGATTTCATTTAACAATTTATAATTTTCTTTTCTAAAAACTATTTTTTTTGACGAAATTTCATCAAATACTTTAATTCAAATTAAAATTAGCAAAATCACCACCAAAAATAATAAACATGTTAAAAAATAATATATTTCATATTTTATTTTCTTGTATATATTATTATTTATATTTTAATATTATATTTTAATATTACATTTTAATATTATATATTTAATATTATATATTTAATAATAAAATATTTAATATAATTTAATATATTTAAATAATAATTATTGCAATAGAATTATTCTGAAAATAAAAAATACGAGCGTGAATTATTCACTTCACTTGGCTAATTATTGATTTAAGAAAATAAATTGGATCATTATTTGAAAAATTTTTGTTCATAAAATTGTAAACATTTGATTAAAAAATTGATCGATTTTCCAAACATTAGTTATTGATCTTAAGAATCATGAAAACTGATTATAAATTACAAAAAATTTTTTAAAAATGTTATTACAATTTAATTAATTTTTCAAAAAGTAAAACTAATTGGTACCAGATAAATTTTAATTTCAACTTTTCGTTAATCGTTTTCATCATTTGAATGATTTGAATTACAAACTAACTCAATTAATTCAAATGTAATAAAAAAAAAAATTTTTTTTAAATCAATTTAAAATAAATTTTTTATTAAAAACATTTTGTTTTGAATTAAAAAAAAATGTTTCCCTTTTCATTCTGATTTCTATTATTAACTATCAGTTCGTTTTTTAAAGTACTTTTATAATAAGATTATCAATAATAATTTCAATAATGATTTTAATTTTTAAACATTAATTAATTGAATAATACTAAACTATCATGAAAAATTAATGGAAAAAATAAATTATTAATTAAAAAAAAAACTAACATTTTTATCATACCTAAACCCCTTAATTTTATATAAATTATTATTGCATTAAATAATTCGTAAGTCACATAATAGTTAATTATTAATAGTTTGCAATAATAACAACAACCATAAAATATAATACAGTCGAACCTCTCTGAATGCAACTCTATTTTTAAAATTATTTTTTCTATTAAAAAATGTCTAACAAAAATTATTTTCACTCATAGTTTTCCAAAATATTGTCAAAAACTAAAAATATTAATAAATTTAATTATAAAACAATTTTTTAAGGATTATTCACAGATAATAAAATTTTACAAATCGAGCTGCATTCCGACAAGTGTTCACTGTATACCAAACCGAAAATTCTAATGTCTTTAAAACCAATGAAAAAAATAACATAAATAACTTAAAATGTGTACTTAACGAAAGAACAAAAAAAATTATATAGTCAAAATTAATAAAAATAATTAAATAATAATAAAAATAAAGTGCGGGCGGATTAGGATTTGTAAAAACCCAAAAAGAGTATACAGGAAAAATAATTTTTCAAAAATTAGAAATAAAAAATAAAAAACAAAACAACAAAAAAAACTTAAAAAAACATAAAAAGAAACTTTAAAAAAAAATTTGTAAATTTGTAAAAATAAAAAAAAATAATGATAATACAAACAATAGTTAATTACTAAAAATCTCTCGTGTGCCGAACGCAGCGTTCTTCTAGAGTATATAATTCATACATCAGTCACTGGTTAATTAAATTTTTATAATAAATTATGCCGTTTTCGAATATGATAATTTAAATTATGTAGAGTGACAAAAATTTTATTGCATATTTTGCACTTGTGCGTTATGCCACAATCGTTAAACATGTGTCTCTTTAAACTTCTGTCGTGTTTAAAATTACTGCCACAATTGCGACAACAAAATCTATCTTTCAGCATGTTCTCGTTAATTTTAAAATTGCGACTACACGTTTTTTCGTGTATTCTCTTTCTCGATTCTTGTCCGAAATTCTGTTTACAAAAACGACACAAATAAATGATATCTCCATTCTCATTATATTTCCCCGTTGGAATTAGTTGTTCGATTTTTTTTATTTTCAACAGCGGCTTATTTCCGGCCAACGCTTCTGCCTCATCTGTAACATAGAGAGAAAATGAAGAATAAATGAATTAGTGAAATTGTAATTTATATTTTTCGAATAAAATTAATTGAATTAATGGAAAAAAATTAATTATTGACTAATGTTCAATTTTTACATGTTGTTCTGTTATTATTCGTAATTTAATTAATTATACGTTTTTGAAAATAAATAATAATTCGTAAAGTTTTATATGTGAATTAGGGTTTATGTACATTATGATCAAGAAAAAAAAAAAAGAAAAGTGGCTGTGAGGTGTGTGTATCCGTCTCGCGCCCCTAAGGTCCATGGTTCGAACCCTCGTAGATACGGGATTTTTATTTTCTAGTTTTCAAAGTGTTTTGGGTATAAATTTCCGTTTAACCAAATAAATAAGTAAATCATCTAAACTGAAATACAGATGGTTAATAATAAAGCGAGTATAAATAATAAATAATAACCTTCAAAACTGTTCCCATCACCAAAAAGTTAAGAAACCACTCCACCTTTTCTACACAGAAAATAAAGTAAATAAATATAATACAACAGAATTATGGTTCTATGTACAATTTCCAAATATCTAAAACTGTTCAATTAGTTAATTATTTAGAAATTATTAATTAACTTCAGTAATTAATTAATTAACTTTATTGATTCAATTTATTGAATTAATTAATTAACTTTATTAATTCAATTTATTGAATTAGTTCAACAGTTTTATAACCTAAAAAAATGGCGTTTTTCTCCCACTTCTCTACAATATGGATGCAGAAGATGTAGAATAAAGAAAAATTAATTTCTTTCATTTAATAAGATTATATTTTATTAAAAAAATTTTCTTGACAAAATATTGTCGAAAATGTAGTTTTCTTAAATATAATGTGTGACCCGCTTCTGAGAAAGTGAAGAAGAAGCAAACATTTTTAGGTTATGTTTACAATTTTTGGGAGTAAAAATACAAAAAGAGAATTAATGATTGTTAAGAATTGTTCAACATCCGCTTTTCGTTGCGTTGGAAATATTGTCTAAAAAGTTTCAAATTTAAATAATTAAAAGATTGACAAGAAAAATCAAACGAATCAAACACAAAAATAACCTCTCAACGAGCATCGAAAGTTTCTTAATACAAAAAATTTCCTTACAAACTTCGGAGTATTTACTCCGTAAATTTTAGTGACAATTGGTGTAAAGACTTTAATATCCCACAGTCCCACTTCAATAAATGTTTAGTGTAAAATTTTCCCGAACATTTAAATTAAATTTTCGACAAAATTCGGCCTATTTTAGCCGAATATATGTAATTTAAATTTTCAGGAAAGTTTGACGCTAAATATTTATTGCAGTTGGACTGTGGGGGGCTAAAATCTTAACACAATATTATCACTAAACTTTCGAAGAACAAACACTCCACAGTTTGTCACAAAACTCTACAAAGTTTGCAAGTAAATCTTTAATAAATTATTTAGAAAACTTCCGGTCCCTGTAATTCGTTCGCTTCTTACCCACTCTTTTTACCTTTTTTTCAGAAGCAAGTCACAAATATTTTCCTCGAAACAATAATTTTCAATAAACAATCAAAATAAAATCCTTAATTTATTCAAATGAATCACATTAACCATTCTCCACAGCTGCATAACATTTCTGAATATGACACTTCAAATTACGTTGTGTTCCAAAGATTTTATTACACTTTTCACACTTGTGTATTATGCCACAATCGTAAAATCTGTGTCTATTCAAACTTTTAATTTGCTTAAAATTACTGCCACACTGATCGCAATAATACAGAGAGTGTAACAAGCTTTTTTCAATATTCTCATTTCGACTGCACGTTTTTTCATGAATTGTCTTTTTGAATTTTTTGCCAAACATTTGATTGCAATAGCGGCACAAATAAATATTCCCACTGTCATTAACTCTTCGTCTTCTTCTTGGAAGCATTTGTTCAATTCTTCTCACTGCTAGATGTGGCACTTGGTCCATAATCCACGATTCGTCTGTAACATAAATTGAAAGACAGAAAATTACAAAAAAAAAACGTTATCGATTGTTAAATACAAAACAAAATGAGCCTAAATTGTAAACAAATGTAATAGTGAAAAAAAATCAGGAATTTGTGTGGAAAAAATTGACCGATTATTTATGCTCCTAATTTTTATTTGTTAAAGATATTCCTTTCTTTGTACAATTTACATTCGTAAGAATAGAAAAGTTGCTTTTCATCATTAATTTACAATTAAATGAACCTACCGAAATTTTGTCGAAAGTACCTACCATCTTCTTTTTAAGAAATATACAACAGTTCCTTAAAATAATAATTCTATTTACAGCATTTTCTGTATTTTCGACTATTTCCGAACACGATAATTTTAAGGTACACAATATGCTCGAGACGTTATGTTATCCAAAAACAATTAAA
Source organism: Leptopilina myrica (nomen nudum) (assembly GCA_032872475.1). Lineage (NCBI taxonomy): Eukaryota > Metazoa > Arthropoda > Insecta > Hymenoptera > Figitidae > Leptopilina > Leptopilina myrica (nomen nudum). Next base: position 15,065,894 of record CM065458.1, on the reverse strand, counting down.
TTTTCTGCACTTGTGAGTAATGCCAGAACATATTTAATAATTAAAAAGTACTTCCTGATTGTTTGGCATAAAACTCTAACTAAATTTCACATCACCACTACAAATATGATTATTCAAACCAAATATTGTGCCAAAATATCTACTACAATTGTCGCACTTGTGCGTTATGCCGCAATCATTAAATTTATGTCTCTTCAAACTTCTGTCGTGTTTAAAATTACTGCCACAATTGTTACAACAAAATCTATTACGCAGTCGACTTCGGTCTGTTTTTCGATTTCGACTACAATTTCTCTCGTGAATTTTCAGTCTACTTTGTTTGCCAAACTTTTGACTACAAAAACGGCATAAATAGACGTCTAGACATTCCTTCAAATCTTCGGCTCCTTGTAGCTGTTCAATTCTTTTTACTTTTAGCAGCGGCAATAGTTTTGTGTCCACCTTTTCATCTGTAACACAAAAAAAAGGATAATAAAATGACAAAAAAGTAATAAAAATTCCGTTCGCACTCATTCCTTAAGGACTATTCTTAGCATTTTTTTTGTTTGAATTAGTTTTTGTTAATTAGTTTCAAAAAAATTCTTTAGTTGTAAAAATTTCTTTATTTTACGATGTACAGAATTTTATATAGAATGACAAAAAAAAAGGAAAATTATAAAATTCTAAACTACTGAACTAAATGATATTCTTTCACACTTTTCTTTGCGTTTTGACGATTTTTACATCTATCAGTCCGATGATGTCTCAGCAAACTGCCTAATGTACCGAATATTTTATTACACTTTTTACACTCGTGTATTTTGCCACAATCATTAGTCGTGTGTTCAATTAAATGCTTCTTTCGATTGAAATTGCTACCACAATTTTTACAACAAAATCTCGTGCGTAACATGCTCTTTTTCATTTCACGATTAAAACTGCACGTATTTTCGTGAACTTTCTTACTGCTTCCGCGTCCAAAATTTTGCTTACAAAATCGGCATAAATAAATGTTCACTTTCACATTGTCTTCTTCTGGAGGAACTAGCTCTTCGAGTCTCCTTACTTTTAGAATCGGCAATTCTGCGTTCATTAATCTCTCATCTGTAACATTAAAAAAAATGGTGATGATGATGATGATGATGATTGAAAAATAATTTTTTTAGAGTAATAATTTTTATCTACGGAAAAATATCAGATACATGATGTCGATGTTAATCGAAATTCAAGCACAGAAGGTAGAGAGAAGGAAAATCGTAACCATTGGGTAAATTTATTTTTTTGGAAGTGCGTCACATTTATTTTCTTTTTCTATATTATAAAAATAGGAGGGGAAAATTCTCTCACTTTTCTACGGGTAAAAATTTGAGCGCTTATTCGCGAGACGGACATGCGTGAAAACAGAGACAACAGAGGGGACGTTACGTTACGTGCACTAACTTTTTTTTTTTTTTTTGCCCACTATTGACATTGATAGTTTCGTATATGTTTCTTCAAGCCCAATATTGTTCCGAAAATTTTATTACACTTCTCGCACTTGTGAATTACACCGCAATCTTTAGTCGTGTGATGAATTAAAGTATCCCTTCGATTAAAGTGACAACCACAATTGTTGCAACAAAACCTGTCACGTAGAATACTTTTATTAATTTTTTCATTCCGACTGCAGTTTCCCTCGTGTATTGTTCTCTTATATTTCTTGACAAACTTCAAGTTACAATAGCGGCATAAATAGAAGTCACCACTCTTGTGTCCATCGTCCCATGATTTTAGTTGTTCAATTCTTCGAACATTGAGCTGTGGCATTCTTGTCATTATTACCCCATCATCTGTAACATAAATTGAAGAACAAAAAATTACTTCGAATAGAAGTTCTCTCATTTCTAATTGTTGATAAATTACATAAGCATTGAATAGTTGACAAATTTCATAAATAAATGCTGTTGATAAATGTAACAAATAAATTCAGCTAAAGGTAACAAATAAATTCGGATAAATGTAACAAATAAATGTAGAACCTAAAGGATAAATCTAAATCTAAATCGTTAAATATAGCAAATAAATCAAATTCGGAAAAATTCAAGACAACATTAATTCGGTTCAATAAATAAATATTTCTTTGTTTGAATGTAAGAAATTGGCACTGGATCGAATTGTTGCCAAAAGACAAGATCAATTTTTGATTTGAACCAATGAACTATTAGTAGAAATATGGATCAACTCCGAAACTGATCACAATTTGATTCACTTCATCATTTTCGTACAAATATGAAAGAATGTAACACAAATCGTTAAAAAAAAGAAAAATTAAAAAAATATATTTTTCTCGATAAGCAATTTACAAACTACAAAGTGTATTTAAACGAAATTTAAACGAAAAAAGCGCCAAATTTTCATTATGGTGATAAAATTTACACTGAATAAAAGTATTTTTCATTAGTGTCTCTTAAACAATTTTCACTGTACGAAATAGGAGGCAACAGTCACATCCTACGATTTCGGATTTCGGATCACAATACAAACACGAAGAATTTTTAATCAAATTGCTGTTAATTAAAGACCTAAAAGCAATTTATTGAACTAGAATATTAATATAAAAACAAGTTATTTTCGTTTAATTCGTAAAATTATAAAATGTTTTTCATGGCGAAATTCCGCCTAAAATTTTTCAAAATAATAATTTTCCTTCATACTTTCGAACACTATTAACAATGTTTCTTTATGTTCTTGCATAATACGAACATTTAATATTCATCTATGCCACATTAAAGTGTATTTTATAAAAAAATGTCACTTGGAAAAATAACGACGTAATAAAATTTACACTTTGAAAATAAACATTTTCTTTGGTAAAGAGGCTTTTAAATAACTAATAATAAATCTTTTAAATTATTCTCCTTTTGGAAATTTGCTCTTGGCAATAGTAGGTAACAGTACGATTTCCCACGTTTCTGTATCACAATATAAACAATATGTAATTTCTAAAGGATTTGCTGTTTCTTTCAAGGCTGAATTTCTGCATAAGATCCATTTTCGAGCATAAATTGTCATTTATGCTATCGAGCACTATTCCCAGTGCCTTTTTTTAATATGATACTTTAAACTACGTAGATTAGGACAAATTTTTTTACACATCATGCACTTTTCTGGTTTGACATTACAATAGTGCTTAATGTGGGTGTTTAAATTGTATTTATGTTTAAAACTACAATCACAATTGACACAACAAAATCTACCAATTAACATTCTTTTCTCAAGTTTTCGTTTGCTAGTGCAGATTTTTTGATGTTTTTGCTTTAAATTATCTTGTTGAAAATTCCGATTGCAAAAGCGGCATAAATAGATGTTTTTATTGTGATTTACAACTTTTAATGGAATTTGGCTGTCAAGTCCTTTTGTTTTTAGAACTGGCATCGCTTTCTCATCTGTAACATAAATTAAATTCGATTATTTGCAAATTCTTCAATTAGATATGTATTGGAAAATAATAATTAATAATAATAATAATAATAATAATAATAATAATAATAATAATAATAATAATAAATGAAAGAAAATTCAATTATTTCTAAAAATTCATGCTATATTGCTTTCAATATTCAAAGATATAATCTAACTTTTACTTGAAATTTATTTTTAAATCAATAATTATTAGAAAAAACTCCAAAAATTAAATTAGTTAAATAACAAAATTACATTGAACAATTGAATATTTTTTAAAATTGAATTTTTCAAAAGAATTTTATCAACAAATTTTGAAATAATGAATTGACTTCTCTTGACAAATTTTAATAAAAAGTTTTAAGAATAATTTAATTTTTCAAGAAATTTTAATTCGTTGTCGAAAATTGTAAATTAAGAATAATTGAATTTATTTAAAGAATTTTATTAAAATTCATAAAAATAATTGAATTTTGTAAAGTATTTTAGTAAAATTCCTGGAAATAATTGAATTTTGCAAAGCATTTTATAGAAATTCTTAAAAATTATTGAATTTTGTCAAACATTTTATTCAAATTCCTTAAATAATTTAATTTTGTAAAGTTTTTAGTAAAATTTCTGGAAATAATTTAATTTTGCAAAGCATTTTATTAAAATTTATGAAAATTGAATTCTACAAAATATTTTATCCAAACTACAGAAAATAATTGAATTTTGAAAAGTATTTTAGTAAAATTTCTGGAAATAATTGAATTTTGCAAAGAATTTTATAAAAATTCTTGAGAATTATTGAATTTTGCAAAACATTTGATTAAAATTCTTAAAAAATTATTAACTTTGCAAATCATTTTATTAAAATTTCTAAAAATGGAATTCTTTAAAGAATTTTATAAAAATTCTTGAAAATTATTGAATTTTGCAAAACATTTTATTAAAATTCTTAAAAAATTATTAACTTTGCAAATCATTTTATTAAAATTTCTAAAAATGGAATTCTTCAAAGAATTTTATAAAAATTCTTGAAAATTATTGAATTTTGCAAAACATTTTATTAAAATTCTTAAAAAAATTTTATTTTTGCAAAGCATTTTATTAAAATTTCTAAAAATACAAATTCTACAAAGAATTTTATCAAAATTCTTAAAAATTATTTAATATTTCAAAGCATTTCATTAAAATTCTTCAAAATTCTTTAATTTTGCAAAGCATTTTATTAAAATTTCTAAAAATTGAATTCTACAAAGAATTTTATCAAAACTTTTGAAAATAATTGAATTTTGTAAAGTATTTTAGTAACATTTCTGGAAATAATTGAATTTTGCAAATAATTTTATAAAAATTCTTGAAAATTGTTGAATTTGGCGAAACATTTTATTTAAATTCTTAAAAAGTATTTAATTTTGTAAATCATTTTATTAAAATTTCTAAATTTAGAATTCTTCAAAGATTTTTATAAAAATTCACGAAAATTATTGAATTTTGCAAAGCATTTCAATAAAATTCTTCAAAATTTTTTAATTTTGCTATTCATTTTATTAAAATTTCTAAAAATACGAATTCTACAAAGAACTTTATCAAAACTCTTGAAAATAATTGAATTCTGACAAAAACTTTTATTATAATTTCTGAAAGTAATTGAATTTAGAATTTTTTTAAAAATATTTAATTTCATTTGGGAAATTTTATTAATGTAGAACAGAATAATAATTATTGAATACAGGAAAGTTTTTGAAAGTAAATAAAATTTTTTCAAGAATTTGATTAAAATTTATGAAATAAATTCATTTTCTATAAATATATTTGTAATTGCTTCAAAATTAACTTTTTTTTAAATATTTTTTTTACTAATCACTAAAATACTTTTGTAAATCCATTGTTTTAAATAATCAATGAAATACATATTGAAAAATTTAACTAATTTCAGAAAAATTTTAATTATTAAAAATCTACGTGCCTTAAGATTTCTAATTAAATTCATTTAAAATCGAAATTTTCCAAAATTTTTTTATAAAAATTGTAAACGCAATTCTTCTAAAATTAAATAATTAATTTTGATATATTTCAGTGTTTAGAAAATAGATTTCTAGAATAAACAGAATGACTTTAGAAAACAACAATTTTTCATGATTTTGATAAAAATTCCCTGGCTTTTCGAGGTTTTTTCAAAAGCTATAAAATTTCCTGACATTTTCAGGTTTTCAGGTTTTCAGGTTGCGTGGCAACTTTGAATTTTTTTTTACCTTTTTTGCACTCGGATTTGTTGCAACAATTGAATTTTATATGTGCGTCTAAAGCGCGTTTGTGTTTAAAACTGCTGCCGCAATTTTCACAACAATATCTCTTGCGTAATATGCTTTCGTCGACCATTGGATTACGAGTACAGAATTTTTCATGTTTCTGCTTTAAAAATTTGAGACCAAATTTTCTACGACAAAAGCAGCATAAGTAGATGTTTTTATTGTCAACATTAACTTCTCTTAATGGAGTTCGATGTTGAATCCTTTCTACTTTTAGAAGAGGCATTTTTTTGATGATCTCGTTTTCCACTGCAAGGTAAAAAGAAGAAAAGAATTAAAAGTGATTCTTATGTATATGAACTTTTAAGTTTTGCATAAATTTTCTTTTTTTTTTACCTTTTTTGCACTCGTAGGTTCTGCAGCAATTGGATTTTATATGGTAGCATAAGTTGTATTTATTTTTAAAACTACTGCCACAGTAGTTACAGCAAAATCTTTCACCTAATGTACTTTTGTCCATCATTCGATTGCGAGTGCAAATTTTTTCATGTTCATTCTTTCTAGGTTTTTGTCGAAACTGTCGATTACAATAACAGCAGACATAGATGTTGATATTTTTATTTACACCCTCAGCTGAAGACAAATATTCAATTCTTTTAACAGTTAGAAGAGGCATTTCTTTTGTCCTACGGGATGATTCAGCTGCAAAATGAAAAAACAAATTTTATTTTGTACGTGAATTATTGATAGACACATTTGATGTAAAGTTGATGATGATTAAAGGGAAACAGGAACAGAAACCATACATTTACTAAACCACATTCCCAGAGTTTGATTCGATTTAAATTAAAAATAAAAAAAAGAGATAAAAATTAAGAATCTACTATTGCAGTATGACAGCAGAAAAAATAATAACGAAATAAAATTATTGAAAATAGTTCTATATATTTTTCGATAGACAATTTTCCATCTACAATAAAGTGTAGTTTAACAAAAAAAAAATATAATTCGAAACAAAAAGAAACAGTAATCATTGAAATATTCCAAAGAAATAAAGAACAAAAAGAAATCGTGGATTTTGTTACAAACTGAACCTTCAATACAGTGCCAAATATTTTTCTAATAAGATAGAACGGAAAAATAAATTTATGAAACAATTTTCCTTTGTCGAAAGTAAATTTCCCTTGAAATAATAATATTTTCATTTATGCCTTTAACTATTTTGTCTCTTTGTTTTTTCGACATTTTCGAACATGAACCTTTAAGGTGCGTAATGTTCCAAAAACTTTTTCACATTTTTTGCACTTATGTGTCATGCCACAATCATTAATTTTGTGTCTCCTTAAACTTTTATCGTGTTTAAAGTTACTGCCACAATTGTTGCAAAAAAATCTGGTGCCCAATATATTTTTTCGATTGCGACTGCAATTATTCTCATGACGTGTTTGGTTAAATTTTCTGCCAAAATTCTGATAACAATAGCGGCACAAATTTACGTTTAAATTGTCATCAAGTTTTCTCAATGGAGTTTGATATTTAATTTTCTTTATTTTCAGAACAGGCACTTTTTTCCTTATCCGGGATGATTCGCCTGTAAAATTAGAAAAAAATAGATTAATAAATAATATATTTAAGAAGTATAGACACATTTTATGTAAAGTTGACGATATAATTAAACGAACAGAAATACGTCACAAAATGGGAAAAACACAATGGCAACAGAAAAATTACTAAAAAAAATTAAATAAATAATAAAATTATTTATTGTATGTAAAGAATAAAAAAAAATGTTATTAAATAAAAACGAAATCGAAAAAAGTTAAATAAAAAACCTTGAGAGGTAAAAAAAATTAGCTTCTAATTTTTTTTTAAATTCAATATTTTTAATTACATCGCTACAGAAAAAAATGATTTCCATATTATAAAGGAAATATTTTTCCGTTTAAATAATTATCTCAACTTGTTGCAAATTTGCGATTTATCGCGTTTGCTTTTTTTTACAGAGACCTTTCGCAAAATGCCGTTTAAAATTGTAAATTGACGTGTAAACTTTGTTGCATTGTTTGCAATTGTGCGTTATGCCACAATCGTAAGTGACATGGGTAATTAGAGATCTCTTGTGACTAAAATTACTTCCACATTGTTTACAACAAAATCGAAGGCGTAACATTCCTTCGCTGACTTTTGGATTTCGAGTGCAATTATTTTCATGTGCTTTCTTTCTGTTAATACGTCCAAAATTTTGTTTACAAAAACGACAGGAAATCCTTTCCTCATCATTCTGAACTTCTCCTTGCAATTGAGTTAATTTTTCAAATCCTTTTACTCTTAGAAGTGGCAAATTTGTCGTTAACAATGTTGCATCTGTAACAGAAGAGATAAAAATTGTGAATTTTAATTTTTCATACGAAAATAGAGATTTGAAAAAATAGAAAATAGATATTTTGGCAATATAAAATTACGCAAAATACAATTATATACTTACAGGTCGGTACTGAAAAAAATTTACATTTATAAATTGATAAGTTTAGGTTGGGAATTAATTTTTCCCTTGTCTCAGGAATTAAGAACAAAGAGATTAGACAACATGAATATATATTTAAATGATAATTAAAGAGAGAATAGAGCGGGACAAAAATCCCTTACGTACATATTTGTTGATATTCTCAATATAAAACATACGTAGCGACTATTAGAAGCGTAGTAAGTAGAACAAAAGTTAAAATTTAATTTCTAGACAATTTCTAAAAATATTAGTAGCCTTAGATTAATAATTAATTTCTTGAAGAAGCTTCTTAGACATAGTTATTGAATGAATATAAATATATACAGGGTTGCGAAATAAAAATTTATAATTTTGTTTTTCCCTGAAACTCAGAGGCAATTTTTGACTTTTTCCTGACACTAAAGAATATTCTGACTTGTAAAAATTATTAAAGAGATTCTCAAAAAGAAAAATAATCTACTATGTTTATTTACAAATTTAAAAAAAATTTTAATTATTATTCGAAAATATAAATAATTGTTAGTTAAAAGTGAGAAAAATGTTAATTATGAAAGATTTTAGATTGAAGTCTTTTCAAAATTCAATATTATTGAATAATTGAAAGTTTCATAAAAAAATAAAATAATAAAATAGAAATTTTGACAAGAATTTTTTTTAATTGAATTCTCTTAAAGAATTTCTATTAACAAATGTTTAAAAAATTAAATTTTTTTTGACGAATCTTTATTGCTTATTAGAAGTAATTAAATATTTGTGTAGAATTTTATTAAATTTTTTGAAAATAATTGAATTTTGTAAAAGAATTTTATTATTTATAAAATAAAATCGAAATTTTGTCAAGAATTTTTTTTTTAATTCAATTCTCTTAAAAAATTTTTATTAACAAATCTTTAAACAATTAAATTCTTTCGACGAATCTTTATTGATTATTAAAAATAATTAAATATTTGTGTAGAATTTTATTGAATTTTAGAAAAGAATTTCATTATTAATAAATAAAATAGAAATTTTGACAAGAATTTTTTTTTTAATTTTTCAACATAATAATTTAATTTTTGCGAAAAATTTCATTATTAAAGAGAAAAATTGACTTTTTGGGAAAAATTTTACTAAAAATTCTTTTAAAATAATTGAATTTCTCAGAGAAAAGTTTTATTAACGACAAAATTAATTGAAATTTTTGAACAAAATTTCTAAATATAATTGAATTTTTTTGAAGAATTTAATTCTTTATAATGGTAATTAAAATTTCTCGAAGAATTTTATTTAAATTTTTTAAATAATTGAATTTTTAAAAAGAATATTATTCATAAATACAATTATATTCCGTTTCAAAAATATTATTATTTATGAAAATAATTGAATTATTGCGAAGAAAATTTGTAAATATTTGAATTCTTGTGAAATTTCTATTATTTTTTGAAAATAATTGAATTTTTGATAAGATCTTACAAAAATTAAAAAAAAAATTTTTATTTATAATAAAATTGAAATTTTCAAAAGAATTCTAAATTTTTTTTTGTTAATATAATTGTATTTTTACGAAGAATTTTATTACTTTTGAAAATATTAAAATTTCTGCAATTATTTGTAATTTCTCTAAAATTCAATTTTTTAAAGTGTTTTTAACTGAAATTCTTCTATAAAATTCACTATTTTAAATAAGCGATTTATTTTATTTTAAATAATTAATTTCAATAGAATTGGAATTAAATTTCCAATGAAATTAATTAAAAAATTTAAATTTTCTAATCTTTAAAGTTAAAACCTTTTACAATAAATTTATTAATTTATATTCATAAAAATTGAGAACGCAACTCTTTTAAAATTCAATTAATTGTCAAGTATTTAAATAAAATTGTTAATTAAATAATTTTATAATTTACTTTTTTAAAAATTAAGTTACTTGAAAAGAAATTGTCAGAAATAAAAAAATTTAAAGATTTAACACAGAATTCATGGTAATTTCATAATTTACGATTCAAACAAAAAAGACACAAAAATTAAAAAACTTTCCCATGAATTCCAAAAATTTAATTTTTTTCCACTGCTGACAATTTCCTTGACATTTTCCTAAATTTTCCGACTTTCGTGACCGCTGATAATATGTGGCAACTCTGATATACAAAACAATTAAAATCATATTTCATTGTTAACAATATTATTTCCTTTTTCTCAATAAGACCACATTTATTAGCTACTGTCAGTGTGAACTTTTCGAAAATGTCGTTTCAAATGTGCTATTTGTGAATAAATTTTATGACATATTTCACATTTGTGCGTTCTACCACAATCGTAAGCAATATGACTAGACAAATAATGTTTGCGACTAAAATTATGACCACATTTGTTGCAACTAAACATCCAACTCCTCTTCTCTTTACTTATTGACGGATTATGTGAGCAGTTATTTTCATGTCTCGTCTTTCCACTTATTGTTCCCAAACTCATTCCACAATATTGACATTTCCACGTGTACATTTCCATGTTGTCATCGTACTCTTCAGTTGGCGTTAGAAAATCGAAATTTCTAACTGACAAAAACTTTTGCTCCTGATACATTTCGCCTGCAAAATAAAAAATTGATTTTAAAACCAGTCAAAGAGTTTGTAATTTGTAAATTATAATGAAATCGAATAAACATCGAGGAAAACTGTATTTGATTGAAATAATTGGGAAAGAAAGAACCCGAAGTGTAAATTATTTTATAGCTTCGTTTACGCTATTTTTTCCTCTGCCAAAAATTCCTGTCCAACAATAATTTCCCTATTTCAATCAAATATAGCGCAATTAAAATAAATATTCCCCAAAAATTAATAATATTTTTGTCAAAAAAATAACCATTTCATGCAAAAATGTGTTAAAAATATTTTTAAAATGCAAAAATAAACATGCATATCTTTACCGAACGAAGCTCGCATCATTCTGGAGAATAATAAATAATCGAAAAATTAAATGAATTACGAATGTATTTTAAAAAGAGACCACAGTTTATAAATTACAGAAATTAATCCTTACAAGTGTAATTTTTTCTATACAAGGAAAATAAAATCATCAACTATCAACAGATTTTCATTAGTTTGAATTTTGAAATCTTTTTTTGCACAATTCCTTTTTTTTCGCCTGGCCGCAACAAAAATCTAACGATTAGCTTTGCAAAGACCTTTACGAAAATGTGCCCGTAAATTATATAAACGCGAATAAGTTCTGTTACAAATTCGACATCTGTGTGTCACGCCACAATCATAGGCCTCATGACAATTCAATTCCCATTTATGTTTAAAACTACAGCCACAATCATCGCAACTAAACGCAAATAATTCCTTTGGTTGACTGCTCGCCGGATTACGTGTACACAAATTCTCATGATGTGTCCTTCCACTAATTCTACCGAAATTTTTCCCGCAAAAGCGACAAAAAAATCCGTCCCCTTGAATTTGTGGCGGTGTTAATTGCTCCATACTTTTAACGGAGAGAATCGAATAATGCTGTCCTTGAAATGATTCAATTCCTGTAATGAGAAAATAAATTGAGCGATGAAAAATTGTCACTTAATTAAATGTTTCATGCAAAAATTGGGTGAAAATTGAAAATTGGTTGTTGAAACATTGAAAGTTGGTAATGAATTAATATAAATGTAATGTTTAGTAAGCAGATTTTTTTTTTCCGACTACAATGGAAAAATAGTCCTTGTAGTTAAAGCATTTGGGATAAAATTTTGAGTTCTAGTGGAGAAAAATAAATTTTACTCCTGAAGGAGTGACGATGACAACTTTGGAAAAAATTTGTGTTCGTAATTTGTCCAAAATATCAGTATTTAGACAAAAAATATATTTGTGTAAACATGAGAAGAAAAATGTTAAGAAATGTGTACTCCTTTCAATTGTAATCCATAGACAAAAAAATGTTTTTTTTTTCATTTTAGGATTCAAAGAGCTTTTATTTTCACGACGTATATTCGCTACTTGCTTCGAAATTCTTCTTTTACAAACATTGCGATGTAAAATGTTTTTCTCTTCAACTTCTTGTCAGTTGGTTGTCTCAATTTTTCAAATAGTATCGATTTTTTCGCTTCGAAAAATTTATCTGTAACAAAAATAAATATTTAGTTCCATGCGATTTTTTATTTTTGGACAAAACGGAAGAAAATTCAACCGAATTTTGTATTTTAAGTGAAGGAAACTTTTTATAATCAGCTAAGAAGTGATGTTTAGTAAAAATTTCCACTTTAATAGACATTTTAAACGAAAAACTTTTTTTTAAAGAAATTTTAATTTATAATTTATAACTTGAAAATAAAATGTACTTACATTTCGTCAACGTATTCCTCGAGTATTGTATGAACACTAAATTTCACGATTAATTTGTTTATTTACAAAAATATGATTTCTTCTTAGATTTATCCTAATTCTAGAATTTTTTTCCCCTCAAAAAAATAATTTAACAGGAAAATTGTATAAATTTAAGTGAGAAATTGCTTTTCTATTTTTGATGTCCAAATAAATATAGTCGTAATACTATAATCACTATAGAAGTTTATTATTATAGTGCATTTTTATTTACAGAAAGAATGTCAAAAAGTATGATCCCCAAGTTTTGAACGTTCAAATGAACGAAATATTTTTTATTCAAGATATTTTAATAAATTACTAATCATGAAAAATTGAAAAACTAAAATTTTACATTTACAAACTCAGTAATTACTTTTTTTGTTAGTGACACAAAATAATTGCAATAAAAATTTAATTTTTAGAAGAAATAAATAAATTTCCTTCATTTGAACGTCAGAACTTAATGATCTTCAAAAAGTAAGTAAATCATTTTTACTATTTTAGAAAATTTTTTGTTTTTCATTAAACACTGTGAGTCACATAACCTTTTAACGGTTTCATTGCTTTAAGAATATTATTTACAAAAGAACGAAAAAAAATATACGTGAAATCATTTTTCTCTTATTTTCATTAATTTTACTTTTTCGAAATAAAGTCGAAATAATTATTGAAATATTGTCTTACAAAGTTTTAGTGTAATTTCCAATTATAATTTAAACTGTAATCAATTAATATCAATGTTTTAATAGTTCAGTATCATCAAATTATTATTTACAAAAGAAAATAAAAAAAGGAAAGGCTTTTCCTCAAATTTTCTTTCATTTTAGAATTTTGAAATAAATTCAAAGTGAATTGATGAAAATTAGATTCAAAAGTTTGGTCACATAACCTTTCAATTATGTGTGTTAGTAACAGATATTATATTCCTTGGAAATAAAATCTTTTTAATAATAAAAAAATAGCAGAGTGAAAAATATAACTTTTCCCCAAATGTATATTTTTTAACGATTCGTTTAATGGTAAATATTCTATAAATAAACTAAATTCAACTTTATCACTAGGTAAAACATATGTTTTGTCAAATTGTTGACACTATTTAACAATTTTTTTTTCCTATTTAAATATCACAGTATAAATAATTTTCAATATTTCACCAAATATAGACGTTTCCAGTAAATTTCTATGTAAAAAATAATTTAACTATAAAATACTAAAATCTCATTCCTTTCAAATTCGATAATTGACAGTTTTCTCAAAATTTCAACTGTAAAATAGTGTCAGATTTTTGTTAAATTAAAAATACGGCTTTAACAAATGCTAACTTGTTAAAAACCGTTTGAAATTGTTTAAAAAAAACGATGTTAATAAAATATAGCATAAAATCGTACCTTATGTTTTTGTTGATTTGGAATAATCATAATAAAACAAGACTCACGATTTTTCCACTGCTTTACACTGACCACTGAAGAATGCATTTCCTTTTGACCTGCAATAAAATAGAAATGTAAACAAAAGTAACTGAATTTCGAATTTTGTAAACAAAATTCTTGTAAAAAAAATATTGATACTTTTAGACAAAAAGATGGTGTATTGTTTGAAGAGAAAATTTTATCAACTTTTAATAACTGTCGAAAGTATTTCGAAAAATAGAGAAACGAGTAAATATTAAAATAACGAATGAATAAGACAATTTTCCAAAAAGAATTGAAAAAAATTGATAAATAGTGCATTTTAATGGACAAATGTCACTTTTGTTTACACTCGAAAATATACTAACTAATCAGTGAGAAGTCTACATTTACAAAAACATGCACAAAGAATTCAAATATTAAAAAATTGGATTCAAAAAGTAAACAAAAAAAAGGGAAAAAGTATAAAATACGGATAATTGGGAAAAAAATAACAGAGAAGTACAATAACAAATAGAACGTTCAATAGAATTCTACAGTACCTACAGCTGTTTCTCTTTATATTTAGGACAGATAATTATTAAATAATAATTTACATGACAGAAAAATTCTACTCGTAATATTAAATATTTTCGATTTGTTTTTAATAACAAAAAACTAAAAAACAAATAAACGTCAAATGAATGTTATTATTGAATTCTTACCGTTAGAAAAGAAAACAAACCCACTTTTACCATATTGTTACAAAGTATTCACACTTTTTAAATAAAAAATAAAATCAAAACTTTAGGAAAATAAATTTTAAAGAGGAATTAAGGAAAATATTTACATTCCAAGTATGTTAAAAACTCACCCGTTATTTTTTATCCGATGGCTGCTTTCTGCTTTGAAGAATGGAATTGATTCGTCTGCTCCATGACTAAAGAATATTATGCAGCATTCCAACTTTGTCCATTTCTCTGAAATATATTGATGTTTCATTAAAAATTGAATTTTTAACTGTTTTGTCAATTTGAAACAAAGTTATCGAAAAAAAGTGCATTTTTCTAATAATTAACAAAAAGGGTAATTTTTTCCCTATAAATCTCTCTTTGGATGAAAAAAAACAAAATAATTGAAAATTTGCTATGTTAACAAAAAAAAATACAATTTTAGTTAAAAAATCGACAATTAGAAAATAAGAAAATTTTTCTACTGAATGCATTTTCAATTTATTTCCTTCGAGTAAATGTAATTTTATTGATTCTCTTCTATGCTGCAGCTGAAAATATCTGTGTTAATATTTTAATGTGAGAATAAAAATTTTAGGAACGTTAAAAATCGAATTAAAATTAGAGAAACAATTTCAATTATTGTATTTAAATTCATCTTGTCAGTGCAAACAGTGAAAGATAAAGAGACTTATTTAATTATCTGAAAGCAATAATTTAAAAAGCTTCAAACATCATTATTATCTGAATAGAAAAGCCGGCAAATAAAACCGGTAGAATAATCAATAACTGCGAAACGACGCGAAATTAAGGAATATAATATAATGTCAGAAGAGGTTAGAATCGTTAAAATTTCATAACTCTTCGTCTGCAAAAAAAATTTCCCTTTTTTCCCCTCATTATAAAACGAAATAAAAAAAAAATTTCCAAATTCTCACTAGATTGGGAAAAAACTAACGGAATTCGTCAAAAATCCAACAATATGGGCGTAACTAGAACAAAAAAAGAGTACATTTAAATAAAAAGTTTTCTCAATTCTGGCATTTTTCTGCAAAAACTTGACAAAAATTTTAGTTTACATTTCAGCTGTTTTTTTCCTCCGTAAAATAATTATTAAATTTAATCAATACTTTTTGGTAGCAGACGACAATTAGCATCTGAATTTGGAATATTCCATTTTGTTTTCTTTATATAAAGAGGAATTTCTAAACAGTTTTTTTATTTCTAAAGATAAATAATGAACATATTTTACCACACATTTCACTTGGAATTGTTTGTTGAAAATTTTTGTCTCTATTGTATATATGTATATATATGAAAATCGGCAACATTCTTTCAAGTATAATAATCAATTCCCGGGTGCTCAGCAAAAAAGATTCGTTCCTGCGGTTTCCCTGCTGTCGTTGTTACTTCCCCTCAAATTCCCATTAGACACATCTTTTCTGCGCAGTTGAATGAAATTTGGTTGGTGCGCCGCGTCTCCCCCTCCTTGAACTTGTCGTTTCGTGTTCCCTGCACGAAGGGATGTGGGACCCGCAACGATCGTTAAAGCGTTCTCCCATCGCGCCATTGTGTAAAAAGAACTCAACGAGAGAGGATATAGTGAGCGCTGAGAGTCCGGATGCGCAGTTCTTCCCCCAAGGATTCGTCCTACTGTGATAATAAGAAGACTGCGTCAAAGTAAGTCATTTTCTCTATTATATTTTGTGTTTTTCATGAAATTTCTTGTGTTTTTTTCGCGAAAAACTCGTGTTTCAAATTGACTTGGTACGGAATCGAGGTCATGGCGTCGTTTCTCCTGTGTCGACATTTTTCCCCCCCTTCCTGTTTGTTATCGGCGTGCTTTCGTTAATTTAACATTTTCGTGTCGTTTTCAGCTTTTCAATTTGTCTACTGTTTGAAAAAGCTTCGAAGAAAAATAATATATTCCGTGTTCTCGAAGCTTTTTGAATGGTGATCACTCGCCATTTTGTTCCACAAAGCTACACAAGTCGGCCATTATCGATTAGCGCTTTTCCTTGCCTCGCGGTCGTCGACGGCCGGTTATTTCGAAATTTCTTTTTTTTTACCTTTTTTAGTTTTCATTCAAATAATACATTTTTATTTCGTCAAATTAATTCGTTTCGTGTTTTTTTTTAATTTTCCACATTTTACGGTAATGTGTTTTTGTGATAGAAAATTATAGTTTCGTGAATAGACAGTTTTTTTCTATTTAGAAAAAAAAATGGGTTTTTAATTACACTTTCCACTTATGCAGAGGGGCATAGTCACGGGATTAAAATCCGGGTTGGGCAATTCCCTTTTTTTTTATTTTCTCGTATATAATTGTGGTCGATTCGCCTCTCCTTTTCCCTAGTGCGCATGTCAGTGGGTTTTCTTTTTTATCCTGTCGGGAAGCCTGCGTTGAAGTGGAAGACTGTTTTACGCCATTGTTGAAAAGGGAAGCGGTCGACGTGCAACGACGCTCGTTGAGCTTCGCGATTTCACCTATTTAAGCTGTGATATTAGACTTCTTTTTAATCCAAAGTGGGGTAAGTGAACTTTTACGTCACTTATATTTGGAATTCGATGTCGCGTGTTTACGATTTTGTTTGTTTTCGTGATAATTGTATAGGGAAAAAAAAGTTCGATGGGCGTATCGCGTCGAACTATTAAAAAAATTCCCCCCTCCCCCTTTTCGGTAATATATTGTAATAAATTCGAAATTTTATTTAGACGCAATCTCTTGTAACATTTTTTTCTACTTTTTTTAATTTTTAGAATTATTTTTCTTTTCGGCATTTCTCAAGTGACTCGTCATCAGGCCATTTTGTTGGCGAGTAACTTGTTTGACGGCCATATTGAAATTTCACTCTGGCTTAGACGTTTCTCTACGGTTAAATTTACGGTATTATTCTTGAGAACTTGGGAATGTTTTTTGTTTTTTTTTCGGTATTATTGCTCGTGAGGCGGAAAAAAAATGATGCAAGTGGTCGGATTATAAATAGATTATGCAATATTGCGAATTTTGTGTATATTGACAATTTTTATGTTGCACACATATACACATGCGCGATGGTGTTCTTATCTGGTAAATCGATGCCGGTGTTTCGCGCATGTGGCGAAGTGTACCACATTGATTTTTCCAGTTTGCGTGGAAGGCTTCCATTTTGAAATGGAAGTGGAATCGTTTCCATGGTACTTCTTTGGATCAATAACGGGAGTCTTCCCAGAACACATTTCCCTTTATTTCATCACTTTATTTAGAGTAATCGTTTTTTCATGCTTCTTTTCAGTATGATCGTGAATATTTACTGATGAAATTGTTTTATTCCAGTTTTTGTTTATTTGGATTTTCATGTTTTTCCAGTTTATGATAAATTATTGTAAATTATAAAAATTTATTTAATTATTAAAATTATATTTTTATTTTATTTGATTTTTATTTTCTTATTGCGATTTAATTTTAATTTAGTTTAATAATAATAATAATTTTAATTTAGTTTAATAATAACAATTTTAATTTAGTTTATTAATAACAATTTTAATTTGGTTTAATATTAATAATTTCGATTTATTTAAATAATAATTTCTATTTATTTAAAATTCAATTAGCATAAATTACAAAATTATTAAAATTATATTTTAATTTTTATTTAGTTTAATTTAGTTCGATAATAATAATTTTAATTTATTTAAATAATAATTTCTATTTATTTAAAATTCAATGCTAATATTGTTTAACTTTTTGTTGAATTTTCCTTTTAATAATTTAATATTTAATTTTTTTATAATATAATTTTTGATTAATTTATTTTTTAACTTCTCGGATTTGTAATTTCCTTTTTATATTTTGATTTCCATTTCGTTTATTCTTTTATTTATTCATAGTTAGCACTCCCAATTGTTCCTTTAATTTCTATTTTTATAATTAAATTTCAATTTACTTTAAAAATTTGTGTTTTATATATTTTTTTCATACTTTAATAATTTTTCCCTTTTTTTATAATTATGAAACATGTTTTTATTAAATTAATGAGAGTATTTTTTTTAATTGTAAATTGTTTTAAGAAACTTTATTTGCGTTTTTCATGTTTTATTTTTGTATTGAAAATTTTGCAGTTTTGATTTAATCAATTTTTGGCATTTTTGGTAAAATTGTCGCTTTTTCGGACTTTGTGAAAATTGAGTTCCTCGTTCATAATTTGTCGATAAAATAGCCGCATGCGGACAATTTTGCATGCGCAGTTTTATTGATTTTCTATGTTCGCAATTTGAATAAAGTTCAACAATCGAAGCGAATTTTAGGAAAAATGTTCCATTGATTTCTGCATACGGCTTTAAATTTGTTACCAGATTGTAATTTTTTCGATTTTAATATTCAAATTTAGTTGTTTTTTCTTTATTCAATTTTCTATTTAAATTTTATAGTTAGTAAAGCAGAATTTTACCTAAAATCCGATTGACAGAATTTTACCATCAATTTGAAGAGTAGCTTTTTATTTTCGATTTTTT
Source organism: Leptopilina myrica (nomen nudum) (assembly GCA_032872475.1). Taxonomy (NCBI): domain Eukaryota; kingdom Metazoa; phylum Arthropoda; class Insecta; order Hymenoptera; family Figitidae; genus Leptopilina; species Leptopilina myrica (nomen nudum). The sequence continues at coordinate 15,046,787 of CM065458.1, read as the reverse complement.
AAATTTGTTTTTCTTTTTTTTTTGTAAATTATTGAATCATTTTTATTTAAAAATTGAATATTCAGCAATTTTCGCCTAATGAAACGTTGCTTTTTCGTGGAATATTGATTTTGAAACGGCAGAAAGAGAGTCTCTTCGCTCTCTCTCTTGCCATAAAAAAAGTTGAAAAAAAAAAATCCGATTGAGCGGATACCCGGGCGAGGTCAACGTTTGGTTCGGCGCTGTGTGAGAGAGCTGGGGTGAAGCCGAACCATCGCGTTTTCATGTTGCGCAGCCTCGCTGGAATCGCATGCGCTATACATGCGCGTCCTCCCGCATCATCCCCACTTTTCTCCCAACATATTACCGTTAGGGGAATACGCACAAAGGGAAAGGCTCGCCGTCCCGACCGACGCGCTTGCATCACAGCCATTTTGGAAGCTTCCACGTTTGGTTGCAGAGCTTGCGGGTCCGGGTTCAAGACTCATAACGCGTAGTCGACAAAAAACGCGTTTATTTCTCTTAAAAAACAAGAAAAAAAACCAAGTTTTAATATTTACAGTTTGTTTATCTCAAAAACAAAACAAAAAAGTCAAATGTTTCAAGTAAAGTTCAAACGAAGGTAGCATACTTCAATTTTTCGTTTTTCTTTTTTGTTTCCGCCAACTCTTCTTGTTACTCGAATTCAACCTGGACAGCCTGACAAGATAACGAGAATTCAGCAGAATGGAGGACGATCAACAGTTCTGCCTAAGGTGGAACAACCACCAAACGACACTAATACAAAACTTTGACACGTTACTAGAATCCGGTACATTAGTGGATTGCACATTAGCAGCGGAGGGGAAGTACCTAAAGGCCCACAAAGTGGTCCTCTCCGCATGCAGTCCATACTTTGAGGTGAGTTTTCATTTTCGCTTAATTTTCTCTAATCTCCAATTATTTCCTTTCAGCAAATAATTCCTTTTTTTCAAGGAGTAAAAATGAGGTCATTGGTAATCATTAATTTGTCTTTATTTTTTCCCGTCTCTCTCTTTTTTAACGATTTTAAAAAAAGGAAAAAAAAGTCCAAAGAAAACGTGTATTTAAACAATTTATTACGTTTTCTTTGTTCTTTTTTTGAACTTTTCCAAGTTGAAAATCAATAACTAGAGAAACTGGAGAGACTAAAGTAGAAACAAGATGGCGGTGTTTCATCTTGTTCGCCGCTTGGGCGGGGGCAGGTATTGGGTTTTATGGTTTGTGCCGTCGCTTGCGTAAAAGAAGCCAGAGAGCGGGGGGGGGGAGGCATAGCCTGAATCCCCTCCTGGTTTCTCTCCTGATCAATACAGGGAAAGCAAGATGGCCGGTTTCCAGGGCACTTGCCCTGGGATTCTACGTTGGGGTGGGGTGGGGGGAAACCACCGCTATAGCGCACACTAATACTTAATTTTCTCTCTCTGTGTCTCTACTATTCATTCAAGTTATAATACAACAAGAACTCGTTGTTCTTGCCTTTCTTATTCAACTCTCTCATCGCCGGGAGGTCAAGGGGGATGATTTTCATTTCATGACTCTTGTGGAGTCTATTAAATGCTTTTCAGAAGAAAAAATTGCTGTGTAATAAATAAAATACCATGACTCATTTTTTTTTGTCCTTGTGATAACGATTTAGAATTTAAATACTTTTATGTCTTGGAGAAAAAATGTATTATTTTCTTGGGCGAAAAGAAAATTACGTCTTTTCTCTAAATTTATAATTTATAAATGTAATGAATAAAAATGTAATTGACAAAATGGAATAAATAAAATGTAAAAATTAATGAAATGTAATTGAAATGTAATGAACAAAATGTAATTTTTAATTGTTGTTTGTGATTGCAGGGCCTCCTCAGCGAACATTACGATAAGCACCCAGTGTTTATACTCAAAGATGTGAAGTTTAAGGAGCTGAAGGCCATGATGGACTACATGTACAGGGGAGAAGTCAATATCTCCCAAGACCAATTGGCAGCCCTCCTTAAGGCCGCAGAGTCTTTACAAATCAAAGGCCTCTCGGAAAGTAGAACTGGTGGCAATGGTTGTACGAAACCGGACACCAGGCAAAGTAAAGTCAGCTCACAATCGACAGCTCCGTCGTTAGACATTCCACATGCGTCTTCCGGTCTCACAATAGAAAAGAACAGCAAAGTTCCTAGGCAGAGTTTGGCACAGAGCTCTGTTGGTGATTTACCCGAAGACTCCGCCAGCCCCTCCATCCCCAAAGGTATCTCCTCCAGGTAAGCGCCGCATCGTCCTTTTTTCCTAACTTCAAAATTTTTTCATTTACTTTTAGAAATTTCGCAAAAATTACTGAATTTGTAATATTACAATTTAGAATTTTTGGTAAAATTGCTGAAAAATGTTTGTGATTGAAATTTTACTAAATTTGTCTCTCTTTTTTTTGCAATTGCAGGGAAGGTTCACAAAGTCCTGTCTCCCGAAAGAGAAAAAGACTTAGAAGAAGAAGCGTCGGCGAAGATAATTCTATAGAAAATCATGAATCTAACTCTAGTGATATGACCCAACAACCTGTTCCAACGTTGGGAGTGGCTCCTGTTGCTGATGAGAAATCTCATGCCGATGCTGCCGATTCCCTCGGCAGGTCGGCGCTCATGCAACAGTTGACGAAACCCGCCGACGAGATGCTTCAGGTTAGCATCGAATTTTTGCCTTGAAATTGATTTTAAAAAAAAGAAAGAAAGAAAGAAAAAAAATTGGAAAATATTTTTCTCATATGAAATATGTTTCGCCAGCGTCTAAAAGTGGTTGGCTCTTTTTTCTGGCCAACTTCTTTCGCTTCGTTGGTAGATCATACTTCGTATATATCCTCCTGTGAGAAGGTTTTTTTTAAACTTGCAGATCGGAAACGATACGAGACAGTTTTTGTTTATTTGGAAAAATTAAATGGTTCAATGTTTAATGTTCAATATTCAATATTCAAAATTAAATGTTTCAGTCTTGATTATTTAATATTCAAAGTTAAATGTTTCAAATGTTCAATCTTCAAAATTCACTATTGAAAATTTAATGTTTTAATAGTTAAAATTAAGTTTTTTAATTTTTATAATTCAATACTTAAATATTCGAAATTCAATACTTAAATATTCGAAATTCAATACTTCAATATTTAAAAATTCAATACTTCAATATTTAAAAATTCAATACTTAAACATTCAAAATTCAATACTTTAAATATTCAAAATTCAATACTTCAATATTTAAAAATTAAATAATTAAACATTCAAAATTCAATACTTAAATATTCAAAATTCAATACTTAAATATTCAAAATTCAATACTTTAATATTTAAAAATCCAATACTTCAATATTCAAAAATTCAATATTTAGCACTGAAAGTTCGGTATTTGAGAATTAAAATTTCTTTCACGACGATAAATCGAATTAAAAATGATGAATTTTTTTGCTTGTAATTAGTTTAAATTTGAATTTTGTTTCTAGTTCAAAAGAGAAAATTCTTTGCTCGCTAAATTATTTCCCCTTTTTTGCGAATTTGGAAAATTGAATTAAATATTTGAATTCGAAATTAAAAGTTAAATTACCTTTGCTAATTGGTAAATTTTCTTTATTGTAAAATTGTTGAATTTTCTTGTTAATTTGATTTGATTTTATTTGTTTTTATTTGATTCTAATTTTTGAATTGGTATTTAATTTTGAGAAATATTGAACTTGACGATAAATTTGTTTTGAAGAAGAGGGAATTTAATGTTCGCCCTGGTTTTTTTTTGCAGCTACCTGTCGAAAAACCTGAACCTACCGAAGACATGATACAACCAAAGTCCGAGTATTTGGACGACCCGGAGGAGAGTGTGGAAGACTTAACGTTAGATGATGACATGAATGACCTTAACGAAATGGAAGATAGTAATAGGGCTGGTCCAAGTTCTCACGACCCTAACCAACATCCTGGTGAGTTTACCTTCAATCAAGTACATTCGATTTTTTTTCTTTTCGAAAATTAGCAGGACGCAGTATTAAGTTTTGAAAAATTCATTTTGCATATTCAGTCTTTTCATGTCTCAAAAACAGGAGTAATTGCATAAAAAAAAATTTGAATAGTAAAAAAGAAACTTGAATAGAAAACAGTAACTTTTACAGTAAAAAGAGAAAATTGCATAGAAAAAAGAAAAACAGCAGAAATTAAAACCAATTAATAGAAGTAAAAAATAAATCTGAAAAAATTGAAACAATTAAAGTAAAACAAAAATTAGCGAGTTGGTTAATTATAGAGATGAGTCAGGAATAAAAAAAAAGAAATAATAAATTAGGAATCGTGAATTATGTTTATTTATTTTATTTTTTTTTTGTTGATTTTGGGACGCGAACTAATTGCCGGAGACTAGTTTGGGTTTCCTCGTTGCAGGTGGGGGGGCGATAGCACGGTGTCGGTCGGGTGGTGGCGGTGCCCTTTGGGCCGCCCATTTCCTCGATTGTAAAAAAAGGCCGAATACGAGACGAATGACTCAAGATGTTGACGTAGGCGCGTTACTTAAATCATTGGCAAGTAAACAGGGTCGAAAATATAGTTTAGATTCGGTTAAAATGTCTCTGGAGGCGATATTGCATCAGGGCGTGAGTACAACTCAAGCCTCCGAGATGTATGGAATTAACCGTTCAACCCTACAGTTCTATTTGAAAAAATTGAATGTCGTCAGGAGGCGCTGGATTCAACCAAACGCCGCACCCGTTCGGCATAGACGATCTTAATTTTTTTTCCCCCACACTTTTTTCTTCTCGCAATAATATTTCACAATTGAGAAAAAAAAATTTTCTTCTATTGTATTTCGCAAAAAAAAAAAAATATATATAATTATTCGAACAAATATTTAAAGAAACATTAAATATTTATATAAAAAATATTTAAGACATTAGATATTTATTAAAAAAAAAAAATATTGATAACATTAAATATTTATAAAAACAAAAGTATTTAAAAAAAACCTTGAATATTTATAGAAAAAAATTTAAAAATAAAAAGTAAAAATTATTCAAAAAATTAAAGTTTAATATTTCTAAATTAAAAAAAATGTAGATTTTGATGAGTTAATTTTTCGATTTGAAGTAGGAATTTTTTTTTTATTTTTAGGTCTCTAAAATTGCGCTTTATTACTTGAAAACAGAAAATTGTTACAGTTCTTGGTGGTTTTTATGACTGTTTTTTTTTATGAAAGACTGAGTTGAAGAGTATTGTGGAAATTTTTTCTCTTCCTTTTGTATAAACATCGTTAGATTGTAATTTAAATTGTTTAAGACTTTGTGATTAGTGAAGATGTATTATTGTGTTTGTTAGTGACTATTACTTGAGACTGGAAAACGAGGTCTTACGTAATAAACGTACATGTGTATTTCTATCTAATTTTGTCGGATTTTTCAATGCTGTTTTTGTCATTACCTAACGCTGCGTCCTTTTTGAATTTTCAGAAAATTACATATTTTTTAATTTTTCGAATTTCTTTTTTCAATTTTTAAATTCTGCAAATTTTTTTTTTAAATTCTCCAAATTTGTCTCTTTTTAATTGAGAAAAATTGCGATTTGTGGAAAATAATAATTTTTGTTTCTATTTTTAATTCGAATTTTGAATTTTGAATAATTTGCGCCTTCATTTTAATTTGAATTTCAAAATTTGAAAAATTAGGGAATTGGAAATTGAAAAAATTCACGAATTAACGAAAATGTAAATTTTTAAATTTGAAAAATTTGCAATTTAGTTCAAATGGAGAAATATCGAGCGATTGGAGAATAAAAAGGTTAAGATTGACGTAGAGCTTTTTACTGGTCCATGTGTCCCTCATGTACTTGTAATTGGCAATTTTAATTCTACGTTCCAAGCTTTGCTGATTTTATTTTCTAATTCACTGGATTATTTTTCTTTTTTAAATTCTGTGAATTTTTATTCTTTAATGCAGAAAAATATTTTTCCACTAAATCATTTTTTATTTTCCAATTCAGTAAATCTTTTTTTTTTCAAACTTTGCTGATTTTATTTTTTAATTCACTAGATAAATTGAATAATAATAATAATTGAAATTAGTACAAAGTCGCAATTTTTTTTCACACTTTTGATTGAATTGTGATTTTTTTCTTGTGAAAAACTTTGACTCATTGGAGCGTGGTTGATTTTTCTGTTACGTTTTGAGCAGGCTTAGCGGCGTGGCACGTAACGGGTGATAGGAGTAATGCGGGTGGAGTCGTAGGCTCGGTGGCTGGTGGACCTGGAGCGCAAGATGAAGTCTTTCTTGCAGCCCACGAAGCCGTCCAAGCGCAAAGGGACTCCCAAGGTACGTTCATCATCGCCAGTTCTCAATTACCGCTGACCCCCGTAACAATAGGCACTCTTAATTGGCACAATTTACAAAATCAATTTACTTCAGATCGATAAAAAAAATTTTTTGCAAAAAAAAAAGTCGAGAGTTTTGATGACTTAAAAAAAAGTCTTCGAAACGATCGCTTAAAAAAAAAATAAGTGAATTTGACTGAAACAAAGTCCAGTCACTTGTTCACTAAACTATTTTTTGATTATAAACGCAAATGTGCTTTTTTTAAACAAGTTTTTAAGTTTAGTCGTTTTTTTTTCTATGAGAAATATATTTTTCGATGGTAGAATTCTCTTTAGTAAAAGTAACTTTTTCGTGAATTTTTGATTAAACTTGTTTGAGAAAAAGCACTATTTGGAATTTTTCCGATGCGTATCAATAGAGAGATGCGCCGGAATAAAGTGCCCATTGCGCAGGCGGGACAGGGTTTTTTCGCTGCTGGATAACGTGGTTCAACTTGAATTTCGGTACGTTCAAGAGTAGCACTGTCTCTGAAAGAGCTTCTTTCTGGCTAGGGCACGTAGCCTTTTTTTCATATTAGAAAAATTCATAATATATGGTTTCTTGTATAGTTTGTTTTTTTTTTAAATTTTTTAAAATAGTCGCGATGCGAGGACTTTTTTTTTCTCTCTCTCTTTTTTTTAATTTCTTTTTTTTTCTCTCTCACAACCTCGCAACGCGACGTCTCGACCTCTCTCTCCTCTGAAAATCTAAAAAAAAAAAAAAAAATTGAGACCATCTGAAGAAAAGCTGTTTGTCTCCTTGATGAAAAAAAATGGGGGATGGAAAAATTTCCCTCCTTTACTTTTTGACTCTCGAAAAGTGAAGAATTGATGAAAATTCATTAATTTTGGTCTGCTTTTGATGTAAAAAAAAAAAGCAGATTTCTCTCTTTGGCTAATGCAGAGGGAGAGAAACGAGATGCGCGAAATGTCAATAAAAAAAACTACTACTACTTGGCATTTGATTTAATTTGAAATAGGATTTTTTTTTGTTTCTCATGCACTTGGCGATTACTACGCGTTTTTTATTTGTTGAGACCTCTCTTTTTTTTATAGAATATCCTCTCCATATTTTCAAAACACTGAAATATTTAGATATTGGAAAATTATTTTTTTAGCGATATTTTCTTTTTGTGTGCGAATGTGTGTGAACGGATTTTAAAAAAAAGGTCGGGTTACACTTATTGAAATTATACACTGATGAAAATTATATACACACATGTTTTTAATTGCGTTGCTAGGGGAAATTGAAAACCAAAAGTGTAATCTGAGAGTGCTTTCGCAAATGCCAATCGTGACTTGCTTCTTTTTTCTCTTTTACCGCCTCTGTCCTGGAAAAATGAAAAAAAAAGAATCAGCACTGGAATTTAAAATAATGGGAGAATAATTTTGATAGAAAACACACGGTTTTTGAGTCACTTTTTTTCCGGTAGTTGAATATTTCCGAACGTGTGGTGTTTGCGTTTACGCCGAAAAACCGAGGGAGGGATTTTTATGGATCTTTGTTCCCACGGAAACTCGTTGACCTTGTGTGCTCGGCGAAGCTTTTACAAAATGGCGGCTCGAGAAACATATCCGCTCGGGAATTGTGGAGAGAAGAAGCGATAGGACAAAAAATAAAGCGAGGCGGAAAAAGAGAAGAACAAAGGCAGAGGTTTTGCGAGGCGAATATTTTTTTTGAATTTTACAATATTGAAATATCTAGTTCCGAAATATTGACAACAACTCGATTTTCTTCATTTCTTATATTGGATTAAATTTCGCGTTCAATTCAAGAAGAATTAAATTTCGTCCTTTTTTTAGGTTTAGAAAAACGAATCATAGACTTACAAATATAGAATTTAGAGGAAGACTAACGGTTTTAGAACGGAAAAATTTCCCCCTTCGTGGTAAAAAAAAAAAATGTTGTTTCGTGAAATATTGAGCGTGCTTTGGTTGCGGAACCAACGACTTGGCAACGTTGCCGTCTGGCAGAACTCAGACATCTGCTCTCTTTCCCCCTTTGAAAGCTGCATCTGCAAAGCGACTGCAGCTGTTGTTGGCAGATGCTGCAGGAGAGAGACAGACGACTTTATATTGGCAAATATAATTCGCGTTTTTTTTTCGCCCTCCTTTTCTAGCCCACCGATTTTTTTTCTCCCCTCTTCGGTTGGAGAAAATATACGTTCAAAAAAAAAAAAAACAAAAACGGAGAATTAACTTTGCGTGCGAAAATGAAAACTTTTTTCTTGCCTTAGAATGGTCGCCAGGCGCGAGGTGATCCAACGTGGGAGAGCAGGTAATAACGGAGAGAGAGGAGCGACCTCTCCGTCAATGCCAGCGTGGAACTTCAGTGCGGAACACACTAATTTTTTTTTTCTTCTTTTTGCCAACGCGAAAAGAATTGAGAATCTATTCGGAAAAAAAGGAATTTGAGAAGGAACTTGTTTGCTATTTTTAAAGTAAAATTAGACGATGGGAATTTTTTCCCAATAGAGAGTAAAAAATTAGCCGCGAATTTTTGGCACTTTTTATTACTATTTTTTCTTCTGGAAAAAAGAAAGTAAAATTTTCCAACTATTTTTGGCAAATTTTTCCGCTTATTTCTGGTTATTTTCGAAAGAAAGTAAAGGGAAAATTGTGAGAAATTCGTTATTGTTTTGATTTTACTTTGTAAATAGCAAAAGTTCTTAATTCTTTTTTTTTGATGAAGAATCTAAGAGTTTTAAAAAATTTGAAAAAAATCGCGAAAACGTGTTTTGTCGCGTCGTGCAATTCTGAAAGGAAAATGGATTTTTTTGAAGTAAAGTACAATAAATAAAAAAAATAGCACGAGAAGGTGTTTGCATTGATGGCGGAGGTCGTTTATTTCACCGTCAGAGACTTGTTACCTTGAATAATTAAAAAACTATCGGTTCGGTATATTATAGAAAAACGACTAACAGAGAAAAACAATTCTTTATTTACGCATTTTTTGCTTTTTTACAATTTTTACGGTGCCCGATAATTTTTTATTCAGTCAGAACCAAGTATGAACAACTTTGATTTTACCTTTTTGGAAAAGTTAATTTTCATTTTCTGAATTTTTAGTTTTTCGTTTCCAAAATTGATGATACTTTTGGAGTAAATGACTTAAAAGTATATATATATAGTAAAAGAGTAATGGAATTAATTGTTAGCAATTGAAAATTTTGAAATGACAAAAATCGTTGAATTAGCGCCGATGTTGCGCCACGTTATCTGCAGTGCGTAGAAAAGCTCAGTTTATTACATGTGTTATTGTGAATTAACAGGGGCGGCAAAAGAGGGTTTTTAATATTGCCTCGAGGACAAGTAGACACCTTGACAATGCCAATTTTTCGGTTCTCTATCCTTTTTGACAATCACTTTTGAATCCTTTTTTGCCGCGGGCCTGATTAAACAAAAAAAAAAAAGACCCCCTTTTTAAATCCTCAAAAAAGAAAAAAAAATGAGTAACAGAAAAAAAAACAGAAGGCACCCCTCGTAGTCATGTTTTGTGTTTTTTTTTTGTTGGTAGTATTTTTTTTCACACGTAGTTGATGAAAAAAAGGAGGATACTCTTTGAAAATGTTGTGTCTACAAACGAAGAAATATTTATTGTTTAGAAAAAAAGACGTGTGGTCAGTTGATCTTTTCTCTCTTTTTTCTGTTTTCACAACGAGAATTCGTTGCTACTCTTGACGATTCTTTAAAATACTGTCCGCGCGTTGGAAAAAATTTTGTTTAGAAAAAAAAAAAAAATATCTTTGGTATGTAGACACAATGTTTTTGAAAAAAAAACCCATTACCGTTGTGCGTTTTCTGCGTAATTCGTCTTGCATGTCATGCTTCCTTCGGTAGTGTATTTACACTTAACTCATATTTAAAAAAAAAGAATAGCGCGCTCGTTTCTAAAGACACATGATTTTTTTGAAATACTACTATTTTTTGGTGGCGGTAATTTGAAAATTTCTATTTTTTCCAAGATGAAAAGTTATTTTTTCTCTCTCTCTATTTTTCTGTGACTTGAGAACGAGCGCGTGCTGAAAAGTTTTTTTTTTTTACTAACCACGTGTACATAACTCGCTTCTTTGTTCGTAACGCATTTACATCAGATAATTAACCCGATTTACATATCTTATTTATATATATATATATATGAAAGGAATTCCGTATATATGTACCTTTTTTTTACAATACCCCGTATCTTGTATATTTATTATGATGCTGTTCTCTTCATTTCATTATTACATCTGTTAACTTTTTGCCAGGCTTATTTTTTTTAGGGAATCTTTTCAAAATTCGCGTTTTTTCGTTTATTTTGGAAAGATTTCGCTTTGTGGAATATTTCTGGTATTTTTCACAAACACATTTACATTTGTTGAAAAATTGTACTTTTTTTTTTTTTTTTTTTTTTCTTTGGTATTGTACTTGATCGTATTCAAGAGTTTGAATCGATGTGGAATACCAAAATTTTGAATTTCTCTTGTTTGTCTTCTTTCCAAGTGTTTAGGGTTTTGAAGAAAAATAATCAAAGTCCTGGGGATTTGGAAGAAAAAAAACGCGAAATTTCCGTTACGGTCGAGCGATTTCTCGATCGTGATGATGAATTCGATCAGCGCGTGTAAAAAAAAATTGTGAATCGATGCCTTTTGCTCGTTTTTGCAATTTCCCTCGTTTTTTCCCCTTCGTTCTACTTTTTTTTTCATTTTTTTTTCTCTTTTTCTCTTCTCGAATTTGGAGCTTTTTTTCGAATTGGAGAATTTACGGGTTTCCCGAGTGTCGGCTGCTTGGAGTTTTATTATTGAGTCGTTGACTTTTTTCAATGGATCGATTTTTCCGAGCGCTGAAAATAAAAAGAAGAGACACGATGACTCTTGGACTAAACTGGGGACCAAGGAATTGAGATGGGATTTTCTTCTGGTTGTGTTGGTAATAATGGTAATGATGGTAAAATATTTTTTCAAATTATAATTTTCGTCATGATTTTTTGAATTCAAATATTGTTTTTTTTGTACGAATGATTTTGAGAGAATGGAAATTTGAGTGATTGGGAATTTTTGAACTCTATTTGCTTTCATAATAGTGACGAATATTTTTTTGAATTTGTAATTTTTCAACTAAACTACTTGTTCTCGAGTTTTTCAAATGAGCGAAAATTTGGTGCTTTTTTTCTGAATATTTTGTTTATTTGGAATATTTCGAGATTTTTTGGTGATTGAAATTTTTACAAAAAATATTGTATTTATCTTGTATTTTTCCTGCTGCATTTTATGAAACGTTTTCTTTTCTCACTTTCGAGGAAGATTTTCTTTTTTTTTTTTGAATTTCTTTCTCGAAAGTTTTATCAAAATTGTTTTATAATTGCGCAAATTTTGTATTTTGCTGATGGAATTTATTAGAAAGCTGGAGGAATTTCGAAAATAGATTTTTTCTATTTTTGAAAATAACTAACAGCGATCTGAAAATTTTTCCAGCTGTTTTTTTGAATTGTCAAAAGTCTTATTTTGAGATTTTTGATGTTTTTTTCACGATTTGATTGATATTTGTTCTAAAAACACTTTTTTGAGCTTTTTTTAGAATAAATGTTGAGTAAATATTGGTAAATGTTTTTTCGATTATTGTTTTAATGATTGGAAATATGTTTCTAATATCGCGGATGTGAAAGTGTGGCTGAGGAGGAAAATTGTTCTGCGAGGCGAAGAACTGCAATTTCAGTTTTTCGCCGGACAGTAACGAAGAGCAGTCTCTAATTCGAATGTTCTATTTTTGAACTTTCGAAGAAGAGTGAAGAAGACGAGACGAGGTCACAAGTCTGGAAGTCGAGATTAATGATTAATTAACCAACACTTGGGCTCCATTTTGGTAGAAATGTTCTGGTAAAATTAGGTAGAGTATTGGTAACACAATTATTCTAAATTTCTCAAATAATTTTTCTATCAAATCTCGAATTTTGGAAGAAGAAAACTTCGACTTTATTTTTAAATTCGACTTTTTTTTCCTTTTTTGCTCCTAAATTCGAGCTTTTGATAAATTGATATATTTCTATAAATTTTTTCTCTTGTCAATTGTTTGTGAATTTCAAATTGCAGATTTTTTTCGGAAATTATTTTTATTCTTTCGGTAAAATTGAATACTTTTAGATAAATCATTTTTTTTTGTAATATTTGCTTATTAGTTTTTTTTTCTTCGAAAAAAGTTTGATTTAACTGTTAAGGGAAATTTTATCGTAAAGTAAAAATATTTTTTCGAATCATCGGATTTGGAGATTTTTCAGGCTGCTTTTTAGCGCCATTTTTTTAAAATGGTTATTTCAAGTTGATTGTTTTTGTCACGTGAGTGACGGTAGTTTAAAAATTTCCGTATTTTATTTTATTCTTTTTTTTTCTTGAACGTAATGAGATTTTTACTTGCGTCATTCTCATGACGGAAATATTATCTTGAAATAGCCAACTCAAGTTTTGTGATTCAATTTCATTGTGGAGTCATGTAATGATGATTCAACAATGAGAGTTGAAGTCTCTTTTTCTCTTTTTAGGTATTGAAGAATTTTTTTTTAACACATCACTTTTTACACTATACACTATTTTTACAATTACACTTTCTATTTCTTAGAACTTGTGCTATTTTTCAATTATTCTGTTGAATACGATTTTGTGGAGGACAATTTTTTTTTTGACTAAACTTTTGTTTATTGCAATTTTGTCGAAAACAATTTTGTTGATTGCAATTTTGTCGAAAACAATTTTGTTAATTACAATTTTATTACAATTTTGCTTTTTTTTGCTCAGAATTGTAATTTTTTTTTTAATTACAATTTTGGTAATTTTTTTTCCATTACAAAATTGTAATTTTGTCGACTAGAATGTTGTTAATTACAATTTCGTATTTAATGATAATAATAAAAAAATTGGGGCAAGTTGTAAAAAGATTGAATTTTGCAAATCTTTGTCATGTTTTTTCTCCTATTTTCAGCTCTTTTGTTAACTTGGTTCTAAATATTTGTTTACGTAATTTTTTTTAAATTACGTAATTCTTGTCTATAATCGAGTTAACTTGCAACGATTTTCTTCTATTCTTGAAGTTTGTTGTTTCGATTTTCAGATTTTTTGTTAACTTGATTCTAAACTTTTGTTTTTTTGTGAATTTTTATTGAAAACAAATTCTACGAATTGATTTTCACAAATTTTTCGAATTGCTTTTAAGGAATTTTGAACTTAATTCTATGATTCTACGAATTTGTTTTGATGAATTCGATGCATTTGTTTTTGTTAATTCATGAGAATTGTTGTTTATTGACTAGTTAACTTGCAACGATAATATCTTTGAATTCTTTTTCGCAATTTTTGACTTATTTTTTAACATTCGATTTTGTGAATTTGTATTTTTTGCGAATTCGCATAATTTGCTTTTGAAAAATTTGTCAATTTGCAATTGTTGCAATTTTTTGTCTTGTATTTCAGATTTTTTTCGTTAACTTTTTTCTAAGTATTTTGTTTATCTGGATTTTAAATTCAGGTAAATTGTGTTTATAAAAGAGTTAACGGACAACGATATTTCTTTTTTCTTGTATTTTATTTCAGGTTTTTTATTAACATTTTTCTAAATACTTGATTTTGTGAATTTCTCGAATTCGCAGAGTTTGTGTTTATAAATTTGTTAATTTGCAACGATATATTTTTTATTTTGTCTCTTTTACAGCTTTTTGGTTCGCTTGTTTGCAAATTTTAATAATTGCTCGAAGTCTTTTAATTATTATTATTATTTAATAATTATTTTTTTTACTAAATAATTAAAAAATAAATAATAATTGAATAAAAATTATTGAAAAATAATTTTTTGTTCTTGCAATTTTTATTTCTGAACAAGTTTACTGACACCGATGATTTTTACCTGTTCTTTAATTGAATATTTCTTCCAGTCTCTTTGTTGTCTTTTTTATAAACAATAACACGGGGTAAACTCACGTGTCGAATGTTTATAATTAAATCAACTTGCAACGATAATATTCTCTTATTTTCAGCTTTTTGGTGATTTTTCACGATCTTGTCAAATTGCGTATTAAATTTAGTACTTTACCAATTTTCGAAAATTAGAAAATTAGTAAAGTGGTAAATTTCCCAAATGAAATTTACAAGATCTCGAAAAACAAAAACTGTGGTTTTTCTCTTTTTATTTTCGATTGAGGAACCAACTTTTTTTTGGTTTCTCGATCTATTTTTCCGAAATTAAAAAACTTGTATGATTTCCTTTTTGAATCTTGCAAGTTCGTGTATTTTTTTTTCTTTTTTTTCAAAAGAAGAGAGAAGAGAGAAGAAAAAATCACTGGGTCCAAAGAAGCGCCATAATTAGAGATTCAAAATCCAAAATAATACAAATGGAGAGAGACTGGAAATATTTTTTTCTGTAAAAATGGATAAAATATGGTAAAAAAAAACAGAGTATTTGGTAACAGGTAAACATGTTACGTAAGTATTTAGTCTTGCGCGTTGTATCGGCGCGCTTGACGCCCTCTTGATATTTATTCTTGGGATATTGCATTGCTGATTGAAAATTAATATTTTCCGGTTAATTTGAAATTAATACATGAGAATAATTTCTTAATCATTAAACAATGAATAATTCTTGATGAAAAATTAATTACTTTAATAATTATTAATAGTTATTTAATTATTTAGTAGTTATTTAATTATTTAATAGTTATTTAATAAAAAAAATGCGCTATTGATAATTATTCGATTGATAAGTAATTATTCAATTGTGAAGCAATTATTTAAGAAATAAATTTTAAAAATCGAAAATGAAAAAAATGAAAAAGTAAAATAAAATTTAAAGCATACGAAACCTTTCAGCAATGTAATATTCATTTATCTATAAAATTTGATACCATGAATTTAAAAATGTCTAGTTTTTAAGATATTGCTATTGTTTAAGAATAGAAAATGTTGAGAAAATTTTTTTCCTAATTTACACTGTGACGATTTGTCAAGCAGTAACGTTTTGAATAATTTTTTCTCTCAACTTCATTTTCTTTTTTTTTTTTGGTCTCATCATAATTTTTATTTTCGAAAAAATTGTTTATTTTTCTTTATTTTTATTTGAAAATTTTCTTTTTTTCCAAAAGTATTTTTCAGCTTCGTTTTTGTTTAAAAAAAAAAAATCATCGAAATGAATCTTCGTTGAAAATTCTGTTTTTCGTGTCGTGAGTGAAATGAATGTGGATTGAATGATTGTTAGTTTTTTTTTAAGCTCTGAAAGTTCAGAAAACATTGAAAATTGTGAGGGAAAATTTTATTGTCACTGCATTGTTACATTCTATGGCGCCAAGAATGCTGACAATTAAGGGGCAATATTGTTTTGGTCACAATTTTTCGAAAATTGAAATATGGAGAGTAGGGGAGGCCTCATTTTTCCTAATTTTGTAAATTTGAATTTTATTTGAATTACATTTTAATTACATTTGAATTACATTGGAATTTTTATTTGAATTATATTGGGATTTCTTTTTATGAATTAAATTTTTTGAATTTAAAAAGTGGATAGATTGAATAATCACACCTACCAAGTTTCTTTTTAGAGATTATGGTTTTGTGGGAGTGTGACTAGCGTCGAAAGTGGAATTGCGGAAATATTTCGTTGCGTTCTGCGCAGAAATATTTTTGGATTTTAGTTTCGATGATAATATTCACCACACTAACTGGAATCATTGGGTAAGAGTTTGTGAGTTGAGAAAAACGGAAAATTGAAATTAATGTTTGGGAAAAATTGCCTTTTTCGAAAAAAAAATATTTGTTTCGATTTTCAAGTTTCGATGAGCGAGAATTTATTGAGTTCTGACTAAATAGGTGTTAGGCCTAAAAAGCGAATTGTGGTGACTAATAATTAGGGACTTATTCTTTGCCAGTCGGCTCACTTTTTCTTGCCCTTTCCTCTAAGAAGCAAAATTCATAAAATTCCAACTTGCTTAATTTTTCTTGAACTGTGATCTCTAAAGTAGTTTTTTTTGGATAGGTGTATGTATCGATCACACATTTGTTTTTGTTTTTCGAATTTTTTGTTAACTTTTGAAAAGGGGGAAAAAGTTTAGGTATGAATTTTGTATGATTGTGGAAGGGGATAAATGGTGTTTCAGAGTCAATTCTTGGATATTGTTGCTTACGATGTGGCAAGAGGTATTCCGTCCAGTACAGCTTGGATAGGCATCTGCGATACGAGTGCGGAGTTGAGAAGCAATTCATTTGTGGGACTTGCTACAGACGTTTCACGAGGTTGGACATCATGAGGGCTCATCAGAAACGTGCGGGTCACGACTTGGCACCCTACTCTAGGGAACGAAACTCCAGACTCTTCCGGGATCCCTGATTGGAAAATTGGCAAGCTTTTGGCTAAATCCAGGTAAGATGTTGACAAAATTGATGACAAAAATCTGGATTTGGTGGAATCTGGCGGGGACCAATTTTTCCCAGAGGGGATCTGAATAAACGAGTATTTTTTTTTTTTTTGTAAATTCAATTGTTAAATTTGTTAGCTTTGTTAAAAGTTCAAATTTCATTATTAGAATCAACTGTTAAAAATTTGTCAAAATTCAATTGCGAAATTGCCAAAGTTTTTGTTTTGTAAAATACTCGTATTTTTTTTTTTTACTCGAAAAAAATGACACTAGTAGAGAAAAAGATATCGTCGATTTCGTGAATTTCACTTATTGTACATGTATGAGACATTGCGAAAAGTGCAAATTTTGAATTGAAATTGACGAAATCTGGAAGATTTATACTTTGTTTTTTCAAATTCGAAATTTCTTGAAATGTTAAATTTTCCAAATTTTATTGTTCTTTTTGCAAAATGGAAATGAATTTTTGATTTTTGTAAATCGACGACACACACTTTTATATGAATTTAATTTCTCGATTGTGGATTTTTTTGTAAAAAGAAAACAAATGTTAAATGGAATTTTAAGAGAGTAGCAAACTGACCAAATGAGAGAGAGAGAGAGAGAAAAATGTAAATGCTGCGTGCATATAGGAGACTTCGTATTTACAATTATTGTTAATAAATGACTATTTGTTGCAAAAAAATTTAATCAGACGTGTTGCAGTAATATTTACTTTCATTCATTAAAAAAAACAGACTTTTTGCCTTTCCACTTTTGTTTTTCTTTTTCTCAAAGTAATTTTTTTCTTTTTGTCTCAAAATATTGTATTGTGAGAGGATTATTTCTCGACAAGTGTGGAAATGCAAATTAAGTTTCATAAACCCTAATTGTAAAATATGTTTGAAGAAAATAGTTGAAAATTGAAAATAGTTACAAAAAATTGAAAATAGTTACATAAAATTGAAATTAACTGAAAATATTTGCAAAAAATTGAAGTTAACTGAAAAATATTGGCCAAAAAATTGAAATTAACTGAAAAGAAAAATAGAAAATGTTTCGAAAATAGTTGAAAATAATGGAAAAGAATCGAAAATAAAAAAAATAGTTTAAAATAATTGAAATGAATTGGAGAGAATTGAAAAAAAATAGCTTCGAGTCGCGATAAAGAAATTGGTTGTCTCGTCGCTGTGAAAATCACTCGCGTTGCTTTTTCCAGCCTCGAGTCTATGGCAAATGACAAATTTGGAGTGCGAACGATGCAGACGAGTTTACAAAAGATACAGCTCACTTCGTCGTCATCAGAGGGTCGAATGTGGAAGGGATCCCTCGATACAATGTACAATGTGTCCATACAAGGTTTATTACACTTCGACTCTAACTTTGCATATGATCAATGTTCACGGTTATAAAATCACTAAATAATTTTTTTTCACTTCAAATTTTCAAGTATTTCCAAGCTCATTCGTTTTTTTTTCTAGTTCGAGAGTAAAAATGAATTTTTCGACTTTAAAATTGTATTTTTTTTTACTAAAAAAAAAATATTGTTTGGAAATGCTTGAAATGATTTTTTTTCTTTTTTTTGAAATTGGTAAATTTGCGCTTTTTCATCACACTCACTCACTCACACACACAAACATACAAGAAAAAAAAAACTGATCGCAATGGCGATTAATTGTTGATTATGGAAAAAAAAGAATTAATAAAAAAGAAATTTAATAAAAATTTTTCTCGTACTTTGTAATTTTGTGGAACCTCTCCCGCTTTTTCAGGTTTAGCTTGTAAATTAAAATATCGAATTAATCACTGCTTTGTTTTTTTGAAAATAGAATTTTTAGTTCTGAAATTGCATTTTTTTTTTGAAGAAAAATAATTTTCGAGAAATAATTAATTAATTGCAAAAAAAAGAATTATTTTGGTGAAGTAATTGAAAAGAATTATTTTGGAAAAATAATTTTTGAAAGATGATTAAAAAATAATTTTAGAGAAATAAAAATAGTTTTAATAATTATTTTAATAATAAAAAAAAAATTATTTCAGATAAACAATTGAAAAAAAATTATTTTAGAGAAATAATTTTAGAAAAAGTAGAATTATTTCCAATTTGAGCATTTGAATGATTCGATATTATTGTCTTTACTAACTGATCAGGTGTATAGTCTGGCAATTGTTTATTTTTTCTTCTAAATTGGACGATAATAAAAATAGTTAATATTTTCTGATTGCTAATTATATTTCTTTATTCGTTTCAAAAGTTCATTTTTCTTTGTAGACTCGTTGATTGGAAAATATTTTCCTTGACTGAACTTATTTCGAAAAGTTTCTTTTTCTGATAAAGTTGAATTTTATATTTAAAACGAAATATTCAAAATATAGTTTATATTTTATATTTAAAAAAAATATTCAAAATATACTTTATATTTTACATTTAAAAATTAAAAAAAAAAAAATAAAGATGGAATTTAGTTTAAAATGGGAAATTTCAATTTGAACTTTATTCAGAAAATAATTTATTCAAAGAAAAATACAAATATTTCTAAAAGTATTAAGAAAATTTTGTTTCTGAAAATAAAAAAGCGATTTTTTAAAAATATTACCAAAAACTTGTTTTTTAATTACTAAATTAAAGAAAATACTAATTTATTTATTTATTTAAACGAATAAAAATCCTAGTCACAAAGACTTGAAGAAAACGAAAATTTTTAGAAGTTTAAGAAATGAGTGCCTCCTTTTGAAAAAAAAAGTTTCTTCTTTATTTATTTATTTTTTTTTTGAATTTTTTTTCTAAAGTGAGAAGAAAAATGATGGATAAGAAAAGAAAAAAAAATAAATTTAATGATTAGGGATTGCATTGAAAATTTAGTTAGTCCTTGGGGTCGATTCTTGCAGCTGGCGGATTCCTTTCGCAACACCCAATGGCGGATTATCGCAGACTGTCCTGTCCAAGTTGCGGTCGTAGCTACAAGTACAGAGGTGGTTTACTGAGACATATGACTGAGTGCTTTTCGGAAAGCGAGAAACTGGAGGCGGTGGCGTCGGTGGTTCAGCAACAGCAGCAACGCCCTGTCACACCGAAGGATGTCCGTGTACTCTACAAATTTTGGAAACCCGACTGAGAGAAATTTTTTCAAAAAAAAAAAAAAAAAAAAAACACGAAACACAAACAAAAAAAAAATCCATAACTGTGCGCTCTGAAAGAAAGGTCTCTATTTTTTTTCTTCAATTATTCCATTCTTTCTTTTTTAATTTTTTTCCAAGATTTCTTTTCAATTTTTGATTTTTAAATTTAAAAAATTTAATTTAATTTATTCAATTTGATTTAATTTACTCAATTTGATTTTATTTAATTTAATCACATTTTTTAATAATTTATTGGAAATTTTATTAATTTAATTCTTTTTTTTCCATTTTTTTTTATTTTTTTTTTCGAAAAGGTGAGTTTCCTGTGTAAATTGAGAGACCAGTTCTTTTACTCTTCTGACGCAATCCTAATTTGAGCTCCAGTTTTGTGGCGTTCTTTTTGGTCAACAGGATTAAAATATTGAAAGCTTGATTTTGAGATTTTTTATTTATTTTTTGTTTCTTTTTTTTTGTTAATATAATGATAATAATAAAAATAATAATAATGATAATGATAATGATAGTAATAAAAAAAAGTAATTTGTATTTATATATTTGAGGTATTATAAAAGAAATTTAAAATCAAACTGTTGTTATTTTTTACTCAACTTAATTGTTACATTTTAATGAATTGCGAAATCATTCACTTTTCATGTCTCAGCATCCCGTCATTCTTTCAGTGGTTCAACTTTTTTTTACGATTGCCACGAATCTTGTTCCTTTGGGAGTATAATATTAATAATATTAATTAATAAATATTTAATTTAATTTAACATAAACGTGTGTATATTATTTTTTTAAAAATTAATTAATTTTACAATTTAACATTTATACGATTAATTATACTGAAGTTGTATATTTATTAATATATTTAATATTTACTTTTTTTATAGAATATTTTTTTTTATTAGCAAAATATAATTTTTCTATTAGCAGAAAATTAATACTTTTTCTATTAGCGAAATATTTCTTTTTCCATTAGAAACATATTTTTATCAACAAAATATTTACATTTTTTTTAATCAAAGTATTTTTATTTTTTTAGCAAAAAAAAAATTTTTTAATCATGTTTAAAAAATTGAAATCATTAAATAATTTTAGAACTAAAAATATTAACTTGGAGTTTTAAATAATTTTTACAGAAAATTATATCACTGTACATAGAAAAAATAATTCAAAACTTCTTCAGGGAGTGTTTTCAGGATTCTATTCTAAAAACCCTTGACCACTATTTTTTTAAAATAAATTCTCTATTGTTTGTTAATAATAATTACAATAGTAAAATAATTATAATTTAATAATTATAATAACAGTAAAATAATTATAATTTAATAATTATAATTATAAAATAATAATATTGCATTTTGTAAATAAATCTCAAAGTAGTAGTTAAGGGTTAATTGTTTAAAAAAAAATGGTGCATGTTAATTGGAAGAGAAGAATTGTTTCATACATAAATTTACTGCAAAAATATTTATACAATAATCAGTGAAGAGAAAAAGAATAGAAAAAAAATACTTAACCAGAAAATTGAAATTTATTAAAGATTTGGGTGAAAATATACAAGGAGGCATTTTTACATTTTTGGGCTGGATTAATATTATGACATCACAGGTGTAAAAAAACGACTAATAAAAGCTGTTCGTTTTGGGTCAGCATGTAAATAACAACGGCCTAAAAATTCGACTTTGCACAAAGTTCAATTGTTTTTTATTTCGTATTTTAACCTGGAAAATTATTCAAAACAATGAATAGCAAAATTATTTTTATTTTTGATAAATATGAGAGAAAATATCTTAAATTTTTTTTAAAAACTTTTTGAAACAGTTTCTAAGGAAAAATAAAATTAAAAAAATGTATTAAAATATTTAAAAAAAATACTATAAATATAAAACAAAATATTTAAATAATGTTTTTTAAATAGAATTTTAGTCAATATTCAGAAAATAATATTTTTAACCTAATAGAAAAATATTTTCAGTAAAAAAAAGTATTTCTTGTAATAGAAAGAGTATTTAAATTTTATTTTTTTAAAATTATTTTACAGATTTAAAATAATTAAAAAAGAAAATTTTTTAGTTAAAGAACAAAATATTTAAATTTCCTTTAGAAAAAGTATTTTCAATACTAAAACAAATTTTTATTTGAATTTTATTAAACAAAAATATTTTGATTGAAATATTTCAATATTTAAAATTGAAATTATTTTTAATTATTAAAATGGAAATTATTATTGTTAAAAGTTAATGGAAATATTTTGATTCTATATATTTATTTTTCATAAAATATTTGAATTTTTGTGCTGAGTCATGTGGGGGACGAGCTTTGAGAGTCTTGCCTTTCGTTTTTGCACGCTTGCCTCGAGCTTTTCTGCTGTCGAGACAAAATGAAACGAAATTCAATTGTTTTTCCTTTTTTTTCATGAATCTGATTGTGTGTTTGTGAGAATTTTCAAACAAGAAAAATTCATTTTCATTTATTTTTTCCTCTATTAATTTCTAACGAGAAAATATTTTCAATTGTTTTTTCCCAGTTTTCTAAATTGCTTTTTAAATTTTACAATTTTTTTTCTCTTGCGATAATTTTTTTTTCTTTATTAATTCTTTGTTTTTGATAAACAAATGCTTGTTTTTTTATTGAAATACTATATTTTTCAAAAAAAGGAAAAATATTCTTGCATTTTATGAATTCATTTATTGTATTTTATTTTTATTTCTTTATTTTCATTTTTTTTAATTTTTCTATGAATTTAAATTAGTAAAAATGTTTTTCAAATTTGAAAAAATTGGTTAACTTTTTGCTTACGAATTGGGAAATTTTTATATTTGGTAGTAATTTCTACTGAGTTATTAGTGATTCTTGAATAAATATTTTATGGAAATGTGTGTTTATTAGTAATTTGCAAATTTTACTGAAAAATCGTAATCACTACGAATTTATTGGTAAAATTTACGAAAGAAAAAATAAAAAGTCATTTCTTTATTTATCAGTAATTCGCAAATTTTATTTAAGAAATACTAATTACTACGAATTTATTAGTAAAATTTACGAAAGAAAAAGTAAAAAGACATTTTTTCGTCAATTTTACTAATAAATTCATTGCTATTATTATATTTTTTAGTGAAATTAGCCAATTACAGTAAAATAGTAATTACTTTGAAAACAAAATTTACTAATTAAATAGCAAAAAGTCAGTCAGTAATTTAAATTACAGTAAATATTTTTTCGATGTTTAAATTCAAAGCGCTTGTCTTCTTCCTTTTTTATTTTATTATTTTCTCTATTTTTTTTATTCTTTTACTTTTTTTATTTCATTTTTGAAATTTTATTTTTGTTATTTTATTATTTTACTTTTTGCTATTTTTTGATTTTTATTTTTGCTATTTTTTTATAATTTTATTTTTGTTATTTTATTATTTTACTTTTTTAATTTTTTTTTTGCTATTTCATTATTTTATTTTTGTTATTTTTTTAATTTTATTTTTATTTGATTATTTCTACTATTTTTAACCTTTTCTAATTTAAATTTATTTTTAAATACCCTTTGAAGCCTTTTTTTCTTAGTGTCAATTTTTTCCCCTACGAAAACCTCATCTTTTTTTCTTTCCTCACAATTTACATTTTTCTTCAAAAAAACCTTATTTTTTTTAAATTCAAATTTTTTTTTCCTATACAAAATTCTTTTTCTCCTTTATTCATAAAATTCACGAAAGAAAAATTATTGTCCTGTTGAAAATGACGAATTTTTAATTGAAATGACGAGAATTTTCTTGTGTAAATGCTTCGTTTTGTGAATGTGTGAAAAATAAAGGGGTGACAAAAATTAACAAACAAAAAAAAAAGAATCTAACGATGGAAAAAAAAGGAAGAGTTTTTTTTTGTTGCGTGTGTGTGTGTGTGGTGAAAAAAGCCAAAAGTAAAAAAGCCTCCCTGTATGTTTACAGTAAGCCCTGCAGGAGACCTGAGATTTCGGTGCGTCATGTGCGGTAGGGGATATAGATCGAGATCGAGCCTCACGCGACATAGTAGATACGAATGTGGTGGGCTTGGCTCGAGGTATACCTTCACCTGCACTCTCTGTGGAAAATATTTCTGCCGGCCTGATCATCTCAAACAGCATATTCTCAATATTCATGGTGGAACTGTCTCTAAATAATCAAACGCATTCAAGATTTTTTATCGTCATTGGGATATTCAAGTGTTGTATTTGGTTCTTTTTTTTAAATTCAAAAAAATACTTTTTACCATATTTCTTAATTTTTTTTTTTTTTTGTTTTTTTTTTTTGAGGAGCAAAAACGAAAATTGCTTTTTCTACTATTTCTCTTTTTCATTTTTATTTAAGGGTTCACTAATCAACGAGACTTAAATTATTATTATTATTATTATCAGTAGATGAAAGTCTTTACAATAATTGATTTTGTAAATAATTTTCTTTTTTTTCTCTGAAAAAGATTTTTAACCAAGAGACTTATCGAGAGTTAATATATATATATATATTTAATTACTTATTACGAGAGAGAGAGAAAGAGAGATTTTAAAATCAAAGTTCAAATTTTTTAGAATATTTTATTTCTATTCTAGAATTTTTTTCTGTTTTAGAATTTTATTTCCACTCTAGAATTTTTTTCTGTTTTAGAATATTTTTCTACTCTAGAATTTTTTTCTGTTTTAGAATATTTTTCTATTCTAGAATTTTTTTCTGTTTTAGAATTTTATTTCTATTGTAGAATTTTTTTCTATTTTAGAAAATTTTTCTATTTTAGAATTTTATCTCTAATTCTAGAAAATCTATTTTTAATCCTAGAGTTCTATTTTATTGATTTCAAGAAACTATATTCTGTATAGTAATCGAGAAACTATTTTTATATAATACACAAACCGGTAAAATAATAGACTGAAGAAAAAGATAATTTTGCCAAAAAAAAAAAAAAAACAAAAAAAGAATCGAGTAATTAAGTATAAAAAATATATTTTTGAGATTTCATCTACTGTATTAAATAGAAAATGAACGAATTTTAAAAACGGGTAAATTTTGAATTGAAAAAAAAAATAAAATTGATAAAAAAAGATCAATTTAGGGGAAAAAAACTGCCAAAAAACGAATACCAAATGTTTGTTCTTAATTCTAGTGCAATATTCGTCTATTCTTTTGGGTTTACTAAGTTATTTTAATTATGTTTTTTTTAACAATTAATTAGTTTGTCAAGTTACCTTTTAATAAAACAAAAAAATTCACTATTAGTGAATATAGAGGTAAAAATTTATTAAAGCGTATTTTGAAAAATTTATTTTTAAATTCGTTTTCAAACTTATTTTCTAATTCATTCTCAAATTCATTTTTAAACTTAAATTCAAATTCATTTTCAAACTTATTTTCAAATTTAGTTTCAAATTTTGGAGAAATGTTTTTGGAAAATGTATTTAAAAACTGTTTATAAAAAATGTTTTTGAAAAATGTTTTTGGAAAATATATTTAAAAACTTTCTGGAAAATTTTTTTAAAAAATGTTTTTAGTAAATAAATAAAAAAATGTTTTAGGAAATTTTTTTTAAAAATAGGTTTAAAAAAATTATTTTCGAAGAAGGTTTAAAAAAAATGGTTTTTAAACAAAGTTTTTAAAGAAAATGTCTATAAAGTACGTTAATATTATTGTAATTTAAGATTTTCTATATCTAGATATTTGTACGTCTGTTAAATTGACAGAGAATAATTTTTAAAAGAATGTTGCTCTATTTTTTAAATTAATATAACTATTATTCTATATGTAATTTTTTTTTTGGGATTTTAGCCTTTTTAGTTTTATTGAATTTTATTATCACTGCTCGATTTTATGCGACGATGAGGGAAAGTTTATTGTTATCGCTGTACAATGAGAAAATATCGGAAATAAATTGTGCATCTGATTTTGTATAAATTTTCTACAGTTGAAATAAAAATTTTAAATATTTTATTCATCTACTTTTACCTATAATTGCCTTTTTTCTTTTTTTCCCCCTGTTTCCTTCGTTTTCATTTGTTTAAATTAATAAAATTTCCTAAACTATATCTAAAAATAAATTTTCTTTTTTTCCCCCTTAAAAAAAGAAGCTAGTAAAAAATTATTTTTGTGGTAGAAATTTTACTGGAAAAGTTATTCTGGAAATAGGTTTATATAGTAAATTTTACTATTTTTGAAGGAACGTTTACCAAGTTCGAAGTAAAGTTTACTAATGTTTTTGCCTATGCTGTTTATTTCGAAAAGAATTAAATTCATGGTTTTTTTGAAAGTTGTGTTAAAAATTAAATTTACGGCGGAAGAATAGAAAAAAATTAACGAGAGTTAGTTAATAGAATTTAAAAATAAAAAATTTGGTCTAAAAATACTTGTAATAAGTAAAAAAAAAAGGAAGAACTCTTTAAAATAAATTGTATTCGCTAGAATAATATTTTTTTTACTATGGAAAATCTTTTTTTAAATTGAATCTTTTTTTCTCAATAAAGTAAAAAATAGGAAAATTGAATCGAAAAAAGATACTCGATAGGAAAATAAAGTATAAAACAATATATTTGAAAGAAAAAAAAATCGTAAATTAAATAAAATAATTCCAATTTTCTGAAAAATAATTTTTTTTCCTTTCATTTAATAACGAAGAGTAAAAAAAAATTGAAACTTGATTTTTTTTCGTATAATTTTCCCGTTTTGGTTTCGAATAAGTGAAGAAAAAAAAGTTGAGAATGAATTTTTTCGACCAGACAGAAAAACATGTGGGGAGATATTATTTGAGATTGACTTTTATCTTGCAGCATCTTTATGTTGATCCTCTCGAAAATTGACGCCACCACGTTTTCTCTCTCGTTGCAGACGCGTCGTGCGGAAGTGGAGATCATCATTGTATAGAATGCGGCAAGCGATATAAAAACCAGTCTTCGTTGAGTCGACATTACAGATACGGTTGTGGACCTACTAAGCTGAAATGTGTTTGTCCTCAATGTGGAAAAGTCTATTCCAGAGCAGACACACTTGCCGATCATATAATGCGAGTTCATTCCTATCGCAAATTTTTGCAATAATTTATTTTTTGGGAAGAAAAAAATTAGGAGAAATATAACCAAAAAAAAGGAACAAAAAAATTTATAATAAATTTTTAACTATTAGAAATTATAATTTAATTAAATTGTACAGACACAAATTTTTTAATATTTAGAAAAAAGTGTTTTTATTGTGCTTTCGCCAAATAAACTTAAATTAAATATTTTATATTATATTAAATTAAGAATTAAGAATGGAAATATATAATTTAATTTTGAATGTTTTTTTTTATTTTACGAAAATAAAGGGAGATTATTTCGAGTTTTTTAATTTTAGAAATTAGATACAAATATTTATTTGTTACAAATAAATGTTAATTTGTAATAAATACATATTTTTGTTGCAAATAAATATTTGTCTGTAACAAATAAAAATTCAGTTGTAACAAACAAAAATTCAGTTACAAACAAATATTTCTTTGTAACAAATAAAAATTCAGTTGTAACAAACAAAAATTCAGTTACAAACAAATATTTCTTTGTAACAAATAAAAACTCAGTTGCAACAAATATTTATTTGTAAAAAATAAAAACTCAGTTGCAACAAACAAAAATTTAGTTTCAACAAATAAATAGTTGTATCGAATAAAAATTTGTTTGCAACAAATAAAAATTTAGTTTCAACAAATAAATAGTTGTATCGAATAAAAATTTGTTTGCAACAAATAAAAATTTAGTTTCAACAATTAAAAAAAATAGTTACAACAAATAAATATTTATTTGCAACAAATAGAAATTTAGTTTCAACAATTAAAAAAAATAGTTACAACAAATAAATATTTATTTGTATCGAATAAAAATTTAGTTGCAACAAAAATGCAATTTTGAATTTCAATAAAAATTATTCATAAAAATTGTTTGACTCAAGGAAGAATTTTTTTTGACGATTAATAGAAACTTTGAAACAACATTTTTTTCTTCAGTGTAGAATTTAGATAAATTCCATTTTCAAATTTTAATGAATATTAATATTATACTCAAAAATATAAATATTTCTATTCAGTTGGTATTATTGTAAATTTTTACCATCGACTATAAAAAGTTGAAAAATTATTCAAATTTCATATTAAGTGTATAATAAAAACGATTTTTGAAAAAAATGAAAACATGAAAATGAAAAATGAATATTTTTTTCAAATGAACTTTTTTGTTTCCTATTAAACTGGATCGAAATATTTTTTACCAATTATTAAAATATTTATATGAAACAATATTTTATCAGAAGAAATTCTTTTACACAGTGTTTTAATTCGATTTTAATACAAAATAATATTAGCCTTTCACATTTGTATCAATAAAAAAAATTTACAATTTAAACTTTCAAAAAAAAAAAAAATTGTACATAATTGAGAATTAATAATTTAATGAAATTTACAAACATAATTGATTTTGCAGTGAATTGAGGAAATAATTAAGAAAAAATTTACAAATGTTCAATGATAATGTGCCTTCGATTATTATTTCCTTATTTCGAATATTGCAGAGGGGAATTGAAATATTTTAATGTAAAACAAATAAGAACGTTAATTAATTTATTATTGAATAAATAAATATTTTATGTAATGCATTGTATGATTATATACCATTACAATAATTATCAAATGATTAATTTTACAAGAATTTTTGTTTAAAAAACTTTTACATTTTTTTACATTATGTTGAATTTGAAATGATTTCGATTCTTGACATTTTATCGAAGTGGGAAAAATAAATTTCTTTGAGGTTTATTTTTGAATAAATTTAGAATAATTTTCTGTGAAGGAAAAATATTTTCAATTTGTAATTTAATGTAACTTTCTATTTGTAAAAAAAATTTGAAATTCTGAACGAATTTTTAGATTTTCTAGATTTCTATATTTCTAGATTCTAGACTTTTTTTTAAACTAAGAGTAATTTTTTACTTTCATGAAAGATTATCAAAAATAATTTTCAGCGTTAATTATAAAGTTATCAAAAATTCTCTCTTTGACTAAATTTGAATTTTTTGACAAGTTCTTGAATATAAAAATTAGAAATTGCTTTAAATTAAAATTTTTTCAATATTTAGTTCAATTAATTTTTTTTTAGTTTTCTAATTCAATTTTTTGATTATTTATTTATTGATATATTTATTAATTTACATAATATTTTTATTTATTTCATTATTTAGTTGTTCTTAAATATTCCTTTTGTATTAAGCTGAAGAAAAAAAAATTCATTAAACATATTTCTTTCAATTATTTATTCAGGCAGAATCTATTTTTATCAATTAATATTTATACAACCGAAAAAATAGTTCGAGTGAATTTTTTTTCCATTAAAATATATTTTAATAAGACAAATAGAAAGAAAAAATTTCATACATGCTGGTAAATAATTTTTTCCCCGAAATTTTTCTCTGAATATGTAATTGTTTTAGATTTAAATGTAAATAGTAATTTTTCCCACTTTCTTCTCCTTTGTATTTTTTTGTTAGCAATACATGAGATTTTGTTTCTTAATTAAAAATTCAATTCTGAATTGAAAATTAATTTCTAAATTGAAAATTAATTTCTAAATTTAATTCTGCATTGAAAATTTATTTCTGAATTTTAAATTAATTTTGCAATTCGTTTCAAAGTGCGAGAAAATTAATTTCTGAATTGAAAATTAATTTTTAAACTATGTTTGGAATTGAAAATTAATTTCTGAAATTGAAATTAATTTTTCAATTCTTTTGTAAAATCAGAAGATTAATTTCTATTTTCTGAATTCAAAAATTAGTTTTGAAACTCGTTTCTGAATTGAAAATTAATTTCAAAACTCGTTTTTGAACTGAAAATAAATTTTTGAACTCTTTTGAATTGAAAATTTCTTTCTGAAATTGAAATTAATTTTTCAATTTGTTTCTAAAATCAGAAAATTAATTTCTGAATTGAAAATTACTTTTTGAACTCGTTTCTGAATTGAAAATTAATTTCTAAACTCGTTTCTGAATTAAAAATTAATTTTTGACCTTTTTTTAATTGAAAATTTGGTTTTTGAATAGAAAATTAATTTCTCGATTAAAAAAAAGGAATCAACTCTTTTGTCTCTGATTGTAAATGTTTTTTTCTTCGTGTCTGTTGAGGGGTTTAACATGAAAATAAACGTGATTTTGTATAACGGTGAATTTTTTTCATTTGCTTACAGTTTGGAGTAATACTAGGACTTATTTTGAGGAAACAAATTTTGAACAAGATTATAACGAATTATTGCAATATCCACTTGGCAATAGTGATCAAGGCGGCGAGCATATTTGCACAACTTGTGGAAAAAGTTATAGGCAAAAGCGAGCACTTTATCGTCACGTGAAATTTGAATGTGGTTTAGAGGCGAAATTCAAATGTCCTTATTGTGACGTGAAGACAAAGCAACGTAGCAACACCTATAGACACATTCGCAGATGCCATCCCGGTCTTAGAGTTGGTTTTCTCGAAATAAAATAGAAAAACAAATAAAATAAATAATTATTTTTTTTTATCTCTGGGAAAATTTTTGGACAAAAAAGAAAAATGCTATTAGCACCGTTTTTTGATAATTTTCTTGTATTATTTCACTTTTTTAAAAGGGCGCATTTCAATAAATAGTTCGTAATTAGATAATTATTATTTATTGTATTTAATAATTTATAATTCTTTAATAATTTATTTTTCCATTTATCAAAATATGTAATTTTGTAAATTTTTTGTTATTTTTGTTATTTATTGAAGCAGGAAATAATAGTTTCAAGAGGAGACGAGAATTTGTTTGATATTTTTGATGTAAATATTTTTTGTACCGAAACCATTGTAATAAAGTAGAAAAAAAAATCTTTTGAAAAGTGTGTTATAAATTTGGAAAATTCTATTCTCAAGACAGTAATAATAATAATAATGAAAATAATAGTAATACACTAAGAATAATAATTTAGTAATAAAAAAAATTAGTTTAGTAATAATGATAATAAAAATTATAGTTTAATGTTAATAAAAATAATAGTCCAATAATAATAATAATAATAGTAATAATTTAAGAATAATAAAATTATTCTAAAAAATCGAGCTATAAGTAAATTATTTTTTGCGACACAAAATTCAAAAAAAGTGTTTTGACAAGAAAATATTTTTCTATTTGATTGCAGCGTTTTATAATTCGGCATTTTGTCTGGAGAGTTTGCACGATCGGCAACAATTTACTCGTTCGCAAGATTATTATTCCACTTCACAACCGAGTAGAAATATTTGCTCTGTTTGTGGGAAAATTTACAAGCATAGATGTGCTCTTCTTCAACACATCAACTATGAATGCCAAAAGGAGAGAAGGTTCAAGTGTTTTTATTGTTCCTACAGGGGAAAGCGACGAAGTCATGTTAAATCGCACATTGGAATCAGGCACAAGGAGAAAAAAGTTTCCGTTATCGATTTACAACTTACAATTAGCAATTAATGACAAAAGGAAATTATCTATCCTAATTTAAAAATCAAAGGGGAAAAAATATTAAATTTTGTCTTCATTAGAAAGAAATTTTTAAGTATAATATTTTTTTTTAATTTTGTAAAATATTAAAATTTGCCAAATTTACAAAAAAAAATTTCAAAGTTACAATAAAAGAGAGAGAAAAATGGAAAATTTTTAAAAATTAGAAAATTACAAATTTTCAAAAATTGGGAAATTAAAAAATCTAATTTCCAAAAGTGAAAATCTGTAAAATTGTAAAATTGAAAAATTCCTAATTTACAAAACTGAAATTCTTGAAAATAAGAAAATTAAAAAGTTACAATTCTATAAAATTGTAAAATTAAAAAATTACAATTTTTAGAATTTGAAAATTTGAGACTCTTCAAAACTGAAAAATTATAATTCATTTAAATTGTAAGATTAAAATTTTCCAAATTTCTAAAATTAAAATTCTCTAATTTCAGTACTTTAATAAATTGCAGATTTTCAAATTTGCAAATATTGAAATTCTTATATTAAGAAATGGAAAAATACATTTTTTTTTATTAGAAAACTTTATTTTTTAATAAAAAAATAATTTTTATAATGAATTGTGAAAAGACGCATAAAAAAATGTATTATAATTAAATGTTATTTTTTATTATTATTATTTTTATTTTTTGTACAAAAATATTGTAATAAAGTAGAGAAAAAAAATCTGCAACTTCTTTAAACGCCGTTTTAAGTTTAAAATTAAAAATGCATTTATTACGTCTTTAAAAATACAATTATTTAGCAAAATGATAAAAAAAATATAAAAAATTGTTCATTGAAGTAGAAAATATAATTATTTTTTATTTGTTAATTTCGATTGTAAGAATGTTATTTAGAATAGAATTGAAATTATATTATAAATTATGTGTATAGAAAAAGGAGTTTTATACGTGAAGAAAAAATTTGTTAAATATGTATAAAAAATAAATAATATTTATTTATTGAAATAATTTAATAAATAAAATGAGAATTTTTTGTATAAAAAAATATTGTTCTAAACGCATTTTCAATTCTAAATTATTCAAAAACTATTTATTAAAAAAATTCAATCGAAAATTTAACACAAATATTGAATATCAAACTGAAATTAAAGATTTTAAGTTATAATGAAAAATAAGTGAAACGAAAGGTTGAGAAGTATTGGAAGAAATTTGTTTTTTAATTCCATGTAAAGTAAGGTAAGACTATTTTTAAAACAAATTTTTATGTTTTTTTTCATATTTTTTCTTGGTTATTAGTTTAAAAAAAATTTTTTTCAACTATTTTTTTAGTATTTTGAGAACAAAATTTTATGGAAATTAATGTTAATTTACATGTAATGTTTAACTACAATTTTTTAAAATATTAATTATACAGTTAATTATTTTTCTAATTAAAATTTTTTATGTATGACAAAAAATTATCCTTTTCTTATTATTTATTATTAAATTATTATTTATCAAATTGAAATTTCTTGTGTCATCGAAAAAATAATTTTTTTTCATTTTTGTTTATAATTTATTCTTATTTTTCCAATTCAAATTTTTTGTATCTAATAAAAAAAGAATTTCTTATTCTTTATTTCCTTTTATTTAATATTTCACTAAAAGCAATAATAATTTTTTTTCTGACTGAATTTTGTTATTTGTGATCGAAAAATAATATTCTTTTTTGTTTATTTTTATTAATTTTTTGAAATTCAATTTTTTTCATTCGTGATTGAAAGAAAATAATAATGACGAAGCCATACACTGCCAAGGACTGCAACCATTTTAAAATTTTGTTACAGAGTTGCAGTTTTTTTTAATGTCATATTTACCAATTACCAACGAGGAAATAAGAATGCAATTTTTGTCGAAAAAAATTTCATTGATTTTCTAGAAAGAAACAAAAAATATTCTTCAGAATCAATTTTTTCGACAGTAGAACAAAAAAACCGACAGATTTTTGACATTGGAAATTACACATTCTCTTCCAGGCAGATTCAACATACAACTAAAAAAAAAAGAAAACCAAATTTTGTATACAAAATTTCGTCTCCAGTATCTTATATGTAATTCTATATTTATATTTACAATAATAAAAAAAGCTCGTACTTATTTATTTAAATATTGAGAAAAATAATTTTTTTTACTCTTATAATTTATTTCCACACATTTTCTCTAGTTATCAAATTGAGAAACGAAAAAAAGGAATCAAATCTGTTGCGTAACATTTTGGATTCGTTTTGCAGAATTTTCACTAAAACAAAATCACAATTCTTCGTCATTGTCATTTTTTCTCTTCTTTATTTTTTTTATATGGGTCTTTGTTCTCCTCTGTATCATAAAAAAATTTCTTTTTTTCCTGTTCACGTGTAAAAGTTTGAAATAGTTAAGAAAAAAATTCTAAATTTTTGAATTATAAAAGAAAAACATTTTTTTTTTGTTACAGACTACATTCCTGGTGAGGAGCTACAATGTAGGCCACATAATTGTAATTTTTGTGGCAAAGTTTTTACAAGGCCCGATCATTTACTTGTTCATAAGATGAAAAATTGTCACTTAAATCCCGATTCACAGAATTATCATACGCAAAATAAAAAACCATTCGGCTGTTCCGTTTGTGGTCTATCTTATTCGACTCGCGTGAGATTGAACTTCCACAAGCGAAAGGAGTGTCAAAAAATACAAAAATGTGGCTTCTGCGGCGATACATTTTTGCATTACAGTAGTTTGTACAAGCATCAGACACGACGTTGTACGGCAATTATAAAAAAAAATTGAAAAAGATAGTAATTTTTTTTCATGTTGTAATTGTAGGGAATAAAAAAAAATTTGGGTTTGAAAAATAGCGTCAGGTTTGTAGAAAGAGACGGAGAGATTTTAACGGTCCCCTCTTTATAGTCTTCTTCTCTAGACGCGCATGCGCGAAAGTCACTCGCGCCGCTCTGATTGGTGGAAAATAGAGGCTCGCGCATGCGTCGCTAGAGAGGGAGGAGTAAAGAGGGAGCGTTAGGTGTTCTCTGTCTCTTTCCACCGACCTGACGCTTTTTCCAGTTTCCTCTATGAATTAAATTGAAAGTAAATAATGTAATTTTTACTTTTTTGTTTTAAAAAATTCTCTTTTCTATACAACTAGTATTATACTATACTAGTTCATTTAGATTTTATTATAATTCTATAAGCATAAAATTAATAATAATTAATTATTAAATAAATCAATAATTAATTAATAATAATAAAAGACCATTAATAATTAATTAATTATTACATTAATACAACGTAATTGTAAAGACATTGTTTTTGTTCAAATTAAATATTATTTGTTCAATAAAATAATAATGTTGTTAAAAAACCAACAAAAGAAAAAAAAAAACAATATCAATTTTGTTAACAATTTGTCCTAAATGTGCAAGAATCCTCTCTTCACTGAAATTATTTCAAAATTCCCAATTTTTTCAAATATTATTTTCTAATTCCTAATTTTTGCAAATATTATTTTCTAGGTAACGAGAGATTTACAAATGAAGCCGGCGTTCGTAGCTACGATTGTGGATTTTGTGGGAAATTATTCAAATGTTTGAGAATTTTGAATAGTCATTCAACAAGATCGTGCAATTGGAATCCACAATCGAAGGGATATCAGAAGCATAATTTAAAGCCATTCACATGTTATGAGTGCGGTGCTGGTTACATGAGAAAATCGGGTCTTAATTTTCATATACGCTATGAATGCGGCCGTGTTCAACAGTGCAATCAATGTGGAGCCACTTTTCTTCATTATGGCAGCTTGTATACGCACAGGAAACGTTGTAATTCAATTGAAAGGACAAAAAAGTCGTAATTCGAGGGAAAAAATTATTTTTATTTCAAGAGAGAGTGAGAGAGAGAGAGAGTATTGAGAATTTGTTGTTTTTTGATTTTTTTTAAATTTTTATTAAAGTTATATTATTTTTAAGAGAAAAAAAAAAATAAATTCCCATGTGATGGGAAGAAAAAGATTGTTGTTAAAAAAAAAGTTAAAATGTCCTCTCTATGTCTATTGATTGATAATAAAATTGCACAGCTGAAACTGAGTTTTTTTTATTTTTCACATTCACTGAATTTTGTGAATGAAAAGTAATCGAAAAGGTTTTTAATAATAAAAAATCCCAAACATTTTTTTTTTACTAAAGAGCCTAAATTTTGTGTTTGGGAATTTTATTTATAAAATTGTATTTCGTCAGGTGGATGGAAAGAGTCAGCTGAAGTTCTAACGGCCCCTCTTTTTTCTCTCTCTAGAGGCGCATGCGCACCTGCGCGCCTACGTTGAAAAAACGGCGCGAAATTCGAAAATACGAAATTCAGACCTTTCATTAAAAAAAAACGATTTTAACAAAAAATAAATAATAATTAAAGTGATAATAATAGTAGTTGAAATAAATAATAGTTATTATAATATTAATAACGATTAAATTAATATTTAATTAAAAGGAATTTTTTTTTAAAACTTAAGTTTAAAATAAAAATTTAATACGATTTTTAAAATAAAAATTTAATGCGATTTTTAAAATAGATAAAAATTTTAATTTAAAACAGCCATTAAATAATTAAATAAGTTTTCATAGAGAAATTTCTTTGAAATTTTGTGTTGCAGAAGGAAGAATTTTTTATCAGGAGAATAATGATGTTGATGAAAATCGTCATGATGGCAATGAGGCATTGAATCGAAAATATATCTGCCAATTTTGCGGAAGGAGATTTTTGATTCTTCGACATTTAACAAAACATCAAAAAAATTTTTGTTTTTAAAACACATTTTTCTTAGTAAAAAAATTTTTTTTGTATTAAGAAACATTTTTTTTAGTAACAAATTTTTTTTTCTATTAAAAAACATTTTTCCTGGTAAAAAACATTAAAAAACATTTCTTTAATAGGAATATATTTTTTTTTATTAACAAACATTTTTCTCCAGTAAAAATACATTTTCTTTACTAACAATACTGTTTTTTTTTCAGTTAAAAATACAAATTTTCGGAAAAATTCCGTTTAAAAAAAATATTAAACTGAAAATTAAATTTATTATAAATGTTTGGAAATAAAAATTTGTTCAAGTAGAAAAACGTAAAATTGAAAATGTTTTATTTAAACTGTGATGTATTTATTGCAAACAATATTATTAATTAGAAAAAGAGAAAATAATTATTAAAACAATATTGTGAACAGAAACTAGTTATTTTCTTTAAACCTTCTTTCTACATCTGGTAATTTTTTCTATTTCATGAAAGTCATTTTAGAACAGAAAATATTTCTATCACAAAAATAATAATTCTGCTTTTCATTGTATTAATTCTTCTAGAATATTAACAAATTTTGCCTACTTCAATGTTCTCATCATTTGCTACATTAAAAAAAAATTCACTCAACATTTAGTTTTTCTTGTAGAATAATATTTTTCCAACTAGTTCCTATTTTCATTAAAAAAAAATCTAGTTTCTATACAAATCTTTCTGGATATTAAAAAGTGGAAAAAATTAAATATTTAAATTGAAAATTTTAGTTGAAATTAAATTAAAAATTTTAATGTAAATTAAATTGAAAATTTTAATTCAAATTAAATTTAAATTATTTTAATGTAATATTTAATAATAATTTAATAATTAAAACTTTAATTTAAATTAAAAAAAAAAACAAATTTAATTTCACTTTTTGGAAGAATGGAGAAATTTTCATTTGCAAATACGAATAATTCTTTTTTTTTGTGGGAGAAAATAATTTTTTATCATCTACTGGAGAAAATTTTATTTATTTTTCTTTTTTTGCAGAAATTCTACTCGACTCTGCATTGCTCGACGAACTTCAAGAGTCAAATTTCACTGCTGGACAGGAGGAATTTATTTGCGAGTTTTGCAACAAAAAATATGAGAAATACAAAAGTCTCTCTCAACATCGCTCCAAATATTGTGTACAAAATCCAAATGCCTGTCGTAATAGAAGATTTTTCCAATGTCCAACTTGCGATTATAATTCGGTTTTTGTCTCGAATATGTCGAGACACATGAGGACCAAGCACGTCGATTATGAGACAACATTCTCCACGACAGATCCCACTGCCTTTCTCAAATGATGTATTTTGTAAAAAATTTTGCATATTATTAATTGTACGATATATATTTATGTATATATAAATGTGAAATAAAAAAAATTATGTTTAATATTTTAATTACGAATTTTGAATCTTTTTTTTTTGTAATGGAATTTTGGATGGAATTTTGAATAGAAATTTGTTAAGGGAATTTTCGATTGAATTTTGAAAGAATTTTTCGATTGAATTTTGAATAAAATTTTCAAATGAATTTTGAATGGAATTTTCGATTGAATTTTTGGAATGAAATTTTCAAAGGAATTTTTAGTGGAATTTTTGATTGAATTTTGAATGGAATTTTCACTGTGATTGTTAATGAAATTTTTTATTAATGCACTTTTGTTTTTTGAAAAGTACAATATTTCATTGGACGTAAATCCAATTGCAACAAGGAAATTACCAAATTGGAATGTAAAACTAGTAATTTTTTTGTGTTTCAGATCCAAATGTGGGCGTACGATTAAAGACCGCCTTGGCAAAGAGTCCAACGCATTTTCATTACATTCTCTCAAATACAGCGGACGAGGAGCCGAAAAAGTTTCCCTGTCCCAATTGTCCACGTTCCTATAGTCGAAAATCGGGACTTCTTTGTCATTTGCGATTCGAGTGCGGTCAGCCGCCTCGCTTTAAGTGTCCCTATTGCGATCTTGTCTCGAAAAAATCGTCCAACATTCAAAAACACATTCGCCGAAAACATCCTGGACTTCACGTGCACTACGTGTTTCTCTAATTGAAAAAAAAAATTCTCAATTTAAAAAGAGAAAAAAATTTTTTATTTAAAAAGAAAACAAATTTAAATTTAAAAAGAAAAAAATTTTTTATTTTTGAAAGAAAAAAATTCTCAATTTAAAAAGAGAGAAAAATTTAAATTTAAAGAGCAAAAAAATTCTCAATTTAAAAAGGAAGAATAATTCTCATTTGATGAGAATGTAAAAAAAATTTTCAAGTGCGTGTAAATATAATTTTTTTTTGCAACACATCAACGATTTTTATTGTGTACATAATATATGCAAATTGTGTAGATTTTCCTAAAAGAAAAATGGTTAATAAATGTTTATGTGAAAATATTCGGTTTTTGTGTGATAAAATTTTTTTTTTTTCTGTACAGGGGAAATTTTTAATTATGTGACTAGCCCTTTTTTGTCGAAAGGTAGCTTTGGAGCGAAAAATTTACTTTAAGTATTGTAATTACTATTTTTTATTAGTATTACTATTTACTAGCGCAAAAATGGTACGAGAGGGAAAAAAAGTAGTGACGCCGGGGAAAAAAGACTCGCGCAGGCGCGTGGTGTTTGCGCGCGTCTTTCCCCCGCCTTCCTATTGGTGGAAAATGGCGCGCTTTTTCGAAACACTTTGAATATAAAAAAATATTTTCCTTGCTAAGTGAAAACAAAAAATTAGTACTGACCGTTCGTATATACAAGAGACTATTAAACAGAAAAGAAACAAAAAAATACGACAAATGAAAAAATAGAAAAACAGTTACGACCTAAAAATTCTTTGCTTCTCAGCTGCCTTTCTTCGAGAAGCGTCACAAACAGTAACTTTAGTATTTTTTTTCCCTATAATTTCTCTTCTGTAGCTAGTTTCCTTTTTTTAAAAAACTTTCTTTTTCTTTTTTGTATTTTTCCAAATTTTTTTTTTTCAATTTTTATTAATGACAGTTGCTAATAATTTTTCAGAGTTCTCACTGCCGAGATTCAGAAAAGGGAATTTCGTTTGCTCGACTTGTGGGAAAATGTATGCGAGCAAAAAGGGATTGGCCGAGCACATCGCCTACAATTGCAACCATAGACTACAATTTCAATGTCCCTATTGCTCAAAGAGATCAAATAGAGCGACAAATTTGTATCAACATATTCGTGGACAGCATAAGAATCAGGAAATTTATGCCATCGACTTGAGACGCGAATTTATGTACTAAGTGAATGATGATGATGAAAAATTGTAAAAAAAAGAGAATTCGAAATCGATTTTTAAATAATTAATTTGATAAAAAAGAAAATGAATTTTTTTTTTGTCAAATTCGAGGAAGAAGACGATGTTGAAGTTTTGTGACTTAATTTTTTTAATAAAAAAAAATATTTATAAGTGATTTTTTTTTGTAGATTTGTATTTATATGTAAATATATGTATATGTGAATTCCATGTTTTGGAAATTATGTTTTTTGTGAAAGATAATATATTTTTCAACTGAACTGTAGACAATAGATTTTCTATTTATACATTTTTCTATGCAATTTTTTTCCCTGGAATTTTTCTTTTCTTTTTTTTATTTAATTTTTTTTTTAATGCATTGTTTTATTTTTCTTTTAATGTCTTCTGTTTTTTAAATGTCTTTTTATTTATTTTAAATGTCTATTTATTTTTTTAAATGTCTATTTATTTTTCTAAAAGTCTTTTTATTTTTGTAAATGTCTTTTTATTTTTTTAAATGTCTTGTTATTGTTTAAATAGTCTTTTTATTTTTTTAAGTCTTTTTATTTTTTAAGTCTTTTTATTTTTAAATGTCTTTCTATTTTTTCAAATGTTTTTTTATTTTTTTAAATGTATTTTTTAATTTTTTTAAAATGTTTTTTCTATTTTTTTAAATGTATTTTTTTTTCTTTTTTATGAATTTTTTTTATTTTTCCTTCTAATGTTTTTTTTTCTTTTTTATTCGATGTATTTTTTTAAAATAAAATTTCTTATGCATAATATTTTAATTGTAATTTAGTTCTATGCAATTTTTTATGCTGTAGGTACTTTCGTATTTTTTTATGCAATTTTTTAAAAAAATTGTTTCTGCAATACTTTCGTGTAATTCTTTTCGTGCAATTTTTAAATATATTTTTATTCCTGTGATTATTTTTTAATGTATTTTTCATGCTATTTTTTTTAAATGTAACATTTTACGTAAGTCCCATCGTGCAATTTTTTCATGTAATTTTTTCCCTGTGATTTCTTTTTTAAGTGTTTTTAATTTTCTTGCAATTTTTGTAATTTAATATTTTCATGATTTTTTTTTTGTTGCAATTAATGCAATTTTGTGATTTTTTACAGCGTTTTTTTCATTCATTTTTTATGCAATTTTTGTAATGTAATAATTTCATGATTTTTTTTTCTTTTGCAATTAATGTAATTTTGTGATTTTTTTACAGCGTTTTTTTTTCATTTATTTTTTATGCAATTTTTGTATAATTTAATATTTTTATGAATTTTTTTTTGCAATTATTAACGCAATTTTGTAATTTTTTTACAGCATTTTTTTTTTATTTATTTTTCTATGCAATTTTTGTAATGAATTTTCATGATTTTTTATTATTAATATAATTTTGTCCCTGTTATTTCTTTATAGCATTTTTTTTGCAATTTTTACTTTCTCTTTAAAGAAGAGAAGGTTTTCGATTTTCCAATGATATATTTTGTTAGCCATTTTTTTTTACTTATTTATTACAATTTTTTTGCAATTTTTCCAGTGTATTTTTTTTAACGTTCTTACGAACGAAATTCATTTCTTTCTTTTCGCTTAAATGTTAATTGAAATAATTCTTTGTCCCTGTAAAAGAAAATTAATTACAAAATTCGGAAGTGCAAAATTTTCCAATTTTTTTTTGTTAACTAAAATTTTCTTCGGAAAAAAAATTTCGTATTAAACCGATTTCGTTCGTCTGAAGGTTCAATTTTAGTGGACAGCATTTATTTAATGTTTTTTATGTTTTATGTATTTTTTTTTATACAACTTTCGTCCTGAAAAAAAATAATATTATTAGCGACTAATTCCTGATTTTAGGAATAAATGAAATTAATTTTTTATAAAGATATAAATGAAATAATTTTTTTTTGAGATATAAGTGAAATAGTTTTTTTCCGAGATATGTATAAATGAAAATATTTTTTTACCAAATAAAAAAATGAATAAAGAGAAAAAAAGATATATTTTACGGATGTTTTTGTTTTAATTTTTGGTTGCAGATCTGAATTTCTACAAACCGTATGTCGCTAGGCGGATGAGCATGAAGACTTATTATCCAATGTCCGTAAACGTCTTTCCCTGTCCGAAATGTAGCAGTGTGTTCAATCGTAAGGACAATCTGCAAGCACATTTGAAATTCGAGTGTCAACAACTGCCGAGATTTCGTTGTCCTCATTGTCATTATGTCTCTAAGAAAACGTCCAACGTCAGAGCACACATTCGAACACTTCATCTTGGCTTAAAAGTTTATGTCATTGATCTTACATTACAGTCAAGTCAAAATCAATTTTTTGATACAAATACGAATGTAAATTAATTTTATTTCTTCATTGTACATAATTCTTTGTGTCATCATGGTTTTTTTTAACCCCATTTATATGTATAATGAACTCTTTCTCTCTTAGTTTTTATCGAATTAAATTATTTGATGTTTAGATTAAATTTAATTAATTCAATTGTTAATTAAATAAAATATTAATTTAATTAATTTTTTTGTCATTTAATTAAATTAGTAATTAAATTATTTAATTATTAAGTTAATTCAATTAATAATTAAATTAATTTTTTTTTAATATAATTATTTATTATAATTGTATTATTAATAATTATATACAATAATATAATGATTAATTAATTAATTATTTAAATTAATTAAATTTATAATTTTTCTGTGATTATTCAAATTGAGATAAAAAAACGAATAAAAAGTGTTGCTAACAAACACTTTTCATTTGTTTTGCGTCTGTACTTAATTTTTAAACTTAAACTAAGTAACACTTTTTAATCGCTTTTCGTCTCAATTTGATATTCACGCAGAAAAACTATGTTCAAGTAATTTAATTTTTCGTCAATAAAATTTTGAATTCAACTGTGATTTTAATTATTAAGAAAATACATTTAATGTTTACTCTTCAACTGAAAGTAATTCCAAGCCACGGATAATGAGACTTTTTGGAATGTTTTCCGATAAAAGGCGACTTTTTCGTTTTAAAAAAAATACATTTTCAATTTTTGTATTTCGAAAAATTAAATATGGGAAAACTATTTTTATAAAGTTATTCATATAACTGAAATTTTTAAATATTTTATTCTAAAGAAAATCGTTTATTTTTTCGGAGTATTTCAATAAAATTTTC
This sequence comes from Leptopilina myrica (nomen nudum), assembly GCA_032872475.1. NCBI lineage: Eukaryota > Metazoa > Arthropoda > Insecta > Hymenoptera > Figitidae > Leptopilina > Leptopilina myrica (nomen nudum). The sequence continues at coordinate 15,004,269 of CM065458.1, read as the reverse complement.
GAACATCAAATTTCGAAGAATTTTAATCGCAAATTTTGAAAATAACTGAAGTGACAAAAATTTTGAATAAAAAAAAATCTTGAAATGGAAAATTTTTAAAATAACTCTCAATATTTTAGAGGAAAAATTATTTGAAAATGATTATAGAAAATTAAAGTTCCTCTAAAAATGGTAATAAAAATTCTTCAAACGAAAATTTGGAAATTATTTTTAATATTTTGTAGAAAATGGACTAAAAATAATTAAATACTCAAACGGTTTAAGAAATATTTAAATTCTACTATTTTCAATTACATATTTTGGAAAATTTAATTTTTTATTAATTAAAATATAGTTGAGAAATTATTTTTCAAAAAAAGCTTATTTGGTCTGGAATTATATTAAATTTTTTGTGAAAAGAATAATTTTTTTCAAAATATTTAATTTCATAATTTCTCGCCAAAAAATTGATTCTAATTTTGTAAATTGATAGAAGTTCTTTTTTAAGAATTTTTGACATTGTAATTTTTGGAAAAAATTGTAAAATTTCAATGGTAAAATTTGTTATAAAATTTTTTTAAAAAAACTTGACTTTTTTAAAAAGATTTGACAAAAAATTCATTTAACATGTTAAAAATTTTCTTCCAAGAATTGTAGCAGTTAAATTTTTGAAAAATCTCCTAATTTTCATATATTTCTAGTCAAAATTCTTTGAAAACTTGATTTTTTAAAAATTTGCGATAAAAATTCTGAATTTATTTTCAAAAAAATCCTTCTAAAATTTCATCTATTTGGAACTTTCACAATTGTCTATAATTAAAAAATCGAAAATGTATTAAAATTTTCCTATTTTTCAGAATTTGGAATGTACTTGGAATGCTTCGATTTTTAATTCTTAAAAAAAAATTTGGTTTCGTACTTTTTTTTTTGTAAATATTATCAAAATAATTTTCGAATGTTAAATTTTTATTCAATAGAATTAAAAATGTTCCAAATTTCTAAAGGATGAAATGATTTTTTTTTTGTATTCTTAATCGACGGAAACATTTTTTTTTTAGCCTTAAAGTCATTTCGAGGCCTGTAATTATTATTTCTTTGACTATAAAAGTTTGAAAACAACTCGAACACAATTTTTAATTTTAAGGGGTTAAACACTCTTCTCATTGTAATACGATTTTTTCGTAATTGTTTTTTTTTTTGCATATTTTTATGTAACATATAGACGAAAATTATAATCGTTATTTATAATAGTGAAAATAGATGAATAAATGAAATAAAGAAATCGTGCGTTTAAATAAAAAATTGTTTATATTCGTAGTTTTATACTTAATTGTAAGTTTATTTTTAACTATTTTTTTTAATGAAATTTTTTTTTCCTTTTTTTTCTATTCTCTTTTTTTCTTTTTTCTTTTTTTTCTTCTTTTTCTATTTTTTTTGAGTGTTGCACATTATATTCACTAGATATTCTAAATTTCTAGAAAAAAGACAATGGTTTTAAGTGTTGTTTTATTTTTGTTTCTAGATGCTGAACAATTCTTCGCAGATATTTATCAAACAGAATTTGAAAACAGGCGTTATAGAATGTTGAAACAGAATCGGTTTACTTGTCCAAATTGTCATTGTTCGTATAAAGTGTTGAAATATCTAAATTATCATCTGCGCTACGAATGTGGACGTAAAGCTCGTTTTCATTGTCCCTATTGTAATTATACGGCAAAATTTTCTTCAAACGCACGAATTCATGTAAAAACGAAACATCCCGATTATCAATTGTATCTCATTGACATGGTCAAAAATAGTGCATCAACAATTCTCTAAAATGGAAATTATTTCGATTTTTCTTTAAAAGGAAAAAAAAAACCCCTATCTAGTCGATGTTGAATAAAAATTAATACTTATCGTATTACTCTTAGAGAGGAAAAAATAATTGTAAAAACAAAAAAAAATTGTGAATATTAAACTTATCTGTAAACGACCAACTTCTACGATTTTTTTTTGTAAAAAGCAAAAATTTCAGCCCGAATGTATACTTAATGACAATGTAGATTATTTTTCATCTAATTCCTTTTTTCTTGATTAAAAAATTACAATATAATTATGGGGAAAAACTGATGAATTTTTTTTCTTTTTATTTTCAGAATTGGAGATGTTTTCTCTTCATCGTTATATGCAGCCGAGAGCAAAGAATCGTAGAAAAAATTCTTTGGACGATAATGCGAGTGGCGAGAAACTATTTCCCTGTTCCACTTGTCCCAGTACTTTTAAGCATAAAAATAATTTATATTTTCACGCGAAATTCGAGTGCTGTCAGGAGCCAAGATTTTGCTGTCCCTATTGTTCTTATCGCACTAAACACGTTTCGAATGTTCGAGCTCACGTTCGAAGAAAACATCCTGACAAGAAAGTCTACGCCATCGATATTTTTAAGCAAACCAAATAATCTTTTTTTACGGGTCACTCTTGTAATTCTCAATTTACTTCCCCCTGTTTATTTAGGGAAAAAAAATAAAAATTACTGCCAAAAAAATAGTCAGAAAAAAACCGATAACAAATTGTTTACTCGTTGCATATTTTTAATTACTGACAAAAAAAAATAGTCAGACAAAAAACTGATAACAAATTGTTTACTCGTTGCATATTTTTAATTACTGACCAAAAAAAATAGTCAGACAAAAAACTGATAACAAATTGTTTACTCGTTGCAATTTTTCAATTCCGAAAAACGAAAAGTTATAAAAATTGAAAGAGAAAATAAAGTAAAAAAAAAATTTCAATTCCTGTTGTTCTTATTACTCGTTGGCAATTTTGTCAATCATGAAAAAAAAATGATGATACAAATTAAAATATACAAATGGAAACCTTTTTGTGTAAATAATAATTTTCACAAGGAAAGAAAAGCTGCGTCAGAAATAAGAATCTTGAGCACATGTGCATTTTTTTTGTACACTTGTAAATTTTGCTTTTTGTCTCGTCTTGATGAAGGAATAATTTGAGGAATAAATTTTTTTCCAGATTGCAATTTAGAGAAGAATGACGATTCTGGAATATTTATGTCGTCGATGCAGAGGATGTTCGATACAATTGACACGATGCCGATGAAATTTCCCTGTGGAAATTGCTCGAGTATTTTCAGTCGTAAACACAATTTGCAGTATCATTTAAAGTACGAATGTTCACAGCCACCGAGATTTAATTGTCCGCATTGTAATTATAGAACGCGACATCCGTCAAATGTTCGTGCACACGTGCGAAGAATTCATCCTGGAAGTGAAGTTTACGTGATTGATGTTTTCAAGACTGACGATTCATTGCCGATATTGAATTTTTGAAGGAGGAAACAATTTTTTTTTTCTATAAATCCTCTTCTTTCTTTTGAAAGGCAAATTTCGACTGAATTTAAATTTTTTAAATTCAATTAAACTATGGAGACGTTACTCTCCACTTGAGAACGCCAAGGTCACCGTCAGATGGCACTTCAGTTCCTTCTTGGAATTTTTTCTGCCACCTGGTGGCGACCTTGGCGTTCTCAAGTGGAGAAATTTCCTCTCAATTCAATTTACAAATTCAATATTTACTGAAATTGAGTATTATTTTTTTGATTAAGTTTCTTAGCTGTATTAAATTTGTGTATTAATTTATTTCCAAATGGGAAAAATTTTTTTAGTCACTATAGTAAATATGTAATTATGTACTTATTTTTCTTACGAACAAAAATTGTGTAAAATGTAAGGTGTTAAATTTCTATCTTTTGCTATATTTATTTTGTTACATTCTTGTTTTTGTTGTGAAAAAAATTCGAATGAATCGATGAACAAACAATGCAACGAACACTGTATAATATTTTCTGTTAGTTTTACGCAATATATAGTTTCGAAAGTTTGACGATGCTTCGAAATAAAATCGTTCTTTACAATAATTAATTTCTCTTTCCAAAGATTCATTATAACCCAAAAAGGTAATTTTAAGTCTCGTACTGCTTTTTTTACGTATTTGCAAAAATTTCTTCGATCTTGAAATAAAACTTCGATGGTAATTAACAATTTCATGTGATAAAAAAAATAATAATAATAATTTCAACGGATGTAAAAGTGAATTTTACTGAAACTTTTTGTATTTTATTTTTTGCAGAATTTCAACTAGACGATGGGATTCAGCAAAAATTTCAAGTCCAAGGTTTTGCGTATAAAGGAGAGAGTTGTCAGGAGAGGGAAAAATTTCCTTGTCCAAAATGTTTTAGTACATTCACGCGAAAGAATAATTTATACAATCATTTGAAATTTCAATGTGGCCGACTACCGAGATTTGCATGTCCACATTGCAACTACATGACAAAACATGCCTCAAATGTTAGAACACATGTGAGAAGAATACATCCAGACAGCGCTGTTTATGTCGTCGATGTCAACGCCCACCAAACGCCCCAATAGTCTCGATGCAAAAAAGAAAATCCTTCCATTTAAAAATCCTTTCCAAATAAAAAAAAAACAAAAAGAATGAAAAAAGAGTTAAAGAAATTATAGTACAAAGTATTTAATTGTAAAGATTTTTTTGTTATTTCAAGTAGAAAATTCCTTTTTTTATAATGTTTATAGAATTTTAGCTCACAAATGAAATATATTCGAATATTGTATGAATTTATTGAAAATTTATTGTAAATGTATTGTAAATGTATTGAAAATTAATTGTAAATTAATAATTTATAAATTTTATAATAAAAGTGCAATTCTTACCTTCTGTTTAATTATTTCGAAAAGGGGATTTATTTTTCAGAAGCGTCAACTGTTGCAGAAGAGGATGTGTGACTTATTGTTCGTCTTGAATTTTGCAGACAAAAAAATTCTTTGATAAGTTTCGAAAGAAATAAATCCATTTCTATAATTGTCTAGTTTATAATTTTATGTTTCCATCACTATATTGTTCAGTAAAAATCACTATTTTTTCAGGGACCCTTGGTTTAATTGCATGTTTAATAAATGTTCTTAATGCGCATATTACTTCCGTATGCTTTAATTATGTACACAGCATTGGATATTAAAAAGTGATTTTAAAAATAGTCGAAGGTTTCATTATTCAATTTAGTAATAATTTAAATTAACAAAAAAAAAAAAATAAAACAGTAGGAAAAAAATATATTGTTTTAAAGAGCAAACTAATAATATTGTGAGTAATGGTATTTGACTATTTTTATCATCAGATTTTACATCTTCTGCAAAGTAGTTAATTTAGTAGAATTGACATTCAATGTTTTTTCGAATTTAAATGTTTAAATTTAGTGTTTAAAAAAGAATTAACAATTAATTGTTGCTAACGTTAATTAGTATTTTTTTTGTTTTCCAGGCTATGGCCAGTACATGTTTGTGGGTGAAGGAGCGCAGGCGGAAATTGTTTGGGAGAGTATCAATATATCGGATGAGAATATGGAAGGGATTGTTAATAATTGTAATGAGTTTAAGCAAAAGGAGGGATCGGAGAAGAGAATCAGAAAATTTGAATCCTCTGCAAGGCCAACACAGGTGAAATACTTAACACGATCACGTTATCGAATGCCAGAAAGATCAGCGAAGAATAAATCAATTTTCGACTGTCCGAACAATTGTGGAAGTTCCTTCTATCAGAAATTCACACTAGATAGACACTTGAAATTCACTTGTGGTCAACCATTACGATACCGATGTCCCTACTGCAATATGTCATCGAGAATTCGAAATTGCATTAATATTCATTTGAAAGCACGTCATCCGAATTTGAGAAACTATGTGATTGATATGACAACCAGTAAACCGGAATCACAATTCGAGGAGGATTATAATTCGCCTCATATTGTGCAGAAAGTCGAGCCCATTTGGAATGAGGAGCAGGAAATCAAAATTTTAAATGTTTCTAGTCTGGCCGCATTGGATATTAAACACGAGTATGATAACTTGGAAGATGAGGATGATAATTTCTTCAATAAGCATTTAGTGAGAGCGCAAAAGCGCTATGTTTGTCCGAACAATTGTGGTAATTCGTACAAGCACGAGCATACATTGAAGGTTCATTTGAAATTCGGGTGCAATAGACACGATCAACATAATTTTCATTTAGATGATGATGAATCAGACTCGGAATACGATGTCTCGGCGAATGATCTTTTAAAGGTGAAGAGTACCAACGAATTGCTGAATCCAATGGCGATTACCGAACTGAAGAATTTTGAGCAAAATTCCGATGGTAAGTGGATTTGTCCAAACCAGTGTGGAGGAACTTTCAGCAGTCGAGGTAACCTGAACTATCATCTGAAAACCAATTGTGGTCTAAAAGCTAAGTTAGAGTGTCCCTATTGTCTGCATCGATCAAAGCAACCATCCAATGGTTTTATTCACGTGAGAAATTCTCATCCCGGTGCTGAAATTTGCCTTGTTCACGTCGACACTGGCGAAGTCTTCAAGAGCAAGAAGGAAGCTGATCAAAATCCAAATTTCGATCTCATTAACGGTTTGCCTCAAGTTTACGTAGATAGGAAAAAACCGTCGGGCAAAGCTGCAAATAATTGCCAAAACTGTGGCAAAGATTTCAAATCAGAACGCACTCTGGCTAGACACATTCTCGAAGGCTGCGGCTATCCACCTCGCTTCAAATGTCCTTACTGCGACTATCAAGTCAGAAGATTGTCCTACGCCTTCTTCCACGTGTCCAAGCATCATCCAGGTTGCGAAGTGTACATGGTCGACTTAGTCACCGGTGACAGTATTACCGATCCCGCTCAAATCAAGAAAGAAGCCATCGCCGACATTGTCGACGAACCAAAACCCACGCCCATCGATCCAGTTTTGGTTCTACAACCCAGGCGAATCGTCAAATCTCATCCCGCGGGACTCCAAAAGAAACGACTCCTCTGTCCAATGGGCTGCGGTCGCTTCTTCTTCTTCAGAGCAAGTCTCGAAAAGCACAAGAAATACTACTGTTCCAGAAACAGAAAGTCCAAAATTCCATCATCGTCAAGTCGCTACAAATGTCCCTATTGCGACAATCGCTACGAACACATCTCAAGTCTCTTCAGACACATCAAATCCACTCATCCCGCAAAGAAAAAATCCTTCATCGACACCCACGAGGAGGAAATCGTACCCGAGAGCGCCAATTCTCCCATACCCCCCCAGAAGGAGGCGCCAAAAGCAAAAAAACTGCCGAAACAGTCCGAAGACTTAAATGAGAAGACTGATGATAACCTAGAAACTAAGGAACCTCCCAAAGTATTCGTATGCCCCAACAAATGCGGCAGTAGTTTTGCAAATCTATGCAACGTCCAGCGGCACATTCGTCTCAATTGTTCCAAAGCTCGCCGCTACAAATGTCCCCAGTGCAATTATCGATCTCAAAAATACCTCCAAATAGCGAAACACGTGAAGGCTAATCATAAGATGACTAAAATCTACGCCGTCGATTTCTTCACCAAGAAGCAAATTTACGGGGAAATGAGACACAGACCAACTAGGCGCATCGTGAATCCCAAGACTGAAGAGGCTCCGCCAATCGACGTCAAACCCGACCCAGAACCAAAAGTCGAAAAGAAAACCGGTAAAAACCGCCATCCTTGTACCAACAACTGCGGTCGATTCTTGAGCACAAAACGTGCTGTCACAATGCACGTTCGTCACATCTGCGGAAAAGCCCCCCGATTCAAGTGTCCCTACTGCACCCAAATTTGTCGCCACCAAGGCAACATGACAATTCACATAAAACACCGTCATCCCGGCAAGAAGAACTACATGATCGACATCGCTAAGAAAAAGAAATCACCAAAGGCGACGCAAGTCGAGAAACCACCCGAAATTAAAAACAAGAGAGAAGAAAGACAAAAACAAGAAAAAGAAGAAAGACAAGAAAGACAAGAAAGAAGAGAGATTAAAGAAGAAAGAGTAGTCAAAGTAGAAGCTACAATTAAAGAAGAAAAAGAAAACGTCGAGGACAAGACGAAAAATACGTCCATCTTTGGGAATTCAACGAAACGAAAGATTCCCAGACTGTTTAATTACAAAAGACGAAGAATGACTTGTCCCAACAATTGCGGTCGTTTCTTCACATCGCGCGTGAAATTGCAACTGCACACGAGCACCGTTTGCAAGAACCCAGTGAACACTAAATGTCCCTACTGCCCAAAAGTGGGCAAAAACGCATGGAGCATTGATAGACACATTAAGCAGCATCATTCCGATAGGAAGCAAATACTGCAAGAAGAAAAGGAATCAAAATTCCAAAAGAAGAACGAAGCAATTGAGGACGAGCAGGAAGAAGAGGTGGAATTGAGACTGACCGACAATATCGAGGATGATTCGGAGAATCTTGCGAAACTAGAGGAGGAGGAGGAGGATGATGCAGACGATGTCGAGATGAAAATGGTCCACGAGCAGGAAAATGAGGAAGAAACAGTGGACACACCCGACACTCCATCAAGTACAAATTCAAGTGCAAATTTCGATAGTCCATCAAAGAAGTTCGTCTGTCCGAACAAATGCGGAAAATCCTACCCCAAGGAGTCGAGTCTAAAGAATCATCTGTTCTTCACTTGTCAGAAACCCGCACGCTATGCCTGCCCGTACTGTCGAAGCTGTTCCAAAGTCACCTCCAATGGTTACGTGCACGTGAAACGAATGCATCCCGATCGCAAGGTGTACCTCATCGACATCACGACTAATAAAGTCATCCGTTCTAGAAGAATGCCACAGGGTCGAACTATCAGCTACGAAATTGATAGGGAAGACAAGGAGTACGATAGGGAATTCGATAGCGAAGAAAATAGGGAGTTCGACAAGGAAGACGATAGGGAAGATGATAGAGACTACGATAAAGAAGACGATAGGGAAGAAGCTAGAGAGTACGATAAGGAAGACGATAGAGAAGATATAGAAGACGATAGAGAGTATGATAAGGAAGACCCTACGGACTACGAAAAGGAAGACAATGCCGATTACGAGAAAGACGACGATAAAGAAGACGTCGATATGGAGGAAGAAATGGCACTGTCGACAAACGTCGATATCGACGTTGATGAACCCGACGAGCCAGATGAGCCGATTTTGGGCGCCGATGAGGAATTCACAAACGATCCGATAAGTTCCGAACGAGAATCATCGGAAAATAAGAAGAAGCAGAAGGAGGAGATTTTCGTCTGTCCAAATAATTGCGGCAGTTCTTTTACTCATGAGAATAAATTGAATAATCATGTTCGTGATCAGTGTGGACCACCACGCTATAAGTGTCCCTATTGTTTTTACATTACAAGAGAGCCGTCTAATGTTTACGCTCACATTAAGAATAAACATCCCGATGAGAGGATCTACATGATTGACACTGACATGAATCAAAGCTGTAATGAGCCAGACTCACCTACAGGCAATGAAGACAATTAATTTTCAGGTGTGTTGGATTACTGTTTTTTTTTTAATCAAAAATATACACAATGATGATGATAATAATATTCTTCTTCTGTACTACTCTGTACTGTGTGCTTTTCAAAAATAAATTGTAACTGAAGCTGAAACTGTAGCATGCTGAGTTGCTGTTTTAAATGTTTGTTGTTCTTGAGAGCAGAAGGGAAGAAAATAATTGGGTGGTGGTTTCAATATTTGTAACTGGAATTCGGTTGTGGTCCACTTTTGAAAATTCATTCTTTTTTGGAACCAATAAAGAATTTCGAAACAATAACTGGATGGTTGTTTTGAAGCTGTAACTGCCATCCGGTTGTGTTCCACTTTTGCGAATTCTTTTCGACACCAACAAAGATTTTTGAAACAATAACTGGATGGTTGTTCTGAAGCTGTAACTTCCACCCGGTTGTAGTCTAATTTTAAATAATCTTCTTGGAACCAACAAAGAATTTTGAGACAACAACTGATTGCTAGTCTAAAGCCAAGACTGGCTCCCAGTTGAGTTCCACTTTTGCGAATTCTTTTCGAAACCAACAAAGAATTTTGGAAGCAACAACTGATTGTTAGTTTAAAATTGAAACACCCACTCGTATTTTGGCTCAATTTTTCAAAAATTCACTCTTTTCGAAACCAAGAATTTCGAGGCAACATCTAACTGTAGTTTCAGTTTCAATTCTCTTACAGTGCTTTTTGGGTTCTTCACTATATTGGGAATAAAAAACAACTTCTAAAAATACATCTCTTTCAAATTTTCTTTTTCAAATCACTATTCGTTAAGCTTTGTGTAGTAATTACTGCGCGAAAAAAATTAATTTTTCCAGTGGGAAGAAGTATGAAAGGAGTGCTAATTGTGGAAATACTTTTTTGTCTTTTTGCAGATATTTCGCAAGGTTGGCATGGAACTTTATTAATGGAGCACAAGTGTTCGACATGTAATAGCACTTTCCAAAGGAGGAGTAGTCTTGTGAGGCACAAGCGTTACACGTGTGATGATAGAAAACGCTTCGCTTGCCCCTATTGCCAACATAGATCGAAATTAGCCAGTAATGTCTATAAACATGTTCGTCATTTTCATCCTGATTCTGAAGTTTTTACTATTGATAATGATATGCTTTGTAAAAAACAGCCTTGAGTGGTGAATAAATATTTTTAGCCTAGTCTCTCTCACGATTCTTTTTCGAAAATCATTCCTCATTATCCTCATATAATTCGCCATCCGAAGAGAGAGGGGTGTATTTTTCTATCATTTGTCGTTTTTTTTCTTTATTATATTTTGTATCATTTTATCGAATTTTTGTATTATTTTCTAATTTTTTTTTGACAAATTTGTTATTTGTTAAAATTTGGGGTTTTTTTTAAGGTTAAAAAGTATTTAAATTTGAAACAAAGAAAAAAAGTGGTTGGAAAGGAAAATTTGTAGGTTAGGACCGAACGCGCAGGCGCAAAGTGTCTGCGCGGACAGTTCCTTTCCCGCTGCGCCAGGACCTAACCTACAAAACTGCAAATATTTGTTAAAAAAAAATGTAATATTAGTAAAAAAAAATCTAATATTAGTAAAAAAAAAATCTAATAGTAAAAACAAACAATCTAATATTGGTAGATGGATAAAAAAATAATCATTTCTCACATTTAACGCAGCAATTAACCAACCAAAAAAAAAAATAATTTTCAACACACAAAAAAATGTGAAAGAACGAAAAAAAATTTTTCTTTAACAACTTTATAATTTATGTTTTTGTAGATTTCACGACACAGATGATGTTCGGCGATAGGGAAGAATTTGTGATGAATAATTTTGACGACGACATGATTCATCATAATAGTACGACGAACAATAGTGGAGTTGTGGGATTTTCCGATAGGAAATTTCCCTGTCCAACGTGTCCCAGTGTGTTTCGTCAAAAGCCAAGTTTAACGAGGCACATTAAATACGAATGCCTTCAACCGCCAAGATTTGCCTGTCCTTATTGCAATCATCGAAGCAAGAAGACATCGGACATTTATGTTCATGTTCGTAGAAAACATCCCAGTTTGAAAGTTTTCGCCATCGATATTCATGGTGACGTGAATTCCGGCAATCTTCATCGAATGCCATGAAAATTGGGAAGGGACAAAAATTTCAAAATCGGCTTATTATTAATTAAGATTTTTAAACATTTTTGTTTCGTTTATTAAAGTATTTATGATTTATTTTCTTTTACTGTTAATATTTGTTTTGTTAAAATTTTGGGTTAAATCGAAACTTAGTTTGAAATCATTTTTATTTCATCATAGTAACCCTGATGATGGTTCTTTTTTTTTAACTTGAAAATTATAATTTTTTCAATTAACAAAATTCGTTTTTGAATTTAAATAAAAATCTAATGGAATTGAATTTTTACTGCAATGCGACTAAATATCTCAAAGTTTCTGACAAAATGTACAAATGTATGATAATTACAATCTTAAATAAATTAATAAAAATCGTTTCTTACTTGATAAAAATTTTCGTTCATTGTTTATTTTCTTGTACAAGAATTCTTATTTTTGTTACTTCTTTTGTTTTCGTTAAGAATTTTTCTTATTCGATTTTATTATTTTTTCTTCTCCTTTTGTATATGATTTCTAATTTTTATTCATTTTCGTTTCCAATTGTCGTTAATTAATAATTCTATAATTATAAGAATTAAAATTATTTATATTTAATTTTTTTTCAGAGAATATCAATTTTTTTTAAAGATCGTCTTTATAGGTGTTTGTTTTGCATGAAGATTTTTTTTTCTCTATACTTTGATCCGCTTCCTTGTTATTTGTTTGTCCTAATAAAAAAAAAGTGATGAATCAATTCATTTCATAAAAATGCAATCATTGTTTATTAATGTCACATGAGCTTTTATTAAAAAAATTTTGTCTCTCTAGGTTTTTGTTTATTAGGTACCGCTTTTGTTTATTCCCGCTCACAATATTGACGACATTTGAGCTTGAAAATTAGTTCAAAATTTAAAAACAAAAATCTGTCCTTTCGGAATATTCTTATTTTTGACTGCAAAAACTGCGGCAATTTTCGAAATTGTAGGGAAATTTTTTTACATTTCTATCACGAGAGGAAAAAATGCTTTAGCTACTTTGTTAATTTAATGAAAAAAAAAATAAATTAAAAATTCTTTTTTCTGACTTAATTTTATTAATGGATTATAATTGTATTTTTTTGCAGCATTATTGCAACTTTGTTCACTGCCATGGTTTGAGGACATGTGTTCAACGGGGAGGCAAAAAAAATTGCGGATGCGATTTCCATGTCCTCGATGTCAAAAGAGTTACACAACGAAAAGTGCAGTAACGGCACATTATAATTACGACTGTGGAAAACCCCCTCGTTTCTCCTGTCCCTATTGCGGAAAACTTAGTAAAAAGAAGTTCAATGTGCAGGATCACATTCGTCATAAGCATCCCAACAAGCCAGTCGTTTGCAACACTCTTTTTTAAACGCAAAAAAATAAGTAAACACCAAAACAAAAAACATTGAAACAAAAATAAAAAAACACCAAAACATTAAAACAAAAATAAAAATACACCAAAACACGAAAACAAAAATAAAAAAAACACCAAAACAAAAAAACATTGAAACAAAAATAAAAAACACCAAAACATTAAAAAAAACATTGAAACAAAAATAAAAAAAACATCAAAACACGAAAACAAAAATAAAAAACCACCAAAACATAAAAAAACATTGAAAGAAAAATAAAGAAACACGAAAACATCGAAACAAAAATAAAAAACACAGAGAAAAAGTAAAACTGTTTTTATTAACAAAATATGTCGACAGGAACGACAGAACCATAATAGTATCATAAATTAATATTATTATTATTATTATTATTATTATAGATTTTATGTTCGAGATGGAGATGAATTATTATTATCCAAAGACTATGTAAATTAGAAGTGTTAGAAAAAGATGTCTATATTTTTCTCTAAACTATTAATATTGTTAATTATGAGATAATAGGTGAATGTTTGTGTATTTTTTAGTAATATTGAATTGAGTACCTTTTTCAGTTCCGTCTAATCGTTGCGAATTTAAAAAAAAGGGGCACAATTAAAAAAATAGTATTTGACGTTTAATTATTTTATTAAAATGTTATTATTATATTATGATATTTGTCAATAAATGTTAACTAAAAATTTACATTTTTTTCGAGTGTAAATGTCGAGCTTTAAAGAAAGGTACCTAGCAATTTATTTCAAGGTTCGGTCTCCTAATGACATTGTACAAAATAAAAATTTTTCCTTTTTGTATAATAGCATTTAAAATCTTAAATAAATACTTTTTGTTTAAACTTTTAGTTGTTGTACCAAAAATAACAATTTTTTTCGATAAAATGCAAAATTTAGTTGTTTATAAACCAAATTAACCCTTGGATAATGTTTTTTCGTCCAGTTTTCCTTTCCGGTAATTACAAATGACCTAAAATGATTTTTGCTTCTTAGGTACCTTTCTTGGGGGCTTGTCAAGATTTTTTTTTATTTACATAAAATATGTATATAGAATATTGATCTTGTATATTTTTCTGTACATTTGTTTCTTAATTTTGTACCGTCTCTCTCTCTCTCCCACTAACTTGAGTAAAAATTCCTTTACTCTTTTATTTTTTGCATGACTAGTGCGAGGATTAACCGAGGAACAGAAATAATTAAAATTTTCTTGTGCTAATTTTGTAAAATTTGTTTTCTACATTTTTTTTTTAGGTAGTCAAGGTGGGTTACATTTTCCAGTGCAATGTTGCTGGAATAAACAGTACAGGGAGTACAATATGATTACATGCCGGTATCACTGTCCGAAGTGTAATAAAGGTTATCGAGGAAGGTATTCTATGATAAATCACTATCGTTTCGTTTGCAATAAACCGCCTCGTTTCAAGTGTCCTTTTTGTCCAGTGATAAGGAAACAGAAAACGAGTATTTATCATCATGTGAGAGTATTTCATCCTCAGGAGCGAGTTGCTGTACTCGAGAGAATTTATTAAGTTTTCGTCTTTATGGGGGAAAATTCAAAGGAATCGAAACATAACTAATGGATGTTTGATTTTTTTTTTGGGTAGAAAGGGGGAAAAAAAATATCAGGGCGGTAGAAAGAGACAGTGAGAGTGTGTAACGTCCCCCAGCGCGTGCGCGAGCGTAACGAGAAGCAAACCGCGCATGCGCAACTATTTTCTAGGAATGCGAGTGGCGCAAGCGCAGTTACTTCTCGTGACGCGCATGCGCTGGGGAAACGTTACGCACACTCTCTCTGTCTCTTTCCATCGACTTGACGCTTTTATTTATTCGTACGAACTCGCGTACATATTAACTTTATAACTACTAACAAAATTTTAATTTCAAACTGTACTCGATCACAATTAAATTGTTCTGAAGAGCTCAAGTTTCATGTAATATTTCAAAGAACCTTTTTGAAATCCATTAAATAATATTTTAACACCAATTCCAATATTTAATAATTCATAAATCACGCAGTTTTTGATCAAGCGCAAAAGTACTTTCTTCAAAAGACAATTTTTAAATAATTGAAAATTTTTATTTTCCTTTTATATTCATTACATCCACATTGATGTATACGGAACTGAAGAATGTACAGACTTAACAATAGTAAAAAAAAAATCTGTCGAGTTAACTTTTTTTTCATTTCGCAATTAAAACACTTTTTACGATTTTTCTTTTTGAATAACAAAAAAAAAATATGTTCTAATGTGAAAATTATTATCATTTTCAGAAACGTGGCGACAGCAACAACAACAACAGTCGGCAATTACAACGGGCGAACAACAAGAACAAGATGGCGACGGCTCATCATCGCCAAATCAAAAATACTCGTGTCCAAAATGCAAAAAAGTTTTCTCTCAAAGCTATTCAATGTACAGACATTACAGATACGAGTGCCATGATTCAATGCCACGCTTTCAATGCCCTTATTGCTTTCACATTAGCAAATGGAGTCATTCTATTTATAACCACATTCGAAAATTACATCCTGGACAAACCGTTACACTCAACAAACTTTACTAGCTCTGCATTCAATGAAGACTGTTTAACTGTATTTTTCAGACAATAAAAATTAATTTAACAAAACAAATGAACGAAAAAAGGAGTATTGCTTTGGAATAGATTTATTTAGAAAAAATTTAATTTTGTAATTAATCACCCCTCCCCTTGGTCTTCGGTAATTTTTTGCCGACCCCTTAATTAGAATTATTATTATTAGTAATTAATTAAAAGTTAATTTTTAATTAATTAATTAAATGTTAATTTTTAAATTATTAATTAAATGTTAATTTTTAATTAATCAATTAAATGTTAATTTTTAATTAATTAATTAAAAAATGATGACGTGCTTCGAATAAAGTACCCAAGAAGCAAAAAATTTAAGGTTATGTTTGCCAAATTTTTTCCCTCGGAGCGCGTTCACAATTAATTCAATTAATAATATAATACAATTAATATATTATTACCTAATAATTTATTATTAATAATATGTTATTCAATAATAATATATTCTTTAAATAATATCATATTTAAATATTTTTACACACATAAAAAAATAATTAACATAATTATATTAATATCAATAATTGAAAATCATATATAATTTTTACAAGTAAAAAATGTTTGAAATATTTTTTTGACATTTGAATTTTTAAACATATTTTATTTATAATAATTATAATGTCTTGTCACGATAAAAATTTTTTCAAAAACTTCATTTTAAGTTTAAAATTTAATTTCGATAATTAAATATCAAATTTGATTGATCAATATTTTTGCATTGCGTTTCTTTTTTTTTTGGTAATTTTTGAATTTTGAATTACGAAATTGCTAATAAAATTTTGTTTTCCTCCCCCTGATAATTGATGGTAATTTAACAAGAGACAAAAAATGTTTTTTTTTCCAGGAAATTACCATCAGACAGCAAGTGAGCAGATTAATTTCTCACAGGATATTTTAAATCAGTATCAACCGCAAAGCAGCACGAATCAAAATGACAAGCGCTTTCATTGCGCTTTCTGTAATTACTTAACGAAATACAGTTCCAATATGTATAAGCACATTCGACGAAAACATAAGGCAAATGTTCCTTTAGGCGAAAACAATGTGTATTTTTATAAAATGTATAATGTGTAGAAAAAAAAATTAAGTAGAATTCATAAAGAAAAATGATTTTTTAAAAAAAATTTGTTAAATTACTAGTCCTTCATTCCTTTCCTCTTTTTCGAATAATTTAATTCGTCTTCTTTTTTTTCATAAGGTAATGTTTTAGCTATTTAGGTCTATTCTTGTTTTGGTTGAATTTTGTATTTTTTAACACGTCGTCGGACGAAAAATTGACCGAATATCTGCGCTTGCGCCACTCTCGAGTTCCCATTGGTGGAAAATAGAGAGAGAGGGGGAAAAAGACTCGAGCAGGCGCTGAACGCGCATGCGCGACTCTTTTTCCCCCTCTTTCTTCTTTTATTTTCTCTCTTTTAAATTTGGAATATTTAGTATATTGTATTGTCATTTTGAATGTTTAATATTTGATCTTGTAATATTTAAATTAGATAAATAAGGAAAAAATAGAGAGGGGGGGAGAGATTCGCGCATGCGTGACTCTTTTTTCCCCCTCTTTCTATTTTCTATTCGTGGAAAATGACGCGCTTATTAAAAATAGTTTACTACAAAAAAAAAATGTTAAGAAAAATTATTTTTATCCCTGAAATTGAATGCTTGGTGAGAATATTTTCCAAATTTCTATCGACATTAATTTTTTCTAAATTTGTTTTTACTTATTTTTACTGAAATACTTAGTAAGTTAGTACATTTAAGTTTAATAGTTAGTAGAAATAATTTTCTATTTTTAAAGAACAACACAAGTTAATTCTTTTGTATTTAAAAAAATTTTCTTCACTATGTAAAAAATATTAATTGTCATAGATTATTGTTTCATTATTAATTAAAGAATTTAAATATTATTCCAACCAAATATTGGACGATAAATAGTTCAATAAAATTAATCCTGACTTGGGGAAAAAAATTGCGGAAATAAAAAATATCAAGTTTAGATTAAGATTTTATTTTGAAATTGTTTTTCTTTTGAGATTTAAAATTTGAATGTTTAATTTTTAAATTCGTAGTGTTTAATATTTTTAAATTGTAATACTGAGTATTCGAATTTGTAATTTTGAATATTTAATATATCAATTTGTAATTTGAATATTTAAATTTGTTATTTGGAATATTTAAAATATTATGTTGTAATTTGGAATATTTAAAATATTATATTGTAATTTTGAATATTTAATATTCAAATTTGTAATATTTAAATATTTATGTAGTTTGAATGAGCGCGATTTTTTCTCCCAAAGAAAGAGGGAGAGTGGCGCAGGCGCAGTCGCTTCTGGCGACGATCATTGGCATCTTTACCGCAACTGCGCATGCGCCACTATTTTCTACCAATGAGAGAGAGAGAAAGATTCTGGCTCAGGCGCAGATATTGT
Organism: Leptopilina myrica (nomen nudum); assembly: GCA_032872475.1. Classification (NCBI taxonomy): domain Eukaryota; kingdom Metazoa; phylum Arthropoda; class Insecta; order Hymenoptera; family Figitidae; genus Leptopilina; species Leptopilina myrica (nomen nudum). The sequence continues at coordinate 14,986,373 of CM065458.1, read as the reverse complement.
TTTCAATGAGAACGAAAAAATGTCATTTTATTTTAAAATATTTTTAGTATATTATATATATTTATTTACTTATTTACAAAATATATAATGTATATAAAATATATAATATTTATAAAATACATAATATTTATAAAATACATTAAGTGCATATAAACCACATTAAAAGAAAAATGTTTCGCCATTACAAAATTTAGCTTTAATATAAACCTTAAAAATTCTAGCATTTCCATTTGACTTTTTTCCCCTCTCATAACTTATCAATATTTATTTTTTTTTATCTGTGATGTTTGTTATTACAAAAAAATGTTGTCAAAAAAATCTGACCAAGGGAATTTTTTTTGTTCTTGTTCATAGGTGGTCATCATTTTGATAACAAACCAGCGCTGCACAATCTCCTGAGAATAAAGAAGATAACGGATGTAAGCATGGCACATGAAGAAGAAATAGCGCCGATGATGTATCAGGAGCCACAGATGACTTATAATTGTCCAAGATGCGGTGCTGGCTATACCTATGAAAAAACACTAAAAACCCACATGAAATATGATTGCGGTCAAATACCGAGATTTGCCTGTCCATATTGCACAAAACGTGATAAATGCAGTTCGAATATTTATAAACATGTCAGATTGAGACACGGCGGTCTTCCAGTAAAAATACTCAGAAATTAATATATATATATAAATAACATATAAATATATATTATAATTTTAACGTTTAAGAAAATTTTATTTTCTTGTTTTTTGTTTTCAATTTTTTTTTTGTTTTGATTTCTGCACAAAGTGCAGATTATGTGCAAATTGTTTATGTGAGTGTGTGTGTGTGTGTGAATTTGTGAAGCTCGACGGTGAAAACGTAATTTTTTTTATTTAATTTTAGGTTTTTTCGTTATCGATTTACGGTTGTGAAACATTTTTCCAATTTGCAATAAGGTATAATTTTGAAATTGAATATTATTTGCATTGTAGAGCTAGAAACGTAACGTATTCGACTCTGCGCGTGCGCGAGCGTCACGAGAACCGACTGCGCTTGCGCACTACTTCAGGTGACGCTCGCGCATGCGCAAACAGTCAAGGAGATTAATAAAGGGGCCGTTAAGTACTCTTTTCAGTTCAAAATTATGAAACTTTTTTTTTGGCAGCTACAGAACCTATTTCACCGTTGAGCAGAAACATTTGAGAAAAACAGATAATAATAAATTCATTAAAAAAAAAAAAATAAAATTTACTGGAGAGAAGAAATTTTCGTTTATAATCGACTGTTCTTTTTAATATAATATATATATAAAAACAACGCAATTTTTTATTTTAATAATATAATGAAATATATGTGACAAAAAAAATCTATTTATTGAGTATTACATTTTGTATCTGTGAATTAATTATTTTACGAAATGTACTTTTTAATTTTAACTGTAATTGAAAATTCGAATTTATATACAGTTGTATGAAATTGTATGCTTTGAAATAAACTTATCAAAGTGAAACATTGTAAATGAAGCATAAAGTTACCTACTTTTACGATTTTTTTTCAATTATTGCTTGGAATGTTTTTTTTTTGTCCAAAATTAAAAATTATTCTCTAGCAGTGTGATTTTTTATTGTTAAAACCTTTCGAGTGCGCTCTAGTTTTTCGAATATTACTAATTAATGATGTTAATGAAGTTAATGAAATTAATGAAATTCCAAGTTTACTCCTTCTTTTGATTCTTCTTGTCCGATGATAAAATTAAAATTTGATTTAGAAAAAACATTTCACTCGTTGTACATGATTTTTTTCTAATTTTCTTTTTTCAGATTGGGAATTCAGACACTGGAGCTCGTCAAATCTGCAATGTCCAAAGTGTAATAAATCATTTAGACGGGTAAAGGATCTAAACTATCATGTGAAACATTTTTGTGGTTACGGATGTCGATTGAAATGTCCCTACTGTCCTAAACTTGCGAAGCATTCAGGAAGTATTGCGTATCATATAAAGACGTATCATTCTGGAAATTCTGTATATTATCTTAAACTAGTGTGATCGAATAATTTTTTTTTGTTTTGAATTTATCCAAAAAGAAAACAAAAAACTTGTTAATTAAATAGTAATAAAAGAAAAGGAAAATTTACCCATATTTTGTTAAATTAATTCTTTTCATCCTGAAAGAAAAAAATTAGTAGAAAAAAATTCTCAAAGAAGATATTTCAAGTGAGTATATATATATATAAATAATGAAGAAGAAAAAAAACTATTTCGAATATTGTTCCCAATTTCGTTCCTTTTTTGCTCGTCTAATTCGTTTCCCTCCTTGCCTGAAGAAGTGTAATATTTTGCATGGTTATATATCGACATTTTTTTTGTAGAGGAAAAAAAAGCGTGAATAAATTTTTATTGTTTAATGACATTTTATATTTCTTTTTTTTTCCAGGAATTTATTTACACTTGGCGAAATATGCAACTCTGCACGCCGCTGAACAATCACGTGAAAATTTCAGCGATGGAAATCCTAGATTTAAATACTATCCCAACGAGCACAAACGATATGAGTGTTTAAATTGTTCCCGTCGTTTTACTCAGAAAACAACGATTTTGAGGCATTTGCGTTATTTTTGTGGACAGGGTCATCAATATAAGTGCCCCTATTGTCACATAAAAGCCTCATGCTCGAGTAATATTTATAGACACGTCAGAGCAAGGCACTCTGGAAAGGAGGCTCGTTCAGTGAAATTGTTTTCATTGAAACGTGATCCAATAGCCACGTTCATGTAAAATGAGTGTATTTAAAATTTAAAAAAACAAACGGCCGAGGCAAATTTTATTTCATTTATGTGTCATGTTCACATGTATTTGAAATTTATTCACTATTGTGGATTTTTAGTTGGTTTCATTAATTTCGTTTGGGCATAAATCATATTTGACATTAATCATGTTTAGCATAAATTATATTTGACATTAATCACATTTGACATTAAGTGCATTTGACATTAATCACATTTGTTTGTCAAAAATCATATTTGACATGAATAGTTTGTCAAAAATCGTATTTGACATTAATTATGTTTGTCAAAAATTATATTTGACATAAATCATATTTGATATATAAAAATCTTTGTCAAAAATCATATTTGACATTAATTATGTTTGTCAAAAATCATATTTAACATTAATTATGTTTGTCAACAATTATTTTTGACATAAATCATATTTGACAATGATTATGTTTGTGAAAAATCATATTTGACATTAATCACATTCGTCATAAAGCATATTTAACATAAAACACATTTGTTTGATTCTATGTCACTTGCGATTTATGTCAAATGTGAGTAATTTTAAATATCAATGTCAAATGTGATTAATTACGTTTGTCATAAATCACATTTGACAGAGAATAAATTTTAACATTAATTAACAGAATGAAATAAATCACAATTTTTATTATCTAAAATGCGATTTACGTCAAAGAAGTTTTATATAAATTTAATTATTTTTCTTATCCAAAATATAATTTATGTTAAAAGAGAGTGAGGCAAAAAGTGTTGTTTCTTCTATTTTAATATAAATCACATTTGTTTTTGTTTAACTGAAATGAGATTTATGTTAAGAAAAGATTAATGCCATGTGATTTTTTTTTATTTTTGACATAAATCACACTCGTGTTTATCTAAAATATGATTTATGTTGAAAGAATTTTGAAAATTAATAATTCACAATTAGTTTTATTTGTTTTCATATAAATCAGATATTAGATTTTTTTTTAAATTGTGGTTTTTGTTAAAAGAGATTAATGCAAAATAATTTTTCTTGCATTTGGAAAAAAAATGTGATGTATCTTAAAAGAAATAAATGCAAAATAATTTTTTTTTCCATTTTAGAGAAAAGATGTGATTTATGTTAAAAGAAGTAAATGTAAAATTGTTTTTTTTGTTTCGACATTAATTGCAGTTCTTAATCGAAAGTGTGATTTATGTTCAAATAGATTGATGTAAAATGATTTTCTTTTATTTTTACATAAATCACAGATTTTTTGAAATCAAAAGTGACGATTTACGTTAAAAGAGATTAATCTAAAGTGTAATTTTTCTAATTTAACGTAAAATTACATTTTTTAAAAACGTGATTTATTGTGAAAAAAATCAGTGAAAATTAAAATATTTTATCAGGATTCACGACTAGAGAGATTTATGTGAGATTTATGTCACAAGGAATTTATGTTACATTGAATTGATAGAAATATTGATGAGTCTGAAAATTGCATAATTATAATGTAATTGTGTAATGTATTATTATTATTATTATTCCAAAAAAATAATTTTCGATAGCAGTTACCATTGTTGATGGTTCAAAAATTGGTGCAATGAAAAAGAAAATAATTTCAGAAAGTATATAAAAATAATTATTGTCCCGATAAAATAAGTATTAACTGATTAAAATAAGCAAAATTTACTTAAAAAAAAGAAGTAAAGTAATCGACTTTATAGCAACTAAAAGTATTAGATAATAATTAGTCATGTGTTTTATTTACCAAATTTGTGTGATGCAAATTTAGTGACTAGGGAAAAAGAAGATATTTTTTGCGTTTTGTATGTTTCATCATATACACGTGTGCCAAGGAATTTTTTTTTTAATTCTTAACATAATTTGTGTAAATGTTTTTTTTCAAATTAATTATACTAGATAGTACGAAGATTTTTATTTACGAAACGTTAATTTTGTACACATTTTTTTCAGTTTATAATCAAGAAGAATTTTTATAATAAAAAAGAGAGAAATTAAAAAAATTTGGTGCAATTGTTATTAATAATATTTATGATAGCCAATGATTGTTAATTTAATTTTCCAAAGGGGGATTAAAAATAATTTTTTTGTTTTTTCAGATTTTCCGAGGAGAATTCAATGTCAAAGAAAAATTTCTTTTTTAACTGAAAAAATTACGTTTATGTACTTGATACATTAATGAATAACCCATGGAATAAAATGTTATTTTTTTTAATTTACAAATAAGTTATAAATTAATAAATACAAATTATTTTCTTTTTTATAAATTTATAAATTATGTTGTCAATTTTTATAATAATCTTCATTTAGATCGAAGAAATAAGAAAGTGGTCAGTATTTTTTTTTCTAACAGTCTGAATTTAGACCAAAGAAATTTAAAAATAAATCACATTAATTTTTTTCTAACAGTCTGAATTTAGACAAAAGAAAATTAAAAATAAGGCAATAATTTTTTCTAACAGTCTGAATTTAGATTGAAGAAATAAAAAAAAGTAATTTTTTTTCAAAAACAATTTCTATTAAAAAAATAGGAAAAATCTCCGCAGTAATTACAGCATGAAAAATAGCATTCGCTATTTTCTTAATAATTGTTTCTTTCGAAAAAATTCAATTTTTTGAACTTCTTTATATAATGAATATTTATTTTTTTCAGTATATGCCATGTTCGGGACGAATATGAGCGGGAAATTTGGATCGAGCAGAAAAAATTCAAATATCGAAGCGCACAAGGCAGATGTGAGGGGAAATTATGAATGTCCAAAGTGTCATAATTCATACAGGTGGTACAGAGGATTGCATCGGCATTTGAAATATGAATGCGGAAAAAATCCCCGATTTCGATGTCCCTATTGTTCTTACATTGGGAAACACAGAAGCCACGTTTATTCCCATATAAAAACAAATCATCGTGATAATCCTGTTTACGCTCTCGACATTAATGATAGCAATTGAGAGGGAAAAAAAATTTTTTTTTTTTTTTTTTTGAAAATATTTGGAAAATTACTTTATATTTCAAATTTTATGTGTGTAATATCTTTTTTTCTATTGAAAACAGAATTTTTTCGATTTTCAAAGTCGATAATTATTTATAGAAATCAATTTATTGTATTAATAACTGGATTTAAAAATTGTTTCAAAATATTGTTTTTTAATATTGTTTCAAAATAATGTTTTTTAATACTGTTCCAAAATATTGTTGTTTAATATTGTTTCAATACATTGTTTTTAAATATTGCTTTAAAACATTGTTTTTTAATACTATTCCAAAATATTGTTCTTTTTAATATTGTTTCAAACATTATTTTTTAATACTGTTCCAAAAAATTTTTTTTCATATATTGTTTCAAAACATGGTTTTTTTTTCATATTTTTAGAAAAAAAATTTAAAATATATTATTTTAAAATAATTTGTTATTTTCATTTTACTTGGCTTTTGGAAAATTTTCGTAAAACAAAAATTGAAGATACGAGTGTAATTTTGAGTCATTTTCTTTTTACATGTAAAGTGAATGTTCTTTGTGAAAGAAAAATATTATTTTGTTTACAGAGATAATAAAAATGCAAATCTCACGAATTTTTCGACATTTTATTAGGGAACTTCCTACAAAAATAAATAATTTCGAAAAATTATGAATTCGACAATTATAAATAAATTATTAAACAAATGAAAGAAATTATTATCATAGTTGAATATAATTTGCTTCTTTTTGTTGCAAAAATGTATAAATTAAATGATTATGAATAAATTATTCATTAAATAATTACAAATAAATGATTAATTAAATAATTATAAACAAACTATTATTTAAATAATTACAAGTAAATTATTAATTACATAGTTATAAACAAATTATTATTTAAATAAGTAAAAAAAACAAATTACTGTTTGAATAATTGCAAGTAAATGATTAATTAAATAGTTATAAACAAATTATTATTTAAATAATTACAAATAAGTTATTAACTCAATAATTACAAATAAATTATTAACTCAATAATTATAAACAAATTATTAATTAAATAATGAAAAACAAATTATTAATTAAATAATTATAAACAAATTATTAATTAAATAATTACGAATAAATTATTAATGAAATAATTATTTCTAATTGATTAATAATTGAATAATTGTGTAAATAAATTATTAATTGAATAATTATAAATAAAATAGTAAATAAATAATCAAATTTACTGCTTTTTGTCACAAAAAGAAGGTTAGATTTCATAGCATGATTTTTATACTATCATTTCAAAAATATCATCTTCATTCGGCTTAGTTTTCACATTTATCATGCATGAGATTTTCAGAGAAAAAATCCTTTTTCCAAATTAACAATAAACATGCTTTTTTTGCATGAGAAAAAAATTGGCGACGCTTTGGTGGAAGAGACGAACTTTACGTATCATATTCGCAAAATATTTTTCATTTTATTTCTAAATTTTTATTTATGTTTTGAACATTTTTTTGTACTGCTATATTTTGTTTATTTATTTTTTATTTTAAATATTTCTTTAGAAACATTTATTGTAAATTTGCCATAAATTTGTTATTATATTTGTTCGTATTTTATTTCGTTTGTTAGTATTATTTTTTTACTGTCAGTATTATTTTTCTATTATTACTATTATTATTTTTATTGTTAATATAATTTTTTTAATATTCTTATTATTATTATTCTTCTTATTATTGTTAATATTTAATTTCTCTCCTTCTTTTGTTGTTGCCCTTGAAAAATAAACTATTGTTTTTTTTAACAAATGTCCGCAGACTGGGTGGCAGCTTTAAATTTTCCAAAATACTATCCTCGTAATAACAGCAGCAGAAGACACGATAATTCTGAATTGAAGTTTGCCTGTCCGCATTGTGGTTTTCGAAATAAACGAAAGGACCACATTTATCGACACATTCGCAGGAAGCATCCAAATGAAGCTGTTTGTTACATCGATCTTTCGCTATTGCAATAAGAGCTGGAGGAAAATATTATTTCATTCGAATAATTCGTTACCTGATTTTATGCAAACGTTTCATTTTAGTCATTATAATTATTTTTTCACAGTTCCTGTAATTTTTTTTTTAGTCACTAATTTTATTTTTGAGTCACTGTAATTAACGATTTGTTTTGATGTCAAATTTATTCATTTCTAGATACGCTGTCAATTGACTTTATTTGCGGTGAAATTAATTTCAATAATCGTTAACGGTTCTCTTGAGACGCAGCTGCGCTTGCGCCACTCGCAATCTCTGATTGGCGGAGAGCAGTGGCGCAAGCGCGCATGCGTCGCCGGAGGGGCCGTTAAGTAGACTCTGTCTCTTTCTATCGACTTGATGCGGCTTCTCGCGTTTTCTATTTTTTTTTTAAATCGATTGTTAATTGTAAAATATTTCTACAATTTGGAGGGAACAATTGTTAATTAATTTGATAATTTTCGAACCGTGTAAATAGACTTTTTGAGTTTAATTTTTTTTTTGCATCATTCCGTTTATTTTAGTATAAGTGTGAAAGGAATTTTCTTTTTTCCTCCTCGTTCTATTTTCGAATGTGTTTCACCTGACACAATTTATTTGTATAACTAAATTGTATTATTTTATAAATTTCACTTATTTGTATATTTAGTATAAAATACAGTTTTGTTTAATTTATTTTCACTTTTTTCTGTGTTTTATTTCTTCTTTATTATTTTACTTTATTCTTTGGGATTTAATACTATTGTTATTTGATTCTCCATTATTTTTCTTTATTGTTTTAATTTATTTTCTATTATTATCTTTCTTTATTGTTTCATTTTATTTTCTATTATTATCTATTATTATTATTATTAATTGTATTTAATGCTATTGTTATTTTGTTCTCCATTATTGTTTTTCATTGTTTTATTTTATTCTCTATTATTATTTTACTCTATTCTTTAGGTTTTTACATTAATAGTATTTTACTTTTATTGTAGAATAAATGTTAACTTAAATTAATTGTTAATATAAAATTATCTTTTTTGTAAACAACTTTTATTATTGTTTAATGAAGAAAGTCGCTCGAGGTGACATTTTTTTCATCATCAAAATGAAATTGATATTAATTTTCAATTGAATTATTTTGGTTAAAGTGGAAAATTTTATTAATGGAGAATTTTTGTTTTCTATTTTTGCAGATCCGTTGCAATTGACAACACAGGATAAGGATGGACTGAGACATTATTGTCCGAATTGTAACAGAAGTTATAAGCAACGTTCGCACATGCATCGACATTTTAGATACGAATGTGGAATTCCCCAAAGATTCGAATGCCCTTATTGTAAATATCACTATCGTCAACGAACGAACGTCTGGTATCACATACGAACAAATCATCCTAATAAAGAAATGTACTGTGTCGATATCGTCACCAATGATATACTCTTCAAAAAAGATCACAAGTCCGATTAAAAATTAGAAAAGTGCTATTTTACGAAAATATTTTTTCCATTCATTTTCTTTTATTATTAAAAAAAAATCATCATACGATTTCTATTTTTTTTTCTGACAATTTTACTATTTGTCCATTTGGACGTGTTACTTTCGTAGCTTCTGACAAATATTTTCTTTAAATTGTTATAAAAAATAAAAAATATTTTTATACAAGTTGTATTTGTTTTAATGACAAAAGTTCTAGTTTTATAGTTAGTTCTAGTTCTATGTTTAGCTATAGTGACATTTATAATAAAAGTAAAATTTTTTTTAACATTAAAAAAAAATGTAAATTTTCTTGTGTGTAATTTTTTTTTAAATGATCATCAAAATTTTGTTGTTGTTGTTGACAGAAATGAATTTTTTCTTTTTCAGGAGCAATGTATAGAATGTATCGAGTGAGAGGGCAGGAAAATGAAGTAATGCCAGTTTCAAATCGTCATTACTGTCCAAATTGTCATCGAAGTTACAAACATCGGAGTCACTTGCTCCGTCATTACAATTACGAGTGCAATCCATTGCAAAGATTTGAATGTCCTTATTGCAAGCATCATTTCCGTCAACGAACACACGTTTGGTCCCACATTCGAGTTAATCATCCGAATAGAGAATTTTTCTGCATTGACATTGCAACGCAAACTAAATTATCACGACGTAATCCTGGTAGCAAATAGAAAATGAAAGTAAAAATAAAAAATGAAAATAAAAATAAAAAAAGGAAATAAAAATAAAAAATGAAAATAAAAATAAAAAAGTGAAAATAAAAAATGAGAATAAATATAAAAAAAGGAAATTAAAATAAAAACAAAAAATTGTTTAAAATTTTTTAATGAGATTGGAAATAAAAAATGAAAAAAAAGAAAGTTAAGATGAAAATAAAAAATTCAAAAAATTTAAAATGAAAGTGAAAATAACAAATGAAAAAAATGAAAGTTAAAATGGAAATGAAAATAAAAAATTCAAAAAATTTAAAATAAAAGCGAAAATAAAAAATGAAAAAAATAAAAGTTAAAATGGAAATAAAAAATTTAAAAAAATATAAGTATAGAAAATAAAAAGTCAAGTTTTCAAATGATTTATAAAATATTTCATAATATATTGAAACAATGTGATTGATTCAAAAGCAAAAAAAAAAATAATTAACATTCTTGAAGACATTTTTTTTCTAGAGTTTCAACACTGGAAGAATTTTTATTTCAACATTCAAGAATATATCTTGGTTTATTTTGAATCAAATTTTTGAAGAATTTGAACTAAAAATTTTGAAAAGAATTGAATTCTCAAAAGTTTTAATAAAAAATATTCTCCATATGAAAATCTAAAAGAGGAAAATAAAATTAGGTTCAAAAAATTGTATTACAATATTTTTTTGAAACAACTTCTGGTTTCCGAAGATTTAAAAATAATGTTAAAAAGTAATTTTATTAAAATTTTTACACAAAATATAATTTTCTAAAGTTAATATTTTAACAAATTTGAAAAGAAAAGAATATTTTCTAAAGTCAATATTACAAACTTTGAAAATAAAACAAGATTTTCAAAAAATTTAATAATATAAATAATAAGTAATTTTTTGAAATTTTTAATGAAAATAATTATTTTTTTCAATGTTTTTTATTAAAAAATTTTCAGAATCAAATTTTTGAAGAATTTTAACTAAAAATTTTGATAAAACTGGATTTCTCAAAAGTTTTAATAAAAAAAAATTCTTGAAATAAAAATTCAAAAATGAAAATAAATTGAAATTATATTAAAATATTTTTTTTCTTAATTATATTTCTCTGAACATTCAAAAACATTAAGAGAATAATATTTGCATTAAAATTTTTATTAAAATCCAACTTTTTGAAATTTTTTTAAAAATTTCGAAGAAACAAATACTTTCAAAATTTTATATTAAAACTCTTCAAAAAAAATTGCTGACCTTTTTTAATTACTCAGATTGTTATTCCAAAATTTTTTTTTTAAACAAATAGTTTCAACATTATATAATCAAATTCTTTAAAAAATTGATGAGCCTTTCAATAATTGTTGATAAAATTTATTGTTTTCAAAATTCACTTATTTTTCCATTTGCATAAAAATAATGTTTGAAAATTAACTCTCAGAAATTTTTTTATTTTTCATTAAAAGTTTTTTTTTTTATTAATTTATAATTACATTTTTTCCGAGAAATTGATTATTTTTTATTATCATAAAATAAAAATTTTTTTAAATTGAAAAAGAATAAAATAAATTTGTTTTTATTCTAAAAAAGAAGCCAAGATTTATTCTTTAAATTAAGAATATCACTCGAAATAAATTTTTTTTTATTTTTCACTTAAAATAAAAAATTGATGGAAGAAATAAAAAGAAGTCTGAAGAGAGAAAAAATGTTTAAATCAAATGTGTTAATTACTTGTGGTATTAAGAAGTTAAATAAAAAAAATACTTGTAAACTTTTGTGATATTATTGTTCTTATAATAATTTATAATTACGAAATATTTATTACTGTAATGTATAGTTCATAAAAACAAAAAGAAAAAATTTTTTCCCATTCTTTTAGGTCTTCTTTTAAAAATCGAAATTTTGTTTAAATTTTTTCAGTCTACTTCTAAGGAGATGTGAGAAAATTTCTTTGATGTATTAAAATAATAAACTTTCATGAAATTAAATGGTATCTATGAGCATGTTTATTAATATTATTATTATTCTTATGATTATTATTGTTATTATTATGATTATTTTTATGATGATTATTGTTATTATTATTCTTCTTATGGTTATTATTATTATTATTATTCTTATGATTATTATTATTATTATTATCATTATTATTTATATTATTATGATTTTTATTATTATGATTTTTATTCTTATGGTTTTTATTGTTACTATTATTATTACCATCACTGGAAAAATCTTATATTTCTCTACATCATATTTATTTCTCTGTTTGGTTTATAAATATATACAGTAGTTTTTGAAAACGTATTTCTATATGTGCTTCTGTTGGAAAAAAAGAATTTTTTTTTAAATGTCTTGGTGCCCATATTTCGAAAAGAAAATAACAAATTTCAATTTGTCTCTCTCTCTCTCTCTCTCTATATATATATATGCTTGATTAAAAAATTTTGACGACTAAAATAGAAATGAAAAATTGTGTACGATTTTATGTTTTTGATTTAATTTTCCAGGTAACGAAACAAATATCGGTGAATATGTTGTTTACTGCCAGGACGGAATAAATCAGACATGCGAAATGTTTCAATGTCCAAATTGCGACAATGTCTACAAGTGGAAAAAATCTTTAGTTATGCATCTACGCTATCAATGTCGGAAGCCACCGAGATTCATTTGTCTTCATTGCGGTGCTCGAAAATATCAGAAGATTCACATTGTCAAGCATATTAAATCATATCATCCAAATTTGCCCGAGTCATTTTTGGACAGTGCACACTAGATTCAAATTTTTTTTTCCTTTCTTTTTTTTTTGAAAAAAAAAGAAATAGTTTTCTTTAATATTATATAATTATAATTATAATTATAATATTTTAATATAATTATAATAGTATAATTCAGAAATTATATTTTAATATAATTACAATATTATAATTCCATGAAATTATAGTAAAAGAGAAAAAAATTGTGAATAAAATATTGTTAAATTTAAATTTATTAGTTATCGATTTAGTGTTAATTATTCGATTTATAGTATTTAAAACTAAAAAAAAAGACGTTGACAATAAATTTTGATTCTAATGTAAAAAGAATTATTCTGACAATTCAGAAAAATCGAAATTTAATGGCGGAAATGAGTATTATTATTTAAATTATCGTTTTTTTTTCTTCTCGAATAATGTTTAAAATCAGTCAACAATATATATATTATTTTGTAAATCTTTTATAATGTTTTCTGTTTTTAAAAAAATGTCAAATGATATTATTCGTTCATTGACAATATATGTAAAAAATAGTTAATAAATCTTTTCCGAAATGATATGCACGAGTTTTGTCGCATCGAAAATTGAAAATTTCTGTTTTGCTTTTTTCAGTGATTTTCGAATTTTAAATTGTGAATATGAAATTGATTCTTATTTTAATAATATTAAATTAAATGTAAAAAACAACTATTTTTAATTTCAACTGATTATTAATTATTATTTATTTAAATAAATTTTATTCGGGTCTAGAAATTTTTCTCTGGTTGTTGGAGAAACTAGAAAAAAAAGAAAGTAATGCGAATATAATTAAAACAATAAGAGAAATATTGGAAAATGAAAAAAAAATTAGTTATTAAATAAAATCTTTTTGATTTTTAGATCAGATTTTATCAGTTGCTTTTTGTGTTTCAGATTTCCTTCTACCGTCGACGGACGATGAGGTTTGTTTTGCGTCGATTGTAAAAAAGCCCTATCCATGTAAAAGGTGTGGTAGAAAATTTGCCCTCAAAGGAACGAGAAGTCGACATTTAAAATACGAATGTGGCCACGAAAAGAGATTTCAGTGTCCCTATTGTAATCATAAGAGTAAGCAAACATCGCCTGTTTATGCGCACATTCGACGGAAGCATCCGGACAAAGAAGTCTATATTTTCGATTTAAAACTCTAAGTTCCATTAAATACACCTTATGACAAAAAAAAATACTCGAAGAAAAATTCTTTATAGAATTTTTTTTCTATCGATTATTACAAAAACATTTTTTTTTAACTACTTTATCATAACAACCGAAAATTGTATTAAATTTTTTGTACAGATACATACATGTATTTATAACTATCTTGTTATTTTAATAAAAATTGAAATTAAAAAAATTTACCTCTCTCTCTCTCTCTGACTGATTTATAATTATTTAATTACGGAAAAAAAGTTGGTATACAAAAAAAAATTTGCCAGTGAGGAATTTGCAATTTTTTTTAATTGTGAAAAAATTTTATGTTTGCAGAAGAATTAGATTCGAGATACGTCTATGGAGAATGTGACGCTAGACAAGTAGAGGGAAATTATTTTGAGAATAATGTGCCAGCGAAGAAGAAGGGTTTTCTCTGTTCAAAATGTGGAAACGGTTATATTGCGATGAAAAGTTTAATTCGTCATTTAAAATACGAGTGCGGTTTGACGCCAAGATTTAAATGTCCCTATTGCAATTCACGAGCTAAGCAAAAAGCTCACATTAAGGATCACATTCAGAGAAAGCACAAGAGCAAATTGGTTTACGTTCTCGACCAACCATGTTAATTTAAATTTTCCTAAAATACAAAAAAAAATGACAAGTTTAGAAATAATAAATATTAGAATTTTTGTTGAATATAAATTTTTCAGATTCATTTTTCCCCGGGAAAATAATAAGACGTGAGATTGCACGAGCTGCGCTTGCGCCACTATTTTCGACCAATGAGAGAGAGTTGCGCTCGCGCATGCGCCTAGAGTCAAGGACAAAAGAGGGGCCGTTAGGCTTCTCTCTCTTTCTATCGCCCTGACTCCTTCTCTCCAACTTTTAGTCCAATTTCGCTCCCTCTAAAAAAAATTCTTCACGACACTGAAAAATCGTGTCAATTAGAAATTCATTTTTTCAAAGAGCATGTTTTAGTTTGAAAAAAATCGTCTAGCACGAAAATAAAAATAGAATATTTCATCGAAAAAAAAAAAATTCACGAAATAGTGGAGAGGGAAAAATAAACGGAAAGCATGAAAGTAAAATTAAAATTGCATTAATTGAGAAAAACAATCAATTAACAAAGAGTCTCGTTCTTAATAAAAGAAAACAAAAAATTCTATCTAATTCCTCATTCTTTTTTTCTTTGCTTTGCTTTTACAGAAAGAAGAGAGAGAACAAAAATTCTGCAGAGGAATTTGCCGGTATTGTCGATATTAAAAAATATTGCTCCAATGTGGCTTGCAAAGCGAACGGCATTCCCTTATCGTTGCGAACAATGTGGAAAAGATTATCAGCATCGTGCGACATTAATTCGACACTCGAGACACGAGTGCGGCAAACCACCGCAATTCAAATGTCCATATTGTTTTCATCGAACGAAGCAAAGGGGAAATTTGTATCAGCACATTAGAACGAATCATCCTGGAAAAGATGTTTTCTGTAGTGAAGTCGGCAAAAATTAACACACACCTTACTTCCTGAGAAAATTGGAATTCTTCTTTTAATTAGATTTATGAACTTTCTTTCGAAATTTATTTATTATTTATTAAGTCGAAAAGTATTCAGCTTTTTTTGCATTCCTCTTATTCCGCTTGTGAGAGAACTTTCATGCCATCTGGACGGCAACAGAATGCAGCGTTTTGGCGCCAAATTCAAAAAAAAATTTAATTAATAAAAAAAGCTTCGAATTGCTCAAAGAATAATTTGTAAAACATACAATTGTAAAAATTGTCTTTCGAGCTTTTCAAACTTTCAATTTTTCCCCCAATTGTATAAATTACAAATAATGAAAAAATACATTAATATTTATAAATTATTATTTTATTAAATTAAATTAAATAGAAGAAAATTATTTATAATTTATACACTTGGTTTTATTTTGCAGGACAATAATTTATTTCCACATATGTAAAATACATATCAAAGTCTTTAAAAATGTTACCGAAACAATACTTGTGATTTTACGAATGATACCATAAGGTTATTATTATTTTTTAAATTATTTTACATGTAACTTTTGTTCACTAGAACTTAGAAAAATTACAAACTGCCTTCTCGACAGAAATGAGAAAGTAAAATTAGTCTTTCATTTTTTGTGATTCTTTATCCGCCTGATAGAATTTTACGAAATATTACATTGTCTTTCCAAAGAGACATTCACTCAGGTATTTTATTATTTACTTAACAAATGTATTTTTATTAAACTTCCTATTGTAAGCTGTATAGTATGTCAATAAACTGGCCAAATTTTTTTACAAATAACCATACAAAAAAAATTCTTTTCTCAGCACTTTGTTTTGAAGCATTAAAAAATTTTGTAAGTATAATGATTGTTTTGTTTGTTTTTTTTTGTTGCCAAGAAATTGAAATTAACACTTGTCGAGCATTTATTTAACACTAAAACTAATCCCACCTACACATTCAATACTAATAAAAAAAAATTCATTTCTTTCCAGGACCCGGAATGTCAACATGGGGTTATCATCAGCCGCACGGACCGAATCGAATTTCACAACTGAAATCAAATTACATAATAAGCCCTCAAATTAGATATCAACAAAAACCGAGTAGAAGTGTCGATAAAAAACCCGGCGTATTCAAGTGTCCAAAATGTGGAAAGCACTATCGATGGTTAAGAAATATGAAAAATCATTTGAAAATCGAGTGTGGAAAGGAGCCAAAGGAATGTTGTCCCTATTGTCCCCATCGAACGAAATACAAAAGTAGCTTACAAAAGCATATTATTAGAATACATTTTTCTTGATTTCAAACAATTTAAGCTTGCCCTTAAACAAAAAGGTATTAATTTAGAAGTAGTTTTTTTTTCTCGCCACGTAGTATTTATTTATTTGCATGGAAATAGGGGTGTTTTTTAAATATTATTAATTTAAGTACGTGTGCAATACTTTGTTGAATTATAAATGATGAAAGTGAAAAAAAATGTTTTCGAGAGAAAATAATAATGGAATGTTAATAAGTTCTTCAACCAAAAAAATAAAATAAAACACTATGTATACGACATGTTTTGAATGTGTCAATAAAAAAAAAGAATTAGTGTAATAAATTGTCAATATTTTGCAAATAAATTTATGAGAAATATTATTGTGTGGAAAATTCTCACAAATTCCTCCTGATATATAAAAAAGAATTTTTTTCTTTTCTGATTGAATTTACTTTTCTGCTTTTTTCACTTCTTTTAGTTCTTGAATTAATTTACTTTTTATTTACCTTTTTTCTTTAATTTCTATACAAATTTTTTATTATTCATCATCTAATATAAAGAACGTGTGATTAGAGGGTTCATTGTTTTTAATTCTAAAATTCTTTCTTTGTTTAATTATTCACGATCTAATATGAAGAACTTGTGATTAGAGGGCTCATTATTTTTAATTCTAAAATTCTTCCTATTTTTAATTATTCATCATCTAATATGAGCATTTTGCTATTTAAGAGTTTATTATTTTTCATTTAAACCTTTTTTTATAAAAATTATTCATCATCTAATATGGAGATCTCCTGTAATTAAACGTTTACTAAATTATTTTTTATTCTAAATTTCTTTTAACAAAAATTATTCATCATCTACTATGAAGATCTTGTCATTAAGGGACTAGTTAATTATTTTTTATTTTATAATTGTTTATAGATATAAAAATTATTCATCGTCTAGTATGAAGATCTTGTTATTAAAGGGCTTGGCCCGCTTTAGTTTTGTAAATAAATAATTTTTTTTCTATTGAAAAAATTGTATTTTGTGTTGTGTGTTTTTTTTTTAATTGCAATTTTTGTTTCAGGTGTTACCTATACTTGTGAATGGTGTGGTCGAACATTTTCCTGGCCCTCGAGTCTTCGTCTTCATCAAAAAGTGGCTTGTGGCAAAGAACCGTCTTTCTGTTGTAATGTTTGTAATTATAGGTCGAATTTTAAGGGAAACCTCAAGAGACATTTATTTAACAGACATCAGATTAATTTGTGTTAATTCATTGCGTGAATGGAGAGAAGTTTATGGCGTATCGGTTCGATAGAAAGTGGTAGAGTTTTGCGCTTGCGCCACTTGCACTCTCCTATTGGTGGAAAGTGATGGCGCAAGCGCTTGTCGCTGACTCAGCGCGCATGCGTTTTTAGGGGGGGCCGTAAGTACACTCTGTCTCTTTCTACCTTCCTGACGCTTTCGCCTATTCGTACAAAAAAATTTTTTTTCTAATACCGTTTTAGAAAACACAACATTTACTCCCCTTGTAATTTATTTCCACTGTCGCAGAATATCTATAAAATTAAACTGTACATAAAATGATTAAAAGTAACAAATTTTGAAAGTAATAAAGATTTTTAAGTATACGATCGTTTTTTTTTTTTATTTCACTTCTCCATCCATTGTTCGTATTTCGATTTTTGTCCACATTTTCGTTCTATTAAAATGTAGAAAAAAATATTTGCACTGGAAAAATTTGTCTTTTTTTCACGAACCGCTAAAACAATTCACAGTTGAATCGATATTCAATTTCAGATTGAGAAAATATGTTTAAAATTGATATTAACTTAATTTTTTAATTACTTATCGAAGTGGCTAAAAAAATCTCAGTGGGAAAAAAATTGTTTCGTGTTGTAAAATGACTAAAGACTAATTTTACAGTGTAGCATCGATATATTTATAGAAATTCAAATATATTTATTTTCTTGTGTTTTTGTTTTCAGTTCTGGATTACTGTCCCTCACTGTTACGCGTAACACGAAGACGAAGGGGTATTAATGAAAACTTTAGAAATCTAAAATTTGCAATGGAAGCCATTGATAATGGATTATCGCTGAGAAAAGCCGAATTACAGTTTAACATTCCGAAATCAGTACTTCATCGTTATAAGAAGAATGGAATTCCTCCCAGGAAGAGACAATATTTTTGAATAATTCTATTTTTTACACGCAAAATGTTATTATTATTTTATTGAAATTCATATTTTTCGTAAATATTGCAGTCGACTATTTTTTAATGCTATTTAAAAAATTATAAAACTATCGTGAATTTACAAAAACAAAACGAAATTATATTGAATAAATTCTTAGGTAACATTGAATAATTATAAATGAAATTAAATAATTATAAATAAAATTAAATAATTATGAATGAAATTAAATAATAATTATTATTATTAATCACAATTATGTCGAATTTGTCGATAACGAATTATTGATAATTTGATGATATTAAAAAGGTCTAATTATTTTACAGTGGTGCGAATATATTATTTATCTACGTTGTAAATAAATTTGATTATTTTTCGTTTATAAATAAATTTAAGAAAAGTGTTAATAGCATGAATTTATAGGAATTTGTTTAAACAAACATTGTGTTCAGCTTAATTTAAGAATATGATTAAAAGTTATAAATTTAAAATATAATTATTTTATATAATATAAAATGATTTAATAATAAAAATTCCTTTTATTCAAGACATTTTATTTTAAACTTGTCGTCTTCTCTCGAAAATGTATCTGTTTAAAAATCATTTTTTTACATATTAAATTATTAAGCTGTAAAATTAATTTTTTAGAAAAATATTTTTTCATTCCCAGGCAACATTTCCTTTTAAATTGTATGTTTTTCAATGCCATTTGTTTTCGAGTAAGTACTTTTAATTTTTTTTCAACAAATTTTAATCGTCTATTTGATTATGTAGTTAAATAGTCCTATATATAAATGAATAAATAATAAATATTTAATAAATAATTTATAAATAATTATAAATAATATAATAGATTTAATACTTGTAAAAAAATGTCAAATATACTTGTTTGTTATTTTATATCACCAACAAGATGTAAATAAATACAAAAAATGAAATATCACGTGTGGCGAGTGTTGATTTGAAAATATAATTTTTTGTTCAATTACAAAATTGTCTTTATTTTTGATTTTAAAGCAAAAAAAAATAATTATTCTTCTTCTCTACTAATACTAATTTGTCAACTGGTTTATTTTTTTCAGAATTTCGAAGACATGGCAGTGTGAATGGACAGAAGGTCACCTATCCCTGCAAAAATTGTGGCAAAGTCTACAATTATTATAGCAGCCTGGCAAGACACCTTAAGCATGAATGTGGAGTTGATCCAAAATTTCAGTGTCCAATTTGTCCCTACAAGACGAAGCATAAATCAAGTCTTAATACTCATCTCAATGGCAGGCACATGAAACGACTTAATGAATTCTACACGTTGAATGGAAATGATTCAATTATTGACACAGAACTCAATTGCTCTAGGCTTTAAAAAACAAAAAATTCCCTCTCAACCTTAATTTTACAAAGATTTATTTCCAGATTTTAAATTTTGTTTGGAGGGAAAAAAAACTGTGTAAGACTTTAATTTTGAACCAAAAAAAAAAATTTCCCTCTTGCTTTAAATTTGAACTCATTAATTTTAATCATTGAGTCATTAATTTTTAAAGGAGGAAAATTTCTTTAGACTATAAAGAGAAAAAGAACGGAAGAATTTTTTTTTGCCAACCTTCGAAAAAGGGGAATTTCGTATTGTTGGATATTTTTTCTATTAGCATCAGTGAGACTTGAAAAAAGACTCAAAGTCATAAAATATTTTTTTTTGCGAACATTTCAAAATGAAAGGACATTTTGATAGTGTTTAAATATTAATTAGTGCAGTTTTCTACTGTTAAACGAGTGCTTTTCGTTTATCAATTAGTAGAAGACTGGTAACTAATGTTAAAATAAATTTAATTCAAAGCTAATTTCATTTTTTAGGGTAAATATCGTAGAGATATAAAAGTAGAGAACATGAGTGTTTGCGAAACGTCAGGCGAAGGGAAAGAGACAGAAAATACCTAACGGTCCCCTTTACGTTCTCTATCTAAAAGGCGCATGCGCCACTATTTTCTACGAATTGGAGCGGCGCAGGCGCAGTTGCTCCTTGTGACGCTCGCGCATGCGTCGCTAGAGAAAGAAGAGAGGACGTTAGACTAGTTCTTTATTTTTACATTTCTACCCTAAATATTGATGATGAATCTCTGAAAACTTGTTTAATTTATTACACGAACAAAATAAATATAATTTTTACAATTACAATACACTTTTATAGAGAAACAAAATATATGTGTAAAAATGAAATGATGTATATACTAGAATTGTATACTTGAAAAACTGAAAAATAAAAAGACTAATCGACTAGAAAAGGAGTATACAGTAAAATTTGTATAATATACAAAAAGTTATTAAAAAGCAGAAAGAATTTTCCTTTTCAAATACAATACAAATTCCAAATAAACATTTCTTTGAAACTTGTTCCCTTAAATAAAGAAAAAAGTAACATTGTTAATTTTTGTCAAAATGTAAATTTGGGAATTGTTAATAATTAAAAAATTTTTTTTACATGTACACTGAGTCAATGTTTTTTTTTTAATTAAATAAAGCGACTGAATTACGAACACATCGGTGTTTTTTCTCAAAAAAAAGGCTTTTAATTTTTTTTCCTTTGTTACAGAAATGTTTTCTTTAAATTTTCCCGATATATTATATATATATATGAAAGGTATGATTTTTTTCTCATCTTCCGTTTGCTTTTATTTCGACAAACAAATGTTTATATTTCCTGTTTCTTCTTTTTTTTATGCAACTGAGTAAAAAAAAACACTTTTCTTTTTTATTGCTTATAACTTTTCTTTTATCTAAATCAAATTTTTTCTTCTACAATAAAACACAATTAGAGCTTCAATATTGAAATAAAGCACGTGTCACGTAAAAATTTATTTGTTCTTAACGATTTTCACCCTAAATGGAAGTAATTTTTTTTTGTTAATAATCCTCTGTTGTTGAATTTTTTTTCAGAATTTCCAACAGGACTAAAAGTGAGACAGAAGGTTTTTCAATGTCCCCAATGCTCGAGATCTTATAAAGTGAAAAGATCCCTGCGACGACACATGCTAGTGGAATGTAATAAACCGGCAACGCAAAAATGTCCATATTGTCATCACTCCAGTAAATATAGAGCCAGCATATTAAAGCATATTATGCACATTCATCCAAACGTATCCTACACTTAATCTTTTTTTCTTCTAATTTACCAATTTCGAGAAAGTCTCTTCTTCTTTTCTATTACGAATACTTTTTCTGTACATTTTTATTGTAAATAAGCAAATAAATAAAAAATTGTATACAAAAAATTGACAAATCGGGGTTTCTTTCAGTTTTTTGGTTTTGAAACTTGTTTTTTTTTTAATTTGAATTTACTAAATACCTGGAAAATTAATTTTTTTTTGTTTTGATTCTTTTTTTTTTTTAGTTTTTAAGTGAAGGGGATATTTTGGTTTTTACTAACGATTTTGTATTTTATTGTCTGATTACAGAGCGAAAGTATAATCCGGCAAATTGGACAATTTCGACGTTGCCAACATTTTCCCGTGAACTACAACTACAACAACAACAACAACAACAACAACGAAGACTGCGTTCGACTTCCTTTGAAATGATGAATCATTCGTTTTTGAATGATGTGCAAAAATTTGGTGGCAAAAAATATCCCTGCTATGATTGTGGTTTTTCTTTTGGTTTGCGGGCAACTCTAATGCGACACAAATCATTTGAATGCGATAGACGTCTTGTGAATAAGATTTTAAAACCAAGTGAGGGGATGAAGGTCTCGTCGAAAAAGCGTTACAATTGCTCGAAATGCTCGAGAAGTTATACAATATTCAAATCACTTTGGCGTCATCAGCATTATGAGTGTGGAATTCAGCCGAAATACGAATGCTACTATTGCTCGCATAAAACGAAATATAAAGACAGTTTGATGAAGCACATTATGTCCAAGCATTTACATAATTTTATGCCAAACGTCCCAGCGACGAATAATTGAAGAGAAAAGAAAAATTTTTTGTTTTTAACTTTTATTTACTTTATTTTTCCATTTCTACTTCATAAAATGACGAAAATATCAAAAAAAAAGATATATATATATAGAAATACTATTTTTTTAATTTGTAACCGAATTTTTCAAAACTTTGATATAAATAGTAAAGGGTTTTGCTGTTTTTGTATTGTACTACGAAAAAGGGGGACGGGAAAAGCAAAACTATGTATAATTTTGTGCTAAAATAAAAAAAAATAATTCTTTTTTAAATGTTTTTATCATTTACTTTTTTTAATTATCGGACTATCCTCTTTTTTTTTTAGAATTCAACTTATAAAAGTTTCTAAATTATTTTTCCTTTAGTTAAAAAAACTTTTTCCCCTTCGATTTTAGTTGTTTTTTTTGCGACTTCAAAAAAAATTGGAAGTAAAATTTGTTTCCTTTTTTGTTTGTTTTCAGATGAACATGCTTACAGTCAGAGTTGGTCGTCAATGCCAACATTGCCGTCGACGTCGAGGGATTTTCAAATAAGACGCCTACGATCAATGACTGAATCGGGTGGCTATTCGTCGGAATATGTGAGAAATTCCCATTGGAGTGCGAGAAAATATATTTGTCCGGATTGTGGTGAGACATTTACGTTAAAGGCAACATTAATGCGACACAAGGAATTCGAGTGTAACGATCATTCGTATCATCAAAATTTACTGAAACCGAAAATTGAGTACGACGAAAAGAAGCCGAAGAAAAAGCACACTTGCAGTCAATGTAAAAGAACGTATTCATTTTTCACATCATTGTGGCGTCATCAAAAATACGAATGCGGTTGTGAGAGAAAATTCGCTTGTCCCGTGTGTCGAGCAAAATTTGCTCAAAAAAGTAATCTCGATCGACACGTGCGAACTCGACACTGAAAAAAAAAAATTAAAAGGAAACAAATTTCTTTTTTGATAATATTTATACAAATTTAGTACCTAAGTTTGAATTTAGATTTCATTTTTGTCAAATTTTTTTATTTTGAAGAAAATATTTCGAATTTGTTCTACGTATTATAATTATTATAGTTTACGAAAAGAAAACTAATTTTAAATTGACGCGTCTATAATTATTTTGAGAAGAATCGTTTTTTCCATTTGCTTTATATAAAAATGAGATGAAAATAGAAATGTATGATAGCATATTGATGTTGTGTTATGACCCTAAGAATACAGTATCGTCTTTTTTTTCGATTTTCATGTTTTTGTACGTATTACGACAGTTGTCTGAATTTATAATTTTCGTTTAAATATTTTTTCCCTTTTTGATTTGTGAATTTTTATTCTTCACGCCCATTTATATTTCACACACTTCTATATTTTCAACACTAAAAACTTGGCTTTTCATTTACACGTTTTCTGGAAAATAAATTTTTGAAATCGTCAACAATTTTTTGATTTCGAGATAATCTTTAAGAAAATTTGTTTAATTTTTAAAAATGAAAAAAATTGTTGAAATTTGAAAAATGAAAGAAATTCTTGAAATTTTAAAGATGAACAAAATTCTTGAAATTTTAAAAATGAAAAAAATTGAAATGTTGAAAATCTTTTTTTGAGAGAACATTAAAATTGATTGAGAATTCATTAACATTGAGAAGCGTTAAAAGGTTTTTTTTTAATGAAAATTTCTAATTGATAAAATTCTTTAAGAAAATATTGAGAAATATTAAAAGTTTTTTTGAAATGAAAATTTATAGTTACATAATCGAGGGTACAATTGTTTGAAAAATTACACGAGCGCCAAAGAATTTTTTTTGACACTTTCTATAACAAAATTTAAAAAAAACAGGCAAATTTCTTGCTTAGATACTGTTGCATTATGGTAATATTATATTTACTGCGTAGACTAAGTGATAATTACCGAACTCTGTAATTTTATTATAAAAAATAAATTCACTGTAAGAAATTTTGCGCACATTCAGAAGTTGTTAATTTTTTTTTAATAAAAATTGTACAATTATTATTATTATTATTATTATCATTATTATTACTATTATCATTATTATTATAATTATTATCATTATAATTATAATTATTATTATTATTATTATTATTATTATTATCATTATTATCATTAATATTACTATCATCTTTAATAAACATAAAACCCCGAAGTAATTTCTGTAAAATTGTAAAAATATACTTTATTTTTGAAATTAAAAAATTGAATTAAAAAAAAAAAATTCCAATATTTAAAAATTCATGTAAACTTTACCTGAAACTATTACTCTGAATGGGAATTTTCAATTTTTTCTAACGATGGACAATTTTCTCTAATTGCAGATCGACGGAAACATCATCCGGCCTTCTATTCATTGCAAAGGGACACGAATCGGAAAAATAATAATTTTTACGACACATCATTCAAGTGTCCGCATTGTGGAAAAACTTATAAAGTTAAACGAAATCTCACAACTCACATGAGACTCGAGTGCGGAGGGATGAAGAATTTTTCCTGTCACTTGTGTGGTTCGAAATACACCCAAAACACTAATTTACGTCGTCACTTGCTTCACGCTCATAATGTTTATTTACCGCCAAAATATTCCGTGCCAAAGAGAATTTTTGCCGTATAAATTTTTTGAAAACAACATTAATTTTCACATTGACATTGAATTCTTGCAATTAATTTGAAATTAAATTTCCTGAATTTACTTAAAAATGAAAACATTCACGAATAGGATATTTTTTTTTGAATTAAAATTACTGAATAATTCTGGAAATTAATTTGAAATTTAATTTTTGAAAATTGAATTTCTAAAATTACTTTGATAGTTAATGAAAATTACTGAGTTTGAAAAAAAGTAATTTGATACTTAACTCTGGCAAATAATTTGAAATTAATTTGAAATTACTTTGAAACTAAATTAAAATTGCTGAATTTTCAAAATTAATTTGAAACTTAATTTGAAATTAATTTGAAATTACTTTGAAACTAAGTTAAAATTACTGAATTTTTCGAATTAATTTGAAATTAAATTCTTGAAATTAATTTGCAATTAATTTGAAATTCATTTGAAACTAAATTAAAATTACTGATTTGTTGAAATTAATTTCGCATTCAATTCTGGCAATTAATTTGGGAATGAAATTTTGACCATTGAATTTCAAAACTTACTTTCAAACTAAATTAAAATTACGGAATATTCTTGAACCTAATTTGAAATTGATTTTCTCAAATTATTCCGAAACTGAATTGTTGAAACCACAATATTCACTGACAATAAATAATCTGTGATTATTATTTTTTGCTTTTTTTTTAAAGAAAGAAATTGTTTGTAAAACAAAAATTGACTGATACAATTGAAAACTGATATATTTTCTATTGACGTTGTATATAAAATTTTCTCGTTATTTTATGTATGGAATTTCAAAAAAAAAAAAAAATTCACCGTTAAAAAAAGTTTATTTATATCTTTTTCCACAAAAATTATTTATATATAATATATTTTTTTAATTTTTCTACAATACGAATGAAACTTGACAAGAAAGTGTTAAGAAAAATTGTCAAAAGTTGAGTAAAAAAAATGTATTACAATTTTGAATAAATGACTGTTAACAATTTTTTTTTACTTTTTTATTATTGAATTTTTTGAAACAAAAATTTTTACAAAAAAAATTTGGTAGATATTAAAATATTTTTAACGAACAAGTGACAAAGTTAAAATAACTTTTTTATCGAAAGTGCATGATAATTTACGGTTTTTAAAATTTGCGATCTTGTAATTTTAATTTTTCTTTTTTTTTGTTTTAATACAAATTTTGTTTTTATTATTTTTTTTAAATTTTAATACAAATTTTATTTTTTTTATTTTTTTAGTTTTTAATACAATTTTTAGATTTGAATACAATTTTTGCAATCTCAAATGCTACACAGCTCTATTTAGATAATTGTCGTTGAAGTCAAAATCCAAAAAAGAAAATTGACTCGAATGGTTGATAAAAATAAATTGTTGAAGGGGGAAAAAAAATCCAACTAAGTGTGTGGTGCTTTTTTTGTTTTCAGATCACTATTGGAATTTTCTCCTGGGATCACAGGAGCAAACGACGAGAAATTCTTGGAAGAGGAAAAAAGAAATTGCACCGCAAAGTTTAACGCAAGAAGGCTCGAAGACAAAATGTCCAAATTGCGGAAGAGTGTATTCATTTAAGCAAAATTTAATGAAACACCTCCGATTGGAATGCGGTGGGAGGCGATCATTTTCCTGTCATCTTTGCTCCACCGGTTTCACCCAGAAGGGAAGTCTCCATCGCCACCTGATGAACACACACAATATTGCCATTCATTCCAAATCGTCTTTACTGTAATATTACAATTTTTTTTTATTTTTTTATGTTTCCATGAATTTATCTTATCACCTTGTAAAAATTATACAATTTAAATTGACTTGCAAGATTGATAATTTCTTTTTAATTCAAATTTTTTTCTTGCATTATTTATTATTTTCTTGTATTTTTATTTTTTGTTTTTATTATTTTTTTTATTCTTTCTTTTTTTTATTGTTTCTTCTTTTTATTCTTTCTTTTTTTATTATTTCTTCTTTTTATTCTTTCTTTTTTATTATTTATTTTTTTTACTATTTCTTTCTATTATTATTTCTTTTTTTTAAATGTTTTTTTATTTCTCTATTCGATTTTGTCGAATATAATTATTTTTCCTATTATTTCCATTAAATGTAACTATTAGTCATACAAAAAAAAAAAATTGTACATATGTAATTAAACATCAATTTAGTTAATATTAAACAGTCGTTTTTATTTGCCTTAAATTTTTTTTTTAGATTATAAAATATTTTTTTCCTCTCTTCTTGATTAGAAGTAAAAAAAATTCTCCTGTTTGTGAATTATTACTGAAGTGAATTTATCATTTTCCAGGATTTTATCAAAGTACACTGGACGGGGAGGATGAGAGTCGAAAATTTGCATGTCCTTGTGGGAAAAAGTATTCTTTAAAAAGAACTTTAACGAGACATCAAAAAGTCGAATGCGGTGGAAGAAAATATTATTGTAATTACTGTCCCGCAAAGTATAGTCGAATTCAAAATTTACGTACTCATCTGAGTAAAAGTCACAATATCACAATGTCCCTTTCGTAATATTATTTTTTTTTCATCTTCGAATTTAGAAAATATTTTTATCTTCAATTTCTTTTTTTTTTTTGTTTCAAAAAATCGATCGTTTGAATTCGAAACGATTGACTAAAGAAGATTGAAATCGAATTTCTTCTTCCTGTGAATATTATAAATCTGACGAATTATGTATATAAAAGAAGAAAAAAATTATTTAAATAAAATTTTAATATTCTGACAAAAATAATTTTTCACTGTACATACTTTTTGCATGAATAAAGATAAAAAAAAAAAATTCTACACTTAATTCAATTTTCTTTCCAAAAATTTTCGAAAATTTTCCTTCTTTACAGGATTCGAATTTAAATTTAATTTAATCTATAATACTTTTTCCAATTTTTACACCTCGTGATTGATGATAAAAAAAAAAAGTGAATGAATATTTAATTATTTTTGCAGGCTTTCATGTAAATTACGGTTACGTGAATGTAGCGCCAGTAACGTATCCAGGAAATGCGGCATTGCCAACGAAAAAGCAAAATCAAAGTTCAAATGACGGAAGCAATGATAATCTTCGATGTGTGAGATGTGGAAAGATTTATTCTTCAAAGACAAATTTAAGGCGACACGAGAGATTCGAATGCGATGGCTTTAGGAGATTCTTTTGTCATATTTGTGGTTCAAAGTACACGCAAAATGGTTCACTTCGTGTGCATTTGGCCAAATCACATAATGTCGTTGTGCCAACTCGAAGAAAAATATCGTAAAATTTTTTTTTTTGAGAAATAAATATCAATAAATACTTGAAAATCCACGTCTCAAAATTTTGTGTCTGTCAGTGAGTGTTTACTGTTAATAAGGTAAATAACTTCTCTCTGGGGAAAGTAGTTTTGTTGTTTTTGTCAATTTTTTCCCACACATTCGTCTACTAAAATGTATTTTTACTAAAAATTATTTTATAGTAATTGTTGCAGTGATTATATTTTTAAATCCATTGTGAAGTTATTAATTCATGATAATTCGTATTGATTCGTTTTAATTCGTATTAATTCGTTTTAATTCGTATTAATTCGTTTTAATTCGTATTAATTTGTTTTAATTCGTTTTCATTCGTATTAACTCGTTTTAATTCGTATTGATTCGTATTAATTCGTTTTGCCTCATATTAATTCAAATTCACGAATTTTTTTACTGTTAATTATATTTTTTCTAATATTACTAATTATTATTGTTACAAATTGTTATCATTATTAGTAATTATTGTTAAAAAAGATTAGTAATTATTATTAATTATTACTATTATTATACTAAGAAACGAATTTCGCATTCTCCTTTCAGATTTCTATGGAAACACATTTATGACTGGACCATTGTCACACAATCAACAAAATATGGCATTAGATTCGAGACTAAGGTGTGGAACTTGCGGGAAAGGATATACGTTTAAAAATAATTTAATGAGACACATTCGTTTCGAGTGCGGTGGACAAAAAAAATTTTCTTGTGATTATTGCTCCAAGAAGTACACACAAAATGCTAGTTTAACAAGGCACTTATTTCAACGGCACAATATTCTTCCGCCAAAGATGAAAAATAGTCGCCCACATTACTATGTGTAACAAAATTTGGTGCTTTTTGTCATTCAAAAAAAAAAAAAAAAAAATAGAGAAAAATCTCTTGACTTTTTTTTATAAATAATATTAAAACACGTTTTGTAAATAAAAAAGAAGAAAAGAAACAGTGAAGAGAACGTAAAAAAACATGTTTCAAATAATATTATTTGTGAAATGTTTTTTTTAAATGCAAAACAAGAAGACTTGTGTTTTTTATAAGTATTGTTTGTATATAAATTAATTAATAAATAAATTGTACAAATGCAGAATTCTCTCGGAGAATATTATCAATTCCTATATTTATATAGTTTTTATTTAGAAAATAAATAATTTTAATTGATAGGTTTAATTAATTGTGTATTCAATTTTTATAATTCAAATTAATATATTTATTATACATATTAACTACAAATTAACTATATTATATATATGTAATGAGTTTTGAAAAAAGGAAACGTTAGGTAAACTCTGCCTCTTTCCATCAATCTAACGCTTTTCCTAAAAAAAAAATCAAAAAAAGAAAATGAAACAAAATTAAAATAGAAAAAGGAAATTGCAGAAATTGAATTAAAAGAAAGAAAATTAAAGAAATTGAAACAAATAAAGAAAACAAAGAAATAGAAATAACAATATTGCTACATATATATAAATATATTAACTACATAATTACAATTGTGTTGCATTAAAAAATTTGAGTGTACATAATTTTTTGATTGGTAAAATATATAACAAACAATATAGTTTTCAATAAATAGGAAGAAACAAAATAAAAAATAAAATATTTTTGTTGATTAAATTTTCTTCTTGTATTTCACAGAATTTATGCAACCACGATACAGCTGTTCTCGATGTGGACGTGGTTACACAATAATCGGAAATCTTCGACGCCATGAGAAATGGGAATGCGGCGGAAGAAGAGGATTTTTTTGCCTCTATTGCAAGAGTGGTTTCACGCAAAAGACAAGCCTACAACGACACATTAATCTTGTACACAAAACCCCACTCACTGGAATAGAAACGAGTTTTATATAAAAGATATTTAAAAAGAAAATAAATTTTTATTTATTGTACATTAATAATATAAATTTTTTGATTTTCTTAAAATGAGAAAAAGAAAACATGTGAGACAAAAATCCGGAATCCTTGACACTTTTTTGGGGTGATATGGTGAGAGAAAAGAAAAATTTATTTTGGGTTAAATAAACGATTATTTGTTGTTTGTCGTTTAATACATTGTGATTTTTAGCAAATAGTTTATTATTTTTTTTATTTACTTTTTTTTGTGAATATTTTTATTTTTTTAGATTAAAATTACTCGATGGAAGTGAAAAATTGATTCTACTTCAAATTTTTTGTTTTCAGCATCAACTACTTTGTTAAAGAAAAATTACTTGAGTCAAGGAAAAATTACTCGAGTCAAGTAAAAATTATTTGATTCAAGGCGAAAATTACTCGAGTGAAATAAAAATTATTTGATTCAAGGCAAAAATTACTCGAGTGAAATAAAAATTATTTAATTCAAGCGAAAAAAAACTGTAGTCAATTAAAAATTATTTGATTCAAGAAAAATTACTCGATTCTAGTAAAAATTACTTGGGACGATGAAAAATTATTCGAGACAAGTAAAAAATATTTTATTAAAGCAAAAATTAATCAATTATAGTAAAAATTATTCGATTCAAGCGAAAATTTCTTGAGTCAGGAAAAAATTACTATTAAATGATTAAAATAAAAATTACTTGGGATAAGGAATAATTATTTGAGTTAATTAATAATTATTTAATTCAAATAAAAATTACTCGATTCAAGAAAAACTTACTTAAGCCAAGGAAAAATTACCTGAGTTAAGGAAAAATTATTTGGGTCAATTAAATTATTTGATTAAAAAAAATTACTCGAGTCAATTAAAAATTACCTGAGTCGAAGGAAAATTATTTGGGTCAATTAAATTATTTGGTTCAAAACAAAATTACTCGAATCAATTGAAAATTATTTAGTTCAAATAAAATTTTTTTATTCACTCAAAAATTTCTGGAGTCAATTAAAAATTATTTGTTTCAAATAAGAATTGTTTTATTCACGCAAAAATTTCTGGATTTTAGTAAAAATTGCTTTATTAATGGAAAAAATTGGTTGAATTTCGTAGAAATTACTCTATTCAATCAATAATTACTTGAGTCAAGGAAAAAATATTTTATTTATTGAAAATATGATATATTCAAGAAAAAATTACTTGATTCAATAAAAAATTTGCTTGATTTCAGGAAAAATTTGTTGATTTAATGGAAATTTTGGTTGATTTCAGGAAAAATTATTCGAGTCAATTAAAAATGATTTGATTTAAATAAAAATTACTTGATTCAAGCAAAAATTACTTAATTCTAGTAAATATTATTCTATTAAAGCAAAAATTACTCGAGTCAAGGAAAAATTACTGGAGTCAATTAAGAATCATTTAATTCAAGCAAAAATTACTGGATTCTAGTAAAAATTACTTGACTCAGGAAAATTTATTCGAGTCAAGTAGAAGTTATTTGATTCAAATAAAAATTACTTGATGCAAGCAAAAATTACATAATTATAGTAAATATTATTATATTAAAGCAAAAATTATTCGAGTCAAGGAAAAATTACTGGTGTCAATTAAAAATCATTTAATCCAAGAAAAATTACTGGATTCTAGTAAACATTACTTGAGTCAAGGAAACATTATTAACATCAATTAAAAATTATTTGATTCGAATAAAAATTACATGATTCAGATAAAAATTACTTGATTCAAGCAAAAATTACTTAATTCTAGTAAATATTATTCTATCGAAGCAAAATTACTTTTTAAGTAACAGGAAAATTACTGGAGTCAATTAAGAATCATTTAATTCAAGCAAAAATTACTCTATTTTAGTAAAAATTACTTGAGTCCAGGAAATATTAATTCAAATCCATTAAAAATTATTTGATTTGAATAAAAATCACATGATTCAAATAAAAATTACTTAATTCAAACAAAAATTACTTGAGTCAAGAAAAAATTACTCGAGTCAATTAAAAATTATTTGATTCAAGCAAAAAATACCAACTAATCGGTTATTTGAGTAAAATAAATTTTCTTTCAGTCTATTTCAACAACAGATCCTTAAAATTTATATTCTAAAAAGAACTTTTATTACACTCATTTTTTTTCTCCTTAAAATTTTATTTTTGTACTAAAATTTTTTTTTCAGTATTTAAAATAACGAGGACCTTAAAAAAGGAACTTTTATTCGCTCATAAATATGCCTTCTATTAATTATTATTTATTCTCTTCAGTCTAACTAAAAAAAAATAATAATAATAATAAACTGTAAATATATTTATATCTATTCTTGAAAATAAAATTGAATCTCCGCAATTTCTTCGAATTGTAAAAAAATAATTTTTGTTTATTGTAATTATTTTTTTTCCAGATTACCGCAGGCGGACATTTCGTAGATCGCGGCATTCGAATTATATCAACAATGAAGATTTATTGTTAAATTGCCCTCAGTGCGGAAGGGGTTATAAGGTGAAGCAAAGTTTACTGAAACACATGAAATACGAATGTGGAGGTGCAAAAACATTTGCCTGCGACATTTGTCACAGTTCATTCACGCAAAATGTCAGCCTTCGAAGACATTTGATGAGGAATCACAATATTTATCAACCACCCTCATGTCGACGCATTCGAAGACACAGACACAACTGAGAAGATAATAAAGTCAACATTTTGAAGAATTCTCGCCATACATTCAATGATTAATTTTTTTTTCTATTCCAATTAAATGTCAAATTCTAAATAAAAATCGATTTCAATAAATTCAATTCTATTATTTACAATTTCTATTTTAATTCAAAAAAAAAAAATAGATTTGAAAAAGTATTCTTGTAACTTTACTCACACCTGTGTGTACACTGCAAAAAATAATCAGTCATCACTATTTATATTTATTACTGATAAAAATTGATTTCACTAGTAAAATTTGAATTTCAAAAATAATTTCTTTTTCTAAAACACAATTATTTGCTTGGATTCGATCAAGTTTTTCTTTCTCTCTTAACAAGCACATAAGTGTAAAAAGTTTTGTTTTTCTATTTTCCGTATTTGAAGAAGTGAATTAATTTTGAAAAATTGTTTTTTTTCTATCACCATTCGCAAAAAAAAAAAGATGAAATCGAGATAAACACCAGTTGATTTCGGAGATTGATTAATTAAAAGAAATGTTTTTTATTAAATTTTCCAGAGTGGAGCTGTGAAAATTCCCGTGAAACATTCGACGAGGATTGTCCGCTTAATTTGAAAAAACAAAGTGAATCCGCGTTATGGCCACCTGAAACCGATAAGCCTTACACGTGCACAAATTGTGGCAAAGGCTATACGCATCCGTTCACATTAAATCGTCATCGACGAACTGTTTGTGGGAAAATTAGAAATACAACGGGCAAATGGAAATGTTCACGTTGCACGAGAACTTATGTCACTGAGGGCAATTTAGTGCGACACATTAAATTCGAATGTGGAGTTCATAGAAAATTCATATGCGTTATTTGTAATCATAAATTTACTCAGAGATGTAGTTTGTTGAGACATTTGAAGAATTTTCATAATCAATGAAATTGTTTATGATGGAAAATATTTTTTATTCATACGAAAAAAAAAAATTCATCACTGTTAATAAAAGTGGAAATTAATTTTTCCTTTTTTTTGACGTCAACACTTCTTTGCTTTCTCATGGGGACTTTTTTCTTCAACAATAGAAATATCTTTTTGCAATTAAAATCGGAAAAAAATCGATTTTACTATTTGCGAAATAATAAGAAATTATTAATTATAAATAATATTACTGTTAATTAATAATTTCTACTTATTCACAAAATGTTGAGGGTAAAATTTTGTAGTTTGACTTTCGATATGATTTTCACTTCAACATTAACTTTGACTTTCACTTTAATTTCACCTCGATTTTGACTTTAACTTTGACTTTTATTTTCACTTGGTTTTTGACTTTCACTTAGACTTTGTCTTTAACTTCGATTTTTGATTTGAATTTACTTTGACATTGATTTTTTTTATTTCGATTTGCACTTTAAACACCATTTTGACTTTCAATATGATTGAGATCAAAGTAAAAAAACAAAATTAAAATTGAAAAGTCAATGTCAAATTTAAAATCGAATCAAAAGTCTAAGTAAAAAATCAAAATTAAAGTAAAAGTCAAAATTATAGTCTAAGTTAAAATCACAGTTAAAATCAAGATATAGTTAAAGTCAAAGTTAAAGTCAAAGTTAAAATCGAAGCAAAAGTCAAAGTAAAAATCAAAATTAAAATCAAGTTCAAAGTTAAAATCAAAATTAAAGTCAAGTTCAAAGTTAAAGTTAACGTCGAAGTTAAAATCGAAGAAAAATTCAATGTAAAAATCAAAATTAGAGTCAAATTTAAAATCAAAGTCAAAGTTCAAGTCAAATTTGAACTCAAAGTTAAGGTTAAAGTTTAAATCAAAGATAAAGTTAAAGTTAAAATCAAAATTAAAGTAAAAATAAATGCCAAATTCTAACTTAAACTAAAAATCAATGTCAAATTCAAAGTTAAAGTAAAAATCACTGTCAAATTCAAAGTTAAAAATTAATGTCGAAAGTGAAAATCAAAGCAAAAAATCTAAATCAAGACACAAAATCAAATCCCCGAATCGACAAAAAAAAATTGCCGCGGAAAAATAATCCGAAAGCATGAGAGAGCAACAAATGTATATATAATATTTTTTTAGTTAAAAAATAAACTATAGACACACTTTTTAAATATATAAGATGGCCTTGAATTTTTGAAATATTGTGAAAAAAGCACGTTCTTCGTGAAGCACAAAATGTTGATAAAAAATAAAATTTTTTGATGTATTCTTTATAAGAAAATTAAACGTTTTTTGTCGTTAAAAGAAAGAGGAATGTTTATCACAGTTATGCGAATATAATATGTGTTTGTTACTAAATGTTGCAATTTTAAGCGACTAGTATTTTATCAAGCTCAATAAAAATATATTTACATTTAGATGCAAAATTTATCACAAAAAAATAACATTTTTTTTTTAAACACGTTTGTAATGCAAAAGAAATAAAAAATTTTGTACTTCTTTAAACAATGTATTTTGATTGTAGTTTATTTGGGGGTTTTTTTTTGTTGTGTTTTGTAATTGTGTCGAGCTTTGAAGAAAGGGAAGTAAGAGGCAAAGAAAAAATAAATTTTGATTATGATTATTTTTACCTTTGTTGAAAATTCCTTTTTAGATGTTGGTTTTTCAATTTTTCTTTACTGGTGTATTTGTACTTTTAATATTTATTCTTTTGTTTTAATTTTTAATTTTTGTTTTTGTTGTTTTAATTTTGAATTATTATTTTTGTTGTTTTAATTTTTACGTTTATTGGTATTTCTACTTTTATTTTTTTTATTTCGTTATTTTTATTTTGACATTTATTTCTATTTCTGCTCTTATTTTTATGATTTTGGTTTTTGTTATTTTTACTCTTAGCTAAATTTTATTTTTTTTGCTTTTGTCTTTTTTATACTTACACTTCCTTTCTTGCTTTTATTAATGTTTTTGTTTTTCTTACTTTTATATGTTTAAATTTATTATTTTTAGTTTTACACGTTTCTTAATTTTATTCTTAGGTTTTGAAAATTCTTTTTTGTACTTTCATTATTTTTGCTTTTGTTATTTTTATTCTCACTAATTTTATTTTTTCTCTGCATATTTTTAGATGTGTTTGTATTATTTTTAATTTTGCATTAATTTTTTTTTTCTTGCTTTTTTCCGTTTTTGCTTTTATTGTTTTTGCATATGTTTTAATTATTATTATTATTTTTGTTTTTATTGTTTTTACAATTTTTTTTTGCTTTTTGTATTTTTATTTTTACACTTTTTTACGCATTTATTAATATAATTTTTGCTTTTATTATTTTTTCTTTCTGTTTATATTATTATTTCTGCTTTTTCTGCTTCTAATCTTCCTTTACATTTCATAAATGTACAATAAATCTTGTTTTCGATTTAACAAAACAAAAAAAAAGGCTACTTTAATCAAGGTAAAATTGTCATAAAAATAACTAACAATATTTTAATCCCTAGATTCCTTTCTGCAAAGTGCGTCACATTTTTTTCTTCAATTTTTTTTGTACCGAATTTTGGATCCTTTTGGTAAGTGTTGAAGAATTGGAAATAAATTTTTTTTTCAGATCAAGTGCATGAAACATAATTATTTTGTGTCATTGGAAAAATATTCATTTTTTCCACTAATTTTGTTCATTTGGTATTTTTTTCATTTTTTTTCATCATCACAATTTTTCCAAGGATATCAAATTAAGCAAAAAAAGAAAACGAATCAAAAGTGTTTCGAAGCAAAGTTTTTTATTCGTTATTGGTCTTAATTTGATATCTGCAGGAAAGCAATGTTGGTATTTTTAAGGCATTTCTTTACGGTATTTTTTATGGTACTTTTTAATAATATATTTTACGGTATTTTTTTATTTTTTAAATATTATAAATATTTTTTTGTATTTTTGTATTTTTGTATTTTTGTAATTCTGTATTTTTATATTTTTTATATTTTTTGTATTTTTTTAGTATTTTTATGGTATTTTTTTATTTTTATGGTATTTTTTGGTATTTTTATACTTTTTTGTACCTTTTTGTATTTCTATGGTATTTTTTAGTATTTTCAAACTTTTTTGTATTTTTTTACATTACTTTTATTGTACAGTACTTTTTTTATATCATTTTCTAAAGAATTACCAACAAAAAAAAAGCAAAAAAAATTTCCCAAAGCAAAAATAAATTTCTTTAACAAAAAATGGACTTGCTTTTTTTGTTTCAGGCTCCGACGGATGGAATGTGCATCAGTATCCAATTAATCAACGACACTGTGTGAAATACAATTCCTTAGCGCACACATCGAGTAATATTGACTTTAGTTTGGATAAGGAGCAGATAATGCAACATCAGGGAATTCCTCATTCTCAGCATATTATTAGTAGTTCACATAAACGGCATATTTGCACATTTTGCAGAAAGGCATATCCCCTAAAGTCATTGTTGAATCGACACATTCAATACTCGTGTAAAATGAATCCAAAATGTTCCCATTTCACATGTACATTTTGCCCCTATAAGAGTATGTATAAGGCAAATATGGAGAGGCACATTAAAAATGTACACGACACTAATGCATTAAAATATAAATGTGAATTGTGCAATTTTCGCAGTAGTTACACATTTTGCGTGCGAAGGCACATGAAGACATTTCATCGTATCACGATGCCTAATATTCCTAATGAATAGAAAAAAAAATTAACAAAAAAAAAAAAAAATAGAAGCAGAGAAAATTTGTTTAGGGAAAATAAATTTTCCCTACAATTATTTTTACTCTTTGTACGTATAATATTGTAAATAGCAATTATTATTTTTTTTACCGTTCCATTGTATAGTGGGGGAATAAAAATTACCCTAAGGGGTATTTTTCGTATTTTTAAAATACGTTTTTTGTTTATTCAATTTTTTTCTATTTAGTATTCAAAAACCGTATGATTTTAATTCGTACAGTGAATTAAATAAATTTTTCTTTTTCGTTTGTTAGACACAATTTTTTTCGAAAGCAAATTTCTTTCATTGAAGACAAGAAATCTTTTTTTTTAAAGGATTATTTCAGCGAAGAAAAGAATTTTTTTCTTCAATATAGAAGATTTGTTATGAGAAAAAGATTTTCTTATGCTAAAAATTCTTTTTTATCGAAGAAACTTCGTTTTGAAAAGAAGATTTTTTTATTGAAAAAAATTCGTTTTTCTCAGAGAAAATTTGTTTTTAAAAGAATTTTTTTGTTATATTGAAAAAATGAATTTCTTTTTTCGAAAAGAAGATTCTTTCAGCGAAAAAAGAAACTATTTTATTTATTCTTTTATTTTCACAATGTGTATGTAATTAAAAATTGCATAATAAATTTTATGACTTTTGTGAATAATACTTGAAGAATAAATTTTTAATTACTTCCATTGTTTTATATTTATTCTTGCCTTTTGGTAATTTTTAATTTCGTTCTCCATTTTATAAATTATTGAAATCTTGTGAAATAATGCAATTGTAAGAAATTTTTTTTGTAATAATTAGAATTTAAAAAAGAATACAAAGGTGATTTATAATTACAAAACAAGTCATTTTGAATAAAACAAGAAATTTTTGTCGAATTTTAATTTTATTCGTTATCAGTCGTCAATTATTGATTATTAAATTTTTTATAGGTAACAAATTATAAGCAACATTTAATTAATTACTACAGTCGATTTCTAACTAATTGAAAATATTCTATTAGTTATTAATTATTGAATTATTTTATTGATTATTTTATTTGTTATTGTTACTATTATTTTTGTTATTATTATTATTTTTTTGTTATTATTATTATTATTATTATTATTATTATTATTATTGTTGTTGTTACCTATTATCATTTTTGTTATTATTTACATTATTATTAGTCATTAATTGTACTTAATTTCAGGTATTAATTATAATTTTACAAATTTACTATTTACTGTAAATATCACACCCTGTGAATAAAATATTGTGCACACACACAAAAAAATTTGGAAATTGTTGTATTTTATTTTTTTTGGGATTTTAGTGCGAAAAACAAAATTAACGAGTAATTGTTTATTTTTTCAGGCTTATCGGCGAGAATATTTGAAAGTCGAAGACACGAGAGGATGTTCTCGCAGAAATTTGAATGTCCTCGTTGTCGGAGATGTTATAGTGGAAAAACAAGCCTCTCAAGACATTTGAGAAAGGAATGTGGTGTTTTAGGCGCTCATCTTTGCGTCTTTTGTGGCTATCGTGCAAAGCACATGCAGACACTTCAGAGGCACATTTGGCGTAGACATCAATTATAATCATCATCAAAAAAAAGAAATATATAAAAAAAATATTGAAAAAACAAAAATATATATATGTCATTCATTATTTTAAATAAAATTAATTCACAGCTTTAACTTATTCTTGTTCTTTATTTTTTCTCATCTCAGTTTTCTTCTTCTTCTTCTTTTTCTATTTTAGTTTTAATTTAATATTGATTTGTATTTTATTTTTGTTTTTATTTAATTTTAACTATATTTTAGTTTAAATATTTGATTTTACGAAAATTGTATTTTTTCAGGAAATTGTTTTCTCAGATTTTTATAAATAAATAGTGAAAATTTACGACATTAAAATTATTGTATTTTGCATATTTTCTTCTGTTTTTTTTACAAAAGAAATGCCAAAATATTTCTATTTAAATTTTCTAATAAGTTGAAAAATTTATTTATTTAATTCACAGCGTTTAGACATCAAGGATCATAGATGAACAATAATTGAAATAAATTTTCTTATTCCAAATAATTTGGATAATTTAAAATTCCAATAATTTATAATTCGAATAGTTTATAATAATTTAAACTAATGATTTGAATAATTTTTATAATTTTTTGTATTATTTATTTTATTTTATATATTTTATTTATGTTATTTATTTTATTTTATTTATTTTAATATTTACAGTTTTACATTTATTTATTTTACAATAAAAGGAATTTATTTTATTTTTCAGTGAGATTTTGAAGTTTTTTGGGGGGCGTGTTTGATAGATTTTTATTCTTGATAGTATATAAACAACAACAACAACAAAAAAATGCTCTGCCTTTAAAGTTATGAAAATGTAGTGGAAAAAAATACTTGTAGATGCAATGCTTTCTTCCTGAGTGAGATTGAATTTTGATTGTGCATTAATTGATTGTCAACGATTTTTCATTTATTAACAATTTTTATGCTTTTTGTGTTTGCAGCCTATCGCAAGATGTTCATGGGCGAAACAATGCTCGGCTACACTTGCACAAAGTGTAGTAAATTCTACAAGATGTGGAGCAACTACTTAAAACATAAATGCGAACCACCACAATTCAAGTGCTCCCTTTGTCCCTTCGCTGCTTTCAAGGCATTCATCCTCCATGCTCATCAAGCAGAACAACATTTTAAAGTCTCCTCATCAAATTCATAGTGACGCTAAAGCAGAAACGAAATAAGGAAAGAAAAAAAATCACAAAGAAAGAAAAAAAATTGAGAAAGAAAGAAAAAAAGAGAGGAAGAAAAAAAGAAAGAAAAAAAGAGGAAAAGATAAAGAAAGAAGAAAGAGTGAAAGAAAGAAATGAAAAAGAAAGAGAGAAGGAAAATAAAAAACAAGAACAATATTTTAAATCGTTTTTTAAATTTAATTCATAGAGAAGTTAAGAAAAAAGAAACACGAGAACAACATTTTCAAGTGTTCTCTTTGAATTCGTAAAGATGCTAAAAGAAGCGAAAGAAGAAAAAAAGGAAGAAAGAAGAAAAGGGAAGAAAATACGAATAAGAGAAGAAAAGAAAAATAAATGAAGAAAAATAGAAAAAGAATAAAAGAAAAAAAACGTAAGAAAGAAAGAAGATAAACTAGAAAGAACGGAAAAAAGAAAAACTAGAAAGAATGGAAAAAAGAACAAACGAATGAGTAGGGAAAGAAAAAAGAAAAAAAAAGATGGAAAAAAAGAAAAAATACAAAAAAAAATTGAAAAAGGAATATGAATAACTCCTTTAGTCATCGAAGTTCACAGGAATCTTCATATACCTTAATAGAATTTATATACGCACTTTGAAAAATATCATTTCATTTTTCAAAGTACTTTAAATTTAAACCTTCTGCCGGTAGATTATAAATCTTTAGCATATAGAGTTTGAAAAAATAGAGGACGCGAAAAGTCGGAAAAATCAAGTCGATAAAAAGAGACAGAGAGTACGTAACGTCCCCTCTATTCTCCGTATTTTTTAACGCATGCGCGTGAAAAGCCAATGACAGTCACAAGCAGCAACTGCGCGTGCGCCACTCTTCTTCTCTCATTGCTGGAAAAAACCGCTCTCATTAAAAATCATTTACCATATTTATTCATTAAAAAAAAATTATTTTTTAAATATTAACAATCAAATTAGTATTAATATTAATTGTGTGTTATATAAATATTAATATAACAGTCAAATAGTTTTCATTCCGTCAATTTCGTGTGAAATGAATTAAAAATTGTTCTTTACAGTTTAGGTAACTTAAGAGGAAAAAATGAAGAGTGGCGCAAGCGCAGTTGCTTCCCGCGACGTTCATTGGCTCTCCGCGCGCAAGCGCCTCTAGAGAGAGACAGAAAAGGGGCCGTTAAGTACTCTCCGTCCTTTTCTACCCGCCTGACTCGTCCTCGTCCCCTATTTTTTCCTTTTCTCTATATTCTTGCAAAGCGAATATTTCATCATTTTTACACAATTTGGATGAATGTTTCTCCTTCGACTTCGCGATTTTTTTTTTTTTATTCAAAGAAAGAGACATTTTTCCTCGTGTGAAAAATACTAAGAGACTGATTCGAACATTTTGTTTTTCTTAATTCTCAAAACAAATAAAAAAAGGCAGAAGGTTCATTTAGTGTTTCATTTTCATTCATGATTGTTTTAGACTGTTACCACTTATTTGCCGCTTACATTTCACGTTTTCAAAAACGTACATATCAAGTATTAATGAAAATTAAAAAAAAAATTAGCGTGGAAATTAAGGAAAATAAAATTAGTTAAAATTAAGGAAAGTTAGTAAAAAAATTAGGAAAAAATTAATTATTGTTTGAAGAAAATGTGAGTTTATTTATTTTCACAAAATAGGGGGAAAAAAATTCTTCTTTTTGGTATACTTGTTGACAAAATGAGATTTATTTTTATATTTTATCGATTGTTTCATTTCATTAATTTTAGAAAAAAGTACACGTTTTGGAAACGTGTTAAGGAGCATAATTACTTTAAAAAAAAAATGACTGGCTTGATAAATAGTTTTAATTTTTTCCTTTATAGCAGATTTCCGGTACAGTGGGAGGAAAATTTTATTTTCGAAAGACGGGCAAATTTTTACAACATAAATTTAAATATCATTTCTATCATTTGTGTGTAGAAAATATAAAATTCAAAATTCAGTCGTTTTTTCGAAATAGAATTTTCTTTTTATTCTCGCAAATAGAAAAATCTGCTGATAAAATAAAGCTTTCGAGTATTGTACCGGTGTTCAGTGTACACTTCAAGTGACTGACTCCCTGACTATTATTATTATTATTTTTTAAGTCTTATATTCCATATATTCTCAATTAAAAATCACACATCCTTCCGCCTCAGTTTTTTTTTGTCTCACAATATTTGTAATAGTGCTATAATACCAAATTTTAGATCAGAAAAAAATAATTCGATTCGTGATAATATAACTATTATAGAGAAGTAGATGTTTTGAAAAAATGTACCTGTTTCGTGGTCTAAAATTTGGGGTGATTTTTTTTCTCTTAAGACTGTATAAAGAAAGTCATGTGAGGCATAATTAAGGTGGATTGTTATTTATGTGTGATGATAATTTTTATGAATTTTCAATTTTCTTTATATTGCTGTATAATGTATAACGACATTTTATTATGTTTGAATGATTTTTTTTGTCTGTTTCTTTTTTAAGGTTTGATCACATTTACTGTCCTGTAATGATAGTTATATACGCGCATAAGTAATATCTTATTTATACATATGCATCTGTATTTTCATAAAAATATGAATAAAGTTTCAAAACCTATTTTATTCTCACGAAGTGAAATTATTTAGAACTTTTTTCTGATTTTTACTCTTTTGGATATTTTTTTTTGCTTATTTTGGATAAATTTTTACTAAAATCTTTACTCACTTTGGATAAATTTTTACTACAATCTTTCACTCACTGTGGATGAATTTAAAAAATAGTATAATGCAAAAATTTTTTTTTAAATATTTTACTCAATTTTTTATCTAATGGGGTTTTTTTTGCTTTGGGTAAATTTTTAATCACTGTGAGTAATGTTATTTTAAACAATTTTTTTTAATAATATTCTATGAAAAAAAAGGATTAATAAAACGTTTCTGGTTGATTAAAAAAAGCGTTTTTTTTTCAAAAAATTGTTTCAGTTTTGAAGGAAAGGATTTTTTTTTTAAGGGAAAATATATTTTTTCACTAACTTGTATTATTTTTTTTCTTTACAGATTCACATTCGTATGTGTGCGTCGAATGCAACAAAGGATATAAATCGAGAACGGCATTAAATCGACATGTGAGGGAAGATTGTGGCAGAATTTTATACAGATGTCCCATTTGTTCTTGCATTTTGCCGATGAAGATTAATCTCTACAATCACTTGAAGCGAGAGCACGGAACTGAAATGAATGAATAATTTTTTTTTTTAATTTTTCTTTATATAAAAATGGGAATATTTCTTGTTTTTTTTCAAATAATATTTCTTTTGAAAAACTAACGTGGTAGTGG
The DNA here is from genome assembly GCA_032872475.1 of Leptopilina myrica (nomen nudum). NCBI lineage: Eukaryota > Metazoa > Arthropoda > Insecta > Hymenoptera > Figitidae > Leptopilina > Leptopilina myrica (nomen nudum). The sequence continues at coordinate 14,942,549 of CM065458.1, read as the reverse complement.
TATTTTATTTTTCAACTGGAAATGGATTTTTTATAATATTCTGTTTTATTGAAAATTAATTGAAATGTTTAGAAATGTTGAACTTTGAATAAAATTGAGATTTTTATTGAATTTTTGGTGATAGTTTAATTAAGTTTTAATATATGATTTTCGGGAAATTTCGATTGAATTTTAATACAATTTTAAGGAAATTTAGTTGAAATTTTAATAGGATTTTAAAAAAATTGAGTTGAAATTTTTATACGATTTTAAGGAAATTTAGTTGAAATTTTTATAAATTAAAACGCTTGAGTTAAAATTTTTGAAAGAATTTTAATTAAATTTTAATAAAATTTTAGTAAAATTTAATTCAACTTGAATTAAAATTTTTGAAAGAATTTTAATTAAATTTTAATAGAATTTTAATTTAATTTTGATAAAATTTTAGTAAAATTTAATTCAACTTGATTTTCTCCTATTTTAATTCTTTTTAATTTTTTTAATTTAAATTTTGAAACAAATTTTAGTGGAATAAAAAAATTTTTTTTTGAAGGAAATTGAATAAAGAAACTTTGATAAAAATAAGTACCAGAAAATATTCTTTATGTAAACATTTATCGTTAATATGTAGCACTAACTTTATATTAATATTTGTAATGTTTTGTTTCACACATTTTCTATTTTGTTCTGAATATTTTTTTTGCTTTCAAATAGCACAAGAGAGCAATATTAATGTTTTCTGACAGCAATTTTTTTTAACTTTTCTAAAGACTCAATAAATAGTAAAAAAAAAAATAGAAGAATAATATTTAGTAACCAATTTTGTTTATTTTTGTTTCAGGTTATTTAGGAAGTCATATTTGCAACGCTTGTGGCAAAACGTACGCTTATTACTCGTCATTGACGAGACACATTCGGGAGGAGTGTGGCGTGCCTCCGAAGTATCAATGCCTTTTTTGTCCCAAAAAAACGAAATTACGTTGCAACTTGCTAAAGCACATGAGATCGAAGCACTCCGATGTTTCCTGTGTTTAAATTTTGAAATAATTTTTTGTTTTTAATAGTTTTTCTTCTTTTTTTAATTTGGAAATTTTATTTACTTTTGGAAATTATTTCTCAAGTAAATTTTTACTCAAGAAAATTTTTACTTAAGTAAATTTTCACATGTGTAAATTTTTACCTAAGTAAATTTCCACTTTTGTAAATTTTTACTCAAGTAAATTTCCACTTATGTAAATTTTTACCTGAGCAATTTTTTACCTGAGTAAATTTTTACGAGCGTAATTTTTTACTTACATAAATTATTGCTTAAAAAAATTTTTAAAAAAAGTAGTTATTTAGGAATCGTTTGTCCCTAGAACACTATAAATTTGGTTGTGTTTTCTTCGATATATTCTATATATTAGCGACTATAAACTAAAATACACTATTGTAAAAATAATAATAGTTAGTTTTTTTCAATAAACTCTCCCAAAATGTTGAGAAAAGTTGGTTAAATAATTTAATATAGAAAAAAATACCCCACTTCCACAAATGTATTAGTCTGCAAAGGTAACGTATCTCATCCTTAAATTTGTAGTATTTCCAAAAACTAAAAAAACAATTCTCCTTTATTGACTTTTCAATAACTTGCAAGTTGAATGTATTTTTCCCCCAATTTTCAGTTTGATTACAATAACAAAAAAAAACAAAAAAATTAGAAATTATTGCTTGTGCAAAACTGAATGTGAAAAGTGTTATTTTTTTTGTAGAAATTGACTGATTTTTTTGACTCTACTTCGTTTTTGATTGAAAAAAGTAACATTTTTTTTTTGGTTGCTCGCATTAAATATGAGTATTCTGATTATTGAAAGAAACTTTTTTCAACAGATCACCATATGACATTGATCGGAAGGACTATCTACCCCTGTGGAAAATGCGATAAGGTCTATTCAAATGCGTCATCATTGTACCGTCATTTGAAATTGGAGTGCAATAAAGCACCTCAATTTCACTGTCAATTTTGTCAATTCAGTAGTAAGCGGAAATTTAATTTGGATTCACATATTGCTTATAGACATCAGGGTCGTAAGCGAACGTACGCTCGTCGACGACGACAACAACATTCTACAGCGAACAGTTGAAATTGCACGAAATCGCTGATTGAAATTTGAATACAACAATTGTATATATTTATAGAAATATTTTTTCTTCTATTTTACGGCTGGAATGCTCGAAAAGTTTATTGAGAGAAATATCTACTGAATTAAATATTGAAAATTAATTTGTAGGTTAAGTGATGTCGGGAAAGAAAACTGGATGCGCAGGCGCAAATCGACTGCTTTGCGCCTGCGCATCCAGTTTTCTTTTCCGACGTCACTTAACCTACAAATTTCGACAGAGTAAACAAGTTTCTTTTTTAGTTTTTCGCATTTCTGGCGTAAAGTATACCTTGAAAAATATTAGAAAAGTCTTCATCTCGACTAGATTCCTTTCCGCTTGCTTTCTCCACGTGTCAAAAATATTTAATCGTGATTTAAGAGTGAACCAAAAAATTGTATTTATATTTTATAAAAAGTCACCAAATGTACTATATACATAAATATATATATATATTTAACTTTGTATCCTAACAGATTTTGTATAAATTTCTGTTAATAAACAAAGAAACAACTATTTTTCAGAGCAAATATTTTCAATTTATATTACACAAGTTGCATGTTTTGCGAAAATTCGATAATTGACGTAACTGCGCCTGCGCCACTGACTCTTTCGGATTCGTAGAAAATAGCGCATGCGCAATCGCCAAAGAAAAAGACGCAAGTAGAATATATTTCTCCTTTTCTAACAAATGGGATTTTATTGTTTAGTGGATTTTTCCCACATCCACGTAAGTACTGAAAATTTATTTTTTTTTCTTCCATTCTGACAATAAATTTATTTTTCAGGTCAACGGAATCGGAAGCAATATGGCAGAATTGATTTTCTCATCAAATACAGAAAAAATCGGGAAGGAAACAATTTTTTCGCTATAGTTGCATTAATAAATACGCTACATTTCCATTTATTTGTAATTATTTTCGTTGAAATTTGTTTTCGTCTGTTCATTTTCCCTCTGTTCATCGTCTAGTTTGTAATTTTGTAAAAAAAAATTTTGCATTAAAAATTTTAAAAAATAGTCACAGTGGCAGAGGGTTGATAAAATACTTACAGCTGTGTATAAAAAAATTTGTATTTGTAAAAGTGTGTGACGCCGCATAAGGGGCCAAGTGTGGAGAAAAATTTTAGGTTATTTTGAGGGATATTTTTTACATTTGCTTCTCTTTGCATAAACTAAATAAAAATCATCTTTTCACATTCTTTTTTCAAGGTAATGAAGAATAGAACTGTTTGGAAGGAAATCAATTGAATGAACTGATTTGTTGTATTTTCACTTTGAATATTTTGAACATAACCTAAAATTTTTCGATCAAATTGCGTGGGAGATGCGAAGTCACATAAGGGGTTTTGTTTTTTTTTAAAAAAAAGGTGATGGGAAGAAAGAGAAAAATTGTACAAAGAAAGACAATGGAAGAATATTAATTTGTAGTTTTTATTGTTATTCGTGTATTTATTTTTTCGGCTCTGGTAAAGTTTTAGACATTTTTTTCGCTCTTTTACAAAAAATCTTCCTCTTTCGAAGGAAGGGCAATTCGCAAAATTTCGTCTTTCTCTGTTTGTCTTAACTTTTCTCTAAATATATGTAAATTTTTTAATTTTTTGGGACGCTGGGGACAAGTTTTTTTTTCTAAATCTGGTAAAGGGTTATTTTTTTGTTGTTTAACTTTTAACTACACATTTGTAAGTAAATCTCACGTGGCATAAAAACGCAGTAATCGAAATTCATTTTTTTTTTGTCAAAGCTTTTCTTTTTCTTGTTTTGTCCTTTATTTTAATTTGGTTTCTTTGCCTTTTCTATCTGATGTTACAGGTATGGGTGCACTGCTCTCGTTATTGCGATCTGAATTTAAACAAGTGGGAATGAAAAAGAATCGAGCAAGAAGTACCAGTGAACAAGGAACGACGAATTCTTCGCCATCACGTGAATTATCGTATCGCGTTGGTTCAAGGGACAATAGTAGCAATAATAAGAATAATAATAATAATTTTGAAAATAATGATCGTTCAACGCGTGAGGTCGTGTTTCCAGATTCATTTGAAGTTCTTCCACAGCCGCGCGATTTGAGTGTCATTTACATGGGTGTGCCGCACGAGCAGCAGAGAAAATTTAGGTGTCGATTTTGTGGCAAGGGCTATCGTTGGAAATCGACGATGAGACGACACGAAATGGTTGAATGCGGAGGGAAACCACCGTCGTTCCAATGTCCCGAGTGTCCCTACAAGGCAAGACAGAGGGGAAATCTCACTGTTCATTATAAGCGACATCATCAAAAATCCGATGGCTATGATGACAGTCACGAGTTAATTTAAATTATTATTATTATTTTTTTTGTTGAGAGAAAAAAAAGAAGATTTATATTTCGTTTCATTGAGAACTGAGAATTTTCAGTTTTAAATTATTTATTCATTTAACGATCAGTGTTCTTGCTTTTCTTTTTTTTGTATATTTTCTCAGTGAGCTGTGCTCAATTGGAAATTATTTATAATTTGTAATTTAATTACATTGCAAATTTCTCAAGGAAAAATATTTTTTTCGGAGGAAAAAAAACGGATTAAAATCATCGAAATCAACATAGATACAAGAATAGAAGACGCGAGAGGTCTGAAAAAGCGTCAAGTCGATAGAAAGAGTGACAGTGTACTTAACGTCCCCCCTTTTGTCTCTTAGCGCATGCGCGACTGCGCTTGAACTACTCGTATTGGTCGAAAATACCAACGCAAGCGCAGTAGCTTCTCGTGACGTTCGCGCATGCGCCACTAAAGAGAGAAAGGGACCGTTACATACCCTCTGCCTCTCTCTATTCACCTGACGATTTTCAACTATCAATTTCAAACCTGCAGTATTACAATAAAAAATGTAATTAGATTACAAATTGCATTTATAGTTTATATAATACTTTCTGAGACCCAGCATTGTTTCTCTACGCAGGTCCAATGAAAAAAGAAATACCAGAAACTACTCTCTGATATTTTTCTAATAGCAAAAAATTACTAACTAATATCTACTTTTTTCGGTTCAATTCAACTTTCCTAGTCAAAGCAATTTTTTTTCTTGCTTTGACAATATTGATCGTTTTTCTTTAAGTTTATTTTTTAATATTTATTTGTTTCTTTATACACAACGAACTGACACAAATCGTCCCGTTAAGCTAAGTAGAGTAAATTTATTATTAGTAATAACGATATTTAATAACATTCTAGCAGAATTAAAAATTGGAATAAAAAAAAATCGTAATATTGGTGAGAGTTGTGTTCTAAAAAAAAATGGTGAATGGAAAATTTAAAGAATTCAAACTAGATTTTATTTAGTTTATTTATTAAGACTACTAAGAAGATGAATTTATTTTGTAAAAAGAAGAGAAATTTTTTATGTACGTATTTTACTATTTGACGTAACATGTATAGGTTTGGGAATTAGTAATATTATTATGAATATTAAACAGTGCCTGGATATTCTAATGTCAAGTCGAGAATAGAGGAAGTAATTATTGATTTTCATCAGCGAGAGATTAATTGAAAAAAAGTTGAATATGTAACTAAGGGCCGAAGAGAAGTTTCTGGGAAGCGAAACACTAGAGACAGTTCGATAGAAAGAGAAAGAGTGTGCTTAACGTCCCCCTGTTCTTTCTGTCTCTAGCGACGCATGCGCTTGCGCAACTATTTCCCACCAATACCGAGCGCATGCGTCGCTAGAGGGGCCGTTACAAACATGCTTCCCAGGTTCTACGTCACATTTTTACATTTTACTCAAAATAATGACAATACTAATTTTACTTATTGAGATTTTAAGAATAACACTGTAAAAAGAACTTCGACATTCCGAAAAATTTTCCCCCCTTTTGAAAACATTCCGTATTGTAATTTAGGTAATTACTATTATGTAATTCCACGAAATGTGCCTTCGTGAAAAATTATTGTCTTCCGAAAGAAAAAAAAAATTATCGCACAGACAACTTTGACGAAAAAAAAATATTTTTATATTTACAATTTTTTTTAAATTCATTAAATCAATTCCGATTTTTTGTCACTATGCCTACTTTTTTGTAAATAGTTGCAAGTTTTCGTCAAAGTGATTTCGATTATTGCATTATTTAATACACTACTTATATAATTACACAAAGAGAGAAAAAAAATCGAGTTACATGATTTTCCGATTTACAGTATTTTTGATATCAGTATTTAGCAAACACTGCGATAGTGACTGCAGATCTTACTCATTTTTTAATTCCGCCTTATTTTATTTTTTTTTTACTAAACTTTCTTTCTTTTACCAACAGTACTAGTAGTTCAGTTTATCACAACTTTTCTACTTAATGTTTAAAAATCTATTATAATGTTTTTACTACACTCGAGTTACGATTATTTATCTAGATTCAGTAAGACTCCTGAGGGCTAGTCTCGATTTTTTTCCATTGGTAGACGATGTAAAATAATTTAATTTAATTAATTAAAGTTCAATGAAATTAATTTAAATTTAATGAAATTAATTTGAATTTAATGAAATTAATTTGAATTCAATGAAATTAATTTAAATTTCAGAAATGGAAAATAAAAACTTAATAGGGGGATATTTTTAAAATTGCTTTTCTTTAGAGAAAAGTATTCAAGGACTTTGAATAAGCGCGGGTTTTTTGCCTACCAATGAGAGGCGTAATGTGGCGCATGCGCGGTTGCTTCTCGACGCGCATGCGCCTCTAGGGGACGTTACGCTTCCTAGCTAGAACTCTTGCTGCATCTAGGTAGATAAAATCTTAAACTTTAAAGAAATAGTTCCGAAAAGATTCAAAATAGGTTTTTTTTTATTTTTTAAAATATAACTAAGAAGTGTTTTAACTTTTTTATTTTTTTATTAGAGTAATATCGACGAAATGGAAGACTTATTTTTTTTTAATGATTTATCCGGCGGACCACTACTTGCTATTAATTAATCTTTGTACTAAATATTATCAATGCCTTTATATTATTATTATGAATAAAATATTGTTGAGGGTTATTTTTTAAATGTCGTGTATTCCTCTTATCCTGTCCTCGTACTGTTTTTTGTCAATTAACACTATTTTTTTTCAATGTAAATTAATTATTAACATTTGTGGCGCACTCGGAGAGAATTTTTTCTTCTGTAAAACAATTCTACTCAAAGTTTAGTACTTAGTTCTTTGGTATTTTTCTTCAGAGAGTGTCACATTTTGAATTAAAGTTGATTTATTTCGATAAAGTTTTTTTTTTTAAAGAAAAGAGAAGGTTACTCTTTTTTAAATAATGAATATTTTGCAAATTATTTTTTTTTAAAACTGTACGTCGATATAATAAACCTACTGTGATAAAGTAAGTGAAGGCTATATAAAAGAAAGGGATTTTTCTAATTACTTAATTTTTTTTTGTGGAAAAATTGTGTCACTAGTGATTATTGTTGTTTGAAGAAAGATCTAAATATTCTAATTGTTAATTTTTTTTCAATTTCAGATAATTGGTTTCTCCAAGCACACGATGCTTTCATATGTCCACCTAGCATGTCATCGTATTCTGGCACACGTTCGAATCAAGGTGCATATCAACCGGTGAGAACGGCACGAGGACAATCGACATATAAGTGTCCAAAATGTAGTCGATTTTACATGAGGGCTTCGTGCTTGAGACGACATTTGCGTGTTGAATGCGGCAGAGAACCGAAATTTCAATGTAAAATTTGTCACGGCTGGTTTAAATATAAACACAATCTCGCCGCTCACATGAAACTTCATGTCGAGGAGCCCAAGCATCATTGTGTTATTTGTCCGAAAAAATTCTATCGACGTGACAAACTTGTAGAACACGAAAGAAAATGTCACACCACGTAATTTGGGATCCGTGTGAATTTTTTTTTTTTATTTTAAAAATAGTGAACAAAAAAACTATTTTTGCCATGTGGGAAAAATCGAAAAAGTATTTATATATTTTACAATAAGGGAACTTTTTTTTTCATTTAAAATGTGAAATTTTTTGCCTAATTATGAATAGATATTTCTTTTTATCTAAACGGCCCTGAAATGTATATACTGTTTACACAATTTTCAATTTTGGCAAACTCAATGTTTGTAATTTGAACATTTCTCAAATTGTTCACGTTTGGAAAATCTCATTTACAATCGAAAAATTTAAAAAGATTTTTGTGTACTTGTAAGATAGAAATAAAAATTTGAAAAAAATAGCCAAGTGATCAAATTCAGTGACAACGAAATTATACATAATACGTAAATAATAATTTAAGGAGAGCGAAATATAAAGACCTAATATTTAATCTAAATATTTGTAAATATAAAACTGTCCTATTTGCATAAAAAAGAATAAATTTATTAAAAACAATCTTTTTTTCGAAAATATCCCTATTTCCATCCATTATATTTTTTAATCTGTAAACTAAAAATTACTAATTTTGCCTCAATTTTCAATTTTTAGGATTGAATTAATTATTTGAAATAGAAAAAAAATGTCAGACTGATAGAAGAAAGGAGTTAGAATATTCCTAACGGCCTCTGCTTTCTATTTTTCCCCAGGGCGCATGCGCAGAATCGACAGTGACTGCGCATGCGTCATGAAAAAAAAGAATAACCAGGGGACGTTAGATGACTCTTCTATACTTACCATCCTTTTTTTTTTGCATGTGATAGAAATATCTTCTACATAAAAATTTTTTTTTTAACACTCTTTCGTTTTATTTTTTCTTTTGCAGAATATTACCAGTATAATCAAAGTCAAACAGTAAGGGGACAATATTATTGTCACAATTGCTATAAATATTATAAATCACGTGCATCATTAAAAGTTCATCAGCTTGTTGATTGTGGAAAATTACGAAGATTTGGATGTTTATATTGCAAGTATATGTCACGAAGAAAATTCGACATCACCAGACATATGAAGCGATGTAAACAAGTCAGGTAATTGTTTTCGTAATACAAAACAAAAAAAAAAGTGGTTCGAAAAAAAAATTCTGTTTACTAATCGGGACAATTTTTTTGTATTATTTCAGAAAACAGCAACGATAGAGCAACGAAACTTTGAAACTGGTGATGATTTTTAATTTTTTGTTTATTTATTTTTACAGCTATATTTTATTTTACCGGATTCGTATTAGAGATTGAAAATCGAAATTTGTAGGTTAAGTGGCGTCGGTGAAAAGAAAACCGGACGCGCAGGCGCAAAGAGTTTTTTTTCCCGCTGACGCTACTTAACCTATAAATTTTGTCATTTTACAATAAAATTGTTTTATTTTTCTATGGAAAAATCGTAAAAAAAACTCGAAAATTCTTCTTTTGTTGCATAACATACTTTTTATTTTTCTATCGTTATTCTCTTTTTTTTCTCTTTCTTCAGTGCGCGCCTTAAAAAAAATGTTTACAATATTTACTACCGTCGAGGTAGAATATTTACGAGTATTATTTCGTTCTAAACGAATTATAATGTACTATGTTGAAATGTAATAGAGAAATGTAAGAATATCTGTTAAAAATAAAGTTCAGTTTATATTTAAAATGATCGATAAAAAAATTTTCCAGTTCTTGAAAACTATGTTAAATTGGATATTAATTACATTTTAGATGTTTTTAAATATTTATTTATATATAGAGATATTTTTATTTGTGTATGTATATTTTTATATTTTCAAGTTCTTTCACATTTTTAACCAAATTTTTCCTCTTTTCAGATTCTATTTCCTGGGTTTATTCGACTGGAATTACGCCATATCGATGTAGTAGATGTTTGAAATATTTCAAGTCATCAAAATCACGCACAAATCATCGTGGAATTTGTGGAAAAGATAAAAAATTTGGTTGCGCATTGTGCGCATATCGTGCGCATCAAAGGGGAAATGTCATCAGACATTTAACATCTAAACATCCTGAAGTCAATGAAATTGATCATCATAGCCTTATTTTTAATAGCAATTTATAAATTTATTTTTCTTTCAAATTCATTATAATAAATAATAAATATATTTTTCATTATATAAATATAGAAATATAAATTTCTTTATGTAAATATATAAATATATATTCCATTATATAAAAGTATGATTCATTATAATATAAATGTATATTTCAAATGATGCGTGAAAGCGTCAGTGTGATGAAAAGAGATAGAGATAACGGCCCGTCTTAGCGCATGCGCGTCACTGCGCTTGCGCCACAATTTTCTACGAATGAAAGCAGCGCAGGCGCAGTTGCTTCTCGAGACGCGCATGCGCTAAGAAACGAAGACAACCAAGGGGACGATAAGTCTCTTTCTATATATATTTTTATTTTAGATCGTAGACTTTTCTAATTTTACCCAAAAATCCTATAAATGCATGTTGTGTACTCTGTTCCTTTTGTTTTCTATTTCTATGTTTTTTTCCCCCCTGAAAAGTAATAGTAGCGATTTTTATCATTTTTTCCCCATGCCTTGTGATTTAGTTTTTTTTTTCAAAAAATTATTCATTAACAAACTTATTTCAAGATAGAAGTATTACATCAGAAGAACTTGAACTCTGAAAACTTCAAAGACGCACGAAAGTAAGTTGAACAAACTAAAAAAAAAAACAATGGGGAAATAATTTTAATTTCTATTTTCTTTCGTCTTTAATTTAATAATTAGTCCTTTTGGGTATAATTGTTTCGAGTTTTTTATTTTTTTGATCACGAATGACTGTTAAAAGTAAGGTTTTTTTTAAATTTTCTCTTTTTTCCGGTGGTGGGAATTTTGAATTAAAAAAAACAGAAATTAGAACACAACTAAATCTGCTTTTCTGTTTTCTCTTTTTTTTTAGATTACGATGACTGTTCGATTATTGAAGAAACTGCGGACGTTCCAGCGCAACACTTTAAGATGGACAATAGAAATGTTGCACAATTAATAATACCAAAAGCACAACAATTGACGGGCAGAAAAGCAAATGGAAAATTTACTTGTCTTCAATGTGGAAGGTCGTATATGCGTAAGGATTCATTGCAAAGACACGTTCACTGGGAATGTAATAAAGAACCGCAATTTCAATGTCCATTTTGTCCACAACGTTGTAAACGTAAAGCACATTGGCTGCGGCATATTCGACGTCAGCACGAAAATGAGGCTGATAATATTGAAAAATTGGCTAAATTTATTCCCAATGTTAGCTTTAAGTGAATTTTCTTTTTTTCGAATTTGTTTTTTTTTTTAAATTCTGTTTTAATTTTACTCAAATTTAATCTAATTTGTGTCCATAATATGTAAGCGTCTGTTTTTGAACAGTATATTTAGTATTTAATTATTGTTTTTCACATTCAGGAGGCATAATTTTTCTTTTCAGTATTCAACCTTATTTATACTCCAGTAGAACTTAGTTATAAGTTATAAGTATTTGTGCCTTTAAAAAAAAAACATGAAAAAAATGTTTATAAAAATTAACGTTGTTGCAAAGTTTGCACATTTAAGAGTTAAAACAATTATGAGTATATGAAATATATTTTTTGTATCACAAGTGCTGCGAGAAGTGCATTTTTTTTTTTATAACAAGACACTTTAATGTAATATCTCTTAAGGTAGAGAAAAATAATTTTTAAAAAAATAAATAAAAACCTAAATAACAAAACGTGAATATAATTAAATATTTTAGAGATATAGAAATAGAGAGAGCGACAAGCAGATAGAGAGAGATAGAGTGTACCTAACGTCCCCTCGTCTTTCTCTGACTAGTGACGCAACTGCGCTTGCGCTACTATTTTCCACGAATGCGAGTGACGCGCATGCGCAACCAAGGGGACGTTAAGCACGCTCTGTCTCTCTCCATCCGCCTGACGCTCTTTCAATCTTTTTTTTACAAGAGAAAAATTTTCAGGTGAAAGTAAAAAATATTTTCTGCGTCATAAAAATCTATTTTTGTACATGCAGCAATTGTATTTTTTTCTCGAAATGTTCTAATATTATAAAGAATCTACTATCTAATATTACAGGAAAATGATATTTTCTTGCAAAAATATGGAATTATTTATTAAATAAATGTAAAACAGGATTAGAATATTTTTTTCTCTCTCGAAACTTGGTTTTGTTTTATTTTTTTGTAAAATTGAATTGAAATTTTTATTTTAATGGGAAATAAAAGGAAAATTATATGTAATATTCTAATTTTGATTAATTTTCAGCGTTATTTAATGTGTAATGTATATTTTTGAGTGTGATTATTGTAGAATAATATTTCTAATTTATAAGATTGTGAATTTTTTCAGGAGAGAGCATTTTTGATATATACATGTGAAAAAAAGAAAACAAAAATTGCATTTCAATATCTGCGCGCCTTAATCACTATTTCTCTGCATTTCTAATTTCACAGCAGTATTACTCGCAAAATACTGTCTTCCCCGTATCGAAGAATCTTTTTCTATTTTTTTTTTTTTTTTTTTGCTTTTGACATTTTTTGTGCTTTTGTAAAACTCTCTATTTTTTAGATTTTCTTTTTCTTTACTTAACTGTTTTTTTTTCTTTTTTCCTTTCATTTTTTCTTGCCTCTTGTTGTTCTTTTTTTACTGTTACTTCTTAATTCTTTAGTTCTTTTTTTAAATACTTTTTATTTTTTTAATTTATTTTTTTGATATTATTTTGTTCTTTTTCATCAACTTTTCGCTTTTTCGTTCTTTACTTTTTTCAGCTTTCTTTTTCCTTACTTTCTTTAATGTTTTTTACACTTTCTTTTACACATTCTTTTACTTTACTTTCTTCAACGTTTTTTTTACATTTTTATCTTTTTTTTATATTTTCTTTAACTTTTTATTCTTTTCTTTCTGTTTATTCTTATCTTTCTTTTATTCCTTCTTTTATTTTATTTTCTTAATTTTATTATATTTTTGTTTTTTCCTTACTTTCTTTAATTTGGTTCTGTTTTTTTCTTTTCTTCTTTCTTTTATTCTCTTTTCTTAATTTTTGTTATCTTTTTGTTTTTTCCCTACTTTCTTTCTTTTATTCCTTCTTTTATTTTATTTTCTTAATTTTATTATATTTTTGTTTTTTTCCCTACTTTCTTTAATTTTGGTTCTGTTTTTTTCTTTTCTTCTTTCTTTTATTCTCTTTTCTCAATTTTTTTTATCTTTTTGTTTTTTCCCTACTTTCTTTAATTTTGGTTCTGGTTTTTCCTTTTCTTCAACTTTTTTTTCTTTTTCTAACTTTTTTCCTTTTATTTACTTTCTTTAACTTTTCTTTTTTTGTTTGTTTTATTTTCATACCTTTTTCTCTCTTTTCCCTATTTTCCTCAATTTTGTTTTTGTTTTCTTTCTTTTTTCTTAACTTTCCCTTTTTCTTTTCTTCACATTCTAAAATTTTTGTTCTTTGAATTTAAAAATTTTTTCCCATTTTACTTTCTTTTAGTTCTAATTTTCTTTCTTTTTTCTTTTTTTCTTCCTCGACTTTCTTTAACACTTTTTTTCTTTTTCTGCAATCTTTCTCTTTTCTTTCTTTTTGTAAATTCTTCTCGTTTTTTTTTCTAATTTAACGTTTTCATTTTATTTTTTTTTATTTTTCATAAGTTTCTTTTTTTCCTTCTTTATTTTTTTTCTTTTTTCATCTTTATTTTTTTTCATCTTTAATTTTTTTTGTTTTTTTTTCATGTCTTTTTTCTTGTTTCTTTAATTTTTTTTGTTGACTTCACCACTATTTTTCTTCGATATTGGGGAGTAGGCATGTGCACTAACTTAAATCTACGTGTATATATAAATATATATAGAGCCTACAACTTTCATTGCTTTTGCGCTTCGAAAGGAACAGCCAAACGGAATACTAAAATATTTTACAGAAACTGATCATGAAAACTCACGAGGCTTTTAAATATTCTGGAACTAATTTAATTGCTCCTCGCACTGTTCCTTTCACAATGCGCGGAAATTGCTCTTCCAAAATCTGAAGCTCATTCTAGCTGCTTGGGGTTTTTCAAAGTAAGAACAATACACATTCACCTTTATACTTTTCCTTGCATTCAATTTTTCAATTTTCTTTCTCCAGTCGAGCACAAACGTTGATTGATGAAAATATCCATAATTCCACTACTTTTTATTTCTTTATTAAATTTTATTATTTTTATTTTTTCGTCTTATTTTTTTCATTTACTGTATTTTACTATTTTTTTCTTTTTTGATTGTAATTTTACTGTTTTTTTTTCACTAAATTCTTTTTTGATTATAATTTTTATTTTAATTAAAAATTTCGTTTCGTTTCAATTTACTTGGATTCCTTTCATTGGTAAAGAAAAATTAATTTGTAATAATTAATACCACTGTTAAAATTAATTTTGTTGTGGAAATATTTTTTTAGATTCATTGCAAAAAAAAAGTTTCGATTAATTTTTTCTAGTAATTATTTTTATTTATTGCTTTCCATTGAGTTTTATTAGTTACGGTCAATTTTTGTTCGTTTTCGTCAATTTTCATCAAACAATGTTTACACTAAAAATTTTCTTTTGAAAAGCGAGTAACTTGAATTCACACGAAACAAAAATTGTCCGAATTCGGACGAGTTTCTCTCTTTTCATTGAGAAAATTCTCTCAATTACCAAAAGGGCTCTATTTTTTACTCTATTTTCACTTTTTACGAAAAGAAACTATTTTCGCTATTTTTTTAATATCTCGTAACGCCCAAAAAAAATACCTAACTCTAGTTATTAAGTTTTAGTTCTATTATTAGAGTAGATAAAAATTTTGTTTTCCTCTTAATTATATGATTTAATTTCTCCTACTGATGAATTTTAATTCGACTATAATTTGCATTTTATAATTTTAATTTGACGATAATTTTAATTTTGATTATAATTTTTGAATGTCTGGTAGGATTATAAATAATGTTTGTGAATAAAAAGCTGGAAACTATGTTCCAGCCGAGGACCTAAGCATCACAGGCTTAAAATGGGCAGCAGCCTGGCAAAGATGGAGTGCAGTGCCGTCAATAATGTGGCGTTCTGGAGGTAGTTTGGGTAAGAGTCTTGGTTCGGGATCATCATCACCCGAAGGTTTCAATTGTCCAGCGTGCGGTCGTGTCTACAAATTGAAAAGCAGTCTTCGCAATCACCAAAAATGGGAATGCGGTAAAGATCCACAATTTCAATGTCCCCACTGTGTTTATCGGGCGAAACAAAAAATGCACATCGCCCGCCACATGGAACGTATGCACAAAGAAAAAATTTACAAACAGGAGGAGATTGTCTAGTACAATAGCCAAATTCAAAATTTTTTATTTTTTTTCCCCACTATATATTATATATAATATAATATCTTAGGAATTTTTATATAATATGAAAAAAAAAAATTACCCCCCTTTTGTAAAATAGTTTCCATAATAATTGTTACGAAAACTGAAAAATGTTCAAAAGAAAAAAAAAAGGAGAATCAACACAGACGGAGCGAAGTCAACATTTTATATGTAATCTCAGGTTTTTTTTTAAATCGAATGCATGTGGCTGAAAACATTTTTTTTTTTTTTGTTTTTTTACTTGCAAGGAATTAATTTTTTTGGTCTTTTTTGTCATTTTGATAGTGACAGGAGAGCAGAGAAATGGAGATGCAATGTTATGTAATAATGTTTTGCTTGAATTTTTGAATGACGTATTTTTGCCCTTATTATTATTAGAATAATATAATATTTTTTTATACGAGTAGTGTATGTTTAACGCATCGAGATACGGTGTGTCGATTTCACGCTCGGGGCACTTCATTATTTTTTCATTTTCAGTGTGAAATTTAAAAACAAAAAATTATAAGAGGGTATCGGTTCCTTGCAATTTAACCGTATAACGGAAAACTGCTTATTTTTAACAATGAAATTATTAAAAATAATTTTAAAATTGTGGCAATTTAAACTTCATAGCTAAAATGTGCGTAAAAGTAAATTTTAAATTTAAAACAAAAATTATAAATTTAATTTCAATACTACATTTTATTAAAATAATAGAAAAAAATGAATTTTTAAAGAATTAGAGTTGGAATTTTTAAAAATAATTCATTTTTAAAAGAGTCAAATTTGAATTTTAATTTTTAATAATTAAACATTTTTATTTAAAATTTTTTATAAATGGAAATTAAAAATTTCCATTTTAGTTTTTGATAATTGCAAATTAAAAATTTCAATTTTATCTTTTGATAATTGGAAATTACAAATTTCAATATTATATTTTGAAAATTACAAATTAAAAGTTTTATTTTGAAAATTATAAATTGAAAGTTTTATTTTATAAATTTAGAAATTGAAAATTATTGTAATTTTACTTGTTAAAAAATTAAAAATTGAAGATTTTATTTTTTCTTTTAAAAAATTTCTAATTTAAATATATTTGTTACTTTTTCAATAGTGAATATTAAAAATTTTAGTTTTTTTTGGTAAATTAAAAATTTCAATTTTATACTTTGAAAATTAGAAATTGAAAGTTTTAATTTTTAAAATTTAGAAATTGAAAGTTTTAGTTTTTAATTTTAGAAATTAAAAGTTATTGCAATTTCACTTTTTGAAAATTAAAAATTGAAGATTTTATTTGTTTTTTTAAAACAATTGTAAATTTAAATATATTTTTTACTATTTCAGTACTGAATATTAAAAATTCTATTTTTTGGTAAATAACTTTTCATTTAGTTTAAGAATTCAGTTTTAATTTTACTACATGAAATTTGAAAATTTAAAATTTCAATTTTACTTTTTGGAAATTGGAAATTCTATTTTTCTTTTTGTAAATTGAAAATTGACAATTTCAGTTTTTCTTTTATGAAATTGAAAATTGAACATTTTGTTTGTCCATTTAAAAATTGGAAAATTATTATTTGTCCTGTTTAAAAAAGCTGAAAATAAAAAATGTCTACTTTAATTTTTAAATATTGAATATTTCTCGTATGCAGTTTAAATTTGCCGTTTCAGATTAAATTGAATAAATTTTCTATTAAAATTTTGAATTTTTTCCGTCTTTTCTTTGGGAACTAAAATTAATGATAAGGCACGATGAAATTATTATTTTTCTTTTCCAAATAATTGGAGAATCGAGATGGAATAGTGATTTCGGATTGGTGATTACGGAAAGTGTCTGTGATAAATACGACAGAAAATTGTCTGCTTTTTTTCTTTTTTTTAGGAATGAATGGAGGTGTCTTTTTTTGTACTTTATTTTTAATTTTTTTTTGGTTTTAGCGAAAACTATACCGGTGATAATATAGTTAGAAAAAAATTAACTTTTTTTTAGTAGATTAGATTTTATACTTGACATAAAATAAAAAAAAAGCTTTCTTTATATGTGATACGCGTGTAGCGAAAATATCAAAAGTGTTTTTAGAATCTCATTTTTTTATTCAAAAATTATAAATAACAATTGAGTGATTAATTAATTAAGTCATCGTGCCTTTATTTTCGTCTATTGTTACAATTTTTTTAATTTCTTAGTTTCTTATTTCTAATCTTTAATTTCATTTAATTTTTAATTTCTTAATTTTTTTACATTCTGACCAAAAATAAGAAACTATTGTTTTTTAAAAGTAAACACAGGTTTTTACTTTAAGAAAAATCAAATAAAATATTAGCTGAGAAAATATTTTTTTATCTGCAAATTTGGATATTGAAAATGAGGAAATAATGAAGAATGAATAAAAAAAAAGTGAAATTTAAAAAATAAAGCAGGATTAGCCCCGAGTTAGATTTAAGACCACCTGTAAATCGGAGCTCTTCCATAGCAACCATTCTGGTCAACACTGGTTCCAATAATTTTAAATGGACGTTTGCCGTGCACGTGTGGTCCGCACCAGGGACACAAGATGCAAACTAAATATTTATATAAACAGACTCTTCTTTTATATTCTTCCAGATAAAAAAAAATAATATTTAACAACAAAAAAATAGCTTAAAAACTTCCCTCCTCGATCCAACTATATTTTGCAATTTTATAAAGTCGTTAATTGTAATAATTAATAATATATTTCAAGTGGAATTTTTTTTTATTTCAGCGTGAGAGTATAAATATAGAAATATTTTCATATTATCCATAATATAGTTTTTTATGCCACTGTAGTTTTTATTGTAGTCATATATAATAGAATGTGGTTTTTTTTTACCACAAAAAATACGAGTCAATATTTTTTTTTTCTACTCTGTAATTTACATTACAATGATTTTAATATTTAGCTTACAATTTAATCGACAAGATTTTTTTTTTTCTATAGTGTGTAATAAATATTTTTTTATACACCCGTGGCTGATTAATTTTGCGATCATTATTTTTTTACAATCAAAAGAGCTAAATTATTATACTATTGGAATTGAAGTTTACTTTCTGAAAATTTCTATTTTACACTTTGAAAATTTTTTAATTCCAAATTAAAATTTTTGTATTTTATTATCAAAACATTAAAGTTTCATGTTTCGCTTTTTGAAAGACAGAAAATAAAAGTTAACATTAAAAAAAAAAGTTATTTTGAAAGTTAAATATTCAATGTTTGGATTTTTTTCAATATTTGTAGTATTTTTTTCCGAAAGGAAAAAATTCTAGTATAATAATTTATTTTTTTTTGATTGAACGAACTGATTTTTAAATTCCATATAATATATATAGCAAATGCGTCAATTCAGCCGGAAGTAACTTTTGTGATTCTCAGACTGTCAACATATATATTATACATATAGTTGATTTCTATAATGCATTTATTTATATTTATACAATTATAATATGAAGAAAAAAAGACTTCTTTAAACTTTTTAAGGATAATAACAAATAACAATGTATTGCGTACAATTTTTATAGTATTATACACGATCTTTATGAATATAAGCAGCTAATTATTATTATTATTTTTTTGAAATAAATAGTGCGTATGAATTCGTGTGAGTATGTTTAAAGAAAAATTGCAAAAAGTTGGATTGAGAGAAAAATAATGTGCCAAGAGCCGAGTGCAGTATTAATTTTTTTTTGTGAAATAATTTCTATCGCTATTTTTATACACTTTGTTCATCCTACACATAGAGACAGAATCAAATTAATCTTAGAGCGTGAATTTTAAAGTTTCTCAATTTTTATTAGAAAAAATGTTGAATAATTTTTAATTAGTCACTGATTTTTTATTTGCTTTTAAATTAGTGAATTTTATTAACAGATTAGTAGAAATTGATAATTGGAAAATTTTACTAATAAATTAGTAGAAATTACAAATTGGTCAATTTTAGTAATTAATTAACTGCAATTACTAATTAGTAGATTTTACTAACGTAGTAAATTACTAATTAGTATTTTTACTAACGTATTAAATTACCATTTAGTATTTTTACTAACCTAGTAAATTACTAATTAATATTTTAACTAATAAATAGTAATTACAAATTAGTAAATTTTGCCAAAAAATAGTAATTTCCACTTATCCAATAAATTATCCAAGTAAATAGTAATTTCTACTAACTTATTAGTAAACCTTACTAATTCAAAAGCAAAAATTCGATGACTAATCCAAATTTCTAAAAATATTTCTACTAATTTAAATTTAGAGAAAATATTACAGATCTGCGTAAAATAGGTGATATATTTTGCTATAATAGCAGTAAATGAATAGCAGTACAATAAATAGAATTTCTATTTTCTATTTAAATAGATATATGCTCTTTGGCTCTCTGGCAAAATTGTCCCATATTCCTAAGCCACGCAAATCGCGTGACACGGCCGTCCAATTTTCCATACTGTAGACAATATTTATAAAAAACAAACAAACAAACAAACAAACTAAACTATAATATTCATAATCTACTCATAATCAGTATAAGACGTAGTCTTTAAAACAAAAAAAGAGCGATGCGACGACAGGTTTATTTTATTTTATTGTTTTTACTAGGATCGAAATACAATTTCGGTTAATTCGTCTATTCACAATATTTTTTCTTTTTTTTCCAGATCAAAATATTCTTTATATATAAATTAAAGATTTGAAAAATCTTATTACTATATAGATATTTTTATTCGAATTAGGAATTTTAGAAGGAAAAGAAAAGCTTTTTCTGGTCAAACCAGATTTTTTTTTTGACAATTTATTCGTTGAAGGAAATTCATAGATTTTTGAAATAACTTTAAAAAATTTTTTTTAGTTCCTTATTCGGTTTATTTTTAATTGTTTCCTTAAAGTATTCACAATTTTTTTAATTTCTTTTTTTTTAGTTTAAAAAAAAATTTTTTATTTGTTGTCAGTTAAAAAAAAAAAAATTAAAATCCTTTTTTTAATACAAAAAAAAATTGGTTCAAACTTTTTTTCTAATTATTTTTTTAAAAATACTTTCTCAATTGGTAGTTTCGTTTTCAATGTTAAATTTTTAGGTTGTAAATTTCTCACGTGTTGTTCGGGTCAATATTGTGAATCGATGATATTTGTCATGTTATAATTAGTTCGTTAGGAGAAATTATTATTTTTTTCCAAATATCTTTTTTCAATTTTTGTTTCGCGGTTAATTGTTGCAAAATAAAAAAGTTTTTATCAAAAGTTGTATTTGCAAAAAAATATTCTCTTACAAAAAAAGCGTTTATTTTTTAATTTTTTTTCTCTACATAAAAAATCAGTTCAAAAATAGTCGTAAAGAATTTAAAAAAAAAATAATAATCTCTGTTAAATTCAAGCCAACTCAGAGAATTATACAAAGTGCAGTTTTGCGGAAAATTCACAAACAATTTCCATCATATTTTCTAATAGTTTTTTGCCATTATTTTATTTCCCCTATTTTTTAAAAATTTGACAAGTTTTCTCATTTCGAAAAAAAAGAAACCTAATTTTATTTTGATGGAAATTTTTTTCGTTGCTATTTTCACAGTTAGAAAAGAAAAAAAATGTGTCACAATTGGAAAAAAAGTAAAATATATTGAAAAATTCTTTTAATTTATTTATTGCTTTGACAAGTTTTGTTTTTTAATGTGATGTAAATTCGAAATTGTACATTTTCCGCAAAAAAAAAAAATTTAGGGTAAATAAAAAATTCGGACTGAAGTCCGAGGTCCTCTGTAGTTTATAAAATAACAAAAAAACGAATCAAATAGCGTACAAGAAAAAATAAATAGTAATGATGACAAACGTCGATGACGATGATATTAATTATATATTATTAATCGATAAAAAACGACTCGATATACATAAAGAAATATTATATAGTTATTCGATATATAAATATATTAAAAAAATTAATTATAGTGCCTCACGAGGCCTTAATACACGATGGTGATCTAGAAATATTTTTAATTTTTCTCCCAAAAAAAAAAAAAAAAAAAATGAAAAATTAACGGTGAAATTACGTTGCACTCGCCAAAACGGATCATCATCATGTGAACGGAGATTATTAGATTTTAGTGTAATTACTAAATAGAAAGATTAATTAGACTTATGTAAAAAAAATTGGAGATGATCGAAAAGGCAAGAAAGAGCTTTATTAAAATTGTCGACATTTTCAAAAGAAACGAAAATCTATTTTATCTTTTATGAAATAAATACTGGAAAAATGTCGTGTAAAAATAGAAGTAAATAAATAAAAGAATAATGAAAGAAAAATAAAAAAAAATAGAAGCGTTCAATTTTTAAAAATTAATAAAAAAAACATCAAAAATGTTTAATTTTTAACAATTAAAACTGCTTGAAAATATAATTGAAAGCGTTTCTTCTGAAATTGTCAAAAATTTGTCAAAAGTCCATATCAAGGCTTTCGTATGCACAAAAAAAAGTAAAAAAAAAGAATTTTTTTTACAAGAATTAAAATTTCTCAAAAGTGTAATTTAAAAAAATACGAAACGTGTTGAAAAAATCGTAGACCATTTTATCGCAAACAATAAAAAATCGACGATCATTGACTAAAAAAAACGTGCCTTGAAAAACTTGTTACAACGATTTATTCAGGTCTAATCTAATCGATAACTAATTCCAGTGCTAATTATCATATATTAGTAAAAAAAAATTCTAACTATCAAAAAAAAATTACGTATCTAAATTTTGAAAATTAGAAATCGCGATTCCAAGACAAACATTTTTAATCAAATTAAAAGAAAAAGTTAACGAATCGCGAAAACCTAAAAGGCAATTCTATAAATATTGCTATATGTATAAGAAAAAAAAACGAACTATTGAAAAATAGTTTTTTATCAAAATTTTGATTTTTGATATATATAAAAAAAAGAAAATTGACAGAAAAATTTGTTCATTTTTGTAATGATTGATTCCTCGTGTCTTAATTATTGAATTAACATTATATATTAATAAAATAATACTCTCGAGTCTTGTACGCGAGTATAATTTGGCTTTATTAATTATTAATTACAATAATTACGATATAATAAGACAGCGATTATGAAATGAATTTTTTTTTTAATTACTATAACAAAAAAATTGTTTACATATTTAGGTGTCGGATTGGTGGAATGGGAAGATTCTAACAGAACTATAAAAATTCGATTATTCTCTATATTAAAAAAAGAAAAAATTACAAAAAAAAAATTATAAACGTGATTTAATCCTTATTATATATTCAAAAATTGCGAAATTTGGCAAATTAGATTCTATTTCGCTTTAAAATTAAAAAAAAAGGTTTGGTTATACTTTATGGATTTATATTATGCTTTTTTATGAATTAGGCTTAAAACAAATATGATTAGTTTTTCCATCAATGCGATTTAAAATCGTTAATTATACTCGACGTAATTAATTAATTTTTATTGTGTAGAATCTTATTTCAATTTATTGGTGTGTTTTTATTATTTGAATTATGTATTTTTATTTGTAAAACGCACACCGTTTTATCGTGATATTTAGGCGCTAAATTTATTTTTTTATTTGAAAAAAAAAATTTTTTTTTTATTTATTTTTTTTTTGTTTTCATATTTTAGGAGATCGAAATTTATTGGAAAAGTGAGACAATTGGAGTGAGAAAAAAAGGTTGGTATCTTGAGAGATACAATGCTTTATTTGTTCTGTGATATATAATGAATTTTTTGTCTATTATATATTGTAGAAGAAAAAAAGTTAATTATAGTGAGAATTGTGTGTCTTATTCTATAAAATAGAAGGGACAAGACAATTAAAAAAAAATAAAAAAACGAGCGAAAGGTATTTTTTTAAAAGTATTGAAAAAAATTTTCTATTACTAGATTTACTTACTAGTTTGTTTGGCCATAATTAGTAAGTGAATAGAAGACGAAAAATAGAATAGTTGGATATTTTCTATTTTTTTAATCGAACGAGAAAAAAGTTTCGATTTTTTTTTTAAATTTTAAATTTCGAAATTGGGTCTTTTTTTTCGAAAATATTGTCCTGGCCTTAAAATTGATGTTAAGTTTTAGATATAAAATGGTTTTCTCATCACTGCCAAAAGTATATTTTTATTATTTAATGTTTACTTTTACATAAAATTATAGCTTTCTATCGTTATAGAGGGGAAAGAAAATTTCATTTTTATGAAAAATTTTAGTGATTCTATGCAGAAATTTTTTTTCCAAAAAAATTTACGTCGAGTGTATTTATTATTAACATTATTTACGCTACAAAATTTTTTTGTGTGTGGGGGAGTGCGTTTTCTAAAACATTGTTCTGGATTTCGTCCACCGATCCATAGAAAAGAAAAAAAATGTTTCATGGAAATTTTTTTTCTACAAAAAATTTTTTTAATCAAAAAAAAAAATTAATAATTATTCCGAGTAGATTATTTGAAATGTGAGAGCCTTGTGTTAAGTGCCTTCAAATACGACTTAGATTTTAGATTTAGTAAAAGAGAGGCGCTGGGCGCGTTCAGCTGTGAATTTTCTAAATATGGTATTAATATTTTTAAAAAAATGTAATCAGTGATCTTAAAAGTACGGAAGAAGAAAATTTTTCTTTATTTAAGAAATTTACAAGTGGAAGCAAAAAAAAAAAAAATCCCGTCTCCAGCGAGTGCAAAAAAATGTGCAATTTTTCTCGTTTTATTAAATAGTTTTAAACATTTGTTATATTCATTTTTTGTTTCGTCGAAAAGGTTGAGAAGAAAAATTATGAGAGGAGAAATTAAGATCGAAATTTATTAATAACGCTCGTTTGAGATGAGATTTTTTGCTTTTTTAACAAAAATAGTATTCCGTACTTTTGAAATAATTTACTAGTAAAAATATGGAAGTAGAGGACTCGAGTTTTTTGTGAGCGTTTAGCGGATGGAAAGAGGTAGATTATTCTTAACGGCCCCTCTTTTGTCTCTCTCTCTAGCGACGCATGCGCGTCACGAAAAGCAATCGCGCTTGCGCCACAATTTTCCACCAATGAGAGTGGCGCGAGCGCGATTGCTTCTCGTGACGCGCATGCGCTACGAAACGAAGACACCTTTATAAGTTCGTCGTCTCTTTCTATCGGTTTGACGTTTTTTCTATTCTATTCGTCCTCTATTAATATATTCCCATTAAAAATTTCTTTTTATTCGAAAATAACCTCCAATAGTTTGGCAA
Organism: Leptopilina myrica (nomen nudum); assembly: GCA_032872475.1. Lineage (NCBI taxonomy): Eukaryota > Metazoa > Arthropoda > Insecta > Hymenoptera > Figitidae > Leptopilina > Leptopilina myrica (nomen nudum). The sequence continues at coordinate 14,918,014 of CM065458.1, read as the reverse complement.
TTTTTTTATGTTCTATCAGAATCATTTTAAATACCCATTTTATTATCCACTATACATTTTAATAATACATAGAATACAATAATTAAATGTAAGACTTGATAGATCTACTGCGTATGTTTATGTGTTTTGCAAGTGAGCCTATTTTTATTTATGTTCCTGTTTTTTTCTCTCTCTCAACAGGACTAACTCGTCGATTCATTTTATTTTATTGAAGACTGTACCTCATTTGAATATTTAAGTAATTTAGAAAAATTGATAAACACCTGATGAAGTCTGATAGTTACTACTCTGAAATCAGGTGATTACTGATTAATCAGGTGATTATTGATTTTACAAAAAAAAGCACGATACTCTTATAATCCATTCATCATTCGATTGTACAGAACATATGAATGATTGCGAATCATAAATAATATCTAATTACGCTCAGCGCCTCAATTTATAAAAAAAAAATACTTGTAATCGTAATAATATTCTTTTCGCCATGTATTTGCCAACGAACGATTATTTTTTTTTGTCTACATTTTTTAAACGTTAATATTATATAGAAAAAAAACAATTATATACTCTCTACAAATAATGATAATAATCTTTCTAGATTATTTTGCTTTTTTTTTGCTGTGAATGTATTATTTATAAACTCGTCATTTTAAGTACACCTTCGAATCCTATTTTCTACGGTTAAAATTATTTTCTTTTTTAAATTAATTTCTTCAAATTAATTTAAATAATTCTTATTTAAGATTTTTGTGGTAAAATATTATCATTCCGTATTTTTGTACAACGTTTTTTGCTGTTTTAATTTTCAAACATTCCAGTGTTTTAATTCTTTTTTCTGTTCACAATCTTTGTATACAATTTTTAGAGCAAAATAAAGTCTAGAAAGGCAAAAAATTCCTTGCCCAATGATTTAAATCCTGTGAAAACAAAAATTTCCCTCCTGAAGGTAAGGTTTTATTTTTTCAATTTTATTATTTACATAATAAAAAAATAACACACGCTTTTCTATTGTACTGACTAGTTTGTTGTTTTTTCAGGTGTTCCGGACTGTTCCGCGAAATGGGAGGAAAAAAAATTCAAGAACATGAAAACTGGAAAAAACCGAATTTACCGGATTACATCAATAAAAAATTAATAATAATATTTATTGATTTAAATTTAATAAAAAGTAATAAAAGGATGATAACAATTATAATAATGAATATTATTAATGAAAAAAAATAGTTTTTCTGTATTTGAAATTTAAATTCTATTTGTTTGTTATTATTTGTTTACATAATAATGTATCATTGTTATTTTTCAGATCAACTTTCAGTAATGGTTTTTTTCAAAAATTTTTCCCATACAAAAAAAGTGGATTCAATTTTTTTCGTGTGGAAAAAATTTGCAAATATAAAAGAAATCCTTTGTTTAACATTTTCCGTTGTTCCACTGTCCAAGAATGGTTTTCACGAAATGATTAAAACAACCATGAACACCACACAAACCATTTCATTGTTCCTCATTAAAAAAAAAACATTCGGAAAAAAAATACTACACTAAATTCTTTGTCAGTGAGAAAGAATTTTTTTTTTCAACTAACAAAGAATAAAATTTTTTTTCCAAAATGAAAAGTCCATTTCTTTTTGCTCGTTGTTGCTAGCTTGAAATAAAAAAAATTTTTGAATGTTTTTTTTGTTGGCATGGCCCGCGCCGTAATATGTGAAGCAGAGATTTTTTTTTTTGCAAAAAAGAAAAAAAAATCAAAAGCTCTCGCTGCGAATAAAAAAGTTTTTGCGCTTGCCTTCTTTTTTGGAGTAAAAAAAAAAGAAAAAAATTTTTTTTCTTTTCATTAATGAAGGACGATTTGGGATTTTTTTGTTCTTTTAGGATTTTTCGCGAGCCTCGGATGGAATGCTGATGGAACAAGAAGAATTTCAAGGAATTCAAGTGATGTGCCAGCGCCATTGGCACCGCAGAGACGAGCGCGACTTCATTGTCCATCGCATCACGTGAGCCGAAACAATAATCGACCAATAAATATTTCAGCTCTCGATCGTCGTCATAATTGTGCACGCTGCGGTAAAAGTTATAAAAATGCCTATATTTTGAAGCGTCACACACTTTATGAATGTGGAAAGGCGCCATCATTCTCCTGTCCACATTGTGCTTTCAGCTCCAAGTATGAGAGGAATCTTAAGGCGCATATTAATCATCGCCATATGGATGTTCAATCGCAATCCAATGCCACGATTAATCAGCGAGCCTAGAACAAAAAAAAAAAGAAATCAAATTTTTTTTTTCGAAAAATTTTGAATGAAAAATAATTATTATAACATTACGTAACTGAAAGAACAAAAATTGGAAGTTAATGATTTTTGTTTGAAAAATAACACCAAGTTTCAAGAGTTTGTGTTTTGAAATTCAATTAGCGAAAAAAAAAATTCAGATTAGAGAAAAGTTTTTACTAATTTCTGGTCAATTGAAAAACGAAATATTGATCTTTCACTTATTTCACTGATTTAGATTTTAAAAAAATCAAAATATAATTTTTTTCACTAATTAGTTAAATTTAACTAAAGATCAGTAAAAAATGACTTAAATCTCAGTCATTTTTAGCCAATAACAAAATTAGCAAATGTTTCAGTGACTTTCACTGATTGAAATTTAAAAAAATCAAAACATTATTTTTTTCACTGATTACTTAAATTTAACTAAAAATCAGTTTAAAAATGACTTAAATCTCATTCATTTTTAACCAATAACAAAATTAGCAAATGTTTCAGTGACTTTCACTGATTTAAATTTTAAAAAATCAAAACATTATTTTTTTCACTGATTACTTAAATTTAACTAAAAATCAGTAAAAAATGACTTAAATCTCATTCATTTTTAACCAATAACAAAATTAGCAAATGTTTCAATGACTTTTACTGATTTAAATTTTAAAAAATCAAAACATCATTTTTTTCACTGATTACTTAAATTTAACTTTTAAATCAGTTAAAAATGTCTTAAATCTCAGACATTTTTAGCTACTTACAAAATCGGCAAATGTTTCAGTGACTTTCACTGATTGAAATTTTAAAAAAAATCTAAATATCATTTTTTATAATTTTTTGTCACTAAAGTAAAAAAAAATCATTGAAAATCCGTTAAAAATGACTGAAATTAATCATTTTCACTGATTACAGTAACGTATATAAAAATGTTTAGTTATATTTAAATTATCCTGTAAATTTTTTTACTAAAAATCAGTTTAAATTCATATGGAAATATCAGTCAATTATTTACTGATTTTAAAACATTTGAAAAATTGAAAATTAAAAAAATTGTTTTAAATTTCAAAAATTTTAATACGCGTCATTAAAATCAATGAATTAAAATTAGAAATCAATTAACATGACTGAAAATGACTAAAATCAGTCATTTTAACCTGATTATTATTACAGGCAATTATTTAAATTATTAAAAATAGTTAAATTTACTAAAATTTCAGTCGGTTTTAAATAATTTTTTTTATAAAATAATTTAAATTTTATAAAACCATCACTTTCATTAGTAAAATTTCACTAAAAATCAGTTAAACATGACTTGTGAGACATTTTTTGACAACGAAAAAAAATACTGATGTTTTAGTCATTTTTCGTAATTTTTTTATTTTTCATTTTCACTGATTTCAATGGGGCACACGAAAAAAAGCTTTAACTGGAACAGCGATTAGTAAAATTTCACTGATAATCAGTTTCGAATTATTTGAATATTAGTCATATTTTACTAATTTTAGTGAATTTAAAAAATAACCGAAGTTTAAAATATTGATTACTAAAAAAAGTTAATTGCAATTTAAAATTAGTTAAAAATGACTGAAATTGACTAAAATCAGTCATATTAACTAATTTTAGTCAATTTTAATAATAACCAAAATTTAAAAATCTTTTTTACTAAAACTAATGTTTTAATTACCTAATCAGTGAGAAATGACAGTAATTAGTGTGAAAAAATTTTTGTCGACTACCATTAATTGATTTTCAGTGAAATTTGACTAATTACAATTTTTAGAATAAAATGTTGAGAGTCAAATTTTACTGATTTAAATTCAGTTTGTAGCGCAAAAATAACAGAAAGTAGTAAAAATTTTATTCTTAATTTGAAATTTTTCTGCTAATTTTCACTAATTTAAATTTCTTTAATTTCTACAAGCAAAAAATTTTGATTACTAGTAAATTGTATTGTAATTATTACAATCTTGTGGTAGAAAGATTACTATTCAATAGGCTAACAATTACCACAAGTGTGGTAAAGAAAAAATTATCTTTATTTTCTCTTATTTAATAACATGTGCCAAAAAAATATTCGAACAAATGAAAATAATTTGTTATTTACTCTCTTATATATATATATGGTTGAAAAAAGTTTTTTATATTTTAAGAAATAAAAATTCAGAATTATTGCAAAAATACCATTTTTCTGATTTAAATACAAAAAATTCAGCGAAATGGTTAAATAAGTTTAACAATGTGTTTAAGAAGGTGCCATATTTTGTGTGTTCTATAATATCATAATAACATGTTCTTCCCAAATGCGCCATAGCAACCACTTCTCCAAAGATGATATATAGTGTTCTTTTTTTTTGTATCGAATATCGTAACAAAAAAGACGATTAATATTTACCCTTAATTTTATTATTATTATTATTCGTAATTAATATTTACTAACTACGTTACTTTTTTTCTTTAACAAAGTTTTTTTTTGCGTGCAATGTTTTTTTTTAATTTTTGTCTTACGCTAAAAATTACGTATTACAATAATCGAACTTCAAATTTGTAATAATAATTAAAAAAAAAGTTTCGTATAAATTTCGTGCAATGACGAAACTTTTGTCATTTCAATCCATGACGATTTATTACTTTTATATTTTTTAAATTTTAATTTTGCTTTAACTATTTTGCAAAGCATAAATATAGTTTTTTTTCTATAGTATCTAAGTATATTTTGCATAATCAAAAGCCAAATAGAAACAAAAAATGAGCCAAAACGTGACATCACATGAACAATTTTGTTTCATTTACAAGAAAAATAAAAGTAAATGAAGACGAATTTTTGAAAATCAAATATTTCAAATTTGAATCTGTGACAATATTTTAACCGGGAGCACCTCGGGTGTTGTGTCGATTTGATTTTCTGCCTTAGATTTAATAATATATTATAAAAATACAATAGAAGTTGACAGTTTAGTGATAGAAATTTACTGCTAGAAAAAGAGAGAAAGAGAATTAAAATTTTTCAAAGAAAAAATTTTAACAATTCGCGAATATTTTTTTCTTGCTTATTTATTCACGAATAAATTCTGTATTTATTCTCTCCAGCCTCTTATTTTATGGGGAGAGAGAATTTTTGAAAAATAGGGTGCCATTGCTTTTTGCAATTGTGCACGAAGAGCTAGTATTTGTTGCCTCCCTTAAAATAATAATTGATGATGATGATAAGTTTTTTTTAGAAATGTGGAAAAATGAAAAAAAAATGATTGTTATAATTAGTAAAAAGACCTTTGAAATATGTTATTAAATTTTTAATCAAAAAAATTTGTTACTCACTTTCTTCTGAATTTGGAATGGTGAAATATATTTTAACTATTTTATATACTTGTGAAACTTTTTTTAAAAATCGAATTCTTTTTTATTTTTCAAATATAAAGTTATTATCTGATTTTCGAATTTACGCTCGAAAAAAATAGTTGTTATTTTATTATTTGAAAAATGAAAGAATTATTACTTTTCAAAAATTGTGAATTTACTTTGGAGAAAAATTTAGATTTAACTTTTGAAAAAATAAATTGAAAAATTAGTTTTGAAGTAAGCTTGAATGGTTACTTTTGATAAAAAGCTTGTGGAATATTAATTCTGACAAAATTACTTTTGGGAAAATTCACTCATCGAAGTGAATGATAATTTTTCTAATATATGTATAAAAGGAAAAAGTTGTCTTCGAGGTCTTTTTGTCGGTATATAGAATAACAGATATAAGTGATTTAATTATTTTTATACGATATAAGAGATACAAGGGCATAGGCGAATAATTTCTTTTATTGATAAATTAAAGAAGAAGAAAAAAAAATTGCGACAATTTATAAAACGACGAAATAAATTTTTAGTGATTAAAATAGAACGGATAGAGACACATTCAATGAATCAAATATCTCGATGCAACGAAATCCAAAAATTATAATAAATAAAAAAAATCCCCTATTTTAGCTTTCTATATAATAGTGCTGAATAGTGTGTACAATATGTTTAAATTTTAGTCAGTACAAGAATAATGGTGACGTAAAGTAGACAGAAAATGAAAATTTGCATTTGAAATCTTTCCTTTGATTTGAAACAAAAAAGAATTGTTTTCTAATTTGACTAATTTTATTGCAAAGCACAGGAAATTTTTTTTTTTTAGAATTTCACTGGAATAATTCTACAGAAAATCAGGTGAAACATTCTGTAGAATTTCTCTGGAAAAATGAAAAACAATTTCTACTTTAATTCCGGTAGGTTTTTGGTAGAAAGTTACAATTATTTTTTTTTACGAATTCTTCATTAATTATTAGGAATTATTTTCTATAGATATTGATTAATTATATAATATTAATATTAATATGCTGTTTATTAAATTTTTCCTTTTTTGAATTTCGCGCCAATAGTTCACTAAATTGCCGTCCAGATGGCATGAAAATTCTCTCGCAAACGAAATGAAATGAATCCTCTAATCGGTTTGAATTTGTTCACGTAATAATAATTAATATTAAAAATTATAAATCTCATTAATAAATAAATTGTAAATAATTAAAAAAAATAGAGGTAAAATAAAAAATTAAAGTAGAGATAATAGAGTGGGGGAAAAGTGTTTATCATTTTTCTACGAAATGTTTATTGGAATTCATGTAGAAATTCTTTAGAGTTATTTCATTGAAATTCTACCGAAAGTTCACTAGAATTTTTGTCGAATAATTCTCTACAATCGGGGAAAAAAATATAAAATAAAAGAATTGCAAAACTTTACTGGGAATATTTTCTATTTTTTCTAATTGTCAATTATTACAAAAGCGGAAAAATCCTCATAGAACAAAAATTAATTATTTTTTCAAGAAAGTTAATTTTTCGTAATGAATTTAAAAAGCAGAAGTTTTCATGAATTTCATTTTCGAAATGAATTTTGAAAAGAAAATGTATTTACATAATTATTTCGTAAGTATAGATTTTAAATTAAAAGTGCATTTTTGAAGAACGTCAAAGACTTTTTTGATTACATGACAGTGATTGAAATTTAATTTTGGAATTGTCTAGTCGTAGAATATGCCTAAATAGGGCGAAGAATGCCCAAAAATAGAGAATATATTTAAAAATCAAAAAAAAAGTTATATAAAAATATATATTATGTACTATTGTGTAAATTATGCAATAATTTATAAATAAATTGTAATTTTTAAGCTATATTCACTGCGATCTGTGTAATGTGAATACGAGTTCTAACTTTTAAAATTGAAATCTTGGTCAGGTGAATGAAAATGAAAAGAATGTCTAAAGGACACTAAAAGTACTCCATTTTTTTAATGCCAAAAAAAATGTTTACAAAATTAAAATGTTGTAAAATATTTACAAACCATAAATGAACATTTACATTTAGCAATGATTTGAATTTGAAAAACACCCCCTCTGAATCCTCTTTTGACATTTCATCAATAGAAGTGTATAATAAAAAAAAAACTTTCGATCTATACAATTCCTAATGAAACTTTCTCTTCTATTCACCGGCCAAGAGGAAACTTTAGCTCTTAAAGGATTAAAATTTCTTGTTCAACTTTCTCCTTCTGACTCACGAGAGCATTTTAACGGGCATCATATAATTATACTCTGTGTATCTAAGTATCCAATAAAAAAAACATCTTTTATCTAACTTTAAAAGTAGGACAAACAGTTATCGATTCTCGGACAGTTATATTGGACGCATGAAAAAGTGTGCGCTAAATTCAGAGGCGCGGGAAACAAATTTTTGTAAAAATAAATTTTCCAAAGCACCTTCATTTTTTCATTGAAAAAAGAAAAATAAAAGCGTTTAACTGAAGAAAGAAAAACTGTCAAATAACTGAATCTTATATCCTTAGGGCACAAACTCGTGTGCCATTTCTTAATAGACGTTGAGAAAAATGTTTCACTCTCTGTATAAAAAAAAAAGAAACTTTTTATCTACTCTTACGTAGAACTTAATATATCTTACTGTCAAACTATGTATTTGTCTTGCCAAAAAACTACCTTCTATCTATTCTATAAGAAAATGACTTTATATACCATTTAGCGACAAAAAAAAATTGTGGCCAAAGTAGAATATAATTTCCCTTATTCTTCACTTTATTAAAAAAAAAAATCACTCACACGTCTTTTCTTCCTCTAAACTTCTTTGTGCCAAACAAAAAATTTGTGCTACACGCAAAAAATATTCTCTTACCGTAATATTGAATCGACACTGCTATAAATAAAAAGACCAAGATTTCTCATATTTAACAAACTTCCTCTCTTTCTTTCAAAGAAGAAATAAAATTTTTTCTCGAAAATTGTACAATATTTTTTTAACGAAAAAAAGCAAACACAAAAGTAATTATACAGGGTCGATGCAAATTGTAGTAGGAGACAATATGTCTTCCAATTTATCAACAAAAAAAATCCCATTGCGGGATAAAATTCAGGTTTGAGGGAAAAACATAAAAAAAATACCAAAGGGCTAATATGCAAAAAAAAAAATAACTCCAATTACGAAGTACTAATTTTGCACTTAAACCAAAAGAAAAATGTTCGAAGCACAAAGACTGATGCGTACGAAGTGAGACATTATTAATATTATGAATTATTGTGAAAAGTCGAATATTATATTTTATAAAATAATTATAGAAATATTTTTAAACGTAGAGCTATATGGAAGTTGAGGACTCGAGAAGCAGTGTTTGAAAGAGCGTCAGGTGGATAGAAAGAGACAGAGTGTGATTAACGTCCCCTTGGTTTGTCTTTGTTTCTCAGCGCATGCGTAGAAAATTGTCGCGCAAGCGCAGTTGCTTCTCGTGACGCGCACGCGCTAAAAGACGGGACGTTAAGAACACTCTGTCTCTCTCTCTTTCGACCTGACGTACGTCCTCGATTTTCATATCTCAATGTTTGTAACACACACGCAAGAAAACAAATTTTCAACCCTCTCCTTCTCTATGATTATATTTTTATATAGAAAAATGTATTTTTTCAAAAACAATCAATCTTTATTGCACCTTTTTTTTTGGGTTAAAAAAAAACTTTAAAAATCTTTAACAATATTGTGAAATTCTAATTTTCTTGCGTATGTGAATTTTATCGTTTATTCTTTTGTGAAAAATCAAATCGATTTTTTGTGCCAAAAAAAATAAATAAGGAAACAAGCTTTTCTAGTCGTCGTTTCTTGTGATCAATTCGACATATGAGATGGCTCTATATTATTGATTTAAAGCCACATATTATAAATTATACAAAACACAAAGTGTCCCAATAGATAAAATCGTATTTAATTTCTGAATTCTTGACAAATTATTTTTTCCAAATATGTTTTGGAATAATTTTGGAAATTAATTTTCCACATTTTTCTTTCTGGGACACTTTTTGTCAGTCTTGCAATATTTTACATGTAAATATGCAATAATGATAAATTGCAAAATCTTTTTTTTTTGCAAAAGAAGAAGAAGAAGAAGTTTGCAAAAGTTGAAACGCAAAATATTTTTTTTTTGCAAAATAAAAGGGAATTTGCAATTTTCAAAGGAACAAAATAATAGTAAATAGTCCAAACGAACAGCTACGGAGATCAAGATAATAATTAGTATGTAAGAGTTTCTTGGAAGTTTTTTGAAAATAAAATTTAAACCCAAAAAAAAATGAAGTTCAGAGAAATAGTGTTTGTTTTGTAGTGGGAAAAAAATCATAAAAAAATGAAATATAAAATCAAGTAGACATTATAGAAAGTTGCAGATAATATAATAGAAAGAAAGCATAATATTGATTCCAAAGTGAGTCTGGAAAAAATTATTTTCTTTTGAATAATCAATTTACCTGACTTATTTGAATGAATATTTTTTTTTTTGCAAAAGAAACATTTTGCATATTTAAAACAATTGTTTTGAAACAATATTATGATTGAAAAAAATTTGTTTCGAATCATTATTTATTGATTGAAAAAATTTAAATAATGATTAAATAATAAATAATGATTGGAATAATTTGCTACATATATAGTCGAGTTATTAATTATTTGAAAGGAATAAATTTTTTTCCAGTGCAAATTAGTTACAGAAAGAGTAGAATTGAAACCGTTGTAAACAGATGCGTTATATATAGACAAAATATATGAAATAGATTAATCGTTTACGGTTTTTTGTGAATTAACTACTTATTATTAATTACGAGTGTACCACGTTATGTTAAAAAAGAAAAAAAAGATAAATAAAGAATTGAATTATATCTTCAAAAAAAAATCGTTCTGCATTTAAATTTCAATTTTTACGTTGAAAATTATTCCTAATTAATTATTTATTAACTATTTATTAACTATTTATTAATTATTTATTAATTATGTATATTTATTAATGATATTTTCCTAATTTAATGTAATTTCTAATTTTTTTCCAGCGCACTTTATTTGATTTTCGATATTCCGCAGTAATTGATGTAAGACTTCTGGATAAATATTCAACTGTAAAATTGTTTACTTTTTTTTCCGTTTTTTCAATAAAAAATTTTCTCAATACTAATACAGTTTTTTCTTTTCTTTTCAGGTCGATTGAAATGCCATTTTTGCTCACGGAAATTTAAGCACGAAGTCTCACTGGAATGTCACATGCGATCTGAATGCGGAAGTTTATTTCACTGTCAAGGATGCGAATTTACATCTCAAAAACTTAACATGTGGTTAAATCATGTTAAGACATCGAAAAAATGTCGCATGCAAACTGCAACTAAATCCTCACAATTTTTCGACTAACAATCATGGAGTCGAAAACTAAAGTCCAACGACAGTCTAAAACAGCAAAAAAAAAAAATTAATACTGATACTGTTTTGAACAATAATAATGTTTATTTCTATTCAGTAATTATAAAATATAAAGATAGTATTAATTATGTAATAAAAATAAGGATAAAAATAAGAATCCCAAAAATTCCAACGAAAAAAAGAAAAAAAAAATTTGTATATCAGAAATTTAATAATATTCATAATACAAACTTAATTATTAAAATAATTATAATAGAATTTTACAGTGACATGTATTTAGTCATAATTGACGAACAATTGCTTGTTAAATAATAAGCTTTTCAATAAATTCTTAAGCAATTAATAATATTTCCATAATTTTATATGCTAGAATAATTTTTTTTTAAATTCAACCAAAAAATACTACCAAAGGTTAATAAAATTCACCAAGTTTTTGAAAATTAAAAATCAACAATTCAGAGGAAAAAACAATAATTATGACACTGAAACAAAAAAATTTTGTTTATCAATTTTTTGTAAATCAAAAATCGACAATTTAAAAGAAAAAAAAGTAATTTCTACACTAAAAATAAAAAAAAAATTCTTTATAAATTTTTCTAAATTAAAAATCAACAATTTAAAGGGGAAAAATAATTTCTAAACTGAAAGTAAAAAAAATTTCTTTTATAAATTTTTATAAATTAAAAATCAACAATTTTTAAAAACTAAAAATCAACAATTTAAAGAAAAAAAATCATTTCTATCCTGAAAATAAAAAATATTTGTTTATCAATTTTTTTACTAAACGAATTTTTTGTAAAAATAAAAAATGTTATTAGATAAAATTTCATAAATATAATGTTGAGAAAAATATTTTTTCTCCAATGGTAATAAGAACTGAAAATTTTCCAAAGAATTATTTAAAAAATTCTGATTATTAAAATTTTGTTTTTTAATTAATTTTAAGTAACTAAATAATTTTATTTTGGAGATTAAAATGAAAAGTGTATATTAATAAATGGGAAAAAAATTCTTCAACTACAGAAGAAAATTATCGGGAAAAAAATTTAGCGAAATTATTCATTTTAGTTAATTTAGTTAATTTAGTTATTGTAGAGAAAACATTAAATTTCTAGATATGAAACCTTTTTTTCCATGCATTGTAGGTAAAATTAATTATTATAGACAATAGTTTTTTTAATGCGATGTAATTGTAAATTATCTGTAGTTTAATGTTTCTTCACATTTTTTAGGTCATTGTTCATTTAAATTTGCGTGCTTTTATATGCTTCAATTATATTTACAATGACGTTATGTTTTAATTCTTTTTTTTCTCTGTTATCGTACAATAATTTCTTTCTTTCTCTCTCTCTCTCTTTCTGTTTTTCTTTTAATTTTTTCTGGTGGAGGTTTTTCAATTCTAAACTTTAATTTATTTTAGATTCGAACCTGAAAATATACGAGTGCGATCGCTGTGGTCGACGATACAAATGGAAGAATTCGTTGAGTTGTCATCAAAGAGACGAATGCGGTCAACGACCAAAATATTTTTGCAAATTTTGTAATTACAAGACAAAAGTTCGATCGAATTTACATCGTCATGAGAAGTCGCATAAAAATTATTTACGAAAACAAAAATTTTATGAAATTGTGAAAAATGAGGAAATTTAAAATTGTGTTCACTACTTTCTATTCACCTTGTTTCCTGCAAAAAAAAATATTTGTTTCATCTTTCATGTATTATTATTTAGAGATTTTTTTTAAATTTCGCAGAGATAGAAAGAAGGTCCTTTAATTTTTATATCCCTCGAGAATATTTAGAGCTAAATTCACGAAAATTTTCTCTAAACATTCCAGAAAGATTTTTTTTCTTTGCGAATTTCAGTATATGAAGAATGGAGGATTTACCAAATAGAAAAAGGTTCTAAACCTTTTCGCTTCGAATTGTAAGTTATTTAAACAGTTTACCAAATATTTTGTAAAAAAATATTCAATTTGTATATTTTCCGATATTACCTAGATCAATTTTCGTTTTTGTAATAAAAGAAAATAAAGATAATAAGGAATATTTTCCAAATAATTTAAATTTGTCTTTTTCTATAAAAAGTGTCATTTTCTAAGGATAAGAAATCAAGGGTCAAACAAATAAACAATTATTATAAATTATTATAAATAATGTTTACAAATAAAGAACAATTTCGAGTATATAAGGAAAAATGTATAATTTCTGTAAATAATAATCGCATTATTATACAAATGGCTTTGTTTTGTAATCGGGTGAATGGTGAAGGAAGTATCAAATGTTATTTCAAATATGTTAATAATTTTAGTATTTTTTTTTTCATTTTATCACACAGACTAATATATATTTTTAATAACCAATTATCCAAAGCTTAACAATTTATTTTCTTTTGATTTTTTGTACATACAGTGAGAAAAAAAATAATAAAAAGAAATGTTTAATTCTAGTTTTAATCTTTCTATAAGATAACGCTTGACAAAAAAAAAGAAGATCATTCTCAATTTCGCTGAAATTTGACTTTAATTCTAATAAAAAATTGATTTTGATTTCAGATCTGCAGAATATTGATTTCCTGAGGAAAAGTTCATTAGCATCGTCATTAACATCACCATCATCATCGTCGTCATCATCAGCATCATCAGCCTTTGTCTGTCCACTTTGTGGAAAAAGTTATGCCTGGAAGGTGTCACTGTCGCGTCATCTTCGTGAAGAATGTGGATTGCCACCAAGAAATATTTGTTTTTGCGGCAAACGATTTAAGCAAAGAAGTAGCTTTAGACGTCATCTTGATACATTGCATAAAAAAATTTGAACCCTCAATCAAACACATGATGTGTTCAAAATAAAAAAAAAATTATTTGCACAGCGAGAGAAGATTTAGATCAAAGGCTGACGCAGTTAATTGTGACTTGGACTACAATTTTGAAGATTGTCATCAATATCAAGACTGCCGCACACATCACAGAAGATATATTTATAATTATCTTAATTAATTGTATCCAAAGAAAATTTTTGCCCAATCTATTTTAGATGAAACAAAACTAATTAGTTATCATGTTTTATACTATAATTGAAAATTGTATTTTTTTAGATTATGGTTTTATTTTTTAATATGGTTTAATGCACATTTTTGAGAAAAAGTAGTTTTTGTTCCTTCATTTTATATTCAATATAACTCAATGGTTATAATAACACAACGCAAAACAAAACAAAAAATAAACGTACAGTTAATTTTATAATAATGTTTTATAAACTATTTTAATAAACTTGTTCGAATAATGCATTTTTCTCTATACTGTCCATTATAAATGAAATTAGATATTTTCAAAAAAAATCATGATTCTTTTTAGCGTTTGGTTTTTGAAGAATGTTTCTCTAAAATAAAGGTAAGATTCATTATTAATTATTTAAAAACAGTATTAGTTATTAATTAGCAAAGTAATAAAGTTCTGTAAATTGATTTTCTTTTAAAATGCTTTCGCATAATTAACAGACAGATGAAATTTGTTTTCAGAATGTTTAAAATAGTATATATATGTAACAAAAAAATTTTCTATAGCAAAAAGTTTGTAAATCCTCGCTTGCCCTTAATTAATATATGTATATATATATTTATGTTCAATTAACAATTTATTGTGTATGGGATTATACTTTATTTTTACTTTCAAGTATTCTTTGAATAGAAATTAAAAAGTATTGCTAACAATACTGTCATTACAAAACATTTTCATTAGGATTTGTATTATTTTTGGTTTTTTTTTTATTATAATTAATTTGCATCATTATTTTTTCTAACGGAAATTTATATACTTTCAGGTAACAAGAGAGTCGTCTTCACGTCAAGATTACGAAATTACAAAAAAAAATTCCCTTGTCATCAATGTGGAAGATTTTATGCAAGGAAGGACACACTTGGTCGACATCTGCGTTACGAATGTCATCGTACACCACAATATTCGTGTTTAATTTGTAAAAAGCAATTCAAGCAAAAATCCAACTATCGAAGACATGCGATCAACATTCATGGACTAAATTTTTGAACAATTTTTCTTTTCCTTTTTTTTGGAAAAAAAATGTACTTCTGTTTTTAAAATTCTTTTTTCGTTGCTATAAATTTTATGGCTTTAATTACGACTGACAATAAAGAAGATATTTTATTAATAAACAGTGTGATTCTTTAATAATTTAATTTTTACGCAAGGTTTCATCAACAATGCAAGATATTTCATCATCATCATCATCATCATGAAGATTTTTTCAAAAAGTTGCCAATTTCTTACAATTTTTAGACGCAGTGATAATAAATTGAAGAATTATAAATAATAAATATTGAACAATAATAAAAATTATATTTAATAAACAAATATGAAAATGATAATATAAATGAAAAGTTTAATTATATAAATATAATAAAATAAATATAAAAACGATGGTAAATAAGCAGAAAATAAAAAACGATTCTGAATAAACAATAAATTTGATAAAACACTAATAACGTAAATAATATAAATGAAGAACAGTGATAAATAAACAAATAATAAATTCTGATTTAGTAAATAAATTCTTCCGCATTATATAAAATAATTATTATCTCTCCTTTTTCTTTTAAATACAACATTTAAATACATACACACATTTTAATTTTTACCATACTCCGAATTAAATAACATTGAAGATATGCTAATTACTGAAAAAGTAAGGTAAGATTTACATTGTGAAAAAAAAATTGGAAAAGTATTCCAATGTTCCCCAATCGATAAAAAATACTTTCTTTAAAAATCATTTTACGAAGATTTGACGAAAAACGCATTATTAAAAATGCAATTTTCATAATTAATATTTAAATTATAAAAATTATAATTAACGCTTTCTGGTGAGAAAGACCGAAAAAACGTTAAAGTGACAAAAAATTATAGGTTATATTTAGGAATGCTTTTACTTCATTAGGGATTCATTTTGAATTATCTGAGGTGAAAAACAATTTTTATTAATTCGTTAATTCATTATTTTTTTGACTTCAGAAAAATAAAACAGAATCCAAAAAGTTTTTTATCAATGAAGCGAAAGTTTTTCCAAACATAACCTACAAGTTTTTAGAGTTACTTTTTTGCCCAGGAAAAATCGTCAAATTATGTATAATATATTTATTTTCTCTATATAATATATTAAAGGAAATAGGAAAGAAGAATATTTTATTTAATATATTATATAAGATAGTTTATATTTTATTATACATTAATAAAAAGGTTATTTATATTTTTATTCAATTTAAAATTTTAATTAAAACGTTTCACATTTTTACACTTAAAAAAAGAATAATAAAAATAAAATTTTACTATTTTTACACTTATCGCCTAAATTTCCTGACAATTTGAAAAATATTTCTGACAATTTTTACGCTTTACGAGGCAAGGGACTTGCTTTTAGGTTAGGTTTCTGAAATATAAGCATTAAGAAAATAAAATTTAACTTCTTTTTTTGATACGAACCATTTAAGTCTTCAATGTATGAAAAAAGTCGAAAAAACGGATTTTAATTATTAGTTAGAAAACATAATTTGAACGAAAAATTTGTTAAACATGTAGATAAAAATTATGAATTTGAGAGAGATTTTCAAAATTGTTTTTTTTCTGATATTTACATGTAGTAGAACAGTTTAGATAAGCTTGGTTTTTTCTAGGAATGAGAGAATTATAGTGGCGCATGCGCAGTTGCTTCTGGTGACAATTGTCATCTCTGCGCATGCGCCACTAGAGAGAAAAAAGGGGACGTTAAGAACACTCTGTCTCCTTCTACAAGATTGACTCTTCTCAAGCGTCGTCACTTTTTTCTAAAGTAAATTTTTTGTCTAAAACAAGGAGAATAAGTAAAATAAGTAAATTATGGAAAATCGGTAAAACTTATAAAGTTAATAAAATTAAATTAAATTAAGTAAAGTTATGAAAAAAAAATGATTAATGATTCAAAAAACGGAAACTTTAGAAGTCCAGTAAAAATTGTCAGACATTTTTTTTCTATATTAAAATAATTCCCACGTAATGTTAATATAATATTTCGAAATATTATTCCTTTTATTATTTTTTTTTAACATACAATACAAAATTTTTAATATAAATTTATTATCCTCTTGTAGAAACTTTTTCGAGGATAAATATTGTTCAACCGTTCAATGAAGTTCAAGATAAGCCGTTCCCCTGTCATAAATGCGGAAGCAGATCCTACAAGAATAAAGGAAGTTTACAGAGACATTTGTATGAGGAATGTCAAAAAGCCGTACCGCGATATCTTTGCAATCTTTGTGGAAAGAGATTTAGTCAAAAGACAAATGGCACTAGACACGTTAGTACTGTGCACAGTAATCATTGTAGTAATGGACTTCAACCGGGACATTTTATTAGTCAAAGTATCCTCTGAAAATTATCCATATTCTTTTTTCATCTAGAAAATAATAATGAAATTCAACGCAGGAGGGAGAAAAAAAATTTGATAAACAATTAATATATATATCAATTAAAATAGAGAGAGTTGTAAATATTTAAAAAAAAAATTGTTTCATTGGGAGAAGGGAGTGAAATTTTTAGGTTAAGTGGCGTCGGCGGGAAAAAACGCTCTGCGCAGTTACTTTACGCATGCGCGTCGAGGTTTCTTCCCATCGACGCCACTTAACCTACAAATATCGAAAAAAAATTCCCTTCTACTCTTTTGATTACTGAATACTATTTATCATAAATAAAAAAAAACTTCTGGTAATCAAAACGTGTTTCTAGAATCAAGACAGAATTATTCCATCATATCGATATTTTAATTGATATTTCAAGTTTTTTTCCAATTTTTTTTCTGCCTGTGTGGAAAAAGTGAGAACTTCAAAGACAATTTAAAAATTATTGTCCGAGATTACTGTATAGAATAGCAAATTTGAAGTCTACGGAGAAATATATTTTTTTAGAATAAATCATTTGGTTGATATTTGTAACAATTGGACGTTTTTCGTTGGTTCAATAAAATGTTTCTCTATTAAATTTAATTAGCAAACTGACAAATCAATTCAATAGTAAGTAGATAAATTAATTTAGTTGTAAATTAATTTATTAATTTAAAGCTAAATGAATTTCTTAATTTATTAATTTAAAGCTAAATTAATTTATTAATTTAAAGCTTAATTAATTTATTAATTTAAGGCTAAATTAATTTATTAATTTAAAGCTAAATTAATTTATTAATTTATTAATTTAAAGCTAAATTAATTGTTCAATGTGGTAGTAAATTAATAATTTAACTCAAAAGTAATACATTTTAAATATAAATCAAAATTCGAGGACCACATTTTGAAGAAGTTAACATTTTTCCAAATTTCTAATCTGATAAAAGTTCTATTAATCCAATGTTATAATTTTATTGAACAAAAAAAAATGTTTGGATTATGCGTAAATATCAGTGAAATTGTTTTGTTGTGAAAATTAAATATCTTTCTTTTGCACAAAATCGAAAATTAGAGCGACTGATAAAATGTGATTAAAGAGATATAGATTGACTTTTGTTTTACTTCATTTTGTGTTTGTTTTTCTTGCTCTTATTTAATTTTTAAAAATTCAATAATTACAGATGCAATAACATTTCGACAGTTTATGTGAAAATGTAAAAATCTCTAATTTCTCATTTTTGACTGATTTCTATAAAAAAAAAAATAATTATTCACAATTTTCCTCTTCTGTTTTTCATTTTCTTGTGCAGAAAAAATGAATCACAATTTGAACGTAAAACTGAAGTTATTAAATTAATCAAAAACTATATTGTAAAACAATGTCTTCGATTTGACAATATATATATAGAGATAAATATTCTTTTTATTTCACAAATCTTTTTTGATTTATAATACTCAAGAGTAAAAATATGTATACTTGAAACAAAATTCGTATTGATCGTGACAAAAATTAATTACTTTAGCAAAATCTAAAGACTTAAATAATAAGAAAATTATTAATTCCCTTTCTTTTCGAAAATAAATATTTTTACTCGAGAAAGAAATTTTATTTTTCGACGTTTAGGGAGAGTTTCAAAATAATCTTCCACTTAACATATAATTCTATAAAGATTAAAAAATAAAAATGTTTAGATCTTGTTTCTGTCGACGTAAAGAACAGCGAATTTTTATATTTGTATTGATTACAAAATTTTGTAGTACAAAAAATCGTTTTTTGTATAATAAGTTGTATAATATTATAACTTATAATAGTAAACAGTTAAATAGTAATAATAGCGTAGTAAAAGAATGTTGAGATTAAAGTAATTTTATAGGAAAAAAGAAAGTAAATTTTAGAAATGGTTCATAATATATAATTATACATTTTTTTTGTAAATATTCCTACATTTTAAAAAATATTTTGTGATCTAATAATTTTTATCAGGAATGTAGAAAAGAAATTAAATGAACCGTTTCTAATATTTTTTTTTGTTATTTAAATAGACTTTTAAAAAACAAGTATACGTTTTCTCTAAATTCTAAATTTATTAATTTTTACATTAGAATCAATTTTGAATAGTCGTATTTTTAGCATTTACGAGACTGAAATTGTAAATAATGAACATTGTAGTAGCTACGTTTTTAATTTTAATTTAATTCTTTGACAAGAAATTAATATTTTGTGTGTGCTCGATTTTTGTCTATTTTTAAAAATTTGTCTTTTTTTAAATTAGTATATATTAGTGATAGTAAATTAATTTTTTTCTTTTGCTTTTTACATTCTTCCTGTAAACAATTTCGAATTGAATTTTCTTGTTTAAACTCAACTTTTGTCGGGAAGGAAAAAATAATGTAAAAAAAAAATGTTTTGAAAATAAATCGACTTATAAAGAAGTAGAATTTGTTTATTTCACTCTCCTATTCTTGTTTTAAAAGACCAAATTGTAATTAATATTCAAGTAAAAATTTTTTTCTTTGTGGAAGTAAAATAACTGAAAAGTTTAGAAATATACAAAGTTTTCTAGAAAATTTCGCATAACATTGATAAAGAAAAAAAAAAATTTTTTTTATTAATTTTCCATTAAAACATTTGTAGAAATTTTGTTTTTCAATGATTAACTACTTAGAAAGTATACTTTGATTATAAATTTTAGTTTCCTTTATTATTTATCTGTGGTATAAATTCAAAGTTTTAGTAATTCGTGTTAGAAAAAGTTTCATGTGCAGTAATTATTATTATGAAAAAACAAAAAAAAAAATTAACCTAATATTATTGATCAATTATTAACGAACAATTGCTTTTTCATTTGCAGGTAGCAGAAACTATACGAGAAATAGAGTTGAGAAACCATTTCCCTGTTCGAAATGTAACAGATCGTATTTGAATAGATCGACGTTAAACCGACATCTTCGAGAAGAATGTGGAAAATTACCAACCTGGTTATGTCGATATTGTCAGAAAGCATTCAAGCAACGTTCCAATTTTCAACGACATGTACTTAATGTTCATGGAAATCTTTTATAATAAATTTTTTTCCATTTCATTTTCATTAATGAAAATTATTCTATTCAATTATTTCGAAAAACAAATTCTAGAAAATATAATCTAAAGAGAATTGAATTTTTGATATTTTGTTATATTAATGTGCCATTTTGAGTATTATTATTATTAAAATTGTAATTATCATAATAATAATTACTTTTTATTTTCATTATCAAGAAGGTGTGAAAATAGGACGCGAATCTGTACGAATTGATGAAAGCGTCAGGCGACTAGAAAGAGACAGAGTGTGCTTAACGCCCCCTCTTCTTTCTCCCTCCAAAGACGCGTGCGCAGAGCTGCCAATGACCGTCATTGTCAGAAAATATTTTTCCATCATTTCTAAATTAAATAAAAAAATAGAATTTCTTTTTTTGTAAATTTTCAAATAACTATTTATTTTTCGTCAAATGATTAAAATGCGAAACCATTTTACAAATTTATAAAAAAAATTTTACTTTGTAAATATTTTAATGAAAGGAAAAATTAATTGATAGTTACAATTATGATTCTTTCAAAGTTAAATTGTTTTTTCATTAACATTTTTTAATAATATTATTCAAATCTATTGAATTATTATTAATGAATTTAGAAAAATGAAAATAATTGAATTATAAAAAATGTCGCGCATGCGTTGATGGAGAGAGAGAAAGAAGAGGGGGGGGGCGTTAGACACTCTCGCGTCCTTTATTTTTACACTTTTTATGTTTATTATTATCGATCCATCAACTTGCATTTGTGTATATGTACATTTAGTGAACAGTAAAATATAGAGAAATAAATGAAATAAAATAATAATAATTGAATAATATTATAAATAAAATTATACAACGCAATGTGATAAGTAAAATTACACTTAAGATTAGATTTAAGATTATTTTGTACAAATTATGAAATTAAAAGAGCTTTCTTAAAGTGAATAATTATAAATGTTTTATATCCCGTTTGTTTGACTATATACATTTTTACTATTATACATTTCAGAAAAGGACAATAATATACACAGTATTAACTAATAAATAAATAAGACCGTATATAATAATAAAAAAATTTTTTTTTACTTTTGAAGTTTTTCCGCTTTTAATTTTTCTTTTTACAAGATAATATATGTTAACAAAATAACTATTATAAAGTTTTTGTAATTTTATCTAACAATTTGCTTTTATTTTTATAGAAAACGATTTTTTTTCTCCCATAATTTTTTATTTATGAAGGAAAGAATTTTTCATAAGAAACATTTTTTAACAACATACCCTAAAAAGAAGAGATTTTTGAAGAGATTTTTTTTAACTATTGAAATAAATACATTTCACACGATGAATTATTCTTTAGTTTGCTTTTAATTTTGTTTCAGTAACCAAACTTATAATAATTGATAACTGAATTTAAACATTTTGCAAGTTTTTAACAAAAAAAACTGTGTTTAGTCTGCATTAATAATTTAGATTTAATAGAGTCAGTTTATTTTTCATTGAAAATTGTTATAATAACAATTATATCATTAAAATAATGTTGAATTTACAAAAAAAAAACATTAAAAATATTCTTTTTGGTAAATTTGTACTAAAATGAAAAATTTACTATTATTTCCTAGGTCCTTATGAATACTTCAAACCAGTATTATGGAAGTGTGACTGTGGAAAAAGCTACAAATGGAAAGAGTCCCTCAGCTTACATAGAAGAATGGAGTGTGGAATTTTACCGAAATTTCCCTGTACATTTTGTGGTAGAAGATTCAAGCACAAACATCATTTGAATAAACATCAAACCTCTATACATAAATATGAGATGCAATCATCTTGTTAATAAAAAGTATAATAATCTTTTGAACTTTCTTCTCTAATTATTTCTCGACCAGACACTATTATTATTATTATTATTATTATTTATTGTTCAGAGAATAACGATCTGTCATTAAATCGATTAAGTTATAACCATTTTTTAAAATTGATAAATGACAATATTTCGTCTAATTCTCTTAAAAGTTAATTTCTCTTTCAATTTTTTTTTATTTATTTTCGCAATGTCTTGAAAGAAGATAAATTTTTGTTCTTTTATAATTTAAAAAAAAATGAATAGTTAAAGAATAAAATTAGAGAATATTTTTTTTTGCAGTGTATTAGGATATGTTACGTCTGGTATTAACAATATAAGTCATTGTTTAACATTTAACAAATTTATTTGAGAGCTTGTTTTTTTCTTTTTTTTTTAAATAAAAGAAAAAGAAAATAGTTTTGTTGTATATTTTTACTTGATTTTGTATTTATGAATGTATAATTTTTTGCTGATAAAAGTGTTTCTTTTTCAGACCCAATGAGGAAGCTGTGGGTCTGTTTTCAATGTGGTAAGAGATATTCGTGGCGAGGATCACTTCAAAATCACCGTCGCGTTGAGTGCCAAAAAGAACCAACATTCTGTTGTCCCGTGTGTGGAAGGAAATTCAAACACAAACATCGATGGCAGTCACATGCAAAGTGCATGCATCAATTAGATTTAATTTAAATGATGCAAGTTTTCGAAAAAAAAAAAATTTCAAATCATTTTTTCAAACATTATTTTTCATTTTAATTTAAAAAACATTTTTTAATAATTTTTTTTTCATTTCAATTTACAAACAAATTTTTTGTTCCAATAATTATTTTTCATTTAGTTTCTATTTTGACAGATTCTGGTGGTGAAAATAATTGTTTTTCATTTAGTTTCGATTTTTACAGATTCTGTCGTGAAAATTCGTGACTAAATATTTCCAGAATTTAACATGTAACAAATAAAAAGAAATATTTGTTATTTATTTGTAAAAAAAAAATTTTTTTATCATGCATTCTTGAGAATGTTTTAAACAAACATTTTTTGTTTTGTAAAAAGAAAATAGTATCTAATGTACACAATACTTTTTTTTGTAGAAAATTATATGGTTTAT
The DNA here is from genome assembly GCA_032872475.1 of Leptopilina myrica (nomen nudum). NCBI lineage: Eukaryota > Metazoa > Arthropoda > Insecta > Hymenoptera > Figitidae > Leptopilina > Leptopilina myrica (nomen nudum). The sequence goes on along the minus strand of CM065458.1, from coordinate 14,894,568 downwards.
ACATTTGATTCATATGTAAATTTCCATAAGGGATTTGAAATAATGGAGTGGCTTAAATGAAAAATGGTAAACAAGAACGGAGTTATATTTTTAAAAACTGCTTTTGATTTTTTTTCCTCTGAAAGAAATGACATTTACAAATTTTTAAGGCAGATACATTTCTTGGAAGTGCGTCACATTTTTTTGCTAATAAAAAAAACGAAGAGGGCAATAAAGTAGTGACGCCGGGGAAAAAAAACTCGCGCAGGCGCGTCAGTGACCGCTTTTTTCTACTCACTTTCCTATTGGTGGAAATTGGCGCGCTTTTTTTCAAAGGCCTTGTATTTAAATAGATATTTTCATTTTTATTTTAAAAAAATTGTCTCATTTTCTAACATAATTTGGAAAAAATATTTGTTAGAAGAAAATTCTACTCCGTTACAGTAAAATGTAATAATAATGTTTCAAATCCCTACGACAAATTTTGTACATTGTACATTATGTGTGATATTCTAATAATACGTTGTCTCAAATTCCTAATAAATGTTAAAAGTTTTTTGAAAATAAATTTTTAAAAAAATAAAAATTTGTATGTATGTGTGTGCCTTCTGTCTACAAAAATTTCTTCTTTTCTTAAAATTGTTTTCTTTTCATTAAAAAAAAAAAAAAAAAAATCCACGTCCTTCTGTGTGAAACTAATTTGTTGAATTTTTTTTCAAATATAAAATTCCATTTTTTAGCACTTCATAATATGAGAGCTTGGACTTGTATGCAGTGCGGTAAGCAGTATCATTGGAAAGACTCCCTTAATAGACATATACGATTGGAATGTATGAAAGAACCATCTTTTTTGTGTGTAATTTGCGGAAGAAAATTTAAACATAAACATCGTTTGGAATCTCACACGAAACTCAAACACTATCATTAAAATAATAGTAGAAGAAAAATAATAATTCTTTTTTTTTTATAAAAGGAAAAAAATGTGATAATTTCTATATAATGTATACTTTTTTTGTAATCTAAGGTCTAATAAAGAATTCTATTTTTTAAAATAATATTAATGAAAAATTACATCACAGATTAGGGAAGAAGTAATTTTTTTAAACTAAGGTAATTCTATTCTTTGCTTTTCTCTTTACTCTCGCCTGGCACAATTTTCTTTCTTTTTTTTTTTTCTTCTCAAATAAGTGATTTTTTTTCCCCGAAAATTTTATCTTCAATTTCAATAATATTGTAGTTTTGTAGATAATTTTTTCACTTTTGTAAATATTTGCAAAATTTCTTCGACTAAATAAATAAAAAAAAAATAAGACAAAAGTAGTTGGTTTTTTTTCCAATTTTTACTGATTTTTGGTTTATTTTTTATTTTTTTAGCTGGCGAAGGAGCGTGGACCTGTTTCCAGTGCGGAAGAAATTATCGATGGAAGGAGTCGTTAACGAGACATTTGCGAGTCGAATGCAATCGTGAACCGGCATTTTCCTGTGAAGTATGCGGTCGTAAATTTAAGCACAAGCATCATTGGACAACTCATAACAGAATTGTTCATTCTCTCGACGGTCAAAATAAATAAAATAAAATAAAAAAACACTTTTATTCACGTTATACACAAAAATAAAATTTTTTTGTAAAATAATAAATTTATACACAGAAATATGTAATTAAGTTTTAGAATTTAAGGAAAAAATAAACGTCAGATAGTAAGCTGATTGTTTTAATTGTAAATTTTGTATTTTACTTTTTTTGATGCTTTTAAAAAAAAAATGTTTTAAAAATGTACTAATACTTTTTTTTACTTCCTGCTAATAACTCATACTTTCTCGAAATGAAGATTTCGTTTTTTTTCTTACAGTTTTGTTTTTTCATAACTGGTGACAGTGTATTGAGAAATTCAATTAACTATATTTATAGTATTTTATAATAAGTGGGTATTAGTATTTAATTATCGAATTTTTTTTGCAAAATTAAAAATTTAAAAGTATTTTTCTGTATTTTAATTCTTTTCTCGTGTTTCTATTTTATTAGCTGCTGTTCAAACTGTTTGGATGTGTAATCAATGTGGGAAAAAGTATTCTTGGAAAGAAAGTTTATATAAACATTTGAGAATAGAGTGCGGCAAAGAACCATCTCATCAATGTGAAATTTGTTTAAGGAAATTCAAACACAAGCATCGATGGCAATCGCATATGAAGCTGAAACATCCGCTCCCTTTTTCATAAAGTAATCCAAAATGTATAAAATAACAATAGAATAGAAATTTTGTTCTATTATTTCTCTGTAAAAAAAAAAAAAAAATTTTTTGTATAAATTTTATTCTAATAAGACTGTAAATTATTTCACCTATTTCTTTATGTTTTAGTATATAGATTTTTGTACTTTAGAGAAGAAAAAAATGTCTACCTGAAAGTGCAACAGATTTTACGATATTAGCAAACTTAAAAAAAAAGTTCTTTATTTTCTTTCTCATAACTTTTGCTATTCTAGAGAAACATTTCGCTCTTCCAGGTAAACTTTCTCTTCCTCGAGTACAATTTTCGTTCATTATTTCTTTCTTTAAAAAATTTCGATAAAAAAATATTTTACTGTGTAAATGTAACAAAAAATCGACGAGGAAAACATTGAAAAAAAAATTGTAACTTTACAAAATTATTTTCTAGCGAATATATAATTTTAAAAAACCAGACTTTTATTTATTTAAAAAAAAAAATTTTTTTTTACTATTTATTGGTTTGAAGTATTTTGCATGTTGTTTCATTAATAAAGATTAGAAAATTTATTAAATTTTTCTTCTAATTTAATATTAATTTAATTTCTAATTTTCTTCTAATAGTTTTATTTTATTTTTCAGGTTTTATAATGAACGATTATACAAACTCGCCTTACCTGAATTATCCAGAAAATATGAACAAAATTTACCAACACGAGGACCAAGGTTTTGCTTGTTCAGTGTGTTACAAAGTTTTCAAGCGAAAATATCACATGCGAAGGCATATGGATCATGTCCATGGATTTCGACTTCAAGCAAAAAAATATTCTTAATTTCACACAAATTCTTAATTAAAAAATTTTTTTTCGATGTTTTATTAAGTTTTAAATTAAAAATTTTAAATAAAAAATTCAATTAGGTATCAATTGCCAAACTATATATTTGTATAGTATTTGTAATTTTAGCATTAATATCAATTAACAATATTTCTAATTCATAATCGATTTTGTTTCGGAAAATTTTTTGATTTTTGTGAGTTTTTTCTACACTAAAATATTTTAATTTTTAATTTTTAATTTCAGAGCGATATTATTTTAAAAAGTCGTAATATTGTACAATTCTTTTTCAATTGATTATTATTGTGTTTTTTTTAGTACATTCGTCGAATACTTTTTGTCAGTAAAATTCGATTCTTTTTAAACAGAAGATATTTTATTGTTTAAAAAAAGGAAAATAAGGAAAAATGAAAAAAAAAATTAAATAAAATTTTTGTATGTGTTTAAAAAATGTATGTGTTTGATATTTGTATTAATGTTTGTAATATACGATAAAAATTTTTATAAGATGATGATAATTATTACATGTGGTTAATTGGTCCAGACGTTTGATTGACATAATCAAATTTCCAAATGTTTTTGTCCCTGAAGTGTGATTTTGTAATTTAATTTTTATTTTTACTTTGACATTGGTTTTCATTTTTTACTTTCATTATCACTTTGATTTTTATTTTCTCTTTGACTTTTATGTTGATTTTGATTTGAAGAAAGAAAATAAAAATCAAAGTAAAACAAAAAGTGGAAATTAAAGTTAAAGTGAATGTCAATGTCAAAATCGAAGACAATGTCAAATTGCAAAACCGCACCACTGATTTTTGTTAAACCTAAAAACTTCCTTTAGTGCAACCTAAAATCTCAAAAAAAAGTAAAATAACAAATTTCCTTCTCTAAAAAATGCAAAAAATAAAAAAATTTCCTTAAAACTACTAAATAATAATTATTGTAATTAAAATTTTTAAATTCTCGCTAATAGTGCAATTAAAACAGTCATTTTTGGCTAATACGGCAATATTGTTTTTAATTTCAGGAATTCTTCAAAGTATATTAACTCAAGGGGACGGAAATTTTAGACAGGAGGAAGTCCCAACTTGGAGTACATTCAGTGAACAAGAACAACATTATAGCAACGAAATTCCATCGCAAAATCAAATGGTCCAACAAAATTTGCAGGAAAAAAATAAATCTTTTCGTTGTCCAATTTGCACTAGACGTTTTACGCACAAATGTGTTTTGAATCATCATGTAATGTATTGTCGTGAAAGGCACTATAATTATTCCTAAAGGGAGAATAATTGTACACTCTAAATTTGAATTGGCAAAAAATAGTTTACTAATTTAAATTAGTGAGTTAATTTTTACTAGTGATGCATTACGAGAAAGTATGTCGTGAGAATTATTTCCTCATGTTGAACAATTAGTAATTTTATTATTACAGGTTTGTTAAAATAGCCTTTGTGTAAAATATATTATATTGATTGTATTGTAAATTGTATAACTTTGCAAATGTGACAATTTTTAGTATTTTGCATATTTTTGTCACAAATATATAAAAAAAAATCTTTTCCTACAGTTATTTTTTGCTTTTTAACAAATCACCCCTTAATGTGATAATCATTTGTCTTTTTTATCCTTATCATCCTTGCATCTAAATGTTCTAAAAAAACTGCAAACATTCCTCATTTGTGAATAGTTAGGTTGTATAATTTACTGTCAGTACTGCATACAATTAGAATAATAAAGTAGAATTGAAAAAAATATGCTAGTAGATTTGAAAATCTATATGGTACCATTATTTATGTCAGAAGTTTTTTTGGTTATCAATTTATGTCATTAAAAATAGTGGTACCATTACAATTCAATCGTATCAGCATTAAAAATACTGGTACCATTATAATTTACTTGTATCAGCATTAAAAAATAATGGTACCTTTATAATTCAATGATATCATGATTATAAATAGTAGTACCATTATAATTTACTGGTATCAGCATTAAAAAATAATGGCACCATTGTAATTCAATGGTATCGTCATTAAAAATAGTGGTACCATTATAATTTAATAGAATCACAATTAATAGTACCATTAAATTACAGTTGTACTACCAAAAAACATGGAAACGCTTCCCATTAACAATTATGGTTCTTAATAAATTGGTACCATCATTAAAATAAGGAGTCATTGTCAAAATATAGTGGTACCATTATTAAAATCAGACAGTCCTATCAAAATATAGTGGTATCACCATTAATTTAGAGGATACCATCAAAATATACTGGTACCATCATTAAAATAAGGCGGTACCATTAAAATAAGGCGGTACCATTAAAATAAAGTGGTACTATCAACAGAATATTGTGGTACCATCATTAAACTAAGGCGGTACCATTAAAATATAGAGGTACCATCATTAAAATAAGGCGGTACCATTAAAATATAGAGGTACCATCATTAAAATAAGGCGGTAGCATTAAAGTAAAGTGGTAGCATCAAAAAAATATAGTGGTACCACCATTGAAATAAGAGGGTACCATTAAAAAATAGTGGTATTACCATTAAAATAAAGGAAAACATTAAAATATAGTGGTACCACCATTAAAATAAGGGGGTGCTATCAAAATATAGTGGTACCATCTCTTACTGACAATGATACGTTTATAATAAAATGGTTCCTTTTTAAAAATAGCAATATGAGCAAAATTCTATTGTTTAATGATGTTGGTACCATATATTTTTTGTTGTATCATCATCAAAAAGTCCTGGTAGCACTATGAAAATCACATTAATGCTTCCGTAATGGTAAAATTATAATTCAATAGTATACCGTTTAAAATTAAAATTCATCATAGTATGTTCAATATTTGAAAAAGAGTAAAAAAATCCAAAAATTGTGGTACCATTAAAAAGTGGTAATATTATTCTGACAACTTTTAGTAATGGTACCAGCATTAAAGCATCTGCAGTAAATATATTGGTGTATTGTATTACTATTAAATTATTTCTCTCAGTAGAATGTGTAACGGTTTATAGTAATATTTTTCTCAATTGGTGTAATTTGAAAACAGTAAACATCTTCTCTTTTTAAAAAAGAAACTAATGATAAAATAGAAAAAAAACAGAATTAATAATAAAACTAGTAATAAAATGAAAACTAATAATAAATTAACAATAAACAAGTAATAATGAAATATAAAATCATTCTTCTATGCAGGATATGATGGAAACGTGGCATGGCCCAAAACGGAGTGCTTAAACAATAATCCATATCAAGGAAACGAAGAAGAATGGGCGTCGTCAAATCAAGATCCGGGAATATCAAAGGATTCCTCTAACTATGTGCCAAGTACTTTCACTTGTGATTTATGTGGTAAAGTCTACACCTGGATGTACAGTTTGAAACGTCATCAAATGAAATGTGGAAACAAGGAGGCCAGATATCAATGTTCGATTTGCAAAAATCGCTACTATCGGGTTGATTCATTGAAATATCATCAGGAAACTAAGCACAATTGTTATGGTTACGAGAGAAGGAGATAATTGTCATTTTTTTCTTGTACATATTTTAATATGAAAAATTAGTAGGTAAATGAGTAAATTGGGTAATTATATTAATAATTATGATAAACAATTTGTTGAAAAAATATGATAAACAATATTATCCATAACAAGAGAAATAAAATAGCAGCAATATAAAAATTAATATAATATTATCAATACAATATTATTAATATAAATATATTTAATGACATAATTTATTTTACAATGTTAGTCTTAAAATACAGGCAAAAAAATGTAACTAAAATATTTTTTGAAACCTCTTCATACATTCTTTACAGTTGAAAAATTACAAACTGTTAATATTAATTGAATTCATAGTTTGCATCTTAACGAAAGGGTTTTTAATATTAACGGACATGGGAATTCTCTTCATTTGTTCAATACATATGTTTTGTACATTAATAATTGTTATTTTAAATAAAATCTAATTCGTTAAAAATGTTCCTGTTCACAATTTCTAACTTAAAAATTAGAATAATGTTATTCGAAATTTAATTTTTTGAATGAAATTAACGATTTTTAAATTACAGATACAGAGCCGTTAAAATATAATGGTACCACAATTGTAACATGGTGGTATATTTGAAATTTAGTGTTTAAACGCACATAGTAGTGCGTTTAAAATTTAATGATGCCACAGTTGTAACATAGTGATACAATTAAAATTTAGTGGTACCACAATTAAAATATGATGGTGCCATTAAAATTAAATGGTAACACTAATGTGGTACCATTACAAGAGTTAAAAATATTGGAATCATCATAATTCAATGATATTTTCATTAAAACTACTGGTAAAAAAACTACCTATCCTGTAATGTGAGGTAGCACTAAGTAATTATGGTTTAATAATTCATAAACAGTAGAAGCAAATAAAAATTATGGCAATACCATTGAATGACAGTGGTAGCAATGAAAAATTATTGTGGTACCATTGTAATTTAATGGTAGCAATGTAGAATTTTTGTGGTGCCATTAAAGTTTTTTAGTAACATTGAAGATTGATAGTGGTACCCTTAAAATAAATTGTCAGCACTAACTAATCACGGTGGTATCATAAAAGTATAATGATCGTGATAAAAATTCGTTTTGGTACCGTTAAAATATAGTTGTAACAATGATGAATTATGATGGTATCATTAATATTCAGTGGTATTAATGAAGAATTAGGGTTGTACCATTGAAAAATAATGGTAACAATGAAGAATTTTAGTGGTACCATTGAAAAATAGTGGTAACAATAAATAGTAATGTTGGTACCATCAAAAAACAGTGATAGCAATGAAGAATTATTGTAATACCACTGTATTTTAATGGTATTATTGAAGATTTAATGTGGTACCTTTAAAATAAACTGGTGGCACTAACTAATTTTGGTGATATCATAAAAATATAGTGGTAGCAATGAAAAGTTGTGTGGTACCATTAAAATATAGTTGTAACAATGAAGAATTATAATGGTACCATCACAATTCATTAGTATCAATGAAGAATTATGGTGGTACCGTTTGAAAATGATGGTAACAATGAAGAATTATGGCGATACCATTAAAATTCAGTGGTAGCAACGAAGAATTATGGTGGTACCATTAAAATTCAGTGGTAGTAACGAAGAATTTATAGTGGTACCATTAAAATTCAGTGGGAAGAACGAAGAATTATGGTGGTACCATTAATATTCAGTGGTAGCAACGAAGAATTTATAGTGGTACCATTAAAATTCAATGGTAGCAATAAAGAATTATGGTGGTACCATTGAAATTTAATGGTAGTATCGAAGAATTATTGTGGTACCTTTAAAATAAACTGGTAGCACTAACTTAAATAAAAGTCGACAATATTTAATTACAAATAATGGAACATTGATTCAAAAACTAATTTTCAAATTGAAAATTTTCAGAAATTTGACATCTTTAATCAGAGAAGAATCTCCTGCAGGAATACATACCATATTGTACTTTCGAAATTATTAATTACAACAATAAATATACTTATGCATAAAAGAAATCTGATTTTTTACTAACGGCAAACATTGATCATGAAAACTAAAGTGTTGCAAACTTGTATTCCTTCTTTTTTTTTTATAAATCTACATTTTTGTCTTCGTCTCATACTCATCTACTCATTTCAAATTTTCAATAAACTCTTTGAGTTGAAAACAAATTTTTTTCTTTATTTATAATTTTTCATATCATACACGTGTGTCTATGGTTTTGTTTGTCTACATTAAAAAAAAATTCATTTTCAAACATTAGTGTTGAGTTTTTTATTTTTGTTTCACATGGTTTTGTTTTGTTGAGAAGCAAACTCGATTCTGCATGATTGTCTGTTTAAAAATTTTCTTCTAAAAAGAAAAAAAAAACATTAAAAGAATGTGTAATACTAAGAAAAATGACTTATTTTTGTTAACAGATTTCGAAAATTTTGATTTCTATTCTGATTGGAACTTTCCGGCCGGTGCTCTAGAACCATTGACAGAGGTGACAACAGCCGGCGAGGAAGACTGTGACAATTGCTTTGAATGTAGTCGTTGCAATAAGGCTTATAAAACGCTGAAAAGCCTGAGACGTCATCGTTTCCATTGTGGACGAACATTCGATCCACTTGTTCGTGGTTTTGTGCAGAATTACGACGAAAACGATGATCAGGCACAATTTCAATGTGTCTATTGTAATCGAGCCTATCGTTGGAAGAAGGGTTTGAAACGTCATCAGCAACGTTGTGAAATCAAAATGGCACAGGAAATACAGTCGGAGACGAATCACGAGGTGAATATCATTGACGAGAGTAATGACGATAATTCAAGAGGAAATCCAGAGGAGCCTGAAATTGATATCACTGCCGAAGATGATGAAATTGAAATCGCCGACTCACCGCCACAATCACCTGAGGAAAATCGTAAATCATCATCATCAGCATCATCATTAATAGCGAGAAATCGTGACGCAACAATAGGACGTTTCCAGTGTATTCTATGTGGCAAGAAATACGGTTGGTTGAAGAATTTACGACGACATCAAAGAATTTGTCGCAAGAAAGCCAATAAGCATCGTTGGAAAGAATGTAAGGTGATGATTGAACCATTGCCATTGAAAACATCAAAACGAATTGCCGAGCAGAATTTCAAATGCTCCAATTGTTTTGAGCAATTCAAATGGCTAAGAGAATTGAGACAGCATCAAACCAATTGCATGAAGAAGGCACAAAATTTGTGGAATGTCAGTGAAGCGAAAAAGTCATCGAAAAATCAGGAGAAACAACAGCCTGCTGGTGGTCACTCCAGCGAAAATTCCAATCAGGAGGATTTAGATCAATTGTATAAATGTGCATTCTGCATGAAGGAGTACAAATGGCGTCGAAGTCTCAGACGTCATTATCCAAAATGCACTGAAAGAGGAGATTTGTCTCTGAATTCTCTCAAGGAGTGAATTTTCCAGTTTTTATCAATTTATCATAAAATTAGAAAGCACCCTATTCCTTCACGAAGAGTAATAATATATTTTATTTGCTTTGTGACCTATTTTTAATTCTATTTTGACAATCTGTTGAGGAATTTTTTGTCACGATGTTGTCACACTGGGTCAATTCGACAATTAGTGCTATATTTCAAAGGGAATTTTTTTTAAGTTTTCTTTTTTAATGCATTGGTCGCATAAATTGTAAAATATAGAAAAATTAATATTTCTTTCCACAGGAATTTGGAAACGATTTATAAATATTTAGATATTAATTAATTGTATATATAAATTCATTACTGTAATACTAATTGAATTTTTATTTTTGAATTGCGCGCCAATAAGATTCTTCAAATCACCGCCCAGATGGCATGACAGTTCTCTCATAAACGAGATGAAGCAAATCGAATACACGATTTGTTTCATTACAGTTTCAAAATAAATAATATAAATTAAAGATTGAATATTACAATGAAAGATGATAATAATAATAGTGAATTACGATAATAAATAGTAAAATAATTAAATAATTTAATTAATAAAGTTTTTGATTTTAACCAGATTTTAAACTTATTATTCAAATTTAGAATTTAGAATTTTTTTCCATCGTAATAATAATTTTCAAACTCAGCATTTAAATTGTAATAATAAAATTAAAAAGAACTAATTTCTATTTTTGAATAAACTTTCAATTTGGGTCCAAATGACCGAGTGTGTCGACAAAAGGCTTCTTTTTAACTATGACACCTGCAATCGTTTGAAAATAACAGAAAGAAAACTTTACTGAATTGAAAATAATTGAGCGTGAAATATTGTTTTTAAAATCTTTTTTGTAGAATAATTTTTAGCACCTGATAAACACTATTTTATAAAACATATGATAAAACGTATGATGAAACATTTTATTAAAGGAAAATATGTTGTATATGTTGTATGAAAATACTTTTAAATATTTTTCGTTTTTTATTATTAATATACCAACGCACACTATATTATATATTATTTTGGGGTAAATGCTAATTATTTAATATAATTACCATTAAATTTTCATGTTTTGTTTTGTTTCCTGTGTTTTTTGATTTACTACATTATATAGAAATAAGATAGAATTTGTAATAAATCTATGCTTAATTTATTACTATTATTCACGAATGATTGCGTTATTGTATAAGCACGAGTGGATTATTTGTTATTTTTAAAAATACCTAAGAAATCAAAAATCAATTCGAATTTCTTTTTTTTGAAATGAAAACAAAAAAATAACATTCTTTATTGAATTCTAAATGGGAAAATTTCTCTAAATCTTTAGAGTGAAAAATTAATTTTTGTTTTTAGCAAAAATTAAATGAGAAATGATTACAAAAAATCTGGGTTTTTAACAAAAATTCAGTGTGTCTATAGTCACTTCTGGTCTAGAGTGTTGTACTTCGAATTTTTGCTTTATTACTTCATCAAATTTATTGATTGAATTTATCAATGGTATAAATAGTAATCAACCAATTTTTATGGGAATATTTTTTATTTTCATTAATTATTGAAAATAAAAGTAGATATTATTTTGAATATGGGGGAAAAAAATTTTGTTTATCAAAACAAATTGGACTAGTTTTATAATAATGTAATAATAATAAAAATTGGAAATTTGTTCTTTTCTGTTTTAATGAAAATAAATTGGACAAATTGGTTGATTTTATATTTGCGTTCCATTATAGAGTATATAAATACTTTTTATGTTTAGTGTTGATTTTTCACTGAAAATGTAAATCCTTTATAAATGCAAACGAGAGCATAATAATGTACTGGCTACTGATATAAATAAATGAATAATTAACTTAAAAAATCATGAAACATGTGAACTTTCTCTGTATTAAAATTTTTCATTTTTTTACAAGTTTTCTTTTTTTAATTTACTTTTCATTTTAATTTCTTCAAAATCAATATTCATTTAGCATTTATTTAATATTTTTTTAGTATTTTTTAGTATTTATTTAATATTTATTTTGTATTTATTTAGTATTTATTTAATATTTATTAAATATGTATTTAGTATTTATTTAATATTCATTAAATACTTATTTACTATTTATTTAGTATTTATTTAGTATTTATTTAATATTTATTAAGAAAATATTAAACCATTAATAAAACAATAATATAAACTAATACTGTAATTAAAATTTGTATGATGTCAATTATTAATTATTATGTTTCTAATCATTCTTTGCATTGGCAGGTCGGAAAAAAGCTGAACTTGAAAAAAATTGACAATAACGAGAATAAAGGGAAAACAAACGAAACTACTAACTTCAAATGTTCATCAAGTGCCAATGTTTTTAAATGGAAAAATTTTTTGAGACGCTGCTATTGAGTCAGGATCTTCTAAAACCCCCTCTCCAAGGGGCCGTTACATTACGTGAAAATTTAAGTCAAATTTGATCCATTTTTTGATTGCACGGTCAAAGAAGTCAAAGGCCTCCCTCCAAGGGGCCGTTACATTACGCTCCAAGAGCGAGAACATTCACTCGACTAATAAAGTTATAATAATTATAAATAACAAATCACTTAATGTAAAACTAATTTTTTCTAATAATAAATTGCTCAACAAGAAAAACAAAAATGTTTACTAACATTTCTTTATCTGTAAACGTAGATTGACACGTAATGTATGATTTCAAAATTTCCATTAAAAGTAGAATTTTTATTTTACATAGCAACCTTTAGAAATTGATCTGCATTATTAGAAAATAATTTTAAAAAACATTTTTTTTTTCAGTTTCAAAAATAAAAACTTATTTTTTGTAAATTCGCAAAAAAATGATTTTGTAAATATTCTTTTTTCTTCTTCTTTCAACAGAATTGGCAAACTCACAATGGAAATATCAATGTAGAACAATAAACGATGCAAATTGGACTGCAGGACTTCCTTTCGACGTTGAAAATGAATATGAATGCGTGGACAAAAATCATGTTATGGGACAAAGTCACTTTGAATGTTCACGTTGCGGTAATCGTTACACATGGATAAAGAGTCTTCAGCGTCATCAAATGATTTGTGGGAGTGAGAAAAAATTTTTATGCTGCGTTTGTAATAGTTTATTTACAAGAAAGGATAATTTACGTCGGCATTTTCTCGAGAAGCACACACAACACGCTGGTGGCCGAAGGGGAAAGCATTAAATTCTTTTTTCTCATCAATTCTCTTTATATTAAAATTAATTTATTCTAGAGTATAATTAGAAGTAAATATGTCCATTTGTCAATGTCTTAATAATTTGTTGTAATATTTTGTAAATTGAAATTTTGTAATAAAGGTAAAATTTATTGCATACTTTTTTTTGTCTGCTATATGGCATGATGCTGTTTTTACTAACTTTTCTAATGATTTGTTTCTTTTTTTTTTAGAAATTATGAAGAATTTTTTTATTTTTCTATTTAGTAGTTGTTGAATTAATATTTAAAAATCGTTTGTTGTGAACAGGATGGATTGAGGATGAGATTTGGCAAAGGCATGAAACATTTGGAAGTAATTTTGAACAGCAAACATATCAGTGCAGTGCTTGTGGGCAATCTTATACTTGGTTGCACAATTTGAAACGTCATCAATTAAAATGTGGCAGCAACAAAGAGGCTAAATATCAATGTCACATGTGTAGGAAAAAATTCTTCAGATCCGATTATTTGAAAATTCATCTGAGAAGCGTGCACAATGCGCATCCGCGTCGAAGGCGTCGATACAACAGTTAATTTTTGGTATTTTTTCTTATCAGGTCTTTGACTTTTTATTTTTGCACCAAATACTGCCACTAGACGGAATAAACGTTTGTATAGTTTATTATGCAATTATAGGCGTTAACTTTGAATAGTAATTATTGATAATAATTAATTATTATTGATAATAACTATTGGTAACAATTATTATTGATGATGACTATTGGTAATAATTCACTGTAAAAAGAAGTGTGTTACTGGAATGCACTTCAAGTGCATAAATGATGTCCCAGATCTGAACACACTTTGAAGTGCATTACCCTCATGCATTTTGGTCACGAGTCTAATGTATTTCACTGTTTTATGCACTTCAAAGTGCATAAAAATTTGAAGGCTAAATGCATTAAAACACACTTCTTTTTACAGTGTTGTTATTGATAATTATTAATTGTAACAGTAGAGATATAAAGAAAGGCGGATAGAAAGAGTCAGAGTTTACCTAACGTCCCCTCTTCTTTCTCTATCTAGCGACGCATGCGCGAAACAACTGCGCTTGCGCCTCACTCATTGGTGGGAAAATAGTGGCGCAAGCGCAGTCGCTCCCCGTGACTCTCGCGCATGCGTCGATAGAGAGGGAAAGAAGAGGGGCCCGTTAGGAACAAACCTCTTCGATTATCCACCACTGCAACACTTATCAACATCTAATTAATTTTTTTTTTCCCTCGTCTCCAAACTATTTTTTCCGTTTCTTCACATTTTATTATTATTATTGTTAAAAAATTATTTTGTGACAAAATAAAAGAAACCAAATAAAAAAAAACGACTTGCATCATTGTGATTATTTATCATCCACTCTGTTTCGCATGATTGTTTTTAAATTGAAATTATTTTTTTTTTATTATTGCAATAAATGAAATGTGTTTATTAATGGTGAATTTTTGTTTCTTTCAGATCCGTTTGCTTATGTTGATGTTGCGCACAGAATCATTGAGAGATTACAGCATCCACGTCGACGTCGTGGGACGTATACGCCGCCGGAACAGCGACAATTTTTTTGCTCCGCGTGTGGCAATGGCTATAAATGGAAAATCAGTTTGAAAAGACATCAACGACTTGAGTGCGCTAAACAGCCAAAGTATTCTTGCAACATATGTGGAAAATTGTTTTACCGTCATTATTTACTGAGGGATCACATGACCAGTAAACATATTGTTTTTCAATAGAAGTTGTTTTAAAAGAAAAATATATATAAATATATATATAAATATGTATTAAAAAATGTATAAAAAATATATAAAAATTTGTATTAAGAAAAATATATATTAAAAAAAATATATATTAAAAAAATATATCTATTAAAAAATGTCCAAAGGATTAGATAAGAATAATGGTTCTAAAGAAATATTATTATATTTGTTTTTGTTTGATAATATATGACAATAAAAGGAATATTATTTTTATTTCGAAACTGTGTTTTATTAGGTTTATTTAATTTTTCCTCTCGTTTGATTCTTACTTCCTTCAATACTACATTTTTCTTTCTTACAGTATTCCTATTTTTTAGCTCCAGTTTTTCTTTTTCTTTCCTCTTTTTTAATATTACTTCTTTAGCTTTACTATTTTAAATTCTATTTCTTTAGTTTTACTTTCTTCAATTCTACTTCTTTAGTTTTATTTTCTTTACTTCCACTTTCTTTAGTTCCACATTTTTTTATTTATTTACTTTTTTACTTCCACATTTTTTTTATTTACTTTTTTACTTCCACTTTTTTTAGTTCCACATTTTGTCTATTTACTTTTTTAGTTACACTTTTTTAGTGTTGGTTCTTTTTTTTTTGCTTTTAGGTCTATTTAGTAATGTTCAGCAACAATTGCAGGGGCAACATGTACAACAGCAGCATCAACAAATACAAGAACAAAAATTACAACCGCAATGTCAGCAAGTACAACTACAGGAGCAGCAATTGCAACAACAACAGCATTATCAAAAAAGTGTTCCAGTGATTCAGAATAATTCTTCATCAACACGGAAAATTCTTCCCAAGCCAGCAAACACAATGGGCTTGACGACTGTTCTTGTTCCATCGGCTTATGGTGGACAGACAAAAATTGCATACATGAATGTGCCAAAAAATATGTTTGATCAAATGTATCCCATGCGGCAATCGCCATTATTGAAAATCAATGTTTGCGAAAAATGCAAAAGAGTTTTTACCGATCAATCTCTATTTATGCAGCATGTGCATAATTGTTTTTTTTCGGATAATTGGAGACAATAATTTAATTTATTCGAAGATGAAAATTAGAATTTGTTTTTTGGGAAAATATATATAAATATATTTGAATACTGTTACCCTGTTTGTATAATGAGAAGCACTAATATTGTTGTTGATATAATTTCATGTAAAATTTATATATAATGTTCAAGAATTTAATTCATTATTAATTAAGAATTCATTTATAATTATCTGTTCTTGTTTTATTAATGATGAATTTAAAATTAATTATGAATTTATAATTAATTTCTAATCAATAATGAATTTATAATTAATAATTAATTTCTAATTAATTAATTATTCCACAGTTTATAATTTATACAATTTGTATATTTTCTAGTGGTTCTATTTTGAATACCTCAAAAATTTGATTACCTATTTCATTTATTTCCAAATGATTCAATTAGATTCAAAAAGAAGAAAGGTTTAACAAAATTTTTTTAACCTTTGCTGTTTAAATTATTACAAAAAAGAATTTTGTTTTTGTTTTTCAAGTTGCATCAATATTGTTTTACAATTACTTATAGAAGCCTTATTAAATGTTAAGAAATATTAATTTGTTGAATAAATTTTAAAAAAACAATAATTGTGTCTTATTTTTGTTGTTTTTGTTGATGGGAAATTTAAAATTATCAATGCAAAATGTACACAATTAACTAAATTTTATTTGTCAATTTTTAACAAATCTTGGAACATTGAAATCTAATAATAATAATAATAATAATAATAATAAGAAACGTAGGTTATTGTTTTGACTCTTGGTATTTACTAATTTTGTACAGTGTATAAAAAACATTCTTCTTCTACTTCACTATTTTTGTTTTACATCTGTTTTGAAGAAAAAAATTCGATTCAAATAACATTCAATTACGTTTTACTTTTAAAATTCGATTCAAATAACCATGTAATAATATTTATGTTTTCACATTCAAAACTCAAAGAAAAAAAGAAAAATTCACTGCACTTTAAATTAATCATTAATCGATGGACTTTTGTTTTTAGATATTCGTTACACGAGATCTTGGAGTAATTATGAGGAAGGCAAGAAAAAAGAGAACGCACGTAATTTTGTGCGATTTAAAAAAAAGCATGGCACTCTCATTATGTGCTCGCAGTGCAATAAATGTTTCTCAAGAATTGACAGTTTACGAAGACATGTAAAATACACCTGCTGCAAATCGATGTAGAAAAGAAAAATATTTTCAAAAACTACAGCTTACAATTTTTATTAATTTATAATATTTAAATTTAAAAGAAAAGTACAATTTTTTTGTATTATTATTATTATTAATTATATTTGTATATTGTACATTGGGAGATGAAATAAATAAAGTACTACATCTATCATATATTGGAGAATGGTATAATTTTCAATAAAATGTTTGAATAAAGTTTTAAAAAGTGTTAAAAGTCTAAAATAGTGTTTAAAAGTGTAAAAGTCGAATTACTATTTTAATTCGATGTTAACTGGGAATATTGTTGTTAGTACTTTTATTCAATATTATTTGAATTTTGGCTACAATTATTATTAGGTATTAGAAATTATTATTAGGTATTTCAAATTGTTATTAGGTATTTCGAATTATTATTAGGTATTTCAAATTATTATTAGGTATTACAAATTATATGTGGCTAAAAGTTTGTCTTTGTCTCCTAGCGCATGCGCGATCGTCGCGACAGGCAACTGCGCCTGCGCCACTGGCTCTTTCATTGGCTGGAAAATAGTGGCGCAAGCGCAGTTGCCTCTCGCGACGATCGCGCATGCGCTAGGAGACAAGGACAACAGAGGGGCCGTTAAGTACACACTGACTTAAGTTAATGATAACAATTAACATTGGAAATTACTATTACTATTATTATTGCTGTTGTTACAATTATTTTTTCTATTATTACAATAATTATTTCTATTATTACCATCGTTATAATAATTATTACTATTATTTTTACTACTGCTACTACTACTATTATCATTAATATTTTTTATTTATTAGTATTAATATTTTTATTATTATTATTATTATTATTATTACTATTATTATTATAACTATAATAATAATTATTATTATTACAACTACTTTTATTATTATAACTATAATTATTATTACTATTATTATTATTATTAAAAATATTATTATAAGTATTATTATAATTCAGTGCCATCAAATCGATCTAATAAAACGTGTTTCAATTTTGTTTTCAGGTTACGAAACCTCCGACGAATACAGCGCATTGTGGATGCTTGAAAAAAATACACAAAATCTTGAATTGAATTCACAAACATTGCCCGGTATACGAAAATCCTATCGTTGGAAATTAACTGGTTTGGACCGTAACTACGAGTCAAATATGGGAGCATCATTCTCGCAGGACGCGGGAAAAATGGTTCGCGCACAATTGTCCGAATACATTTGTTCCGATTGTGGTAAAAAATACAAATGGCTAGACAGCTTGAAAAGGCATCAACGAGTTGAATGTGGCAATAAGCAGAAGAAATTCTCATGCCACATGTGTGATAGAAAATTTAAATATCGTTATGAAATGCGCAATCATTTATCACTGCATCACGGTGTTATTTCGCAGAATTAGAACAACAACAACAACAAATTACTCCTATTTTTAAACGGAATTAATTAGAAAACAGAATTTAAAGAACAAAAAAAAATCGAAAAGGAATTGAAAAGTTTGAAAAGGAATTGAAATGTTTGAAAAAGAATTGACTTAATCTACCGAAGATGGAAATTGTTCATAAATAATTTCGGGAATAGTCGAAAATATTTGCAATATTATTATAGTTGTTAACGATTAAGTTTAGTAGGTTTTAGCATTTTCTCGAAATTAAAAAATTGTTCCTAATTTATTGAAATCAAGAGATCGTCGGACTTGTGGATTCCAAAAATTTGTAAAATACTAGATACGAAATAAAATTCCACTTAGAAATGTACATTTTGCAAAAAAAAAAACTTTGCGTTATTTTTTAAACCATAAAAACAAAATACAATGAAGCATTTATTTTGTTTCTCAAAATAAACTCGTGACTGAAAAGTATTTTTTTTTTTTTTTTTTGAATCCAAAAAATATGTGTTTCCTCTTTAGTGCTTTTGATGGTGACTGGTAATGAAATATCCACTGTCTCTGTGTTCTCGTACATTTATTTCTTTTTGTTACGTCCTAGTTTATGGTTTTTGAAAATTCTAAATACAAAAAAACAATTGGCCATCAAGGAAAAAAAGTAATAGGTACAATATTTTTGTTTCACCTTTGGGCAAAAGAGAAAAAAAAAGAATGTTCCCCTGACGATGATAATAATAAAATTGGAAATTTTTCTTCTTTTCAGATGAAACATCGACATCGTCGTCGAATTGGACAATTGATAAGTTCTATCAGTATCAAACATTGTATTTTCAAATGATGGCTAAAAATCAAAGAACAGAGGCTGTTATTTCTGGGATAATTAATGATCAAATTAAAAATGAAATTGAGGATAAGGGACAGCAATCGAATGGCAATAAAGTAAATTCAGAGCAACAGAAATTAAAAAATCCCGTATCACGATCTTGTGGTTATATGGGTTATTCGTGTCCACGTTGTGGTAATACTTATACAAGAACACACTCTCTAAATAGACACGTGAATTTTGAATGTGGTATTGAGCCGAAATTTCAATGTCCCATTTGTCAGAAAAAATCGAAGCACAAACATAATCTTTTGATTCACATGCGAACGCACAAGAAGTAAAAAAAAAAGTAAATTTCAAAAAAAAAAAATTTACTTTTCTCTTCTTGTTCCATGTGCGATGTTAATTTTTTTTCTATTTTGAATCCCTCTCACAGTCACTTTTTCCACGCTAAAGGAATTTTTCGTAACCAATCGGATGTTACGGTAGATCTTCAAACTGCTTTGGCAATCTAAATTTTTTTTAAAAAGACTTTTTTTTGGTTCATTTTTTTTGGTTTATTTTTTTTAGGATTATATTTTTTGTTTGTATTTTTTTTGTTTTGATTCGCCAATGACGGGGGAAAAAGGCTCATTTGACTGAATATGGAGGGAGAGAAAGAATTCATTTTGTGATTTGTTCAATATTAAATATTGAGAAATTTCCAAAAGTGGTTGAAAATCAATTTTGTTAGCAGTTTAATGTTAAAAAAAAAGGTTTCGTTAACGAGGAGCGTGAAATTTGGCACTTAATGCAGGCACTAGTGCCGCAACTTTGTGATAAAAATAACAGGAACCTCGAAATGTTATACAGATATAATATATTTAAAACAAAAAATTACATAATCGTTATGTAAATTTTGTGTGTAATTACGCGAAAGTGAGGACACAATATTAATTTACAAATTTACAAAGTTACAAAAAAAACTGTAAAGAGTATTCTAAAGTGATAAAAAAAAACTTTCGGTACCCTAGAAAAAAATCAACATAATTTTTTTTTATTTTTGTTAACTTTCCCAATTAGGGTCTCCGAAAATATACAAACTGGATCAATTCACAAATAAATTTTTCCTTTTGTGAAAAAAATCCCCACGTTTCGAATAGATTGCATCAGAACAAACTGAAGTATTGCAGGTAAAAGTAAACACTATATCTACAACTGCCAAATGAAATGTATACTAATTTAATTTTGTTATTATCATTCTGTATCAGAGTATATTAAATAAACTAATTCGTTAATTATTTTTTTTTGACATTTTGTTTTAATAAAAAAAAACGAAAAATTAACTGTATCTGTTCACCTTTGTTTTGTGTGTGGTAATTTGAAAATATTGCTAATCGTCTTTTTTCGAAGAACAAAAAAATCCTCTGGCATGAATGAACATTTAATTTTTGAATTTTTTTCCCAATTGTATTTTTTTTTTAATTCACGCTTTTTTTGAATAATTTTTGTTGTTGAATAATTAAGCGAACATTTTTTTGAGAATTAATGAAGCGCGAAAAGAAAAATTTCTGTCTTTTCTTTTTTTTTGTTAATGGAAATGATTTTAAAATGTTTCAGTTTGGAAGAAAGCTAGAAATGGAGATGATGGCCCACCTTATTTATGTCCAAGATGTGGGAGATCTTATACACATAAATGTAATTTAAAACGACACTGGCGTCTCGAGTGTTCTGTACCACCCAGATTTCAATGTGGTAACTGCAATAAACGATTTAAGCACAGACATCATTTGAGAGATCATGAAAGAACGCATTTCTATAATGTTTATGAAAAATTTGACACACAAAATTAGTTCTCCCTTTTTCTCCAATGGAAAACAATTTTTTTAATTGTAAAACAATTTTTTTATTGTGAAACAATTTTTTTTTACTGGGAAACAATTTTCTTTTCCTTCTGTTTCACAAAATGTTCTGATTTGACGGAAGAGGAAAAAATCGCAGTGCTGTGCAATTATGTACCTGTTGCTTATATTAGTTCAAAATGATACGAAATTAGTTTTTTTTTATTCTTGCATATTTTTATAATCCACAATTTATTGTAGTCATTTGCAGTAGTCACTATAAGACATTTATAAATAATTTTTGTCGTACTTATATAGGTATTTGTGCAGAATTTATAGTAGTCATTAATGCATAATTTATAGACGCTTCAATATTTATGCATTTAAATTCATGATATGTGGAAAAAAAAAAATATTTATACGAAATAAACAGTTGAATATTTACTATATTTTAAAAAGTAAAATGTTACAAGTTTCCAAATAGCTTAAGAACAATATTACTGTACTATTTTAAAATTGCGAAATGTTATTCTTCTATTTTGATTTTCTAAATAGAAAAATAGGGGACGCGAAACAATTAAAAGAGCGTCAGAGCGATAGAAAGAATTTCTAACGGTCCCCTTTTTTTGTTTCTTGACGCATGCGCGCGGTAACTGCGCTTGCGCCACTATTTTCTACCAATGAACGTGGCGCAAGAGTTGTTGATCCGCGCATGCGTCACTAGGGAGAGAAAAAAGAGGGACCGTTAGGCACACTCTGTCTCTTTCTCCCCGTCTGACGCTGTCTATTAACACTCGCTTCCTTTCTTTTTCTTTCTCATTTTTACAAAATAATAATAAAATCTTCAGATAGAATATAGTAAACTATCAACTATCCTGTTTAATCTTGCACATAGAAAAGTGTATAAAAAAAAATTTGGTTATATTCTTGTATTATCAAAGCCAAAGAAAAAAAGCACACATGTATCAAGTATTCAATATTTTTGTACACATTGACGTTTAAAAATATGAAAGATGTTTAAATAATCGTTTCTCTTTCAAAGAAGAAAAAAAAGTATATAATGTGCCAAATATTAAATTTAAAAAAAAATAGATATTAACTATTACTAAACTAAGATAAACTACACTAGATATTTATTACTATTTAATTATGAATATTATCAAGTATTAAATAATATATATTTATTTGTCCTTATATTTAAGTTATAAAAAAAGGCCATTTCCTTGTGTCAATAAACTAAATATTAATCTAACAAAAAATTTGTTTTCTTTTGCATTATTTGTTTGTTCCATTTTTTTTTTTTGTTTTAATAAAAAAATGTCCTTGTGTGTAAAAATAAATTCTTTGTTTTTGATCGAAATATAACTTGTGAATTGTATTTTGGATTTTTGTCATTAATATTTTTGTAATTTTCTTTTGTTTTCAGTTCTACTCTATGACATGACGCAAGAAAAGGAGTCGACAAATAATTTTTTCATTTGCATTAACTGTGGAAAAAGCTACACCTACTCTAGTTGTCTGTACAGGCACATTAAATATGAATGCGAAAAAAATCCACGATTCAAATGCCCCTATTGTAAATATATTTCTAAGCGGCAATCTAATGTTAATGCACACATCAGAAATGTACACAAAAATTACGAAATTTATGTCATTGACACGGAATTAATTTAAAACGAAATCTTTTTTCAAAAATGTAAAAACAATTTTTCTTTTTGCTTTCACAAAAAAAAAATTTTATTTCAATCTATTTTGAAAATTACCGCTTGTATCCAATAAAAATATGTAAATAAAAATATCAAATAGTTTATTAATCGAAAATTCCCCACTTTTGTAAATATTTGCTTTTTACTTTTTCAGTTTTTTATGTTTCAAAATTTTCCGAATTGCTTTAATAGAGAAAATTTTTTGAGAAAATATATGTAGTTTTACTGATTTGATGTTATTTTTATTTGCTTTCAGTTTGGGATGACGCGGATCCATTGGCATTTGATTCGGAGATTGGTTATCATCATCATCATTTAGCAGATAGTGCAGGAATCAATCCACCTGGTAATGTTTGCAAAAATTGTGGTAAAACTTATAAATTTAAAAAATTATTGATTAGACATTACACTTATGAATGTTTAAAAAATCCACGATTTATGTGTTCGTATTGTTTGAAGAAATCGAAACGACGTGAAAATCTCATTAGTCACATAAGAAATATGCATCCTGGTTTTGAAATTGCTGTCATTGATACTGAGGCGAATACATTTATGTACTGATTGGGGGAAATTTGTTTTTGGAAAAATAAAATATAGTTTTTTTTGCTCTACTTGAAGAAAAGAGTAGTTAAATTTCTTTTATTTTCAGGGTATATTTTTCCTTTCGATTTTATTTATCAGAATAATTTTTTTTTTCCTATTCTTTCGATAACTAAATTTTTGTTGTAAATTATGGATTTTTAAACTCGAGGAAAAAATCCTCCTTTTCCCTTCGATTTTATTTAACAAAATAATTTATATTTATTTTTCCTATTCTTTCGATAACTACTTTTTTTTTAATTGTAAATTATGGATTTTTAAACTCGAGGAAAAAATCTTCCTTTTCCCTTCGATTTTATTTAACAAAATAATTTCTATTTATTTTTCCTATTTTTTTGATAACTACTTTTTTTAAAATTGTAAATTATGGATTTTTAAACTCGAGGAAAGAAATGTATATAGACGCAAAAAGATTTTCTCTTTCTCTGAAATCGCTTATCCAATTTTTCAGTTTGAAAAATTAATTTGTTAAAATTAATTAATTAATTAATTTTAATAAAATTTAATTAATAAATTATTTTAATAAAATTTAATTAATAATTTTAATTTAATTGTAATTTTAATAAAATTTAATTAATAATTTTAATTTAATTGTAATTTTAAATTTAATTTATTGCAATTTCCTTGTTACAGAACACGTAGTGATCGATTCTAAAGAGAAAAAGAAGCGATTTGTGAATAGTGTTCAAAATAAATATCTAACTAGCGGAAGCCGTAAATGCTGTCATAAATGTGGAAAGAGTTATAAGTACGCGACCCATCTTAAATTCCACATTAATTACGAATGTGGAAAGCCACCTCGCTTTCAATGTCCATATTGCGTTTCAAAGGAATACAAATGCAAACGCAAGTCAAATCTCTATACCCATATACGACACGTCCATCCCGGAAGGGACGTTTTTGCATTAGAATTAGAAATATAATTATCAATTTAACTAAAAACATCTACAATAAAAAAAAAGAAAATTGTACAATTTAATGAAAAAACAGAAGGAAAAATTTTTCCACTTCCTCAAATATCCGATTAGTTGTCTTAATTTCCAAATAAATATTTCCCACCAACAAATAATTTTTTTCTATTTCATCTGAGTAATTTTTATTCAATTTTTTTTTGTCAAATCAATTCCATAGGAATAAATATTTTTCAACAATAAAATAAAATTTCAACAATAAATTCTAATTAAAGACAATTAATCGTTTATTTGATTGCAATTATTAAATGTTTTTCTTCAGTGTCAAAATTTTAGCCACGTGTAATTTTTTTACGCAATATTATATTGTTTAGAAAAAAACATGTTAATTAGATTATTATTATTATTTTTACCTGGATTATTGTTAACTTGCTGTGGGAAAATAATTGTATTTTTAGTTTTAAAAAAAGTATTTCCATATAGTGAAATAAATATAAAATGGGTATTAATTCTACGGCACTGGTTTAATGGCATAATTGTTTATTTACTACTACTTAATTTTGAAAAATATGTCCACACGTTGCTATATTATATTGTGAAAAAAAAAATTTATAATTGTTCGTAGTTTTCATGAACGTTTATTATTTGACTGATGAGCATTTTTTTAATTCTATCACAACTGCGTACACATTATATAATCAATATATTTTGTTAAAAATAAATAAACATTTTTTGAAAATATCATTTTATTTTATTTTCTCGTCTAAGATGTGAAGTATTTTTATATGGTGCCCTGTTAATAATTTTTTAGTTTGGATTTTGATGTGAATAAAAAAATAAGACTAATTATTATAAAGCGTCAGGTCGATAGAAAGAGACGGAGGGTGCGTAACGGCCCCTATTTTTTCTCTCTCTAGCGACGCATGCGCGATTGGCCTGAGGACAAAATAATAAGCAAATAAAACAGTAGATTAGTGGAAAAAGAAAACAAAAGGTAAATAAGTAGAGAAAACGAAAGGTAAATACAAAATAAAAACAAAAGGTAAATAAATAAAAGAAAAAGGTAAATAATTAAATAAAAGGTAAATAAATAACATAAAAAGGTAAATAAAAAACAAAAAGTTAAATAAGTAATAAATTAATAAATAATTGAAACAAAAAATAAATTAATAAATAAAGTAGTAATTTTACAAAAACTTTTCTGTATATAAAACTTACCACTCTGTAACATGCTTTGCTTTCGTATAATAAATAAAATGGTTCAATTTTTTCCCACTATTTTATGTTTAAGAGATAAAAAAAATTGTTTCTAATTTTTTTGGAATTTGTCATTAAAATTGAATTTTATTTTCTTTTTCAGATTATTACTATCAACAACAGCATGAATCGTATTCGGCAATTCCCTATAGCGATCACGTTCTTGAGAAAATTGAAGAATTTGTTGTTTCGAGTACAAATAAAAGATCGTGAGTAATTCATTATTTTATTATTATTATTATTGTTATTATTATTATTATTATTATTATTATTTTTGTTATTATTATTTTTATTATTATTATTTTTTGCAATTTATTATCCATTTTATAAATTTTTCGTCTTTCGAAAAATTGAAAATGGAAAATATTAATGAATTTTTTTGTTTACAGCAGAAGAGTACGTGGTCGTTGTAAAGTGTGCTATGAATATTGGAAAAGACAATTGTCAAGTAGAGAGGCGTGCAGCAAAGGAATTAGAGTTTCCACTTATTGTCGAACGTGTCCCGATAAACCGTTTCTTTGCACAAAATGCTTCGGGCCATATCATGGAATTTTTCAAGAACTTATGGGTTGAATATCGAATATAGTCGAATATAAATAAAAAAAGTATATAAAAAATAAATTTAAAAAAAATAAATAAATAAACGAAAGTAAATATAAAAGAAATTAAAAAGAAATAAAAGAACTAAATAAAAGAAAGTAAATAAAAAATAAATAAATAAAAATGAATAAAAAAAGTAAATAAAAAAAATTAATAATTAATAAAAGAAATAAATAAAAAAAGCAAATAAAAAATAAATTAAAAATAAATAAACTAAATAAAACTGTAAAGAAAGTATAAATAAGTATAAAAAAGTATTTAAAAAGTATAAAAAACGTGGAAAAAGTATGAAAAAAGTCTAAAAATAAATAATGAAAAAAAGGTTATGAAAAGAAAAAGACGACAAAAATTATTCAGAAGAAAACAAAATATGGTAAAAATAAAATACGAGAAAGTTAAATAAAAAATTAAATGTGAAAAATCTAAATATAAAACATTTAAATGCGACTAAATAAATTATAAGTAAATAAAATAAAAATATAATAAATACAGTCGAATTAAATACAAAAACTATAAATAAGGTGTTAAGAAATATTAATTTATTGTTGGAAAAAAATAATATTGAACTTTTTTTTGTTATGAATCGGTCAATAGATGGAAAAATTTTTCTTTGTCATAAAAATTAATTTTCAATGTATTATGACGAAAAAATTCTCTACTTGCTTTAACCAAAGTGTATGTTTAAGATTTGTTCAAATAAATGTTGATTTATAAACAAATTCACAAATTTCAAAATACTAATTCCTAAATCCCCGTCCAACAGAATTAATGCGAGGAAAACTATTATTTTGTAGATAAAATTTTCTATTTATTATTAATATATTTTTTTTTATTTTTTATTAATTTTGTATTAATTATGTATTATTTTGTATTATTTTTTAATCAATTTTTAAATCAATTTTTAAATCAATTTTTTATTAATATTCTATTAATTATTATTTTTATTTAACTATTATTAACTATTATTAATTATTATTAAATATTAATATAAATATTACTTTATATTAAGTCAGTACTAATGACTTTTAGGTACAAATTGGTAAGTTTTTTTAAAAAATAAATCCTAATTTTCATAATAATAGTTTCGTTATCAAATCATCAATTCACTATCATACATTCAAATTCAGCTTCTATTTCGGTTTTTCTCCACCTGAACATATTTTTGATCAGTTTTCAATTTTCTCTAAACAAACATGTATTTGTTCACAGATCAATTTCAATTCTTCGATAGTCCAATTGACATTTTTTCTGCGAGAACATATCACGATCACATTCTTGTCAAGTTGGAAGAATTTGTTTTCTCAAGTTCAAACAAAAAATCGTGAGTATCAAATTTCATTTAATAAATTATTTCAATAAGAAAATTAAAAAAAAATTTTTTTTGTTTCTTCCATTATTTCTTATTTAAAAAATAATTATTAAATAATCAATAATTAATTATTCAGTTAAATGTTTAATTAAATTACATCGAAAAAATTATTGAAAACTTAATTGTTTCAATAATTATTTGTTAAATTCAATAAAACATTGTTCTCATCAGTATTTAATTATTTCAATAATTATTTGGTTCATTTAACAAAAAAATGATTCGATTTCAAAAATAAATTATTTAACAGCTTAACTTAATAAATAATTGTTGAATTGAGTTATTATTGAACTGAATAAATGAATCATTTTTCTAATTAATAATAATAGTTTTTTTTCTCGTAACTTTATTTTTAATTGTGAAAATATTATTAATGTGAATTTAAAAATAAAATTGAGTGTAATAATTTTATAATATATTACTTTCTTTTCTTCGTTTGCAGAAGAGTACGTGGACGTTGCAAGCTTTGTTACGATTATTGGAAGACTTTATTGTCCAGCAAGGATGCTTGCAACAAAGCAACTAAAGTGTCAACAGTGTGCAAAGGATGTCCAGATCAACCTTTCCTTTGCAAAAAATGTTTCGGACCCTACCATAAAATATAGGAAAATTTATTATACAATTAAATTAAATCTACACGAATAAAAAATAAAAAAAATACATGAATAAAGAAATATTATAATAAAAAATAATAATGCAAATATGTATGAAAATAAATATAAATATAAATGGGAATATATATATATATATATATATATATATATATATATATATAAATACATAAGTATTGAAATATAGAGAAAATATTCCTTAAAATAAACTAAGTTTAAAATTTTAATGTCAAATTCAATTTAAAAAAAAATGTTTAAAAAATCATCTTAGTGCAATTATTTTTTTCTTCTATTTTGGAATTACGATTTTTTGAAATCGTCAATTTTGTGACTAAGCTCGTCTTGAAGAAATTATAAATAAATGCTCTTTCCTCAAAGATTTTAATAAATAAATAAATAAATAAATAATTAAATAAGTACAGTTATAAAATCGTTTCAAAATGTATTTACACTCTGCGTTCAAAAATTTTATAAAATTATTCCGTAATTTCTTGTTTTTTCAATAAATTTAACAAATATGTAAAAAAAAATTATGTCATTTGAATAAAGAACGACTTGGAAATGTTTAATTCTCTTGTATAAAATTTATATAATATATTTCCATTATTTAATAATCTAAAATTGTTTCGACTATTCAAAAAAAAAACTCTATTTTTCCCAATGGAAAGTAAATTTAATGTAATTACTATTATGTTCGGCTTAAACCCGTTTAAAATAACAATTCCGACTGTTATTTTCAGTGTCAAGTTCGAAAAGGGGGAAAAAAATTTTTTTTTATTTTGTAGAAAAACGATAAATCGCTAAAAAAATTCGGTCTCATCGATTTTTAACAAATTGTAGTAAAAAATAAATAAAATTATTTTTAAAAAAAGTAGAAACCAAATAAAATTACGAAACAAGAAAGTAAAAAATAAATGAAATACTTCCTCTATATGAGGAAGTAATAGAAAACAAATAAGTAAAAAAAATAAATAAAATAGAAAACAAAAAAGTAAAAATAAATAAAATAAAAAACAAAAAAGTAAAAACCATTTGTAAGATTAAAAAAGGTGTCAAGGAAAACTCAATGTGTATTAATAACATTTCTATTATTTAATCAAATTAAACAGTGTTAAATCACAAAATAACAATGTTATTTAATTATGCCTATAAAAAAATCTGTTAATTTAACTATTTCTTTTTAATTTTTCCAAAGGAAGCCAATAGGGAATTTAATTCTTAAGTTTCGAAACAAATTTTTTTTTTATAAATACATTTTTTTTAAATTCATTTTATTCCACAATTCATGATTTTTTGATAAAAATAATTGTAAAATCTTGTTGCAGAGTCGTCAATTCTTCTTGTTAACGTTCAGGGATCTTATGGTGAGAATGAATCGACGGGAATCAATAATCAAGAGAGTGGAAGTCAATTGAATTCATCATCAGGAACAGGAACATCGTCATCATGGTCATCGCATGCGGATTCACGTTCTTATAATGCGAATAGAAAAAAATTTTGCTGCCCCCGTTGTAATAGAGGTTACACGCGAATTTATGACATGAAAACGCACTATCAATTTCAGTGTGGTAAAGCGCCACGCTATCAGTGTCGCTATTGCGCTAAAACTGATAAGTTCAGTTCAAATATGTATAATCATGTGCGAAAAATGCACAGAAACGAGCCATTAGTCATTATAGATTTATTTAAACAATTATCGAGGACTAGTTACATGTAATATAGTTGATTTTTGGTTATTAATCAATTTTTGCTATAATATTAATTCGACAATTATATTTCAATTCGTAGTCCTCTATTTGGTGGAAATTTTCTTTTAGGGTTTATGCCACTTTTATGACATTTAAAAAATCGATTTTTGTTGTGATTAAAAAAAAAAAATTTCGTACCTAACGGCCCCTCTTTCTCTCTCTAGTGACGCATGCGCGGAGCGACTGCGCATGCGCCACTATTTTCCATCAATGAACGTGGCGCAAGCGCTGTCGCTCCGCGCATGCGTCACTAGAGAGAGAAAAAAGAGGGACCGTTAGGAACACTAACTAGTACATTCGTTAAACTCAAAATAAACAAATTTTGTTTCTAAAATACAAAAAAAAATTAAATTTATTATTACAAAATGTTAAAATGTTTAAAATTATTAATTATAATTTAATTATAATTAATTATATTAATTAAATAAATTATAATTAGTTATAATAATTATACTACAATTATAAGATCATTCAAAAAAAATTTAACAACATTTTATATACAGTTAAAAAGTGTTTTATTATTAAATTAAAAAATTTCTAAAATCAAAATAAACCATACAAAATGCAAAAAAGCAATTTTCAGCCCTGGAAACTAGGTACAAAACCCTAAAAAGAAAAAATTTTCGAACACAAACACTAATTTATTTAATTTAAAAAAAAAATGAATACGCAATTTGAAACTCTGTACAATGAGAAATATGTATATCAAAAAAAAAATATATATATATAATGATGGGGAGAAATTTTCTTTTAATTTGTCAAATATATTTGTAAAGCAATAATGACTATTTAGATTTAAAGAATAATAGATCTTAACTTTTTATTATAAAAAGTCACAAGAAAATTTTTGTAAATAAAATAATTAGGTATATGACATCTGTAGCAGTCGATAATGTAAAAATTCTTTTTATTTTTAAATGTGTACTTAATGTGAAATAAGAGATAAAAAAAACAACTATTTTTTGGGTTCAATAAAAAATTGCCTTTATCAATAACGTGCGTTGCGATTCAATTCAGTTCATTTGATTCACAAGTTTAGTATTTTTAATATTTTATTTAAATTTTTAAATTGATTGTAAATTGATATTTTCGTTTATGTTGTAATTTAATTTTACGCTACGATTACTATTTTGTTTGTAGTTTTTTTTCTATTCGTTCTAAATATGTAGTAGTTATTTTTATTTATATTATCATTTTTTTTATTATTACTATTTTATTATTATTTTTTTTATTATTACAATTTTATTATTATTACTATTTTTATTATTATTATTATTATTATTTTGATTATTTTGATTATTTTTATTATTTTTATTATTATCATTTTTACTACCTATTATTTTTTATTATTCTTCTTCTGACAATAATAAATTTTTTTTTATTATTATTATTTTTCTCGAGTACAGTGTGTAAAATTTGTTATTAAAAAATTTCAAGTTTCAGAGAAATTTTTTTTGTTTTAATCTCGAAAAAATGTCCAACTAACAAATATTTACTGCTTTTTGTTTCAGATATAAACTCGGGCTTGCTTCAAATTTCTCTAAATGCAGAAAGCTTTAGTGGCTATCAAAATTCAAGTTATGAAAATCCGGAGAGAAATTTCAAAAAATATCCTTGCCCCAATTGTCCAAGTGCTTTTACACGAAAAAATGGACTCATTTGCCATTTACGCTTTGAATGCGGTCAACCGCCACGATTTAAATGCCCCTACTGCGATTATAGATCGAAAAAATCTTCAAACGTTCAAAAACATGTTCGCATTAAACATCCAGGAGAGCCTGTATCGTATTTATTTATATAGCATAAATAATAATAATAATAATAATAATAATAATAATAACAATTAAAAGCCGACAGAAAAAACAAAATTTTATCACACTTGAAAATCAATATGCTTTTTGTAAAAAGAAAATACAACTAATATTGTTAAGAAGAAATAAAATATTTTTACCATTGAATGTTGTTTCATTGATAATTATTTTTCAAAGCAATTTTTTTCAAGGGAATATTTTTTTAGTATATATTTTTTTAAATATATATGTTATTTAAATATATGTTTTTTAACATATATTTATTTTAATTCACATTTTTTTCAATTCAATAATACATTTGCTTGTATAATTTTACTTAATGTAGAAAAACAAAAAAATACTCTTGAATTTGGTATTTGTTACTTATAAACATTTATTGTATAACAAATAATCATGTATTTCCTCTCAATGTATATTGCTTCTGAACTATGTTCTTAATTTACAAACTAAAATTGACAATATTTTCACAAAATCAAAAAATAAAACGAAAATAAAATATTAATTTACTTATTTTTTTTCTTTTAGATTACAGTACATCGATTGACGTGAAATTCGTTTGTCCACAATGCAAACGAAATTTCCGACGAATGAAAGGATTAAAGCAGCACATGACTTATGAATGTAATCGACAACCACGTTTCCAATGTCCATATTGTTGTCAACGTTCGAAACTTTTGTCAAATTTGTACAAACACGTGCGACGAATTCACGTGGGAAGTAAAGTCTGGGGCATTGATCTTCATCAGCAATGAAAGGAGTTTGTTAATTGAAATTCAGAAAATCTACACAAACATTTATGCTACCTCAGAAGTTACAAAAAAAAATATATATATATTTACGGACAAAAATTAATTTTTAATTTGGTAAAAATTGCAGTTCTTTCTCCGTGAAGCAAAATTTAGAAAAAAAATTCATTTTTATTAACGCACGAAACTTAATTTACAAAATTAATTAAAATAATTTTCATTAATGGACGAAACTTAATTTAAGAATTTAAATTATTTCGAATTATTCTCAAAAAAGTTTGTGTAAACACAAAAATTAGTAAACAAATTATTATTAGTTGAGTTATAGTGATGTGACATTTTTCATTGATATTATTAAAAATCTAAAACCAAATTCGTGTTCCTAAGATAGATCTGCGTACTTGTAAATTGTAATTACGTAAATTATTATTTGTATTTAAATTATAAAAATGCACAAACGATGTAAAACGAAACAATTATTGTAGAAAAATTGAATCTTTGATTAAAAAAAAAGATTTGGATAATTTGCTTTCTAAATCACTAAGTGGAACGGGTAAAAATTTCCACCAGTTCGCAGTAATTTTTATTAATGAAACTTAAAGAAATAAACATCCAAGGGAGGAATTGCTGATCGTACAAGGTCGCCATGGTAACATGTAAGAGTAAGAGAGACGGAGAGTTCTTTCAGTTCACTCACTCTTATACGTTGCCATGGCGACCGCGCACGCGCTCCACAAGAATCCATATAACCAACAAAAATAAAATTGAACTTAGTCGAAAAAATTTACAAAAACTTGGTGGAAGTGTTTACTATTTAGATTATTGTTGGACTCTTTTTCAATTCAGACCAACTTGAAGTTTGAAAATAATATATTTGTATAAAAAGCAAAAAGAGAGGAAATTTTTCTGTTTGAAAATTTTTCCTTTTTTCAAACTATGTACTTAGTTAAGGTATAAAAATTATTAAGTGATTGTCATTAAATTAAATTAATTGTTAAATAAACAATTTGATTTTAGTTATTTTGTAAACAAAAAAATAATAATCTACTATCCTTTTTACCCTTACTACTTTTAATTTGCTTAAAAATATTCTTTCTTTTTTGGAAAAACATTTTTAATTTTCCCCCTTCTTTTGAATTTATTTTTCAGATGAAATTTTTAATACCGGAATAATGGACTGGTCAATAGCTACGCAAACATATCTTAATTTGCGAAATTCATCGGAAGGGATGAAAAAATATCCATGCCAAAAGTGTTCTAGTGTTTTTAGTCGTAAGAATGGACTCGTTTATCATGAGAGATTCGAATGCTCACAGCCACCTCGATTTTGTTGTCCCTATTGTACATACAGATCACGACACGTTTCCAATACACGAAAACACGTTCGAACACGTCATCCTGGCGAGGAATTACAAACGATTGATATTTGTCAATTTATCACTTAAAATATTATTTTTCCTTCAAAAAAAAAAAAAAAGAAAATATTTATTGTACCATCATTTTTGACAAAATAAAGTAATTTACATCTTGTACATTTTATATTATTCTACATCAACCACTAATTTTTGGGTAAATTCTCATCAAGTTACTATATAGTCTATTTAGAAAAAAAAATACTTTTGGGTTTATTACAAATTAAAATTATAAAAAAAAAATTTTCCCGGGTAAAAATTTGCTTGGAACTAATTTTCAATAACTGTTTTCAGATTATTTGAACTACAATGGAGCACGAATTTATGCAGTGACGGATGCAACTGGAAGAAATAAATTTCCCTGTCCAAAGTGTTCTAGCCAATTTACAAGAAAGGACAATTTGCAGAATCATTTACGTTACGAGTGCTCGCAACCACCGAGATTTAACTGTCCCTATTGTTCCTATATCACTAAGAATTCATCAAATGTTCGCGCTCACGTTCGTAGAATTCATCCGGGCAGTGAAATTTTTGTCGTTGACGTCACTAAAATCTATGCTTCACAATTGACGGAAAATTTAAATTAGAAAAATTTGTTTTTTTTTTATTTATTTGTATATAGATAATTATAATTAATCTGGCCGTTGTACAATAAATTTTACAAAAAAAAGGATGTTAATATTTTTATACTGTATTAAAATATTATTAGGGTTAATTTTAGTTACAATGTCAACATTTTTTGTTGTTTAAAGAAACTTGTGGAATTAGAAATGATTAAAAATTTGTAGATTCAACGAAGTGGGGCTAAAATGGAAATTTTCTAACGGCCCC
This sequence comes from Leptopilina myrica (nomen nudum), assembly GCA_032872475.1. Lineage (NCBI taxonomy): Eukaryota > Metazoa > Arthropoda > Insecta > Hymenoptera > Figitidae > Leptopilina > Leptopilina myrica (nomen nudum). Next base: position 14,859,740 of record CM065458.1, on the reverse strand, counting down.
TCTTCTTTCCTTGTCAAATGACGCTTGCGCAGAACTCAAGGACGAGTAGAAGGGGAAAAAAGACCCGCGCCTGCGCATTTCTTTTTTCCCCTTCTACTATTTTTTAATAATGAATAAGTAAATAAATTTTACGCACTTCCAAGAAAAGTAGCTAAAATGCAAAAAAAATAGTAAACTTATTTATTTCCTACTAATTTTTAACAGTAAATAAATAAATACGAGGAACTTCTAAGAAAAGTATTTAAAATGCAAACCAACAAAACTAAGTAAAAATAAAAACTGAATTAATCAGTGTTTGGTTACTTAAAAAATTAATGACGTTTGGAAAATATTATTAATAAACATTAAAGGATTCATTTTTATAGAAAAAAATTCTTTTTCTTTTATGCTAAAATAAATAAATTCTTAACATTTTGTTGAATATTATAGTATTTGAAATAAGCGCGCCAATTTCTACCAATGAGACTTACTGCTGATGCGCAAGCGCTATTAGACAAAGAAAGAAGAGGGGACTTTAGAACACTATCTGTCTCTTTCTGCAGAGTTGATTCAAATCAATTGAATTAATAATAATATTATTATTAATAAAAATAATTAATAATATTATCACAAAATACATGAAATCACTCACATTTTGCCCTAATTTTTTTCTCCTCAGCATTTACATTAAAATAAAAATTCTTTTCTACTTTACTAAATTTTGCAATAAAAATTTTCGTTTTTCTTTTCCCTTTCCGTAAATCCACGCACGTGAAATTTAAAAAAAAATTGTCACTAATAATTATCCTAATATTTTGAACGTTTAAATGAGCAAAAAAAATTTTTTTTTAAATTGACGCAAATAGAAAAAATTAAAAATATGACATTTTTTTGGTTAGAAATGCAAATTTTTCTTCTACTTGTAGGAAAAAATATTTTATAGTGAAATTTGAATTAAAGTCTGAAAAAAAAATTGTTCCCTCATTTAAACGTTCCAAACTTTTTTCCACGATAATCGTAAATTTGTTACTTATTTTAGAATTCATTGCTCTAAAATGAAAAAATGTTTTTTATGTAAAAAAAAATGAAATTGTCACTGTAAAATAAAGAAGTTTAATTGAGTAATTTTTTATTTTTATTTCATTTATAGTGGAAAATGAAAATAGTTGTTAAAAATAGTTCGTAGAGAATTTAAATTTAGCAATAATTGTTTGCAACACAGAATTCAATAATTGGGAGAAAAATTTACGAAAATGAATTTCCAAACGAATTTTTCGATTGGAAATAATTATTTAAAAATAATTAGCAGAAAATTTATATTTAACATTATTCTTGTTTTTATTTATTAATTTTATTATTTAACAATTATTTGACAATTATGTAACAATTATTTAACAAGTACTACATAACAATTTTTGCAACATCGAGTTAAAAATAGTGAGAAAAATTTCGAAAAATGCATTTCCAAACGAATTTCCAATTAAAAATAATTGTCAAAAATAATTAGCAGAAAATTTATATTTAACAATCATTTTTGAACAACCGATTTTAATTGTGAAAAAAAATTTCAATTTCCAAATGTATTTTTAATTAAAAATGTTAAGAATAATTAAAAAAGAAAATTTATATTTAACGATAATTTTTCCAGACTGAAATGAATGGAAAAAATAGAAATATGCAAATAAATTTCCATAATAATTCTCTAATTTCCAAAAAACAAGTCCACATAAAAATAATTGTAAAAAATAACTCAGAAAATATTTATATTTAACAACAATTTTTCTAGACTGAAATGAATGGAAAGAATTATAAATATGCAAATAAATATCCAAAATAATTGTCCAAATGAATTTCCAAACAAATTTCCGAATAAAAATAATTCTTTAAGAAACAAATTCCGAAAATATTTAGATTTAACAAATAATTTTGTGCAACAACTAAAATAAATTGTCATGTGTGAAAGAACCTAAAAAAAATAATCTTCTAACAGAAAATTAATTGAATAATAACTTTTGTAAAAACTGAAATTATTCCTTTTTCTCTAATATCACGACTAATTGTTTCAGATTGCGATTATGTCTTCGTTAATGTGACAGCAAGTGAAAATAACTCAGAAGCATTTTGGGATTCAACAATCAGCAATGCAAACAATTTGGCAGAAATTTCAATAGAAGACAATCCTCTTCTATTCGATTCCGATATGGAAGAGTCAAATTATAAACGAACAATAAAATTAGAACTCCTGGAAAATTTTCATCGTCAAGAGAATTTATCAACGAATCCCTTTTCAAAGTCAACATTCGAAGATAGTCGAATTCAAATTGGAGCCGTAGATCCCAATTTCGAGGACGAGAACTTCAAAGTGAATTTACAATCAAAATTATTCAAGACATCAAATTTCCCTCACGTGAATAATTTACAAAAGCCATACGATCTGAAAATACTCAAAGTCGAATTAATGAAACTCCCCGATAGTCAACTACCAATAACCAAAGATTTAAGTAAAAAATTCCATTCAACAGAGAAGAGATCGTCACGTCATCGTGCCAATAATAAGCGCAAATCAAAATCCCAAAGCAAAGAACTCATCTGTCCCAAGCGTTGTGGGAAAAAATTCTTCTTCGCCTCATCATTAAAGAAACATTTGCATAAAGTTTGCGGCTACTCGACACGATACAAATGTCCCAAATGTCGATACAAAAAGGCAAATCGCTACGAAGTTGTGAGGCACATTAAACGACAGCACGATGAACTCTCAATAAATCCAGTCGATTTGTGGGCCGCGAGAAATTCCAGTCCATCATTAAATTCATCCGACGTCGACGACGACGACGACGACGACGAGGAGACAATGGAGAAATTAATGAAAAAACAAGTCATAAAATCAATTCAATTTCGCAATGCCGATAGTGAAATAAAAATATCAAATGTCTCAAGTCTCGCCACAATGGACGATGTTAAACCAAATATCGATGAATTGTCATTGGTGAAGAATCCCTTTGAAGGCGATGCCAAATTACCCTGTACAAATAAATGTGGTACAATTTGTAAATCTGTTTACAGTCTAAATTCACATATTCGCTATGAATGTCAAAAGTTACGTTATAAATGCCCCTATTGTACGTCGAGAAGTAAATATACCCGAAATATTCTCAGTCATGTGAAATTATTGCATAATGATCGCTCGGAATATGCCATTGATACTGTTACCAAAAGAATTTTAGGAACATCAGACAATATTCGACGATCCGAAAGACTTTCCGCTGCGCAAATTACTTAAAGTAATTTGTAACAGGGTTTTATTTTATTTTTTTTTCGTTATTATAATAGAAATAGTTTGACGACAGATATTTCCTAAAGAAAAACGAATCGTGCATATTATTATTTTCGAAAATAGAAATTTATATTTTATACCTAACAATTTTATTTGAAAAATGCGATTTTCATATACAATTATGTACATTAAAATACGTTCTTTATATTATAAAGTTCAATATTATGTCTGTACTCTAAAATGACACAAAACTTATCAAGTATTATACCTTTAAGGACTGTTGTTTTCCGATTGGATGTAAAAATTTTAAAACAAATACGGAGAAAAATATTTTACTTTTACAACAAAACGAGTGCAGTGGGAATAAATTAATTTAAATTAAATGATTAAGTACCTAATTAAATTTAAAAAATTACATCTTGAAAAAAAATCTATTTGGTTCAAATAATCGCTTACTTGTCAATTGCAAAAAAAAATCTACTTTATTAGATAAAAAAAATTTTTATTATTTAAAAATGTTTGTTTAAATAATTTCTTGACTCTAATTTTTAATTGAAATTCAAATCAATTAAATTATCCTTAAATGATTGATTCAAGCATAATTTATTTGATTTCAATAAAAATTGTCTGATTCATGAAAATTATTATTTGATAACAGACAAGCAATCGGTTAATTAAATAATTTTTCTCAGTGTAGCAAAGAAAAATAAAAGTGAAAAAAAACAAATAGAAGTAAAAATAAAATTAAAAATAATAATTTTTAATATATTATATTTATTATAAAATAATAATTTTTATATTAAAATCAAAAAAGAAAAAAATATATTTTTTTCCCTGGTGAATGTGAATTAAAAATTTTCTAAGGGTGACAATTTGACTGCAATGATCGTAAAATAAAATTGGTCCCAAAACTCATTGACAGTAAATCATATTTTTTAGTAGAAAAAAATATTTTTTTTAAACTCAATCGCAGTTTTAAAAAAAATTTTTTTGAAATATTTCTTTTTAGATTTAAAAAAAATTGTGAACTTGAAATTTTTATTTGCTTTTTCTTCTTATTCAAGAATTTATCTGATTTCATTTTAAAGCACATTTTCTAAAGAAAAAAATCATTTTTGTCCCTTAAACGTAAAGTTTACTGTTAAAAATTAAATATAAAAGATTTGTACAATTTTCAATAGTAAAATTTATATTTAAGTAAATAATTATTTCCATTCTAAAAAAATACTTCTTGAAAATAAAAAAAAGACGTAAAATTTCAAAAATTAACAATAATTATTGTTAATTTAAAAAAAAAATTTTTCGAAAATGTGTGAAAAATTTAATTTACAATCATATTGAATAACTTTCTAAAAAAAAACGCCAAAAATATTTAAATCTAATTAGTAACAGTAAAAGACTATTTTTAAGCAAAAAAAAAAATACTTTTTATTTTAAAAAAATGCTTTAAAATAAAATTTGCTAAGTTCTTTGAAAAAAAAGTAAATAAAAAATTTGAAGTAAAAAATCTTTTTTAATCGAAAGAATACTTTTTGTAAAAAATTACGAATGGTTTGAAAAAAATATTGACTTTGACATGAACATATTTTTTATTTTAATAATATTTTTGTAATATTATAATATTTATTATATTATTATTATATATTTATAATATTTTTATATTAATAATTTTTATATTAATAATTTTTTAAACATTTCCAAAAAGATTAAAATATAGTTGAAAATGTAACCAAATTCTCCCCTTAATTGATTTGAAATTTTTTAAATAAAAAATATTTTACATAGAAAAAAATCAATGAAAGTTAACTAATTCATTATTTGAGGTAAATTAATTTATTTCTCACTGTAACAATAATATTTCTCTAAGAAAAATTTTTACTCTGGTAAAATTAACAATGTTTATAAATCATAGAAAAAAAAAACTTTTTTATTTCAATTTTTCTATACTCTATAAAGATTTTTTCCAAGAAGAAGTTTTTTTTAATCCACAGTTTAAAAAAGAAGTGTTTCAAATCAAAAAATTTGATTGTTTTTTAATAGTACGAGTACTTTTTTCCATGTTTTACAAAAAAAAATGTTATTTTAGCAAAAAATTTTATTCTTTTCAACTATAAAAGTATTTTTTTTCTAATTATTATTGATCGCATAAACGTTGTCAACTTCACCGACGTAAATTTTTCAGTCATTTCAATAAAATTTTTAACTCTTTATTTCCCTTCGAGTAAAAATGAAAAAATGAGAAAATTAAGAAAAGAAAATTTTTTAAATCAAATTTTATTAAATTAATTAAAAAGTAAAAATAGCAATATTTTATCGGTAAAAGTCGAATATTTTTCAGTGCCTAATTTGTTTATAAGCCGAGACTGCGAAAACTAGTTTACGAGAAGTGAGACAAGTTTCATGAATTATTATTATCATGACAAAAATAAAAATTTTCATTTCGTCACTAGAATATTTTTTTTGTGTTAATAATAATTAATGTACAATTATCTCAGAATCTTGTTCTACGGATTCCGTAAGTAATCAATTTTTCTCCATTTATTATCGATAATTATAAACATGTTATGACAGAAATGTTACTTTAATTTACAAAAATAGAAAAGAAAAAAACCAGTACGAAACTTAGAAATAAGTTCAAAGAATATTTGTTTATATATTGAGGATATGAAATACCTCATTTTTGTGTTTCTCTTTTTAAAATTTAAATTTATGAATAAAAATAGATATCATCACGTGATCTTTTTTTTTATTTTACACCCTAATTTTGTATAATTAAATGCTTTTTTTGGTAAATTCGCATTATCACTTATTGACAAAAAAATTTTTTTCTTTCACTGTTTTTGACGCATTTAGTAATTTTATCATCTCTTACAATTTAAATGCTTTATTAAATTCACTTTATAAATGTTGCTTATTATTTGCTATTTGTAATAACAATCGTTATTTTCTAAAAATTATTACTGTGATACGAATCAACTCTTTAAATTTTCATTTATCAAAAATGTTCACTAATTTGATTTAGATTATTATTTATTATTAGGAAATTTTACCAATTCGAAAGCAAACAGTCAAATTAGTAAACATTTTTACATAACTAAAATTTAGAGCGTAAAAAAGTTTTCTAAATAAAAATTCATCAATATTATCTTTAAAAAAAAATTTTTTAATAAATTTCGCATCATTTTTTTTTTTTGAACCTAAAAACCTAGTTTTTCTAATTTTTTCTATTTTTTCTTCGTTTCAGATCTTTATTACAAGAGGCGAAAGAGACGCACAAATTCTGAATTGAAGAAGTTCCCTTGTCCAAACTGTCCAAGTGTTTTTGTTTGGATGTGTACATTGAAAAGACATTTGAGAAACGAATGTGGTTTGGAACCGAGATATCGCTGTGCTTATTGTCCATACAGAGGAAAATGGAAGGCAAACGTTAGCAGACACATTAAAACTGTACATAAAGGCTATAAAGTTTTTGTTCTTTCTGTCGCCGAATAAATGACGAAAAATAAATAACGAAGAAAAATTATTAACAAAAAAATAACGAAGAATAAAAAATAAGAAACATGAACGAAGTAAAAAAAAATGAAGAAAAATAAAAACGTGCAGAAAAATTATTTAAAAAATAGGAAAAAATGAGGAAAAATAAAAAAAATTGGAGAAAAATTATTAGACAATGAAGAATTAATAATTAATGCACAAAAGACATACGTGTATAATTAAAAAAAAAGTTAGTAAATTTAGAAATAATTCTGTTTGTTCTACAAATTGTTGAATTTTTTTTTGTTTGACAAAAATTGTTAATGAAATGAAGAATAAATAATAAATAAACAAAAGACATGTATATATACTTAAAAAAAGCAAAAGTAGTAAATTTAGAAATAATTCTGTTTGTTCTACAGATTTTTTTTTTGTGAGAGAAATTGTTAAAGAAATGAAGAACCTACAGATTTTTTTTTTTGAGAAAAATTGTTGAAGAAATGAAGAACCTACAGATTTTTTTTTTGAAAAATTGTTGAAGAAATGAAGAACCTACAGTTTTTTTGAGAGAGAAAAATTGTTAAAGAAATGAAGAATAAATAATAATTAAACAAACTACATGTTTATACTTAAAAAAAGGCAAAAGTAGTAAATTTAGAAATAATTCTGTTTGTTCTACAGATTGTTGAATTGTTTTTTTTTTTTGAGAATTAAAACATATTTACAATAAATATTACCGGATAAATTTTTGATGAAAAATTCTGTCTTGTATTAATTAGCAACTACTTGCCTTCGTTAAAAGTAAATTATAAAAGCAAATTTTCTAGTTGCACTGTGATAAAATGTTTTGATTTACAAAAAAAATTTTTTGTAAATAATAATATTGAACAAAGATAGTGAAATATGACAAGTACCTACTGTCAAATTCTACCAATATAGTCTGTAAGTGATTTTCTATTGTAAAATTCCAGAAAAATTGTAAAAAAGACAAATTCTTGTTGTATTGTATAAGCATTAAAATCGGCAGCTTTGAAACAATAGTTACTCGTCATTAACCCAATTATTGACAAGCAGCATAGTTTTTTTACAGTAAAGAAAAAAAGACAAAAAAAAGAAAAGTAAATAAATTACTAAATTAATTACTAAATTAATTACTAAATTATTTACTAAATTATTTACTAAATTATTTACTAAATTAATTTTTTTTGCCTTTTTTCCTCCTCTATACATTTAAAAACTAAACTTCAAAAACTTCCTCTATTCACTACTATTTACAAAATGCATTTCTATTTGATAAAATAAAACAGAGCCTAGTATTTTGAATTTTACAACTAATTTTTTTCACTCGCTGAAAAAAAAATGTTCATTTACAAAAAACAAAACCAAAATTAATTGTCAAGTTTCTTTTTTCAGGTACGAGAATGAAGACTACTTTTAATAATGAAGAAAGACTGACTTATGCGGAAATACGTGGGAAGTATGTGAGAAAATTTGCCTGTCCACAATGTCCAAGTGCTTTTCGAACAAAGCCAAGTCTTCAGAGGCACATCAAATTCGAATGCAATTTGGATCCAAAATATAAGTGTCCCTATTGTCATCATATGACGAAAAAGTCGTCCAATGCTTACACACACGTTCGTCGACAGCATCCAAAATGTCAAGTTTATATTATTGATCTCAGAAGTGGCGAGGACGCGAAAGTCGTTCGACTTCCTAAATTAGCTTCGAGAAAAGTGTAGAAAATTTTATGAGAAAAAAAAGAAAAAAAAAATTTGTCAATTTTTTTTATTGCATGTGCTAGAATATATTTTTTTTGATTCATTATTATTATTATGTACAAGCAAGTATATTCTGGGAAAATATAATAACTTTTGTCATATTACTTTTATAGTATATTCCACTCATATTCATCTTTTTGTAATTTTTGTATTGTACTTTCATTTGACATAAACATCACTGGACATAAAGTTTATTTGACATTGATATTATTTGGTATAAAATTCATTTGACATTAATTTTCTTTTACGAAAATTCATTTGACATCAATTTTCTTTTACGAAAATTCATTTGACATCAATGTTCTATTACGAAAATTAATTTAACAGAAAAATTCATTTGTCAAAAAGTTCATTTGACATAAAGTTTCTTTAACAAAAAATTCGTTTGTCATAAAATTCGTTTGACATCAATTTTCGTTTACTAAAATTAATTTAACAACAAAATTCATTTGTCAAAAAGTTCAATTGACATAAAGTTTCTTTGACAAAAAGTTCGTTTGTCATAAAATTTTCTTTTTCATTTGACAAAAAAAAAACATTTGACATAAAGTTTATTTGACAAAAAATTCATTTAACAAAAAGTTCATTTGACAGAAAATTCATTAAACAAAAATGACATTTGCCAATAAATACATTTGACGTAAAATACGTTTAACATAAATGTCAGTTAATATAAAATCTATTTTTGTCATTTAAAGTAAAAAATTATTTGACAAAAAAAAATTCATTTAATAAAAATTTGACTTGACCTAAAGTTGAATTAACATAGAATTTATTTTACATGAATATTATTTAACAACATCTCATTTCTGTAAATATTATTTGACTTGGAGTTTATTTAACATAAAAGTCATTTGACATTAATTTTATTTTAGAGAAAGTTCCTTTTGACATAAAAAGATCAGAAAAAATGTTAAAAAGTAAGTAATCTGATATTATGAAAATCACGATTTTGACAATTTCATGGCAATATTGAATATTGTCTGAAGAAATTTACATGGCAAATAAAATTGGAGCGAAAGGAAATTTATGTCAAATGAATATAATGTCAAATAAAATTCATGTTAAATGAATATTATGTCAAATGAATTTTTTGTTAAATGAATGTTTTGTCAAATTAACTTTTGGACAAACGAATTTTTTGCTAAATGTATTTTTTGTCAAATGTACTTTATGTCAAATGTATTTTTTGTCAAAGAAACTTTATGTCAAATGTATATTTTGTCAAATGAACTTTATGTCAAATGTATTTTTTGTCAAAGAAACTTTATGTCAAATGTATAATTTGTCAAATGAATTTGATGACAAACGAATGTTTTGTCAAATTAACTTTTGGACAAACGAATTTTTTGCTAAATGTATTTTTAACTTTTGGACAAACGAATTTTTTGCTAAATGTATTTTTCGTCAAATGAACTTTTTATCAAATGAACTTTTTTGTCAAATAAATTTTGCAAAGTTAATTCTATTTCAAACTGTTTTATGTCAAATAAGATTTTTTTTCTAATACCATCATACGTCCCCTCGGGTGCATCTTCAAATAATTCCTACATTTCACAGAAAATCTTTTCGTTTAAAAACAATAAAACCAAATATTTTATGGAATTCGTTAATTTTTTTTTATAACAATCCATTGTAAATAATATTGTGTGTACTTAAATTTATTTAAACAATTTTGCAAAACAAAAATAAAAATAAAAATTGGCCCTAATTTTGAGATTTTTTTCGCAGTTGCTGTAATGGGTTTCGATCCATATGCTGGTGTTCCGGGCAATAATTCAAAAATATTCCACTGTACACAGTGTCCAAGTGTCTTTCGATTAAAAGCCAGTCTTCAGAGGCACATCAAGTATGAATGCTTCTTGGATCCAAAATATAAATGTCCCTATTGCGTCGTATTGTGTAGAAATTCATCAAACGCATTCAGACATGTTCGACTGAAGCATCCAAATCTCAAGGTCTACATCATTGACCTGAGATGTGGCGAAGACGCAATGGTCATTCGTCTACCAAAATTACCATAAAAATTGTAAACAAAGAAAAAAAAATTGTAAAGAATAAAAAAAAGATTGTAAAAATTTGTACAATAAAAGTGTTACAACAACTAAATTTTAGCTCTCACAAAATTTAAAAATTAACCATTTTTTCAATACTTTTAGAATGTTAGAATTCTTTTTTTTTACAATTGAAAAAGCATTTAGTGCGAAGCAATAATTAATATTGAGATTTTTTTCAGTTGCTGACGTGGAAACATTTTACTTCGATGAAATGACATCGGATCCCTTAGCCGAATCACCGGAGATTAATTTAAAAAACTTTTCCTGCTCAAAATGTCATAGTGCTTTTCGAAATAAATTAAGTCTACAAAATCACGTCACTTTCGAATGTATTTTCGATCCAAAATATAAATGTCTCTATTGTAATGTACTATTTAAGAGTATTGCCAACGCGTACGCTCACCTTTGTCGAAAGCATCCCAATTCACAATGTTATTTAATTAACATGAGAAGCGGTGGGGATGGAAAAATTTTTCTACTTCCCGAATTGGAGCAAAAGTAAATTATCTACAAAAAAAATTAAAAAAAAAAAATTCATTAAAAACAAATCAGAATTTACATATTTTTTATGTAAACATCGAAAACAATGTTTCATTCATTTTGTCATTTGTAACTAAAGTACGAAAATATTTTAGGGGAAGAAAAAATTGAAAAATCGTTAATTACCTTCGACCGGAACAATGTATTTCGTTTCAACTGACAATTTTTTTTTATTCTGTAATTATTTATTGTAGAAATGGAATTTTTCGGTTTTTTGTACTTTTTATTAAAATAATACTTTGAAAAACATATTTGTTGACTTGTGAACGATTTTCCCTTTAATTATTTTCCTTAAATCGTGGAAGAAAAGAGGACTTGGGAGGTTTTAAAAAGCGTTAGAACGATAGAAAGAGACAGCGAGTGTATTTAACGTCCCCTCTCTTATTATCGTTTTCGTCGCGCATGCGTGACTCTCGCGCATGCGCCGCTAGAGAGAGAAAGAAAAGGGACCGTTACGTACTCTCTCTCTCTCTATCCCCTTGACTTTCGTCCCCAACTTTTATGTCTCTCTTCCTTCTCCTAGAATTTTTATTAATTAATTTTTATTAATTAATTCCTTTATTACTTTATACTTTCAAATCCTAGAATTTATAATTTAATTCAAAAATATCAGGAAAGAAGAAATTTTTTTTTTAAATTACAGATTTTTTTTGCAGTTGCCGGAACATTCAGCACTGAATGTTTAACGTACTCATTTGCTGGGATTCGAAATGATAATTTGCGACAATTCCCCTGTACACAATGTCCGAGTTCCTTTGGCAGAAGGTCAAGCCTGCAATGGCACATCAACAACGAATGCAATTTAGAACCAAAATTTAAATGTCCATATTGCAATCAATTGAGTAAGAGATCGTCGAATATATTTCGACATGTTCGTCGACATCATCCAAATTATGAACTTTACGTTATTGACCAGAGAAGTGGCGAGCACGCAAATGTCGCTCGTTTCCCTAAGTCACAAAACAATTTTTATCAATAAACAAACAAAAAAAACTGTGAATAACAAATTTTAAAAAAAATTTGCTGTACTTCTTTTGTGAATAAAAATATAAGTTTATTTTTTAAATATTTGTAACTCATTATTTTGTTTCTATAAAGAAATTTTTGTTTTCGTGGAAACATTAAAGAACTTTGTTATTTTTTAATTGATTTTTCAAAAGATAGAATTTTTTTTTATAAATTGTTTACAATGAATGTTTTCGAATTTGAAGAAAGAGGGGGCAAGTTTTTTAATGTTTACTATTTGTTTTTCAGTTGCCGGGATGAATACAACGATTTACTACAATTTCTACACGGATCCTCTTGGTGGTAATAGTGGCGAGGAAAAATCAACAGATTTACAAAGATTTGCCTGCGAAAATTGTCCGAGTGTTTTTCGAAATAAATACTATCTTCACAGGCACGTGAAATTCGAATGCAACAAGGATCCAAAATATAAATGCCCTTACTGCAATCTGTTGAGTAAAAAATCGTCCAATGTATTTCGACATGTTCGACGAATGCATCCCGATTATGATGTTTATATAATTGACATGAGAAAGGATTCAAAAGTCATTCGAATTCCCACTTATAAAAACCAAAGCCATTATTAAAAAAAAAATTTTTTTTTAAATGTAATGATAAAGGCATTTGTTTGTTGTGAAACATTTTTTATTTTTTGAAATAGATGAACAATCTTCTTTTGTAATAAAGTAGAAAAAACTTAACCTCATAATATTCTGATTGTGATACAATATTTCTGACGTTGAAAAACCAAAAGCCAATTATTAAAAAGAGTCTGATTATGAAAATATTTGTATAATGATTCCGAGTTGTATTTTTATGTAGGAAAAAATGTAGGAAAATTTAATTTAATAAAATTGTAGTGACAGTTACCAGAAGCGTCTGCGCTTGCGCTAGTCTCACTTTCCTATTGGTAGTAAATTGAGAGAGGGGGAAATAAGACTCGAGCCTCCGCTAACGCGCCTGCGCGACTCCTTTTCCCCCTCCCTAATTTTTACTCACTTTCCTATTGGCGGGAAACGAATTTATAAACATATTTATTAAATGATTATAAAATATTTATTCAATAATTGTAAAATATTTATTCAATAATAATAAAATATTTATTAAATAGTTATAAAATAATTATTAAATAATTATAAAGTAATAAAATACTTATAAAATAATTACAAAATAATTGTGAAATAATAATAAAATATTTATTACATAATTATAAAATAATTATAAACTGATAAAATACTTATAAAATAATTGTAAAATAATTGTGAAATAATTACAAAAATAATTGCAAAATAATTACAAAATAATTGTAAATACTTATAAAACAGTTAGTAAATAATCATAAAATAATAATAAAACGAAAAGAAAGTAAAAAATAGGATTAAAGTGTCAAAAATTAATTACAATCATTCTAAAATAATTTGTAGTAAATTTTTTTTTAAATAGAAAACATTTTGCATCTATGTGAATTAGTCTTCGCTGCGAAAAATTTGATATTTTTTTCTGTAAATTTTTGTACATTAGTTTTTTTTTTGCCTGTTCTCGTTATCATATTTTTAAATTATAATTTTATTTTTGCAAAATATATTTTTTTTTGAAGATTCTTATACTTTTAAAAAACATATTTTTCTATTATTATAAATATTATGAGAATTTTTTTTTTTAGTGTACTGCATGTGGTAATTTGGAAAAATGTGTTTCAATAAAAAATATTTATTCTATGTTTTCAGAATTCGCGACAACTGACTTCTATCAAAAATTTCAAGCAGACACGGAACATTCGATAACGTATATGAAGAAGACAATATTAAGGGGACGCGGTTTCGCTTGTCCGAGATGTACAAGAATTTTTCATTCTGCGGGAAATTTATCTCGACATTATCGATTGGAATGCGTTGATTTTCCTCGTTTTAAGTGTCCTTATTGTGAAATGCGTTCCAAATATACCCAAGCTATTTATCGACACATTAGAGGAAAACATCGTGGAAGTGAACTAAAATTTGTTAAATTATATTAAGTATTTTTTTTTTTTTTTTAAAGAAAAATGTTTTTAATTTTGTTTATTGTTTGAGGAAAATTATATTGAAAATTTTAATGTAAAAAAAATTTTTTCAAGCATAAAAGGAGAGAATTTACAGCGTTAGAAAAATTTTATTTTATTTAAACAAACGATTATTTTTCTCTAAATTTGAATTTGTAAAAATGTTTGCAAATATATTTGCAAATTTGAATTAGTGGCTGACTTTTTGCTTTTCAATATTAGCAAATTTTACTAATGAAAAATTTAATTTTTAGTAGAAATTACTATTTTAGCGAATTTCGACATGATTTGTAAATTTTATTAATAAATAGTAATTTCTACTTATTTTGTTAGTAAAATTTGCTAATTCGAAAGCAAGCAATCAGTCTTTATTTCAAATTAATGAATATTTTAAGTACTTTTTACTAGTTCAATTTTAGAGAAATTTTTATTATCAAATAAATATTTCTTTTGCATCAAATAATTTGAATTTGAGTCAAAAAATTTTGTTTGCTCCAAATAACAAATATTTGTATCAAATAAATTTTTTTTGTGACAAACAATTTGTATTTGTTCTAAATAATTTTTATTTGTACTAAATACTTTGTATTTGTACTAAATAATTTTTATATGTACTAAATAATTTTTATTTTGTACTAAATAATTTTTATTTTGTACTAAATAATTTTTATTTTGTACTAAATAATTTTTATTTGTGCCAAATAATTTTCTTTTGTATCAAACAATTTTTCCTTGTAACAAATAATTTTCATTTTCACTAAACAATTTTCATTTTTATCAAACAATTTTCAGTGGAGTTATTAAAAGAAAATTTTAATTAAATATTTGCTGAAAATGCTGAAATTATTGGTTCAAATACACATTTTAATTGACTTTAACAAAAAATTACTCGATTTAAGTAAATATTTATCTCCTATTCGACAAATAATTAATTATTTAAATGAAATAAATTTTGTTTCAGTAAATTTCAATTTCAAAAACAATTATTTTATTTTCTACTATATAAACGAAAAATTATTATAAATTAGAAATGTTTTCTTTTGCGAATATAAAATAATTTTGAAAATAGAAAATTTTGTTATGAACTCGTGATACTTAATTATGCGACTGAACTATACAAATAAATAATGGAATGTATAAAGTAGGATATGTTAATAAGTTTAGAAAAAAAAATTATACACAGCATTATTGAGAAACTGTTTATTTATGTTAAATACAACATTTTGTTTCCATCATCAATGTGCATTTAATTTATTAATGGAGTTTAATTTTTAGACAAATCTTAATTTTTAATTTTTATTTTTTTATTTTTAATTTTTTTATTTTTAATTTTTAATTTCTAATATTTTATGTAAAATTTTTTGTCATGTTGTCGTTTTGAATATTAAGCTTATTTTTAATATGCGCAGGCCTACTAATTACAGAATAACATTCTAATACTCGAAAGTCTATTTTATTCTATATATAAATGTTACGACATTTTTTCGGAATTCCATTTTTAATTAAAAATCAGTAGTGAGTAGAATTTTATTGTATTAATAAAAAATTCATTTTTAATTAAAATTTAACATTTGTACAGTAATAATTCTTTTTTTTATTTCAGCTTTTGCATTCTGGAGTCCAACTTCTATTAGTGATCCACTTTTGATAACAGATGTGGACAAACAACGTAAAATTTATAAACACAGAGGTGAATATATAATTAAAGAATACGAACTTTTTTTTCATGTTATTTAAATTGAATTACTAATTGTAACAGTATTTACAAATATTAATTTTTTCTAATCTAATTTTATTTTTAATTACTAATTATAAATTGGTCAAAGAAATTAATAATTTTAATCAACAATTTTAATAACTAATTATAATCAGTCATTTCAATTGGCAGTTTTAATAACTAATTATAATTAGCGATATAATTTTATGTTTTTTATTTTAAAATAATTTGATTTTAAATTTTATTTTTTTTAAACTTTTTATTGTTTTAAATAAGTAATTTTAATTAGTAATTTTAGTTAGTAATTTTAATTAGTAATTTTAGTTAGTAATATTAATTAGTAATTTTAGTTAGTAATTTTCATTAGCAATTTTACTTAGTAAGTTTAATTATAAATTTTGCTTAGTAAATTTAATTACTAATTTTAATTTCTAATCTTAATTCCTAATTTAATTCAGGAATTTAAATTAGTAATTTTATTTTACTATTTTAATTACCAACTATAATAAGAAAATTTAATTAGTAATTCTAATTAATAATTCTAATGAGTAATTGTAACTTGTAAATATATGTAGTAATTTTTATTACTACTTTTCGTTGGTAATTGTAGTTACTAAATTTATTTGGTAACCTTAGTTATTCATTTTAATTAATAATTTTAGTTACTAAATTTATTTGGTAATTTTAGTTGCTAAATTTATTTGGTAATTTTAGTTGCTAAATTTATTTGGTAATTTTAGTTGCTAAATTTATTTATTAATTCTAGTTGTTAAATTTATTTATTAAATTTAGTGGCTAAACTTATTATTGGTAATTTCAATGATTAGTTTTGAAGAACAGTAATTTTTAAATTAACTAATAATAATTAATTAATGATGTTAATTAATATTAATGAATTTGATGATTAATTTTTGTTTACAACTGCTTTAGGTATTCCTAACACGCAAGCGGACATGAGTATGATGATTGCGTGCGACGTTTGCGGAAAATTATTTATGCACAAAGGTCATTTGGAGAAACATAGAAAACGGCATGAAACGAATCCCCTTTTGACGAAACCGTTCGCATGCAGTAATTGTAGAGCATCTTTTTCGCACGCCAAGCGATTGACTTTCCACGTTCGTCGTGAGTGCGGAAAAGTTGGACAATGCAGAAAATGTGGAAAATTCTTCTCCCACATGAGCAGTGTTTATTATCACGAAATTCGCTGTAAAGCGTAAATTTTCAATTACTCATTTTCTAAATAAATTGAAATAAATTATTATACACCTATACATAGGGTCGAAATTCGTGAAATTTTCTATATACTAAAATGACATTCAATAATATATATCGAAGCTTATATATATATATATACATAAATAATATGTAAGTAGTAAAATTATTTATTTGACGAAATGTTCGATAATTGTTTGACTGACCGTTTTGGGAAAAAAAAAGATAATATTATGTTGAATACACTTATACCTGATTATGTTAAGAATGTAAAAGCAATACTAAAGTTAATTTAATTTGTCATGTTATTTGTCTGCTAATAAATTTTTTTATGAAAGAAAAAGAATTTGCTTCTTCTACTTATTTCATATAAATTGTTTTTTTTAAATATTATGTAGATTTATAATATTTTTCATGCAACTTGAATGGAAAATAGGTAAAAAAAAAAAATAATAAAATAACTAAAAGCTATTTGAGTAAAGCAGACATTTAATTAAAAAAATTAACATTTATCCAGTAATAAATTTCTTTTATTTCAGATTTTGCCTACTGGGATCGGTCTCCAATGCGTGATCCTCTTTTTATTTCGGCTAGGGACAGTCACTCTAAATTTTACAAGGACTCAGGTAATTGTTTTATAATTTATAATTACGACTATTTTCGAATTTATTATTACGATTCTTTTCAAGTTTATAATTATTAATTACATTTTATAAGTTTATAATTACAATTTCTTTTCATAATTTTTTTTGCAATTTTTACAATTTTCTTTTACAATTATTTTGTAATTTTTAGTTACAATCTTTTTTGTAATTTACTATTACAATCTCTTTTGTAATTTACTATTACAATCTTTTTTGTAATTTAATATTACAATCTTTTTTGTAATTTTTTAATAACAATTTTTTCTTGTCATTTTTAATTACAATTTTCTTTTTGTAATTTATAATCACAATTAATTTATAATTTGCAATTTACAGTTGTAATTCTCGGTAAAAAGAGACAAACATTTCTACCGTCCCCTCTTCTTTCCTTGTCTAACGACGCTTGCGCAATACATAAAAAAACCTTCTAAAAACATAATTTGAAACAAAATAAAGAAAATTCAAATAAAAGAAAATATTCAATGCAGAAAAATAATAATTTGAGTATTTTTAAGAAAATACGAAAAGAAACGAATGCTCCGTTAATGCGCATGCGTCATTAGACAAGGAAAGAAGAGGGGACGATAGAAGCGTGATTCTCTTTTCAAATATTATAATTAAAATATTACGAATTAATCAGTAATATTATCATTAATTACAAATAATAAGCTAAATAAAAAAAAATTAAATTAAATTTTAAACTTCAGAAAAAAAATAAATATTTCTCTTTCGAATTTTCCTTTTTGGCAGGTGTTCCGATTACGGAAGTGGAAGTAAGTAGAATGCAACATCCATGTGATTTTTGTGGGAAATTATTTAATCACAGGGGATATTTGGAGAAGCATAAGAAAAAGCATGAGGTGAATCCACTTCTAAAGAAACCATACGCTTGCAGTAATTGTGGGGCGTCTTATTCCCACGAGAAAAGACTGAATTTTCACGTGCGCCGCGAGTGCGGTAAAGTTGGACAATGTAAACGTTGTGGAAAACTTTTTGCACATATTAGTAGTGTGAGTTATCACGAGAAACGTTGTAGAGCGTAAACAATTTTTTTTTTTTTATTCAAAAATTTCGTATTGCGCTTACGTTTATATAGAAAATTTTTCATTTTTTTTTTATTAATAAATTGTCGACAAAAAAAATTTCCGATGAACGGAAAACATAATATTTATTAATAAACTATGTAAATATGTGATAGTTAAAAATATTTAAATTTTGTTTAATGAAAAATCTCTTTTTCTGTCTTGCAATACTGAAAAAATAGAGAAAGATTTTCATGATTGTAACGAATTATTGTTATTTGTAGTTTTAATTATTATTATTGAAATATTGACATTGTCATTATAAAATAAACACTCGGTCGTTTTTGACTATTATTTTTAATAATTATTCATTAATTATTACTAATTTAATAATATTAGTTAATATACTGATCAGTTATTATTAATTATTATTGATTATTATTTATAAATAATAATAATTAATTAATTATTTAATTAATAATTATTAATAATTGTTATTATTATTATTAACTAGGCGAATACTTCTCCACTGTTTCGAGTAATATTGACCTTTTCCAAACATCATGTAAATAATAATTGTTTGTTAAACTGTATGATAAATGATACCATAACTGTTTCAATCAAATTCAAATTTTCGTGTTCTGTAATTTAATTATTAAAAATTACTAAAAATTATTAAAATTGTTATCAATGATCATTAACAATAGTATTCTGGAATAAGTACCTATATACCTTTTATTTAAACTACCAACATTATTGTAAAAAGGAATTGAAAAAAGAAATGTAAATTGAAAATTCATTTTCGAGAGGAAGAAAAATAAAAAATTTTGCTTGCCATTAATTACTTGTATTGTATTGAAATTTTAATAAATCTATTTAATGCAGTAGATTGCATTTCAATTTTCTAATGGAGAGTAAAAGGTATGTGTTTGGGTTCTTTTTTTTCTTCCAATTATTTTCTATTAGAATTTTATTAATTAAGTTTTCAATTTTTGTTTTAGAATTTAAAGACTGGACGCCCTCTTCAAGTGAGGACCATCCACTCGACATTGGATTATTGGATACACTGACATCATCACAGGATGGTAGTAAAAATGAAAATCAAATAAATATATTGAAAATTATTAATTTAATTATTACAGATAATTAAATAGTTATTTTAATAACGAATTTAATTACAGATAATTAAATAATTATTTTAGTAACGAATTTATGTAGATAATTAATTTAATAACGAATTCAATTAGATACATAAATTTAATAACGAATTTAATTAGATGTTTATTTTAATAACGAATTCAAATAGATATTTTAATAATTAACATAGTTATAAATAAAAGAACGCAATTCTACGCAAATAGATGAAATCGTCAGGTGGATAGAAGGAGACAGAGTGTACTTAACGTCCCCTCAATTCGCCTCGTGAAGCAACTGCGCATGCGTCAAAATTCTCCACCAATGAGAGTGGCGCAGGTCACGCATGCGCCAAGAGACAAAGACAATCTCAAGCGGACGTTAACTACACTCTGTCTCTTTCTATCGACCTGACGCATCCTCTTCTTATATTTCTATTTCTATATAATTAATTACTTTTCTAAAACTTTTATTCGTTATTAAAATAGTTATGAATAATAAACACTTT
Source organism: Leptopilina myrica (nomen nudum) (assembly GCA_032872475.1). Classification (NCBI taxonomy): domain Eukaryota; kingdom Metazoa; phylum Arthropoda; class Insecta; order Hymenoptera; family Figitidae; genus Leptopilina; species Leptopilina myrica (nomen nudum). The sequence continues at coordinate 14,839,355 of CM065458.1, read as the reverse complement.
GATTTCAAAATTAAAAAAAAAGAGAAAAATCAATTTTTCGCCCCTTGGAAGAAATAAATTCTTTCTAAAAGATTGACATTTGTTTTAGATTCTTTGCGAGCAACGCAATTCGGTGGATTGACGGATGCGGCAAATCAACAGAAACAAGAGGAAAAAAAATTACATTATTGTCCAAAGTGTCATCGTGGATTCACATTGAAGCACAATCGAAATCGACATTTAAAATACGAATGTGGTTATGCACCACGATTTGCATGTCCTTATTGTAATTTACGAGGGAAGCAATCCTCGCAAATCTATCGACACATTAGAAATGTGCATCAAGGGCAAAATGTCTATTATGTCGATTTAAAAACATAATTATTATTCTGCATTACTTAACTCTTAATTTTTGATAATTTTTCTTTTAATTTAGAAAAATTAAATTCTGTTTTATTCTTAAAAAAAAGATGATGTAAATAAATTGATTAGGATTATTTTGTTTTGGCGAATTTTTTGTTTATTTTTTGGAAAATAAATTTTTTAGGGGGAAAAATTGAAATATTACTTTAACTGTGAGTTGAAGAGTTTGTTATTATGTCTATGTTACTAGATGGTAATGTGTATTTATGTATATTATGCTAGTATAAAGTTTATAAGGAGTTTTTGTTATCGATAATTATGTACAATATAGTATTACATTTATTGAATATTAATAAAAATATATGTAAAATAATTGAAATTATTTTTGTTTACATAAAAACGGTGTGAAACTAATGTAGCAAATAAGTCGAATTTAATTGGTTATATTAAAAAAAAATGTATAGAAAGAGGCGGAGTTTACGTAACGGCCCCTCTAGCGACGCATGCGCGAGCGTCTCGAGTAAGATCCGCGCATGCGCCACTATTAAAAAATTGTTAAACTAAAATAATTCTACTTATATTTGAGTCTCTAATTATTTTGTTTTGTAATATTTAATATGTTATAACTTATTTTACAATACGATTTTTAATTTTTTTTTTAAATATAATTTCTCAAAAGCTTTTTTTAAAATTCTTTTCAATCTAATAAAATACCTCTTCCTATTCACGTAGATAAATTTTTCTTTCTCTTTGAAAAAAGAAAATCCTCTTTTTTTTCTTCACTTTTCCATAGTGTGTATTTTTATTATTTAAATGAAATGGAATTTTTCTCCTGGAAATATTGACTGATTATTAAATTGTTTCAGAATATACAGGAAGTGGTGGAAGAAGACATTATTGTAAACGATGTGGCCGTTGTTATAAACATAAGGGTCACCTGAAACGACACACTAGTTTCGAATGCGGACTTCCGCCAACATTTCAATGTCCATATTGCAATTATAGATGTAAAAGAAAGTCAGATATTTATCCGCACGTTCGTAAACTTCATACTGGTCTTGAAGTTTATGTCGTCGATCTCAAATCATATGACAATAATTATTAATTTTATTTTATTTATTTTTTTTTTAATGAACAACCAAAGTGAGAAATGTGTCTTTAATTATAATTTGCTTGTAATTATAATTCATTTCTAATTACAATTCTTTTGCAATTTATAATTAAAATTCTTTCTCAATTTATAATTAAAATTCTTTTCTAATTTACATTTAAAATTCTTTTGTAATTTATAATTACAATTATTTTTAAATTTATAATTACAATTCTTCTGTAATTTATATTTATAATTATTGTATAATTTATAATTACAATTCTGTTATAATTTATAATTACAACTCTTTTGTAATTTGTAGTTACAATTAATTTATAATTTATAGTTTGTAATTTGTTTGTAATTCTCGGGTAAAAAGGGACAAACAGTTTCTACCGTCCCCTCTTCTTTCCTTCTCTAATGACGCTTGCGCAGTACCTAATAGAACATTTCAAAAAGATAATTGAAACAAAACGAAGAAAATTTTAATTGAAGAAAAAATTAAATGCAGAAAAATAGTAATTTGACTTAAAAACTAATTTTCAAGGGTATTTTAAAGAAAATACGAAAAGAAACAAATGCTCCGTTAAAGCGCATGCGTTATTAGACAAGGAAAGAAGAGGGGACGTTAGAACACTACCTGTCTCCTTCTACAGAGTTGATTCACTTTTAGATTTCTTGCGCACTTTGTTTTGACTACTAGACTGAAACAAAAATTATCATAATTAAACATTTATGTAGTTGAAAAATTAATTTTTAAAATTATTAAAAAACAATCTTTTGTTTCTAAATAAAAATAATAATAGCATCGTCGTTTATTTAAACTTTAGAAATTTTAGAAACAAACAAAAGAGCGAAACATATCACACTCCATTATAGTGACGCTAAAAGCTACAATTAATAAAATTTTGCAACAAAGTAATTATTTTCAACAACAATAATAATTAATAATTTAACTTTGCCAATTTATTGTAAAACCGCATTATAATATTGTGATGAAAAAAAATTGTGAATATACGTAATAAATGTAAATAAATTATTAAAATGTTTATATTCTAAAAAAACCAGTTGTATTTTCATTAAATCATAATTGTTTCATATTTTATGTAAAAACAAAATTATTCCATAAATCGAAAAAAATATAAACAGAGAAAAGTTTCAAAGCAAAAAAAAATTCTCTTTGTGAGTTTAAAATGTGGATCGTACAAGAATTTTCTTTCTATCAATAATGTTTAAATGTATACATAATATTCAATTTAAGAGTAAAAAGAAAAGAAATTCTCACTTCTTCATTTTCTTTTCGTAAAACATAAATTTTTTCTCCTTCATTGTAGAAAATAATTTTTGAATTTATTGTTCCAGACTATATGCAACTAGAATGTACGCGAAAGCATGCTTGTGAATATTGTGGAAAAAGTTATGTAACATCACAATATCTGAGAAAGCATCAAAGAGAGACATGCTCTTCAAATCCTGGTTCAAAGGATTTTCTCACACGAATAAATAAACCCTTTGCATGCCTTCAATGTGGAACTCGTTACGCAACAAAGTCAGGTCTCAATTTTCATATACGCCGCGAATGCGGACAAGTTCAAATCTGTCACTTATGTAATGACACATTTTTACATTACAGCAGTTTAAGAAAGCACATACCACGCTGTCGTGTGAAAAAGCAAAAATATTTAATTTAATATTAGATAAAAATATCTAATGTTAGGTAAAAAATATCTATTGTCAGATAAAAAATATCTAATATTAGATAAAAAATATTTAATATTAGATAAAAAATATTTAATATTAGATAAAAAATATCTAATATTACATTAAAAATATTTAATATTACATAAAAAAATATCTAATTCAATTTGAAGGATAATTAAAAAACCATTTAAAGTATACCAAAAAATATAGTAATGACAATTTAATAATTAATATATGTTATTTTGAAAGTATATTGAATCACTGTTGTCATCGTAATGGAAGAAAGTTTTACGATTTTCTTTGTATTAAGTCTCAGTATAATAAAGAAATTTTCTACGCTTATACATTTTTTGGTGGTTTTTTTTCTACTCAAAAAATCTCTCTCTGTGACTGTTTTTTTTTATCAAGAGGGAAATAAGCACCTTTTTTTATTTTTTACTCTATGTTGTACTGTTAAAAAAAATTTTTTTGTTGAAGAAGGTGGTGGTCAACTTTCAAGAGTTTAATAACGCGTCAGGGCTATAGAAAGAGACAGAGAGTGCGTAACGGCCCCTCTAGTTTCCCTTTCTAGCGACGCATGCGCGAGACAACTGCGCTCGAGCAGTAGAAAATTGGCGCATGCGCAGTTGCTTCGCGCATGCGTCGCTAGAGAGAGAGAGAGGGATCGTTACGTCCTTTTGCCTCAATTCCAAAATAGTAGAATTTTTCCTTTCAATAAATAAAAATTTCTCTTAAATTAATAATTCTAACCAACGTTTTTTTCCCCTCTAATTATTTTCAATCTACTATTTTGATTAAAAATAAGTTAAAAAAAATAAAAATAAATATTCCTTTAGCATGAAAGCATCAAAGATATTAACAACTTGTCTATTTTGTTTCAGGAGAGCAGAAGAGTGCAATAAAAAATTCCCAATTATTCGACAATTCCGAAGATAATAGAGCATTCGTCTGTGAATATTGCAATAAAAATTTCACCCAATTGGGCTTTTTGACGAAACATCAAAATAATTCATGCTACTGGAATCCAAAGTCAGTGAAATATGGCTATCACAGGCCGTACGTTTGCAATTCGTGCGGTGCAAGTTATTCAAAACTTGGCAGCTTAACGTCACATTGTAAATTTGATTGTGGAAATATTCACAAGTGCGACGATTGTGGACGGACATTTTTACAAATTAATAGCCTACGCAAGCACAAGAGTGTCAATTGCTCAGTGTCACGACTACGAAATCCTTTAGATTAGTAAAAAAAAAACAAAGATTATATTTATCGAAACTGTTATAAATAGAAATTTGATTTATTTAATATTGTAAAAGAGTGTTATTCGATTTGTATTTTTATCTTTAGAGAAAAAATTGCACTACTCTCACTTTCTGATTAGTGTGGAAAAGAAGTGTTCGCGCTTGCGCGTTTACTTTCTCCCCTGCTGCGCCTGCGCCAGTTTTTTCCACCAATGAGAGTGGCGCAAGCGCAGTTGCTCCGCGCATGCGTCACTGGGGAGAGAAAGAACCGGGGACCCTTAGACACTCTCCGTCTCTTTCTATCGCCCTGACGCTTTCTCTATACTCTACTCTAGTTTCCCCAAACAAAATTATTATAGAAAAATAAAATAAGTGGGAGAAAACAACTGTACAAAAAATTATTTACTACAAACGCTTTATAAATAAAAAAATGCAACGCAAAATTTCTGTAAGGAAATAATAAATTTGTTACCATTTCTTGAAATACTTTATTCAAATTATAATTCGAGAGAATATACTTTTGTTTTCTATCGATATTAAACATATTTTTTTTCATACATATAGCTAGCTTTTTCTCTGTCATTCTAGATTGATGTTTTTCTCAAAAAAAAAAAAAAAATTCCCATAGTAATTGTTTCGTTTCTCTTTTCTCTTTCAGTACTCGAAGTGGATTTGGGCGAAGATTTCGATCTATTTGCGGCGAAATTTTGCGACGCAAAACGCACCTTATCAGACTCGAAGCGCAAGCATCCTTGCAAATATTGTAGCAAAAGTTTCACGAGTATTGGTTTTTTGAAAAATCACGAGAAAACGACGTGTAACTGGAATCCAAAGGCGACTTGTCGTGAAATGAAAAATTCCCGACCATTCTCTTGCGATCAATGCGGGGCTTCCTATGCTAAACATTCGCATTTAATATTTCACGTGAGACACGATTGTGGCCGAACGCAAAAGTGTCTCGATTGTGGAAAAACATTTTTGCATAGCAGTAGTTTAAGAAAACATCGAAGACTACTACGTTGCTGTTAAATGCAGTATTTTATTTTGTAAATGGAAAAAAATGATATTTATTTATTAAAAATTAAATATTAATGGATTATTTATTTAAAATTAAATATTAATGGATTATTTATTTAAAATTAAATATTAATGGATTATTTTATAAAATGTCAAAAAATTTATCAATCCTTCAAGTCAAATACACTGTTAACTTAAAAGTATCAAATAGCAACGAATCGATACCAAAAATTGATCCACATTTTTGTCATCAATTTGATACTTTCAAGAAAACTGTTTATGGATTGTTAATGGTTTATTTATTGAAAATTAAATATTAATGGATTCTTTAATTAAAATTAAATATTAATGAATTATTTATTGAAAATTAAATATTAATAGATTATTTATTGAAAATTAAATATTTATCAATTATTTATTATTATCAATTGAAAAAATTTCGTTTTCTACTGTTCTTCAAGAATTTATCGAATAAAAAATCCTCTCTGTAAATCTCTTAACTAATAAATGATACTGTACAAAAAAATGTGTACCATGTAAAAGTTGTCAAATTTTGTTCATCGCCGACCTTTTAATAGAAAATTTTTAGTGAATTTTAGTCGTTAATTTTTTCCAAAGTATGATTCATTGGAGAAATTTTTCGTTTTTCTGCATGTTTTATATCTTTTCTTTGGTCAAAATATTTCATAATATTCATTGGTAGTGTCATATATCTAATATTGTTTCATCACACTGTTATGATTTTGATCATTCCTTACTTTTTTCTCTCTTTTTTTTTGTGAATTTTGATGAATTTCGTTTCCAAATATTCTAATAGGAGTTTTTATTTTTTTTTAGGTTCGAGTGCAAATCCAACTGCCACTGGACATGATATCGAATTTATGGATCCAATGGCAATTGATGTTCTCTCATTTTTCACTAAAAGCAACACTGGCTCGATAAAAAGTGACACTAAGAAATCCGAAAACATTACCGTTTCGCCAGGTAAAATTTTTTTTCCCATTGCTTCTTGAATAGTGAAAAATATATTTTTCTTTTACATTTCATTCAAAAAAAAAAATCTTATTTTATTAATATTTCAAAGATTTATGTGTAAAATTTAAATATGTAATTAATTAATTTAAATATGTGAAAATTAATGTGTGAATCACTTTTTTGTTCGTTTTCAGATTTCCAACAGTATGTGAAGCTGGAAATAGCAAAAATGTCGGCACAATTGGACGAAGTTCTCGCTCATCAGAGACACCTTTCCACTCAATTGGAAAAGTCTGGTGTAATACAGTCGGAAACTTTGGATACATTTATGCAGGAGAATGCTTTGAATTTGCCATTTAGAACTCTGAGTGAATTCGAACAGTTTGATATGATTTTGACTGTGAATCCCAGCGTTAGAGAAAAATTCGTGAGTATAAATTGTCATTTTTCTTTTTTTTTTAAATCATGATGATGGGATAATTTTTTTTTAATTTCTTTGGCAACAGTTGAAAAATTGAATTTATTTGTTTCCAGATGGCATCGTTAGTCGATTTATTCGATGGGAATTTTATAGCGTCAAAGAGCTTACTGAATATTATTAAAAAATACATGTCAAGAGATGTTGCATTGTCATTTACTGCAATGAAACCGATAAAGGATAAGCTTGTTTTGAAAGTGACGACCTTTTGCAAATGTGTTATAAGTAAGTTAAATATTATATTATACTATGAAAATAAAAAAAAACGAAAAAAATCTAATGTAAAACATTATAAAAAAATTTTTTTAATCAGAATTAATATAATTTTCATACTTTTTTCAACATGATAGAAATTTAATTAATTTTCGTTTAACTTTAAAGCATCGAATTTAGTTTATAATAATTTTATTTTTACTTATTTTTAGAAAATTGGTATTACTTTTGTTATAATTAATTCAAATTTTTATTAATTATTCAAGTACTCAAAGAATAAGTTTTGTGAATTTGGAAATTGTTTTAATTTCCACAATTTTGTGCTAATGAGTAGTAAATTTAAAAAACAATTTTAATATGTATATTATTAAAAAAAAATTTCATTCTGTTAAAAAATTGTTATAATTTTTGCAACTTTCATAGTTTTAACTCTTAAAAAATTTAATTTTTATTACAAAATTCTATTAAATATTCATACAGAAATAATTGAATTCCTGCGAAGAATTTTTTTAATTTTTGAAAAATAATAGAATTTCTGCGAAGAATATTATTATTTTTGAAAATAATTGAATTGTTGAGAATTATTTTGATTTTCGAAAATAATTGAATTTCTGCAAAGAATTTTTGTTATTTTCGAAAATAATTGAATTTATGAGAAAAATTTTATTTTTGAAAATAATTGAACTGTTGAGAATTATTTGTAACTTTTCCTAAAATTAAATTATTCTTGTTTTTAACCCAAATAATTCTATAAATCTATTATTTTTAATTATTAATTAAATATATATTATAAAATTTAACTAATTTTAGAAGGATTTGAATTTTTTCTAGAAGTTTTCTTAAAATTGTATTGAAAATAATTTAATTTTTGCAAAAATTTTTATTTTTTATGAAAATAATTGAATTTTCTTGTAATAAATTAAATTTAATTAAATTTAATTTAATTTATTAATATATAAAAATTTTTTTTCCTCAAAATTATTGATTTTTTGAAAAGAATTTCATTATTTACAAAAATATTGGAATTTTTTCCTGACATTTAATCAGAATTGTATTGAAAATAATTGAATTAATTATAAAACATTTCATTATTTACGAATAAAAAATTCAATTCTTTCGTTAAGTTTTATTGAAATTATTTTGAAAACAATTTATATCCAGCGAAAACTTTTTTTTTATTGAAATTTTCAAAAATAAATAAATTTCTCTGAGAAATTCGCAGATATTCAATTATTTTTAAAAATACTTTAAACAAACTTCTTGGCATAAATTAAAAATATCGAAATTTTTTTGCCTTTTATTACTTTTAGGAAATTGAATAAATTTTTTTGCTAAAATTTGAATATTTTTCTTAAATAATAAAAATCTTAGTACAAAATCAATTATTTTCAAAAAATTTTATCAAATTCTTCGCAAGAATTCAATTATTTAAAAAATTTAAATAAAATTCATCGAAAGAATTTAATTATTCTTCAGAATATTTTGTTAGAATTTTTTGTAGGAATGAAAAATTAAATTATTTTCAATCAAATTTTAATTGATTTCCGTAAAAGAATTAAATTTTTTTTTAAATAATTGAAACTTTGCAACAGATTATTGCAATTCCATTAATTTTGTGTGAATAATTTAATTTTAGAGGTGAATTTTATAAAAAATCATTTTCAATAATTTAATTTTGGTAAAAAATTTTAGGGGAGGATTTTATAAAAAATCAATTTAAATAATTAAATCTGGTGAAAAATTATTTTTTTTTCAAAATACATAAATTTTTGAGATGAATTTTTTAAAAAATCATTTCAAATAATTTAATTATGGTGAACAATTGTATTATTTGTCAAAATAATTGAATTCTTGAAAAGAATTTATTATTCAAATTTGTAAAATTATTGAATTGATTTAAATAATTTTTCATGACTTTTTAAACTAATAAATAGTAATAAATAGTTTTAAAGAGAAATAAATAGTAATAATAATAATAATAATATTAATAATTAATAAATAAAAATTAATAAGTAAATAAATGAATAAGTGAATTTTGTTAATTTTGAATCTGAAATTATTCAAAAATAAAAATTGGTATTTGAAAACAAATTATTTTGCAGTTCACGTACTACAAACAAGAATTTCTTTTGTTTATAATAAAAATTTTGTTTTTATGTATTTTCTTATCAAATGTTTTAAATTATTATCAAGTAATTAAAAAAAAACATTTTTGCTTTTTTCTAAGTTTTAATTTTTTAATTTTTCTAATTTCGAAAATTCTTGTGTCTTTATTTCACAGGTGTTCTGCTGAAAAATCATTTCGACAAAATTAGTGGTGGAAAAGTAACGGAGGCAAAATTATATTCAGCATTGGGAATTATTCTCACGAATGCTAAAGATTGGGAGGGTTATCGATCGCGCAGGTCGAGGGCTGCTGCGCAAATTGTAATACGAGAGGACGAGGATTATTAAAACCCTTTTTACATAATAATATTATATAACGATGAAGCGCTCAAAAAGGGGATGAATTTTGTAAAATGTTTCTTCAAATAAAACTTTTATTTATAGGAAATGTATAATTATAGCACCGATACATAATATACATAAAAAAAAATTTAACAATAATCTGTAGATTGTTGCATATATTCGAATTCGATGAGAGCGCCTAAAATTCACATTCAAAAAGATTGAAAACAAAAACAAAATAATGATAATATTTGAGTGTATGACGATTGCAACAATTTTTCGACTATAATTTCCTCATTTCTATAATTGTATTCTTATTACTATAACTACAATTTTATTAAATAAATAAAAATACATTTTCATAATGTAAAACACCTTTTTACATTTTTCTTCTTTTTTTTTAAAATTATTTCTTTCTTCTTCGTTTTCAGCAAAAACCGAAAGAAAAATTGCACTTTTAATTATCATTTAAAAGTGCAATAAGTATTTTCAATACTTTTCTATTATATTTTCTGTTGTCTTGTATTTTTGGTTTAATCACTAATTTTTTAATTTCAAAATAATTTTTCTCTTCTTGAAAAATAAACACAAGTCCTTCATTTAATGGAAATTGTTATTATGGGAATTATAAGAAATAAAAATCTCTTCTTTATTTAAAATCTAAACAAAAACAATTTTTTTTTAGGAAACGATAATTTTTTTTTGAATTCAACATACGGAACTTTTCATTAAATGAAAAATTATTTATTTTTCAGATTCATCTTCTTTTTCACTAGTGAAAGTGGAGGAGAATTTCGATGATGTAATAATAATACAGGACGACGAATCCGAGAAAACAAGGGACGAAAATAAAAAATACGCTTGCGGAAATTGCTCCAGTGCATTTGCTCAAAAGAAGAGTTTAATGACGCACATACGTCACGCGTGTGGACGTCCACCTCGCTACAAATGTCCCTATTGTAAGCAGGTTTCGAAAAAAATTTGGAACGTCCAGCAGCATATTCGAAGAAAGCACATTGGCTTTGATGTCTTTGTTGTAGATGTCGAAAACATGTAAAAAAAAAACAGAAAAAAAACCCAAGGGAAATTTACCCAAAAAATGCATAATCAATCAAGTTTAATTTTTTTTCTGATACTTGATCAAATATATTTGTAAATGGGAACAAAAATCATATAAATAAAGAAACATTGTGGCAATAAATTTACGTTATTTTATTATTGTACTTTTTCTCTCAGCATGTTTTGATACGTCTCTTTCTTAAAATTTCAGTGCATTTAATTTTTATTCACAATTTTACTCGAAAATATAATTCAAATTACTAATCGTATAAGAATATTTTTGTAATTATTTGAAATTTGAAATAAATGAATATTTAATTTTAGATTTCAGAGTTGAGGAGATAATAAGCGGTGGGCGATTCTTCTGTCCAAAATGTGGCAATTGCTTTAGAAGGAAAAATGGATTGCGAGAGCACACAATCTATGAATGTGGAGTGGAACCGAGATTTCGATGTCCCTATTGTCCCAAACTATCGAAACTTAGAAGTAATTTATACAAACACGTGAGAGGGAGGCATGAGGGAAAAGAAGTTTGGGCCTTAGATTTGCTGCAGCAGTAGCTTTATTTTTCTACAAAAAAAAAAATAGTTTTTTTCCTTGGAAATTGTAAAAAAAAAGATAGTATAAGATTTTCGAAATGAGAAATAAATGCTGAGAGTTTTCAGCAATAAAAAGAGAGATAGAAATAGAAGAGGCGAGTTTGAGTGAAGCGTCAAGGTGATAGAAAGAGACAGAGAGCGTCTAACGGCCCCCCACGATTCTTTCTCTCCCCAGTGACGCATGCGCGGAGCAACTGCGCTTACGCCACTCTCATTGGTAAAAAAAAAAACGGCGCAGGCGCAGCAGGGGAAAAAGAGGGGACGTTAAGCACTCTCTGTCTTTTTCTATCTGCCTTACTCACCTTCTCTACTTTTATATCTCTGCGCTTAAAAAGGGTACTAATTAACATAAAATTCAATTTGACACTTTTTTAATTGTTTTTCAAAGAAATATGGAAATTTCGTTTCATTAAACGACTAGTTTTGTTTTTAATTAGAATTTTATCACTAAACGACTAGTTTTCTTCTGAATTAAAATTTTATCACTAAACGACTAGTTTTCTTTTGAATTAAAATTTTATCATTAAACGAATAGTTTTCTTCTTTAAAAAAAAATTGTATGCATTTACCGTTAAGTGTTGTTAAATGTTTAAGATTACTGTTCACATTAATTCAATCATTAGATTTGTAGAACCAAAAATTGTATTTAAAACACAATAAACTTATTTCATTTTAACATTATTCGTCAAGAAAAAAAATGTATCTTTGAACCTTGCATTCTTTTTCACAAGTTTAGAAATTATTTTCTTTCACTGTATTTAGAAATCGAATTCTTTTCCTAAATATTCTTTCAAATATTCTTTTGCAGTTTTTTCAGATATTCTCCTTCAAATTTTCGTCATTCTGTTTTAATTTTCTTCAAATATTCTTTTTTAATTTCTTTTCCAAATATTCTGTGTTAATTTTATTTTAATTTTGTTTTAATTTTATTTGAATAATGATTTAATTTTATTTTAATTTCATTTTTACTTCGAATAATTTTATTTTTTAAATATATTTCTTTTAAAATTTCATATTTCAATATTACATGATTGTAATTCGAATAGAAAACAATATCGTCTATTAAAGTTTTGATCAAATTTTGTCTTTTTTTACTAATTTTGTTCGTTCTTGTTACAGATTTCGCAACCGATCAGCAAGCGCAATTAATTCAGTGTTATCCCGTGCGCTATCCTGGAAATACAAAAAAATATCCCTGCTTACGATGCAGCAGTTCATTTACAAGAAAAAGTGGACTCATTTATCATGAAAGATACGAGTGTATGCAATCGCCACGTTTTTCTTGTCCCTATTGCTATTACAAGGCTCGTCATGTTTCAAATGCACGCAGGCACGTTCGTAAATATCATCCCAACGAATTGTTAACGACAATTGACATTTGCCAGCAACAAACACAATTCTCATAAAAAAGAAAACATTGAATTTCTTTTGTAAATAAATATTATATTATAAGAGAAAAATTTCTTATAAAGAAAACAGAACAAATTTTTTCCATCTTTAAGTCAATAAAAAAGACAAATTGTAGAGATTTCTTTTTTTTTGTGCATAGGAGTGAAATAAAAATTATAAGGAAAGAATACGGTTTTTTTTAAAACACATTTTTCCCTTTTTTCGTATTTTGCTAACACTTGAATGCCAAGATTTAGTGAATTCATTTTTCTCTCAACTAATCGTGAATTTAATTTTGTTCCAGATATGCATCACTTTGAAGAAAGTTATTTCTTCGTTTCCCCTCAAGAGATGTTGAAGAAGAAATTTTCTTGTCAAAATTGTCCAAGTTCATTTAAGCACAAAAAATATTTGACCTATCATTTAAAGTACGAATGTAATCGTGGTCCAAGATTTTGCTGTCCCTATTGCGATCATAAAGCGAGATTTTCCAGTGGTTCTCGCTCGCACATCAGAACAAAACATCCTGGACTTAGAATCTATACAATCGATCTATTCAGACCTAGACTTAAATGTTGACGTTAAATATCACTATTAATAATAAATAATTAATTTAAAAATTAGCAATAAATACTATAAAATATATAATTTTCTACTTATACTCTTTTCTTTACATATATGGTTATGTAAATCAGTGTATAAATAAAGCACATGACAAAATAGTTATATTTTCATTTTTCTCTTACCGCCCTTTTCCAAATTGCATGTATTTTTTGTGTTTTCTACATACTTACAACTAATCACAATAAATCCACTAACAAAACATCAAGAATCGAAAAAATGCCCCCAAAAAAATAATAATGATAATAGAATGTATTTTTTTTTTAGTTTTAGAAATGGAATTGACTCCACTAACGGAGTTGCAAACCGGAAGAGCATGGAGTCAACGAGACACCGCCAATATGGCTTTTCAGGGTGATAGAATAATTTTCCCATGTCCTAATTGTCCTAGTACGTTTAAATATAAAAATAATTTATATTATCATTCGAAATTTGAATGTGGAATGGAGCCGAGATTTAATTGTCCATATTGCGTTTATCGTACAAAGCATGTTTCAAACGTTCGTGCTCATATTCGCCGGAAACATCCTGGCAATGAAGTCTATGTTGTTGATATTTTTAAAAATCCATTATAATTTATCGATTATTGTTTAATTATTATATCTATTTTATGATTATTCACGTATACAAAAAAAAGGAAAAAATTTCTTCAAGAAAGAAAAAATATATATATATATAGTTATATAATTAGTTATGAATTATGTGCAAAAATAATGTAGTAATTTGTATCAATAGCAAGTGAGAAAATAAAGAAAATTTTATAAATTGAGTATTAATTTTGATTTTTAGCAATAATGGTAATTTTTTTATCAGTGTTTGTTTGTGTTTTAATGTGGAAATATGAATGGAAGGCGCGAGTCTGGTAGGAAAACGTCAGAGAGATAGAAAGAGATAGCTAATGTTAGCGTCCCCTCGATTGTCTCAGCGCAGGCGCGAAATCACGAGAAGCTACTGCGCATGCGCCAGAGGACCGTTACGTGCACTCTCTCTTTCTATCTGCCTTACGATTCTACCTACTCGTCCTCTATTTTTATTTCTCTACGAATCAGTGTTGTTTTCTGTAACGTAAATAAAATTCTATTATAATCGAATTCAAATAATTTTGTTGATTGTTTTTTTGTTGAAATTACTAAAGTATTTAATGATATTGTTTACTTGTGTCTCTCCAAATTAAAGTAAAAAAATATAGTTGTATTCTCCTCTACATTACTTTTCGAATCTTTCAGATTCGTCCAATGTGGAAAGTAGAACGATTAGAATCTAAATTTTCTTCACGTCTTTTACGAAATCCAAATTGATTCAATCAATGATCTAATTGGAATATTAGATAGAAGTCTAATTGGAACATTAGATAGAATTCTAATTGGAACATTAGATATTGATCTAATTTGGAGAAACGAAAAGATAGTTACAGTTTGTGTAGATGATTTTGTGTCGAAATTCATGCATGTGACGGAAATTGGAATTTCTACCAGAAACTAATAATTTTTCATTTTATTTGTCCTAGAAGTAGCTGAGAGTATAAATGCTGTTGATGATGAAAAGTCTGAGGTCCTTAAAAATGCAAAAGCAACTTCAACACCAAAAACAATTTCCTCCAGTCGAAATCTTCGAGGAAAGAATAATTGGATCACATCAAATATCATGCTAAGCTCAAAAATACCCACTATAAATATTCCTCGAATCTCAACTCTCTATAAACATTCCGCCAGTCCAATTAAAGCCAAACCCCACACAGAATCCGTGACGAAAAAACCAACTGTCGCCAAAAGCAACATTGAGAACATTAAAGACACCGAAGAATTGAAAGTCGTCAAAGAATTTAAAAGCAGTGATGAATATAAAGACACTGATGGATTTAAAAGCACTGATGAGTATAAAGACACTGATGGATTTAAAGACACTGATGGATTTAAAGACACTGATGGATTTAAAAACACTGATGAATTTAAAGACAACGACAGTGAAGTAGAAGCTGGCAACGATTTCGACAACTACGTCGACGTCAGCGCCATGTCAGACGACGAAATAATTCCCGAAAATCAAGAGGACGTTCTCTCAGCGATTCCACCGCAAAAAACAGACACAACATTGAATACCCTAGAAAGGCGCCTAGCCTGTCCAAACAATTGCGGCAATTACTTCTACGTGAAAGCAGCTTTGCAAAAACACACTCGCTACGACTGTGGACGAGTCTATCCCCGACATAATTTCCGCTACAAATGCGCCTACTGCGATTCCCGTTCGGAGTACAGTTACAGCATCATGCGACACGTCAGCAAACATCACAGAATGCAAAAGGTCCACGTAATCGACACCTGGCTCAAGAAGGTCCTCGAGAAGAAGGAGTCACCGAAGAAGATCCGCCAAGACGAATCCGAAACCGCAATCGAAGTCGAAAGCACCAAACGTCACGAATGCCCCAACAAATGCGGAAGCACCTTCGATCACGTCTCAAACATCAGTCGCCACATCCGCAAAACTTGCACCAAAGTACAAAGATACCTCTGCCCCTATTGCAAATACAGAACCAGAACCTACAACCTAATCAAGAAGCACATCGAACTCAATCACAAACACAACAAAGTCTGCGCCATCAACGTCTTCACGAAGCAAACCGTCTACAAGGAATTGCGTCGTCGCATCAAAGTCACCGACAAGAAGAATCCAAAAGAACCCTCATCATCCATACCCGAGGAGGACACCAACGAAAACAAGAAGTCCAAGAAACGATTCCAATGCCCCAATCAATGCGGAATGGCATTCAACTTTCAGCACACAATGGAGAATCATCAGCGTTTCGTCTGTGGAAAAATGCGCTACAAGTGTCCCTATTGTTCGAAGAAATGCCGACAGGAATGGGGCACGGTCACTCACATAAAGCATCGACATCCCGAGAGGAAAACTTTCGTCATCGATTTTAGACGGAAGCAAGTCATCTATGAAATCGCCGGTAGCAAATATTCGGACGACTTCGATTCCATTCAGAATAAAAGTATTCGCGACGAATTCGAGAAGGAGAAAAGCGAAGCCTTAAATCTACGACCAAAGAAGGAGAATAGGGCCTACAAGTGTCCATTCTGCGGCAAAATGTGCAAACACGGTTGGAACCTGGATCAGCATATCAAGTTTCGTCATCCCAGCATTATCAGTCAATCGAGCCGAAATTTATCTCTATATCCGGCCAAGAAGGAAAAGGAAGACGAGGAACCAGTGCAAGAGGAAATCGTACCTGAAATCGAAGACCAAATTGAAGACCTCGTTGAAGACCCAATTGAAGACCAAATTCAAAATCAATTTACAGATCAAGTTCAAAATCAATTTACAGATCAAGTTCAGGATCAATTTAATGATCAAATTCAAAACCAAATTCAGAGTCAAATCCAAAACCAAATTCAAAATCAAATGCAAAATCGAATTCAAAGTCAACTAAAAAATCAACACCAAGAAATCGTCATTCAAGAAGCATCGTCCTCATCACTATCATTATCCCAAGTGGAGAATTCCTTCAACGAAACAAAGAATCAATCCGACACGATGACTGTTGTTGAGGAGGAGGGAAAAATTGACAGTTCCAGTACTGGTTCACAAGGGAGGAGGAATTTTTACTGTCCCAATAATTGTGGTAGTCTGATTAAGTACGAGTACAATTTGGCGAGACATATTCGTAATGTCTGCGGAAAGGGGAAAAACCTCGAGTGTCCCTTTTGTACGTTTATGTGTAAAAATAATATTGTCATGAATAGGCATATTAAACATGCGCACGCAAGGGAGGAGAATTTTGTATTGGTCGGTGATGAGAACAGAGAAATGTCCAGTGAATGTAATCAACTTGATGTTAAGGTCGAAGAAATTGAAATTGATAATCCTTAATAATAAAATTTACGTTTGTCTTTGGAATTTTTTTTTTTATGATGATGATGAAGTACTTAATGATTTTGAGTTTTCTTTGAAAATTGTGTACTTCAAATGTGTTTCCTCTAAATCTAAATTTGCTTTTTGTTAAAATCTTAGAAAACGAAAATCAAAAAAAAGTGGTAACATAATTTACTCTCAGAAAGAAATATTTTGAATGAAAAAAATTTTATTTGAGTCATTTGAACATCATTTGGATCAAATTGAATTTCATTTGGTTCAAGTAAAATTAATTTGGTTCAAATTGTATTTCGTTCGGTTCTACTAAAATTCATTTGGTCCAAATAGGATTTTATTTGGTTCAATTAAAATTCATTTTGTTCAAATTGAATTTTTTTTATTTGGTTCAATTCAAATTAATTTGGATCAAATTAAATTGACATAAAATTGGATTTCATTTAATTCAATTAAAATACATATGGTTCAAGTTGGATTTCATCTGGTTCAAATTTAATTTTATTTGGTTCAATTAAAATTATTTTTGATTACATTGAATTAAATTTGGTTCCATTAAAATTTATTTTGTACAATTAAGATTAATTTGAATTTAATTTGGTTCTATTTGAAATTTATTTGGTTAAAATTGGATTTCCTTTTGTTGAAATTCAATTTTATTTGGTTTAATTACAATTAATTTGCAATTCAATTGGATTTTATTTGGTTCAATTAAAATTTATTTTGTTTGAATTGAATTCAATTTGATTCAATTCAAAATATATTTAATTAAAATTAGATTCCATTTACTTCAAATTAAACTTCAATTGGTTTAAATTTAATTATATTTGGTTCAATTAAAATTAATTTTGAAGTACATTGGATTTTATTTGGTTCACGTAAAATTCATTTGGTTTAAATTTAATTCAATTAAAATTTAAAATTCATTTGTTGGTTTAAATTGGATTTCTTTTGATTTAATTAAAATTCCTTTGTTGGATCAAATTGGATTTCACTTTGCTCAATTAAAATTTATTTGGATCAAATTGAATTTAAAATCGTCAAATTGGGTTTAATTGGTATTAAAATATTTTTCATTTGATTTAATTAAAATTTGTACGTTTCAAATAAAATTCATTTTGTTCAAATTCAATTTCAACCTAATAAATTTCCAATTTCTTTTTTTGTACAAATAAAAATTTATTTTGTTTATATTGAATTTCATTTGGTTTG
This sequence comes from Leptopilina myrica (nomen nudum), assembly GCA_032872475.1. Classification (NCBI taxonomy): domain Eukaryota; kingdom Metazoa; phylum Arthropoda; class Insecta; order Hymenoptera; family Figitidae; genus Leptopilina; species Leptopilina myrica (nomen nudum). The sequence goes on along the minus strand of CM065458.1, from coordinate 14,821,100 downwards.
AAATTGAAATTCATTAGGTCCAATTAAAAATTAATTTTGTTAAATTAAAATTCATCTGGTTCGAATTCAATTAAATCTTCTTGTAATTGTAATTTATTCAATACAATTAAAATTCATTTGGTTCAAATTGGATTTCATCGGGTAAATTATTTTGATAAATTAAATAGTCAGAAGGAAAAAGAATTTTCCTTTCCAAATTTTTTCCAGACAAACGAATTTCGAGTGTTAGTTTTAAAAAATTGAGTGTTAAATACAATGTCCATATTTAATTTATAATAATCGATTAATAATTATATGACTGAAAAAATATATCGTGGAAAATAAACTTTAGAAAACATAAGTTTCCATATGATAACAGTAAATTTTTTTCCTTTCCATCAATTTATTTTATTTGTACCTATATTTCAAATTTTTCATTTCCCAGTAAAAAGAAGCTAAAAATTCTTCAATCACTTCCATGCTGAAAAAAATTTATCCTTATGTTATCGACAGTATTTTTTTATGAAAAAAATTGTAATTAAGTGATATTTTTTTCACCGCGCATCTGTTTATGTATCAAGATTTGTAAGAAAAATATTTAACAAAAAAAAAATAAATAAAACCATCTTATAGAGCAGATACGAACCTCTCATATTCTTTCCCGAAAGTCTGAAATTTTTTTTCCATTTCCCTAACTTTGTCACAAAACAAAAAAAATTTCTTTTTCGAAATAAAGCTTCTTCTTTTCGTAAAACAAATATATTTAAATTATCATTTCTATAAATTATTATTATTTAATAAAAAACCATGTTGACAAAAGAAGCTTTAATGTTCTTTTTGATGTTCCTTTCATCTATGTGACTTTTTTTTTATTAAAAAAAAAGTATACGAATTATTAAATTTTTTTTCCTTTTACTAATGAAAAATGTCTTTTTTTTTCTTTGTTCGCAGGACAATATTATATGAACTGTGGCAGATACAGTGATCAAAAAACGAAACAATTTGCCTGTCCCAATTGTCCGAAGGCATTCGTTTGGGAGAGCACGTGGAAAAAGCATGTCCGAAACGAGTGTGGAAGAGAGCCGAGGTTTCAGTGCAGCCATTGCAATTATCGTTGCATGTGGAAGGCGAATGTCGTCAGGCACATTAAACGAATGCATAAGAATTCCAAAATTCACGTGGTCAACTGCAATTGATTTACTTAAATTTCAGTTTTTCTTCTTCTTATTTTTTATTGTTACTATTACTATTTTAATTTTAATAATTATTAAATTAATTGTCGCAGTTTTCTTATTGAAATCATCAAATTGGTACCAAATATTTGTTGGATCAATTTGGTAGCCAAAAATTTGGGTTAAATTTGTACCAATCATTTGGGTCAAATACCAAACATTTGGGTCAAATATTAAACATTTGGGTCGGATACCAAACATTTGGGTCAAATATCAAACATTTGGGTCGGATACCAATCATTTGGGTCAAATATCAAACATTTGGGTCGGATACCAAATATTTGAGTCAAATTGGCACCAAACATTTGGATCAATTTGAAGCTAAACATTAAGATTCAATTTTCGATTTCATCCACATTTTTGGTATTAATTCGTTGCTAATTTTACAATTTTCCTGCAGATATCAAATTGATACAAAAATCGAATCAAACTGTTGCTTCGCGAACAGTGGTAATAATTTTAATAATTATTATAATCATTACAATTATTTTTCTTATTATTATTATTATTATTATCGTTATTTTTTATCATTACTGCGAGATAATTATTATTTGAATGAATAATTGTCATTTGAAATGATAGATTAAATTTTAAGTGTTGCACGTCGACAAATTTTTCGACAACAAAAAAAATTCCAAGTTCTCGTTTCTTCGTAAACAGACATTGTTAAATGTTACTCGACACGCATCACTAAAAATTTGATTTTTTTTCTTTTTACAAATTAACATTAAACAATGAAAAAATTAATCTTTTTATTACCGAAGATTATTAAATAAAAAATAGTTCATGTTTTTCTTTAGTGTTACTAGTGTATATTCTTTTTGAATCAGTATTGAGGAATATAAGTATAAAGTAAAATAAGTTTTTCTTCTCTTTGAAAAAAGCACTACTAGACATTTATAATTTTCCTATTTTCTTATTTGTGAGTGTATAATTTTTTTTTCATTAATATTTGTGATGAATGAATATTATAAATTACGTACGCATAGTACGAATTTCATACGACTTGTAAAATATAAATAACAATAAAATGACATTGTTTGATTAAATTTTATTAAACATCGTTTCTTCTTTTTCCAACTATTTAGAATTTTTTTTTTTTTGCTGTAAATAGAGAATAATTTTGCATGTAATTATTTGCGAAACAAAAGTTTCAAATAATTATTTGCGAAAAAAAAATAAGAAGCACTATTTATAATAAGCACTGTTTATAATAACAATTATTTATAATCATTATTTATAATAATAATTACTTACAGTCGTTAATTATTATAAGCACTATTTACAAATAGGAATTATTTATAATCCTTATTTATGAAAACAATTTACAATAAGAATTATTTATAATCCTTTTTTATAATACATGAAAAAAAACCTTCAACTGGAACAGCGATAACATTCGCTACAATAGCGAAAGTATTCGTTGAAATAGCGAAAATATTCATTGTAATAACTAAAAATTTCGCCAACATAGTGAAATTTGTAGTTGTTCCAGATAAAGATTTTTTTTGGTGTAACAATTATTTATAATCCTTATTCATAATAACAATTTATTTATAATCCTTATTTATAATGACAGTTATTTATAATCCTTATTTATAATGACAGTTATTTATAATCTTTTTTAATAATAACAATTATGTTATAATCCTTATTTTAATAACAATTATTTACAATCCATATTTGCAATAACAATTTATTAAAAATTTAATCTAGTCTTTAAAATTAATCTAATCATTAAAATTGCTTTGTTGTTTTTATTAACAAACACGAATTGTTTTAGGAATTTCTGGATCGTACACAAGATCATCGGGACATTCGAGGAGAAGAGTCGTTCATCCGACAAGAGCCGAGGGATCAAATTTTCTGCGGAGGAGTAATGTATTCTCCTGTCCGAATCAAGGGTGTCACAGTACATTTGTTTGGAAGCGAAATCTATTGAGTCATCTTCGATATCAATGTGGCAAAGCACCAAAATTCAAATGCCCCTATTGCGACTATAAATGCAAAGTTAGGGCCGGCATTCGAAGACATATCAAATACAAGCACAAGAATCATGAAATTTTTGTTGTCGACATGACTCAACCGTGGATTGTTGCACCTTGAATATATTATTCTCCTGCAATCAATATTATATATCTCATAATTCAATTTAATTTCTTTTTTTTTGCAGGGACCGTCACGAAAGTTGAATTTTTTATATATTAATTATATTCTTTAATTATATTTCTAAAAGGAAAAAAATTATAAAAATATTCTCAAAAAGCACAAAATAATTAAATTGGTTACAAAAATGTTTAATTTCGTCTTTCGTGTCAACACGAAATTATATTTTGTTTAAGTTCACTCCCTTTAATTTTATTTTTTTCAGTTTAGTTTAGTTTCGAGTCAGCATATACATGAAAATTCGTTTTTCAATTTTAATTTCCATGGCGACTAGAAACTATTAATTAAAACTTTTAATTTAGTTTCACCGCGTCGTCGGTCCCTAATATTCTCCTCTGTATAAGTTAATCATTAAAATCAAAAAACTACGAAAGTCAATTTTTTCCCCTTCGTACAAATTAATTTTTTTCACACAAATACAGAAAAAAAATTGACTTTTGCAGACTTTGCGGTTAGATTATATAATTTCATTAGTATATTTATTTCCATAATTTTCATCATTATTGTGATCATTGTGACTGAGTTTTGATCTTCCAGAAAGTTGATCAACGCACAAGTTTTTCGGTAAATTACTTAAAAAATTGCAATAAAATAGTTTGCAACAATATAATGTCGAAAAATAAAATAGAGTAAGAAAAAGATTTATTTTAAAAACAATGTACAACAAATTGTTGCAAATTTCTTAAGAGTAATAATTGAATAGAGAAAATAAATTTTGCTCGTTGATCAAAATTGTGGAGTTCGACTTCGTGTAATTTATCCATTATATTCACAATTTGTTTTTGGTTTGAAAAATTCGAAAACTAGGCAAAATGATTAAAAAAAAAGAATATTATTATAATTATGTTTAATGCAACATATTACTTATATCAAATTAAGTCTTGTTAGTAAATTAATTTTTTACATGTATATTATTTTTCCGGGGGCTGAAGATATTCTGAAAATTTTCTTGTATTTTGAGTAAATAAAACAATTACTCCTGATTTAATCGAATTTTGTTCATTTATTGAGAAGAATTAGAACTATTTTCAAATGTCGTATATTCTATTTGAATGCAATAATAATAATAATAATAATAATAATAATAATAATAAGTTTGGCTCAAAGTCTACTAAATTGTTTATTTGCTTCGATTGTAAAATTTATTTGAGTTGAGTAATATTCATTTACTTCGATTATAAATTTTATTTCGTTTAAAAAGAATTTAATCTGATACACATAAATTTTAGTTTGTTTAAATAAATTTTATATCGTTGAAATAAATTTTAGTTTGTTTAAATAAGTTTTATTTGTTACAAATGAATTTTACTTCGTTTAAATAAATTCTATTTTTTACAAATGAATTTTAGTTCGTTGAAATAAATTTTATTTTTTACAAATAAATTTTATTTGCTACAAATGAATTTTATTTCGTTTAAAAAATATTTTATTTGCTACAAATGAATTTTAGTTTGTTTAAATAAATTTTATTTGCTACAAATAATTTTTATTTCGTTGAAATAAATTTTATTCGCTACAAATAAATTTTAGTTCGTTTAAATAAATTTTATTAGCTACAAATGAACTTTGTTTCGTTGAAATAAATTTTATTTGCTACAAACGAATTTTATTCCATTTAAAAAAATGTTTGTTTGCTTCAAATTAATTTTATTTGGCTCGAAATAATTTTTTTTATACAAATTTTATTTCTTTCAAATATAAACAATTCAGTAGACTCTGAAACAAATATACTTTTATTTATGTCAAGTATATCATATTTGGTTTTAATAAAACTTTTCTCTATTTTTACTTTTCTAAGGTAGTAAGACATTAAAAACAATTGTACACAATCCCTTTAGATGTTAATAAATAAATTAATAAATTAATTGAAAAATAAATAAATTAATTAATTAATTTAAAAATAAATAAAAATTATAAATTAGTATTCATCATTACTAAAACAAAATTCTGTATTAATATTTTTAGATGACTTTTATCGACGTCAGCAAAAACAATTCGCCGGTAGAAGGGAAACATACAATATTGCGACTGGAAAATTTCACTGCCCTACGTGTAATAGAGGCTACGGAAGATGGGACAACATGTTACAACATTTCAGGGACGAATGTAACAAGAATCCTAGCTATAAATGCCCTTACTGTGATCAAGTCAGTAAAAAAACTTCCAATATCTACCGACATGTCAGAAAAGCTCATCCCGACTGGAAAGTTTATCTTCTGAGACTCTACTGATTTTATTTCTTTAAAATGCAGTTTTTAAAATAAATTCCTTACAAAATCGTACAAAATTTTTACCCTTTTAAAAGTTAATTTTTTTTATTTGTTATTATTAATATTTATTAATATTTATTAATTTTTATTGATATTTATTAATATTTATTATTATTTATTAATATTTATTAATATTTATGAATATTTATTAATATTTATTTTTTGTAAAACAACATTTTTTTCATTTATTTACACACAAAGAATACTACTCATCGATTTTAGATTTTTCCACTTAAAATCAAGCAATTTTTTTTTAGTTTTACTAATTTTTTTTTTTTAAATAAAGCAAATAATAACGTGAGATATTTATTCTTCTCTAAAATAACGAAATATGTACTTATGTAAAAATGAAAATCCACTGTTTGTTAATTGTTGAAATAAATTTGTAATTTTATATGTAAAAAATATATTCATTCCACTCCTCTTCGCAATTATTTATTTTCTATAACTTATCTAATTTTTCTTTTTTTCCTTTCAGGTTCCGAAGGTTTTTTTTCTATTCACAATGACATTGACAATGTAATTTTTTAATCATATTATGAAATATTTCTGCATTTCTTGTTTACAATTTTTTTTCAGGTCTAAAACGATCAAAACTTTTTTTTCTAAATTTGTAGAAACAAAAATTGATTATTATAATTTGAATTAGTTGATCGACCTTTTGCTTTTTTTAGATTGTAAATAGCAAAAAGTTTTACAAATTTAAGTATTAAACAACAATTCCTACTGATTTATTGGTAAAATTTAGTTATTCGAAAGCAAACATTTAGTCACTGATTCAAGTTAGTAAAAATGTTTTTTACAAATTCAAATTTAGAAATAGCTTGAAGAAAATAAAATTCTTTTTTTAAACCAAACAGTATTTACTTGAATCTGGTTAAAAAAAATTTTTTTTTTGAACCAAATAAAATTTACAAACAAAATAAAATTTACTTGAGTCAAATTAAATTTTGTTGAACCAAAAAAAATTTACATGAATCAAATTAAATTTTTCGAACCAAAAAAAAATTTACTTAAATCAAATAACTTTTTTTGCCGACCAAAACAAATTTTACTTAACTCAAAATAAATTTTCCAATTGAACCAATTTAGATTTAGAGAGTTATAACAAAATTTTCCACAATTATAGCAAAACATAATATATTTATTCATATTTACATTCTGACAAATAAGCATGATGATTTTGAATCCCTCTCTCGTATATAACTATTATTATTATTTACCATCATCATTATCCATATATTTATATATATATTAAAAGTTCCCTCAGCACAATATTTACAACTGAATATTACAACTAATCAAGTGAATTGTTTTTCTTTTCGTTTTAGAATTATTCCGGCTCTATAATTCAGGAGAAGATGAGGTTAATCAAGTGCCATGCGAAGGTCGACATTTATGTCCTACTTGTGGTCGTAGCTATAAAAATCGCAAGCACATGCTTTGTCACTATCGAAATGAGTGCTCGATAACAAAACGATTCTCCTGTCCCTATTGCAATAAACGCTATACCCAACGTGCCAAAGTTTGGAGACACATTCTTCCAGCCCATCCTAATAAAGAATTATTTTGCATAGACATCGTTACTAATAACATACTATTTAAGAATGCACACGCATGAATTTTTTTTCTGGAAAAAATTGTTGATTTTTTGTTTGAAATGGAAATAAATTATGATATTTTTAATACACGTTTTTTTTACTTTCAATTCTGCATTTTTTTTTCATAGTTTCTAGAGTTTAGATAAATAAATAAATTTATGGTGAGTATAATTCTAGGTTTTAGGAGATAGAGGGGCAGGGTTTGCCTAACGGCCCCTCTTCTGTTTCTTTTCAGCGACGCATGCGCGAAGCAACACCAATCAGAGCGCGAGAGTGGCGCAAGCGCAATTGCCGCGCATGCGTCGAAGAGAACGGAGGGGACGTTACGTACTCTACCTAATGAGTAACATTACGTTAAGTAATAGTTAAGCAATAGTTTACTAATAATTTAATAATAGTTTTATAATAGTTTACTTATTTTTTAACTTTCAGTTTAGAAATACCTTAAAAATTATTGTGAACCAATTCAATAACAAATTTTTATGTTTAACTTTAAATGTTGAAAAAATTTATAAATTCTAGAAAACTAAACCAATTCCCCCCCCAAATGTTATTCTACGTAACCTTCCTTTCGCATTAAAAAAATTGTACTATAAATATTTTTCCAAAAATTCGTGTTTGTGATAATAACAAAATTTTCCAACCTCTACTACCTGTGATGTAACTAATCTCGTATCACGTCTCTCTGGGAATAAATGTTTGAAACATTAAGGCTAATGAATTGAAAAGAATTTCTCGTATCACGTGTGATTTTCTATTATTACAGTGGCAAGAAGAATTTTAAGGAAAAGAAGTGTACAAACTTACAATGAAGAAGTTCACGACAAAGATGAAGAAGAAGATTTTAACCATAACGAATATTATTGTAAACAACCGACTCTTGGCAGAGGGAAAAAAAAATATCAGTGCCATAGGTGCTTGAAACGATACAAGGCGAAGACTTCGTTAATTACACATGTCAGCTATCAATGTGGACAAATACCACGTTTCTCTTGTCCCTATTGCGGAAAGGGGAATCATCAAAAAATTTTGGTTATCAAACATGTGCAGAAACATCATTCAAAGCAGCCCGAGGCTGTCATTGACAATACTGACTGTGATCTAATGAATCACCTCAAATATTTCAGCGAAACTGGTTTTTCGCCAATGTGAACATTTCATTGTTAATAAAATTATTTTTTTACTTGCTTGATTTCTATAGTTATAGTTCTCTAACTTTAAATCAGTGAAAATTCGAATCCAGACGGATAACATTTTTTTAATTTTCCCTTTTGGTCTCGATTTAATAATAAGACGCGATCTGAAGAAAGGGACCTTAGAAGCAAAAAATTATAGGTTATGTTTGAAGTTTTTTAAACAAAATTACAAAAAAATGATCAACTGTATATGAAAATCATTAATGTTCAAGTTTTCATTACAAATAATATATTTAATAAACACTGATTTTAATTTGAAAAATGTAAAAAGAAGATTTTAATCAACAAAAAAGTAACACTAACATAACCTTAAAGTGATTTGCTTCAGATCGCGTCTTATGATGATAAAAAAAAATTAATAAACAAAAAGGCAGAAATGAAAACTATGCAGAATTATTCACTAATTAAAATTTAGAGAGAACGAAATATTTTTTATATGATAAAAGTTAATTTTTAAGAAACTACAAAGTATTGAATATGCGACCAAAGTATTGCCAAAGTATTCAAATTTTATTGTAATCCATATTTTTTTATACTTCATTCATATTTTTTTTTATTCCACTTCATTAGTTGTAGGAAAAACATAACCAAAGTTATGAAAATCATTTCATACTTATCATTTAGGTTTTAAATTCTTTTTAATTTTTTTCCTTATTTTATGTTTATAAAAAAAAGTCAACATTTTACGAGAAAAAAGTCTTGTGTTAAATAATAGTTGACAAAAAGTATTTTTATTTTGTTTGTAAGTTTAAAAAAAATGTGCCATTAAAAAAAATTCCCAAACTTATCTCATCGTACAAAATAAATAATGTGATAAAGAAAACATTTTATTTTATTATTTTCGAAAAAAACCCCTTTTTCTAAAATTGTAAGCATGATATTATAATCACACAATTTCATCACATTTTCAGTTGACAATATCATTAAAAATCCACCAAGTTATTGTTTGCAATTATTTTTCAATAAGCATGGCTTATTTACAAAAAAAATTTATTTTTTCCACTTTAGTAACATGATTTTATTGAAATTTCAGGTATTATGTTAGCGCCAATGGATTTTAATTACACCACCACCACCGGCACAACGACAATTTCGAATTTTCAAAATCGAAATCAAAGAGGAAAAGCAACGACAATTGGCAAAGCATCACTGACAACGGTTCAAAATTTCAAGTGTCCGAATTGTCCAAGTTCATTTAGTCATCATCGAAATTTAACGAGACATCAAAAATATGAATGCCTACAACCGCCAAGATTTTCATGTCCACATTGTCAATTTCGATCAAAGCAAACTAGCAATGTTTTGGCGCATATTCGAACTCAGCACACTGGACTTCCCTCCTTTGTACTTCATTTAGATAGAGAAAAATAATTTACAAAAAGCGCATTGTTTTTTTTTTAGAGAATTTCGCAAATTTTGATAAATTTCGAAAATGGAAATTATTTTCACAAAAAAAAAATTATTAATATCGTCTACATGGTAATTAAATCGGATAAGAATTATTTTACAGCAGAGACAGTTTATTACTATCTCAGAAAGTATTACAGTAACTCAGATAGAAAAAAAATCTCACTTTGTTTGAAGTGAAAATAGAATTTATATTTAATGTATCGCAATGTTTGAGTATTTTTTACTAGAAATCGGGAATGGAAATTTTTGCTCGTCTCGTGAACAAAAAAACTAGAAGATTAGGGAGCAAGAGAAGTCTGAAAAAGCATCAGGTGGATAGAAAAAGACAGAAAATCCCCTCGTTTGTCTTTGTCTCTCAACGCATGCGCAGCTGTCACTAGAAGCAACTGCGCTTGCGCCATTCCCGTTCTTTCATTCACAGAAAAAACCGCGCTTATTTAAAGACCTTAAATATTTAAATCCTTGAATTGCAAAAGAAAAAGAATTTAAGAAATATTAATTTTTATTATAACTGATTAAAAAATAATTAATTTTTTCTATTTTATATTTAATTAATTAATTTTTTATTTTATTTATACTTTTTTTTTTAGAAGTATTGAAGTATTTTAAAGAAGCGCGCTATTTTTGGCAAATAAAGTAAGAGTAGCGCAAGCGCAGTTGCTTGTGGCGACGCTCATTGGCTCTCCGCGCGCATGCGTCGCTAGAGAGAGAAAAAAAGGGGGACGTTAGGAAAACTTTGTCTCTCTCTCTCGACCTGATACTTCATAAAAACCCATTTTTTTTATTTTCATATCTCTCTACTCAGAAACGTTTCGATAATTTCGAAAATTGCATAAAGTTAATCAAAATTTTAATTTACTAGACTGTAATAAAATTTCATTTTTTTACTGCATTTAGAAGAAAAAAACTTTTTTCTATGGACCAAATTATTTTTAAACACCAAATATCTACCTTCTTTATACAAGACACATTTTCGTCTTCAAACCAACGGTAAAATGTATAAAAAAAAGTATGAAAAATAAAAATAATTTTTCTTTAATTTCCACCGTTTTTATTTGCGTTTCATATTTTATTTCGAAACAAAATGGAATCTCAAAAGAATGACTACTAACTTCGATTATTTTCTCTAGTTGTTTAATTTTAAATTGAATATTTTTTCATTGAAATTAAAAATTTTAGTCTTCCCCTACAGAAAATATTATTGTTTAGTTTAGTACATTTTTTCAGATTTAAAAATCATTTACTAACTCACAATAAATATTGACTAATATTTATTGTAGAAGAACAAAAGTTTAATATCTTTCCTATTTCGTTTGATTTCAGTGACTGCTGGTATCTTCAAAAAGTCTGGTGTACATATTTTGAAACAATTAGTTTTCCACTCAAGACGAGAAGTTGAAAAATTTCTATGCCCAAAATGTGGAGTACCTTATAACACAAGGAGCACTTTGCGTCAACATTTTGAGGATTGTCGAAAGACACTTTAAAAATGAAAATTATTTCTTTAAACAAGAAGAAAGAAAAGTGTTATCTAAATTACTCGCTCTCTTCAAAATTTATGATTAAATCGAAAAATTATCTACTGTAAGAGAAAAATTAATTTTGTTTATTTCTATTTTTTTTAAATGAAAGAATAAAAAGTGAAAAATATTTTCCAAGTGCTCAAAATTATAACTCGTAAGTGAAATCATTTCCCGAATGTTTGTGGTTTAATTTACCTAAGACAAAATTTTGATTCCTTATTGGCGTTTTGAATTTGGCTTGAAAAAAAAAATAACACTTAACCATTTTGTCAAAATTAAGTTTTGGGGAAAAAGTAAATTTGTGGTTCGTGGTTTCTGGAGATTTCTCAAATTTTTTTTTCTGATAAATCCAGCATGCTACTACTCTAAGACTATGATGAACTTACAAAATTATTTCTTATTTCAAAAATGGAGCAAAAATAAAATATAAAAGTTATAACTTTTATAAAAAATGACTAGTTTTGAAAAATTGATTTTTATGATTGAAAAATTAATTTCTTTATTTGAAATAAAAAAAATGTTTGTATTAACATTTAACTTTTATTTTCAGGATCAGCCGCCGAACGAGCAATAATGCTAAAAAATTTGGAAAATATTTCTCCCGTACCATTGTTATCTGATCTCGCGGCAATTTGGCCTTTGAAGCAACGAGCCGAATTTCCTTACGGTTGTCAACAATGTGGAAAACGTTATCAACATCGAGCGACACTTTTGCGACATTCACGACACGAGTGCAATAAGGAGCCACGTTTTTTGTGTCCCTATTGCACTCATCGAACGAAGCAACGAGGAAATTTGTATCAACATATACGCACTAATCACCCGGGCAAACGAGTTTTTTGCAACGAATAACATTTTTCTTTTATTTTTCTAAACAATGATAAAACGCGAAGTTACCAGTTCTTCAAAGAAAACAAAAATAGATAATTAACCAATTTAAATTTCATGTAAACCAAATAAATTTTATTTAAGCCAAATAAAATTTATTTAAACCAAATAAAATTTATTTTGTAACAAATAAAATATCTAATTGGTTCTGAGACAAATATACCATTTCTCTGGGTATATGACTTGGTTCTATGGCTAAATAACGATTACGCAGTTGATGAAAGTCGTGAATTGTGATTACTACTAGACATTAAGATCCTTTTTTATAAACATTTTCTAATTTAATACTCTTTTAAAAATTTGATATAAAAATAAAGAAAACTATTTGGTTCTTTTTTAAACTTCAAAAAAAGTGAACTGTATATTGATCGGCAGAAAATATGATCGCCAAGTTTTGAACGTTCAAATGAACGAAATATTTTTTATTGACGATATTTTAATAAATTGCAAATCATAAAAAAATTTATAAACTAAAATTTTCCGTTTACAAAGTAAGTAAATAATTTTTTAGCTCGTGAAGCAAAACAATTGCAAAAAAAATTTAATGTTTAGAAGAAATAAATAAATTTCTTTCATTTGAACGTTCAGAACTTTAGGATCATAGAAAATTTGTAGATACAAATTTGAAATATTTTTTGAGTCTTCAAAACTTATTTGTATTTTTAAAAATGAATGTTTTTAGTTAGACATTTTCTTTTGTTTTAATACAATTATTTTTGTACTCTTATTCGTGAGAAAAAAATAAAGAAGCTCAAAATACTCTAAACAACTGAATATTTAGCATTTTTATTTTTGTAGGTGAAGTTTGTCTATCTATCAAAATTTTTAGTGTTATAGTAAGATTTTAAATTTTATGGTTAATTTGCAATGTTTATTTATTTGTTTATAAATAAATTTCAATTTGATACTGTGCTTTTAGTTTAATAATAAAAATTTTTACTATTGACATTAACGATTCTGTTTTTCAGGGTAATGAAGCTACTGCGGAATAATTGTCGAATAGGATGTGCGATAACATTATTTTCGAATTTCTCCACCTTATTTTTGTTTTTTTTTTTTTTATTAACGACGACTACAGTAGAAATCTTGTGCACTTTGACTGGTATCCTCTCGGAATGGGGAGAAACATTTCCTTCCAATCTGAGCATTAGAAAAAAAAATTGTATTCAAATATAATTACTTCTTTCAATAAAGTATAATTAAAAATAAATCTTGTTTAAAAATAGGATTTCCACTAAAACTGTATCGTCTTGTGATGTCACTGTTCTGTCATTAATTTAAAATTACTAATCGACGACAAAATTATTTACACCAATATATTTAGTTCTAACATAAATATTATTTTTTATTTTGCAGATAATGCTTTTGATGGTAATAACAATATACCATTTACAAGAAGAGATAATGGCCTTTACCGAAGAAAGGGCGGTCTGCTAGTGAAAAAAAGTCCTAGTGATATGCCGGGAAAATTCCATTGCCTTTGTGGGAAAACATATTCCCTGTTAAGGAATTTACAAAAGCATATAAGATATAGCTGCTTGTATAAAGTATAAATTGTGTCACAATATTGCCAATATTGTCTGGAAACATAGTCGCAATATTACCAGACAATATTTATGTAATGTTCAAAAATATTCCCGCGTAATGTTATAATATATTAAAATATAACAATTGTATATAATACATATAGTATTAATACATATCATTATATAATTGTTATAATATTATATAATTATATAATTTACAATAATTTTAATATTTAACATATTTTCTAACATTGCCGGGTAATGTTGCATAAATATTGTCTGGCAATACTGCGTCAATATTACCATGCAATCTTCCCCCAGGACGGTTATAATTGAGGCAAAATCGACACAATTTTTAATCTCAAATGTTTTGCAATTTTAGAATTAGTTATAAAAATTAGTTCGAGTTTGACAAAACCAAAAATTGTTATCTACAGAAAAAGAAAATTTTTGTTAAATTTTATAAAAAAAATTCTATATACTAGATATGTTTATTAAAAGAAAAAAGAAGTGTTATATTCGTTCGATTTGCAAAGGAATTTTTTTTTCAATTTTACCGCAGAAAGTGCAAAATTATTCATGGGTATAAATTTTAACTAAATGTTAAGTAGATTTTGCTGAAAATTGAAAACAATTTAAATAATATTCTTCATGAATGTTATTCTTCAGCAACTATAAATTTAGAATTATTACTAAAGTATTATTAGATGTTTTCGAAATATTAAAATATTTTAAAATTATAATGCTTTAAATTAAAATGCTCTTAATTAAAATGCTTTTAATTTAAATGTTTTGAATTAAAATTCTCTTAATTAAAATGCTTTTAATTTAAATGCTTTTAATCGAAATACTTTTCATTAAAATGCTTTTAAAAATATTAATCTTTAAAAAAATTTATTTTCTCTTTTCAAGTCAATGTAATTTTGTAATATTCTAAAAATGTATATCAATGAAATTCTGAAGGAATAATTCTTTTGGCAAATTAAACTCTTGGCGGAAAATTTTTATAACACTTAAAGATAATATAACTCTTAACAATAATCCAGTGAAATACTGATATACTAAAAAATATTTTCTGAAATATTATTATAATATATCGTCAAAGAATTCTATGCATGAGTTGTGAAAAAATTTTGTATAAATTAAAAAAGTTTTTTTTTGTTTGCATAAAACATAGAGATATAAAAATAAAAGACGCGAATCTGTGAGAAGCGTCAGGGCAATAGAAAGAGAAAGAGCATACATAACGTCCCCCAGCGACGCATGCGCTATCGTCATTTATTTTTTTGAAAAAAAAATTAAGATATATTTTATATTTTCATTAAAAATTATATGTTTTTTGATTGTGTTGACGTACAATAAACGAAAAATAAACGTTGGATGTTCAAATGAACGAAATATTTTTTATTGACGATATTTTAATAAATTACAAAACATAAAAAAATTTATGCACTAAAATTTTCCGTTTACAAAGTAAGTAATTAATTTTTTAGATAGTGAAGCAAAACAATTACAATAAAATTTAATTTTTAGAAGAAATAAATAAATTTCTTTCATTTGAACGTTCAGAACTTTAGGATCATAGAAAATTTGTAGATACAAATTTGAAATATTTTTTGAGTCTTCAAAACTTATTTGTATTTTTAAAAATGAATGTTTTCAGTTAGACATTTTCTTTTGTTTTATTACAATTATTTTTGTACTCTTATTCGTAAGAAAAAATGAAGAAGCTCAAAATACTCTAAGAGACTGAACATTTAGCATTTTTATTTTTGTAGGTGAAGTTTGTCTATAAGACTATAAATCAAAATCTGTGAGAAGCGTCAGGGCGATAGGAAGAGAAAGAGCATACATAACGTCCCCCAGCGACGCATGCACTATCGTCATTTATTTCTTTGAAAGAAAATTAAGAACCACTGTTTGTATTTTCATTAAAAATTACATGTTTCTTAATTGTATTGACGTAAAATAAATTCTTCTTTATTATAACAGAATTAGTTACATTTGTTTTTTTGTTGAACGAAAAGAATATGATTGTTTTTTCAGGTATGAAGAAACTTCATCATCGTTGGATGGTAAATTTTTTTTTTTTGTACTGAGTTGAATAATTGCAAGGCATGTAAATTGATGTTTTAGTCAAACAGTAAATATCGACGTCATTTTGTAGTCGTGAATGTTAATGGAAAAATTGGCTCACGTTAATTTTTAATCAATTCACTTTCTTTTACAGAAGTACCATTGTTTCCAATTGTTCGACCAAAGCTTCACGTCTGTCCACGATGTGGACAAATGTATTCTTGGGCATCAAATCTGCGAAAGCATCTCAAATTGGGATGCGGTTCATCAACATGCGAAACACGCTTTTCATGCCAGTATTGCCCGTACAAAAGTAGAATAGAAGCAAGCTTTGTTAAACATTTAATGTCGGTGCATAATATCAAATAAATGCTTTTTTTTTATTGCAGCTTAAATAAGTTTTGGAAAGGGGAGAAAAATACAAAATGTTTCGCGTACAATACCAAAAAAAGTATATATATATAACTTTGCCAGTAATTTTCTTTCAGAAGAAAAACAATTCTGCTCTTTAAGGGAAAATTTGATAAATATGTTTATCTTTTTTACAAAACGAAAAAAGAATTTTTTTAAAACATTTTAATTATACTAATGTAACATGTATCCTATAGTATTATTGTAGTGATTGATGATGATGATAATAATAATTAATAGTGAAGAGAATCTAGTCAAAATGTATTCAGCAGAAAGTAATGAATGTTTAATATAAAGAAAAACAATAAGGTTTATTGTCCGTCGTAGAACCTTTGAATTAAAAAAAAAGGTCCTAGAACAATAGAAAAAGGTGAATGTATCCTGAGTGTGATTTTTAGGTTTTGCAAAAACCGTTTTTATGATCTCATATCATTTATTGTAATAATGTCATAAAAATAATCAAATTATGAATGTGGAATGCACCAAATAACAATTCCTTTTATACGATGATGATTTTTAGAAAATATTATGGAAAATAAATCAAAAAATTACCATGTAGAAATTAGCAGATAACTCTTTTGATAATAAACAAAAATCTTATCCAAAGAAAAAAAAAATCTTTATATTAAATCTAATCTTAGTTACTTTTAGTATATTTTATTTATTCTTTTTTATTCAATTCAATTTTCGATCATATAAACTGGTGCAAAAAAAATTCTCATTGCTTTTTTCATCAAAACATTAACTTTTGCCCTCTCTTAAAAAAAATTACCAAATTTTCAACTAACTGTAAAATAAAATTTTGTTACAGCTCATTGGGAGCAATTGAATAACATGCTCGAAATTCATGGACAAAATTCCGAATTAAGTCAATTATCACAGTGGAAACTTGCAAGTGCAGGAAGATGGGGCGAAAGAACGGATCATCAATGTCAAAATTGTGGAAAATATTTTATTACCTACAATCATCTTTATGCACATTCATCGCGTTATTGTGGAGTGACGGCGAATATTTTGTGCTGCTACTGTAATTATCGGGCAAAAAGAATATGGGACATCAGAGTTCACATTGAGGGGAAGCACAAAGTTAATAAATCGGACTGTGAACTTGGCAGGGATTTCGTCAAATTAGATAAAAATTAAATTTAATGTAAATTTATTTAAATGTACATAGGAGAAGAAGAGAAAAAAATCACGTAAAGATACAGGGAAAAAAAAAGAATTTTTAATGTAGAAGAGAGAAAAAAATCTGGCTTGCTTTTGATGGATAAATTTTTTTTTTATACTGAAAGCTGGTGTTCGTAACGTCCCCTCTTTTGTCCTTGTCTCTCTCAGCGCATGCGCGTAGCGAGAAGCAACTGACTCTCTTATTGGTTGAAAAAAACCCCACGCTTATTTAAAATGCTTCAATACATTTAAAAAAAAGCATTTTTTCATTGATTAATCTCTCAAAATGGATGAAAAATGTTTTTATTTTTTGAAAATTTCGTTAAATATTAAAGTAGTTTAAATAAGCGCGCCAATTTCTACCGAGGAGAAAGTGAGAGTGCGCATGCGTCTAGAGAGAGAAGAGAGGGCCGTTACGTACTCTCTGTCTCTTTCTATCGACTATATGCTCCAATTAAATTTCAAAATCATTCAATTTCAAGAGAGAATTGTAAATTAAAATCACCTTTAAATTAAACATAATCGCTCAACGAAACTCTTGTTGCTCTAAAAATAATTTTTTAAACGAAAAAAAATAATATATTTCTATAGAAAATTAAAAATATTTATTTAATTGACATGGTTATTTTCCATAGGTGCTGGATCAATTACGAACGTTTTAATTTTTTTTACAGGGTCTTCTTAGAATTTTTATACTGTACGACGGGTGTTTGAATAAAATTTCCACTACTCCCCCTTTTTTTTACAATTATCAACAATGTTAAATAATAATAAACCAAAAAGGAACTTTGTAAAAATATCCATAAATAAATTTCTATAAAAATTCACACAATTTCCATCTTATTTAATAATTTCACAATAAAAAAAAATTCTCTCTATTAATCAGTGTGCTTGTTTTTTTTAATGTACATATTTTTCTCCATTCAGCTTTTCTACTATAATATATTCAATAAAAAAAAAACAATATTTTCCTTTTCTTTTGAAACAAATTAAAAACATTTTATTTCCTTGTATAAAATAATTTTGTTTGTTTCAGAATCGGGACTACTGTGGGTCAATTGTCGTACATCATCGGTGAAAAGTGAAGGGGGACTCGATTTTTCATCGGACTTTAATGACGATATTTTAATATCGCACGACGATTACCATCCAAGAAGCAGTTCGACAGAAAGAAAATTTGGCGCCGATCAAGGGGAGGAGAAATTTTGGCTACCAGAAACTGATAAATTCAAGTGTTCAAAATGTAAAAAGCATTTCCGTTGGAAAATTGATCTTGTCCATCATTTAAAAGTATCGTGCGGAGGAACAAAATGTGAATGTTGTCCATTCTGTGACTATCGGACTGATCGCAAGTGGAATCTTAAATCTCACATGAAACGTAGACACAATATTCAACATTGAAAATTTAAATTCTCATGTTCTAATATATATATATATATATATTTAAAAAAATAAATATATGATAAATAAAAGATAATTAGAGGTAAAGTGGGACAGATACATAAGTGGAAAAAAAATTTATGTAGCAATTTTTGTGTCGAAATTCGTGAATGAAAATTATTTTTTAATTTGATGAAAAAATTCCATAATGAAACTTCCGTTGACACACTGGATTCTTTTGATCCGGATTTGGAAGTGATTTAATTTTACTTTAAGGAATATTTTTCTACATAATTGTTTATTGATTTTGTTTTCCTTGAGAACAGATTTTGTTTTTGAAACTTTTGGTTAAAAATTTGTTTTTCTTTCATTTTAGTTAAAAGTTAATTTTTCTAAAATCCATTAGGACGGATGTTGTCTTTGGAAACAATAAGGAAAGAAAACAGTTTTGCTTTTGATTTTAGAACTTTTGTTTCAAAATTTTCTTTCATTCTAAATTTTCTAATTGAAAGTTAATTTTTCGAAAATCCTTTAGGGATTTTGCTTACTGCGGATTTTGATACAAACACGAATTTTTTCACTAAATCTTAGTATTATTTACCTCTCCCAAAACTTTGGTCTTTCTTTCTGAAACTTTACTTTGTTTTCGATTTTTATTTTCTCTAATTTTTTGCAATAGGAACAATTTGGATTGTTTCTTATGTACATTAAATTCTAGAATGAAGAAACTTTTTTTTATTTCGTTTGTGGGAGAGTTTTCATGCCATCTAGGCGGCGATTTGGTGAACTTCATTGGCGCGAAATTCAAAATAGGAAAAATCTAATTAATCAATAATTAGAGTAGATAATAATTTGTACGTGTGACAATGGGAGTTTATCGAAAAAAAGAAGCGGATAATTCGGAAATTATTCGTAATAGAAAAATTCTAATTAACACTTCTTTTAATTTTGCCTCAGAGGCTATACAATTCCCACTCTATCTCTATTATTATTTCTCTAATGTTTGTTGTACGTTTTTCATTATTAAAATAGAATTATAAAGATATTAGAAAAATTTAACAATTTAACATAAAAAAAAAAGTTATAACACACAGTTGGTGCTTTATTTTATAATGTAAGCATAAGAAATGACGTATATTTATATTGTAATACTTAATAATGAGGTGTATAAGTAAACGAATTTTACCTTATAAAAAAGAAATGTCAGTGTTTTATTCTTCTATACCTCTTTATACTATGTACATAATTCAAAAAACTAATTTCTCTTCAAGTACCTCTAAAAGAATTGTTAGAAATTTGTCTTCTTTTACAAAAAAAAAAAAATTTTTTCTTTTGTATCATTTTTCTAATTTTCATTCATTTTTTTTCTTTACACAGGTTTTGAATTCATCTTGGATCGGAAAAAGGACACGCTCCACGTTTGCAGAAATTGTAAAAAAGTTTACAATCATCATTCAAGTTTAATAAGACATCTGAAATTTGAATGCGGTTTGGAGCCAAAATTTAAATGTCACTTGTGTCCTTACAAGGCGAAGCATAAGTCGAACTTAATTACACATTTAGTTGGAAAGCATAAGACGAATATAAAAATGTTGCCGAACTGAACACGTCACGTCTATATTAATTTTTTACTTTATAATTTTATATTTTCGAATTGTAAATAATTTTCAGAGTTTCAAATTTAAAGATATAATTTTTTTGTACATTTAATTTGTATAACTTGTTTAGAATTAAGACATCGAACACGGTTTGAGAGAGAAATTTTAGTTAAACATTTTTTTCTATCTGCATATTAACTAGTTGATTTATACTAATTTTCGATATATAGAAAAGAAATTTATTTTTAAGGTGCAATAGAAAAATGCGACGATTACTTAATTAGGGGAAAAAAATTCCCCTTTGTACGAGAGAGAATAAATCAGTTGAATAGTAAATAAGGAAAAGAAGAGATATCGTAAAGATAGTAATTTATTTATGTACATTAAATATTGAATGGATTCATGTTTATGCTTTTTGTCAATTTCTACATTTTATTCTACAATCCTAGTATTAAACTGTCGGCATTGGTACATTTTTCAATTTAGAAAAATATTGAGAAAATAAAAACTATTTCTTTTGTAAACATTCCTCTTTCATTCTATCATCATCCTGTTTTTTTTCAGACAACTGAAGACTAATTTTGATTGTTGTACTTCTTGTTATAAAAATAAAAGAAGTCACGAGTAAATGGTTGATAATTAGTATTTCTTCTGTTAATTGCTAATTGTTAAATAATTTCGGCTATTTTAATGAAACTCAGAAGATTTATAAAATAAATTTAATTTTTTTTTTGCAGATCCTATAAGACGAAGAAGATCAAGGGGACAGGGTCGTTATGCTTGTCATACGTGTGGAAGAAGATATTACGAGGCGAAAAACCTCAAAAGACATGTTTTAAACGAATGCGGAAAACGTCCGATTTTCAAATGCAACTATTGTCCATATAAATCGACTTATAAATCGTATCTCGAAATCCATGTGTCGCAACATTCTCTCCAGACCCTCACAATTCAAAACTACTACAATTCCTAAATTTATCAATTTTCAACGATGATAATGTAAAGATGATAACAATAATTCAACAAAAATAAAAGATGTACCAAAAAGAAACCAGATTTTTTCACAACTCACTTTTCATTCTCTACTATGCAAAATGACCTTTTTCAAAAACACTGCAAGATCACTAAAAGATTAAAAATTACATCTTCATGTCAAGCTTTCTGAATTTCTTTTAATTTCTTTTAATTTTAATTTCTCTATAAAAAAAAAAAAATTAATACGATTTTTTTCTCTCTTTTCTGTTTCAGTTGAGTTGAAGTATGCCTTCAATAATGGAAAGCATACGTGCATTGTTTGCGGAAAGTCATATAAGCACAAGCACCATCTGAAAAGACACATCGATTTTGAGTGCCAAGTTGAGCCAAAGTTTATTTGCTCATTTTGCCCACACAGGACGAGATACAAGGAAAGTTTAATGAAACATATTTTGGCGAGACACCAAAGTCTTTGGGAGCAACACACATCGCAATATGAAAATAATGGCCATTCACAAATTTACGACGCTTCCGCTGATCTTGAGACATCATTGCAAATTTCAGATTCCGTTTATGAGACATATAACGAATTTTCATAAAAAAACGGAAAAAAATTGTTATTGTTGTAAAAAAGAACAATATTTTACACTGTAAAGAAAGAAAAATTCCGTTTCTTATTAGTACTTATACAATTGGTGATTTATGGTAATAATTATTATCATAATAAATATGTAGTTTGTACAAAGATTGAATATATAGGAAAAAAAAGTTGATCCTTTTTTCTGGTTACAATATTTTTGTGTAATAATTCTTAGCTAACTCTGATAATTGAAATAAATACCTATCGTTACGAAATGTAAATTAAAATAATTTTGTCCAAAATGAGCTATTTTTATTCGTTCTTGAATAAAATAATATTTTCACCATTCTTTTTGAGAAAATATAACGCGGAAAAAAATATTCACACTAGAACAGCTACAAATTTCGCTAGATTAGTCAAATTTTTAGTTATTTTAGTTAAAACGTTCGCTATTGTAGCGAAATTTATCGCTGTTTCAGATAAAAAAAATTTTCCGTGAAACATTAAAGAGGGACCTAAGCATAAAAAAATTATAATTCGATTTAATTGTAATTTAATTATTAAATTCACAAAACATAATTTCTTCTTTTCTAAATACCTGAATTTGACCTGAAATATTTTCTAATAACCGGAAGCAAAATATATTTGAAACAATATTGCAAACTTGATTCTTATTTTCAAATGTCAAAGTCAGTATTAATAGTGCACAAAAGTTTTACAATTAATAATTAGCCATTAATTTAAGAAAATAAAATAAAAATTTCACACAGCGAGGTGAGTTTTCTCAAATCGTCAGAACAAATTTTTTTCTAAATAGAATTAATTTTTACATATTTGATTTGAATTTTTTTTTTTTTTAATTTGATTTGAAGTATAGAAACATGTATCTATATGTAAATTAGAAAACAAATTAAAATTATAGATAGGTAATTAGAAATTATACCAAATGTAAATTATGTGTAATTAAATGTGCAACAGAAACAAAGTGACAAAATTTTTGCTTTGCAAACAAAAAATTGGTAAAATTAAAGAAAAGATAAATTAACGAACTGAATGAAAAATTAAAAAAATACTTTTTCAATATATAAATATTAACAAAAATTATTCACTGAAGTAAAAATCAGAAGAAACTTAAATTTTAAACTTTGTGAATTCGTTTTTATCACTGCGGGACAAAATATTATTTTAAAAAGAAATTTGAAGTAAATAAATAAATACGTGTTCTTAAAGTTCTGAAACATTCAAAAGAACAAAATTTATTTATTTCATTTTTAAATTGAAATATTTTTTTAAAATTTACATTAGTAAAAATGTTTATACTAATTTAAATTAGTGACTAAAATTTGCTTTTAAATCAATAAATTTTAATAAAGAAATTAGTGAAATTTACTATTATTTTAGTTAAATTTACTAATAACGGTAATTTTCACTAATTTCTTTGAAAAAATTTACTAATAAATAAAAATTTCTTCAAATTTATTTACTTTGCAGAATTTTAAAGTGACAATTCAATTTTAAAGAGAAAATTGAATTTTAAATTTCTAAATTAGTAGAAATTGATATTTATTAGTAAAACTTACCAATAATAGTTAGTTTCAACTAATTTCTTTGCAAAATTTACTAATAAATATCGATTTCTACAAATTTATTTAGTTTGCAGAATTTTAAACTGAAAATTGGACTTTAAATTTGTAAATTAGTAAAAATTACTATTTATCAGTAAATATTTTAATAATAATAGTATTCTTAACTAATTTCTTAGTAAAATTTGGTAAGAAATAAAAAATACTACAGATTTATTAAATTTGCAGAATTTTAAAGTAAAAATTAAATTTTAAATTTGTAAATGACTAAAATAAATTAATATTTATTAGTAAAATTTACTAACAAAGGAGTTGTAACTAATTTCCTAATAAAATTTACTAATAAATAAAAATTTCTATAAATTTATTTACTTTACAGAAATTTAAAGTGAAAATTGAATTTTAAATCTGTAAATTAGTAAAAATTACTATTTTTTCTAAATTTTTTACTAATAAAAGTGGCAAAATTTACTAATGAATTGTTAAAAATTATTTAGGAAAAATTTCCATTGATTAGTAAATTTTTATTATTAAAATTAGTGAAATTTATTAATGAATAGTTATTTAGTAAATATTACTATTTATTAGTAAATTTTTATTTTTTAAAGTACTTAAATTTGTTAATAAATAGTTAATAGTTATTTAGTAAAAATTATCATTTATTAATAAATTTTTTACTAAAATAAATTTATAAAACTTACTAAAGAATAGTTACTTTTCCTAATTTAGTTTTAAACTAAATAAATTAGGAAAAAAGTAACTAGTGAATAATATTTTTTTCTTTTATTTACAATAATAAATTTACACTTTAAAATTTTACAAACTAAATTAATTAGTAGAAATAACTATCCATTAGTAAATTTTGCTAATTTCTTTAGTATACAGAATTTTTAATTGTATATTGAATTAAAATTTTTACTAATTAGTAGAATTTACTAATTCAATAGCAAAAAGTTAGTCACTAATTCAAATTCCTAGATATTTTTACATTAAGTAAGTAATTAAAAAAATAAATTTAAATAATTAAGAGAGTTTTTCAAGCATTAGAAATTAATTTCTGTAAAGTTTTTAAATATTAATTACGTTTTTTATTATTTTACTGCAAGGAAATTTCTTTTTTACTTTATGGAAAAAACATTTAACTTAGACATGAACGTTCACAAATTTTTTTTAACCATTTTCATTCTTCTGAACGTTCAGAGAATTCGAAACAGAATGCAGTGATAATTTTGTCATTTTTTTCCCTTCATTCAAATACTATAAAGGAGACAAAATATCAACGTAATTTTTTTTGCACCTTTTGTACTCCACCACTCACTTTAATAATGTAAAAACTATCATTTCCAAAAAAGTTGAATATTGAAATAAAGAAATTATTATTACAGAATGTGCGTCAAGTCTATTTTTTAATAAAAAAAAATTATTTAATTAATTTTTGGAAAAAATTAGTTGTTTGCCTAATAATTATGATTTTTTTAGCTCGAGCGCGATGCTTCTTGTTGTAGTGCATTTATCATTCTTCGTAAGTTTTGCCTCTCGATAAATCCACTTTTTTTTTTAAATCATTGTACCCCAATAATTAAAATAAAAAAGAGAATAATTTTTTTTCTTTTTTCCAGAGACGAATTTCGAATCACCATTTTGGCACGAGGAGACAGTCCCTCCAACTCTACTAGGTTTTTATCAAAAACAATCGCTTCGCTCTAAACAAGTTTACAGTAGTAGTTTTAGCCATCATTCAACTTCGAGTTCTTACGAGAGCGGAAGTTATCCATTTAAAAAATATGTCTGCACCGATTGTGGTAAATCGTTCTCACTGAAAACCTCATTGAAACGCCATAAGGAATATATTTGTCAGAAAAAGAATTCCCAAGAAGAGAGTATGGGGAAAAATAAAATGTACGTTTGCGATCAATGCAATCGAAGTTATGCATTGTTTACGTCACTTTATCGACACAAGAGATTCGAGTGCAATAAGGAGCCGAAATTTTCGTGTCCTGTTTGTCATATTAAGTGTAAGCAAAAGAGTAATCTCGACAGGCACGTTCGTAATCGTCACTAAAAAATAAGTTTTTTATTATTTACACAAAAAGAGTAATTAATTGTGTAAATATAATTAATTATATTTGTATAATTAATTATAATACTCTTTTAATTAATTACAATATGGTTATAATTGATTATAATACACTTTTCAATAGTAACAAAATAATTATTATTGATTATAATACAATTATAATTATTTATAATACAGTTATAATTAATTACAATATAATTATAATTGATTATAATACAATTATAATACAATTATAATTATTTATAATACAGTTATAATTAATTACAATACAATTATAATTATTTATAATACAGTTATAATTAATTACAATATAATTATAATTGATTATAATACAATTATAATAATTATAATTATATTGTATTTAATTATAATTAATTACAATATAATAATAATTGATTATAATACAGTTATATTTAATTGCAATGTAGTTATAATCAATTATGATTAATTACAAAATAATAATTATTAATTATAATACAGTTATAATTAATTACAATGTAGTTATAACCAATTATAAATAATTACAATATAGTTATAATTAATTATAATTAATCACAATACAGTTAAAATTAATTACAGAATAATTATAATTAATTATACTTAATTACAATACAGTTATAATCAATTACAATATAGTTACAATCAATTATAATTAATTACAATATAGTTATTATTAATTATAATTAATTATTCTAATAAAATTTGAATAAATTTATTCGAATAAAATTTGAACAAATTTATTCTAATAAAATTTGAACAAATTTATTCTAATAAAATTTGAACAAATTTATTCGAATAAAATAATTATAAATTTATTCGAATAAAATAAGTGTGAATTTACTCGAACAAACTAAGAATAATTAATTACACAATTAATTGTAACAAACAATTTATAATTTCTGTTAAATAATAATATGTAACTATATATTTTTCTACCTGCTTTCGATATTTTACCAAAATAATCAACCAAAAAATATAAACAATCCTCAAATTCGATAGTAGACAGTTAGCTAATTTACAAATATTTAAACAAAATAATGATAAACAATTCAAATTAAATAAAAAAAAATATTAATAGATTTCTGTGTAGATCAAATAAATATTCCTACATTAGTCAAATTCGTTTAAAAGCACAGTTTTAACGAATTTCCGAAAATACCAAACAAAAAAAAACGCAAATTGCAATAAGAATGTTTCGAATAAAACGCGTTTTCGAAAAATAATTGATTAATTAAATTTTAACAAAATCAGAAACCTACTTGTTGCAAATTGACATTACTATTCCAGTGAACAATTTACTAGTGACCAAAAATATTTAATTCTAAGTAATTGTGAATATATTAAATTTTCCAAGTAGTCTTAGTTCGTAAAATAAGTTACAAAATTCAACGTTTAACTGCGAATTTGTTTTTTTATTTCGATGAAATATTTTAAATATTTATGTGCAGCGAATGTTCGTGAATTGAATTTTAATTGTGAAAAATTTGTACAAATTAGTAGATTTTTGAATTGTGCAATAATTCAATAAAATGGTGAGAAAAAAAATATTTCATTTTTACACTATACTCCCGTCAGTGGCGTTGAGAAAAATTTCTTTTCGCTAAATTTTCGGTTTGAACTATTTTTTTTTTTACTAATTATTATCTTTTTCTTTTACTAATTATTAGTTTTTTTTCAAGTAATTACTGTGTTTGTAGATTTAATTTTATTTGGCAATTTTTTTATTATTTTCAAGACGAAGACAACCATAGTGGTGAAAGAATGAAGGAAGCGAGAAAAGAGAAAAAGCATCAGGTCGATAGACAGAGACGGGGAGTGTTCGTAACGTCCCCTTTTAACGCATGCGCGTCGCTAGATGCAACTGCGCTTGCGCGACCCTCTTATTTCGTAGAATCTAGTGGCGCATGCGCAGTTACTACAAAATTTATCGTAATTAATAAAATTCACCCGTTTTGCACTAAAACACTTTTTCTTTCGTTCACTAATTACTGTTTTTTCTTAATTATTTTAATTTTTTCTTATTTTTCTATTTTTTCTTATTTTTTTCTTTTGTTTTCTTTTCTTTCTTATTGTCTTCTAGTTTTTTCTAATTTTTATTTTTATTTTTTTCTTATTATTTATTTTCTAATTTTTCATTCTCAAATATTCTATTCCCCAATAAAAAAAAATTTCCTTTACTAACTTTAAGTTTATTATTTCAGATCTGAATGACGGCTTTCCGTACATGGACATGAGTGCATTAAATTGGCAACCAATGATCAGCGGACGGAACGGAGTTGCTGCTGATTTTTTCAATTCGTCGGATTTTAATTGCTCCACGTGTGGCAAGGTTTATCGGAATAAGAAGAATTTAATGAGACACGTGAATTTTGAATGCGATGGTCTGAGAAGATTTTCCTGTCACATGTGTCCGGCAAAGTACACTCAAAATGGCACTTTGCGGCAACATTTGATGAAATTTCACAATGTTTATTTACCGCCAAAGAAGAAAGGTCCACGATGTCACCACTAAAAATTCATAATGATTCTGTCTAAAATTTGAATTATAGTGACAATTAGTCGGTCACTAATTTTGTGTTCTCCATTTGTTTTCTAATTTATTAATTTGTGAAATTTTCTGTTTGCTTTTTTCTCTGTCTTTCTTTCTCTCTAAATTTTCGAATAGTACTTCGCACTAACATTGAGGAAACAATTGTAAACTTCTAAATAAAATGCAAAAATAGCAATATTTTTCTACTAGAAGTTTGTGGAAATTTTTACTACTTTCAATTAGTGGAAAAGTTCATTAATCACTAATTTAAATGTAAAGAAGCGAAATTTGATAATTATATTAAAATAAAATTTAAAAAAACCAAAAACAAAAAATATTATTACTCGAAGAAAAGACTATAGTTAATATTGTAAATTTTCTTGTAAAAAAATGTAATAAAGTATATAAATTAAATACTATGATAATTTATACTGTACATTTATTTATAATTTAATTTAATTCTATAATTTTATTTTTATTACTATTAATATTTTTTTATTGTTATTATTATTATTATTAGTATTAGTATAATAATAATTATTATTATCATTATTATTATTAATATTATTATTATTATTACTGTTATTATTATTTTATTGTCTTGCTTCTTCTTACTACTTTTTCCTTACATACTATATTATTTCCTTACATTAGTAAAAATTAGTAGTAGTTACCCAAATTAAAAAAAAATTGTTTCAATAAATAAAAATTCAACAAAACTGTACGTCCTTTCTTTTAATTAAATAAAAAAAATTTCTAACACTCACTAAAGTATTTTATTTCCTAATTTAATTACGCACGTGTAGATATTTTTTTCATTAATTTAACATTAACATTCTATTATCATCATCATCATTTAAGCATTTCTTATAAACACAATTGTGAAATTTATTCCTTCCTCCGAGTGCAAATTTGTCTTTTCTTCTAAAAATTTGGTATTAACAAATTATAATTGTTTTAGGTATAATGGAGGAATATTATTCAGATGGTTCGATGACGCAATTTCAACTGGGAAAGTCAGAAAGTTCAATTGAGCTAAATCTCAACTTCGAGGAATCCGAAAAGGGATTAATTTGCGCCTCATGTGGAAGGAGATATGCATTAGAGAAGAGTTTAATTCGCCATGTTAAGTTTGAATGTGGAGGACGAAAAAAATATGCTTGTTACTTGTGCACCGCTTCCTATACACAAAATGGAAGCTTACGGCGACATTTAATAAATAATCACAATTTAAAAATACCGCCCAATAAAAGATTCATAGTTTCGCCTTAATTAATAAAATAATTGTGCTTTACATTTTCAAGAAAAAAAAAAGAAAAAAAAATTGAAAGAAATATTTATAAATATATTTATTTGTAAATTATATTTTCTTTTTTATATGCGAAAAAAAAATTGTAATAAAGTTTTCAAACAGATTTTTATTTCATCTGAATAGTAATTTGATTATTATGTTTAATCCCTAATTTGAACTGTGTTTGCCTTTATCAAAATAAAAATTTATTTTTTCCTTTTTAGGAAAAATAAATCGACAAGCGGATAAGTAGAAAAAAATGTGTTCTTTAAAATTAATTTTGTTTCATAATCGAATAGGAATTAAAAATATTAATTAATTTTGAACATAGAGATATGAAAATAAAGGATCTAGGTTTGTATGAATTAGAGTCAGGTCGATAGAAAGAGACAGAGTAGGTACGTAACGGCCCCTCTTTTGTCTCTCTTTAAAGGCGCATGCGCGCGAAGAAAAACAGTTGACGACTCGCGCAGCTTCTGTGCTTCTGCGCGTCGCTTTTTTCTACCAATGAGAGTCACTCACCACGCGCATGCGCAAAAAGAGGGGCCGTTAAGTACACTCTATCTTAAACATTACAAAAAATAAAATTAATTCACATATTAAATTTAGTTTAAAAAATTTGTTTATTTTTCTGTACATAAAACAGAGTGCTTGCCTAATTCTAAGTAACTTGCAAAATAAAAAGTGACGCTAATAATAAAAACATCGCGAGTATGCAAATAAAAAATTGAATAAAAAAGAACAACTTTAATAATTTTGATCTTATTATGTTTCAGGAGTGCCACTTTTTTGCAGTACACTATCAAGTGAAGTTTGGAAAAATTGCAAGTCCAATCTTTTGTGTCTCAAGTGTGGCAAACGTTATAGCGATTGGCGGAGTTTAAAAAAGCATATGAATTTTTTTTGCGGTGTCGAACCACTTTATTCCTGTCCCTTTTGTTCTCATCGTGCAAGAGTGAATACTCTATTAAAATATCACATTCTTCGAGAGCATTCGTCTTACGTTGCAACACTAAATTCCTGATAATTTATCTAAAAGAAACTAATTAACATTTTTCTTTTTCATTATAATAAATAATTTTTCTTTTTTGGTAACTAAATAATAAAGTCTAGTGGAATATAAACTTTTTTTGACACTGAAAAATAAAAATTAAAAAAAAACTAAACTGGAAAATAATATATAAGAAAAATATGTAATAAAATTGTATAAAATTACAAAAGATTACGATAGATTTATATTATAAATTAGAGTACTCACAAAATTATATTATAAAAAATATAATTTTCTGAAAATAGTATTTTTACCCAAAAGAGATTATATAAGTTGCAAATTTTACATTAACATCTCAGGTTTTTGTTTCTATTTTTTTTTTATTATTCAGAATGTAAAGAATTTATATTTCTTTTTCACTGAAAATAAATTCTGAAATTCGATTCTGATGTAAATAATAAAAATTGTAATGTTTTGAATAAAAAAAACGAAAAAATTCTACTGATTGTTGGTCTATTTTTTTTTCTGTATGTAAATATAAAACTGAATGGCAAATTGTTCGTTTTTCTTCAAAATTTTGCACGTTCACGAAAATAAAATTTCTCAAAATCACCACTGCAGCTAGTAATTGGTGCATTTTTTTCAAGGTGTACAAAAAAGAGGAATATTTTTTTTGTCATTCCTTCTTGCACTTTGAACAAAAAATACACTAATCCGCACTGAACAAAATTGTATTAATAAATAATTATTTAATTATTTGTAGCAAAAAAAAGTAATTTTTATTTAAAAAATAAATTTTTTCAGTGCTTGCTTCTATTTTATTTTTTTTATTTCTCATTGTTCTATTTATATTTTTTTTACTATTTTCCTTGTTTTTTTCATACTATCTTCTAATATTTATATTGTCTTTCGAGATTTGTATTATCTTTTAAGATTTATAGTATCTTTTAAGATTTATACCATCTTTTAGGATTTATACCATCTTTTAGAATTTATACCAACTTTTAAGCAATTTATACCATCTTTTAGAATTAATATTCTATTTTTTACGATTTCTATGATATTTTTAGATTTATAAATAATCCTATAATATTTACATTATCTTTAAATAAAAAAACAATGTTCCAATATTTACCGACATAAATTTAATGGAAAAATTTATTTTACAGAACACAATACCTGCATTTCGTGTACGAAATCGTACAAATGGAAAAAGTCACTTCACCGTCATGTTCGTGAGAGTCCAGAATGTTGGCCAATTTTACTCACATCAGGAAATAGTGAAATTATTAAGCAAATTCATCACAAAATGTTTTATAACGTAAATAGTTCGTTGTTAGAGAAACCTGAGTCCAATTTTATGCATTTGTAACGAAAGTCTCGCACATAATGATAAATAAAAATTAAATATCTATTACATATGAAATTATATTATATAAAATTATATATTGTATACATATTATACGAAATTATATATTGTATACATATTATATAAAATTATATACTGTATACATATTATATATTTAAAAAAATATATATATATATACATATTATATGTGACGCGCTCTGAAGAAAGGTGGCCAAAAATCAAAGAATTTTAAGGTTATGTTTGCCTTACTTTTCTCTACATTAAAAGTTCCCGTTATCTTTCTGTTAAAACGAAAAACAATTTTTTTCGCTTATTTTGATTGTTGCAAAGAATTTATTAGTTCTCACTGATCGACAAAAATTAATTTAAACAAAAAATCAATTTCCGAAAATTATAAACATAACCTAAAATTCTTCTGGTTCTTCTCGGCTACTTTTCTTCCTCGCGTGTCGAAAGAAAAATAATTATATAATATATAATTCAAAAAGTGATATAAATTAAAGATTATATTGAAAAAATTTCAAAAAAAAATTTTATGCCAGAAATTAAATTTTCAATATTTTTGAAATTTCATTAATATAAAAAAATTTGTTCAGTATTATTCCGTGTAGTTCAACAAATTTTTATATGCGAAGTAATAAAACGACTATTTTTCATTATTTCGATTTTCGGAATAAACCATAAAAAAATAATTTTCTTTTCGAATTTCGCGTTGCATATAGAAATTGATTAGACTAATGCTGAATTTGGAAATTAAAATTTCCTCAAATAAAAGGAAAATTTAGGGGGAAAAAATTTATATGTATGTATATGAAGAGAGAAAAAAGAGAATAAAAGAAAAAATTATTAACTTATTGTAAACATTAAGTAAATTATTAAAAAAAAAATTTTCCTTCATTTACAGCGGAAAGATGAACATGAATTTATATTATATCGTACACAATACATTATCATTATCATATTAATATACTAATATTTCAATCATAGATAATAAAATAACAAAACTTTCCTCACCGAGAAAGAAAAAAAAATTCAATTATTAAGTAAGTAATTTTGAAGAAAAATTTTTTCAGACCAACGTGTTTATATAATTCTGATGTATAACAATAATGAATAATATTTATTAACAACGTCTTCTGGGTTGTAAATTTGTGAATACGAAAAGTTTCAAAAGAACTTAATTGTTGATTATATTTTTCTAAGGAATAAATGTTGTCTACGTATACCATGAAAAATATTCTTTGTGTCAAGTATTTTATTTTAAAAAAATCAATAATTACATGAATTTCTCCCTTGTCATAAAAAAAAATCTGTAAATTTCTACAACCTTTTCCATTCGTTATTTTTTTTTTGAATTAAAATTACATGAATTACCTTCTGTCATAAAAAAATAATCTGTAAATTTCTACAACCTTTTCCCTTCGTCAATTTTTTTTTTTAAAGAAGAATAATTTTCAAAAAAGTTGCTTATTAATGTTTTTTGTATTTTTAGGACCAATGCGGAGGGGAATGCGCAACTTTTTCTGCAATCAGTGCTTCCGGTCTTACAATCAAAAATCAAGTTTAACGAGACACATAAATTTCGAGTGCGGCAAATTTCCAATATTCCGCTGTCCCTACTGTCATTACTGTACAAAAAGAAAGTACAGTTTGGATTATCATATTCGACACAGGCATAAAGTTTATTCGATGTAAAAAATATTTTATTTTCTTTCCACAATAAAATAATTGAAAAAGAAGCTCCATATTTTGAAAAATTAAAAAAAAAATTGTATTAAACGTTACACTTTCGTCAAGTTTGTAAATAAAAATATAAACAACTATTTGATTAAAATCGTCTTTCTTCTTTCTTCAATTTAGAAAATTATTTTCAAACCTCGACAGTCATTTTTATAAAATTGAAAAAATTTTCTAGTAAATATATCACATTTTTAATTTGTGCGCTTTTACTTCTGCACCTCTCGTAGACTTTGTCATTAATTGTCATACCTTTTTTTTATATCAACATAGTTCAACGGAGAGAAATCGACTTTTTTTAAAATAGAAAATTATAAAAAAAAGATCAATTTCTTTCCTTGAAAGTAGTAAAATTTTTTTTTTTTTTATTTGGGTGAAAGTAACTGGCAAATATAATTACATGATGAATTATGGTTTTAATTTGTTATAAGAATAGAATAAATAAATGTTTGACAAAAATTTTTCACTGACAAAATTTATTTTATTTTTCAGATTCATTGTTTCAATATCCGCACAATGGTTCGACCTATCCATGTGAAACGTGTGGAA
This sequence comes from Leptopilina myrica (nomen nudum), assembly GCA_032872475.1. NCBI lineage: Eukaryota > Metazoa > Arthropoda > Insecta > Hymenoptera > Figitidae > Leptopilina > Leptopilina myrica (nomen nudum). The sequence goes on along the minus strand of CM065458.1, from coordinate 14,786,995 downwards.
GACAATATCGACGGATTATCTCATTACAAAGGCACAAAAAATTTGAATGCGGCGTTGCAGCTCAATTTGAATGCATTGTTTGTCATTCGCGATTTAAACACAAACACAGTTTGCAGAGACATTATAAAGTTCACGTTTCTGTACAAGAGGAAATTAATAATTTAGCCGAATTAAAATCATTTAGTCCCGTAACGTCTAGACAAAATTGGACGTAAATTTAGAAGAATTATAAATCAAAAAAAAAGTGCCGAAAGTTCTACAGAAAAATCTCTTAAGCTGTAAAAATGGAGATGTAAAAAAAAATAGTAAACGTCAGGTCGATAGAAGGAGAGAGAAATACTTAACGTCCCCTCTTCTGTCTCTCTCTCTGGAGGCGCATGCGCGCAGAGAGCCAATGAGCGTCGAGAAGCAACTGCGCCTGCGCTACTATTTTCTCATTGCTGGAAAAAACCCCCGCGCATATTTAAACTGCTTTAATAAATTTAAATATCAAATTAAAAAGAATTTAAAAAGAATTAATTTATTCGAATTAATGGTTTTTATTTTTCTAATTTTTTTCCAGACCAATGTAACTTTATTACACACATTTTATTTTTATTATTAATAAATATTAAAATTCTTTAACTAATAATAAAGTAATAATAATCTATGAATACAATTAAATTTGAATAATCGCGCCATTTTCCACCAATAGAAAAGTGTGAGTGAGAGAGAGAAAGGGGACGTTACGTTCAGACTCGTGTCCTCTATTTTCGACGCCATATTGGATCCGCCATGTTAGTTTTTGCGAATTCAGTGGCAAAAAAGAAAACCCTCAAGTTACCAAGTATTCAAAAATGTTTTCTTCCTCTCCACGTCTCTATACTCAATAGTAATTATTTTTAATAATCAATTTTTCAACTTTTACAAACAAGTTGAAATAATTTTGTTTTTCCCTTAGAAAAACTAGAAACAATTAAATAGTTTTCTATATTATTTCTCAATAGTTTAATATTGTATATTAAAGAGAAAACTAAGTCAAATTGCACTTGAAAATGTTAATAAGTTAAGAAAAAAAAATTCCCACAAGCGTGAAATTGTATTTTTGATACAAAAATTTTCTTAAAGCAACGAAATTGACTATAATAGAGTAATAATAATAATTGAAACATAATTTGCCTTGCAAAAATTCTACAAAAGTTTTTTTTTCCGAAGTTTTCTTCTTTTTAATTTATATACAAAAAGATTCACTTTTTCTAAAAAAATATTTTCTTTATTTGAAAAAATAGCCTAGTTTCAAAAAAAAACAAACAAACAAATTGCAGAAAAATAAAAATACTTTTTTTTATTTACCAAAAAAAAGTATGTCTATATTTTCTTTTACTTACGAAAAGAAAAAGAATACTTTTATTTTTCTTATTGATAAAAGAAAAATATTTATAGAAACTTCCTACAAAAATTGTACTTTACTGATTTTGAATACCTGAAAAATATGAGATTCTTTAATGTTTAAAAAGAAAGTCGATGAAATTACTTTGTTTTATTCGAGATTCGAATTTAGGATTAATAATATAATTTTTATCTTTAAGTGATTTAACTCTGTGTTATATTTCATATTACGTTATAATTATATTACTATTATGATAGTAGTTTTTCTTCCCCTTTTGTAAAATATTAGCCAGAGGTAAAAATAAATTAATTAATTTTGTTGAATTAAAAATAGATCGTTATTTTGTTTCTTTTCCATGTTACTAAACAATTGGCGAATTAAAGAAAAACTAAATAAACGAATATTAAATGGAAATATCTTGTAAATATTTATTAAAAATTGTTTTCTGTAATAAAGAAATACATTTTTATTTTTCAAAATCCAAATTACAAATAGTCTCAGTATTGCGTTAATATTGTTTAAAATAATTAATCAAGTACTAATTAATAAATAAATAATTAATTAACTACTATTTAATAAATAATTAATTGTTAATTAATTATTTATTTATTAAATAGTAGTTAATTATCTATAATATATTAATTAGTAATTAATTAATTAATTATTTATATATTAATAATGCAGTATTGTCGACACATAATGTACTTTTGGATAAAATTTATTTTTCCTACATTTTCTCACCCCAAGGAACAAAAATTCATTAAATCATATATTTTTCAGATTCCACAATATTGGAGACTGGGACAAAGGCAAAAATTCAGCAGCAATTTATTCACGATTGTCCTTAATTGAGAGATATTTAAAAAAAAATCGTTTCCAATTTCAAATGCCATTCTACAGAGAGAAAATTTGGATGAAATGAGGCGCAAATTATAATAATTATAAAAACAAATCACAGGTAATCAAAAGGACGTAATTCAAGGCTTTTAATTATATATTTGTAACTAATTTCTATTAAACTGTAATTAATTTTTCTGTGCAAATACATGAAAAACTATATTCAACAAACAAAAGAAAAAAAAAAAGGAAATCATAACTAAAATAATATCATAATGGAAAAAAAACTAATACAATTAAACTACTAAATCAATGTTTTTTAGGTTTAATCAACTACATTGTAATAGGCGCACCAGATTCTTTATTATATCGATGGAGGAAAAACTAAATAATGGAAATAAAAGATTATTCAAATTTTTGAAATTTAAAAATGTTATTTTATTTTCTATCATTATTTATTCACATTAATTAATATTATTATCTTATTCATATTATTGTTTTTGCTATTATTATAAAATTATTGTTATTATTGTTTTTGATTATTTTTATAATTACTATTATCATTCTTTTATTTACTTTCATTATTTTTATTATTATTTTATTTATTTTCAATATTTTTATTATTATTTTTTATTTATAATTATTATTAGTATTACTGTTATAATTCTTTCCCTTATTTTTGTTTTTATTATTATTGTTATTATTTCTTATGCTATAAATTTGAATTAGTAAAAATGTTTACTAATTTGAATTAGTAACTGACTTTTTGCTTTTACGTTAGTAAACTTTACTAATAAATTAGTAAAAATGACTATTTATTAGTAAAATTTACTAATTCAAAAGGAAAAAGTGGGTCATTATTTCAAATTAGTAAACATTTTTACTAATTCAAATTTAGAGAGCAATATTATTTTTTTTATACTTTTTTATTATTATTGTTATTAGATGTATTATAATTAACATTTATATTGTCACGCAGCAACGAAATTTGCAGTGATATTGTCAAAATTTTTGGAACTTTGAAAATATTTGAAAAAAAGTTAGTTAATATTGCAGCAAATTTTGGTGCTGAAAGATATTATAAATTTTAATTATAGATATTATTATTATTATTATTATTATTAAAAAAAAAAATTCAAAACTATTGTAATTTAATATTTTTTTTATGTTTGTTATTTTTATGAAAATTATTATAATTATTACAAATTATTATAAATTTTTATATAAATTTTATTCTTACTTTATAAAATGTTACATATAAAATTGTATTATATTATTATTATTATTATTTTATATAATTATAAATATTCGGCTTCTAGGGATTTGAGTTTTGGCAAAATTTTACAGTCTACACTATTTTCTTGCACATCTAATTTAGCTTAAATATATACATATATAGTTGATTAGAAATATTCTTAGAAAAAAAGAATTTTTTTTAATTTTCTAAATTCTTTTTTTCCTCTAGATTTAGTTCTTTCTTAGATTTTTTGAAAATAAGCATGCATACTAACGTATAAATCTCTAAAACTGTAAATAGAAATCTAAAATACTATTGCTTCTATATATGCATTGTGAAAGAAACATTAACGAATAATTTTTAAACCAATTTTTTTTCCAAAAATTTATTTAAATTGTGAAAATAAATAAATAAATAAATAGTATTTAAAAAGAAATTAACTAATAAAGAAAACAACTAAAATAAATTAATTGAAGAAAATAAATTTTTGAGAAAAAATAATAAAAAACCAAGATAGACTAATGAATAAATTTAAAAAAATTAAAATATAACATTTACGTTAATGAATGAATGAATTAATTTGTTTATTTATTTATTTAACGTTTCTAAGATAAATGAACAAAGAAAACAATAAATTAATAAGAAAATAAATTTTTTATATTAATAGAACGATTTTCCAAAAACAATTAAAAAGAAGAATTAGTCTAAAAATAAATTTCAAAAATAGAAAACTTTCTTTCTAAATTTTCAACTTTTTAAAAAATAAAAAAGAATTTTACAAATTAAACGTTTTTGTTTCTTTCAAAATTATTATATATTTTTTTTTTTTTTGGTGTGAAAAAAATTATTTGGGTACGTATACTTAGAAAATTGGGGACGAAATATTTTTTCCATTGCTCTTTAAGTGGTAAATTTTTTCAATTACTATTTTGTAAATATTTTGGACATTATATATAGAATAGCTAATTTTATTGTGTAAAGGATTTCTCAAAAATTCAAAATAATTTTGAGAAACTCTTTCTACTAAATTATGGTGGTATTTTATCTTGACTATGTAGAAACTCGAAAACGATCTATAGTTTTCATTTTTTAAACTTTAATGGTTTATTGAAAAAAAATCCTCATTTTTTTAAAAAAAAAAAAAAAAAAAAAAATCTCAAAGAGGAAGAGATTTAAAACAGATTTTTGACAATAGATTTCCAATTTCATTTACATTTCGGAAATCGGCTCAAAATTACCCCCCACTACCCCGTTTTTCTAGTCTGACATTGTCAATTTTTTTTCTATGTTTTTTTATTTAAAAATTTATTTTTTCATATTTTTCTATTTTTAGCTCATAATTGTTTAAACAAATTTTTTAAATTAGCCAGGAGGGGTATTTATTTTGTTTCGAGGAGAGATTATTCATTTGATTAATTAAATTAAAAGTTGGAAAAAGTAAAATATGGATAAATTGATTGATAAATTAATTAATTTGTTTATTAATTTATCGAATTATTTATTTATTAATTTATTGATTGAATAATTTATTTATTAATTGATTAATTAATTAATTTATTTATTAATTTATTGATTAATTGATTAATTTATGAATTTGTTTATTAATTTATTGATTAATTTATTAATTAATTAGTTTATTAATTTATTGATTAATGTATTGATTAATTGATTTATTAATGAATTTGTTTATTAATTTATTGATTAATTTATTAATTAATTAGTTTATTAATTTATTGATTAATTTATTGATTAATTTATTGATTAATTTATTGATTAATTTATTGATTAATTTATTGATTAATTAATTAATTAGTTTATTTATTTATTTATTAATTGATTAATTAATTAATTTGTTTATTAATTTATTGATTTATTAATCAATTTGTTCATTAATTTATTCATTCATTCATTTATTTATTAATCAATTAATTTGTTAATCAACTCCCTGTTCTAAAATACCCCCTCGAGGCTAAAGAAATATTAATCAAAAACCAAATTTCACTAACAGAAAAAAAATGTGAAAATTTTGTTTTAGCCGAGGATCTGAGTTTTTCTGCAATCAAATGGACAGCATCGAATTGGCCGCGTTGGGGAGCAGTTTCGTCGGGTAATTATCGTTCGGGCTCGGAATCGGGAAAAGGATCGTCATCACCAAATCAGGAGGGTTTCAGTTGTCAGGCTTGCGGAAGGGTTTACAAATTAAAGAGCAGTCTTCGAAATCACAGCAAATGGGAATGCGGAAAGGAGCCTCAATTCCAATGTCCCCATTGCGTCTATCGAGCGAAGCAGAAAATGCACATCGCACGTCACATGGAGCGAATGCATAAAGACAAGCGTTACAAGGAAGAAGTGGTATAAAAAATATAGTCCATATAATATACGTTTTGTTTACAAAACAAATTTTTCATTAAGCAAAACAAAAAACAAAAAATAATAATAAGAAAATCTAATTTTCTTTTAGTTACATAAAAAAAAAATTTTTTTTTTTTAGTTACGAGATAGTTTTTTATACATATTTTTATAACTTTTATATGTGCTTTGTCAATGATCATATTATAGTGCAGCAGAAAATATGCGCGAAAATACGAATTTAGATTTCGTATTTTTTTATCTATTTTTATTTAAAAGAAGAGATTTTTTCTTTTAAATTTTTTTTTAGGCTTTTATATTGGTAAAGTATTTCTTTTCTCTTGGAAAAAATTTGTCATGGCAGAGATTCGAAATTCACCAAATTTCGCTTCACTCTATTTTTTTTTTTTTTTCGTTTGCGAGAGAATTTCCACGCCGTCTAGGCGGTCAGTTAGAGAACTTTATTGGCGCGAAATTCAAAACGAGAAAATTACCATTAACATTTTAAATTAAATAATATTGTAATACTAAATACTAGCCCGGAAAAAAAATTTCGTCAATGAATAAATTTAATTAAACAAAAAAGTTAATAAAAGTTAGACAAAAAAGCCATGATAAATTTCCACACACGGGATTTTAGAGAAAGAAAAATCGTAGTTAGCTTTCTTCATCGGTTATTTTATATATCGACGATAAATTTTATTTTTAAATTTACTTCACAGAGTATCTATATATCATCTTCTTTTTCAAAAAAAGAAAATTTTTATTTCTCTCTAAAACAAATTTTTTAAACATTTTTATAAATACTTTTTTTTGATAGTAGAGAAAATTTAAAGAAAATTTATTTTTTAACTCATTATTAATTTAAGAAACTAGAAAAAAAATTTCTCATATTATGATTGTTAATTTTTTTTTAAATATAATTCGTAAAATGTTTATGTCGATAATTAGTTATTAAAGAAAAAAAAAATACTCACAATTTTTTATAGTGCTCGAAGAACATTTTTAAAGTCCGGATATTTGCTAATTGCTAATTTTAGATTTCAATTTAAAAAAAGGAATTTTTATTACCGCTTATTAATTATTAGGAAAAACAAAGTAATAATAAGCATACTCCAGCTGTAGAATAATTATCATAACGCCATCAATAGATATTATATTGCTTTGAATGATTTTAAATGTTGATTCAAGAGGAAAAAATGTTTATATTTTTAAATAGATTAAACGACTGTCTTCCTTTTTTTTGTCGAAAAACAAAAATTACAACTTACAACAGGAGAAAAAATTAGATTTACAAAAAAAAGAGAGATATTGGATTAATAAATTAAAATATTTCATGGAAAGTGACTAAAAATGTTTACAAAGTGTGATTTAAAAAAAATTTAACGTTATTCGCTAATTTTTAAATGTTATAGAAAAAGATGGAACAAAGGGGGTAAAGACCCATATTGATTGTTCTCTTTTTTCATCTTTTTCTAAATTGTTTTTAAAAAACAAATTTTATCAAATTTTTATTTTTTACGCGCTCTAAGGTGATAGATGATTTGCTTTTCTATAGGAATTAAGCTTAATTTTTATTTTTGTGCTTACAGTCTTTATATTGATATATAATATTCAGTGATATTTTTATATAGCAATAAAAAGCAGTATGAAGAATGTATTTGAAAAAGAAAATAGTTTTAGATTTTATAAATATTCTCTCACTCTCGAAATCTAAATTAATTATAATTCGCTGCTACGAATTATTAATTATTAACAGAGAATTAAAAATTAAAAAAAAAATTTCCTTCGATTGAAATTTTTATTTTTCACAAACATTTATTTTTTATCCGCAAATTAATTTAGATTTAATGAGAGTGTCTAGTTTTTAGATGAAAAAAAAATGCTTTTAGGAACTGCAGGGAACTTTTTCTATTAGTTTTAAGTTTTTATTTTGATATTATATAAATAGTAGAAATTGTATTAGTAATTATGTTAATACCGCGCATGCACATACTAAACACTGAAAGAAATGCCATAGTGATATTAGAAATAAAAGTATGGTTGAGATTTTTTTGTTAAATTTAGTAAAATTTTTAATGAATTTCCAATACATTCGGATTTCATTATAATTTTACTATTCATAATAGTAAAACAATACCTCAGAACTATTTCTCTCAGTGAATAAAATGTGCATAAAATAGACAGTAGTATATTGTCAATTCATATCAACATTTACTGTATTTTTTTTTAAGTGCGCTACTTCTTTTCTCTAGGAAAAATTTTTTGAAAAAAATGGTGTTTGTTTTTTTACATTATAATTGTTTTTATTATTCATCACGGTTTATGAAAAAAAAAATTGTAACGAAAAATGCTTTCTTGTATGTTAATGATATAACGTTTCTAAAATATTGTTTATCTAAATTTTTTTCTATAAATAATTTATTCAAATATACGTATTATAAATATTATGTAATGGTTTATGAGAATAATTTAAAAATATCAAAATTAAAAAATTATATCACTTAGGGATAGAAAATGGTAAAAGGAGATTTTTTCTAATGTAACGCCTTAAACTCTGTGCCTTCCGATATTACTTATCATTATAAAATTATAATATTATATATTAAATATCAAAGTATGATAAATTGATAAAAATATAGGTGGCACTTGCTGATTAGTTTTTTATAATACAACGCGCGCCGATTGTGGCAAAAAAAAAAAATGCTTTTATATCTCGACAAAATTTTATTACTCCAAATATTTAAATAATGGTATATTTATATAGAGAACTGCAGAGTGAAAAGGGGAATTTTCCCCTCACTTGAAATATTTTATGCGTATTGTGTTTAATGGAAAAATGTATTTCAACTGCGAATCTTTTCATTATCGTCAGCTTTATATTTATCGAAAATCATTTATTTTTAGTTTAGAATTCTGCTTTTCATCTATTTGTAATTTCTCCTTAAAATAAAATCATAAATTTTGTATTGATCACTATCGCAAGAAATAAAATTTCGAGAATATATGCCATTCATTTACTGACTTCATTATTCACTTGTTTTTAACATTTAACTACGATAGTAATAATTTAAATTAAATTCAGATGGAGATGTAAAAATAGGAACGAATAGCGAAAAACGACAGACTGGTAGAAAGAGAGAGGGATACTTAACGTCCCCTCTTCTGTCTCTCTCTAGAGACGCATGCGCGCGGAGAGCCAATGAGCGTCGAGAAGCAGCTGCGCCTGCGCCACTACGATTCCCTCATTGGTAGAACTTAGCGCTTTGAAAATTATTCCCACTAAATATGAACCTTAAAAAAATTCAGTGGAGAAAGAAGAGAGAACGTTAAGTACACTCTGTCTCTTTCTATCGACCTGACGCTTTTTTCAATCCTCTCGCGTCCTCTATTTTCAAATCTCAAAAAAATACATCCTATCAAAAAAATTCACTTTACCATCTACTCATAAATATTTATATTTTTCAGGTCACCAAATTCTTCAATTTTCCAAGAAGGATGATAATTCTAAAGAAGAATTCTCACATTTGCACCAAATTTCAAACAAATAAAATCTGTTTACGAAAATTTTTCTCAATCATTATAGTTTCCAATAAAAATCCTTCTCCATCATGTCAGCATACATTTTATTTTTTATTTATACATTTATTTTTTTATTCGTATCTTCATTTGTAAAAAATAATATTTTAATTCGTTTTGCTTCATGAATACATGAACAACAACAACAAAAATGAAGCATGACATCGACGTTGCTTTATTTATTCTGTATTGTGCTTTGTCTGATTTATTATCATCTAGACCAAAAAAAAAAAAAATTATAAAATAACATTTTGTTTTTATTTATACCAAAAAACAAAACAAAAAAATGCTAACAGAAATTTTTCGAACTTTTTTCTCTCTTTTGATTGCAGGAGAAAAACATTTTTTGTGCAACGCTTGCGGAAAAATCTACAAATATCGAAAAGGACTTGTGAGGCATAAACGTGTTGAATGTGGAAAGGAACCACAATTTGGTTGTCCCATTTGTGGAAGAAAATTCAAACACAAATATCAATTACGTCCTCATATAGCAAATGTTCATACAATTCATACAAATGTTCACAACTACGATCCAAATAATAGTTTCTATTTTTAAATTGCACAATTTTTCATATATATATATAAATATTATAAATATTAAAAATATTATAAATATGAAAAATATTATAAATATTCATGTGATCAATTATTATTATTAATTATGTGACGCGTTTTTGCGCAGAAAAAAAACTATCGATTATATTTTAGCAATGTTTCTACTTCATTAAAATCCAATTTTTATAATCTGATGTCAAAAAAATTTGTTTTTAAATTTTCAAAAATGAAATTACAATAAAAAAATTTTTTCGACACAATTACAAAAATTTTGTCCAAAAAGCACAAACGTTTCTAAAATATAAACCATAATTTTTTTTCAGCACATAAAGTTCCTTCCACCGGAAAGCAATTGACATAAAAAATATATAGTGAAATATAGAGTAATAGAAAAATTTATTAGAAAAAAGTTATTTTCATTGGAATTGAAATCCATGTGTACAAATTGTATAGAAAATAAATTAAATGAAATGTTTTTGTTTTAAATTGTGTTCATTAATTACTATTACGACAATTAATGTGAAAAATATTTTTGCAGACAATTTTTTTTTATCGCGCAGTGGATTTTTATAAATTATACTAAATGCGTCTATTTTTCTTTCACAGCTGAAAATGATGAGTGTTGGTGATTTGGTCATTATCAATAGTGAGGTCGAAAATTTGGGCGTTAATTATAATTACAAAATTAATAATTAATAATATTATTGACACTTAAAAGGCTTACAATTGGTGAGTATTTAAAATAATTAGTGCTTTTAAATTATACATGAAATTTTACTTCACATTTTTTTTTTTAATACTAATTGTAAGTTCTTCTGATTTCAGGTGTAAGGAAATTCGAAGAGAAAAGTTTATTTGAAAATAATAAATAATAAGAAAGTTTTGCTGTCAACAATGTGCAAGAAGGAAATAAGAAAAAATTTTCAATTCATACATTCACTGTAAAATAGTTTTATTTACAAAACACTATTTTACAGTGTAAAAAAAAATTGAAAAATTGAAAAACTTTTCCATCGCTTTTTATATTAATATTATTATTATTGTTATTATTTCTACTACTATTATTATAACTACTATTGTTTAATAATAAATAATAATAATTCAATCTTTAATTATTCTTTTAAATATTATTTATTATTGTTATTATTATTATTAATATTTATAATAAAAATGTCTATTAATTGTACATCATATGCTACACTTGGAAATTATAATTTGACAATAAAATGAGAACAACCTGTGAATGAATTGTTAAATTTCCGAAACGAAAATGTAACAAATAAAAATTTACAAAAAATCACTGATGAATCAAGTAAGTAATTTTATGGATACATTTTTTTCTTCTGACAAAAAATTCATGAAAATTGTGTGAAAAGTCATGTGTACCGTAGAATAATATTCGAAAATGTCTTGTTATACCTTTAAAAAAATATATATTAATTAATCGAGTTTTCAAAAAATTTTGTTGTCTTTTTGTTACTTCTGTTTTTTTTTGTTTTTTTTTTTCGTTTCTTCTTCTTGTTTTTTTTTGCAAACAAATTTGAAGACAAAAAATTTGAGAAGAGAAAAACAATTTTTGATTTCAGATGAGAGTTTCAAAATACAAATTCCTAGCCAGATTACTGAACGACCATTTACATGCAACCAGTGCGGTAAAAGTTATGCCTGGAAAATATCGTTGAATCGCCATCTACGCGAGGAATGCGGACAAATGCCAAAACATTCTTGTATTTATTGTGGAAAAAAATTCAAACAAAGAAGTAGCTTCACGAGGCACATGGTCAATGTACACAATATGAATTGGAATAATTCATAATTTCCTCCTGCGATCAAATACAACAATTTTTTTTAGTAATATTAATAGTAATAGAAGAAAATAATAACTAATAGTGATGAAAAAAAAAATTGCTGTCAAATAAGATCAATATTTACTAATATTAAGATTAAATTTAGAAAAAAAAACAAAAATTATACAAAGAAGTAACTATTAATAATCTAAAATCTATTTTCAATACTTGTATTTATGACAAAATTACAAAAATTACTTACATTTTGAAATTGAACACAATTTTACCTACTTTTTTAAGGAAACAATAAATCATTTTTTATGACTTTATCCACAAATGTAAAAAAGTACATTAAATTTCAAATATGAACAATAATTTTCCTATCAAGTGTACTTCATTCAATAAGAATGTTTTTGTCCGATAATTAAATTTCACTGAAATTGTACTATTTAACAATATTAAGAAATAAACAAAAAATCCTATTCTGTGTACAAGAATAAAAGAATAATTAATGTTGCATAAAAAAAAAATTGTTAAATTAAAGAAAAAAAAAAAATTTTTTCTATCTTGTGACTAAATGCTTGTTTATCGAACATAATTAACAATTAACTTATAAATTAGTCATTTTTTTGGTTTTCATATTTCTGTAGATTTTTGGAGAATTTATCTCATGGAGTTTAAAGAGAAAACTTTTGTAAAATATTCATGAACGTGTGAATGAATAGGAAGCCATAGAATGTGTAAATATTGACAAAAATTTTTTATTCATTAGGAAAAATTTCAAAAATGTAAATTTTGTATTTTATTATTAGTTTTTGCTAAACGGTGCTAATGTATATGCGTGTAATCATTGGTAGAGAAAAATTCCGCTCTTATTTAAAGTATTTTAATGTATTTAAATAAAATGTTAATTTAGTAAAATTAATGTCGATTTGAATTTGAAAAATATTATTATTGAAGATAATAATAATAATAATAATAATAATAATATAATTAAGATTATAATTTATTATAATAATTTATTATAATTATTGTTATTAATAATAATAATTATTATTACTATTATTATTATTTTTATTCGATTTAAAAGATAAAAATTATTTTCGTTAACATTTTTCTGAATTAAAGTATTTTGAATAAGCGCGCCATTTTCGACCAATAGGCAAGTGAGTAAAAAGTCGGTGGGGGAAGAAAGAAACGCGCAGGCGCGTCAAGCGGCTGCGCGAGTCTTTTTTCCCCCACCAACTTTCTACCACCGGAAAAGAAAAAAAAAGTAATTAAAACAAAATTTTCAATACATTCATCCACTGTATTCAGAATAAAGAATTTTTTTTAGAATAGAACTTTTCCTATTCTAATAGAAATTTCTTTTCAAATAGAATCCTTTTTCAATAAACCCAAGAAAAATTGAAAAACTTTTCCATCGTTAATTTTTTTTTTCTTGTACATTTGCTGATTTGTAAAAAAAAAATTTGTAAGAAAAAATGAAAACTAAGCCAAATAATAATTTTTACAAAATTAATTTTTCATAGTTGTGTATAATTACTTTAATAAAAAAAAATTATATCTACCTATTTCTGAAGCACTGATCAAAAAAAAAATGAGCAATTTTCCAGTCTTGTAACCGAGAGAATTTTTTTGCTTTCTACTTTCAGAATGGACGCAGCGTCGTATTTATCATTGTCAATGTGGCAAATCTTATAATTGGAAAAGTTCCTATTACCGCCATCAACGTGAGGAATGCGGGAAAATAAATAGTTCTCAAAAATGTCGAAATTGTGGAAAAGTTTATCGTTGGAGGGACTCATTGAATAAGCATTTGAAATTTGAGTGCGGAGTTGAACCAAAATTCACTTGTTCCGTATGCAATCGGCAATTTAGACACAAACAAGTCCTCACCGCACACTTCAATAATTTCCACACTCCAGATGCATTTAATTTACATTAGAAGAAAAATTTCATTAGACAACAAAATTTATTTAAAAAATTATTTTCAATTAAAATTTTTATTGTTAAATCATTTTTAGAAAATTATTTTAAATAATTAAATGAAAATAAATTTTAAAAATTATTTTAAATTAAAATTTTTATTGTTAAATAATTTTTAGAAAATTATTTTAAATTAAAATTTGTATTGTTAAATAATTTTTAGAAAATTATTTTAAATAATAAAATAAAAATTCATTTAAAAAATTATTTTAAATTAAAATTTTAATTGTTAAATCATTTTTAGAAAATTATTTTAAATAATTTGTTTAAAAAATTATTTTTTTAAATTTGTTAACAAAAGTATTTTAAAAAAATTTATTGACAAAATTATTTTAACAAATTTATTGAAAAAATTAATGAACAAATGAATTCAAAAATTGAATTTACCAATTTTCGTATATTGTTCAATACAATTAATTTATTTTTGTTTATTTTTCCAAATGTAACATTTCGTTTACTTAAATATTTCTGTAATAATCAATAATTATTATTAAAAAAATAAAATTTAAAGTATTTTTATTAACGGACTGAAAGTGTAGAATTAACAATATATAATTTAAGAATGTTTCTCGCCAAATATGTTTACTTTTACTTGAATCTTAATAAAAATGATTTTATTTGAAAACGTGAAAAATGTACCTGTTTTATTTCATGAATTAAACAAAAAATAGCATCAAAAACTGTTCATGTATACTAATCCGTAACAATTGACAAATTATTGTTCAAAAAAGAAAATATATTTCATGTATTCGTTTATTTTTTTTTTGTAGGTTTTTTTGAAGCCGAGGCAAGTGGAAAAAATTGGGGACGTCATATGTGTGAAAATTGTGGAAAGGATTATAAATGGTTGCAATCTCTAGTGAGACATAAAAGAGAGGAATGTTGCAAGGAGCCACAGCATCCATGTCCCATATGTAAAACACGAATTAGACACAAATGGATGTTGAAGAAACATTTAATTAAAGTGCACAATATCGTTATTAGCGATGGAAAGAGATAGTTTTGCATTGTGTTTATAAAATTTAAATCTAATTAAATAATTGCAAATATGATAAATAATTGAGTATAATATATTTAATTAAATATATTTAATAAATTTAATAAAATTTAATAAAGTATATTTAATAATTTAATAAATTGAATAAAATTGAAAACTTATTACCAAAATAATAATTTTTATATATAAAAAATGTTTAAATACTGTTGCTTATTTAATTATTTTCGATATAATGAGGAGAGGAAGCGCGAGGTCTGAAAGAAGCCATCAGTTCGATAGAATGAGACAAAGAGTACTTAACGTCCCCCTTTCTTTCTTTTAGCGCACGCGCGAGCGACAAGAGAAGCCACTGCGCTTGCGCCATTCTCATTCGTGGAAAATAGTGACGCATGCGTAGTTACTTCGCGGGCCAGTCGCGGATGCGTCGACAGAGAGAGAAAGAAGAGGGGCCGTTACGCTCACTCTGACACTTTTCTTTTTTTTAACATTAATTTTATTAAACATATTTTCATCTACTGTTAGAACTTTCTTTCTTATAATTAAATTCTTCTAATATTTCTTTCTCATACTCTAAAGGATTGTTAGTTGTTTTTATCGAATAAAGCAATTCGTTCGTTCAAAAAAAAAGGAAAAAAAAATTCCTCTCCAAAAAATTATTGTATCTACGAAATAAGAAAATTACAATGTATTCCCAAACTATTGAAAATAAAAAACAAAAATAATTTTAAAAATCTGTCCTTATTAATATAGTGTATATATTAGCCAACTATTTACTCTCTACACAAATATTGTCTTCGAAATTAATTAATAACTTTATGATAAGTAATTAAAATAATAATCAACAGTTCTATAATGTAGAAACTATAATTAGAATACAAAGTAATTAAAAAAAATAATTTTGCACCTTTTTTAATTTTTTAAAATTTATTCTTTTAAAAATTAGTTAAAAAAGAAAAATTTCAGAAATATTTCACAACCATTTAATTAACGAGTGTAATTTATTTTTCAGATGGCACAGATAAAACGTGGGTTTGCTATCAATGCGGAAAAACTTACTTATGGCGAAAATCACTACAGAATCACATACGCTTTGAATGTTTAAAGGAACCAATGTTTCGATGTAATGTTTGTGGTCGAAAATTTAAACACAAACACCGTTGGATATCTCATTTAAAGAGTCAACATCAAATCTATTTTAATTATCAGCAAATTTCTTGAATATTTTTTTATTTTTTTTTTAAGGAGAGAAAATACAATTTTCAACAATATATTTTAAATATATTCAAACAATATATATATTTAATTCTAGAAATTGGAGAAATTAAAAAAAATAACATCAAAACTAATACGTGAAAAAATATTAATTTTAATTATTTAAGTTACGTATTTTTAATCAGCAGAATTAAAAGTATTATTTTAGAAAAATGTTTTTTATAAAAAGAAAAATAATGAAAAAAGTGTCTTTTAAAAAATTAGACGATTTACTTAAACTAAATATATAAATATGTAAATGGTTTTTCTATAAAATCGTTTTTACTGTAAAAATTGTACAATTTAATATTATATAGACTTTTAGATGAATTTAAGAATAATAAAGAAATTTATATTATCATTAACAATTAATTTTGTCATTCTTGTATTATTTTTTTTTTCGTTTCATCATCGCAATTATTTGATTATCATTTTTTCTTTTCTGTTATTACACTCACTCTTTATTATTAAGAAAAATAGAAAATTATTATTTTCTATTTTTAGGATCAATTCTTTTTTTGTCATTAATTAATTTTTTATTATATTAATTACTTTTTTTCATTTTTTTTTATTAATAATTATTTTCCCGATTAGTAATTCTTAGAGCCAAAAAAAAACATTTGAAGTGTTCACTTTGCGAGTGTGTGTTGACAATTATTTTCAATAACTTTTATACTGACGATTTTAATTTTTTTTTTCAGCTCACCATCCAACTGTGTGGATTTGTACTCAATGTGGAAAGCAATATAAATGGAGAAAATCACTACATAAACATGTAAAACTTGAATGTAATAAGGAACCGAAATATTCGTGTGAGAATTGTGGGAAAAAATTCAAGCACAAACATCATTGGCAGTCGCATTTAAAACTCAAACACGGTGTTATTTATAATCCACGATTTTGGAAATAGTACAGCATTTTGTCATGTAATTTTTGTTTTTTCTTTTGTAATTTCAGCAAAAGGGCTAAATTAAAAAAAAAAATAATTGTGATTTTCTATTTAAATAAAAAGTACTAATATATTATTATTTGTAAATAATGAGTGGAATACACGAAAGAATTATTATTCTATTTCTATTTGTTTTTAAAATTAATTTTTAATATTTTTTTATTACTTACTAATTGGGTTTTTAAAAATAAATTATTTAAATAGCACGCTAATTGTAACTGCGCTTGCGCCACAATTTTCGGTGGCGCAAGCGCAGAGTTGACTCTCGCGACGCGCATGCGTCAAGAGACAAAGACAAAAAGAGGGGACGTTAGATACACTAGCTATCTCTTTCTATCGTCCTCATGCGTTTTTTTATATTTCTCGAACTAAACGGAGCAAAAAAATTACCATTTTTCGTTTCATTAATACATTTTTTTTAACTAAAAATAAAATAAAACTATACATATTTTTCGATTATGTAAAAAATTGTGCCATGCATGATAAAATGAAAAATATAGACTTAATTTCATTGCCTGGAATGTAGACGCCTTTTTTTAATAACAAGAATGATTGTGTACTATTTTTTACATTGCTAGTTTTTACAATAGTTCAAAAAATAGTAAATATTTAAACTAGTTATTTAAACTAGTTTTGAAGTTTTAATTCATATTTTATTATTATTATTATTTGTCATTATTGTCTAATATTAGCAGCAAAAAATTATTTTCACACAATTTGGAAATTAATATTGTAAACAC
Source organism: Leptopilina myrica (nomen nudum) (assembly GCA_032872475.1). Taxonomy (NCBI): domain Eukaryota; kingdom Metazoa; phylum Arthropoda; class Insecta; order Hymenoptera; family Figitidae; genus Leptopilina; species Leptopilina myrica (nomen nudum). Next base: position 14,769,356 of record CM065458.1, on the reverse strand, counting down.
TTGACATTTGAAAATAAAAAGGTTTGTAAATTTATATGAATAATTTTTTTTTACTTTAGTTTGTAAATATATATGAATAATTTTTTTTACTTCAGTTTGTAAATTAATATAAATATTACTTTTTTTTTACTTTTGTTTGTAAAATAATTGAGAATGTTAAATTAATCTGGGTGCTTTTCGAACAAAAATTGTGTTTTTACCAAAAAGGTTTCTACCAAAATTTTTCCTATTCAGATTTAAATTGTGAACTAAAAAAAGTAATGTTTGCTAAAAATGTGTAAAATTTTTGTTTTTTTATTAATTACGTAACGAAAATTATGTCAATGAAAACATTTTATTTAAAAAAGGCCAAACAGTTTAAATAAATTGTTTCTCATTTGCAATTTAGTGGGAAAATATTACTACTATTATTATTATATAGTGTAAATTTCGAAATAAATTTTTCTAACAAATTTATATTTTTATTTTTCAGTTGTTCAGCCAAGTGTCTGGATATGCACGCAATGTGGCAAACGATATCAATGGAGAAAATCATTAAATCAACATATTAAAATTGAGTGTAATAAAGAGCCAAAATATGCCTGTGAGAATTGTTGGAAAAAATTCAAGCACAAACATCATTTGCAAGCTCATTTAAAAGTCAAACATGGTATAATTTGTAAAGTACAATTTCAAAAGTAGTTCAATATATATATATTTTTTTTATTTGACAACTATGATTATTTATATATTTTGCACAAGAGGATTTGTTAATAAAAATAGAGACTTATTGTTAATTTAATTTGTTAATTTAATTTTTAATATGCTTGCTACTTTGTACATACGACACGATTGGAAATTATTTCTGGTTCTTAATTCAATATATGCGAACATTAATTAGTCAAAGAATTATTCAATATTTATTAACTATTTTTTACCATTTTTTTCTTTTATTATTTATTTACCATTTTCATTATTTATTTATTATTTTCATTATGTTTATTATATCTATTTACTATTTTAATAATATAGAATATTTGTTTATTATTTTTATTATTTATATTTTATATACTATTTTTTTTATTATTAATTTTATTATTCAACTATATAACTGTATTTTTAAAATTACGTTTACTTTTTCAGCAATTGAACCAAGTGCGTGGATTTGCGTGCAATGTGAAAAGCGATGTCCATGGGAAATAACTCTCCTGAAACACATAAAACTCGAATGTAACAAAGACCCAGCGTTTGGTTGTCAAAAATGTGGAAAATATTTCAAAAACAAACAACAGTATCAATTTCATTTAAAATGGAAAAATTGTCAAAATTTGTAAAAAAAAAAAAATAATTCAAACGAAATTCTACCATTTAGTAGTTTTGAATTTTTTTATTTATTGTTAGTTCTTGTTATTATTACGTAATACATATTAGAAATAAAAAAAAATTATTTTCATACTTATAAGTAAAATGGTATTGTATGAACACTTGACAAAATTTGAAAATAAAAACAACATTGTTCTTCATAAATTAATATAAATAAATTTTTTTTCTATAAAATTAGGTAAATCTCGGTGCTTTTCGAAGTAAAAGGCGTGAATAATTTACGAAAATTAATTCCGACTGGGAAAAAATTACGAAAATAAAAATTCGCAATTTGAGGGATAAATATTTTCAAAATTGTTTTCGTTTTTATATTTTCTTTTAATATGTGTATTAAAGCAGTTTAAATAGCCTCGCGTCCTATTTTTACATCTCTTTCTAAATTTTATTTAAATTATTATCATCATCATCTAAAAACGGTGTTGTAATTATTCACACTCGTAATAATTTTACAAAATTAAGTAATAGAAATTAAAAACACAATGCAAAAATAAAACATTGCTAAAGTTTGTGTATTTCTTCTAAAAATTGATTTTTATTTCTTTCGACCTCATTCTTTCATTTCAAAAGTGATACTGTGCATGAAGGAACAAAAAAAAATCATCTGTACTCTTTTCATTGGCTATGGAATGTTTCGCGGCTTTTCTCTATTTTTCACGATGAGAATAAATCTGATATATTCTATTTTTTTTACTCTACATATGGTATTCGTACGCTTTTTTCAAATAATAAAGAAAAACAAATGAAAAAAAATTGTTTAAAAAAAAGGAAAAATTTTTTTTTTGAAAATAAACAATTTTCTTTGAATTTAAACAATTCTTTTTTAAATTAAAAAAATTAACTAAAACAATTGAAAAAAAAAAATTTTTTTTCTTCTTTGTCAACAGACCCTTATGAAATGGACGCTATCGATGAATGTAAATTCGTTATTGTGCCATTTGAAATGAAAGATACCAGTATCACAATATGTAATGGTGAAACACGCGTCGAAGAAAATTTCTGGAAATGTCGATTTTGTGGGAAAACTTATAAATACAGAATGATGAAGAAAATAAATTATCATCAATCACAGTGTGGATCGCAGTCTAGTCCGGCATTTTGGAAATTTAAATGCTTCGCTTGTAAGCAGCCATTTGCTTCCAAGGAACAACTGAGTAGACATCAAACTAGTCGACACACAAAGTGCGCTGCTAATTTTCGTTTTAAGAGAACTCGAAGTGGTGTCATGTACGACAATTAAAAAATCTGGCAAAAAAAAAAAATTTACACCAGAAAAAAGATATATTGTTTAAAACAAGAAAAAAAAATTTCTTCGAATAATGTTTTTAATGAAACTATTTTTAAAATAGTTTCTTTTAATTTTACCGTTTTTTTTTAATTGAGAGGGAAAAAAAGCAAATACCGTCTCAAGTGTTATTTTCATTAAAAAATTATTAAAAAATTAATTTTTTTGAAAAATTTGTTCAATAAAAAATATTCACCACAATGTAAATATGCTTTTCATTTTTAATTTGTTTGTCCACATATTTTCTTGTAAAGTTCGTTGATTTATTCCAGTCAAAAAAAAAATAAATAAATAAAAAATGGTATCAATTTTCATCAAATTATACTGATTTTTGAATTTTAAATTGCAGATTATTATCCAAATGACGGGAGTTTTTTAAATCAGGGGCAAACATTTGAGGAACCAAAATTTGCAGCACCAGTAAAAGCAACTCGTGCATCATCAAGTGCAAATAAAGATCAACTTTTTCTTTGTGGCGAGTGCGGTAAAAGTTACACGTGGATGGACAATTTGAGACGTCATCAAAGAGTTCATTGCGGAAAAAAGAAGAACTTTGGCTGTCCAATTTGTCCCAAGGCATTTTACAGGAAATATGAATGGAAAAATCATATATCAGCGAGGCATCCTGAATTTTTCGAGAGATAATAGAAAATCGAGTCTTTTCTTCATCGGAATAAATAATAAATAAATAAATAATAAATGGGTAATAAATAATAAATAAATAATAAATGGGTAATAAATAGTAAATAATAAATAAATGGTTAATAAATAATAAATAATAAACAAATGGTTAATAAATAATAAATAAATACTAAATAAATAATAAATAATACACCCAGAGAAAAATATTATTTAAACCAAATATTTTTTATTTAACTTAAGTAAACGTATATTTTTCTCTCAGAATCAACTAGACTTTTTATTTTTCATAAATAAAATTTTTATTTAACATAAATAAAACATATATTTGAGTCAAATAAAATTCTATTTAAACCAAATAAAATTTATTTAATAATAATAATAATAATTTAATTTATTTTTTTAATAAAAAGTTCAGTTGGTTCTGAGAAAAATATACCATTTCTCTGGGTGTAATTAATTCTTGATAAAATACTGAAAATTAATCTACGAAAAAAAAATCAATCTATCAATGATTGAAGACATTAGTTTATAAATAATTTAAAAAATTAATTTATGAATCATGGAAACATTTATGATACGAATGATTAGAAAATAAATGAAATAAGTAAATGGACAAATATTATAATAAATAATATGCAAATGTTGTACAAAAATAATTACTAAAATAATTGTTACTACTATAAAATAATAAAATAGTTGTACTAAAATAATTACTTTGTGAAAGTTAGAAAGACAAACCTATATATATAAAGAAAAAAATTTTCTTCGCTTGAATTTAAAGTTAAATATTTCAAACACAATTTGTATAATAGTAAGCCATTCCTAATAGCGATGATAGTAATTAATAAAAAAATATTAAAACCATAAATTCAGGTCTTTTCTTTTGTTTGAAAATATTAACAATATCAATGTACATAGAAATATTTTTCTTTTCATTTTTTATCTACTTTTCAGGAATTTTTGTTTCTAAAAAAAGTGTGAACTTTATTTTTTATTTGCATGCTTTCATTTCCTTATTTTACATTTTCACTTTTATTGCAGAGGATAAATAAGAAATAAATATAGTCGACTTTTTTTAAATAGCACATAAAATAAAAAGCAAAAAAAATATTGTACCTGTAAAAATAAAAAAAATGTAAAAATATAAATAAAGAAGCATGCTCTATTAATTTTGAACTAATTTCTACTAAAAAAAAAAAACTATTGTTGATAAAAAAAATGTAATACGTGATATTTCCATTTATTAAAATTTCAGGACTAATTCGTGCGAAACCAACTTCCAGTCTTTTAACACGAGAGCAAAAATTGGCAGGAATTTTGAGAATTCAACAATCTTCGTCACTTGGGAGTAAGATAAATGAAAATAATATTTGGAATTTCGTATTGTTAATATTAAAAATATAATTATTATTAATAATAATTATTATATTATATTATATTATTATATAATTATTATTATTAATAAATATTCATTATTATTTTTATTTTTATTTTTGTTTTTATTTTTATTGTTTTTATTATTATTTTTATTATTTTATTATTTTTATTATTTTCAATATTTTCAATATTTTTATTAGTACTATTATTATTTTTTTTTATTTTACAAAACATTTTTATTATTTTTTTTTAAATTTATTTTTTAATTTTCCTCCAATTGCCACAGATGACGCTGGACCTTCATCTGAGGATAGTTCAATGCTTCATGAGTTAATTAATCTTACATCTGATGAAGGGACATTTTTAAATAAAAGTGATAAAGAAATTCCAAAAATCTATGATGACGTTTATAAAGGTAATACTTTTTATTTTAGCTTGTTAAATTTTAATCAATTCCCTAATTAAAATTAGTCAAAATTTCTACTAATTCTCAGTAACATTTCATACTAAAAAAATTTTATTATAACATTTTTAAATCTTATAAAAAAAAACCCTAAAAAAACCCTAAAAACTTCTGTAGTAAAATTTTACTCAGAGTTGGAGAAAATTTTCGCAATTTTCTCTACTAACACAAATGTAAGATGAAAGTATTAAATTACTATTTTTATAAATAATTGTGAAATAAAATGTAAATTTTTTTTTCTAAAATTATTTTACAATTTTCAGTATCAAATAAAAGCAACCTGCCTTCTGAAGATAATGTGCCTGAATCAATCGTTCAAGGTATTAAATTTTAATTATAAATATTATTTTTTACTTCAGTCGCACTTATCAATCAATTTGATTTAGTAAAATAACTAATTAATAATTAATTAAATTATTAATTAAAACTAAGTATAAATTAATTAAAATTAATTATTATTAATTAAATTACTAATTACTGATTAATTCGTTTTATAATGTGGCTAATTAAGACTTAAATAAACTGAATTAGAAATTTTTACAGAATATTTCAAAAAAATTGTCCGCTTATTCTCGATAATTCACTTAAATTTGCAAAATATTGATAAAAAATTGGACAATCCGGAAAGAGTGCAAGCGTCTACAACAACGAACGATTATACAATTCTATCTCATTTTATTCCTGTAAATAATATTGAGAGCATTAATCATTTTGAAATGTTAATTACAACCGACAATGATGCTGTTATTCAATTCGTAAGTTTTGCAAAGTATTTTTCTTTCATATTATTATTATTATTATTGTTATTAAACAATTATTATTAATTTTTTTACTATTAATATTAGTATTAATTTTTTTATTAATTTTTTTTTATTAAAAAATTAATTATTTTATTAAATTTATTTATCAAGTTTTGAATTAATTTGCAGAGAAAAATGTTAAATCAAACTGGTGGTCGTTCTGTGAAAGATTGCATTTACAGATCACTCAGAAAAATGTTTACAAACTCGTGTGCTATACAATGTTCTTGGCAAGGAAGAAAAAATAATTTCAAAGTATCAAATTTGTCATTCATGCGCATTATGAAAGGTAAAGCTTCATGGAAAATTTAATTAATCGAGTATAAGTTACTGATAAAAAAATAATAATTCGAGTTTAGCAATAATACAAATTTATAATTACTTAATTACAATTGCAATTGATTAATTAATTAATTATTTACTAATAATTTCTGAAATTAACTACAATTTACTTTGTCCTTTTATTTATTTATTTTCTTTGTCGTATTTATTATTAATAATTAAATATTAATATTCAACTAATAAATATTTTCATTTGTGAAATATTTTGTACTGCAAAATATGTTTTAAAGTGAAATATATTTTTATTTGTAAAATATTTTGTACCGCAAAATATTTTTAGTGTAAAATATAATTTTCATTGTAAAATGTTTTTCGTGTATAAAATATAGTTTTCATTGTAAAATGTTTTTTACTGTAAAATATTTTCTAATAGAAATTAATTTCTAATATCATACAATTAACTATAATTTTGAATAACTAAAATTTATTTCTCTTCATTTCCAATTGACGAGACTGAAAAAATTTGTTTAAAAGAATTTTTTCCGAATTTTTCAGAAACATTTTGCACAACTTTTCCACACATTACTGAAGCAGAATTTGAAGCTATTGCCGCTGAATGGTTTAGATTTGCAAAACAGAGACTAACCAGAGAAGAAACAAGAATGATGAATAGATCCGATTCTTTACAATCTGATCAGAATTAAAAATATTAAAAAAAAAGAAACCAACTTTAAATTATTATAAATTAAAAGAATTTTTTCCATAGTAAAATTTAAAAATGTGTTGAAAAATAATTTAAAAAAAAAGATGAACATTATTTAGAAAAAAATATTGTAAATTAAGATATAGAAATATTAGATTCTGTAATTATGATTTTATTATGGTAAAAGTTTTGATTATTCTCTGAAATATACAGGTGGAATTTAATTTAATTATTTCGTAAAATGATAGTCATTGAATAGTTGTATAGATTTTATTTTAGTTTAGATTTAATTATAAGGTATATATAATGTCTAATCATAATTATATAAGTTTGTTACCGAATAGAGATTTTCAAATTCATCTTTAAGAACCGTAAATTTAATTTTTAGTCTAATAAAAATAAATTTTTTTAATTATTTTGCTAAATTCTTTGTAATTCGTCTATAAGAAGAAGTTGTTCTTAAAAATAATTCAATCCATGAATTTTTGATTTAATTTATTCAATATTATTAAATTAAGTTAATTACTATATAAATTTATGATAATTTGAATTAGTAAAAATATTTTCTAATTTGTATTAGTGACTGAATTTTATCTTTTTACTTTTTTAGTAATTTTGCTTTTGATTTAGTAAATTTTACTAATAAATTAGTAGTAGTTATTATTTATTAGTAAAATTTACTTTCTGCTTTTAAATTAGTCAATTTTACATAGTAATTAGAAAAAAATTCTATTTATTAGTAAAATTTATCTTTTGCTTTCGAATTAGTGAATTTTCATAATAAATTAGTAAAAATTATTATTTATCAGCAAAATTTCCTTTTTGCATTTGAATTAGTAAATTTTACTAAATAAATTAATAGAAATTTCTATTTATTAGTAAAATTTAACTTTTGCTTTCGACTTTGTAAATTTACATAATAAAGTAGTGAAGATTTATTAGGAAAATTTCCTTTTTACTTTTGAATTAGTAAATTTTACTAAATAAATTAATAAAAATTACTATTTATTAGTAAAATTTACTTTCTACTTTCGAATTATTAAATTTTACTAAATAAATTAATAGAAATTTCTATTTATTAGCAAAATTTACCTTCTGCTTTCGAATTAGTAAATTTTCATAATAAAAATAACTATTTATTAGTAAAACTTACCTTTTGGTTTAGAATTAATAAATGTTCATAATATGTTAGTAAAAATTATCATTAATTAGTCAAATTTACCTTTTGCTTTCGAATCAGTAAATTTTACTTAATAAATTTGTGGAAATTACGATTTATTAGTAAAATTTATTTTTTATTTTTGAATTAGTCAATTGTACTATAAATTAAATTTTTTGGGAAATTCTTATTTTCTTTAGTAAAATTTACCTTTTGCGTTTAAATCAGCAAATTTTACTATTAATTAGTAATTTCCACTAAATTATTAATAAAATTTTCTAATTTAAAAGTTGAAACTCAGTTACTAACTCGAATTAGTACTATTTTTATTAATTAGTACCACTTTCTACTTATTCAAATTTTAAGAATAAAATGTAAATTTTCGAAATCAGAGTTTTTTAGTCTGAAAAAAAATTTTTTAATCTAGAAAAAATGTATAAGAAATTAATTATTTATTTTAGTTTTGCTGGTACTGAGTAGATTAAAATTTAGTGAACACTATGTTACAAGTAGTTAAGAACATAAATTATTTTTTGTGCCTAAATTTTAATATTAATTTCAATTAATTCGAACCGATTAATGGATTGAGTTAATATTATCATAATTCGCACAATTTCTTCAATAAGTTCAAGAAAGAAAATATATTTTTAAAACTTTATCGAGTAATAATTATTGTAAAAATTATTATCACTCAGTCGTCAAATTAATAAAATTTGACCTAAAAAATGATTATTTAAAAAATTTTTAAAAACATTTTTCATTTTTTTACTACTTTCTCTACCGAATGAGCGTTTAACTTAACGTTTTGTTATTTATTATTCAAAAGATAAATTTTTTTTTTTGATAATATTTTCAAAATATATTTTCTGCTTGTCTTGATATTAATTAGAATTATTTTAGTTTTTACTTGTAGGAAACAAATTGTTTACAATACTTCTGTATTATTATTTCAAGTAATAAAAGAAATGTATTCAATGAGTGAATTTTTTCAATAAAAAGAAGAAAATTTATGGTTAAAAATAATGAAGAAAATTAAATTCAAATATTAAACAATTTGACTTTTTAAATAAAACTAAGAGTTACTTGGAGAAATTATATTTTCTTTTTATAATTCAACGATTTGCTAAAACAATTTTTTATGTTTGCAGTTTTTTGTAAAAAGTTTTTTCAATCGAAAAAAATATACTTTTCTAAAAGTTATATTCGTAGAATATTTTTTATTTAATTACATTGTTAATTTTTTTTTTCAAATTATATCCGTAAAATATATTTTTTAATTATAATCGTAAATTTTTTTTTTAGATTCGTAAATTTTTTTTTAGATTTGTAAACTTTTTTTTATATTTAAAATTTTTTTTATATTCGTAAAATATTTTTTAAAAATTATAGTCATAAAATCAGTTTGTTGCAGTGTGAATAGTGCGTAAAAGGATTTATTTCGTTGTATTTTTTTTTTTTTTTTGACTTTTCAATGCGATTTATTTCTCAACAAGTAGTTTATAGGTGCGAATGCCAATATTAATTTATATTAATTTAAAGTATCATCAAAATGATGTATTAATGATTCTTTAAAATAATATAAAAAGAAATGGAAATTTTTTTTTACTGATAATATCGTTATTTTTGTTTCAGGTTTCAAATGGAGTTTCCAAATGTCTCCAATATCGTCGAAACCTTTTGTGGTTTCAGGAGATCAGAATGCAGCGTCACAAAAATTTCCCTGTCCAGGATGTCCCAGTGTTTTTAGTCAAAAATCAGGTCTCGTTTGTCATCAGCGCTTTGAATGCGGTCAAAAGCCTCATTTTAAATGTCCCTATTGCGAATATGTTTCGAAAAAGTCCAGTAATATTCAAAAACACGTTCGCCGAAAACATCAGGGCTGTCCTGTCTCGTATCTTTTTATATAAAAAAAAAGAAAAGTGTTTTAAAAAATATTTTTTATTTCTTATTTTTGCAGACAGAAATTAAAAAAAAAAATTTCTGAGTTATCAAAAATGTAAAGGAAACGAAATTATCCATTTTTAATCGATTGGCAAGTTTTTGAAAATTATAATTCGAGTTTATTTTTTGAGAATGAAATAAGTAAAAGTTTCGAGAGGATATTTTTTTAATGTTTAGAATTAGCGTGTAATGTTTTTAAATACTCGAAAGTATTTAAATTCGGCTATCAAGTATTATTAAGTTAAATAATATTTAAGAGTACATACTTCATTATATGACTATCGATCGAAAAGTCAAAAATCATTAGACATTTAGTTTTCCAAATAAGAATAAGAAAATTAGTTTTAATTATTTTTACTCAGAAAAAAATTTTGTACAAACAATTTTTTTCTACACTTTACACTCCAGTGTCTAAAATTAAATTAATAAAACTCAATGATTTGAAAGAATTTCTTTATTTATTATTTTAATACAATTTAAAACAATTAAAAAAAATTAAATTACAATTAAATTACAATTTAATTTATTAATTTAATACTTTACTTATTTAATACATGATTGTATGAAAGTACAGAACTTTTTAGAATTTTTTTTTTCTAAACCTGACTTCCTGAATAGTAAAATTTGACAAAAATGAACTCAAAACATCTTACTTTTATAGTAGGAGTTAGTTTTCAATTTTACTATTTTACTATAAGAGTAAACTTAATTTTCATCTTCCTTGTGAAATAAATCCAATTCCCAAAAGGCATTCCAAGTCTTGTGAAACACAATTATTTTGAAAATATTTACACAAAATAAATAATTGATAATTATTGCGGAATTTAAAGAATATGAAAGATTTATTTATCTTTTAGTCGACTATATATGTAAATGTGTACAAAAAAACGAAAATATCTAATTTTAATATTTATGGAATTATTTTATATATTCATTTATATAAACAGATTTAATATTTAAGTGAAATATCACATACCTACGAAAAATATAGTCATTTACACGAAAATGCAGTTAGGAGCAAGAATTAAAAAAAAATTAATTTTGAACAAAATATTAAATTTACTCGGATCATTGTAATAATACAGCTTTTACTCTCTGAATCCGGATGAATAAAAATTTTACTCAGAAAACGTACATACTGATAAATAATAATTTCACTCAACAAAAAAAATTGTTAAAAAAAAATATTTTCCAATGAAACATATTTCGCATGGAATGACCCAAGTACACTAATTTTATTATCTGACTTTTTGGGGGCATTCCATGTGAAGTTTCACTTTTCTCGGATTTAGGATAGTATACAAAACCGAGTGTTAAAGCCTTCAAAATATTACAATAAATAAAAGTCATTCGTGTACATATAAATAATACTCATCATCAATCCGAAAGAGTTGTAAGATTGAAAATATACTTTTATAAAAAATGTTTATTCAAAATTACTCTATATATTGAGAACTATCCACAGAATCAAATAAAAAATAAATAAAAAAGGAGAAAATAAATAAAAAAAGAAGAAAATAAATTAAAAAAGGAGAAAATAAATTTAAAAATGAAATAAATAAAAAAAGGAGAAAATAAATTAAAAAATGAAATAAATAAAACAAATAATTTAATTAATTAACTTACGAGAAAAAATTAAGGCTGACATAGACTTTCTTTGAAACCATAGATTTGTAGATAAAAATAAATTTTTATTTACACTACAATGTAAACAAAATTTATTTGACATTTATTTCCAATTAGGTTTTTAGCCTAATAAAAATTATTCCACTTGTGAAGAATGGACAAAAATGTTAATTATCAAATTTTTTTTACATTGCCGAACAACTTTTATTGTTTTCATTTAAGTTTCCTATATAATTCGTAAGTCGACTAATTTTAAGTTTCCTAATTCATAAGTCGACTAATTTTATATTGTAGAATAATTTTCATAAAAATTGTACTGCATTGTACCAAATTGTATATATTTGCAATAAACATTTATAAACAAATGAAGATTTAGAAATTTTTCTCTTTGTCAGAATTATATATTTATTTGCATAAAAAAGTAAATATTTATAAATGTGACGCTACGTGAAGAAAGGGACCCAAGAAGCAAACGTTTATAGGTTAGCTTTGTCTTCTTTTGTATTATTTTTTATTTTACAAAATTAGGAGCAATTCTAATTTTCTAAGAAGAAAAATAATTCTTCCCGATTATTGTAATCGTATGAAGATAATTCGTTTTAGTTTAGAGTCAACAAACTTTATGCAGTTTCACTCAAAAACAAAAAACATAACCTACAAAAATTTTGAGAACTGGTTTTTCACGAGGCGTAACGAAAAATTGTATAATATTAATTCAGACCTTTTTTTCGACAGGAATCACAAAATTAATACAAGGAAAAATTAATATTGTTATACATCTATACATAAATAAAAATTTAATAACATTTCAGATCTTCACCAACGTCAATACAAAAAAAAAAATTCTTACCTCTTTTTTTCTTCACCAATATTATAGGATTTTTTTTCTCTCTCTCTCTCACAATTATAGGATGATTGTTTGTTTTGATGTAATGAATGAAATTAATCGCCCCCACTAATGAAGATTTCGTTTCTTTTTTGTTACAGGTTACGATGCAAAAGCAAAATTTCACGAAGTTTTACTGCCCACCGGACCGTCATTCACCTTCCCTGAAGATAAGCAAAAAGAAAAAAAATTCCCCTGTTCAAAATGTACAAGTGTCTTTAGCTATAAAGGTGGATTGAAATATCACGAGAAATTCGAATGTTCACAACCGCCACGTTTTTATTGTAGTTATTGCTCGTATCGCGCGAGACACGTTTCAAATACACGAAAACATATTCGTAGAACACATCCTGGTGAAGAAATTCGTGTCATTGATATTTGTCATCTTTAAACAATACATATATAAATATATATAAACACTATATATATTTCTACCACATAAGTATTATCTGTAAAAGACTAGAATTTCGCAAATAAAGAACAATCTATTATTCATCATGTTTCTTAATTCGAAAATAAGGGAAAAATTATTCTCGAACACTTTTTATTTCGTTTTTAAATGCGAGAATAGAATCGGCAGAGTAATAGTGGTGGGGAGGGGATGACGCCATGCCACTGGTGGGCGGGGCATAGTTGCGTTGACGCGCACAAGACGACTGCGCATTTCCGTACGCGCAGAATTCGCAAAATCGTCTTCTGCGCATCGACTCTCTTTACCATCCCCACCACAGTCTCTACTTTTCAATTCTTTCCGAAAATTATTCTCTCTCTATAATTTTGTACATACTATTAAATTGTAAATATTCGCATTATACACTCTAGAACTGAATGCAAAATAAAAATGTTCTCAAAAGAAAAACATAAATGGTCGTAAAATAGTTCAAAACAAAAAAAAAATGTCCACTTCCCTCTCATTTTAGAATTGATATAGAAATATTTTGTATTTTTTTTTTTTTTGCAGATCTCTATTATGGAAATGACGGGGCAATCACCTATGAAATGCTGAATGCGCGAAACACAACGAGAGATGGAAATAGAAAATTCGGTTGTCCAAATTGTCCGAGTGTATTCAGTCGTAAGGACAATTTGCGTTATCATATGAAATTTAAATGCGGACAGAATCCTCGATTTTTGTGTCCGTATTGTGAGTACAAGACTCGACATCCATCGAATGCGCGCGCTCACATTAGAAGGAAGCATCCTGACTTTAAAGTTTACTTCGTCGACATGTATCAACCGCAAGAGAATGTTTAATTATTTTCCAGTGTCACGCTCGGAAGCAAAAAAAAATTTTTTGAGGTTATGTTCCTTTTAAATGCAACCGGAGAATCAATTATCGACATTAATATTTAATTTACAGTCTTTATGTTTGAAATAATCAATGAAAATTGGTTTTAATTTTAAAACAAAATAAATAAAGTTCTAATCAAGATAAAAAAAATTAGGTTATGTTAGATTCTAGCAGGAACCTAACCTATAATTCGTTTGCTTCTTAGAAGGAAAGAGGAACTTTCCCCTTCTCCGGAGCGCGTCACTATTGTAATTTAGATACTAGACAAATTATTGTTATTATTATTATTATTTATAATTAATTATTTGACAGTTCAAATTTTCTATAAGTAGCAATAGGTATTTAAAATTTAAACCATAAAAATGTATAACTAGATAGAAATTTATATTCTATTTATAATTCTACACGTATACATATATGTGAAATATTCAAATAAAGGTTCATTCACACTTAACGTACCCTGTTGACTAATTTTCTCCATATTGTTATAATACCGCACTGTTTACTAAATTACTAATTATCAAAATTCTCTATTCATTTTTGTATCATATATTTCATTTTTTTTTTCATACGAAGAGAAATACTTTCTTTAATTACTATAATTGAATAAAATTAATTTTCTTTTTTTTGCAGATTATGGTGAATATGTGGATGACTACTACACACGAAGTCGAAGAGTAATGAAACAAAGAGTGGGAGAATTTAAAATACCGTGTCCAAATTGTCCCAGTGTTTTTTCGAGGAAGGGAAATTTACAAAAACATCTTCGCTTTCAGTGTGGAGTTTTTCCTCGATTTAAATGTAATATTTGTAATTTTCGCTCGAAACAGGCGTGGAATATGAGACTCCATCAGAAGAGAAGACATCCTGATAAGGAGACATTTGTCGTTGACGTTTGTCGACAATAAAAAAAAAATAGAAAAAGAAAATAATCTTCTTTTTTTCGTAAAATCAATAACTATACGTAATGCCAAAAAATAAAAGTATTATGTATTTTTCTTCACTTTTCATATACTATTTTGTAAATAGAGATGTAAAGGTGAGGACACACCGACATTTTTTAAATGTGAAGAAAATATTTTTAATATTCCGTAAGTTTTTTTTTTACAAAAAATTGGTATTTTTTTCTAATGAATATAAAATAAAATTAGTGAGAAGATATTTTTAGCAGCTTTTCAATTTTTCGGAAAAATTTCCATAAAACTGGAAATTTAAGAAAAAATGTTCTATTATACGTTTTTGTATTTTTAGTCAAACAATTTAAAAATACAAAAAAATTTTTTATGGAATATTCGAAATATTTTCTTGCTACAGTTAAAAATATCAGTTACTCTTTCCTTAAATTATTGATTTAACTTAATTTACTGAAAAAAATTGTCAATTTAAAAAAAATATTATTTTTGTCAACCGAATGTAAGTTTATTATATATGTGAGAAATATTTTTCGATATAAGATTTTTTACTGCGTGGTTTTCGAAATTTTTTATTGATTGTGAAAAATATTTAGATCTTAAAATTTTTTCTAAAATTGTCCTACGTATTTTATTTTTTTGTAATTAATTTGATTAGAATTTTTTTTTATTATCATTATGAGCAATTCCACATGAAATAATCGTGAAAAAATTTTTATTATCTGCAATTTTATTGAAAAACGGATTTTTTGTTTTATATATATAAAAGATTTAGTAATAAAATCGTAAAATATTAAATTTTTTGGGGGGAAAAACAAATTGTGATAAAAAATTGCAGTTTAATTTTCTTAATTTTTCTTTTCTTTTCATAATTTTCTTCTTTGCTCTTTTTGTGTATTTTTTTAATGACAAAAATTATTTTTTTCCATTCTTTTTTCAGAAGTAAATCTGATTTTTTAATCACTTGTTTTTTTTAAATATTTTTTACACCTAGAAAAAAGTTTTTTGTCGATTAAAAAAAAGCTCCTTATCTTTCACTTGTTTCTTAGATTGAAAATGAATTTGTCTTTGAAGCAACAAAAAAATTTTTCTGCTTGTTACATTTTTTTTACTGATTTTTTGCTTTTGAATTCATGAAATTTACTAATAAATTAGTAGAAATTTCTATTTATTAGTAAAATAAATAATTATTTCCAAAATTCAAAAGCAAAAAATATTTGCAACTTTTTGCTTGAAATAAAAACTAATTTTTTAAAATGACTTTTAAATTAACTTAAAAATTGTCGTATCTACTAATTTTTTTAGTAAAATTTATAAATTAAAAAACTTTGTTAATTTTAATTTTTTTTTAAATTAAAAATTCAGACTTTATAACTTAAATTTCATTTTAATTTTAATTTTTTTTTTAATTGAATTTTTACTAATTCAAATTGAAAGAGTACAAAAGAAATATCAGTTAAAAATCACAAGTAATCTCAAGTCTAATGAAAATTATGAAAAAAAGTAGTTTTTCTAAAAATTCAAAAATCAGATTTATTTTTGAAGAAAGGGGCGAATTAAAAATTTCTTTTTTTGAAAAATCGTCATTCGCCCAAGTTTTATAAATTTCAATATAAAACATTGTCCAACAATACAATTTTTTCGATTCAATCATACCATTTCACGTGGAATTACTCACTATAATTATTTCTTCGTATGTAACTAATAACAAAATTGTAAATCGTCTTTAAATTTTTAAATAAACATTTTTTTCTATAAAATATTCCTGTCGAGAGTCAATTGTATGTTGTACATATTTAGTAAATTATTTTAATTCTATTTATTAAGAATTTATTAATAAATATTTATTCATTAAATATTAATTAGTAAATATTTATTAATAAATATTTATTAAATTTATAATATTATTTAATAAATATTTATTCTTTAAATATTAATTATCTCCTAGAGAAATGGTATGTTTGTCTCAGAACCAACTGGACTTTTTATTTGTTTCAAATAAATTTTATTTGGTTTAAATATATGTTTTACTTATGTCAAATAAAAATTTCATTTGAAACAAATAAAAGGTCTAATTGGTTCTGAGGCAAATATACCTTTATTTAAGTCAAATAAAATATATTTGGTTTAAATAATATTTTTCTCTGGGCGTAGTTAATATTTATTAATAAATTTTTATTTATTTAATATTAATTAATAAGTATTTGTTAATAAATATTAACAGATATTGAATATTTATTTATTAAATATTCATTAATATATATATTTATTTTTTTATTAAATGTTTATTTATAAATATTTACAGATACTGAATATTTATTTATTAAATATTCATTAATATATATTTATTTATTAAATGTTTATTGATAAATATTTACAAGATACTGAATATTTGTTTATTAAATATTTATTAATAAATATTTGTTTATTAAATAATAATTAATATATATTTATTTATTAAATGTTTATTGATAAATATTTACAAGATACTGAATATTTGTTTATTGATAAATATTTATTAATAAATATTTGTTTATTAAATATTCATTAATAAATATTTGTTTATTAAATATTCATTAATAAATATTTATTTATTAACAAATATTCACATTGTTTCAAACATGTAAACAAGCTCCACTTATATGACAACAGTATATATTTATATTTATGTAAATAAATCATCACCAACATTTCCCACTATATAATACTAACAAAAAAATAATTTTTTTTTTCAGATGCCGACGACTACACCTTCGTGGACATCAATAACATTGAATTCATCGAGGACAATAATGTCGCCGAATTAATTTGGACAGAAGAAAATGACACTGAAAATGGTCCATCGACTAAAGAAACTGGAAAAATATTAAACGAAGAAGTAACAATTGCCGATGTTTCTTCTTCTGCCCAAACGTCCGCGAAGCCGCCCATCAAACTCAAGAGAAAAATATACAAATGCTGCTACTGTCCCTACAACAGTAAACGAATGAGTAATATTCAAAGACACTTCAGTCATGTTCATCGTCTTCAGGAAGTTCGTATAATTACCGGTGAAGAATTTTACACACCGCCCATTCCGCCGAAAGAAAAAACTAAACCCGCAAATGAAGACACACTCATCTTGCCGAAAAGTCGACGAGTAATTAGAAGAAATCCTGCAAATGGAACAAAAAAATTTCCATGCCCAAATAATTGCGGTAGTTCTTATAAAAATATTCGCTCACTGCGTGGTCATTGTAAATTTGAATGTGGCCAGGGACCAAGATTCAAATGTCCCTATTGCAATTTTTTGAGTAAATATTCACGAAATATTATTTCGCACGTGAAATTTCTCCATCCGCAAAATGATGTCTATTCAATTGACGTTATAACGAAAAAAACGTTTGGTAATATTAAGAAATTAACGCCTAGCAATAAGCAACAAAAGGTGGTTTATACATTAAAAAAATAAGAATGCTTTTTTTGAAATATTTATCAATTGCACATTATAGATTATTCAGTTATTATTTTCACCATATTATTGACTATATGTAGTGTACACTGAGAACAAATTTATTATTTTTTTTAATTCAACAATAAATAACCAAGTAAACAAATTTAATTACTATTTAATTAAATATGTTTAATAAAATATTATTATATTGAATTTTATTTCAATGTAACTTCTTTTTATTTTTTTAATTAACGAAAAATTTTCAAAATACCTTAATTTAAAAAAAATAAACAAATTTGTAATTTTTTTAATTTAAGGCATTTCCGAAAATTTTTCGATAATTAAGAAAATAAAAATTCTTTTAATTAAACGTATTTTTTATTCAGTCAAACTTGAATGTATTGAATAAAAATTATTATATTGAATTTAAAAATAAATTTAATTAATTGTATAACGAAGAATCTGATTGAAATATTTTGTATTCTCAGTGTATAAAAATAAGTTGAATAGAGTAAAATATTTTTTTTTAGGTTCAACGTTAAAGTATTTATTTCTATCATATAGGAAAGAAAATAAGGAAGATTTTCAGCGAAAAAAAGACAAATATCTCGCCAGACACTCAAGGAAAAAATTTATTTAAAACCAAATAAAATTTTATTTGAGATAAGTAATTTAGGGGAAATAAAATTTATGTAAACTAAATAAAATTTTATGAATCCAAATAAAATTTCATTTATTTTTAATTACAAATTTTATTAGACAAGCGTATAAAACTTTTATTTTAACAGAGTAAAATTTTATTTAAACCAAATAAAATTTACTTACGCGAAATAAAATTTTATTTAAGCCAAATGAAATTTTATTTAAAATTTTAAACCAAGCAAAATTGTCTCCAAGTCGAATAAATATTTTTTCTGGGTGTTCATATTACTATTTATCTACACTATTCAATGAATATTCACTATCTTATTATTTTTTAAGTACAAGTAGTTAAATTTAAAATATATTCTACTCCTTGTATACGAAAATCAATTAATATATTGAATTTAATAAAATTGTGCGTAAATTATTTATATGTGTTTATATAAATTTTGACTTTTAATTCCTCTTTTAACAGAAGGAAGCAAAATATCTTCAAAATTTAGCAAAAATTATTATCTTATTGTTTAGCAGTAAAAAAAACATTTTTTTTTATTTAAAAAAAGTAAAGTATTGCTATTTTTTTATTTAACTCCGTTTATTGCACTATAAACAATAATAATATGTATTTCGATGGAATAATAAAAATCGTTAAAAAAAAATTATTTGATTCAAATAGCCGAATGCTTGTCTATTATCAAATAAATATTTGAGACAAATAAATTTTCATATAAACCAAATAAATTGTATTTAAATCAATTATTTCAGTATTGGAAGCAAATGCCATTTAATTGGTTTAGATAAACGTTATTTGGAATAAAAATTATTTAATTGTTTTCAATAAAAATTATTTGCAGTAAAATACTATTTAATTGTTTAAATAAAAATTATTTGCAGAAAAATACTATTTAATTATTACAAATATAAATTATTTCGTACAAAAACCATTCAATTGTTTTGAATAAAAAATTATTTGGTACAAAAAACCATTTAATTGTTTTAAATAAAAATGTATTTAGTACAAAAACCATTTAATTGTTTTAAATAAAAATTATTTGCAGCAAAGTACTACTTAATTGTTGTAAATAATAAATTATTTGGTACAATTAAAATTTAATTGTTTTAAATAAAAATTATTCGCAGCAAAATATTTAATTATTCTAAATAAAAATTATTTGCATCAAAAAACTTATTAATTATTGTAAATAAAAATTATTTACAGTAAAATGGTATTTAATTGTTGCAAATATAAAATTATTTGGAAACATTTCAATGAAGTTTATAATATATTCCAACTTTTTAAACTCTAGACTTATTATTCTAATGTAAAAATATTTGTTTCAGACTGTTCCCATCGACTTTACATCATAAGGATTAATTTCATTGAAAATTATCAATATTAAACTGAAAATAAGGAATAATAAAAAAAAATTCTTAAAATGCTGCCAAAAATATGGAAGGAATCGTTTTGCGCCGCAAAGGATTGAAAATTGCCATTTAAAAATAAATTATGACTATCAATCATTATTATGGTTAAATGGGTAAAAAAATGGTAAAAATGGTTTTAAAAAATGGTAAAAAATGGTTGAAAAAATTTAAATACAATTAAAAAATATTTATTACAAATATTCAATACTAAATATTTATCAATTAATTAATAAAAAATAATTAAATAAAGTATAATAAATAATAATTAATTGATACTAAATATTTAAACAAAACGTAATAATTAATATGAAATTATAAATAATTATTTATTTACTTACTTTACACTTGATTATATTAGGAAACAATTATTTTGTAAATATTAAACAATTAAATATTAATAAATAAATAAATAAAATGCAACAAATCATATTAAATAAAGGATTTTGTTTCACTTGTTTGAAATTTTTCACTTGTTTATAAAAGGACAATTTTTATTAAATAGTAAATAATAATTAATAATAATTAATAATAAAAAAATAAAATACAATAAATAATTATTTATTTTTTACTCGTATATGTCAGGACGACTATTATTAAATAATAAATAATAGTTAATTAATAAGAAATAATTAAATAAAATTTCTATAAATAATGATAAATAATAATAAATAAAAATTTATCAATAATAAATAATTAAATAGTAAATAATCCAAATTAATTAAAAATAAATGAAAAAAGATGTCCTAATTTCAGTTGGGAATTAAAAAGAATAATTTAAATTGTTAGTAATAAATAATTATTTATATGCAACAATTTAACATGTGTCAATATTTAATAATTATTTGTGCCAGTTTAACGATATTTTTTGCAAAAAAATGAAAATATAAAATAGTTTGGAAATATAATTTTTTGTAGGTTATACCAATTAACAAATTAATATCAAATTCCAAATTAACATTTATAAATATTATTTATTAAAAAATTTCAAATGTTTTGATTGATTTTTTTATTAACTAATATTAACTGAATTCAATGCACTTCGAGATATTTGTTGGAAAACTATTCACTTTATATTTTTTTGAATTATTTTTTAATCACAAAAGGTAAAAATTTTAACAATTTTATTGAACTTTATTTATCAAAAATTTTCTAAAACAACTAATATTTTCATTTATTTGTAATTTTTCAAAAAAAAAATATATATATTAAAAAAAATTTTTTTTTGAATTTTAAAATTTGTGTATCGATCTCTCGATGCGAGGTTCGATAGTTTGTTCAATGCTCTGAAAATCGATCCATTTAGGCAGTTCAGTTGTCTTCTGCTTCTCCTCGTTTTTGTTTGTGATGAGGTTATGTGCTAAGCGTATTATCGTGCCGGTAAGTCATTAATTTAACGAATAAATTACATTTTCTTGTTTATTTAGACAAACAATGACTTACTCGATAATATAACAATTAAACTTTAATACGGTTCACATATAATATACACGAATTTTGTGTTTTTCCGTTTGACGCACCACGAACCAAACTCCAGCACAATGACATTTTGTATATGATTTTTTTTTGTTTTAAAAAAAAATCTCAAAACGCATCGTTACTTATGAAATTTTTCCATCGCTTGTGTAGAATAATTAATTTCAGTTCTTTATTTCTGAAAATTTGTTTCAATATTTCCAACAGTTATCGTTTTTTTTGTGTTCGAAATGTATATTATGTGTGCTTTTCAATAAAGTGACAGGTTTGAAAGCCAAGTGATGATTGTTTTTCTTGTGAGGAAGTGCCAGTGACTATATCCTTTTTCAGATCCATTATATGCTTTTATATTTATATAAATACAGATTTATATCATCTGTAAAGATAGCGAAACTATTGGTGTTGAATATTTATTCTTTCCATTTCGTAAGTGTGTTTATAACAATATTTTACTTTCAGATTTTTAATTTTATTGCAAAGATTTATACTTTCAGAGATTGAGGGGATTTTTCCGTTATAAAACAGATGAATTTTGATTAAATTTCCATTTTAGGTTAATTTCGTTTTCATAAACTTAACAAATGTTTTATATTCACAGTGTTTACAACTCGGAAGATTACAGTGAAGATTGAGAAATATTTTTTTTTTTGAAAAATACAAGTGCATTTTTATATTTGAAATTTGGTGAATTTTTTAGAGAATTAGTGAATTTTATTAGAATCGACAATTGAAATTTATTCCTCTCGTATAATATAGTAAAAGAAAAAAAGTTTGTTTTTAATAAATAATATTCAATTTCATCGCTCGCAAAAAGTAATTTCGTTTTTTGTTTAAAGAGGAAAATAAGTGATAAATTATTTGCTTCTATTTGTTGATAGTTGCATTTTGGAATGAGTATGCGGCCTTCCGGGAAGATGTTGCTGTTCGTCAAGCAGTTGACGCAAAGAAAAGTGTCGTCAACTCACAACAAACTGGCGGTAATGTTTGCGAGAGTTGCGGTAAAGTTTATAAACAAAAAAATGCTCTTTGGCGACATTTTAAATACGAGTGTAATCGTGATCCTCGCTTTCAGTGCCCCTATTGTAATTATAAAACGAAGCAACGCAGCAATATGTACACACATGTCAAACACAGGCACATTGGCCTCAAAATTTACGCCGTTGATCTAGAGCCGAACTCATAAATTCTCTAAATTCATTCTTTTAATTAATTTCCTTTTTCATTGGAGCATTTTTCATTTTATTTACAATTTATTTCTTTTCTTTACAATTTTTTTCAGTTTCAAGAAAAATAGTCTATTTATGAAGAATAATTTTTTATTCTATATTTTTTTCGAGACTGTTACTTTCTGTATTGTTTCCGGATGGAAAAAATTATTAATATTAACATAGAAATTAAAGTAATTAAAAAGTATTTTTAAAATACGATTTTACGTTTTCAAATTGATCCCCAAGTTTTGATCGTTCAAACGAACGAAATATTTGATATTGAAAAAATTTTAATAAATTACTAATCATAACAAAATTGAAGAACGAAAATTTTACGTTTACAAACTCATTAATTTTTTGATTAGTGAAGCAAAATAGTTGCAATAAAAATTTAATTTTCAGAAGCAATAAATAAATTTCGTTCATTTTGAACGTTCAGAACTTTAGGATCTTGTTTTCAAAATTCACTTTTGGTGAATTTACCGTGTGCTCATGTTACTTAATAATTAAAAGACTTGTTAAAATAATTTTAATAGTGTCAAAAAAATAGAAAATTGAAATTAGAAAATAGAATCCAAAGAGAGATTGTACCGAAGTTTTCAATTGTATGAACTAATAAGTTTAAATCTTGCAAAATCATTTTCACAGTAATTTTGGAAGCCTTTCGTAAATATTCATTTAAATTTCATTCTAATTCCAAAAAGGTAGAATTTAAAAACATTCGACATATTTTTTTGACCCAATTTGCACGATCATTGAAGTTTTCACAAAAAATTACTCTAAAAATGATTTTGTCAAAAGAAAATTACTTCCTACAGCTGAAAATTTCGAAAATAATTTTTTTAGGTCACTTAGATCCTTAAACAAACTTAATAATTAAATTTTCTCTCTTGGAAATTTTTCTTTATTTAAAAAAGGGCCAGACAGTTCAATTTTTTATATTATATACCGTCCTCTAGTAGAAAAAAAATTAAAATAATTCATGTCACCAACGAATGCAATGTGTCGATGTATGAAAAATATTCTAATAGCTCAAAGAAACGAATAGAAGTGTTCAAGACTGAATAAAATAAATAAAGTTACTTTTTAACTAGTTAGAAAATGAAGAATTTTAGTCAAGAAAAAAATAGAGAAGAAAAGAAAAAATATACTTAGAAAAAAAGAAAATTCAAAACAAACAAGAAAGTAAAATTGTAAATTAGTCAGAATAGTTGCAGATTTCTCCGGAAGTTTGTAGAAATAATTTACTAACATTTTTTTTTAAACTTATACTACTTTTTGGTTGTAACTTCCTTGACAATATAAATCTGCAAAAAAATCGAAATAGAAAGTGTTAAATTAATTTGAACCCAATAAATAATTTACTACAGACGGAAATTAATAATACAAAAAGAATGAAAATTTCGTTTATATTCAAACTTTTAGGATTAGATTTCCATTTTTTTTTGCCAAATATTCAATATTATGTTAATAATATTGTAAATACGGTGTGAGTAAGCATGATTGGCTAAAACTGTGCTTTTCATATTAATACTATTAACAAACATAGTCATTAGATATAAAAAGCAAAAAAAAGAAATATCTCAATTCGTATTAAATTTCAAAAGTGTAAACATGTTTTCAATAAAAAAAAACAATGCCCACTCTAAAGCAAGTATGTATTTCTTTTGGTAGAATTAATATTTTAGATCAAAATGTATATTCACGGTGGAATGTGTAAAAAAAACGTTATTTAGTTTCATTTTCAAAAAAATTGACTTAAGTTTCAAAAAAAAAAAAAATTTTTTTTAATAAAATTAATATTTAGTTTTCAGATATGAATCCGATAACATGAGGTATCCGTGTCCAAACTGTGGTACTTGCTTCCGGAGAAAAGGCGGTCTCAATCAACATGTCGCTTATGAATGTGGAAAAATGCCACAATTTCAATGTCCATATTGTTCGCAACGTTCGAAACTTCGTTCAAATATGTACAAACACATTCGAGCACAGCACAAGGGAAATAATGTTTGG
The DNA here is from genome assembly GCA_032872475.1 of Leptopilina myrica (nomen nudum). Taxonomy (NCBI): domain Eukaryota; kingdom Metazoa; phylum Arthropoda; class Insecta; order Hymenoptera; family Figitidae; genus Leptopilina; species Leptopilina myrica (nomen nudum). Next base: position 14,744,437 of record CM065458.1, on the reverse strand, counting down.
GTCATCGATTTACTTAAACCAACAACTCTACAAATTTAAAACAAAAAAGAAAGAAAACTCTCATACGACAGATTCTCAACATTTTCATTAACTACAAAAATATAAAATACGTGCATGTAATTTGTAAACTAATAAAATAATTTCCTAGAAATTAAGAGACAGCATGTATAATATATTTGCAAGTTTGTGTAAATTATTATTGTTGATACATAATAGAAAAAATTTTCTCGTTATTCAAGTCTTTTTCTCTCATTGAAACAAAAAACAAATTTTCAATTGATTTGCAATTGATTTTCGATATTTGTTTTTTTTCAATTTCATTGCTTTCGTGGAATTCGAATTTTTAGATAACAATTAATTTTGATTTTCTCTTTCTTTTTTTCAGGATTAGAGAGTACTTCATTTCCACCTTACGTGGTGAGAAGAGCTCGAGCTTACACGAGACGCGTTCCCATTCAGAAACGTACCTCACAGGGACAGGCATTTCCCTGTCCAAATTGTCCCAGCGCATTTCGACATAATTATAATTTGAAATATCACTTGAGATATGAATGTGGACGTGAGCCACGCTTTAATTGTCCATATTGTTTCTATAGAACGAAGCATATTTCAAATGTACGCGCCCACGTGAGAAGAAAACATCCTGGCAATGACGTTTACGCCATCGATATTTACAATAATGAATAATAAAATTCAATATATTTTTAAGGCAAATTTGTTGACAGCAAAAAAACAAAAAAATTATATAAATTTAATATAATTGACAGCAAATATTTTTTTCTGTCTATAAATATATATATAGTGTTTTTTTTAAATAATTGCGATTTATAATTTTATTGTAAAAATTTTAAATAATAAACTTTGTCCAAATATTATTTGCTGGAATGGAAAATGTTATTGATTCCTGAAGAACGACGACGATGACGAAAAACGTGTCTTTGGAAATTTGTTATTTTAACTGATTGTTTTATTTGTTAATTTATTTATTATTATTATTATTATTATTATTATTATTACTTAATTTAATTAATATACTTTAATTACATAATATTAATTATACTTTATTCATTCGTTATTTAATGAAGCAGAATTTTCAGGAACTTTGACTATTTTTTAGAGAGGAATATTATTTTGTTGTGGAATTTACTTGTGAATATTTTATATTCAATATTTCAGGTTCCTTTTTTTGTAATTGTGCAGAAAAAGTATTTTTTTCTAATTTATGTTTAAAGCAATTTTTAATCATTTTTTCTTTCAGGCAATTTTATTTTTTGAAAGTAGAATATTTTGATTTTTATTAAAAAAGTATTTTTTCTGACTTTTTTTCAGTTGCTGTTCAACGGCTCAATTTTGGTTCACTTTGGGAAATTTCCTTCAAATTATTCAATTTGTTTTTTGATATAATATATGTTTGATATTCATTTTATATTTTATTTTATTTTATATTTGTTTTATGTTTTATTTGACATTCGTTTTGTATTTTATTGAATATTTAATTAACTTAATATTTTTTTTATAATTTATCTGATATTTATTTTGTTTTCAGGCTTCGTATTCTTCAACTAAAATTTATTATGTTTACTTCTTTTTTTACGATTTACTAATATTTAAAACTTTTTTTTAGTTTCGTGACACTGAAAGTTACATTTTTCTATATTTGAGAATTTAATATTTTTTTTATAAAATTCTTTGCAAGCATTTAATTATTATCATAAATAATAAAATTCTTCTTGGTAATTCAATTTTTTTGAAAAATTTTAATTACAGTTTTGAAAATAATTAAATTGTTATGAAGAATTCTGTAATTTAAAAATATAATTTAATTCTTTTGAAGTATTTTGTTATTTATGAGAAAAAAATTAAATTCTTGATAAGAAATTAAAATGTTTTGAAATAATTAAATTATTATAAAAAATTTTATCTTAATTTTTGAAAATAATTGAATTCTTGCGAAGAATTTTAATAAAATATTTGAATTTTGACGAAGAATTTTATTATTTGTAAACGCAATTGAATTTTTTAGAAGAATTTTTCAAAATAATTTAATTCTTTCTAAAGATCTTATTTATTTTGAAAATTACTTAATTTTAACAAAAGAATTTATTATAAAATTGTAATAATATTTTTCTATAAAATTAATTGAATTCTTTATAAAAAAAAATTTTTTTAATAAAAATAATTAAGTTTCTCTAAAAATTTCCTAATAATCATAAAAATTTATTATTTCTTAAAAATTCTTCCAAATATGTGAATTATTTAAAGAAAAATTTTGATATAATTTGTTTAGAAGGATTTATTAATTATTTTCAATACATTTTTATTTTTTAAACTAATTTTCAAAAATTCTTAGAAATAATTTAATTATTTTACAAAATTTTAATAGAACTCTTTATGAGAATTCAATTTTCATAAATATTTAATTTTTTTTTGTATTTTTGTACTTAAATAATTAAATTCTTTTGGAATTTTGTAAACAAAAAGTGATTTAAAATTGAATTTCAGTTAAAATTTCAGATAATTGAATATTAGAAGCATTCTAATATAAATTTTTGTAAATAGTTAAATTTCAAAAGATTTTTTAATTGAAAACTTTACAAACTTTAGTTGTAAAATTAATAAATTCAATTTTTTTTAATAAAATGATTAAAGTTTTGAATAATTTTTTTTTAAATTTCAAGAAAAAAATGATTGAATTTTGGAAGAATTACAGTTTCAATTTGAAAAATAGTTTAAACTTCAGAAAAAAGGTTTTATATTGAAATCATCTAAAATATGTCGAGTACGAAGCCTATTTATATTTTATTTGACTTTATTTTTGGTGAATACACCTTGTGTCAAAAACCTTTTTATCACCTGCACTAATAAATGTCTTTTTTTCTGTTTTTCACCAGATTTCATCGACAATAAAGGATCAAACGCCAATAGTATACTAAAAAGTGGAATTAGGATTCAAAATTCCAAAAGTTCCCAGCGAAAACTGTAAAAATTGGAATAAAACTCCAAGGAAAAGTTTTTTCTCTACAATGAAAATTTCTCTATAATTTATTAAAGATAAAAGGAAACGGAATAATCACTAACAACGTTTTGAAGAGTTATCATGGAATAACTCTCAAATGGAAGATTCGGAATACTTTCAATCGTCCAGTGAAAATAATAGGATAAAGAAGAAAGAAAAATATTTTTGTTCAAAGTGTCAGAAGCGATATAAAAGTCAATTGGGATTTTCGTCTCATTTAAAATTCAACTGTATTAAACTAGAAGAAGAAGACGACGACGACGACGAAGGAGAAGAAGAAGAAGAAGAAGAAGAAAGGGGACAAGAAAATGTTCGATTCAAACATCCAAGTTGTATACAGTTAAGAAAAAGAGAGAGTCCCAAAATTAACGTTCGTCCTTCGAAATTTTTGCACAGAAGAAAGGAGAAATCAAAAACTCTCAACAGAGAGGAAATAAAATCTTCATTTCGAAAATTAACCCCAAACACCTGCTATTCATGTGGAAAATCATTCAACATAGAATATGGACTCGCCAGACACATTTCCGAAGGTTGTCTAAATTCCCTCTACAAATGTCCGTATTGCGATTATCAAGAGGATAATCTACTCCTAGGATTCTTTCACATCATCAAAAAACATCCAGATTTAAAAGTCTATTTAATCAACAAATTCCGAGGTAAGGAAAAAACAATGAGTCAAAAAATGGAAACCTATTTACGCTCCTTGCCCGTTCTTCGACTTTCCTTAGTGCAAAATCACACCGACGCAACGAAGAAATCCTCAAATAATCGCGAAACGAAATCAGATCCAAAAAGTTCGACAAAAATGTCCGAAAAAGAAGAACAACAACAGCACTCGACAGATACAATTAACTGTCCGAAAAATTGCGGCAAAGTATTCTCGAAATCCTACAGTATTGATCATCACTTGAAAAGATTTTGTCCCGAAGTAAAACGCTACCAGTGTGCATATTGTAAGCAAAAGTTCTCCTCTTTCAAATTAACCGGCTCGCATGTCGAAGAAGAACATTCAAACGAACAAGTTTGTGCCATTAGTCTACACTCGAAAGTGAAAATTTACAAAAATCCCCTCAGCGAGAGGAAATTGGAACGTACATTAGCCAAGGAACAACGCAAACGAAGCAGTTCATCCACATCGTCTGAGAATTCGTCCAAACGACAAAAAGTCGAGCAACCAGAGCAGGAAAGTTTGGAGAAGAAGCCAAAAGAGAAGGAGAATTTTGAGAAGAAGCCAAAAGAAAAGGAGAGTTTGGAGAAGAAGCCAAAAGAGAAGGAGAATTCGGAGAAGAAGCCAAAAGAAAAAGAGAATTCGGAGAAGAAGCCAAAAGAGAAGGAGAATTCGGAGAAGAAGCCAAGAGAAAAGGAGAATTTGTCGAAAATGGATACAGGCAGTAAAAAAATTCCCTGTTCGAATGGATGCGATAGATTTTTCACTCTGCCGCGTTATGAGAAAATTCATGTCCGATATTGCGCGCTTCCAAAGCGTTTTCAATGTCCCTACTGTCCGGTTATTTACAAAATGAACACGGACGTTACGTCACACATCACTCGCCATCATCCCGGAATGGAAATCTATTCAATCGACACTATCAATGAAGATCCAAAGAATTCCTCAACTACCCTAAGTGCAATAGACGAAAATCGAAAAGCAGAAACAAAAAATCAAAAAGAACCTCCTCCAGTCGTTGAGCGTCACGAAAAAAGAAAACTCCATCTCAAGTGTCCCAAGTGCGACACTATTTACGAACATCCAGACGATTTATGGGAACATTTTCAAAAATGTCCAAAAAAGCAAGCACAAAACCAAGTGCCCCAAAGTCCGGCAAAACCACTCAACGACATCGAGTTTGTTAATATTTCCGAACCGGAAATTTTGTCCCAAACAATGGACATTGTCGGCGAATCGAATGATCTCAGCTATTTGGATATTCTCGAAGGACCGGAGGAAATGGACGAGACATTAATCGACATCGCAAAGGACAGTGATTCAGAGGACGAAGATTCATGTCCAAAGGAACTGTCCGAGGAGGCAATGAACGAAGAGGTTTCGAAATTTGTTCGCATGGAGGCTGAAAATCAGGCAAATCAAAGTGGTGAGAAACCAGTGAATCAATTTGTGTGTCCCAATAAGTGCGGATGTAAATTCACCAAACAGACGACGTTGAAAATTCATTTGAGTTTGTGTTGCCAAAAACCGATACGCTTCAAGTGTCCTTATTGTGAATTCTTCACTCATGGCGAGTCAAATGGTTTTGGCCACGTCGAAAAATACCATTCGAATGAGGAAATTTCGCTTATTGATCTGATTACGAGGAGGGAAGTTCATCCTGGGAAGAGAGTGATAACCATCGATGAAAATGACATTGAGTGTGTGGACTTGAGCAGTGAAATGGATGAATATGAACAAACTATGGAGGAAAGTGGTGGAGAAAATGAAATAAGTGGAGAGACTGAAATAAGTGAAGAAAATGAAATTAATTCTGTGAATGAGAGTACGACAATTTTATTTCAATGTCGTCATTGTAGTTATTCGACGAGGAAACCCGAAGAAGGATATTTGCACATGAAGATGAAGCATGTCAACGAAAGCAATGCGTTAATTTGTGCCAATCCTCCAATTGATGATGAAATACAGATAATCGATTAGGAATTTCATTCAATTTCAACATTCTCAGGTAAATGAAGTTTTTGCCTTTACACTAAATCGAAATACGAAGTTCAAGTCCACAACGTTGATTAAAAAAAAATTGTTCACCAAGTTAATTAATTTAAAATAACGCAGTAATATTGCCGCCAAAAGTATTTAGAAAAACAAGATTGAATAATATTTGAATAAAAATTATTGTTACAATTAAATATTAATTTAAAAGTTAGTATTAGAAAATTTTTTTCGTTAATCAACATTGTGGTCTTTTATTTCATTGAAAATTTCATTGATTCTGATTTAGAGTGTTCAAACAATGATTCTAAACTTTTAAACATTCGAATAAAGATAGATGAAAATTTATTTCTTCATTAAATAAAATTTTGATTGCAATAATTAAATACGTTTAATTTTTTTAATAATGATTTACAAACAAAATATTTCTGAACAAAAAATTTTTATTCTTTTTTGATAAGAAAATAATTTTTTTTTCCTTTTAATCGTCAATGAATTAAATTTTTTTATTAGAAACATTTTTATAAAATACTGTTCGCAATAAAAATTAAAAACTTATATTTTACACTTAAAAAACTTTGTAATTAATTTTTTTTATAGCAACACAAAATTTATTGTAATAAAAATTTTAATTGAAGAGGAAATAAATAAATTTTGTTCATTTGAACGTTTAAAACTTTAGGAACATTTTCATCACTATAGAAAAAAAAATAAAAAAAAAATTGTGAAATTTGTAATTGTAAAAATGAAATTTCAACTTTTGTTGTAATCAGAAATTTTTATGAATATATTTTCAATGCAAAATATTTCTTAACATTTGAACGTTCAAAAGTTGTAAATTTTTCAAAATTCTTTAAAAATGCTTTAAAAATAATATTTTTTTGGTAAAAAAATTTTTTTTTTCGCCACAATTGTTGATTGGAAAAATTGTAAATTTTATAATTTCGAATCTAGAAAAGTTTTGAAAAATTTTTCTAATAATTTGAAATAAATTGAATTTTTTCGAAATATTTTATTATTTATAAAAAGAATTAAATTCTTGTTAAGAATTTTATTAAAATATTTCCAAATAATTGAATATTTACCAAAAGTTTTATTAAAATATTTCCGAATACTTGAATTTTTATCAGAAGTTTTATTAAATTTTTTTTTTTAAATTCAATTTTTACGAAAAATTCTATTACTTGTGGAAGCAATTGAATATTTTAAAAGAATTTTTGAGAATTATTTAATTCGTTGTAAAGATTTGAATTTTTATTATTTTTTAATGAAAAATGTTATTACAAACTTGTAATACAATTTTCGTTAAAACTAAAGCAATTCTTTTGACGAAATTTTAAAAATAAAAAATATCATTTTTTTAGAATTTTAAAACAAAATTTAATTCTTTTTAAACATTTTCTTATTTATTGACAAAAATTTTTATTTTAAGGGGAAATTTTATTATAATTTTTGAAATTAACTGATTTTTTTTCAAGAAATTTACTAATTCTTTTGTCAAATTTTGTTTTTCATGAAAATAATTCAATTCTTTCGAAGAATTTTGTTATTTATGAAAGTACCTAATTAAATTTTCTTTAAAAAATTTTGAAAATAATAAAAATCTTTTGATAAACTTTATTATTTACAGGAAAATAAATTACTTGTTACAAGAAATTTTATTACAATTTTTGAAATTATAATTAAATTATTTCCAAGAATTTTTTAAATTAATTAAATTTTTGAAAATAATTGAATTGTTATGGAGAAATTTATAGTTTGTGAATATAATTGAATTCTTTTGAAGGATTTTCTTATTTAAAAGAGATTGAATTCTTTCAAAGAATTTTATTAAAATATTTGTAAATAAATGAAGTTTTGCGAAGAATTCAATTTAAATATTAAAAAATAATTGAATTTTTGAGAATAATTTAATTCTTTGTAAGATTTTATTTTTTTTCCATTTGGAAAGTAACTTAATATTAACGAAAAATTAAATTTCAAAATTGTTATAAAAATTTTCGTTGTAACTTATCGATTTTATGAAATTTTTTTGACAAATTTTCCGATAGTAATTTAATTCTTTTGAAAAATTTTATCATTAAGAACAATAAATTTCTCGTAACAAAAAATTTGAATACAATTTTGAAATTAATTACATTTTTTGTAAGAATTTTTTAAAATAATTAAATTATTATGAAAAATTGCATGATTTCAAAAAATAATTGAATTCTTTCATAGGATTTTCTTATTTATGAAAAAGAAATTCAATTCAGAAGAAGAATTTGTATTTAAAAATTCGAAAATAATTTAACTATTACGAAACCTTGTATTTGAATGTTTAAAAATAATTTAATTCCCTCGAAGAATTTCATTATTTATGAAAATAGTTGAAAGATATTTTTTTAATTAAAATTCATAATACAATTTTTCAAATTTATTTGTAATAAAAAATCATTATTAGAATTTCATTCATTAAACTTGTTATTTTCTATTTCAGGTTGTTTCTCATTGCACATTTTGAAGTATTCATTCCAAGTCAGTGGTATATTTATAAAAAATATCTTCGTTATCTTTGATTCCAAAGAATAGTTGTACGAAATTTAAATTATATATTGGAACTTTTATTTGTGTTATTTAAACTGTTTTTTAAAAGCAAAGCTAATATTCTAAAATATTCAAATTACATAAAATGTTAAAGTAGTCTGCATCTACTGTTATATATTTAATAATTATACAAATGTTGTACTACTAAATATGAATTAAATTGCTGATAATAAAATTATTTTCTCCATTCAAACAAAAAAGGACAGGAAAAAAATTAAATAACTTGGAAGCGAGAATTTTTCAATATAATAAAATCAAAATTTGTTCGAAAAGTTTCGATCATTTTTAATAAAGTTATATTTCATTAGAAATTAATTAGCTTTTAATTTTTTAACTAACGGAAAAAAGTGTTTGATAAAATTGTTGACAAACTTTAATCTATTTTCCTCGTATTCCAGATCATTTTCTTTTTTTCCTTATTTTCTTAGATCTATTGCTCCTTTCACTTATTTTCGTTTTTGAAACAGGAATTTTTCAAAATTAAATATAAAAATTATATACTCATTTTGTAACTGTTTTTTTATTTTGTTTTTTTTCTAACTTTTTTTTTATTCTGCATTTTTTTTATTTTTTTAAATTAATTTTTTTATTCTGCACTTTTTGGACAGAATACTTTTTCGTATTTTTTTACCTACATTTTTTTGTATTCTGTATATTAATTTATCATTCTTCGTTAACTCTATGACATTTAAATTAAAAATTCCAATTGAGAAAATTTTTATTTTCTTATTCTAATATTCACTTTTTATTCTTAGCTCTTTAACTTTATTGTCCGCCTTTTCCCGAGACAATAAAATTGTATGCAACATTAAATTTTGTAAAGTCTCATTTTGCATTTATGTCTGTATTATAATTATCCTCATTAAGCCACTGAATCATTCTTTATCAAGCGTGAAAATTTTTATTTCTTTTTTGCTAATAAAAAAAAAATCTTGTTTTTACAGCAATTTATCATCAACAACAATGGACTCAGCATGAAATTCACGGACAATTTTATCCTGACGATGAAAACATAAAATATCAACCTGGATTCGATTCAAATGAAGATCAGAGAAAAATTCTTTTTGTGTGTCCAAAGGATGGGTGTAATAGTACTTTTACAAGGAAAAATAATTTGACCTGGCATCTAAAAACTTCTTGTGGTGTAGTGCCCCGATATAAATGTCCATATTGCGACTATATATGCAAAGTTAAAGCCGATATTCGCAAGCACATTATTCGACTTCACAAGGACAATCAAGTTTTTGTAGTAGATCTCTTTGAAAATTTGTGAAATAACATATTGGAAAATATTTTTGACTTTTTTTTTAAAGGGATGTAAAGGAAAATTTTGTAAAGATACGTAGAAACTATTTTCATAAGGACAAATATGTAGAAATTTTCTTTTTAAAGAAGAAGTTCCTCTAGAAGTTATTCTCGTATTTGGATTTATGGAAATAAGTTTTGTTGGAAAAATGTTTTTGTTAATTATGTTAAGGATAAATTAATTTAAATTCTAAATATATATATATATATATTCACCAATACAAAAATGAGAAAATTTTTATTTTATTTATTTGCAAAATAATTTTTATTGTTTATTAATTATATTTTATTTTTCATGTTTTGTTAATTGAAGAAAAAATTTATCATTCAAATGGTTTTTTTTTTATTTCACTGTGACTGTCCTCTTTTGAAAGTTATGTTTCAGTGGAAGTCTTTTTTTTTTTGCAATATTGTGATTGCTTGGTAAATAATAATTTTTTTATTTTTACAGATAGAGGCCAAAAGTCGGGAGCAAAGAAATTATTTCCCTGTCCGCAATGTACGACAAGTTTTGGTCAAAAACAAACTTTAACACGACATTTGAAATACGAATGTTTTCAAGAGCCGAGATTCGCCTGTCCTTACTGCCACCATCGAAGTAAAAGGGCTTCTGGTATTTATGGACATGTTTATAGACGCCATGCTGATATGAAGGTTTATGCCATTGATATTTATGGCGATAGTGACGAAGGCACTTTACTTCGCGTGCCATGAAATTTTTCGTTTTCGCCCAATTTTCCAAAATTTAAATTAATATTTAGAATTTAATTTAATTTGAATTTAAATTCTAATTCGAATTCTAATTTACGATTTAATTTAATCGAAACTGTAATTTACGATTTAATTCCGTTTAAATTGTAATTTAGAAATTAGTTTAAATCTAAATTCCAATTTACGATTGAATTTCGTCGAAATAGTAACTTGGGATTGAATTCAATTGAAATTAAAATTGAACCACAATTTAAATTTTGGAATTTTCAAAGAAAGTACAAAATTGATTAACATTAATATAAGAAAAAGAAATCAATAAAAAACCGAATTGTATAAATATACATTTGTTTCTAAATAAAATGCATACAATTAGCAATCACCCCGACATTCCTGATTTGCTTTGTCAACAATTTCATTTGCCGAAAAAAAATCATGAAAAAAGAGCTTCTCTAATTTCGGTTCAATAAAAAAAAAATATCGCATCTTCCAATTTCCAAATTTCTGAAAGAATTCCTTTTTTCTTGTTGCATGAAACAAATAGTATTGCGGTAATAAAAAACAAACAAAAAAATTAATAAAACAGCTTGAATGACATTTGGAAAAATGAAATTTGAATTTTAACTAACGTTGTATAAATTTTTTTCAGGTAAAAAACGCAGTGGATCGCATCAGAGGCATTTTGCGAAATTTGGAAAAGCAAAACTAGACGACAGTCATTTCAACTCGTACACGGGAAAATTTCATTGTCCCAAATGCAATAGCGGCTATGGAAGGAGAGACACAATGTTGGGTCACTATCGCTACGAGTGTAATCAACCGCCGAGATACAAGTGTCCCTATTGTCAATTGCTCAGTAAAAAGACTTCTAATGTTTATCAGCATGTGAGAGCTGTTCATCCCAGTGAAACTGTAACACTGGTAAAACTCTACTGAAAAAAAGAACAATTTTCTCTTTTGCTTCCGCGTAGGAAGATTTATTTTTTTTTCGAAGTCCTCGACTTCTTCTTTCTTAGTTCAAAAAAGAAAATTAGTTTTAATAGTTACAAATAATAATTAAACAGAATATGTAATTAATTTAATTATGAAGGCTAGAACATCAAAGAATTTAATGTTGAAAAGACACATTCGATTTTTATATCTTCATAATGTTGAGTGTGAACAAAAATTTTCTCTGATATTTTTTTGGAAAAATGGTAAATTGTTAAATTGTCAAAATGATGTCTTTAAAAACGTCGAATTTAAATTCCCTCTTGGAAAATTCATTAATTCTTTTATTTTTTACAAAATTAGGCATAGATTTCAGAAGAATATTAATTTTTAGAAATAATAAAGTTTTAATAACGGACAAAATATTTTTCACTCCATTTTATTGAATTCTACAAAAAATATTTTCATGAAAATGATTTTTGAGGAAATACTTGCAATTATTTTTATTTTAATTCTAATTTTTGCAAAAATCATCATAAAAATAATTATTTTCTGGGATATTAAAAATTATTTTTATGTGAATTTTTCTTCGAGAAATTTAGTGGACACAAAAGAAAAATGGGTCGAAAAATTGTTGACTCCTTTTGAATTTGTATTTTTCAATAAAAATTTATAGACAATTTAATTAAATATTTTAATATTATGGAATCCATGAATAATTTTGTAGAAAATTTTTTTTATTATAACCAGAAAAGAATTACTAACTGAAAAATTTGATTCCTGTTTTTGAAGAATTTTTTTGTTCTAAATTGTTTTCAGACTTAAAATGCAAAAAAAATACTATTTCTCCAAAATTACGTATGGATTTAAAATAAAAATTCAAAAGAGTTTTAAATATTTTTATGGTAATTTAAGTTTAAGATTTCAATTGTTATAAAAAAAGTAGTTTCTTTTTTATGACACTTGAATTCTTAAACAAAAATTACCATAAAAGTATTTTTTAAAAAGGAAAATATCTTCTTAGAGTTAAAAAAAACCGATGTTTTGTATTAATTTTTCGACAATTGGATTTAAATTTAATTTTCAAATTTGATGACTAAATTTACAAGTTTCTTTAAAATTCGATAATAAAACTAAAAGTGTAAATCGACAGAAAATTTTCGTTCACATTGTAATTGAGAAAAACTAATTTTTTGTACATATCAATGAGAGAATGAACCAAATTGTTTAGTAAATTGTAAAAAGGAACATAAAATGTAAAATAAGATTTACTATTAAGGTTATTTCTTTAAAAGCATTAGTTTGTAAATTTATGTTTATTGTGCAGCATAAACAACACTTTAGAAGAAAAAAAAATGGCAAAAATACAAACATTAAATATATTTTAATCAAAGGTTGTATGCTTTATTGACGCTAAGACAGACAATACAGGCAAGTTTAGAGCCCTTATAATTTCCATTATGAGGATTTCTTATTTGTATTTGTTTACTTATTTATTATTTTGTCTTACATTTATTCATATTTATTTATTTATATCTATTTATCTTAAATATTTTTTTTATTTCAATTTTTTTAAAAATATTTCTTTTCTATTTTTTCGTTTTTTTTATATTGGTATTTTCGAATTTGAAAAAAAGTGTGAAACTGCATTTGAATACATTTTCATAAAACATTTTTTGCATGACATTTCATTAGATTTACAATATTATACATTTATTGCACGGCTTTGAATATTTTTTCAATTTTCTTTTTCACACAGGTAAAAGAAACAAAAACAAAAAAAAAACAAATTGAATAAATAATGAAATTGCATTCATTAATTTCCTTTTTTTGTTTCAGAAACGAAAGTACAAGAATGGGTTAATCGACCGCCTTTAGACAGCTACCTTTGTCCACAGTGTAATGCAGGTTTTCGACGAATGTTCGATTTGTTGAGACATAAATGCGGACAGGCACTGCGTTTTGCGTGTCCCTATTGTCATAAAAAAGATAAATCGAGTAGTAACGTTTACAGACATGTACGCCGATGGCATTCTGAATTGCCCCTTGTCATTAAGAAAATGTTTTAAATTTTTCTATAGCAATTAAACAAAATTTGAAAAAAACAAACAAACAATATTTCTTCAAATTATACCAAAATTAACAATTTTAAAAAATTTAAATGAAATTTTTCATTTACATTAGTTTTTTTTCTCTAAATTTTTGTCTATTTTTTATTTCTTTCTTATATTTATCTCTTCATTTCTCACACCAAAATGTGAATTAAATATTATTAATTTTTTCTCTGAGATTTCTTTTTCATTTTTATTTATCTCATTTCTCACACCAAAATGTGAATTAAATATTATTAATTTTTCCTCTGAGATATCTTCTTCATTTCTTTTGTGTTAATTATTATTTTAATTCTTAAATAATACTTTTCGTATGGAAACAAGTTCTTTTTTCTTTTACTAATATTTTTTTCTTGTTTTTCAGGTCACAAGTTGGTAAGCAGTCGAAGAAATTATATTTTTACAAAATGTGGTAAAAAATACTGTTCTAATAAATATTTAAAGCTACATCAACAATTTATTTGTGGAAGAAGTTCCTAAAGGAATCGCTTTCAGTGACAGAAAGATACGTCAAAGTTGTGATCTCTTGATGTTAATTACGAAAATATACTTTTTCTTTTCGAAAATCAATGAAAAATAAATTTTTTGTGAAATAATTAGGTCCCCATTTTTCATAGTTTTAAGTTATTTTCAATTGTCATCAATTATTGTCATTGTTATTAATATTATTTTACTATTGTTATGAATATATTATTATTATTATTGTTACTTTTTTGTTATTATTATTGCAGGTCTCGGATATTAGGACTTTTTTGCCTTTTTTTCGACTACTTTTCAAAATAATCAGACATTTTTCGACTTATTTTCCAAATTTGTAATTATTACAAAATTTTTAGTAATATTAATAAAATTAAAAATTAAAATTGCTAATTGTGCATTGTGTGCTTTTTTTAATATAGAAATCGTCTGTTCGTAGATTTTTGAAATTGAATCATTTTGATTGGTTAAATCATTTTTTCAAATTAATTTATTTTTAATTATTAATCGATTAATTATTGAGATTGTTGATTTAATAAAATGTATCATTTTTTTCATCATTTTCCAAAATTATAATAATTTATTAAAATAAACTATTTTTGTTCGCAGGTTTTTTTGCGCCAGTGAATTATTATCCAAATATTGAACCACAACCAAAGAGACGAAACAGAAATCATCACATTTCTGAATTAAAATTCGGCTGTCCTCATTGTTCTTTTCGAAACAAACGCAAGGATCACGTTTATCGTCACATTCGAGGACGACATCCTGACGAGGTCGTTTGCTACATTGACTACAGTGCCGCACCAATGTTTCCAAATATGATCTAAATTTAGAAAATCTCAAATATTTCTAATTTTTTGTACAATTAAGGAAAAGCACAAAGGAAAAACTAGTTTTTATAAAAAAAAAATTGGATGTTTAATAATAATTAATTATATTAATTTAATTAATTAATTTAATAATTATCTTTTTTCATAATTAATTAATTAATTACGCTGAAAAAAATTTATTTGATTCAAGTAAATAATTATTAATAAACAAATAATTGTCTATTGTAAAAAAAATATTTATTTCAAGCTAATAATTTTTGTTTGAATTAATTAAATGGTATTTTCTTTAAATACCGAAATTATTGTTTCAATTACAATTTTTTTGTTTACATATACAATTTATTTTGATTAAAATAAAAATTATTTGATTCAAGTAAATGTTTATTTGACAATAGACAAGTATAATTAGTTATTGGAATGAAACAATTTTTTCTTCAGTGTTCTCTCAAAGTAGAAACTAAAAAATGATTAAGTAAGCTAGAATTGCAAACAGCTGAGATTTAATTTTTTCTTAAAAGAAAAAAATGATTAAGCGAAAATTGCAGACAGCTGAGATTTAATTTCTTTTTATTAATTTTTTCTTAGAGTTAATTTTACTAGTTTTTTTTGGCAAAAAATTTATATAATAGTTCACTACTTTTTTGCAAAAATTAGTAAAATTTACTTTTGTAACGGAATAAAATTATTTTTACTAGGAAAAATGATAATTAAATATCAGCTGTAGATTGCAATTTTAGACAGCTGAGATTTTAATTTTAATTTTATTAAATTTTTCATGGAGTAAAATTTACTTTAGAGAGAATAAAATTTTCTCTACCCTAACTCGAGTCTAAATTAAAAAAAACTCCAGACAGCTGAGGTTTTAGTTTGTAAACAGGAAAATTGAATTTTCTTTTATATTAAAAAAAACCAGTTTAGAAACAATTACTTCTAAGAATTAAATAATTAACTTTATACATTTCGACATAATCTGTAATTTCATTTAAATAAAAATTAAAGCACTCAATAAATGCGTCAATTATTTTCCAAGCTGTCTTTATTTATTTATTTATTTGTTAATCTTAATTATTTTGTAATTTGTGTAATAAAGAAGTAAGAATATTTTGAAATTCATTTAAAAGTTTTGAAAAATATTTCAATGGTTTTTGAAAATTATTTCAACGTTTTTGAAAATTATTTCAACATTTTTGAAAACTGATTTCTAATTAAACTAATATTTGAAAAAAAAATTTTCTGTTTCAGATAATTATCAACGACAACCACCAGCCAGAACAATAATAAGAAAATTCATCAAAAAAGTCCACCTTTGCTCAAAGTGTGGCCAATGTTTTCCACAACAGGAAATGCTACAGCAACATATTCAAAATGTTTGCCCAGCATTGCCAAGTTTTAAGTGTCCCTATTGCGATCATCGTGGAATTTCAACGTGTCTCCTCTATTCGCATATTCGAAAACATCATCCCAAGCAGGAAGTTTTTATTCTCGATGATTTTTAGACTGCTTTTTTAGCGTCATTTATTTATATTTCGTGTGAGAGAAACAAAAATTCGCAAAACCTATATTATTATGCGTACATTGATAAAATCTGCCTCGCTTCGAAGAAAGGTGCAATAAAATTTGAGATTATGTTTGTTATATTCGGAATGAAAATTCACGAAGAGAAACGACTTTTAATTTAAAATCACTCATGCCAAAATGTTTATCGGATGGCAAAATTAATAATGTTTGGTTTATAAAAAAGACAATGAAAACGGAACTGTTAATTGCAGTGTAAAAATAACGAAAAGATAACCTTAAAATTTTCAATTCTTTGCTTCTTTGCTTCCTTTCTACGAATTGCGAGAGGAATAGTCCTTAAGAATTGTGTGGAAATAATTTTTTCTTCTAAACAAAATAAATTCGAATAAATAAATTTACTCAAAAAAAAATTGTGTTCGTTTTTTCTGTGTTTTGAATTATTGTGATTGTATCAAGAAAAAAAAATTAACAGCATGGTTCTTTTGTGATCGTCCGTCCGTCTTTTATACTGTGGGAAAAAACTGGTATGTGTACTTTTCACTATTAAAAATAGTATTTTTACTATCAAAAATAGTAAAAAAAACTACTATTAATATAAAATAG
The DNA here is from genome assembly GCA_032872475.1 of Leptopilina myrica (nomen nudum). Taxonomy (NCBI): domain Eukaryota; kingdom Metazoa; phylum Arthropoda; class Insecta; order Hymenoptera; family Figitidae; genus Leptopilina; species Leptopilina myrica (nomen nudum). The sequence goes on along the minus strand of CM065458.1, from coordinate 14,727,691 downwards.
TAAAAATACAAAATACATAATAAAAAATAATTTATATTAATTTTCTTCTTTTTCTTTGTAGAAAGGAGGAAGGCGGAACTTGTGTCGTTAATTAAGATGCACAAATGCGTGATTAAGATAAAAAAGAAGGATATTGTTGCTGCCAATAAAAAACTGAAGGAAGAGGAAGCGAGCAAGAAGACACGACTTCCTAAATTGAACCGAAAATATTATTAGGACATTCGACATTAATTTTATTTTATTTGTTGCAAATTGAATTTTTATTCTCTTTGAAATTTGCAAAAAAGGGACATTTGTAATGTAGGAGAATTTTTTTTTCAAATTTTCTCCAACTATAAAAATTGTTTGACGTAACAATGTGCTTGAAAATAATATCTGAAGTGTTTCACAATAATTTAAGAATTGTTTAAATAGTTTTTAGTCTTAACAATCGCTTTTTTATTTATATATTTATTTATTTTCTCACGAATGTTATGAAATGTTTTTATTCATAATTTTTTATTTTCACAAGGGGAGGGTACACCAATTTTTTTTTTTTAATTTATGAAGTTATAGCAAAATAAAGGAACAATTTTTCAAACAAAAGAATTGAATAAAGTTTGTAGTTTTTAGCATGTTTGGGGTCAGAATGTCGAAAAACAATTTTTGGAAAAAATGCTTTTATTAAAAGTAGGGGAAAATAATTTTTTTATTCGGATACTTTTCAGTGAATTCAAAAATATATATTTTTTTTATAATAATTACCTTTGGGTTTTTTTTAAATTTATCAATTTAGAGAAAATATCAATTTTAGAGAAAACAAATTTAAAAAGAAGTGGAAATAGGAATTTACCAATTTTATTTTCAGCTTTTGAATTTTTCTTAGAAAAAAATTACCGGAAAAATATTTTCTTGATACAGTTGGTGTAGCCTACAATTAATTGTTCGATTTATTATCAATTGCTAGTGAATTGTCTTCTAATTTTTGATTTACTATTTTCACAAACATGTTTAATTTAAACTTAGTTGTACATAAGAAAGATAATATTTTTGTATTAATTTTCTTTTTAATAAAAAATATTGTCCTAACGCATTAACGATTCATTTAATTTAATTTACAAAATACGTTTATAGTCATTAACAATCATTTGCAATCATTTACAATCATTTGCGATTATTTACAATCATTTGCGATTATTTACAATTATTTGCAAACATTTAAAATTATTTACAAACATTTACAAGTATTTGCAATAATTTACAATCATTTGAAATTATTTGCAAACATTTAAAATTATTTGCAATAATTTTCAATCATCAACAATTATTTGCAATCATTTACAATAATTTACAATTATTTGCAAACGTTTAAAATTATTTGCAATTATTTACAATTATTTGCAATCATTAACAATTTATTATAAATATAGAAAAAAATCAGTGAATCAGTAATCAGTATAAACAAAATTTGATGTAATTTTGTACAATTTTGTCCAAAAAAAAACAGTGAGAATTTTTACTGATAAAAATTAATTTTTACGATAAAATTTACTGATTTATTATTAGTAAAAAATTCGTACCAATAAATCAGTAATTTTTAACTGATAAAATTGATATCTGTGATAAAATCTGCACTGATTTAGAAGTAAACAAAATTTTCAGTAACTTTTATAGCAGCCAAAACTGATTTTGATTAGAAAATTGAAAGATTCATCAGTAAAAATAAATTGTACTAATAAATCAGTAATGTTTAATTGACAAACTCAATAATCCTGATAAATATGGTCGATTTAATAGTTAAGACATTTTTCACTATTAAATTAATCATTTTTTCAATAAATAAAATTGATACTTGTCGTGAAATTTACTGTTTTAAGAGTAAACAAAATTTTTACCAATTTATCAGAATGTTTTTACTAATATAACTGGCATTTATGATTTGTTACACGACAATTTTAATGTTCATTTTCATTTTAATTTTCATGTTTAAATTAAAAATAAAAATAACTGATTCATCAGTAAAAAAAATTTTTCTTCTTAAAAAATCAGTAAAAAAATCGATTTTCCCAACTTGGGTGAGAAAAAAAGTACAATCAATGTTTACGAAAGCTTAATTAACTGAATGACATCCATTTTGCTTCTGTCCTCTGTCTTATTCACCTATCAATACATTCTTCTTTGGGAAAACAAAAAAAAATCGCATGTAATTCGATAAAATATTTTCTTCACCCGAATAAAAGAAAAAAAAATAAACAGCTCATTACATATTTTAACTTTCTTTTTTTTTGTAGATGAAGAAATTATTCCAATAACAGATAAAGAAGAGGAACAACAAGACGAAGACGATCAAGAATTAATTCCCCGGAGAAAAACGAGATCAATCACAAATAATAATAAGGGAAAAATTGATCAGAAAATAGGAAATAAATCGATAAGTGATTATGGAGACGAGACGGAAATTGATGATATTTCTCATCTCGGCTTTTTTCATCAAGTACAAACATCATTATCAACAACAACGACAACAACAACAGGAGGCGAAGAAGAAGAAGAAGTTTCTAGCGGTCTATTTCCATGCGATAAATGCGGTGCAAAATTCTCCCGTAGAGATGTACTTTTCGATCATATATTTAGTAAGCATTTCGATCAAAAATTGAAGAATTTCACTCAAAAAAATGTCACGCAAAAAAATTTCATATGCGAAATATGTCAAAGAAGTTATGCGTCGCGCAGTAATTTACGTCGTCATCAACGTCACGAATGTAATACGACTCCTTCGTTTATTTGTCCATTTTGTAATCAGGCATTTAAATACGATCATGTACTCCATAGACACATGACTACCGTTCACGCCGATTTCTTAAGTTAAATTCAAATCGGAGAAACAAAATATTTTTCCTAAATATCAGTCAAAGAATTTTTTTTTGTTCCGTTTTTCCTTAGTTTACAAAAAAATATTTTTCGCATTAAGTTTTTTTTTCAAGTTTGTGTCCTCAATTGTAGGTACTTGTTCGCGTTTCGCATTTTTCTTTAAGCTCTAAAATAATCCTGGTTTATTAAAAATTAAGATCGGTTGATAAATATTAAAAATGTACTTCTTGAAATTAACAATTATGCATAATTATTGTGACTAGAATGTAAGCTTTTTAAACAATTTTTCGTAATTAAGAAACAACAATGAAGATGTACCAGAATTGAATTTGTTTTCGACTTTATAATCGTGTTCCATTCTTACATCGAAATCAGTTACAATTACAGTCAGTGACTGACTTTTTGCTCTTGCAAGGAAAAAATTTGTACTAATACAAAAAAAATCATTTTTTTTCTAATAAAAATTGCATTTAAAATAAAACCTACTACTTAATTAGTAGAAAAAAATTTTCTTCCAATAAATCAGTACACTCCAAAAATGAATCACTCTAACATTTCACTGATTGAAATCGCGACCATGAAATCACTGATTCACAGTCACAATTTCAGGGATTCAGATTTAGAGTGTAATAAAATTACTAATTCACTAGTGAAAAAATTTTTTTCTAATAAAGAAGTAATGATAAAATTTGACTTAGCCGCACTGATAGAAATTATATTTGAAATTTTTTATTATACCTGATTCAAGATTTGAGAAGTTGATTCAAATCTCAAGCACCAAGTACTACTTGTATTTTAATTTTTGAAAATAGATAATATACGACTGCAGTATTCAAGCAATTTGTTCCTCAATATTTGTATTAATATAATAATCGTTGCATACTTAAGGCTATTTTACATATTTGCGACATTATTCATATAATTACGATAATTATATATATAAATACATGTATAATGTTAAAATTATTGTTCTCTGCCAAAAACTTTTTTTGTACACGTCTAGAATAGATATTATAAGTGATAACGACAAAACAACATTTAATATCAATAAATATTAATATTTCTCGTAATTAATTACTTTCTACTAATTTTTATTATATATTTATACGTATGTAAAGCATGTTTACTATTTGCTAATTATTTTCAGTAGAAACTAGCGTTTGAAAATAATATTATGATAAGGCATGTATAATACATTAGGATGTTACCTATTTTATATGCATTTAATAATAATTATTATTATTACCAATATTCGAAAAAAAACTGAAAAGTTAAAATGAATGAAATACTTTTTTAGCTATCAATTTTTTCAACAATGAAAATTTTCTTCGGCTACAGTAAAATTTACTATTTTTGAAGTTTTTTCTACTACAAAAACTTCAAATATAATAATTTTTTAGTTTTTTTGCTACTGCAATAAAATCACTATTTTTCAAATTTTATTTACTCTAAAAAAACATTGAAATGTAGTAAATTTTGGATTTTTTTCTGCAATGAAAATTCAAAAATAATAAATTTTGACTTTTTTCCACTGCAATAGGAACATTGTAATTTCTGATTTTTTTCGGTACTGCAATAAAATTACTATATTTTAATTCTTTCACAGTGAAAAATTACTATTTTTGAATTTTTTGTACTGTGAAAAATTACTATTTTTGAATTTTTTGTACTGTGAAAAATTACTATTATTGAATTTTTTTTCTGCAATGAAAATTCAGAAGCAATAAATTTTCAATTTTTTCCACTGCAATACAAAAATAGAAATTTTTCACTTTTTTCGGTACTGCAATAAAAATACTATTTTTGAATTATTTCTGCTGCAATGAAAATACAAAAATAACATTTTTAAATTATTTTGGTACTGCAATAAAATTACTATTATTGAATTTTTTTTAGTGCAAAAAATTCAAATATAGTATATCTTTAATTGTATACTACAATGAAAATTCAAAAATAGTAAATTTTGAATTTTTTATTGCAATGAAAATTTAAAAATAGTAAGTTTTGAATTTATTCTACTACAAAAAGATTCAAATATAGAAAATTTTGATTTCTTTTATTGAAAATTCAAAACCAAAAATATTTACATTTTTTTCACTGCAATAAAAATACAAAAATTTCGAATATAGTGAATTTTAAATATTTTTACTGCAATGAATATTCAAAAGTAGTAAATTTTTTATTTTTTTCTATAATAGAAATATAAAAATAATTAATTTTTAATTTTTTGCTACTGCAATTAAAATCACAACATCAGAGATTATTTTACTACAAAAAGTTCAAGTATAGAATATTTTTTTATTTTCTTACTGCAATGGACATTCAAGAATAGTAATTTTTGAATTTTTTTGCAATAACATCTCAAAAATAGTAAAATTTAAATTTTTTTTACTACAAAAACTTCAAGTGTAGAAAAATTTTGAATTCTTTTACAGTATTGAAAATTTAAAAACAATAGATTTTGATATTTTTTCTGCAATGAAAATTCAAAAATAGTAAATTTTGAATTTTTTTGCAATTCAAATTCAAAAACAATAAATTTTGAATTTTTTTGCAATTCAAATTCAAAAATAGTAAATTTTGAATTTTTTTTACTACAAAAATTTCAAGTTTAGAAAAATTTTTGAATTCCTTTACAGTATTAAAGTTCAAAAATAGTATATTTTCATGTTTTTTCTGCAATGAAAATTTAAAAATAGTCTGCTTTGATTTTTTCAAAGCAAAGAAAATACAAAAACAGTCAGTTTTTAATTTTTCGCTTCTGCAATATTTCTACTTTTTAATTTTTTTAATTGCAAAAAATTACTATTTTTGAATATTCTTCTACTGCAAAAAATGGAAATATAGTAAATTTTGAACTCTTTTACTGCAATAAGAATTCAGAAATTGTAAATTTAAATTTTTTTCTACAATAAAAAAAATGGAATTTAAATAACTTGTAAATTATGAATGAATTTTATTTTAAAAAACTTTTATTATCACGCAATATTATAATTAGATTTTGAAATTGAATAAAAAGATTTTCATTCATTTAAACTTTAAAGTGTCACAACTTTAGAAATATCGAATTATTTAGATCCAAAATTAATTAATCATATTAATTAATTAATTAATTTTATGATTATTTATATTTGAATTATTTACTCTACGACTATTTACTATAATTATTTATTAGAATAAAAATTATTTTCCAACAGAAATTAATTTTTATTCAAAAATGTAAATTAAAACAAAAAATACTTTCTCTCACGTCTTAATGTATTATGCAGATAAAATAACTTTTCTTTAAAAAAAAATATTCTCTATATATATAAGAAAAATGCTTATTGAAAGAAAAAACAAAAAAACTATTACCATTATTGTGCTGTCACTATGGATGGTTCTTTTCTCAAATCTAATAAATCTCATTTTGTTTACAAGAAATTTTTAAAAATTCCAGGTTTTCCCCTACCACACGTGGAGTTCAACTATTTTTTGCATTCGTCATCGTCGAACGAGAGTGCGAGCGTTTTCGGAGGAAAAGATGGTGTCGAGGGAACAAGTTCAAAATACTATTCGCCATCGAGGACACGAAGTCATTCGGGAAAATCGACCGAAATGAAACCATTTAAATGTCCCAAGTGCGATCGAACATTTGCCGTTAAGGGCAATATGAATAGACATCTCAAATACGAGTGTAATCAAGCGCCAAAATTCTCCTGTCCACATTGTCATTTTCGTTCGAAGCAAAGTTCCAATGTTCTCGCTCACATTAGAGCACGTCACAGTGGACAAAATGCTTATGTTATTAATCTAAGGAACGAGACATAAATAAAAAGAAAAATGTTCAATGTAAAATTAATTATAAACATTTTTTTTTCACTGTTTTTTTTACGTTTCTATTTTCTCGTTATATATTGTAAATAAATTTTACTTTATTTTCTTTTTTTTTACTATCATGTATACTCTATAAATTTGAATTTGTGGGATTTCAGTAAAAAAAATGATAAAATTTGACTAAATTAAATTAATATTATATAATTATTTAATTAATTATATTTTACTTACATTTTAGTAAAATTTTGCAAAATTTCTAGTCATTTAACTTTCACTGAATTTTGTGAAACAGTTTTGTCGATTTTTAATGAAAAAGTTTATTTACTAACTGTTAGTAGAATTTCACTAATCTAGTAGAATTTTACTAAAAATTAGTAAAGTTCTAATAATAAATTACTAAAATAAATTTAAATCAATTAATAACTAATAAATAATTTAACTAATAATTTTTAATAAATTGTTATTCAAATTCTACTAATTGTAAAAAAAAAGATACTAAGAACTGAAAGTAAAATTTTACTCATTCATAGAAAAGTCCATTAAAAATTAGTAAAATTCTACTAACATTTAGTAAAGTTCTACTAAATATCTAGTAAAGTTCCACTTATATTGATAGTAAAATTCTACTAAAAATTAGTAAAATTCTATTAAAAATAAGTAGAATTCTACTATAAAATTGTAATTTTCTTCTAAAAATTTGTAAAATTTCACTCAATGATAATAACATTTTAGGAACAATAAGTAAAATTTTAATAATTGATCTTAAATTCAATTAAAAATTAATAAAATTTTACTTATTGGTAGTAAAATTCTACCACAAATAAAAAAATTCCTCTAACAACTAAAAGAAAAATGTTATTTATTAATTGTAAAATTTTACTGGCAATCTCTAAAGTTCTATAAACATTTAGTTCATAAATAAAATAATTTAATATAAAATAAAATTTTACTGGATTAGAAACTTTCTACTGATTTTTAGTAGAATTTTTCTGTCAATAAGTAAAATATTGTTAAAAATGACTATGATTCAAAAACAGTTTGTAAAATTCTACTAAAACGAACAAAAAAAAATTCTACAATAACAATTAATTAATTCATGAAAATGAAAATTAAAAAAGAATTAAAATTAATTAATTAAGTCTTCTAACAATTTGTAAAATTCTATTAACATTTAGTAAAATTTCACATATTGAAAGAAAAATTCTACTAAAGATTAGTCGAAAATTTACAAAAATTATAGCACTCTAAATTCGAATTAGAAAAAATGTTTATTAATTTGCATTAGTGACTAACTTTTTTTTATTTTAAATTAGTAAATTTTATTAAAAAAATAAAAGGAATTACTATTTATTACTAAATTTAACTAATTCAAAAACCAAAAGTCAGTCACTAATTTAAATTAGTAAAAAAAAATTCTAATTCAAATTCAGATAGTAGAATTCTACAAACAATTAGTAAAATTTTACTAATAATTAGTAGGTTTCTACTTAGAGTCAGTAAAATTCTATTAAAAGTAAAATAAATACTAAAAAGTAAAATTTTACCATTGAAGTAAAATTTATTCTACTAACAATTTGTAAAATTCTACTTATTAATAGTAAAATTTTCCTAAAAATTAACAAAAAGTTACTTGAAACTGATTGTAAAATTGTACTTTTTAAATAGTAAAAATAAAAATTTTACTTTTTAAAATTTACATCTTTTATGAAAATTAGTAAAAAAAATTCACTCATTGTTAGTAAAATTAATAAGAAAAACAAATTGTCACTAATAAAATTTTTAAAAAAATCAAATTCTATATAAATTTAATAAAATTATAAAATTTCATTAAACTTATATAGATTTTTTTTGTTAGTAAAATTCTACTAAAAGTTGGTAAATTTCTCCGAACAATTAGTAAAATTTACCTTATTGCCAATAAAATTCTTTTAATAATTAGTAAAATTCCACTGTTAGTGAAATTGTTAGTAAAATAATTACTAAATTAAATGTCCGACGATTTCTTATAATTTCAATATCAATTTTCCACTAATTCAAATTTAGAGAGTAATGATTTATTAAATGAAGAAAATTATTGTATGAAGTAGATATTAGAAGAAATCGTTTTAAAAAAAAGTATTTCAAACTTTATTGACTGAAAAAGCAATCTTACTACTTTTATTATTATTATTAAAAAAAACATTGTGTTCCATTTATGATATAATTCGAAATAAACTAATACTTAAAGCGACGAAAAATGTTTCATTTAAAAATTATATTTTTTCTATTTAATATTTATCCAATTTTTTAATACTTATATTTTTTTTAATATTTTTAATATGTTCAATATTTAGAGTATTTATAATATTTGTAATATTTATAATATTTATAATACTTATAATACTTATCATTCTTATAAAATTTATATTTTTTTTTTGAATTGATAAATATTTTTCTATATTTATAACATTTTTTAATATTTATAACATTTTCTAATATTTGTAACATTTTTTAATATTTTTAACATTTTTTTTAAATATTTTGAATATTATTAATATATTTTCTAATAGTTTTTTTTTGCATGGTTTTTTTTCAGCATGAATAATCCAGCAATGAATTTTTTTTTGTTTTATTGACAAATAGTGAGAAAAAAGTGAAATTTTTTTGGTTTATCTAATATTGTAAGAAAAAAAGGACTTTTTTGTATTAATAAAGATATGATTTTTATTTTTTCAGACTTTATGATACTGGATTCGATAGTCAGTTATGATCAGCCCGGTGAGAATGTTGACGATGGAACGGGAAAAAATTTACATTTCTGTCCAAAATGTAAACGTGGTTTTACATTGAAGGGAAATCGCAATCGTCACTACAAATATGAATGCGGTCAGGAACCACGTTTTGGCTGTCCATATTGCGATCTGCGTAGCAAGCAAACGAGCCAAATTTATTGTCACATTAGAAAAAAGCATCCTGATCAGAAATCCTATTATATTAATTTAGAATCGTGAAAAAGAAGAAAAAAAAAGCAAAAACCAAATAATTTTTATTATTATTATTATGTAGTTCTCAGTTTTATGTCTTATAGGAAAATTTTAACTATATTTTAATCAAGTGATATATTTGTTATGCATATATATATATATATATATATATAAATTATATTTATATTTATATAGGATAATATTATTCAAGTTTGAAAGTAATAACAACTCCTTGATGATATTTATGAGTTCATTGAAAAATGAGTAGTGTGCATATGTTTATTAAAACCAAAAAAAAAAACAAAAGAAGAATTTATTATGTATTGATTATTGCAATATTACAATAAAATCTTGATTAGCGTGTTATAAAATAATTTTTAGAAAGTATATTTTTTTAATTTACCAATGAAAAATAATTTTTTTGCAATTTTTAACGCTCATTTTTTAACGAGCGTTTTTAATTTTTTTAATAATAATAATAATAATAAAATCATTTATTATTATTATTATTATTTTTAAATTGTATTTTATTTAGAAAAATATTTATAATTTTTTTTGAATTTTATTCAATTTTTTGTTTATTAATTTCTATTTTATAAAAAAAAATTAATAAATATTTTTCTTTAGATAAAAAACAAGTTTTAGTATTAAAATAAAACAGTTCTTAACTTTGAATAATGAAGTCACTTTATTTTTCAATTCAGTACAAATATATTGAAACTGATAAATTGAAAATGAAATTTATTTGATTCAAATAACCGATTAAATGACTATTATCAATTAAATAATATTTATTGGAGTCAAATAAAAAGTATTCGATCAAATAATTTTAGTATTTGAAGCTAATATCATTTAATTGACTCCAATAAATATTTTTCGATTTAATTAAATATTTAATTAATAATAGTCAATAAATTGGTTCCTTAAATCAAATAAATAATTTTTTAGTGTAAAAAAGAAAAAAAAGTTATTTAAATATTTAATGAATAAAATAAATATTTAATAATTTTTAATATTTATTTAAAAAGGTACGTCCCTTTTTCTAAAAAATATTTCCTAACTCTTTTTTTCTAAATTGAAAGAGAAATATTAAATGTTTAATTGAAAGCAGTTTCCTAAAGAGAGTTTTTTCTAAAAATTTCTGAGTTCTAAAATTGATTTTACAATTTTAGACAAGTTTTTTTCATTCTAAAATTTATTTTTCTAGAATTTGTGACATTCTTAAACTTTTTCGAAAAAATAATTTTTTAATTAAGTTACTAAATATTTATTGACAAGCATTCTTTTTTACTTCGTGGAAAAAAATAAATATAAAATTTTGTCAAAAATGTTGAAAATCGAAATATAGAATTCAATTTACAATAAATTCTATTAGAGTTCTACGGAATTTATTTTTCAATTTTAGTATTTTTTATATCAAAATTTTTACTTTGTTGTATAAAAAATACAAAAATTTTAAAAAAATTAAAAAATTAAAAATGCAAAAATACAACAAAGCGAAATTTTAATGTAAAAAGTACTTAAAAAGTACTCAAAAAGTACTTAAACATAATTATGAAATTAAATAGAATTTTGTTAAAATTCAATTATTATTGATTTTCAACATTTTATGCAAAATTTCAGATATTTTTTTTTCAAATTTTTGTATTTTGCATACAAAACAAAACTTGCTAGGAATAAAGAAAATTTTAGAATGTTGCCTTTTCTGGAAAAAAAATTTATAAATCCACTTTCATTAGAGAAAAATTAGAAAAATTAGAAGAAAACTAGAAAAATGAGAAAAAATGAGAAAAAACTAGAAATAAATAGAAAAACTAGACAAAATTAGAAAAATTAGAAAAAATAGAAAAAATAGAAAAAAATAGAAAAAATAAAAAAAAAATATAAAAAAATTGAAAATACTGCTTTGAGAATAAAATAAATTTCAAAAACTATTGTAGATAAAAAAATTAGAAAATACGTTTTAGAAAAACTGTACCCCAAACTTTTCATCTCTCCCATGTACATAATCTACAAAAAAAAAAAATTTCTCATAACTTTTTCTCCATATTTTAGGTGCGTAAATTTTTTTTCACCATTATAATGCGCTTTAGGTAAAAAAAAATTATGTCCCCCCCTTCTCTTTGAATTAAAAAAAAAATTTCTTAACAAAAAATTGTCTCTAACTAAAATTATATGTGTTTTTTCAGAAAATTTGGATGCATCGTATCCCTATGAAGAGTGTGATTATAAAATGGATCCGTCGAGAAGAATGTTCGGCGATTATGTCTGTTCAAAGTGTGGAAAATTCTACAAATCATTAGGAACATTGCAACGTCATTTAAATTACGAGTGTGGCTTGGCACCTCGATTCAAATGTCCCTATTGTAATTATTACACGAAGCAAAAGATCAACGTCAAAAAGCACATTATCCGAAATCATATTGACAAATCGATTTATGTTATTGACACAATGAGCACCATCGACATACCACTTGGTTGCGAATAATAAAATTGCTCATATAGTAATTTATTTTCAATGATATAATCTATCGTTATTTAAAAATAATATTAAAAGTAATTTTACGAAAAAAAAATGCTATTAATTTCGAAATTTATTCAAATTTTTATTTTTTCAATTCAATTATAGTAAATATTAATTTATTAATTTCGAACACATAGAAATAAATATAATTAAATATTCTAAACAAATAAATAAATCTTTAGTTAGGCACTGAGAAAATTTACTTAATTGCTAGTAAAATTCTACTAACAATGAATAAATTTCATGTTAGTAAATTTTAACTAATAATTAGTAAAATTCTACTTAAAATAAAAATTTTACTATTTAAGTATTTCTTTTTAAAGTATTTTTTAAACTTATTTATTTATTTTTATGTTTCTTGTTTTTAACTTCTTTTTTTCTGTAATATTTTTACACCGCAATAGAAATTATTTATCCAAATGTTTATTTGTTAGGAGAAAAATCAAATTTTACTATAATATTCTTTTGGAATATGAATATTAGAAGAATATTTTGAAAGTAGATTTTTTTAAAGACTCATTGTGAGAAAAGTGCAATAAATAAATTAATAAAATTTATCTCTATGAACAATTTGTCTTCTTCTTGGGAATGAATAAAGTATTTGATTAATAAACCAACTCTCATGTCTGTAGATCAATTTTGAAATGGAATTGTTTTTTATTTCAATTTCAATTTTATTTTGTAATTAAATTTTATTGTGATTGTTATTGTAATCATTGTCCTTGTACAAAAAATTTGTAAAACATGTAAAACTTGTGCAAATTGTAATTTTTGTATTTTGAAGCAAAATAACATTTAATTGATTTAAATAAAAATTATTTAATTCAAGAAATTAATGTAATGATAATAATAATAATTTAATAATTAATATAATAATAATAATTTAATTTAATAATTAAGCATAATTAATATAATAATAATTTAGCATAAATTGTTTAGCATAATAACAGCAATAACAATTATATTAATTATAATAATTATAAATTTTTAATATTAATAATTGACAATTATTTATTTATTATTTTACTTATCGTGAAATAGAATTAAATATTTTTCTTCCAAACTCTTATTATTCTGTAACAAAAGTTAAAATCAAGAATGTAAAATTTTATGTTTTAAATTCTTTAAATCTAAATTTATTTTTAAAACTCTAATGTATTTTTTCAGGCGGAGGTAATTTTGTTTACTATAATAAATATTTTTAACTCCAAACCCAAAACGAAAATTACATAATTAATTTACTTATATATGCTCGTTAAAAAATTCAGGAGCTTCTTGTCTCATTCTCACGTCTCTCTGCATAATATTATGTTTGTACTGCTTTGTACTCCAATAAAATAAAAAAAAAGCATTTTGTTAACCTCTGACGTATTGTTCACAACAAAAGTAGTAATAATCATTAATTTTTAATTTTTTTATTTTCAAGTAAATTAATAAGAAATATTTTTTCTTTTCAGAAAACTTGAGGCTGAAAACAAATTCGAATAAATATTCTTGTACAACTTGTGGAAAGACGTACAAGTGGCGACAAGGTTTAATAAGACATAGAAAATATGAGTGCAATGTTCCTCCAATGTTTCAGTGCGTCTATTGTCCGCACCGATCGAGACATAAGGATAATTTAATGAAACATGTTTTCGCAAAACATGTTGATCGCAATCGACTGTAAAAATTTGTAAATTATATATTGTTATAGAAAAAGCAATGCCAATAAACTGGATTCACTTTATTATATTCTTCAATTTGTTGATTCTGCTCATTTTACATTCCAGCAGGCCTAATGATGTGGATTCTAAATTTTAATTCGTGAAAAAACTAAAAAAATATTTACTAATTGGAATTAGTGACTGACTTTATGCTTTTGAATTAATTAATTATTTTAGTAATATTTCTGAGTCATTACTAAGAACTAATTACTAAACTAAATATTTTTAGTATTATTTCAGTAATTATTTTACTAATAACTAGTAATTATAATTAATTAATTTTTAATTATAAATAGTAATTTTAAACAGTAATTATTAATAGTAATTTTAAATAGTAACTAAACTATAAATAGTAATTACTATAATAAATAGTCATTTCCACTAATTTATTAGCAAAATTTACTAATTCAAAAGCAAAAACTACTAATTCAAATTTGTAAATATTTTTACTAATTAAAATTTAGAGAGTAATTCGTTAAATAATTGTTGCAGATTTGCATAAAAATTAACTGCAGACCTACAAAAAAAATTTATTAAATAATTATTACAAACTTTCATGATAATCTATCACAATTATTGACACACCTTCATTTGAAAAATATTTGCAAACTCAATAGTACTCTTCAAATTTCAGTTAGTAAAAATCTTTACTAATTTAAATTAGTTTCTGACTTTTTGCTCTTTTAAATTAGTAAATTTGACTAATAAATTAGTAAAAAACTACTATTAAATTAGTAAAAAAAACTATTAATAAATTAGTATAAAACTACTATTTAGTAGCAAAATTTACTTAATCCAAAAGCAAAAAGTGTCAGTCACTAATTTAGAGATTAATTATTAACTAAATAAAAAAACAAAAAGTGTTCTAATTTTACAAATTCATCTCTACTTTTACCTCCCCCAAAAAAACAAGAAATCTTTGAAATGTATTTTTTTCCAGTTCGAATCCGTTTTTATTAGAATTTTTCCATCGACTTCCAATTGCAAAATGACGAAAAAAAAAATTTGATAGATCGATTAATTTAAAGATTAAAATTAATTTTGATGTTCATTGTCAATACTCTTGCGATTTTTTGCCACAACTAACCATGATTTTTATTTTATAGACGAATCCAAGTATTCGATGAGTGGCTGTTCACAATTCAAGAGCGAGAAAGAAGGACAAAGTGATGAAAAGAAAGGTAATTGATTGAATTTTCACAAAAAGAAAATTTCTCAAAAAAAAGTTAAATTAAACCAAAAAAAAAGAAAACATAAAATTGGACTTTGTTTTTAATTTTTAGTTGTTTTTTTATAAATTCATTTTCTCTTGCAGCTAAAATTCATATTGGAAGCATTCGTGTCAAACCTGACACACAATTGATAGAAGAAAACAAAATTCTCTGTGTAATGAGCTTGAAAGGTAATTTTTTTTAACAAATTAAAAAAATTTTGATTAATTAAATTTCAATGTAATGAGATTTAATTTCAAAAAATTGAATTTATTATAATTATTATTTTTTTCATGATAATTAATAACTTGAATGTTGCTATATTTTTTAAATAAACTCTAATCATAGGAAATAATTCGTTCCTTAATTTTTATTAATTTATACCAAAAAAATTCGTTAATTCAATATATTAAGTTAATAATTAATTAATTTATTATTATTATGACGAACTTGATTATTGATTTGATTCGTTAATGATAATTTTTAATTAATTAAATTTCAATTTATTTATAGATAATTCTGGAGTGAATACTGGAAACATAACAGCACAATCCGATATTAAAATTTTAAGATCAAGAAAAGTTATTCCTGGTAATTATGAAAGAATTTTTAATGTAAAAATGATTAATTTTTATTGTAAAAATTGTTAATTTTTAATGTAGAAACATTCAACTTGATAAATTTTCTTCTAACTAAAATTAAATTTGAACAAAATTTCAAAAGAAGCAATAATTATTTTGGAACAAGATTATGAGAAACAATTAAAAAAATGTTTTAATGCAGATAAATTTTCAATGTTATCCAAGTTAATTAATTATTTGATATTTAAATTTGATCAATTGATTTTTAATATTTTTTTAAATTAAAATTTAAAAAGAATTATAAAGATAAACAATAATTATTTTTAAATAAAGGTCTTCTTGTAGAAAATAAATAATTTTTTTTAAATTAGATAAATTATTGGCAACATTTATCAGTCAATACATAATTAGTGTTTTAATTACTTAACTTCAATATTAATCATTTGAAAAAATTAAATAAAATCTTAAAGATATTTCTAAATTTCCAGTTTAGCTACTTTTTCTTTAATAAAGCGTAATATTTACTTTTTACTTTATTTACTGTTTAAAATTTGAAAGGTAGAAGAAGAGGGCAAAAAAGTAGTGACGCCGGGGAAAAAAGACTCGCGCAGGCGCAAAGCGGCTACGGGACTACTTTTTTCCCCGCCTACTTTCTACTCACTTGCCTATTGGTCGAAAATGGCGCGCTTATTTGAAATACTTTAATACAAAAATGTTATCAAAAACAAAAAAATTTCTTATCCCTGAATTTGAATGCTTGGTAATAATATTTTCCAAATTTCAATCTTAATTTTACTAAATAATTTAATGTTTTCTAAATTTGTTTAAGGTCAATATTTAGTAGGATTTCAACGTCCCTAGAGAACAAATATTTGTCGCAAATTTACTCAAATAAAATACGTTAGAAATATATATGTTAAAGAATAACACAAGTGAATCCATTTTATTTTTATTTTTAATAAAAAACATTTTTTTTTAACTATGTACAAAATATTACTTGCGTCGTAGATTATTATTAATTATTAGTTCAAGAATTTCAATATTATTCCGACGAAATATTAGGCGTGAAATAATTTCACAAAACTAATCATGACTGGAAAACAATTGCGCAAATAAAAACCATCAGCTTGAGAGATTAATTCTTTGAAAATTGTTTTTCTTTCTATAAATGTATGAAAGTAGTTCAAATAAAAGAGCGGGATTTTTTCCACCAATGAGAGAGGGGCGCAGGCGCAGTTGGTTCTAGATAAGCGCTTAACGTTGACTCGAAGCAAGTGCGCTTGCGCCACAATCAGCGCGCATGCGCTACAAGACAATGACAACAAACGGGACGTTACGTACACTTTGTCCGAGATTTGACAAACTGAAGTTTATTTTTCCAGGCGAATATAGACAATCACAGGCTGATTTGAGAAAAAAAAGGAGCAAACCAGGCAGGCCGAGAACATTTTTCTACAAAAACCTCGATGACGATGAAGAAGAAGAAGAGGATCACGAGGAGGATAATGAAGAGGAGTACAAAGAAGAAAAGGATGATGACGAGGATGACGAGGACGAGGAAGAATATGCTCCACCAGTGATTAGAGGTAAGCTCGTGGAATAAATATAATGATTAAAAATTTCGAAGCAAACATTTGAAAGTTCTTTAGAATTCTCAAACAAAATTTGTTTACTCAATTTTTTTTTGTTTTTTTTGTAATTTCTCACAGGAAGAAGAGGCAGGCGGAGAACTTTTATCTATAAACGACAAACGGCTGTAAATGAAAAAAGGGAAAATTTTCCGAAAGAGGAACAAGAAATGCAGCAGAAATATTCTCCACGAGGAAGTAGAGGTAAGTGTCTAGTCGATGATAGTTAATCATTCGATGAATTACATCCACTTGGTAAATTGAAACCTTGTTTGGGTCACTTCGAAAACTTTTGATGAATTAAAACTCTCAATAAATTGAACCTGGATAATCCATTGAACTTTTTTGATGAATCCTGTGGTTCAATTTATCGAGAGTCAACACTTAAAACACTTATAAATTTACATGAAACAGCAACGAAAAGAAGAGGAAGAGGGAGAACTTTTATCTACGCTCAAAATCCTGTCAATCCATCGGCTAGGAGAGAAGAAAATTTACCTGAATCTGCAAATGAAATAATTGACATTGAAATACCGGAACATCTCCGAATCGAAAGAGTAAGCAGACCTAGAGCATTTCTCTATAAACAAAGTACTTCCACTGGTCCTGCTACTAAGACAGAAGTTATCGAAGGTATTGTTTTTATTTATAAAAAAAAAATCTAATCTATTTACTAACATTCGAATTTCTCCTTTACAGATGAGCACAGCGTTTGTGAGATTTCCACTCCCTTCTGGGGTTAATAACTAAAAAGTGATTACAACCGTTTTGCATAAAAATTGTTTATCTTTTTTTAAATTTTAATTAGTGGCGCAAAAATTTTGCTAATTTGTTAATGAATTTTTGACAATTTGTTAATGAAAAGATTAACAATTGTCAAGTGCAACGTGATTTTATTTTTAAAAATTTGTTTGTTTCTAAAATTTTATTTTTTTTAATTTGTCTACATATTGCATAAATTCCTTTGAGAAAGGACCTTGTTTTTTATTTTCAAAGTTCGAAAATATTGGTGTAACCTATTTTTCTCTATATTTTTTTAGCTTTTAGTTTATATATTATTAAATGAAATTAAATTAAAATGGATGTTTAACATCGAAACTATTTCAGTTTAGTCAAATTATTTTACATAACAATAAGCTAAGGGAATTTTTACAATATCCATATAACTATAAACAAAAACCAGTTTTAATTTGTGTGTGCGAAGAAATTTTTAAAGCGAACCAAAAAAATGAACGTGATTTTAAAATAAACTGTATAATCCATATCGACGTCCTAAAAATTAAATAGAATTTTCAATGAACATTGTATACTCTTTAATAATTCAATTTTAGAGTTCTGAAATCAGAATGTAAACACTGAAAAAGTATATTTGATTCAAATGGAACGATTACTTGATTATCAATTTTTAAAAAGTCGGTAAATATTTATTTACTTGTGTCAAATAATTTTTGAACCAATTAAAATGTGTTTGCTTCAAATAATAAAGTTATTGTTTTAATAAAAAGAATTTTATTTTCAATTAAATATGTAAATTAATTAATTTAATTAATTATTTTAATTAATTACTTTAATTATTTGACTTTAATAAATACTAAAATTAAATAAAAATATGAACGAAATAAATTTTGAAATTAAATAGAATTTATTTGAAACAAGTAAATATTTATTTGATAATAGACAAGTAAGCGATCATTTGCATCAAAATTTTTTTTTTTAGTGAAGGAGTTATTAGAAAAATAAAATTGTAACGTATATGAAAATTATCGACTTCACAGCGTGTATGTGATTTGTATCAACTTTTTCTCTTTTTTAAAACCAGTGAATGTAAACATTTGTAAACAGAATGTAATAATAAAGAGTATTTCATTCTGATCAACTGAAACATTTTCTACTTCAATTTTTCTTGCAAATATACTCCAAATGCTTTCGAAATGGATCTTCTGAAAAATTAATTTCAAAAAAAAAGAGTTTGATTTAACATATTAAATTTTACAATTCACAAAAAAATTTCCTACGTTTCAAGCCTTTGAAATCTTCCATGGCGCCCAAAACACCTAAATGTTTTCCACCCTTAGTGTAAACGTTTTTCCCTCTCCTTAAATGTGTAAGTCAACAAAAATTTCTAAATAATAAAAATAATAACGAAAAAAAAAATTTATGTAAACTATCGAATTGTATAACCACATTTAATATTTGCATTAAAAATTTTCCAGAATATCAACATATGTGGCATACAATCACAACGCGAACAAATGTTCCGAAGAAACGAAGAGGAAGACCAAGTGAAGGTCCCTATATTTGTGGGAATTGCGGAAAATTGTTCCATCTGAAAATTCGTTTCTCAGAACATCAGCGAAAAGAATGTAGTGCTGCTGCATGTTCAACGAAGAAAAAACGACGTTCAAGAATTAAAAAAGCAAAAAATATCGTTATTCAAAAACCACAGGTCAATATTAGAAGAATTTTCCTGCCCACATTGCCGTCTACTTTTGAAAATACGGGCGAAAAAAAATATTCCTGTCCAACTTGTAATCGTTGCTATGTTAATTATCGTGATTTAGTTCGACATCAACGTTACATTTGTCAGAAGGAGCCGCAATTTGCTTGCAACTATTGTGATCGTAAATTTTATCATCGCTATCGTCTCACTTATCATTTAGTGAGCCTGCATCCTAGTCATTTGAAATAAAAAAAATTTCTACTTAAAATAAGTAAATAAAAAAAAATTAAAAAGAAATAAGTAAAAAAAAGTGAAAAAGAAATAAGTAAAAAAAATAAAAAAGAAATAAGTAAAAAAATGAAAAAGAAATAAGTAAAAAAAATAAAAATAAATAAGTAAAGAAAATAAAAAGAAATAAGTAAAAAAATTAAAAAGATGATAAAGAAATAAGTAAAAACAAAAAAAATAAGTAAAAATGTAAAAGGAGTAAATAAAAAAATATATATAAAGAAATACAAAACCAAATCAAAATAAATTAAAAATTTGAAAATCCGAAACCATTTCTAAATATTAGTAAAGACTTTTTTAAACATTGTAATTAGAGCGTAGAGTCTATGTTGTTTACTGTTTTTTAAAATGTTTATTTCGTTTAGATATACTTACAATTGTTCTGTAATAATTTTTTTTAAGGCAAAACTAAAGAAAAGCTGAAAGTTGAGTTGTTCATTAAACTTAATTTTATTAATAGATTTTTTACGATATGTTGAAGAAATAAAAAAAATTTTTTATATTCTCTTTGAAATATATAATAATAGTATTAAAAATCTATGTCAATAAACAATTAGTGAGTGAGTAGGACAATGTAGTACTTAAAATTCAAACCAAAGTATACACCGAAAAATATTATATAGAAAAGAAAAATATTAAAATACTATTCTAGTATTATTTATTATTATATTATTATACTATTATTTTACTATTATTTTACTATTATTAAACTATTTTACTAATATTATACTATTATACTATTGTTATACAATTATTATACTACTATTATAATATTGTTATACTATAATTATTCACTTTACTTTATACTCTATAAGCAGCATTATGCATTTGAATCTGTAAAACGAATTATAATTAAAAATATCACATTTGAATCTACCAGTTGTGATTTTTTTACATAAAATTTCGCTCCTAGCATAAGTACTTATTTTAATTTTTATTCTTCTGTTAATTTTTTCAGCACTTAGTATTATTAATTAATTAATTAATTTCTCGTTTTTATGAGATTCTCCACCTGCGAACGCCAAGGTCACCGCCAGATGGCAGTTTCAATTCTTGGAATTTGTTCCCTCTGGCGGTGGCCTTGGCGTTCTCAAGTGGAGAAATTAAACCACTAAAATATACTAGAAAATGAGAATTTAAAAATACTTTTTTTGTTTTAAATTATAAATTCCATTTAATTAGAAATTAGAGATTAAAAAGGAAATAAAGAAGGGAATTTTTTTGTTCATTTTGATTGTAAATTGGAAAATAATTTTAAAGCCAATTCTTCTCTAACCTAACGCGCACTGTATATTGGAAACGATCTTTTTTTAAATATAATTTAGACAATCTTTTAATAAACTCAAAGTTTTTTTTTTAATATTAAGTACTTAAATTTAATAATTGACTATTTTTCAATTATACTAATTGTAATTCTTTTTTTCAGAGGCATGTTGGTTGACTGCACCCTCAGTATCTGGCTATTATGGAAATCAAGATCTATCGTGTCACGATGGCCAAGGACAAAAAATCAGATTCCACTGTCCAAATTGTGACAAATCGTATTCCCAAGAAGGCAATCTAAAGAGGCACAGAAAAATGGAGTGCGGCGGAAAAAAGACTTTTGTTTGCAATATTTGCAATCGTGGTTTCACTCGGAAATTAAATTTGCAACAGCATTTATTCAGTATACACAAAGTTTATCTAAATAAAAGGGGGTTCTAAACCACTTATTAGATTATCTTAGGCCATTTTTTTCTATTCACTTAAATTAATACTGTAAATTTTGTATTTTGTATTTTGTATTTTGTTTTCTACTTTCTATTTTCTATTTCCTATCTTCTATTTTCTAATGTATTCAAATAAACAAAAAAATCAATTTTGTAGGTATTCTATTACAGAAACAAGAAAAAGCTTTATGAGGAGACAAAAAAAACGAGTATACGATTTCTGTATTTAAAAAATGTATTTTTACAATCGTTGAAAAAATAAAAAAAAACTACTGTCGAATTTTACTCAAATTTCTTTTTTTTGCAAACTACTGTTTTTGCAGAAACCAGAACAAAAGAAAAAAAATAGAATGCAAATAGATGCTATATAGTAAATGTATTTCTCTTTATTCTTTGCATCGAACATTTTTTTGTTCTATGTTCCCAGGAGCGAGGGGAAAAATATAATTCTTCTAATTTTCGAAAAACTTTTTTTTCCAGGACAAACTTCTTTTTTGAATTTATTCGTAAATCAACAACCAAATCAAGAGAGGCGAATTATTGGTAAAAGTGACGAAACTTCAAGCAAGAGGCGATTTCAGTGTCCAAATTGTGAAAAGTCCTATACATTACAGCACAATTTGGCGAAACACATGCGACTCGAGTGTGGAGGACGTAAAAACTTTTTCTGCCACTTGTGCGAATGGGCCTTTAGTCAAAAAATGCATCTCCAACGGCATTTGCATTCCATTCACAAAATCTGAATCTTTTTTTCTGAAAAAAATAACTTATTATCTCTGTAATTACATTCAATTTGTAAATTTATTATTATTACCCCCCCTCCCCTAGCCAAACAAAAAAAAAATTGACACATAAAGAAAAAATACTACAGTATTTGCATGAAATATAATAAATAGATTATTTAACGAATTGTTCACATTTTGGTATTATATACATATATTATTATATAGCTCCAAAGAAAGGGCGAAAAAAATTTTCAGGTTATGTTTACAATCTTTGAAACGAAAAATAAGCAAAGAAAAGGGATTTTTTACCAAAAAAAAAAATACGCTTTAAGTTTTATTCGATCAAAAATATTCGGTAAAATCAGTTTTTAGTTTTGTACAATTGGACCTTGGGATTTAAATGAAGTAAAAATGGTACTATAACCTAAAAATGCTTTTCTTTGAGTGCGTCGCATTTATTTATCATTATAATATTTTTCTATATTATATTATAATACATAAAATGTGAACGATTAAAAAAAAAATGCGTGATTTAATTTTTCAAGACAAAAAAAAATAAATTGTAATTTATTGTTTTTAATAAAAAGAAAAAAACATTGAATTGTTTCAGAGTTTTATCTTCAGCTTTATTGCGACACTTTACCCCGTGACGTTTGGCATCGCTGCAAGACTGATCTTTTGTGTTTGAAATGTAAAAAACCGTACAGCGATTGGCGAAGTCTGAGAAAGCATATGAACTACTTTTGCAAAATGGAACCTCTTTATCCCTGTCCTTTTTGTACTCACAGAGCGAGACTCAACACTTTACTCAAATATCACATTATCAAAGAACATTCATCATTTGTAGATGTCAATGCTTTATAAAAAGAAAAGAAAAACTATTGTTAATGTCTCATTGTGCAATTATTTTTACATTAATACATTAAATTTTCAAAAAAAAAAAATCAAATTTTGGACATTTTTGTAGAAAATTTTCAAGTTCTGTTAAATTTGATCAATTTCACTTTCGCAAAAAATTTTTTTTACTGCAAAAATTATGTAGAGTTATTTTAAAAAATCAACGTAAAAGATTTTACTGAAAGAAGAGATTTTTTTTTACTGAAAAAAATTATATTGCATTATTTTGCAAAACAATGTAAAATATTTTACTGAAAGAAGAGATTTTTTTACGGAAAAAATTACGTAAGATAATTTAAAAAAAAAAAAAGATGTAAAAAATTTTGTTAAAATAAATTTTTTTTTAACTGTTGTAATACGTTTTGTAAAATGAAAAGAAAATATCAGAAAATAAAGTATATTGTATTTAGAGAATATCGAATAATTTAGGACTTGTGTGATCTGAATCAAAATCTTCTTTTTGATATTACTACATTTATCACTATAACTTCTTTTTATTCTTTTTACTAACAAGAGAAAATTTTTTTTTTAATCACATTATAGGAAGGTATTTTTTTCATCAATAATTATTATCAATATTTCAATAAAAGTTTTCTTTACAATTTTTTTTTTGGTTCAAAATTAATTTTACTTTTCTATTTTCCCTCTTTTCGGATTTCTATTTTCATTTCTTTTTTGATTTCAGATGAATTTTGGTCGTACAATTCGTCGAGTGAATATCCACTGAGTTCGAATCTCAGCGACGATACATCTCTGATGCATGCTACGCACGTGGACTCGCGGAAAAGATCGTTTATCTGTGATAATTGTGGAAAAAGTTATGCTGTCCAGAGATCATTGTGGAGGCATCGCAAATTTGAATGTATTAATGCAAAACCAAAATTTAATTGTGATCTTTGTAATTATAAGAGTCCCCACAAGTGGTGCGTTGAAAATCACAAGAAAAGACATCATAGTCCATTGAATCAATTGTTTACAATGTAAAAAGTTCTTTTTTTTTCACTTCAAAAAGTGAGAAAAAACTTTAATACTCACAGTAAAAAAAAAAATTTGGAAAATTTGGAGAGCAAATTTAGTAAAATTAGGAGTGAAATTTTTGAAAATATTATTACCAAGCATTCAAATTCAGGGATAAGAAATATTTTTGCTTTTGATAGCATTTTTGTATTAAAGCATTTTGAATAAGCGCGCCATTTTCGACCAATAGGAAAGTGAGTAGAAAGTAGGCGGGGAAAAAAGTAGTCTCGTAGCCGCTTTGCGCCTGCGCGACTCTTTTTTTCCCGGCGTCACTACTTTTTTGCCCTGTACCACACTTTTTTTTTAGATAGTTAACAAATAAATGTGACAACAGTACTTTCTCCATGAGAAAGTAATAATATAAAATATAATTGTAATAAAAAAAATATTATTACTGTGTAAATTTGTTTTAAACATTTTTGTACTGTAAATTAAGTAACAATGATAATTTATGTAAATAGAAAACGGAAAATTACTTAAGTCTTTCATTATTTTATAAATATGTATAATTTTATATTTTTCTATTTGCAATAAATAGCATGTCAATTGTCATAAATTTCCGATGTTAATGAAATTCTATAGTAATATTTTCCTCCCATTAAAATTTTATTTTTCGAAATTATTTTCCACATTATTTTTTGTTTTTTTAGAAAAAAACCTTTTTTTGTAGAAAACCCAAACCATTTTGTTTACATTTTTCTATTTTATTACTTTGTTGATATTTATTTTTAAGAATGTGTCCTTTTTAGTAAAACTTTAATTTTTAACACTCAAAAATATATTTCTAAATTTGAATTAGTAAAAAATTATTATTAATTCGAATTAGTAACTGACTTTTTGTTTTTTAGTCAGTAAATTGAAGTAATAAATAGTAATAATATCCAGTAATTTATTACTTTTTATTATTTGTTTCTGAATCAGGAAATTTTATTAATAAATTGAAATTTTAACTAATTTTTTATTAAAATTTACTTTTCGTTTTTGAATCAGGAAATTTTGTTAATAAATTGAAATTTTTACTAATTTATTATTCAAAATTTACTTTTTGCTTGAAAAAATTAAATTTTAGTAATAAATAGTAATTTTTACTAATTTGTTACTAAAATTACTAAAATCTGGAAATTTTGTTAATAAATTGAGATTTTTACTAATTATTATTAAAATGTACTTTTTGGTTTTAAATTAGGAAATTTTATTAATAAATTATTGAAATTTTTACTAATTTATTATTAAAATTTACTTTTAATTTTTGAATCAGGAAATTTTATTAAGAAATTGAAATTTTTATTAATTTATTATTAAAATTTACTTTTTGCTTGAGAAAATTAAATTTTAGTAATAAATAGTAATTTTTACTAATTTGTTACGAAAATTTAAAATGATTGAAATTTTAAATAGGTCTTGGATGAGTAAATTTTACTAATAAAATAGTAATTTCTTATTAATTTATTACTGAAAATTAATAATTTAAAATGTTGTTACTTTTTGTATTTAAATTATTAAATTTTAGCAATAAACAGTAATTGCTAATAATTTATTACTAAAATTTAGGAATTAACATTTTTTTATTTAGAACTGCTTTTAAGTTAGTAAATATTGCTTATAAAAATAGTAATTTTTATCCATTTAATACTAAAATTTACTAATTTAAAATTTACTTTTTGCTTTTAAGTTGGTAATTTTTTACTAATAATTAATAATTTCTACTAATTTAAAACCTAAATTAACTAATTTAAAATTTACCTGCCATTTGCTTTTAAATTAATGTATTTTTTTGGGTAATTAGTAGTTTTATTTATTTTTTTAAATTTTTTTAGTATTTATTTTTAATTTAAACATTCATAATTAAAAAGCAAGAAAGTCAGTCACTGAATCAAATTATTTAAACATTTTCACAAATTCAAATTCAGTTTAATAATTTCACCTGTATCACGATATTGCAATAAAAAATCACCTTTACAATCAGACACTCAGAATAAAAATGTAATTGTCTAAATTGAAAATCCATTTTGTCATTAAATTTCTAATTAAATTTGTCATTTTGTTTTAGGAAGAAAAATACGAATCAAGAAGAGCACGAGAAGACGAATTCCACCAGGCAATAGAGAAATGAAATTCAATTTTTTCCCAAAGAAAGTTAAACTACATCACACAGTTTCTGAGATTCCAGGCAAGATTTTCTTGGGCAAATCACAAGCACTTGTTCATCGAATAATCGATTTACCTGAGGAATTAGTTGGTTTTAAAAACCATTTGGTTAAGCCTGTAGGAAATTATAATGAGGAAATTCATGATGACATTACTTTCGAAGAAGTTACAATTAAAACCGAATATGAAGGCAATGAAACAGTTGAAGAAGAAGAAGAAGATCGATTGAAATTTTGAAGTTAAAATTAAATTAAAATTGAAATTAAAATAAAAATAAAAATTAAAATTGAAATCAAAATTAAATTAAAATTGAAATTAAAATAAAAATTAAATTAAAATTGAAGTTAAAATTAAATTAAAATGGAAATTGAAATTGAAATTGAAATTAAATTTTCGTTTTGTTAAAACGAAAAGAAATTAAAATACCGTTATGAAATTAAATATAATACTTACCGTTTGAGTAAAAAAAATTTTTTTTTTGACATTGATAAATATGTTTTAATATTATCCTGCATATTACAGACTTTGTAGATTAACCTACTTTATTAATATACGTCAATAAAATAGAAATAAATGTTTATTCACAAAAATTTTTTTTATTACTACCATTCAGAATTCTGTTAATAAAAGTTCTCTTCTCTTCTCTTTATTTCTTTACTGTAAAAAGAATTTCACTCTTTTCAAAACAGTAAAAATGGAAATTGCGTCAAATTGAAACAATTTACTGTTGATTTTGTGTCTCATGTCTTATAGAACGAATGCATCCCCAAAAATTACTTCTAGAAAACCTTGTTTTCTAATTTTTCAAATTTTCCTTTTTCAAATATATTTAAAAATAAAATTATATTTTCTAAAAAGAAAAAAAAATTGTCTAACACAATAACATTCTAGGCATAATGCTCAGTTTTTCATGTTCTTTTCATTTGACTTTGTTTTGTTTTGTTTTCCTCATTTTTGTGTTGTAATTTTTATTAACAATTTTTTATTATATTTTTTTGCAGATCCAAAAAATATTTGCAAAGGATGCTTCCAGAGTCACAAGTGGAAGCAGAGTTTAGCTCGTCATTATGAAAATTATCCGAATTGCAAGAGGGTTGCAATGAATTTAGGATTAATTGAGAAAAAACAGCCGTACTCGAAACCACCACCGAAATATCAGTGTTTATTCTGTCAGAAGAAGACTTCGAAACGTGTCAATTTATTGAAACATATGCATAAAGCACATGGTTTCCTATAAAGTGTGATTTTTTAACAAAAAAAAATAAAAAAGAATGAAAGAAAGAAAAGAAAAAGAGGAAAAAAGTGATTTAAACGATTGTTATACAATTTTTCGCGGTTTATTTTTTGCTATACATTATAACGTTTGTACTTTTGCTTTCTTATTATTGTTCTAAATAATGTATTACTTTGAAGTTTAATAAAGGCTTGTGTCAATAGTTGAATAATATTATTTTAGGATACAATGTTGCATAATTTATTTGTTTATGTCAATTGAATAGTATTTGCTCGTACATAATTTATTTGGTGTGAATAAATATATTTTTATGATTTAAATGTAAATATTTATTTATATTTATTTATATTTAAATAAATATTTATTTACATTTATTTATATTTCAATAAATATTTATTTACATTTATTTATATTTCAATAAATATTTATTTACATTTATTTGGTAATATAGACAAATAATTTAATTTAATTTAATTTATTTCAGTGAATATTTACGTATTTTGTAAATTATTTATTATTTATTATTATTTTTCTTAATTTTTCACAATTTCACGAAGAAATTCCACTTTAAAATATTTAATCAAATTTACCAGAGAAAAATTTATTTTCCCCCCAATTTCCAAACAGAATTTTCCCATTTAAATTTGCAACTTTCTGAAACTCAATTATTTATAAAAATAAAAAAAATAAATAAATAAATAAAATGAATAAATAATAATAATAAATAAATAATAATTAAATAAATTAAATAAAAACGCAGTTCTTTCAAAATGCACTTTAGTGAAATTTACAACGATTGGGATTAAAGATTGTAAAAAAAAAATATCTAAGTGGAATATTATTTACTTTTCATTTAATTTTTTTCATTTTTTAAATTAAAGAAAATTTTTAATTATTAATCAATTAATTTAATAATTAATAATCTGTATTCATTTTAATATAGTAAATGGAAAATCCACATTAATAATTTTTGTATTCCGGTAAGTTGTATACAGTTTGGAGTTAGTTATTTTTAAAAATCATTAATTTTAAGAAAAAAACTTGCATTTTTTCGTGAAATTGCTTGAAATATAATTGCATTTTTTCCAAGGATTTATTAAAATTTTAGTAAATAATGGAATATTTTCCTGAAATTTTATTAAAATTCTATTAAAAATATTTGAATTTGTTTCAATTAATTTTACTATTTATAAATAATAATTGAACTTTTTTTCGAAGGTTTCATTAAAATTTTAGAAAATAATTGAACATTTTCGAAAAAATATTAGAAATTAAAACAAAATTGAATTATGTTTCTTGAAATTTTATTAAAATTTTATTTAAAATATTTGAATTCTTTTAAAGAATTTTACTATTTATAAATGAAATTGAATTAGTTAATAATTGAATTTTTCTAAAGTTTAGATACAACTTTATAATAATTTGATTATAATAATTATTAACAAAAGACAATCTCAAAGAGAGTATTTTTCAAGTAAAATTTATTTTTAATAGTATATTAATTTACAAATTATTTATTTATTAACTAATTATTAATTATATATTATTTAGAAACCTTTTCAAAAGAATACTTTCTTTAAAATCGTCTTTTATTGCTGGAATGATTTGAAATTGTCTCATTTATTTGGTATCAATTATTTACTAATTTTTTTTTTTTTTTGGCGCAAAAAATTATTTCTATTTTTACTAATATTTTATATATTGTTTTAGGTGAATTTACGGATTCGTGAGACGTTCGAATATTTTTCTACAGTGCTTTAAATTTTTCAACTTGGAGTCATCATTTTGTCGTCACATAAAGAATTCGATAAATTTCTGATGTGAATTTCACTATTCCCGTTGTTGTGAATATTGAAAAAGAAAATACAGGTCGAGAACTGTGCGAAGTATTTTAGAAAATTTGCAGGGAAAAAATGTATTCATTTTAATAAATATTATTCATAACGTTTCAATTATTATTATTGATATTATTTTATTATTATTAGTACTGTTATTATTATTTTTATTACTATTATTTGCATATTATAATTATTATTATTACTATTATTTTTATTTTTATTTTCATTCTTACTTTTTATTTTTTTTTATTTTTATTATTTTTTATTCTTAGTTTTATTTTTATCTTTCTCATTTTACTATTCTTTGGCATTATTTTATTTTTTTATTCTTACATTGATTATTTTTATAACATTATTTATATAATTTTTTTCCGCAAATTGTACAATTCTTGTTGTCTTTATATCCTTTGGAAAAATTTACTCCTTTATTTCTTGTATCTATTCATTATTCCAAAATTATTTCAATAATATTAAAGTTATTTTTCATTAAATAAATTCGTAGTGAGAATAATAATTCAATGGGTATAAGGGAAAGGCTAATTTCTGTCAGTAATATTTTTTCTTCCTTAAGGTTTGGAAAATTTCCTTTTCTCTAACACTTTTAGTTTTTATACAGAAAAATTTTCTACAAATTTTTTTCTACTCTTATGGTTGCCTTTATGCTGGGTTTTTGGGGTTTTGGTTATTAGTTATATATTGCACTTTTCAATAAAAAAAAACAATTCTCACCTCATTATTACAATTTTATTATAATATTTTATTATTATATCTTATTCTGTTGACTATTTTTCCTAAGTTCGTTATTTTTTTGGTTTATTCAGCGAATATTATTTTTAATTTGGTTTCTTTGCCTTTTTTTGATTATTTGTTACAGGTCCTCGTGCTCTTATATCGCTATTGCGTTCAACTCAACACAAGCGAAATGTGCGAAAAAAAATGTCAACATTAAAGAATGTAATGGACCTGCCGAGTAGTCGAAATTCAAATCGTGAGAATCGCAATATCGATTCGGACAGTAATAGTAGCAATAACAATTTTGAGGGCAATGAGAGATCGTCATCGCGCGAAGTTGTGTTTCCCGATTCATTTGAAGTCTTACCACAGCCATGGGATCGAAAAAGAATATTTGCCGGACGCTCGGAGGACGATCGTCTATTTAGGTGTAAATTTTGTGGTAAGGGCTATCGATGGAAATCGACAATGAGAAGACACGAGATGGTCGAATGTGGAGGAAAAGCTCCATCATTTCAATGTCCCGAGTGTCCCTATAAGGCGCGACAAAGAGGAAATCTCACCGTTCATTATAAGCGACATCATCAAAAAGGCGAATTAGATGACATTCCAGTTGAAAATTGAAATTAAGAGAAAAAATAAAAAAAAAAGAAAGAAAGAAAAAAATTTAAATTAAATTTTCCAATTAATTTTATTTCATTTTATTTCATTATTATTATTTAATACTTTCTCCTTTTCTTTTAATACTTAAAGATTCTATAATTTTTGTAGTATAAAATCGCACAAAGGGACCAATTTTATATTATAGAGAATATAAAAATTAGTTTTTAGAGGTATTGCGGGTTTTTTGTTTTTTAATCAAAGTCAAATGGTGTGGTTTTAATTTCATGCAAGATAGACAATTATTATTTATTGCATATCCCTTGCCTTATAATAATGTGCGCTAACATTAGAAATTTTTCGCTTAAATTATTTCTTAAGGCTTTTTTTAATCACTTTCTTTTTTTATTACTTTTTTAAAATTAAAAATTTATATAATTTTTTTGTAATTCTTGATAAAAAGAATTTTTTTAATATATAGAGATTTTTTAATGTGCTCTCTAAATTTGAATTAGACACTTTCGACTAATGGGTGTTCACTAAATGAATTAGCACAAGTTTTTTGAGTAATTTTGTAATTAGAAAAAAGAAATAGTAATTTGGTAGTAGATTTTTTTGTTTTTTGTTCATTAAAAAAACACTCATGTTTTAATTATTATTTTTCTACTACCAATAAAATAGTTTTTGGATTAAAAATATTAATTTTTGAGCAAAAATATTAGTTTTTTTACTAAAATATTAGTTTTTAAGTAAAAATATTTTTTTTTTACTAAAAATATCAGTTTTTTTTACTAATAATTCTTAAAAAGTGAAATAAAAAATTGAATTATTGACTTAAATTACAATTATTGTAAAAAGTAATTGAGTTATTTTGAAAAATTATTAATTTTAAGAAAAAAATTGCATTTTTACAGGAAATTGTTTGTAATATAATTGAACTTTTTTTCGAAGGATTCATTAAAATTTTAGAAAATAATTGAATTTTTTCGAAAAATATTATTAGAAATTAAAACAAAATTGAATTATGTTTCTTGAAATTTTATTAAAATTGTTTTAAAAATATTTGAATTTTTGAAAAGAATAATTTTGTTATTTATAAATAAAGTTGAATTAGTTAACAATTGCATTTTTTTAAGTTTGGATTTGAAATTATTTAAAAATTTATATTTGAAAATAAAAAAATTTTGTAATTTGCATAATAGTAATAATAATAATAATAATAAATTGAATATCATGTTCTGCGCCCATTTTATTGGCGCCAAAAATTATTTACATTTTTACTAATTTTGACTAAAATATTAGTTTTACAGCAAAAATGCTAGTTTTTGACTAAAAAATATCGTTTTTTGAGTAAAAATATCTTTTTTTTTACTAATAATATTAATTTTGACTAAAAATATTAGTTTTCGAACAATAATATTATTTTTTAAGTGAAACTAATAGTTTTTGACTAATAATATTAGTTTTGGCTACTAATATTAATTTTAACTAATAATATCAATCAAAAACGCTCACTAATTTCATGAGACGAAAGAAATTAATTATTTTTCAAAATTTCATCTAACAAAAATTTGTATAGCACCAAATTTCAATTTGTACATAATAAATAAAAGAAATGTTCTTTAGAAGTTTCTTTTAATCTTTTTCTAAATTTTCTATTTATTTTTTTCTTAATTTTTTAATTTAAAAACATTTTTTTTTAATTTTCAAATTTAGAAACAATTTTTTTTTAATTTTTAAATTAAAATAAATTTTCTTTTTAATTAGTCGACACTAATCCAAATTCAGAGAGTAAATTATTATTAATTGAACAAAAAAAAACAAAAAAGATTAATTGAAACAAATTATTCGCAACGAAAAAGAAAACTCAAATATAATTCATCCAAAAAAATGAAATATTTTTGATAAAAGAATAAAATATTTTATAAATAAAAAAAAATATTTTTTAGAATTTAGTCTATAAATCTGTACATATTTATAAACATCACGTGTCGGATTATGAAAATGCACTTTGTACTTTCGTAAATGGGAAAGGGTACTTTAAGATATTTTTTTAATTATTATATTAAAAAAAAAAATTAAATATTATATCGAAAAAAAATGGAAATGATGATATGTTTCTTCGTTAAAAGCAGTATTTTTAAATCAGTATTTTTTAAGAAGCAGTTGACACTCCACAATTTTAAGATTACTATAGAGTATATACTCATTCTATTTTTTAATAACTATTTCGTTATCACGTAAAAATGAAAAATTTACAAATTTTCTACGTTATTGAATATTAATATTATGAAGGAGATTAAACATTTTTTTGAAACGGGAGATTAAGAAATAATTATTATTATATTATTATTATTGATCAAATTTTTGTTTTTTGGTGGTTGATTATTAAGAATTTGATTTCAAATTTTCAAATTTTTAAAATAAAAGAAAATATTTATAATTATTTAGTGAATATTTTTAATAACGTTTTTCAAAAATGAATTAATTTTAACCAACAAATTTGGTACGATTCTTTAATTTTGGAATTATGGAATCGTCCTCAACATTTTTTTTCTAAATTTGAAAATTTGATATCTTCGATTTCGATATACTTGAGGGTAATATGCATAATTTATTATTAACTATTTAATTTTTTTAAAAGAATTTTCAAACGTTTTAATTTTTATATTTATGTCTGTTATCGAAATTTTTGCACTCACTAAATCTGAATTGGTAAAATTTTACTCAGCAAAAAATGATCCGGGTTTTTAGCAAAAATTTTACTAATATGAAAAAGTTAATCTTGACTGGAAACAAGAATTAAAAATTAAAATAATTAACTATGATTTCAAATATAAATGAATAAACAAATAGATATCAATTCAGATTTAGAGAGCAAATTTTCTTTTGTTTCCTCTTGAAATAAAAAAAATTCATATTTACCTTTATTTAATTAATAATATTATTTCAGTGTAAGGTCACGATTGTAATTTAATTTTTTAAGAATATTCTGCTGATGAAGACTATTTTTATATTTACACACACACACACACACGATACATTTATATTTATTTAATTTTTAAGAGGGACCTTTGTAAACTATAATATCAATATTTTGTCCTCGGTTAAGGTAACATTGTATACATTGGGAATTGTCGTTACCTTTATAACAATTGTTTTTTTATTAATAAAAGGTATACTGTTGAGGGAATTATCAAAGAAGCGTTTCATTTATTTATTTCCAAAAAAAAATTCAATCCCTTCCCCAATTTGATTTTGAATTCATTTACTATTATTGCACTTATTTTATTATGCTTATTTTTTGTTTTAGATCAGACAGTCATTTGTGTATAATTGTATGTATGTTTTTTTTCAAGTAAAAAGTGTGTTTCTATTTGGCTAAAAAGTGTTTTTTAGCTGCCAAGTGTTTTTATTTGGCTAGAAAATGTTTTTATTTAGCTAAAAAGTGTTTTTTAGCTGAAAAGAGTTTTTTTTAGGTAAAAATTTTCTTTGTTCAATTAAAAAGTGTTTTTTAGCTGCAAAGAGATTTTATTCAGCTAAAAAATGGTTTTATTTAGCTAAAAAGTGTTTTTCAGCTGAAAAGATTTTTTATTTTTTTTAAAAAGTGTTTTTCAGCTAAAAAGTGTTTTTCAGCTGAAAAGATTTTTTATTTAGCTCGAAATTTTCTGTAATTTGTTAAAAAGTATTTTTTAGCTGAAAAGTGTTTTTATGTACTTAAGTAATGTTTGAATTTTGTTAACATGCATTTTTTATCAGAAAAGTGTTTTTCTTTAGTTAAGAAATGTTTTTATTTAGCTAAAAATTGTTTTTTTTAGCTGAGAAGTGTTTTTACTCTGCTAAAAAAATTTCTTATTTAGTTAAAAACTATTTCTCAGCTAAAATGTATTTTTATTAAGCTAAAAATTATTTCTTATCTGAAAAGTGTTTTGATATAGCTTAATAGTGTTTTTTTTAACTCAGAAGTGTTTTTATTTAGCCCAGAAAAATGTTTGTATTTCGTTAAAAAAGCATTTTTAGCTAAATTGTGTTTTTATTCGCCTAAAAAATGTTTCTATTCAGCTAATAAATGTTTTTCACCTGAAAAGTGTTTTTATTTGACTAAAAAAATGTTTTTATTTAGCTATAAAGTGTTTTTTTTTGCTGTGAAATGTTTCTCTTTAGCTAAAAAAAATTCGTATTTCGTTAAAAAGCGATTTTCAGTTAAAAAATGTTTTTATTCACCAAAAAAAGTGTTTTTATTCAGTTAAAAACTATTTCTTAGCTAAAAAATATTTTCACTCAGTTGAAAAGTATTTCTCAGAACACTTCTGAGAAGTGTTTTTTTTATTCAACTAAAAAAATTTGAATTAGCAAAAAAAAAATTTGTATTCAGGTAAAAAATATAATTTTTAGAACACAACTAAAATATTCTTTCTCTTTCAGGATTTTTTACGAAGAGAAATGAAGAAATCGAAGACGTGCCATTGGAAATGAGAATTTTGAATAACTATAATGTTCACACGTACAAGACTCGAGCACAACGTTCGGATCAAAATAATGAGGGAGCCAATTTTTCCTGCAGCAAGTGTGGCAATAAATACAATAGATCACGATCATGGCGACGACATGAAAAAGAATGTGGAACAATTCCCAAATTTCAATGTCTAATTTGTCTACAACGATTTATGCGCAAACATCATCTGACGAGACACTTGCGTAATCTCCACAACGCTCAGCCAAAAATTATTGAAAAAATTGTTCACGTATTTCCAGAATAGTGTGAAATTTGATAAATAATATTAAATATAATAATAATAATAATATTATTATTATATTATTTATTATTTTTAATATTTCTAAATCGTATATAATATAATTATGCACGAAAAAAAACTTTTAACTGGAACAGCGATATCTTTCGCTAAAATAGCAAAAGTATTCGTTGCAATAACTAACACTCTCGCTAATATTAATAATGAAATTTGTAGTTGTTCCAGGAGAAGATTTTTTTTTCGAGTGTAATTAAAATATAATCATTTAATTATCATATATTATTATATATATGTCTATAAAAAATTGTGTTTCTATAACAATTTTTCCAAACTGTTTGGATAAATATAATATGATATTTTTACTAATGTCTAAAAAAATATATTTCCTATTGGTCAGCAATTTTTCTATTCTTTTTTAAAAAATTGCACTGCAATTTATTGACAAAGGGAAAATGAGTAAAGCACAAAAGAAGCCAAATATAATTTGAAAAGAAAACAGAATGATTAATTAAAAAATGAAAAGTTTTCTTTAAATACTTTAGTTCCTTCCGTTCCTCTTATTATAGTTTATTATTAGTTTTACTAATTATATCAGCTTTTTAATAATAAAATTTTAAAACATTTATATTAGTATCTGAAAAAAATATATACCTAAATTTAAATTAGTTAATAAATTTAAATATAAATGAAAGTTCAAATGAAGGAAAAATTTTCTATTAAAAATACTTTCATAAATTACTGATTGCAATTACTGAATTTTGCTTGAAAAAAAATTCAAGCAAAAGTTTAGTTTAAATTTAGAAATTTAAGAAAAAATTTCCTTTGATAGACGTACAAAATACAGGATACAAAATAAATACAAAAAATATAAATAATAAAAATAAAAAAATAAAACTTTGATTCGTGGAAGAAAAAATGTGTTCCGTTCATTTGAATGTTCAGAACGAGTTTTAGACTCGTAAAAATAATGCAAAAATATAAAATCAGAAATTGAGAATATAATACTTAATTTCTGTAAATAAAAACTATTTAGTTTCTAAAAAAATTACTTTTCATACTAAAAGTAAAAAAAAATGATTTTTTATTAAATAAAAGGTGTGTAATAAAAGCGCAAAAATCATCTCAAATTGTACAGTGAAAATCACTGAATATGTAACAATTGTACCTATATTACGTCAGCAATAAAAATTGTATTCTATTTGAGTAAAATAAATTCGCTATTTGTCTCACATTTGTTTAATTATTTTCTGCAAATCATGAATTGTTCACTGAAACAAAATTTATTCTCAAATGTACTTAGCGAACACAAAAAAAAATGTCCAACTGCACTTTTTATTTGGTTCGAAATAAATTTTCATTATTGGTTCAAAATAAATTTTTATTTGATTCGAAAACAAATTTTATTCGATTCAAAATAGAATTTTATTTCGTTCGAGGAACAAATTTTTATTCGCTTCGAAATCAAAGTGTTTCGAATAAAATTTTATTTGGTTCGAAAAATAAATTTTTATTCGTTTCGAAATAGAATTTTATTTGGTTCAAAAATTTAATTTTTATTCGTTTCGAAATAGAATTTTATTTAGTTCGAGATAAAATTTTATTTGGTTCAAAATAAAAATTTGTTTGGTTCGAAATAAAATTTGATTTGTTTCGAAATAAAATTTTATTTGGTTCAAAATAAAAATTTCTTTGGTTCGAAATATTTTTCTCATTTGAGAATAAATTATTTCAAAATGTATTTTTTTCAAAAGCCCATTTCGCCTTTTAGAACACAACTAAATACATTTTTTATTTTTTAGATGTCACCGTCAAAATGGATTTATGGAAAATTCACCAAGGATTGGAAGTTCACAAAATTATTCTATTTCATATTCAGAATTCGAAAAAAAACGTCAAGACAAAATCAGGAGTTATTTAAAAAAAATCCCCCCAAAAAAAAGAATAAATGATATTTGAAAATTTACAGTATATTTTTCTTTTCCATAATTCAAAAATTGACTTGATTTAAAAATAATCCCTACCTTTTTTTCTAAATCTTTCTGTATTCCTTCTAAGAAAAAGGAGTTGACAGAAAAACAAAATTAAAATAATAAATTAAAAAAAAAAATTTCTACTGATTCCAAATTATTGTAATTTGCGATATTTGAAAAATATTACCAAAGTGTGTTTTCTGAAAATAAAACAGTAACCTTTTGTCCCGGTCTTTCCTATTATAATCATCATTATTTTGAAATTTTATGATCCTTTTTCAAATTTTTTTTTTCAAATTTATGAATTAAAATTTTTTTTTTATCGGAAAATTTAGGATCAAAATTGAGAATGAATTGTTTTTTCTATTTCCACTCAAGTTTAATTAGATTTTTTTTTTATTTTCTCCAAATTGCATAGAAATGTAGGCATGCTTACTAACTTTTAGAAAATTCTTTTTCCAAATTTCGCAATTTGAATTTCATCCCATTATTGCAAAAATACACGGAAAAAATATTTTTTTATTAGGCATTCTATTTGAAAAAAAATAATTGCAAGGCAGTTTTGAAACAATTACATCTTCTGTTCAATAAAACTGAACAAATATTTGTTTTCAGTTTTCAAAGAAATGTCAATAGTACTTGTAAAATTTATTTTATTTCTCAAAATAAGAATTTTGAATTTCAATTTGAATTTCAATTTGAATTTTCCATCATAATTTCTATATAGGAATAAAAATTACCATAATATTCTTATTTTGATAAATTTTTTCAGTATTTTTTATAATAATTTTTATAATTATTCCATTTCAAAAAAACATTTTTTCTTTTGATTGTGGAAAATTTAATTTTGTTAAAAAAATTTTTAAGTGCAGTTCGGTCAAATTAAAAAAAAAAATTATTTCCTGAATAATTTCGGGAAAATTGAAATAAAAAAAATAATTACTTCAAATAGAATGCTTCAAAAATTAAAAAAAAAGTCTTTACAAAATTGAGTAATAAAAATTATTTTCAAAAAAGCTGGTATTTTTTAAAATTCTTTTTCATGTACCTCAAAATCGACACTCAAGCATGCACAATTAGAAACTCAAAATTTTTTCCAATTAGTAGTCTTAAAAAACGAACTTTTTCCCTATATTGGAATGCAAACAAAAAATTAACTTGGGATTCGCTTTTCTAAAGAGATTCTTTTTTTTCCAAAAATTTTTTTTTTCCGGGTAAAAGAAATTTTTGTCAAGAGCCGTTTGAATTATTGTGAAAATTGCAAAACAGTAGAAATAAGAACATTAGTTTACACGAAATTTTGTTAATTTACTTTACAAGTTTACAATAATTCAAAATGCCCTTAAATAGTAAAAAAAAACCATTTTTTTTTAATTTTCTACTATTTAAATTATTCGGAAATTGTTTAAATAGTAAAAAATTGATTTTGAAAAGTAAAAAAAAAAGAGAAAAAAATTAACAAAAACTGGAATCTTGTGTTCCAGCTGAGGATTTGAGTATCACAAGTTTAAAATGGGCAGCGGCTATTCAAAGATTGGCTGCCGTCCCGTCAATAATGTGGCGATCGTCATCGACTTTGGGCAAAGGATTGAGCTTATCGCCAACAAATCCCGAGGGGTTCAGCTGTCAAGCCTGTGGCAGGGTCTATAAATTGAAGAGCAGCCTTCGAAATCATCAAAAATGGGAGTGCGGCCGACCACCGCAATTTCACTGTCCACATTGCAGTTACAAGGCGAAACAAAAAATGCACATCGCCCGTCACATGGAGCGTATGCACAAAGAAAAACTCTACAAGCAGGAACTGGTATAAGTTTTCGTCAAAAAAAAAAAAAATCCCATCACAAAATCCCTATATCATCAAAAAAAAAAAATGATAAGTCATTTATAGAAGAGCTTCGTAAATTTTACAAAAATTGAATATCAAAAAAGCGAAAAAAAATGTTTAGACATTTTTTTAAAATTAATATTCACTGCTTTCGAAATAGTTTCTTTTACTACGAGAGGTGAAGATTTTTTTTTTTAATAGATATCTTTTTTTTATTCCTATCTTTTATGAAAGATACAAAAGTTTTAGAGATTTACTCAGAAAAAAATGAATTTCCTCAATGAAAAGAAATTTTTTTCGATTATAAAGATTTTATTTTTAAAAAATTAGAAGAAATCTTATTATTTCTTTTTTTCTTTTATATTAAATTTTATTTAAAAAAAAAGAAAAAGAAATGGTAAGATTTATTTTTATTTTTTTTAACAAAATCTTTTTAATTTTTAAATCATGTTCCTACTGTTATGAACTTGCAAATGAACGAAATTTATTCATTTTTCATTCAAATAAATTTTTGTTGGACAAAAAGTTTTATTGTATAATAATTTTGCGCCACTTACAAAAAAAAATTAATTGTTAAGTTTCAAATGTTAAATTTTAAGTTTTTAATTTTCAAAATGCAATCAGTAATTTATGGAAATATTTTTTAGAAAAAATACTTCGTTCAGTTAAACGTTCAAAACTTGTGGATCATGTAAATCTTTAGCAGATATTTATAAATCTTTATAAAATCTTTATAACTTTCTTTAATTCCTTAATAATCTTTATAAATCTTTATAAATCTTTATAACTTTTTTAAAATTTCTTAAATTCTTTATAAATCTTTGTAAATTTTTATAAAATCTTTATAAATCTTTATAAATTTCTTAAAATCTTCATAAATCTTTAAGAAACTTTTATAAATTTTCAGAACATTCTTTAAATCTTTATAAATTTTTATAATTTTCTTTAAAAAAAACTTTTATAAATTTTTTAAAACTTTTATGATTTTCTAAAAAAATTTAAAAATATTTATAAATCTTTTTAAATTTTTATAAAATCTTTATAAATTTCTTAAAATCTTCATAAGTCTTTAAGAAATCTTTATAAATTTTTCTAAATTCGTTAAGGAACTTTTATAAATTTTTCAAAACCTTTATGAATTTCTCAAAATTTTTATTAATCTCTTTATAAAATCTTTATAATTCTTTATAAATCTTTGTAAATTTTTATTCAATTATCAAAAATCTTTATAAAATTTTTAATTTAGAATTTTTCAAAAATTTTCTAAAAAATGATTTCCAAAAAATACATTTCAAAAAAAAAAGAAAAATTCACTTCTCTGGGAAATGAAATTTCGAAAATTGCTGAATAGAGGGTAAAGAGTTTTTTCCAA
Source organism: Leptopilina myrica (nomen nudum) (assembly GCA_032872475.1). NCBI lineage: Eukaryota > Metazoa > Arthropoda > Insecta > Hymenoptera > Figitidae > Leptopilina > Leptopilina myrica (nomen nudum). Next base: position 14,686,863 of record CM065458.1, on the reverse strand, counting down.
AAAATCCTTTTCTCTCCCCATTTCGATATAGAAAAGTAGGAAAATAAAATAATTGTCCTCTTTTTCAATTTTTAAATATTTTAAACGCTTTTTCAATTGCTCTACAACTATATTCTTGTAGTTTATTCGAAAAAGAGAGCACAATATATTTATGTCGCAGTTACATTTTTTTTAAACATATTCTCCGCTCGGGGTAATCTTAAAAAAATCCTACCTTTTAAAAAAAGGTAGAAAAATTGTTTTTCAATTCAATAATATTGAAAATCTATAATTTTCAGCAAAAAAAAAATCAAAACTAGCCATCCCTTTGAGTAATCTCGAAAAGGGGTAAAAAAGTAATTCAAAAACTCGTTTTTGAAAATGAGAGACAAAAAAAAGTCCCCTCCCTTTTTGAAAATCTTCTCAACTCAAAATTGAAGGAGTCTAAAAATCTAAATGAAGATTCAAAAAAAATTTTTTAATTTTTCCAAATTAAATTTCGGATATCTTGATATTAAACATTAACCCTTAACTATATGTATCGTACTTCTCGGGTTATTTAAAAATAACTCACATTATTTTCTATTTTTTAAAAATTGATTAGGCTATAAAAATATTGAAGAATATATATATATATTCAAAGAAAAATAGGCACGATGAAAGAATTTATAAATAAAAAAAAATTTCGCTATACTAATTTAAGACAATGTGGAAAATTTCTATTTATTTAAATAATTGAAACTAAAAGGAATGGATCTGTGATAAATGGAACAAGAAATGAGTAGCTTTATTATGAAGAAGGATCTTACGAGTGATACTTGTTATCGTATTGTTTTTAAAAAATTAAAATTAAAATTAATAATATATCTATTAAAATATAGTTTTTATAATTAGCACAACAATTTTTTTTGTTATTTTTAAATCTTTTTTTTAATAATAAACATAAATTGAAAATTGAAGAAGAAGGAAAAAAATATCATCGTGCCTCAAAATGCAAATTTTTAATCTGCATTTTTTATTTTTTCATTAATTTCCAAGTTATATACATATATAAATATTGATTAGACATTTAAGTATTATATATTCGTATATATATGTATATGTAAAAATTAAAGATCACCCCGAGTTTTTTTTTTGTGACGCAAATAATAATTTTGAAATTCTTAGCAAAAGCTGACGACACAAAAGCTATGATGAAAGAGGTGTTTACATTGCATTGGACGTCTTGTGAATTAAAAAATTCACAAATTTAGAAATTCCGAATTGAAAAGAAAATCCGATTTTTAATAACTACTGTAGGTAATCAAATACTACCACTTAAGAAAAAGATTTTTTTCATCGATCCAAGTTGCAAACTAGGAGAATTTTATTCTGGGAATAAAAATCTTGAGAACTCCACAAGAAAGTGGTGTTTTTTTTGTGTACAAAAATATTTTCTGCAAAAACAAAAAAAATTAAGATTTAACATACGCAAGAATTACTATTACAATTTCTTTAAGAATTTTTCTCACAATTTTCATCGAGATTTTTCTTCCAGTCCAAAATTCTCAACGAAGCAAACACGAATGAATAGAGTTTAAGCATATTTTTCTACAGATTATTATAAATAGGTATTTTTATTATTTTTAAAGCTGATATAGTTAGGTTTATGTGAACAAGACATATATTAATTTTGTGATTCTCACTTCTCAGACTGTCATATATACAAGAAACGAGTGATTCCTAAATAATGCATTTAGTTATATTTTTATAATAGAGTCGAAGCTTTTTTAGTACATCGAGAAAACTATTTTATAGCAAATAAATAAACCCGAATCATTTCCATTCTAAGTCAAGAAAAACAAAAAAAGAAAGAAAGACTTGGAACAAAAGACTGTTTCACACAATTGTAGATAACAATTTTTTAATTGCAAATTTTGGATCGATGATAAACAAACTAGAAAAAGAAAAATGTTCAGAAAGCAAAAAAAAAAGTATTAATTTATAACTAGTATTCTTACTGTCGATAATTTTTTTACGCTTGAAATCGTGTACTATAGTTACAACCAAGAATCAAAATCATCAAATTTTCATTGATGATGGACTGCAAGATATTCCCTAGGGCTGTACAACAAATGTATTATATATTATTAAACTAAGTAGTCATTATAATCACAAAATACCACCGACAAATATATATTATAGAAAAATCTATTTATATATCTATCACATAAAAAATACAATAGAAAAGAAAATACTCTCCCTATGCTTCTGGACATTTTTCTCTCCCGCCAATAATTTCTATAATACACACATGACACAAACGTCCAATTTTTTTTTAATTTTTAATTTTATAGACCATATTTTTATGAAATAGAAAAAAAAACTACTCATTATAATTTTTAAGGAAAACAAAAGTCTCAGTGCGAAGATTGTTAGATTAAGAATATCTTAGTTCTACGCCATCTTGTTTTTTTTTACATTAATCATTAAGTAATAGAAAGCTTCTTTAAAATATCCTCATAGGTGAATATTCTCAATGTTTTTTTTTAATGAAGAAAAATTATATTTTAGGAGAATGAAAAAAAAAATTTCTTTTAAAAACGAATAGAAATTTATAAACAATATTATATACATATTGTTTATAGTTTAAAAAAAATGAAAATAGTAAATAGGATATCTTGAAGACAAAAAAAAACCACGTAAGTGCCTCCTGAGGCCTTAAAAAATGTCTAATTGCGGCGATTTATATAATCAAATTTATATCGCTCGATAATTATATCATCATCCAAATGGAGATTATTAGACTACTATAAGAATAGTGAATAACAAATTAGACATTTCTTCCAGTGCACCTCTTTTTCTACAGATTTTTATATAGTGAATTTTGAATTTTTTATAGGAATCTTTAAAAGAAAGTGACATTTTTTTATCGAAAAGCTTTATTAATTTTAAATAAGAAAAAAAAATGCGATGACCGAATCGAAAAAAAAATTAAAATAGAATTTCACCAAAAGGATTCTGGCAAAATGGTTCAATAGAAATTTTCAATTTCCTTAAAAATATTAGGTTCTTTATTATTTTTGCTATCTTCTAATAGATTCAACTTTTCAATAGATTTAGTTTCAGATAATAATTATTTTTATGTGACTAATGTTAATATGCATCAATTAATTTTTTATCTTTTTGAATTTCGCGCCAATTTAGTTGCCAAAAACAACCGCCTAGACGGCGTGAAAATCCTCTCACAAGCGGAATGAAGCATCGCCTATAAACTTCTTTAAAGAAATGAAAAACGAGATTCTACTAAAAAAAAATTTTTAACTAAAAATATAAAACATTTGAATAAACTATAAATAATTTTTATGAATTGATAAAAGTCTTAAAATAAAATAAAGTTATGTTTATAAAAAAATAGATCAACATATAGTTTGTAATTTCTCATTTGAATAAAATTACAGAAAATCCAGAAAATCCAGAAAATCAAATGTAGAATATTAAATATTATTATTAAATAATATTAAAATAATTAATAAAGTTATGTAAAAAAAAAGATCAACATATAAAGATTGTAATTTCTCACTTGAATAAAATTACAGAAAATCAAATGTAGAAAAAAATATTTTCTAGATTTCTTTTTCTCTAATTTTACTCTAGGTAATTATTGCCAATTATTTACTGTATATTTACTATTGTAATTTATCAGATTATTCAATTTATAACTGAAATGAAATTAATTCGTACATAATTCATTCTAATTAATCAAATTAAATTTGCTTCTCTTCGTTTGTGAGAGAATTTTCACGCCGTCTAGGCGGCTGTTTTGGAAACTAAATTGGCGCGAAATTCAAAAAAAGAAAATTTTATTTCTGAATATATTACAATATAAATTGATTAAATCTATAAAAAATAAAAAAGCACACAATATTGTCTAAATTCCCACATAATATTTTCCAGAATCGTTCTAGTAAAATTCTATTCAATATTTTTTTTACTAGAAACTAATATTTCAATTATACAACTAACAGAGATTTTAAAACATTTTATAGAATATTTATTTAAACATTCAAGACGTCTTTTGAAATACACGTGCCTTGAAAATACATTATTAAAGAATTAAACATTTAGAAAAATTATTGAAAAACATTATTAAAAAGCATTAAAAAAATTATTATTAAACATTAAAAGAATTATTAAAACATTTAAAAAAAATTATTAAAAAAATATTATTAAAAAAATATTATCAAAAAAATATTATTAAAAGAACATTATTTGATAGAGATCATTATTAAAAAAAATCATTAAAAACAACAATATTAAGAAACATTATTAAAAACTTGAGATTAGAAATTCTTTAATAGAATATAAAAAAAATACTGGAAGGAAAATGAGATATTAGATTGTAAGCAAATTGAGGTAAACCTCTAATTATTGTATCTTTTTTTTTAATTATTAATTAGTTAAAGACATTGTAGTCTGGCTTTATTGATTATGCTTATCTAGGAATCTAATTATAAAATGCGATATTGGCGGTTTAAAAAAAATTCATTTTTTTCGGTGTTGGATGATCATTAAAATATATTAGAATAATTAAATAATTGAAAAATTAATCAAAAAAAAAAAAAAACAATAATAAGTCCGGTGCGTTAATAATAAAATTTCTTTGTTTTCTTTTTCTTTTTGAAATTTTCACGACGAAAACACCAAATTTTAGATACAATATCTTTTTATCGTCGCATTTTATTTATAATATATAATAGAAAACAACATTTATGGTGATATTAAAAACTAAATTTATATAAATTGTATTCGTGAAACGAACTTTAAAAAAAAATGCGTATTAAATGAACGAGAAAACATTTATTATTTCTTCTATACAAAAAATGTGATAAAATTACATTCTGTTTTTTATTTTAACGATACATTTTTTTCAACTTTAACCGTATTTTGCGAATAATGAAAAAAAAATTTTTTAATAGAATGACGTTATTTGAAAAATTGTTTTTGAACATTTTTATTTAATAAAGTAATATTTTTCTTTCTGGACGAAAACAAATGTGAATGAAACTAAAGTTACCAATGTTTCGGTCGATGAATAAGGAATAATAAACAATAATTTCATTTTTAATTAATCGTTAATTAATAATAGTATTCATATTATTAATATTAAATTGTTAATAATTGAAGAAATAAATAATTTTTTTTTGAGAAAAAAAAATTCTGTTTTACTTCGACAAAAACTTTCGGTAACTTCAGTTTCATAAACAAGAAAAAAGAGCTCAGCTCTGAAAAAATATTTTTTCTTTCAAAACATATAAAATTGTAAAATAACTACAATTTCAAAAAAAAAATCATGTTACTAGATTATGATAAAAATGAAATTTTTGTTATGTTTAGGACTATTTTGCCCCCAAACCGAAGTTATGTTATTCGTTAATGTCGATTTAAAAAAAAAAAATTTGCTTTTTTTATTATTATATATTATTATTATTATTATTCTATACTTGTAAGGCAAGAAAAACAACGAGACACTTGTACGACAAAAAAAAACATTTCCATTTTTCACGAAAAAAGATAGCATTTAGATTATTAAAAATGTGAGAGCCTTGTATTAAGTGCCTTCAGATACAACTTAGATTTTAGGCTATAAATAAAAAAGAGGCGCTGAGTATAAGTCCATGTAAGCGATTTTTGTTTTATAGTATTGTAATGACATTTTGCCCAAATAGCTTTAGAAGTACAGAAGTATTTTTTTTTTTAATTATTAATTGTAATTCTGTTAAAGAAAACGTAAATAACGTTGTATGCGTGAAAAAAAAGGAAGAAATGGTGCAATTTTTAATTGTTTTGTCTCGGGTGATTATTGAAGTTTGATTGTTATGTTTGAGGAAAAAAAAGAATTCTTTAACAGAATAGTATTCCTCTGTACTTCTCTCTTAATTAATAATTTGTCAACGTCCATAATCTCTAATGATCTACTGCCATTTTTTATTTATTTTCTAGTGAGACTTTTTAAATACGTTTTTCCAGATGCTGTCGATTTTTAATTTTTTTTATCTTTGCTAATTTTTGTTTGTTTATCTTAACTTTTACTTTTTACTTTTAGTATTTAATTTTTACTCTTTTGACACGATTTCAATGAGTTGATTCAATCGGAAATTTTCTTTCTATTCAGTTTGAGAAAAATTCATCGCCTCATTTTAATTTAAATTCAATTTGAAGAGAATCAATTGGAATTTGAATTTAGATTGAAAAAAAATCATTTCGAATTTTAATTCAGTTTAAAGAAAATCATTTCGAATTTTAATTCAGTTTGAAGAAAATTAATTTGAATTCAATTTGAAAAAAATCAATTCGATTTTTAATTCAGTTTGAAGAAAATGAATTTGAATTCTAATTCAGTTTGAGAAAAAAAAATTAATTCCACTTGAAAGGTGAAAAATATTTCCGAATAATTTTTGTGTATTTTTAGCTTTCAGTAAATGTGTCACTTGCTCTGAAAAAAATTAAAAAACTCATTTTACATTATCTCCCTAATCTTTTTTTATACACATATATAGTACAAGTCTACGAATTTTTTCCCACTCACAAAACTTTATAGTATTATTTTAAATGTTCAAATGATAAATATTACTCAGCGCCTCATACGTAAAAGAAAAGCTTGTAATTTTACTTTTTTTTCGCCATGTATTTGCCAACGGATGACTATTTTTGTCTTTTATATTGTAATATTATATAGAAAATTATTATTAATTACGCTAAAAATAATCTTTCTACTTTATTTTGCATTTTGAACAACTTTTAACAAAGGACGACGTATTTTGTTTATGTAGAGCATAAAAAAAAATTTTTTTTTAATTGTATTCCGTCAATTTTTACAGTTTTTAAAAATTTTATTTTACTACTTCAATTTTATTTGCCTAAAAAAAAAAAAATATTGTCAAACATTAATGAGTTAAAGTACTCTTCAGAGCAATTGTTTTTGTTTCAAATACAATGTGATTGTATAGAGCTTTGTAATTCTATTTAGAGCAAAATAAAGTTTAGAAAGACAAATTTGCGGTTTTATTCATTTGCTGTTCCTTCTGTAATTTTTTATTTTATTTTTTTAAGGTTTCTGTTTTTCTGCACCTTTAAAATTGAGACAAAAAACGAATTTGTTTTTGTTTTCTTGCAGATATTAAATTCAGACAAATTTTTTTTATTAAATCAATTTATTAACTTCTAATAAATAGAATATTTTTTATTTATACATTATTATATTTTAATATCTTTAACTATTTTTTTAAGCTTCAACAATAATTCAAAACAAAATAAATTTTTTTAATTTGCAGAACTGAATAATTTGTTCTTAAAAGTCAGATAAAAGTAAATAAACACAAAGATTGATGAGTCAATTTATTTCTCAACTTTCTTTTAAAAAAATTTTTCTTTCATATTTTATTTTTTAAAAGTTTTTTTTTAATTTTAATTTTTTTTGTAGGAACGATTTTTACATTTCTTTGTACTAATTATCTTTATTTTTTGCAGGTATTGCAGTTCATATTATAATTTAAACAGTGGATGTGAACAATTGGATTGGATTCATTCAAAAGAAGATTCTTTTAGTCGAAATAAAGTTGTAAATAAGAAAAAAATTGTGAATTAACAAAATTGTCTTTTTTTAAATTTATTCGCCCTTTCCTCTGTGTTTGCAAGTCTTAAAACTCAATTAAATATCTGTCAATTCAGAATTTAAGTGAAAAAGAATGTTTAATTGACTTTTCAGAAATTTCCTGTACTACATGTCCTCATACGTTAAGTAATGTTCATTGTGTTTTTATGTTTAGAAAAATCTGTTTTTTCATAATTTGTCTTCAAAAATTTGTTTTAAAAATTTGTTCCCAAAATTTGTTCTCAAAATTCGTTTGCAAAATTTATTTCTGAAAAATGTTTACAAAATTTGTTTTACAAACTTCGTTTCCAAAATTTGTTTCCCAAAATTGTTTACAAAATTTGTTTCCGAAAATCGTTTACAAAATTTGTTTTCATAAATTGTTTCCAAAATTTGTTAACGAAATTTGTTTCTAAAAATTATTTACAAAATTTGTTTACAGAAATCGTTTACAAAATCTGTTTTCAAAATTTGTTAGAATGAAATTTGTTTTAAAAATTTTGTTAACGAAATTTCTCTTTCAAATTTGTTAAAGAAATTTCTCTTCAAAATTTGTTTTAACAACTTTCTTGTAAGTGTCAAATTGATAATAAAAGCGAATCAAATGAATGATAAAAATTTAGAACAATTTTTATTCCTTCCACATTTTTGGTATTAATTCGTAACAATTTAATACTTTTAAGTGTTCCGAAATTTGTTTTCAAAATTTGTTTCCAAAACTTGTTTAAAAAAAATTTCTTTCAAACATTTCCTTTCAAAACTATATGTTTAACAAAAATTTCTTTCCAAAATTTCTTTTCAAAACATTATTATTCCCTTAAATTCCAAAACTAATGAAAAATTGTGCTTTCTATTTCAGGTTTCAAAATATATCGACAGTATTCATCGGATCAAAAATCGGATGACTTTAAATGGCGAACATTCATTGCAAATGAAAATCCCGAGGCGAACAGACGATTTTTCTGCGACAGCTGCGGCAAGGGCTACAAATGGAAGGAGTCACTTTTTAAACATCAGAGAATTGAATGTGGAAAAATGCCACAATTCACTTGTGACGTTTGCTACAGTCGCTTTATGCACAAACACCATTTAATTAAACATCAGTCGGCGAAACATCATATGACACCCGTATCGACACACCCAAAATTATCCCATTCGACTCCTAAAAAAGTTCAATATTGACTGAATTAATAAGCGCAAAATTATTTTTTAATATACATATAAATATATACCCAAAATATGATCATTTGACATGATCATCTAGATTTATTTGAAATTTCAAATGTTTATTCAGAACAAACTACTCAAATGACTATTAAATCAAATTTTTATTTTTTTCAAATCATTTAAATATTTTCATGTTAAAAAATTTATTTCAATGACTTTATTTAGAAAAATTTCTTTATAACAATAGGAAGTTAGGAAAATTCCAATTGTTTCTAAAACAATAGTTTTGTAGTTAACAAATGTTAACAAAATATTATTTTTTTGATTATTAAAATGAATTCGGAAATTTAATTTACATTATCATTTTTTTAAATAAAAAAATTACTCCATGACTTTAAATTACAAAATTTTATTAATAGTCATACGAAGAAGTTTGAAAAAAATCTTCCAAATCTTTCTAGAGCAATAAATTAAATTGATGAATTTATTTTATGAAATCTACTAAAAAAGTTCAATATTGACTGAATTAATGAGCGCAAAATTATTTTTTAATATACATATAAATATATACCTAAAATATGATCATTTGACATGATCATCTAGATTTATTTGAAATTTGAAATGTTTATTTAGAAGAAACTACTCAAATGACTCTTAAATCAAATTTTTTATTTTTTCATATTTTGTTTTTTCCTTCATATTTTTATTTTTTCAAATAATAAAAATTCTTTTCAGTTTTATTTTTTTCAAATCATTTAAATATTTTCATGTTTAAAAATTTATTTCAATGACTTTATTTAGAAAAATTTGTTTATTAACAATAGGAAGTTAGGAAAATTCCAATTGATTCTAAAACAATAGTTTTGTAGTTAACAAATGTTAACAAAATATTATTTTTTTGATTATTAAAAGGAATTAGGAAATTTAATCTACATTATCATTTTTTTTTAATAAAAAAATTACTCCATTCCATGACTTTAAATTACAAAATTTTATTAATAGTGATACGAAGAAGTTTGAAAAAAATTTTCCAAATCTTTCTAGAGCAATAAATTAAATTGACGAATTTAGTTTATGAAATGTACGAAACAAGATTTATAATCAGATTGTAAAATAAAAATTGAATACTAAATCCATTTAAAAGATTTATTTCTACAATTTTCCTCTTTGTCTTAAAAATATATTTAATCTGTTACAGATTTCTTTTCATCAACCGAAGATTCTGAATAAATTATTCTTTTTTTCAGAGAGTGACTTTTTCTCCCAATAAAATTCTTCTTTTGATATTAAATTTCTTCTAAAATGAATTTCTTAATTATTGACAACTTTTAATTAATTTTAATTTATTTTAATTAACCCTCAATTAACTTTTAGTTATTTTCTAATTACTGTTAATTAATCTAATTAACTTTTTATTAATTTTTCATTAAATAACATTTTTATTGTCCAAATATATATATATTCTTTTATTTTACTGAAATTTAGTTGTTTTACTGAATTAGTAGTTGTTTATTATTAAGGTGGTTTTCTTTTTATCACTGAAAACTTGAGTTGTATAAAATTTTTTAAAGATATTTTTTGCTAAAAATTTTGAAAATAAAAAAACATTTGCTTTCAGCTCAACTACTACCATTTTTGTATCCACTCAGTCAACAAAAATATCCTTTCATCTGCCCACTTTGTGGGAAGGGCTACTCATGGAAAGTTTCTTTAAGCCGACATATCCGTGAAGAATGTCATAAAGAACCACAACACACTTGTGAAATATGTGGAAGAAAATTCAAACAAAAATCAAGCTTCAAGCGTCACTTAAGTACAATTCATCCCGATCAGAATAAATTTTAAAGTTTAACATTTCGCCTCGATGGAAAATTAATTTTTGCTTTTCAATTTCTTTTTCTGACTTTCATCATTTGCAATTTATTTCGATAGCATTTTTTTAAATTTTAGAATATTTTTCGATTTAGTAGAACGATTGAAAAAAATTATTTTCTAGATTAAAAAAAAAAAAATAAACGAAATAAATTTCTACATATTTTTTATTTAGTAAATTTACGAATGAATAAAATTATTTTCCCAATATTTCTTCATTAAAATAAAATAAACGAAATAAATTTCTAAACGAAAATTTCTAAAAATTTTTTATTTACTTTTACAAGTCAAAATTTCTTTTCTAAATTTTTTTTTATATTTAATTTACGAAGAAAAGAAATATTGACTTTTCAAATATTTCTTATTTAGAAAAATTTTACAAGTGGAAAAAATAATTGTCTAAATATTATTTTTGGCAAACTTACGAGAACAGTATACAATTATTTTCGAATTTCTTCCTCTGTTTAGAAAATTTACGAGTTAAAAAATTGTTAGTCAAAAGTAAAATAAATAAATAAAATAAAAATTTGTTAATGAAAATAAAAAGTAAAAAAGTAGATAATGAAAGTCAGAAAAAAATAACAACACTTTAATGAGTTCTTTTAATAATATCGACGTTTGCTCAACTCTGAAGATTAAAGAAGACTTCTTGGTAATTTAGTTAAAATTAGCTTTAATTTAGTTAAAAATAGCTTTAATTTAGTGAAAAATAAAATTTTCTTTGATTTTGTTTTTGTATATTTGTCATTGTTAAAGTTTTCTCATAGAGATACGAAAAGAAAGGACGTGAGATTGTAGGAAATGGTGAAAGCGTCAGATCGGTAAAAAAGAGTCAGTGTTCCTAACGTCCCCTCTTTTGTCCTTGTTTCTTAGCGCATGCGCGTGAAGAGAAACAACTGCGCCTGCGCCACTATTTTCCACCAATAGGAGGGACGCAAGCGCAGTTACTTTTCGCGACGCACATGCGCTCTGAAACAAAGACAACCAAGGGGACTTTAAGAACAGTAACTGTCTCTTATTTATATCGTTTTTTTTTACTTTTTATCGTATTTTATTTTTATCATATTTTATTTTTATCGTTCTGACGCTTCCATCACTTTCGCACAGCGTCACGAGACCCCTATTTTAATATCTCTATGAGTTTTCCATGTGCCTTAAAAATGTACCTTATAGAATAAAAATAAACTTAATTTATGACTTAGTTTAAATTTCCAGTTAGATACAAAATCAAAATTGTTAATTTGTTAACTTACTAGCACATTGTATTACTACTTAAATGTTTAGAAATAAATTTCTTTTTTGCTAATTGTATATTTTTATTTAAATAAACATATTTTATTTCTTATATTTTTACAATGCTTTCTTTAACTGGGCTTGCCAACATCATCATTTTGAAGAGCGAAGACATCACCAGAAGACAAAATAAAATTTCCACTAAATAACCACTGAAAATAGTTATCAATTTTTTTTTTTAATTTCTATTATCTTTCCATATATCATTGGCTTATTCATCATAAAAAATTTAAAATGTTCGGTTTCTAAATATTTTTCACTACAATTTCAATTTAGAGAAATTTTTCAATTTTACTTTGAAAAAAAAAACCCAACAGTTGTAAGAGAAAAAATAACCGATGGTTTTTTAGAAAAATATTGCATGTTTTTTTTTACATAACAAAAATGAATTTTTTTTTAAACAAATAAAATTTGTTTGGTAATTTTTTTTTCTTGCGTGATTAATATAAATGTTGCGATAATTCGAAATCAGTATTTTGCGAATTTTTTTGAAATGCAAATTTTACTAAAATCATAATAATGTAAATGTCGAGAAGAAGAAAAGGAGGTTAATGAAAATTTTACTAATTGGATTTTTTTTTTCTTATTTTCAGATCGCTACGTGTGTCACGTGTGTGGTAAATCTTACAAGTGGAAAGGAACGTACCATGTTCATTTAAAATTTGAATGCGGCGTTGAGCCTAAATTTAATTGCGCTATTTGTCAAAGAAAATTTCGTCACAAGCATCATTTGAAGGAACACTTGAGAAACAAGCATCGATGCAATTCACACGATATAAATAGTTTATTAAGTCGATATGCCAAATAATTTTAGGCTCATTTTTTGTTCCCCCTTAAAAAGAAACATTTAAATGGAAAATTTAAAAGAAACATTTAAAAGAAACATTTTAAAGTAACATTTAAAAGAAACATTTAAAAGAAACATTTTAAAGTAACATTTAAAAGAAACATTTTAAAGTAACATTTAAAAGAAACATTTAAAAGAAACATTTAAATGGAACATTTCAAAGAAACATTTAAAAGAAACATTTAAAAGAAACATTTAAAAGAAACATTTAAAAGGAACATTTAAAAGAAACATTTAAAAAAAAATTTAGAAGAAACATTTAAAAGAAACTACATTTTAAAAAATCTTCTCTTCAAATCAAAAAGAAAAATTGATCTTATGCCAAAAAATCACTATATCATAAATGCACTAAAACTGTTTAAAATTTGTTTAATGTCGCGTTCTCGTTTTTTGTTTGTTAAAATTGTGAAGTTAAATTTTTACATTCTTCTCCTAATGAGATTGCGTTTGATTTTTTATTATAACGAAACATTTTTATTGCCAATAAATAAAATTATTTATGTACAGTAAATTAATTTTTTATTCTATCAGCAATCCTAGTTCAACTGACCTTAGATTTATAAAAATGTTCGTCTATAATTTTGTTTCAAATGTTGTTTTCTTTTCTTTCATTCTACAATCAACTGTCATTTTTGTGTTATTTCTGTTTACGTTCACGAAAACAAAAAAAATTAACATCTTCTTGTACCTAAAGGACGCATAGAGAAAAAAAAATCCGTAAGTAAATTTGCCTCTAAAATAAAATTTCCAAAATCTTCCTCAATGTTTTGTCAAAATTAAAAAATTTAAACGACAATTGAAGCAACAAAAGGAAATTTTCTTAATGTTTGGATAATTTTCTCTTTTTAGAAAAACTGTGGATATGCTCACGATGTGGTAAATCTTACAAACTACGAACTTCACTGAATCAACATCTTCGTTTGGATTGTGGGAAAATGCCCTCATACATTTGTACCTTATGTGGCAGGAAATTTCAACGAAAACATCATTTACAATCTCACGCCAAACGTAGACATTCCATAATAATTTACAATAATTCTAGTTTGACAAATTTTTCTGCATAAAACAAAAAAGCAGAAAATAGAGAATTAAAAAGTGTATGATATCATATAATAGTGCAACGAATAAAGTATACTTATTCACCAGCAAAAATGTTCATACAAACATTTTTACATTTACTATTTATCCCCAATTATAAATATCAATAAAATCTTATATTTACTTTCTCCTAATCTTAAAGATTTGAAAATATATTTTCTTGAAAGATAATAATATTTTAATTATCTCTTCGATAATAAAAAAAAAATTCTTTCTCTCTCAGCAAGTTTCTGTTCATTTCTTTCTCTCACTACATTTCACCCGAAACTGATTCGAAAATAATTTTCCAATTTCAGAATTTCCAATGGCAAATTTATTCCCACCACAAGATATAAATGATTCATCGTCGAAGGATGCATCGTGGAATTTCTCTGAGATTTCACAGGAAAGATCTTCGTACAAGCATCCATCGCAAAATTGGATACAAATGAGTGGCGGGAGTTCAGATAAAAAATTTTCTTGCTCTCGATGTGGAAAAATTTATAAAGCCACAACATCGCTCAGTCGTCATATACGCTTAGAATGCGGTGTTTTGGGCAGTGAAGTCTGTCCCCTGTGTAATAGACGTTTTAAACACAAATTTGTCCTAAATTCGCATATTTTGGCTTGTCAACGCAGATTTCACAATAATGTTAGAAAGGACTGATAAATATACAAATATTCGCAAAAAATTTTAATTTTAATGATTTTAGTTTTAAATTCGTGTATTTTTGTCGGCGAAATTATTGAAATTATTGAAGATTATAGTAATATAAGAAAATTTGTAAAATTGAGCCGCGTGGTGAAGAAAGGTGCCTGAGAAAATTTTTTTAGGTTATGTTTGTTGTATTCTACTTTAAATATATTTACCCACTACCTGAAATATATTCAATTTACAATTAAATTTTTTACTTTATTAAATTATTCATTCATTAAATTAATAATTTTCAATTCAAAAGAAATTAAATACAACAAAATTGTATAAAAATTATTTTTTCTTTCAGAAATAGAAATAAAAAGAAGACAAACATAACCTAAAAATACCTTCTTCGCGACGGGGCGAATTTCATTTTTACGTATATATGTATTCAAAACAGTATTATATATTTTACATAATAATTACGAAGAAATTTAATTTGTAACTAATGTTAATTTTTTTTAATGAAATATACATTTTAGAATAAGACATTGATTTATTTAATTATTTGGTAGAGCAAATTTTGTGTTATGCTTCAATATTATACATTTAGTCCCTTCTCAACGTTCGAATGATCAAAAGTCACGTATTAAAAACAAAATGTTTTTTTATATTTTAATATGGTGTTGAAAAATTTTTTTTATTTACTAATTTTATTACTTTATTGGAATTATTAAATATTAATGCATTAATAATATTAATTTGCTAATTCATGATTTTATTAATGTTATTAATTTGTTAATTACTTAATTTTTTTATTTTCTCAGCGACAATAAAATTAAGTAACACTTAATAATAAAGTAACAAAATGTTTATAAATATGGTTTTTAATTTTTACAACGTGAAGTAATTTTTATTTTAAATTTCAATATTAGGAAAAATATTTCGTTCATTTTGAAGGTTAAGAATTTTTTGAACGTGAAATTTACTGCACTTCAAAAACAAGTGTCTTGATAAATCTCTTAAATAGACGCTGAGAAACTTATAAATTAATTTTCTAGTAAAGAAGTGATTGATTTCCTCATTTTAAACGTAAATGAAAAATTACAAGGCGTTGGAAATTTAAAAATGCGTTAGTTCGATAGAAAGAGACAGAGTACTCTTAACGTCCCATCTTCTGTCTTTGTTTTTAGCGCATGCGCGTCACGAAAAGCAACTGAGTTTGCGCCACTTTCTCATTTGCGTCACTGTAATTCTCTCATTGGCAGAAAAAACGCGCGCTTATTTAAAAAGCTTAAGCATTTAAGTATTTGAATATTAAAAGAGAAACAATTAAAAATTTATTACTCAAATTAATTTTTTTTCCCGTCGAGATTAATTTTATTAAATTATTTTTCGCCTAATATTTCGTTGGAATAAGATTAAAATAATAATAATACAATTAATTTTTTTTTTCAATTATTATTTTACAGATAGTGAAGAAAATAAATTAAATATTAACTTTAAACAAATTGAGTAAAATTAACGTCCAAATTCGAATTTGGAAAGTAATATTACTAAACATAAGCATTTAATTTCAGGAATAAAAATTATTTTTGTTTTTGATGACAATTTTTTATAATAAAAAAAGTATTTCAAATACCCCTCTTTGTTTCTTAATTGTTATAAATAAATTAATAAATTTTACGTATTTCTAAGAAAAGTAACTAAAATGTAAACAAACTAAATAAATTTTATTTACTGTTTGGTTAATTCAAAAATTAACCGAAAGTATTGAATGCTAATTATTTTAAATGTCATTGGTAGAAAATCGTGGCGCAGGCGCAACCGTCGCGCATGCGTCGTTAGAGAGAGAAAGAAGAGGGGCCGTTACGTGCACTCTGCCTCTTTCTATCGACCTGACGCTTAAAATTCCTGCACGTGTCTTGAACGAAAACCCTCGTTTTTCCAGTGCAGAGAACAAATATCAAAAGAAATAAAAACTCTGTAAAACATAAATCTTTTTCGTTATGTACATTTATTTGTAACATTTAGTAGTGTTTTAAATTTGTTTTTTCTCTGTAAATTAATTACTACATATATTAAACATGTATTCTAATGCATCTATTTTCACAAAAAATAGTCTCCTAATGTTTCATACAAATTTTCGTAAAAATTGTTTCGCAAAAAAAAAGAAAGAAAATTGCAAATAAAACAAAAATTAACACAAATGAATTTATGTTGTAGATATTTGGGAAGCTCCCTTGGCAGATCCTCTACAAATAACACCGGTGGAAAAAAATCCCAATCAATCACAAACATTCACATGTAATCGTTGCGGTCGAATGTATTCACAACTAAAGAGTCTTCGACGTCACGTCTTTCATTGTGGAAGAATTTTGAGTCAAGCAATTTTAAGCACTGGCGATGTTCACTATGTCGATGAGAATGGCGACGAGAGACAATTCCTCTGTCCCTATTGCAGTAAAGCCTATCGTTGGAAAAAAGGCCTTAAAGTCCATCAAGAACGTTGTCCAATAAAATTGGCACACGAAAATCCCCAAGGACAAAATGCCAAAGCACCAGCGGCAAAAAAGAAAGAAGAAGTACGTCCATCAACGTCCGATGTGCCAATTCCAGCAATTGTCGTCAAAGAAAAATGCCTCGATCGTTATCAATGTATATTGTGTGGAAAAAGTTATAATTGGCTCAAGAATTTGCGACGTCATCATAAAATGTGTCGGAAGAAGGTCATCAGTAAACGTTGGAAGGAGTGTAAAGTGATGCTGGAGCCAATGCGACAGGAAAATCAGGGAACTGGCCATTGCCAAAAGTTTAAGTGCGAAATTTGTCAAAAGGAATTTAAATGGTTGAATAATTTGAAGGAGCACAAGAAAAATTGCAAACCACGTGATCAAGAAGAAAATGAATGGATTGATACTGAAACTTTGTCAGATGATCAGGACACGAAGTTGGAAATTGAAGACGAAATTATCGACATCATGTAAATTCGAAGATATAGTAAAAAAAGGAAACATGTAAATCAGAGTTAAAAACTTAGTCTATATTAATTAATCACGTATTTTACTGCTGTAAATTAAATATTTTATCCACTAATCACAATAATATAGTGATTTTTAACCATATTGTTTATAATGTAAGCTATATAAATGTATTTGTACAACAGAAATTAGTTTCTAAACATATATTATTAATATAAAAACATTCCATACGTCGTCATCGATGCTGAGTGTCAAAAAATATTTCTTTTCAAACCGAAAAGAAATTTTTTTCTAACTTCTCAAGTTATCAAAAAAAATTTTAACTCCCTAGAAAAACAAAAACGAATGTTTTCTTTATTTTTCCAGAGAGTTAAACAAAATTGTCTCTAAAAAATAATAATTTAATAAATCAAATAATAATAATAAATAATTATTTAATTTTAATCATAATAATTTTCGACGCTAATATCAGAGTTGAAATCCAAGTAAAAAAATGTAAAATTTTACTAAACGATTCAAGAGAATTTCTACATTAATTCTAGTGAATCAGGTTCATACAAATTGTACAAATTTTAATGTGTGAAAATCGTTATCTAAGTAATAAAATAAATAATATAAATTCCAGTAATAAATAAATCGGAAACAATTTTTATCAGTGGGTAAAATTAGAAGAAAAAAAAATCTAGGAAATAGTAGACTATATTTTTATTATACTATTTTTATTTTTTATTTATTTCCAAAAATTTCCCGACTTTTGTCTTCTCTAATTCTGTCCTCTAAAAAACTGAATACAAAAATTTGTTTACAATCTATTTATTATTCATATTTATAGTATTATTCGTTTTCATTAACTATTTCTTCTTCGTTTTAAGCAATTTTAGTGGCGATGGTTTTAATTCCGCTTGCGAGAGAATTTTCATGCCCTCTAGGCGGTGATTTCGAGAATACTATTGGCGCGAAATTCAAAAAAAACGAAAAATTCGATTGTATACGAAAGTTTGGAATTTTTTTTTTATGACTAGGATATGATTGAAATATGTGAATATTAGAGTTAATATTATAAAAAAATTTGTCACTAGAAATATGATTTTATTTATCACTTGACTTTATTTAAAACCAATGTAAACTTAGCCTTTTAAGTTTTTTAAATTAAGTTTTAAACAATTGACGGTGTTATTTCGTTTACAAACTAACGAATTACGAACATAGATAATAGATCTTTTACAATAATCAATATTGTCCGTTTAATCAAGTAATGCATAATTTAATAAAAATTGAATTGAATAAATAAAATAAATAAAAAGAAGAAAACGTCGTCTTTTTTCAAAAAAAAATCAAAAACAATTTTTAATTTTAAAAAAGTGTAACAAAATTTGAATTTCTTCAAAAAAAAAATGAAAGAGCAAAAAACATTCAAAAATCGACTCCTATTTTTGAAATTGGTCTGTTCCTTTTTTTTGTTTATTAACACAACGAAAACTGAAAAACGATCGAATTTAATAAAAAAAAAATTGCATGTGAAATTGTTTGCACGAGTAATATATATATACCAATAATAATAATATTAATTATAATTTAATTTATTTTTCTTGCAAATTTTCTATTTAAATAATAAAAATGTAATATGTATACTGATACTGATAAAATAAATTTTTTCCTCTTCAGAATGGTTCAAGGGAAACGAATACCAGAGGAATAAATACTTTCCAGTATCAACGTTAAACTATGAGGAACAACAAACATTTGAGACGAATTATGAGCAGAATTCATTTAAATGCTTCAATTGTGGCCATTCTTATACACTGTTGCATAACTTACGGCGACATCAATTGAAATGCGGCAATAAAGAACCAAATTTTAATTGTCAAATTTGTCAGAAAAAATTTTTCAGATCCGACTGCCTCAGGATTCATCAAAGGACGATTCACAATTTTTACGAAAGAGAACGAAAACGACTGCATTGATTGTCTGCTTTTTTTTGCACTCAAATTTTTAAATTTGAGTTTCACAAAAAAAAATTAATTTCGGATTATTTTTTTGTAAGAAATATATTTATAAGTTATAATCGAGAGGAAATTTTATTTTAAACTAAATGTAATTTATTTGTGTTAAATAAAAGAATATTTGACTCAGAGCCAAACAGGAAATTTAAAAGAAATTAATTAAGTTTATTTGAAGCAAATTCTTTTTTTTTGAACCAAATGAAATTTATTTAGAAGTGATTAAGTTTATTTAAAAGTAATTAAGTTTATTTGTACTAAAAAATTTTTTGTTGAACCAAATAAAATTTATTTCAAAGAAATTTAATTTATTGGAACCAAATCAAATTTTTTTTTAACCGAATCAAATTTCTTTGAACTAAATAAAATATTGTTTTTAATAAAAAAAACAAATTTGAAAGAAATTAATCACATTTATTTGAACCTAATAATTTTTTTTAATCAAAGCAAATTTATTTTAAACTAAATGAACTAAAAAAATCTAAACTAAATTAACTTTATTTTAGACAAAATTTATTTTCAAGCGAAAAAATATGTTTTGAAGTAAATCAAATTTTCTTCAACCAAATAAATTTGTTTTCAAGTAAATCACATTTTTTTCAACCAAAGCAAATTTTTTGCAACAAAATAAATTTGTTTAAAAGTACCTAATTAAGTTTATTTCTACTAAATATATTTTTTTGATCCAAATTAAAATTTATTTTGAACCAAATGAAATTCATTCTAAAGAAATTTAATTTATTCGAACAAAATCAAATTTTTTTTTAACCAAATCAAATTTCTTTGAACTAAATCAAATTTTGTTTTTAATAAAAATAAACAAATTTGAAAGAAATTAATTACATTTATTTGAACCAAATAATTTTTTTTTCATCAAAGCAAATTTATTTTAAACTAAATAAACTAAACTAAAAAACTGAATTAAATTTATTTCAGACAAAATTTCTTTTCAAGCAAAAATATTTGTTTTGAAGTAAATCAAATTTTCTTCAACCAAATAAATTTGTTTTCAAATAAATCAAATTTTTTGAAACAAAACAAATTTGTTTAAAAGTAATTAAGTTTATTTCTACTAAATATATTTTTTGGAACCAAATAAAAATTTATTTTGAACCAAATAATTTTTTTTTCATCAAAGCAAATTTATTTTAAACTAAATTAATTAAACTAAATTAAATTTATTTCAGACAAATAGAATTTTATTTCAAGCAAAAAAATTTGTTTTGAAGTAAATCAAATTTTTTTCAACCAAATAAATTTGTTTTCAGGTAAATTAACTTTTTTTCAACCAAATAAATTTGTTTTCAAGCAAATCAAATTTTTTTCAACCAAATGAATTTGTTTTCAAGTAAATCAAATTTTTTTCAACCAAATAAATTTGTTTTCAGGTAAATTAACTTTTTTTCAACCAAATAAATTTTTTTTTTAAGTAAATCAAATTTTTTTCAACCAAATAAATTTTTTTTCAAGTAAATCAAATTTTTTTCAACCAAATAAATTTTTTTTTTAAGTAAATCAAATTTATTTGAACGTACTAAATGTTTCTAGAACCAAATCAGACTTTTCTAAACCAAATAAATTTTTTTTTGAACCAAATAAAAAGTCCAGTTGGTTCTGAGTAAAATATATCTTTTTCCTGTGAGGAAATTCGAGAGTTGCAAAATTACATTTTACCTAATTCCGGAATTTAATTTAAGAAAAAAATATTTTTTATAAAAACTATATTATTTATAATTATTGTATTGCAATTGTAAATGTAAAATTTTGTTTTCTTCTAATTGTAAAATATACTGAATTCATTTTTTGGAGCGTCGAAATATTTTCCAGTATTAAATTAAACCTTCATAGTGCTTAATTTTACATTTATGTAGAAATTATAAGAAAACATTAAATATAGAATAAGAAAAAATATTTGTAAATAAATACGAAAATTGTTATTAAAACTGTATTATAAAAACAAATTTCCACATATTTTCTCTCTATATTTTACCTTCTAACAAACGTAGCTTTTATATTTTCTAGACACTTTTATAGACACCCTTGAATTTTTTTTTTAAATTTGCAATAAATTTTTCCCCATAATTTAATAGTCTTTGTTAGTTTTTGTAAGAATATAATAACAGTAAAAAAAATTTAATCTTTCTCGACTGACTGTTCTCAATTTTTCTTGTTTCAGATATATCGCAGTTCGCCTGGGTCGAGATTGATCCTCTTGACTCGTTGAGTGAATTGGTAAGAAAAATTATTTAAAAATTAATTCACATTGATTCTCACATTGATCGCCAGTGAAAATTACAAAGAGAAAAAAGAATGAGAGAAAAATTACGTTTTTCCTAAAAAACAAAAACAAAATTGAATATAAAAATGGACTTGCAGATAAAAAGTACACCAGGTGGCATTGAACTAATACAGGAATATAACGAGACAAATGGTCTGTCAGCGATAAATCGTAGGAAATTAGTAAATATTGCTGTCGATTCAATGGTGGCGAGATATGGATATTTTCCCACTTCCGAACAAAAAGTTATTTGCGCCAAGGAAATTGTCAAGTGCTTTCCAAAATTAAAGGATCCAGGTTCTGCTGAAGGATATGTATGAGAAAAAAAATTTTTAAATAAAAGAAAATATTAATTATATAATAATTTATAATTTATATAATTTTTGAGTGATTCACATTTTCAGGAAATATTCTTCGATCCTGAGACGAGAAGTGGTTATATATCCTGGAGATTAAAGACAATAAATCGTAAGCGAAAAGGTGAGCGAAGAAGAATTCATTACATGAAATCAAATGCAAGAGGAGAGACAGTGACGCAAAATTTGCTGGAATTAAATAACGAGGATCCACTTATGGAACAAGTGTCACTGGAAGATTGGCAGAGAATTGAATTTTTAAAAGGTGCATGTCCAATTGCTCAAAAGCAGGAAATTCTCGCTGCAATGAGAGCAACATTCACACTGAGATGCTCGTACAGAAGACAAATTTTAGAAAACTTCCCTCGCTTTGCCGATATTCCTTATTTGGTGAGCGGAATTATTCAACTCTCTCTCTCTCTCTCTCTGTCTCCACTCTAAATTTAAATTCGCAAAATGCTGCGGGAAATTTTAATCAATTTATTCCGTGGGCGATATTTTTTCTTTTTTTTTTGATACGTGAAATATTACTGATACAAATTTAGAGAGTAAATTAATTTAGAATTGAAAAAATAGATTTAACAGCGATTAAACAAATTTAAAATTGAACAAATAAATTGAAAATTGGTTAATATGACTTTAAAATCGATTAAACATATTTAAAATTGATTAAACAAAATTGAAATTAAATAAATAAATTTAAAATTGATTGAACAAAATTGAAATTAAATAAATAAATTTAAAATTGATTAATAACTTTAAAATTGAATAAACAAATTTAGAATCGATTTAGCAAATTTAAAATTGAATAAATAAATTGAAAATTGGTTAATAGCTTCAAAATCGATTAAATAGATTTAAAATTAAGTAAACAAATTGAAAATTAGTTTATAACTTTAAAATTGAATAAATAAATTTACAATTGCTTGAACAATTTTAAAATTAAAGAAATAAATATAAAATTGGTTAATAAATTTAAAATTGATTAAACAAATTTCAAATTAAATAAATAAATTAAAAAATGGTTTATAACTTTAAATTTGAATAAATAAATTCAAAATTGGTTAATAACTTTAAAATCGATTAAACAAATTTCAAATTAAATAAATAAATTAAAAATTGGTTTATAACTTTAAAATTGAATAAATATATTTAAAATTGATTAAAAACTTTAAAATTGAATAAATAAATTGAAAATTGATTAATAACTTTAAAATCGATTAAACAAATTTCAAATTAAATAAATAAATTGAAAATTAGTTTATAAATTTAAATTTGAATAAATAAATTGAAAATTGATTAATAACTTCAAAATCGATTAAACAAATTTAATATTGAATAAATAAATTGAAAATTAGTTAATAGCTTCAAAATCGATTAAACAAATTTAAAATTAAGTAAACAAATAGAAAATTCGTTGATAACTTTAAAATTGAATAAATATATTTAAAATTGATTAAACAAATTTAAAATTCAATAAATAAATTGAAAATTTGTTAATAAATTTAAAATTGATTAAACAAATTTAATATTGAATAAATAAATTTAAAATTGATTAATAGCTTCAAAATCGATTAAACAAATTTAATATTAAATAAATAAATTGATAATTTGTTTATAGCTTTAAAATTGAATAAATATATTTAAAATTGATTAAACAAATTTAAAATTGAATAAATAAATTGAAAATTTGTTAATAACTTTAAAATTAAATAAATAAATTAAAAGTCGTTTAAATAAATTTAAAATTGATTAATAACTTTAAAATCGATTAAACAAATTTCAAATCAAATAAATAAATTAAAAAATGGTTTATAACTTTAAATTTGAATAAATAAAATAAAGATTGATTAAACAAATTTGAAATTGAACAAATAAACTTAAAATTGGTTTATAACTTTAAAATTGAATAAATATATTTAAAATTGATTAAACAAATTTAAAATTGAATAAACAAATTAAAAATTGAATAAATAATTTGAAAATTTGTTAATAGCTTTAAAATTGAATAAATAAATTGAAAATTGGTTATTAGCTTCAAAATCGATTAAACAAATTTAAAATTAGTTTATAACTTTAAAACTGAATAAATGAATTTAAAATTGCATCATTCGAATGTTGCCCGTGTATTCTAAATAAATAAATAAATAAATTGCTTAAACAATTTTAAAATTAAAGAAATAAATATAAAATTGCATAATTACCAAAAATTAAATATATAAATTTAAAATCGATTAATAAATTAGAAAATTACTTTAACAAATACTTTTTGCATTTTTTCAGATAAATTTCGAATTTTCCCTCATGTTTCCCGAGACGATTTGTCGACCAATGAATACGGATTTAATTTTCAAAGCCGCTGAAATTCTGTTACCTCGAAACAGCAATATAAAAACGAACAAAGAAACAGGTTTGTTGCTCTTTTTCAAAAAAACAAAAATTACTTCGGAATTTTAATTTTCAATAATTAATTATTATAAAATCCAAAAAAAAAGTATTTACATGTTTGTTATTAATTATTATATTAATTTGCCTAATAATTATAATATTCAAGAATCGAACAAAATTCTTTTGAAAATTATTTTTCTCGCAGAGTGTAAATTTTAAATTACAAATAATTATATGTTACTGTATTCAAAAAAAAATCTTTAATTTACAAACTTATTTAACAGAATGGGACACAGTGACAAGGGCTTATATAACTCTGATGAAATTAATGCCACCATCGACAAAAGCTAGAAAAAAAGTCGAACAAGAAATAATTCATACAGACAAGCTCGTCACATTTGAAGAGGTAGGAAAACAAATTAAATTCTGTAGTTATTAATTCAAAAATTATTTTTAACATCCTTGTGTTTTTCGAAAAGATTAAAACCGTAAATTGTGTTTGAATCGAAATATTCTAAAAATATTCTATTTTTCGTTGTAAATCATATTTTTGGTGACTTTAAAAATTCGGAATTATTTCTAAAATAAATAAAGTTTGAATTAAATTGCAATTTGATGTAAATAAACATTTGGTTTAATTTTAGTCGTTTTAACCAAATTTCAAACAAATCCCCCAAAAAGAATTTTTAAAAAATAATTGTAATTAAATTAAAATTTAATTATCGAAAAATTATAAATTCTTTTATTTTTTTCCCCAAAAAGAATAAAAAAAAATTAATTGTAATTAAATTAAAATTTAATTATCGAAAAATTATTATCGATTCTTTTATTCTTTTTGGGGGACTTGTTTAAAATTTGGTCGAAACGACTAAAATTGAACCAAATATTTATTTAAATCAAATTATTATTATCAAATTGTTATACTATTTAATTATCTTAAAATTTTATTATTTTAATTACATTTTATCACAATTAAAATTAAAACCCTAAATTACAGGTTAGAACAACTTTGGACGAAATTCCAATTAGAAATCAGCATCCTCATCTTATTGCACTTGGAAGGAACAGGGATTCCATAACTTCTTACTACATAGCCATTAAAGGAAAAATGCTCTCAACAAATGCGATAAATTTTCATGAGGCCTTTGATCAACTATTCAAAAGTCACTTTGTCTTTTACACAAGATTCGAAGAGACTCTATCAACATTTTACCAATTTGTTCAATCATTCTATTACGGAATCAATACGGGAGTTCAATTTACTCCTCGAATGAGAGAAATACGATCCTACTTGTCCCAAGAAAATTGAATTACAACTTTTTTTTTCCCTTCTACTTAAATAAATTAGTGGCGTGAATGTTTTCTTTATATAGTTCACTTATCTTTTTCACTCTCCTGCGTGAAGTGTATTTTTTACTTTTTAAAAAAAAAGTGATCAATTGAAATTCAATTAAATGTGTAAAATTGAAAATTAAATTAATTAAAATTTCTGTTAACGATATTAATTCTTAGTGTAATTTAAATGATAGATAAATTATTCATTATATTATAATTGGTATATGTAAAAAGATAATATATACATGTAAGTGTGTTTAAGGAAATAAATCATGTAAATTATATCCTGAATTTTCAAAATAAAAACCCAAAAGAGTGTTGGTGAAAAGAATTTTTAAATTAGTTGATAAAAAGAAAAATATTTCTTGTCGTAAATTATTAATTATTAACTGAAGAACTCTAGTATTAGTCCAACGAACTATTTTTTCTAATTTGAACGTCAAATACTTGAATAAAATTAATCCAGACGGGGAAAAAAAATTACGGAAATAAAAAATATCAATTTTGAGAGAGAGAGAGAGAGAGAGATATTTTGTAAATTGTTTTTCTTTGTATAAACGTATTAAAGGTGTTTAAATAAAAGCGGGATTTTTTCCACCAATAGGAGAGTGGCGCAGGCGCAGTTTCTTCTAGATGATGGTCAATGACGATTAGAAGCAACTGCGCTTGCGCCACTATTAGCGCGCATGCGCTTAAAGACAAAGACCACAAAGGGGACGTTAGATCACTACCTGTCTCTTTCTATCGACCTGATACTCTCAAATTTCTGTGAATATGAACAAAAATTTCCATTAAATTCCATTAAATTAATTTTCCATAACTTTGTGCCTATTCAGAATTAGAAATTAAGATCAATATTGTTTGAAAAAGTAACAATTGAAATTTTTGTGTACAAAATAATTTTCTAAAACAGAAATAATCAAGTTTGCCTTCATTTCACAATATTCGAAGCACCTGTAAATATATATATGATTGAAAATAATAAACAAAATATATATATTTATAATATAGTTTGTAAAAAAATATATAGAAATTTATAATATAGTTTGTAAAAAATATACACAAAAACAAATTTGAATACAAGAAACAGTAAATATTTTCGAATTACCTTCCAATAAAGTGACTTACAAGTAAAATAATTTCTGTTTTAGGTGCATTATATCCTGGTATTGAATTATCGCCACGAAAAGTGAGATCGAAATATTATCCAGCGGCATATGACGACGATCAGAGTAACACTTTCAAATGTGAAGTCTGCGGAAAACGCTATTCAAGATTGGACAATTTAAAGAGACATCAAAGTCTCGAATGTGACAAAGTTCGAAAATATTCATGTTGCGTTTGTTACAAGACATTTTTCAGACGTTACGTGTTGAAGAATCATATTTCTGCCAAACATCCGGAATATAGAACGGATTAATAAGAAACAAAACGCCTCTTCTATTATTATTATTATTTTATTATTATTATTATTATTATTATTATTATTAATACTATTATTATTATTTAATAACGAAATTCAAAAAGTTAAATTCCGAAAATTTCTAAGAACTAGTTTTGTAATTTATAAAACTACAATAACAAACTCGGTATAAAAAATTCTACATGTTAAAAATGATTGGTTTTCTACATCTTACTAATAAATTAGAAAAAAATTTAGTAGTAAAATTTACTAATTCAAATTTAGAGGGTAAATTAAATTTTTCGTCTTGTAAGCAATTAATATTTTATTTACATATAATTTTTGCTGTAACTATATTTAGCAAATAATTTATTTATTTACCTAAGAAAATATTATAGTAAATGGTTGGAATAATAAATAAATTCGAAAATCAGGTCCAAAAATATTAAATCGTTTTTCAATATTATAAAATGTATTATATAGTGACGTTAAGTTCAGATAAAAATATTGTTTAATTAGAAATGAGAAAAAAATTTATTAAAAGTTTATAAATTTATTTCTAGGGGAAATTATAATTTAATTACTATAAATTTTAATTTATGTTAGTCTATAAAAAATCGACTGTCATAAGATGAACGTTTTCATGATTATTATTATTATTATTATTATTATTATTATTATTATTATTATTTTTATTATTTTTATTATTCTTATTCTTATTATTTTAATTTTTAATATTATTATTATTATTACACGGAAAAAAATATTTACCTCGTACAACTATAAATTTTACTATATTAACGAAATTTTTAGCTACTCTTTTTCGTTCAAAGCCGGAAGGCAATAAGCAATTACTATTATTTTACATGAAAGTTTATATTGTTCTTTATTCACGCAATAAAATATAGAAAATTAATTTGTATTTATGCTTAAAATTAGAATAAATAAATTTTCCGTATATATAGTGGTAGTAATTTTTAATTTTCCAATAATAATTTTCAATTGATTATATATACTTTCTGAAGGACCTTTCCATTTTGACTTTAATTTTTACTTAGTTCTAATACGATTATTTTAAATAGAAAAAAATTTTTTAAATATGTAATTTAATAATTTATTTCAAAGCAAAAAACTTTCTAAAAATAAATTAAATTAAATTAAAAAATGAAATCAAATTAAGTTAAATTTGTTAATTCATCTAATTCTTCAATTGATCTTTATTTATTTTTTACTTTATTAATTTTATTGTTTTATTTATTATTTTCAGTCTTATTCCTTTTTTTTAAAGAATTTTATTAATAAATTATTAATTAATTAATAAATTAATAAATTAATTCAAATTAATAAATAAATTAATAAATTTTATTAATAATTAATAATGAATATATTAGTAATTAATTCATTCATTATTAATTATTAATTCTATTAATTTTTATATTGTTCTTATGTTTTAGATCTACGAAAAGGATATTCACTAATTTTATTAAAAAAGACAAGAGATAATGTTCTAAAAAAAATTCTAGACATTTTCGATTTATAAACAAAAAAAGTTCTGCATTTCCAAAATTAGAATTTCGAAAAATTTTCTTTCAATAATTATTTGACTTTCCTGTATTTAGTTCTCTTTTTTATTATTTACTGTTCCAATTCAATATTTAGTCCCTACATTTCAAAATAACCTCCGGCTTTTAAAAATTCTATACAGCAATTTTTTTTTCTAAATTAAGTTTTCACAATAATTTCTATTAATTTCTGTCTTTCTTTTTTTTTTGTTTTAGATGTAGGAGAAGGTCCACCATTTTTTTGCAGAAGATGTGGCAGACAATATTCACATAAAAGCACACTAAAGAGGCACATAAACTTCGAATGTAATGTTTCACGAAAATTTGAATGCGGCTTTTGTAAAAAAAGATTTAAACACGGTCATCACTTGAACGAACATCAAAGTCTGCATTTACGTTATTAAAAATATCGTTATTTTTCTGTAAATAATTCCAAAAAAAGAAAATCCAGAAATATTGTATTTAGTTTTTAATTAAAAATATTATCTATGTACAGTGCAATCGTTTTAGTTTAAAAAAAAAATATATAAATTTGTCAAAGTCTCACTTTATTTTTTTAAAATATAAATACAATTTTACCGATTTTTACACTATTGACAATTTTTATATAGACATTTATTTTAGTTTTCGAATTTACAATTTACTTTGTATGTTAAAATAAAAATGTGACAGATTTGTCTAATGTTTAATTAATTATGATTGTTTTTATTTCCTCGAGACATTTTTTTATAATATATTTTGAAATTTTTGATGAATAATAATAATAATGTAAAAACTAGTCAGGAATTGAATATTTGATGCCGATTAATTTCTGGGGATGTAAAAGTATGTGCTTAAAAAAAATTGTTTGTTCGTGTTTTTTTGTGACTTTTTTCCATTATTTTCTTCTTTTTTTTCTAAAAAAATTTCTCTCCTATTTTATTAATATTTGCAATTTTTTTTATTATGTTTTAGATCTAATGCAAGGCGACGGTCCACCATTTATGTGCATGACATGTGGAAAATCGTATTCGCATAAAGGAAATTTAAGGAGGCATTTAAACTTCGAATGCAATGTTCTACCAAAATTCCAGTGTCGTTTGTGTAATAAGCGATTTAAGCGTCGTCATCATTTATTAGAGCATCAAAGAGTGCATTTTTCTGTTAAATATCCATTTGGATATTAATAATAAAAATAATACAAAAATATCTCACGTATACTGACACTGTGTGTTTATATATAATAGAGAAAGATTTTTTTTTTTTTTGAAGGGAAACAATTTTTCTTTTGTGAAGGCAAAATTTTTTCTTGTCAAGAATATATGTATACTAATTTTTATTAATCACACGAATACACTTTATTTTGAAATAAAAAAGGGCGATTGTAACTAATAATTGTTGAATTAACTTATTTTATTTTCTGTCTTTATCTTAGTGTTTATTCAATTTTCAGGGAATTTCTTTTGTGTATTATAAAATAATATTATGTACTTGCTAGAAAAAAAAATGCATTATTTTTCATTGATTATTGAAATTAAAATTTAATTTATACTTTTGCAGATAACCTGAGTGACTATATATCATCCGATTGTCTTTATGCGTATGGCAATCATTTTCTTCATAGACTGGATAAATTCTATCCTAGGAAGGCGAAAAAGAAAGCGTAAGTGTGATTTTTTTTACTGCACACGAAGAAAGAATAAATTTTATTGTAATTTTTATTTTACCCCCGAAGGAAAAAAGTAATTTTTATTCACTAAAGTAGAGCATAGTCTTTGGGGTTTGTAATTTAAATAATTTTTATTTTTATTAATTTAAATAATGAATTCATTTTAATTTCATTACTAATAAGCAGTTAATTGATAATAATTTAATTACTCTCTAAGTCCGATTAAGTTAAAATTAACGTTTCGTTGGTAAAATATCGATAAAAACGTGAAAATGTTAAAAAGAGTCGGTGTACGTAACAGCCCCTCTTCTCTAGTGACGCATGCGCAGAAATGTCAACGACCGTTGCCAGAAGCAACTGCGCCTGCGCCACAATCAGCGCGCATGCGCTGAGAGACGAAGACAAAAGAGGGGACACGTTACATTACTAGCTGTCTTTTTATGACTAAAAATTCGAGAGTAACTAAAATTTAGTAACTAAAAGAATTAAAATAAATTAAAATAAAAAAAAATCCAAGAAAATAAATTAAAATAAAAGAACTACAATAAAAAATAATTAAAATTCATAATCAAAATAGTGACAAATTTTCTCGAACTTTTTGTCACTATTTTCATTTTGCTCCACTTTAATAAAATATAGAATCTAGAAAAATATAAAGAAAAAACAGTAAATAATAAATTAAAATTCTTAAATCTGTTTCAGTAGAAGAGTACGAGGTCGATGTAAATTTTGCTACATGACATTGAGAGACGAAAAAAGCATTGGCTATGCACAGAGTAAAGCAGCTCGTGTTTCCACAATTTGCATCTCGTGTCCTGACAAACCATATCTTTGCCTCAAATGCTTCGATGGTTATCACTCCCGTCTCTATATCAACTACGGTCAATTTAGTTAAAAAAAAGAAAATTACATCTTCCTGATATTTTGTAAAAACCAAAACAAACAAAAAATAGAAAATAAAATTTCTTTCAATAAAATTACAACAAGATTTGTTTATTCCTTTTTTCAATTTATATGTTTAGGAAAAATGTATTTTATTTTTAAATAAAAATTAAGTTTTCCCCCCTCCTCAAAAAAAAAAAAATCTTTTCTTCTAATACGAAATTTTTATTTTCTTTTTTTTTTTTTAGTTCGACTTGGACCACAATTGCTTAGAAATTTTTCTGAAGTTGATCTGATTTCAATAACTGGTGAGAGTAATCAACATCATCCGGAAGTTCTTATGGGCATTGACGATCAAGAATATTATCGAGGTAATGCAAAAAAGGTTGTGAAAATTCTAAGAAGAATTTTTGAAAAATTTTAAGATGTAATTTTGAAACAAAAACTTGTTCCTTTGTCCAAAAATATTTTTAAATTGTTTGAAAATATATATTATTCCTCAGTAACTGAAACTGAAATAATTCGTTATTTATTTTTTTGTTTCAGATAAGAAAGAATCGGAGAAAAAATGTAAAAACGATATTCCAAGTCCTGGTGTAATGGGTAAGTTTAAAATGTTTGAAATTTCAAAAAAAAAAAAATTTCTTTTTAATGAATGGGAAAAATTTCTTTTTCATTTTCGGTAAAATTTGAATATTTCTTTATGTTTCTTGAAAATATTTAATTTTTTTTTGTTTCCAAATTCATCAATTTCATCAAAATTTAATTTGAAAATAAATAATAAAAACAAAATTTTTTTAAAAATTATTAAATTAATAAATAAATATAATTTTTTTTAATTTCTAAAAATTGTAATAAATAATGTTTTAGACAACTTTGCAAGTGTAACGAATAATAATCAATTTTAAATCCATCAAAGGATAATATTTAGGACTAAATAAATATAATATTTATAATATTTATTTAATAATATTCATTATTTATAATATTTATTTAATAATATTCTATATTTATAATACTTATTTAATATTTAGGACTGTATATTTCCTACATGAAATTAATTTAGTTTAGAAAATTTAATTTTTAAACTATTTTTTATTTTTCCATTAGGGATTAGGGAGAAAAAAATGTTTTATCTTAAGTTAAATACAAAATTAAATCCAAAATTTAAAGAAAATTTTTCCTTCATAAATCGAAATTCAGCTTTATAAATCCTCTCTTTTTTTGTGGTTGGAAAAATAAATAATAATAATAATAAAGAAATTCTCCCTTTTTTCAGACTATTTCAAAAAAATACTTAATTTATTTACAATTATACATTATGAGATTAAAAAAATCGATGACAAATTGGAGGGACCTGAGAGATTACAAACGGGACAGTCAATTCCAATAATTCATCAGCCTTCCCACGTGCAACAAATGTCTTCACAAATGCAACAAATGTCTTCGCAAATGCAACCCTTACCACCCATGCAACCTCAAGTTGTGCTTAATGATAATGATTTTCCAATTTTCATACAATTTCTTCCCATGAACGATATCGAAAGTATTAACCACTTTGAGATGTTAATTGCAACAAATGCCGAAGCCGTTGTTCAATTTGTAAGTCTACATTTTTCTTGAAACATAAAAAAAATTTATTTTTTAATTGTCAACATTTTTTTTTAAATTAAATAGAATTCTGACACTTTTTTCGATGTTTTCGTAAATTAAAATGTCTCCAATTTTGAATTTTCAAGTGTACGAAATTTATTAACGTTCTAAAATTTTTATTCTATTTAAACAATATTGCTTTATGAAAAAGTTCCTTTTACATATTTTAAAGTTTACAATTTTTCTCTAAATTATCATTATTAATTCAAAAGCATTATTTATTTAACATTTTTAATTTTTTTTTGTATTTTAACACCAAAATGAATTAAAATAATAATCTGCCAAAACTTTAGTCCATCGTGCATTAAAATAATATGTTAAAAAACTATTTTTTCAAAATATTTTAAAAATAATTTGTTTCTGAGTTAGTCAGAATTTTTCTTTAAGAAAAATAATTATAAAACAGATTTATTTAATTTAAGCTTTTTAGTCCATCAAGAATTGAAATATGTTAAAAAATTATTTTTTCAAAATGTTTTAAAAATAATTTGTTTCTCAATTAGTTAGAATTTTTTTCTTTAAGAAAAATAATTAAAAAGAAGATTAATTTAATTTTTTTGTTTTAATTTAAGCTTTTTAGTCCATCAAGAATTAAGATATGTTAAAAAATTATTTTTTCAAAATGTTTTAAGTATAATTTGTTTCTCATTTAGACGGAATTTTTTCTTAAAGAAAAATAATTGAAAAAACAAATTAATTACATTTTTTTGTCTTAAGCTGCAACGCTTTTTGAAACCTTGTTTAATTTTAATTGAGTGAATTCCAATTAAATTGAATTGATCTTAATTTCAATTTTAATAAAATTGAATATATTTCTTATAATTCAAAGTTTTTTATTTCTATTTTATTTTTACCTTAGTGAAATTTACAACGTTTATAATTAACGATTTAGAAGAGATTTAGAAAAAAATAATTCTGTTCTAATTGCAATAAATTTTATTCAAAAAAAGATGTTTTACATAATTTTCTGATCGATATTTTTCGAAAAATATTTCTTTTTTGAATTTTCCCACCGAATCGTTGATTCTAAATTTTTTAAACTTGTAAAAAAACAAATTTGATAAATTTTTAGAGAAGAATGCTGACTCACATGGGAGGGCGTTCAGTAAAAGAAAATATTCATCGGGCCCTAAAAAAAATGTTCACAAATTCCTGTGCCTTGCAATGCTCCTGGAAAGGTCGCAAAAATAATATCAAGGTGTCTGATTTAGGCTTCGTACAAGTTATGAAAGGTAAAAATAAAAGTTATTATTTAAAAAAATATTAATCGCTCAAGATTTTTTCATTTTTACCATACAAAAATCAAATACGATTTACAAACTTAAAAAAAAATTATATTTTTATAATATTATTTTTATATTTTTATTTTTCTACAAGTTAATTCTATTTTTACTATTTATAAATATTTTATTTTTATTTCATTTCAATTTTAATTAATTCTAAAATAAATAAATCAATGACTAAATTCCTTCGCTGAAAGTAAACATTATTTTTTTACAAATAAAAGTTTAAATTTAATTTCGTTAATTTTTAATTGAATTGAATTTAATTTTTGCAGACACATTTTGCACTGGCTTTCCAGGCATGACTGAAGTTGAATTTCAAAACATTGGTTCCGAATGGTTCAGATTTGCCAGACAACGACTCATCCGAGAAGAATCTAAACTCAATAGATCGCTAAGCTTGAAATATGAACAAAATAATTAAAAATAATTTTTTTTTTAAATAAAAACAATTTTTGTTTTAAATAAAATATTTTTTCTTAATCTAGAACTTATTTAAAGAAAAAAAATAGACACTGGGAAAAAATTTACTCATGTTTGTTCAGTGCATTAAATATTATTCTAGAAGCGAAAAAAATTGCATAAAAGTGCATAATTTTTATATACGATTTGAAGGAGCTCACTTCAATATGTTATTTGTCTTATTCAAAAAATTTGAAATTAAAAAAAAATTAACAATTTACTTATAATTATTATTATCAATTATATTGGTTTTTATGGTTTTATTTTACTTTTTAAATTATTCATACTCATTCTATAATATAAGTTTAGAATGTATTTAAAAATTGTTTTCACGTTAAATTCACGTAATTTCGAAGTTGATCACATTGCATAATATTGTAAGGAGGTTTTTTTTTTGTTAAAATAATGATAATAATGTACGTTTGATGAAAAATATGAATAAAATTAATAATTATAAAGTGCGTCGTAATTTTTAATTTATGGAAATTTATCCTCGGGGGGCGTTCAAAAAATACTGACTCTTTCCGGAGGGAGAGATTTCGAAAAGCGTTCATTAATTAATTTAGTAATTAAATTTTTTTAAGGAAATTAAATTATTAATTAAATTTTTTAATTAAATCAAATTATTAATTAATTTTTTTTATTGAATAAAATTATTATTTAAATTGTTGAATTAAATGAATGAAAATTAGCGTTACTTATTTTTTGAATGAACCCCAAAGTAGCCTTCATTCGAAACTATGTCACTAACTCTAGAAAAATCTTTCTTTTGGCAAAAAATTAATTTAATGAAAAAATTAACAATTACACAATTTAATTTTCATTCCATCACTAATGAAAACAATTTTCTTGTTTTAGGTGCAATATCTAAATTTCTTTTCGAAGACCACGGTGCAACTATACAGGACGAGAATTTATTATTCCTGTACGATATTGATGGCAATATTAGTAATTTTAGAAACAGTTGTGATATGTATTTGAAAAAATTCCCCTGCCCAAAGTGTAGTAGTGTTTTCAAATTAAAAGGCTGCTTAACGAGACATTTAAAATACGAGTGCCAACAAGCTCCGAGATTTGCCTGTCCTTTCTGTGAATTTCGTACGAAAAAAACGTCCCACGCCTATGAACACGTTAGACGAAGACATCCGAACGAACAAGTCTTTATTATCGATCTCACTGCTGATCCGCAAAAAAATATTCGTCAACCTTAAAAAAAAAAAAAAAAAATTGGGGCAAAAAATCTTCTATTTATCGTAGAGATGATTTGTAAAAAAAGATATTCTTATTTTTTAGAAAGAGAAAAAGAAATTATTGCAGTCTGTATTTCTGAATTTTTAATTTATTGAGCTATGAAATTTGTCTTGGCTGTTGTAAAAAGAAATAAAATACGTAAATCTATATTGAACGAGTTGTTTTTCTTCAAGGAGTTTAACAAAATCGATCTATATTCCAAAAACGAAGGTTTGAGTATCGAAAACGTTTCTCAGAGTGTGTAACGGCCCCTCTTCTTTCTCTCTCTAGCGACGCATGCGCGAGCGTCACTTTTTTCCACCAATACGAGTGGCGCATGCGCAGTTACTCCGCGCATGCGCCCCTAGAGAAGGAAACCAAAGGAACGTTACCCACTCTATCAGCAAGAAATCATCAAATTTATTTTTTAACATTTATTTTTACACAATTTCCAACTCTGCATTGCGTCTCGTTCTATTTGTTGTCTACATTTTTTTTTTGTTTCCAATCTTTTCCTATATTCACATATTTCTTTTCCCAAATTAACTATAAATTAATATTCTTTTCTTCCGTTTCAGAAGACTATAATGTCGTGCAACAACAAAATTCAACGGACATTTGTTCCTACTGTGGAAAGATATTTAATAGAAGAGGTTCCTTTGCGACGCATTTGCGAAAATACTGTTACTGGTATCCTCACTCTGAATCGTATGGAAAGCAAAGGGCATTCAGTTGCAATATTTGTGGCGCGAGTTTCTCTCTTAAATACAATTTGAGTGTTCACCAAAAAGACGATTGTAGCACAATTCACAGATGTGACGTGTGTGGAATGACTTTTCAGAAAAAGCGAAGTCTCGCCAAGCACAATAAGGCGTCAATGTCGTGTCAAAGAAACTTGAGTCGACAATTTATTGACAATTTGAAATAAATTTGTACTATATTTGAACTGTTATATATTGTGTAGTCATCTAATTACTAAATAATAATCAAGTATTGCTGATTTAATTCATTTCATTATTCATTAATAAATTTTAGATCATTTAATTAATCATTTAGTTCGTTTAATTAATAATTTAATTCATTTCATTAATAATTTAGTTCATAGTTTAACAAGTTCCGATTAAATAGAAATTTCTAAAAGAATAGCTTTTGGAGAAGCGTGTAAAGAACCTATCTCTAAATTGCTGCATGTGGGATTAAAAAATTTTTTTTCTACATTAAAAATACTATTTTCTGTGTTACAGGTAATGCGTTAGGCTCGTACTTTACCACAGAGTCGCAGGATTTTTTTCAAAACGTTACAGAACAAGAGGAATATGGTGCATCCGATTTTGTTGGGAATAACAAATATGATTGTTGTTATTGTTCGAAAATATTTGGAAGTTACGGTGGTTTGTCGCGACATCAAAAGAATACGTGTCTTTTTAATCCCAATTCAAGGACGAAAGTTCAAAAAATAAAACTACACGTCTGCTACAATTGCGGTTCGAGTTACAGTCATAAGACGAGATTAAACTACCACATCAAGCACGACTGTAATCAAATTCATAAATGCGAAAATTGCGGTCTCATTTATTCCGATACTAATGGATTGAGAAGACACGTGAATAATAGTGCCTGTGGACGAAAATAAAGTTGCTACGAATTTTTTTCTTTTGTACATAATAAGGTCTGCAATAAAATAAGTGATGTAACGTCCCCACTTGTATGTCTCTCTCTAGAAGCGCATGCGCAGTGTTATCGGAAGGAACTGCGCATGCGCTATGCCTTTCCCTATTGGCGCGCTTATTTAAATCTACGCTAATATAAAAACAATATTGTAAGTAATTTTTCTTAGGTCATTATTAATGTTTCGAATTAATTTTGGTTTCAGATGTCGAGGGGACATTTTTCACTCAATACATGCCAATGAGTGTAAAATCATCGTTCGCTAAACACGCTTCGAATCAAGGGGGTACAATTTTAAAACACGTGAAATGCCTCTACTGTCATCAATATTTCACCGAAGAATGTTTCCTAATACAACACGAGAAATATCATTGTTTTCAGAATCCACAATCCGTAATGTTTGGAAAAAAGCAAAGCTACGTTTGCAATGTCTGTAATGCAAAGTATTCGTACAAACAAAATCTCACCTATCATCAAAGACACGATTGTGGAAAAATTCACAAGTGCAATAATTGTCAGCTAGTTTTTAAACGAACGACCAGTCTTCGTTCTCATCTGAAAAATTGTATTGAACACTATAATTATTAAAATATAGAAAATTGGAATTTCAAGTATTTTCTCCTTCGTTAATTTTGCCTCTATGTTTTTTACCTTCGCTTCGAGACGAGCATGAATAATTTTTTTTTTTAACCGAATTCCTGATCTATTTATTTGGTGATTATTTTTTTGTGTTTCAGAATACACGAATTTGTGGGAAGAATTGCATGGCACAAGGGAGGAAAATCGATTTTTAACGAGTCAATCGCAAAATGTGGATTATACATACGAACAACAGTCAATGATGTTGGGAACACATAAGTGCAATTTTTGTCAAAGATCCTTTAAACGTGAGAGTGACACGATAAAGCATCAGAAATTTCAATGCGCCTTAAATCCGAATTGTGAAAATAAATTTAAGGCTTTCAGTAAATTTTTCGTTTGCGACTCGTGTGGAGCGAGTTACAGTCATGTTTATAATTTGCGCGCTCACAAAAAGTACGATTGCGGACGAATTCATTCGTGTGAAAAGTGTGGCAATACTTTTTCAGAACTACGCAATTTGAAGCGTCATTTGTCGAATGTAAATTGTGTACCGTCAATGGCACATCAGTTTCCTCCAATGTTACAGTAGCCTTGAATTTGTTAAATCGGTTTTTATGGGGATTTATTACTGTCCTAGGGGAATAAGGATCACTTTCTTGCCCTAGGGAAATAATGATCTATCAGTTAACTAAAAAAATACTTGTAAATACTAATGTAAAGAGTGACGAATAAAAAAAATACCCGTTACAAAAATCCAATCTCGACCAACAACAAATTTTATAAAAACAAAAAAATTGTGAGTTAGGTTCACTATTATTTCATTTTTGCATGGTAATTCTATTTTTTTCTCTTTCGTTTCGTACGTTTTTTTTTCTCTCTCAAACAAACTTTTTTCCTTCATCAAAAAAAAAACCCCCCAAATTCAACTAACATATGGAACTTTACATTGTTTCAGGAAATATGAATACATCATTTCAAAATTTGGATCCGGCATTTTCGCATTACGACACATCGGGACTTGAAACACTAGAATTGAGATTGTTTTCGTGTTCGTTTTGTAAAAAATCTTTCACCCAACAACGCTACCAGACTCGACATGAACTCCATCAATGTCTGATGAATCCGCAAAGTATGAAAATGAAAGAGCGAAAATTTCACACTTGCAGTGCTTGCGGAACGTCTTACACGCAAAGGAAGAGCTTGAATTTTCACATTCGCCATGACTGTAACACAATTCACAAATGTGAAAAATGTGGAGCAACATTTATGCAATATTCCTCATTGAAAGCACATTTAAATGGCAACTGCAGTAATGTTTTATATTAAGGAAAACCGACATTGTAATTAGATTTCTGTGTGTAATGAACTTATATTTAATAAATCGTTTCTAAATATTATTTTACAGATAAATAATTTGCTAATATTTTTAGGTAACATTTTACCAATTGTCTGTGAAGTGCTTTCGAGAAAGGTAGCTACGAAGCAGACGAATTTTAGGTTATAATTTCCGATTTATTTGGATTATAATGATTTTTTTAATCATTAATTTTAATGATTTTCTAATTCTCCGAATTTGAAAACATTTGGGTAAACTAAACACGAAGTCTCGAATATCAATAATTCGCAATAGTATTTCTGTATTTTTGCCCAAAAATCAAAAACATAACCTAAAAATCGTCTGCTTCCTTATTGCTATAGCTACCTTTCCACCAAGCGCTCAATTATTTTCATGTCCATTTTTCAAATACCAAAACTCTTTGCAAATAATATAATTGATGAGTTATTTAAAACTTTTGTTTCAGAGTACAAATTTTCCTCGAGGATATTGGAGAAGAAATTCCTAACCGAAGAAAACGAGGGACTTAAGTCACTAT
Source organism: Leptopilina myrica (nomen nudum) (assembly GCA_032872475.1). Classification (NCBI taxonomy): domain Eukaryota; kingdom Metazoa; phylum Arthropoda; class Insecta; order Hymenoptera; family Figitidae; genus Leptopilina; species Leptopilina myrica (nomen nudum). Next base: position 14,646,774 of record CM065458.1, on the reverse strand, counting down.
TAAAGTGTTATTACTGTTCGAAATTGTTTAAAAGTGTAAATAGTCGAGATCATCATATGTATGTTTGTTATGCAAAATCGGTGGATGCAGGAAAGCCAATAACTTATCCTTGTGAGCAGTGCAATGCCACTTATACGAGTAAGGGACGCTTGAATCAACATCTTCGCTATGATTGTGGACGAAGTCACATTTGTAAATTTTGTAATCGCAATTTCTCCGAGAGCAGTAGTTTAAAAAGACATTTACGCGCTGGAATTTGTACAAACTTATATTTACAGTTGTAGAAATAAACTTTCTTATTTATTTATTAGTCGTGATAACTTTTAAAAGTAATGTGAAAATTATTTATACTTTTTTTGAAATTTTATCTAAAGGGCAAAATTCAAAACGAAAGTTTCAATATGACGGAGGGAACAATATCTTCTGTTTTAGAAATTGAATATTAGAAAATTGTGAGAGAGAGAGAGAGAGGGCAAAAAAGTAGTGACGCCGGGGAAAAAAGAATCGCGCAGGCGCGTCAGCGACTTAGCGACTGTTTTCTACTCGCTTTCCTATTGGTGGAAAATGCCGCACATATTTGAAATATTTTAACGTAAAAAAATGTCGACAAAAAGAAAAACCATCAATTTGAGAGATTAATATTTTTGAAATTTGTTTTCTTTTATTATTTAAATCTGTAATATTTAATAATTAAGATTTAAATATTTAATATTCAATAATTAATATTCAAATATTTAATATTTAATAATTAAGTTTTAAATATTCAAGCACTTTAAATAAGCGCGGGGTTTCTTCCACCAATGAGAAAGTGGCGCAGGCGCAGTCGCTTGTGGTAAATTAATTCCTAATTTTTTCGTCCGCCATATTGAATCCACCATTTTGGATTTTTCAATTCCGACTTTAGATAAGCGAAAAAAAACCTAAAAACTCTCAGATACGTAAAGTGTGATTGAAATCGAATAGGTGCAAATAATTCAGGCTTTAAAGGGTTTAAAAAAAAGTATAATTCTCTGAATTTGAAATGATTATGTTAATCATGCTAATTTAACATCGTATTGAAAACAAAATAAATTTCCGTATTTTTTTAACACAGTAACAAGAATCACAGTAATTTTTTTCATTTATTATTATAAACTTAAAAAATCTTTTTTGTTAAACATTTTTTATTAAGAAAAAAAAAATATTAGATAAAATAAGGAATTTTATTTTCCAAAAAAAGGGACTCAGTTAAAAAAAGTTAATTTACAAAATAATTAAAAGATAACGCATAACATTTATTTAACTTATTTTACGTTTTCTCATAACTACAGCTCTTTAAAAAAAAAATTTTTTTGTTAAAAATTTTCTATTAAGAAAAAAAAATTTTTTTCTTTAATCGTCGTAAGGAAAAAAATTTCTAATTTACAGAAAAAAGACATTTTTTTGTAAGTTTTTCTGAAAGATTAAGGGGAAAATTTTTTTGACCTCAAATTTCGTAGGGGGTTTTAATAATATTTAAGGGAATGGTAAAAGAAAAAAAGGGACTAACTGTGATTACTGCAGTAAAAAATTAATTTCAGTTAAAAAAAATCACTCAAACTTAAACTAATTTTACGAAAGTTTATTGTAAAATACAAAATATACGTAAATTAAAAATATTCTCTTGGCAGAAAATAATTTTTAAACATTAGAAAATTGTTCTTGAATCAAGAATAATTATAGATAGAAAAAAAGAAAAAAAATTAGATTGAAAAAAAAACGTTCTTGATGTGATATATTCTTTGATATTATATTGAGAATATATTTGAGATTATCTGTAAAATACTGTAATATTATTTCTCAACGATTTATTAATTATATGTACTTTAGGCGATAATATTGCAAATTATTATCACCTGAAGATTGTAATGTATTAAACATGCTTTTTCAATGTAATAAACCTTTTAAGAAATTGAAAATTTGTAATTAATTGATTATAATCATGATCAATTTAAAAATAAGTGAATTTTAGAATATATAATCTTAAAAGTAGAAGTAGAAAATAAAAAAAAATATTTTAAAATAATGATTTACTAAATACTAATAAAACTTGTAATAATTATAATATAGTTTAAAGTGCAAAAAATAAGTTCTTCCCCCTTCACTCACTTATTTCTTGTTTTTTTCCATTTTTATAAATAAAAATATTTTTTCTTTTGTTATAGATTTAGAAGAAACACATAGATTATCAGTGAAAACATTGGAAACACTGCAACTTCCCATGTTCGTTAGTGCCGGTATTACTGACTTTGCAGCTCCTTCTACGTCCACGGACGATTTATCTGTCTTTACCGAAAATCACATTTTTGCCAGGGTACGTTTTTTGATAATTATTATTGCAGAATTTATCACAAAGGCAAGTGTCTTCTAAATGTAAAAAAATAAAAAAAAGTTACCAATGCGGTACTATAGTATTTAAATTTAAAATAATTATTACTCTCCACCTGCGAACGCCAAGGTCGCCGCTAGATGGAAGCTGAGTCACTTCTTGGAATTTCAACAGCCACCTAGTGCCGACCTTGGCGTTCTCAAGTGGTAAATTAAAAACATTTTTGTAGAGAATAAAAACTTTTCCCCCAAAAAATTTTTCCACGTTTTTACAGTGGAAAAATAAATGTTATTGCAAGAATGAGTAAAAAAATTAATTTCCCTATTTTTCTTTCCCTCAGGCGAGCAAAATTGAAAATTGTTTCCCCCTGTCATGGCCGGAAGATATTCAATTGGTCATCAATGAGGGATCGAAACCCGATGACAAAATGAGAAATGAAATTATAAGAAAAATTGTGAGACGCATGGAGGACAATGGTTTAATGCAAGATGCCGATTATTACGACGTCGCTCAACGAGCGTTAAAAAAATTCCCCATATTAGAATTGAGAACTGCTGCTGGAGTTGTAAGTATATTATCTCATTGCTTAATAATAAAAATACAATAATTATTATTTTTTTGCAAATCATTTTTTGCAATTAATCGAAATTTACAATTTTTCCTAACTTAATGTTTAAAATTTCATTTTTCCAGGAAACGTTAGTTAGTCAAATGAAGAGATGCTCTAAGAATCATGTTCACTACCTGAAACTGCAGAGGAGAAAAATGTCCGCCGAAGATACACCAGCAAAATGTCATGAGAAAATTATAAAAATGATGAATCAAGAAATTTCAAAGCAAATGCCTTCGATAAATGTTTTGAAAAATCTTCTTGTTCGTTGTCGAAAAAAGAGACAAGAGGACGCTAAGAGATCGTCGTCAATTGAAATGCATTTACGGGACTATCCGGCTCTCAAATTGCAACCATTGGTAAGTGAATTGTTTTTTAATCTTTATATAAAAAAAAATTTTCAATAAATAGGTAAATAAATTATTAATAATAATATTTAAATTTTTTATTTGAAAATTTTCCAAAATATTAAATATATTAATTAAAATAAATATATTTTTTAATGAAAACTTTTATTTAAATTTATTCAAACTTATATTAGGAATTTGTTATTTAAATTTTTTTCAACTTATTAGAAATTTAAACTAATTTATAAAGAGAAAATACAAGAAGAAACTTAACATCTCTCAAAAGAATTTATAATTAAATCTGAAACAAAAGATATTTTAATCATTTTATTCGAATATGCGAGACTTTCAAGTGAAACAGAATTTACGCATGAAAAAATTGTAGGTTATGTTTAGCAAACACCTTGCTTCGTTTACGATTAATTTTCAATTATTTCAAGTCAAAAACAATTTTTATTGACTATTTTACATACTGAATAATTAATGAAAATTGTCTTCGACTTTAAGTAATTAAAAATTAGTCACTAATTAATTAAAAACATTCTAAACATAACCTATAAGTTTCCTGTCGCGAACACACCCGTTCACTAAAAAACATTACATATAAATAATTAAAATAAAAAATAATTTTTCCTATCCTCTGTCGTAGTTGAAAATTCCTTCTTCATATAAATTCACTTGATTCAATTCTTGAAATTAAATAATATTTACAAAAAAAACTAAAGGAAGCAAAATTGTCGCGATCACGTGACCTAACAGTCCTATGCGTCCCAGGGACTTCCCTGGATTATTCGTAAAAATATCTGCTCGCGCGCATGTGGAAAAAAATATGATTTCATTAATGGCGGACTGAATAAAATGTAAACAAACGATCAAACTTTTTTTTTCTTTTCTCTCTTATCTTTCAAAGTAATCTGAAAAGTAAATTAGACTTTTTTTTGTTACGTCGTACAATTCTCGGAGACATTTCTATTAAATGACCGATTCATAAAATTCTCAAATTGTGTGAATATTTTATAAGTGAGGATACAAAAATGTTCTGAGACGACAGAAAACGTGCTTGTGTATTTTTTTCCAGTAAATTTCGAGTGAATATTCATTTCGTGCAGAACTAACAAATTTCGTATCCTTTTTCAAAAGAATTTTTTTTAAGTTATTTTACAGACGGCTATTTTTATTTGAATATTAATAATAAATCCTAATATATCTCAAGATAACTTAATTTCTAGGTTAGGAACTTTTATCAAAAGCATACTATGGAAAAATATTATTTTTTAGAATTCATAAGGAAATTCTGTAGTTTTGTTGTCTGAAATCTTTTAAAATATTTTTAAAAAATGTCATTCTTCTTGGATTTTTTTTGTATTAACGTTGAAAACGTGAATTTAAGTATAAATTGTAACCATTTTTAAAAAATTTTTAACAATAATTTCACATTACAGTATATGAAAAATGAAACTGAATTTTTTAAAAATAATTTACATAAATTTATTGTTTATAGTTATGTAATGAATGATTTTACCTAAAATTTAAAAAAATAATCGAATTTTTAAGACTTCAGTTTACAATTTTTTGTAATTGAATTTCAAAAGGTTTAAAATGGAAATTTTGGAAAATCTGAATTTTTAATTAATTTAAAGTTCCGTAGAAGTTAGTTTTTAAAAAATTTGTTACCGAATATTCCTAAAAAATCGGTTTTTGAAAAAATGATTTGAATTGTTTTTAAATTTAGTTGAAGTTTTTGAATATAATTAATTGCAAAATAGTCGAAGAAGCATAATTTCAAGAAATTGAATTGTAATCAAGTGGATTTTATAATTATTTTATGTTATTTAAAAATTTCCCGAAAATAATTGCAAAATTGTATCGAAATTTAAATTTGAATTGTGAGCAATTTCAGAATTATTTTAGGTGAATTTTCGTTTTCATTTTTAAATAATTAAATCCTCAACAAATTTTCTCAAGAAAAATATTAAAAAATAATTTTTTTTTATTAATAATTATTAAAAATAATTGATTTAGAGAGGAATTTTATTTAAAAATTCCAGAAAATAATTGAATTCAAAATCATGCAAATAATTTTGGAACAGTTACACACTAGTAATTCTTATTTATGTTCCAAAAATTTTGAAAGTTTAAATAAACGAAATTTTATTGTAATACAAGTATTTTAGTAAATTATTCATGCGAATAAAAATGAAAAAATTAAGAATTTCCAAACCTTATTAATTATTTTTCAACTCAAGATTCAATAACACAATTATAATAAAATTAAAATTTGAAAAAAAAACCAAAAAAGTTTTCTTCATTTTAAAATTTCAAAATTTTACAGAAGTTATTTATCGAATTTCAAAAGGTTACAAACTTTTTTATTTTTCGAAATTTTAATTCCTATTAAAAAATAACGATTGAATTTTTATCTAAAAAAATCTCTCAATTCTTCATTAAGATTAAGGTTCTTGAATCAGAATATTTTTTTTAGAATCAAAAAAAGTAAAAATTGCCGATGAAGCAAATTAAATTTTTGTCACAACTCTAATATTTCTACTTTGAATTTTTATTAATTTTAGAATTTATTTGTTTACTGTGAAAAAAAGACTTGATAATAATAATAATTCCTAATATTTTTAGGTAAAAATTCTTTCTTTTTATTTTTCTTTTTATTCTTTTTTTTAAGCCTTTTTACTACAGTTTTTTCTTTTTTTTAAATTTTTTTTTAGGTACTTAACGAATTCGAAGCAATAGTGGGCTTATCAATACCAGAACTCAGAGATCGATGGTCCGTTGCTGTACCAAAATTAGTAAACTATTTCGCATCGAACGATAAAACTTGGATGAATAAGACAATAAATCAATTATCTGTTCAAGCATTGAATTTAATTTCTCTTCATTTTAAGGCCAGATTCGGACAAGAAAATCGATGCAGACACATCATTGAATTATTCGAGGTATATAATAAAACAAAAATAATAATAATAATAATAATAATAATAATAGTAATACATAATAATAATTTGCTATTCCGTGAACAGAAAGTATCGTCTTTTATTTTTCTATAGTAATTAATGTTTTGTGATAGAAATTTTGGTTATGAGTATTCCCATATGTGTGATAACCACTTGATGCAAAGAAATTTTTTTACAAATAAAAGAAAAATAATCAAGACATGCCTCTATTCAACTGATGTTAAAAATGGTAAATACATGTAATTTTTTCAAGAATTCTCTATTATTTTGTTAATTCTTATAAATTTAATGAAATTCTCAAAGTTTAAATTCTAACATCAAACAATTTTTTTTACAATATTATTCAATTAGTGAACTGAATTTTATTTGCCACTTTTGTTTGACAAAAATAAATTGATTAAAGACATGTAATTACATTTGAAACTTGAGTTGAGTAGAGGTAATTATATAGTTGGTAATTATATTTATTTTAATAACAGAAGCCATTAAAAAATCGCAAAAGGATCCAAGGCAAGAAAAGTAGTAATTTTTATTTTTCCAGGATTTTCTAAAAATCTCGGTATTTAAACTAAATTATAATTTCCACCCCTTGGAAGCAATTTTTTTTCGTTTGCTTATTATTTATTTTAATGTTAGAAGTCATTAAAAATGTTTGCAAGAAGATCGAAGACAGGGAAAGCAGTGATTTTGATTTCTTTTCGATAATGATTTATTTTATATATTGTAGGATTTCTGAAAAATTCGTGACAAAAAATAAAAATCACTGCTTCCCCCGCCTTCGATCTATTTATCGATAAAATTTTCATCGTAAATTAAAAATCGTTTTCTACTTCAGGAAGGAACACCTTACGAATTAGTGCTACCAAGAGCTCAAGATCCACCACGTTTAATTGGCATCGGATCCGTAGATTCACCATCACTGTTAGTTTCCATCTTTCTTGATGGAAAAGCCGAATTCACAGGATCGCCAATAGACGGCTTGATTTATTTACACGCTATTTATTGGGTTTTCAATCTTTCCTACGCTGCCGAGGCAAAAGTTGCTTTCACATTCCTCGGGGCTATTCTACTTCAAAAGAGATACGAAAAATCATATAGAAAATTGAAGAGAGTGCTGAATGCTCTTGAGAATTTAAATCTATTTTAACAATCCAGAATATGACAACAATAATACCTTTCGAAAAGAATCAATTTCACAAATTAGCATTTAGTTGCATATTTTACTATTTATTATTGTGTAATTATTAATCTATCATTTAATCGATTTTCCATTCATTAACACTACATTATACTAACATATGAAGACACAACATTTATATATATTATATATATTTGAACTGACCAATCGAATTTCTCAATTATCTCATTTTGAAAATTTAAAAAATAATGTCAAATTAATATAAAGTAAACTTGAACTTGAATGGTAATTTATTTTCTTTTATTTTTCTTTTTATTCTTTTTTTTCTTTTCTTTTTCTTTTCTTGTACAATTATCGTTCGAGCTTAATGAGATTTTTGAGAAGTAAGCTAATTTTCCATGTGACTAAACTGACATGTTTGTACGAAATAAATGCAATTAAAATGAAATTTTTCTCTAATTTGGAAGCTGAAGGTCCGCAATGTTTTTGAAAACGAAAAAATAATTTTTTTTCAAGTCAAGTTTGTTTCTAATTTTGTAGAATTTAAATTTTTAAGAAATTGTTATAAAATAAAAAAATAATAAATTGTTATAATAAAATACAATTGATCTAAAATAACATGAGTTTGAAAGCAAAGAAAAGTAAATTGTCTTATTTGTTTTCGTTATCGTATTTGTCTTCAAAAATGTTGTGGTTCTCGGCCTCGTGTTTCATTTTCCCTAAAACCGTTCTATTGATATTTTTTACTAAAATATCAAAATCATTGGAACATAAATACATTTTGGAAATATTTGGTTTTAATTTAATTACTTTTATTCTTTCACTCTATTTTCATCAAATGAAAGAATATTCAAATTCTTTAATTTCAACTTTTTAAATTTAAACCAATGTAAAAAAAATTGTAAATCAAAAAATATTCCAAAATTTATAAAAAAATACCAACAATTTTTGTTTTTTGACAAAAATATAATAATTTTTTGTTTCAGAACACTTGAGAGGATTATTTTACCAAATCTCTTAGTTGACAAATATTTTCTAATTTGTGTTTTTAATTCTGTTGCAGAAGTATCCTGACTGAAATATTTTACAATTGGAAAAATTTTGCCAAAGTATCAAAAAGTACTTCTTTTCAGTTAAAAAAAACTGATGGCAATTGAACTTATAAAAAATGGAAATCAAGTGAAAAAAATTCATGCCAGAGAATCGAAGAAAAAAAATTTGTAACAGATTTTGTAAAATAAATAAAACCAAAGAATTATCCTTAATTCCTTTGCAATCTTCCTGACGAAAAATTTTATTCAAACCAAATATAATTTTATTTGAGTTAAATAAAAGTGGATTTGTCCAAGAGGCACTTGATTTTTTGTTTCAAATCACAAGTTTTATTTGTCAGAAGTAAAATTTATTTTGAAACGATTAAAATTTATTTGGATAAAATAAAAGTCATTTCAAACGAATAAAATTTATTTTAACCACATGAAAATTATTTGAAACCAAATAAAAGTTGTTTGAAACAAATTAGAATTATTTGAAACGAATAAAATTTATTTTAAAACGAATAAAATTTATTTGAAACAAATAAAATTTATTTGAAATCAATAAAAGTTATTTGATCCAAATGAAAAGTTTAGTAGTCTCTGAGTGAACGCTCGATGATTAAACTTTCAATAAATTGAATTTCCTCTGAATTCCACTTTTTCATTTATAAATAATTATACAATAGAAAAGAAATAGAAATTACCAAATAGTAAAAATATAAATTACTAAATAGTGAAAATATAAATCACAAAATAGTGAAAATAGAAAAAAATCTATTTTTACTTCCAACTTGTCACCATTTTTACTAACAAATATTTATCATTGCAGATTCTATGGAATGGCCAGTTCTACTGAAGAATATTTACCCATTACTCACCACGGAAGGAGACAGAAATGCTGCGAACTTTTTGATAAATTTAGCAGCCATACAGAAGCAATTGTTTACCCCAACCAACGTCACTAATAAAAGAATGAAAATTGAAAAGCCAAAAGCAGAATCAAAAAAGAAGGAAATAATTCCCCCAAAAATTAACTCTGCTGCTACTGCTGCTGGTGGTGGTGATGATGAGATCTTAAAATGTCCATATTGTTTAAAGATATTTACTTCAAATCGCTCCTTAAGAACTCATCGAAGCAAAACTTGTTTTGCAAATCCAAGAAATTATCCACCAAATCCAATGAAGCCATATCGTTGTGCAATTTGTAATTCTGGTTTTAGACGTGAAGGAGATTTTCATCGACATAATGATTGTAACCGAATGGAGCGTAGATGCTTAAAGTGCAATGGAGTATTTATGAACGCTTGTTATCTTATACACCACATGCGAACTGATTGTTACAAGGAATAATTTTTAAGTACTAAACATTTCTTTTGTATTAAATTTAAAATTTGAAAAAAAAATTAATTTTTTGATTATTTCTTTTTTATTCAATTTAAAATTTGAAAAAAAAAATTAATTTTTTACAATTTTAAACTTGGTAATGAAAAAAACTGTACTGATATTATTATAAAATTAAAATTCTTCAAATTTTTATCTAGAAGAGGATGATTTTGAGCTTCAAATAGTTCTTAAGCTGGTTCTTTGATCGGAACTTTTAATTTCAGTCAAAACCCTTTGAGGAGCAAATTGTTTCTTTAAAAAATTGCGATTTTTTTTATTTTTATACAAGTTTTTCAGAAAAAGTTATTTATGTTTTTCACATCAATTTTATATTTTTTTATTTGTATTTAGAGTAGTCCTCAAAAAGGGTTAATACGGTAGCATGTTAATATTTAAGAAATAATAAAATATTCCTGAATGCTTGGCATTTTTAAAAGCATTTGTGAATAATATTTTATTACAAAAAAGAAATATTTAAGTACTAAAAAATTCATCCACTTACAGACGACTCTCGATAAATTGAATTTCATGGGACGTAAAGAAAATTCAAATTATCGACGGTTTTATTTATCGAATAATTTAATTTAATTTTAGTTTCATTTAATTTATTTTACAATCGTCACAGACTGTAATTTTTTCTAAATTTCATTTAATTTGTATTTTGATATTTACATTTAATATTTTTAATATTATATTTTGTTAATATTTCTTATGTTATATTTTTTGTTACTATTTTTAACAAAATTTGTCAAATTTTTTCCAGGAATTAACTTGAAATTGTAGTCAAAATAATTTAATTCTCATACAGAATTAAAAAAAAAATTGTTGAAAATAATTAAATTTCTACAAAGAATTGTATTATTTATGAAAATAATTGAATTCTTGGGAATGATTTCATTGACTTTTTTAAAAGTAATTTAATTTCTACAACAAATTTTAATATCTATGAAGATAATTAAAATTCTTTCAAAAAGTTATGCTGATAAAATTCTTCCCAAGAAATCTTAATAAAATTTTTCGGACAAAATTTAATTATTTTTAAAAAGTAAACAAATTTTTTTTTATTTTTGATAAAATTCTCCATAAGAATTAAATTAATTAATTTTTGTCTAATTTAGAGAAAATATAATATTGAAAACAATTTAATTCCTATATAAGGAATTTTATCAAAATTATGAAATGAATGAAAATTTTTGAAATATTTGAAAAATATTTGAAAAAATTGCAAATAATTTTTTTAAAGAATTTTATTTATTTTTTCATAATATTTGAATTTTTGCGAAGCACATTGTTATTTATGAAGGTATTTGAATTGAATTTTTAAATAATAGAATTTCTGTTCAGAATTTTATATATAATTTTTGAAAGTAATTAAATTTCTACTAATTTTTTTTGTAAGGTACCCAAAAACAAATTCAATTTTATGAGAGTTGGCAAATTAAAATACAAGCAAAAAATTATCCGAAAAAATGTATTAGCATTAGAAATTACTATATTCATATATTATATTACTATTTACTGTAATTTCCTAATTAATAATTATTAATATTAATTTGCTAATTAGTATATATAATTATACTAAATTTTTTGTACTGATTTCTAAGAAACTAATGTAAAACCACTATTATAAACTAATTGTAAGGAGAAAACTTCAGCAATGAAAATAATTGCACTTAAGTTTATAAATTTACAAAAAAAAATTTTTTTTATGTTTCATTACACATTTAAATAGAATGTTCAATTTGATTAAAAATAAGCGCAGATAAAATACAATAGTAGTTATGTTTTATTATATACAAGCACATATTATACACAACGATAATTTTTTTATATTAATTAAGCGCATATAAAACACAATATTAGCAATGCTTTAACTGTAGGCGCAAAATAATTATCATAATAAACTTTACTTAGATAAAAAAAGCTAATAAAAAATTTATTGACTTTTGAAATACATTTCTGCGAACAATTCACGTTTGTAAAGTTCACGACGTTCACAATCAATTGTTTGGAAAAATATTTTTTAATGAAAAAAATATTTTACTATTTAAATATTTTTAATTTATACTAAATACTATCAAAAAAGTAACCGAAAATTTTTTCGCTTCTGTGATTGTCTAAAAAATATTTCCTAATTTTTCGAAATTAAAAACAAAATTAAAGAAATTTGAAATAAAAAACATTTTTTCAATTTTTTTTAATTCAACAAAATAAATTTTTTATAAACAAAAAAATTTTATTCTGTCAGGAAAAATATTTCTTTTTCTACATCAATCGTCGATCGTATTTTGTGAACTTCACCTACGTAACGAATTCTCAATCTTTTCTTATTCGTATTTTTCATTGCAAAAAAAAAAATTTCTTAAATTCTCACTCTAATGGAATTTGTCAAATTTTCTTACTAATGAATCGATAATTTTTTGTTGCAGAAATATCGAGCAACGCAGATTTACCAATATTTGGTGTAAAAAGCATCAAAAGACTTCAAACAATTAATAAAGAAGACCGCGCGGAAGCCATTGAATATCAATGTCGATTTTGTACAAAACTTTTCAGTAAACGTCACGCCAAGACTCGTCACGAGAACAATAGTTGTTTTCTCAATCCCCAAATTATTAGACAAAATTCTTTATTCAAGTGTGACGATTGTGGTGCTAATTATAATAATATTTATAATTATCGAAGACACAAGAAATTCGACTGCGGCATTACACACAAGTGTCATATTTGCTTTAAGATATATTCTGATTCGAACAATTTGCGTCAGCATTTGAGAAAAAGTCAATGTTCCCAGCTAAATCAATAATTTGAGAGTGGGGCAAAAATTATATTTATCTCGATTTTCCATTGGGGAAGAAAATTTTTCTTTTTTTATTATGAGTTGAAAATAATTTGATTTAAAAATTCTGGAAAAATTTACGTTCATGTTTTTTCATGATCAAGTTAATAAACATTTTGTGAAATTGAATTTTTAATGAAACTTTACTGCATATTTTTTGATAAATCAACGAATTTTTATGTTAGGAAATTTTATTATTTTTGAAAATAATTGAATTTTTGCTAAGAATTTTATTTTTTATGAATATAATTAATTCTCTGTTAAAATTTTTTTATTATTAAAAAAATAATTAAATTTTTACCAAGAATTTAATTATATTTTAAAAAATTGAATTTTTATTAAGAATTTTATTATTTACGAAAATAATTGAATTTATATTGGGAATTTTATTATTTATGAGTAAAATTGATTTTCTGTAAACAAAATTTTATTATTTACGAAAAAAATTGAATTTTCTATAAAAAAAATTGAATTATCTTTAAAAAAAATTGAACTCTTATGAATTTTATTATTCATAAATTAAACTGATTTTCTGTGAAAAAATTTTATTATTTATGGAAATAATTGAATGTTCGTCAAGAATATTATGTTATTTATAAAAATAATTGAATTCTTGTCAAAAAAATTTTTTTTTAATAATTAATTTTTTGATAAAGTTTTATTTCATTTTAAAAAAATAATTGAATTTTTCTCAAGAATTTTATTATTCGTGTATAAAACATATTTTCTTTGAAAAATTTTTATTATTCATGAAAATAATTGAATGTTCGTCAAGAATGTTATGTTATTTATCAAAATAATTGAATTCTTGTCAAAAAAATTATTATTTTTAAAAATATTTGAATTTTTGACATGAATTTTATTATTTATGAAAATAGTTGATTTTTTGTCAAACATTTAATAGATTTTTTTAAATAATTGAATTTTTCTCAAGAATTTTATATTTTTTACTTCGTGAATAATTTTTCTGACTTGTGCATTTAAATTTGTTTATTAAAATATTTTGATAAAAATATAATGAAGTAGTTTTCATCGAAATGGCAAAAAAAATCATTTTTTTTCTCTTACCATAAACTTGTAAAATTCGAATATTTCTTATTATTAATAAGAAAAGAAAGATTTAGACTTTGGTCGAATTTTCTAATACTGACAAAATATTAGCAATCATCTAAAGAGTTCAATTCTAAAAAAAATATAACAAATGTTACATTGTAAAACATTTCACTAAAAAAAGTCAATTTTTCAGAATTGAAAACTCGTTTACTGAAACAAAAATATAATCAAAATTGAACATTATATTTTTACTCTCTGTGATTTATAACTTTTCTGTAAAACAAAAATCCTTCCATGACAAAACAAGTATGTATGAACTTTAATTACAAGTTCACTTAAATAAACAACTTTTTCCTCCACAATATGACTTTATATCCAATGCTTAACAATTTACAAAAACAATACATAAAAATTATTCTGTACCCTCAAAAAAAAAAAAAAAAAAAAAAAAACTTTGTCTACAATTTTTTTTCGAACACCACTATATTAATAAAATTCTATCTGTTGCAGATGAATCGTGTGATACGAAATTACCACGTTTGTTTGTGAGAAGATTCGAGGAACTTCAGTCGAGACCAACATTTAAAATAACAATTTGTCACTATTGTAGATTACAGTTTGATACGCCGCGTGGAAGAAGTATTCACGAGAGAAGATGTCCCTCGAATCCGAAGAATTGTAAAAAAATCAACAACGATACAATTTGCAAATATTGTAAATTCAAAATGCCAACGAATTTTGGAAAAGTTCTCCATGAAAATAAGTGCCCTCGTAATCCGTATTGCTTAAAAAAAGAGGGTCTCACCTTTATTTGTGATGATTGTAATTTTTCCTTTGGTTCTCAATATTCATTGACGTCGCACAAAAAAAATGAATGTGGCATTGAACACGTGTGCGAGAGATGTAATCAACATTTTTACAGACTATCGAGTCTGCAGAAGCATTATCGAAAGAAAGAATGTGTCAAAAATCGAAGATCGAAGTAAAATATCCTTTTTACTTTATATAAAATATATAATAATTGTCAAAAGTCATTGAAACAATGTACATTGTAATAATGTGCAATTTTACCGAGAAAAAATTGAGTATAAATTATAATTTCGAGACTCGTGAATATTGTCGAAAAATTATTGGACAAAATATTTTTTTTTTACAAAAAACCATTTAACACAAATTTTATTTGACATTATGCATAAAAATTTTAATGTCTTCATTTAATATAAATTTCACTACATTTAGCATTCATTTAATATAAATTTTCAGAACATTTAACATTCATTTAACAAAAATTTCAGTACATTTAACATTTATTTAACATAAATTTTAGTACATTTAACATTCATTTAACATAAATTTCATTACAGAAAAAAAAACATTTGACGTAAATTTCATTACGGATAAAATTCATTTGACATGACTTTTATTAAACAATAAAATTCATTTGACATAAATTTCATTGCACATAAAATTAGTTTATCATAATTCATATTTGACATAACTTTTATTACACAATAAAATTCATTTGTCATAAATTTCATTGAACATAACATTCGTTTATCACAATTCACATTTGACAGAAATTTTCTTTCACCTAAAATTCATTTGACATTAAAGTCACTTGAAAATTGACATAAAATTCATTTACTATAAATTTAAAATCGTCCACTCACAATATTTTTTATAATATCTGTTTGGTTACTACTAACATTTGCATCGATATTTTTATATTAAATAAATATTTTGTCAAATGAATTCAATGTCAAATTAATTTTAAGTCAAATAAATTTAATGTTAAATTAATTTTATGTCAAATGAATTCAATGATAAATTAATTTGATGTTAAATAATTTCATGTCAAGTAAATTCAATGTTAAATTAATTTGATGTTAAATAATTTCATGTCAAGTAAATTCAATGTTAAATTAATTTTATGATAAAGAATTTTATGTCAAATGAATTCATGTCAAGCGAATTCCATATTAAATTAATTTTATTTCAAATAAATTCAATGTTAAATTAATTTTATGTCAAATGAATTCAATGTTAAATTAATTTTATGTTAAATTAATTTTGTGTCA
Source organism: Leptopilina myrica (nomen nudum) (assembly GCA_032872475.1). Classification (NCBI taxonomy): domain Eukaryota; kingdom Metazoa; phylum Arthropoda; class Insecta; order Hymenoptera; family Figitidae; genus Leptopilina; species Leptopilina myrica (nomen nudum). The sequence goes on along the minus strand of CM065458.1, from coordinate 14,630,976 downwards.
AATGAATTCAATGTTAGATTAATTTTATGTCAAATGAATTCCATGTTAAATTAATTTTATGTCAATTGAAACTTATATCTATTGAACTTCATGTCAAGTCAATTTTATGTCAAATAAAATTTATCTTAAATAAGTTAAATATTTATGTTAAAATGGTTTTATGCCAAATTACTATTTTGTTCAATAAGTTTTCAAAAGTTTTCACGACTCTCTTAATTTTCTTTGCATAGACAACATATTCATATCAATTGACTATAAAAAAAAAGTTCATTAATTTTTACACAACTTCCAATCAATTAGAATACAACAATATTTCTAAACATCCAATTTTTTTAAAATTAAATATAAATTCACATAGAATTGCTCTCATTTTTCTCTAAAAGGATATTATTGAAAAATCGAAAAAATTATGCTTCAAAAATTAGTAAAAAAAAATACTAATTTGAAAAAAAAATTCGTCATGTTTAACAATTAAATGTTATTTCAATTTTTGTTTACTTTTCCCTGTGATTTATCGAATAACGCATCAGTTTTCAATTTTTCTTCATTTTTATTGCATGTAATAAAATAAGTATAAAAAAGAAATTTCTACAAGAAATATTGATTTAAAAAAACAATATTATACGAGAAATATATTGATAAATATATCATCATTGCATAAAAAACTGTGTCCTAGAATAATTAAACTTCATTTTGTTAAACAAAATCAGAAAAGAGAGAAAACTAATTAATTATTAGAAATTATATAAGAGTCGTGGTGCTTTAAAAAAAAATTCAAAAGCTTTCAGAAAGCATTTTGATTAAATTATAATAATACGTTCTATTAATTGTCGTGTGTATTGAAAAAAATTATTTCCCATTTGTAAAATTAAGAAATAATTTCTAAAAAAAAATGTGTTTATAATTTTGTACTTGGATTACATAAGCTTTATATATAAATATATCATACTTTACAGAAATATAAACCATTTATACAAAATTTTAGTTTTGAACAATTTATTTTTCGCAATAATAATTTTTACACATAGTAAACAATTTACACGAAAAAAGACTTTTAACTGGAACAACGATAACTTTCACTAAAATAGCGAAAGTATTTGTTGCAATAACTAAAATTTTCGCTAATATAGTGAAATTTTTAGTTGTTTCAGGTAAAGAATTTTTTTTCGTGTACATAGTAAAAATGTAACATTATAAATTTATTATAAATTTATTATAATAAATTATATTATTAAATTATAATAATTATATTATTATAAATTTATTATTTTAATAATGAAGAATGTTTTTAATTTTTGTTTCATTTTTAAGTATAGAAAATGAAAGAAAATTATATAACTATTTGTATTGTCAACGTTTATGGATTTATGTTTCTAATGTTCGGTCGTCTTGGGGAAAAAGATTTTTTTTTAAATTAAATGTAAAATGTCTCGTCTTTTTATGTGTTTTAGTCCTGTTTCTATGAACTGGAGGAAAGGAAAAAAGGTTTAAAAGGGAATTTTTTATAATATTTACTATATTCTTATGAATAACATGAAATATCTTTTTATTACAGATTACCTAAATTACCAATTACCAACAGAAGGAGAAGGAGATAAATTTGTTTGCAAATATTGCAATATTAGTTTTAAAGATATTTTCGAAAAAATAGCTTACGAAGACAGGTGCATGCTGAAGCCACCTTTAACCGAATTTGATAAAAGACATTGGTTCCACAATTGCTGCCATTGTGGACTCAACAGTACCAGGCCTTCCTATAATCATGATTGTCTTAAAAAAATATAACATGGAAAAACTCGTTGGAAAATAATTTTTATTTTTTATTGTCTCAGTGGAAAAGACAATCAAACATTGCTTTTTTTAATGCTCCTAACAATTGTTTCATTAGAAAAAAAACTTAGTTTTTTTCAAAACTTTATTTACATGGACACAAACTTTTAGTTCCTAGTACAGCAAATATTAAAACTAAAAGTTTGTTTTTTGCTGGAAAAAATTTGATTTTTTGTTTTGGAGAATTTTTTTTTAATTCTACCTGCAAATGTAATTTGCATATTATTTCGAAATAGTATGAAAATTAGTATAGAAAAAAAATTTAAAAAGTTTGTACTAAGCTAGCGTTTATAATTTTTCTAAAAAAAAGTTAATTTTACTTTCACCATTTATTTTTTTTTCAAATTTATGCTAAAAACACTAATTTGAATTTTATTTTACGTTTTGATAACTTTTTTCAAGAAAGATAAAATATTTTTTTTGTTTATTAAAAAAATGTTTTGATTAAAACATGATTTGATTTTTTTTTTTTTTAATTGCTTTGACAAAAAAAATGTTTTTAGTTTTCTGAAATTTAATTTGCAAATATATATTAAATTTTGTAAAAGTATTTTGTTTTTTTAAAATTGATTTCGCAAAAAAAATGTTTTGTTTAGTTTTCTAAAATTTAATTTGCAAATATATATTAAATTTTGTAAAAGTTTTTTTTTAATTGATTTGACAAAAAAAATATTTTGTTTAGTTTTCTGAAATTTAATTTACAAATGTATATTAGATTTTGTAAAAGTATTTTACAAATTGGGGAAAAACTATACTTTTTTATTCTTCTATTTTTTTTGACAACTTTGTATACTTAACATTTAAGTACTTAAATGTTCCTTTTCGTTTTTTGAATTGAAATTAGAACTTCGTATTTTTGTTTCTGTTGGATATTTTATTCTCTTCTTGGCAAAATGTAATTAGATGAACATTTAAAAATTCAAAACTTCGCTTCCACGAAAATGAATGAAGAGTTATTATTTTTTTTTATAAATTTTCAGCAACAGAAAATTGTTAAATTTTTTTTTGGAGTCGAAAGACTAAGAAACATTACGTTAAATTTTCGTAACATTTCAATAAATAAAAATATTCTAAATATTTTGATTTTGAATTCATTCACTCATTTCCTATACAATAACGGTAAGTACTAAGTACTCTAAAGTGACGTTAAAATATCATAAATAAAGCAAATAAATATTTACGTTTTTAAGAAAATAATTTTTTTCAAAGCTTCTTAATTGTACAGATTCTAACTCTAAATTTAAATTAGTAAAAATGTTTCCTAATTCGAATTAGTAACTGACTTTTTGCTATTTTAAATTAGTAAAATAATAAAAAAAATAAATAAAAATTTTAATTTAATTTTTAATTTAATTTCTTTAAATTCTAATTTATAAGTAAATTAGAGGAAAATACTATTTATTAATAAAAATTTACTGCTTCAAAATAGCAAAAAGTCACTTACTAATTCGAATTAGTAAACATTTTTACCAATTTAAATTTAGAGAGAGAAAAATATTTTAAATTCACCCAAACGATCGTAATTTAAGAACCATAAAAAATTATCTTTGTAATATATTTGAAAAATAAAACGCTAAAACTTGTTCCTTTGGTATGTAAATTTTCCAAAGCTACACTTTCATTTTCACCTAAAAAATAAAAATATCTTGAAATAAATTCACTAACTTTACTCAAATGTAAAAAGAAAATTAAAACAATGTTCTTTTTTTCAAACATTGCTATACTTATTATTGTACAATTTGTTGCAGATGGACCATTCGAGCTAAAAGTATTGCCAACATTATTCGTCGAAAGAATTGAGGTACCTCAGCAGATGCAAGAAGATCTCATATGTCGATATTGCAAATGGAAATTCGAAAGAAATGTCGGAAAAGTTCTTCACGAAAAGAAATGTCCATTGAAGCCGAAAATTTGTCCGAACGAGGAAATTGCTTTTAATTGCAACAATTGTAATTTAAGATTCAGTACCAAGTACTTACTGAATCGTCACAAGCGATACGATTGCAATGCACTGCGAAAAATGTAACAAAATAAGCTTAATTTATAGAAAAAAAAGCAATGTTAATAATTGCTAAAGTTAAAAAAACAAATTGCTACAACTTTAAATGTGTACTTTCAATTGAAAAATTTATCCTCTCATAAATAAAAATATTCCACTATTTCTTATTGTTATTAAAATTAGAATAAGAATACAATTTCATAATGAAAATAAGAATAAAATATTTAATCTACGAATTAACATATTTCGCAAACGTTTTAAAACGTAACGTCCCCTTTTTTGTCTCTGTCTTTTGACGCATGCGCCTGTGTGAAGAAATTGTTCATGCGCAGCAGAAATGCCAACGAACGTCTCTCATTGGTTGAAAAAACCCCACGCTTATTTAAAGTGCCGTAAAATATTTAAATATCAAAAGACAAATTTAAAAATTAATTTTTAACTTTCATTATAAATTAAATTAAATTAAACTAAAATTAAATTATATTAAAAAAATTTTAATTATTCTATCAAATTGAATGATTTTATTTTTGTAATTTTTTTTCCAGTCAGATTTAATTTTATTCAATTATTTTACGCCCAATATTTCGTTCAAATAATATTGTAATTCTTTCAGGCCTCGGATATTATGACTTTTTCGACTTTTTTCAAATAATACGACTTTTATCGACTTTTAAACAAATATTACGACTTTTCTTTCAAATTTTGCGACAAAATACCAAAATTTTTTAGTATAAAATGCAACTTATTTCGATTTTTATAGCGTGAAAGCATAACTATAGATAAAAAAAAATCGAAATCTTTGAGAATTTATTTTTAACTAATTTTTTTTTAATTAAATGTTTAAAATATTAGAATTAAAAAAAATTGAGAATAATTGAAATTCTGTAAAATTTAATTCAAACTAAATCATTTTTTTAAGTATTTTGTTACAATTTTTGAAATAATATTAAATTTGCAAAAATTTTAATGATTAATCTTCAAGTGTAAATTCAATAAAAATGAAATTAAATAAAAAATAGGTTTTAAAAATAATATTGAAATAGTTTTGAAAAAAAGTAATTCTCTGAATTGTATTACGTTCTAATTTGTAAAAAACCAATTATTTTCAATATTTCCGAAAATTCAAATTCATACACAAAATAATAAAATTTCAAATTTTTCAGAAATATTTTTAACATTTTTGGACAAAATAATCATATATTCAAAGTTTTCAAATTTAAAATTCATAAAAATAAATTTTGTTTTAAATTTGTTTAAAAATTGTACAACTATTTTTGAAAAATTATATTACAATATTTCTAAAAAATTAATTCTTAGAATTGTTTTATTATAATTTTTAAGATAAAATTTACCTTCGAATAATGGAAATTGAAATTTTTTAAAATTTACTATTTTATAATTTTTCAAAAATCATTTATAATTAAAAATTCTTGGAGAAATTTGATGAATTTTTTTATATTTTTAAGAAACTTATATTTTTAAAAGATTTTATCAAATTTTGAATTATTTTCCAAAGATTTCACTAAATTTAAATTATTTTTTAAAAGATTTTGCCAAATTTCAATTTTTTGGACATTTTTTGACTTTGTATTTAATTGTAAAATTTTTTTTAGTTCAAAAAATTATTTAGAAATATTTAAAAAAAAGTTAATTTTACGAATTTCTTTATTAAAATATTCGAAAATATTCTAACTAAAATAATGTCTTTAAACGGAAAAATGGATGGTTCAAATTATTATAAAAAATTGGATTTTTTGTATTTAAATAATTAAATTTTCAAAGAAATTGCAAAAAATTATTTTTAAAATTCATATGGATAATTGATTTAGTCATGAAGTTTAGTTAAAAATTTTAGAAAATAATTGAGTTTTTGGAATGGTTATAGTTTTAATTTTTAGAATTTATGAAATTTTAGAAGTTAAATTTTTATTTATCTTCTGTGATTAAAGAAATAGGAAATATTTAAACATTTATTTAGCAAAATTATACAATACAATTTTTAATTAATTGAATTTTTACGACAACACTGACGAGACTTTTTCGACATTTTTTTCAATTTTAAATCGACTAAAGCAACTTTTTTTGCTTGTTAAAGTCGATCCGAGGCCTGTTCTTTAATTAATTAATAATTAATAATTAATAATTAATAATTAATAATAATAATCATAATAATAATAACTCTAAGGTCTTTGAAAATTATTCCTACTAAATATTAACCTAGGAACCTAACTTACTAATATTTAGAAGGAATAATTTAAAAATTGTTAAAGCTTTAACAAATTTAGTAAAATCAATGTTTATTATTGTCATTATTATTATTATTTCTCTTATTATTTTTTTAATTATTATTATTATTAATTTTTTTAATAATAATAATTTCCTATTCAATTTCAGGGATAAAAATCATTTCTGCTTTCTTAACATTTTTTATATTAAAGTATTTCGAATAAGCGCGCCATTTTCGACCAATAGGAAAGCGAGTAGAAAATAGGCGGGGAAAAAAGAGTCGCGCAGCCGCTGATGCGCCTGCGTGACTCTTTTTTGCCCGGCGTCACTACTTTTTTGCCCTCTCTTACTATTTTCCAATAATTAATCAATAAATAAATAAATATAACGCACTTTTATGAAAATTAGTAAGTTAATGACTAAACTAGCATTTAAAATGCCAATAAACAATAAAATTGTGTCACAATATATGTAACAAATAATAAAAAAATTACAATACAATTATAATCTCCAGTCTCTCCAATTTCTCCCACCACCACCACCACCACATCTCTTTTTGCATGAAAATTATACATCACTCTTCATCTTACGTACATAGAATCATTATTAAAAAAAAACGCAACAATCCATATTTTGTATTTTCTCAAAAAGAAATTAAAAATATTTTTCATTCGAACATTACTTTATCGATTGATTCTAATTTGTTGCAGGAAAATCGTACAAAACAAAAATAATGCCAACATTATACGTGGGAAGAAATGGAATGCTCCAGTCAATAGAAGAAATGAAAGAGAAACTTATTTGTCGATATTGCAATTGGAAGTTCGAAGTTGATTATGAGAAAACACTTCACGAGAAAGTTTGTCCATTAAATCTCAATATTCGTAGGCGCGAGGGTCTTCTATTTAATTGTGATGATTGTGATTTTAGTTTTAGCACTAAATATCTGCTCAAGAGTCACAAGAAACATGAATGCGGTATAATGCACGTGTGCAAAAAATGCAATAAAGTTTATTCAAGATTACAAAGTTTGCAAAAACATTACAGAGATAATGTTTGTTAAGAAAAAACAAACAACAACTTTTAATTAGTACTTTTTATTCTTTTATCGTATTAAATTAGAAAAGTATATTAATTAAAAATTATGAATTAAAAATTATAAATTAAAAATTATAAATTAAAAATTATAAATTGAAAATTAAAAATTACTAAAATTGGTATTATATAGTAAAATATAATTGCAAGTAGATGTAAACATTTTTTTTTAAAACACATTCTCTAGATATATAAACAGACTATTTACGCAAGTCTCTCTGATTAATTAAAACTGCGTTTATTTTATATAGTTGTTAGATTTTTATTTTCTTCTTATCCGTCAAATGTTGATGAGCATTGTTTAATTTTTATGAAATCTGATCAGAAGACCTTTATTATGTTAACGATGTTTTTTTTTTTCCATTGTAATTATGAATAAAGATATTTTGCAAAATTTGAGAACTAAATGTATTTGTTTGATTGTCGAACATGATTCCTGCATAATTCACGAAACTTTATTCAATAGCGTAAGAATTAAATTCTTCTTATCGAAAATAATTTACTTTTTGTTTCTAAAAAAAATTTTTCTTTCACGTCAAGTGTTAAATTCGTAAAAGAATTTTTTCAATATTTCATAGAATTTTTTTTTACTTTAGTATAAAGAAAGAATTTTTAAAATCAAATACTTTTCAGCAATTATTTTTCATTTAAAATTCAACATCATCAATTCTCCATTTTCTTCTTTTTAGCATTTACATATTTGCTTCTAGAAACTTTTTTTTCTGCAACAAAATAAAACTGTTTTCTATCAATATAAAAGTATTTTATATTAATAAAAATAATTTTATGTTAATAAAACTATCTTCATGTTAACAAAAAGAATTTTATGTTAATGAAAATAATTTTATATTAACAAAAATAATTTTATTTGTTGCAGATGAATTATATGATGTAGATTTGCCAATGATATCAGTGAGAAGACTCAACATACTTCAAGAGACGGAGGAATACGAAGAAGAAGAAGATGATGATGATGATGTTGTAGGGGAAAAGGGAGATTGTATTAAATGCAAATATTGCGAGAAGAAATTGGGAAGACTAATTGGAAAGCTTCTTCATGAAAATAATTGCTCTCTAAATCCAACAATATCAAAAGCAAAAATGTTTCATTGCGATGAATGCGGTTTTAATTGCAGTCGTAAAAGAGACTTGGCGACACATAAACGAGACGATTGCCGCGTGACACACAAATGCAAAAAATGTCAAAGAGTCTATGCCTCATTGGCCAATCTCAAGCGACACTTAAAGCAAAATCGATGCAATAAATATTTAAAAGTCACTTTCACCCATAATGATTAAAAATTAAACACTGATTAAATAGTCTCAATCACAACCAATGAGCTTTAATTTATTAATTTCTAATTGAGGGTAAACTTTTTTAGAAACACTTTTTTCCATATATTATAACAATAATGAAAAATCTGTAAAAAGTATTACAAGTTCTGAATGCTCGAATGAATAGGTTTTTGAACATAAAAATATTTTCAGGAACAAACATTTCGAGCCTATATTGTCGAAATTATAATTAACCAAAACATTAGAATTGTATATACAAATTTCAAGTCACTTCTTTTACGAATAGAAACAAAAGAAAGCAACAATAAACATTCATCACTTTTCTGCATACCTGACATACCTTAAAAAATCAAATTCGAAGAAAAAATAAATCAATTTCGTTCATAACATTGAGACCCTTACTGAAATAGTTCGAGTGGAAAAAATAATTGCACAACTGTTCCATTTTTGTTAATGTAAAGAGCATTTAATTTTTTTGATCCCCATTGTTGCATTAAAAAATCAAATTCGAAGAAAAAATAAATCAATTTCGTTCATAACATTGAGAACCTTACTGAAATAGTTCGACTGGAAAAAATAATTGCACAACTGTTCCATTTTTGTTAATGTAAAGAGCATTTAATTTTTTTTTAATCCCCATCATCTTTATGGTATAATCACTGCGATAATGTACGATCTTGACTACAAATGTAAAAACCTTTTCAAAACAATAAAAAAATAAAGTTTTCATCTCCAAAGTTCTAGGTTCCTTTTTTTTGACTAAATCTTTATCATATAGAAGAGAAGTAAAAACATTCAAAACACAATGTAAAAATTCTTCTAGGTACGTATTTCCACAATAAAATAAATTCTAAATTGTATTAAAAAAATTTAAGCTTTAACAGAAAGAAAAAAAACCCTACAGGCTAAAACCGACAATGTATAAACTATTCTGTAATGTTTTAACCTATTAAATAAATCTAATCCCTATGTTTATAAACTATATTCTGTAATTTTAACACATTTAATAAATCTAATCCCTATGTTTATAAATGTTAATGTGTGGTATTAATAATTTTTATAACTATTTCTCCTTTTTATTTGTTTCAGCGATTGCGTTGAAAGTAAAATGGCCGGCATTGTCAGTTAAAAATATTCACCGTCTACTGAAACCAACACTGCCAACTGATGATTACAGTGAGGACAGACTAACGTGTCAATATTGTAAGAGGTGTTTTCAAAAAATTCCCGCAAAAATTGTTCACGAGAAGACTTGTTTCTCAAATCCAACAGTTGTCAGGGAGAAAGAGCCTTTATTTTGTAACGATTGCGGTTTCACGTGTAGCAATAAATACAGTTTAACCTATCACAAGGCACATGACTGTGGAGTTGTTCACAGATGCGAAAAATGTAATAACACCTTCTTGACACTTCAATCCCTGAAGAGACATTGTAAAAATAATTGTAAAGAAAGTCGAAGACCGAATTGATTCCAAATTTTTCTGCTGAAATTGATTTTTTTTTATATCTGCAGAAAAACTTTCGAAGGAAATAATAATTGTTAAATTTGAAACGAAAGAATTGATCAAATGATGAATCAAATGATCAATTTTCTTTCTGTACAGAAAAAACGAATTTTACAAAAATCTGTTTTATGGAAGTATTGAAGATTTTTAGAATATTGTATTTTTGGGTTTATTTAAAGGAGTTTTTTTGAGTAAAACAGTATTAAGATGATCAGCATGAGGACCTGTCTTGGGAACTTTTTACCAAACGAGTGTGGAAAATTAGCAAAAAAAAGAAATGATCCGAAGAAGTTAATTTTTAGATGTTTCTTAATGATGTCAGAAAAATTTAAAAAGATTGCGGTTTTTGAATCTATTAATAACAGGTTTTGAGTTGTTGAATTTTTAACTGCTCGTACTAAGGACTAATAAACGAAAACTAAAAACAAGAGCAAATGAAATATTTATCAAAAAATAGGAACCTATCGTAAATTATTATTCAAGGAACCTAAAAATTAAAAGTTTCTAAGATACGTCCGTATAGGAAAAAATTATTTATAGTGAATTGTTAATGTGATTTCTATTCTCTATTAATACCTATGTTACCTGTACATTTAAAAAAAATCGTGTTCATAAAATTTAGTCTGTAAAAAGAAGGTTATCATAAACGTTTGATTATTTATGATTTTTAAATTGTGTCAATAAATAAAATCCCGATGTTCAATATTAATTTGACTAATATTGTCTAAATGAAAAGCCTACTCGACTGATTTCTTAAGTCAAATTAAGTTTTTCCATAGTCATATTCTCACGATTGTTTTTAGTCGATAATTTAATTCAATTTTTTTGTGTGATACCAATAATTTTATAAACAACCAACAACTCTTGTTGGTTCTCTCTACTCTGGAGTTGTAGACGTATTTATCAAATTTTTGAAAACAAAAACCTCTTTTAATGTTAACAAAACATTTTTTACATCACACACGAAGGAAAAGCAGGATGATTGTACATCACAAACCAAATTTCAAGCTTTAGTCTGTAAATAAAATTGTTTAATTGTTTTTCAAAATTATTGAACAACTTTACAGGACTGAAATTTCGCCTCCTCCATTTTTTCCAATTTTATTAATAAAATAAACGTTTTCTTTTTGTTTCAGATGACGATTATTTGCAGCCATCTTTAGTGATTAAAAAAATTGAGACTCTTCGACAACCACTATTTCTGCAAGAAGAGAGGAGTGTTTGTCAATATTGTAATAGAAATTTCAGTAGGAAGAATGCGAAATCATTTCATGAAAATAAATGTTTCATGAATCCGACAATTCTCGCAAAGGAAAAACGAATATATAATTGTGAAAATTGTGGTTACAGTTCGAATTTGAGGCCACAATTTAAAAGACACAAGTCTTCCGATTGTGGCATTGAACACAAATGCAAACAATGTAATCGCATTTATTCCTCTTTGGCAAATTTATTGCGACATTTTCGTAAAAGTGAATGTAAAAAATAATTTGTTCAAGTAGAGGGAAAATTTATTTCAACAAATAAACATTTTTCATTAATAATGAAACTATTTTGTCTGACATCCTTCAGCTTTGTACTATATTTACATTCTTACAAAAAAAAAATAATGTTGTCGACTTTTTCCAATTTCGTTCATAATACAATTGTTTAATTTCTTTCACGCAACTGTTAATACCATTTCACTAATTTTATGCAAATAAAGTTGAATAATTTTATCTAAAAATTTATTCAAACACCTCTCATCTTCGTTATACGCAATTAAAAATTTATTTGTTTCAGATGAAGCATTTAAAGTACAAGAAATGCCATTTTTCTCGATAATCAATTGTCGAAGTCTAAGATCGCCAACGCAAGATTTCAATCAAGACGCATCATTGGTTTGTCACTATTGTGGAAGAGCAAATTTCGGCGCAATTATTGGGAAGAAGCTTCACGAGAAAAATTGCTCTCTCAATCCACTAAATCACGAGGAAAAGAAACAATTAATGTTCAAATGCGGCAATTGTGCCTTTGGTTGTAATCGAAAATCATATTTAAACTACCACAAGGCACACGACTGTGGAAAGGAGCACATTTGTCACAAGTGTAATAGACATTTTGGATCATTGAACGGTTTGCAACGACACATTAGAAACGGCTTTTGTAAAATTAAACTATAAAATCTCGAATTTTTATTTAGAGATCTTGCGACAGCCTATTGGAAAATGAAGAGAAAATTGATTGTTTATGTTCTTAGGAACCCTAGGGGTGTAAGATTTACTTTATAGTAGATGTTGTTTATTAAAAACGAATTGTATAAAAATTAATTGGTTTCAGTTTTCGTTTATTGTATATATATATACTAAAAACCAAAGTTCTAGTGTTGGTAATTTGTCGCAAATTCTGCACGAATATGTAAATGTTGAAAAATTCTACTAATTAGAAAACAAGTTCAAGAGTATTGTAAAAAAAAATCACTGTAAGCTTTAATAATAAATATCATTTTTCAAAAAAGCATCTCCCAACACAAAACTTTGTTCCCTCCCTATAACCAAAAACACTTAATGCTAATCTTAATATCAATTTAATGCTATAATTTACCACCAATTTAGCATTACATTCACATTAACTAATAGCATTACTGTAATATTAATTTTTACCATCATCTAATTATCTTCTACAACTTTTTGTTTCTTTTTGTTTTTTCGTGTTTCATTCTCATCTACAGTAACCTGGAAAATTTTCTCTGTTTCAGATGACTCGTTCAAAATACAATTGCCACCACTTTTAATGGTTCGCAAACGTGAGAGTCTACTTCTACAAGCACAAGATATTAAAATGTGTCTCCATTGTGGTAGAAGGAATTTCGGCACAATTGTCGGTAAAAAGAATCACGAACTCAAGTGTTCTTATAATCCAAAAAATTTACGAGCACAGAAACAATTCAATTGCAGCATGTGCAGTTATGGTTGTAATGATAAATTTCAATTGAAGTATCACATGAAAAATGAGTGTGGACAGAGTCAGATGTGCAATATTTGTAATAGAAATTATGGTACACGAGGAAGTCTACGACGACACATTCGCAATGGTTGTGGAAAGAAAATTAATTAAATCTTGTCGTTCAATGAGAGATCATTGTCTCTCACAGTGAAAAAAAAATTTTTGATTCAAATAACCGATTAATTGACTATAATTGACCATAATTTTAGTCATCAATTAAATATTTTCTTGAATCAAATAATATTTAAAGTAATCAATTGAATGGTGTTTGATTTTTATTAACTATTCTTACGATTTCAATTAGTAGAATTTGCGAAAAATCCGTTAAAAATTGTAAGAGTAGATTTTATTTTTTAAGTGATTTGAAAAAAATAACTGAAATTGTTTGTTTGTTTTCTAATGAACCAGGCAGTGAAACATGTTTTTATTCACTGGAAAGAAATTATAAGATTAAAAAACAGTGCATTAGCACAAACATTAGAAAATTTTAGCCCTAAAAATTTAATTTAAAACATTTTATTTACTAGTAATTTTAAGTAAAATTTGTCAGTTTTTTAATTTTTATAAAACCTTTTTTTTTAATGATTTTAATCTAATTTTAGTAATGTATTAAATGTATACTATTGTAGAAAGGATTCTTTATCTCATTAGTAGTAAAAATCATTTTTACATGGATAAACATTTCATTAATAATGATTAATATAAATAGTATAAATAATGTGAGTAACGTTAATAGTATAAAGAATATGAGTAATATAAATAGTATAAATAACATGAGTAATATAAATATTATAAATAATATAAAGATTATAAATGATACAAATATTATAAATGATACGCAAATATTATAGATGATACAAACATTATAAATACTATAAATATTATAAATGATACAAATATTATGAATACTATAAATATTATAAATGAAAAAAATATTAAAAATACTATAAATATTACAAATAGAAGGCAAATGTGTTAAAGTTAGGATTAATTTATATTTATCTCCCGTGACTGAATGTAGATGCAATGTTCACAACATTATTTATGATCAACGATTAAAAAGAAATAATAACAACAACTTAATATTTTAGATGTGAGAGACAATTTTTAACTGTACTCGCTAGCAATACTTGACTGCTATCAATATTAATGATTATGTTTCAGTTACAGTAAAACATAAAATTAGTTTAGTAAAAACAAACGAAATCAAGAAATTAATATACTATTATTATAAGAAAGACTTGACAATAGTTCTGCTTTTATAATAAAAGAGATTTTAAGTGCAATTTGCCATCACAATTATGTAGAACAGATTATAGAAATAAAAAAAGAGATCCTAAATCAAATAAGAGAATATTTGTGTCTTGTCTTTATTTTGATTACAGTAAAAAATAAGAGAATCTGCTACAAGTATATAAATCATGAAAAATTCCTAAAAAAAAAACTACAAACTGTAACAAAAGTCAACATATTTACCATACTTTATTGTGCAACCTGATCATGAAAAGTTTCTAATTATTAATTATGAAAACGACGCTTTTTCATAACAAATGTCATTACTTAAATCGTCAATTAGTTGAATAAGAAGAAACTTCCGTTTAATTATATATACAAATATAGTTTACAACGAAATTATCAACAAGACTGCTGTAAAAATAATCCTAAACATCCTATCGTTAATAAAAAATTATTTCTACAAGACCCATTGCCTTGTGAGAAACCTTAATCTTTTTTTCTCAATGTACATATGAAGTAATTGATACAACAGAAGAATTTGTATCGGGAGAACAATTTTTCTTTTGCTCCAAATCTTAAGTACTTTACTTTGCTATATGAGCCTTCCTTTTGGGTTCTTATTTCTGTTTTTTGTAAAGCAGAATTTATTTTATCTAGACAAATATTTATTTTAGTTAAATAAGTATATGGTTTAGGCTCCAATCCGTTTTTGCCTTCGAAAGAAAACAGAATTTGTTTTATCTAGACAAATATTTATTTTAGTTAAATAAGTATATGGTTTAGGCTCCAATCCGTTTTTGCCTTTAAAAGAACAAATTTCGGCATACAAATAGCAAATTTTTACTTGAACGAAACAAATATTTCTTTTATTTTAATGATTTAGGCTTAAACAAATTTAGTCTTCAAACAAAAAATTTGGTCATTCAAAGCAAATTGTCAGTTGAATCAAACAAATATTTCTTTTATTTAAATGAACATTCGGCTAACACTTTTGCCTTCAAGAAAAGAATTTGGTCATTCAAAGCAAATTGTCACTTGAAACAAACAAAAATCTTTAAAAAAAAATCCCCTTGTACTTTGTTACTTCTCTAAAAATTTTCATGTTTCAAACAAATTTTCTTCTGGCTTCCTCAGTTCAGTAGGCTTTGAATCAACAATATTTGTTTCCCAATGGAAAACTGAAGCTCATTTTATTCCATAAATATTACGTTCGAATTTTGATTCTCAAAGCCGATTACAAACATGTTTGCATTCACAACTATTTATAATGCAACACATGTTTCGGAATTAAAAAACTTGAAGAACTGTTAACAAACCAACACCCTCTTCTCTTAATTTTTTAAAGTAAATTTTTTGATTTTCTCTGTTTCAGATAATTTATTCATGATAAAATTGCCAGTTTTATCAGTTATCGGTTATCAAAGTCTAGCACCACCAGCATTATTATCATCATCATCATCATCACCACCACCACCATTATCATCAACATCGTCACCACAAGAAATCAACGAAGGCACAACATTGATATGTCAACATTGTGGCCGAGCAAATTTCGGGGCAATGGTTGGAAAGAAGCTTCATGAAAATAATTGTTCTTTAAATCCAAAGAATTTAAAAGAAAAGAAAAAATCGATGTTCAATTGCAGTGATTGCAGTTATGGTTGTAATCGAAAATCAGATTTGAAATATCACAAGATTCATGATTGTGGCAAAACGCATAGATGTCACAAGTGTCAGAGAAATTATGGTTCACGAAGTGGTTTGTGGCGACACATTAGAAATGGTTACTGTCGAGTGAAGTTGTAAAAATATTATTAAAAAATTGAATTTAATTTTGAAATTTCATTTTTGCACTTTTACACATCGTCTTTTTTTCCACTGCACTTTCTTGATTTTAATTTGTAAAAATGTTAACTTATTTGAATCGGGGACTTATTGTTTGCTTTTGAATTAGTAAATTTTACTAAATTTAATTTTACTAATAAATATAGTAATTTCTACTAATTTATTAGTGAAACTGAAGTCCACAAGGTTTTTAAAAACAAAAAATAATGGTCAAACGATCAAAAGTTGCGTTTGAATAAAAATTACAATTTTCTGTCAATAAAAAACATTCGAATTTTAGGTTACGAATCATTTATTATTGACAAAAAAATTATATATAAGTTTTTGGAACTTATGTTTAATCATTTCTATGCATTTAATCATTATGTTTATTACACTAAGAGTATTTATTTCTTGATTGTTAATTTTCTAAAATAGAAACTTTACATTTGAATTTTTTTGTATTCTCAACAATTGTTTAATATCGTAATTTTTCCTATTTTTTTCCGAAAAGTCTGTTTAATGTATAAAATAAATAAACAAATAAAATTTAGACCTTAATTTTTCATTTCCAATAAAAACTCCCAAAAACCATGATTTTTATATTTTTCCTCTCCTTAAGCCGATGTACTAGAAAAGCTCAAAAATACTTAAAATAAACCAAAAACCCATGTGCGAAAATTAAAAAAAATATTATTTCGAAAAAAAATATTTTTTTTTATTTCGACATGGGAGTCGATTTCGGTATATTTATGCCCTCTGAACACCATCCCAGGTCCTAGAATATTCTAGAACGTCAGAATTTTGAGAAAAGAGGAGGGGGTGGGTTAAAAAAAACGTGTCTAAGTCTTTTCGATACTGTTTTTTTTTTCTCTGAAACCTGACGTCGAGGAAGTCTTTAAACAAGCCTTAAAACGTTCACTTCGAAATCAATATGCGCAGGACCGAAAAAATTGTGATTTTCGAAAAAAGTGGGGGTAACGGCCCCAAGAAATGATTTTTTTCTTATTATCGATATGGGAGTCGTTTTCAATGTATTTTTGCTAATCGAACACGATCCCGGCTTCTAAAATTGTTTACCTCTTCGGGATTTTGAGAAAATTGGGATAAACTTTAACTTAGTGGAAATATAACTGACAAAAAACTGTAGATAAATTTTCACCATATTTTCATATTCATATTCATTAAGCAAAATTTGATTCATTCATTTTTATTTTTGTGAAAATTGTCTGCTTATTGTATTCATCGATACTGCATGGAAAATGGGCGTCTGCTTATGTCCCTCCCTCCCTACCTGTCGAAAAAAGTCCTCCTAAAAATACTATATATATATGTTTCTTCCACTAAAAATAAACTTAAATGTACTGTACCAAAAAATACATTATAAATTATTTAAATCCAAAAGAAAATATATTTTATATTAACAAATAATTCCTTTTCTTTTGTTACAGATGTAAAGTTTATGACGAAATTTCCATTTTTATCATTAAGGAATATCGAGGACATAAAATTGCCAGACGATATTAAAGAGGAGGAGAGCTTTTTCTGTCAATATTGTCAAATGGGTTTTGGTGCGATTAAAGGGAGAAAATATCACGAATTCAGATGTGCTCTTAATCCAATAAAAAATGGAAAGAAAAAAAATTTCCCCACCTTTACATGCAACGATTGTGGCTTTAATTGCAGGAATAAAAGCACTTTAACTAGACATCAAACCTACGATTGCGGAGTGACGCATTTTTGCAAAAAATGTGACAGAATCTATTCATCACTAACAGCTTTAGTAAATCATAATCGGAAAATACACAATATTCACATTGTTTGTCGTAAATCGTTGTAGTTGTGCTAATCCGCAAAAAAAGATATACATAGATGATTATTTTTGAAAGTCTACTAAAAAATAAATAAATATATATATATTTGAAAAATGTTCGACACAAATAATAATTTGCGTGACAATCACGTTCGGTATTCTTCGTGATTTAAATATTTTTGACCTGTACACTAATTGCTTTACTTACTTTTATGATTCATGTTACAGCAAAAAAATTTGTACAATTCTGTGTATTTGGAAAGAAAATAAATTAATTTAATTTGGAAATTTCTCGAGATTTTATGATACTTTTTCTTTCAATTTTCATATGAAACGATAACAATACATGTTTATAAAGAAAAAAATAATTCTAAAGAAGAAATAAATATTTGCACGTTGAGAACTTTATAGGAATATTTCAAAAAAAAAAATCCACGTAAGAATAATAATAATATATTCTATTAATGATGTTCTTCTTTTTTTTTTCTTTCAGGCTATCCATCATACGGAGAATCATTTGAACCTGAAGATCCATATAGATGCAAATATTGTCACAAGATTTTCGGTCAAATATCATCGAAAAATCGTCATCAAAATAACACCTGTCACTTGCATCCAATGAATTTCAATAAAAAGTCAGACAAACTTTACACATGCTCTGCGTGTGGTTCGAATTTTAATTTCAAGAATAATTATCATCGACACATTAGAGTTGATTGTGGAAAAATTCACACTTGTAAAAATTGTCATAAAATTTACAACGCCTATTCGGCTCTTCTCAAACATTATCGAGTGTCAGGTTGCTTAAAAGGATATGAAACATGACACATTCGGGAGAATTATTAATAATTTACTTCCCCATTTGTGTTTGAAAATAATTTTTGATTGACTGTTTGTAAATAATTTTGTTTGACTCAAATATAATGTTAATATACTTAATAATAATCCAAAAACAAGTGTTTACAAATAATTTTGGGTTGACTGTTTGTAAATAATTTTGTTTGACTCGAATATAATGTTAATAATTAATTATTAATTATTAATTAATAATAATCCAAAAACAAGTGTTTAAAAATAATTTTGGATTGACTGTATGTAAATAATTTTGTTTGACTCAAATATGCGGTTAATAATTAATTATTAATTAATAATAACCCAAAAACAAGTGTTTCAAAATAATTTTGGGTTAACTGTATGTAAATAGTTTTGTTAGAGTCAAATATAATGTTAATAATTAATTATTAATTAATAATAATCCAAAAACAAGTGTTCAAAAGTAATTTTGAATTGACTGTATGTAAATAATTTTGTTTGACTCAAATATACTGTTAATAATTAATTATTAATTAATAATAATAATGTTTGTTTGTTTTTTCATTTCCCAATTTTCTTAATAATTGTTTTTTCCAATTTGCTTCAGACTTAATGTGATAAAAATCTTTAAAATTCTTGCCAAGAAATTTTACAATTTATAACAAAAATTAATTTCTTCACAGAAAGGTAATTTTTAACATAAATTTTGAAAAAAAATTGAATGTTTTGAAAGAATTATTTTTCAATTTTCAAAATAATTGCATTCAATCGAAATCTTTTATAAAAATTTTATCTAAAAATTAATGTATTCTGTTGAAAAATTTTATTAAAAGACTATTAAAAGTTATTGAATTTATGCGATGAATTTTACTATTTAAAAAAATAATTCAGTTTTTTCCGAAGAATTTTATCGGAATTTTTGAAAATAATTGAATTTAATTAACATTACATTTTCATTTTTTAAAATAATTGGAGTCTTTCGAGAAATTTTACTATAATTAAATAAAAAAAGTAATTGAATTCCACTGAAGAATTGTATTACTAATGAAAATAATTTAATTCTTGCGAAGAATTCGAATTCAATTGGTTTTATATAAATAATGAAGTTCTTATCACGCTCTGACTTATTTTCAATACAATTTTAATTGATTTCTTTGAAAATTCTAATTATTTTTAAAAATCTTATAAAAATTCTGCGAGAAAATTTAAATATATTTAAAAAAAAATATTTTTTTTCCACAGAAGTTTAATTAGTAAAAAAAACTTAATAAAATTCAATTCCAGAAGTTAATTATTTAAAAAAATTTTAAAAAATTCAATTCAAGAACTTATTTATTTTTATAAATAATTTAATTTATGCTGAAATTCAATTATTATTTTAAATACAATTTTAATAAGATTTTTCTAAAAAATTCAATTATTTTTAAAAATTTTCAACAAAAACAAATTATTTATAGAAAGAATAAATTTTTTCGCGAAGATTCAATTATTTTCAGAAATAATAGAAAATTCTCGATGTACTGAAAATAATTGAATTCTTGTAAATTAATTGTAAAAAAATTGAAAAATAAATTGAAATGTTAAAGTATATTAAAATTATTCATAGAAAATTAGATTCTTAAACAATTTTTTTTAGAATTTTTGTAAATAATTAAATTTTTTTTATAAATTTTTCTTAAATTTCATAAAATTATTAATTTTTTTATAGCAACTTTAATTGGAACTTTTGAAAATAAATGAAATTTACAACGAAGTTTATGAAAAACTTTTAAGAACAATTTATTTGTTTGGATAAATTTTATTAGAATTTTTTAAAGTAATAAAATCTGTTATACAAATTTTAATAATAATTTTCGAAATCCTGATTGAATTCTTTTAAAGAATTTCTTTGACTTTTTTTTGTATAAAATAATCTATTTTCTTTAATAATTTTGATGGAAAGTTTTG
Organism: Leptopilina myrica (nomen nudum); assembly: GCA_032872475.1. NCBI lineage: Eukaryota > Metazoa > Arthropoda > Insecta > Hymenoptera > Figitidae > Leptopilina > Leptopilina myrica (nomen nudum). Next base: position 14,610,407 of record CM065458.1, on the reverse strand, counting down.
AATGTAATTGAATTTTATGCAAAATTTCGTTCAAAAGTTTTTTAAAATAATCGCTTCTGTTAAAAATTACAATGAAATACTTTATTATTGAAGTTTATTAAAATTATTTTAATTTGAATTCCTGTGATAAATTTTTTTGTATTAGAAATAATTTAATTCTTGCGTTTAATTTTACTATATTTTTTTACAATTTTTTAACATTTGAATACTTTCCAAGAATTTATCAGAATTTTGGAAAAAAATGATGTTTTTCGAAAAATTTTATTAAAAATTTTTTAATTTCATTGAAAAGAGGAAAAAAATTTACTGAATCCTTCGGTGAAATTATATTAAAAAATTGACACATGATACAATTTTTATAAACAAATTGTGTCATTTTTTCAAGAAAATAAAATTAACATTTTTCAAGAATTTTCTTTCAAATTTAGAAAAAACGGATTGAATTTTCAAAATTAAATCACTTTTACAATTATTTTTTAAGAAAATTGAATTTTATTAAAATTGTATCGAAAATAATTAAATTTCTGCGAAGGTTTGATTTTAAAATTTTCGCAACTATGAACAATGATAATTCAATATTTACTTAATAAGTGAATTTTAAAAATTGTTAATTATGAATTTATCAAAAAACTTAAAATTTAATAATAAAAAAATTTCTAATTTGTATTTAATAAATTCACGTTTTTTGTCCCTAACGGATCAACAGAGTAGGCAGAGTGTTAAAATAACGAAAATTAAATTCGAACAATTTTTTTTTAATTTTATGTAATATATTATCTAATATTTTTTTTATCTAATATTTTTCTAATAAGAAATATTCCAATTATTTTCTATTCGACAAACGAAAAATGTATTTATGACACACTTGGAAGAAAGGTGTCTAAGAAACAAAGAATTTTAAATTTCGTGTCAATTTAATTAAAAATTCCCGTGTTTAATTTAAAACCAAAAATCAATTTTTATCAAGTATTTAAGATAAAATAAAAACTTTTAAAAAATCTTTTCAAAACCTTTAAATCGGCTTATTTATTTTCAATTCGAAAATTAGAAACATAACCTAAAAATTACTTTCTTAGCCACTTTTCTTCAGAGAGCGTGTGACATCTTAGTTATCCTATATAAGACTGTGTATAAAATTTCAGCAAACTTTATTGTAAATGAAAATTCGTTCAATAAATTCAAAATATCTAATTTTTCTGAATTGTAACCCTCTCTACATATTTTTATTACTAAAAATAACGAATTTAACGTAGTAATAGTCTAGATAATAAATAACTTATATATTTCTCACTGTAACTTTTTTCTCTCAATAATACCTAGAATTTGACTTGACTATAAACCTAGATTTTAACAAATATAAAAATAAACCTAACCCCTATTTTTTATTTTTTTTATTTTAGGAAGCGGAATCTTTCAAGATCACGAAATATCGATTCTAACTCCCGATAATGTGGCCGACTTTTCACAATTAGGCGATGACGAGGCAGGAACTGGTGAAGAATTTAAATGTCGCTATTGTTCGAAAATATTTTCCCGAAGACGCGCAAGAAATCGTCACGAAGTTCATACATGTTTCTTGAATCCCGTGAAGAGTAAAAGCGCATATCCTAAGTTGTATTCATGTGAAAAGTGTTTCTCCAGTTATGCCCATAAGGGAACACTTTTGGATCATTTGAAAAACGATTGCGGCAAATGTCATCAATGTAAGCGTTGCTTCCGCATTTATTCTCAACTGAATGGCTTGAAACGTCATTGGCGAACCGGCGCCTGTCCAGGAATGAATCAATCGTAAATTTTCTTCGTTTTTTTTTTATCTCTGTGTAATAATTTATTGTTGACTGTTTCAGAATATGAATAAATAACTTCGTTAGTATGTAGAATTCTTAACGGCCCCTCTAACGGCGCATGCGCAAAGGGGAAGCTACTGCGCTTGCGCCACTTATTTCCACCAATGAGAAAGAGAGTCAGTCGCGCATGCGTAGTTTTTTTTTCCTACCGCGCATGCGTGTAAATACTTTTTTCCCATTTCTTAGAAACTGGATAAAATTCACAAGAACATGAAATATTCCCACAGTTAACAGATTGAAATGTTTATGTTAAAGATATTTATAGTTATATATTTATGTTTATCGTTTTGTAAGTAAATTGAAATAAAAAAAAACAATACAATAACTAATTCACAATTGTACCTTGTTTTTCCGTAAAAAATTGCAAACCTTATTTTAATATTTGTTCATTCTTGTCAAAATACTATTGCGAGGGGTCTTCTTCCCTTGTTACTTAAGAATTTCCCCCCTTAATATTTATTTTCTATAAATAAAATTTTTCTACATACGAACAGTGGTTCTAAAAATATCAAGTTGAGACAAAAAATGTTTCATTTTTATTTCAATTTTTATGTTTTTTTTTCAATTTGATAAATTGCGAACACAATAATTTAGTGAACAAATTATAACCTCCTATCATGATTGCAGGAAAAAAGAGAAAAAGACGTAACAAAAAATTGCCGAGAATTAAAGTGAAGAGTGCGAGTAAACTTTTTATGACAATCAAGCAGGAAATAGTGGAGGATGTCGTCGTTGAACCAACTTGTCAGTATTGCAGAAAAACCTTTCGCTCGTATTATTCAAAAGTACTGCACGAGGATTACAGTTGTATTTCAAATCCTCAAAAGTTGCGAAAGGAGGAAAATTTGAGTCAAATCAAGAGAGAAAAATGGGATGAGAGAAAAAATTTCAAGTGCGAAAAATGTTATCAAACATTTGCCAATGAAGGGAAAATGAAGAATCATTTGAACACTGGACCCTGTCAGATAAAGGATGAGAAGCCAAAAATTTCATTGTTAAAAAATTATTTGCACAGTTGTACAAAGTGCAATGCTTGCTTCAATGCCAGGCATAATTTGATGAGGCATATGAGAAATAATTGTCGTTCATAAAAATAACAGTCGTTTCTGTTTGGAAAATTTCGTTTACATATAATGCGACGTTATTTTCATAAAGTTTCTCTATCTAATGTTATTTTTCAAAAAAAAAAAAACTTTACATACACTGAAAAAACAATATTCTAAAAAATCGAATTTTTTGCATATAATCTAGCCACCTATTTAATTATTTTATATTCTTAATGCTAGATATTTAAAATAAAATTCTAATTTTTATTTTTTGTATAAGAAACAGTTCTTTAATTCAAAAATATAATTTTTTTTCTATTTTATAAAATAGAATATATTATAATATTTTATTCTAACATTAAAAATAAAATGCATGCTAAATATACTTAAATAGGGGCTAAATTTTTATTCTTTTAAGATTAGAATATCTTTTTTCCGGTGTATCGGATGTTATTTTCATATAACTTCTATTCTCTATTAACAGTTATTTTCATAAAAATTAATTTCTATCAGACGTTATTTGCATATTTTTATAATTCTAGAATAGAATTAACTAAATTAAATAACAGTGAAAAAGTCTAAACAAAAAAAAATTTGTTCTTTTCATTTATCCAAAATCTTTGTTCAAAGATTTTCTTTCCACAGAATTCCTTCATAACATTTTGATTATAAATTAGTAAATTTTTCTAATAAATTAGTAGTAATTGCTATTTACTAGTAAAATTTACTAATGAATCAGTAGTAATTGCTATTTATTACAATAATTTACTAATTCATAATCAAAAAGTCAGTCACTTTAATAAATACAGTGATTTCTACTAATTTCTTAGTAAAATTTACTAATTCGTAATTAAAAACTCAGTTACTTAGTGAATAATAATTCCCACGAAATCTACATTAATAAATAATCGTTATATTTTGGTAATTTTATCGACATTTTTTTGTAATAAATAAATTCTTTTGAGAAAATGTAATTAAAATTGTATTAAAAAAAAAATTAATTCTTGGTAAGTTTTTTTTTATTAAAATTCTTTGAAATAATTAAATTGGTATTAAAAGTTTACTTCAATATTCTTAAAAATAGTGGAGGTTTTTCTAAAAAAATGTTTCCTTTCTAATAAAATTCAGTTCAAGAATTTAATTATTTTTATACATAAAGAAATTTTTATTAGAATTCAATTATTTTAAATACAATTTTTATTATAATTTCTTTAAAAATATCAAATATTTTCAAGAAAATCTTCCAGAAAAATTCAAATATTTAAACACATAATTGATTTTTCCACAGAAGTTTAATTATATTTAAGAAAACTATTGATAAAATTCAATTCAAGAATTCAATTATTTAAAATACAATTTTAATAAGATTCTTTACAAAAATACAATGATTTTTAAAAATGTTTCAAAAATTCAATTTTATTTGTAGAAAGAATAAATGTTTTCGCAGAAATTCAATTATTTTAAAAAGTTTTAATCAAATTATATGCAATAATTCAATTATTTTCAAAAATAAATTATTTCTGAACAAAATTAAAAAATTAAATTCAAATATTAAAGTATATTAAATTTTTCAAAGAAAATTAAATTCTTAAACAACTTTTTTTAGAGTTTTTGTAAGTAATTAAATTTTTTTAAAGGAATATTCATTAAATTTCATAAAATTATGAATTTTCTAAATGTAATTTTAATTGAAAGTTTTGAAAATAAATGAAATTTACAAAGAATTTTATGAAATAACTTTTAAGAACAATTGAATTGTTTAGATTTAAATTTTATTAAAATTTTTCAAAATAATTAAACCGATTGGATAAATTTTAATAAAATTGTATATAATTAAAATAATTGAACTGCTCTAAAGAGTTTTATTATTATATTTATGAGAATAATTAATTCTTGCAAATCATTTTTTTAAATAATATAAACAATAATATAGTATATTGTATAATAATATTATAATAATATTATAATAATAATTATTATAATTATTATAATTATAATTATTATAATTATTATTATTATAATTATTATATTAATAATATTACATTGTACTTAATAAGTGGATTCTTTAAATTTTTGAATCTGTAATCATTTCGAAAATTGATGTTTATTATTAAAAAACTAATATCTTTTAATTTACAAAATAAAAACAATTTTCTAGTTCATAATCATAAAGTCAGTCACCATAATTCAAATAAGCAAACATTTTTACTGATTCAAATTTAAAGATGAGCAAAACAGTAATAATTTTTAATGAAAAATTTGATTTACACAAATTGAAATCAATTTAATTGCGAATGAATTGAAATTAGGTAAATAAACTTATTGAAACTCAGTAGTAAATTATTTAAAAATTATTTAAAAATTAATTTAATCAATTTAATTCAAACTTCAACTAAATTTCTAAAATAATACAGACTTAATAACTGATTTTTTTTTTGTTTCATTCTAGGTATTTATAATGAAAATTGGATGCCAGTAATTAAGTCGGTGTCAACTATGCAAGAAATTACATCACGTGAGGACCTAATGACACAAGAAAATTGTTGCAAATGTCGCTTTTGTTTCAAAATGTTTGGCACTTTTGGTGCAAAAAATCGACACGAGTACAATTTTTGTTTCCTAAATCCGAAAGCTGCTCTGAAAGCAAATAAATTGTATTGCTGTGAAGCTTGCGGAGCGAATTTCAGTAAAATGAATCATTTTCGTTATCACAAGAAGAATGACTGTGGTATACTTCACAAATGTAATTTATGCAAGCGAATATTTTCCTGTCTTCACAGTTTACAACGACATAAGCGTATATGTAATGTGTAAAATTAAAAGTGAACATATACAATTTGTCATTCTATTCTAATTTTATTGTCTATTGTAATTAGTCTATTATCTAAGTCGTAAATTTCTTTAACGAATTTCTATTTAAAATTTTCAACTATTTTTAATTGAAACTTTGTCTACAGTTAATTATAATTATAGGCAATTCGTAAATGTGTACCGTTTTTGAAAAGGATAAAAATAAATCGAATTTTTCAACAAAAAAAAAAAAGATTTTATATTTTTATCGTAAATATGTTATTATAATTTATTAAATTTTATTTATTAAAAATTGTAATTTAAAATTATTTGTTAATAATTTATTTCTATTTCGTGTTCGTTTTATTTGCCTTTCTTTTTAATAATAATTTGTTCATTGTATTATAAAAATTCACTATTTATTATAATATTTATTATTATTATTTTATTTATATTATATTATATTTATACATTTAAGTAGTATATTATTTATTTACTCATTTATTTTATTTATAACTCATTTTGTTTATTTTTATTTGAGAATAATTTTAAATGATTCGATTATATTTAATAATTCATATGCAAAAGAAAACTAACAAAATACTTTCTGCGTTCTCATAATATATAAATTCTATGCATTTCATAACTTGTGACGCGCTCCCAAAAAAAAAACGTATTATTATAGGTTATATTAAAATTATTTTTTTTAGGTTATGTTCGTGTCAGAAATTAGAATTATTTCGATTTAAAAGTCTATTTTTAATTAATAGTTACTCTCCCTCTGTATGTTTCATCAAGGAATTAAAAACATAACCTCAAAATTGTTTATTTCTTTTTTTTGGAGCGCGACACAGTTAAATTTCAATAAAAGCTTTTACAATATTTTTCATTGCGCACAAATAAACGTTTTGTACGTTAGACTAATGAGAAGTATTTTTGGTTTTTGTTTTAGGTAACTGGCCACATCCCGAAATGCATAAATCAAATAGAGGCGCCAAGTACAGGCCTCATATTTGCGAATATTGTGGCGCGAGTTATGCAAGTTATGGCAACTTAACATATCACAAGAAACACGACTGTGGCAGAAGGCATCAGTGCTACAAATGTGGTCAATCTTTTTCACAAAAAGGTTCAATGATAAGACACGCGAAACAACGGTGCCATTTCACACCGAGAGAATCAATTTATTCATCTTAGAGGTTATATATAAAAGAATATATTCGTTATTTATAAGAACATATATGTATATGTTATTTATAAGAATTCCTTTAAATAGTGAAAAATAATTTGGTTCCGAGCGCAAAAATTTATTCCACTAGTAAATATAATGAACTTCGTTATAGTGCGAATTAAAAATATAAATTATAGTTCTGGTTCTGTGATTTCAATATTATTAGGAAATATTTTATTTAATTTAATTTATATAATTATAGAGTTGCAAAGAAAGTGAATTAAAATTACTAAGACTATACGATATGTACCTATACAGATTATATTTAGAGAAGAATGTACGTTTTCGGTAAAACACTAAAGAAAATAAAATTTAATTTAATGCAGCAGAGTTTTTTTTTAAAAAACGACTTGAAATGGGGGACTTTAAATGACGAAAAAGTAGGTAATGGCAAATTGGAGAAACATTCGCGCAGGCGCAACTAACACTTTTTCCCATCCTAAAATAGTTTACCGCGCAGGCGCAAATTTAACTCTTTTTTCAGCATAATTTATCCTTCCCGCGGGAAAAAATTTAGGTTATGTTTCAACAGAAAGTAAAAATACATTCCAAGGTCATCAACCATAAACATAACCTCTACAAATTTTTCTTATTTCTTCAGCGATCATCGTCATGCAACTAAAATCATTGTATTTATAACACAACAATTTACAAAATTTCATATCATCTTAAATATATATATAATCTTGTAAAAATTTGTTCAACTACTTTGGATCATAAGTTTTCTCTAATTTCTCCAACACACTTTGCGGAATAATTTTCCAAATAAAAATAATTTTCTCTTTACACTAACGAAAAATAATTCTCTTATGTTTTAGGTAATTGGAGTGAAATAAAACTTCGAAGCAGTGGTTCTAGGCCAAGACCTCACATATGTGAATACTGTGGCTCAAGTTATGCAAATTTTGGCAGTTTAACATACCACAAGAAACACGATTGCGGAAAAAGCCATCAATGCTACAAATGTGGTCAATATTTTTCACAAAAGTGCTCTATGACAAGACACTTGAAGAATAGGTGTCATTAAAGAAAAATTTTTAATAAAAATATTTGCAATTTTGCAATTAGGGCCAAAAAAGCAGAATTTATAACCTCCAAACGTGCGGATCGTAAAATTCTACATGAGAGAGAAAAGGAGGGAAGATACTTCTATCCTTTTCTCTCTTATGTGAAATTTTTTTGATTGGTGAAATTTATTCTGCTTTATAGAGTCAATAATTCGTGAATCCTTTCTGCAAGGAAAAATATATGTCAATAATGTGCGCTCGACTTTGCACGAAATTTAGTATTAATTCTCTGTAAATATAATAAACTACTAGGCATTTGTTAATATATAAGATTTTGAGGAAGAGCGATATAGTTAAATTTGTTAATACATAGCAAATTTTATAATAATCGGTAAATTATAAAGCTTCGTTAGAATTTTTTTTCCTATTTTAATGTAAAACTATCTTATTTTTTCGAAATTCTAGCAAAAAAATAACTAAAGCATTCAATTTTCGGCAAACTTCATATTTATTACAAACGCTTATGTTTACTTTTATACACTCAAGTCATGTGAATAAAAATATTTTTTAACTTTTTCAATTTAATTTTACTTTTTTTCATTTCTTCACACACTTATTTTCACGTATTTTACATATTTTTCGTTGTTTTTTAGAGGATTTATGCAAATTTTTAAACTTTAGGAAAAAGGCGAACGCGCACAATTCCGCGAATAAAATGCATGAGATAGAAAAGGAGAGAAATGTACACTGTCCTTTTCTAACACATGCATTACGTTTGCGAAGCAGTTGCGCTTGCGCATAGGCCTATAAATGAATGTCGCTGAACGCTTTAATAATTTTCTAATAAAAAATATTTTTTTTTGTTTTAGGTAACTGGACAACTGTTAAAAAGAAAAAATCGTTGATTAAAGTCCATGTGTCAAGACACTATTGCGAATATTGTGGAGCAAGATATGCAAGTTATTCCAATTTGACCTATCACAAGAAGCATGATTGTGGTAAATTGCACCAATGCTTTAAATGTGGGCAATGCTTTTCACAAAAATCTTCCTTGAACAGACATTTGAAGCAAATATGCAGATGAATAAACGCAAGAATTGAGGAGAAATTAAATTTTGACTGAACAGAAAATTGTTTTTTTATTTAAAAATAAGTTATTTAATTAATTTTTTACGGCGGTATATAATTAATTTCATAATTTTTCTCCCAGGAGCGGAAGTAGAAAAATATTTACAATTTTCTACTTTAGTTTATTCGAAAATATTTTCATGCACATTTTTTAATATTTTTATATTGCTTTATATTTTCGAATATTTAAAAATTATTCCTCTAAATCGGATCATAACTGATATTTTCTACCGTTTGACAAAATTTGTTTGTTCCTACTATGAACACCGTGACAATACGGCCCTGGTGAGAACCTGGAGAGAAGTGTTGTAAACTGCGACACACAAATACACATGTGTAAATGCATCATTTTGAATTAAAATCCGTGTCTTTCGTTTCTTTATAAATGAAAAAAGTTCATGTGTTAATGAAATTTTGACAATTCTCAACTCTAAATGGATGCAATTCAACGAAAACGTGATAAAGCTCGTCTTCGAGTAAGAAAATTTCGAGCAATAAAGAAAGCTTTACAGGAAATTGAAGAACCATCAAATACTCAGGATGAGTCCTTAAGTTCTTTTTCTATAAAAAGTGAAGATATTGATATTGAAGGTCAGCTATTGAACACAATTATTGTATTAAAAGCACTGGATTATTTGTATAATAAATATTTTCCGTCATTTTTTTTATTTAAAAGATATAATCGCCAGCTCAATGTAACTTAAGCACGTATGAGAATTTTAATTTTACTTGTACTTTTGTTTATATTTTAGTAAATATTGTCGTTAATTGTTTATAATATTATTTTTTAAAATAATATTTTGGTTTCATCTCATACTTAAATTTACTTTTGAAGCATTTGCAAGATTTACAATTTGGATTTTTAGGTTATGTCAATCAAAACAAAGTTTTATTTTGATACATATATATACATAGAGTATACTGCGAAATAATTTAATTTTTATATAAGTGAATTAAAGGTCATTGGTTGATGAAATGGTAAATTGATAAGTTTTTTTTCCGTTTTCAAGATTTCAGCGATGTGATTCAATTTATTCGGGAGTTTTGTATGGGAAAATTAAAGTATTACTGACGAACTTGATTTGCAGGAAGCTATACTTGGATTATATTGTTTCCTTGGGGTATACGTATTTGAATATAAAAATAAATTTTATTTATTAATACTGCGGTATTTTATTTTCTGTCTAAATAACCTTATGTCACATTTTTTCCCTTTTTATGAATATATACTATTATTTTTTCAGGATTTATTCTCTTCTTATTTATTATATATATATATATATATAACACCCACAATTATTTTTGCCTTCTGTTTCTATTAATTTATCATTAGAGATTAATATTTGTTTTTTTCTCGAAATATGCAACAAACAAAAAAATAATAAATAAATGTGTAATGATTTTTTCAGATAATGTCCCTGGTTTACCAACGGCAAATCCTTCGTCTAATTTTGAATTTGTGGATTTCTCTATTTCTGAATTGCAACCAATACTGGCGAGAGATTTTGATTTGATTGATAAGGAACAGGACTCTGAGCCACAAAAGAAACGCGTTAAGCAAGACGAGGACGAGAGCAGTCGCTATTCATCTAGTAAATATCAATTTTATTATTTTCATAGTCGTCGATAACACATGAAATTTAAAAAAATAGTCTCTGAGTTTAGAATAAAATGTTTCTTTCGATGTTTAAAAGACCCTCTTCATTTTTTTTATTATTCAATATTTGTGTTAAAAGACAAATTTTAAATTATTCAAAATTAATTTTGAATTTCGGAGCTTTATTAAAATATCAAATTATAATAATGTCAACTTTTTGCCTTGCAGAAATATTTTGAAGAGTTTTGTAATTAAGAATATTATCCACAAGTTTTTAACGTTTAAATAAAATATTAAAAATATTTTCTAGAATTAAAGATTCCAGGAAAAGTTATATTTTACAATTGGAAATTTTATAAATTTTATAATTTTCAATGTCACAAGAGTTTTGTTTATTTTCAAGAAGAAATAATTACAAATTTCCTTCAGAGCTTTAGGATAAATGTAAAATATTTGAAATTACTAATTATTGGACAATTTAAAATATTTTTCTCCTTGAATTGCAGATTTCCAAAAATATGTTGTTAAGGAATTGATAAGAATTCGATCGCAATTGGAAGACATACAACATAGTCAACAGCAACTGGCTAATAAATTAAATTCCGCTGGTGTCATTGAGCCAACGCCCTTGGATGCAATTGACAAATTTATGGAAGAATATTCACTTAGTTTACCTTTTAAATCCGTTGGGGAATTCGAACGTTTCGATGTAGCTCTGGCATCAAATGCAACACTTCGAGCTAAATTTGTGAGTTTAATTCACGTATTCCTTCATCTTTTTTTTCATAAGTATTAAATTTAGTCAGAAATTTTGTTTATTTTCACATATTTCACCAAATTTGTTAATTTTTCCTTATTCCACGAATATGAAAATATAATTATTGAAAAGTTCAAAAAGAATGACGATTTTTTTAATACTTCGTTTCAATTTTCAATTTACAATTCAATTTTGTTCCTAAAACATATTTTTTTTCTTTATTTGTAAAATTGAAATTTCTTTTTCTTTAAATCTCGAATTTATTTTCGTTTTAATTTTATTCTACAGTAATTTTTGGAAAATATATAAAGTAGAATGAAAATATCCGTTTATTTGAAAATTTTAAACAAGGAAAATAAAAACTTGTTTCTAATCATTAAAATGTTCAAATGAACGATGATTTTTTTTGCATTTCATTAAAGGTTGAATTTTGTTCCTAAGAAAATGTTTTCTTTTTGTTAATTTGTAAAATTAATAATTCCTCTTCTATAAATTTCGAGTATATTTTATTATTAATTTTATTTCAGTAATTTTTGAAAATATGTAAATAGAAGAAAAATATTTATTTGTTTGAACATTCAAAACATTCAAAAAAATTAACAAAATTTCCCTAAAGAATCCTTCATTTTCTATGAAAAATTTCGTTAATTATTTGTGTGAATTGATTAAAATTGAGTAAATTGATTAAAATTGAGTAAAATTGATTAAAATTAAGTAAATTGATTAAAAGTGATTAAAATTGAGTAAAAATTATTAAAATTGAGTAAATTGAATAAAATTGAGTGAAATTGATTATAATTCAGTAAATTGATTGAAATTGAGTAAAATTGATTATAATTGAGTAAATTGATTAAAAGTAATTAAAATTGAGTAAATTGATTAAAAGTGATTAAAATTAAGTAAATTGATTAAAAGTGATTAAAATTGAGTAAAATTCATTAAAATTGAGTAAATTGATTAAAATTGAGTAAAATTGATTATAATTCATTAAATTGATTAAAATTGAGTAAAATTATTAAAAGTAATTAAAATTGAGTAAATTGATTAAAAGTGATTAAAATTGAGTAAAATTCATTAAAATTGAGTAAATTGATTAAAATTGAGTAAAATTGATTATAATTCAGTAAATTGATTAAAATTGAGTAAAATTGATTATAATTGATTAAATTGATTAAAAGTGATTAAAATGGAGTAAAATTGAGAAAATTAATTAAAAGTGATTAAAATTGTGTAAAATTGGTTACAATTGAGTAAATTAATTAAAATTGAGAAAAATCGAGTTAGTTGAGTAAATAATTGAGTGAAACTTGAGTAAAAAATAGAAAACAATGATAAAAAATTGCGAAAAACTTTTTTAATTGATAAAGAAATGATTTATTTGCGCTAGATGGCTTCGTTGCTGGATCTGTTTGACAGAAATCATGTTGCAACAAAAACACTGGTAAACATAATGAAGAAATACATGTCTCGAGACGTTGCACTAAGTTACACTGCTGTTAAGCCCGTTAAAGATAAATACGTCTTGAAGGGAACAACATTCTGCAAGTGCATTATAAGTAAGACACAATTTTCAATTTAATCCAATAATAAAATAAATTCAATTTTCAATCCAATTAAAAAGAAAATAAGTTAATCTCAATAAAAATCTTTTTCATCCTCAAACTAATTCCCCTTATTTTCACTTTCCAGGTGTACTGCTGAAAAATCATATCGACAAAAATACCGGAACTAAAGCAACTGAGCATAACTTATTATCAGCATTAGGATCTGTTTTGGCAAATGCCAAGGACTGGGAAGGTTACAGAGCTCGCCGATCTAAACCTAATGCTATACGATATGACAATGACTTTTAATTATTAATAATAATAATAATATTAATAATAATTACAATAATATATTATATAATTAACATACACGTATACAATATATGTGTTCTAATTCATTTATCTTATGTGTATTGTGTTTTTTTTCACTTTAATTGAATGAGATTGTAATACATTTTCAATCAAATAAATGGTATCATTTGTAATATGAAAGCACTTTATACAATCACTTTCTCACTTATCTGATAAGTTAGAAAAAATTTCTCTTCTAGCAATTCTTTCATATTCAAAAGTTGAAAAATCATTTATTTTGTCGAAATTATTCTAACTGGAAAAACAGAAATTGTTAATTTTCTGTTTGTTCGTTTTATTTTTCTTTCTTACTCGTAGCAAAACTTTGCGAGAAATTTGCCCACAATTCGGTTATTTTTCAAGTGGAGAAAAATAGCAAAACAGAAGGTATTGTCCTTAGATACAAGTTTTTTTTTATTGCATTTGCATGAAATTGTACTAATACCTTTGGGATAAGATATACAATATTACCTGGTTTTTGAATAATTGTTACTTGAATGAATTTTGTATAATGTTTTTTGAAAACTATTTTTCCAATGTTTTTTGAAATGTTTTTCAAAATGCTCTTGAAGTGTTTTTTCAAATGCTCTTGAATTGTTTTACGAAATTTCCATTGAACTAACTCTTTTTCTTTTTTTTCAGGTTTCGGACAATATTCAAGGACGAAACTTCTAAAGTATATGGATCAACGTACGCGTTATATTAACGCAATCGACGCTAAAAAATATCCCTGTGGATCGTGTACGAGTGTTTTTCGTCACAAGAACAGTCTGATGACTCATTTGCGTTATGAGTGTCAACAACCACCACGATTCAAATGTCCATATTGTCAATTTATCAGTAAGAAAACGTCAAATGTACAGCAGCATATTCGACGAAAACATGAGGGTTTCAGAGTCTACGTTCACGATATTTATAATTTATAAATTCTCTCAAGACTGCTTTTTCTCTAAAACTAGTCAATTTTTTTCTTTTTGGATTTTGATCTTGCTAGGAAAAAAAAATGAAAAATTGACATGGAAATAACGTGACATTGTATTTTTAAATTTCCATAATATATAGAAAAGAAAAACATCGTTGAAGCATATTTTTTAAAACTGAATGTATAATGATATGAAAATAAAATTCATAAATTATATGAATGATGGTTATTATTGACAGTTTTATTTGAAGAATTTCTAATGTTGAATTTTTGTCAAACTAAATTTTAATTATGGAAAAAATGATAGTAATTTTATTCTTTTTAGATTTCAGAAACGGAGAATATTGGTGTCTGAAGTGTAATGTTCAGTATCCAGGGAAGCGAAGTTTGAAAGAACATTTGGCCGTTTTTTGCAATCGACCACCACGTTTTCAATGTCCTTATTGTAATGTTTGCATGAAGCAGAGATCGAACGTTTACAAACATATCCGAAGAAAACACAAGGGCAACAATATTTATGTGATTGATTTAAAAGTTCCAAATTCAGAATGAGTGAATAAGAAAATTGGACTAATTGAAAAATGTATGACGAATATTTTCCAATAAAAAAGACATTTATTATTTTCTCTAAAACAGAAAATTTTTTTGCTTACCACCTCGGGGGCTATTTTTTCTCATTTGCACAAAGTATATATTGATGTGTTGCTCTAAGGAAAGCACTTAAAAATTGTGAAAATTGTTTTACTAAATAATTATAATTTTCCCATTTCAGATTACTTGATCGTAAGAAGCAATAGAAAAAAATATGTTTGCGCCGAATGTAATAAGGCTTACGTGAACGATAGGGATTTACGAAGACATCAAAAATATGTTTGTGGTGGTAAATTGCCTCAATTTCAGTGTCCCTTTTGTCCGCAAAAAGCAATCTACAGATGGTTACTTACTATTCACGTAAGAACTGTGCATCCTGAAAATATTCTTCATTTTGAACAATTCAAATAATTCAGACAAAAATTCTCTATTGTTACTCTTCCAACTTTTCTCTCTCGAAAATATGCCAATTTTTCTCTTTAAGAAATTAAATATCTAATAAATTACTAAATAATTTATTTACTGATTGTACTAAATAATTAATAATTAATAAACAAGTAATAATTGTAACATAATTTCAATAATAAACCAATTACGAATTAATCTTGTATTGAAAATACATGTCGCATTCTTTAAACAAAATTATTAATATTCACCTTAATAAGTTTATCGAAAATATAAAGAATGATAAAATAAATTCTCCTTCTAAAGAAAACATTTTGTACATTTGTAAAACAATTTTTGCACCAAAAGAGCAAATATTTTTTTAGTTTATATGAATAATCGTACAATTTATCTGAAAAATAGTTTTTCTTTTTCGAAAAATAATGTTTATTATTAAAGAAAAGTATCATTTTTTTTGTTGTTGTAGACTGGCCGAGTTCGCCGCTGAGGAACGAGTCACTGAAGCAACAAAGTCACACCACTGAAAAGCCAGATCGCCAATTTTTTTACAGATGCAATCAATGCAATAAAAGTTATCAACATCAACGAACACTTTCCCGTCATTTAAAACATGAATGCGGAAAAACTGCACGTTTTCGTTGTCCCTATTGTACACATTGTACAAAGCAAAGAGGAAATTTATATCAACACATACGTTCAACTCATCCGGGACGAAATATTTATTGTATCGATGCATTCTCTGGCTCATGAAACAACAAATTCGCAATCTAAAACCGAAATTGCAATTTTTAATTTTAACAAACTATTAAAAAAAAACAGAACATTTGAATTATACAAATATTTTGTGATCACACATACTCGTTGTATTAATTTATTTCGTATGTAAATAAATGTACTGCATATTTTTGTTAAACTGGAGATTTTTAACAGTATTCTTTTTCTCAATATATTTGCGCACTATTTTATACTTATAAAATATTTGATATAATTTTTTTTCTTCTTAAATTAGCTGAAAACATTGTGCTAGTGTTTAGAAAATAATTTTTTGAAATTCTGATTAAGGCCTCTGTATATTTATAAAATCCGATCGCAATTTTCGATATTGCAAAATTTATGACAAAAAAATATTTTTTTCAGATTGGAGACAATACAGCTATCATCAACAGAAAATGTATTCGTGTCCCCGGTGCGGAAGGAGTTATAAAATAAAGCAATCATTACGCAGGCATTTAAAAGTCGAATGTGGTCGAGAGCCGTCTCAAAAATGTCCGTTTTGCCCTCATTATTCCAAATATAAAGCGAGCATTTTGAAACATGTAAAATTAATTCATCCCGATATGCCTTCAATTAGATAGACAATTTCATGTACCTAGATTTGAAGAAAAAGAAAAAAAAACTGTATTACCGTTGTCTTTATACAAATGTAAATAAAAATCGTTTTTTAAAATACTCGAGATAACGTGTTCATTTTTTCCCGCAACAAAAAAAGAAGGGATTTAATAATCAATAATAATTGGGTAATTAATTAGTAATTTAGTTGATAAATAAATTAATAAATAGTAATAATTAATTAATTAATAATTAATAATAATAATTTATTTATTCATTATTCTAGTAATTTATATAAAGCTTCTTTAGTTTTACTTCCTTCTTTTTCAAATTTGTATACAATTCTTATTTCTATAGACACTATTCAATATTTTGTCATCAATTTTCTTTTTTAATAGAAAAAAAAATAAATAATTTTCTACTTAAAAAATATTATTATGTTTCTAGGATACAAACCGAGAAGATCTCGTGGTCTGGGACGACATTTTTGTCAAAATTGTGGCAGACGTTATTATGATGCCAAAAATCTCAGACGACATTTATCGCACGAATGCGGTAAAAAGCCATTTCTCCAATGCATTTACTGTCCATATAAATCGACGTACAAATTTTATTTAGATAAACACATTGAGAAGCATCGAACTGGAGCAATTCCTGGTTTTGGAAGTTTTAGAAATAATTAATTATTGTAAGCTGGCACTCGAAATTCCTTATAAATGGAAATTCAATAAATTTCCTTCTAATTTTCCTTTATGGGAAGACGCATTTTTTGAAAAAATGTAATTAATTGTCAAAACATTTTAATTTCGTCTTGAGAAAAAAAAAAAAATTTGTCACTAATAATGTAATCAATCAGGTGTATATAATTTTTAAAAAAATAAATTCGTATTTCTTATTTTTATTATCTTTACTGTTATTAAACATTTTTTTATGTAAATATACTTATAAGAAGAATAATTAGTTTCTGTAATTTTGTGCTTTGAAAATATAATCTCGTTACTAAACTAATGATCGTTTGTTTTCAATTTCAGAGAATAATGTCAATTTTGGAGAAAATCGAGCGGGAATTTATAGAAATACAAAGGAGAGAGAAATGGTACCTGAAGGAAAATTTAGCTGCGCTGTTTGTGGTAGAACTTATATTTTAGCAAACAGTTTAGTTAAACATATCCGCTACGAATGTGGAGGAAAAAAGAAATATTCTTGTAATTTTTGCAACACTGCCTTCACCCAAAATGGAAGTTTGCGACGTCATCTGCAAAATAATCACAACATATTTGTAGAACCTAGAAAGAAATTTATATTAAATAGAAATTAAATACATTTTCATTAAGAAAAATTGTCTAATTTTCGTATTAATTTTACAAGAAGAAGAATTATTTCTGTATTTATTACATTTAAAAACTTAGCTTTAGAAATTCGAAGATTTGTTAAAAAAAAAAGTAAATAATAAAATCCATTATTCTAGGTGTTGAGAATGTGTTTTACTTTACCCTGCTTCTACTTACGATTTTTTTCTTTTTGTTGAATAATTTCTTTTTGTGCATGTCAAGAGATTATTTTGAAAGTATTGATTAACTTTATTTTTTTTTTCTGTTGAGAATAAAAAATTACAATGAGCTTTGGAAAAAAGCTATTTTCACACTGTTTTCTCGCTAACAATGAATATTTCTTTCAGATTCAACAACTTACTTAACGTCGCCTCAACACAAATCGCAACATTCAAATCACATGAACGATGAAGGAGTTCACTTAAATTGTCCACGTTGTGGTAGAGCATACAAATTTAAACACAGTTTGCTCACACATTTAAATAACGTTTGCGGTGGTCAGAGAAAATTCTCTTGCGACATTTGTCAAAGAGCCTTCACACAAAATGTTAGTCTCCGACGACATTTGATGAGAAATCATAACATTTACCGACCACCTGGCTTACGTGGGAGAAAAACCAAATTCTCCTGAAAAATGATGATGAGAAGCAAAATATTTTCTTAATAAGAAACGAATAATTAAGATGTAGAATACGTTACGATTTTTTTTTTATAATAAATCTGTGTATTGTATTTGAAAAAATAGTTTTACAAAATTTGGTTTTTTTTTCTCTTACATATATATATATTATTTAGAATTTAAGAACAATGTATCAAAAGTAAAATGTAATTAAGAAAATCAATAATTTTTTCTGTGTTAAACTAAAGTGTGTTTTATTTCTTGACAGGAAACTTTTCCGTAACTTTGTTAAAGACGTTTTCCTCAAAACTTTCGATTTTCTCGATCTCCTTTTTTATACATATGTACACGACAACATAACAACTCTAATAATAGAAGAAAAAAAGGTTTTTATAGTTAAAGAAAAATAATCGAACATAATATAGAATAGAATAAACTCAGTCAAACTTCCGATTTCATAGACTTATCGACTTTTTCCACTTTGCATTTCTTTTCTTTTTTCAAGGGATTCATAACATAGTCAATGTCATTTTTTTCATTGTCACTGCTTCCGAACCAATGATACGGACTTGGAAAGTACCTATAAGGACGATCGTTATTTCGTTTGAAGACATAGGGTTTTAATTTGTGAATTTTTCCGGAAGCCTCCGCAGCTCTTATTCGACCACTGAGATTCTTACCGAACAGAAACTCGTCTGGTTTTGTGGAAACTAAAATTTTCTGCACTGGCGTCGGCTTCCAGGAGATGATATTCGATCTCCGCTTATCGGTGTCCAAGTGATATAAACTAGTGAGAATCTTCGCCGTGTCATTTAAACTGTTCAACACTTTTAACTTGTCGCATTCGCCTTCGGACAATAGAGAAGTCATAACAGTGCCTAATGCTGTTAGAGCAGAACCAACCATTTCCTGCGAGGAACGAACGAATTCATCTTTCTCAATTGGCCTCCTGTGAAGTGTCTCGAGTATCTCTGGATTCACTAATGGCGTTTGCAAAAATTTCGGTGGCACGTATTTCTTTTGCAATTCCTCCTGATCCTTAGACGGAATTCCAGCCCTCGTCCAAACGGTCCACGTCTCTCTGATATCGGGATGAAAAGACGAGCACGGAATGGAAACACCGTTTTCCTTGATTGTATCCTCTTTCAAAAACACAACATCCTCGTCTATCGAATTCTCCTTCGTGTCTTCCCAAATTTTCGACAGTTCATCATCCGAAATGTCTATTTCTTCAACGGGTATAATTTCCCGTGGAATTTCCTCAATAATACTGTCATTATTATTATACCGCTCGTCATCTTCTTCGTCCAACTCCTGCTCTAGTTGCTCATCTCCAAAGGAAATAATATCTGTAATAAAATATCAACCCTAAATATTCACCAAAAAAAAAAACCCCTCCAACGAAATGTAAACACTTCTCTTCGAATAGAATAAATCAGTCTCTGCCAAAGACCCATTGTTATAATCCATAAACAAACTTTCGAGAAAAGAAAAACACGAACCTGAACCAGTAGCATTTATCGACTCAATAGACTCTCTATTCGAATCAGTTTCCCAAAGTTGCATCAATCGGGATTCAAGAACCTCGAACTTTTTAAGAAGTCTCTCTTCCGGAATATCCGTCTCATTCTCACGTTTTCGTTTCGAATTTTCCATTTTGATTATTTTCCCTTTCTCGAAACGATTCACATTATTTTCCTTCATACACAATTTGAAAATACTTTTGACAGTTTTAAAAAGAAAACAACTTTTTGTTTATATTTTATATAAAAAAAACATTCGAGCAAAAAAAAGAAAATACGTAGAAAACAAATTTTTTAATCATCACACAACAGTTTTTCTCTATATAACAAAATTAAACTCTAACCTAACCATGAATGAACTAATCTAACTAAACCTGACACCATCTTTGAATTTTTAGTCACGTGATTGTGTTGATATTTGTAGCGGTAAGTTTTGAACGGACCAATTGTGAATCATTGTGTGTAGATAAAGAGGAAAAAAAAATTCCGACATGTGTTGACATTAGCTGACGCCGCGCCATCATAACCTTAAAATCAATGAAAATCGCAAAAAACTTACACATTACTTACATGTAAAACGAAGAATTTATAATTCGGCCAAAATGTCGAACTGTGAGATTTATTTTACTTTTTTTCTATATAATTTATTTACATGTTTCGTTAATTTTTCCAATAATCAATTTTTGCAAATAATACATTTTTTTTGCTTACACCCTGCAATTGTTATTAACAACTTGTCATCGTCAAAATGTTTAATAAAAAACTAACGGTGCATTCATGAAATTCAGTAAATAATGTAAATTTTCTATTTTTTTTTCAGTTTGCCCACCGGAATTCTGTGTTGTCGAAGATTCTGCTTTCTCTTCAAGAAAAGCTGAGGACAGTTTAAGCGGTATTAGCGATGGCAAGGGAAAAAGTCAGGACGTTTCTGTTTTTTACGATTCACCGGAAGACCTCGCGGAACTTAATTGTAAGTTGCGTACTATTTTCATATTTTGATTCGCGATAGAATTGTTTTTGCTTTCAAAATCAAACAAAATAGATTAATGAAACTTGTAGAATTAAAAGGGGTGGAAATAATTTTTTATTAAAGTCAAGAAATTTAAAAAGACTAAAATTATTCAATATGGCTTTATGTTACAGTGGATAAGAAGGACATTTTGATATTGAAGAAATTAAATGCAATAGGAATAATGCTTGAGACTCTTTGCCAAAATCAACAATCAGACACTTTGAACATGATTGATCCATCGCCTTTAACTGAAGACTTGTTCGGGACGTTTCATAATAAGGATGATGAATTAAGTATTTTCCCTGCAAGCGGCGAATTGGAAGTTCAAATGATAGAACAAAAACTAGTAGACGCTCGATTCTTTGGAAAAGTGGTAAGTTGTAACTCTTTTTTTTCAAATTTATATTCAAATGAAATTTAAAAAATAGAAGTAGTATTATAGTTCTGCTAAATTTCAAGTTCACCATTTTTTTTTAAAGGAAAAAATATTGCGACGATTGTTATTTTTTAACAATTTTCTTAAGAATTTCGCAATAATTTACGCATGTAAAAATTTAAGATGAATTTTCTAAAAAAAACAATTCTGTCCCAATTTTTCGTTTTTAAAAACTTTGGACTTTGAATTTATATTCTGTAGACATGAAATAAAAGTTAATTAAATACGAAACGTGTTGTAAATTAATTGACAAACAAATTTTGAACAAAACTTGTCAGTAAGATCACATTTCTAAAATGTTATAATTTTTCCACTAATATTTTGATTTAATAATTATTAAATTAATAAATTAAATTAGTTATTTTCTAATGCAAAAAATTTTGATTACGAATTTATACAGATACAGATTTGAATAGTAGCTTAATTAATAATAATAATTTGAAATCAAAATTTCAATAGCATTTAAATGAAAATTTCAAATAAAATTTCAAAAATATAAGTAGAGAATATATAAATAGCTTTTAAAATTCTAAAATTAGAATTTTACATTTTCATATCGAATTATAAAACTTTTTCAGAATATAATAGATTATTTAGAATAATAATTAAATTAAGAAGAAATTAATAGTTAAATTTAGAAAATAATAAATTGACACTAAAATATTCAACATAATCATCTGTTTTTATAGCAATTATATGATTTTGAAATATTTTAGGCATACGCTTTAAGTAGACTTGGAAAACACACAAATCTCAGCTTGACTGTCACAAATCTACTGAATCAGCTACTGAAATTTGAAGCAGGAGAGAGATTTTCATTCCTTGGAAGATCTGGAAAAAAACCCGCTTTCAAAACTACAAATCTGTGCTCCGTCGTATGCTGTAAGTATTTTTATGCAAAGTGTAATTTTATTATTACTATAGAAAAATTAATTTTTAAATGAGAATCAAATTTCCAAAAGCAGACAAATCCATTTTTCAAAGAAAAATAAAAAATTGCTGATAAATATAAATTTAAATATTTGCAGAATCTCACAAATTTCCAACTATTTTAATGGCAAATTTTAAAAATAAATAAAATCCCCGGATTGTGAATGAAAAACTTTGAAAACGACATAATTAAAAATTATGTTAAAAAATTTTCTAAAAAGTAATTATTAAAATTCTCTTCATCTTAAATTTTTAATTTTCAATGTTTTTCAATTACTTACTTCCTGAACATTTAAATGTTTATTTAAAAAAAATTGATTTAAAATTCTTTGTTTTCAATTCAACTTGGATTCAATTATTTTCGAAAAATTATTAAATTCAATTCTTTTAAAAACATTTTACTAAATTTCAATTATTAATGGAAATTTTTCAATTGATATAATTTAGAAAAACTTACACTTAGGTAGTATTTTTAGAAAAATTGATCGTGTTTAATTAATTGTGTTGTTGAATAATTTTCGTAAACTTATTAAAAATATACGATTTAAAGAAAAAAGTTCACTTAAAAATCCTGTTAAATATTAAAATTTTGCAAGAACACTGAATAGAAAAAAATAACATTTTTCGATTTTTGTGCTTTAAATTTTTATTTTCAATTTAATTTCATTTCATTTCAAAAAGAAGTTAAAATGAAATACAATTATTTCCTTTGTAAAGATTAGAAAATTTAAATTTTCTATATAATAGAATTTTAATTAATTTTAATTTTATTTTACTTCCATTATAGGAAATAAAATGAAATCCAATTATTTTCTGTTCATAATTTTGATAATTTTATTATTTTTCTTCAGTTCATTGCTATTATATTAATATTTATATGTATTTATTCTATTTTATTAACAATTACCAATCTAAATAGAATATAAATCTAAACAGAATAAAAAAAGCATAAAATAATATTGTGAGTGAATTAATAAATTCTTTGACGTTAATTTAAATTTTAATTCAAAAACTTGCTCCACAATCATAGCAAATTATAAATTAAAATTCAATTTCAGGTGCTGCGCAAAAACTTTACCCAACAGCAACGAGATCCACTGTAGAGGAATACATAAAGACATGGTTGATCCAATGTAAAAATCGACGTCAAAGAAAAAAGTAATAATATCCATCAATTTTGTTTTTTACAATTAATTCCTTTTCTTCTTCTTTCTTATTGAATTAATCCGATAAATATTTCTACTTACAGCGAGAGTGCAAGGAGAGCTGCTGAGAAAGGGATAAATCGCATATTCATTAAGCTAGAAGAACCGCATTTGGAATAATGATACAATATCCTAACAATTTTTTTTACTATCCCTTTATATATATATATATAAATATATAATATAATTATTATCACGGTGTGATAAATTAATATTTACCACGTCTCTTATTGTCATTTCTTAACAACTGTATCGTATATTCTTTAACTTAAAACTTAATGTATGAACGTAATATGGTATATAAATATATGCTATTAAACTTGCGTCACTTCTAATCATACTTTTTTTTCCTTTCCGTTCATACGAAATACGAAAATTATCCATAAAAGCTCTAAACTTTTAAACAATTCATTCATTCACTTTTCACTGTTTCATTCATCCGAAAATGACAATAAATTTAATAAATAATTAACAAATGTTTTAAATATTAATTAATAGTTCTTGGATTTCGATCTTCCATTTTTTGTTTTCAATATTTTAAAATGAAGCTTTCAATAACTATTCTTTTTGTTAGGCAAATAATTTTGGTATGTATAGAAAAAAGTGTTATTTTTAACACTTTTTTTAAAACTTATTTTTAAGTTGCGAAAATTACTTTTATATATAGATAGTAAGTGTAGAGAAAGTATAATAGCTCGATTTTAATATAAATTCTTTTTTTCAGAAATTGATGTCCATTTTAATCTGGGAACTAATCGACGTTATCCTTGTTATCGCTGCGGAAGAACGTATGGAAAAAATTTCACTCTACGTCGTCATCTTCAGTATGAATGTGGACAATCACCGAAATTCGTCTGCAATTTCTGCTATAAACGTTTTAAACGAAAAACTCCTTACCAAAAACACTGTTTTCAAATTCACGGAGTGCGAGTTTAAATAAAATTGTAAATTTTTATCCCAGTGTCGCATAAAAGAAAATATTTGTGTGAAAAAAGTAGAGAATAAATATTTAAATTTAATTGTTTTCGTTCTAAAGTGTTTAGTGTCAAAAAATTAATTATTTCCCAAGAGGGACTTTTTTTCCTGTGAATAGCGCCTTAAATCGAATTTTATTCTTTTTTTTCAGAAATCGACCAACATTTTTACAATCTCGGAGAGAATTTCAATCAGGAACGATATCCTTGTAATCGATGTGGAAGAACTTATGGGAAAAAATTCACCCTACGTCGTCATCTGCAATACGAGTGCGGACAATTACCGCAATTTGTTTGCAATTTCTGCTACAAGCGTTTTAAACGAAAAACACATTTTCAACAACACTGTATTAACATTCACGGAGTGCATATTTAAACTGAACCTCAACCTACTTATTTTTTTAAACGAGAATACGTAATTTATTTTTTATCTCTCTAGACTAATTTTAAAGAAAAAAAAATTGTAAACCTGTAGTAGTTCGGAAAATTTTTCTTTGTTAACAAGTCCCTAAATTCATTGAAAGTACAATCAAGCTGGTGTTATAAATTATTCTAATAAATTTCTTTACTCTCTTTTTTCAGAACCAAGATTTATCATCGTTGAAAGGAAGAAAATTATCATTCGAAGGCCAGGGGCGGAAAAGAAATTAATTTCCTGCCATTGCGGTCAGCAATTCATGCCAAAAGAAATATACAAACACCAACGACTCGAATGTGACAAAACACAAAAATTCATCTGCTCAACTTGTGGCAAACGATTTAACTATAAAGAACAGTGGCGTGAGCACGTGATGATACGCTGTAAAAAAAATTAATGTTATTTGTATTACTACTGGACTCGAATTGCAAATGTTTGTTTCCAATATTTCTTTTCTTGTATTTTCATACACCAAGTCCTTTAATTTTAATAGAAGAAAAAAAACTGGTATTTTTCTATCATTAAAAATTTTTTTTTAGTAGAATAAACAATTGGTGCGAGAACAAAAATGTAAATATTGAAATAAAACTAACAGACGTTTTTTTTCTTAATTATTTCAGATAATCGAATTGCCGGTGGTGGGGAATTTTCAATGCAGGACGTAAGAATGCCGACGAATTTACGATATCCAGCTCAACGTGGACAAATAACGCCGATTGAAGATCAACATTACATGTGTGGCGAGTGTGGAAAGGGCTACAAGTGGATGCACAATTTACGACGACATCAACGTCACGAATGTCAAAAATCGCCAAAATACTTTTGCAATTTATGCAATAAAACATTTTACAGGCGTTATTTGTGGAAAAATCATGTACTAATGAAACATTCCTCATCGTGACGTGTCTAACGAATTATTTATCTGTAAAAAAACAATTTTTAAAAGCACAATAAACTATTTACAAATTTACGAATAGTTTTTTGTCCAAATAACACAGTTTTCATACTCAAATTTAAAAGAAAAAATTTATTTTTATGTAATTAATTTTTCCAATAACTTGATTTTTCTTTTTCTTTTTTTCATTTTTCCAGGTTACACACAATTCTTCAATGCGAATACTGCGGTGACCGACAGCTTTGCCTCATCGCTGGACATTTTTAACAAACAGATCAAGATTTTCAACAGCAAATTAAACAAACCGTTCAATTGCGGAAAATGTGGCAAGGGATTTGCTCTTCAGCGCACCAGGAATCGTCACGCAAAATATGAATGTGGACTACCGCCAATGTATCAATGTCCATATTGTGTGGATTTTCGAAAAAAGCAAACCTCATCGATTTACGAACACATTCGAAAGAAACATCCGGGGCAGGAAATTCGAGCCTTGAGTCTCAAGACATAATTTTCTTTCAACGTTATATTTGACTTTATAATTAATCTTAATATTAGAGAGAAAAAAAAAAGATTTTCCAAAAACAATTTGGAAATATTCGACGTTCGAATGAAGAATAAGTGTTTTCATATTTCAAAAAATAGATTGCATTGGATAAAAATTATTACTAAACATTATTTAGTAGAAATGAAAAAAACTTGTAATACTTGTCGGAATTAAATTAAATGTAGAAAAAATGTCTTTCTTCATTCGAACGTTCGAAAACAAAAGAAATAAATAATTTCCTAAATAATCGGTGTTTGTATAATTGCATCTAGTTGAAATACTATAACAATTAATGTGAAAATAAAAACTGTAAATGTCATTTCTTCGAAATATGTATTTTGAATTTATGTGGCGAACTTATTATTTTTTTCCGAAAGAAAATATTTTTATTCGTTTCACCGAAAGTTTTGTGTAAATGAATAAAATGAATGCAATGAATGACAAAATTTAACAGTAACTTTCAATGTTTACATAAACGGAATAAATCTCCCTCTTAATATTTACATTTCTATTTAGTGGTAAAAAAAAATGTCTACAAATCACGACGTTTTGCATTAAAAGACGTAAATTTACTTTCCTTTGTTAATAATATCGTTCTTTGTTGATATTAAAATATAGTTTCTAATCCACAATATATGTAAAATAAAAAATGGGTTTAGTAAATAAAATTTGTAATCGAACAAAATCTCTTTTTTTTACTATACCTTTTCAAATTTTCTTCCTTTTTCGAATTCAAGTTTCGATTATTCGCAATTGTTTTTGGTTTCGATTTAAAGAGAGCTCAAGCGGCAATGTTCAGATCAGTTCAGAAATAGAAAACAGAAAATAAGTGTTTTATATTAAAAATGTTGATATTTCTCTTCAGCTGTAAAACTGTAAAATAAAGTAATTTCAATGTAAATACGAGATAAGTAAATTTTGTTACTAAAATATCTTAAGTAGATCTTTTTAGTCGAACGGAAAAAGAATATTACTTTCATGTTTACGTTCAAAATGATTTCGACTGAAAAAAAGTTAGGTTAGGAGTAACATTTTGCGCAGATTTTGACATATAAAAACTACTGGAACTGCTGTAATTAATCAAAAATCACCAAAATGATTTTAAGTACCTGTCGTTCAATGACGAGAGGTTATGAGACGACAATAAGAAATAGTCTGGTGAGAAATTTTTCCAAAATACCAAACGAAAATGATTTGCGAAGGAAAAACATGAAGACCACCGCATATTATATGGCATCAATTGGAGTTGCTTTTATTGGTTTATCCTACGCTGCAGTTCCTTTGTATAGAATATTCTGTCAGGTAATAGAAATTTTATTGACTCGATGGTTTTATTAAAAAATTTTCCCTTAAATTCATTGTTCGATTATAGTTTTAGTTTTGTAGAAACAATGCCTTTTAGGTTGAGTTTTTGAGTTAACAGAGTGCCTACTAACTGGGATTTTTATACAAAACCTGAATTTTTTCACCAGAATTGTAAATAGTTTTATTATTTTAATTTGTTTTTTAAAAAATTGCTTTTTATTTCAATTTTTTAAAATATTTATACTCTTCTCTAACTTTGAATTAGTTAAAAAAAATTAATTTGGTAGTAAAAGTCAGGCACTAATTCAAACAGATTATATGTAAATAAGTTTTTTAAAATTATGGAGTTAATAGAAATATTGCGAAATTCGACTGAAAAATATGTAATTGAATTTGTTAAAGAATATCTTTAGAAACTTTTTAATAAATAAAATTTTCAAAGTATTTTAATTTAATAATTAATAATTGGATTTTATAGTCACATTTTATTGAATTTTACATTTTACTGCGAAGATTAGTAATTAAAACTTTTATTAGTTAATTTAAAAAAAACAATATGCACTTCAAATTTTTTATTAAAATTGAATTCTCGCATTTTTTTTTTAATTCTGAAAAATAAAATTGTTGAAATTTTTCAATTCCATTGTTTCAAGATAATTTAATTTTTTTAATCAAATCAATTAAAATTTTTGAAATAATTGAAATTTCTTTACATATTTTTTTTTTGAAAAATAATGTAATTCTTTGAAAGAATTTTAATTTAAATTTTTCGAAAATAATCAAGGGAAGTTAGTGAGCGTAATTATAATTTTATTTTAAAAATATGTCCCTCTTAAAGTTTTAAATCAATTTTTTGCTTCTAAAAATTATATAATTCTATTATTATTCAATAGTTGAGCAATTTTTCAAAAGTTGATAAATCCATTTTTTTTTTAAATTGAGATTAACACATATTTAAAAATATTAAAATCTTTAGAAATCCATTTATCACTGTTCAATTTAAGAAGAAAAATTTATTAATAAAGAATTTTCAGTTTAAAATATATTTTGGCCTAACCTTGATGATTTTTAATTTCTATCTTTTTATTAGAAAAAATTATTAAAACCTTTAAATTTCCTATTACAATAGAATTTAATTACAAACATAGTATTTTAAGTACAAAAAAATATTTAAAAATGAATAATTTATTACATTTTTTCTACATTAAATATAATTTTAATGGTTATGTGAGAATTGTCATTTGTTTAAATTTCTCGAAAGGACAAAATTTGGATTTATCAGGTTTTGAAAACTTACTCCTCAGTTATAATTATTGAACTTCTCTTAAATTTTTATAATTTCAAATTTCTGAATGTTCAAATAAATTTTTATCATTTCTTAAGCAAATTTAATGTTTATTGCTTATCAAGTAAATAATTAATTATCACTGATTTTTTTAAATTTATTGCAATAAAATTCTTCTCAGGAATTAAATTATTTTAATAAATAATATCATTCTTTGGAAGAATTTCAATTAATTTTGTAAATAGTACAATTCTTTGCAGAAATTCAATTATTATCAATAGAATATTGTAATAAACTTGAAAAAGAAAATTTCCAATTATAATTATAAAAAGACAAGATTATTTTTTAAAAATTGAAAATATTATTTTCCAAATTTTCAATTAAAATTATTATTTATTTATGTTCGAAATCAATTTTAAATTTAAATTTTATGAGAAAAGAAAACCGGAAAAAAATTGGCCATAATCGGGAAAAACCGGGAATTTTGTTGAATGAAAATAGTAGACATCCTGATTAAGAAAGATTTGCTTTTGTTTTAATTACTTCATCACTTAGAGATGAAAATTGTCTGAAATTTATAAAAATGAAATTGAATCACAGGCGTACAGTTACGGTGGAACTGTCGGAGTCGTGGGTCACGATACTACGAAAATAGAGACTTTGAAGCCACTCAAAGACAGACTGTTAACGATTCGCTTCAATGCCGATACAGCGGCAACAATGCGTTGGAATTTCAAACCCCAACAAACGACCCTAAAAGTAATACCCGGAGAGACGGTTTTAGCATTTTACACAGCGACAAATCCAACCGATCAGCCAGTCACAGGTGTTTCCACCTACAATGTCGTTCCATTCGAGGCTGGTCAATATTTCAATAAAATTCAATGTTTCTGCTTTGAAGAACAACAATTAAATCCACATGAACAAGTGAGTGAATTCTCTACATTAGGGAAACAGAGAAAATTATTTCACTCAATCTTTAATTTAATTTTATTTATTTTTATTCTTTTTCAATTTTATTTTCTTGACATTCTCATTCTACAACAGGTCGATATGCCAGTATTTTTCTACGTGGATCCAGAATTTGCTGACGATCCCAGAATGGAGCATGTTCATGATATAGTTCTATCGTACACATTCTTTGAAGCAAAAGAAGGTCTCAAACTTCCAATTCCAAGTTACGTAAAGAAGCATATTGAGAATAATTTAACTGGAGGTAAATTGTTGGAATCGTGAAATTGTAAATATAGTTTAATAATTGTTATTCGTATTTAAGTTTAAATAGAACTATATATTAAAAAAAATTTAACATTGCTTTTACTTGTATTTTAGAAAATTTAACAACAATTAACGTGAATTAAAATCTGAAAAGTGCATTCACTGGATACGCTCGTCTTAGGCCGGTGACTTTTTCCTTGTCGATGTACATTGCGTCTATCTTGAGTGCCAGATCGTGTTCCAAGGCACTGCGAGTTCGCAGTAATCTTTGATGTTGATTTTCTATTTCCTTTAGTGCCTTGTACATTCGTTCCACTTGTTTGTTGATGCCTTCGATTTCTTTCTGGAGACTGAAAAATAATTTGATATTATTCATCGATTGTTATATCATTTTGGATAGTCGTAATTTTTTCGACTAATTTCTGGAAATATTTTCTTTCGTTTTTTGGTAATTTTTTGGAGTTTCTGGGAAAATAGAGAGATCAGGGAAATATTTACCTGACGTGAGCGAAATCCCGACACAATTCAATCTCCGGACGATGGCGTCTAGCTTCCAATCTCGTGTGAGCAACTTTGATAGCATAACTTTTGTCAGCAATCGCCTTGCGCATAAGTTCTAAATTCTTCTCCACGTCGAATATTTCTTGTTGAACCTACACATAAAATTGATTCTTAGTTCTTTTTTAACTACAAAAGAAATAAAAAAATTCATTCTTCATTTTTACATTCTCATCAAAAATGAGAAAGTCTTGGTTTTAATTAGAAAATAAGTAAAAAAAATTGACTCTTAATTTACTTGATTAGAAAGGAAATCGAAAAAATTGAAAATAGATATTAAATATTTAGATATTTAGTACAAATTGCATGAAACTTTCCTTATTAATATGCTGGTGTAATTTATTTTTTGCCTCGAGCATTTCGGAACTTCTATTGGCCAATGCACTGTTTGTATTCGACCAGGAATCCCACATTTCCTGAGCCACTCGATTGACAAGAGTCTCTGCGTCTGTTCGCAATTGACAAGATTTTGTCCTCTCTGATTGGGATCTCTGAATAATCCTGTTGGCTGCCTCTGACCATGTTTCTTGCTCAGAAACACTGAAATTGGAAAATTTTCTCTTTAAAGAAAATGAAAATATTTCGCACCAATGACTCACCATGGATCACATTTTTCAATTCCTGAGAAATACTGCAAACCGTGACTGCGGTTGTTTAATTGATGACAAAGCACATCAATACCCAGTGCACTTTGTTTATTCTTCAAATCAAGTTCCAATTGATTTTGCGATGCTCTACAACTTCGGAGCTGGAAAAAATAGATTTCATTTCCTCGTCAGAGAGAATGATTTTATTATCAGAAAGACTGATTTTTTCTATTTTGTTTTTCTCCTTTGATTTTTTGTTTCGTATTTGATTTCTAATTTCATTTTCTATTGTTTAATTTCTAATTTAATGTTTTATTTCTCATTTAATTTCTAACTTCATCTTCTATTTCTTATTTCATTTCTAATTTCATTTTCTAATTCGTATTTTATATTATATTTATATAATATAATATATTTTGTATTTCTATTTTGTTTTTCTCTTTTGATTTTATATTTCGTATTTAATTTCTAATTTAATTTTCTATTTTGTATTTCATTAGAGAGACTAATTTTAATCATAGTCTAGAAACTTACTTGATCTTTGCACTTGTCGAGACACATTTCAAGTTTCTTCTGACCAACTTGCAAATTGTGAACTTCACGTAAAAGGGATTTTTCCGTATTATCGTGAACGAGTTCCGTTCCTGTTTGGACAAAAATAAAATTTTAATTCATTAAAATTCAACGAAGCAGAAAAGAAATTTTGACTAAACGTACCTTTTCTGGCTTCGCGATGATACAAACATTCCTCTGCAATATGAAGTGGATTTTCAATGTCTTGAATCGCCTTCTCGAGGACAATGCGACAATCCTGAAGTCTCTCGATTTCCTGAATCATTCTCTCCAATTCGGATGAAACTTCATTTCGCCAGAATGTCACGTCTGTTATTCTTTCTCCAAGTCTTCTTCCAGTATCGTACTGATTATTCTGTATCTTCTCTTCTGCTTCTCTAAAAAAATGCACAATTTAAATTAATTAAAAAATTAATCAATCTTAAGAAAAATTATTTTTAATTAAATTATTCTTATTAAAAACATAATTATTTTTTAATTATTTATTTGTGATTTAATTTTGTTTAATTTAATTGTGACAGTACCTCATAAGTTTGACAGCATCGTTTCTGATTCTCTCCGAATAGTGTCGATTTGAGTCGGCTTCATTGTAGAACATAACTTGCTTTTGAAACCATTCATTTGGAGTGTATCTGGTGTAAAGCGCTGCTTGAGAGGCATGAACGGGATTCCTCTGAAAACCCGTCACTAAATTTGGAAATTTCAGAGGCTTCGTGGACATATTGATGAGTGGATCGACGGCGTAATTACTTATTGTCTTCGTTGATCTATTTCCAAGATTAAACACATTTTATAAATTGCTTCACTTTCGATTCTATTTATTTCAAATTGAAATTATTCGAAATTTACTACATTTAATTACAAATTTCTACAATTACTTTCTACAATTGCAAATTTCTACAATTAAAAATACTATTCTCCATTAGAAAATATTTTATTAATTAATATTCACCATTTAAATTCGTAATTTGGAATAAATTTTGCTAAATGTATACGTACTTGATTTTAAACTAAATTCTCATTTAAAGACTTGCATAACATTTTAGCAATAAACAATATTTGAGACTAGCGGAATTCAAATGCTGGAAATTCGAGTTTGTTAAATCGATAAGCAGTGGTTTCCAGTAAATACTACTTACAATGGAAGTACTTCGATATTTTCATATCCAACATTTGGACGCCATGGCACGAGATGATGAACACGTGAAAATTCGTTGGCACGAAATGGAATTGAAGGTTCGACGTAGGTCATTGATCCAGTTGTTGTGCTCCATGGTTCTATTTGCTGAACAAGAAAAAAATCATTTATTTTCCAATTAACATCGAAATGTATTTTTTTCAATATATTTTCAAATAAATAATAATTAATTCTTGTAATCTAATTTTTTAATTTAAAAATTATTTTACTATTGATCTACAAAATGAACCAGTTATTTTAATCTTGAAATTAAAATAGTTCAAAATGCTTCAAAAATTATGATTGTAATTTTTAATTTACTTCTTGTAACATTAAATAATTAATTTTGAAATTCAATGAAAAATTTGAGTACTTAGGTAAACGGTACAATGACCGATTCGTTTAATGCTATCAGTTATTTTTGTTTTTCACTATGATCGCCAAGTTTTGAACGTTTAAATAAACGAAATATTTTTTATTACAGATATTTTAATAAATTATAAATCATGGAAAAATTTAAAAATACAAAATTTTACGTTTACAAACTCAGTAATTAATTTTTTGGGTAGTGAAGCAAAATAATTACAATAAAAATTTAATTTTTAGAAGAAATAAATAAATTTCGGTCATTTGAAAGTTCAGAACTTTAGGATCTTTTCATTATTAAAATGTATTTATTAAAAGTTTTTATTTATTATATATAAAATGAAAAATTGGTTTCTCATATTCAAATTTCCATGCGTAAGATTATAAATTTATGCTTGAAAGTATTTATTAATTTAAAATTGCTCACTCGAAAAAATTGATAAGTTAAAAAAAACTAAATTTGAATACAATAAACGACGCTTGTTTTATATTGAATATTTTAAATATTCATTCAGCAACAAGTAATTTATAAATATTGTCATAAACCTCGTCAATCACACTTAAAACACAGGAAAAAATTGAACTTGTCGTGTAATTTTTCTTTGATTTTTTCAATTTTATAAATTTTCTCTGATAAACTCATTTTTGAGGTTATGTTCCCACGAAGTAAAATTTTATCGACAATTAAAAATGGTCAAGTAAAACTGCCACCATAAAGTAGCTATTTTTATAACTTCCAAATATTGTATTTTAGAATATTACTATCTTGAAATAAATTTAAATAACGTTTTTCCCATCCTTATTGTTGTTTTAATAGCGGATGTTGTTGTCAGATTGTTGGCCCCTGTGTACCCTCTACCCTTTTTACACAAAAATAATTGTCATGAAAATTAGCTCAATTGACTTGAAATTTTACTAAAATATAAGAACTAAATAATTTACGATAATATTATATAATAATTTATCAATATACTAATAAACAGTAGTTTAAATAACTTTAAAATAATTTTTTGCAAATAAATAATAATTTCAAATTTTTGAACACAACTGTCAGCGCGCTTCGATCAGCTGTTCGGAAGCACATGACATTTGATTCAACATGTCTGACGTGCCTGCAGAAGCTCCCGAACGTAAGTATTTATTTTAATTTCCCCAGCTTTATTGAAAATTGCAAACGTAATTTTTCGAATCCCAAGTATATTATTAATTTTTTGCTATTTGTTTAATTGTTAAGTGACATGACATATTTTCCTTAGACGCCGGTATATAAAGAAGCCCTCAGTTTGAGGTTATGTTAGGGAAAACAAATTCTTACATTATAGTTAAAATCATTTTCATAAATATGTTAAATACTTTATAAAATGAGAAATCAATGTGTCAATCATTCAATTCTTTTAGATTATATATTTTCTTCTGTACTTTTTTAATTTTTTCCTCATTGTAATAACAATTTTTGTTTAATAAAAATTATCAGCTCTTCTTTGTTACCTATTGTTATGAAATTTCATAGAATTTGTTTCCTCTAAACATTTATTTTTAATACATTGTAGTGTTGTGAGTAATTATTTGACGGGTTTTTGTTTAATGACTAATCCGTTAATTGGTCAAATATGCAATTGAGACAATTGGGCGTTTTTAGATTGTCCCGGAACTGAAAGCGAAAGTGCTGGTAAAGTTTCGGCATGTGCTGGTTGCCCGAATCAAAGTATATGTGCATCGGGTGCAACAAAGCAAGAAGACCCTGGAAAAGCTCTTGTAAAGGAAAGATTGTCTTCAGTGAAAAATAAAATTCTCATTCTCTCGGGTAAAGGCGGAGTTGGAAAAAGTACAATCACCTCTCTTATATCTCGAGGTTTGGCCGATGATAACATCAACAGAAATGTAAGAATTTTTCATTCATTTATGCCGAAAAAATATTTTCCATCCTCTTACTACAGACATCAAAAGTATTCGCTGATTCTACTGCATATTTTCTTTTATTTTTTTAATTACATTACAATTAATTAACATATTTCACTACTTTTACATTTTACTTTAAAGAATAATTTTTGCAATATTGTACTTACTCTCTTACCGTGACCAACAACGTCCAAATGATTTTCGACATACATACTTTTGTTTTAATTCAAAAGCGTCCCATGAAAAATACCAAGAGATAGGTTTTAGTGATTCTTGCGAAAACATTGGCTGTAATTTATATCTATATAGGTCGTGACAACTTGTACCAGCTTATTGATTCTCAAGTTAGCGTACAAACTCTGCAACGATTAGAAAACAAAAATTGTCGCAGTTTTGCAAAAACTTGTCATAGTTTATACTTTTATTGATTTACTTAATGAATATATATGTATTTTCTTACGAAATTTAGGTCGCAGTGTTGGATATAGATATATGTGGACCTTCACAACCGAGAGTTTTGGGCGTTATTGGAGAACAAGTACATCAAAGTGGATCAGGATGGTCGCCTGTTGTTAGTAACCAATTTCATCGCCTATAGAAAATTAATTAGACAATTCACATTTCAATTAACTTTATAAATATATAAAATTCTTCTTTAAAATTCAGTTATTTTTCAAAAATTCTTCTCGAAATTAAAATACTTTCAAAATACTTTTAAATTTCGAAAATTCAATTACGTTCAAAAAATTTTCCTCAATTCAATGAATTTTAATATCTACTATTTTAATAAAATTTTCCAAAATAATTTAATGATTTAAAAAAAGGTTTAATAAAAGTCGACGCAATCATTTAATTATTTTCATAAATAATGAAAATTTCAGGAGAATTCAATTATTATTTTGAATATTCCTCTTGACTTATATATTATTATCATGAATTATGTAAAATTACAAGCAATATAAAATTCTTTACAAGAAACATTTTTTTTAAAGAAAATATAATTTTTCATCAGAATTAGTTATTTGAATAATTTTTTTTTAATTCTTTCCGAAAATTAAATTATTTACAAAAATAATAAAACTCAGAGTAGGATTTCAATTGTTTTTAAATTTTTTCTTCAATTTCAATTAAATGCATCGAAAAATGTAATTATTCTGAAAAAATCTTTAAATTTAATTAAAATTCGTCAAAAGAATTAAATTATTTCAAAATTTGTTAAAACTTTAAAAGAATTCAATTTCAAGAATTGCTCAATTATTTAATAAATTATTTATTTTTGTTTTTAAATAATTAAATTCTTACGAAAAAATTGTATCGAAATTTTGGAAAATATTTTAATTTCTACAAAAATTTGTGGTACTTATAGAAAAAAAATAGAATTTCTGCAAAGAAAAAATTTAACAAAAATATTAGAATTCTTCCAAAAAAATTTACCACAATTTCTTAAATTAATTGAGGATCTGCAAACATTTTTGTTATTTTTAATTTACGGCAAAGACTTCATTAAAATTCTGAAAAATAATTGAATTAAGAATTCAATTATTTTCATAAATAATAAAAAATTCGAAGGATTTCAATGATTTAAAAATTTTGTTATTCAATTTTCATCGAATTCATCAAAAAATGTAATTATTCTGAAAAATTCTTAAAAATTTGATTAAAATTCATTAAAAGAATTTAATTATTTCAAAATTTTGTCTTCAATTTTAATTAAATGCATCGAAAAATGTAATTATTCTGAAAAAATTCTTAAAATTTGATTAAAATTCGTCAAAAGAATTAAATTATTTAAAAAATTATTAATTCTTTAGAAGAATTCAATTTCGAGCAATATTCAATTATTTAATAAATTATATATTTTTCTTTTTAAATAACTAAATTCCTAAGATGAAATTTTATCAAAACTTTGGAAAATATTTTAATTTCTACGAAAATTTGTGTTACTTATAAAAAAAATTTAATTTTTGCTAAGAAAAAATTGAACAAAAATATTAAAATTTTTCCAAAAAAATTTACCACAATTTCTTAAATCTGCAAACATTTTTGTTATTTTTAATTTACGGCAAGAACTTTATTAACATTTGAAAAATAGTTGAATTAAGAATTCAATTAATTTTATGAATAATAAAAATTCGTAGGAATTCAATTATTTTTGGATTTTTTTATTCAATTTTCATCGTCTAAAAAAATTGACTAAAATTTCTTAAACTAATTGAAGATCTGCAAACATTTTTTTAATTTTTAATTTAGGACAAGAACTTTATTAAAATTTTGAAAAATTGAATTGAATTAAATTAAGAATTAAATTATTTTCATAAATAATAAAAATTTCTTAGGATTTCAATTATTTAAAAATTTTTTATTCAATTTTCATCGAATTCATCAAAAAATGTAATTATTCTGAAAAATTCTTAAAAATTTGATTAAAATTCGTATAAGGAATTGAATTATTTAATTTAAAAATCTGTTGATGAAATTCGTTAGGAATTGTAGAATTTTGTAGAATTAATTTTTTTTGAAAAGGATTAATTGGATTTTTCTTTAAATTATTTGAAGTCTTTATTATCGATTATAAAAATTTTGTCTGAAAATCAGAAAAAACCAAATTAAAATTTTGGCAAGTCTATTAATTCTATTCTTTTTAATTATTGTAAAATTTTTTAAAATTATATTGATATTCTTTTTAATTATTATGGTAATATTTTCGCTTATAATAATAAATAATAGTAATAATTGTTTATAATTATTGTTATAAAATTTTGTAGTTTGTAGAAGAGAATTTGTCAGTGATGTCAATTGGATTCATACTTCAAAATACAGCCGACGCTGTTATTTGGCGAGGACCGAAGAAAAATGGTTAGGAAATTTCGAATTAAGAAGTTGATAAGCACGAAAAATTTTCATTTCTTTTCAGATCTCTCATTTGAGACGAAGAAAATAATTTCCACTAAATTTTATTTCCATCAGGTATGATAAGACAATTTCTCTCAGAAGTCGATTGGGGTGATTTGGACTATTTAATTTTGGACACACCACCTGGCACATCTGATGAGCATTTATCTGTTTCGACATATTTGAAGGAAGTCGGAATAACCGGAGCTATTATAGTCACAACTCCGCAGGAAGTTGCCTTACTGGACGTGAGGAAAGAAATTAATTTTTGCGAAAAAGTCAGCATTCCCATTTTAGGAGTCGTGGAAAATATGAGTATCTTCGTTTGCCCAAAATGCGAGGTAAAAACAAAATATTTTTCTACTAATTATGATCTTTTTAAAATATTTTTTTAATTAATTTTTTACAAATACGAGAATTCTTCAAAGCAATTTTATATTCTTTTCAAAAATTATTATGTAACATATTTTACAAAAAGGGAAAACAAAATCTTTTCTGAAAAAAAGTCTTTTGATTTTATAGACGCCTTCGGAAATATTTCCCGCACTGACTGGCGGTGGGAAAAAATTGTCGGAAGAATTCAATCTCGAATTCTTAGGTTCACTACCTTTGGATCCACTTTTAGCGAGATGTTGCGATGAGGGGAAAAATGTTCTAACCGAAGTTCCGAATTCTCCAGTGATACCAGTTTTGAAATCAATAGTACAAAGTGAGTATTTTATCACTAAAAATAAATTATGATTATTAAGTTTTCATAAAATTGGAAATCTATAGTGAACGTTTCTTTTTAGAAATTGTAAGGAAATGCGAAGCTGCAGAAGAAAAAAGCACATGAATTAGGGGAAACAAAGTTTTACACTAAT
The DNA here is from genome assembly GCA_032872475.1 of Leptopilina myrica (nomen nudum). Taxonomy (NCBI): domain Eukaryota; kingdom Metazoa; phylum Arthropoda; class Insecta; order Hymenoptera; family Figitidae; genus Leptopilina; species Leptopilina myrica (nomen nudum). The sequence continues at coordinate 14,571,252 of CM065458.1, read as the reverse complement.
TTTAAAGTTTTTTTTAATTTTTTAAACTTGCTATGTGATTATTTGTTGAAATACATGATGAAAGTTTACTATTTTGATAGTTTGGAATATTTTCTTAAATACCGAACTGCAAAAGTCTATTTGTTACTGAAATTAGATTTTCTTAAATTGTTTTAAATAAATTATTTTGTTATTTATTATTTATTTCTGTTTTTGTAAATTTAAGTAAATTATTTTCTCGCTTATATCTTATTATAAACATTTTTATATTTCCTACAATTACACTTCTCTAAAAATGGAAAATTAATAACAATGAGGAAACATTCATTTTTTGGAATATCAAATATTTTTCAAACTAAAAATTCAGTTTTTTTAATTAGTCCTTTAAAGACTGAAGAATTAATTATAAAGTAAAATAAATTAAAAAATAATTCCTTTAAAATTTTAATAAATTTTTACTTAATTAAAGGCCGATTTTTAATTTAAATTTAAATAATAATCAGTGTGAAAACGAATTTTCCGGAGCAATTTTTCTCGACGAATTGGAACCTACATAGACTTATAGTGCCGATAGATTGCAGTCGGATCTAAAAGAAGACTAAAGTACAGTACGTGAAGAAAGTTTTCCATAAGCTTTCTGATTTCTGTTTATATTTTTACAATTTTGGGTATTCCAGTGTTATTCTGGGATTTCTCGCACTTTCTAGATGGTTCTCGATTCCCACACAGTGATTATTCTCTGATCTGAGAAAAATATAAAATCTTCTTGTTTATGTGGCGTAGATAGTGTCTCTACTGAAGAATTATTATAACATCCAGACTACAAATTCAAATAAGTAACTGAAATATATTATGTGAGGAGAAAAAAGTTTTTCATCACAAAAAAAGGTATTTCATTTCATTATTTATTATATTTTCAAAATTTTTGTCTTTTAAAACATTTATTTACTGTATTTTAACTAAAAAGGGAATTTCTTTCTTAGAAAAAAAAAATTATTTGACAAATTTTTATTAAAATTTAAATGAAAGTCTTACGAGAGGTTACCGGTACGAATGCAGATAAATAATCAGTTTCGTAATCAAATATCAAATGTGTAACAAAAAACCATTGTATAAATACTAATTGTAAGAAAAGACTGAGATAAAATTCCTAGCTATATGAAGTCATAAATCTTTGTCAAAATTATTTGCAAGGAATTCAAGGATTATAAAACAATTTGGATCTTAAATTAAAAAAAAATAATTATATTAAAAAAACCATACTTAAAATTTTATTTTTTGATAAAAATAAAAAAAAATACTCGCATCCGAAATTTTTTAGAGAATTCAATTTTATATTCAATACAAATTTGACAAATCAAAATTTTTAATATTACAAATTTTATTTTATTTTTAGCAGTTATAGCATTTTTAATGAAAAATTAGATTTTTTTCTAAAATACCTACGCTATTTTTAGCGTAATTTTTAAAAACTTAAAATAGAAAAAATTATTTGTTACTTTTAAACATGTTTTAAAAATTCAAAAGGCAAATTTGATAAATAAAAGATATTAATTAATTAATAACTAATAAAATTAATAAAAAAAAGTAAAGCGATAAAATCACATGAAAATAAGAATTTTTTTATAATTCGTTGAACGTAAGGAATTAAAAGCAAACATAACAATGGATGATGTAACAAAAAATAAAATAGCATTTGTTTCTTATTTAAAATTCTTCTAAGCAAATTATTCTTTTAATTCTAATATGCAAAATGTATTTTTTTCACATTAAGATAAGATTAAATAATATCAAGTGCTGTTTTGAAAAAATGGAAAAACGTGAGAAAATTCAAAAAATTTCGAAATAATATATTTTCTCTTTTAATTTATGATAATTCTGTTAAAAGTAAACCTTTTTTAAGTAAAAATATTTTTTTTTATCTAAAAAAAAGAGTGATTGCTTAATCGAAAATAAAAAAATGCTTCAAAAATTGTTAATTCAAACAAATTTTTTTAGATGAAGGCAAAAATAAATTTCCTAAGAAATTACTGATATTTTTTGTAATATTTTATTTTTATCGAAAAAATAGAATTTGAACAGTGGTCAAAAAATTTTTCAATCCAATTGTTGCATGACAATTGAAAAACAAAGTATTTTTAAAATAATTTTGAATGATTTTTCTTATTAAATTTTCGAAATAAATTGTAGTTTAAAAGATTTTGAATAATTGGAATTTTATGTAAAATTTTAACAGAAAGTTACTTTTTGTAGAATTTTTTTTGCAAATTTTTGAAAATAATTGAATTCTGATTAAAGTCATTTTTGTATAATTTTCCTTTGCAAATTTTGGCAAGTAATTAAAGCATTAATTATTTTTAATATCTTCAATTATACGTATATTTCCGAAAATTCAAATACATACCAAAAATAATAACATTACAATTTTTCAGAATTATTTTTAGCATTTTCGGAGTAAATAATCATGTTCAAAATTTTTTAATCAAAATTCTTCAAAAGTTAGATTAATTTAAATTTATTAACTTATTTATTTGAAAAATCGAATTTGTTTTCTAACGACTCCAAATGTAAATTGTAAATATATATAGCAACAATCGATAACGATTGTTATCGTTATTGTCGTCATTATTGTTGGGAGAATTCGACATTGTAGTTTGACTGTGCACAGTTCGTTAATTTTTTATTTAAGTTCTTTTATTCACTTTATTCTTTTTTAATTTTCACTTAATTTAATTAATTTTTCTAAAATTTTATTTCCCTTTTTTAATTTTTATTTCATTTAATTAAATAAAAATTAAATAAATTAATTTAATTTATTTTTTCCTTATTTTATTTCCCATGGAAAAATAAATACGAAGTATTGAAATATTTATTTAACAAAATTATTCAAGTCTTGAATGATAATTGAATTTAGAAATTAGTAAAAAGAAAAAGTCAAGGAAATAGAAAAACTTTTTTGTCAACACTGAGTAAAATTACTTACTTTGGCATTTTTTCTATTTTTACTCCACTAAATCAATTTTTTCCGCCTCTAATAACGATCCGAAGCTTGTGAATTAAAATCAAAAATCAATATCTTCTCGATTATTTATTTACTATTTCTGAATAATTTTTTTTATTTTTCCAGGAACATTAAAAACATCTAAGGAACAAAAATGATGAAAATGGAGCAAATGATGTGCGAGGACGTAATGAGGAAAAAGAAGAAAAAGCATTACTTCAAAATTCTATGTTTATTAACACTCGTCTTTCTCATCATGTATCATTTCACCATCATTTTACCAGCATTCAAAGAGACGGACGAGAGGATGACGACTTTAAAAAAATTCTTTACCAAACAAACGGACTTATTTTTCCAATATTCGAACGAATTCCAACAACTATTCAATTCAATTGATAAAGGAAGCATTAGTAAAGCCGACAAGGTGACTGTCGAGAAAATAATTCTTCTAGAGAAAGAAATTTCATTAATACACTCAAAGTTGGAAGAGAATAATTTAAAATTAAACCAAACCCATCAGAAATTAAATTCTGCAACTTGTTCCCTAATTCCGGAGAGTAAAAGATTTGATTGTCATCCAGAGCCAGGAGCATCGGAGGAAGCCTGCACGAAGCGAAATTGTTGCTGGATTTCTTTGCACAAGACAAAAAGAACAAAAAAAGGAGGTTTCGTTGATATTCCCTATTGTTTCTACGGCATGAATTGGCAAATATACAAATACGAAAATGTGACCGAGGAGGAAAGTGAAATTTCGGGTTTTTTGAGACTAGAGGGAAATTCGCATTATAAAAATGATTTGCCTTTGGTGAAAATCGAATCGACGAGTGTTGACAGTTCAATTCTGAGAGTGAAGCTCTATGATCCTTCGCAAAAGAGGTACGAACCACCCTGGCCATTGAGAAGGGAGAGAAAATCTTTTCCAGGAACCACCGCCTATGGGATAAAAATTGATAAATCAACGCCAGGTTTTTCCGTGCACAGAACATCGAATGGCGAGACGGTATTCAATTCAAACGGTGTTGGTGGTTTTGTCTTTGCCAATCAATTTCTCCAAATGAGCTCTCAACTATCGTCGAGCAATATTTACGGTTTGGGAGAGCATCGAAGCAATTTGAAATTGTCCACAAATTGGCAATTATTGACACTATTCAATGCGGATCAGCCGCCAGTTGAGAAGGCGAATCTCTATGGTTCGCATCCTTTTTACATGGTAATCGAGGAGTCGGGAGATTGTCACGGTGTTCTCTTCTTGAATAGCAATGCGATGGACGTTATTTTACAACCTGCGCCGGCAATAACGTTTCGAGCGATTGGTGGTGTTTTTGATATTTATTTCTTCATGGGACCAACTCCGGAGGATGTTGTGAAACAGTATTCGGAAATTGTGGGCAGACCATTTATGCCACCGTACTGGTCGTTGGGTTTTCATTTGTGTCGATTTGGTTATGGGAGTTTGGAGAAGACGAGGGAAACTTGGAATAGAACGAGAGAGGCGGGCATTCCCTTTGATACGCAGTGGAACGATTTGGATTATATGGATAGGCATAATGATTTCACGTACGATAGGGAGAAATTTAAGGGACTTCCGGAATTCGTCGAGGAACTACATCGGAACGGAATGCATTATATTCCGTTAATTGATGCTGGAGTTTCGGGAACGGAACCAAAGGGCTCTTATGTGCCTTATGATGAAGGTGTGCGAGAGGGAATTTTCGTTAAGGACAGTAATGGTTCTCCGTTTCAGGGAAAGGTTTGGAATCTCAAATCAACTGTTTGGCCTGACTTTACGAATCCGAAAACACAGGATTATTATTTGAAAATGATGAACGAAAGTCATAGGGATTTTCAATTTGATGGCGCTTGGATTGTAAGTATTTGCTTCATTTCGTAGAATCGAAACAATTCAATTTTATTTATAATAAATAGTATAAAATTCTTTGCAAAAAGTCCATTATTTCTAATACAACTTTAATAAAATTTTACAAAAAGAATTCAATTTTTAATAATAATTTTTTAAATTCAAATATTTTCTACAATTTTAATAAATTCTTCGTAACAATATTCAATTGCAATTGAAAAACTTGCATATAAAATTATTCATAAAATTCAATTATTTTCAACATTTTTAATTAAAATTATTCAAGAAACTTCATTATTTAAAAAAAAATTCAAATAAATTCTTCAAAAAAGAATTCAATTATTTTCAAAATCAAACTACATTATTTTATACAGAAATTCTATTTTTTTTTAAATTTTAGTAAATTTCGGTGCAAGAATTAAATTTATTTTCATAAATAATAAAATTTTTCACAGGAATTTGATTATTTACAACATTAAATTACAATTTTTATCAAATTTTCTGAATGAAATTAATTATTAAGATTTTAATAAAATTCTTACGAGAAATTCAATTATTTTGAGAACTTTTAATAAATTTCTTATCTAAAAATCAATTATTTTTATAAATAATACATTTTTTTCAAAAAGATTATTTACAACTTTAAAACACAATTTTCATAAATTTTTTTTTTTTAGAAAAAATCAATTATTTTAAAAGATTTTAATAAAATTCATCAAAAAAATTCGATTATTTTTTTAAAAAATAAAATTTTTAACAGGTATTCAATTATTTTCAGAAATTTTATGAAATTCCTTATTAATAATAAAATTATTTATACTTTTTTTCCAAAGATTTAATTATTTTCACAAACAATGAAATTATTTCTAAAAGTTTTTATTTTTTCTCTAAATAATGAATCTCATTGCATGATTTCTATTTTTTTAAATGCAATTTTTAAAAAAGTCTTCGAAAATTGAAATTTTGTTCAAAAATTTTATTAAAATTCTTTCTAAAGAATTCAATTATTCAAAATTAAAATTATAATTATTAAAAAAATTTGTTTTAATTTGGTAATTAGAATATAATAATTTTATTAGTTTCAAAATTTTAAATTAAATCCTTCGTAACAGTTTAATTATTTTCAAAAATTTTGACAAAACTCTTTATAAGAAGTTAATTTTTTAGAAATATTTAATCAATCTCTTATTTTTATATTTAATTAATTGAATTCTGTCGAGAAATTTAGTTAAAATTTTATTGAGAACAATGGTCTTCTTTGTAAAGATTTTATCAAAATTTTTAAAAGTAATTTAAGTGCTTTTGGAAAATGTAAAATTAAGACTTTATTGAATGTAATTGAAACTCTGCGAAGAATTATATTATATTTTTGAAAATAATCGATTTTTTGTAAAGAAATATTGTCAAAAAAATGTTGCAAATAATTAAATTTTTGCTAAAATTTAATTAGAATTTTATTAATATTAATTTATTATTGATTAATTAATTAATTAATTAATTAATATTTATTTATTATTTTAATAAATATTTTGCAAAAATAATTACTATCCAAGATTTTTATTTTTTAATTTATGAAACTAATTAAATTCTTTAGAGTAATTTGATTAAAATCTTTGAAAATATTGTAATTGTTAGGAAAAATTTGATTAAAATTTTTGAATACAATGAATAACAATTAATTAGTTAATAAGTGGATATTTTAACAAATTTTATTCTGAAATTGTTGATAAATTTCAAGACGATATTTGAAAATATAGAAAATATTTTTTTTTCTTTTTCTTCACTAATCATTGTGACAATTATTGAAAAAACAATTAATTGATTTCCACGTTTAATTAAAAAAATAATACTAAAAAATCATTCTAAACTTATTTTCTTATTATTAGTAACTAATTTATTGTAAAATCAACTAATTAATTAATTAATAAATAAATAATAATAACTAGAATTAACTAATTGATTTATTTAATTGTAGGACATGAACGAGCCATCTAACTTTTACAATGGTTTTTTAAATGGTTGTCCGTGGAACGATTTAGATAACCCGGAATATGTACCTCAGATTAATGGAGGTATACTTGCAAGGAAAACGTTGTGTATGAATTCACAGCACTATTTAGGAGCTCATTATGATCTTCATAATACATATGGTACCAGCCAAGCAATTTCAACAAATAAGTAAGTTGATTTCTAACTTCTTCGTTAAATGCTTGAACTTCATTTTTTTGTGCATTGAAATTTTATTATTATTTTTACTATTAATATTTTTTTTTGTATTTTTTTTATGTTTTTAGAAATAAAAAATATGTATTCAAATTTAGAAAAAAAATTAAAAATATTATTCATAATAAAGAAAAAAAAATAATACAACAGTTTGAAAAAATTGTATTTTTGAATAACTTTGAATTGTAACTGTAATTGAAACTGTTTTTTTTTGTAAATTAAATTGAAATTAATTACTGTTAATTTACTAAATTAATTATTAATTAATTTTTTAATCACGTTAGAGAACAAAATACGTCAAGGACATAATGTAAACTAACTAATTAAATTTTTTTTGTTTAAAGTGCATTGAAACAAATAAGAAATAAGAGGCCTTTCATTATTTCCCGTTCTACTTGGGTTGGTCATGGATTTTATGCAGGACACTGGACAGGAGACATTTATTCGTCCTGGTAATTGAAAAACAAAATTAAAATTAAAAATAAATTACAAATAAAAATTAATAATTAAATTGAATGAAATTGTTGAATTAAATTAAAATAGGATATAATTTTTCTATTCAGGTACGATTTAAGAATGAGTATTCCAGAAATTTTGCAATTTAGTTTCTTCCAAATTCCAATGATTGGCGCAGATATTTGTGGCTTCAATGGAAATACAACAGTTTCTCTCTGCAATCGATGGATGCAAGTTGGAGCTTTTTATCCTTTCTCACGAAACCACAATTCCGATGACACTGTTGTATGTGAACTTTTATTATAAGCTTATTTCATTCTTATTTCATCTTTGAATTTATCGATTCATTTTTAATTAATTCGACTGAAAAATTCTGCTACGAATTTGTGGGAGAAAATTGAAATAATATCTGAATTTGTTTTGAAGTGTTTTGTTTACTTCCCGGCAAAGTTCTTTAGTTCTTTAAATGTTATTTAATTTTAGTCGAATTATTCTTTAGTTCGAGGATCGTTAATTCTTGAAATGTCATTTAATTTCATATTTACTTACTGGACTTTTTTGTATTTTTAATCGACTAAATAAGCAAATTTTCTCGATCCAAGCTTTTGTAATATTAAAAAAACTATTGTTTTGAAATTTTAACAAAATAATAATTGAGAATTGTGTAATTTGCAAAATTTTACGTCTTATTTACAGGAGCAAGATCCAGTTGCAATGGGAGAATTGGTAGTCAGATCATCAAAAAAAGCTCTCACGATTCGATATAAGCTTCTGCCGTATTTATACACTCTGTTCTTCCGTGCTCACCTTTTCGGCGAGACTGTTGCACGTCCCTTATTTTTCGAGTGAGTTTCAAAATTAATTTAATTTTGTTTATTTAATTTAATAAAAATTAAACTTGATAATCGACTTTCTTTACTGTATTATTTGAAAACTAATCATTTTTATCATTTTACTTGCGTTGGTAGAATAAATTTTTAATTAAGAATTTTATTTTAGATTTTCGAATGATCCTAATACGTACAATGTCGATACACAGTTTCTCTGGGGAAGTTCTTTAATGATTGTTCCCGTACTGGATGAGGTGAGAATATTTTTTTTGTGAAATTTCTAAAACATTGTTTACAAAAATTATTTTTTTAATTATTGGAAATTTACTTTAAATTTTATTTTTACAATTTGAGTTGAAATTTAATTATTGATTTCCATGAAAGTTTATTTTACAATTTGAATTGAAATTTATTTATTGAAAATTTACTAAAAATTTTATTTTTACAATTCGAGTTGAAATTTAATTATTGAAAATTAACTTGAACTATTATTTTTACAATTTTAATTGAAATTTAATTATTTCCAATTTACTTGAAATTTAATTATTGATAATTTACTTGAAATGTAATTATTGAAAATTAACTTGAACTATTATTTTTACAATTTAAATTGAAATTTAATTATTGCCAATTTACTTGAAATTTAATTATTGAAAATTTACTTGAAATTTGATTATTGAAAATATACTTTCAATTTTATTTCTACAATTCGAATTGAAATTTAATTATTAATAATTAACTTGAAATTTAATTATTGAAAATTTACTTGCAATTTTATTTCTACAATTTCGAATTGAAATTTAATTATTGAAAATTTACTTTCAATTTTATTTCTACAATTCGAATTGAAATTTAATTAATAATAATTAACTTGAACTTTAATTATTGAACATTTACCTGCAATTTTATTTCTACTATTCGAATTGAAATTTAATTATTGAAAATTGACTTTCAATTTTATTTCTATAATTCGAATTGAAATGTAATTATTGAAAATTGACTTGAACTATTATTTTTACAATTTTAATTAAAATTTAATTATTGCCAATTTACTTGAAAGTTTTTTTTTACAATTTTGAATTAAAATTTAATTATTGCCAATTTACTTGAAAGTTTATTTTTACAATTTGAATTAAAATTTACTCGAAATTGTATTTATAATATTTTACTGAAAATTGTGATTTAAAACTACTACTTTTTTCTATTTTTTTCTATAGATTTCCGATAAAAAGGAAAAAGTCGATGCCTATGTACCTGAAGGCAAATGGTACAATTTGTATACAAATGAAGGCTTATTATCAACTGGGCAGAATTTAACTCTCAATGCTCCTCTGGATACAATTCCATTACTGGTTCGAGGTGGATCAATTCTGCCTATGCAAAATAATTCTCGAACTACTACAGAGAGTCGAAAAAATAAATTTAGCTTATTAATTGCCTTGGATAAGCAGCAATTTGCAACAGGAGAGTTATATTGGGATGATGGCGATAGCTTAGGTATTTATTTATTAATTTGTGTATAAATTATTCTTTTCTGATTTTTTGTCCATCTTCCATTCAATTTAATTATTTTCCGTTATTTGAATTTTTTTTAAATTTATCAGGGATAAAAATTCTCGTCAAAATTTCAATTATTAATTTAGTAACAAAAATTTTCTTTAATTCTATACATTTTTTTACTATTTAATAAAAATTTCCAGAAGAATTCAATTATTGGAAAAGAATTAGCAAGAATTTAATTATTTTTGTAAATAATAAAATTCTTTCTACGAATTCAATTATTTTTTATAAATACCAAAATTTTTCTCAAGTTTCAAATTGAATTCTTTGAAAATCTGAATTTTTCGAACTTTTAACTAAAAATTCTGTAGAATTAATTTTTTTAAAACGCGTAATTGATTTTTTTTTTGAAATTATTTACAGTTTTTATTTTCAAATAGATATTTTTAATTGAAGAATTTGCGAATAATCGAAATTTCTTAAAATTGAATTGTAAAGAAATGTATTTGAAAATTGTCAAAGACATTATTATTTATACTATTCACATTATTATTTCGTATTCAAATTTTTTATATCAAAGATTCTTTTATACCATTAATATTTCTCTTTATCTTCACAGATTCCTTCGAAAAGCAACAGTACCAGTGGCTAAATATTACAGTATCAAACAATACCCTAACTATCAAATCCACCAATCATTCTTTCTCTGAAAAACTTCTCATAGACGAAATTCAAGTTATGGGATTAGATTTGGATCAAGTGAGACGAGTAATCGTCAACAATACGGATATTGACAGTGATAATTTCTCCTATCAAAAAAATATTTCTGTAAGTAGTTACCATTTTCATTTTTTTAAAAGTGGCTAAATTTTTAAATACTTGAATTATTTTTGTAAATACTTTTTTTAATTTTGAACCATTTTTCGTAATTTTCTAATTTTTGGTTACAATTTCATGAAATGAGATATAATTCAAATCAGTTATTTGTATGAATTGTTTTTCCATTTAATTGTTTTTTTCTCTCTCTCCCCAGTATCTTTATGTGAGAAATTTAAATCTTGAAATGAAAGATATGTTGGCTTTATCTTGGACGGAAAAAGCGAAGGAAATTACTGCCTCTAAAACAGAAAGATATCAAGTCCATTCGGCTGCAGTTACATTTACGAGTTACAATAAATTTTTACTTTTTATTGTATCAGTGTTGTTGAGTAATCGCTCAATGGTAAGATTTGTACTTTAATTAATAATATTAATAATATTTTAAGAATTTATATTTTTCTCAAAGAAAATTGTTATGCATTATCGTGCCATTTAAAAAAACCAATTAATCTTCAAAGAGTAGATTTACGATTAAAGAGTAATTTACGTCTATATACAAACAATTATTGTATAATATAAATTTTTAAGAATTTTACATAATAAACCATGTGATGTAATGAATATTTTTCTAAGCGAACATACATTTTTTTTAAAGAAATTTTAAAAATATGTTAGACTACATTTGTAAGAGAACAAAAAAAAACTTGTATTTTATACTCGTGTTGAAATAAAGACTTTTCAATTTATAATTTCATTCTAGACAAATTGATTTTTTTTTTACCAAAAAAATTATCGGACGATAAGATTGCGCTCTTAAAAGATAACATACATTTTTCCGAATGACTTAAAATAAACAAAAAAAAAAATAATATTCTTTCTCGAAAAACTTGAATGCCTGTCTCAACAATTTTTCTTCTTTTAATCTTAAATTTTCTGCAAACCTTTTTTGTTCAGTTTCAAAAAATGATTAGACATAAATGGATGACATTATTCTTGGCTCTCGTATTAATATTAAAGAATATTGAAAGCAAAAATATTGAGGATGCAGAATGTTCGCTTATTACGGAGCAAGAAAGATTCGATTGTCATCCAGAAGACGGAGCTTCTGAACTTGCTTGTGGCTCGAGGAATTGTTGTTGGAAATTTTCCGATAATATCAATATTCCGTCTTGCTATTATAGGAAAAATTGGAAAATTTATGATTACGAGAAAATAGAGGGTCGAGAGATGAATGAAAATCATTTTTCTGCTTATTTAAAATTGAATGGACGTTCGACGTATAAAAATGATTTGAAATTAGTAAAAGCCGAATTTACCAGCGTCGATGCTTTCACTTTGAGAGTTAAGGTATAATGAATCATTTTTTTTTCGTTAATTGAATTAAGTCTCATGACAAGGAGGAAAATTAAATTAATCGAATTTTGTAGTTTCGTGTAAAAAAAATTTTGTTCTTGTATAATTGAAAGGAAAATTGATGAATTGATGAATTTATTCATTTGTAATTAAATTAAAATTATATAAATTTATTTGTAATTAAATTAAATTCATTTAAATTCATTTAAAATGAAATTAAATAAAGTAAATAATATAATTCATAGTTATTCGATCCCTCGAAAAAAAGATACGAACCACCTTGGCCAATTAGGTCTGAATTGGAACCATTTCATGGACCTACTTCGTATCAATTAAAAATTAATCAATCAGCACCAGGTTTTTCAGTTCATAGAAAATCGAGTAGAATTAAATTGTAAGTTTTCATGGAATTCATTATAATTTTTCCAGAATAAAAAATAATTCCGTTTTTCGAACTATATTTCTATTTATACAGATTCGATTCGAACGGAATTGGTGGCTTTATATTTGCGAATCAATTTCTACAAATAAGTTCAATATTACCCTCTCACAATATTTATGGTCTTGGACAGCACAGAACACATTTGAAATTGTCAACAAATTGGCAGCTTTTGACATTTTTTAGTGCCGATCAACCCGTCACGGAAAATGTAGATAATAATTGTTTTGCTTAATTTTTAAAGACTTTTTTTGGTATTTTTTTCTATTTTTATATAAAAATATGTTTCCAAAATACTAAAAATAATGCTAATAATACTGAAAAATAAAAATACTTGAAAATAATTATTTTTAATTTCAAGGCAAATCTCTATGGATCACAACCATTTTATTTTGTAATCGAAGAATCTGGCCATTGTCATGGAGTTCTTTTTCTTAATAGCAATGCAATGGGTACAGAAAATTAGTGATTAAAATTAAATCTGAAAAAATTCAATGATTTATAATATTATTTTTATTTTAATTTAATTTAATTTAATTTAATTTTAGTTTCATTTAATTTAATTTCAGTTTAATTTAATTTGATTTAATTAAAATTTTTTAATTAATAATTAGCAAAGCGTAAATTATTTGTTCTGGATTTAGATGTAATTTTGCAACCAACTCCGGCAATAACCTTCCGAACAATTGGTGGTATTTTCGATATTTATTTTTTTATGGGACCAACTCCAGAAGATGTTTTGAAACAATACGCAAATTTCATAGGAAATCCATTTTTACCACCGTATTGGTCACTTGGTTTTCATCTAAGCCGGTAATTTACAAAATCAAATTTATTAACTTCTAAAAATAAAAAATATAATAAAACAAGAAATAAAATATAATAAACAAGTAAAAAAATCATAATAAATCAAATATAAATAATTCATTAACATTAACTAATTGTTAACTTGTTAACATTAATTAATTATATTTATATAATCAGAATTCGTACATTTGTATCCAATTCAGAAAATCAAATCTCTTTAATTTTTATATCTCTCATTTATTTCTTTTTTTTTTTTAACAAGAAGAGTAAAAATTCGAAAAAGTGAAGTAAAAAAAAAATAATCCGAGAGAAAATCAGAGATAATATTTTTATTTCTAGACTTGGATATCACACCTTGCAGGGAACAAAAGAAGTGTGGAATAGAACAAAAATGGCTCAAATTCCTTTTGTAAACAGTCGAAAAATTTTGTTTTGTGATAAAAGAAAATAATGGAAATATTAAAAATTATGAAAATGAAAATTAAAATAAATTTTTTCCAGGATACACAGTGGAATGATTTGGACTATATGGAACGAAGAAATGACTTTACTTATGATAAAAAGAGATTCGAGGGTCTTCCTGAATTTATAAACGAACTTCATGACGTAAATAATTTCACTGAATTGTCAACTTTATTAAAAAAAAATATTATTATTATTATTATTATTATTTATTTTTTTATTGTTATAACTTTTTAAAATATTTCTTTTAAACTATAAATTTTAACATCTTTTTTTTGAATAAATTAAAAAAAAGGTGTAATACTACATAAAATTATTTTTAAATAGTAACTTTTTTAGGAAAATAATTCAATGGCTATGAAACAGAATCTGTCGATTATAAAATATTTCTATTAATTCTAAAAATTCGTAGACTTTGAAATTTAAGCTTCATTTTGTAGAAAATATATTTTTTCCCCCAATAAAGAAATTAACGAATGAAAAAAATGATTTTTACTATTATTTAAGAATTTATTGTAAAAAAAATGTATTTTTAGCATGAAAATTCAAAAATTTCTTTCTAAAGAAAATGTAGAAGTTTTAATTTTAATTAATTAATTTTTTTTATGTTTTAATTTTTTTTATTTGAAAAATCATTTCTTCATTTCTCTACTTTCTTAATTTTCAGCCTAAAACAAAGATTTGCAAAAAAAATTCTTAAAAAATAGTAAAAATAATTTTTGTCATTCGACAATTTTTTTTTTCGATTTCTTGATTTAGTTGAAAATACCCTCCCTCCTTGAGTTGAGAAATTAATTTTTCAAGGAATCAATAACTCTTTTCAAAAAATTAATTTTCTTATGAAATGAATTCATTTTTTTAATTAGAAAATTTTGCTTTTAATTTTTGGAAAATATTTTTCAGCAAGGAATGCACTATATTCCGCTAATTGATGCTGGAATTTCCGGAACGGAAAAACATGGCTCGTATCCACCATTGGACGAAGGACTTCGTCGTGGTGTTTTCATAAAAGAAAATGGCACCGATTTGCCATTTTATGGAAAAGTGTGGAATCCCCTAACGACAGTGTGGCCCGATTTTACGAATCCCCAAAGTCAGGATTATTATAAAGACATGATGGAAATTGCGCATGGAAATTTTCAATTCGATGGCGCATGGATTGTACGTATATTGAGGAGAAAAGAAAATTTTGCATAAAAAGAAAAAAAACACAGTTTTCCATTTAGTTCAAAAAAAGAAAAAAGAAAATGGAAAAAAGTAAAAATAGTATAAAATATAAAAAAAGTAAAAAATGAAAAGTAAAAAGAGTAAAAAATAAAAAGTAGAAGAAAAATAAGAAATAAAAAATAAAAAATAGAAAAAAAGTAAAAAAGAAGAAAAGTAAAAAAATAGAAGAATAAATAGAAGAATTATGATGAAAATACGAGATTTAAGAATAGTGATCTGATGAATTGATAAAAATGAGATGAATGATGAAAATTACTATTTTGTAGGATATGAATGAGCCCTCGAGTTTTATAAATGGACATTTCGATGGATGTCCCCAAAATGATTTGGATAATCCACAATTCGTGCCGCACGTTGCTGGCAGGCAACTTTCTAGAAAAACTTTATGCATGAATGCAAATCAATTTTTGGGATATCATTATGATCTTCATAACACTTATGGCATCGGTCAAGCTGCAGCTACAAATTAGTAGGTTCACTATATTTCCAACTATTTCTGAAAATTAAAGAAGAAAATTAAAAATTTCTATTTTAAAATTTTTTTTAAATTTTATATTTAAAGATATTTTACCCACATGGTTATTTTTATTTAAAAAAATTATTTTTCTTTTTATTTTTTATTTTACATTCAAAAATTATTTCTCGTTTTATTTCTTTGTTTCAACTAGTTTCAACTTTCAAAATAATTTCTCTTTTATTTATTATTTCAATTAGTTGTTTTATCTTCAAAAACAATTTTTATTTTTATTCTTTATTTTAACTTTAATTATTTTACATTCAAAAATTATTTTTGGTTTTTTTATTTCAACTAGTTTTTACCTTTCAAAATTATTTTCTTTTTTATTTCAATTAGTTGTTTTACCTTCAAACAGTATTTTTAATTTTATTTTTTATTCCAGCTAGTTATTTGAATCTTGAAAAATTATTTTTATTTTTCATTTCAACTAGTTATTTTACCTTTCAAAATTATTTTTCTTTTATTTTTTATTTTAACTAGTTAGTTTACGTGCAAAAATTAATTTTCTTTTTTATTTCAACATTACTAGTTATTTTACCTTCAAAAATTATTTTTGCTTTTTATCATTTATTACAACTATAGTTATTTTACGTCGTTGAAGTTTGACATATACTTATGTTCAACGATTAAAAAAATTTTTCAGAAAAAAAAATAAATTTCTTTTTATTTTCTTTCTGCTGAAACTAATTTTTGTGATTATTTTTAATTATTTAATAAATAAAAATTAATTTTGCGATTCGTCTTCAATAAGTACTGAAATATTTGCGTATTAAAATTATTGTGATGAAGGTAAAAAAAATTCTTAAAAATAATAAATTTAAAAAGAAAATAAAATTTGTAATTTAAAAAAGTAAAATAAAAAAAAATAAAATTTAAAAATTTTTTAAAATAAAAAATTTGATTCAAATTTATAAGCGCATTGAGCACAATAAGACGAAAGAGGCCTTTCATTATAACACGATCAACTTGGATTGGTATCGGATTTTATGCAGGAGCATGGACGGGAGATGCCTATTCATCATGGTAACGATAAAAAAATGTTTAAATTACTTTTTCAAATAGGAAATTAAATATAAAAGATGTCCTTAAATTTCCAAATGCTCAAATGGACGAAATTTATTTATTTTCTCTTCGAATTTAAATTTTTAATAAAATTGAAGTTCGTGGAGCAAATTACATATGAAAATTTAATTTTTTTCTACTTTAAAACTGCTTTTGATTTACGTTTTATATTTTTATAAATTTTATAATGTAGACAGTAATTTTCAATAATATTTATAGTATAGAAAACAATATTTCCTTCAGTTGAACATTATAAGAAATTGTTCTAATTTATGCTCCAAAATATTCTTTGAGCGAACGATTGAAAAATAGATTTTTAAGTGAAAATATAAGTCTTTAAATTGTTCCAAAGAATGTTATATAACATTTTTTAATTCTAAGATTTAATTAAAAAAAAGAATAGAAAAGCACGTAAATTTTTTCAATTAGAGAATTATTTTTATATTAATATTATTTGACAATTTTTTAACAGTGATTTTTGTGGTGTTTTTTTTAAGTAAAGAAATATTTAATAAGAAATCAAAATTTTTTTCTGTAGGCACAGTTTACGTATGAGTATACCGGAAATTTTGGCTTACACTTTTTACCAAATTCCAATGGTGGGTGTTGACATTTGCGGTTTCGATGGTGATACCACCGAGGCTTTATGTAATCGATGGGTGCAAGTCGGTGCTTTTTATCCATTTGCACGAAATCACAACTCTGATGATACCATTGTAAAAAATATTTTTTTTAATTATCTCCACACTTTTTAGTGTCGAAATTTTTTTTAAAAATTAAAATTCCTTTTTTTGCAAATTCAACTAAAATTATTATTTTTTACAATTTCAATTAAAATTGTTTTTTTTTGCAATTTCAATTAAAATTGTTTTTTCTGCAACTTTAATTGAAATTGTTATTTTTTTTGCAATTTCAATTAAAAAATTTCTTTCTGCAATTAAAATTTCAATTAGACTTTTTATTCTTTGCAACTAAAATTTAAATACACTACAATTTTTATTTGTTCTGCAAACTAAAATTTTAATTAGAAATTTTTTCTATATTGAAAATAATTTCTTTTTTAATAACAAAAAAAAATGAAAAGTTACTTAGAGAATATATTTTTTTTCGATTTTATTAAAAAAGGAACAAGATCCTGTTTCAATGGGAGAATTAGTGGTGAAGTCGACTAGGAAGTCATTGATGACACGATATGAATTATTGCCGTATTTGTACACTCTCTTCTTTCGTGCCCATAAATTTGGCGAAACAGTAGCGCGACCACTATTTTTCGAGTAGGTATTTATATATAGTTACATTTTACTCCCACGACATAAATTTTACACTTTTATAGTAAAAATAATTTTACCACACTGAAGAATTATTATAAAATTTTTGAAAATCATTGAATTCCTGCTAAGTATATTATTATTTACGAAAATAATTAAATTTAAAGAAGAATTTTAATCAAATTTACAAAAATAATTTTATGTTTTTTTACAAAAATAATTGAATTTCTGGGAATTTTATTATTTACGAAAATAATTGAATTTTTGAATAGAATTTTATTAAAATTTTTAGAATAATTTATTTCTGTGACGAATTAGAACAAAATTTTACAAAATAATTGAATTCTTATGGAAAGAATTTTATTATTTACCAAAATAATTGAATTTTTGTGTAGAATTTTACTAAAAGATTAAAAATAATTGAATTATTGCAAATAATGTTCTTATTTATAAAAATAATTGAATTTTTGACAAGAATTAAATTAAAATCTTTGAAAATAATTGAATATTTGAATAGAATTTATTAAATTTTCTAAAAATAATCGATTTCCTGCTGAGAATTTTATTATTTAAGAAAGTAATTGAAATTTAATTAGAATTTTACTAAAATTTTGGAAAATAATTGAATTTTTCGAAAAGTATTTAATTATTTATAAAAATAATTGAATTTTAAGGGCATTTGAACCATTATGACGTCACAATTTTAAAACTCATGCTTTTCATACATTGTGACGTCATAGTGGTTCAAATGCCCTTAAGAAGAATTTTATTAAAATTTTCGAAAATAATTGAATTTTAAATCAGAATTTTATTGTTTACCAAAATAATTGAATTTGTGATAATTTTATTATTTACGAAAATAATTGAATTCTTGAGAAGAATTTTATTAAAATTTTTGAAAATAATCGAATTCCTGCTAGGAATTTTTTTATTCATAAAAGTAATTGAAAAACAAATTTATTAAAATGTTAGAAAATAATTAAATTTTTTTTAAATCGCAATATTTTTAGTATTTGATTCAAAATGCGAAAATGCCATTTTATTGATTAATTAATTTGATTCAAGTAAACATTTTTTTGCGACTAATTTAATTAAATTCATTAAATTAAATAAAAAGAATGACTATTAAATTAAATTAAATGAAATAAAAAGAATGAAAATTAAATTCATTTACTCCACTAAATTATTTTCAGTGCAATAAATAATAATAGTTGAATAATAATTTTACTAATATAGATAATAATGAATGAATTACAATTTTACTAATGGAAAATAATAATTTAATAAATAGTGTTTGATAATAAATAATAATTTTTTTTATAATTTATAACAAGGAAATAATTAAATTATGCTTATAATAATGAATAACAGATTTATCGAGGATCCCGAGACTTATAATATCGATTCACAATTTTTGTGGGGCAGTTCATTAATGATTGTTCCCGTATTAGACGAGGTAAAAGAACAATTTTTAAAAATAGAAATATTCTTAGACGAATATTTATATTTTTAATGCTTTAATCTTTTTAAATCTTTTTAAATCTTTCTAATTTTTTTTTAAATCTATTTAAATTTTTCTAAATCTTTTTAAATATTTCTAAATCTTTTTAAATCTATTTACATCTTTCTAAATCTTTTTAATCTTTTTAACATCTTTTTAATAGATTTCTGATAAGAAGAAAAAAGTTGAAAGCTACATTCCTCAGGGCAAATGGTATAATTATTACACATACGAACAGATAGATTCCAATGGAAAAAATTTTACTCTTGCCGCACCATTGGATACGATTCCTTTATTAGTAAGAGGTGGTTACATTTTACCTTTTCAAAAACCATCGCTGACCACCACAGCTAGTAGAAAAAATGATTTTGGATTATTAATTGCATTGAGTGATAAAAATAAAGCTGAAGGTGAATTGTACTTAGACGATGGAGAAAGTCTAGGTGTGTATAAATTGTAATTTAAGAAAAAAAAATATTTCTAGGAGAAAAAATTACACGAAACAAATATTAAACAAAAAGAATATTGAAGAGAAAGAATATTAAAACAAAAAAAATATTAAACAAAAAGAATATTAAACAAAACAGTGTTGAAGAAAAAAAATTTAACAAAAAGAATATTCAACAAAAAAATGTTTAACAAAAAGAATATTCAACAAAAAAATATTAACAAAAAAAATATATTGAACTAAAAAGGAATATTCAACAAAAAAATATTCAACAAAAAAGAATATTCATCAAAAAGAATATTCAAGAAAAGAATATTAAACAAAACAAATATTAAACAAAAAATAATATTAACCAAAAAATATTAAATTAAACAAAAATTTTACATTCAGAGAAAATACATTTGACTCAGAATCAAACAGAGTTTGTATTTGTTTAAAATAAATTTTAATTGGTTCAAATAAAATTTTTGTTACCTCATAAATTATTTTCTTCGATTTTGGAAAGTTACTTTAAATAAAAATTTTATTTGTGACGAATAAAATTTTTGTTTAAAACAAGTAAATATTTCATTTGTGACGAATAAAATTTTTTATTTAAAACAAGTAAATATTTTATAAGTCTTTGAGAAAATATTCTTTTATTTAACTCCAATAAATATGCATCAAATTGAAATGAAATATTTCTTTAGGTGTAAAAATTGAAATATTGTCGATATATTTAAATAAAAAAAAAATATTTTAAAGACTCTAATTATTTATAGACTCAGTTGAGGAAAAAAAATACCACTGGCTAAACTTTAGTGTGCAAAATAATACCCTGCGTTCGAGTATTGTAAACGAAGGCATGTATAATGAGAAAATGATATTGGGAGAAATTAAAATAATTGGAATAAATATGAAAACTGTCAAACGTATTTTAATCAACAATAGAGAAATCCACGAAGATAAATTTTCTTACAATAAATCGAAAAGTGTAAGTAATCAAAATTAAACATTTTTAACAAAAAAAAAAAAATGAAAGAAACAAAAATTAAAACGAATAATTGTCAAACAATTAAAAATTATTATTATTTTTATTTCTACTAATTATTAATAAACTATTTTTCTTCTTTCAGTATTTATACATCAAAGATTTGCAGTGGAACCTCAAAAAAGTATTTATTTTATCCTGGACAGATATTTGATATAATTTATTTATAAAATCAAAACATTTAAAAAAATTGCAGCTTGAAAAATAATATAATATTCATTTTTATGTCATTGAATTGAATATTTTATAAATAAAATCTATTTCGTCTAAAATATAATCTTTTTCAATATTGGTATAATCTTTGTAATCCGGACTTTTCTTGGAGAATTTAAACATTATGTTTTGGAGAGTTCATATCACTTTTGTTGAAAATTAATTCCAATAATAATATAAAGATAAAAAAAAAGAAATTTATTTTATAGAAACAATTTTAATCCCAAAATTTGAAATTATTTAAAAATTATTAAATCTGAAAAAATTGAATTCTGCAAACAAATTTAATAAAATCTTGCAATTTGCAAAGAATTTTATTATCGTTTTAGAATAAAATTTTTTTTTCCGTTTATAAATGAAAACGAATAAAATAAAAATAAAATGAATTTTATTCACGTTTTTGAAAAGAAATTAATTTTTTTTTATATTTAAATTCTGGATAGTAAGTAATTGATTTTTTCAAAGTGATTGAATAAAATTTGATTTTTGTATAAAAATATTTTTTTTCTTTTATAAATAAAATTCACACAAAAATTTTAAACATATTTTTTGGAAAGAAATGAATTTTTTCGAAACAATTAAAATTATGAACATTAATTGATTTTTCAAAGGAAATTTATTAAAATTTTTCAAAATAATTCAATCAATGTGAGAAATTTTATTAAATTTGAATTTTCATTGAAAATTTTATAAACATTTTTGACAATAAATTAATTTTCCAGAATAGTTTTTGTAAAATTTTGGAATATAATTGAATGAATTAAAAATTTTAGATAATAATTGAAATTCTTAGAAGAATTTTAATAAAAATTTTAAAAAATTTTAATTTGTTCAAGAAAATTCATTTAATTTGCATTTAAAATAATTGAATTCTCATATTGAAAATTATCAATTTTTTTCACAATAATTGAATGTATGGAAAAATTATATTTAAATTTGTGAAAATAATTGAATTCTAATAAAAAATAATTTAATTCTTTTCAAGATATTTATTAAAACTTTTAAAAACAATTAAATTCTATAATAAATAATAATTTATTTCTTATGAAGAAATTTATTACATTTTTTGGAAATAATTAAATTCTAATAAAAAAAATAATTGAATTCTTTTGAAGAGGTTTATTAAAATTTTTGAAAATAATTGAATTTATTTATGATATTTTATGAAAATTGTGTTGAAATTATAAATAACTAAATTTTTCCAAAAAATATTATCAAATTTTTGAAAATTTAACATTCAATTAAAAAAAGTATAGGAACAGAGGTAAAATGAAATTTTCTTTATTTGAATAATCTTTTGATTTTACAGAATAACTGTCCTGCTGTATATAATTAAAATTATGGCACTAACGATATAAACAATTATTAACGAACGTAATTTTCTTTTTCTTCTAATTTTCCTAAATTTCAATCTCAGGAAGATTCTTAAAATATTGCTTATACATAAAAATTCTTTTCCCTTTACGAAATAACACAATTTAATGTTTCGATTCAGAAGAGAAAAAAAAAATTAATTATAACAACGACGACAATAATAAAGAACTTCGTTAATTTTTTTCTTTCCTTTTTGTTTTTCTTTTTTAAGAAACAAAGATTTTTGCTTTGGTATTGCGTATGTAACTTAAATTAAACCCAAAACTCTCGGATTGTCAAAAAATATGCTTCCTTCGTTTCAAGTTTAAAAGTGTGTATAGATCACTTCAATCTATATGCAATGATCTTTCGACCCTATTTTACATTCGATTGTGAGTTGAAGCGTAGATATTCGAATAAATTTGAAAACGACAAGCAACTTTGCACACATTCTCACTTATCTGTCTATATATAAATTTTTACTTCGAACTTACAATTCCACTCGAACTTTTAACAAAAATAAAAAAAAAATTATTCTCAAAAAAAAAGATATATAAATTATTTTTCTTTTTTAAACTTATTAATTTTAATTAGAAATAAAATGAAACAAAATTTGAATAAATTTTTCTCTCCCAAGAATAACAAAACAAAAAAAATATTTTCTATATATAATATAAATACGCGGAAAAAAGAATACAATAATTAACGTAACGGCAGTTATCGAAAACAAGTTACTCCAATTCACGATATGCTTTTTTTCATTTACATCTAAGCAATATACATATATATGAATAATATATGTGAATATTAATTCTGTTACTCTTTCATTATTGTCGATTCACATTTACTTAAAACCTATCTATTTAACGCAAAAAAGTATTTTGCATTTTTTAATTACGCACAAATATTTATAGATATATTTTATATTTTTTTTAATGACACAGTGCAATAAAAACAAGTCATTGTCTAAGGAATTTGAACACATTTTATATAATAAATCTCATAATGGGAAATTTTCTAATTTATATTTAAGAAATCTTTTCTTTCTTTTTCAAAAGAATATCGTAATTAATTATAGGGTGTCAATCCATTATGTGTGTCAAGACTAAAGTCGTCGCGTTGTCGTCGACAAATTTTGAAAAAAATTATCATATTTTGCAAAAAATAATTATTTCAAATATTCTATTTGAACTTTTGACAATAATTGTATTTTCTCAGAAAATTTTATTTCAATATAATTATGAAAAATTGAAATAAAAACAATTGAATTCTCACAAAGGATTTTATGAAAATTTTCGACAATACTTGAATTTTTTCGATGAATTTAAATCAAAAATTTTTGAATAATTGAATTAAAGACGAAAAATTTTATTGAAATTGTCGAGAAAACTTTATTAATTCGAGAAACTGAATTCTAATTTAAATGGTTATCAGAATTTCAGAAAATAATTGAATGAAATCAAGCAAAGAATTTAATTAGAATTTTTTTAAAATAATTGAATTCATGCTAAGACTTTTATTATTTACAAAAATAATTGAATTTTTGAGTAGAATTTTAATAAAACATTTGAAAATAATTGAATTTTATTATTAACGCAAAAAATTGAATTTTTCAGAAGAAATTAATTATTTACAAAGTTATTTGAATTTTTAAGTAGAATTTTACTAAAACCTTTAAAAATAATTGAATTTTCCAGAAGAAATTAATTATTTACAAAATTATTTGAATTTTTATTTAGAATTTTTTAGAGTTTACTAAAACTTTTGAAAATAATTGAATTTTTGTAAAGAATTTTATTATTAACGAATATAATTGAATTTTGCAGAAGAAATTTATCATTTTCAAAAATATTTGAATATTTGAGTACAATTTTACTCAAAGTTTTGAAAATAATTTAATTTTTGTAAAGAATTTTATTATTAACGGAAATAATTCTACTTTCGAGAAGAATTATTATAAACTTTTTAAAAATCATTGAATTTCTGCTAAGAATTTTATTATTTACGAAAGTAATTGAATTTTACGATGAATTTTAATAAAATTTACAAAAATAATTTAATTGATTAAAAGAATTATATTTTTTACAAAAATAATTAAATTTCAAAAAAATTTTATTATTTTTGAAAATAATTGAATTTTTGAGAAGAATTTTATTAAAATTTTTAGAATAATTGATTTCTAAGAAGAATTTGAACAAAATTTTACAAAATAATTGAATTTTTGAGTAGGATTTTTCTAAAACTTTTGAAAATAATTGAATTTCACATAAAAATTTTATTAAAATGTTTAAGAACAATTTTTCATTCTTTCAAAGAATTTTACTAAATTACAATAAAAAATTGTACTCTAATAAAGAATGATATCGAAATTTTTTCAAAATTGTTTTTTAAAGAGAAAATAATTGAATTGTAAAAAATTCAGTGAAATGAAATTTTAAAGTTATATTGAAAAATAATTGAAAATTATTAATAAAAATCGTTTCAAATTTTGTTGAAATTTTTGATTAGAATTGAATTCTTCAAAAATATTTTAATGAAAATCATTGAAAATAATTTAATTGGTGAAAAACAATTTTATAAACACAATATTAATAATAATGTTAATACCCGTATATTTCTGAATAAAAAAAATAAATAATTAAAAAAAATTACATCAGAAATAATTGAATTTTCATAAATAATTTTAATAAAATTATGGAAAATAATTTTATTCCTTAGAGAAATTCTCTTATTCTTTAGAGAAATTCTTTTAAAATTATTTTTCAAATAATTAAATTTTTCGGAAAAATGTTAAATTTATATTTTTCCAAAAAAGTGTAAAAATTAGTCATAAATTTCCTTTTAAATTGTCTTTTCTTATAAAAAACTTTTTTTTTTTTGCAAAATATAACTTTTCAAAATTAGTCGTCGACTAATGGTCGATTCAAAATATTATGGATTGCCCCCTGTGGTATTGATACCTTTTTTTTTATAAATAGAATATAATGTGAAGAAATAATATTTTGGAACGAGCTTTGGTAAAGAGTTGAAATAGTTTAACTCAACATTTATAATAAAGAAGCACATGCTGAAAGTAAACACGTGGAAGAATTTTCACTCATTTTTTTCATATTCGAAAGATTTTTCAAACCATTTTTGCATTTTATGATTATTTTTTTTTTAAATTCTTATATCAAAATTATGGCCTTGTGTTAATAAATGTTATGCAAATATATTCAAAAAATGACTATCTTCATATAAATCTATCACTTTTTTTATTAAGCACATTGAAAAATACTTTTTTTTTATATTCAACTATAGCAAAAATTGTTTCTTTTGATATTCATTGTTTATTAGTATAGAACTACTAAATTTGTTAGTGTATAAAAAGGAGTGTAAAATCTTGCATCGCATCGAAATGTTTCATTGAAGATGAAATCTGATTTCTACGTTAATTTTATAGTGTGTATATAAAATTTTTTGGATGTAAATGCTATTTTTTATTGAAGAATATATATATGAGTAAAATTTTCGAGTATAAAATCTCCACGTGTTAATTGGTATTTTTATTTTTATTTTTATGTGCAATTTGATATCACCTTTCTAATTTATAAGCTATACACGCAATGACTTATTGGTAGATTATGGCAAATATTGTTTGGTGCATGGCACAAGAGACATCATCACATTAATGAAAACATTTGATTCTATATATATATATGTATATTATTATATACGATTACTGACCTCAGGAAAAAATAAAATGAGATCAACTGCATTCATAAAACAAATTTTCGCTAGCAACAATATTTTCTTTTTCTATCCCTCCTGCTTTCTTGCTTTCAGTCGTTTGCACTGAAACAGATGAATAAGCATAATTATTTCCATTACACAATTCAGTATTTTTAATTTTATACATATTTTATGGAGGAACTGAGAAATAATTTTTCCAATTTCAAATTTTTTTTAAATTATTGAAATCATTCGAAAAATTTTATTACATAGAAAAATAATTGATTTTTAAAAAAGAATTTTTCACTTACGAGAATAATTTATTTTTTACATTGAATTTTATTACAACTTTTGAAAATAACTGCATTCCTGTTAGAAATTTTATTATTTACGAATAGTGATTGAATTTTAAGAAGAATATCATTAAAAATTTTGAAAAAATTAAATTTATGAACTAAATTGAATTAATTACGAAGGTAATTAAATTTTAAGAACACTTTTACTAAAATTTTTGAAAATAATTTAATTTTTATAATGTAATTAATTATTTACGAAAATAATTGAATTTCTAAGAAGAATTTTAATATTTACGAAAATAATTGAATTTTTGAAAAGAATTTTATTAAAACTTTTAGAATAATTGATTTCTGTTAAATTATTTACAAAATAATTGAATTCTCATGTAAAGAATTTAATTATTTACAAGAAATAATTGAATTTTTGTGTAGAATTTAACTAAAAGTTTAAAAATAATTGAATTGTTGCAAATAATTTTCTTATTTTTAAAAATAATTGAATTTCTGACAAGAACTAAATTAAAAGCATTTTATTAAATTTTTTGAAAATAATTGATTTCCTGCTAAGAATTTTATTATTTATCAAAGTAATTAAAATTTAATTAGATTTTTATTAAAATTTTGGAAAATAATTGATTTTTTCGAAAAGTATTTAATTATATATTTAAAAATTTTTTTTTAAAATTAATTATTTATAAAAATAATTGAATTTTTAATAAGAATTTTATTGTTTACCAAAATAATAGAATTTGTGATAATTTTATTATTTACGAAAATAATTACATTTTTGAGGATTTTATTAAAATTTTTAGAATAATTTATTTCTGTGACGAATTAGAACAAAATTTTACGAAATAATTAAATTCTTATGGAAAGAATTTTATTATTTACAAAAATAATTGAATTTTTGAATAGAATTTATTAAATTTTTTAAAAATAATCGATTTCCTTCTAAGAATTTTATTTTTTAAGAAAGTAATTGAAATTTAATTAGAATTTTACTAAAATTTTGGAAAATAATTGAATTTTTCGAAAAGTATTTAATTATTTATAAAAATAATTGAATTTTAAGAAGAATTTTATTAAAATTTTCGAAAATAATTGAATTTTTAATCAGAATTTTATTGATTACCAAAATAATTGAATTTGTGATAATTTTATTATTTACGAAAATAATTGAATTCTTGAGAAGAATTTATTAAAATTTTTGAAAATAATCGAATTCCTGCTAGGAATTTTTTTTATTCATAAAATTAATCGAAATTTATAAACAAATTTATTAAAATGTTGGAAAATAATTAAATTTTGAAAAAAGTTGACATTTAAAAATAAAAAATATTCATTATTTTTTAAAATAAAATTTGCAAACTCAAATCATCAAAAATTTTTGTTCTACTACCAAAAAAACCTTTAAAAAAATGTTAAGAAAAAATCTTTTTCAAAAGTAATAATAGTACTCAATTTAAAATGAACTTAATAAAAATTGTTTCCTATTACTCTCAAAGGAATCAAGAAAGCAAAATAAATTTTTATTCAACTCTTAAATTAAGTTATGCAACATGTAAACTGTGAAAATGATGCTGGTGTAAGCGACCTTATTTGATTAGCAACTGCTGAAGTAATAAAAGTTCAAATTGATTTCAAATTGCTGCATATTAACAATGCTTAATAGTTCCTTCAAGATTTAGTTCATTTCATTTTCGTGATAAGTAAAATGAAAAAAAAAATAATTTCTTCCTAAATTCTTGACTAATAAAAAAAAACAAATATTTTTCTTTAATTTATCATCTTAATGTTTTGAATATTATTTTAAGGTTCGAAACATTTTTAGAAGAGGGAAAATTTTACTTTCATGAAATATTGACAAATTTATAACAATTTTTATTGAACTAAATTAAGTTGAATAGTTCAATTTTTGTATTAAAAATTGAAATTAAAATTTTTGAACTACAAATTGAATAAAATTTTTGAACTACAAATTAATTTAAATAAAATAATATTACATTGAAAATTAAACTAGAAATGGAATTAAAAATGAAACAAAAAATGGGATTAAAAATATAATTAAAAATGAAATTAAAAATGGAATTAAAATTGGAACTAAAAAAGGGATTAAAAATGAAACAAAAAATGGGATTAAAAATATAATTAAAAATGTAATGAAAAATGGAATTAAAAATGGAATTAAAATTGTAACTAAAAATGGGATTAAAATTGGAACTAAAAATGGGATTAAAAATAGAATTAGAAATGTGATTTACAATGTAATTAATAATGTAATGAAAAAAGAAATTTACTCACGAAGTAGTGAGAGTTTCAAGGATTTCTTCAGGAGTTTTTTTCATCTTCTTGAACTTTGCCCAATGACTTTTTGGCACCGTCCATTCCAGAAATATTTCAACATTCTTTTTAAGACAATCGAATTCCTTCAAATTGCCGTCTCCCTTAACTGGCACCTTTCCAGCCGATATCAACGAATCATGAAGAACTTCATCAATCAGTCTTTTGCCAAAGCCAAGTTCATCCAATTTTTCCGGCTTCGAAATTCTCTTCAACAACACTGCCAACAGTAATCGCATTTTCTCAATAGGCATCACTCTGTACTTGATGCGATCACTGAAAACCTCCACCTGATCATCCTCCTCAGAATTGATTTTCGCCAAATTCTTACAATCCTTCTGATGACACTC
This sequence comes from Leptopilina myrica (nomen nudum), assembly GCA_032872475.1. Classification (NCBI taxonomy): domain Eukaryota; kingdom Metazoa; phylum Arthropoda; class Insecta; order Hymenoptera; family Figitidae; genus Leptopilina; species Leptopilina myrica (nomen nudum). Next base: position 14,542,209 of record CM065458.1, on the reverse strand, counting down.
CAATTCGCTTTTAATTCGAAAAAACGTCTTACACCTTCTACAGCAGTAGGGCTCATTCCTTCCATGAATGCACTTCATGTGCTTCTTCCAGTGCGGCAACTGTGTGAATCCAGCATTACATTCCTCACATTTAAAGGGTCTCTCACCAGTGTGTCGTCTCGTGTGCAATTTCAAAGCAGTCGAATGAGCAAATGCCTGCCAGCACACGAGACATCTGAATGGCCTCTGACCAGAGTGCGTCCGCTGATGAACCGTGAGTTGGGATTTCTGGGCGAATCTCTGTCCACAAGTTGCGCAGCCATGCGGCCTGTCTTGAGCGTGTGTCCTCATGTGCTGCGGAAGATGTCCCTTCAGTGTCTTATTGCAAATCACGCAGAGAAAAGATTTCACATCGTGATGCAGACACTCCATGTGCTTCTTTAAAGCATCCCTACGCACAAAACCCCTGCCACAAATTTCACACTTGTGATCCTTTTGCCCGTTGTGCCTCTTCATGTGAAGCGCCAAATTTGCCGCACAAGTGAATGTGCCCGAACACAGGGAGCAATGATAGGGCTTCACTTGACTGTGCGTTCTTCGATGTTGCACCAATTGTCCACCTCTGGCAAAGCTCTTGTCGCACTCCAAACATTTGTACGGCTTAAAGCCAGTGTGTGTTCGTACGTGAAGCTTCAGTCTCTCCTTCAAAGGGAATTCCTTACCGCACTCATCGCATTTGTAAACGGGTCCAGTTGCATGCGCCACTTTGTAGTGGTTCCTCAAACCTCCACTTCCCTTGAATTGCGAATTGCAAATCACACAAATGTATTTTTTCGCTTCCTTTTTCACTGTTTTGCAGAATCCTTTTCTACCCTTTCTCCCTACACTGGGCAGCTCTTCCTGAATGTTATTATTGTCCTGCTCTAGAAGAATATTCGCCTTTATTATCGCCGAAATTGTCACTCTCAAATCGTCAGTGGATTTTTCGGTTATTTTCAAAGGATCCTCCTCTGTCGTCTCATCCTCGTCGTGCTGAAAGAGCATCTCATCCTGGAAAGCGTATACCTCATCCTCAATTGTCTCTTCGTTCATGGAATCGTCACTTAATTCAACAAGTTCCTCACCTTTCTCGTCATTTGCAGTAGTGTTCTTCTTAATTTTTCTCCGTCCTCTAATTTTACTGGTTTGATTGACAAATTCGTTTTGAAAATCATCATTACTGATAACTTCGCTTTTGGTCGATTCCTCGCTTAGTATCAACTTGTAATCCTCCTCCTCTTCTTCTTCTTCTTCCTTTTCTTCTTCTTCTTCTTCTTCGTCTTCATCTTCTTCCTCGGTCCATTCAGGTGCTCTCTCCTCGCAAATGCTCAATGGATCCACTTCATCGTAGTGATTGTTGTAGAAATTAAATTCATCCGAATTGAAAGTCGTCTGCTGATTGGTGTGTGAGAAACTTCGTAGGGCTTTTAGTGCGTCTGTTGCACCCAAATCGGTGTAATCCGAGGACTCTTGTATTCGATACTGTTCGACTGGTAATAATTCGGTTAATTGCACTTCTTCCTGGGAGTGCTCGAGTCCAGAAGCATGTGCCACATCACTTTGTCGACTATTCGTCATTGTGAATTTAATTCTTCAAATTTCCCTCTGACCTAAGTGATTTGAATGACGGGCATGCTCGCGCAACCTCGAGCATATCGGACTTTCTAGTTGTGTTAATTAGTAATAATGACACTTTATTGTTTCAACTTTTTCTTGAGTTGCGCTCGACGTTCATAGTGTTCAGCATTTATTGTTTGGGTCTAACGTTTAGGTTTTGGTACGAAGAAGTCTGTATTTGGTTTTGGTGATTCAGCATTAAGCAATCAATATTTCGGTTCAAAATTAGGTATTTATTATTTGGCTTTAGCATTTGGATTTAACATTTGGGTCTGACTTTTAGGCTTCAATATGAAGGACTAAATTTTTGGGTGTAGCATTAAGGATTCAATATGGAGAATTTAATATTCGGGTGAAGCGTCAAGGATTCAACATGGACGATCATATATTTGGGTCCAACTTTTAGGCTTCAATATGAAGGACTAAATTTTTTGGTATAGCAGTAAGGATTCAATATGGAGGATTTAATATTTGGGTGCAGCATCAAAGATTCAATATGAAGGATCAAATATTTGGGTCTAGAATTAAGGCTACAATATGAAGGATTAATTTTTTGGGTATAACATAAGGATTCCACATGGTCGATTTAATATTTGGGTTGAAAATTAAGGATTCAACATGGAGGATCAAATTTTGGGTGTAGCATTTGGGATTCAACATGGAGAATCAAATATTTTGAATTATCATTAAGGATTCAACACGGGCGATTTAATATTTGGGTTGAAAATTAAGGATTCAACATGGAGAATCAAATATTTTGAATTATCATTGAGGATTCAGCATGAAGGACTTAAAATTTGGGTTCAAAATTAAGGATCCAACATGGAGGATTTAATATTTGGGTGTAGCATTAAGGATTCAACATGGGCCAACAAATATTTGGGTCTAACTTTTAGGCTTCAATATGAAGGATTAAATTTTTGGGTATAGCATTAAGGATTCAATGGGGAGAATTAAATATTTGGCTTTGGAATTAAGGATTCAATGTGAAGGCTTAAATATTTGGGTTCAAAATTAGGAATTCAATATTTGGGTATAGCATCAAGAATTCAACATGAAGGATTCAATATTTGGGTTTAGCTTCGAGAATTCAACAGGAAGGATTAAATACTCAAGTGTAGCATTGAGGATTCAACACAGAATTAAATATTTGGTTTTAAATTAAGGATCCAACATAGAGGATTCAATAATTAGCATTTGGGTTTAGCATTTGGGTTTGACATTTGGATTTAGTATTCGGATTCAGCATTTGGGTTTAGCATTCGGGTCCAACTGTTCGGCTCAAAAATTTTCGCTTTTCAACACTTCATGTCCACCATCGTCACTTCTTCACCCACAAGCTTTACAGTTCAATAAACAAATGTCTCTAAAAATTCCAACAACAAAAATCTAAGTTCCACACAAGAGAAAACATTTGTCTTTGGAGCAAAATTTTTGCAACACTCGTTTATGGCGATGAGCGGCTCACATGGAAAGAATTCTCGTTTTTATCTTCATTATCGGGTCCACATTGTTTATAGGTAACACTCATACTCGTGCGGCTAGTGGAATTGAGGTCGTTATCGCAGTCGCTTATCAGTCACAGTAGTGTTCTAGAATTGCTGGTTTTTCTTTTAAGAGAGAAAATGGTTAATTTCTAGAAAAAATATATATATATACTTTGAGCTTCTTTGGATTTGTTTTTTGTTTTTTTTTTTGATAACCGGAAGAGAGGACTTCGCTCTCGTGCAGGCGTCGGAATCACCCGTCGCCGGAAGTACCAGAGTACCACGACTTTGGGAACTGAACTCTCTGAAATGTACTTCGATCGACTGAGGATACGTCGACGAAGTCTTCGTCGGGTTTTATATATTTCAATATAGTTGAGGCGATTGCGCGCTTTTTCCGCGCACGCGCAATTGCGGGTCGATAACAGTTGTGTCGATTATGCTTTTTCAAATGCAACGAGAGAGAATCCCTTCTTCAAAGCCCTCGAAGCACTGTGTGCTCTCTTTACTCTTTGTCTCCCACCCTTTCCCTCCCTCTCATTCACTCACATTTTCTCTCTTTTCCACTGGTTCTTTTTCCCTCTCTGTCCCTCTCTTCTTTTTTTTCTCTCTCTCTCTCTCGTTCTTTTTCTCTCTCCGGCTCTCTATTTTTTCTCTCTCTCTCTCTCTCTTGATCTCCTTTTCTCTTCTTTTTATTTAACGCAGCTTAGTTTTGTCCATCCGTCCATTCGTCAGCGACCTATGACCTTAGTGTCGTTAACCTTTTGCTATACGAAAAAGATCGGCCTAATATCTTTTTATACGATCCTTGGGAAAAAAAATCAATGATCACCGGAGAATGACTAATAAATGGTTCCTACTAACATTCTCGCAGTCATCTGGCATCGATGTCGCCAGGAAATTCCAATTCTATCGCAAATCCGTCTTTGTAATTCTCTTTTTTTTGAATTAAGTACAGATGTTCGTCGGTTGTGTGGGGATTATTGTTTTTAAAAATCGTTTCACAATAAATTTTTATGTATATTTATAGTACAATTAAATCACTGCTTTGTATTTAATGTTTATCTTTGGTATTTTTAAATCTCCTTTTTTTTATCTATATTGCAGACATTCTCATCGACAACAACATCTGAATTGATAAATTTATCGCATTAATTTTTTAAACAGTGATTTTCAATTATTGCTGTTGTTTTTCTTATTTATAGTTTTTTGTTTGGTTTTTGTTTATTTTTTGCCTTTTTTGTTTATTTTTGCCTTGTTTGTATATTGCTTTTGTAAATTGTTTTTTTTTCTTATCGCAAGAGAAAGTATTTTACATTGTATTTTTTTGTATTTTTCATTCACGACTTTTTTTACTTCTATTTTCTATATGGAGGCAAGTGGGAGCTTGACTAGATACTTTACGAGAGTGTAAAAGTATACATATGTATTATATAAATGATTTAAATAAATATCTATTAGTGTTTGATAAAGCGATTACATATTTTTAGAGACGATATTTATATTCTAAAGTAAAGCCTCTTTTGGAAGATTAATTAAATTAGTAGCACTTTTTTTTTGTGTGTGTGTTGGAGGCCTTGATTAGCATAGAGAAGAGACCGTCACCATAATCTGAAAGAAATTAGAAATACCAAAGCCATTTTTTTGTGTCCAAAGTTTTATATATATAGAGATAATTTAAATTAGTCACACTTTAAATAATTTTATTATACGGTTATAGATTCAAAAAGTTTGTATATAAAAAATAACAATATAGTGTATAGACTACAATAAACTAGTGCTATAAAACTAATTTTACGGATGTTAATTTTCCAGTGACTTAAATTGCATATATATACTATAGATATGGCAAAAATAAGGAATCTAAAAATAACCTAATTTTTATTGATTAGAATATAGAATAGTAAATGCACCAATTACTGTGAATGTAAATTGAAACCGAGAATCGATTTTAAAATTTAAAAAAAAAATTGTTGGTAAAAATACAGCATATATTTTTTCGTTGCAGCATTGATATTGTACATACCCGCAGAGAATATGTATTTGACTCAGAGCCAACTATGGACTTTTTATTTGTTTTATATAAAATCTTTTTGTTTAATAAAAATTTGAATGCAATTTTTAACATTTTTTATGAATGCAATTATTTATTAAAACCAAACATTTCTATGGAATATAATATATTTATTACATACTCTGGGGGAAAATTGTTTCAACAAAGTTTGTTTAATTAATGAAAATAACCTAATTAATTAAATTAATGAAAGTTACTTAATTAATAAGAATAATTAAATTAATTAAATTTAATATTTAATTTAATTAAATCATTAGTTCGGTTTAATAAATTTTATGTTTGATGAAACAATTTGATTACATGCAGCAGATTTTTAATTCGTGCGAAATGAAAATTAAACAGGCAAACTATGCAAATTAAAAATTGTGAATTGAAAAAATGCAAAATAGAATAAAACAAATGTTCAATTAATTGCATATAGTACATAGTACTGCAATTTTATTTGAATTAAAAAAAATTTATTTTGGATGAAATGTTAAACATAATTTATTATAATTATAAAATAGCTAACAAATTATATTTAAATCGAATAAAATTTTTCTCTGGTGATGTAAAAAAAATATAATAATCCTGAAATTAAAATAATATTTCTCTTAAAATTATTTATCACTTTCAGATCATATTATATGGAAACAAAATTTTTTTTTAAACAAGAGGAGTACTTTCTCTTGTCTTTTTTAAATTAAGAAAATTAAAATTAAGTTTTAGATTTTTAGAAATTCATTTTAAAATATTATTCTTACAGAAATGGAAAATATAAGTAAAAAACTGTGACATTTTTTTGGGAACGATTCCTTAGAATTTCTAAAAAATGATTCGATGGAATCCTTTTAAATGGAAGATACAAGAATAGAATGCATTAAAACCTATTCATAATGCATATTATATTAATGTATTCTTTTCCATTTCATTAAAATAAGAAAAAAAGGAGAAATTTAAAAGTAAATATAAATGTTTTATAATAGAAGTATTTTAAACGAATGATAAAGAAAACAAATAAAGAAATGGAGAAAAAATACATTTTTTATTCGATTTAATAAAATACTCTTTAAAATTTTGAACGTATTTTATAAACAAAATAATTTATTATGTACTAAAATAATTCACTTTTAACGAAACAAATTTTATATTTACAGTTTTCTTCTAATTTAGTATTGAAATTTTTGAAAATATTTCAAAAGGAAAAAAATTTCCTTTTACCGAACGTTCGAAATTTTATGGAGAAGTGAGAAAATTTTTATTTAACATTTTGATTGAAACTTTTGAAACATTTTTGAAAATTTTTTATTGAATTAACCAAATATATTCATTACTATACCAACAATTTTTTTTTGGTCTAACTAAAAAATTTGCTCCAAGTGAGTAAATTCCAAATTAGTTATTTCTAACTCATTCAAAACCAAGAAAGTAATTTTTAGATTTTTGTAGATTTTTCATATTATATTAAAAGAAAAGAAGATTGTTTCCAAAATTAAATAAATAAACTAAAAGAATTTTATTGAAATATTATGTTATAAAACATGATCCCCAAAATTTGAACGTTCAAACGAACCAAATTTTTTGTTATTAAAGATATTTTTATGATCTCCAAAATTTGAACGTGTTCAAATTTACCAAAATTTTTTTTTATTTAAGATATTTTCATAAATTACTAATTATAAAAAAAATTTTAAAATTAAAAAATTTACAAACTCAGTAATTAATTATTGTGGATAGTGAAGTAAAATAATTGTAATAAAAATTTAATTTTTTAGAAGAAATAAATAAATTTCGTTTATTTGAACTTTCAGAACTTTCGGATCTTTAAGGAACAAAGTTTTTGTATTGTATTAATTATAATATTAATTATTAATTATAATGTAATTATATTAATTATTGTATGCAAAAATTTACTGTTGGTAAATTTGTTTACATCAAAGAAAAGTTGTTAAAAATTGAAGAAAGTTGAATTGAATTAAAAAACCCTTTTTTTGTGTTAAAGAAAAAATGTATTCCAAATGAAAGCAAAACGAGTCTAAAAACTGAGTTCTTTAAAGATAACTAAAACGTTTTTCTGGCACAATTATTCTAATGATTATCGAATTGAGACAAAAAACGAGTCAAAAATTTTTCTTCTCAAAGTTTTGATTTTTATGAAGTTTTCTTGAAAGTATTAAATTAATACCAAAGTGGAGCAATTTGATGCCAAACAGTTTGAATCAATTTTTAATATAATCTAAATTTTTGATATTATTAATTTGTTCCAATTTGATACTTTTAAATTAACGGTGTTCATTTTTCTTTCTAAAAATTAAGATTACTACGAATAATTAAGATCAAATTTTGATTGGATCCAAACTTTTGGCTTAAATTCGTTGCAATTTTAAACTTTTAAGAATTATTAACATAATTAATTTACTTTAGTATCATTATGAATTTGGTACTTTCGAAAAAAAACTGCTGACAAAAATGTTTAGTATGCTAAAATTTATTTTTAAATCTTTAATATGCAAAAATTGAGTTCTAAAATTAAGACATCAAATCCCAACATCTGGATAGCTTTTCTCATATATAAGCTAAAACAAAAATAAGCTTCAACATCTATACATATATTTATAGGCTCAATACTCCGTCTTTTAATTTTTGGTGCACTACAAAAAAAAATAATTAAAATTCCTTCAAAAACTCCTCAACCATTCTTAATGTTCTCATTTTCAAAAGCACAACTAACTACTGACTAATGACTATTTGTGTACTATCTTGACATTGATATTACGATCAAGTCTTAATCACCGATCGGAAATGAAGAAGTAGTTTTACTCTTGCATTTAACATTCTAATGAGGTCAAACAAAAAAAATACATGACAAAAAAAACACATACCAATATTACAATAAATATATTTTCCAAAAACCTACATAAGTAGTCTAAAAAATTTTTCAAAAATTCCTCAATTTATCAAGTGAATTAAAAAAAAGATGATTCCACCAGAATTAAACAGAATAGGAGCAGAACAAATTCGTCGTCTCTAACATACATACGATCTATAGATTAGCTTGTGATACATTCACAAACACACACACAAATACACTCACACAACATGTGTATTGAAAATTAAATGCGCGCGCGTGCGTTTCACTGCGGTCTTGACACACGTATGTCTGCATTGAACTTCCCGAGCTCACTCTCGACATCTTTAGACAAAAATTATTCTCTCGCAATTGTGTTCATTTAAAGTTTTATGCCATGCACTCCCTGAGCAGTGTGTGTGTGTGTGTATGAAAATTTTCAAAAACCTTAACTTAAGGATGACAGTGTGTTTATTTAATTACTCACCCAAATGTTATTTGGAGTTGTAAAATGATGATCAAGGACCTTCCTCGCGGAGCGTGTTGCCCGGCCCTACCCCTCTCAGTTCGCCATCTTCCAAGTTCGAAGCACGTTTAAAGCTGTGTGTAAGCTCGAAGGGTCGCCGCAAGTAACGTGCTTGCGAATAGTTTTCTACATTATCGATCGATGGAGCACTATACCAACTGTTTCTTTTATTTTTATAATACACCAAAAATACAAAACACTGCTAGCTTCGCGGTCGACTACGTTGCGAACGTAGTTGCATTCCATTTTTTTTTGTTGTAAAAAAAAAAAATTTTCAAAATAATCTCTTACATGTTGTTATAATAACAGGGCTCGGATTGTCTTTAAGACTCAAAAAAAATTGCTTTAGTCGCATAAATTCTCAACAAAAGTCACGAAAAGTCGCATAAAATTTCCGAAAAAGTCGAATGGAATTTTAATAAAAAAAACGCCAAAAAGGCGTTTAATAAAATAAAAATAATAAAAAAAAAATAGATATTAGTTTAATAAAATTTAATAAAATGCATGGCAAAAATTGAATCAGGTATTTTTAACATTTTTAAAAAAAATCTGTTCAAGATTTCAATTACTTTTTATAAAGAATAAAATTCTTTTCCAAAATTCAATTATTTAAAAAAAATTAAAATAAAATTCCTGACATAATTTCAATTATCTTTATAAATAATAAAATTCTTCTCTAAAATTCATTTTTTTCCAAAAATAATGAAATTCTACCGCAAAAATTCAATTACCTTCAAAAAATTTTTTTTAATTTCTCATCAAAATTTTATAAATAATAAAATTCATCATGGAAATTCAATTATTTTCAAAAGTAATCAAATTCTCCGCAGAATATCAATTATTTTCAAATTTTTTTTTAATTTCTTGTCAAATTATCATTATCTTCATGAATAAAAAAATTCATCATGAAAATTTAATTATTTTCAAGAGTTCTGATAAAATTCTTTGCAAAATTCAATTATCTTCAAAAGTAAGGAAATTCTTCGCAGAAATTCAATATTGAACAATTTGTTTTAAATGCTCAAAATTTCAATTATCTTTATAAATATCAAAATTCTTCTTCAAAATTCAATTAATTTTAAACATTTAAAAAAAATCTGTTCAAAAATTCAATTATCCTTATAAACAATAAAATTCTTCTCTGAAATTCAATTATTTGCAAAGAATTTTAATAAAATTATTGTCAAAATTTTAATTATCTTTATAAATAAAAAAAATCATCCTAGAAATTAATATATTTTCAAAATTAATAAAATTCATCGCAAAAATTCAATTATTTTCAAATTTTTTAAAAGTCTCCCCACAATTTAAATTATTTTTAAAAATATCTAAATTCTTCTTCAAAATTTAATTACTTTTTAACATTTTTATCAAAAATATGTTAAAAATTTAAATTCTCCTTATAAACAATAAAATTCTTCTTTGAAATTCAATTATTTGCAAAGAATTTTAATAAAATTATTGTCAAAATTTTAATTATCTTTATAAATAAAAAAAATCATCCTAGAAATTCAATTATTTTCAAATTTTTTTTTAATTTTATAATATAAAATAACGATTTTGTCACTCGGTTATCTTTAATTATTATAAAACGTTAAGACATCGTTTGCTAAGATCGATTTCTTCATGTTTTATAACAATTTTTTTATAAGTTGTTTAATTTCAGAAAGGTTTTGAATTTGAATCTATTGAAGGATTTTCATTGCTATGGAAAAATAATAATTAAATATTTATTTAAAAAAGAAGTTATTGATGTTTTTTTTGAAAAATTTGAAAGAAATCTGTAAATTAATTTAACAGAAAATTTTCTTAACTAAAAATTTTTCCTTTAACTATAGTTGTCTGAAAATTTTAAAAATTTCAGTCGCATTTTACTAAAAAAAATCCCCCTAAAGGAAACTTTTCTAAAAATTAATTAAAGATTTTCTTGTGAAACTTCGAAGTAACTCTACAAAATTTTCTTAAAAATTTATTAAAGATTTCCTTGTAAAACTTTGAATTGTAACTTTCCAAACCTTTCCTAAAAATTTATTAATGATTTTCCTGTAAAACTTGGAAGTAACTTTCCGAAAGTTTCCTTAAAATTTATTAAAGATTTACTTGTGAAACTTCGAACGATTTATTTGTAAAGTTCAGCAAAAATATTTTAAAGATTTACTTGTAAAATTTCGAAATATTTACTTCTAAAGTTTAGTAAAAATTCATTAAAGATTTCCTTGTAAAACTTGGAAGTAACTTTTCCATACTTTCCTAAAAATTTATTAAAGATTTACGCATAAAACTTCGAAGTATTTACTTGTTAAGTTTAGTAAAAATTTGGTAAAAATTTAAATATATGCCACAGTTCCACTTTAAATAAAAGTTCAGCGTGAAACTTTTCTGAAAATTAAAAAAAAAATATCAGGAAAGTTTTACGTCATCATATATTTTTGCTTAGAAGAGAAAAGTCATGAACTTAATTCAAACGTTCAGGAAAGTTTTAAATTAAATTTTCAGAGAAATTTGACCATAAACTAAATTTATTGAAGTGGGTCATCTAAATTATTAGTTATTATATAAATTTTTCAAAGTTTGCAAGTAAATCTTTAACAAAATTTTAAGAAAGTTTCGGTGCTACTATAGTTTTGATTAATTGCTATATTGAAAATTACTGCTTGTCAGTAAAAAACTAGAAAACAATTGAAAATTAGCCGCGAAAACTGTTATACAAATTCAATTGGTAATTGAATCGGCATTATTTGATTATGTAGTAGAAAATTATAAATTCAGATTTAGGTTTTTAAAAAAATTTAGTAAAATGCGTAGTAGGAAAGCTTTTAATGAATTAGGTGCAATTATATGGTTATAGCAATTAGTCAAATTTGCAAAAAGGAAAAAGCCCTCCCTGGTTAAAATTACTAATAGTTAAAGTTTCACTATTTTAAGAAGAACTTCGTCTATAAATTTAATAAGAACTTTCCTAGTTTGGATTTAAAGACTAATTTAATTCTGTAACAAAATGCTTGAAATGAAACGAAATGTTTGAATAAATTCATGAAATAGCAAAATTAAAAGAAATTATATTAGCAAACTGAATGTTGCCATAATCAATACGAACAAACACAGGGATGGAGTCAAACATATATGCGCATATATACTATTCTGGCTATTAAGTTTGCGAAGTCAATATTTCTAAACGCGATCATAATAATGCTATATGCATTTGTATTTTTATTTGTACTCGCAGTGCTAATGTTCCCCAGTCATGCAACGCTCATTTTTAAACAAAGTTATAATAATCAAAAAGCGCTGATATGTAATTATAGAGTCGTGTATATTAATAGCTGTAAATGCTGCTGCAAATTGTGCTATACGATGATGCTTCAAATGATGGCACATAAATATACTTCGAAATGCTATAAATTCTATCTACTATCTACTAAAATATTAAACTTCATTCATATTATTATAACCCACATAAACAGCACCTTAACTTTCATGACAATTTATTAAAGAATCTTTACAATACTCACTTTCAAACTTTTGGAAAAAAGTATATTCTCTATCAAAGTTTGTGGTAAACTATTCTCGTCTTTTTTGTTTCTGTGTGAAAGATTTAAATGTCCAACTTCAATAAATGTTTGGGAAAAGTTTTGAGTTAAAATTCTCAGGAAAGTTTTACGCTAAACATTTATTGAAGTGGGACTGTGGGACTGTGGGACTGTGGTACATTTAAATTTTAATACAATTGTCACTAAACACTGAAGTTTGCAAGTATTTAAATCTTTATACACAATTGTCACCAGACTCTGCAAGTAAAAACTCTGAACATTGCAAATAAATTATGAACGTTTTGAACATTGCATTACTTCTAATTTACTATTACAAAATAATACACCTTTTTTACAACCAACAAGATTGAAAATTTTAAACCTAAATTTAAGAAATTTGCGATTTTGGAAAATCCATTAAAAACCTCAAAGTTTGAAAATACTTTCATTAGTTCCAATTAAATAGTTTGTTAAACTTAACTTTGACTTAACAAGGTGGAATCATTTAGAAATTTTGAAGCAAGCAAAAATAAAGCCAAAATTCGTTGTATCGAACTAATAAATTTTTCGTACACCAACTTTTGACCCAAATGTCACCCAAAAATTGTTTATTCTTGTAGGAATACTTCTTTTTGTCCTCATTACTAATCTTACGAACCACTAGAAAACTACAGGAAAAATATTAATTTAAATAATGAAATTTAAATTATTTTGTTTATAATGATCTATTTATTTTTTCGCTAGTTGATAAGATGAGACAAAAGTTAAAAGAATGGAACAAGATCAGCTTTCAGAATTTTCTTCCTTATCCAACTACGAACAAACTTTTCGGTATCATTCCCTTCTCTCGAGGTTCCAACAAGATCCAAAAGATGACACCCAAATGACCGTACACTCAACTTTCGTACAACTTGCAAAAATTGAATTTAAAATTCATACAAACGTGACTAATAGAAAAACTGTCATTCAACATTCTCTGTATGAAGCTATTCATTTCAATATTACAAAAAAAGGCCATTTACTCTGGAAACAAGTTTCCGTAAATATTGTCGCATATTTGTACAAATTGAAACTTTGTTTTCTATTCAGTTCATTTGGTAAAAAAGGCAAAACAAAGGGTTGATTGTTGTTAAGGGACATTGTTAGTAATGCCCCTTAGGAGGTAAAATTAGGAGCAGTAAGCTATGGATAAAATAAGGGGAAATAAAATGGTAAAAAATGGTACTTTTAGTTAGCGCACTTTTGATCAATTTGCAGATATTGCAGACAGTGCTGACAATGCAAGCAATGTTTTTGCAGTTTTTTTGTTTTAAATTTGCCTAACGGTGAATAATTAATTACAAAAATCTACTCTATTCGAGCATTTTCCTTACATAGAAAAAAAAAAATTGAGAATCGCGCGGAAACGAGTTGTTGTTGAGCCCTACTGCTTGCTGCTGCTGCTGCTTTCATGTGAAGTTTTCTCTTGTGAATTTTACAATCGTGAATGAGAACCCACACAACAAAGAAGCTAAACTGCGCGCGCGCACTGCCGCAAGTCGACAGAAAACAGAACGCGTTTGTCAGTGGAGGTTGGTAGACTGGCGTTTAGGCAAATTATATTTTTCGTGCATTTTCAGTGAGTTTCAAAATCAAAAACATTACACCCACGGAAAATAAAAGAATTTATCATCAATTTCCCATCCAAGTGTCTCAAAATTTACATTAAAAAAAAATGTTTCACCAAACAGAATAAACACGACATTTTTGTTTTCTTCTTCATCTTCTTCTTTTTTTTTTGGTTTACTAAATTTCGCGTGTGCCACCAGTTGCATGTTGCATAACCTGATATTTATTACATATATTTGATTTAGTTTTGAGATTTAAAGTGAAAATTTAGAAGTAAATTTTTTTTTTGTTTTTTTTTAATTGTGCACTCTTGGGTTCCTTTTGCTCCGGCTGTCCTTCACCGGTAAGTTCATGAATGTTTCTCTCTTTCTAATCTTTAAACGTCGCCTGTCAGATGGAACTGACTTGACTTCTCCGACCGACTTCAGGTTATTTAGTCACTCTCCTCTCTCACATTGTGATGTTTCCTGAATGCTTTTTGTGAAAATGATTATCTATTTAAAAGATATGTTCGCGGACTTGATGTTCATGACTGCTTGATGGATAATAATCATTTTCTGTTTGTGAGAGTGTAATTATTATTTAGAGACGGGGGGGATTTAATAGGCATGAGGGGGAACATGGAGTCCGCTCTAGAGACGAATGGACCATTTCAATACAAAGGGATTATTTATTTAGAAAACAAGTGAATGTCAACAAAAAAACAAGAGAATAAGGATGAAAAATTAGGGAATGTCAATTAAAAAAAAACTAGAGAATAACGATGAAAAAATAGAGAATGGTAATAAGTTACTTTTTTGCGAAAGAAATACAAGAACCGATCCTATTTTGATCAACATTACATTTATTAAGTGACTATACTATCTCACTAAAATTATAAATCCATACAAAATAGCATCAAAATATTACATTCATTAAAATTGCGATTTGCTTCTATTCTTTTAATTCATCCTTGTTTTGTTATATAGCATTTGGTACAGTGATTGAAAAATACAATTCAATTAGAGTAAAATTAAAAGAAAGTCACTTTCAAGAACTTCTAATAACAGAGGAATTGGCGAATCATTTAAAGAAGCTGTGCAAAATAGGTACATGATCTTCTTCCCGTTTCTTGACATGATCTGAAGTTGGCAACGTTTTTAAAAAATGAGACTTGTACTACATTATAGCTTCAAACATCAAAATATTTTTTGTTCCTAAATAGATTTCATTAATTTCGTCCGGATTTGTTGACACAAAAATCGGAGACGAATTAATTAGAGAAGAAAATTCTGTTTTGATTTTTCCTTCATTAACTTGAAAGTATCAAAGAACAACAAATTGTCACCAAAAATGTGGATCAAATCATTAATTGATTCAAATTGATACCAAAAAATGTGGAACAAACCATTAATTGATTCAAATAAATACCAAAAATCTGGATTAGATCATTAATTGATTCAAATTGATACCAAACATGTGGATCAAACCATTAATTGATTCAAATCGATTCCAAAAATGTGGATCAAACATTTAATTGAATTAGATCGATACCAAAAATTTGAATCAGTTAAAAATTGATCTACATAGGTAGCAAATTTTTGATTCTTGAAAACTTGATTTTCTACAAACGGTACAGCCGTCAGGATCATTATTATAAACTCATTAAAAATTAGTCGAAAGCTTATATGAAAGTTGTACTTAAAAATACTTTCAACTATTTGTCTGCCAGGAAGACAAAGCGAAGCTAGAAAAAATACTGAAATTTGCATAGAATAAAGCTTTAAATTTCCTGTTTAAAGGCGGACCAAGAAACTTATAAGAATGTTGTTGTTTTTTGTAAAAGAAAAGTGATTTGTCAAATCATGCGATTAGGAAGTTGAAATCCACAACATTTGTCAACGATAAAAATTGGTTGCTAAGAGGAAAATGTATAGATAATAATTATTGTGCCTAACACTTTCAAGAAATTGATAGAATTTACAGAAATTATTACTAGGGGGATTTTTGTTAAAAATACTATAAAGAATTGAATGTTTTGGAGAATTTACAAGTAATTCAAGAGATATTTATAATTATTTTCCAAAATAATACAATTTTTTACGAGGTTTCAATTTTTTTAAACTAATTAATAGAATAAAGAATTAATCAAATTCTTTTTACAAATTCAACTATTTTCATTAATTACAAAAATCATCGTAGAATTTTCGGTATTTTTAATACAATTTTTATCGAAATGCTCTATCGTAAAATGTAATTAATCTTAAAAATTGTATTAAAATTCGTCAAAAGAATTCAATTTCCCTAAAGTTCTTTAAAACAATTCAATTATTTTTGCAAATATTAAAAAAATCTTTTGTAAGAATTCAATTATTTTGGCAAATATTAATTAAAAATCTTTGCAAGAATTTAATTATTGTCATAAGAAATAAAATTCTTCGCAGTAATTTAAGCATTTTCAAAAATGTTAATAAAATTCATCATGAAAATTCAATTATTTCTATAAATAATTAATTTGTTCGCAGACATTCAATTATCTTTAAAAATAATAAAATTCTTTGAAACGATTGTATTATTTTGATAAATATTAATAAAATTCTTTGCAAGAATTCAATTATTTTGTTAAGCAATAAAATTCTTTGCAGGAATTCAATTATTTCCAAAAAATTTAATAAAATTCTCCCAAAAAAGTACAATTATTTCTATAAATAATAATTAATTTTTTTGCAGAAATTCAATTATTTTCAAAAATAATAAAATTCAGCGAAACAATACAATTATTTTGATAAATATAAATAAAATATTTGCTTCTGAATTAGTAAGTTTTACCAATTAATTAGTGAAAATTACTACTTTAAAGTAAAATTTATACTAATTCAAGTAGAAAAAATTTTTCAAAAGCTGTTATTATTTTTAAAAATTTTACACCGATTCGTCAAAAGAATTCAAGTATTTTAATTTACATTAAAAATTTATTCTTATTTTTTTTATTTAAATAATTGAATTCTCGTAGAATTTTCTAATAAAAATTGAATTAAAACTTAATTTTATTTAGAATTTTACATAATAATTGAATATTCAAAGCCTTATAACATGAATTTTTAGAAATTTATTCAGTTTCGAAGAGGTTTCAAAATAAAATCTTTGAAAATCTGAATTTTTCCCATTTTTTACAAACAATTCTCTAAAATTAATTTTTTTGAAACGTTTCAATGAATTTTTGTTTAAATTATTTGAAGTTTTTATTGTCTAATAAAAAAATTGAAGAAGATTCGAGTAATCGCTGAAATTTCATAAAATTGAATTGTAAACAAATGGATTTAAAAATTCACAAAGAACTTTTTTTCAAAAATTATTATAAAAAATTGAGATTCCAAGAAAGAAGTCTAAAATTCTAAAAAATAATAATTGAAATAAAATAATAAAAATAATTTTCAAGATGTTTCGGTATGCTTATAATGTAAAATACTGATTTTATCACTCGCTCATCTTTAATTAATTAATTATTTCAAAACATAAAGATAACGATCACTTCGAGTCGAAGACTCGTAGTTATCGATATTATCATGTTTTCATTTCGTTAGGAATTTAATTTCCTACAATTTGAAAAAAATGGATGTTGGTGAAGTTCACAAAGTTTATAATCAACGATTTAGAAAAAAAATATTTTATATTCTAATTTTTACAAATTTTTGCTAAAAAACACTTTTGTGATTTATTTCATTGACAATTTGAAATAGAAAAATTTCTGGACAAAACATTTTATTGTTTTTATTCAAGAAAAATATTATTTTTTCTAGCAATCGTTGATATAATAAACGTTGTGAACTTTTTCGATGTAAAAAAAAGTTGCACTAGAATAAAAATAACAAAATTTTCTTGATACTGTCGCTAATTTAAATATTAACGAAAATTCAATTTAAAATAAAAAATAAAAAATTTCGTTTATTTGAATAGTTAGAATTTTGGCTGAAAAGTACACATTAAAAAATGTATATCTTATATATTTATTTTTTTAAAACTAAAATTACTAGAATAAAAATAAAAAAATTGTTTGAAATTGGCGTTAATTTATTTTAACGAAAGTTAAATTTAAAGAAAGAAAGTAGCTCAAAAGTACACGTGAAAAAAATTTGTTTTATTTTTTTTTTTTAATTTCGTACACGAGAATAAAATTCTAATAGAAAAATTTCTTCACTGTATATATAGGATTAACTTTCCATCAATCATTAATTTCTTTGCGGTCCTCAATTGGCAATTTTCTAAAGTCTATGTATAAAAATTAAAGTTAAAAAAGATTACGTAAATTCTATAAATATTGTATATACAATATCAATTTACATATATACACCATAAAAAAGTGTAAATTGCACCTATAATTATTAGTTAAGATCTAACCGAAACTTTCGTTGCGTAACGAAAATTTCACTGCAACCGGTAATATTTTTTTCCTCTTTTCTATTTTCAATTAAATGCACGTAAAGAAAGTATCCTTTTTTTTCAAACACAGATAAATAGCCAATGTACAATTATTTTTTCATTCATGTTTTCTACATTCACGCGCACAATGAAAAAAAAGCAACATCAATAATGTTTTACATTGCAATTGACAAGTGTCAACTTGATTTCTATATATTGTAACAATTTTTTTTCTTTTTGACATAGTTAATCATGTATATACAATAAAAAGAGAATATAAATTGTAAAATTACATTGAGAGAGAGAGAGAGAGAATATTTTTCGAAGAAAAAAATAATAAATACATTGAGAATATTGCCTTGAATAATAACTATAATTATTGACTTTCAATGGACAGCCTATTGGCATAAAGTGTTATTTATAAAATCATTATAATCACAAAAAAAAGAGGGAAAAATTAAATTTCTGCTTTACAGCTTGTGCAGTAGCAGCGGCACAAGCACACGTTACAGAATATATACATATAGCTAATAAATATTCACACATAATTGAATCGAGTGAGCAGCAGCATCACATCGTGACTTCGATGCCACTTGAATATGCACACATCGTATATATGTATGTATATTATATACTGACGTGAAATTGTTCATTGAGCATGCACTCTCTCTTTCTCTCCTTCTTCTTTTTCCCACCCACATTCCATCATTCTTCCAACTTCCGAGAAGTAAACGGAAAATTTAATTTCGTACTACTCGATTACAAATCCTTTTCATTATATCCCCCCGTGACAAGCGCATCGCTTGGCAGCTTTATGTGCCAGATACCTTGCATGTCCTACTATTATTGACGTGTTTATGACTATTGCGGCAAATATATTTCGCTGAAAAGTAGGCAAATATCCTTTTTCCAAAGGGTTATAAAATAATTTTTTTGCAAAATAAACGGTGTTTAATTTCACATTTTTTATTTTTTATTTCCTACCGCTCCCCCCTTTCTTTTTAGAAGATATACATTTTTGCCACGATTACGCAGGAATTACAGTTAGTTCCCTGTTTCGTCCCCTTGATAGATCAGGGACATTATTTCATTTTCGATTTTTTTCCCAACGTTGGGAAAAAATTTTACTAAAATACTAGAAATATTAATTTGACGAAATTTGGAAAATAGTACTAATTTCCAAATTTCCTCAAATTAATATCTCTAGTATTTTAGTAAAATTTTCCAAATAGAATTCAATTAATCAAAAAAAATTTTTTTTAATAAAATTCTACGTAAACATTTAACTATTTTCAGAAACAAAAAAAATTTTCACTTAAAGTCAGTTATTTATAATTCTTTTCCAATTTCTGCATAATTACTCCATTACTTTCACAAATAATAACAAAAAACAAAATTTTTATCAGGAATTATCAATTAATTTCCAAAGTTATCATAAAATTCTTCGAAAAAATTTAATTTTACAAATTAAGTTTTCCACAAGAATTGAATTATTAAAAATAAAATTTTCACTATTATCTATTATTAAATTTCTGAAAAAATTAATTATTTAAAATAATGTTTATATGATTATTCTGAAGAATTCAATTATTTTCACAAAAATAACAATTTTTAACAGAAATTCAATGATTCTTGAAAATTTCAATGAAATTGTTCGCAACAATTCAATTATCTTTATAAATAATAAAATTCTTCTCGCAGGAATTCAATTTTTTTTTATTCATAAAATTATTCTTAGGAATTCAAATTTCTTGTATTAATAACATTCTTTGCAATCATTCAATTATATTGGAAAATTTACAAAAATTCTTGTCAAAATTAAAAATTTTTCATTTAAAATTTAAATTATATTCATAAATAATAAAATTCTTCTCAGGAATTCAATTTTCTTTGATTAATAATATTCTTTGCAATTATTCAATTACTTTCATAAATAATAAAATTCATGTCAAGATTTAAATTATTTTTAATACAATTTTACAGAAATTGTTCCAAGAAAGTAATTATTCATAAAAATTTGATTTTAATTCCTCGAAAAAATCAATTTTAAAAAAAATGTGTTTTTTTTAATTTTGTAAAAGAATTCAATTATTTACAGAAATATTAGAGTTTTTCATAAAAATCTAATTGATTTCAAATATTTTAATAAAATAGTGCGAAAAAAATCAATGCTTTTAAGTGCATTTTTAATTAAACTTTTTTAAAACTAATTTAATTGTTTTTTTAGATTTTAATAAAATTCTATTCAAGAATTTAATTATTTACATAAATAATTCCTCTAAAAAATTTAATTTTTTCGATAAATAATAAAATTATTATAAAAATTAAATTATTTTAAGGTATTTTACTACAATTCTTTGCAACATTCAATAATTATTTAAATAAATAATTCCTCTAAAAAATCCAATAATAAAATTATTCCAAAAAATTCAATTAATTTGAGGCATTTTAATACAATTATTTGCAACATTCAATTATTTTCATAAATAACAAAATTTTTTACAAAAATTCAATACTTTTTAAACATTTGAATAAAATTGTTACTAAAAATTTAATTATTTCTATAAATAATAATATTCATTGCAGGTTTTCAATTATTTTTATTAATAGTTTACAGAAAATGATGAAAAAATGTAAGTATTCTTGAAAATTTAATTTCAATACTATAAAAAAAATTAATTCTACAAAAAATTATTTTTCTTTTGAATTCTTCGGAAGAATTCAGTTATTTAAAAAAATATTTGAATTTTTCACAGGAATTTAATTATTCTAAAACATTTAAATAAAATTGTTAGAAAGGAATCAATGATTTTAAATGCAATTTTAGTTAAATTTTTTCAAATAATTCAATTGTTCTTTTAGATTCATCCCAATTGAAAATGAAATTCTTTTTAAACATGTTAGTAAAATTTTTCACAAAAATTTAATTATTTAAAAAAATTATTCAAAAATTCTATCCTTTCCAAATATTTTTCATACTGTTCTCTGACAAGAATTCAATTATTTTCATAAAGAACTAAATTCTAAGTAGGAATTAAACTATTTGCAAATATTTTTACAAAATTCTTTAAAGGAATTTAATTATATTTAAATTATTTGAATTATTAAAAAAAACAATTATAAAATTCTTCACATTAGTAAAAGCATCATTAACTGGAATATTTAGTAATAATATTGAATTTTGAAAAGGTTGTGAATTCAATTTTTTGAAAAATTTGAATTTTTTAATTATTTATCTAACAATGTTGTAGATTTAATTTTTTTAAAGTCTAATTGAATTTGTTTTTAAATTATTAAAATTTTTTATTTTTATGCAATATATTCAACTTTCGAATTTTCGAATAATCAAATTTTCAAGTAAAATATTGTATTCTAAACAGAAATGGATTTGAAAATTCTGAAAATGAACTTTTCGAAAATTATCAAAAATAAGTGATTTAGAGAAGAATATTTGTTAAAAATTCTTGAAAATAATGATTGAACTAAAATTATGAAAGTAATTTTTGAAGAAGTTGCAGTAAGAATATTCTTATATTATATAAATAAACAGTTAAATAAATAAATAAATAAATCTAAATAAATAATGACAAATAAATGATAAATAAATTATCAATTTCTTAATGTGTTGTAGTTACGAAAACATTTTTTTTAATTCCTTGAAGTTAAAAATTTTCTCTCACATTTGACTCGGACTGATTATATTTTTTTTGTCCTTAAATAAGTCCGTAATTTCTTAATTTTTTAGCTCCGTAAAATCAGCAATTTTTATAAATAAACTTTCACCTAGTTTTCGAGTTCTGCAAAAAGATTTTTTTTTTCTTAAAAGAGATCTAAAAAGAAAGAAGAAAAATTCTTTTAGAGAATAAATTTTTCACGAAAGGTGCGCGTTTTCCTTCTCTTTCATTTGTGTATATATACTTTAGTCTTATTAGACCTCTTTCGTATTGTATATTTACTGCATCTCCTCGGAATTCTCCCTTCGTGAAACATCCATTCCTTTCAGTCTCGGCATTCCTCTCGATCACATCTAGACTTCTATCTTCCTCAACATCAATTAAATGTATGATATATATCCAGTTGTAAATTTATAACAAATTACATGATTATATTCCTCTTACAATGTGCTCACGTTTTCAAGGTCAAAAAAAAATGAAAGATAAAAAATAGGGTAACCAATTTTTTATCATCTTGTTATGATACTATCCTTTGTTGCGGGGTAATTTTAAATTTTAACCAATGCTGATTCATGTGGACTGAAATAAATTTAGACGGAAAATTCAACTCTGAACTATCATTTTATGTGTTTGGGTGGAAAGGAGTTGAGTGGTTAAATTAATTACTTTTTAGTTGAGTAGTTAAATTAATTACTTTTTTGGTTGAGTAGTTAAATTAATTACCTTTTTAGTTGTGTAGTTAAATTAATAACCTTTTTAGTTGAGTAGTTAAATTAATTACCTTTTTAGTTAGGTTTTTGAATTAATTACTCTTCTAGTTAAGTTAACAACGTTTGGGTTGTTGATTTTATCATTTTTGATGTAGTTGAAAATGTAGTTGAAACTCTAGTTAAAATTCTAGTTAAAACTCTAGTTAAAATTCTAGTTAAAATTCTAGTTGAAATTCTAGTTAAAAATGTAGTTCAGTTAACAAAAAATGTAGTTAAATGACAGAAAGTACAAAATTAGATTGCACCAACAACATTCTTAGTTCTGTTGACTACTCTTTTGGTACAGTCAATACAATTGTTTAAATCCATCCGATTTCTTATCGAACTATTGAATATAGTTGAAAAATACCCAAACATACTAGAAATTACTTAAAGAAGAGTTGAAAAATTTGTTATACCCGATTCATACCCAAAAATCAGTTTAAAAATCGATTCTTCTTGCTTCTTGATAAAAACAGGATTGTACTTTTTTGTGATCGATAAAAGGTTTTTTTTTAGACAAAAAAGTTCATTTAAAGAAGAATTCTAATACACAATATGTTATATTTATTTGTATATATACCAACAACAGTATTTAATTAAGATCTCGTTTCACTTTTACACTGGGAGAACAGAGGCTAATCAGCTTTATATTCGAAGCATCAATAAGGTTCTGTCAGTTCTCTTTAGATTTGAAACGATTCTTCAAGTCTCCTCTCCTTTACTCTTTCTAATGATCCCAGTACCTGAACTGACATAATTCAAAGCTAGAATACTCTGATGAATGCTATTCACCTGTAAAAAAACAAGGTCTTCATTTCAGAACAGGCTAATTTTAATCTTTTGTCTTAATTAGAGAGTAGCTAGCAAGTGCTCTGATGGAGAATCATTTTCGATTCATCATTAAAAAGCTTCTTTGTGTTTCTGCGGAAAATCTGAATACTGTTCGAAAGTGAAGTTCCAAATGTTCAAGTGATGAGTGAAATCTTGTGTCATTTCCAAGAAGCGAATAAGTTTTTTTTAGTGTTAACGCTTCAGGGTTGTGCTGGAAGTAAATTAATTGAATCATTAGATGATTTCTAATACCAAGCAGCAGTGAATTGAGCACATTTATTATTAATGTCTGTAGTCGGTCAGATCTGAGATATCTTAATTATCATCTCTTGTAGACAGATGATAGCATCTTTTTATGCTATATACATTATGATCATGCTGTATACTATCATTCATAAATGTTGTTCTAACAAAAAAATCTCATTCCCGCAGAATGACTGATTAAAATCTTCTTCAATCTTCTACTGTTTTAATGCATGCTCCAGTTTACGAAATTAATTATTGATGTTCCAAAAAATTGATGATTAAAATTCCGTTTGCTACTAGAGTACTCTCTCTAGTAACACGTAACGATCACTTCATGTTGTATCATGCCTTTAATATTTGTTAATAATTTACCATGTCATACCATTCTCGAAAGAATAATAAACATATATTTATGTGTTTCGAGATTTATGCCTATAAAGATGATACATGAAAAGTCATGATTAACCAAGTCCGATTTGTAAATTGCCGTATGCGAATACATAGTCAAACTTTTCGTGGGAGATGCAAGGGCAATGCAATAGAATACGGAAGTGCACATTGCGAGAGATAGCACACGATAATCGATTGGAAGAGCCTTTAATTAACTGTCAAATTAACACGAGTTATCGTTCCCTCTCGAGATCTACGCGAGTAAAACGTAAGGCAACTTTAACCCCGTTAAGTGGGTTTCATACATTCGAGATTTATTATTACAACGCGTAGACGGTAGCGAATAGTCCACAAGAGTCTCTCTCTTTTCTCTCTTTTCTCTCATTCAGAACACGCATTTATTTAATAACAGTCGTTTCGTTGAAAGATTAGGTCTAACGAAAATGAATTATGATTCTCCTGCAGCAGGTAGAGTATACATAAACGGTGCATTGTTAACATTTCCATTTTGATCGATGGATCATTTATCAATTGGAGAGAAAAAAATAATTTTCACATTATTTTTCGAAATCTGTAATGTTCACAATTTATACGATTTGCATATGAAATAGGCATCGGCACACTAAATGCATTTCTATGTGAAAGTTTTTAGTATATAGTAGAAAAGTGGCTCAACTCTTATTTTTATCAGAGAGAAAGATCGTATACAGTTTGCGATGCACCAATGATAGCGACATTGGAGATTCGCCTCTATCGTCCCTGCCGATCTAATCTAAATCTCAGAATGTTCTCAATGCTCCGAAAATGTATAAATATATGTGTGTGGAAACTGAGATATTGGTATAGATAGGATGAATACACGATTGGAATATTATGTCCTTGAAACAGTTCTCTTGTCCGGGTAATTCAACGATTATTCCTACAGGCCTCGAAATATAAATAAATCAAACAGTATGCTTTTAAGGAAATTCAGTATTATTTCCTCTTGGTGAAATTTATTTTAATGCTAAATCAGTATTTAATTTTTGTTCCTTGATTTACAGACAGAAAACAGGGTTGCCACGCTGTGAAAAACTAAGATCCTTATGTTCTGAACGTTTAAATGAACGAAATTTATTTATTTCTTCTACAAATTTAATTTTTATTGCAACTATTTAGTTTCGCTATCCAAACAATTAATTACTGACTTTATGAACGTAAAATATTATTAAAATATCTTCAATAAAAAATATTTCGTTCATTTGAACGTTCAAAGTTTGGGGATCATGGAAAACTGCGGAAATGTCAGGGAATTTGATAAAAATTGAAAAACCATTGAAAAGTCAGGGAATTTGGATCGAAAACCTAATTGTTGTTTTTTAATTGCATTTATTCTTGAAATCTAATTTTATTTCAATATTCAATTCAATTATTTTTCTGAAAATTCAAATATTTTTCATCGCAAACATTCAATTATGTTTGAAAATTTACAAAAATTCTTGAACAAAATAAAAAATTTTCATTTAAAATTTAAATTGTCTTTATAAATGATCAAATTTTTCTCCAAAATTCAATTACTTTACGAAAATTATAATAAAATTCTTATCAGAATTTGAAATTCAATTCTTTTTTAATGTTCATAAATAATTCTAAATATAAATTCAATTATTTTCAAAAATAATAAAATTCTACACTGAAATTCAATTCTTTACAAACATTTTTAAATATATAACATTTTTAGCAATAATTTAGTTATTATTTCGTAAATAATAAAATTCTTCTCTCAGGAATAATTCAATTATTTTTGAAAATTTGCAACAAATTCTTAGCAACTATTCAATTATTAGTTTTATAAATAATAAAATTCATCGCAAAATTAACATTTTTTTATGCAATTATACAGAAATTACTCGAAAAATGTAATTAATCTTGAAAATTTTATTAAAATTCGTCAATAGAATTCAACTTCCCCAAAATTCTTTGAAACAATTGAATTATTTTTGCAAATATTAATAAAATTCTTTGTAAGAATTCAATTATTTTGGAAAAAATTTATTAAAAATCTGTGTAAGAACTCAATTATTTTTTTAAGAAATAATATTCTTCGCAGGAATTTAAGTATATTGAAAAATTTTAGTACAATTCTTAATAAAAATTCAATTATTTCTACAAATAATTGATTTTATCGTAGAAATTAAATTATTTTCAAATAATTTAATAAAATTGTTCGAAAAAAATCAATTATTTTAAATACAATTAATAGAATATTTTTGAAATAATTCAATTATTCTTTTAGATTTAATTTAAATTCATCCCAAGAAATCAATTATTTTCATAAATAATTTCTACCAAACTCGAAAAAATTTCAGTTAAAAATTTGGATCATAATTGAATATTAAATTCAAAAATATTTATTTATTGAAAAATTCAACGAGAATTCATTTATTTAACTCTAAAAATAAACATTTTATTAAATAATTAAACTTTATGAACAAAATTTTTAATTAATCATTGAATGCTTTTAAAAAATTTTAATAAAATGTTTTTAAAAATAATTTCATTTTTCGATAAATTTGACGAAAAATTTGTATAACAAAAGTAATTGAAATTCTAGAACTTGCTAATAAATTTTAGTTAAAATTTTGGATCATAATTGAATATCATATTCAAAAATATTTATTTATTAGAAAATTCTACGAGAATTCATTTATTTAACTCTAAAAGTAAATATTTTATTAAATAATTGAACTTTATCAACAAATTTTTTTGTTAATAATTGAATGCCTTCAAAAAGTTTAATACAATTTCTTCAAAATAATTGCATTTTTCGAAAGATTTGACGAAAATTTTGTTTATTAAAAATAATTTAAATTCTAACAAGAATTTTATTAAAATTCTTCAGAAATATTTGAATGTCAGAGAAAAATTTTATTATTTATAAAGATAATTTTAAATTTGACGTGAAAATTTTTGCAATTTTCGAACATAATTGGATTTTTGCGAAGAATTACGTTATCATTGAAAATAATTAAACTCTTGAAACTAATTTTATTAAAATTTCTTTTTAAATAATTGAAATTTTATTGAAATAGCAGAAAGTTGTAAAGAATTGAAGTTTGAGAAATTTTTAAAATTTACTAAATTTCTACGAAGAATTTGTTAAAATTATTTTTTTAAAAAGATTAAATTGTCACGTGAGAAATTCATTGGAATTTTTGAAAATAAATGAATTCATTGAGGAATAAATAATAAAAGATAAAAAAAATAGTTGAAGTTTGGAAAATCTTAAGTTTTACATGAAAAAATAATGATTAATTATTTATTGAAAAATGAAATTATTAATGTTTTAATAAAATAGTTCTACTATTTGTTAGGAGAATTATTACTAAATCATTTAGTGGACGATATATTTCTCCATTTTATTAGTACACTGAGAAAACAATATATTTGAATCAAACATAATTATCTTTGTTATACAGTTAAGTAAAAATTATGTTTGATTGAAACACAATATTTTTGATTCAATACATAGTAAGTTTGGTTCAATAAAAATTACGTTTAATAATTACGTTCAATAATTCGTTGATTCATATAATATAATGTTTAAATTAAACATATTTTTTTGGTTGACTGCTTATGTTTGGTTTAAACATTTTCATTCTCAGTGTAACTTTCTACTGATTCAGATTTAGAGAGTAAAAGAATATTCTGATTTCACTCTAAAATTCGATACACTAAAAAATGTTTTTTTACGATAATTAACAATTTCTTTAATTGACCTAACCTGTAGCAATCCTGTAAATAAAAATTTATTCTCTCAAACACCTTGTGTAGAAAGACACAAAGATTCAGTTCTCAAACAAATGAACATTGTCCGCTTATTATCAATCTCTGAGCAAAAAAGTCGTAAAATATTATTATTCCGTTGTATTTGCATCGGCGAGTTTTTTTTTATAGACATATTGTTATTATATATCTTTTGCCCCTTCGTGTGAGAGTATGCGTATATGTATTTTAAGCACACGCAATAGCTGTGTTTATCATATACTCCTGCCAGTGTGCACCAATGATTCTACCTTATTACCTTGCATCAAAACGTGCATCCGCACGCCATGGTTCTATCTACAATGACAAAAAAAAAGACGAGAACTCGAGGCTGCTTTACATGTATTATAATATATATATACGTCTGTACTATATACAGAAACCAACAGGTTCTTTCTCTCTCGCGATAAATTCGCTCTGGAACTTCCGTAATGTTATGATAATATAAGAGATGATATAGAAAAACGACAATTTACTGTATAGAAAGAGATTGAGTCATTAACTATAGAAACTATAGTAGCCTAGTGGAAAAAAAGTAAAAACAGTCTTATATTTTCATGTCGAGTACCTATAGCATCTTTTTTTTTTTTGTTTTCAAATGTCAACTAAAGTAGACCAAGTCCGCTTAATTTCATCATAAAACATATATGAATAATGTTTTTAAAGAAATCAAGAGTGGGGCTGGGAAATTACCACACTGAATTGTTTATTTATTCTGATTGTATAAATCAGAATTTTCCTTTAATCTACCGTGTTAAATGATTTTAGGATTTGGACTCATCTATAATAAAACCAACTAATTATTACTTTTTTTACACTATTAATGACATAGGGTGTCTACTAACCGGGAAAACCGGGAATTAACCGGGATTTTTATACAAATCCGGGAATTGTTTCACCAAAATTAAAAAACTTTTATTATTTTAACTTGTATTTAAAAAAATTACTTTTTATTTCACTTTTTTATAGATATTTATTAAACTCTTCTCTAACTTTGAATTAGTTCAAAAAAAAATTAATTTGATAGTAAAAATCAAGCACTAATTCAAACATATTATGTAAACAAATTTAAAAACATTATGGAGTTAATAGAAATATTATGAAATTCGACTGAAAATATGTAATTGAATTTCTTAAAGAATTTTTTTAGAAACTTTTTAACAAATAAAATTTTCAATGTATTTTAACTTAATAATTAATTAATAATTGGATTTTATAGTCACATTTTAATGAATTCATGTTTCTTAGTGCGAAGATTAATAATTAAAATTTTTATTAGTTAATTTAAAAAAAAAAGATTTGCACTTCAAATTTTTTATTAAAATTGAATTCTCGCAAATTTTTTTTTGAAATTCTGAAAAAGAAAATTGTTTAAATTTTTAAATTCCATTGTTGCAAGATAATTTTATTTTTCTAAGCAAATACATAATTGAAAATTTTTGAAATAATTGAAATTTCTTTACATTTTTTTTTGAAAAATAATTTTAATTCTTTGAAAGAATTTTAATTTAAATTTTTCGAAAATAATCAAGAGAAGTTAGTGACAGTAATTATAATTTTATTTTTAAAATATAAAGTTCTTCTTAAAGTTTTAAATCACTTTTTTGCTTCTAAAAATTATATTATTCTATTATTATTTAATAGTTATAATTATTTAACTTCTCTAAAATTTTTATAATTTCAAAATTCTGAATGTTCAAATAAATGATATTTATCATTTCTTAAGCAAATTTAAAGTTTATTACTTATTAAGTAAATAGTTAATTATCACTGCTTTTTTAAAATTGTAATAAAATTCTTCACAGGAATTAAATTATTTTCATAAATAATATCATTCTTTGGAAGGATTTCAATTAATTTTGTAAATAGTACAATTCTTTGAAGAAATTCAATTATTATCAATAGAATTGTAATAAACTTGAAAAAGAAAATTTTCAATTGTAATTAAAGCAGGACAAGATTATTTTTTAAAAATTTAAATTATTTTCCAAATTTTCAATTAAAATTATTATTTATTTATGTTCGAAATCAAATTTAAATTTAAATTTTATGGGAAAAGAAAACCGGGTAAAAATTATGCCATAACCGGGAATTTTATTGAATGAAAATAGTAGACACCCTGATGACACTATTTGGGTATTTTTTAGTTCTTAGCCACTAAAACCTAATACTTCTGTTTCTTCGGCGAATTTCAACTACTTTATAGTTTATACTCTCTAAATCTGATTTAGAAGAATTCTATACAATACTATTTTCAAAAATTTTCGTTAAATTCTTCTCAAAAATTCAATTTTAATGAATCATAAAACTCTTCGAAAGAATTCAGTTACTTTCGACAAAAATTTTGAGTAAAATTCTTCTCAAAAATACAAATATTTTCGTAAGCAATCAAATTCTTTATAATATTTCAATTATTTTCAATGCTATGTTAATTAAATTCTTTAAAAGAATTCAATTATTTTTATAAGTACACTAAAAAGAATTTGTTGGAAAAATTTAACTACTATTAGGTAGAAGAGTGAAAAGTAGTTAAATTAGTTACTTTTTTAGTTAATCTAATACTGTTCGCATAGTAAATTTCACTATACTTCTTATGTACAGTTAAAAATTTAGAATTCAAGCCACTAAGAAAAGTAGTTAAATTTTTAAAATAACTACAAAATCTTGTTGCACTAACTACATTCTCAATTATTTTAACTACTTTTTTTATGGTTAATACAAGTTTTTTAAAATCTTTGGGGTCTTATTGAACTAAGGAGAGTAGTTAAATTTACTAAGAATTTTTTTCCAGCGTAATAAATTTCTTCATAAAATTCAATTATTTTCAAAAATTGTAATAAATTTCTTTACAAGAATTCAATTATTTTTATAAATAATAAATTGAATGATCTTCAATGATTGCAAATAGTATGTGCGATCTTTTTATTTATTCCCATAACGGTTTCGTGTTGGCTAATTTTTTTAATTTCCAAGGTATTTGTGAATGCGATTTTAGTAAATTGGCCCCTAAAGACGGGACAGGTTGAGAACCTCCTCCTCCTCATGAGTTTCATTAATCTGACGAGCCCACATGTGTGCCTCTAAATGCTGTACATCAACAAAACCCTCACACGTTAATCCCTCGTTTATTACACTCACACTTTCGTGCGTATTGTTTCCTATGGGAAATTGGTCCATGCCCATAGCCATCCCTCTCGTCATTAAAATTAATCACTCAAAAAATTATAAATTCTAATTGTGTCAAATGTGGAAAATTCATTTTCCCACAAAAATTACAATTGGAGAATTAAAATTACAATCACTCATTTTTCTAAGTTTAAATGTATTATTATTTATTTATTTTATTATTATTATTATTATATTGTTATTATTATTATTACTATTACTATTACTATTACTATTCCTATTATTATTACAATTACTATTATTATTACTATTACTATTACTATTACTATTACTATTACTATTACTATTACTATTCCTATTATTATTACAATTACTATTATTATTACTATTACTATTACTATTACTATTACTATTACTATTACGTATTATTATTATTATTATTATTATTATTATTATTATTATTACTACTATTACTATATACATAGTAAAAAGTGAGGTGTTAAAATAACACCAGAATGGATTAAAATAATCTGCAACAGTTTAATCCCTCTAGGATTGAACTAACACCAAAAAGGATTAAAATAATCTATTTTTGTGTTATTTTGAACAATTAATGTTAATTAATTAATTAATTAATTATAAATAATAAAATTCCTCCCTGATATTCAATTATTTTAGAAAATTTTAATCAAATTCTTGTCAAAATTTCAATTATTTTCAAGTTTTCTAACATTCCAAAATTTTTAATATCTATTATTACAAAAAAAATTTGAATACAATTCTACGAAAACATTAAATTATTTTCATAAATAATAAAAAAATTTACAGAAATTCAATTATTTACAATTTTTTTTTAAATAAATTTCTTTGCACAAATTCCATTATTTTCATAAAAAATAACATTTCCACAGGGATTTAATTATTTTTATAAATAATAAAATTTTCTTAGGAATTCAATTATTTTCATAAATAATAAAACTTATTGCAGAATTTGAATTATTTTTAATGCAATTTAAATCAAATTTCTCGAAAAATGTAATTATTCTTAAAAATCTTATTAAAATTCGTCCAAAAAATTTTATGATTTTAAAAATATGTTGATAACATTTTTTATGAGAATTTAATTTAAAAAAACATGAAATTAACAAATTATTTATTTTTGTATTTCTATAATTGAATTCTCGTAGAATTTATTAACAAAAAATGGTTTTAGAAATGAATTTCAGATAAAATTTTTAGATTATACTTAAGTGTTTAAAGCATTATAACGTGGATTTTTACAAATAATTGAATTTTGAAAATGTTTCAAACTAAAATCATTGAAATTCTTAATATTCCATATATTTTTGACAAAAAATTCTGTAGAATTAATTCTTTTTAAAAGTTTAATAGGATTTTTATTGAAATTATTTCAAGTTTTTATTTTTCAATATATATTTAATTGCAGAATTTCCGAATAATTGAAATTTCGTGAAATTGATAATTTGATTAACAAGAATTGTTAATAATAATTGTTTTTTGATCACTAAGTTACTACTAGAACAATTCTAATTAATATCTAGGTAATGAAAATTAATTTAATTTACAATTAATAAAAAGTAACCACAGCCGACAATCAGCAGAAGATAAAAATTTTTTTTTTTTATGACTTTTATTTTTTGCTTAACAACATTTGTTAATAATTATTGTTCATTGGTCTCTCAAGAACTACTAGAACAATTTTAATTATTAACTGGTAATGAAAATTAATTTAATTCACAATTATTGCAATTTTAATCAAATTTCTCGAAAAATGTAATTATTCTTAAAAATCTTATTAAAATTCGTCCAAAAAATTTAATGATTTAAAAAATTTTTCAATAACATTTTTTATGAGAATTTAATTTCAACAAACATAAAATAAATAAATTATTTATTTTTGTATTTAAATAATTGAATTTTCGTAGAATTTACTAATAAAAATGGTTTTAAAAATGAATTTCAGTTAAACTTTTAGATTAAACTTAAGTATTAAAATTACAACGTGGATTTTTACAAATAATTAAATTTTCAAAAAATTACAAACTAAAATCATTGAAATTCTTAATTTTTCATATTTTTGCCAAAAAAATTCGGTAGAATTAATTATTTTTAAAAGTTTAATAGAGTTTTTATTGAAATTATTTAGAGTTTTTATTTTTCAATATATATTGAATTTGCAGAATTTCCGAATAATTCATATATTTTGTAAAATTGAATTGTAAACGAATAAATTTGAAAATTTTCATAAAACTCATGGCAGCGTTTCAATTATTTTCATACAATTATAGTTGAATTCCTTGAAAAAAGTAATTATGTTCATGCAAGTTTAAATAAAATTCAACAAAAGAATTGAATTATTACAAAATTTGTTACTAAAATTCTTTATGAGAATTGAATTTTGAGAAACATTCAATTATTCAATAAATCATTTACTTTTGCATTTAAATAATTAAATTTTCGTAGAATTTTTTAGTAAAAATTGATTTTCATTTCATAAAAATAAATGAATTTCGTGAAATTGATTAATTAGATATTATTGAAAATAATAGATTTAAAGTAAAATTGTAGTTAAAAATTTTTGAAAATAATAATTGAATTGAAATAGTGAAAATTATTTTGAAGAAGTATAATTTTCTTGTAATATAAAATAATGATTTTATTAATTGGTCATTCTTAATTATTATAAAATATGAAGAAATCGATCACTCCGAGTCGAAAACTCGGAGTTATCCATATCTTCATGTTTTATAAATTATAAAAAAATTTAATAAACTAAAATTTCATTTATTGTTAAGAATTAATACCAAAATTGATTATTTTAATTTTTTTGGTGTTTAATTTTATCTGCAACACTTTTTAATACCTCACGATTTTCTGTGATTCTATTATTATTATTATTATAAAAATAATTTCTTTTCCGAAAGTAGTAAAATTTTTTGTCCTCATAATCATCATCATCATCATCATGTTTCAGACGCGCCGAAATAAAAGTATAAAAATCTGACGTTGTCTTGACGTGTGTGACTTTTTTTTCAAGTGCAAATTAACGTAAATACGTAACACATTTGACTGCGTTAATGTTTTTTCCACGTGCACTGTTTTCTACGAAGCAAAAGAGGAAAAAGAAATCGAGCAAGCTATGAAATGCAAAACACGCTTGACAATTTTGCAAATGACACTTCTATTTCCATTCTGGTGACACGCTTGAAATCTATTATGAAAACAAGATGCAAATGTTCTCTCTTTTGCTTGTGTGTTCAACTATATTGCTTATTTATCAGTTTCTCCTATAACGAAACTTTTAAACACGATGTATGTATTTTAAATGTAAATTATTTCTCTTTAAGGTTTTCCCAATAGAAAAAAAAAACTAGAATATTTCGACAAAAGCATCGAAGGTATAGAAAGAAAACATTTTTTTTTTTAGAATTTTAGATATGAGAGATATAAGCGAGAAAACATTTCCTGTACAAGCGCTTCAAAAGTTCTGTCCTTTTTTTGTGAAAACTTTACAGAATATATTTTCTCCTCTTTTGTATATTATTAAGAAAGATTGAAAATTAAATTCATGGTGCGAAATTTTTAAGTTTTCGCTTAAAAACATTGAGTATTTTAGTAGAAAAAAAGTCAGTTATTTAAAAAATTGTGTTATACAATTTTTTAATTTCAGGTTTTGGAATTCAAATTTTTTTTAATTTTATTCCCCGAGGGAAATATTCAAGCAAATCAAATTAATGAAATAAATTCAAATAAGAAGGAAATAAAAAATAAATTCACTTACACGAATGAGAATAAGTGTTTCAATATTTATTCAACAAAATTATTTATGTTTCGAATAATAATAATAATAATTGAATTTAAAAATAAGTGAAAAGGGTAAAATCAGGAATAAAGAAAATAAAAATTTGTGACAACACTAAATAAAAATTTTTCTCGCCTTCTTTTCCACTTTTAACCAAGAAAAGCGACTTTTTGAGCGCCTTAAATATTTGTTCCGAAATCTGCAATACATAATCCACCCAGAAAAAATGAGAATTAAATTGCTGCGGCGGAAAATTGAAAAAAATGTTTGTTCCATTCTGAAAATCTTCTTCTTCTCACACCTTTTTGTGAAAATTGCCATAATATTGTAAAAGAGTTACATCAGAGGGAGAAAGGAGCCGAGAAAAAGTGCAGATGTCGAGGTGTTTACACTTTTACGTCTCATTGAGAGTGATATGTTACGTGTAAATACACTGAGCTTACCATATAAACGACCAGAAAACGTCTAAACGTAAGATGAACACAGCAGCATTTAGTCGTTATTTATAGCATTATGGATTACCGTACCTCAACAACTATAGAGTTAACGTGACGCGACGCAATTGCACTTCGTTCCCTGTTGGACGTGTTTCCTATACATGAATTGACAAAGAATAATGAGATACATGTGTTAAATGGAAAATACATACTCTCCGTAATTACACTCGCGAATATTAGTTGATTATTTTAATTACAATCTCAACTTCCTATGTTCTCTTTCAATTGAAATATTAATCAAACATCTTTTCTGATTTTATTGAACAAATCAAAATTCTTGAATTGCAATAAATCGATATTAATCAATTATCAATCCGAATTAATTTCGATTTGTTTTTTTTTCTGTCTTACTTTGATATCCTTAGAAAAATTGTCCTACAAAAATTATAATTATTATATTATATTTAATATTTAATTATATTTCACAACTGCTTTTTTGAACTATAAAACAATACCACAATTAATTTCAAAAGAAGCTTTCGAACTAAAAAATAGTTTTTACTAATTTTTGAAAAAAAACTAAAAAAAATTTTACTATTACAAATTAGGAAAAAGCAATAAAAAGTAGATATCGCAAATTCCAAATTTTTTATTTTCTCGATTTTTTCCTAATTTTCAACAAAAATATTTACTTCCTTCTTATCTCCTGCCAATGAATTGAATTTCTGTGCAACTAATTTTAGTATTCATTAAAAAATTTAAATATATTTATAAAAATAATAAACATTTTTAAATAATCGATTTCTTTGATTAATTTTTAGTTAACTCTAATTTAAATAATTGAATTCATGAGAAACTTATGTTATTTATAAAAATAATTGAATTCTTACAAAGATTTTTAGAAGAAAATTTTTTAAATTGAATTCTGTTTGGAAATTTTATAAAAATATTTAAAATTATTTAATTGCAAAAAGTTTTTAAAAATAATTAAGAATTACAAAGAATTCCATTGAAATTTTTCCAGAATAATTGAATATCTAAGTGGCGCATTTTATAATTGAAAATAAATTCAATAAAATGAAAATCATTTAGTTGAAAATAATTAAAAACCGTAAAAAGCATTTTATTAGTTATGAAAATAACTGAATTTTTGGGAACGATTTTACTAGAACTTTTTAAAATAATTAAACTTTTAAGACGAAATTTATTACATTTCAAAAAACGGATTTTTGTTATGAAATTTATTGGATTTTTCAAAGAATTTTATTACAATGCCTCAAAATAATTAAATTTTCGGAAGTCATAATTTTGTTATTCATAAAAAAAATTTTCAGTTCTTTCGACAAATTTTAATAAACTTTTTAAGAATAATTACATTTTTCTAGAATCACGATTAAAATTGTTTAAAAAATAATTAATATTGAAAACAGATCAATTTCTTAAAAGAATTTTATTATTTATGAAAATAATTGGACTTATTTAAAACAATGTTATTCTTGATGAATATTGTTAATTACGAAAATAATAGAATTTTTCTAACAATTTTATTTAGTGCCTCAAAATAATTGAATTTTCAGAAATAATTTTGTTATTTATCTTTTACAATTGAATTCTTCAAAGAATTATTAATGTAAATATTTAAATTCTTAAAAAGAGTTTTATTAAAATCCAAAAAAAGAAATTGAATTATTTCCAAAAAAATTCAATTAAAATTGAATTTAAAAAAAACATTTGTATAAATAATTCATTTTTTCGAGGAATTGAAATGAAATTTATAAGAATAATTACATTTTTTGAGCAATTCCTGGAAAATTGTATTGAAAATAATTGAAATCATGCGATGAATTGTTTTATTTGTGAAAATAATTGAATAATTGCAAAGAATTTAATTTATAAAAAAATAATTGAATTCTTGAGAAGAATTTTATTATTTATCAAGACAATTAAATTGTTGCGAAAAATGTTATTAAAATTTTCAAAAATAATTGAATTTCTGGGAAAAATTGTTATTTTTGTGGAAATAATTGAAGTCTTCGGAATAATTTTATCAACATTATTTTCAATAATTAATTTTTTCGAAGTATAATTAATATTATGAGATTTTTATTTCTAATAATTGAATTTTTGCGGAAAAGTTTATTTGCGTGTAAATAATTGAATTTTTCGATTAATCAATGAAAAATAGTATTAAAAATAATTTAAATTCTTCAATGAGTTTTATAATTATTCATGAAAATAATTGATTTCTTTCTTATAATTTGATCAAAAAATTTTTTTGGAAAAATTGAATTTCTAAAAATTTTTTAAATCACAATTGAATTGTTTTAAATAATTTGATTATAATTTTTGAGAATAGTTTTTTGTTTGTTTTGTATTAGCGAATTGAAAGTTGTACAAAATTATAAAAGAATCTTAAATATAGTAACTTTTAGTGGCTGAAATAGTAAAATTTTAGTAAATAGATTTCTAACGAATAGACTTGTGAAGATGGACAATTTATTTTTGTCACATTTAAAACTTGTTTACGATGACATAAAGAGCTTGAAATGCGCTTATAATATACAAAAGGGATGATAGAGTAAAATTGAAATGTTACAGAAATATGGCATATCATGCCGACAAGTAGCTCACAGGTGAGGTTGAGGTAACGGAAGGCAAAGGTTAACACCCTCTTATACACTATTATAAGAGCCGTAACTTTGTTAAATCAGTGACTTAGGAGGTGCAAAAGCCCTGAGCGATTTTCCGCTAGGAATATTTAACGCATTTCCATCATCGCATAAACGGATTGCGAGAAAATATGAGCTTTAAAGTCTCTCAAGTGTAATTTCGTTATATATATGTATTCAGTTTAAAGGACTTTAGAATTAAAAGGAAATTCCAAAATAATAATTCTAATATGCTTTTTGGTGCAGAAATATATCTTTTTACGTTTGTTTTAAAGCAGTTGTAATTATAATTTATAACAAAGTTTTTTTTTAGAATAAAAAGTGGAAAGTATGAAAATATATATGTGTGTACTTTAAGATGAAAAATTTATTTATTTTGACACTATAATAATAAAAAATTATTCTCAAAAATAATAATCAAATTTTTAAAACGATTATAATTAATTTCAAAAAATATTCGAAACTCAATTATTAAAAAAAAAATAATGATAAAAACAACGACAATAAATTATTTTCATAAACAATAAAATTGCCGCTGGAATCCAATTAATTAAAAATAGCATTTTCACAAAAATTCGAAAAAAATTAATTATTTAACAAAATTTTTATACAATTCTTTACCATAATTCAATTACTTTCACTAATAATAACATTTTTCATGGAAATTCAATTTAAAGAAATAAAATTTTT
This sequence comes from Leptopilina myrica (nomen nudum), assembly GCA_032872475.1. Classification (NCBI taxonomy): domain Eukaryota; kingdom Metazoa; phylum Arthropoda; class Insecta; order Hymenoptera; family Figitidae; genus Leptopilina; species Leptopilina myrica (nomen nudum). Next base: position 14,503,682 of record CM065458.1, on the reverse strand, counting down.
TTTGATGAAATTCTAAACAAGAATTCAATTATTTTCATAAATAATAAAACTCACGGCAAAATTTAAATTATGTTTAATACTATTTTGAAATTAATTAATTGGAAAATTCAATTACTTTTACAAATTAAGTTTTCCACAAGAATTGAATTAATTGAAGTTTTCATTATTGTTTATTATTATATTTCGAAAAAATTAATTATTGAAAATAATGTTGATAAAATTATTCTAAAGACTTCAATTATTTCCACAAAAATAACAATTTTTCACCTAAATTCAATTATTTTTGAAAATTTTAATAACATTTTTCGCAACAATTTAATTGTCTTGATAAATAATAAAATTCTTCTCAAGAATTCAATTATTTTTTTTATCAATTAAATTCTTTGCAATTATTCAATTATTTTCACAAATAAAACAATTCATCGCAGGATTTTAATTATTTTCAATACAATTTTCCAGGAATTGCTCAAAAAATGTAATTATTCTTATAAATTTCATTTCAATTCCTCGAAAAAATGAATTATTTATACAAATGTTTTTTAAAATTCAATTCTAATGGAATTTCTTGGAAATAATTCAATTTCTTTTTTAGATTTTAATAAAACTCTTTTTAAGAATTCAAATATTTACATTAATAATTCTTTGAAGAATTTAATTGTAAAAGATAAATAACAAAATTATTTCTGACAATTCAATTATTTTGAGGCATTAAATATAATTCTTAGAAAAATTCTATTATTTTCGTAATTAACAATATTCATCACAAGAATTCAATTTTTATTAAATATAATAAAATTCTTCTCAAGAATTCAATTATTTTTTTATTAATAACATTCTTTTTAATTATTTAATTATTTTTTATAAATTAAACAACTCATCGCAGGATTTCAATTAATTTCAATACAATTTTCTAATTGCTCAAAATATGTCATTGTTCTTAAAAATTTAATTATTTTTAAAAGTTCTAATAAAATCGTTTGCAAGAATTTCAATTATTTACAATAAAATTATATATTTATTTTATTGAATTTATTTTCAATTTTAAAATGCGCCACTTAGACACTCATTTATTCTGAAAAATTATAATAGAATTCTTTGTAATTCTTAACTATTTTTAAAAACTTCGTAAGAATTCATTTATTTTTGTATAAATAACATAAATTTCTCATGAATTTAATTATTTAAATTAGAGTTTGCTTAAAATTAGCCAAAAGAAATTGATTAATTAAAAGTGTTTATTATTTTTATAAATATATTTAAATTCTTTAATGAATACTAAAATTAGTTGCCCAGAATTTCAATTCATTAGCAGGAGATAAGAAGGAGGAAAATATTTTTGTTGAAAATTAGGAAAAAACATGAAAATAAATTTGGAATTGAATTTTTGTCTGTTTTGTGAAGTGTCTAAAATGACAGCTTTTACTACTTTGTCTGAATTTGTAATAGTTTTCAAAAAGTAGTAAAAACTTTTTTTAGTTTGAAAGCTACTTTTTTAAAAATTAATTATCGAGTGCAAAGTATTTATGACGATGATAGAAATGGTGCGATTTGTTATAACAACACCAAAGAGACGATATCACATGTATATATATGTATATTGAGCCTATAAATTGTGCACTTTTCAACGCATTTTAGCCAATTTTCCTTGAAAACAAGGGGTGTAGGAATAAAACTCGTGGGAAATACGTCGAGTATCGAACCATGGGAATACGAGCTATCGTTTATAATTCTATACCGCGCTTCGGTTAAGTACCTTCCGATTAAAGTAAGCACTCCGTGAAAGTATACAGTTACGGTTATTCGGCCGGTTGTATGTTCGTTTCGTATAATACTAAAGTATACTTATTTTTAATACGACACGCTTGGAAATTGAAGGAAGTCATTTTTAAATTCGTCATTTTCCAAGGAATCGTTCGGAATATGGGATAAGAATAGAAGAGCAAAAGTCAGCGAATGAAGGCAAAACTATATGTATATAGTATACGCGGCTAAAAGCACTACAACTTCAATCAAAGAGGCTCTGTATTCGACTGGAGGTTTACTGCATAAACATCGAGTGTTTTAAGGGATCCTCAAGGAACTCGAATTTTTATTTCGTTACGATTTTTAAAAACAAACGGAAAATCCAAATGTAATTTGATTCTGATCCAAAATTAAAACGTTTGTTTTGATTCTGGACCAGAATTGAAAGGTTTGTTTTGATTCTGACCCAGAATTAAGTCATTTGTTTTGATTTTGGAACAGAATTGAAACATTTGTTTTGATTCTGATCCAAAATTAAAACATTTGTTTTGATTATGACCCAGAATTATAAGGTTTGTTTTGATTCTGATCCAAAATTAAAACGTTTGTTTTGATTCTGATCAAAAATTAAAACATTTGTTTTGATTCTAATCCAAAATTAAGACGTTTGTTTTAATTTTGGAACAGAATTGACACATTTGTTTTGATTCTGATCCAAAATTAAAACATTCGTTTTGATTATGACCCAGAGTTAAAAGGTTTGATTTGATTCTGATCCAAAATTAAAACATTTGCTTTTATTCTAGCCCAAAATTGAAAGGTTCGTTTTGATTCTGACCCAAAATTAAAGCATATTTGTTTTGATTTTAGCCCAGAATTCAAACATTTGTTTTGATTCTAATCCAAAATTAAAACATTTGTTTTGATTCTGATCCAAAATTAAAACATTTGTTTTGATTCTAACCCAAAATTAAAACGTTTATGTTATGATTCTGACCCAGAATTAAAAACACTTGTCTTGATTTTGATTCAATGTAATGCTTCGACAAGTTAATCCCATCATTAACCATTATTAACCATTCCGAATCATTCTGAACAATTCCTTATTCTTAACCATTTGCAATTCAATTGATTTAGTCAAGAATCATTATAAAGATGATAATCAAAACCTTTCTGTTTTATTTTTATTATTATTATTATTATTATTATTGTTATTGTCAAAAGGAATCAGTTTTTATTGATGTTTCAGAAAACGATTGTATTATACAGTTCAATAAAAAAAAAAAGAGCGATGATATATAAAAATCTTTATATCCTAATTGCATATCAAATTCCTCGATCGGCTATATACGTGAATTGACAACGATGATTCAGGTGTAGGAAATAGACTGTGTCTTTTATGTTATCTCAAATCTGAATCTGAAACCTGTCAACTATAGTGAATGTGTCCTGTTGTGAACCAAAGCTTTCTATGATGATGATAATGCAATAAAACCTAATCAGTAAAACTAGTCTCTGAAAGCCTTTTTTGCATTATTTTAATAGCCTTTTAATGCGACTGTTTCCAAATAGTAAATACACATACACATACTAACAAAAATAAAATTCCCTTTAAAATATTGTCAAAATGTTGTTTTATTTCCCCCAAAAGATTCATATCTCTCGCGCAAATTAACTGTTTTAGAGAATGAGGAGAAATTAAAGCGAAAAATATATGTATAAAATTCAGTAAATTAATAATTGAAAAACAAAAGTGTACAAGCAAAATAAAAAAATTGTTTTCAATCAGTATTTTGAAATTCAATTTTTTTACAATTGTTTATTGAGGTGCGAGTGTCGATTTTCTTTCATGAATGAAACGAAATCTTATGGCTATGAATAAAAATACATTGCGAATACTTCTATTTGAAAAATTATCGATTAAAAACCAGTATTAAAAGCAACTTTTACTTTCCATTACAAATCGTTAGTTGATCTGGTGTACATTGGAAACCAGTTTTGTGGCCTTAACTTTCGTTCGTTTTGCACTTTCTTAATATGAGAACAAGTAGATTAATTTAATCAACATCCGTCAACCTCCTTAAGCTTTGTGACCCTCCTAAGACAGTCTAAGTACATAATATAGAGGAGGGAAAATTAATGTTTCCCATTAGCAAATGTATCACTTGCTCTCAATGTTTGACTAATTCCTTAATTACATTTATATTCTATTTGAATTTTTAACATCTGATTGTTAGGTTCTTTGAATATTTAATAAATTGAGCTGAAACTTTTATTCTATTTGAATTTTTAACATCTGATTGTTAGGTTCTTTGAATATTTAATAAATTGAGCTGAAAATTTGCACGAAAGTCTGAAACTTTTATTCTATTTGAATTTTTAACATCTGATTGTTAGGTTCTTTGAATATTTAATAAATTGAGCTGAAACTTTGCACAAAAGTTTGAAATACAATAAAGAAGGTTAGCAATTTGGAAAAGTTTTAATATTCTGAAAATTGTTACTTACTTTAAAATTGTGTTTTCAAGGTCATTTTTAATTTTTCGATTTTACCGAATTCAATGTGTTTTGTTGTGATTTATTTTTGATTTATTAGAACTTTTGCATCTCACTGCCCTTGTTTATTATGTTTTAGACTTTCCTGCAAAGTTTCAGCTCGATTTATTAAATATTTCAAGAGGAAAAGTGGTCGTAAAAAATACCATTGACTCTTAGTGATTCGTATTCGGTGCGAAAAACAGTTTATTTATAAAATACTCTTATCTAATAAATATTTACTTGGTTCAATTGCATATTTACTTGGTTCGATTGCATATTTATTGAATAATGACAAAATCAATGATTTAGTTGAATCAAATGATTTTTATTTGATCCCAAATAGATATTTTTTCTAGTCTACAAAAGAGGATGAAATTGACACAAAAAATTAAGATTATACTTTTGGGTTTGATCCAAATTTTTTGCATCAGTTTGTTGCAATTTTGATTCTTTTGAATTAATGATGAAATAATTGTTTGGGAATTATTTTCCTCTCTCGCATATTTATACATATATATAGGTATGAAAGGATAGGAAGCTTAGTTGCTTGTTTCTCGACTGAGATTCTGCACAAAATGTAATTCTCAGTTGTATGACTTTGTGGGAGCTTGAATCTTATGGGGTGTACAGTACGAATATAGGAGTATGTATATAGATACGTGCATGTATATATGCACGTGTAGGGTGGCAATAGCAACTGGACTCTCCCTGGGGCCCACATAAATCTCGGGTTCAGACTTAGGCGGTATATGAAACAGATACAACGGGTGTTCTAAAATATTATCTCAACATTCATTTCAGCATTTCAATATATTTTCCCTCATTTAATAAAGCTTTTCAATTTTACTTCCATTATAGTTCATAAATAAGTGGAATAAAAAAAAGATATACAGTCATTATCATTAATAACCACAATTAATTAATTATAATTAATAACCATATGAGTTGACACAAAAATTTAATTTTCTTTTTCCCTGAAACGCTAAAAAATATTCTGATTCGCACTCTAAAAATAATTAGATGCTCCAATAAATGTTCTATACACGGAAAAAAAACCTTTAACTAGAACAGCGATTACTTTCTTTAAAATAGCAAAAGTATTCGTTGGAATAACTAAAAATCTCCCTAATATATAGTGAATTTTGTAGTTGTTCAAGGTGAAGATTTTTTTCGTGTATATTTACATTTATAAACAAATCTCTTTAATTGGAAAATTATTCGACAACATAAATAAAAATTTACTATTTTCACTCATGAAATTTATTAAATTAAAATAAATAAATAAAAATAAATTGCTAATATTTAAATAACATGCGAATAATTATCCCACTTTTATGGATAAATCAGAGATGAATAAATAAATAAATAAATATACGGGAATTATTTATTGAAGCGTGTTTGACGGTGAGTGTGTATATTTATTAAAGAGGGAAGTTAAAAATACAAAGACGACTAACTCAGTCGTTTCCTGACCTAGTACATTGAGTAAACCAACAAAAACCAACGTTTCGAGCGTGTCGGAAGAGTTCAACATAGAAATACAACCGGTTATAACCAAGATTCAAGATCCGGGATCGGCTTTAGTTTGCAAAGCTTGCATTAATTCTGATATGACGGTTATTAAAGCATCGTTATTAAAAAGATGAAGAGTTGTAATATACTCAAGAATTTACTGCAAAAGTGCTCAGGAAAACTGAGAGATCAACTAAAGAAAAATAGCTATAGGCGTATAGTTGCCGATATAATGAGAAAAGGAAACAAAAAAAAACCTTTCATGGGAAACATATAATAAATAATTTTTACCTAAAATTCATTTTAAATCATTTAATTTTATAATAATGTTTCTGCGGAAGTAATTAATTATAATAGTTATGAAATAGAAAAATGGTTGTAAAAAACTATTGCATTTTTCAGAAATAAAGTATTTATAAATTTTAAATATTTAATTTTTAATTAATATTTTGTTAATTAATTTTATTTTTCATTCATTAAATTAAAATTAAGTATTTCAGAAGGTGTTATACGATAAATTTTCTAAAACTTGCAAGTAAAGATATTAAAAATTATTAAATATTATTTGAATTTGAAACAATTTTAGTTTAAAATTCTGCAAAAAATTAGTTTTTGCAAATATTTGAATTTGAAACTTTTTAAAAATACAATAATTTCCTAAAATTTCATCTTATAATGCATGCAATATACAATTATAATTGCAAAACTTTAACTGGAATTTAATTTTAAACGAATCATTACATTAGAAAATTGTACGAGAATTCAATTTTTCGATGATTGATTAATGAAATTTTAAAAAAATAATTGCACTTTTCAAACATTTGATTAAAAATTGTATTAAAAGTAATTGAATTCCTTGCAAACAATTTTATTATTTGTGAAAATAATTAAATGCTTGTCTAGAATTTTATTAAAATTCTAAAAATGATAAAAAGTTTGGAAAGAATTTTGTTATTTATAAGAATATTTAAATTCTTGACAAAATTTTCGTTAAAATTTTCCAATATAATTATATTTCTGCATAGAATTTTTTGTTGCTTTTGAATATAATTGAATTCTTTTAATGAATATTGTTATTTATCATAATATATGAATTTCTGTAAAGAATTTTTTTGTTTATAATGATATTTGAATTTATGACTTGATTTTCGTTAAAATTTTTGAAAATAATTGTTATAATAAATTTTTAAATTAAAATTTTGTAAAATCTGTAAAATTTTAGGGGATCCTATGAAAAATACAGAAGAACATTTTAGAATCAAATAAAATTTTTTCTAAACAAAAAAAATGGTTTTTAGACCAATTATTATGAAAACTATTAGAATTTTTTCTAGAATTTATGTTAAAATTCTTTAAAATAATTGAATTTTAAAAGAGAATTGTTTAATTTACCAAAATAATTGAATAATTGTAATAACAATTATTATTTATGAAAATCATTCATTTTTTGCGTAAAATTTTATCAAATTTTTTTATAAATAATTGAAATCTTTTACATAATTTTATAGAATTTCTACAAAGAATTTTTTTTATCTATAAATATATTTGAAATTTGGATTAGAGTTTCATTATTTATAAAAATAATTGAATGTTTGGCGGATAATTTTTTTGAAACTTTTTAAAATAATTGAATTCCTGCGAAGAAATTTGTTACTTTGGAAAATAATTGAATTTTTGTGATAAGTATTGTTATTTATAATTATTGAATTCTAGAAAGAATTTTAGTGCTATTTCTAAAAATAATTAAATTTCTGCAAAGAATCTTATTGTTTTTGAGAATAATTAAATTTTCTGATAAATACTTTTATTTATAAATATAATTGAATTCTGGAAACAATTTGACTAAAATTCGTAAAAATAATTGAATTTTTGCAAAGAATTTTATAATGTTTGAAAATAATTTTGGTAAAAGTTCTAACATTAAATTCTGGTAAAAGTTTTTACCGAAATACCTTGAATTTCTTGGAAGAATTTTATTATTTGTAAAATAAATAAATTCTTAGAATGAATTTCAGTCAAACTTTTGAAAATAATTAAATTCTTGGTAAGAATTTTATTACTAATTTCAAAAAATAATGTTATTCCTCTTGCTAAAAATTTTATTATTTCTGAAGCTAATTTAATTTTTGCAATGAATTTTATTCACATTTTTTTAATCAATTGAATTCCTTGCTTTGCTTTGCTCCTTTGCTTTCAATATTGTAAAGTTTTTTTGTTAGTTGCAAAGGTTTTTTTTAGCTCTGAGCCAATTGTATATATTTTTTTTAGGTGCGTGTCTATTGATAAATTCCTTTAGGCGTGATAATTACAGGAAGAATCTAATTACAATGAAAGGATTTTTTTAGGAGGTAAAATAGAAAGAAAGTAAAAATAAAAAGAAAGTAAAAATAAAAAGAAAGTAAAAATTAAAAGAAAATAAAAAAATAAAAACTAAAATAATAACGAAAAAAAACGAGAAACGAGAGACGATAATAATAATAATAACTAAATAATAACTAATTAAAAAAAATTGAAATTAAAGAAAACAAAAATGTTTGTAATAAAAAGAATTGCTTCTCGAAAAACATTTGTTTTTTTATCAAAGAAAAGCATTTGCAAAACGTTTCCGGTTACTGAGGGGGAGAGAGGAAAGAAACTTGACGAGAGTGTCCGGAAGAGTTTGCAGGATGAGCTCTATAGTGTGCTGTTTGTTGTGTTCCGTAAAGAGAATGAATTCGCGAAGCAGGCCGTCGACTCGTCCCCTTATAGCATTACATAATAATTCTCGTTGCACTCTCAGGACGACTCGTGAGGATTGAAAGAAAGAGAGAGAGAAAAGAGGGATGCTTTTGAGAGCCACTGATCGTGTACCGGTTGTTCCACTCATGGAATGTGGATTGCCGTGTGTGTAGCGAATCACACAAAGACCCATGCGTTCATTCCTGATGTACGTGTGCGTAAAATAATTATTATTATTATACTGTCGAACGTGCACCCGTAAGCTAAGGCTCAGCACTTCGTGTGGTTTATGCATTTAGAAAGCATTGTTTGCATTAGAGAACTTGCCATCGCGCAGTTGCATAATAAAAGGAAGGCTACTTATAACTTATAATATAACATCCAGAAACGAGAGACGAGAGACGATAATAAGGGTGTATATAAATAGAGTTGTTTTGTTGTTATACACTCTTCATTACCATACACGTTCTAATAGTATAGACAAAAAAAGAAAACAACTGAAAAAGTCTTTATCTCTCGTGTTTTAATATTTATTTGTAGTGCTTTCGTTGTTCTACTTTTTTTCTGTATCAAAAAATTTTTTTCTACGTTAAATTCTTCTTAATTGAAAGAATTTAGAAAATTAAAAAGAAACCGCGTAACGTCCCCTCTGTTGTCTTTGTCATTTAGCGCATGCGCGATCGTCACGCGGAGCAACTGCGCTTGCGCCGCTCTCATTCCTAGAAAAAAGTGGCGCATGCGCAGTGATTGTTTTCACTTGTATTTCTTTGCACCAATGCCAGTTGGCAAAAGTCGAAACAAAATTCCCCTAAAGAAATATATCAGTGAATCAATCAGTTAGCTTATTAATATTTGACTATCTAAACCAAAAGTAAACATTAATTATCGAAACTAAAAGTAAACATTACTTATCAAAACTAAAAGTAAACATTAATTATCAAAACTGAAATTAAACATTACTTATCAAAACTAAAAGTAAACAGTAACTATCAAAACTAAAATTAAACATTAATCATCAAAACTAAAAGTAAACATTAATTATCAAAACATAAATTATCAAAACATAAATTAAACATTACTTATCGAAACTAAAAGTAAACAGTAATTATCAAAACTGAATATAAACGTTACTTATCAAAACTAAAAGTAAACAGTAACTATCAAAACTAAAATTAAACATTAATTATCAAAACTAAAAGTAAACAGTAATTATCGAAACTAACAGTAAACATTAATTATCAAAACACAATTAAAACATTAATTTTAAAAACTAAAAATAAACAGTAATTATAAAAATTACTATTAAACATTAATAATCGAATTTAATAATCAGAATAAAAAATTACCATTTTCTTCATCAAGATGACAAAAGTCAGACAAGAGGAAACAAAAAAAACCTTTCCACTTAAACTTTAGAGCCACTCATCAATAATTAAAAGAGTTTATGAAAATTCGCCATAAATTACATTGTAAATTACTTTTATATGAATTTCAATCAGACTTTTTTTTTATTAAACAATGTCTAGTCATGAAAATCAATAGCAAGATAATAAAGTACCTATAGGGGAAAAAAAAGTTATTTGCATTATTCAATTTTTATCCTCTCATATTCTTCCTTTTTTAGCCTTCAACTTTTATTAAATATTTCAAAAAAAAAATTTTTTGCACACACTGATTAATTGTTAATATTAATAATTATGTATATTTATGTATTATCTTTAGTGTGGACAATATTATACTGTAACCAAACTTCAATTTATCGATCATCATTTAAGTCATGTTTGAGGAGGTACATTATAAAATTAATTACGCGAAAGTGCGGATGGGTCTCGTACACTTATAAGATTTATGTATTTAGAAAGCATTATATTGTTGCATAAGTCATAAAAGTCTGTTTATCTTGTAAGAAAGTCAACAGCATTACATTTTAGAGATTAGATCCAAAAGCTTCTTTTACATACACACGAACATAAATGGGGGAAAAAATTATATATATATTAAATTTTTTTTACTATGTGGATGTAATAAAGAGATCATTAATTAAAAGCAATAAACATGAGAGAAAAAAAATGGAACAGAAAACGTTATTTTCCCATGAATTATGGATTTTAATCTTATCGAATAAAAATTGAAAAAAAGTGTATATCGGAAGATTGAGTGTTATTTATTTTGGAAACAAATTTTTTTAAATTAGTAGTACTTGTCTTGAACAAATTATTTTCGTATTTTCGATATTGTGTACTTTTGTTTTAATTTATTCTTTATTTTATTTTAATTATATTGTTTTATTTTCTGTTTTCATAAAATTAAAAATTATTTTCTCTAATCGACTTTAGAGTTTTTCTAATGATATCAAAGATCAAATCATATGCAAAAAGTTAGTTTTCGAAAATTTGTAATTCAATTTTTTTAAAGATACTTGAACGTTTAAGAATTTTTTATTTAAAAAAATTAATTTTTAACAAAAAAAAATAGTAAAATTAACAAAAAATTTTGTGAAATCAGTGAAATGTTGGGGAATTTCATCAAACATACTGAACAAACTTTTTGAATCCAAAATATTGTCACTGTAACTTCTTTAAAAAATTATTTTCTTCATTTCAAATCAATCATTATTTTCTAGAATTTTTAACTAAAATTCTTCTTTACGTCAATTATTTTATTTTTTAATATTTTTTACTAAAATTCTTGTCTAAATCAATTATTTTTAATTATTACGTATATTTAAACAATTTAACTAATTTCAACAAAATTTAAATAAAAATTCAAAGAAATTAGTTCTACAGAATTTTTAATAATTAATTAAAAATTTTCATTTTCACTTTTTTTGAAAATAATTGAATTCCTTATGCATAAAATTTTATTACAATTTTTAAAAATAAATAAGTAAATAATAAATTTTAATATTTAGGAAAATAATTGCCAATCCGAGGTGAATTTAAATATTTATAAAAATAATTGAATCTTTGAGAAGAATTTTAATACAAATTCTTTAAAATAATTGAATTCTTTTGAAAAATTTTACTATATAAAAAAATTAAATTTTTGCAATGAATTTTAGTCAAAATTTTTCAAATCAATTGAATTCCTGCAAAGAATTTTATTAAAATTTCTAAAAATAATACAATTTTTGGGAAAAATTTTTGTATTTATAAAAATATTTGAATTCTTGACAAAACTTTCGTTAAAAATTTTGAAAATAGTTTTAATAATAAATTTTTAAATTAAAATCTTGTGAAATCCGTAAAATTTTAGAGGATTCTATGAAAAATACCGAAAAACTTTTAGGAATCAAATAAAAATTTTGTTAATAAAAAACAACAAATTAATTTTTCTTGCAAAGAATTTTATTATTTGTAAAAATAATTTAATTTATGTATATGGATTTTAGTCCAATTTTTTTTAATAATTGCATTCCTGCAAAATTTTTTATTAAAATTCCTAAAATTGATTTAATTTTTCCCTTGCAAAATTTTATTATTTGTGAAAAAAATTTAATTCTTGCAAACTAATTTTAGTCAAACTTTTGAAAATAATCGAATTCGTGGAAAGAATTTCATTACAAGTCCAAAAAGTAATTTGATTTTTCTAACGAAATTTTTTTTTATTAGTGTAAATAATTAAATAATTTCTATTATTGTTTCATTTTATTTTTTATGTTATTTTTATTACATTGTTTTATTTTCTACTTTCTTAGAATTAAAAATTAAAAATTATTTTTTCTAATCGACTTTACACATTTTCTAATGATATTTTTATCAATACAATACAACAACAATAAAACGAATCCAAGGAAGAAATTTACTTTAAGAATATTTCTGAATATTGAAAATTGAATGTTGAATGTTTTTTTTTACTGAAATTTTCGAATTAAAACATCAATTCAGTATGAAACACTTTTAACTGTGTATTTAAGTTTTTTTTTATTTATTTAAATGAAGTGAAGTGAGAAAAAGGAGCAAAAAGTATAAAAATAATCGACGCTGGAGAAATATAGTCACCGATGAAAAGACAATGGGAGGAAGTCGAAAACCATAAATATGTAAAGACTAGTGGCATCATTAATATTATTCGCTTTGCATCTTGGGCAAAGACTCGAACAAGTATGGGTGCAGGTGCACTTTGAGCTTTAGTCTTTTCTGAATACGCGCATAAAACTCTGATTTTAAAGACGCTCTTCAAAAATAAATGTAAATTTTTTTTTTCAAATTCTAAATATTCACGCTTCATTAGTTTAGTCTCGTCGCAAAAATACTGTAATCGTATTTTATTGTTATCGCCGTAGTTAACTATCATTGTATTATTTTCACGCGCGCAATTATTTTATTACGTAATTTTTTTTTACTGTATTTCTATTTTTCAAAAAAAAAGAAAAGAAAAAAAAATTACTCTTCTTTTCAGTTTAGTTTTATTTAAAAAAAATTTATTATAAATATATTTAATTTTTTTTAAATAGGAACAAACAAATCTAAATAAATTTAATTTTTTTTTAAATAGCAACAAACTGGAAAGAAGAAAATTAAAATATTATTAAGAGAAATTAAATATAAATATATTTAATTTTTTTACAATAGAAAAAAACATAAATATATTTAATTTTTTTTAATAGAAACAAGCAAATATAAATATATATTATTTTAATTTTTTAAAAATAGAAACAAACTGGAAAGAAGAGTAGAAATAAAAAAGTAAAATCGACTTACCGATCATGTGCCTTTTGGTTTTCGTCTCCTTTTCAGTCATTAATCTGAAACAATTAAAGAAAGGAAATAATAAAAATTTCGCAATAGAAAAACAAACAGCATTTGATAAACAGTAAAAATTATAAAAATTAATAGAGGTAATTAACTGTAAAAATTTGAAATGAAAAAAAGAGAAATGAGAATAAGTTCATAATAGTAACGAACTCGAGCGCACGTTGTGATAAAAAGAAAAATAATATTAAAAGCGATAAGAATGACAGGATACTCTTATCGTCCTTCGATCGAAACGAATTTAAAAATTCCCAATCGGCGCTTTTTCCTAAATTTTATCAGCTGCTCCTGCTGTTATTTTATACTTTACTACTTCTCCTTCTTTTATTCAAAAAATAAAAAAAATAAAAAAAATAATTAGAAAACATTTTAAAAAACATAATTAAGAAAAGGACATTCTTTTTATAACACCTGCACTTTAATTATCATTTCAGAAGGAGAAAACACGAAAATCAAATAAATCCAATCAACAAACATTATGGCGGCTGGAACATGTGATTCTTTTTGAAGATTTTTAAAAGAACAAAATAAAGTGAGTTTAAATTAATTTTTTATTAATATTATAATTATTATTTAAAGTAGTTGTAGTTTCGACTTGTGACTTGTAAATATTATTATTATTATTTATTAATTATTAATCTTATTATAAATACCAGAGTGATAGAAATTATTTTACTTAAACCCAATACAAGATGTTAGTAAAGTTTACAACGTTTATAATCAACGATTTAGCGAAGAAAAAAAAATATACTCAAATTTTTGCACAAAAACACTTTTGTGGATTATTTCATCAATAATTTGAAATAGAAAAATTTCTGAACAAACCATTTTATTGCTTTTATAATAAACGTTAATAATAATAATAATAATAAATAATAATAAATAATAATAATAATAAACGTTGTGAACTTCACTAACATAATAAAAGTTGAAACACTAAATTGAAATATCATATACCTGTTGGTATAAAAAAAATAATTATAACAATAAGGAAAAAAAATGAGATTAGAAGATAACTTTTGAGAAAATTTATAATGACCTCTCCTCATGATTTGATGATTCACTAGTAGCTTCTGCTACAGGAAGTATATAGCACGATTAAGACATGTAAGTTGGTCATGAATTCTAGCCTGATACATATCTTGATGCACTATCGTTGACGATAATCTTTCTAAAAAAAAAAAAAACAGGAGAAAAAAAGAACAGAAACTGCAACTTTTCTCTCGCGAAATATACGTGAACCGTTTCAATCTCAATCGATTACATCTTATCAAACATGATGAGGGAAGATTTGAAAAAGAATCCTGTAATATAGTTTTTCCGATATGTTGAGTATAGATTTTACTCTCGCAAAAAGAATGAATTGTAATACATAATTTGCTGAATTATCTAGTAAATAGAGATTTAGATTTTTCAATTTGAAATTTAGATTTTTATGTATATGATAAAAGCCGAATTGTAAATTATGAATAATATTCTTTTAATGGATGGGCAGAAGACAATTTTTATTAAAGGAAAATTCCTCTTCTTTTCCCTTTGCATCGTACAAGATGTTGTTAAATTTTTCGAATTACTATTATTATTATTATTATTATTATTATTAATATTTTTATTATTATTTACTAACTATTAATTATTAATCAAATTATCAATAACAAAGTGATAGAAACACTTTTGATATTGTTTTTCTATTTTTGGATTTCATTTTCGTGTGAAAAAATTTTAAACATATTTTGTTTTACATTAAAATATTTTTTATATTAAAAAAATCCTCAAGAGAGTTACAATTATTAGAGAAATAAATTTTTAAATTTAAATAATTAAAGTTTTGAAAAACGTGAAAAAGTTATTAAAATAGTTTTTTTAGAGATGAAGTTTAGTTATAAACACTTTACCGTCAAAATTTCAATTATTTTTAAAAAATATTAAAACTCTTCTTCTCAAAATTTCAAATATTTTTTATAGGCAAAAAAAATCTTCGCAGGAAGACAATTATTTTCAAAAATTTTAACAAAAATCTTGTGTAGAATTCAAAAATCCTTTTAAATAACAAAATTCTTCCCAGAAATTTTATCATTTTTGGGGAATATTAATAAACTTCTTTGCGGGAATTCAATTATTTAAAAAAATTTGACTACAATCCATTGCAAAAATTAAATTAGCTTAACAATAATAATAAAATTTTTTACAAGAAAAATAACATTATTTTTCGGGAATTTTAATAAAATTCTTACCAGGAATTTAATTAACTTCAAAAGTTTGACGAAAATTCATTATAAGAATTTAATTATTTTCACAAATAATAAAATTCTTCCCAGATTATTATTTTTATAAATAAAAACATTCATCACAAGAAATCAACATTTTCAAAAATTATGAAATTCTTTGCAGAAATTCAATTAATTTATGAAAATTTAGTAAAATTTTTCCAGAATTCAATTATTTTTATAAATAACAATATTTATCTCAAGAATTCAATTATTATCAAAAGTAATAAATTTCCTCGGAGATATTTAATTTTTTTTAGGAATTGCTCTAAAATTCTTTCCAGAATTAAATTATTTTTATAAATAACAATATTTTTCACACAAATTTAATTATTTTCAAAAGTAATAAATTTCTTTACAGGAATTCAATTATCTTGAAAAGTTTAAAAAAAATTATCGTATAAGTTACAATTTTTTTTATAAATAATAAAAATCTTTTTAAAACTTCAAATATTTTTATAGATAAAGAAATTCTTCGTAGAAATCCAATTATTTTAAATAAATTTTGATAAATAATAAAATTCTTTGCATCAATTCTATAAAATTCTCTAAAAGACTTCAATTATTTATACAAAATTCTTGATAACATTTTACACAAAAATTGAATTACCTTTATGAATAATAATTTTTATTACAAGTATTCAATTAGTTTCGTTAATCGTTAAATTCTCTTTTGAAATTCAATTATTTTGATTTTTGAAGAAGTTTACTAAAATTCTAGAAAAAATTCCAATTATTTTCATAAATATTAAAACTCATCAGTAGAATTTAAATGATTTTTAATACAATTATTTTTATCGAATTTCTCAAAAATATACCTAAAGAGGATTCTTAAAAATGTTATTAAAATTTGTCCAAAAAAGTCAATTATTTAAAAATTTGTTGATAAAATTCTTTTTCTTTTATAACAATATTCTTGGAAGTTGTTGAATTCATAGAAAAAAACTGAACATTTAACACAGACTCATTATGAGTTGCAACAAAAATGAGTCAAATTTTTTTTTTCTGTGTTTCAAAAAGGGTTAGATTTAAATTTTTAGAAAATTTTAATACCTAGGGAAAAATAATACTGATTAGATATTTATTCAACATCCGCTATTCTTAATTTTTTAAACCTCAAACATTTTTATAGAGGAAAAATTTGGGTATTATTTTGTGATTCAAAAGTGCGTTAAATTTTTACGAAATTTTGGAATATATTTTTTAATATTTAAGTAGATGAAGTTTTTCTAAGGATATCAAATTGAGATAAAAGATGCACCAAAAGTTGCTTCGCAACTATTTTGATTTCTTATTAATCTTTTGAGACAAAAAAAATAAATCAAAATAGTTGCGAAGCAACGTTTTGATACTACTTTTGTCTCAATTTGATCTCCTAAGAAAAAATGAAGATCCAAGTAAAGTTTGTTGAAAAATTTAAAGAAAAATATATGCGACAAAAAAAGGTAAGGTTGGGGAAGGTTAACAAGTAATGTTTATGAAAATAACCGATTTTTTTTTATTTTTTCTTTTTTTTTTCTTTGCCTTAATATTTTTTCCCTCGTGTATAGATAAATATTCAGTATGATGTGATTGCGTGTGGAAATTTTTATTATTGTTAGTCCCAGCATTATCGGATGTTGCATGAGTGTAGCCTGCTAAATAGGGTTTAGCAAAAACGAAACAAGTGTACACCGAGTGGAACTCTGTCGACACTATATCTATGGGAATCTTTCCAGTAAAAATTTGATGGCATCCCTTTCGTTCAACCCTTTTACATTATATATAATCTCCGTTTATCGTTGCCTCGTATTTTATGTACCACCCGTTATCTGCCGGCTTATTATGCATGTTATCGTCTTTGCCTCGACGAGGGAAAAGTCATAAATTTCAAAGTCTTCGCACGAGGAGGAGACTGCCTCGAATGCTTGCTCTAAACCAAATCAATCCTCGAGATTATTTACAATTGTCACGGTCCATTGACTCCACTAGGGTGTCTAGTGTAGGAGAGACATTTTTTTCCAAAGACTCTTCTTTTTTTATTATTTTCGATCTGCTTTTTATTGCTCAGTTACCACGAAGAGTGAGAGGGGAAAAAAAACTTACGAGCTACTTGGGAATTTTTCTGTTTTTTCTGATTTTAATATCGTTGGGAAATATGGTAAAAAGAGAGTTGATGAAAATATTGTTCAAGAAGCATCTGCTTTGGTTAAGAAGCTTTTATTTTTGTTTCTTGTTCCCAAAGCTTCGAATATTCCAATGAATGACAATTTTTACGAAACTAAGACAAATTTTTTTTTAATTTCGGAAATTAAATAATTTTTTTGTCAAACCAACAGCAAAGTTTAGAAAAATGTTTGATTTAGAAAAAATACCATTTAGTAGAACTTAAGTGAGTTCGAACTCTTCATTAATATAACAATTAGTGAAAACAATTTCGCATTCATAAAGATTTGTGCAAATAAAAATTCGCACAAATGTGAATTTTTATTTGCAACGATTAATCATTTTATAGATCTCGTAAAATTACAAAAAATAACGATTGATTCCAGAAAATCAATTATTTTTAAAGCTAATAAAATTCTTTGCAGATATTCTATAAAATTTTTTAAAAGAAAATTTAAATATTCCTATAACTAACAATATATCCATTAGAAGATTTTAATTCTTTTTAAAAATAATAAATTTTTTTACAAGAATTCAATTATTTTTAGTAATTTCAGTAAAATTTTTCCAGAATTCAATTATTTTTATAAACAACAATATTCATCACAAGAATTCAATTATTTTTATAAATAACAATATTCATCACAAGAATTCAATTATTTTCAAAATTTATCGTCAAAATTTCCATTATTCTTATAAATACTAAAATTCTTCTAAAAAATTTCACATATTTTTATAGAAAAAAAATTCTTTCCAGAAACTCAATTATATTCCAAAATTTAAACAAAAATCTTGTCCAGAATTCAAAAATACATATATTTAACAAAATTCTGCCCAGAAATTTGATCATTTTTTAAGAATTTTAATAAAATTCTTTCCGGATATTCAATTATTTTAAAAAATTTAACTAGAATGAATTGCAAAAAAAATTAATTTGATTTTAGGAATTTTAATAAAATTCTTTCCAAAAAATCAATTATTTTTAAAAGTTTGAGTAAAATTCATTGTAACAATTAAATTCCTTTCAAAAGTAATAATATATTCTTCGCAAAAGCTCAATTATTTCCAAAAATTTTAACAATAATCATATCGAAAATTCAAATATTCTTGTAAATAACAAAATTCCCTTCAGAAATCTCATCATTATTAGGAATTAAAAAAAATTATTTACATGAATTCTTTTATATAACAAAATATGACTTAAATTCATTTTTTAAAAATTAATCTATTTTCCTAAAAAAATAAAAGTATTCACAAGAAAAATTAATTTATTTTAAGGAATTTTAAGAAAGTTTTTTGCACAAATTCAATTATTAAAAAAAAATTTGACTTAAATTCATTGGAAGAATTAAATTATGTTCACAAGTAATAAAATTCTTTCTAAAAATTCAATTACTTTTAGGTAGTTTAGTAAAATTTTTCCACAACTATTTTTAAAAATTATAAAATTCTTTTGCAAAAAACAATTATTTTTAGGAATTCTAGGAAAATTCTTTCCAGGATTCAATTATTTTTATAAATAATAATAATCATTTCAGGAATTCAATTATTTTCAAAAGTTTCACTAAAATTCATTAGAAATAATTGAATTCTTTTCAAAAAAATAAAATTTTTGTACTAAAAATCAATTATTTTCAAAAATTTTAACGAAAATCTTGCCAAGAATTCAAATATTCTTATAAATAACAAAATTATTAGGAATTTTTAATAATATTCATTACAGTAATTCAATTATTTTTAAAAGTTTAACAAAAATTCATTCAAACAATGAAATCCAAAATTCAATTATTTTTAGGTATTTTAGTAAAAATTGTTCCACAATTATTATTTTTAAGAATAATAAAATTGTTGCCAAGAATTCAATTATTTTTGCGAATTTTAGTAATATTCATTCCAGAATTCCATTATTTTTATAAATCAAAATATTTATCACAAGAATTTAATTATTTTCAAAAGTAATAAAATTCTTTGCGAGAATTCAATTGTTTTCAGTAATTTTAGTAAAATTCTTTACATAATTAAATTACTTTTATAAATATCAACAATTATTTTCAAAGATAATAAATGGCTTTGAAGAAATTCCAATTATGTTATAAAATTTTAAAAAATGATCTTCAAAATTTGAAATATTTGAATAAACAATAAAACTCTTCTTAGAGTTTCAAATATTATTATAGATAAAAAAAGAAAATTCAATTTGCTTTCAAAACCTTAGTACCTAAACAATAAAATTCTTCGCAGAAATTCTATTAAATTTTTCAAAAAAAAAATTCAATTTTTTTTACAAATAACAAAATTTGCACAAGATTGAAATTCTTTTTTAAAAATAATAAAATTTTTGTAAAAATTCAATTGCTTTTTAAAAATCTAAACAAAAATGTTGTCAATAATTGAAATATTCTTCCAAATGAAAAAATGACGAAAACATCAATAGTCATCGAAAAAATCATTTTTTTTCAGTTTTCGAAAGTTGGTAGCTTTGAGAATCACTTATGAATATCAAAGAACACCGTCAAAAGTTTAAAGAGAGAGAGAGAGAGAGATAAAGATATTTACACATGATAACATAAGGAATACTTTATATTCTCTGTCAAGTATAATATTTTGTCATAAATCGGAGCTGATTCGTTAATAAAAAGAAATCGACAGTCCCCGATTGGTCGGCTCCCGCGCCCACATGTCCACGTGACAGACACTTGCTCTTATCATAATTATTTACTCTTCATCAAATGCTAATTTATCTTTTAGATAAATATAGTTTTATAATAATCTATGCACATATGTCATTTAACAGTTGATGAGGAAAAAGAATGAAACACGAAATCAATTCTAAAAAATAGTTTTAAAGAAAAGCAATTTTTTTTATGAGGCTGAAGTCCACAAGGTTTTTAAAAACGCAAATAAAAAAATAATATGGGATCGTACTTTTCTTTTTGATTGTAAATAATGTTTTTTTTATAATTGAAACCTTAGTAACGACAGGTTTCTTAAAAATTAAGGTACATGAAAATAAGAGATGAATTTTATTTGAAAAAAAACTCTTTTCTAATTTTTCATTTTTAAAAACGTTGCTGATTTCAACTTCGTATTTTTTTTAATCATTTTGGTTTCAAAATGTTGAGTTACAGAGTTTTATTTCCAAATACTCAAAAAAAAACACTGATTAATAAAATTGAAATGTAGAATAATCTAGACGTGGGATTTTTTTCAAATCGGATAGATTCTAATTGCGTTTCTCAGTCAGTTAATCTTTTTTTCTAATTTGATAGTTTGACTGCCACACTGGCAGTTAATTTAATCAGCCATAAACACTGCCTTCATGCTTTAACATGCTGAAATATAATCACGGAAGCATTAGGTTTTCACATTAAAATGTTTTCTTTATCCCACCCGTAAGTTTCGAGCGTTAAATTCAAAAGAAAATCTTTCATTCTCGACATGACGGTGTATCTAAAATGTACTAAATTCTGATACTTCTTCTTCTTTTTCAAAGCAATACATTTTAATGTTTATGTGAAGTGATAAAATTAAAATTTATATATCTATTTTCCCCACTATCTTTTGAGCGAAGCTTTTGAGTCACATTTTGTCTACAGCAAAGATTTATTTAACGATTTTGTTTATATATAAAATTTAGAGTGCGAAATTTGCTCCCCCGTTTTGAAATCAAATTAACTATAGGGGTCAGAATTCGTGAAATTTTCCCAGAAAACAGAACGTATTTTTTTTTTTTTAATCAAAATGATGAAAAAACATTTCTATTTGGTCTTAGGAATGTGTCCACCAAGGAACAGAAAAAAAATTATTTTTTATAAAAGTTATTGCAAAATTAATTTTTTTGCAACTTTTTAAACAAAATGTTATTTCTCCTAAATAAATAAACCGATTTAGGTTGAAACAAGCGGGAATATAATAAGGGAATGAAAAATACTTTCGTTCAGAATTAGAAAATTTTTCAAAAGTTTATATTTTAATAATTATTTAATAAATTTTTTATAAACAATTAATTTTTTTAAAATATTCAGCGCCTTCTAAAAATTTAAAAAAAAATATCTACATACACTTAAAACTATAAGAAATCAAAATCCGTTGAGAAAATTTATGAGCGACAATTATTTTAAAAGTTATAATGGAAATTATATCGAACGTAGATGCGATTTTGATGATTTTCAGAATTGAAACATTATTTTTAACTACGAAATAAACAAAACACTGTCGAATTAACATTTTTATTCAGTTATTTAACCATAAAATTTATTAAAACATAAGTTCAGTGTTGATGCACTACACCGTGCCAATATAATTTTCATTTTAACTTTTAAAATAATTGTCGCTCATAATTCTTTTTCCAGGAATTTAATTATTTTCAAAAAGTTAACTAAAATTAATTATAAGAATTAAATTATTTTCAAGCAAATAATAGAATTCCTACAAAAAAAATCAATTATTTTGTAGGTATTTTCGTAAGAAAATTTTCCACAATTATTTTTGAAAATAATAGAATTTCTTACAAGAGTTCAATTATTTTTATAAATAACAATATTCGTTACAAGAATTCAATTATTTTTAGTAATTTTAGTAAAATTCTTTCCAAAATTTAATGATTTTTATAAATAAAAATATTCATCAAGAGAATTCAATAATTATTTCCAAAAATTGTAACGAAAATCTTTTGTCAAGAATGCAAATATTCTTGTAGATAATGAAATTCTTTGTAGGAAATCAATCATTTAAAAAAATTTGACTAAAAATTATTGCAAAAAATAAATTATCTTCACAATTAATAACGTTTTTCACAAAGAAAAATTAAATTGTTTTCAAACACTTTAGTAACATTCAGTTATAAAATCCAACTAATTTGAAAAGTTTGACTAAAATTCATTATAAGAATTAAATTATTTTCACAAGTAATAGAATTTCTACCAACAATTCAATTATTTTTAGGTATTTTAGTAAAATTTTTTCCACAATTATTTTCAAAAATAATATTCGCCACAAGAATTTAATTATTTTTAGTAATTTTAGTAAAATTCTTCCAAAAATTTAAAGATTTTTATAAATAAAAATATTCATCACAAGAATTCAATTATATTGAAAAGCAATAAAATTTATTTGCAGAAATTTAATTATTTTCAAAAATTGTAACGAAAATCTTGTCATTTTCATTCAGTTATATAACCATATAAATTATTAAAAACTAAGTTCAGTGTTGATGCACTACACCGCGCCAATATAATTTCCATTACAACTTTTAAAATAATTGTCGCTCATAAATTTTCTCAACGTTTCATTCATTTAGGAGAAATAACATTTTATTTAAAAAGTTGCAAAAAAATTAATTTTGCAATAACTTTTATAAAAAATAATATTTTTTTCTGTTCTTTGTTGAACACATTTCTAAGACCAAATAGAAATATTTGTTCATCATTTTGATTTAAAAAAAATACTTTTTGTTTTCTGTGAAAATTTCACGAATTCTGATCCCTATAAAAGTTAAACATAGAGACAGATTGAAATCGGTGGAGAACAAACTAAAACCAACTTAATCGAATTAAATGTAGTTCGATGTGGAGACTTTAATTTTAATTAATTGAAGTACAAAGTGACCAGTGAGGATGGATTTTTAGGTTAATTAATCTCCTCTAAGCCGAACCCACACAGACACGTGGGTGTCTATATAAGCTTGTTTTATTTCTATACAGTTGAAATTATATGGAACTCGCCGAGAGTCATGGTCACGTGAATATTTTTCTTTATTCAATTTTTTATTTACAACTTTTGAACGTTTTCCAAAAAATAAACCACTTTTTAGTTTCATTAGGTTTTAAATTGTCGAAAAATAAATAGGTAATGTTTTGAACGTTCAAATGAACGAAATTTTTGTTCATCTCAAGTATTTTCGAAAATTACCATCTAAAAAATAAAAATAGTTGAAATTAAATAATATTTAGTTTAGAATTAATTTATTTTAATCTAAAAAATAAACTTTTTGCAAACAAATACAAATTAGAAGAAGTACAAAAATATTGTCGAAATTTGAGAAATATAAAAATATATTTAGAAGAGAATTCAATTTTTATGGCAGACTTGATTTATTTTTTAATCATTGAAGAATTAAATTTATATTGAGGAAATTGTTGTGAGATATTAATCGAAGAACAATTGACAATAAATGCCTTTTGTCCTTAGACGATGGTTTTTTTTTAAATTTTTTATTTCTTTAATTATGAATTCACATTCCGCAGGTCCTCAAACATCAATGAGACCCTGTCTTTTTCTGTACACCGATATTTTATCAACTCTTTCAATTTCACGACGTGATTTCCTGTTCGCTCTCATTCTGCCACTCTTGTCGTTTTGCTAAGTATATAATCTAACTGCTAATCGATTCGCGTCATCGGTTAATAAATCTCTCTTGGAACTCCATTTTTCCAAAGACTTGTCTGAATGGTAATCTAGAACGTAGCTTTCCATGCGACCTTTGTAAATATAGCGTTTTGCAATTTAATTAAAAGAATTCCCAGCTAATTGTAATTTAAAAAAAAATGGATAATTTTCCTCGTCAATTATTTTTTATAATTTATTGATTTTAGTTCTGAATGAGAAAGTATACAATCGAATACAGGATGTTTTTTTTAATTTTTCCGATTATCCTCGACTTTTCAGTTTGCATCAAATGATGCTGTCACACTTTTTGAATTTTCTGTTTTCGAAATTGTTTTTTTTTTATCAATAAACTTTAGATTCATGATCCCAAAGTTTTAAACGTTCAAATGAAGGAAATAATTTTCTTTGAAGATATTTTAATAAATTACTAATGATAAAAAAATTTAAAAACTAAAATTTTACATTTACAAACTCAATAATTGATTTTTTTGTCAGTGACACAAAATAATTGCAATAAAAATTTATTTTTTTAGAAGAAATAAATAAATTTCGTTCATTTGAACGTTCAGAACTCTAGGATCTTTTAGATTCTGTTATCTATTTACATATATCTTTTATAAAAAAAAATCGTCCAGAAAGTTGCAATAATTAAGCAAATGAATTTTGAAATTCAAATAATTGAATTCTTGAAAAAAATGACGAAATTATTAAAACAGTTTATTTACAGATGAAGTTTAGTTATAAACGCCTAAAAAAAATTAAATTTTAGAAAAATCACAGATGATTCCATAAATTTAATTATTTTAAAAATTTTTTAAGAAAATCTTGTCAAGAATTTAAATATCCTTATAAATAACAAAATTCGTCCCAGAATTATCATCATTTTTAGGACTTTTCATAAAATTCTTTGCGGGAATTCAAATATTTTCCAAAAATTTAATAAAAATCTTGTCGATAATTCAAATAACTTGATAAATAACAAAATTCTTCCTGAAAATGTTTGCAGGAATTCAGATATTTAAAAAAATTTGACTAAAATTCATTGCCATAATTAAATTATTATTTTCACAAATAAATAAAATTTTTCGAAAGAAAAATATAATTTCTTTCAGGAATATTGTAAAATTCTTATCAAGAATTTAATTATTTTCAAAAGTTTGACTAAAATTCATTGTACGAATTTAATTATTATCACAAATAATAAAAGTGTTTCAACAAATTCAATTATTTTTATTTTTATTCTTTTCAAAAATCAATTTTTTTTAATAAATAAATTACAATATTTGTCCCAAAAATTCAATTATTTTCACAAATAATAACATCAATTTATATCAAGAAAAATTAAATTATTTTTAAAAAGTTTAGTAAAATTCAGTTACAGAAACCAATTATTTTCAAAAGTTTGACTAAAATTCAGTTAAAAAGCCCAATTATTTTTAAAAGTTTGACTAAAATTTATTGGAAGAATTAAATTATGTTCACAAGTAATAAAATTCTTTCCAAAAATATAATTACTTTTAGGTAGTTTAGTAAAGTTTTTTTTATTATTTTCAAAAATATTAAAATTCTTTTTCAAGAATTCATTATTTTTAAAGAATTATTATTATTATTATTTATTATTGTAGGAATTTTTAAACACACCATTTTTACGCCAAAAGTTTAAAAAATGTAAAAAGCAAGTGGAAGAAGTAATAAAAAAAGGATTTTTAAATTTTAACTCCTATTATTGTGCAATTAACTTTTTAATTGTTAATAAATATAGATAATCTCCAAAGAATATGGAATAATCCAAAGAATCATATTTAAAATTTTTAATATTCTAAAAACAATTCCTTATGTACAAAATGATTGTATCTCATCATCAAAGGTTACTGAGTTGTTACAATAAATTTTCCTGCCATCAACCTTACATATTAGTGCAATTCACCGTATATTAGTTCTGGAATTTATGTTCGGAAAGGTTAATCCTCTTCCAATGTATCATGCTTAAATTTCTCAATATGCCACTTTTAAGAATTACCACCGCAATTCTTTTTTATTCCTCACTTTTTTTTCTTTTCTTTAAAATAAAAATTTTTAATAAAATGTTCACTAATTTAAATTAGTGACTGACTTTTTGCTTTTGAATTAGTAAAATTTATTAAATAAATACTAATTTCCGTACTAATTTATTATTTATTTAAATTTACTAATTGTAAGTCAGTCCCTAATTCAAATTAGTAAACATTCTTATTTATTCAATTTTAGAGAGTATATAGTAATAAAAAATAAAGTAATATTAAAAGTAATATGATATGGTAATAATAGGAATGGTATTGTAACAATACTAATAGTATTGTAATAATTTTAATAGAATGCGAATTCTCTAAATTTCAAAGACAACATTCAATGTATGCAATTAGCAAAATCAACACAACGATTATAGGTAAAAAATAAATATTCTGCGCTATTATCTTACATCAATATCGGGACACAGTGAATATCTGCATAAGGTAGATAAACTTAATGATTAATTAGTCTCATTAAGTGCCTAATTACTATTTGATACGGATCTCGCTTGCACTTGAGTAATCTGAGCATTAGACGGAAATACAACAGACTTATTAATATATAATTAATTGTTTACTATCTTTATAAATTATTTTTTATGTCAAATCTCAAATCACAAACCTATTAAATTCTACATTCGAATTGAAGCAGTCTGTGCGAAGAAATACGGTCTAATGCAAATGGTAATTTTTCTAATCATAAAAACTCTTCCACTTTATTCAATTATTATGTATCAAAAGAATTAATAATTTTAAGCAATGTTTATAAAATTCTTATGCAGAATTTAATTATTTTCAAAAATAATAAAATTTTCCAAAGAAATTCAATTGTTTTTAAACATTTCAGTAAATTTTTTCACAATTATTCAATTATTTTCATAAATAATAGATTTCCTGGTTTTCAATATTATTTTCAATACAATTGTAATATAAATTTTAGCTGCTATTACATTATTTTTAAATGTAATAAATTTCATTCCAGAAATTCAATTATTATTTTTAGGTATTTTGGTAAAATTTTCTCCACAATTATTTTCAAAAATAATAAATTTCTTTGCAAGCATTCAATTATTTTTAGTAGTTTCAGTAAAATTCTTCCCAAAATTCAATGATTTTTATAAATAACAATATTCATCACAAGAATTCAATTATTTTCAAAAGTAATAACTTCTTTTTCGAAATTCAATTATTTTCAACAATTTTAACGAAAATCTTATCAAGAATTTAAATATTTTTTCAAGTAAAAAAATTCTTTTCTGGAATTCAATTCAATTTTAGGCAAATTCGTCGTAAAATTCAATGATTTTTATAAATAAAAATATTCATCACAAGAATTCAATTATTTTCAAAAGTAATAACTTTTTTTGTAGAAATTCAATTATTTTCAAAATTTTTAAAAAAATTTTGTCAAGAATTCAAATATTCTTATAAATAACAAAATTCTTTTCAGAAATTTAGTCATTTTTAGGAATTTTAATAAAATTCTTTCTAGAAATTCAATTATTTTTAGACAGTTTAGTAAAATTTTTTCCACAATTATTTTCAGAAATATTAAAATTCTTTACAAGAATTCAATTATATTAGAATTTTTCACAGAAATTCAATTATTTTCAAATATTTTAATAGAATTGTTCGAAAGAAATCTATTATTTTAAATACAATTTTAGTTAAATTTTTTTGAAATAATTCAATTCTTATTTTAAAAATCCAATTTTTTTGTAAATAGTAATATTCATCACAAGAATTTAATAATTTTTAAAAGCAATAATTTCTTCTTAAAAATTAAATTATTTTAGAAAATTCCAATAATATCGTTCGCAAGAATTCAATAATTGTTTAAAAAATTTTAACAGAATTCTTTGTGAAATTTCATTATTTTTCAAAACTTTTCGCAATTCAATGATTTTTAATATTTTTCAAATAGAAATTCAAATAGAATTTGAAATAGAATTCAATTATTTAAAAAATTTTCGTAAGAATTCAATTCTTTTTATATAAGTAAGAAAAATTTCTCAGAATTTCAATTATTTAAATTAGAATTTGCATAAATTTTGTTGAAGAAAATGCGAAGTCTGTAAGAAGCAAAGTGCATTAATTTTTAATTTTCAAATTTCACTGTTTAGTTGAATCAAAAATCGGTTGTTTCGAATAAATTCTTTAAAACATTCTGAAAGCTTTTCAAACTTTTCGAATTAACAAAAATTCTCATAATATGTTAAGAAGCAAAATGCATTCAATTTTAACTATCATTGTTTACTTGAACTGAAAATCGGTTTTCAAATGTTTAGTTGAATCAAAAATCGGTTCTTTCGAAGAAATTCTTAAAAACCTTTTGAAACTTTTTCAAACATTTTCAAACCTTTTGAATTAACAAACATTTTAATATGTTAAGAAGCAAAATGCATTCAATTTTAATGTTCAATGTTTAGTTGAACTAAAAATCGGTTTTTCAATGTTTCGTTGAATCAAACATCCGTTCTTTTGAATAAATTCTTAAAAATCTTTTGAAACCTTTTGAAACTTTTTCAAACTTTTCGAATTAATAAAAATTGTCATAATATGTTAAGAAGCAAAATGCATTCAATTTTAATTTTCAATGTTTAGTTGAACTAAAAATCGGTTTTTCAATGTTTACAGTTGAACCGAAAATCGGTTCTTTCGAATAAATATATTATTCTCCTCTGAGGATTTTAAAAGCGCTGTAATGGTTGCGGCAATGCACATGTTCTCGAAGAATTTAAGAAAGGTATTTCTGTAAGGCGTTATTTAAAAGTTTATAAGCATCGTGGAGGAGGAAGTGTGTAATCCATACACGAGCTTTAGTGTAAAACTTTACACGTCGAAATTTAAAATTTCCCCCATAATACCTGTACTTATATACAAAATAATTCGCCATACAGCAACACTGTACGTGTATGTGGGTGCTATAACATGTTACGAGACACATGTACACACATGGTCTCAGGAAACGTCGAGTTCATTCGACTTACTGCTTCTAAAACCTCTCTGGGTTTCTGATTGAACCCCGGGATACTGTAAACGGGTGTGTCCCTTGCAATTATACGGAACATATATATATATATACATTCACAGAATTAGCCACGTATACTCATGAATCTGTATATTATAGGTATTTTACTTATGGGTGTACCATATGGGGTACACTTTTACACATTCAGTATATTCTACACATATTCAGCTGTATTTTGCACATATATTCAGATGGGTAGAATAAAGATACACATACAGAAGAAAATAAATACATTTATACAAGAAAATACACATATATAAAAAAATACACATATACAAAAAAATATACACATATACAAACAAATAAATACACATATACAAGAAAATAAATACACATATACAAAAAAATAAATACACAAACAGGAAAATAAATATACATGCAGAGAAAAATAAATAAACACACACAGGGTAAAATAAAAACACATAAAATGTGAATCTACTATCCTATGGGAGTGACCAATCCCTATAGAGCTTAGTTCAGCATCCTTGTCTCTTTTTTAAAAGTTGCAGCAATTTAGAAACGTCCGGGAATCCCGTTTATACTCTTTTCTCTTTTTAACATCATCCTTAAAAGTTTAAATGCATCGTCTTCCTTTTTCTTTGCAACATAACAGCTTCGTTAGAAACTCTAAGCTGATCATACAACATATTACCGAACATCTGTTGAAGTGCTTCTCTCTCTCTCTTTTTCTCTCTTACACATAAGTCTGCATGATTCAACAGGAAGATAAGAATCAATTAGAGATTGTAAAAGAGAATACCGTGCTAAAAGTAATTTGATAATTCCAATAGAATAATTTGCTTTTCAGAAATAAAATATACGCAGATAGATAATAATTTTCAATTTTACAACTTTAAATATCGAATAAAATTCATTTTCATACGTGTTATTTTAATTGCTATGTATAATGATAGGAAAAATAATTTATCTGTTTCAAATGGAAAATTGAGGGAAGAATGTGAACTTTATTATTTTTTTCTAGTCATTTATAATAGTCTTGATAATGTATAAACATTTTTTGGTCTTGTCGTATTTCTGTTAATCATGATTTCAGCGAAATTGACTTGAAAGTTTTTTCTTTAAAAAGGGGAATAAGATTCATGAGGAGAAATTATAAACATCGGTAATTACCTGTTTATTACTTCTTTTAAGCATTCTTTCAATTCAATTCATGTTTTTAGACATTAGAATTTGGTAATTTTTGGAATTAAAAATTTTTCAAACATGAATCATTTTCTTTGAGAAAAAAAATTAACAATTTATTTAATGTAAATATTTGAATAATATATACCAATTTTAAAATTTAAGAAAAACATTGTTACATTATATTTATAAATAATCAAATTCATGTCAGAAATTCGGTAATTTTAAAAAATCTCTTTAAATTCTTCTCTAAAATTAAATTATTTTCGAAGATAAAAAATATTCTTCTCTAAAATTCAATTATTTTTATAAATAATAAAATTCTGTGCTGATATTCTTGGTAAACTTTTAATTATCTTTATAAATAATATAATTCTTCCCAGAAATTAAATTAGTTTCAACATAAATTATTATTATTATTATTAATTAAATTAAATTATTTATTAAAATTTAAGTTTCAAATAATTTAATTAAAATTGTTAAAATGTTTATAATAATTGATTGGATTACAACTTTTGTTTTTAAAAATTGTATTTGAAAATTTAAGCAATTAAATTACTGTAAAAATTTTATTATTTTTGAAAATAATCGAATTCTTGCGATAAGTATTGTTATTTATAAAAATAATTGAATTCTGTAAAGAATTTTACTGAAATTACTGAAAACAATTGAATTCTCGCAAAGAATTTTATTATTTTTGAAAATAATTGAATTCTTGTGATAAATATTTTGATTTATAAAAATAATGGAATTCCGGAAAGAATATTACTAAAATTCGTAAAAATAATTGAATTCTTGCAAACAATTTTATTATTATTAAAAATAATAATTGTGGAACAAATTTTACTAAAATACCTAAAAATAATTGAATTTCTGATTTAATTCTTTCAATAAATTTTTGTCAAACTTTTGAAAATAATTGAATTCCTAGAATGAATATTATTAAAAATTCCTAAAAATAATTTAATTTTTCTTGAGTAAAATATTATTTGTGAAAATAATTTAATTTTTGAAATGAATATTAATCAAATGTTTTTTTAATAGTTAAATTCTTGAAAAGAATTTTATTCAAATTTCTAAAAATAAATTAATTTTTCTTGCGAATACTTTTATTTTTTGTAAAAATAGTTTAATGTTTGCAAATAAATTTGAGTGAAATTTTTTTAAATAGTTGAATTCCTGCAAAGAATTTTATTAAAATTCCTAAAAGTGGCTATATTTCTGAAAATAATTTTGTTATTTATAAGAATATTAAATTACAGCATTGCTTAAAAAATAATTAAATTCTTTCGGAAATTACAGTTTCGAATAATTTAATTAAAATTGTTAAAATGTTTATAATAATTGATTGGATTCCGACTTTTGTTTTTTGAAAATTCTATTTAAAAATTTAAATAATTGAATTTCTGCAAAGAATCTTATTATTTTTGAAAATAATCGAATTCTTGCGATAAGTATTGTTATTTATCAAATTAATTGAATTCTGTAAAGAATTTTACTGAAATTACTAAAAATAATTGAATTTTCTCAAACAATTTTACTATTTTTGAAAATAATTGAATTCTTGCAAACAATTTTATTATTCTACAAAATATTAATTGTCTGGAACAAATTTTACTAAAATACATAAAAATAAGTGAATTACGGATTTAATTCTTTCAATGAATTTTAAAATTTGATTTAAATCATTAAATTTTTTTTGAGAAACTCTATTAAAATAGTAAATTTTGAAAATAATTGGATTTCAATAAAAAAATTTAATTATTTGTAAAAAGAATGAAATTCTTGCGATAAGTCCGATTTTTTAAAAATAATTAAATCGTTTCTAAATACAAGATTTCATTTCTCGTTAACAAACAAAAACAAGAGAAATTCTTTTAATTCATTGAAATCACGATCGTAGAGTGTATAAAGTGAATGAATTTCGCATCGATACAGTTTTCCGATTTTGACCTGCAGTTTATTTCTGAATTATATGAATATTGAAGGGTTGGCATCCGCATTGAACACCCTCATCTCTCGCTGGCTGAGAATCAAAGATTTATTGCAACTCGTTATATACAGACTGCGAGATAACTTGACTCTGATACCCGGATCGTAAATTATCAAAAGTATACTTAAGACAGTTAAATATCTAACCGGTGTCTCTGAAGTTTAGTTTTCACCAACATACATACTCTCAACTTAACATTAAAGATGTGTGTTTCGAAACTGCTTTCTGATACTGTTCGCAATTTAATTTCAATTATCTATAAACTTTTTAATTATAAACAGGATACAGATTGCAAAAGAGTCACTGTTCTCAGAAGTAAATGTTTTCTAGATATTTTTTTTCTTATTTTTAATGTGTGTTTTTATTGATGCACAAAACTGTATGTATTTGCAATAATAAACTGGCGTATTTACAAGTATTTTTAATAGGGATTTATATGTATCTTTAACTTTTAATATGTGTCTTTAATTTTTAATATGTATCTTTAATTTTTAATATGTGCTTTTAATTTTTAATATGTATTTTTATTTTTTAATATCTATCTTTAATTTTTAACATGTATTTATAATATTTACGCCTTTTTCTATTTTTTCCTTTAATTTTACGGTTTTGTCTTTACGGTAATATAGAGATTTTTTTTTTTTTTTTGCTGCGAAAGTAAATCTCTTGTTTATGGGGCATTTATTTAATTTGTGCCCTATACGTTTCTTGTTGTTAAGTGCTTAAAGGTTTACATTCTCACGTAAAAACCAGCTTTAATGCTTCTGGTGAAAAGTAAAAATGTTGTTGTATATAATTAATTAGCGGTCCTGCTACCGACTCCGGTGTTAAACGAGACTTGAAAATAAGAGGTAAAACCACTATAATAACGAGTCAACTTTCTGTTCATAAGTTTTTATTGACAAACTGCTTCATTTCATGAAAATTAATTTTACACAATTGAAAAAAAAATGTGCGGCAAAAAATTATTGATTAATTCATTTATCGATAGCGAGGAATATTTCCTATAATATCGTTCATTAATATTTACAATTTTTCATACATTTTTTTAGTATAAAAAAACATTTATTTTAAAAAGAAGACCGAAAATTCCGCTACAATGAAAATGACAGTTTTTAGTGTTTTAAATTACGTAAAATATAATTACACTTATTTTTTTTTTTATTTACATTATTAATTATTTATAATAAAAATAATAATAACTGTTATTATTACAATAAATAATAATAATAATAATCGAAAAAAAATTAAGAATTAATTAATCAATTAATTCTCATTTTTTTAATAATAATTATAATATTAGTTATTTATAATAGTTACTCGTTCATGATTCATCAATGTTGTTAGATTCAATAAAAAAAATATGTAACATGATTTTTTTTTATCTCAACTCAGTAATCGAAAGTACGAAAATAAATTTATTATTTTTAGTCAATAAAACTTTAAATCTTGACGAAATTTACAAAATTTATCTCAATGATTTCTTTAAAAACATATAATATATTATCAAAACTTTAGATAAGCATATAGTGATGGTAAAAAATTGAAATTTTCTCACTTTATCATTCGTTGATTTAGAAAAGAATTTTGTAGAAAGAAAAAAAAATTTCTAGATAACATCGAACAGACTAATTGATCATAACAAATTCTCCAACTTCCAATCAGTTTATAAAATATAAACTCTCTTTAGATTGATGTCAAATTTCCGATATCAAGTTATAGCGTTTAAATCTAAAATTCCCGATTAGGAAATATTGGATTTAATCAAATTTATTGTGAATCAATTTGCTAAAAAAGAGTAAAGTAATATTTTAAAATAGTTAAAAATAATTCGGCGTAAATGTAAACAAAAAATCTATTTTTCACCGACAATGTAAATTTTTCAGGGTTTGCACGAAAATTCTTTACATAAATTTAATTATTTCCAGAAATATAATAAAATTATCATACAAATTTTTTAACTATTTTAATAAATATTAAAATTCTTTTAATAAATTTAATTGTTTTCAAAAATTTTTAATAAAATTCTTCTCAAGTATGCACATTATTTTCAAATTTTTTTTGGAAAAATAAATAAATAAATAAATAAAAAATAAATTGTTTTTTTAAATTTTAATAAAATTTTTTTTAAATATAGAAATTATTTTCGAAAATGTCAATAAAATTCTTCCCAAAAACTATATTATGTTCGTAAATGATAAAAATATTGACAAAAATTGATAATTTAAATAAATTATGATAAAATCGTTTTCAGGAATTCAATTATTTTCATAAATAATAAAGTTCTTCTCTTCAAATTTAGATAAAAATTTACTTAAATTTTTCAACATAATTATTAAATTTCTAAAAAGAATTTTATTAGTTTTTGAAAGTAAGTGAATTATTTAAACGTATATTTGATTATTTATACAAATAATTTATTGAATTTTTTAGAAGAAAATTTTGAAATTTTTTGAATATACTTGAATTTATAGGTAAATTTTATTATTTATAATGATAATTGAAACTTTGTCAAGAATTTTATTATAATTTTAGAAAAGAATTGAATATCTGGAAAGATTTTTATTATTTGTAAAGATAATTGAAATTTTGAAAAGAATTAAAATTTTTTTTTTTTGAGCATTATTGGATTTCTACGAATGATTTTATTATTTAAGAAAATATTTGAATTTTTGAAAAGAATTATATTAAAATTACTTTAACAAAATTAAATTTCTAAAAAGTACTTTATTACTTTTGAATATATTTGAATTTCTGAGAAGAATTTGATTAAAACTTTTGTAAAAATTTGAATTTCTGCAAAGAATTCAATTATCTTTGAAAATAATTGAATGTTTGTGAAGAGTTTTATTTTAATTTTTAAATAGAATTGAATTAGAAATGAATTCTAAGACTTTTATTATTCATAAAAATAATTGAAACTTTGAAGAGAATTACAAAAAATGATAATAATTGAATTTTTATTTTATTATTTACGAAAATAATGGAATTTTTGCGATAAATGTTATTAAGTTTTTGGAAAACAATTGAATTTTTGCCAACAACGTAGTTAATTAAATTTCTAAAAAGTATTTTATTACTTATAAAAATAATTGAATTCCTGAAAAGAATCTAATTAAAATTTTTTATAGCAACTAAATTTTTGCGATTAGAATTTTTTAAAAATGTTTACAATATAATTAGCTTTTGGAAAAGAATTTCATTATTTATTAAGATAATGAAAATGTTAAAGAGAGATTTTTATAATTTTTTGCAAATAATTGAATTTTCTAGTAGAAGTTCATTATTTAAATTTTCAGATCTTTAAAAATGCAGTTACCTATTTAAAAAGAAATCATTGACAGAATTAGAAAAAATTAAGGGTTTTGAATTTTTGAATTAGAATTTCCTACAAGTCTCTGTAGAGTTTTGATTTTCAAAAATCGACAAAGATAAGGAAAAAAAACATTATAAAGAAATTGAAACTTTCTTCAAAGCATTGAAGAAAGAAGAAAGCAGACAAATAGTTTTTAATTTTTTTTTTGTGGTTTAACACTAAATAATAGTATTGTCAAAAAGAGAAAAAAAAAATGTTGACAATGAATGTCACTGTGATTCGACAGACTGAGAAAATTGTCAGTCACTTTGAAAATTGATGGCACGTATATAAAATGGCAAGCGCAGAATCTTTTTCTCGATAGACTAATAATTAAGGTAATGGCTACTTTTCAAGTGGATTTCCGTGTGGCTCGATCTGCGCAGACTCTCACCGATTATGGTCACGAAGGCCCAGACATTTCTCTCTCTCACTCTCCCTCTATTCTCTCTTCAATCTTCACCTGATCTTCTTTTTTTTAACTATGCTCCAATAATTGTACCTCCCCCCCTTCTACTCTCGATCAATATCTGGATAATTCCAATACAGTAAAAAGTTAAAAACAAAAAATCGAAAATACACGCCACGCCTGTCGAGATACTAGAGTATTACTGACGAGAATGATTTTTACTTACTCTTTTTTTTTTGCTTCCATAGAAAAATATTAAAATTTTTAGTATTTAAAGAAAGTAAAAATTAAATTCGGCTAAAGTGGTTGATATTTTAGTTCAACAAGTGAATGGTACCTAAGAAGTTAACGAATTATTCAAACTTTATTTTTCATTATATTTGAATTTGAAACCAATTTTTCATTGAATACTTTCGATACAACGAAGGCTTGTAAGTTGTAATTAGTAAATAAAATACAAAAATAATAATAATATCAATAATTTTTAATTAATAATAATTGATTCTCTTTCTGTATTTTTACTCAAAAAATTAAAAACATAACCTTAAATTTTTTTCTTCTTCTTACGCACCTTTCTTCAGAGGGTGACACGTGACACATATTATCAGATCTAAATTCTCCCGTGACGATTTAGCAAACTATTATTATTTTCCGAAAACATTCCCTCGATTTAAAAAAAAAATAGTTTATAATTTAATAATTTGAAGAAAAATGTAATTTTTGAATCTTTGCGGAGAATAAGAAGAATGTAATACACACATATATATATTGTAGAAAAAGATAAAATGCGAGGATAGATTTTTCAAGGGATTAATATAAGTATATATACTTTATTTTTGCACAATGAAACAAGTGAGTGCTATATTGAAAAATAAAATAATTACACCGATCTTAACTGAAAACTGAATGCTCTCCGAGACAGAATGGAGTGTACGGAGCACGTACTACCGTCCACGTAACGCAAAAGAACAAATTCCCATAACGACCCTGGATTTTGTACAATGGATTTCGAAGAGAGTAATTTTGAGCCAACAAAAGCTATTTTAAACTTCTGTATCATATAATTTTCTTCCAACAGTTCTAATTTTCAAGATAACGTGAGAAATTTATGGTGTGTTTGTGTGTGCTATACATTTGTATATAAATATATTTTTTTTTAATTTAATATACTTCAACAATTAATATGAAAATAATAGGTGAATTACACAATACTATCTTTATAAATGTAATTTTTTTTCATACGTTGATATACTTATAATTTCGATATTAGTTCGGGGAAAGAAATAAAAAAGAGACTATTACATTATTCTTAGGATTTTTTTAAATTCACTATCCCCATTACCACTATCACTATCACTATCACTATCATTGAATTTCAAATTATTTATTCAATAAAAAAAGGTTAAGAATATTTCTGTAATCAACTTATTAACAAATCAATTTCATGCGATATCTTTAACAATTTGAAAACATTTTTTCAATTAATAATTTATTTAGAAATTCAACTAATTTAAAAAAAATTTTAATTAAAAATCTATTTAAAAAATCAACTAATTTTTTAAGCAAAATTAAAAATAAAAATTTATTTAAAAATTCAACTAATTTTTAATGTAAGATTTTAAAATATTTCAATTCTTGAATACAATTTTAGTACACTGAAAAAAAATTTATTTGATTCAAATAACCGATTATTTGACTATTATCAAATAAATATTTACTTGAATCAAATAATTTTTATTTGAATCAAATAAATTGTATTCGAATCAAATATTTCAGTATTTGAAGCAAATACTATTTAATTGATTCAAATAAAAATTATTTGATTCAAGTAAATATTTATTTGATAATAGTCAAATAATCGGTTAATTGAATCAAATAAAATTTTTTTTTTCAGTGTATAATTTTATTAAAATATTTAATTATTGTGAATATATTTATTATTTGTGTAAATAACTTCATATAATTTATTATTTGAATCTTATTAAAATATGGAAAAGAAAATTCGTATCACTTTAGAGGATTTTATGAAAATTTTTAAAAATAATTTACATTTCTTTTCAAAAATTCGACTATTTAAGAAAATAATCATTAAATTTTTACGAAGAATTTATTAAAGTTCAAAAAAAAATTAAATGCTTTTGAAAAATTTTATTATAACTGAATTTCTGTACAGATATCTATTATTTATGAAGATATTTATATGAATGGACTTTTTTGAATTTTTTTCATATCATTAACATTGCATTGCAATTAATTCAATTCTTTCGTAGAATTGTATTTAAATTTATAAAAATAATTGAATAGTTTCGTAAAATATTATTTTATTTTATTTAAATTTACAAAAAATAATTCAAAAATTTTTGTGAAATTTTATTTCAATAAATTTCAATTTCTGTATAAAGAATTTTATTTTTTTTATGAAAGTAATTAAATTTTTGGGAAAAAAACATACTGAAATTTTTAAAAATAGTTGAATACCTCTGAAAAATTGTATTTCTTCAGAAAATAATTAGACTTCAGGGGAGAATTTTTATTATTTATAAAAATAGTTGAAATTCGTCAAGAATTAAAAAAAAATTTTTGAAAATAATTTAATTTTATAGAATTCTATTAGTTTTAAAAATATTGAAATATATGCGATAAATTTTATTATTTTTGTAATTGCTAATAAATGAATTTTTCAGAAGAATATCATTAAAATTTCAAAAAATAATTGAATTTCTGAGAAGAGTTTTATATTTCTAATAAAGTTATAATTTTTGATCATAATAGAATTTCTGCGAAGGATTTTATTATTTATGAAAATATTAAAATTCTTAAATAGAATTCTGTTAAAATTTATGAACATAATTAAATTTCTAAAAACTGTTTATTTCCTTTTAAAAATACTTGAATTTCTGCAAAGGATTTTATTATTTATGAAAATATTTAAATTCTTAAATAGAATTCTGTTGAAATTTTAGAACATAATTAAATTTCTAAAAAGTATTTTATTCCTCTTAAAAATAACTTAATTTCTAAGAAGAATTTTATTCAAATTTTTTAATGTATTTGAATTTCTACAAAGAATTCAATTATCTTTGAAAATAATTGAATTTTTGTGAAGAATTTTATTTCATTCTCAAAAAGAATCAAATTTTTTAAAAAGGATTTTAAAATCATTTTTCAAAACAATTAAATTTCTGTGAAGAATTTTAGTTTTTTTTCGAAAAAATTGAATTTTTAAGACAAATTTAATTATTTATAAAATTTTATTTTTCATAAATAATAATATTCTTCGCAAAAATTTTAATCATCTCTGTAAATATAATAATATTCTTTATAATTAATTTAATTATTATTTTCCAAAATAAAATTAGCAGACAAAACATATTTTTGTCAACTCGAAACCGATATTTCTTTTCAAAAATAAATTTAAAAAAAATTACAAAACGCAATAATATTCTGCTTTTTCACTTTCTCAAAAAAAAATTACTTTTTTAAAGCCTTAAAAAGCAAATTAATTTTTACATTTTGAATAAAAATTATTTTTTGCCTTTTTGACAAAAATTAGGTTTTGCATTTTTGCGAAAAAATTTGTTTGTTTGTTGCCTTGAATTGAAATTAATTTTAGAACAAGAAATGCAGTTCGTCATCAACTTAAAGTTTTTGACAAATTGAATGCAGCACATTTAGAGGAAGGTGTGTGTATATAAATGCGATTAAAGAACAGTTGGACAAAATCGAACGAGGAGGCGTGTAGATGGCCGATTCGTACTAAGAACGCGATTTGTTCTGCCATCCCACATTGCGTTGAGTCGGTGCAAAGAAAATTCTACGAGAATATCACGCTTTAATCTGATGTAAAGAATTTTTTTTCACTTCATTGATGTCGTGAGATCCTATCATGGTTTAAAGTTTCGTACACTCAATCTTTGTTTTCAGATAGAATCTTTCACAATAATCTTTTAATGCATTTTTATTACTGAATTATTCTTCAACTTTTTTTCTTTCTCAACAATATTTTGAACGACATTTATATAGAGGATAATAGTCCCAATAGGTCGCATTTTCATAATGCATCCTTTAAAAAATTTTTAATCTTAAGTTTTTTCTATATTCATTACAAACATTGAATGAAAAGTCGAAATTTTCGCTTTTGTTTTTTTGTTACGAGAAATAAGTTTCAAGTTGAAAAAATTTTTAGAGAAACGTTTTTTGGGGCCTCCTTCTCACTATCTATACACCTTTTTTTTAAAGAATTGAATCTCAAAAGATACAATTTTTTTTTAACAATCTTAATAAATTTGTTGCAAAATTCAATTCTTTGGTAAACTGAAATTATTTCAAAAATTTTTTTAAATTTATCGTCCAAATTTAAATTATTTTTAATAAAGAATTAAATTCTTTTCAAACAGTCGAGAATGTTGAAAATTTTTAATAAAATTCTCATCAAAATTTCAATTAACTTTATAAATAATAAAATTCTTTTCAAAAGTTCAATTATTTTTAATAATTAGAAATTTAATAAAACTTTTTTCAAAAATAATAAAAATCTTCGTAGAAATTCAAACAATGTTGGAAATTTTTTTTTTAATTACAGTTAAAATTTCAATTATTTTTACTAGATAACAAAATTCTTCTCAAAAATTCAAATTTTTTGTAAAGAATAAAATTCTGTACAGAAATTTAATTGTTTTTAATCATTTTTTTTAAATGCTTATCAAAAAATTTAATTATTTTTAAGAATATGTAATAAATAGGTTCTCAAAAATTCAATTATTTTCAAAAATAATATAATTATATTCGTGAAAATTGAATTCTCTTTTGAATTTTATTAAAATTTTTGCAAAGAATTTTATTATTTATAAAGATGATTGAAATTTTGAGAAGAATTTTATTTTTTATAAAGATAATTGAAATATTCGGAAGAATTTTATTATTTATGAAAATAACCGAATTTTCCGATGAATTTATTAAGATTTTAAAAAATCTAATATTTTAACAATTCTGTAAAAAAAAATTGGACGATTTAAAATTTCTCTCAAATGGCAATTTTTAAAAAAAAATTTTTAAATCGATTTTTTGTCTGTTAATTTTATTTTGAAAAATAATATAGTTGAATTGATTGAAAAGAATATTATTATATTTACAAAGATAATTTAAATTTTTCCGAACAATATTATTGTTTATGAAAAAAGAATTTTTAAGAAGAATTTTGTTATTTATAAAAGAAATTAAACTTTTGACGATAATTTTCAAAAATTTTTGAACATAATTAAATTTTTACGGAGAATTTTTTTATCTTCGAAAATAATTTATTAAAAATTTTATTTTTTTAATTTTTGAAAATAATTGAATGTTTGAAAACATTTTTATTATTTATAAGAATAATGAAAGTCATAAAATTTATTATATTCCTGAAAATTGAATTCTCCGTTTAAATTTCTTACAAAAAGGAATTTTTTTTATTTTTAAGAAAAATCGGTTTTGAGTTGACAAAAATATATTTTGTCTGTTAATTTTCTTTTGGATAAGCAAGATCCTGACTTGATTCCCTTTTTAGTTTCAAAATTTGAATAAAAAAAAACTTCGACTATAAAGAATTTAAAATTGGATTAAGACATGTAAGAAT
Source organism: Leptopilina myrica (nomen nudum) (assembly GCA_032872475.1). Lineage (NCBI taxonomy): Eukaryota > Metazoa > Arthropoda > Insecta > Hymenoptera > Figitidae > Leptopilina > Leptopilina myrica (nomen nudum). The sequence continues at coordinate 14,462,025 of CM065458.1, read as the reverse complement.
ATAGTGAAAAAGAAATATTTCATCAGGTCCGACATTTTTTTTTTTTATTTTTTTTCATCTGAAACTCATTTTATCTCTGATCGTCAATAATTTTCAAATGAAAGACGATAGTGACTTTATAAGTGCGGTGGAGGGTTTAAAAAGCGTCATAAATCGTTAAAAAGTTTGTGGTGCCACCCCGTAGATTATCAACGGTCCCAGAGTAGCTTCAGCCTCAGCAGCACATTGAGAAAATAAAAAAAAAGGCCATTTTGATTCCTAAGCCGAACGACTTGAACCAAACATGTTATTTTCTTCGTGAATTCCTATCTGATAGGTTTCCTATATCCCATTGGTTCTACTTGGATTTTAACCTCTCCCACTATTCTAAATTTCCAACTCGACATCATCCAATAGTCGACACGACTGATAAACAGTTCCATAATTAGCACGATTTGTTAATGAGTCGAGAAGAGTGGAGATGATGATTATTCCTCTCAATGAATTCGAATAAAGCACTTTGATTTCTTATTTCATTATCGAAATGTTAAATTTCTATCGACAATAATTCCGGTCTATTATTTTTCTTTTCATTTTTTTTATATAAGTGAGAACGGTACATTAAAAAAAAATATGATAATTAGTGTGTGTGAGTGTGAATAGGAGGGAAATTATTAATTATTTCTCGTTTTGTTTATATCACGTGTAAAAAATGTGCCGATTGTAGATATTTTCTTAAAAGGATAAATACCGTCTCAGCGAATAGTGATAAATATATATTGTTATTCTTTCTTTTTTTTCTCTCTCTCTCAACGAGTGTGATTTTTGATAATTTCGGAATTTGTCAATAAATATCGGCATATATTGTGTTTTAATGAATACGTAAAGTTTTCCTCGATTCCAGTGGCAAGGGCCGTAAAAAAGGTGTGAATTTTTCTTGTTTTTCTGTTTTGCTTCTTTCTCTTTTCTTTTTCCTAATTTTAAGCATTAGTGATCTTTCAAATTGAATTCATTTAAAGAATCACAATTTTCTATTTGCGAATGTTTAAATTTGGCAGTAAAACAACTTTTTGCTTAAAAATGCACCAATGACTAATAAATAATTATAATATAAAATTTATAAAATTAAAAAATAATTATAAATTAAAAAATGTCTAGAAATAAGTTTCTAAAATCATGAACATTAAAATGAATGAAGGCTAATTGTTTCTTCTGATTAAATGTTAAGTACAATAATTTTCCGTCACTAGCAAGAAAGTTGTTTTTAAATATAAAATTATGTTTTTAATTTTTATTGCATTTGGAAATTTTCTAAATTGCTACTTTAGAAAATATGTTCAATTAAAAAACATTTCTGTCATTTCAACGTTATAAAATCTTTTGGATATCTTTTTAGTTTATTTTTAAACTAAAACTAATTTTATTTCTAAACTAAAACTCATTTTAGTTTGAACACTCAATTAATCTCAAAGTCTTATCATAAACTAATTTAATTTTCACTGTGTCTTATAAGAGGAAAATATAAATTCGGATTTAAACATTTAGGAACTTTATATAAATTATCTTTTTCCTGAAGCAATATTATAAATAATGTCAAAAAGTAAATAAATTTTCGATGATTCAAACTTTCGTGAATTTTAGAAACGTCACTAAAATATTGCAAAAAGTAAAACAAATATTTTTATTTAGATGAGTTAATTTTCAGTAAAATTTACTTTTTAAAAAATTGAAAAAATTTCCACTGTTTACAGTGTCAATTTTTTTTTATATTATCATTTTGCACTTCCAAAAATTATTTTTAAAACATCTTATTGGTATGAAAAAAAACAAAAGCACTTTATTTACTGGTTAGAAATGCCTTTTCGTGCTTTCGCAGAAATTCTCAGAAAAACATCTGGTAACAGATTGACAGTTATTTTAATCGACGTCTCATAGAGTTTTAAGCAGAAAAGAGTGTAATTTTTAAATTTATAACTAAAAATTTGTATACAGCTATTTTTTGCTCGTGTTACAGATTTTTAAAAAGAGAGAGAACGAAATATTTTATTTCGCTACAAATTGATTTTCTCCAAACAGAATTTTAATAGAGAAAACATATTTTTATTTTTATAACATAATTAATATTCTAAAAAGTTATTTTCTTTCTTAAAAAAAATAATGGAATTTCTGAAAAAAATTATATTATCATCAAAAATAATTAAATTTTTGAAAAAAATTTCATTTAATTTTTTAAAACAATTAAGTTTTAGCCAAGGTTTTTTTTTCGTATAGCCACCTATCTACGAGAGGATTGAATTTTTTTAGTAGAATTTTATTTAAATTTTTGAAAACAATTAAATTTCTTTAAAGAATTAGATTATTAATGAAAAATTGAATTTTGTCGAGGAAATTATTATTTATAAAGTAAATTGATATTTTGAGCAGAATTTTATTAAAATTTATTAATATTATCCATTTTTTTAACAGAATTTTATTATTTGATTAAAAAAATTTTGATTTTGACGATAATTTTCCAAAATTTTTGAAAATAATTGAATTTTAAGGAGGAATTTTATTATCTTTAAAAACAATTCAATTCTAGAGAAGAATTTTCTATCTACGTAAAGAATTGAATTTTTTTTAGAAGAATTTTATTAAAATTTTAAAAAATAATTGAATTTGAAAAAGAATTTTATTAAAATTTTCTCACATCAAATTTCTGCGAAGAATATTATTATATATTATTTTTTATAAGAAATATCGGTTTCGAGTTGACAAAAATCTATTTTGTCTGCTAATTTTATTTTGGAAAATAATAATTCAATTAATTAAAAATAATATTATATTTACAAAGATAATTTAAATTTTTGCGAAGAATATTAATAGTTATGAAGAAAAAGAATTTTTGAGAAGAATTTCGTTATTTATACCTAAAAATAATTACAATTTTGACAAATAATTTTCAAAAATTTTTGATCATTATTAAATTTCTACAAAGAATTTTATAACTTTGTCAATGAAAAATTGGACAACTTAAAATTTTCCAAATTGCAATTCTTGAATAGAAATATTGGTTTCGAGTTAACAAAAATATACTTTATCAGGTATAAAAGTAAAGTAGCCTTGAAACTAAGGTTAATCTAATTTAAATTTTAAATTCTCATGAAAATAAATTGTTGAGCTTTTAATTTAAAACAGTTATTTATAAATTAAAATCAGTAAATTTTTCAGTCACCAACAATCGACTATGTGTTAAATTCATTTCGAATTTAATCAAAATTTAATTCTCTTTACATTTCAACGTTCAAAGGAACGAGAATTATTTTTTCCTTTCATCAAAACATTAACTTTGCTTGTAAATCATTATTTTTTTACTAATTCAGAAAATTAATTCCTTTCATGTAAATTTTTGAAATTATTATTAGTATTATATTTAATGATTACGTATCCCATGTACTTTACTATGGAAAATCCATTCTTAAAAAATACATTTAACTTGTAAAAATATTTTTTTTACTTTAATTCTTTTTATTATTCTAAAAGAGGAAATCCATTTCCAAATTTGGACAGAATAGTTTTTTCAGAAAAAACTACTCGAAAACAAATAATATATTTCTCAATGATAAATTAACTATTAGGAGAGCTTGTATCGAGAGAAGAGTCTTACAAGAAATTAAGAGGATTAGAAACGAAAATGAGATATTATTGCCCATGAGATTGTGGGGCTGGATATAAAAAGAAGAAAAGAAAAAGAATTGTAACGTCATTTTATCGATATATAAATTTAAGCTAAACCGTCACGATGGAAACAGGCTTCGTTATTACCATCACAATAAAGTCGTCGTCCAATCTAGATGTCTGATCATCATGGCTTAAGTCACTATAATATCGAGGATCGAAGATCAGGTCCATTGTCATATTGTATTCTAGATTCTAGTATTATATGTCTGTCTAATCTTTCGAGTATCAGAGTGTTTGAATTTTGAAAGTCAATTACTTCCTAAAATTATCTTTTTCCCCATGTATAATAACATCATTCAAAGCAAAAAGTGAATATACAAAAATATTCAAAAAATTTTTTTTTAAAGAAATTTATTGAAATCTTTTTCTCTACTTTTCCTACGAGTTGAATATAATATTGAAAATATGATTACTCTCAAATATTATTAATTTTAAACTTTTCCTTGCTTTCTAAAACCAAATTTTGACTATTTTTCCCTGACCTTGTAAAATATTTTGATTCACTATAAAAAATATTAGATTCTCAAAAAAATGTTCTCTTTCATTTGTTTCACAAATTTCTTCAAAAGTAAAATTATTCGAAAACATCAATATAACTTTCATTTTTAATTAATATTTAATATTTGATTTTTAAAACTGTTCTGAAAATAATTTTTACTATATTTATAATTCAATTATTATTTTCTAGAAATTTTAATTAACGTTCTTCTTATAAATCGATTATTTTAATAATTTCCAAAATATGTTCTTTGGAAATTTTCTTTGAATTATTGTATTTATAATGCAATTATTATTTTTTTGAAATTTTAATTAACGTTCTTCTTATAAATCAATTATTTTAATAATTTCCAAAAAATGTCTTTGAAAATTTTTAAATCCATTTGTTTATAATTCAATTTTTTGTGAAATTTCAATTATTGGGAAATTTTCTAACAAAAACTATATTGGAAAAAAATTTTTAAATAATTAAAAAAAAATCTATTTAGATTCATGATAATTTTTGACAAATTTTGAAAATAATAGAAATTTTGACGATAATTTAAAAAAAAATTGAAAATTTTGAAAATAATAGAAATTTTAACGATAATTTAAAAAAAAATTGAAAATAATTGAAAATTTTGACGATAATTTAAAAAAAATTGAAAATCATTTAATTTTATCGAAGAATTTTATTATTTTAGAAACTAATAGAATTTTATTAAATTTTTAAAATTTACTGAATTTCTGCAAAGAATTTTCTATCTACGAAAAGAATTGAATTTGTAAAATTTTTGATAATAATTAAATTTTAGAGAACAATTTTATTAAACTTTTTAAAATAATTAAATTTCATTAATGAATTTTATTATTTATAAAAATGATTGAAATTTTGAGTAGAATTTGATTGAAATTAAGATAATTGAATTTTAGCGAAGAATCTTATTATCTTAGAAAATAATTCAATTTTTGAGAATTTTATTTAATTTTTGAAAATAATTAAATTTCAGGGAAGAATTTTATTTGTCCTGAAAATAATTGACTTCCTTACAAGAATTTTATAAAAATTTTTGAAAATAATTCAATTTCTAGGAAAAATTCAACTATTTATGATGGTAATTGAATTTTTGCAAAAGAATTTTATTAAAATTTTAAGAAATAATTGAATTTTTGAAATTAACGAAATTGATGCGAAAAATTTTGTTATTTATAAAAATAATTAAAATTTATAGTAGAATTTGATTGAAATTAAGATAATTGAATTTTAGTGAAGAATGTTATTATCTTGGAAAACAATTCAATTTTTGAGAAGAATTTTATTTAATTTTTGAAAATAATTAAATTTCCACGAAGAACTTTATTACTCCTGAAAATAATTGAATTTCTGCAATAATTGCAGTTTCTCCAAGATATAATTTTTTTTTACTTTATTAAAATTAAAAATTTTTAGATTTAAAAATCCATCTTCTATAAGTCCATTAATCTTTAATAATTAATTAAATATTTTATTTAACAATGTATCTAATTTCAAAAGAATTTGAATTTAAAAAATTTTTCAAAGATATAGTTCATTAAAATTTCTAATTTAATTGATTAAAAATCGTACTTTTCTAAAATTTCAATTAAAAATTTTTTGAAGTTCATTTTTAATGAAAATTGTAAACGCAATTCTTTTGAAATTCAATTAATTTTGAAATTATTTTAATTAAAAATATTCATTAAATAATTATTCAGTAATAATTTTCTGTTCTTCTAGAATTAAGTCATTCAAAAAGAAATTATTGTTATAAATAGAAGAAATTGAAGGTTTTGTATGAAAATTTGAAGTAATTATGAAATTACTTTGAAGAAATTTGAAAATAATTGAATTTTAGCAAATAGAAGTAAAAATTTAGAATTTTTTTAAATGAATTTGAAGAATTAAATTTTCTCCACTACTTTAAAAAAAGTCCCCCCAACCTTTTTCTGATTTCCCTGACAAATTCTATTTTTCCTAACTTTTTCCTGAATTCCCTGACCTTTGGCAATTTTGTACTAGTTTTTCTCGTATTTTTTAAATATTTTTATTTTCCTCTTGCGTACTTTTTTGGGTTCTACAAATTTCAACCTCCAAAACACTAGTTTTTCTCAAAATTTTTCCCAATGACGAAGAAAAATCATGATTTTCAGCTTTTTAATTATTACTTCCAAGAAAAAAAGAAAAAATAAGTCCGGGCTTTCTTCTAAGATATTAAATTAAAAAATTTTTAGTTTTAAAATTTGTTCTTTAAATCCCTGACTACATAATATAATATTCCATCTCTTATTCGTTATATGTTCACTCATCCGCTATTCAAGGTTTGAGTGTCCACTTTGTCTATACTCTTAATGTTTGCAGAAATCGCATATTTATGTTTATGCAAATTTAACTTGCATACATGTATAATCATTTATACATTTAGTGACATCGAATTCCACTGCTCGTAATTAGCAAACACGCGACAATACGAACGGAAATTGCATTCCATCTGTTTTATTTTAAATATTTGAAAAACTCGCAGATTTATTAATGTAGATAGATATTATTCTTTCGCTGACACTTTATATCATAAATGTAGTGTAATTATATCTTGTAATTTATTATAGTCTTGCGAAAGAGTTTTTCAGTTTTTCAACTACATTCATTATATTGTTTATAAAAAAAATATGTATTAACAGTTTTAGTTTTTTTTTTATTTTTATTTCTCTTTTTTTATGTAAATTTTCTTTTTGTTCACGATTTCTAAAGGATTTGCGTTCATTTCGTATAGAGAATGTATTCGCGTACTTATAATAGAACGTCCTGGAAAATTTACACAGAAAAACTTTCATGATAATTTGAAGACTTCTGTTTTTTTTACAAAAGATTGAAAAAGGTTTTTTTTTTAATTTTTTCCAATTTTAAATGAAAGTGAAAAGTTAATTAAAAAATTGTGAGCGTGAAGTAACGAATTTCTCTTCTTTCTTTTTTCTACACTAGAAAAATTATTTACTGACCGAGAAGTTATTTTTAAATTTAATTTTTCAAAACTTGAATATTTTTGCAAAATAAATATTCAATATTCAAATAAGAATATTATTGTAAAACATGAAGAAATCGATCACTTCTTCGACTACTCGGAATAATCGATTTTTTCATGTTTTACAATAATTATAAAAATGACTAACAATTATTCACAATAATTAATATTATTATTATTGTGAGTGATAAAATTAATATTGTATACTATAAATATTGTCACTGTAACTGTTTCCAAATTATTTTCGCCATTTCGATATTCAATTATTATTTTTTAGAAGTTTTAACTAAAATTCTTCTTTCAATCAAATATATTGAATAATTTCCGAAAAAGTTTTTTGACCATTTTTAATTCCATTTGTTTACAATTCAATTTTACCAAAAATTTTGATTATTCGGAAAATTGTAAATTAAATATATATGAGAAAATAAAAATTTCAAATAATCAATTATTTAAATAGAAAAACAAATAATTTAGTAAACAATAAAATGTGTTTTAAAATTTAATTCTCAAAAAGAATTTTATCGAAAAAACTTTTTTAATAATTGAATTTTTTTATGCCATTCAATAGAATTTTTAAAAATAATTGAATTTTGCGAAGAATTTTATTATTTCTAAAGACAATTAAAATTCTGAGCAGAATTTTATAAAAATGTTTTAACATTTTCGATTGTTTGAGAAATCATTTAAATTTTAACGATTATTAAAAAAACATTTGAAAATAATTGTATTTCAGGGAACAATTTTATTATTTAGGAAAATATTTAATTTTTTTTAAAATGAATTTCATTAAAATTTGTCAACATAATTGATTTTCTAAAAAGTTATTGAATTTTAGCGAAGAATATTCATATCTACGAAAGGATTGAATTTTTTGCGAAGAATTTGATTATATATAAATACAATTAAATTTTTGGGAAGAATTTTATAAAAGTTTTTGAAAATAATTGCATTTTTGAAAAGAATTTTATTATTCACGAAAGAAATTGAATTTTGAGAAGAAAATTTTCGAAATTTAAAAAAAAGAATTGATTTTTTTGCCAAGAATTTTATTATTTATAATGATAATTAAAATTAAAAACAGAATTTATTAAAATCTTTTAACATTAACAATTTTTTTAAAAGATTTTTATTATCTTCGAAAATAATTGAATTTCTGCAATGAATTTTCTGTCTACGAAAAAAATTGAATATTTAAGAAGAATCTTAATTGAAATTTAAAAAAATAATTGAAATTCTGCAGAGAATTATATTATCATCGCTAAATAATTAAATTATTGAGAAGAATTATTTTTAAATTTCCGACAATAATTGAATTTCTGCGAAGCATTTTATTAAATTTTCGAAAAGAATTGAATTTCTGCAAGGTATTTTATTTCTTTTTAAAATAATTGATTTCTGTGAAGAATTTCATTAAAATTCTAGATAATAATTTAATTTTTGAAAATAATTTTATCAAAATTTTTGAAAATAATTACATTTCTGTAAAAAATTTTATTATTTACAAAAAAATTGAATTTTTGTGAAGAATTAAAGACATTAAAACTTTTTAAATAACAGTTTTTTGAAAAAATAACATCAGATTAGTAATCAGTACCCTTTAAAACCCCCAAATATTAAGTTTTAAGCTATAATTCGACGAAATTCAAAAATTCGTCCGCCATATTGGATCCGCCATTTTGAATTTTGAAGAACTGTCTTTGAATTCTTAATGAGCGTCCATAAAAATATTTTGATATTAAAAATTTCCTCCCATCTTTCTGGGGGCATTAAAAGTTTAAAATCGACTATAAAAATGTAAAAAAAAAATTGGTAACGAAAACTAAAATATTTTTTCCCTTTCTTAAAAATTTTCTAAATAAAAACATCCTAATGAATAGAAGAAAGTGTCACAAAGACATAAAAATACCTATTGTTGTGAAGTTGAAGAATTTTTTTCACCTTTGGGCTTTTCTAATAATAAGAATAGAATTGATGAATAAATTTGAAAATAAAAATAAAAATTGTGAATATAATGAAATGATTTGTTGACAGAATGGTTCTCGTGGTAAATGGGGTTCTCCAAGAGGAACCCCCGGCGGACAGCAGGTCATTATATGCAGCCCACCCAGTATATCGTGAGACCGCTGCTCAACTGCACTCGATGCCGGCAAAATTAGTGGGCCCCGTGGGCCTTCTTTACGTCCAGCAGAGAGAAATGGCTGCAACCCTTCCCCACGACAGTGAGTATACGAGCATTGCATTACGCACAATTTTAATCAATTGCTCCTTAAATCTAATGGCGTGTATAATTAACATTATATAAAATACTCATTTCAATTTTTCCAAGAATTTTTATTGTGTGCGAAGAATACTCTGTCTGATTTAATGGCGAATGATTTATCAACCGAAAATTTGTACGGGGAATATTAATTTTCAATATTGTTACGTCCGTATATAACGTTTATAATAAACGGACCTTTTTTTCGTGTGATAAAATTAATATAGTTGTCTTATTAACAGACTTTGTATGAATTCTTTCGAAAAAAAGATTCATTACTAATTTCAATAAGTGACTAACATTTTTCTTTTATATTAGCAAATTTTAGTAATAAATTACCAGAAAATAGAAATTCTAATTTATTAGTAGAAATTTCAATTTATTAGTAAAATTTACTAATTGAGAAGCAAATATTTATTAATTCAAAGTCAGTTACTAATTTCAATTTTTAAACATTTTTACTAATTCAAACTCAAAAAAAAAAGATCCTAAAGTTCTGAACGTTCAAATGAACGAAATTTATTTATTTCTTCTAAAAATTAAATTTTTATTCCAATTATATTTTACTTCAAAACCAAAAAAATTAATTACTGAGTTTGTAAACGTAAAATTTTGTATTTTTAAATTTTTCCATGATTTATAATTTATTAAAATATCTGTAATAAAAAGTATTTCGTTCATTTGAATGTTCAAAACTTGGTGATCATAAAAAAAATGTCTACTAAATTTTTTAATATTTTTTTTTTCTAAATTTTTCCATGATTTATTAAAATATCTGTAATAAAAAATATTTCGTTTATTTGAACGTTCAAAACTTGGGGATCATAAAAAAATGTCTACTAAATTTTTTAATAATTTTTTTTTCTAAATATTCAGTCAAATTTGACGTCGAATTAATTGTTCCCTATTAATAATTACTGTTTAATTAATATTTTTCGACTAATTGAGATTTAGAGCAGAATTACTATATAAAATTACTACAAATTATAGTAAAGAGCCTAAAGTTCTAAAGGTTCAAATGAACGAAATTTATTTATTTCTTCTAATTAATTCCTTAGTTTCTGAACGTAAAATTTCAGTTTAAAAATTTTTTTATGATTAGTAATTTATTAAAATATCTTCAATAAAAAAATTTCGTTCATTTGAACGTTCAAAATTTGAAGATAATAATTAGTAAACAATTTTAATAATTTAAATTAGTAAACAATTTTAATATTCTAAATTAGTATACAATTTTTATAATTTAAATTAGTTAAATATTTTAATAATTTAAATTAGTAAACAATTTTACTAATTTAAATAAGTCAACAACTTTTTACTAATTAACATTCATAGAGTGGATGTGTACAAAGCCTAAATTAAGATTTTTTATATTTTACTTTACGTTAACATTTTGGAAATGTTTTAATGGCATTTTATTTGCAGAAAATGTCAGCATCCTGGGATCTGATGATATGACCACGTGCATAATCGTCGTCGTCAGGCATTCTGGTAAGACTTTTTTTTATTATTCATCAAAAATTTTATTGAAAATAAAATTTTCTAGATCTTCCATTTTTTTATTACTTTTTTGTGATTTTCTTAACTTTTTTTTTTATAATTTTAAATCTAAAATAATTTAATTCTTGCATTGAATTTTATTACATTTTTTGAAAACAATATTGAATTGTTTTGAAGAATTTTGTGGAAACTTTTGGAAAATAATTAAATCTTCTCGAGGAATTGAATTCGAATATTGTATTGAAAATTTAATTCTTAAAAAGAATTATAGTTAAAAATTTTTGAAAATAATTAAAAATTTCTCTCAAGAATTTTAATATTACTCAAAATAAATGAAAATTCCTCTGAGATTTTTTAACATTTCTCAAAAATAATTGAATTCCTTTCAAGAATTTTATTTATTAATGAAAAAAATTAAATTTTTCTGAGAAGAATTGATTGAAAAAGAAAAAATTAAATTCCTTCGCAAAATTTCATTATAATTGTATTTTATTAAAATTCGTTTTGAAAAATAATTGAATTTTTTTGAGAAATTTTATTAAAACTCCATGCATTTAAATTCATGAGAAGAATTTTACTATTTATAAAAATAATTTAATTTCTGCGACAAATTTTATTATTTACAAAAATAATTGAAATTTTGTCATTAATTTTATTAAAATTTTCTAAAACAACTGAATTTCTCCAAAGAACTTTATTATTTACGAACAAAATTGAATTTTACGAAGAATTTACAAAAATTAAAAAAATCAATTTTTTAATTATATTTTATTATTCTTATTTATTTTCTGTAAAGATTTTTATTAATTATGAAAGTACTTGACTTATTTTAATTTTTTTAAACGCATTTAATTAAAATTATTTTTATTTAAAATATTTGAAATTCTGCGAAGAATTTAAACTATATTTATAAAAATAACATAAATTATAAATTATAATATAATAATAATTAATTAATTAGTACGTAAACAAGTTCAGTACAAAATTATTCACCAATTTTTTATGTTAATGTTTGAAAGTAAAAAATTTTGTTATTTGCCTAGTGATTATAATTAAAACACCGTGTTACGCGCATAACATTCAGATACGATTATTTATAAAGATTGTAAACGTTTTTATAAAGTTACATAATTTTTTTCATTTTTAGATAAAATTATCCGCTAAATAATTCATGAATAATAAGTATAAAAATACTATGAAGTATTAGGTATATTAATATTAATACATAGCAATACTATTAAGTATTATATTTACAATAATTTAAATAATGAGTTCTTTAAGAATTAAAAATATTAAAATAATTAATTAGTTAAAAATATATTCAATATTAATTCTGCAAAGTTTAATTATTGTTATAGAAATAAAAAGAATTTTCAGTTAAATTGAGACGCAGAGGGAAAAAAAGTAGTGACGCCGGGGAAAAAAGAGACGCGCAGGCGCGTAGCGTAGCCACTAAGCGCCTGCGCGTCCCTTTTTTCCCCGGCGTCACTACTTTTCTTCCCTCTTACAGTTAAGTATCCAAAAAACAGATTTTTTCCCCCAAAAAATTATTTTTCAGCAAAAAACAAAAGACAACAGTACCTCTCACAGTTTTTTTTCTCTTACCATCTGCACTTTAAGACCCCAAAAAGTAAATTCAACGATATTCAAAGTAAACCAGGAAACAGAAGGAGCGTTATATATACGGAAAATGTAAACTATATACATAAAAATATATCGATGTTAAAAAAAAAAAAAAACCAAGTGGAATTATTCTAGGAATCCCTAACGAGCAGATCGAAAGTTGGCAAGCAAAAATCAGTGGAAAATATCGACTGAATCGAAAGGCGTGACGTTTGACAAGCCGCAGTCGATTCGCTCTTTATCTTTTGCGTTCGTTTTCTCTCCATCTTTGTCGGCAACCTATTCCAAAGGATCAATCTTTCCCTTTCGCCGATCGCAAGGAGAATCTCACCATCTTAATCCCTTTTCAAGTTGCGAGGCAGACATATATAAGTGAATGCCGGCACAAAAACCGTTTGAAATACGTTCCAATAAGGCAAAAGCGTCTCTCTCTCTCTCGCTCTCTTTTTCTCTCTTTCTCTCTCTAGTTGTGAGTCGCTTGGGACCTCCAGGACCCTATACTTGCTTTCCTCCTGGCATGGCGTTCGTTGTTCACTAGGCGCGACAACCACCAATGAGCCTTTAAGACTTTGCTATACACCATTCCCCGATATAGCCTGCCATAACGAAGACTCTTTCGTGTGATGTTCGATAATTATCTCCGGCGATGCCTCAGTGGCGTACTTGAAACAATTTCCTATTTACTCTATGTGTATGTTTGTGCAGAGAAATATTATTTCCTCTTCTTTGATATTGTTGTTGAAAAATTAAATCACATTTTAACGAATGCTTTGCAATCGGTTACAATGATCTTTTATCACTAGATTTCGAGAGGTGTAAATTTTATTTCTTTTGTACGTTGTTATTTGTACTGCAATCGATTTGCTTTCAATTGCCTTTGAATTTTACGACGCTTCTAATCAACGATTTAGAAAAATTTACACTTTTATCTAACCTTTCGCCGCTTTTCTAAATTTTCACTCTTTTGATTTTTACTCCTTTCACCATTTTTTCAGAATTTAAATTCAGTTTCTAAACTTAAATATCTTGATGAAAATTTGATTGCGATAGTAAAGGTTGAATAGAGAACGTGAAAGGCCTGAAAAAGTCAGTTAGTAAACCTAACGGCCCCTCTTGTTTCTCTCTCTAGCGACGCATGCGCGAAACAACTGCGCGTGCGCCTCTCTCATTGGTAGAAAAAAGTGGCGCAGGCGCAGTTGATTCGCGCATGCGTCGCTTGAGAGTGAAACAAGAGGGTACACTACTTAACTCCTTCCCCATGCTTTTTTCCCTCTGCGTCTCAATTTAACTAAAAATTCTTTTAATTGCTGTAACAATAATTAAACTATTGCTATAATTGTTATAACAATCATTAAACTAATAAATAAATTTAAATTCGTATTCCTCATACCACAGTTTTCTTGAAAGTATTAAATCAATACTAAAGTGAATAAAATTGATGCCAAAAATCTAAATCAATTTTTTATTTCATCTACATTTTTGGTATCAATTCTTTGCCGTTTGATACTTTTAAGTTAACGGTGACTTCACTATCATTAGACTTAAATTTCAAAAAGAAATAAATAACAAAAAATGAATACGAGAACATTCTTTATTTGTGAACGTTTCCAAACTTTAAAAACACAAAAATAAGATTACCATTTTATTTTGCATGGAAAAAAATCCGCTTCATTTCCTTCCTTCGAGTTTACATGTTTGACTCTTATCAAAGAGGAATAAATTTGAAAACAAATCACTCTGATTAAATGTTCAATGCGATCGGATTTTAATCTACTTCGGAAAGAGAATGAAACTCTGCACGCGGTACGAGTTCGATCTGTTAATTTCGTGTAATTAACTTGTTCCTACGCCACTGTCAATAGAACAGTGCAGTGATAAATAATCACTTTGGATTGCCAATAGTGATACCGGTACTAAAACTTAACTCACTTTAATAATGAGGATAATATTAATAATAATAATAGTAATGTAATATAATTTTTCCCTGAAACCGGAAGAACATGAATAACTTCTTTTTTTACTATAAATAAATAATAATGATTAAATATTTATTCTCAAATTCAATAACTTGTGATAAATTCAAGATGACAGAGGGATAAAATTATTATTTTATATTATAACCAGAATATTATGACTAGAAATTCAAATTTTTAAAGATTTGAATTTGAACCATTTTCAAAATTCAATTATTTCTAAAAATTCACGCTATAATGGTTCTCGTATTAAATTTTAAATTTTCAGAGAAATTCATTTTTTAATCAATTTCTATTAGACAATTTTTCGAGAATTCAATTATTTAAATACAAACATAATAATTTATTCAATAATTGAATTTTTTAAAGGAATTTTATCAAAATATTTAAAAATCATTTAATTCTTTCGGAGAATTTAAAAAAAATTTGTTTAATAATTGCAATTTTCTATCATCTTATTTAAAATTGTATACGAAATTATTGAAATTCTGCGACAAGTTTTTATTATTTATGAAAATAATTGAATTCTTGAAACGAATTTTATTAAAAAATTTGTTTAAAAATTAAATTCTTGTGCAGACAAATAATAAATTATTATTATTATATATTATTAAATATTTTTTAAATATTAAATATTATTATTATTTATTAAATATTATTAAATATTAATATCAAAACAATTGAATTACGAATGACAATTGCAATTTTATGAACTCAATTTTTTACACAATGTAATAATAATAACTCATTTTATTTATGAAAATATTTTAGTTCTGGAGAAAACTGTTATTATTTATCAAATTAATTGATTTCTTGTGAAAAATTTTAGTCAAATTTTTTTAAATAATAGAATTTTTTTCAATGTTCGTACAACTTTTAAAAAATAATTCAATCCCATCGAGAAATTTCATTAAATAATTGAAAATAATTGAAATCTGATAAAAAATTAAGACAAAAAATTTTCTAAATTATTGAATTCCCGTGTAAATTATTATTTTCTAAAATACTAAATCATGAATCATGAAATACTAAAATTGTATTTCATGACCAATTTTATTATAATTTTTCATATTTATAAAGAATTTTGTTAAAATATTACAAAATAATTGAATTCTCAAGAAACAATTTAATATTTATGAAAATAATTTATGTCTAGCAAAGAATTTTATTGAAATATTTTTAAATGATTGAAGTACGACAAAAAAAATTACACAATTACAAAAGTATCACAAAATTATTTGTGAAAATAATTGAATTCTTAAGAAAAGAATTGCATTGAAAGTAATTGAATAACGTAGGAAAATTTTATTAAATATAAATTTTGTAAAGAATGTAGTGAAAATTTTGTTTATTTCAGTTTTTGTTTAAGTAATAGAATTTTTTGGAAAATTTTTTTAAAATAGTGGATATTAAAAAATAATTGAAACGAGGAAAATTTTTGAAAATAATTTAAATTTCGACAAGAATTTTATTATTTATAAAGATATTTAAAAAATTTTGCCAAGAATTTTATTACTTGATAATTGAAGTTTTGCCGAGAATTTCAAAAAATTTTGAACATAATTGAATTTACGTCAAAAAATTCATCATTTTTGAAAATAATTGAATTTCTGTAATCAGTTGTTCTTTAAATTCTCTTTTGGTAATTAAATATTAATTTTGAAATTTCTAAGTAAAATTATTCATTCAATAATTTCTATGTAATAATAATTTCATAATAGTTCTTGAAGAATTGAGTTATTTAAAAAGTACTTATTGTCAGAAATAGAAGAATTTGAATGATTTTTTTTAGAATTCATAGTAATGCAAACAAAAAAACACCAAAATTTTCTGAAAATTGAATTGTTTTCAGTACTTTTAATAAAAATTTCTCACTTTTCTCTTATTTCCCTGACCAATTTTAATTTCCCCCGACATTTCCTTGAATTTTCTGACTTTTCTGACTTGTGGCAACTCTGTCTGAAATTCATCACATTATAGCAGTTAAAAATTAGAAAATAAAAATTTTTTCATAGCAAAAATAATGTGAAACAGAAAAGATAAAATAATAATTTCTCTGCGAAACATTTTCTAGAAAATTAATTGAATTAAATTATGTACGAAACCAATAGAATTTTATTCGCTTTTTTCTTTAAATTCATTACTGGAATGCGTCAAGTATTAAAAACCTAAAATTACAAAGCTTTTATTTTTATTTCTGTGGGTAAATTCGAAAAAAAAATTTACATCGTGACAAAAATTTGTTCAGATAAAGTTGAACATTTGAAATTTCGCTTCTTTAAAATTTCTTTCTTTTTTTTGCCAATTTGTAAATTTATGGAAAAAAAATTTTCAGGCTCTGGTGCTGCAGCCGTCGCCCATTTAGATGGAGCTGGAACGGAGGACGCTGCAGCGACAATGATTCAGAGGGTAACAGAATTAGCACTCGGCTATCCGGAGGGACGTCTGGAACTCCAACTCGTAGGTGGTTACTCCGACCCTAGGAATTACTCGGAAGGACTTTTTTGTAATATTATGTGTAAGGACGAATATTCAATTTACGTAAATAAATTTTACTTTCTTCACTAATAATTTATAATTTTCCATCACATCAATAAAAACCGACCAGAAAAAAGTTGTAATAATTGCGCGGAAATTCGAAAATTTTTATAGAAAAATATTTCCGTACGGACAAAAAATAACTAAATATAAATAGGAATAAATAAATAGGAACTAAATATAAATTCTAACTAAATTAGAATTAATAAATTAGGAACTAAATATAAAGTCTAAAGTGTTTCGAATTTTTTTACATTTTTTTGCAACTATTTTTCTATATCTTCAAAAGTAATTTCTTACGAAATCTGTATTAAATTGAGTCTACATATTAGTGCAAAAAAGAAAAAAAGATAATTTGTAATTTAGAGGATTTAAATTTTCCAAAACAGAAAACGATCCAATTTCCATTGATACTGTTGGTCTACTGAAACTATTATTGAATATTGAATATTCTCTTTGGCTTTCAGCTGCTTTTCATAAGCAACCTGTTGAAATTGACCTCACGCTCTGCTGCGTAGGCGAACTCAACACAACTGTCAGAGGTGGTATACATTGGCCGGTAATTTACGGAATTGGCTTGAATGTAAAAACTGGAGAAATATTTCCAGCAACGTTTCCCGACAAAGGACCTGATCAGGCTCTTCGAAGTGCTAGACAATTAACTGGAGGACAACAGGTTCGACAAATTTTCTATACACGAAAAATTAACAATACAAAAAAAAACGTCTTAATTGACTATAAACTCTATAATCAAATCTATAATATTTTTTAAAACCAACATACTAAAATATTTATTTTACCCGAATCTCGGAAGTCTTAGAATAATCCTCAATATTTTAATCGTTTCGTAATATTTGCTTTTAATATTAAAAATTAAAATTCGCCGGGAAATATTTTTAGATGATAATTAATCTCGAAAGCTGTACTTGAAATAATTCACATATTTTCTAAATGCAATGCAAAATATGTCAATTTAATGAACATCCGCATAGTTGGTATTTTATAAAAGATTTCGAAACTTTTCAAATTAATTTCCAATTAATATGATAGTTTTTTTTTATTGATTTAATATTTTTCTCAAGATATCGAAAAATTGTCAAATGAAAGCAGCGCAAATTCTCTTCTCTTTTCGAAAATTTACAAATCTCGTTTTTTCAATTACAAATTTTAAAATATACGCAAAAGAAATTTTCTTTAATTCAATCAAATACTTAGAAAAATATTTACTGAGTTCAAATTTTTTTCATTTGAATCTAAAAAATATTTATTTGCTGAAAAAAACCGAAAGTATTTAAATCACAGTTTTTTGAAAACAATATTGAATTGTTTTGAAGAATTTTGTGGAAATTTTTGGAAATTAGGTTAATCCTCTCGAGGAATTGAATTAGAATATTGTATTGACAATAATATTAAATTCTTATAAAGAATTAGATAAAAAATTTTGAAAATAAAAATAATTGAAAATTCCTCTGAAGAATTTTAATATTTCTCAAAATAATTGAAGACTTCTCTGAAGAATTTTAATATTTCTTAAAATAATTGAAAATTCCTCTGAAGAAATTTTATATTTCTCAAAATAATTGAAAATTCCTCTGAAGAAATTTATTATTTATGAAAATAATTTAATTCTTTTAACAAAGAATTCATTAATAAAAATTTAATTCCCTCGAAAAATGTCATTATAATTGTATTTTATTAAAATTCGTTTAAAAAAAATAATTGAATTTTTTTGAGAAATTTTATTCAAATTCCATGCATTTAAATCCCTAAGAAGAATTTTTAATTGTTATAAAAACAATTAAATTTCTGTGAAAAATATTATTATTTACAAAAATAATAGAAATTTTGTCAAGAATTTTATTAAAGTTTTAAAAATCATTGATTTCCTACGCAGAACTTCATTATTTACAAAGAAAATTTAATTTTGAAGAAGAATTTAAATAAAATTTGCAAAGAATTTATTAAAATAGAAAAAATTGAATTTCTTTAAAAAAATCGTAGAAATTTTTGGAAAATAATTAAATCCTCTCGAGGAACTGAATTGCAGTGACAATAATTTAATTCTTACAAGGAATTAGATAAAAAATTTTGAAAATAATTAAAAATTCCTCTCAAAAATTTTAATATTTCTTAAAATAATTGAAAATTTCTTCGAAGAATTTTAATTTTCCTTAAAATAATTTAATTCCTGTTAATGATTTTATTATTTATGAAAATAACTAAATTCCTGTTAAGAATTTTATTATTTATGAAAATAATTTCATTTTCCTACAAAGAATTCATTAAAAATGAAAAACTGAATTACTTCGAAAAATTTCATTAAAATTTATACAAAATTCACAAAATAATTGAAAATCCTTCTGAAGAATTTTAATATTTCTGAAAATAATTAAATTTTTTATAAAGAATTTATTAAAAAAGAAAAAATTGAATTCCTTCGAAAAATTTAATTATAATTTATATAAAAATTAAATTATCTTCAAGTATATTCAAAATACTCAAATTATTAAAATCACAGTTCTTTCAAAAAAAAATAATACAACAATAACAAATAATTTATTTTAAACTATTTTACTTTCTTCGCTCTAATGTTTTCGATTTTGATCAAAACAAAAATTATTTCTCAAAAAAATAATAATTTTCAGAAATAATAAATATTCATTTAAATATTTCCTCACTGAAGCAAACAAAATAGATATTATTGCGAACAATTTTATTTGTTCTAAAGAACAATTTATTTGCTGTAATTACAAAATTAATTTGATTTGAATAATTCGAGTTTGCCGCTAACTGTTTATAAGCGTTCGATAAAATAACGTATATTTAGGTCAAGTAAATATTTATTTGCTTCGAATATAGATTTAATTGCTATTAGACAAGTAAATCATTTAAGTGAATCAATTAAATTTTTATTCAATGCAAATAAATTTTTTTTAAAAGGCGCAAGAAGTTGAGAAATAAATTTGTTTTTTTTTTTTGCTGTAGAGATAAAAAATAAAGGAGGTTCTTTTTTTTAGGTTCTAGACGTCTATGACTGTACCCTTGGTCTCCTTAGAATTGGACCTTTTAATTACGATCCCCTACGAGGAGTGGATCTTTGGTTGGCTCAATCTGATCAATTTATTCTTCAACACTTGTCAACATCGCCTGATGTCGAACTACCACATTTTGTCTCACAGGTGAAATTTTATTCACAGATATTTCAATAAATAATTTTCAAAAATTAATTTTCAATAACTAATTTCCAAAAATTAATTTTCAGTTACTAATTTTCAAAAACTAATTTTCAATAACTAATTTTCAACAATTAATTTTCAATTTCTAATTTTCAAAAATTAATTTTCAATAACTAATTTTCAAAAATTAATTTTCAATTACTAATTTTCAAAAATTAATTTTCAATAACTAATCCATTCAGAAAATAAAAAATTTACCTAATAAAGTTTTATTAACATGAAAATTAAAAATGTTTTTATAAAAAATGTTGCTTATAAGAAATTTCTTTAAAAAAAAAAACAAAAAAAGGATATTATGAAAAAAATTTGCAACTTTTTTTTAATGAATGTTTTAGATCCGAGCAACGCTCAAGTACATCCAGGACAATCAATTTCCGGCAGTAACAGTCTTTAGAGACAATAGACCTCATTATTATCGACGGGATGAAGCCACCGGTGTTTGGCAGCCAATAAGATATTAAACGTTAAACGTTGTCATCCATGCATATCTACTTCTCTTTCTTATTTCGCGATAATACGCTTTTTTTGCAACTTTGTCGATTAAAAAAAAAAAAAAAAAAGAATTCTCCTTTAAACTATATTTAGAAACAAAACAAAGTTATCAATACCATTTCATTTTATAAAATTTCTGTTGCAAACAGAATGAAAATGAGTATTGAATAAATATATTTCACTGTTGTTATAACTCAATGACCACATCTGCCAATGCGCTTGTTTATCTTCACTCTTAACTTGCTTATTTGTTACTATACTTTGGTTAAAAATAAATTATTCGCCATTTTCATTTTGACGAAAAATATTTTATTCCACAATTTTAAAAGTTGAATAAAAAATATTATTTTGAATTTACAAAGTTGAATAAAAATTTGTTTAGAATTTAAAAAGTTGAATAAAAATTTATTTGAACATTAAAAAGTTGAATAAAAATTTATTTTAACTTTAAGAAGTTGAATAAAAATTTATTTGAAATTTGGAAAGTTAAATAAAAATTTATTTGAACGTTAAAAAGTTTAATAAAAGGTTTTATTTAAAAATTCAAAAGTTAATTAAAATCTATCTATTTAAAAATTAAAAACTAAAAGACGAATTTGTTTCCCTGATCAACTTTGTGGACTTAACATTTTAATTTTAAAGAAAGAAATAAATTAAATTTATTCATTTAAATGAAAAATTTTTTTAATTTTATTTTTGAACTTTTGAAACATATTGAAATACTAAACTAAAAAATTAAGTAACAATTATTTACTAACATTTTTAAAACTAAAATTAAAAATTTGCGAGTTTAGAAAAAAAGGTTCCTGAAATTAAATATACGAATAATACAAATACAGCAAGTTAAGAGTAAATTTTCTGCAAAATAGATGATGCTCTGTAAAATTGTCTTCTTTTTTTCCCCCAAAATAATGCTCTCAATGCTGAAAGAAGAAATTTTTTGACTGTGAACAAAATGTACTTGTTTTTAATTTTTTAAGTAATGCTAAAAATATTTTATTAACAATGTTTTACGAACAAGAAGATGATTATTAAGTTAAGTTAATTGTTTGAAATACTCCGTTGTTCCACAATTTTTATTTGGATATTTAATGAAGAGAAAAAGAAAATTATTGTCAAAACTGAAAAATTGGCTGTGGAGTTTGCACAATGTTTTTTTTTACAAAAAAATAAATTTTTTTTATACATAGACGAAGAATGTAAAAGCAGATGACGTATATTTTAATTTCTCTCCTAAAATTTGACGAAGTTAAAAACTTTAAAGCATAAAATAATTTCAAAGTTATAAATATTTTTCGTTTTCCTTTTTTTTTTGTTGGGGTGGATTAGGGAAATTCGTAGAGTATGAATATTCCGCTCTTGCCATAATTAAATAAATTAAATGAATTTAATAAGTTAAATAAATTTTAATGAATTAAATGAATTTAATGACTTAAATGAATTTAATGAATTAAATAAATTTAAATGAATTTAATGAATTAAATGAATTTAATTATTTAAATGAATTTAATGAATTAAATAAATTAAATGAATATTAGATGAAAGTTTATAAAAAAGATGATCTATATAAGAAAGTACAACAGAAATGCTGTAAATACTTCTAAGGACTGTTAATTAAATTTTCTAGTATATAAGAAGAGGGCCAAGAAACAAAATGTGTTAAATGATTTGAATTTTTTTTTTTTTGATAATTTTTACGTTTTTTTTCTTGCTTTGCAAAAAAAAACTGTTATGGCTTTTTTCTCTATTGCCAACTTTGAACTATTGGAGAGAGAGAAAAAGAAAAGAATTTCTCAACGTTTTTGCTGAATTTTTTTCAAATGAAATATAGAAAAATTTGGCAAAAGAGAAAAAGGCCTCTTTTTTTTAATCGTTTTAGTGATAGTTACGTGTTAAACGCAGCATAAGGTCAATTATATAAGAATTCCTAAAATTCGCGAAGAGATATATTTTTATTGTATAATGTCTATTGAAGAAGCAAAAACTTGGAGAAAAATTTACAATTATATATAGCAAACTATACAAATAGCATATATTTATTTGAGAAAAGTGAACATCGATTTTAAATGCAAATATATAGTTAAATATTGTTTAATGTAACAACACTTTTATAGAAAAGTGAATGAAAATTTGCTATATCTGTCTGATAATTTTTCTCTCCGTTTATCTTTGTTTCCATTTATTCGTTTCTTTTATCTTTCTTTTTTTTCTTTTCTTGTTATGAAAAACGACCTTATTTTATAATACTATTTGGTGATATATTTATATAATAAATTACAATTAGTAAACATATTTGTTTTGTCATCACTTCTCTTCTATCCCATATACCATTCCAAATAAGTAAATTTCAAAAAAAAAATTTATTTACTATTATTATTTCTCTATAAATTTAAATTCTTGTAATAGAATTTTTTCTCCTTTTTCTTAATTTAAATAAATTTTTTCTTTTTCTTGATAAAAATAAATTTATAAATATAATATAAAGAAAAAAAAATTCGAACATTATTTTTAAATAAAAATATTCAATGTATTACTTTTTGGAAATTTTAACGAGAAAAATAATTATCTGAAAAATTAAGTTTATAAAACTGAAAATGGAAAAATAAATTTCTTGAATAAAAAATTATTTTTAATTTTAAATCCATATAATCTCTGATAATATTATTTTGCAGTTGATTAAGGATTCAGAATTAGCTTATGTGATTTCGAAGTCCCCATCTGAATAATTAAATTCCGGCCTTCGATAATATGACAAAAGCAGCCGCTGTTGCAAATCGGCTCTTAGAAACACGCAAACGAAATGGGTGATTCTCCACTATACTTAGTAAAAAAAATTATGCCGGGAAATATTTTTTCCAATAATTCACTAATACTGTCTTTTTAGAAAAAATGTACAAAATATTAAATTCAATATTTTTATAAATATTTATTATTATGATTTATTTATAATGAATTTTATTAATGTATATAAATGTTCGAAATGTATTGGATTTTTTCATTTTATTTTTTTTATTTAGAATTATTTTCGCCCGATACGTAACGCTGGGAAAAAATTTACTATTTGATTGAAATAAATAATGTTTGTAAAATTGAAAAATGTAAATTAAATTGTAAATTAGTAGAAATTACTATTTATCAAGTAAAATTTTGCTAATGAATAACTATTTCTTGCTAATTTATTTATTTTGCAGAATTTGAAAGTGAAAATTAAATTGATTTGTAAATTAATTGAAATTACTATTCATTAGTAAATTTTACTAATAGTTTTATTTTTAATTTTTAATAAATTTACACTTTCGAATTTTTGCAAACTAAATAAATTAGTAAAAAGAAATATTTACTTGATTCGAATAAATTTTATTTCAATTTCTTATATTTACTTCACATTTGATTCAAAAACAAAAATTATTAATTCCACTACAAAAGAAATAAAACAAAATTGTAAAAAATAATAATAAAAAAAATTTTTTTTGATTCAAGAAAATATTAATTTATTAATTGACAAGTAATCAATCATTTGAACAAAATAAAATTTTTTTTCCCAGTCTAAAACAATATATTTTCCAAAAAAAAAAAAGAAATTCAATTACAATTACTGTAATTTGTGAAACAATAATTCTATATACCTGGAAAAAATAATTTCGAACATTTCCGTTTTTTTAATTTAATATTCTGTTTCATTTGAAGAAAAGAGTGTAAATGGAAAAATTTCATCAACCCGTACTACTTTGACGCATACACAAAGCTTAACTTAAACCATTGCAGTTATTTTTTTATATTTTGCGAAAACATCATATTTTACGTATAGAAAAAATAAATTCAAGTGTAAGAATTTTTTTCTGTAAAAGTAAAAGGCAATAAAATAAAATTGCGTAATAGAAAGTTTGCTAATAAAATATAGATCTTGTGCCAATGTAAATAAAATCAATAGACTCATTAAATTTTAATTAGGTATTTATTTTGTAATTTTAATAAAAGTACCTAGCTTTCAGTTTAACGAAATTAATCCTTCGAATTTTTATTCTTCTTTTCAATCGTTTTGATGGTATTTTTAATTTTTTTTTTGAACAAACAGTTTATAATTTAGTATAAATTATTTTCCAAACTTCTGGAAAAATAGAAAAAAAGTAGTAAACAAAAAACAAAATAAGCACAAAAGAATTTTTTTCCTGGTAATTTTATTTTTGAGATTAAAAAATAATTTTATTAATTCAGATTTATTAATTTTTTCCCATAAATTTTAACGAAAAAAGAATTGTTCATAGTTATACTGTTTTTCAATTTTTATTTTTTTACTTTTTAGATTTATTAATTTTTTTCCATAAATTTTAACGAAAAAAGATTTGTTTATAATTATACTTTTTTTTCCTTTTTTTACTTTTTAGATTTGTCAAGTTTATTAAAATGTATAGCGTAATAAATCAGAATATAATTTCAGAGAAATACGATTTTCAAATTAATTTACATTTTGTTGTTCGTTTTACAGTTGATTCGAAATGAAATTAAATTCAACCACTTTTGATTGACACATGCCTTTTTCGGTTAATTTATACATAATTTTAATTACAGTTATATGCATTAAAAACCTTATTTATAACGCATTAAAATATATTTCCACAAAAATAATGCGAAATTATTACAATCTATTAAATTTTAATTTAGTTCAAACTCTATTTTATTTTTTTCCAAAAGAAACAATTTAATAAAGGAATTTTTATTTTCGTAAACAAGGTTTTCAATTAAATTTGACATTCAATTGAAGAAAAAAAAACAATTCATAAAAAATATTTTTATCAAATACGATTTTTGATTCAGTTTTTCAGGTTTAAATTTTTTTGGTTGGTATTTTATACTTCGAATAGAAAAAAAAATTTATTTCCTAAAAATTATATTTACAAAGTTTTAACAAATGTTAGATTAAAAAAAGTTAATTCATAACTAAATAAATGTTTAAAATTAATTATTTTTATTTTTTTGAATGGTAAGTTTAAAAAATGTTTCTAAAGAAAAAAATTACTTCAGCTGAACGTTCCAAAACATCAACAAAGTTTTTTTTTCAATCTAAGTTGTTCTTTTTTAAATTCTTTTTTTTTAATTTACGAATTTAAAATTTAACTTTTAACCAAATTGAAGACCACAATGTCAATAAAAAAAAATATTTCCATAATTTATATTACTAAAAAATATTGCAAAAAATTTCCATTTACGTTCCAACAAAAATTGACAATATTTTTAAATTTATCCATTTTTTCAAAAATAGTATTCGAATGCGTTAAATAAATTTTTTTTCCTTAAAAAACGAGGACTTGAAATTAGTTTCTTTTCATCTCTCTTATTCCCATAATTGAAAGTTCCATTTAGAGCAACATATAGGTACAAAATACAAGCTTTCTTTTGATGTAATTTTGATTAAAATTCGCGGGAACATATTTTAAGATGTTTTAATTTTCCAAACATAAATTTACATCAATAAAACAAGTTTCTGTTATACTCTGAAATAAATTTAATGAAATTCCCAATTTAAATTCTTTATTAAATTCTTAATTCAATTCTAACGTCATATAAGAAGCTTTTATTAAAAGTTTTTCCACAAAAAAACGTCCATAT
Source organism: Leptopilina myrica (nomen nudum) (assembly GCA_032872475.1). Classification (NCBI taxonomy): domain Eukaryota; kingdom Metazoa; phylum Arthropoda; class Insecta; order Hymenoptera; family Figitidae; genus Leptopilina; species Leptopilina myrica (nomen nudum). The sequence goes on along the minus strand of CM065458.1, from coordinate 14,435,582 downwards.
GAAAAATTCCCTCATAGTATACATATAATAATCTTTAAACAGTCGAATATACTTCGTTTTAAGGAAAGAATTTTTCTTTTTATTTATTTCCATTTTTATTACTCGCTGGAAAATTTAATTTAAAGCTAAAATATACTATTTTCACAGAGCTAATTAATTATAGCTATTAATTAATTAAATTTCCTAATTTCAAATTTATCCATGGCAAATATTTGTTATGGTTCAATAAATATCTTTGAAAATATTGTCTTTCACCGTGAAATTCAACGAAATTATTTTAGGCTGCTGCTATTCCTATAATTAAAAAATATACGCCAACGGCTGTAAATTTTTGTATTTTCATTTTCCAAGCGCGAGATAAAATTTAATGAATGGGAAATGTAAAATTCTAATGTGGCAAATATACATTTAAGAGTAATGTTGTAATCGTGCTTCAGAATTTATTAAAAAAAAATGAAAAAAAAGAAAGAAAAGAAAAGAAAAAAAAAGGGATGAAAAATTATGCGCAGACTCTGCAATATCACAAGAGACGCGCCACGCGTCGCGGCGCTCAGTGCCGTTCTGTTCGCGTGTTGGAGCGTTTCTTTTTCGCTTCGGAAAAATCGGAACCACGTTTTTCTTTCAGGAAACTAGTAAATAAAATTGTCGATTGCCTTGTTCTGGTGAAGATTTTTAAAAATTTCTACACATAGCAGTAAGTGATCATTTTCTTTTTTTCCCATTCAATTTTTATTCATTCAATTCATTCAATTTTTAAGAAATTAAAGTAAGTTTCAAAATAACAGTATTCTTTTAAATAGTGAAAAGGGGAAAAGTTTTCTTAACAATTTTTAAATACTCTCGTGTTAAAAAATCATTTTTCATTTTAAAATTTAAAAAGACTCCTTCTGTTATGATTGAAGTAAATAAAATGCATTTAATTTTTCTAAACTAAAAAAAAAGTGAGATAATATTTGATGTTTTCCTAGTTTTTAACGTACAATTTTTTTCTATTTAAATATTTTCAAAAATTACTCGAATAAAATTAAAAATAAAATAAAATCGATATTTATAGAAATATTTTTTTAAAAATTAAATAGAAAAATATAAATTCAAAAGTTGCAATTACTTCATATTTCTAAAGTCTTAAAGATTTAAACCAACGATATTTTTATTACTTATTCTTTTAATTTAAATTTCATTACAAAATTATTTTATTTTCATTTTATTAATTTTAATTTATTAATTTTAGTTCTTAAAGAATAAAAAAATTAATTTTTCACTAAATAAATATTAAATTAGTTTAAAAAATTAGCTACAAAGTTTCTAGACGTTTATTTTGGTTTTCAATTTTTATAACAAACGGTAATTTATGAAAATATTTTAAAGAAAAAAAATTCCGTTCATTTGGACGTTTCATACTTGTGGAGAAATTATTAACAATTTTTTTGAATAGTGACACGAAATTACAGCATTAAAAATTGAATTTTTAAGAAGAAAGTAATCAATAAACTGTAGCCTCGTATAAATCAGAAATAATTTAAACATTGAATTTTCTAAATTAGAATTAGTAAACATATTGTTAAAATTATGAAACGTTCAAATGAAGGAAATAATTTTCAATTTTCTTTTGTTTCTAAATAGTTGTCTACAAAAGTTGTGAACTTAAGGACAGTGAATACAAAAAAATATTTCATTCACTTGAACGTTAAAATTTTTACAAAAAAAACTACTTTTAGTTTCAATGGGAAAATTATATTAGAACGAAAAAATTACAACTCAATTTAGGAACTTTATTTTATTCTAATAATAATTGAAAAAACAAAAAGTCAATGAAAAATGATGAAAAAAACTGTTAGAAATGCACTTTGGAGTATATAAATTAATTAAAATTCTCTTAAGTACACTTGACTTACTCCGAAACTTAATTTTCTCAAACACAGCCGAACTAACTTTAATTGAACAAAAATTGATAAAGATTGATACATAAATACATTATTGGTGTTATATATCTTAATATTGTATATATAGATTACCTCAATAAATAGAAAACTGTGCTAAGGGGTGTAAAACCTATATTTAATTTTAATTTAGTTTATTGACTGCTATAGTGATGGATGTGTACATAAGTGCATACCTACTATAAATAAAAAAAACAATATCTAAAATATCGAAAAACGACGATAATAATAATAATATTTCAATCAATTATAATTTATAATAAAGGGGAAAAAAAGTCAAGCGGGAATTAAAATACAAATTTTTTAACCTCTAATTCTAATCAAACTATAGAGACGAACTCTTTTAATACACACTGTACTACAGAAACACTTAAAGAGTTCTTCACTCCATGTACCAAACAGGAAAACTCTTTGCCGTGAAATTGAGTTACGAACATATACGATCGTGACTTGTGATTCTAAATTATATTGACTTTGATTCACGATTTATTCTATAAAGACTCCATTGTGACAGAGAATGCTTTTTTTCTAAATTGCAGGATAACAAGATCTTTAAATGATTCAATGAACAAATTTTGTTCTAAAAAAAAAAACTTGTTCGAAAAGTAAAACTATAAAATAATTTTTTATGACAATTATCCAGGTTTAAAAATGGAATTGTCCCAGATTTTAAAAACTACATTTTATTATTCAGAAACTTATTCGAAAACATCAATAACTACATTTTTAAATAAATATTTCATTATTATTATTTTTCATCTAGAATTTAGGATTTTAAAAATTCTATTATTTTTTTTATTTATTCTTAAAAGATGTAAATTATTTTCAAAAAATTTTAATTAAAAAATTTTGTTTTCCAAAATAATTTGTCAAAATTCAATTATTTTTAAATGTCTACTAATTCAAACAATTTTAACAAAAGAATTCAATTATTTAAAAAGAAATTTCTATAAAATTCGTCTCAAGAAATTAATTATTCTTAGAAGTAATATAATTCTTTGAAAAATTTAATTATCTTCAAAAATTTACAAAATTTCTCGTCAATTTTCAATTACTTTTATAAATAATAAAAATTGTTCTCTGACATTCAAATATTTTTGAAAAAATTTTACAAAATTCTTGGCAGAATTTCAATTACTTTTAATATAGGTACAATTTTTATCAAAAATTTGAGAAAAATGAAATTATTTCTAAAAAATTTTATTACAATTTGCCAAGAAAATTAAATTATTTAAAAATTTTTTAATAAAATTCTTTATGAAAATTCAATATTAAGAAAAATTAAATTATTTATTAGAAAGTTTATTTTTATAGTCAAAAAATCCATTTATTAAACAAAAATTTTTGTAATACTCTACACAAACATTGAATTTTTTCCAAAAAATAAATGTTTCAAAAACTCATTGTAGAATTTCAACTATTGTTCAAATTAAAATTGTATTATTATTATTAAAATTGTAATTAAATTAAAAATATTATTAAAATTGTATAATTTTAATAGAACTTCTCAAAAAATGTAATTATTCTTTAGAATTTTATTAAAATTTGTTGAAAGAATTCTATTATTTAAAATATTTGTTGATAACATTTTTTACCAGAATTGCATTTTAAGAAAAATTGAATTATTCAGTAAAATATCTTTGTATTTAAATAACTGAATTCTCGTAAAATTTTCTGATAATAATTGTTTTTTTTTAAATGAATTTCAGTTAAAATTTCAGATAAAATTTGATGTTCTTATTTCCTTACATATATTTCATTAAAGAGTTTACGAATAATTAAAATTTCGTAAAATTAAATATTGTAAACAAATGGATTTGAAAATTGACAAAGAACTTTTTCGAAAATTATTAAAATTAATTGATTAACAGAAGAATTTAAATAAAAATTCAAAAAATAATAATCTTAATAATGAAAATAATTTCTGAACAAGTCACAGGTAAAAAAATAGTAAGTAAAATTCTTTTAAAAAAATTAATTCTCCATAACTGTTTGTTAAAAGTATAAAAAATCAAAATTTGCAAATATTTTAATATGAAACCTATTGAAAATTTAATTATTTCTTAAAATTTAAATAATAATTAAATTCTCTTAACAAATTAAAAAAAAAATTTAATAATAATAATTTCAGTTTTGCAGAATGTTAATGAAACAAGTTTTATAAAATATATTAAAAATAATTAAAATTCTGCCAAGAATTTCATTAAATAATTGTTAAATAATTAATTAATTAATTAATTAATTAATAATTTTTCTAAATAATTGAATTTTGGAGAAAAATTGTATTATTCGTAAAGATAATTGAAATATTGACTAAAACTTTTGTAAATTTTTCAAACATAATTTGATTTTTGCAAAAAATGTATTACTTTTAAAAACAATTAAATTCTTGATACTAATTACATAAAAAATAAAATAAAAAAAAATAAAAAAATTTAATTCATAATTGAATCCTTTTGTGAAATTCCATTAAAACAGTAAACATTGAAAATAATTGAATTTTGACAAATTTTTGAAATGAATTCAATTTCGACGAAGAATTTTATTAACAATTACGTTGAAAAAAATTTTATTGTTACAAAAGAATTTCATTAAAACTTTTTGAAAAGCAAGAAGATGTAATTTGTTGTGTAGGAACATATTAAAGAACACCCACATCTTCATAATAGAATTTTTGCATGTTAAGCATGTAAAATTCGATCAAACTCAGCGTTTAAATTGTAATCGTTAAACTCTAATGCAACAACAAGAACTGTAGTGAAATTTATGTGAGAATATATATTAAACCCGAAGATTCCTTTTTCGAATGGAAAATATAAAATTTTTAAGTTTAGTTATGCAGCTATTTCGATGAAAGTCGTAAAAGAGGCATATTTATTCAGTATAAATACCGAATAATATGAAGGATAGTATCAAATAAACATTTTATATTATTATAAGATAGGGAAATCCCCTTCAGAGATCTAAAGATAGTTGAACGTAAATATGGCTTTTAATGTGTAATACATAAACTCAATCCCTTTTTAATTATAATCTTACTCGACTTTCATTTATTTAAACATAAAAATAAAACTACCAATAATAATAATAATAATATTAAAATTATTAATAATTAAATATTAGCTACAACAATTACTAAAATCGACGTTTCGCAATTCATTCATTCAGACCACACTTGACACTAATAATTATACTGCGCATGCTTTTATTTTTCTAAGTTTTCACAGTTACGATTTAATGATTTTCAAATTTTTTTTCCTGATTTTTGAATATTTTTCTTTTAACGAAGAAGACAATTGTTCAAAAATTACATTGTATTGTTTGAAAATTCTTCAATTAAATTTTTGTTAGTTTTAAAGATCATATTTGAATATTTTTCTAGAATTAAACGTTTTTATAAAATTTAGGAATTTTTTTTAAAGACATATTATAGAAAAGAAAGATTAAAATTAAAATTAATAAATTAAATTAAAATCTAGATTTAAGATTTCAAGACATTTCATAGAAAAAAAGATTAAGATTTAAGATGTAAATAATTAAAAATAATTGAATTTTTGCAAAGACTTTGCAATTAAAAAAAAATTGAATTCTTTCAATGGATTTATGCAAATTTTAGAAAATAATTGAACCCTTTTGTTAAATTTTACTAAAATTGTATTGAAAATAATTTAATTTATGCGAAAAATTTAACTATTTATAAAAATGATTCAATTTTTCCGAAGAATTTAAAAAAAAAATTGAATTATTCAATAAATTATTTTTCTTTGTAATTAAAAAAACTAAAAATTTTTCTGAAGAATTTAAAAGAAAATTGAATTCTTTAATAAATTATCTTTCTTTGTAATTAAAAAAATGAAGTTGAAGTCTTCAACGTTTATCAACGAAAAAAATTTGTTTAATGCAATAAAATATTATTTTTAATTTAATATTTAAATTTACAACAATTATTTTTAAAATATAAACTTCAATCTTTTTATTTAAATATTTTTGTGTCAATATTGATGCATTATTTTTGTTAACTTACTAAATGAACAATTTTTTTTCGTTGATCAACGTTGTAGACTTCAACTTGGTATTAAAAAATTGAATTCTTGCCAAAAGTTATTTTAAATTGTTTGAAAATATAAACAGTAATAATTAAATATGTACTTAATAAATAAATTTTTTAAATTTTAATTATAAAATTTTCCAAAACTTTAAATAGAATAATAAAAATAAAAAGTTTTTCAATTAATAAAATTTTTTAATTTTAATTAAATAAATAATAAAACGTTCTGTGCACTATGGTGCGCACAAGATTTATAATAATAATGAAAAAAATAATAAAAATAATAATAATAATAAAAATAATAATAATAATATTTTAAAAAAATAGTAATAGAATAACGATGATAATATGTTTAAAGAAAACAAAAATGTGGCGTAAATGTAGAATACTCGGTCATTATTATAACTAATGGAGCATTATACATATATTATTAGTACACTAGTATTACTACATTATTATTTATTTACAACCTAAGTCTATTTCGACTGCATTAATGAAAATTCGACAATTCAGAAAAGTTTCCCCCCTTCTTTGTCAAACAACAGTCATTGATAATTTATATATATCCTCCTCCCTAATAACGGATTCCTAGACATTATTAAGAATCGCTTTGTTTTGAAAAGTATATCTTATTTTACGGGAACCCGTATACAATATTGCGTGCTATATATTTCGAGGGGCGTGTTATATATTCTTATTATGAAAGATCAGTAATCATTTTCTTTAGTCCATTAGACAAAATGTACAAAAGAAAAAAGTTGTTGTCTTCTAATTTTTTATTGATTGATTCAATATCATTTTCACGCCCCTATAATATATTAGGAACGATTTTTTTCCTTTTCTTTTTTTATTAATATTATTATTACTATTATTATTATTTTATTATTGTCATTATTGTTATTATTTTTTTATTATTATTATTTTATTATTGTCATTATTATTATTATTATTATTATTATTTTTATTATTTTTTTTATTATTTCGCCTTTGTATATGTATGTACTCTTTTATTCGGCTGCTTTTGGATTCGAAAGGCATATAAGTGGGATAATACAATCAATATAAGAAATTGCTATATACTACATGGCTCACATAAAAGAAACTTTTTTTCCCGAACAATCCATATATACCTTTTTACCCTAAAGAAATCGACCCTAGAGTGTTGAGTTTGATGTGATAAATCTCGAGTTTACAACTTGACGAGATAACCCACGAAAATTTTTCGCTCTTTTCAAGTTGGATTTATCTTGAAGAATTAACCGCGGGAATGTTTGGAAAAAGAATGATTTTTGCCGACAAGAAAGAAGCTTTCCGATAGGAAAATTTGCTAACAGGATTTTCGCAAATGTTTGATTTTATTTTTCGCCTCACTTCGAAACAGAATTTTCACTTTTTCCCTGACCCAACGGAATATTTTCTTTCCTCTAAAATATATTTACAAATCTATTGTTTTTACAACTAGCAAAACGCGTGAAAAAATTTTCTTTTCGTTGTCACTTTCAAAATTTGCTTTTCTAAATTTAATGAAAATTCTTCATTTCTTAAAAAATATAATTTTTCATACGGTGCTTTATTAAATTTAATTATTTTAACAACTCGTGCAGTAAATGGCAAAATATTTCTAACAGCAACTTGAAATAAAATTAAAAAAAACTTATTTCAATAAAATTTGGCAACATTTTCAATTGTTTCAATTTTTGAAAATTATTTTCGGAAATAGAAGTATTTTTAAAAAAATGTTAGTTCTTATTTTTTCAAGAAACAATTTTCCAAAATTTCTTAATTAAATTTTATAAAATTTTAATACTTTTTGTTAAACAAAAATTTACAAAACTTATTCATATTTATTTTTCTCGAGGAATTAAAATTTTAAAAAATTTGAATGAAAAACCTCATGAAATATAATTATTTCAAAAATTTGATCCGAATTAAAATTTTATAAAATTTGAATGAAAAACCTCATGAAATATAATTATTTCAAAAATTTCATCCGAAATTCAAGTATTTTTCTTGAATTTCGAAATGAAATTATTGAAAAACATTAATAATTTTTAAAGAAAAATAATGTAATTCATAATTTTTTTTAAATAAACAATTTATTCAATTATTTTTTAAAATTTTAATTGATATTTTTTTAAATCAATTCCTATCAGAATTCAACTACGAGAATTGAACTATTTAAATAAAATAACTTTTCTAAATTTATAAAATGATATAATTTAGAAAAATAAAAATTTCTATTTAAATATTTATGGACAATTTTTTCAACTGCAAGTCTTCCAAAATTCAGTTAATTTTCTAGAATTTTTTAATAATATATTAATAAAAGTAATATAAATAAATAAATAAACATAAAAAAATAAAATAATAATAATAAATAAATAACATAAATCTAAATAAATAAATATAATATAAATATTCAGAATTGATATTTGTTTTAATTTATTTTTAATTTTATTTTTATTTTATAGACTTTCTGAGTATTATTAATATTTAAATTTTAAATCCTCGAATTATCATTTTACATCATTTTAATTTTATAAAAGTTTCATTTCTTGTAATTTTTATTGCACATAATTGTTATTTAACATAAAGTTTACTTTATAAACTTTTTATATATCTTAATTTTAATGCCACCGAATAACTAATTTGCAGAATATTTTACGAATTAACAATACATTTTCATATTGTTTTAAATTAAATTTCTGTAAAAAAATTTGTTATTTTTGTGAAAATAATTGAATTCTTCATAAGAATTTTATAAACATTATTTTAAATAATAAATTCTTTCGAAATATACGGGGCTATAAAGTTTCGAACGTTCGAATGAACGAAATTTTTTATCACCTTCAATGTTTTTGAAAATTAATGTCGAAAAAAGAAAAATAATTGAAATTAACATATATGTAGTTTAAAATTTGATTTGTTTTAATTAAAACAATTTTTGTTTCTGAAGTATAATACAAATTAGAAGAAGTAAAAAAATTTTGTCGTTCATTTAAACGTTCGAAACTTTAGGAACATAAAATAAAATAAATATTATGAAAATTTTATTTTAAATAATTGAATTCCAGTGCAAAACATTATTTGTTTAAATAATTGAATTTTTCAATGAATTAATTTAAAATAGTATTAAAAATAATTGAATTCTCGCTCTGAATTTTATCAAAAAATTTGCTAAATACTTGAATTTCGATGAAAAATTAAATAATTATTAGTGAAAGTACTTGAATTATTGGGAAGAATTGTATAAAGATTTTTTTTAGAAATTTTTTGTTAATGCTATTCTTTTGATGAATTCCGGTGAAAATTTGATGACTTTTAAAAATAATTTCATTTTAGATGAATTTTATCAATTTTGTTTTTAAGTAATTAGATTTCTTTTTAAATAATTGAATTCTTTTGCGAAATTATATGAAAATATTAGATTCAGAAAACAATTGAATTTCGAATTTATTTTGAAAATAATTGAATCGTTTTAAAGAATTCGATTATAATTTTTGAGAAAATTTTTTTACTTTCCTAGTATTAGCGAATATAATAAGTAGTGGAAATTCTAAAAAAAAAAATAAACAGAAATAGTAGCTTTTAGGGTCTGAAATCGAAAAAATTACCCAAATAGTAGCAAAACGTAAAAAAAGGAATTTTTTAGTATTAAAAATATATTATAACAAAAAATATCAATTTTCAGTAATGTAATAATGTTAACATTAAATTATAGACACCTGTCTTGTGGATGAATGATGATTATTAAATTTAAAATTCCGATATGTGACAATTATGAATAATATAATATGTCTAAAATCATGCGGCCCTTTTTATTAGTCTGAATTGAAAATATCAAAAAATAAAAATAGACCATATGTGACGTTCCACGGTGAAAGGGACCTTAGCTGCTTAAAATTTTATGATACGTTTTGAGTAGTTTTAGCTTTATTAAAAATTTATTATTTATTATTTAACATCGAAAGCATATTTATTTGAAAATATTACATATAAAGAAAATTAGTCATTTTTATTTATTTGCACTTCCAATTTTAGTTCTGTGAAAAAAGGGCTAAAGTCCCTTTCACCATGGAACGTCACATATTCATTTTTTGGGCTATAGTTACTTAATATAGTATAGTGCAATTAATTTTCATTTACAGAAAAGGGATAATATAATTGATATTGTCTTAAATGTTGGAAATTAATTTAGATTTACAATGAGCTAGCTGCAAATTCTAATTTAATTATTCTATGAGTATATTTGCGATATAGAGCGGCACAAAAACTATGGCATATATATATATATAATTACAGAGTTGATGAATGTCTTTCGACGCGCGTTTTGTTATTGCAATATTGTTTCTATAAGCGTTACTGTAAACTTGTATAATTATCAACTCGACACTCATATATATACGAAAAGTGTATGTATACCTTCCAAAGTATATAGAGTAGTAAACTATAACGAACTAATCATTCAAAATACCCAAAACCTAAATTGCTTTGCGATAGAAGAGGCAAGGATGTGGAAGGAAGATTGATCGCGTGACTTCCGGTGCAGCGCTCCACATACGTTGTACTGTACATTCAAATGAAAAGCTTTATTAGGTTAATCTGACTGTGGGGAGCCATCATAAAGGTCAGGAAGGTCATTTATTGGTATTTTGTCCAATATTGCTGGAATTTTATCAGATTCTCATATGAATAGACATATTCGAAATAATCTTTGCTTCAATATGGACATTGTAATATACGCGTTAATTTGGAAAAAAGAAAATTAATCATTTGGGAAAAAAAATTCTCATTATTTTATTCAATTGAAAGAAATTCAATTTTGTATTATACACTGAACAAAAAATTTCATTGATTCAAATGACCGATTAATTAACTATTAATTGACTCTAATAATATTAGAGTCAATTAAATGGTTCAGTTTATATTTGCTTCAAATACTGAAGTTATTGATTCAAATGCCATTTAATTGACTCCAATAAATATTATTTGATTTATGTAAATGGTATTTGAATCAAGAACTTCAGTATTTAAGGCAAACATGAACTGAACCATTTAATTGACTCTAGTAAATATTATTTGATTTAAATAAATATTTAATTGATAATAGTCAAGTAATCGGTTATTTGAATGAAATAAATTTTTTTTTCAGTGTATTTAATTGAATCATATAATTGAATTGAATCATATAATTAAATTGAATCATATAATTCAACTAAATAAATTACATATTTAATTCAATATCATGCACGAATTTTTTAGTATGATTTATTCAAAATTTAAGAAATCGAAACGATAAAATTAGACAGGAAAAAATTAAATAATTATTGCGTGAAAAAGTAAAATCTATAGCAGTCACAGACTTCGCACTCGATAATTTATTTTTAAAAAGTAACAAAAAGAAGCTTTCAAACTAAAGAAAAAAACTTAAAAAAGTAGTGAAAAAGATAGCTATGGAAAAATTAAACTTAAGGAATAAAAAACTATAGTTTGTAAGTTTGAGACACTTAAAAAAACTGTCAAAAATTCCATTCAATATTTTTTATTTTCTAAACTTTTTCCTAATTTTCATAAAAAAAAATTCACTTTTTCCTAATTTTTATAAAAAAAAATATTCACTTCTTTCTTACCTTCTATACTAACAAATTGAATTTTAGCGTAACGAATTTTATTATTCACAAAAGAATTTAAATATTTATCAAGATAATTGAAATTTTGTGAAGAATTTTATAGAAATTCCTAAATCAAAGATTTCTTTCGACTAATTCTATGCAAATTCTAATTTAAATAATTGAATTCTTAGAATTTTTCCTATTTATGAAAAGAATTGAATTTATAAGATTTATACCAAAAATTGTTAACATAATTGAATTCAGTTTGAAAATTTTATGAAAATAGTAGATATTGAAAATTATTAAATTGCTAAAAGTTTTTAAAAATAATTAAACTTTACAATACAAAGAATTCAATGAAATTTTTTTTTTTAAATAATTGAAAATAATTGAACTTCTAAGAAGAAATTTAATATTTTTAAAAAAAAATTTAAATCTTGTGATGAATATTAATATTTCTAAAAATTTATTGAATATTTCAAAAGAATTTTATTAAAATGCTGCAAAATAATTGAATTTTTTGAAATAATTATGGTATTTATAATAATTAATTGAATTCTTTCGAATAATTGTTTATGTAAATAATTGAATTTATGAGAAGAATTTTCTTAAAATCTAAAAGAAAAAATAAATTATTTTTCAGAAATTAAATTAAAATTGAATAAAAATAATTGATATCTTTGGAACAATTTTATTAAAATATTTTTAAATAATTGAATTTCTTGCGAACAATTATATTAGAATTTTTCAATATAATTAAATTTCCAAGAAGAAATTTATCAATTTTAAAAATAACTGAATTTTTTTGATAAATATTGTTGTTAATGAAAATAATTGAATTTTTCAAATAATTCCATAAAAATTTTGAGTATATTCGGGAATAATTTTGCTATTTATCGTCATAATTGAATTCTTTCGAAATTTTTTTTTTAAATATTTGTAAATAATTGAAATTTTAATAAAATTTTAATATTTTTGTAAATAATTGAATTAATCCAAAGAATTAAAAAAACATTTTTTAAATAATTGACTTTTTTGAGGAATTGAAATTAAATTTTTTAGAATATTCTCATTTTTCAAGCAATTCTTGTAAAATTTTATTATAAATAATTAAAATCCTGCCACGAATTTTATTATTTACGAAAATAATTGAATAGCAACTTAGAATTTTACTAATTGAATTTCGAATTTATTTTGAAAATAATTGAATCGTTTTAAAAAATTTGATTATAATTTTAGAGACAATTTTTTTCATTTCTAGTATTAGCGAATATAAAATAGTGGAAATTCGAATGAAATAAAAAGAAATAGTTGCTTTCAGGGGCTAAAATCTAAAAAAAAAATTACCCAAATAGTATAGCAAAAAGTAAAAAAAAAAAGTGGTATAAATAGTAGGTTTTAGTAGATGAGTGCGAAGCCTGCAATCATTTTCGTTCGTGAATGAAATTTAAAATTAGGCTATCGAGACATTTTTTTGTCCCCAACCCAACAAATTCATTAGGAGTAAAAAAATTGAGTTAAAATTTTGCAAACGTTTCAAAATGGTAAACCGCTTCCTCCATTAAGGCAATTTTTATTCTCTCCGAAACGTGTGGTCGGAATTTGGTCTGGAATCAATTTCTATAAGAGTATATAGCTTAATCTAATACCCTTAAAACGTATAGGCATTTATTCGTATTAAAACCTTTTTGTCTCAACTATTCATCAACTATACGATGAATACTAAATTTTATCTACAAAATTAATAAAACAAAAAAAACAAAAAAAAACCAATAATCTATAAAATAATAAACAAAATCCATAAAGTACTACATATCTCTTCTACTACAATATTTACCAATCGCTTTATATATAGAAAGATCCCCAAGACTGACAGAAGTCGAAATATAATTTTTTAATTAAATTGAAACCCTTCAGAACTGACAATTCCTTTTTTCATTTTTTTTTTTATTTTAAAAAATAAATTGTACCTTGATAATAGTTGGCACATTCATCAATCTTTATTACTTAAATACTTGAAAGAGAGAGAGAGATATATATATATATATAATCAAAAATTCCTTGATATCAAACGCTAATCAGATTATGTCAGTTGTATTAAAAAATATGAGTTATTTTACAGTGGGAACATTCCCTTTTTTTCCCCCTTATTTTCAAATTTTATCTCTCATCGTCACACTAAAAAATAAGAGAAGAAGAAGAAAAAGAAAAAGAGGCAAATAGGGATGGGACTTGGAAAAAAGACGTACCCCCTTATCTGAAGCCTTTCTTTCATCATAATACTGTTTTACGAAGGTTCATCCCATAAAAAGAATGTGAAAAAGGGTCCTTGAAATCACACCAATTTTGTACTATTTTAACAAAGCAATAAATTTTAATTCAGAATTCGCGTTAAAGGGGAAAATAAATTGAAATACATGTGGAAAAAATTCAGTTCTGGAAGAAAATTGTACTCTTAATTTAAAGAATAAAAAAGTTGTTTTATTCTCTGGAGTGAAATATTTACAAGCACAAGTTTCTTAAATTGATATTTATAATTTATATAATTCATGTTTATAATAATTTATTTATATTAATTTATATTTACATTAATATTTAAATATTTATTTCGAAATTTATTTAAATATTTATTTCAAAATTCAGTTCAGGAAGAAAATTGTACTCTTAATTTAAAGAGTAAAAAGAAACGTTTTATTCTCTAGAGTGAAATGTTTACAAGTTTCTTAAATTGATATTTATAATTTATATTGATTATAATAATTTATTTATATTCATTTATTGATAATATTTTAGTTATAATAATTTATTTATATTCATTTATTGATAATATTTTAGTTATAATAATTTATTTATATTCATTTATATTTATATTAATATTTAAATATTTATTTGAAACATTAGATGTAGAATAAAAAATTTTTTTTTGCACTGAATTAAATTCAATACAAAACATTTTTGATTGTTGTTATTTCGATATAAATTCATAAATCGCGAAAATAATATCAAATGCAAGGTAATGAATTAAAAAGAGGACTTCAATTTTTTTTTTTAAATTTTAATTCGTCCATATATTTTATTTTAAAAATGAATTATAACAGTAGATAATGCGCAGAAATTGTGAAAATTTTAGCATTCGGATGGTTTTGCACCTGCATCGCATTCATTCGTTATATGATACTTTAAATTCAAAATCATGAAATAAAATACAATTTCATTTAAATTTACTGGTCATGTGAAAATAAAATTCAGTTTTTTTATTTTTTTTAAAACAAGTAATTTTAGTAAAAAAAAAAGTAAAGTAAGTAAACAGTATTCTTTATTTACAAAAAAAAATTAAAATATAATAACTTAGGACCCGGTTATTTTCTAATTTTCCCTCGCCCCTAATTTTTTTTTCTTCTCACCATAATTAAAATTTAAATTTGATTTCGAACGTAAATAAATCTATAAATTTTGTTAAAATAATGTTTTTTTAATAACAGTTTTCTCTTCTTATGAAATTTAAATTTGATTTCAAATTTAAATAAATCTTTAAATTTTTTGAAACTAATGTTTTTTAAATAACTTTAAATGAAAATTTAGAAAATAATTTTTTCAATTCTTTAAAAATAATCTTGTCTCCTTATAATTATAATTGAAAATTTGATTTTTCAAATTTATTAAAATTATATTGATATTAATTGAATTTTTTGCAAAGAATGTTACTATTTACAAAAATAATTTAATCCTTCCAAAGAATGCTATGATTTATGAAAATAATTAAATTCTTCTGAGTAATTAATTGTTAAATTAAAATACTTTAAAAATTCTATTTGTTAAAAAGTTTCTAATTAAATTCTTTAAAAAAAAATTAATTACAAATTTTTAGTCGAAGTTGACAATATTTCTATTAACTTCATAATTTTTAAAAATTAATTTACATAATGACGGATTTTTTACTATAAAATTAATTATTTTTAACTAATTCAAAATTAGAAAACTTTATAAATATCTAAAAAAATTGAAATAAAAAATAATTTTTTAAAAACAAATTAAAATAATAAAACTTTTTTTAGTTTTGTTCTTACCTAATTTCTTATCACAACTATTAATTTCTCTCCGTGTAGTAAGAAGTATAATAATATTTTAATAAGAACCAAATTATTGTTGAAATCAAAATTTTAATTTCTTTAAATAATTTATTATTCACAGAATTAAACAATTATGTTATTTTTATTAATTATTTTTATTTTATTAATTTATTTTATTTAATTATAATTATTTTTATTAAATTTAATAAAAATAAAAAATAAATAACTGAAAAGTGAAATATTAATTTGTAATGAATTTTTTTGTTTCATTCTAAATAATAAATTAAAAGAAAAAGGACGAGGAAAAAAATGGAAAACCATATAATCGTGGATAATAAAAAAAAAAATTTTTTTTTTTGCACCTCCCTTTAATACATTATCCAATTAGAAATGAACTTAAGATAAAAGTAGCTTTGCTATTTTCTCGATTGGTCTCTCTTGTCGACCGCTGAAAGTATTGGAGTAGATTTTTTCCCCCTTCCTCGTAATTTTTCATGGTTTTCTTGAAAGTGCCCTTGTCAATAAAATATAACACACTTATCTCGACATTCACCTACTCTTCCACCTCATTACCAAAAAGGTTAATGTGCACTTTTTTTCTCTCTCTCATACATACGTACATATAATATTGAACACAAATTTCACCCCATTTCCTTCAATATTATGGATCGCAGATAATAAAAATTTATAAATATAGACGAGATAATTACAAAAAAAAAATGATGATGACAAGTTTCATTTTTCAATAAAAATGAATTTATTAAAAATAAAAAAATATGACACTTAAAATTCAATAAGTAGGTGTTCGGAAATTAGGGAAGACATTTTTTTTGAAATATTACCATCCCCCCTCCCCTTCCGTAATTTATTGACTATCATGAATTTTGTTTTTTTTACTACTAAACCCTTTTTTTAAAGTGAAATGAAAATATAGTGAAAATATGAAAAATCGCACTGTGTAAACGGATTTTGGAAAAAAAATGTTTGTTCCAGTTATTAACAAAATTGGATAAACCCACCTCTTTTTTTCGAAGAAAAAAAAAACAAAAAAAAGTTCATCGATTTCTATAATTCAACTCGCATTGTTTTCTTCTTGAAAATAAAGTTCCAGTTTTTACTCAAAATATAATTCAAATTTATTTA
The DNA here is from genome assembly GCA_032872475.1 of Leptopilina myrica (nomen nudum). Lineage (NCBI taxonomy): Eukaryota > Metazoa > Arthropoda > Insecta > Hymenoptera > Figitidae > Leptopilina > Leptopilina myrica (nomen nudum). The sequence continues at coordinate 14,418,769 of CM065458.1, read as the reverse complement.
GTTTAATTATTTTTTCTCGTAAATTTATTGTAAATTATTATTTATCATTATTGTAATTAACACAATTAGTATATTTTTCGTAATAATTATATGAAAATAATATAATAAAATAAGAAAAAAATTTTATTTATTTTTATTTAGTTAAAAAATTTAATTTAAAAAATTCTAAATTAATAAATAGTAATAATTAAATAAATAATAAATATGTAATAATTTATTACACTATTCAATTTTTTAAAAAAGTAATATTTAAACAAAAAATATTTTTAACCGGAATTTAAATGCAAATCAATTGAAAGAAATCTTATAAATAAATGTCGTTCAAATGAGAACTTATTCGAAACTCCTATAGAATTTTAATTTCCATTTTACTAGTTGAATCTTTTTTTTTTGCACTTTTGTTTGAAAGTTTTCAAAGAAAAATGTTTATTTAACCAAATTTCTATTATAACTCTCCACATTAAATTTTCTAACGTGGTCACTTGACGTCTCGGGAAACTCCTCACCATTCGCATAAGTTAGAGCAATGTTACCGAAACATGCAAATTTAGCTCGTAAGTTAGGAAATTGAAATTGAGGCTACAAACTTTCAATTAAATGCTAAATTAACCTTTATTATTGTTGATTGTAAAAATAACTAATTATTATCTAATTAAATAGATTCCACTCTAAACTAGAAAGTGAGAAGTTTATACTTCTGTGCTTCAAAGTATTTACATTTGTAATTTTCAAACTCGGATTGCATATTATTTTCGTATAATTATTACGAAAAATATTGAACAAATTATGTTAGCCATAGTAATAATACATAATTTTTATTGTATTATTTTTTATTTTGTAAGCCCGTACATTGTTACAAATAAATAAATAAATAAATAAATAATAAGTGACAATTGATAAATAAAAAACAATAAATAGAAAATAAAAAATACAAAGATAATAAATAATAATTATATTATTATAACATTAATTAATCATGTTCTTGTAATTAATTATATTATTTTATATTATTAATAATTATTAATATTAATTTAATATTTCAATTAAGTAAGAATTAAAATAATATTAATTATTATTAATTATAAATTATTATTACTAATTAATTAATTTTTTTAATTACATAATTAATTTACCAATTAATTTATTTGCAGAATTTCCCAGAGAATTTATTATTGAATATGTAACTGAAATTGTGGAACTTATAATTTTATTTATTTCGCTTTGAGAAGTAAAAATATGCAACTAGGTAAGGAATTTTTTCCTCTCAAGTGAGTGACGGAGGTTTAACATAATTACCATATTTAATAGAATTTTTGTAACAAAAACTTTTATTGAAGCAAATTCATATCAAATTTTTTTTTGTATATGAATGAAAAAATTGGAAAAAAATTGACAAAATTGTTACTTAAAAATTTTGATCAAAATTCTGATTCGATCCACACTTTTAGTATATATAAACTTCAATATTTGTAATATCGATAACTTTTAAGTGCAGTGAATAAATTGAAAGCTATACAAATGACAATATTTTTTTTCACATGAAATAGAATATTTAAAAAAAAATTTCAAAGTTCAACTAAACGAAATTCATTTATTTACAAACATTAAAAAAAAAGTAAAAATGTAAAATATTCATTAAATTCTGTGACAATAATATTACTAGTTTAGAAATTATTTAAAAAATTAAAAAAACGAATTAAAAGATGTTTGAAAATATTTTTTATACTCTATCTATTAATTATATCTATTCATTGTTTATTTAAAGAAATAAATATTTATTCTGTGGGAGTAAATAAGTTTCACTGAAATCAAACTATATTCGAACCAATAATTTCTCTACTTGAAGCTATCTGTACTTGTTCCACTGTAAACAGTGGAACCTCCATTAGACAAACTAATTCGGTTTGGACCTACTGATTCGGATAATGGAAAATTCGGATAATAGAAAATCTAAACTTTTTCCTATAATTTAATTATGTTGAAACGATTGAGCAATCGAAGTTGAATATTTTATGTACAATATCGCCAAAAGTGTCTTTTTGCCTTCTTTTTTTTTCTTTTTCCCTTTAAAACTTTATAAATAAGGGAATTTCTCAACATTTTTATACCAATCGTCGAAAAGTTTGGAAATTAAATGAATTTATAAAAAAACATCATTCAAAAGTTTTTGAAAGTTCAAATAAAGAAAATCTTTGCCACAAACTGTAAATAAATAATAATAATCAATTTGACTCGGAGTGATCGTTAAAATTGTTTTATATTTTTAATAAATAAATAATAATAAATAATGGAAAATAAAAATACTAAAAATAAAATAAAACTTTAAAATAATAATAATCTATATTAATTGGATTTTATGAAGAAGAATTTTCTAAAATTGTATTAAAAATAATTGAATTGTTCCAAAGAATTTATTAAAATTTTAGACAATAAATGAATAAAATTGTTTTGAAAATAATTAAATTTTTGCAAAGAATTTTACTATTTTTAAAAATAATTGAAATGTTTCGCAGAATTTATCAAAATTTTAAGAAATGATTAAATTGGTATGAAGAATTTTATAGAAATAATTGTAAAAAATGATTTTTTTCTCTTTTTTCTAAATATTTTGACAATATTTGAATTATTTTTAAAGAATTTAAAATTCTTGTCCATATGAAATTTTATGGAAATTTTAGAAAATAATTAAATTCTTTCGTGTAATTTTATTTAAATTGGATTAAAAATAATTTAATTCCTTCAAAGAATTGTAGTATTTTTCAAAGTAATTGAATTGTTTCGAAGCATTTATTAAGATTTTAGGAAATAAATAAAATTTATGAAAATATTGTAATGTATGTATTTAAATTTATCTAAGGAATTTAATTAAAATTGTTTTAAATATAATTGAATTCTTGAAAAGAATTTTACTATTTATAAAATTATTTGAATTCTTGCGGACAATTTTACTATATTTATAAGAATAATTTAATTATTTCGAAGGATTTATATTAATTTTAAAAATTCTAAAAATTAATCTCTTCCGAAGAATATTCAATTAAAATTGTTTTAAAAATAATTGAATTGTTTGGAAAAATTTATTAAAATTTTAGAAAATTATTGAATTCTTTGTACTTAATAAGAGAAATTAAAAAATTTTGACTATAAAATTATTTCAAAAATTTATATTTGAAAATAAAAAATTTTGTAATTTCCAGAACAACAAACGAAATAACACTTTGCGCACTTGTGTGCGTAACATTTGCTAATAATAATAATAATAATAATAATAAAATAAAAATATTAATAAAAATGAAAAAAAAATAAAAGAATAATAATAATGGTAGTAATATAAAATCGAATAACATAAATATTACTGACGGATATAAAAAGCAAAAACAAAATTAAACAATTAAAAACTTGATGATTTACTTTATATTTTGTACATTTACGTTTAATACATTTTATATTTAACATTTATAAAAAATAAAATAAAAATTTGCATTTAATATATCGATAAAATACGACATTAGCAAGTATCATTACCATTAAAGTTGTAAAATCGAGAAATAAATATTTAATTCGAGTTACGATAGCGCGCAAAAGTATGTTAAATAAGCGTAATAATTCACAATTCCCAGGATAATTTTAACCAATGACAAGTCCTTAATAAACCTTTTAGATGTCAAATCATGCTTATATATTGTATGCATTGCATATATTTCATTTCTACGCTGCACAGATACATGAGAGATTTTAAAAGTTAAAATATTTTCTCTGTTGCGTATATATATATATATAGAAACGACAAAAAGTTTACAAATCTCTATATATATATTAGTTCACGTATATATCACACCAGTGAATAATAGATTAAACCATTCATAGCTCTGAGGGCTATATTTGAATTCGACGTAAAAACAGTCGTAAAAGGTTACAATTAAAATTTTAGTATTTAAAAAACTTTTTTTTTCTAAAGTTCAGTATATATTTATAAAGGGAAAAAAAGATTTAAATCTGTCAACAATTTGGAGTTAAAATAAATACTATAGTTTTTTTTCACAGATAATTAAAAAGTGAAAAAGTTTACTAATTTAAATTAGTAAAGATGTTTACTAAGTTAAATAAGTTGCTGATTTTCTTGTTGCTTTTGAATTAGTAATTTTTGCTGGGAAATTAGTAGAAATTACTATATCAATTAGTAAAATAATTTTATTAATATCCAATAATAATTTACTAATTCAAAAGCAGAAAGACAGTTACTTAATTCAAATTAGTAAACATTTTTACTATAATTAAAATTTCGAGAGTGCTTGAGAATTTTGTTTATAGTATTACGGAAATATAGAATGTTTTGTTGATTTTGACATGCGCGTGCGATGATAATAATAATAACATTCGTATGACTAAAACAACCCTCAACAGTCTATATAACAGTTAACTTGAGAGCAGAAATAAACCCTCTAAATTTTCTCAATAATTCTGCTCTCTAAATCTACTCTCTAAATCCACTCATTATATTTGAATAATAGTGAAAAGTTATACAATAAGTTATAATTGCAGTGAAAAAATTAAATTAGTAAAAATTTGTACCTATTTTTTTGTGACTTTCCACTAAAAGTTCAGTAAAATAATAAGTGGAAGACATTTTACGAGATTTAAATTTAAAAAAGCATTAAATTAGTATCCGAAATTCAATTTTTTTTACTCAATTCTTCTTATTGGAAACTTTTACGAGAATTTAATTATTTAAATAAAAAATATAATTGCTAACTTTTTCAAAATAATTAAATTCCGTTTATTATATTCAAATGTTCTCTGGAAAATAATGAAATTTTTCCGATAACTTATGAAAATCTAATTGAATTTTTGTGATGAATTTAGAAAAAAAAATTTTGTTAAGCAATTCTTTTGAGAAATTTCATTGAAATAGTTGACATTAAAAATTGAAATTCGAGAAATTTGTAAAAATGAATGAAGTTTCTAGTTCTAGGAACAAATCAATGAAAATTTATAGAAAACAATCGAGTTATCACGAAGAATTTTATTACAATTTTGATAAATAAATTAAATTTTCAATAAACAAAATTAAAAATAATTATTAAATTCTCACGAACAAATTACACCAAAATTTCTTTCTAATAACTCAATAATAAATAAATTTTTGCAAATAACTGCATTTTTGAAGAATTTTAATATAATTTTATAAAATAATTAAATTTTTCGAGGATTTTAATTAAAAATTGTAATTAAAATAATTTATATACTGCAATGAGTTTTATTATTTTTAAAAGTAATTAAATTCTATGGGGAATTTTATGTTCAATAATAGATATTGTAAATAATATAATTTTGAAGAATGCTTGTAAATAATTGAATAGTTAAAAAAAATTTTATTACAATTTTTTGAATTGTTTAATTTTTGTTTTGTTTAATTCTTCAAAATAATTAAATTTAGAATATGTTGCAAATGTTTATTGAATTTAAATTAACAAATTATATCAAAATTTTTTCAATAATTGTATTTTTCAGGGAATTTTGTTAAAATTCTTAAGAATAATTGCAGTTTTCAAGAAATGCATTAAAAATTGTATTAAAAACATTCAAATCCTAGTATGAGTTTCATTATTTATAAAAAATGTAATTGAATTCTTTTGGGAATTTCTCTTCAATTAAAAATTGAAAATTTTTCATGTTGGAAATAATTTTATTTTAAAAAATGCTTGAAAATAATTGAATCGTTTAAAAGAATTTTTCTTGAAATGTTTTGAATTGTTACTAAAAGAATTGAATTGTTTTGAAGAATTTTAGTTAAAATTAAGAAAATAATTATATTCTTTCAAGAAATCAGAGTAAAAATTAACTGAAAATTATTATTAAATTAATTAACAAATTGTATCAAATTTTTTGAAAATAATTAATTTCTTTTGAAGATTTTTAATAAAATTCTCAATAGTAATAACGGTATTCAAGAAATTCATTCAAAATTGTTTTCAAAATAATAAAATTCTGCTATTATTTTACTAATTATAAAAACTATTGAATTCTTGTAACGAAATTTATGAAAATTTCTAAAACTAATTAAATTCTTGCGAAGAATTTTATAAAAATTTTTTTAAATAATTGCTTTTCTTTTCGAAAAATTTTGTGTGAAAATGTTATTATTTTTTAAAACAGTTGAATTTTTGCAAAGAATTATATAAGAAACGAATTTTAATTTTAATTATTGTATAGTTAAAAAGAATTTCTTTTTTAAATTGATTCCTTACTGCTTTTCCCAATTATAATTTCCTAATTTTAGAAATTCCTAAAAACCTTCTCTCTAAAGTCTACATTCCTAATCCAATTTTTTTTAACCTTTTTCTTAAAATTTAATTAATTTTTTTCTTAATTCAATTAATTTTTTTTCTAATTCTATTCATTTTCCTAATTTTCAAAAAAAAGGTATTGATTCAGAATTAAAATTGATGAATAAATTGAACACAAAACCCTTTGAGTTGCACAGAAAAAAATTCTTGTCAATACATAAAGTCCAAAAATCGAAAAATAGAAAAATAATTCTAAATAAAATTCTTTTAATAAAAATAAATTTCATTATATAAATAAATTCTAAAACGAAAAAATTTCAGATCTTTTAATTCGCAGTTGTTTTTTATCTCAATATTATAATAGGAAAAATACTTGATCTCAATACTAATACAAGTCTATTCACATCGCAACATTAAAAACCGGAACTGGTGTTCAGCATTTTTCCCTTATCTTTTCTTCCGAGTTGTTCACATTTTTTTAAAGTATATAAATTATAGAAGTTGCGTGCAAACTGCTGCGTGAGAACTGAAATCCTTTTCAGGCACTAGTCACGTAATATTTACTGAATAAATAACGCGAGAGGTTCTCGCCTCCCATCATATGAGAAATAAATCAATGCATGAAATATTTTCTTTTTTCATTTTCTTTTTTTTTTTTTTGAAATACAGAAACCTTATGAAAGACTAACACATTTGAAATTTCAATTTAAATGTCATTGGAAAGTGGTGGATGAAATAGAAATGAAGAAGAGTAAAAAAGAGTGAAATGAAGAGAGAAAATAGGAAATGGGAAAAATAGAAAAAAGTGAGTTAGTTTATACACTCAAAGATGAGAGAGAGAGAGAGAGAGAAAGAGAGAAGAGGTAAATAAGAAGTGGGCGGGATATGATTGCAGTGTTTGAATGTGGATTAGTTTAAATGGGATTATATTGTATGCGGCTAATGCAAAAGAGAAAAAGAAGAAAATAAAAATTCAGAGAAAAAATTACACGCAGAGACCGTCATTAGGAGAAATTACGAAAAAATAGTACAGCTTCAATGGGACATTGTAATATATGCGCTAATTTAAAAAAAGGAAAATAAATCATTTGAAAAAAATTTCTCAACATATATTCAATTGAATAATTATTATATTTATTTGAATTATTAACATTATAATTCTTGGAATTATTAACATTATAATTCTTTGAATTATTAACATTATAATTCTTTGAATTATTAACATTATAATTCTTTGAATTATTAACATTTTATTTTTTTTAATTATTAATATTATATTTCTTCGAATTATTAATAGTATAATTCTTTAAAATAACGCGCACGAATTTTTAAATATGATTTATTCCAAATTTGAGTAATCGAAACGACGGAATTAGACAGGGAAAAATTTAATACTTATTACGTAGAAAAAAAATATGTTTCGTATTTCGTATGTCGCAGGTTTCATACTCGATAATTAATTTTAAGTGTTAAATAATAATTTTCAAACTAAAAAAAGTAAGAAAAAAAGGAGCTGACAAAAAATTAAACTTAAAAAACTATTTTAACACTCTTGACAAAACAGACAAAAATTCCATTCTATATTTTATTTTCCCTAGTTTTTCCTATACTTTGATAAAAATTATATATATATATATACTTTTTTATCTTATCTCCTGCTAATAAATTGAATTCCATAGCAACGAATTTTAATATACATGAAAGAATTTCAATATTTATCAAAATAATTTAATTGTTGTGAATAAATTTAGAAAAATTGCTAAATAATCGATTCCCCTCGACTAATTTTATGTAAATTCTAATTTAAAATGCTTTGCAAAATTTTATTTATTTTTATAAATAACAATCTGTTCATCCCAAAAATTAAAAGAAGAATAATTAAATCGCTGAGAAATTTTTTTCTATTTATGAAAAGAATCGAATGTTTAAATAAAAAATGTACAAAAATGGTTTAAATAATTTAATTCTGTTTGGAAATTTTATAAAAATAGTAGATATTAAAAATCACTAAATTGCGAAAAGATTTTTTAAAAATAATTACATTTTACAAAGAATTCAAGTATAATTTTTTTTAAATAATTGAATTCTTGCGAACCATTTTACTAGACTTTTTAAAAATAATTGAATAACCAAGAATAAATTTATTATTTTTAAAAATAATAATAATAATAATAATAATAATAATAATTTAATTCTTGTGATGAATACATTATTATTTATAAAAATAAATGAATTTTGCCAAGCATTTTATTAAAATCTCTCGAAATAATTGAATTTACGGAAATAATTTTGTTATTTATCTTTAATAATTGAATTCTTCAAAGAATTCTTCATGTAAAAAATTGAATTCTTGGTAAGAGTTTTATTAAAATCTAAAAAAATAATTGAATTATTACAGAATAATTTAATTAAAACTGTATTTAAACTTTTAAAATAATTGATTTCTATCGAACAATTTTATTAAAATATTTGAATTCTTCAAAAGAATTTTAAAAAAATTGTTTAATAATTCATTTTTTCGAGAAATTGAAATGAAATTTTTATAAATAATGACATTTTTTTAGCAATTCCTGTAAAATTGTATGAAAAAAAATTTAAATCCTGCGATAAATTTTATTATTTATAAAAATGATTGAATGCTTGCTGACAATTTTATTAGAATTTTTAAAAATACTTGAATTTCCAAAAAAAATTCATATACTTTTAAAGATAATGGAATTCTTGTGATGAATATTTTTGTTTCTGAAAATAATTGAATTTTTTTAAGAATTGTAATAAAATACCTCAAAATAATTGAATTTTCAAGAATAATTTTGTCATTTATCGAAATAATTAAATTTTATCCAAGAATTATTTATAAAAATGATTGAATTCTTGGGTAGAATTTTATTGAAATCTATTGAAATCTATTGAAATTCTTTGAAATTATTTTCAAAGAAATTAATAAAAATTATTTTTAAAACTATTATTAATAATTTAATAACTGTGAAAAATTCTAATATTTTCAGAAATAATTAAATTATTCTAAAGAATTTAGAAGAAACATTGTTTTTTAAATAATTTACTTTTTCGAGAAATTGAAATGAAATTTTTAACAATATTTATACATATTTTAAGCAATTCCTGTAAAATTAAAAAAAAGATAATTAAAATCCTACCAGGAATTTTATTACATACAAAAAAATTTTTTTAAACAGCTAAGAATTTTATTAAAATACTAGCGACTATTTATTTTTTTTTCTTCAAAATAATTGAATTATTGAGAAAAATTTTATCAGATAAGTGTGATTATTTATGAAAATAATTAAATTAAGCTTAGAATTTCATAAAAAAAAATTTTTAATTGAATTTCCATACAAAATGTTGTTACTAGTGAAAGTATTTAAGTTCTCGTAAAGAATTGTATAAAAATGTTAAATAATTGATTTTTTCGATAATGAGCGCAAAGCCTGATATTGTACAAAAGAAATTGAGAATTTTTCTATTTTTAAATATCAAATTTTAATATTTTCCATAAAAGTTGTAAATTTAGCAAAAAAAAAAAAATTGCTAAATAGTTTCCTCTAATTTTCATAAGCAAAATATTTATTAATAGAAAATTATTTGTACACGGACAATTTACTGTCTTCAATTATAATTTGCTTCAAACAGAATGTAAATTTCACGCTCGATTTGAACAGATCTGCCCCTAAATTACTTTGGAGCATGACTCTCAAGACCGCATCCAAGAATCTTCGTCAATTAATTTGTCGTGCTTATTAAGAACCTCCTATAGAAGCGCGTGGAAATTACATTGTGATCCACGGAAGCACGAAACTCAATTAAAGGAGGAACGATTCGATCGAAGGTTGTAAGAGAACGAGGGAGGAAAAAAAAATTTTTTTTTCACGACCTTGGCAAAAGTTGGGTGAAAGTAAAGAAATAATTTTATTTCTGGAAATAATCTAATGAAATGACGCAAATTTTTCATCGGCTGCTTTCAAACAACGACGCGAGGGAATTTCTTTTTTCTCTATTTTCGTTTTTTGTTTTTCTTTCTTTTTTTTTTTGCTTTTTGTTGAAATATTTATCGCAAATATCGGGAAATTTGAAATATATCACTTCGTCCATCGATTATTTTTGTAAACTATATTTTATGCTAAAAGACTCAAGAAATGACAGGGAAGCATAATTTTCGAGAAAATCCTATTTGCAAACATCTTTAAGAGTTAAAATTGATTCAAGTGCAACGTCGAGCTGCCATCTATCACTGTCTGACATAAGCTTTTCATACACTACTTGCCGAATTACTTCCACTTTGCCGAACAAAATGCACGAAATCTTTTTTCAGAATGTGTGGAATTTATTTTTTTTTTAAATGAATCAATTTCAAATTTTTTTCATAACTTATCAGGGTTGCCACAAGCATTTAATTTTGTTTTTTTCTAACTTTTTTCTGATTTTCACTAAAAATTTTGAATTTTTCTCTGAGACAAAAGAGTAAAAAATTTTAATTTGGAACATCTTAAAATTAAATTATATTTCTAAAAATTCACACTAAATGTTTTTGATATTCAATTACTTTTTTAAATAATTGAATTTTTGTAAAATTGACTTCTCACACAGATTTTTAATCAACAAATTTTTGAATAATTAAATTGTTTTGGCAAATTTTTATAATAATAATAATAATAATAATAATAATAACAATAATATTAATTTAATAAAACTTTATAAAATAATTTAATTATTGCGAAGAAATTTATACAAAAAAATGTTAATAATTGAATTTCTGAGAAAAATTAGATTATTTATGAAAATAGTTCAATTTTTGCGAAGTATTTTATTTGCTTTTTTTTAAAATAATTGAATTTCTGTGAAAAATGTTATTAAAATGTTTAAAAAGAATTAAATTTCTGTAAAAAAAATTTGTTATTTTTGTAAATAATAAAATTTTTCCATTTAATTTTAAAAAAACATTTTTTAAAATAATTTGTTTCAAATTGGTTTTTGAAAAATGAAAAAAAATTGTAAGAATAATTACATTATTTTAACAATTCCTGCAAAATTGTAAAAAAAATAATTGAAATTCTGCTCTAAATTTTATTATTTATGAAAATAATTAAATTCTTGTCAAAATTTGTATTAAAATTTTCGAAAATAATTTAATTCCTAAGAAAAAAATATTATTTATGAAAATAATACAATTTTTGCCAAAAAAATGTATTAAAATCTTCAAAAATAATTCAATTTATGTAGAAAATTTTGTTTATTTTGTGCAAATAATTGAATTTTTCAAAATAATTGTATAAACATTGTTTCAAAAAATTAATTCTTTTGAAATATAACAAATAATTGTAAAAATATTATTTTAAATATTTGAATTCTTGTGGAAAATTATTTTTTCGCAAAATGTTATTAAAATGTTTCAAAAGAATTGAATTTCTGTAAAAAAGTTTGATGTTTTTGTAAATAATGGAATTTTTTCCGAAATAATTGAATATAAATAATAATTGAAATAATTTAATCCTTTTGAAAAATTTTACTAAAATAGTAGATATTAAAAATCATTGAATTAAGGAAAATTATTTGAAAAGAATGGAAATTTTCACAAGAATGTTCTGAGAAATTTTGTAAATAATTAAATTCAATTATTTTTAAACAAAATTGAAGGTTTACAAAATTTCAAATTAAAATCCTTTATATCCGATGTATTTATGAAACAAAATTGAAACACAAATGAAAAAAAAATTGCACTAAAGAAAGAGAGAAGAAATAAAAGTATGAAAAGCAAAAAAAAAAGGAAAGAAAAAATAAAAATGGAGAAAATAATGTTAACAATTCAAATCGTTATAAATAATTTTGTAATACGTGACACGATATTTTATAATGAAACACTATTTTATAAAGAGAATTTAATTAGAAAAAATTTTGCAAAATTTAATTTATTCGAATGTTTCCCAACTTTCAAAGAAATAATAAATTTTTAATAAATTTTAATTTCAGTGCTCTTCAACTAGAATATTTAAAATTAGGAGAGAAATTTTTTACTCTATACAAAATATGAAATAATGAAAGAAATTCCATTAATAGCGTGCGCTTATTAATAAATGTTTTTACTCACACTTCTATATAGATGTCAGACGGCGTTTAACGGTTCTTTTTCAGTTCACCTGCAATGAAAAAAGTTTTTTTTTTTTTAGAAAAAAGTTGTTTCACTTCTTCTATTATGTACGATAAAACTTGGAAACTATAGTTAAATGTATGTATATAAAGTGTGCATATAATAATAAATACAATTCTTGTTCAAAACAAGAGTTGTCAGTGTCTGACGCTTACGAGTTTGTACTACTAAGAAAATCACTGTCTTGCCGGCAACTGCGCTCACGTTAAGACTATATAATTATCAGAAATCGAAGACTTCACTTTCTATTTCTATTTAATAATAATAATAAATAGAATAATAATTTTCTCGCAGTAAATAATAACATACAATATTAAAATTACAGGAAATTAGTTAAAAATTAAAATATTTAATTAAAAAGTAAAATTCTTGAAAATAAAATATAATATTCGAGGTCTGCCTGCATAAGAAAATTTTTGTTAAATTAAATTTTAGAGGAATCTGATTAAATAAAAATTAAAAACAATTAAAATTAATATAAAATAAAAATTAAATTAAATTTTTGGTTTAAGATTTATAATAAGAATTCGCACTCGATAATTAATTTTAAAAAATTAGCAAAAAGTAGTTTTCATACTAAAAAAAAGTAATAAAAAAGTAGCTATCAAAAAATTAAACTTGACAAACAATTTTATTCCTGAAAATAATTAAATTTTCCAAAGAATTTCTTGAAAATTTTGAATTTTTGGGAATAGATTTGTCATTAATCGACAGAATTGAATTTTTTCGAAAAATTTTATTAAAATATTTAAAAACAATTGAATTATTGTGAAACATTTCAATATTTTTGTAGAATAATTCAATTCATATAAATATTTTAAAAAAACATTTTTTTAAATAATTGATTTTTTCAAGGAATTGCAATTAAATTTTTAAGAATAATTACATTTTATATGGAGCAAATCCCGTGAAATTTTATTAACAATCTTTGAAATTCTGCAAATAAATTATTTTTATTTATGAAAATAATTGAAAATATTTTATTAAAATGTTTAAAAAGAATTGAACTTTCGGTAATAATTTTGTTATTTATCTTTAATACATAATTGAATTCTTCAAAAAAAAATTTCATGTTAATAATTGGATTCTTGGAAAGAATTTGAATAAAATCTAAACAAAAATAACTCAACTATTCCAAAAAAATTTAATTAAAATAGCATTTCAAATAAATGATTTGTTTCAAATATAATTTTATTAAAATATTTGAAAGTTATTGATTTTTTGTGAAACATTCTAATATTTTTGTAAATAATTGAATTCTTCTGGAGAAATCTGAAAAAAAATGATTTAAATAATTAATTTTTTCGAGAAATTAAAAATAAAATTTTAAGATTAAGTAAATTTTTTCACAATTTATGTAGAATTGTACAAAAAACAATTGAAATCCTGCTGTAACTTTTATTGTTTATGAAAATAATTGAATAGTTGCAAAAAAAATATTCTATTAAAACTTTTAAAAAATAATTGAATTCCTAAAAAGAAATTTATAATATTATTGCAAAATATTTTATTAAAATCTTTAAAAATAATTCAGTTTACGTGGATAATTTAAAAAAAACATCGTTTTAAATATTTAACTTTTCGAAATATAATAAATTGTGAAAATTTTATTTCAAATCATTAAATTTTTGGGGAAAACCATTATTGTGAAAATAATTGAATTATCAATTAATTAATTCAAAGAAGTTTTTAAAAAATAATTGAAATTCTTCGATGAGTTTTCTTATTTATGAAAATGATTGAATTCTTACTTAGAATTTTATGAAAATTTTTTTTAAAAAAAAGTTAAATTAACATGAAATGTGTTATTATTAGTGAAGATACTTAGTTAAATAATTGTTAAGAATTATTTAAAAAATTTGTTAAATGATTTAATTTTTCAAAATATTATTCTCAAAATTAATTGAATTGCTGTGGAAATTTAGTTAGTTAAGGGTTTAAGAATAATTACATTTTTTTAAGCAAATCCTGTAAAATTGCATTAAAAATCATTGAAATTCGGCAAATAAATTTTTATTATTTTTGCAAATAATTGAAATCTTGGGAAGAATGTTATCAATTTTTTTTTCAAGTATAATTGCTTTTAGAAAATTTAATGAAGATACTAGATATTGAAAATAATTGAATTTCAAATATTATTTGAAAAGAATTTGAAAATAGTTTTTTATTTTCTAGAATTAGCGAATTTAAAGTATTGGAAATGCTAAAAAACAGAAAAAATTTAGTATCTCAAAAATATTTTTAGTATTTTTAATATCGAAAATCTAAACAAATTACCCAAGTAGTGACATAAAAAAAGTAGTAAATAATAAGTTTTAGTAGATTAGTGCGAGGCCTGCTTATTCGGATCTAAAAACTTTGGAGAATTAAAAATGCTAATAATAGATTTTTTGTTTTCTACAAATTACAAAAATTACTGCATTAACTCTTCGTCAATAAAAAATAGTCAAGAGAATTTCAAGTGGACTTTAATAAATTTCGTTCGAAGGGATCGAGAGAGATAGAGAATAGAAGTTTCCTATAATATGCAATTAAGGATTGCGCGCTGTTATGAAATTTTCCATTCAAAATGAATATAGTGCAAACTTGAATCTCACAGATATCGATGATTCATTTTATCAGAATACAAATATGTATACGATATTTCATATTTATCCTAACAAGAAGAAACAATAAAAATTCATCTACTACTTTTTTTCCCTTAAAAATCACGAACTAAAATGCCCCGCAGTAAACACTAACAAACTTGAAACAATTGATGCGAGTAAATGGCAAAAACCACAATCCAATCATACTGGATTTACTTCCTTCCCTTGGAATACAAATTTTCGCCAATAAGTTTTCGAAACTACACCTGTAACACGCCGTTAAATGCATGAGACACGAAGCAGCTTACAGTAAAAGACCACCGACTGTCTCAGAGCTTTGCTATGGCACCGGTTACAAACTTTGTAATTAAGTCCTTGCGCCCCAGGTGACTCGATGACTAACGTTAATAGAGAAGCGAAGGAGTCTGTAATTTTTATCCAGTGTTAAATTACATCTTCTCAGGTTTAAAATTACCTATTAAGACTTTCGTTGCATCGAGAGAAAAAAAAAACAGTGAATTTTCATAATATGATAAAATAATAATCAAATGAGAACAATTTTAAGGTGGAGTAATAATATAGGAGAAGATAGATATTTAAAACAAAACTAAAGAGTATAGAGTGAATATTTGCATAGAGAAAAAGATTTCTCTTATGTTTCACAGTTATATATATATAGAGAACAACATTATTTTCATATACAGAAAGTATTCCTTGTTTGAAAAATAATATATGCGCTAGGTGAAATTCGCACAAGTAGAACATATAAAAGAACAATGATCCATAAAGAAGTCTTTTGGAAGAGAGTTTTTAACTTTTTATGTCTCGCAGTGAGTAAATAGAAAAACTTTCATATGGTACATATTTTTAAACAATCAGATGAGCGAATTTTTCTTAAATTTAGAAATTTCCTTTATTTAATTATACTCTGAATTTATATTTTATCGACTCTCGTTTTGATGTCATCACATCATAAAACCAGTTAATAAAGGTAAAAAAAAACAAAAGAAAATTTACATTATAAGTTCAGAATTACCACAAAAATTTAAACTTTCTTTTTCCCTAATTTCCATACAAAATTTTCACTTTTTCCCTCATCAGGGTTGACGCGCTTTTGCTCTTTTTAAATTCCCTGACTTTTCCAGGTTATTCAGGATAAAAAATGGAATTTTTCCACGTTTTTAAAACTACATTTATTACTGATTAGAAACTTAGTCGAAAACATCAATAACTTCATTTTTAAATAAATATTTAATCATTACTATTTTTGCATATAGCAATTAGGATTTTCAAGAAATTAATTTTTTTTATTTATTCTTCAAAAAATTCAATTACTTTCAATAAATGAACATTTTTTTTGTACTTTTTTTCAAAATCATTTGTCAAAATTCCATTTATTTTAAAAATATCTACTTTTTCAGAAACATGGTAACAAAATAATTCAATTATTTAAAAAGAAATTTTCATAAAATTCGTCTTAAGAATTAAATTATTTTCAAAAATTTTAATTTTTTAAAAAAAGAATTAAATTATTTTCAAAAAATAAACATTTTTTTCATTTTTTTTTCAAAATAATTTGTCAAAATTCCATAATTTTCAATATCTACTTTTTTCGGAACAATTTTAACAAAAGAATTCAATTATTTAAAAAGAAATTTTAATAAAATTCGTCTCAAAAATTCAATTATTTTCAAAAGGAATATAATTCTTCGCAAAAATCCAATTATATTTGAAAATTAACAAAAATTCTTGTCAATTTTCAAATACTTTTATAAATAATAAAATTTTTCTTCGACATTCAAACATTTCTAGAAAAATTCTACAAAATTCTTGGCAGAATTTAAATTATTTTTAATACATATGTACAATTTTTATCAAATTTCTCGAAAAATGAATTTATTTCTAAAAATTTTATTAAAATTTGTCGAGAAAATTCATCTATTTAAAAATTTGTTAATAAAATTTTTTATGAAAATTCAATTTTAAGAAAAATTTAATTATTTAATAAAATAATTATTTTTAC
The DNA here is from genome assembly GCA_032872475.1 of Leptopilina myrica (nomen nudum). Classification (NCBI taxonomy): domain Eukaryota; kingdom Metazoa; phylum Arthropoda; class Insecta; order Hymenoptera; family Figitidae; genus Leptopilina; species Leptopilina myrica (nomen nudum). The sequence continues at coordinate 14,401,708 of CM065458.1, read as the reverse complement.
AGTGAAAACATTCAATTATTTTAATTTAAAACCTTTTGAAAATTTAATTATTTCTTAATATTTTGAATAAAAACTAAATTCTCCTAACAAATGTTAATAAAATTTTTAAGAATAATTTCAGTTTGCGAGAAATTTTATGAAACGATTTTTAAAAAATAGATTAAAAATCTAGGCGTTTTTAAAATTTCTAATCAAATTTATTTAAAATGCAAATTTTACAAAATTTCAAATGGAAATTTTTTCAAGTTCAATTAATTATGAAAATCTTAAACGTAACTGATTCTAAATTAAATTAATTTTGAAATATTTAAGTAAAATTAGCGTTACTTCTTTAAAATTATTTTCATCATTTCGATTCAATTATGATTTTCTAAAATTTTTCAAAAAGTTCTTTGAGAATTTTCAAATAATACATGGAAAAAATAATTTATCTAGAACAGCGATAATTTTCTTTAGAAAAGCGAAAATCATTACTGAAACAACTAAAAATTTCTCTATTTTTATAAAACTTTTAGTTATTCCAAATAAAATATTTTTTGTGTGTACATTTGTTTGAAATTTTTATTTTACAAATTTCTAATAACGCAAAAATTATTCAATTAAGCATGTAGGCATTAGAAAATAAAATAGAATGTTGTACGAAGATTCAAATATTTAAATACAAAAATTAATAATTTCTTTGAATAATTAAATTTTCATAAAGAATTTAATCAACAAATTTGGAAATAAATCAAATAATTGAATTAATTTGACGAATTTTATTAAAATTTTGAAGAATAATTACACTTTTAAAGCAATTTTATTAAAATTGTATTATAAATAATTGAACTTATGCGATGAATTTTCTTAGTTGCGAAAATTGTGGAAGTATTGTAAAAAAATAGAAATTTATAAAAAATAAAATTTTAAATAATCGAATTATTGCGAAGAAAATAATTGAATTCTGGGGAAAATATTTCTGAAAATTTTTGAAAGTTGGCAAATTGTTTAAAAGAATATTAATAAAATATTATCATACTATTAAAATATATTAAATTTTTGTTAACTATTTCGAAGGAGAATTTTATTAAAATTTTTTGATCTGTTTCGAAGAAGAATTTTATTAAAATTTTCTGATCTGTTTCTACGAAAAAGTTTATTAAAATTGTTAAGAATAATTTTCTACATCAACTATTAGCAAATTTAAACTATTGAAAATAGTCAATTAAAAAAAGTAGCTTTTAGTGTCACAATTCTAAAAAATTGTTTCTAAATAGTAGCTAATGTTTGAAAAAAAAACTAGCAAAAGATGTTAAAGAATGAAAAAAAGTCTCTAACATCTTTCCACTAATTAAAAAAATAAATTTTAATAGATGACATTCAAGTCTTTATTATTTAATTTAACCAATTTCTCTCCTCACTGCACAATTGATGATTGTTGAATGTTTAGGAGACGCGAGAGTTTATTTTCTCCAATAGAATATGTAATTAGAGTAATTGCGAAATATTATGCAGATAATTGTTCATAATATACCTGAAAACAAACGCGTGAAGTGAAAGATTCTGCAATAATCGTTAGAGGAGTGATGGGTTATAATTTATTGGGCGTTGGAAGTGATCGCTGAACCAGATATAGAAGCCGATAATCCGAATGAAATTGCTTGTTGCTGATAGTACACAGTAGGATGAATCAGCAATTGCAAAATCATATGTCGTAAAGAAGAGAGCATATCCTCTCTCTCTCTACTCTCCCGTTTATCTCTCTGAACTATCGGAGTTAAGGGATTATTGTGTCTACACGTGCTCTCAAACGAGAATCTCAAATTATCAGAGAAAATGCATCTTATCAAAATTTGCCAGTTTACTCTGCGAATGGACCTTACGATTGCTATTTCGAAACAGTGGCCAAATAAAACAAGTTTCAACTTTTATTTTCTCACTTTTCATTTGGAAAATATTAATTACAATCTGAAATACTTTTTTTGAAAAATATATTATTTTTCTCTATTGAAAAAAGTATTTTTTCTGTTCATATCTCACTTTTCATTTGTAAATATTAATTACAACCTGAAATACTTTTTTTAAAAAATAATTTATTTTTCTGTATTGAAAAACGTATTTTTTTCCACATCGAGTTTAAAAATCAAATCATTGAATTCCCTTCAGCAGTTTAAATTTCTCTGAAAATGTAGTATTTTTTTTTTCTACTTTTATAATCCGGTTTTTGAAAAACTGATCTGCGGAAACTTTTCAATGAACCGGAACAGGAAATAACGTCTATAATCTTCAAGTAGTATTTTCTTGTACTAAAATATTGATCATTAGGGAAATGTACAAATACATTTGTTATACTTTTCACATTAGAGTAAAAGGAAAAGGGTTTTTCTTTTTTCTTTATCTTATTTTTTTAGTTCTTTTATAGTGGATATAAGATATGACCTAGATTTGAAATTTAAAAAAATTAACTTTTTCTCGTATCGACCTTCGGAAGTTTAATAATTCCTAAAAAAAAATTACAACCATAATCTTTGAAATTCAATTATTTTCTACAATTTTTAACTGAACTTTATCTCCGAAACAATTATTTGTACTTTTAATAATTTTCCGAAAGTTCGTGGAAAAATCAATATTTATTAAAATTTATTAGAAAATATTTGCTACTATTTTTATTTTCAATTTTTTTTTTCACTGACATAGGCATTTTTATATTGAAATCGCACGTGCATATTGAACTATATACAGCAATCAGAATCGCGGAATAATTAATTATGCAAGGAGTAACTTTATAATTGAGTTGCTAATTTAGAAGCTTCTATTATAATTGTATCTTATTTAAGCATATGTGTGTGACAATTTTATTTTTTATTTATTTTATTTTCTTATTTATTTTATTTTTTTATTTCATTTAGTATTTAATGTTTATTAAATATTATTTTTTAATAATATTTAATAATATTTATTATATTTATTTATTTAATAATATTTATTATTTTATATTTTTTCATTTATTTTTATTTATTATTTATTTTTATTTATTTTTTAAATATTATTTTCCAAGTGTAGAGTATGGAAATATTGCTATAGCAGACAACAATATCTAATTAAATTTCAAAAGCGAAAACACAGTATTATTAATTTCTCTTGTTTGCTTTTGGTTTTGTGAGAAATTAATTTTATTGAAATAATAATTGTACATAAACCGTTTTCGCGCAACCAGAAAAAAAGTGATATCTCTTATTAAGAGGGAAAATCCTCTTCTAATATTCTCGCAATTTATCCCACATTTTTATCTAAAAACAAAAATATTCCTTAATGTAAAATACTTTCCCTAATAAAAATCAAATTTCTCTCGACATTTTGCTAGAAAAAATTGTTTCCCTATTCTATTTTATACTTTGAAGAATGTTTATTAATTTTCTCTTTAAAATTTTATTCGAATTATCAATTTTGTTTCTAAATTTATGAATATTGCCAAATATTGTCAAATATTAAAAATCCATAGAATTTTTTTTCTTGTTCCCTTTTTGCTCCAGCTACTCAAATATTTTTGCCACATTCCATTTAAAATGAAAATGTATTTTTCAAAAAGAGAGAAATGAAATTTTTCTGTTCGAGAGAAAATCGTTAATTTGACAATTGAAAAGGAAATATCGATTTCTATTATTATTATTATTTGTGAATAAATTTATTTACGCTTCATCAAACTTGGCATATTTTGCAGTGAAATATTTTTTCGCCGGTTACTTGAGAGTTACAAAAGAAAACTCACTTTCTTTAGAGAGGAGAATCCTCGATTTTTCAAGCTGGAATCTCAACACCAGGTGAACGTGCCATAGATCTGATGTCTGACAAGGGTGTAATTTATACGTCTCACCAATTCTCTGAGAATATTTTCAGTGTACTATTTCCGCGAGAAAAGAGACATAAATAACATGTGTATTTGGCTAAAAAAAAAGAAAAAAACGACAATATATATATATATATACACGGGAATATAAATCAAAAGCTTTTTAAATTCGCGATTTAAACTTGGCAAAAATGAAATGTGTACGATTTATGTATTGACAAATTTTTTTCATTATCGTTCTGCAATGATTCATTTCTATTTTATATATATGTGTATCGTAATTATTGTTCGATTTAAAGAAATAATCGAAATAATGGAAATAATAGAAAAATGAAAAATAATGCAAAAAATATTTTTTTTGTATCAAAAAATTTTTTAACTTTTGAGGGACAAAAAAATTTAGAAAGAGATGTTTAGATGTGCGGTGAGATAAATATTGACAGGACTTTTATCTCTTTATTTGCGCGAGTTTACAAAAAACTTTTTGAGAATATTTTGTTGGAATATGATGAGAAAAATGTTAACTTCTATTTACATAAGTTTGCAATTTTTTCTCCGGACTATTTAAATTAAAAGGGAAGAATAAAACTCTTAACTTGGGAAATATATTTTTTTCTCCTTTTAAAACTTTCTTTTAAATTTAAAACAATTCACTGTAATTAATTAATAAAAGTTAAAAATTTCTTTAAGAATTTTTTTTTTTTTTGCTTTTTTTATTCTTATAAGAATGTTGGAGCAAAAAGGCCTTTTTCAAATATTGAAGATCAGAAATTACACTTTGCTCAAAACGAGTATTCTTTGACTTGAAACTTATTTAACATTATATTTCCATTTGATAAAAAAAAATTTACATAAATTGATAAATTTTCTTTTAAATGTCAAATAAGATTTCATGAATATTTGTAATTTTTTTTTTCTTTTTGCGAATTGTGAATAAAACTCCCATTTCAAATAAAACACATTTTTAAAGGCCATATTCCTGCTCGAACGCAGCGTTAAAGAGATATTATATTGATCATATAACTCAGCAGCGTATAATTGATTGTCACACAACATATGGGGTTCCCGGACGATAATGCGATAAGATAATATATATTTGATTAAAAAAAAGCAAGAATACTGCGAAACTTTATTTATAATAATATTAACGCCTGGGGCGTTATAAAGTTTCTGGAGCTCAGCTGGGCATATAGAAGTTACAAGTCAATCAATTAAGGCGTCCATTAAGACGCCTGCAACAATTATCGATTGATTAAGTGAACTTATTAAAGTAAAGTAGAGAATGGAATTAAAACGTATCGCTTTATTTTTTAACTTTTTGATATTTTTCTATTTTTTGCTATTCAACTTTTTAGAAAGTACACTCTTCTTCTCTCGATGAAATCAATTTCAATTGCAGAATCATGTTAATAGTTAATACACTTAATTTTTGTTGTAGTGGAAATTTTTTTCTTCTACAAATGTTTGGTGGGGGAATTAATTTAGTATTTTTTTTTAGTATTTTAATTTAGTATTTTTTTTAGTATTTTAATTTAGTATTTTTTTTAGTATTTTAATTTAGTATTTTTTTTCTTTTATTTTGATAAAGAAAAAGAACAGAAAAGAATGTTATGATATAACATTTTTTCCAAGTAATAAAATTGAAAAATTTTTATAATAAAAATTAATAATACACTGCAGCATTTAGGATCGAATTTGGAGCACTTTTATTATTTTTTAATTTTTACACCCCCAACCGGAGTTATTATTAAATATCTAAATTTTCCCCAGTGTATAAAGTGATGAGAGAAGAATAATTCTCGATTTGACCCGACTATCCAGTTTTGCCCCACTTTTCCTTTTATTTTATTTTTATTTTTTTTTTTTTTGCATTGAAAACTGTAATTGGCATTTTAGTTTGTCAGAAATATCTTTTCAATACCTTTTATAATACATTGTGAATGATGGAAGTTCATAAAATATTGTGTGCACCAAAACTCACTCATGTACAAATAAACAACGAAAAATTGAACCGCGTACGCAAAAAAGCAGAGCATATTTTACATTTGTTACCATTTCTACCACTTTTTTTTTGCTATTTTTTGCATGTGCCACTTTCAAGGTGCATACATGCTTCTCAGTTTTATCTATTTTTTCCCCCTTGCCGTTAAAAGGATAATTGTATATAATTTTGTGCTCCAACATTACGGCTAATCCGTACTTTTTTTTCGAGACAGAAAATTATTATACCTTATATACTAGATGTGGTCATTAATTAACAGATACTAATTATACCAACGATCCTGCAATAATCGTTCTAATAGAGTATGCTGCCAAGAAAATTATCTCTGAGCTCATTCAAAATAAAAATATATCCTTGATGTTTCATAACTCATGGAAAATGTACTAATGGGGCGTGAAGAAATGTTTTTTTTTTGCTAAAGAAAATGAAGCAAAAAAAGAATGTTATGATGAAACTTTTTTTGCAAGTAATAAAATTGAAAAATTTCTTTTTTTTTAATTTTTAAGAAGAAAATTGATTAGTTACTTTTTTCTGAATATTAAAAGTTGGAGGGGAAAAAAAAGGTATTGAGTATCAAGAGAAATTGAGCTCTAAAAAGTACGTGACGAGCAATTTCTTTGTTTGAGAAAAAAAAAGACGATGGGCTTATATAGATATCCTGCTTCTTATTTTCGGTGTAGTCCTAATACATAGCTAAAAGGAAAACCCTACTTATAAAAGAGCTCTTTCGGGAGTCTTTCATATAACCCTCCCGAAATTTTCGCGCTTCACTTAAGATTTACGAAAAGGAGCTTTTTACCTTCATCATTTTTCACTTCGAAGACCGTACGAAAATTTTTCTTTTTTCCCTCCTCAAAATTTACTATGTCATATAATTTACCACTAATTTTTTATACTCGAAGCAGAAAATGATAAAATTTTATGCAAAAATACATTTTTTCCCCTTTCGGAAAAACATTTTTTAACAAAAAAATTTAATTTTGTCAAATTTACTATGTCATGTAATTTACGACTAATTTTTTTTTATATCCAATGTAGAAAGATGACAAAATTTTATGCAAAAATTCGAAAAAACATTTTTCATTTCAATTTCGAAAAATATTTTTTAACAAAAAATTAAATTTTGTCATGTGATTCAACACCAATTTTTTATATTCAATGTAAAAAGATGAATTCGCCAAAAAATATTTTTTGTTTCAATTTGGAAAAATATTTTTAAAAAAAATTTAATTTTACCAAATTTGAACGTCTGGGGGGTTTTTTTTTTTTGAAAAACTGAACGAAATGATTCAATCTAAAGATTTAAGTAAAATTGTATAAACTTTATATAGGCTAATCAATATTCATTTCACGGAAGGAAATAAGTTTCTTTTACCAAAGAGAATTAAATTTATAAAATAGGAAAAATTCTTCTGCAACAAATTTGTTACAAAAATAAATGTATTTCGAAAAATAATTTTTCAAAAAATGTCAAATAAAAAATTGTGATGGAAATAATATTTTGAGAAAGCCTAGTGTCTGATTCTAGATATTATATTGATGACGGCAATAAACCTACAAATTTTCAGGACAATGACAAAAGCGTGTCTGAGATAATTTGTACACAACATATTCTGTGTGACATACATACACATAAATGCATATAAATCACGATCCACAAATTCTGAACATATTCACATGAACTAAATTTTTTGATAACATAACAAAGGCTTCACACTCAATAAATATAGGCAATTTAAAAAAAAGTATCGAAAAGTAGATTTAAAAGTAAAAAAAAAATATATGGTAAAAAGTAGCTATCGAAAAATAATTTTAGCGAATAAAAAAATTGTTTTAGTCCATTTGGAAAAAATTGATTTATTATTTCTTCGGTAATGTTTCCTAATTTCAATAAGGAATATTTACTTTTCTTCTAATCCTGCTGCGAACTTTAAATCTAAATTAAATTAAGGAAAATAAATGAATAATTTTTCACAATAAAAATTTAAACGTTATTACAATATTATAAGAATTAAAATTTTCAACAACTTCCGATTTAATAATTTTTAAAAAATTTATTTATTCCTGAAAAATTGTACTTACTATTTAATTATAATATAAAATCTCAACTGAAATTCGTTTTTTAATTAATTCTTAATAGAAATTCTTAATAGCTTAACTGCAGTTAAAAATTCAACTATTTAAGTACAAAAATAAATAATATAATTAAATAATTGGAATGTTTCTCAAAATTTAATTCATATAAAGAATTTATCAATATTCAAAAAAAATTATTATTAAGAAAAATAATTGTGAAGCATTAAAAAAAGAATTATAATTCGGGAAAATAATTAAATTCTTGCGAAAAATTCTATTATTTGGAAAAATAATTGAATTCTTGTGGAAAATTTTATTATTTAGAAAAAATAATAAAATAATTGCATTTATTCTTAAATTTTTTTCAATTCGCCGAAAGCAATGAATTATTTAAAACAAATTTTAATAAAATTCTTCATAAAAATTTAATTATTGAATAAATTATTTTTTTTTGTAATTAAATAATTTAATTCTTTTACAATTTGAAAAAATTGAAATAAAAATAAATGTTTGGTTAACGTTTTAAGATAATAATTGAATACTAAATAATTCAATTTTTGTAAAAGTTTCGAATTAAAATCTGAAAATCTGAAATCTTTCCTATTTTTTACCCAACAAACTAATATTTTTAAGAAAAATTTAATTCCAATCCGAATATACGATGAAATTTCTTAAAATTGAATTGAAAAACAAATAAATTTGAAATTTCTCAAAGAACTTCTTGAAAAATCTAAAAATGAGTAATAATTTACTGAATTGGAGTGATGAAAATAATTTTAAAGAAGTTACAGTAATATAATGTAAAATAATAAAGATTCTTTCAAACTCGTTTAAAGAATTTAAATAAAATTTTCATAAATAATTTCATTTTTTCAAGAATTCATTAAAAATAAATAAAATATTGCAAAGAAGTTTTTTATTTGCGAAAATAATTCATTTCTAGTTGAAAAAAAATTCATAATTCTTGAAAAAATTTAATTCTTGCAAAGAATTTTATTAAAAATGTTTTATATACTTAAATTTTTTATTAACAATTTTGAAAATAATTAAATTCTTTCCAGAAATTAAATTAAAAATATATTGAAAAAAATGTATGTAGTGAACAAATAATATGACATTTTTTTATAATAATCAAATTCATTCGAAGAATTTTAGTAAATTTTATTAATTTTTAAAAATAATTACTTTTTTCGAGCAATTATTTTACAATCGTACTAAAAATAATAGAAATTCTGCAAAAAAACTTTATTATTTATGAAAATAATTGAATTCTTGCTAGAGAATTGAAAAAAATTTGATAATTGAATTACCTGAGAAGAATGTTATTAATTATAATTATAAAAATAATTAAATTCTTGCGAAGAACTTTATAAATTTTTGTTGGAATAATTGAATTCTTGCAAAGAATTTTATAACTATTTTTTTTAATATAATTGACTTTTTTTAAAAAATTTTATAGAAATTATATTTCAAATAATTGAATTTTTACGAAGAATGTTCTTAAAACATATTTAAAATAATGAAATTCTTTTTAACTGGTTCAAAGAATTTTAATAAAATTTTCAAAAATAATTGCATTTTTTTCAAGAATTTATTAAAAATAATTTAAATTTTGCAAAGAATTTTATTTAATTTACAAAAATAATTTATTTCTATTTAACAAAATTTCATTATTCTTGAAAAAATTGAATTTTTGGGAAGAATTTTTATTAAAAATTTTGAAAATAATTCCATTCTTTACAGGAATTTAATTCAAAATGTATTGAAAATAATTATCTAGTGAACTAATGAAATATGACACTTTTTTTACAATAATAAATTTTTTTTGAAGAATTTTAGTAAAATTTTAAGGAGTAATTGCTTTTCTTCAGGATGAAGGAAAAAGTGGAAATTTTGTCTGGAAATCAGTAAAAAACAGAATTAAAGTTTTGTGGTAACTCTGAATTAATAATATTTAAATTTTTTATTTTCAAACAAAATGATTACCTAGTTTTGAATAATTTAATTTAAAAGTTTTAATAAAAAAATTGAACCAATTTTGGAATAATAACAAAGTTGTAATTTCAAGAGATATAGTTAAATTTAAAAAAAAAAGCTCTACCTCAGTAATTATTTGTTAATTAGTGCAGAAAATAGTAAACAATATTGCAGACTTTGTAAAGTGAAAATAATAAATTGCCACAGTTTTTTGTCTCAATTTTCATATAAGCAGGGAAAAAATATGTGAACCTGATTTTATATTTAAATAAATTACTACGCTCGATCTCTTATCGTGTATTATAAGTTTGACATGCTATTATTATTTTCTTTTTGTCACTATGTTAGAATAAAAAAAAGAAGTTAATGCAGATCGTATTTTCTACAATAGTTGAATTATAGTAAGTGTATTTGACATTTCTGTTTTACGTGTAGCAGTTATGATATTCTTTTTGCAGCGATTTATTTCAAAGCGCAAAAGCTCATGAAACGCCAGTCAATTCAATGGGTGACACAATTCAGTTGAGGGAGAAAATTGCTAAAGTTCAAGTTGCTTATCAACTAATGTTGACGGTGTGGCTGTTACATCTGTGCTGGTAACGACATGGTTAGAATGGCTTGATTCAGACGCTTAGCGGTTTAGCACATTGGGTAATTTATATACCCCAACCTACTTTATTCCCATTATATAAACTTCGCTGAATTTAAAACTTATTTGGAAAATTGTAAATTACTCATTAATTATATGAAGAATTAATGCCAACTATACAAAATTGCCTGACACAATGTCCTCAAAGATATTCTGGAATTTATTTCCTTTTTGCTTCAAATTCCCTCTTTTATCATAAATACTCTCTAAATTTGAATAACTATAAAAAGTTTACTAATTCTTCAAATTCTTGCTTCAAATTCTGTTTTTTTTCATAAATACTCTCTAAACTTGAATTACTATCAATTTTTACTAACTTCATAATAAGTGAATGACTTTTTGCTTTCAAATTAAATTTTACTAATAAGTAAAATTTATAAGTAAAATTTTACTAATAAGTAGATTTTACTAATAAATTAGTAGCAATTACTATTTATTAGTAAATTTTACTAATAAATCAATAGAAATTACTATTTATTAGTAAATTTTACTAATAAATTAGTAGAAATTACCATTTGTTAGTAAAATCTACTAATTTAATAACAAAAAGACAGTTACTAATGAAAATTAATAAAATTTTTTACTAATTAAAATTTCGATAGTAGTGGCAATTTTAATAATAGTTGAACTAAGAAAATTTTTTTTAATTTTTTCATAAAAATTTATCAATGATTTTCAACGATTTTCCATATCAGTAAAATTTTAATGAAATTCCACAAAAAAATTCTAATGGAATTTTTTGCAAACATACAATTTTTTAATAAGAAATAAATTTTTCATAGGAAGAAAATTATTTAAAATATTTCGTAATATTTTTCGAAGAAAATCAATTTTAAAACTTTTTATGAAATTCTATCGCAGAAATTAATTATTTTTATAAATAATAATATTTTTCAGAAACATTTAATTAATTCATAACAATTTTAAAAAAGTTTCTGGCAATAATACAATTTAGTTTTCACAAGAATTCAATTATTATTTTTCCAAATAATAAAAAATTTGGACGAAAATTCAATTTTTTAAAAGAATTCAATAAAATTGTACAAATTAATTTAATTATTTTCATAAACAATAAAGTTCTAATCAGAAATTCAATTATTATTATTTCCAAATATTGATGAATTCTTTCTTTACTTCTTCTTCTAAATTTGAAAGAGAATTTTATTATTAAAAAAAAATTAAATATAGTTCTTCGCAAGAATTCATTTTTTTTTATAAATAATAAAATTCTTCTCAGAAATTCAATTATTATTTTAAAAAATGTAAAATTCTTTCTTTACTCCTTCTAAATTATTAAATTATTTTCCAAAAAAATGAAATTTTCGACGAGAATTCAATTATTGAAAAAAAATTAATTAAAATTCTTCGCAAAAATTTAATTTTTCTTAGAAATTCAATTATTTATCAAAATAATCAAATTTTTGACGAGAATTCAATTATTTTCCCAAATAATTAAATTTTCGAAGAGAATTCAATTATTTTCCAAAATAATAAAATTTTCGACGAAAATTCAATTATTTTCCAAAATTATAAAATTCCCGTCGAAAATTCAATTATTTTCCAAAATAATGAAATTTTCGACGGGAATTCAATAATTGAAAAAAAAATTAATTAAAATCCTTCGGAAAAATTTAATTTTTCTTAGAAATTCAATTATTTACCAAAATAATAAAGATCTCTGCGAGAATTCAATTATTTTTCAAAATAATGAAATTTTCGACGAGAATTCAATTATTGAAAAAAATTATTTAAAATTCTTCGCAAAAATTGAATTTTTCTTAGAAATTAAATTCTTTATCAAAATAATAAAGTTTTCGACAAGAATTCAATTATTTTCCAAAATAATGAAATTTTCGACGGGAATTCAATTATTAAAAAAAAATTAAACATAGTTTTTTTTTAATAAATTTATAATTCTTTCCTTAATTCTAACTTAATTTTCTATCATTTTATTTCAAATTGTTGAAAGATAATCAAAATTCTGCAAAAAGTTTTTATTACTTATCAAAATAATTGAATTTTTGCAAAGAATTTTATTTAAAAACTTTCTAAAGAATTGAATTCCCGTGCAGAATTTTATTTGTGAAAATAATTGAATTTCGGAGAAAAATATTATTATTTCTAAAAATAATTATTTTCCTGTAAAGAATTTTTTTCAAATTTAATTAAATAATTGAATTTTTCAACACTTTTTAAAACTTTTTGAATATAATTAAATTTCATTGAAAAATTCCATTAAAAAATTGAAAATAATTGAAATCTGACAAAGAATTAAAATTCTTTTTAATAATTGAATTGCCGTGAGTATGTTTATTTTAGAAAGAATTGAATTCTTGGTAAGAATTTTATTAAAATTTTATATATAATTGAATTGCTTTGAAAAATTTTATCATTTACAAAAATAATTGAATTGTTTCGATATTTTTACAAACATTTGTGACAATAATTGTATTCCTAGGAATAAAATTCTATATCGAAATAGTAGATATTAAAAATAGTTAAAAAGAGGAAATTTTTTTAAAATAATTCAAACTTGCCTAGATGCAAATTTTGAAAATTTAATCTTTTTCAGTACTTTTAATAAAAATCCCTGACTTTTCCCTGATTTCCATGACCAATTTTAAGTTCCCTGAATCCCTGACTTCTGTGACTTGTGGCAACCCTCTAATTCTTGTTAAATTTACTTTGAATAAATCATAAAATTTCAAACGATTTTGAATTGCAAATTTTACTATTTCCAAACTCAATTTTTTGTTTTTTATTCGAATATATTTTGAATTAGTTTTTTTTAAAATGAAAATGGAAAATTTAAATTTAATAAAATTTTGAATGGAACTATACAACTTTTAATCTAGGAAAATTTACATTTAATAGGAAAATTTTGGCACTTAACTTCTAATGAATCCTAAATTATTATGGCATACTGCCAATTTAATTTTAATTTTTATGAACTAACAAAGTGGTGTGTTTTTGCATTCTAAATGCAAGCTTAAGCTTAATTCAAATGCAAAAGAGAATGTAATTGTAAATGGCAGTTTCATACTTGAACTATTATTTTTAAAAAAACCAGTATAATTTTCAGATAAAAAATTTACAAAAATATTAACGGAAAAATTATTTTCTTTTTTCATTACAAATAAGTCTTAGTTATTTTTTTTTCGTAGAAATAATACATTATGCTTTTGAGATAAACAATAAATTATATTTGAATGGAAAAATTTTTATTGTCTAAACATTATTTAAATGTAATATAAAGAAACTAACGAGAAAAATTAAACGCGGAAAAAGGTGATGGTGAGGAGAATATATTGTCGGGTAAATAGAAATAGATCATCTTCGGGTTCGCGTGTAACGTACTACCCTTTGATCGTTTCACGCAAGATCAGTTCTGACACACATCAGTATACCTGGAAAGGGTCCAAGTATCTGGATCGTCCGAGGAACTCATAAACAATTGGGTACAAAGTAGTTAGCAACGTGATCCGGAAAATATTCCCTTCTTATATAAAAAAAAAGAATATAAAGATAAATTGTCTCGAAAAAATGAGACGGCCAAAGTGTATTAAACACACGAGACTCGAAAGTGGTATAATAAAAAATAATAAAAAGATTATTAAACAATAAGATATTTATTTTTATCGTTTCTATTTGAGAGAGCACCATTATAGTCTAAATATAGATAATAAAAAACCCTGTTTTTGTAAATAAAAAAAAGAAAATCTCTATGTTCTTTTAGAAAAGATTTGTAGGAACACTTGTTTTTAAACTTATAATAACTCTGATGGGAAGTGCAGAGGATTTTTTTTTTAAAGTACACGGAAAGTGCTTTTGGATACTTTTTTTTAGATTTGTGACACTAAAAACAACTTTTTCTATTTTATTAAAAATTTCCACCACTTGAAAATTGGCTTATAATTGGAACAAAAAATAATTTAAAAACAAATTAATAAAGTTCTTCGCGAAAAATTCAATTACTTTTTTAAATAATAAAATTTTTCCCCAATTATTTTTTTAAATAAAAAAAATTGTCCTCGATTAATTTTTCAAATAATCAAATTTTTCCCCAATTATTTTTTGAAATAATCAAATTTTTCCCCAAATATTGTTTTAAATAATAAAATTTATCCTTAATTATTTTTTTAAATAATAAAATTTTTTCTCAGATTTCAATTATTTTAAAAATTTTTTGCAAAAATTGAAATTTATTTGAAAGCAAATATTATTCTTGCAAAATTGTATTTAAATTCTTCGCAAGAATTAAAAAAAATTCAATTAAGTATTTCCAAAGAATTCAATTTTTATTGAAAATTTTAACAAAATTATTTTCGGAAATAATACAACTCATCGCAGTATTTGAATAATTTTTAATAGAATTTAAAATAAATTCTTTGAAAAAGGCAAATTTAAAAAAAAAATTTTATTAAAAATTTTCGCGAGAAATCAATTATTTAAAAAAAACCGTTAATAAAGTTCTTTACAAGAATTCAATTATTTGTTATAATAATCAAATTTTCCCCAGAATTCAATTATTTAAAACATATTCTTAATTTTCTTACAAGAATTCAATTATTTTCACAAATAATAAAGTTCACCGCAGAATTTCAATTATTTTTAAAACAATTTGTAAATTAATTCCTCGAAAAAGCAATTATTTTTAAAACTTATTAAAATTCTTCGCAAGAACTCAATTATTTAAAAAAATTTTTGATAAAGTTTTTCACAGGAATTCAATTATTGTTTTAAAATAATATAATTTTTCCCGAAATTCAATTATTTAAAAAATTCCTCGAAAAAGGAATTATTTTTAAAACTGATTAAAATTCTTCGCAAGAATTCAATTATTTAAAAAAATTTTTGATAAAGTTCTTCACAGGAATTCAATTATTGTTTTAAAATAATATAATTTTTCCCGAAATTCAATTATTTAAAAAAAATTTTTAATTCTCTTGCAAAAATTCAATTATTTTTATAAATAATAAAATTTATCGCAGAATTTCAATTATTTTTTATACAATTTGTAAATTAATTCCTCGAAAAAAGGAATTATTTTTAAAACTTATTAAAATTCTTCGCAAGAATTCAATTATTTAGAAAAAATTTAATAAAGTTCTTCACAAGAATTCTATTATTTGTTTTAATAATAACATTTTTCCCCGGAATTCAATTATTTAAAAAATATTGTTAATTCTATTGCAAAAATTAAATCTTTTCAATAAATTATAAAGCTTGTAGCAGGAATTCAATTATTTTTAAAAAATTGATTATAATTCTTCAAAAAAATTCAATTATTAGACACTTTCTTTATAGAATTTCCCACGAGAATTTAATTTTAAGAAACATTATATTATACAATAAAAAAGAATTTATAGAAGAAATTTAGTAAAAAAAAACCCTAAAAATTTTGAATTTTTTGGGAAAATTTGCAAATAACGATTAAAAAAAATTAAATTCTTCTCTAGAAAGTTCTATTACTTTCAATATTTGTCAGTTTAATAAAATTTTACAAAAGAATTCAATTATTTCATAAACAACGATAATTTCAAAGGAATCCAATTATTGTAAAATATGGTAACAATTTTTTTTTTAATTTGTTTCCAATAATTCTATTTTTTAAATAATAAAACTTATTGAAGAATTTTTATATAATTTTTATATAATTTTAATCGGATTTGTCGAAAAATGCAATTATTTTTAAAAAATCTTATCAAAATTCATCAAAAAAATTAAATTTATTCTTTTTCGAAATTTGTAATAAAATTCCTTGGAGGAATATATATTTGTATTTTAATAATTTAATTCTTTGTACAACTTTCTTATGAGAATTTATTTAAAAATGGATTATTAGTTAAAATTTTAGTTAATAATTGAAAAAGAAAGGATAAGAAGTGTTATAGTGTTATTATTACAATTATTTGACAGAAATAATTTTATTCACATTTGACAAATATTACTTAGTCAAATAAAAGCAAATGAATTGTAATAACTTAAGTAAGAAATCAATAGCATACGTCTGTTAATAATCTACTCGAAAATAATAGTAATAATAATAATAATTCAAAATAATAATAATGATAATAATAAAAATAATAATAATAACAATTTAGGTAGAGCTGAAGGAAATAAATATTATATTAAAAGTAGATACCTAATTGGAACAGAATTATTGTAATGAAAAATAAATATTTAAAGTCACATTCTTTACCTTAAATTACTCGGAGCTTTATATTGTATTAAAGAATAGATTACATAATATAAATTATTACAGAGAGGATAGAAAGTAAATAATAAATTAAAATCTATATAGAAAGCTTATGTAATATTCTTAACAAGCTCTTGAATTAGAATTTTTTTTCCTTTTTTTTTTGTTGAAATAAACCTGATTATTTTCTTACGAAATTAGAAAAATAATAATGTATATAATGTTTATGTAAGACTAATTCTCAATTAAAGTTTAGTGCTTATTCGATTTTTATGTTGTGATGGATTCACACACGCAAAAAGGGTCTTGGAAGTAGATATCTAGACCATTTGTACTTCAAGTCAAGAGCGATTCATTCCTTCTTTTTATTTCTTCCTTATTTTGTTTTATCTCCTCTCTTATAAGAAATGGGGCAGCTGACTGACACAAGGGGTAAAAAATAGAGACTATCTCATTCTTTCTTCTATATAGAGAACAAAAATCTTCGCCCTATAAAATATGTGTGTTTTTTTCTCTCTAAAAAACAAAGAGGCTAAACTTTAAAAAAATATTCAATATTGAAATTTGAATAAAACTATCCAAAAAAATAAAAAAAAAGTATACAAAAAAAATTAAAGTATACAAGATTATTTAAAAATTCAAATATTTAAAATTACTTAACAATTATGAAAAATACAGAAAAGTAAAAATAATTTTATCATAAATATTTTTTTAATTTAATTAATTATTTTCGTGTTTGAAAAACAGACAAATAGTCGTAAATAAAAAGTATAATTAAAGAAATAAAAAAAATACAGTTATTGCGAAATAAAATACTAAACAAAATTCTATTTAATAAATAAGGACAAACATTATACAGATATATTGCAACAAGTTTATAGCAAACTTTCTCTATATTTATATATGAAAAATGTGTCAAATAGAAGAAAATCGATAAATATTTAGATATATAATACACAGTTTTTGTCTACAAATAATATATCATTCCTATATGCTTGACTGTTAAATCTGCGTTATTTTAGAGCATTTAAATACTCCTTTAGATTTTATTCACGAGATTATATTCCATCTAATGATCTTTTAGTACTGGTAATAGAATGCCGACGATGCCTCATTGTGAGTACTATTGAATGCCGATGCCTTCCATTTCAAACATATTGATATATTCAAATATTTCTCTTACCTACATAAGCATGAAATGGCAAATATCAAACCGTCTGGAAATTTCATATGAGTATGAACCTATATTATCTCAAAACAATAAAAAAATATTCCTCAATTTTGAATTAATAAAAAAGCGAATATAATATTTTTCATTTTATTTTCATATAAATGTAAAGAATGTGAAATTTAAATAATTTATAAAAATGTTTTGATTTAAAATTTATAATTAAGAATTAATTTTAAATATTTTAGAAATTTAATACAATTTTTTACAGCAATTCAAATATTTTTATAAATTAAATATTACTACACTGTAAAAAATTTAGGGAGTTAACGGACTCGGGAGTAGGGAGTTAAATTTTTAGAGTTAAAAATTAACTCCAAAAGAGAGTCAATTTTTAACTCCCTTCATTTAACACCCGCGGGAGTTATTTTTTCCATGGGGAGTTAGCATTTGGGAGTTAAATTTTAACTCCTTTTATTTAACTCCCCTGGCATTAACTCCCAAATTGGGTGCGACTTTTATAGACTCCCTGGGGAGTTAAAATTTAACTCCTTTTTTTTACAGTGTATTATTATTAATATTCAAATATTTTTATAAATAAAATATTTCTATTATTATTAATATTCAAATATTTTTATAAATAATAAAACTAATTCGTAGGATTCAATTACTTTTAGTACAATTTTAATCGAATTTCTCAAAAAATGTAGTTATTTTCAAAAATTTTATCAACATTCCTCAAATGAATTAAAGTATTTAACAAATTGTTGATAAAACTCTTTATAAGAATTCAATTTTATTCAATTTTTCAATTATTCGATAAATTATTTTTCTTGTTTCTAAAGTTTTGAACGTTCAAATGAACGACAAAATTTTTTTTACCTCCTTGAATTTGTATTTCTTTACAAAAAAATTATTTTTTAATATAGAAGAAATTGATTCTAAACTAAATATTAAATTTCAATTATTTTTCTGTTTCAGGTGGTAGTATTATCAAAAAAACACTTAAGGTAAGAAAAAATTTCCTTCATTTGAACGTCCGAAACTTTAGTCACATTTTTTTTGTATCTAAATAATTTAATTCTCGTAAAATTTTCTAATAAAAATTGAATTAAAAATAAATTTTTGGTTAACGTTTTTAGATAACAATTGAATACTAAAATTAATGCAGCTTGATTGATTTGAAATAATTCAATTTTTGTAAAAGTTTCAAATTAAAAACATTGAAAATCTAAATTTTTCATACTTTTTACTCAACAAATTAATATTTTTGAAAAAAAATTGAATTCGAATTTGAATTCGAATAATCGATTAAATTTCGTAAAATTGATTCGAAAAACAGATAAATTTTTTTTTTCAAGAATTTATTGAAAATAATTAAAATTTTGCAAAGAAGTTTTTTATTTGCAAAAATAATTCATTTCTAGATGAAAAAAAAATTCATTACTCTTGAAAAAATTTAATTCTTGCAATGAATTTTATTAAAAATGTTTTATATAATTAAATTTTTTATTAACAATTTTGAAAATAATTAAATTCTTTCCAGAAATTAGATTAAAAATATATTGAAAAAAATGTGACAAAATAATATGACATTTTTTTAAATAATCAAATTCATTCGACGAATTTTAGTAAATTTTATTAATTTTTAAAAATAATTACTTTTTTTCGAGCAATTATTTTACAAATCGTACTAAAAATAATTAAAAAATTCTGCAATAAACTTTCTTATTTATGAAAATAATTGAATTTTTCAAGAGAATGAAAAAACAATTTTTAATAATTGAATCACCTGAGAAGAATTTTATTAATTATAAAAATAATTGAATTCATACTAAGAACTTTATTAAATTTTTTTGTAATAATTGAATTCTTGCAAAGAATTTTATAACTATTTTTTATATAATTGACTTCTTATGAAAAATTTTATAGAAATTGTATTTCAAATAATTAAATTTTTACGAAGAATGTTTTTAAAACATATTTAAAATAATGAAATTCCTTCCAACTCGTTCAAAGAATTTTAATAAAATTTTCAAAAATAATTGCACTTTTGCAAGAATTTATTAAAAGTAATTAAAACTTTGCAAAGAATTTTTTTTATTTACGAAAATAATTAATTTCTAGCAAGAGAATTAAATTTTTTTTAAATAATTGAATTCTGGGAAAAAATTTTATTATTAAAAAAAATATTTGAATTCTTGTAAATAACTTTATCAAATGTTTTTTTAAATAATTGAATTCTTGAGAAGAATTTTAATAAAAATTTCTTAATTTCTTCTTTCAAAGCATTTATTTCAAATTCTATTAAAAATTATTTAAATACTGCGATGAGTTGTATTATCTATGGAAATAATTTTGTTAAAATTTTCAATAAAAATTGAATTCTTTCGACGAAATTTATTAAATTTTTTTGAAACAATTTATAAATATCTTTTTATATAATTAACTTTTTTTTGAAAACTTTTATAGAAATTACATTTTGAATAATTGAATTTTTGCGAAGATTTTGATGAAAACTTCTTGGAAAGAATTGGATTCTTTTTCAGATAAAATAGTTTTATTATTTTGAGCATTAAAAATAATATTAAAAAAATATTTAAAAAATAATTAAATTTCACCGAAGAATTTCATTATTTGGGAAAAAATAATTTATTTATATCAAAGAATCGAATTACTTTCGAGAATAATTATTTTCATTTTCACTAAAAGTTAGCGGATTCATAACTAAAAAATTTAAAACCTCTTCCCCAATTTTTCCCAAACACAATAACAATGTATATTTTCCTCCTATTTACTATTCAATAAATGATACGTTCGTTAATTAAATTTAACAGTAAACTACATTATCAGCCTTTCACGTTAAAATTGCTAATACATAATATACAATTTGAAGGATGGAGCAGTAATGCATAATTTATATATAAATTGGTAGCAATTTCATGAACATAATGAGTCCTTATGACAAGGAAATTGGATTTTAGGGTGTTTGGACAAGTCAGCGGTTTGGACAATATTCAATCTATATATATATATATGTATATATATATTATTGCAAAACATAACCCCCAATATACCAAAATTTTCTCTTTCCCTCTACGAGCCGTCGCGTCGAGAGAGAGAGAGAGAGAGAGAGAGATGTTTGCCGCTATGCTTAATATCACACCCACGTGTATCCTATTCAAGTCGAGTGCAACTTCTATATTCAAAGATAAGAGAAATCGGGTCACAGATACTTAAGGAGACCTTTTCTCAACTACCAGAGTGGGAATGATCTAATTAAATGATTTTTTTTTAAATCAAGATAAGTCAATTTCAACAAGTTCTACATATTATTCCATAATTATTTACGCAACTACCGCAATTATACTCTTGTACGCAATACAATCATTTTAAATGCCCTCTGTTGTTTTTTCGCTAATTGAAAACATTTAAATATGTATGTACATATTTAAATATTAAATCCAATGAATGTTTTCAATTTCATTATA
This sequence comes from Leptopilina myrica (nomen nudum), assembly GCA_032872475.1. Lineage (NCBI taxonomy): Eukaryota > Metazoa > Arthropoda > Insecta > Hymenoptera > Figitidae > Leptopilina > Leptopilina myrica (nomen nudum). The sequence continues at coordinate 14,380,320 of CM065458.1, read as the reverse complement.
TTCCGTATGTAGTACATGAAAGATTAAATTTCCGAATAATGCGATTGGTTCATAGAATATTCATTTTCTGGTAGAAAATTAATTTCTGGTAGAGCGTCGATGTAATGAAATCAAAAGTACTTTTATGAACAATAACAGGGTTTCTAAAAATTTCTTCTTATAAAATTCTATGATTTTTCCATGATTTTCAGGTGATAAATAATAAAATTTCCATGGCAGATGAAAACAAAATTTTTGTCAGTTATTCAGGTAAATATCATGAAAAAAAATTTTTTGTCTCAGGGAAATTAAGAAAATTACGACTTTTTAGACTTTTCTTCCAAACATTGCAACAAAATAACACAATTTATTTTGATTCCTATAATGCGAAAAATAACTAAAAACAAATATTTTATCAATTCTTTTTGAATAGTTAAAATTTTGTAAAATTTAATTTAAAATAATGAATTTATTTCATGTATTTTGTTACAATTTTTGAAAATCAACTTTTGAAGAATTTTAATTGCAAACTTGAAAAATAATTGAATTATCAAAAATATTAATGTAAAATCTTTAAAAGTAAATTTAAAAATGAAAATTAGCTTCTTTTTTTAAAATTCGATATTTTCAATCACATGTTTCCAAAAGGCATAACATTTTGGAACTATTTTTGACAGTTTGAAAAAAACAATAATGTGCCAAATTTTTAATTAAAATTCGTCGAAAAAAAAATTAATTACTACTTTTAAATTATACAAAAATTATCTTAAGAAATACAATTATTTTTGAAAAATTACATTAAAATATTTTTAAAAACTAATTATTAGAATTGTTTTGTGATAATTTTTTAAGATTCAACATTTACTTTTCGGACTTATTAAAATTTTTAAGAAATCATGGTCCCGTTTAAAATTCAAATTGTTCAAAAATTTTAATCACTTGGAACACATTTCAAATTTACACATTTAAAAATTCAATTATTTTTAAAAGATTTTACCAAATTTCAATTGTTTGGAAATTTTTTCAAAAATTTTCAAATATTCTTGATTATTAAAAAAAAAATTCTCAAGAATTTAATTATTCTCATAAATAATAAAATTGTTTAGAGTAATTTAATTATTTTTAATACAAATTTAATAAAATATCTCGAAAGAATACAATTATTTTAAAAAATTAAAAAATAAACTCGATTATTCTCAAGAATTTTAATATAAATTCTTATTATTCTTGACAATTTTGATAAAATTCTTTCAATAAAATTCCTTCAAAAATGCAATTATTCTAAAAAAAATTTAGATAAAATTATTCGAAACAATTCAATTATTTTTAAGAAATTAAAAAAATTATCAAAAATAGTAAAATTACTTTATAACTTTTTAAAAATATTACACATTAATAACTTGAGAAAAAACTATGGAGAGTGACGATTATTCTTCAAAAATTTTGATCTTTTTATTTCTACTTTTCATAATTTCAATTATTTTTAGAAGATTTTACCAAATTTTAATTGTTTGGAAATTTTTTAAAATTAAAAAAAACTATTATCGTTCAAAAATTATTGAAAACTATTTTCAAAAAGTTAATTTTAAGAATTTCTTTATAATTTTTTTGAAAATTAAGAAAAAAACTATGGAAAGTCACAACTACTATAAAAAATTGAGTTTATGTATTTGAATAATTAAATTCTAGAAATACTTTTGGAAATTAATTTGAATTAATTGATTCAAAGATGAAGTTTACTTAAAAATTGTAGAAAATAATTGAATTCAAAAAGATTTATAATTATAATTTTTATAAATTATTAAAGTTTATAAATTTTACTCATTTTCCGTAGACATTAATATTTTCCGCTGTAAAAGAATTTTGTCAGGGAAATTTTTTTCAATGTCAGTAAATTGTTAGGAAAATTAAAATTAATTTTAAAATATTTTAGAAATTCAATACAATTTTTTACAACGATTTAAATATTTTTATAAACTAAATATTACTATTATTATTAATATTCAAGTATTTTTTACAAATAATAAATTAATTCGTAGTATTCAATTGTATTAATACATTTTTAATCAAATTTCTCGAAAAATGTAATTATTTTCAAAAATTTTATTAACATTCGTCAAATGAATTGAATTATTTAACAAATTGTTTATAAAATTCTTTATGAGAATTCGATTTTAAGAAACGTCCAATTATTCGATAAATTTTTGTTATATTTAAATAATTGAATTCTAAAACAATTTTCTAACAAAAATCGAATTGAAAATAAATCTCTTTTGGTTAACGTTTTAAGATATCAATTGAATACTTAAATTATTGCAGCTTGATTTTTTTTAAATAATTCAATTTTTGTAAAAGTTTCAAATTAAAATCTTTGAAAATCTGAATTTTTCATTTTCTAACAATTTTTTACCTAAAATTAATAGTTTCTAATAAAATTTAGTTCGAATCCGAATAATGGATGAAATTTGTTATTTTGTTAATAGCGTAACTTTTTCCTTAAGTACTTAAATTTATTTGTTTGGGTTTTCGCTTTTTGGTGAACAATATATTCAAAAGGAAAAGAAAACAATTCACGTGATTAATACAATAATTATCATAAATACCTCAGTACCTTGTCAGCCTGTAGGGATCTCCATCTTCATCTTCGGCTCATCGCCTTCGAACATGTCAGAAACACCAACACACACACACACTAAAAAAATCTCCTACAATAAATTTTTACTAAAAAAAAAATTTCTCGACTAATAAAAGATCGCGATTAAAAAAAAGTATTTGAAAACTCCCGAAGCAAAATTGCTTTAAAAAAAAAAATTGTTAAATTGTTTATAGAAATTTATAAGCGATTTACCAATCGAGATTTATAATATTAATAATAAAATCGAACACTCCCGAAATATTGCGGACCCTGAAACAGAAAAAAATATTTGATACATAAATATCGTGTGGAGGAAAATTTTGAAACACAATATAAACATTAATAATGGACATGTACACCGAAAGCTATGAATATTAACCAGAATTGTGACAATACGCGAGGGGTTGCATAACAATGTATGGAAAAACTTTTTGTCTTGTTTTTTATTTCACTTTATTTTTGAAGTTGCTCTGTTCTCTAAAATAACGAACGAAAAAAAGTAATACTTTAAAAACTCAAGTACATTGTTAATAAAATTTTCCAAAATCCAGTGTCATAAACCTATTCTTGAATAAGGACTACAAACAATAGATGGACAACGCTATTGTTTTGATTTTAAAGCAGGTAATCTTTGAGACAATCACCTTTTCCACTCTAAATATATTAACTATGAAATTCGACTTTTATATTTCATTTTCTTATAAATATACCATAAAACAAAATTTTTGGAAATTAAATTTTAAAGTTAAAGTTTCTTCCTTTAAAAGCAGAATATTTTTTTCAAAACTTAAGTTTTTGATGGTAACTGTGCAGAAATTTAAGCTTCATTAAATCAGGTCTACTATTTACGATTAACAAAATTTCTGTTTTTTATCCGGCTTACTAGGCTTTGTCATAATTTTTCCTATTTTTTTCTCATCAACTTTAAATATATTTGATTTTGAACATAAATAAATCTTCAAATGTCTTCAAAAATTTATATTAGAATTTTTATGAATATAATTAAATTAATGGGCGAGTAATTTTAAATTTTTCAAAAATGTTTCTTTAATAATTTTTAATTGAAAAAATGGAAAATAATTGAATTAAACAAAAAACAATTTCGATTTTTTAAAAATAATCTTCTCTGCTTATAATTATAATTAAAAATTTGATTTTTCAGTTTTATTAAAATTATACTGCGACAATAGTTGAATTTCTGCAAAGAATTTTACTTTTAAAGTGTAATTATTTCAAAAAAAAAAAAAAAAGTATTCAATTATTATCTAAAATTTCAACTGATTATTTTCGAAAAATGTAAATAAAATTCTTTAAAAGAATTCAATTATTTTTAATAAAATGTAAAGAAATTTTAATTATTTATTTATAAAAATTCAATTATCTCGAAACAACAAAATAGAAAAATTTTGAAAATCATACTATGTGTGAATCAGTGACTGATTATTTTTATTATTAAATTAATTATTTGTATTTCATTCAAATTTAGAGAAAAATATAAATATTTATAAAAATTGAAATAAAAAGCGATTTTTAAAAAACAAATTAAAATAATAAAACTTTTTTTAGTTTGATAAAAAATTTTCTGTTTGCCATAAAATTTCTGGCTTGTTCCCGATTTTCCCGGATAATTAAACTACAATAGTATTTATTCAAAATTATTGATTTATGGAGAATTTAGAAAAAAATGTAACTTTTGACATAAAATTTTTGAAAATAATTAAATTTTGAAGAAGACTTTTATTATTTATTAAAAAAATAATTTAATTTTTGCAACGAATTTTAATCAAATTTTAACGAATAATTTTACACTTTGCGAGAAATTCGACTAAAAATGCATTAAAAGTAATTAAAATTCATTCATGAATTTTATTATTTATGGAAATAATTGAGTCTCTGTAAAAAATGTTATTTGTGAAAATAATTAAATGTTGGTCTAGAATTTTATTAATTTTTTATTTTGAATAATTCAATTCTTTTGGAAAATTTTATTATAAAATAGATATTGAAAATTATTAAAGTGAGGAACATTTTGTAAAAAATTGTAATTTTGTCAAGAATTTTATTAATATTTTTGAAAATTATTGAATTTTGGAAAAGAATTTTTGTTATTTATAAAAGTAATTGTAACTTTGATGAGAATATTTTTGAGAACAATTTTTTTTTAATTTTCACACATAACTGAATGCCTGCGAAGAATTTTATTATTTACGAAAACAATTGGATTTTTGAGAAGAATTTTATTACAATTTTTAAAAATACTTAAACTTTAGTCGAAGAATTTTGTTATTTTTAATGATAATAATTGGGATTTTTACCAAAATTTTTGTTAAATTTGAAACATAATTCCATTTGATGAGAAGAATATTTTATTCCTCTTGCAAATAATGAAATGTCTCCAATTATTTTTAATTTCTTAATAATTATACTTTTTGGTGTTTTCAACAAAAATTGAATTAAAAACTTTAACATTGTTAATTTTGTTTTTAAATAAAAATAGATAAGAAGTTAGTTTATAGTCTATAATGTAATATTCAAGAACAGAAGAATATGGTATTAATTTTTTTTTTCTTGAAATTAAGTATAAGCTTTGACACATTTTTGACAAATCTATCACCAGGGAACACTATTGATAATAACAATTCAATACATAAATATGATTATCATTCTCTCAATTATAGAAAATGACATGAAAATAAGTATAAGTATTGATGAGCTCTGAAATAAATTGACTATTAAATTATAAATATTCGTTGAAGACAATAATAATTTCTATAAATTAGTTCCCTATATTACTCTTATTGTGGAATTAGAAAATTGTATAATCATACGTATAATAAATCAAATTATGGTGTTATATTCAGTAGAATGTTTTCCTGCACAGTTTAATATCATTTGAATGCATAATTGTCAGAAACACAATTACAACAACTTGTGGTTATCATTAATATCGTTTCAACTCATGGCTTTCATTAATGATGAGCCAACTCGTGCTCAATTATATTATATATATATATATATATAATAATTGCAACAACAAAAATTTACCCATTTTCCATTATAAAATAAAATATACCTTATTTCGAAAAAAGCTTTCAATTTTTTCATGACAAACTTATCATCATTTTCTGCCATAATTTTATTTACAATTGCGGCTAAAAAATAGTAAACACCAGCATTGAAAATTAAATCATTAGAAAAAAAAGCAAAACTTCTAAATTAATTAGTCGTTGTGATATTTTTAAAACCGGTAAAAATTCATTTCAGTTCAATAAGAATCGACATCTGAAAGTAATTTACAAACACTGTTCACAACGTTTTTCGTTTTTATTGAACCAATACTGTCCGAAGCCTCAATTGATTTATTAAAGGCAAGTCGTAGGACTGCTTTTCCTATCATTTAACAGTCCAATCCTTTAAATCTTGTGAAAAATCAATTTAGTTTACTTTCCAAGATGTTCTTGAGTATTAAATCAATTTTCAGTGGGGAAAAAAAATCCAATCAAAGATAAAAAGAATTTTAATAACATATTTCATTGGCTGGAAGATTTAATTTAATTAAAAAAAAAAATTTTACTTCAAATCATGAAAATGTATTTTTTGATCGTACTTAAAAAAAAATAAGAATCGAAAATTTAAAAATATCAGCGTAGTAAAAATAATTAAAGCAATAAAAAAATTTTAGAACCTCTCTATATTAATATTTTATTACTTTCTTCCTATAAAGTGTTTATCTTTTTTCCTTCATTTATATCTCATTAGTAAATTATAATCTGTCAGTTGATTTTTCAATTTCTTTCAGCATCTCCGTTATCCAATTAAATGTACCTTTGAATTGTTACTTTCATTTCTAATTAATACACGTACGAATATATATATATATGTTATCTAGATAAACTTTTGGGGTAATAATCGAGTAAAATACGGTTGATTGCTTTAATTTAATTAGCGAAAAACATTGTCAAAGCGATTAAAATTTTTACTTAATAAAATCAAAACTATAATTTGCAAATGTAGTCTCGCGTATTATTTTTGCTTTCGAAATTCGCTATAAACATTATGTGATGGCTCCAATTTGGATTATTAAAAAAGGACTAAAAATTATTTTATCAGAGTCTAATTAATGCCTTGAATAAAAACTACAACTATAAATTATTCTTTCAAAACAAAAAATAGACTGCAAAAATTTGTCTAGTTAATTTAAAATTTAATTTAATTTTAGTTAATTTTAGTTAATTTTAGTTAATTTTAGTTAATTTTAGTTAATTTTAGTTAATTTTATTTTATTTTATTTTATTTTAAAATAAAATTTATTTATTTTGTATAAAATAAAAAAAAATTGATAGAGAAGTAATCGTTTATTTGAATTAAATAAATTTTTTTTCACAGCATGATAAATGTAGCCCTAGGGATATGAAAATTTCTCTAACATCAGGGACCCTTTAATTCAAGAGCTAGTCCAAACATCCTCATTGCATTAGATTAAAGCACTTGACCCTAGGAATAAGATAAAAAAAAACTGCTTACCCCCGAAAAATTTCGAAAGCTTCATTCCCTTCACTGCATATAAAAGTCACCCTCGTGATAAAAAAAAAATTCGTCAATTTAAGACAGTCACCAGATATATTTTACTGCGTCAAAAAAGAAAATTTATTTCCCCACTGCCCTAAAAATAAATAAACTAGTAATTCAACTATGAATTAATTCACAATACAGCTATATTAAAAAATTCATTTTTCATACTCAGGCTTGCCACGCTTTTAACGTTTACAAATTTTCTGACTTTTCCAAGGTTAAAAAACAGAATTATTCCAGGATTTTAAAACTAGATTTATTATTAATTTATAATCTAATAGAAATTAGAATTATTATTAATTTTTGTCACATAAGAATTTATTTTTATTATTTTCAAAAATTTCAATTAAATTCTTATGTGACAATTCAATTTTTTAAAAAATAATTTTAATACATTCTTCGTAGAAATTTAGTTGATTTCAAAAATTTCTCAAACTTTATTAAAAAATAGTCTCAAGAATTCAATTCTTTTCAAAAGTAACATAATTCTTTGCAAAAATTTTAATCTGTTGCAAAATTTGTCAAAAATTCCCGTCAAAATTTAAATTATCTTTATAAATAATAAAAGTTTTCTCCGAAATTCAATTATTATCAAAAAATTTAATTAAATTTTTCTCATAATTTCAATTATTCTTAATATACCAAATTTTCAGCAAATTTCTTGAAAATGCAATTAATTATTTTATAAAATTTTATTAGAATTTTTGAAAATTAAATTTTTCAAAAAATTTACAATTCAATTATTATTGACAACTTGTTTGATAAAGTTCTTTATGAAAATTCGATTTTAGAAAAATTCAATTATTAAATAAAATGTTTATTTTTTGAGTTAAATAAATAAATTCTCGGAGAAATTGCTGATAAATAAATATTTTTGAATAAGATATTTAATTATAATAAAAAATTGTAACTAAAATTAATTTCTAAATCAATATTTATTGGAAAATTTTACAAGAAATCATTTATTTAATAATAAAATAAACAATTTATTAAATAATTGGATGTTTCTTAAAATTGAATTTTTATAAAGAATTTTATCAAAATTCAATTATTATGTTTTTTTATTATGAAACATAAATATTATTATAATTATAATTATTATTATTATTTATTGTCAAGAGACAAATTAAGAAAAAAATTAACAATTATTCGATTTTTCGAAAAACTTGATGAAAATTTTGTATTTTAAAAATAATTGAAATTCTGCTAAGAATAATAATAATAATTATATTAAAATATTGTAAAAATAATTCAATTTCGGAGTAAAAATTTTATTATTTTTGAAGACAATTTAAATTTTGATAAGAATTTTTTTAATTTTCAAACATAATTGAATTTTTGCAAAGAAAAGTATTACTTTTGAAAATAATTGAATTCTTCAGACTAGTTTTATTGGAATTTCGGTTTAAATAATTAAATTCATTTGTAAAATTTTATTGAAATAGCAAACATTGACAATAATTGGATTTTGACAAATTTTTAAAATCAATTATATTTTTACGAATAATTTTATAAAAATTATTTTGAAATAAATTGAATTGTTACAAAAGAAATTTATTATAATTTTTGAAAATAATTCAATTCTTTGAAGAATAAATAATAAGTTAAAAAGTTATTGAATTTCTGCAATAATATGTATTTGCTTTAAAATTCAATTTGTTTTAGTGTTTCTTAAAATCTCTAAACAAAATAATTTAAAATGGAAATTTTACAAAATTCCAAATAAAAATCTTTTCAAGTTCATCTACTGATAAAATTTGTAAACCTAAATCTTTTAAAATTGAATTAATTTTAAAATATTTAAATAAAATTAGATTTCAAGATTAAATACAATTAGAAAACAACAATTTTCCACGATTACGATCAAAATTCCCCGACATTTCCAGGTTTTTTCAATTTTTATAAAATTCCCTGACACTTAGAGGTTCTTTTTCTAAAACATATATATAAATTTACATGACAATTGAAAAGGAAATTCATATAAACGATTTTTAAAAAATATAATTGTATATACAGCGAGTAATATACAAAGAAAAATAAAATGAAAATGCCTTTGACGTGACGGCCTTTACTATAAAGTCATTTCTGTGACAATTTAGAGACAAACGTATATAGAAGAGTTTTAACCAAAGAAAGAAAATAAAAAAAAATATTATTACCGCGCTTTTCGTCAGTGCAAATTTTTTCAAAGTTTAATGAAATATTCCACGAGTCCAAACAGATGAAAGAGTTCTCTTTATCAGAACTAGATTATAACACTTTTACCGCGTGTATAAAATGCGTAATAATCAACTTGACACTTGCTCGCAGAAAAAAGTATATAATTAAATATATAATATGTTTTTGTCAAAATATTGAAAACTAATTCTATTTGAGACAAAAAAAAATAGCTTTCTTTTTTAAAACAGAAAAAGCTAATCATAGGATGAAATTATGTCCTAATAAACAAAGATGAAGCTGTTCACTGTAAATTCATTTCTAAGGTCATATGACTTTACTTTCGTGTTTCATTCACTAAAATTAAATCCCATTTTTGAAGAAAATAGCTACAGAAAGAGAGAGAGAGAGACAAAAGCTCTGAGTCTAAAATGAAACTTAGATATTCTGAAAACAAGATTACAGAGATAAGAAAACTTTCCTTTTACAGAAAAAAAGGAAAAGTGGGACAATTTTTAATTAACTTATTTTAAAATAAGGTTATGCGTTAATATTTAATGATTCAGGCAATAATTTTCGTTTAAATATTCAATTTGTTAATACATCGAGTCACAGATTTTATACACTAAAGAGAGAAAGAGGATCGCCACTGAAAAAATAATATTCTAACTTTAAGAATATTCTGCTTATATTGGTAGAATAATCATCGTATTTATAAATAGACGACAAAAATAAATTCTTTAAATAAATTATATACTTGATGTAAGAATATACAAAAACTATCTATAGAGAAATTTGCACATTCTGACCTTTTTCTTATTTTAAGAGATCTTAAATTAAAATCCAATTTACTACATTTTGTAAAATCCAATATAGATAATAATTAAAAATAAAATCATCTCTCTAAATTTGAATTTTAGTATAAAAATTCATACTATGAATTTGAATTAGTGCCTGAATTTTTGCTTTTAAATTAGTAAATTTTACCAACAAATTAATAGAAATGACTATTTGTTAGTGAAATTTTCTAACTGAGAAGCAAAAAGTCAGTTATTAATTCAAATTAGTAAACATTTTTACTAATTTTAATTTAGAGACATTATTTATAATATTATAAGAATATTCTTGCTGCAACTTCTTCGAAATTATTTATACATCATTTAAAATTGATTATTTTCTACAATTTTCAACTAAAATTATTCTTTACATAAATTATTTTTAACAATTTTTGACAAAGTTCTTTGTAGAATTCAATTTTAAGTGAAATTTCGATTCTTCAGAAATTCTTCTATTAAATATATATTAGAAAATATAAACTGAAAATCATTTTTAAAAAATTCAAATAAACTTTTTTAAAAAAATTAATTCTACAGAATTTATAGTTTTCAAAGATTTTAATAATTTAAAATCTTTTCGAAATTAAATTTTGTCTCAAAAATCAGGTTATAATGCTTTGAAAATTCAATGAATTATCTACAATTTTAAGTAAACTTCATATTTAAATGAATTGTTATCAGAAAATTCTATGAGAATTCGATTATTTAAACACAAAAAAAGAATAATATTAAAATATAAATTTAAATTGTTGAATTCATTTGACGAATATTAATAAAAATTTTTAAGAATAATTGAATTATTTTAAAAATCATTGAATTGAGAAAAATTTTTGAAAATAATATAATTTTGCCAAAGAAGTTTTATGTTTATAAAGATAATTAACATTTTGACAAGAATTTAAAAAAATATTTCAACATAATTGAATTTTTATTACTTTTGAAAATATTTGAATTTTTTCAATCAGTTGTATCTTCTTCAGAATTTAATTTTTTTGGGGTTTGTAACTAAAATGCTTCTATAAATAAAATCCTTTATCTTCAATTTTTAATAATTAAAATATTAAATGTAGACTGAAAAAATTAAGTTATTTCAAAAGAATTTTAATTTTCGAAATGGTTAAAAAAAATTTGTTTTTCTAATTAAATTAATTAAAAATGAAAATTTTGTGTAATTTCTAATTGAAAACTTTTAAAATGTATCTATTTCTGAAAATGGTAAACTTTTTTTCAAATCGAATTAATCTTAAAATATTTAAGTAAAATTATTCTTTAAATAATTCTTCGGTAATAATTTTACGATTGTTTTTGAAGAATAATTCTTTAACAATTATGTAATTTTATATAAAAAGAATTTTTGGTCAATAATAGAAAAAATTGAAAGTTTTCTATAGCATAGTTTACGCTTTTCAAGCAACAAGATTTCTAATGATATCAAATTGAGTCAAAAAACGAATCAAAATCAATTTTTTTTTAATATCCTAAACATTTCAATACCGTTAATAAAAAACTGTGAAAACATATTATAATACTTAAAAGTAAAACATAATTTTTCCACTACGATTCAAGAGAATGGAAAATACCTCAGTCTTGCCATCTATAAATTAAATATTAAATAAAAAAAAAAAGAAAGAAAGTAAAGAGTCGCAGAGAATGTTCGCTGAACTAATTAATTAACAAGAGAAGATACCTCTGAATTAATATATCGCGGCGAACAAAGTATAATATAATATAAATTAAAAATAAAAATAATAAAAAAAAAATTAATCGAAATTTTTAAATCAATGCCTATTTATATTCACAGTTCAAAAATGTCCTACTTGATCAGGGAATTTTTATGCGCCACTGAACTCATTTCTGGTTCAGCGATCCTGCTCAATTTCAATGGACTCGATCGGAGTCCACCGCAGACGGCTGATTTTCATTCAGCTACCCAAGTGATTTGAAGCGACAAAGTCTAAAATATCGAAGCCGACAGTCCATCGAAATGGAAAACCCTCACTATGATAGGGTAATTTAAAAAGCATAAAAACTATACAATTTGCTTTTTTTTCACTATAACTTTACCCTAAAACGTGTGATATAAAGATTTATATATAACACACGTTGCGCATAAACATTTTATATACATATAAAATAAAAGAGAATTAACAACCGCTCCACTCTTTTTGCGAAAAATAATAATACACACAAACATACATTTTTTTCCCCAACAAACAAAAAAAAATATAAATTGACTTCGGAAATAATATATCAAATTTATAATCACATTTCACAAATACATTCATATCATATTTTATTAAAGCGTATTATCAATTTTCAATTCCATTTTGCGAGCGAACATTTCTTTACAAACATGATTACTTTTACTGAATATATAAACATCAATTCTGTGGACTCTATTGATCTAAATATTCATGGGGAAAATATAAACTTATTTATATATATATATATAGGAATAATATAAAATTCCCATATAAAATCAAATTACGATTTTTAATTTTCTTTTAATAAGTTATTGAATTTTTTTTTAAAAGGATATAAATTTTATGTTAATCAATCGCGAAAGCTCTTGTATACATAATACAACAGGCTTATTGTATTTAATTTATACTAAGATATCCAGTCGTTTCCACGTCATGACTGTACAGCGCATACTGATCCAAAGAGATTATAAACTTCCATTTTCCTCTAGATTTTAAATTCATTTTTTTTTCTCACGCTACGTTGAAATGAGAAGCTCGACTGGACTTAACTGATAGAAAAAAAAACTCAAGACCAACAAAAGCAGTGCGAAAAAATTGTATTTTATAAAAATATGTTAAATATTTACACAAAAAAAAAAAATTTAATTTTTAAACAATTTTTTTAGTAAAATAATATTTTATGGATAAAACAAAATTTTCTCCCTGTTGATTCGCTTTTGCTCTTTTAAAATTCCCTGACCTATCCAGATTAAAAACAATGGAACTTTTCTAGATTTTTAAAACTACGTATTAATTATTAATTAGAAACTTATTTAAAATATCAATACCTTAATTTTTAAATAAATATTTAATCATTATAATTTTTTCATACAGAAATTGGGATTTTCAAGAATTCAATTATTTTTTCTACATTTATTCTTCAGAGAAGTAAATTATTTTCAAAAATTATTATTTGCAAAAATAATTGAATTTTCTCCAAAAACTTTAGTGAAACTTTGAAAAATAAGTGAATTCTTCATAGAAATTATTTTTAAAAAAATTAATTGAAAATAATTGAATTTCTGCAATGAAATTATTGATTTATGAAAATAATTAAATGTTTTCGTAGAATTTTATCAAAAAATTTAATTTTAAATAATTGAATTCTTTTGGTAAATTTAGTTAAAATAGTAGTTGTATTGAAAATCATTGAATTAAGAACTATTTTAGAAAAGAATTTAATTTCGCAGAAGAACTTTTATATTTATATAAAGATAATTAGAATTTTGACAAATTTTTAATCTTTTTCAAAATAATTTGTCAAAATTCCATTATTTTCAATGTCTACTATTTCAGAAAAATTTTAACAAAACAATTCAATTAGCTTAAAAGAAATTTCGATAGAATTCGTCTCAAGAATTCAATTATTGTCAAAAGGAATATAATTCTTCGCAAAAATTAAATTATATATGAAAATTGACAAAAATTGTCGTCAATTTTCAATTACTTTTATAAAAAATAAAATTTGTTTCCGACATTCAAACATTTCTGAAAAATTTTACAAAATTCTCGGCAGGATTTCAATTATTTTCAATATATGTTCAATTCTTATTCAATTTCTCGAAAAATGAAATTATTCCTAAAAATTCTATTAAAATTTTACAGGAAAATTCTATTATTTAAAAATTTGTTGATAAAATTCTTTATGAAAATTCGATTTAAAGAAAAATGCAATTATTCAATAAAATATTTATTTTTGTAGTCAGAAAAATTAATTATTTAAAAATTTGTTAATAAAATTCTTTACGAAAATTCAATTTTAAGAAAAATTTAATTATTCAATAAAATATTTATTTTTGTAGTCAGAAAAATTAATTATTTAAAAATTTGTTAATAAAATTCTTTATCAAAATTCAGTTTTAAGAAAAATTCAATTATTTAATAAAATATTTATTTTTATAGTCAGAAAATTTAATTATTCAAAAATTTGTTAATAAAATTCTTTATGAAAATTAAATTTTATGAAAAATTCAATTATTTAATAAAATATTTATTTTTATAGTAAAAAAATTCCATTATTAAACAAAAATTTTTGTAATATTCTGCACGAACATTTAATTATTTTTCCAAAAAATAAAAATTTCGAAAACTCATTGCAAAAATTCAATTATTTTTAATACAATTTTAATCGAATTTTTAAAAAAATATAATTATTCTTTATGTTCTTATTAAATTTGTCGAAAGAAGTTTATTATTTAAAAAAATTGTTGAGAAAATTCTTTACCAGAATTAAATTTTCATAAAATTTTCTGGCAATAATTAATTTTTAAAATGAATTTTAGTTAATATTTTAGTTAAAATTTGATGTTTTTATATCCTTTTGTACTTTTAATTGAACAATTTATGAATAATTGAAATTTCGTAAAATTGAATATATAATAAACAAATGGATTTGAAAATTGTCAAAGAACTATTTCGAAAATTATTGAAATTAATTGATTTAAAGAAGAATTTTAGTTAAAAATTCTAAAAATAATAATCATAATGATGAAAATAATTTTTGAAGGAGTTTCAGTAAAAAAAGTATCAAGTTAACGATTTTTAAAAAATTAATTCTACAGTAAAATTAGATTTCAAGAATAATAATTAGAAATCAACAATTTTGCAGGATTTTAATCAAAATTCCCGGACTTTTCCAGGTTTTTTTAATTTTTATAAAATTCCCTAACAATTTCAGATTTTCCAGCTTGCGTGGCAACCTTGTTTCTATATAGAAAAACGTGTATTATGAGGGAAAATTGAAATTCAACTTCTAACAATGTTTTTTGCTATAATGTCAAAAGTTAAATGATTAAAAATTAATAATTCTACATTAAATATTGAAATATTTTCAAATTTCAGAAAAAAAGGGAAAATAAAGGAAAAAGTTTATAAATTTTATAATTTACTAAGTAGCTTTTAAAATGAGATATCATATAAACAAAAGACTCAAAATCCGAGAGGCAATTTATTTGGAGAATAATTTTAATTAGATTTGTCACCAAATTCGCAACGTTCTATAACTTTATTCAATTTTAATTAAATGATAAGAACAATTTCCATTCAAACAATAATTGTTCGTTCTACATACCTCAACGATTTTATATGAACAAACAGACCATAAAAAATACTCTTTTTAATTGACAAAAAAATTACTGACATATGATATATTGAAAGAAAAAAAACACAGTCGGTTATTAAAAAAACAGCGCAGTTAAAAGCATTCATTTCAATAAAATCCTCTTTTACACGTGTCACTAAAAAAACACAATTTTTTTTTAATATTCAATTTCTATATTAAACACACAATTGATGAAAAATAAAATTTTTCACTAATTCCGTTTTCGATAACACTTTTAATTTTTTCCAATTACGAACTTAATAATATTGCAATAAGGACAAACACGTGTTTCATTCTTTTTCCTATTTTATTTTTTACAAGTAAAAATTTCAATTTTCAAACCTCTTTGACACCTCTGAAATGTAAATGTTCTATATATAGTGCAACACGATTCTGTTTCTGACAATCCTGTTTGCTGTTTATACATATATATAGGGTAAAAAAAATTCTGAATGGCACAAATTTTATACCTAACAAATTTCGCTTTAATTTTTCTATCAAGAAACCTGAAAACTTATTTTGTGAGTATATTTCAAATATATAGGGGGAAAAAAAATTGGAGGTGAATTCAGTTCATCAGTAACAATGTGTCACGTATAAATGAATATATAGAAAAAAAAGCCACGAAGCAAATTTAATTTTTTTCACATTTTTTTTTCTTTCCAAATACATAAAACTTCATTTGCAATGTAAGTATGCAAATATAAATGGAAATCCCAAATCAAATAATAAAAATATTCGAAATATGGAATAAGTTAATTTCCTTGTGTGTGTGTGTGTACATATTTTGGTTGGATATAAAAATTGTTCATCCCCTTTTTACTGATTTTGGGTGGAATTTTCGACACATTTTGGAAAAATAAAATAAAATCGATACCTTTTACCATTTTTTTAAAAATATTAAAAAATTTATCAAAAAAATTCGTCTCGAATTTCATAAAAGATATATAATATAAAATAAATAAAAATTTCATAAAATTCTTCTAAAAAATTCAATTATCTTCAAAAATTTACATAAAATTCTTTGCGGAAATTTAATTATTTTCAAAAGCAATTTCATGAACTTTTTTAAAGAAAAAATTCAATTATTTACAAAATTTTTAGTAAATGAAATTATTTTCAAAATTAGTTTCAAGTTATTTTCAAAACTTTTAGTTGTAAATGAAATTATTTTGAAATTATTTTCAAAATTTTTTAATCAATTTCTTCTAAAAAATTAAATTATTTTTGAAAATTGTAATAAATTAAAAGATTAAAAAATTAAATAATTTTTTTGGATCAATTTTATATATCTTTAGAAGTTATCTGTGTTGTAGTTGAAAATATAAATTAAGAAAAAGAAAATGTCACCTTTTTTTATTTGCTAAAAAAAACTTAAATCACTATTTAAAATTTTGTATTATGTACTCGTGACACTGATAGATTTCACTTGTCTGACTAAACAGAAATTTTACTACTGCGGAACCTCATGTCATTAAGGTGCACATGCTAACAAAGTGAAAACAAAGTTTTAAAGCGCTTATAACTTAAACGTGTGTTCTCTTAAATTCAATTCATCCTTAGACTTAAAATAAAAACGAATTAACTTTCAACAATAGAAAAATAGTTTCATAATCTAAAATTAAGTCAAAATTTGCTTAAATAAAAAATATTTTCAAGAAAATTTATCAAATTCTCTTTGAAAATCATCATTAAAAAATCTAATTAAAACAATTTTAAATTATTTTAAATTAAAACAATATGAAGAATTAAAAAATAAATAAAATTTACTATTCATTATAAATGTTATCGAATGATTTTACAAGAATGGAGGTGTAAAAAATATGTCTTACGTAATTTATAAAGACGCCAAATTAGAGAATTTTAATTTAAATGACAAGAAGAGCTTAAATAAAAATTAGTCAAATTCAAAAGAGTTTAAACTTATAATATAAGCTTTAAATACAAAAATCTTTTTGGATTACAAAATTTGAAGAAGATTTTAAAAGAAATTAAATACTTTTCATGTTATAACAGAGAGGAGAAAAGTTTAAATTTAAAAGATTTAAAAAGTTTTAAAGGATCTTTCTCCTTGCTTTGAAATTCAAAACGGCACAATACTCTCTCTTTCTCTCTCGTTCTCCCCTTCTCTCATCGTAATTAGAGTGTCACATGTCCACACATACACTTCGAACGTTTATTTTTGACTAGAATCTAAACTAAAGTCGAAAACTAAAGTTTAGTTTTATATTAAAAAAATCCAGGAATCACAGTAATTTTTCCGTGGAAAATTAGATAAAAAACGGAATTTTAACTTTTAAAAAGGTCATTCAATTTTAAAAAAGCGGTGAATTTTCAAATTAAATAAAAAATTATTGTATTAAATGCCATGTGCAATTCATTTCTGAAATGCTTTTATTTTTTTTAATACGAGCTTTTTAAAATCAAATTAAAATTTTTTTTATGTGTTCTTTGAATTTTAAATATAAAAAAATGTTACGAATTTGAATTATTTACTTAAATCTCTTTACTTTAATTAATTAATTTAGAAGTAAATTATTTAAAGTTAAACCTCAAGTTGAAGCTTAAAATTAAGTTCAAAATTTATTTCGAAAACAGTACAATTTGAAAATAATTCCAAAAAATTTGAGTTTTAGTTCGTAAGTATAGTAAAAGTTGCTCCTACATCTGTGCCTTGTACAAAAAAAAATTCTACGTCTAAAAACACTGAGAACTAGGAATTTTAAGTTTCGAAAAATAAAAGTAAAAATTCAAATAAATATTGCTTAAGAATAGGGGAAAACGGTAGAAACTTTTTTGTGTTTCGGAGAAATTTACTAATTCAAAGCCATAAATAAGAGGAAACGAGGAAGAAAAGAACTAACTATGATCCCTGAAAATCTAAAATAACTACCTTTATATTGCATTCCCATCGCATACTTTTAAAAAAATGCCTACACTATACAGCTATCATACATTTATATATATATATTTTTTCCCATTCATTCCTTCAATAGAAAATAACAAAAAGAAAAAAAAATGAGGTTTCAGTCTAATGAAAAATAGAACAACTGAATATCCAAAAAAAAAATGAGTATTGAAGAACATATATAAGACAATTAGAACCAAAAATTAGGCCAAGTGACAGTTTAAAAAAAAGTATAAACCATGATGAAAATTGCAATTTCAAACTATATGTTATTAAATTAGAATTCTGTATTAGGATTTCTTTCTTCTTTCTACAGTATTTCTAATATATATTTACAGTAAATACTATCCACTTCCAATCTTGGTCCAATTTCAGTGACCAATTATACTGGTCGAAACTACGCTCTGAATAGTGTCTGAATGCTTCTCAATTAATTGATTAACGTCTAAGATTAATTCGATATTCACTGAAACTTGATTGACAATAGTTTTGAATAATAAATAACCGCATTGTCACTCCACATACAATGAACAACACACCCTCACATCAAGATTCGAAAAAAGAAAATCAACTAAATAAAAAATAAAGCTCAAAACAAATTTCATCAATGTTTTTAGAGAAAAAAAAGGAACCTCTCGTTTCAATTGTGAGAAAAAGGAGAGAACACAGAGAGAGAGAGAGAGAAAGCGATCTTTGCAGTACGAATAGAATATTGTGTGACGCAGGCGGGAAAACTTGTTTGCAATTTATAGATTTATTGACTGTGCCGTGTATTTACTTTAACTATAATTTTAAAGAAATATTTTTGATATATTCTGTAAAAAAAATGTAGTGTAATGTAGAGATAAGTTTTTTTATTCTTCAAACATTTTTCTTCAACAAAAAACAACTTTTAAAAGTATTGTAAATAAAACTCATTTGGAACGTACAATTTTTATCTAATGTATTTTCATTTAAATTAATTAGGGACATTTATAATTACAAGTTTTTTAAATTTTCGGTAAGCTTTGCGAATGTTTATTTATTTATAAACAAAAATTCCATTTTTATTACAAAAATTACTTTATTTGGATGATCCCCAAGTTTTGAATGTTCAAATGAACGAAAATTTTTTTCTTTTTCAATAATTTTCAATATTATTATCATTAAATGACAATTAAAAAAAATTTAACACAAATATTTAAAAAAATAATACATTTTTTTAATTTGTAAATTAACATTTTCTATACCAAAATTCAAATATAAAAATAAATAATAAAAAGATTCGTTCATTTGAACGTTCAGAACTTTAGGGGTATTTATTTGGGAATTACTTCATTTACTAAAAAGAAAATTACTTTATTTGTAAAATACTTGGTTTACTAAAAACAAAATTACTTTATTTGCAAATTACTTCATTTACTAAAAAATTTTATTTGTAAATTACTTCATTTATAAAAAATTTGAAGAATATTTTATAAAAATCGACTTTTTTGCAAACATTAATAAAGAGCTTAAAGAAGAGAAAAAAATTTTAAGAGATGACAGCAATCGGTCTTGTCCCACTTTCCCCTAAAGTGTGAATAGAGAGTTAGTTTACACAACACGAAAAAATCGAAGAAAAAACTGAGAACATATAAAAATTAAAGTGTATTTACACAAAAATTGTCTAGCGCCAATGGGTTGAACCACTTGTTGAAAACGAATCTCGCCAAAAAAAAACCCCTGTTTTCAATGAGATACTTGACCCTGTTTTCTAACAACCCACTATTTCCCATCTTCCGGAAACTGCCAAGAGAAAGCTGTGGCCTATGGCACGTCTATTGGGACAACAATTTCCAACTGCTATCGATTTCTCATTCTCCATCATTTTCAGTCTCGTCTAGCTGAGTGTTTTTCTCTATTTGCTTCAAAAGCATCCGGTCATCCAAACCATGGAAAAGGCACGTTTCCGGTAAATGAAAAGCTTACACATATACATGCGCGCGGAAAATGATCACAAACTTTACATGGATAGGCTTTTGTATGAAGACTTCAAGATGAAGTTTAAAAACAAAAAGGTTAGAGAGTTAATGATTTTTTATCTTCTCTATTGACTTTAGTTGTAGGGGAACTTGAAAATAATACAACTTCATGAAAAAGCACGACGCTAAATTTCAAAATAATGTATTAATGTTTTATTTTTAATGAAAAATGATACGGAATAGGAAAAAAATCTTTTAAGATTTTCGAAAACGACCACAATTTTCTGTTTTAAAAAATAATAAAAATCGTTAAAATTGTCCATTTTAGGAAGACCCCACGCTAAATTCGAAAATAATTTACAGTCGAACCTGTCGGAATGCAACTCTATTATTTAACTCCATTTTTATATACAAAAATGTTTAACAATAATTATTTTCAATTCAAAAATGAATAATTCAAAAATGTTTAGCAAGAATTATTTTTAATTTAATTCAAAAATATTGTAAAAAAAATATTACAAAATTAAATGATAAATTACATAATAATTTTTTAATGATTGTTTACTGTGATAAAATGTAAAAAAATTGAGTTGCTTTTAGACTGGTTCCACTGTAGAAATTAATTCTTTATTTATTGATATAAATAGTAGGAAAAATGTTTCCCAAGTTTTGAATTTTCAAATGAACGAAATATTTTATATTGAAGATATTTTAATAAATTACTGAGCATAAAAAAATCTGTAAAGTAAAATTTTACGCTTACAAACTCAGTAATTAATTTTTTGAATAGTGAAGTAAAATAATTACCATAAAACTTTAATTTTTAGAAGAAATAAATAAATTTCGTTCATTTGAACGTTCAGAACTTTAGTATTTTTAGGAAAAACACACTTAGGATCTTCGAAAGCGATCAATATTTTCAATTTTTCTAACAAAAAAAAATTAACATATATTCTAGGCATCTCTAGAAAAACTTCAAAGTAAAAAAGCTTCATGGAGACCACACTAAATTTTAGTATGTACCAGGAATTGTCTTTTCAGTTACACAGATTAGGAAAGAAACACTTATCATTATAGGAAACGTACACATTTTTCCAAAAATCTGGCTAAAATTGTCAAATAATATCATTAATAAATATCATTTATTTGAACATTCAGAAATTTGAAATTATAAAAATTTAAAAGAAGTTCAAAAATTATTATTATTAAATAATAATTAATAGAATAATATAATTTTTAGAAGAAAAAAATTGATTTGAAACTTTACGAGGGACATTATATTTTAAAAATAAAATTATAATTACGCTCACTAACTTCCCTTATTTATTACTTTCGACAAATTTAAATAAAACTCAAGAAAAGAATTCAATTATTTTTCAAAAAAATGTAAAGAAATTTTAACCAAAATTTTCTCAAAAATGTTCAATTATTTCCATTGAAAAATTCAATTATCTTGAAACAATAGAATTGAAAACTTTCAACAAGTTTATTTTTCAGAATTTAATAACAAAAATTTGCTATAATTCAATGTTATTAATAAATTTAAAGTTTATATTGTTTTTGTAAACTAATTAATAAGCATTTTAATTATTAATCATCGCACTAAGGAACAAGAATACATTAGAATGTGACTCTTTATAAAATCCAATTATTAATTAATTGTTAAATTAAAATTCTTTTCAAATTCTATTTGTTAAAAAGTTTCTAATAAAATTCTTTAAAAAATTTAATTACATATTTTAAGTCGAATTTCACAATATTTCTATTAACTCCATAATTTTTTTTAATTTATTTACATAACATGTTTAAATAGGGGCCTGATTTTTTTTACTATCAAATCACTTATTTTTAACTAACTCAAAGTTAGAAAACGATATAAATGTCTATAAAAAATTGAAAAAAAGAGTAATTTTTCAAAAACAAATTAAAATAATACAACTTTTTTTTTATCAACAACCTTTTACGAAACTCTGAATTTTAATTAATTTATTACATGCTTTTCGTTCATGACCATTAAATAGTAATTTGTGGAGTAATAAAATAAAAAATAATAAAATGTATTCAGGCCTTTTTATTATTCCACAAATTTTATTAATTTTTTTTTATTATTTAGTACTTATAAAACCCAGTAAAGTATTTTATGTAATATACAATTTATTTATATTATATTATTATCATTAAAAGTATTACATATGAAAATTTATTCATATTTTTACTGACTAGTATTTTATGAAGTCCATTAAAAATATACCAACAAAATTTATCTGCATTTATATTTTCTATAACATATAATTATTAATTATTTTTACTAATTCGTGTTTTATTATGTCTACTAAAAATATTTTATTATTTATTTAAACAGTTTTTGTGAATTTATAAACATAATTTACAATTTAAGTGAAAATTGACAAAAATATCTTGGTTTACAAATTTTAAACGTTAAAATGAAGGAAATTTTTTGCCAATATAAATATTTTCATTTCTGACTGCAATAAAAATGAAAAGCAAATGAAAAGAATTAGAAACTTTATATTTTACTTCTTTATTACTTGGGGCAAAATTATTGTAACAACAATTGAATTTTAAGAAGAAATATGTAAATTTTTAATTCTTTTAAACGTTAAAAAATTTAGACATCTATTCGAAACTGAATTTGTAATCCCCTTGTTCTAATTTAACGACTTTTTCACAGTATTTATTTGATTTTTATTCATTTTAAAAAATTCTCATTAGGAGCAATTTTCGTCAATTTTATTTTTTTTTAATTTTCCACTATCCCATTTGATTTTTCCAGGTGTTGCAGACACTTAACTGTCTTAATTCTCCTATATATAAGAAATAGTAGGAGAATTCTGCTAGAGTAGAAAAAAAGGGCCCCTTTAAACGAGAAAATATTAAGAACGATGTCCTCTTTCCTAAGAGCATGAATATGCAAGAACTCATTTAGAATAGGCTCTAAAGCGTATAAAATTATAACCTTAAATTTAAATCTATGACCTCAAATTTGTCAAATATTCTTTTTTTCCTCTCTAATTTTATGCATATCTAAATTATTACAATGAAGCAAAATTTTATATAGTCAAGACACTTTTTTAAAAATAATTTTCCATACATTCTATAAACTTTTTCCACACAGTTTCTATTTATATATATATATATAAAAAAGTTTATAAAAGCAATTACAAAAATAATGTGAGAGAAAAACTAGCAAAGCTGCACATTAAATTGAAATGCATTAGAAAAAAAGCTTTTTTTAAAAAAAAGAGCTTACACATTGAATTAAAAAGCATCCATTATTTTTTTGCATTTTATAAAACATGAAATATTCATAAAATGGTCATTACTTTGACAAAGATGTATATATGTGAGGCGTTTTTTCCAGCCAAAGGTGAATCGAGGTCGTGATTGTATATCGTTCATAATAATATAGCTAATGTTGTCGCCACAACAATATTTTATGCACACTTTCTAAGTTTAGTCTAGAATTTTTTATATCCCGATTCAGAGTAACGTTAAAAACAATATTTTTTTCCTTGTAGATAACAATTTTTTAAATTTTAATATAATTGCATTTGTTTTCTTTTAAATTTTCTTCAACCTCTCTTCTAATCGATTTGAAAATTAATAATTTACTACTTTTAAGTAAAAGTTTACAATCATGATCAAAGATTAAATAAAATATATAATAAATATTTATCATCTTTCATATCTTATTATTTTTTATCTTTTATCTTCTGATAAAATATTTCCCCATTATACACTATAAACCTAAGTATATAAAAAAATAGCATTCACGAAATTCAATTAAAGTTCGAGGAAAATTGTTTTTCTTCTACATTTCGCAAACTTGGGTTCTTTTCAACTTCAAATTTGACTTTAAGTTTGTCAAATTAAAAATTTAGGACTTCGGGATGACTTTTAATTTCTTTTCAAAAGTAATAACCCTTTAAAAGGAATTGCGGACAATTTATATATATATTTGTTTTTTGTATAGAAATATATTTTTCTAAATTTAAAATTGTCAGTGTTTGTTTCTACTTATGTACAAAAAGAGTTTTTGTAATAGATTGTCAAGAAGATAAGAGAAACTTCACTCTTAGTTACGATTAAGAGATAATCTGAAAATGTTCGAGAAAAGGAAGAGTAATGAAGGATTTAAAACATTTCTATTACTCGGTGAAATTGATTTTTGTACATTTTATGAATGTACTTTATGACTTTATAAATATAAATGTTAAAAAGCAATAAATTCATCATTAATAAAAAAAAATTTTTGAGTAGATGGAAAATAAATAAAAAAATTATAAAATGAAAAGTATTTTACTTATGACTAAAAATTATTTTTAAAAGTGATGCCAAAGAAATTATTCATCAACTAAAAAACATTACGCGCAACAATTAAAAAAGAAAATTCATTAATTAACTAATGACCTATTTATGCCATTAACTACTATTATTATTAGCATTAATTAATTATTATTAGTATTAATTAATTATTATTGCTTCTTAACATTTTTATTAATTCTTTGAAGATGTCCATAAAACACGCAAGAAACTTTTTTTAATTTTACCCCCCCCCCCTTCCCCCTCAATAAATTTTAATCAAATTGTTTGTAAAATAATTGAATTTTCATAAAGAGTTTTGAAAAATTTGTACAAAATAATCAAATTATTTTGAGGAATTTTATTAATATTATTGAATTCTTTTGAGAATTTAAAAAAAAATTAAATTAAAAATAATTTACATTATATAAAACATTCTTATAGAAATTTCAAAATAAAATTGAATTTTTGACGAAGAATTTTATTATTTGACAAAAATTGAATTTTTCCTAAAAATTTTTTGAGATACTTTTTGAGAATTCATTAGTATTTCTAATACAATAAATTTTAATAAAATTTCTAGAAAAAAATTAATTTTTGTCAAATAATAAAATTCATTGCCAAAAATCCAATTATTTATTGAAATTTTCATACATTTTTTTATGAAAATTAATTTATTTTTTATGAAAATTCAATTATTTTCAAATACAGTTTTAATGAGATTTCTTTAAAAAATTCATTATTTTCAAAAAATTTGTGTTAAAATTTGAATTATTTTCTAAAATTTATTATGAAAATTCAATTTTTTAAAATAATATTTCAATAAAAGTTCTCCAATATTCAATTATTTTCTAAAATTAAAGAAAAATTTGTTATAAAAATACAATTATTTTAAAAAACAATTTTAATAAAATTTCTAGAAAAAACTCAATTTTTGTCAAATAATAAAATTCTTCGTCAGAAATTCAATTATTTATTATATTTCAATTTTTATTAAATTTGTTATGAAAATTCAATTATTTTTAAAAATATTTCAGTAAAAGTTGTCCAGAATTGATTATTATCAAAAATTTCTTTAAAATTCAGTTCAAATTTCATTTATTTTCTAGAAGTAAAAGAAATTTTTCTTTATGAAAATTCAATTATTTTTAAATATAATTTAAATAAAATTTCTAGAAAAAATCAATTTCTGTCAAATAATAAAATTGTTCGCCAGAAATTGCAAATTATTTATTTCAATTTTTATCAAAATCAAATATGAAAGAAGCTCTCAATGATCCGAATCAATTTCTCAAAATAATTTTCTTAAAGAAGAATTCAATATTTCATCAAAATAATTTTTATGAAAATTCAATTATTTTTATAAATATTTCAGTAAAAGTTCTCCAAACTTTAATTACTTTCAAAAATTTCTTTGAAATTCGTGTCAAAATGTTAATTAATTTCCAAAATTTCTACAAAATTTATGAAAATTCAATTATTTTCAAATGCAAGTTTAATAAAATTTCTAGAGAAAATTCAATTATTCATGTCAAAGAATAAAATTCTTAATTATATTTTAAATCGTGCTTTAAATTATATTCTACAATTTTAGGTCTTTAATTACAAAAAAATATATAAAAAAAAGTGTTAAAATGTTTTCGAATGTAAAACATGAAAAAAGTACGAAATTACATAAAAGCAGAATCTGTAAGCTTTTTTATGTAAGGATTACTTATCACATCGGAAAACTACCCCTCTGAATCGTGAAGTGACGATAACAGCCGGGGGTTTCTGAAACTAATTGGTTAGTTGGATGGTTCAACAACCATGAAATATACATAGATCATACCTGACTGAGAGATCAAGTTACTTCGTCTAAATTAAATGTGCTATAGTTTTCGAAGATAACGTCACAACTACCTTGAAGAAGATCTGACAGCTTTTTTCCCACATTCAAACTTATTTTCCTGAATAACATTCAAAAGTGGATTTCTAGTTTTTATCTTTCTTTTCAACATTATTTTCCTTCGAAACAAGGCAGGGCTTGAACAAGTGAAAGTATTTAAAAATACGGACTTTAAGGACCAAAAATAAAAAATTACCGACCATTTACGGACCAATTACTGACAAAAATATATAAGAGAACATTTTACTTAAAACTAAAAATTAGATTTTTTCATAACTAAAAAAACATGAAGATATCGATAACTCGATCGATTACTTCATGTGTTATAATAATTAAAGATAGAATGATAAAATCATTTTCAATTCAATTATTATTTTCAAGAATTTTTAATTCAAATTCTTCTTAAAATCGATTATTTTTAATAATTTTCGAAAAAGTTCTTTGACAATTTTCAAATCCATTTCTTTACAATATTCGATTTCCCAATTATTTGTAAATTCTTCAATTAAATATGTATTAGAAAATAAAAACTTCAAATAATATAAAAAAAAATTCGCAACTAAAATTTCTCAAAAAAAATAATTCCACAGAATTGTTACTTAGTTAAAAATATGAAAAATTCAAATTTTCAAAGATTTGAATCTGAAACCTTTTAAAAATTTAATTATTTCTAAAACTTTACGCTCTAATACTTTTAATATTCAATTATAATCTAAAATTTTAACTGAAATCCATTTTTTAATCAATTTTTATGAGAAAATTCTACGAGAATTTCATTATTTAAATACAAAAAAACAATTTATTGAATAATTACATGTTTCTTAAAATTGAATTCTTTTAAAGAATTGTATCAATCAATTTTCAAATAATTTAAATTCTTTTGCAAAATTTTATTAAAATAGATATTAAAAATAATTAAATGAGGGAAAATTTTTGAAAATAATTGAAATTTTGCCAAGATTTTTATTAAATTTTTTTAAAAATAATTCAATTTTAGAGAAGAATTTTATAATTTATAAAGATAATTGATAATTTACGCAAAGAATTGCATTAAAAATTTTGAATGCAATAATTTTATTCTTTTAAGAAATTTAATCAAAAATTTATTGAAAATAATATTTAAATTATAATAAATAAATTGTAGCAAAGGTTATTAAAATAATTAAATTTCTTTGATAAATTTTAATAAAATTTTTAAGAATAATTACATTTATCGAGGAATTTGATTAAAATTGTATTAAAAATAATTGAAATTCTGCAATTAGCTTTATTATTCATCAAAATAATTGAATTCCTAATAAGAATTTTATTATTTGACAAAAAAATTAAATACCTGTAAAAATTTTATTATTTATGAAAATAATTGAATTTTGCGAAGAAATTTATAAACAAAATTTGTAAATAATGAAATTCCTGTAAAATTGTTATTTTTTGAAAATAATTAAAGGTTTGTGTAGAATTTTAGTAGATTTTTTTTCAAATAATCGAATTCTTTTAGAAAATTTTATTAGAATAGATATTAAAAATCATTGAATTGATGAAAAATTTTGAAAATAATTGAAATTTTTCCAAGTATTTTATTAAAATTTTTGAAAATAATTGATATTTCGAAGAAGAATTTAATTATTTCTAAAGATAATTGAAATGTTGACGAGAATTTTTAAAATTTTTTGAACATAATTGAATTTTTGCGAAGAATTTTATTACTTTTGAAAATAATTGAATTCCTTGAATCATTTGTAATTTCTCTAAAAATTATTCAAATTATATCGTATAATTTACGTACTTTACAGATCTTTTTCAACCGAATTACGGACTTTGCGGACCATTTTTCAAAAAAACGGACTTTTACGGACTTCAAGCAAAGTTACGGACCTAGTTCGAGCCCTGAACAAGGCCTTCTTATTTTTTATATTATGAGAATGTGTAGAAATTAAAGGAAACAAAATTGTCGTCGCTAACTTCAGGGACATAAATTTTTTCCCACGAAAAATACCTTTCACTATAAAGTGCCATAAATAATAATATAATTCAGGAATAATTAAATTTCCGTTTTAATAAACTAATTCTAGAAAAAAAATTAAAAAGTACATTTATATATTTAATGATATCACATAATAGATCAATTTACGCATGAGAAGATGAATTCGTAAAAAAAATCACTGTGCGATTGGTTGGCAATAATTTACAATCTACGTTTCCAACGAAACAAATGCTTTTAATTTGAAAAATAACTTACATTTGTCCGCTTCGTGACAAAAAATGGCCTCTTTTTGTTGCTGAGATTCCCTTCTTCAACTTCCATCTTTTACACTCCAATCGTTGCACCCCAAACCACTCACAGCTCGTTGCACATCAGATTGATCCTCCTATTAGACATTGTTTTTCAAATTAATACCATATTGATTTCACTCAATTCAATTTACAGAAATAAAAAAATTTTCTTTATGTCACTAAAATTTTTCAACATTCGAAACAAAAACAGATATTCTAACAAAAAACAAAATAGGAAAAATAATCGTTCCAAGTCAAGGTTTGCAAAATAGTATAAATTCGAAATTTGTTGAAAGAAAAAAAGAAGCGTAAAATTTTAGGTTATGTGTATAATTTTTTGCAGAAACTCTATACTTTAAATATCACTCCGACCATTTTATTTCAATTTTAATTAAATTTCAATTTAATTAATTTTAATTAATTTTAATTTTCCTTTCGCACTGAATGCTAAATTAATACTTAATTATAGGAAACAAATTTATTATATAGAAATAATTTTACCCAATATCCACACTGTCAATAAACGATTGTTGGAAATTTCCTAATGTTTAAATTAACCAGGAGTTACTTGTTTAAAACTAGTTATTTATGTTCTACACAAGCTGCAATGGAGTAAGTGATTTTCATTTCCCTTTGACAAGCTCCGTTTCCCTGGTTACTAAAATACATCTAAGCCGGACTTTCATTAAAATACAGAGAAGCCTATTTTCATAAATGATTCCCATCCACTTGTAAATTATTTAACATTGAACACACCTTCTCTTTTCTATAAAAAAAAAATAACATCAACTTTACTGGAATTTATTATTCGAAGGAATAAGCAAAGCGATATCGAAATTCGTATATTTTTCAACATTATTATATTTTTCGATATCCAATTAACAATATTGCTTCAAATAATAATTTATACGTTTACTTTTCAGAGTAGTAATAACATCAGTGCCAATGAGTTGTGTGGAATCAAAGCTTGTAATTATTCGTTAAATTCTGATTTGCTGGGAACTACTTAAAGCGATGTTTCGATGGTTTCGAAATTATTGCAGTGCAATGTAAAACAATGTTTGTATTATTGCTGCTTATAATGTGTTTAATAGAGGCTTTGTTTAATATGCGGGGATAATATATGCACTATAAACTATTAATTTATTCTTCGACGAATTTGTCACTAATTTACTCTTTGGCGAATTAATGTCGATAAAAACTAGATTTTTTTTCTTTTTCCACAAAGTAAATTGACTAAATGTCGCAAATTAAAGTAAACAATTCACCCATATTTCACTAAGAAGCACTATAAAGGTTATATTGACTCCATTGCACAAGTAATAATTAAAGTACAAACAAGCTGTATACATACCGAAATTTATTCATTTTTCAATTTGCTAATATCCGAAACGAATAAACACTAAATTCCCAGTTTCATAACACGAGGCACTGATTTTATCCGAAAAACAAACCACAAATGTAACACTTTTTAACGCAGTTAAATCGAAACTATTGTCAGGTAAAATTTGCCGGAATGCGAAAATTGTTCAACTCACTGCTGCCCCCTTGTGACAGTTTTTCTAACCTCAAAGTTTTTTAATTTCGAAATATTCGTTTAGAAGATTAGATTAAAACTAATTTGTACGAATTGTACAATAATCACCAGTTGCAAAAATAGAAAAGACAAAAACAAACGTACATTTTCGAATTATTGTTGCCGATGTGTAAACAATTTTTGTTCGTTTGCGGAAATTGTTTAAGTCACTGCTGCCCCCTTGCGACACTTTGTCTAACCTCAGTTTTTTATTTTCGAAATATTCGTTTAGAAAATTAGAACAAAACTATTTTGCACGACAATAATTTGTATGAATTGTACAATAATTCCAAACCTGCAGAAAAGGAGGAAAACAAATATGAATTTACGAAACTACAGCTTCGATTATGCCAATCTGCCAATTGTAAAAATTTGGCGGTTTGCGGAAATTGTTTAACTCACTGCTGCCCCCTTGTGACACTTTTTCTAACCTCAAAGTTGCTGTTTTTCGATTTCAAAACAACAGTTAAAAAATTCGTTTTGTGCATATAATCATTTGTAGAGTATCTGAATTATTACAGAAATTGAGAAAATGAAGATTAATCTACATTTACGAAATTATGTTTTCGATTATTATTGAAAGAAATTCAGGTGGAAACCGAAGTTGAAAAATAGTAAATGAACATTTGAGTGAAACATAACCTCACTATCTCCGGATTTGTTTTTCAATAATTTCTTATTCAATTTCATGAATTTTATTAAAGTCTGTACCTGGTTAGTAATTAAACAGTAAATCACGTACTTTGATGAAAATTGTCCGTCACCTGATCTACAAAAGTGGAAATTACGAGCGCGAAAAAACGCTGTCAAAAGTAAACAAGTCGAAAAAGTGGAAAATAATTTCGACACCGGCCCTTTTTCATAGACCAAATAACAAGCTAAACTATAAATAATAATATGTTTTCGATTCATAAAATATTTACTGACACTTTTCTTGTCTTTCTTTCCAGAATATTTGTGCGGCCAATTAAAAGAGTCATGGAATCTGCGATTCACAAGTCAACACTTCTTAATGGAATGAAACTCACGAGGCCACGAGGGTAAAGTGCAAAAACCTGTAAAAAAAATAAAGACACGAAAAAGATGTAAGTGCTTCGTACACTATCACTGTGCGGGTGTTCAATGATTGAAGAACGTAGGTGGTCCTGATGGGATGGAAAAGTTGAGAGATGAAAAAAAAATTCAATTAATATAATTCAAGTATAGCTATACTCTCGAGAAAAAAATATATTGAATTTTCTCAAAGACTTGATGTATAAAAATCTTCCATAAATAATAAGAATGCATTATTTCTGAGTTGTGTTTGCCTACTCTCAGTGAGTAGTAAGTGTCAAGATAATGTCAGACTACGAGAGAATACGGCTCGTCGTACTGGGAGGTGCAGGAGTTGGAAAAAGCGCAATTATCCGCCGGCTGCTTGGCCAAGGATTCACGGAAAGATATCGAGCGACTGTCGAAGATCTTTACTCCCGAGAATGCATTCTGGGAACTTTAACGCTAAAAGTAGATCTCCTGGATACTGCAGGTAATTATTCTGAGAAATCAAGAGAAATTTCCTGCTTTTTTTCATGAGTTGAAAAATTGAAACTGTTGACGATGAAAGCGATATATATATATATAAAACATGAAAATATCGATCGCCTTCTTCGTGTTTTATAATAATTTATAATTATCAAAAATGATGGAGTGATGAAATAATAACGATATTGTTACTGTAACTTCTTCCAAATTATTTTTATCATTTCAATGTAATTATAATTTTCTTGAATTTTTACTTAAAATCTTTCTTTAAATCAATTGTCTATATTTGTTTTTAATAATATTTTACAAAGCTTTTGAAAAATTTTCAAATCCATTTGTTTACAAGTCAACGAAAGTTCGTTTATTCGGAATTCTTCAATTCCAAATAAATATTAGAAAAAAACTTTAAATAATTTTTAAAAAATTAATTTAAAAAAATTAAACTTTGAATTAAACTTTTCCAAAAAATTAATTTTGCAGAATTGTTAGTTAACACTTTGAAAAAGTCAATTTCTCAAAGATTTTAATTTTTAAATTAAAATCAATTATTTCAGAATTAAAATCTTTCCAAAAATTCATGCTGTAATTATTAATATACGCTTTAAATATTAAATTATCTAAAATTTTAATGGTAATTAATTTATACTTCAATTTTTATTAGAAAATTCTAGTAAAATTCAATTATTTCAGTACAAAAATAAATTATTTATTTAAAAAATTGAATGTTACTTAAAATTAAATTCTTGTAAAGAATTTTAAAGTCAAATGTTTAAATAATTGAATTCTTTTGACAAAGAATAACAATTGTAAGAATTTTATTAATTATAATTTTCAAGAAATTCGATTAAAGTTTTATTAAAAATAATTGAAATTTTGCGACGAGTTTTATTAATGTTTTTGAAAATACTTAAATTTCTAGAGAGTTTTTTTATTTAAGAAATAAATTGAAATCTTTAAAAAAAATTTTATTGAAATAATAAATGTTGAAAATCATTAAAATTGAGAAAAAATGTTGAAAATAATTCAATAATTCAATTATTTTAGTAGAAAAATAAATAATTAATTTGAAGAATTGATTGTTTCTTAAAATTAAATTACCATAAAGAATTTTAAAACAAAGTTATTAAATAATCAAATTCTTTCGACAAATAATAAAATTTGTAAGAATTTTGTTAATTTTATTTTTCGAGAAATTCGATTAAAGTTTTATTTCAAAAAAATTTAAATTCTATATTGAGTTATATTAATATTTTTGAAAATAATTGAATTTCTAGAAAGAGTTTTTTTATTTAAGAAATTAATTGAAATCTTTTAAAAAAAATGGTGTTCAAATAGTAAATGTTGAAAGTCATTAAAATTGAGCAAAAATGTTGAAAATAATTAAAATTTGGACAAGAATTTGAATTAAAATATTTTAAACAAATTAAGTTTCAGAGAAGAATTTTATGACTTTAGAAAAAAATTGAATTTCTGCAATATTTTGCAAAATTCATGTTAAAATACTTTTAATATTCAATAATTATCTAAAATTTTAACTTAAGTTCATTTTTCAATCAATTTTTATTAGGAAATTATGGTTTTACAGAAATTCAATTATTTCAATATAAAAATAAATAATTACTTGTTTTCTAAAATAAGATTCGCAATGAGAATTTTATCAACAATTATTTAATAATTTAATTCTTTCGACGAATTGAAATATAATGTTTGCGAATAATTACATTTTTTTCTGAAATTTGATTAAAATTGTATTA
Organism: Leptopilina myrica (nomen nudum); assembly: GCA_032872475.1. Lineage (NCBI taxonomy): Eukaryota > Metazoa > Arthropoda > Insecta > Hymenoptera > Figitidae > Leptopilina > Leptopilina myrica (nomen nudum). The sequence goes on along the minus strand of CM065458.1, from coordinate 14,346,611 downwards.
AAAATAATTCAATTAAGGCGAAATTTTTGAAAAACTGTAACTTTTAACATAAATTTTTTGAAAATAATTAAATTTTGAAGAAGACTTTTATTATTTATAAAAGTAATTAAATTTTTGCAAAGAATTTTATTAAAATTTTGAAAAATAATTACATTTTGCGAGAAATTTGATAAAAAATGTTTTAAAAGTAATTAAAATTCAGCCATAAATTTTATTATTCATGAAAATAATTGAATTCCTAACAACAATTTTATTATTTATGGAAATAATTGAGTCTCTGTAAAAAATGTTATTTGTGAAAATACTTAAAAGTTGGTCTAGAATTTTATTAATTTTTTATTTTGAATAATTGAATTCTTTTGGAAAACTTTATTATAAAATAGATATTGAAAATTATTAAAGTGAGGAACATTTTGTAAATAATCAAAAAATTAATTAATTAAATTAATTTTGTCAAGAATTTTATTAATATTTTTGAAAATAATTAAATTTTGGAAAAAAATTTTTGTTATTTATAAAAATAATTGTAATTTTTATGAGAATATTTTTTAGAACAAGCTTTTTAATTTTTCACACATAACTGAATGCTTGCGAAGAATTTTATTATTTACAAAAATAATTGGATTTTGCAGAAGAATTTTTCTACAATTTTTAAAAATAATTGTATTTCTGAGAAGAACTTTATTATTGATAAAAATAATTGAAATTTTGACAAGAATTTTTTTTAAGTTTTCGATCATAATTGAATTTTTGCAAAAAAAAATTATTATTTACGAAATTAATAGAATTAAAAAAAAATTTCATTAAAATTTTCGAAAATAATTAAATTAATTTATTTAAAAAGAAATTATCGTTGTAATAAAAATGATTTTAGATTTTTTATTAGAATTCATGGTAATTTTACAGTTAATTAGTCAAACAAAAAAATTCAAAATTTTTTCATGTATTCTAAAAATAAAATTTTTTTCCCCCGTACTTTTAATAAAAATCCCTGACTTGTTGCAAATCTATTAAAAAGATTTCTGTTTTCGAATGAACATGATTATAATATTGGGATAAATATCGAAGTATTTTAGAAATATTAAATTAAAATTGATATTCTGCAGGAGACTTACAATTTCCGGCCATGAGAAGGTTGAGCATAGCAACAGCTCATGCCTTCCTTTTGGTTTATGCCACAACATCACTACCAAGTTTCGAATGCGTCAAACGGTGTTTTGAGGAAGTCCGAGAACAAAGGCCGGATTTTCAGGTATTAGAGCGATAAATATGCGTATAATACCGTAACTGCATTTCAAATGATAGAGTATACAATCCTTTCTGAAATAATAGAGAATGAAATACATATATATGTGTATTTATAATCGTCCAAAGAATAGAACTCTTAAAAATTATGCCATCTTTTCAACAAAAACTTTCGGAACAAAAAAACTATTTTATTGTTTCACTACACACTAAAAGCTAATATTTCTCGAGTCACTGAATTCATAATTTTATTAAAATCCCCCCCGCCTAAATTTAATTAAATTTCAATTATAAAGATTTGAATTTTCTCTCATAATATTGACACATTTATTTCCACTTGTGAGTTCCATTTATATTTTGGAATAAAGCGCATGCTATTTGACAATTAGTGAACTTAAATTGAGAATAAACTTTTATTACTTTTAAAACATATTTAACGATTTTGTTTTATTCCTTTGTGACAGGAAGTACCCATAGTCGTAGCGGGAAATAAATTGGATCTCGCAACAACACGAAGGGAAGTTGCTATTGAGGATGTGAGTGAATGGCTTTTCTGTGAACTTCCCAAACTCAGGGCCAAAGTCATAGAGTGTTCCGCTAAAGACGACTATAACATTAAAGACATCTTTAGATGTTTCGTAACTCTCTCTAGAATTGTTCCTAAAAATCCTACCGGAGAAACTGACGAGTCCGGACTTAGAAGAAGATGTTCAGCATATGGTTCCCGAAGGTATTTTTTCCCCACACTTTTAAAAAGAAGCTTTTTTAAAAGCCCAAAGTAATTTGCAACTCTATTCTCTTACGCTACAAAATCTTACCTTCTTACTTTATTCGCATTCCTAACTTTTATCAGATATTTTACAAAACTTTGTCTAATAGGAATAATTTATAAGAGAATTATTTTTTACTAAATCGAAAAGCTTTTTTCTTCTCTTCTACATTATTAATAAAGAAAAAAAAACAGTTTCTGCACTCGTAATTTTTCAACTCGAACGCCATTGAAATAAATCGGGAAAAAATAAATTGTAATTTCCAATCAATTTTATTTTCACAAAATTCATCTTGAATTTCAAGGTCAGGTAGTCCTAGCAAAACCGGAAGCACTACTTCAGCAAGTCCTCAACAAGTTCTGGCAGCACAAGGTTCAAGCGTTGTGACTGTCGTTGAAGAGGTGAAAAGTAAACCACGAAGTAGGAGTCTCATCAGACGAGCTTCGAGAAAAACAAAGCAACAAATCAGAGACGCTCATTCAGATGATTGCAATATTTCCTAAAAATTATCCATCACATTATTAATAATAATGCCAAAAGTGGTACGACCTTCAAATCAAAATATCCCATTATACAAGTGAGTATTATTATTATTTGCAAAAACAAAAAAAATTAAATTTCCCCACTAATTTCTCATTCAAATTGACTTTAAATTGTATTATCCAATATACAAATTATTATTATTCGACAAAAAAGAAAAAGTTTTTAAATTTACTGAAATTGAAAGAGGAGAAATTTATTCATATAAAATTTTTAATGAAGTCACCGCTGCACGTTTTTCACAATCACTTTTTTAATTAATGTATTTTAATTGAAACTCTTTCCCCATTTTTCGATCATAATGATTTACATTATTCAGTTTTTAAATTTCATAATTATTTTCCTTGCGTGGAATATTTTTCGTTTTTTTTTTATTTTGAAAATAGTTTAGTTTGAAGCAATATTCACTTTTTAAATTTAACTATTGAGTATGAATAATTAAAAATATGAAAGAATTTTTTCTCTATTAATAAATAAAGTATAAAATGAAAATATCGCAGTTTTTCTCAGGGTATCAAATTGAGACAAAAAAATTAATCGAAAAATTGTTTCGCAACTCTTTTGATTAAATTTCTGTCTCAATTTAATATTCCGAGAAAAACTTAAATCAATGTATTATTTTTAGCTGAAAATTATTTTTGAATTATTAGTGTTTCATTTTTCCAAAATTCTAAACGTTCAAATAAACGACATTTTTTTTCTTGCAAATCAAAATTTAAAAAATTTACATATTAACTATTTTCTAAAATTTTAATAAATCGTCATAAAAATAAAATAAAAATTTAATTATTTTCTAAAATTTCAAGCAATCCATGGAAAAAATTCAGTTACTTTTTTTAAATAGAAAAATCTTTGCAAAAATTATATTATTTTTAATAAAATTTCACGAAATAATTCAATTTTTTCAAGAGAATACATTTATTTTTTAAAATTCTTTTCATAGGAATTATTATTCCTATGAAAAGAATTCAATTTCAAAAATAGTCAAATTTTTGGCAAATATTTAATTATTTTTTATAAATATAACAATTATTCTCAGGAATTTAATTATTCTTTAATACACTTTTAATAAACTTTAATAATCAAATATTTAATTACAATTATTAATGAACACGAATACTTTCTAAACTGGAAAAAAATTATTTATTTCATTCAATTATTTTCAAAATTTACTTTTAGAATTGTTCAAAAAATTACATTATTTTTAAACGAATTTAAAGAAACTCGCCAAAACAATTTAATTATTTGAAAAAAACTCTAATAAAATTGTTTAAAAAAATATAATTTCCTATCAATAATTTAAAAAAAATTTGTATAGTGAAATTATTAATTACAATTATTGACGAAATCGATTATATTCAATAAATAAAAGAAATTTTTTGAAAGAATTTAATTATTTTTTATATAATTTAAATAAAATTTTCAAAATAAATTAGGTGTTTTAGAAAATTGTAATAAAATTCTGAGAAAATGTTAATTATATCCTAAAATTTTTGGTGAAAGTCTAAAATTATTTCTTTAATTTTAATTATTAAGAAACATTATTTTTCAAACTTTAGAAAAATTATTTATAAAATTCAAGTACTTAAAAAATTTTTATTTAAAAATATTAAAGAAACTCAATTATTTAAAAAAATATTCAAAGAAATTCTTCAACAACATTTAATTAAGATTTTTTAAAATTGTAATAAAATTCTGAGAAAATTTTTATTATTTCCTACAAATTTTAGTGAAAGTCTAAAATTAATTCTTTAACTTTAATTACTAGGAAACATTATTTTAAAACATTAGAAAAATTATTTATAAAATTTAAGTACTTTCAAAATTTTTATTTAAAATTATTAAAGAAACTCAAAAAAAAAAAAATATTCAAAGAAATTCTTTAACAAAATTTAATTAAGATTTTTAAAAATTGTAATGAAATTCTGAGAAAATGTTAATTATTTCCTAAAAATTTTAGTGAAATTCTAAAATTAATTCTTCAATTTTAATTATTGAGAAACATTATTTTTAAAACTTCAGAAAAATCATTTATAAAATTCAATTACTTTCAGAATTTTTATTTAAAATTATTAAAGAAACTCCATTATTTAAAAAATATTCAAACAAATTCTTCAACAAAATTTAATTAAGAGTTTAAAAAATATAAATTATAAGTAGAATTAGTGTTCTCATTTTTTGGAATTATTAATTATTTTATCATTTACTTTTTGTTTGTAAATAATTGAATTTTTGTACAACTTTTTTCACGAACATTATTTTTTTTAAGTGGAACCTTTTTTTGTATAAAGTATAAATCAAATGAAATAGCAAAAACATTCTTGTTTATTTGAACGTTCGGTATTTTAGAAAAATATTACCTAAATACTTTACTAATAAAAAATACAATTAAAACAGGGTTCAGTTGCGAATTTCAAGAGAAGATTGAATGGATCATTGAAACAGGATATAAGGAAACAATATTTTAGAAGAAGATATTAAATAAGAAAAATTCCGTTTTGAGAATAAAACTATTATTTGAATGCTGATGAAAAATATTAAATATTTCAATATATTGAAGTTTACACTTAAGAAAAAAAGAAAGAGGAAGAAGGAATTTTGAAATGTAAAACTAGAAGGACTGCATCATTAAATTGTGAAACTTGATTCCAAGAAAGAACTGAATGTTCAAAAGACAAAGTCAAAAGAAGTAAAGGAAGAAGAAGACGAAGACTGATCTGAAATATGGGTATATGCACCAAGAAATCAAAAGGAAAACAGACAAATAAGAGCAAAGGTAAGATTTGCAACATCAAACGAGACTTCATATCTTACTTTTCCTCTATTCTAGTCTTATCGATCGTTACTATATAAAATGGAAAAATGAATTTGCATACAACTTCTTATCAATTAAATACGCGTATTTCACGTACTGTTAACAAAAAATCCAAATTTTCACAAGAAAGTGTATTTGACCAAATAAAAACACCGCGATAATGTTTAAAATAAATAATTTAATTTTTTAAAAATTAAAATTAAATTCTCTGTATTAAAAAAAAAATTTCTTTTTCACACAATTTATCCGCTAACAGAAAATTTCATTTTTACAAACAACAAAAAAACAATGTTTTCTCCTTATCAATTTTTTACAAACTGCATTTTTTACCCACTTAAAAAGTAATTTACATAAATTTTATTAACGCCAGCAAATGGGATAAAATCCCTCTCTCATATGTGATGTATCAAAATCATTTCTGCCATTCGATAATTTTTGTAATTACAGAAAAAAAAAGTTATTAAAAAAAATATCCGCCCAACCAAACGTTAATTGATAGAGATTCTTAAAAAAAACAAAAAAAAAAATGTTTGCGAGTATGAATGTATGCGTGCAATAATTCGTATTTCATATTATAATAGAGTTATTTTAAAACGTCAATGATGCAGTGACAAAAATTGCCTTTAATTAGGAATCTTGTATACTAAAACAGTAATTTTCATTAAAAATGAATTTTTTCCCAATACAGAAAAGAATCCAAATTAATTAAGTATTCTCGAGAATAAAAAGAAACTTTTTAATTACTCGTTTAGAGAAACTCAGTGAAAAGATTCATTCTTTTTTTTTTCTATATATACATATATAGTTCTTGAAGTGTGACATTAATATCAAATAGAGGAAAATCGCAAAAAAATATGGAAATTAAATCTGAAAATTGACAAAAAATATTCTCAAAGTTTAAGAGAATTGAATTTTCGAAAAATCTTTCTTATTAATATACAAAAAAAAAATTTGCTATGGAAAAATATTTTTAAATATTTAAACTGATTTTAAAATACATATTGCATATATGTTTGAATTAAAATCGAATTTCGTTTTAATTTTATCTTTAGTCTAATTAAAATATAATTTAAAAAAATATATAGTCTGTAAACCCTTTAGACATGCAAATTTTATATGTTTCATGATTCTATTTAGCTTTAATGTAAATTTACTTTAATTAAAACGAAACCTCACACTAATATGCGCAAAGTTTTTAAAGGTTTACATTATTAAAAAAAATTTAAGTATATATTCAGTATAAAAGTAATTTTCTTTCAGATGCGTTAGAATCGTGTGATTAATATTTCGCTATAAATTATTTCATGTCACACATTTAATTAACGAAAAAAAAATTCCTTTTGAAATAAATACTGTATATTATAAAAGGTATTTTTTTTAAAAGAGTAGAAAATGAAAAAATAGAAATGGCGAAAATAAAAAATAAAAAAACAGAAAAAACAGAAAAAAGAAAAAAAAATTTAATTTAAATTATTTAATTGAAATTTATTTGAAAAATCGTTTAAATATTTAAAAATCCTTTTCGTTTCTTCATGGCAAAAACTCGGGAAATAATAATTATTGAAAGAAGTGATAATTTTCTCTGATTTATTAATCATTTTCTTCCCTCGTATAAATTGGATGAAAAGAATTATTCTTTCTTACATCTGTACTTAAAAATAATGACAAGATCAATACAGATGACTAAAAATGAGCAGGGATTAAATTATCAAAAGACGTCAAGGCAAAAAAAATAAAATAAAATAAAAATTGATTGGTGTCTTTTGGAAAGACATTTCCTTGAAACTTCATACACATAATACATAGAGGGAGAGAAAAAAAAAGGTTCTTGATGATGCTGCTTCACTGGTATATCGATTTATTATGTGTTAGTACAACTTTGAAACTTGAGCGAGTCAACCGTATTTATGAACGTTATCTAGGGGTGGACCAACACGACTTCGGATCTCATGAGAGTCTTGAAAGCTTCAAGAGCAGTTTGACTTCCAAAAGCAACGAATCCAATTCACTATATATATATATTGCAATCTTTTCACAAGCAAAAAGATTTTCAGTACAATAATAGGAACATTTAATACATACGAGAAATATCAAGTAGACTTATTGTTGAAATAAATTCTCAATTATTTTCAATATTCAATTCAAATTTCAATATTCTTTGAAAAAAAAAAATAAAATAAATAGAAAAAAATCCAAACCTTGAAAAAAGTTTTTTACTGTACAAAAATTGAATAATTCTGTAAATTTTGCATTTTGATTTTTAAATTTGCATTACTTCAAATCGAGTTAAAAAGATTTCAACATTTTTTGCCCGCATATAATTTATTCACAATGTTATCAAACATTTATTGTCATTAATCAAAATGTCCAAATGTTTCCATTCTTTTCTTTGATAAAATATTCTTTGATAAGAAAATATATTGTATTAAGTTGTATAACATTTATCGATATAGTTATTATGTATAGGAATATTTATTACTTTCTTTTATCTATATAAGAAAAAAAAAAGTTTAAAAAAAAAAAAAATTCTTAGTGTAAAGAATTTCAGGACTCGATTGACCTGATTTCCCTGAATGCAATGCACAAGAGGGATTGATCTAGATTTGAAAATGCTAGTTTCACATTGCAATATTGTCTTGATGTATTTCCAAATATCAAATATATTTAGTTTATAAATTATAAATTTGATGCACACACGCATATAAATATTATATCTCAAAGCGCGAAGAGAGTTCATGTTTGTTTATTCATTATTTACTGACAGAATTAATATTTGAAAATATTGAACTTGCTGGTATATTGTTGAAAAATATATATATATATTTATCACTCTGATGATGAATCATTTTATTAAAATTTTTGCAATTAAATTAGTTTTGGGAAAATAGAAACTAATTTGGAAAAATCGTTTCAGATTTTTCAGAAAAATTAAATTTTTTATAATAATTAAAAGATGTCAAAATTAAAAAAAAAATTGTTAGAAAATTCTACGAGAATTAAATTATTAAAAAAAGACAATGAATAATTTACTGGTTAATTTCGAATGCTTTTTAAAATTGAATTTTCATAACGAATTTTATTAACAAAATTTTAACAATTTTATTATTTATGGAAATAATTGAGTCTCTGTAAAAAATGTTATTTGTGAAAATAATTAAATGTTGGTCTAGAATTTTATTAATTTTTTATTTTAAATAATTGAATTCTTTTAAAAAATTTTAATAAAAGTTTAGAGAATAATTATATTTTTCGAGGCTTTCGATTGAAATTGTATTAAAAATAATTTAAATTCTCTTAGAAAAAAAAATTGAATTTTCATAGAATTTGCTTTTTAAATAATAATAAATGAAAGTAATTAAATTGAAAAAAATTTTCAATTGAATTTCGAAGAATTTTATTATTTAATTGAAAGATAATTGAAATATTGACAAAAATTAAAAAAAAAAAAATTTTTAAATACATAATTGAATTTTTTATATTACTTTTCAAAAAGTAATTTAATTTCTGCAATCATTTGCAAAATTCATGCTATAATGCTTTTAATATTCAATTATTTTCTAAAATTTTTACTAAAATTCATTTTTAAATAAATGTTTAATTAGAAAATTCTACGAAAATTCAATTATTTCAAATACAAAAGTAATTGAATTATTATACGGAAATTTATAGGAAAATATGTAAATAATTCAATTCATGTGAAATTCTTTTTTAAATAATTCAATTCTCCTGGCAATTGTTACTAAAATAGTAAAAAATAGAAAATTATTCGTTTAATTCATTGAAAACAAAAATAAAAGGAATTAAAATATAACCAAGAAATTTGTTAAATTTTTTGAAAATATTTGAATTTCGTAGAAGAATTTTATTATTCAAAAGATAATTTAAAACTTTTACGTGAATTTTCTTACTTTTCGAAAATAATTTAATTTATGCAAAAGAATTTTATTTACGAAAAAAATTGTATTACTACGAAGAAATTTATACAAAAAGTTGTAAATAATTGAATTTCTGGGAAATTTTTATTATTTATGAAAATAATTAGACATTTGCATAAAATTTGAACCAAATTTTTTTTTAAATAATTCAATTTTTTTGGAAAACTTTATTACACTTTTTAAGAATAATTAAATTATGAAAAAGATGTTCAAATAAAGACAATTTCTATTTTTACAAGAATTTGGAAAATTTTGTGAAAAGAATTAAATTATTACTTTTTTTATTCCTTTTTAACAATAATTAAATTCCTGACATCATTTGCAAAATTTATGCTATATAATGCTTTTAATATTAAAATATTATCCAAAATTTTAACTAAAATTAATTTATAAATCACTTTTTAATTAGAAAATTCAATTATTGAAATAAAAAAAATTAATTAAATTAAAAAATAATAATAATAATTTATTTAATAATTAAATGTTTAAAATATTTTAATTCCAATTTCAATCTCTAATAGAGAGCGAGGCCTTTTTTTAATAAACAAATTTTCAAGTTGCAAAAAGTTTAAAAAAATGTTTTCTCTAAGAAATCGAAATTTAAAGAATTATGAATAAAATTGAAAAAATTATCACCAATTTTGTGATGAAACTGTAGTAAATATAATATTAAGATGTACAAAAGATAATTATATAAATAATAATAATAATATATATGAAGGTCTTTTATAAATGGAGTTTATTGAAAATATATATCAAAGTTGGCGAAAAAAAAAGATTTTACTCCAAACTGATAAGTAATTCTTATCTTTTGATGAAAAATACATTTTATGTAAATAATAAAACATTCATATTAAATTAAAAAATTTTAATGTCTAAATTTAGTTAATTGGGTTAATTATGTTTTAAATTCATTTAAAGAATTGTTTGTCATCATATATAATATAGAAAAAAAAGTGAATAGCCGGCTAGAAAAAGAAAACTTAATCTAGTTTTTATTAAAGAAAAATTCCAAAGAATAGTCGCTAAATATTTGACCAAAAGTTTAAAGACCCTTTTAGCTCTTGACCGAAATGAATTTATCGATTACACCTTTGCAGGTCGTGAGAAACTAGTTAGAATCTATTTCGCGAGTCAAAAATACATAGTACCATAAGTAAGTCAAAAGTAATTTTATGGCCCTTATTATTATTCGTTTCGTCGAAAGCGGTTCAAGTGTTGTGGAATAAAATGTTTACTATACGATATAATATATTACATAAGAATTATAGTTCATAGAAAATGTAATATTAATTAGAAAATTTTACGCAATGCGTATTAAATATAAATGTATAACCGTCCTGTTTTGAGGATATTGTCTTATGTGCGACGTTCCATGACAAAAAGAAAATTATTCAATTAAATTCCCAGATCATATAACAATAGTTTTTTTTATCTTTTAAAACAAAAAGTTCTCTTTTTCAATATTTCGAGCACAATAAAGTTTTACGTATATCATCAGTTTGCATTAAGAATTATTTTTTTCTTAATTTTTACTTCTAAATTAAGAATCATAACCTAAAATTTGTTACTATAAAAATACATGGAGCGTCACATATATACCTATATATGTCATATTAGTATATTATTAATATATTATTAATTAATAATAATTATTAATATATTAATGATATTTTATGCGTTAATTATCAGGAATAAAATGGACAAAGATTGAAGAAAGAGCTCAATAGAAGAGTTTTACTAATATGCGGTGTGGAATTAGTTCTCAAGGTTATTCGCAAAAATATAATGACCACGAAATACGCTTAAATGGAATACCTCGCGAACTTTTGCACACTTAATGCGTGAATGAAGTTTTATATTTTGATATTTTACGCGAGATACAAAAAGGCGATCTCATTCATATGAAATTAAAATCTATTTCTTGAGGCTCGATCTTATACTATATACTGTTTTCTCTTAAAAAAAAAAAATATATATATTATTTCATGTTTACTCTTACACAAAAGATACAACAATAAAAATTCATTTTTAAAAATTATTTTTCCTCTCGCAAATACATGAGAGAAGGTAAATATTTGTTATATCCAATTCATAAAAATTGATAAATAAATAAATGTAAACAAAATTGCAATAAAAGTTTCATGTTTTCCATCGAGAGTTGATATTTGTTTTGTATACTCACATAAAAAGGAAATTGTTATAAAACTTAATTAGTTTGGATTACATAAAAGAAGAACGTGAAGTAAAAATCGTTGCGAAAAATAACGTAAAAAGGTATAATTTCAAAAAAATATTTCCTAAAATAAAGTTTTAATATAGAAAATGGTTCAATTTTTAGGTTATGTGCGATCTGGTTATCGGTCGAGAAAAAACTGCACTCATCGGTTTAAATGACATTATATAAATCATTTTTCTCATTACCTGCTAAAGATGGTTATCGTTTTCATTATCCGCCTATAAGATTGTTTTAATCCATGCAGAGAAATATGCGATTTGTTCGACAGCTGGGCCTTTATGCTCACTGTTCGCTTCTGCCCTCTATCGGCAACTGACTGTAGCAGACTTTTTGCTGTACTGCGCTTGAGGTTAGAGAGTCGAAGTTTGGAGGGGGCAAATCCAATATGGCTGACATCAGCTGTTTTATGGAGAACAATGTAATTTGCAATCAATGGAGCGAAATTAGTTTTTCATCCTTACTTTTTAAACCAAATGGTAATGACAAATTTATTTCGCACGTCATTTAAAATATTTAAACGATTTAAACCGCGTTGAGTGCCGTTTTTTTTCGCTCGACAACTGTAGATCGTACATAACCTAAAAATTCAAGAAACCATCAAACATATCTTTAGATTAATTTTAAGCTTGTATTATTTATTCACGTATGTAACAAGGAAAAACAACGTTCGTTGTAATTCAAAAAATCCTTTCCATCCCATCTTTTTCTCATTATAATTACTGTATTATATTATAACCTCTATAACAAAATTAAATGAAAAATCATTTTGTAAATAAAAAAATGTTACCACTACGTCAGTATAAAGAATAAACTCGACTAATAATTATTATCACCACTCGAAAGTAAATCTGACTGTAATATCCCCTCAGTTTTTGAGAAATCCGAATTTTACTATGTAATTAGAAAAACTTGACTATAGATATCTGATGTCTATGTATAACTATAGCAGATTTATGTAATTTTAAGAAATTTTTATCTGACGTAAACACAATATATTTCTGACAAAATTTTCAATCTCTAAAGTGTAAAATAAAAACCAAAAAAAAAATAGAAACATCGAGACTAATATGTCGAAAATCTTTGACCAATTTTATTATTGAATGTATTTAGTCTTCTATAAGAGAGGTCTCATTCTATAATACAACACAAAATCCTTGTGAAATAACACTAGGATATATGTAAGGAGCTTGCTATTCGAAACAAGTTCTGTATTGAAAAAAAAACAAATGAGTTATTCTCTTTCAGCAAGCTTTCAGTAATCTCGATTTTTTTCCATACTAAAATTAATTATAATTATAATCTTTAATTGATATAGTTAAAATTTATTAGGAATTAAGTATTTTATTTGCGACTTTATATTCAGCAAAGATTTCATCTGTTTACTATATACGCCTGTAACTGTATTAAATGAAAAAGTTATTAAGCTACTGTGACATGAATTTCCGCCCTATTGTACCTTCTCAACGTAATGTCAACAAAAAGCGTCACTAAAGCGCTATACAATATTGTTTAAAACAATAAGAGAAAGACGAAAAGTGATTAAAATACGTGAATAAAAAACCTTTTAAATGGACACTATTATGAAGCTAAGGTTTCAAGTGTTTTTATATATATATATCAACATTTTATAATAATGTGTCTCTCGAGTTCTTTTGTTTGAATAGTAATTAGAAAAAAGAATGTAATTTTTTATTGTTGAGTTCAAATAGTACTTTCATTTATCCTAAATAGTCATTTAATAGTAATTATATGATAAATAATGTAAGTAGAGTAGTTATATAGAAAACTATAAAAACCTTTTAACTTTGGCTTCATTTCTCTTTTTTCTAAATATCATCATTTACACACCCTTAAGACGGAGAATGTTTTGAATAATTTCAGTTTCTAAATTTAAAAAAAAATCACTTATTAATTATCAATTGTTATTATTTATTATTTTTTAAAGTTTTAATAAAATTATTTACAAATACACAATTAAATGCACATTTTAATTGAATTTCGCGAAGAAATTTTATTATTTTCAAATTTTTGAGTAAAATTCGTCGAAAGCATTCAATTACTTTTTTAGTACAATTCTTATTAAATTTCTTGAATGAATTCAATTATTTACATAAATTGTTATAAAATTCTGGGAACAATGCAATTATTTCCAAATTTTTTTTTTTAATTTAATAGAAAAATAAATGAACAAAATCGATTATAGCGAACAAAAATTAAAGAAATATCTCAAAAGGATTTTAAGAATTGTCAAAAATTTTATTGTACTAATCGAAAGAATTTAATTATTTTTAATATTTGAATAAAAATTTTTATAAATAATAATATAAAAGTTTTAATAAAGTTCAATAGTAAAATGTTTTATTACAATTATTAACCAACCCGATTATATTTTATAAACAGTTAAAAAATAACTTCTCAAAACAATTTTTAAAAAATTATTACAAAGAAATTCTTAAAATTAAGTACATAAAAATATTGTTGACTAATTTTTTTTTAATTTTAGATTTCTAAAATCTATAAAATTGAAAATTGATAATATCTTTTGAAAATAATTAAGTTTTTTGAATAAAGAAAGAATACTCAATTTTTGAAAAAATTTTAATTCTTCAAATTAATTGAAATTGATTGATTCAGTTGATTAATAGAAATAATTAATTAATATTCATTAATCAAATTAAGAGAAAATAAAATTGATTTTTAGTCAATTTAAGGAATTATGAATATTTTTTTCAGAAGAATTTTAATTTTTTAAATTAATTAATTCCTTCATTAATTAAATTAAGAATAAATAACAGAAGAATAGAATAAAAATTGACTTCTAAGACAATTTAAGAAATTATAACTAATTTTTTCAGAAGAATTAACATTTTTTTAATTAATGTATTCATTAATTAAATTTAGAATAAATAACAAAATTGATTTTTAAACAATTTAAGAAATTATGACTAATTTTTTCAAAGGAATTTTAATTTTTTAAATTAATTTATTCATTAAAATTAATTCCTTTGTGAATTAAATTAAGAATAAATAACAGAAGAACAGAAAAAAAATTGATTTCTAAGACAATTTAAGAAATTGTAATTAATTTTTTCAAAAGAAGTAACATCTTTTCAAATTAATTTATTCATTCATTAAATTAAAAATAAATAACAAAATTGATTTTTAGACAATATAAGAAATTATAATTAATTTTTTTAGAAGAATTGTAATTAAAAATTTACAAGCTATGATAATTTTTTTCCGCTAAAATTTAATTCGAAAAAATTTTTAATTTGAAAAAGTTTATTTTCTAATTATATAACTAATTTAATTATTTTTTGTACAGAAATTTTAATTTTAAGAAAATGAGCAATCAAAAATATTGGAAATAATCGAATTAAAAAAGTTTACAAAGAAGAAAGTTTTTAAAAATTATTTCCATGAAATTTATTTTGATTTAATTGTATTAGAGACAATTTTCATTAACTTTCCATTTTTAAATTTTCATTTCATGATGTTTCATTAAAACTTTTGAAAATTAAATTATTTTCCAAGTTTGTAATTGAAATTCATCAAAATTTGATTTTCAGCAATGTGAACTGTTAAAAAAATGCAATCCTTCCTCTATGAGGATGCAAAATTCAAATTATTTTTTATAACATTTTACAAAATTTTTTTATTTAAAAAAATTTTTTCTTCTAAAAATTAATCATCATAAAAAGTTACTGAAAACTGATTGTTAAACGTTTAGATTGTTGGTTTTTTAGCATTACAATTTAAAGTGAATTATGTTTTATAACAAAAAAGTGGTATTTACTAAGAGTATTTGGAAGAAAATTGTAATAAGTCACATTTTCTTGATAAGAAGTAGAAAAAGGTGGATTTCTTTTTTCGAAAATAGTCGTAAAAATCATACCATTCGAGGCCTGCTAAAAATCGATGATATCACGACAGTTGGAGAGCATTGGTCATAATATTTTTATTATCAAGAAGAATTTGACGCAGAAATCAAGTGATGGATGAAGAATGCTTATCGATTTTCATTAGAATACTAATGGTTGAGTGACTCTTTGCAAATCGTAATTGGAACATGTCGTTTCACCGAATTCCAATAACTGAGTAATTATTGTACCATCATTATTTTTTCCATAAATGAATACACCTGAATGATGTTTTTTTTTGAAATAAAGGATATCACTCTTTTTTTTTCTTTTTTAAATATACTGACCTCAGTTTATTTAAATACCTATCATCATCATTATTAATATTCTTCAATTGTATGTAACTGTACATTATTCTCTTTTAGTAAATTATTATCAATATATTTCAACTAAAAAATATAATAATAGTCCTTTTCAGTCTTATTATGAAGTTGAGGAAATATTGGAATTAGTGTCAGAAATAGAACTGTTTTCTGCCTCGTGAAATAATTGTTTATAATGTTGCACATACGCCTGACAATGTTCGCCTTTCTGAAATGCCGTTGTATTATGCAATCTCAAGTTTCGTTGCTCGAAAAATTCGAAAACCGAATGAAACAGGAGATTATCATTTTTTGCTTTTGCAACTTCGAGAAATTTTCTAGCCGACACACGATCAATTATTCCCACTGATCTAACGTATCTGGAAAGTAAGAGAAAAATTAATTTCTATAATAGAAAGAGGGAAGGAGGAATATTTGATCTGCGTCACTTTACCTCAAAGCGGGCAAAATATGTCCTTTGGATAATAAGACTTCAATTATTTCCTCATGTGCATTTCCTAGGCGTTTGAGCATGTCTAATGCAAGTTGATGCGCTGCTGGATATAAATTCTCGAGGGAAAGTAATAAACAAGCTAGTGGCTTTGAATCAGTAACAACGTGGTATTGTAACAACTGATGAAGTTGATAATAAGCTTTCCGCTGAACTAAAGTAGTTATAACTAGTTCATGTAAATAGTGCTGTACGGGAATACCGTGCTCTGTCAAGGATCTGCGAAACGACCAATAGTTTCCATTTGATTGTTCGACTTTCAATACAAAATAGTAGAGCGCAGATTGAAGTGAAAATTGAAAATGCTACAATATTATTGTTATTATTATTTTTAGAATTTGCAATTACCTTATATATTCCAGAAGTACCCAAATTATCATTTTTGGCTCTATCGTATTTTCGGGAAATACATACAAACTGTACATGTCGCTCTGATCGAGTAATAATTTATACTTCAAATTTTCGGATTCGTCGTTCTGATTTTTCGTATTGCTCAGCAAAGGTGTTCCCATCTAAAAAAAAATATCGAACAAATTTTATTAGTTTAAAAATAGAGTTTTAAATGAAATTTTAATTTTTCATAGAGAATTATAGAGGAATGAATATCTCCCGACCAAAAATCAACTTCAATTTATCGAAATTGATTTACCTGTCGAAAGACTAATGTAGTTTATAATTTTTTTAACTTTTGGTAATTAGTATTCATACCTGACACTGCAATTCATTTTCGAGATGACTTCTATAGACGGTATTAAGTTTATCGAAAATAATCGGCATGTCAATCAGCGTATTTGGCATTTGGGTCATAAGACTTTGTAAAACTTGAATCAACAACTGCTTCGCATCTTTTCGTTGTAGGAGAAAATCTATAAGAAGTACTTTGTCAGTTATCAGTTTAATGAATGATTCCAGCCTCAATTCAATGTACCTAAAAAATTTAAAACCTGCTTAATAATAAGTTTTTAAAAATTACTCTCTAAAGTGAGATAAAGTTTTTAAAAAAATGCAAGAATATTACCACAGACAACCCAATTTTACATCAATTACAATATTTGGTTGAAACACAACCCAATTCGGAGAATCTAAATTAGTTTTGATTAAGGAATTAAACTTTAATCACCTGGACAGATATTCAATTTATTGATAATCAATAATTGTTGACTTGAATAAAAATTCCATTTGTTGATTTAAATTATTATTATTTTTATTACCATTATTATTAATTTTTGCAACAAAAATTTGATTTTTTTAACTCTTATTTGAATATTAAAAACAAGATTATTTTTCCTCCTGAAAAATACTCGATTTTGTCACGAATAGTTTAAAAGGATACATAATTGGCAGGGTTGCATAACAGGTACAGTTGCACCAGGCACTTTTAAACTATAAGGCTTAATTGGCTTTGGAACTGCAACAGCAGTGTGATGAATCACAGCTCCATCGCTTACTCCCACAGAGGTGAGCATAATATCGAAAACCATCGAGGTCTATTCAAATAGAATTGTTTTTCCAAAATCAGCATATTAGATTTTTTTTTAAGTAGATTTACGTAAATCCTTCAAATAGGATTGCAAATGCACACTTACTTTTGACGCTTGATGATGAACAATTATTAAATTATCTACAACATTTAGAGCGAACCTTCCACTCATATCAAGCCTCAGAATATGCGTTTTCTTAATAGTCACCATTCTGGAATAATTTAAATAATTATTTCACCAAAACACATCCAATTCGAAAAAAAAAACCTCCTGATCGACGCTGAGTTTCAAAAAATATTTTTTTTACGAAACTAAATTCTTCCCGAGAGTTTAGAGACCAAAAAAGTGTTTTACTTTCTAACTGAATGAAAGAAAAATTTGTATATTTTTTTTAGTAATGTAAAAGAACTTTGGAGTAAAATGAAGAAGAAAATTACTCACTTATGGACCGTATAGACGTAAACAAACGCCGAACCAACTGAACGATTAATTCCCGGTTGATGGCGTAGAACAATTATACAAGGTGTTCCATATAAAACAGCTAAAGCAACATCTCTTTCAGAAACTGCAAGTTTTCCCGGTTTTGTTGTTCCCGCTTCCACTAAAAATATCCTATTACAAAACGTGCGCAGAGAGTTGTAGTCAATAATAAAAGAAAACAAAAGTTGTAAAACTTACTTTCAAATTTTGTTATCTTCTGCAGATTTCCCGGTGTTATATGCAATGCCTGCATTTGATTGCCAGAACTTCCCGAAGATAATAAAACCAAATAACTTCGCGGACAGAATACAAACCAGTGGACAGATAAACTCAATGATTTAAGAGTTTTTATACACCGCTTTTCTGGTACAACCTGAATTTTAGAAAAAGATTAGAACGAATTACAAAAACGAAACAAAAAAGCAAGGAGAAAACAAAGAAAAATCTATTTTATTAGAAGAAGTATTAAAATCATTCAATAATAATATTAAAATGATTTAATAATAATATTTATTAATAATTTAATAATATTTTAGCCCAAAAGAAAATTTTTCTTAATTAATAGAAAAATAAATAGAAATTAACTGAAATGAAAGAAAAAATACGTACGAGAAATAGTTCTACTCCATGATCGGTAACGAATAGAATTTCATTGCCATAGGTCCAAACGAATCCTAAAATAGAGGCATTCTTTTTGCACGATTGCGAATATTCTACGCCATCCAATACTGCTGAAGGTGAGTAATTAACAAACTCAACGGACGACGTACTTCGTTGAATTGCCAAAATATTCATGTCAGGGGAAAATTTGATAGAAATAATCGGACCCTTGTCCTCCATTCGAAAGCTTATATTCTCATCTGGCCCTTTAATTAGCACTCCTGTGACACCGCCCGATCGAATCGCAAAAACTTGTTGTTTCGAATCGTCAAAAAAGACATTTGTCAAACAACTCACGGATTCGAATTTTATAGGATCGGACGATAGTTGTAAATAATAATCGTCATTAACTTCTTGTTCCAAGGGATCCATTTTTTTATTATTTATCCCAGAAATCTAGAATAGAATCATAATACTAATAATAAAAATATCTTCTTTTGTCAAATTATTCCATCGAAGCAAAAGGAAACAAAGAACGAAAAATGACAGTTATAGGTTATGTCAGTTTACATCGCAGATGACAAATTTCGAACTCGAATATTAAATTATTTCTCAGTGTATGCAAACAATCTGTCGACAAACACAAAAGAGCACGAAGAAATTAAAAAAGTAGTTGTCAAAAAATATTACAAGTGTTTCAATATATAACCAATTTTATAGAATTTATAGGTTATAAAGTTTCCTCCGCGTAAAATTCGATAAAACTTTTAAAAACCAATTACTTTCACTACAAGGATTAATTAGAACAATTACCTGCTATTATTCGTTCCTAAAAAAAAATCTACCAATTACTTTAATAATAAAAGTGACATTATTGACAGTCAGTGTGTCAACTGTCAGATGTGTCATCCAGACAGAGACAAAACAACATTTTCAACTTATTTTTGATAACAAAATTATCACGTGATAGCAAATCCAATAGGTTACGCTCTCTAGAAGGAAGAAAATAACACTTTTATTTAGAAATTTATATAACCAAATCGATAAAAAAGATACATGCATTACCGATTTACATCAACAAAACAATCCATGACTGTATGGCAATTTGTAGAGAACCCAGGGCACCACAGGAAATCAAAACTATTGCAATTTAGATAAAATTTCTTTCACTTCTCTAAGGGAAAATTGAATAATTTTGTGACTAAACAACTGGAAGGTGAACTAAAAAAAACTTGTTTTAAAAAATAAGGTAAAATTAAAAAATTTCAGTACTAGTTTTGATTTCTATTGGAGTGGGGAACCAGAGGAACCAAAGTGAACACGTACCTGTTATTAGGGAAAATGTTCGTCAAGTGGATTTCTCTTAAACAAGAGGGAGGATAGTCACGTAAAGTAATAGCCTTGTCTTCCTGACGTCAGAGCTCGTCTCGTCCCCTGAGATGAGTTAATAAAACATAGTTCATCGCCGGCCATCGTTCACTAGTCGCGACTGTGTTTTGCTTTGAGTTATTAAAAAAATTAAAAAAAAAAACCCTCATTTGTGAGTGCTGTTTATGATTTTCGACTAATAAACGTGTGTTTTTCGTTTGAGACAGACACAAGTCTTCACATAAATATACGTGCTTTATATCATACGCGGTGTGTGTTTTTGTTCTGTGCGTAAAAAAATGGACGCCCTGCGGGAGCATGTTATGATCAATCAATTCATGCTGGCAGCAGGCTGTGCTCGAGAACAAGCTAAACAATTATTGCAAGCGGCTCATTGGCAATTTGAGGTGAGAATTCTATTGAATAAATGGTAAATCGTCTACAGTATGGTTGTTTATTTAATCTCGTTTCATGTGTAAACAAAGCGAGGAAAAATGGCCGCTTAAAGGCAGTTCAATGCAACATCCATCCCTCTTATTTCGACAATGTTTTTCCCACTGTTTAGTGTCAACTGTAGATTATGACAATGCGCACAACCACTTGGCTCTCTTTGTTTAAGTCATCTGTCAATTGAGGGGAAAACGATTTTTCATGGGCGTAACATGGTTCGTCCATATTTACTGCTTTCCGTCAATGACGGAAGATCTACGATATACTCATGTTTACGAGCTTCCATTCATAAAAATAGTAGATTGTTTCCAAACACTCGATAGTTGAGGGGGGGGGGGCAAATTTCTCTTCTCTTAATTTTGCACTTTTTGATTGATTTAAAATTCTATTGATCTAAAATATGGGATAATCTGAGGGGAATTTCATTCATGAAATGTGCAGTTGAGTCGATTTGTTTGTCAACAGACTCTCGATTCCTTTGAGGTGTCATTATTTTGTTATAGCGCATTGACCTTGTGTTTTGTAGTATTTACAAAAATACAAGTTTCTGATAATTCTCTTTCGATTGCAATTGTTTTGGGTTTAATTAATAAAACTTTTTTTGTGCTTATTTTCTAGTCTTTAAATTCCGTTTACTGTTTTCTTTCCGGTCACTTTTAGCTGTGAATATTATTATTGTTGATAAATAGGTAAATAGTGGAGTGAATAGTTTTTCGATTGATTAATTTTCCTTTTTGACACTTTTTCTCGGTCTTGGAAGATAAATAATGAGGCTTGCGTTTAGACTTAAAGTTAATTAAATTTAAAGAGGATAGATGTATATCGGCAAGCGGCGATAATAAAAATTTTCTGCAATGTAAACAAAAATATATGCAGCACGATGATTAATGTTTGACCTTTGAATACGATAAAACATTGTACAATTCAATTGAGTTATGTAATGAGTGGGGGATTCCGACTGTGGTGTGAACTTACGAATCATGAAAGTTGTTGCAGTTTGCAAGCAATTTTATACTTGCAAATTTTTTTACGTGACACATTGGGTGATTAAAATTTCTTTTCAAAATGCATTTTCATTGTTGGTAAATAATTGGAAAGCACTTCTCATTGTTTTTGTATAAATATTGACATTTGCAATATGATCAACTGAAAATAGTTTTTGACAGTTTGTTTTTGCTGTGGTGTAAGTTTTACAGTCGCAATGGTATTTTGAATCGATGGGTGATAATTAAACAATTGATCAGGGTGTGAGAGAGAGTAAAAGGGTTTGATCCCCGCCCCCTGAGAGTTTTATGTCCTTGATTTCCAGAACTTGTACTGTGAATTAAAGTTTAGTTTTGTTCTCTCTCTCTCTTTTAAAATTCAAGACGGAGAAGTTGAAACTGCCACATGCTCATTGTTTATAAGTCGAAATTATACGATAGTCTGCTGATTGCTCAGTCATTGAAGTCTTCATATAACTATGTATTAAAGGATGTTGCAGAATTCTTCTTCACTTATTTACAATTACCACTAACAATGTAGTGAGATGGAAAAAAAATATTCTTGAAATGTTGCATTAATCCTCGTATATCTGACGTTAGTAATCAGACTCGGATAAATTGAACTGATTTATGGAATTAAATCCTATACCTTAGGACTTATTTCTTTTTTCTCTTTATTAGAGATCATTTTTTATTTAGCTCTCAAAGATACTAGAGGTGGAGATAAAATATTGTCTTGATTACATAATTATTCAATCGACAAATGAAAGTGTAGTAAAGTTTATTTCTTCTTTCGAGTAACATTTGACTACAATAATTTTTCTTTTTCTCTTTACAGACTGCTCTTAGTATATTTTTTCAAGAGGCTGCGATACCTTCTTGTGCACAGGGACCAGGCACACATTTTGGACAGGTGAGTTTGAGAATATTTTTTGAATTACGATTTTCAATCGTTATTATAGACTTACAGTCTACGAACTTATTTCCGTGTCGTGATTTCCTCTCTAAAATATAAATTCACATCACGTGCAGAACTGTTTTCACATCACAAATTCATGAGGGAAAAAAATTAACTTTGCCACTAGACATAGATATACAATTGCAAAATGAAGTGTTAAAGTTGAGAAAAGTTTTTAATTTTCCGCAACAATTGTTTTGAAATACAATCACTGTGTTAAGACTAATCTAAATTTATAATTGACGTGCAAATAAATATAGACAAAGAAAAGCGTCTATTTATATTTTTTGAAAATGTTCTTAGAAACGAAAAGTTAGAAATAATAACAAAGAAAGTGAAAAAAGAGATGTAGTTTATCTAATTCACGTTTCCTAATTTTAAAGAACGGGATTTTTGTTTACCTTCTCTCGACTATTTTCCCTGATTACTGAAAAAATAGATGAATTTAATTTCAACAACTATAGCAATATTGTGTCCTAAAATAGAATAGAATATGAAAATTTGGAAACTTTTGTTTTGCACTTTGTATGATGAAAGAAATGAAATTTCTATTTTAAGGCACGTCCTCATTTCATTTGATGCAAGTCATTGACAATAATGACAATTGACGATCTTATCTTGAGTCGTTCTCTCGGCACAACTCCAAAAAATGTTACCTAGAATTCCAATTTTTGGAATAGTGCCTGTCTGACAAAATGTCATAGCCCTATGCTCTTCTATTCACAATGTTGATTCTAGACGATTTAATAACATTTGCGCTAAATGTGAACAGTTGACACTAAAGATTGTTAAATTAAGACGACGATATTTTCACTTCTGTTCACCTGTATTTTTTTTTAAGTATTAGCAATATTTTCGTTTTTGACAGATGCATTTTTAATTCCTATTTTAGTTTCAGGCTGATTAATATTTTCTCGTACTCTGGACAAAATTTGTCTAGTGAAGTGGAGGGACAAGTTGAATCGTTTGAGAAAAAAGAAAAACTTTTGGTGAAAGAATTCTGTTTACATTTAGCCCAAATGACGGGTATATAATTTTATATATATATATGTGAAAAATGGATATTATGGCATTATACCGCACGATGATGGTAATTCTCAATGATCCAGAATTAATATGACAATGAGACGGTGAAGCGTAAAACTTTTCCTATAATATTACGATACATGTTCTTTAAAGATGCGCGCGATGTATATATATAAGCAACTTCCTCATTTTATTAGAAGCTTTTGTGCGGAAGCACAAAATGTTATGGGAAATTAACATTCAAGGATGATGCAATTCTGGTTCGAGGCCATTCTGGGGTAAAAAGCAAAATATCATCGGAAAAGCATAATAACGTTCCCCAAGCTTGAATTCTCCTCTCGCAGATGTGAGAAAATCGATGGCGCGTGTTTGACCCTGCCTTTCCCTTCCTTTGTTTATTATTTATTCTTTATTATTTTGTTTAATCAATTCTCCCATCTATTAATGATGTATATGGAGAATATTCATTATTTCCCTCGCAGTCAATGTACTATAAAAAAAGTTCTGGATTTCATTTCTATTTTTTCACGCGCATAAAAAAATAAATAAAACAATATTTCCGGTATTCGAAAATAAGTTCAATATTCATCGACAAGACATTTCTGTTTCTAAATCAAAATTTATAGTCTGGTATTTTTATTTTCACTCCTTCAGACAATCTTTGAAATTAAAAAAAAAAGATTAAACTTTTTTTTCCGTTTTTGAAAAAAATATTATTTCTGATAAGAGTTTATAAATTTAAACTCAATTTATAAACTCAAGAGAACTTGAAAAATATCCAAACGGCAAAAAATTGTGAAAAATCTAAATGTATTTATAATTTAAATATCGTCATTCTCTATTTTTAATGAGGTTTTTAGTGCTGTTCCCCCATATACGAACATTTTGTATAAATTGTTATGTAATTAAAGCGAAAATACTGCTCTTTAAAATAGTCGCATCTCTCATAAAAAGCTCATGAGCGTCTTTTTGTGAATGCGATGTTTACTTGCTTAGAGACAAAGTTATGCTAATGTCTTCCAAGATATCTGTGTATTCACATGACTCAAAATTGTCTTCGTGGCCGCTGACGTTTTTCACTACTCATCGAAAATATTTAAACACTCGAAAATTATTTTTATATAACTCTATAAGTGAAATCATCAGTATCGATAAATTTCCCAATTTTATTCACGTTTAGGGTCAATAATAGTTTAGACTTTTTAAAAATACCAATATTTTCTCGGGCCGAGAAAAATCAAGGTTAGAAAACCTTGAAAATCTCTACGATTTCCAAATTTCTTCTTCTTCTTCTTCTTCAAATCACTAATTTTGTTGAATTGAAATTATTATTTTCTGAATTATTAAAATTCCAAGGATAATGGAATAATTTAGAGAAAAGAAAAGAAAATAAATTTGACGATTAAAAATGGTAAATTATAGTAAATATAGAAAATAAGGGAATAAAATCAATACTAAGGTTGCATTTAATTCAATTGTCCTTTTGAAACGTTATATTTTCAGGTACTAGTGGCAGCGTCACGCGACGACCATCAAAAGACCTTTGAACTTTGAGCTCCCCAGTGAACGTGTGCAAAATTATAACCACCCTTATATATGAATTTTCCCCAAGATAGGAGAAATTCCCACATTGTAATTTTAAACTTATTTCTATTTAAACTGGAAAAAAATTTTAAATTACAAATGAATGGAAATACTAGACGGAGAGTATTATAATTTCAGGCCTCGAACATCACGTGGCTATTAATTCTTGTTGACATTTTTTTTTCTACCTGAAACAATTATTTGGCTACACTTTTTTTTTAATAAATAAGTTACTAATTACATTTTTATAATTAAAATATGCAAATTATTTCTTAAACCGGGAGAGTTTAAATATTAATTTATTTCGTAAATCAGTTTATATAATAGAGAAATTAGTTCTAAGACTAGAAGGATAATTCGAAACGAAAAAAATATTTCCAAAAAAGAATGGAAATTTAAACAATATTAAAAAATATTTGATGTTTTAGAAGAATTTTAGTGGAAAATACTTTTAAAAAATAAAATGTTGGAAAAGTAACGAAAATTCAATTATGCTTTCGAAAATAACACAATTTTTCTCAGAAATTCAATTATTTAACAAAATTTAATAAAATTCTTCACAAAAATTCAATTATTTAACAAAGTTTAATTCAATTCTTCGTCAAAATTCAATTATTTTTTAAAATAATAAAATTCTTCGGAGAAATTGCATTATTTTCGAAAATAATAAAATTCTTCGCATAATTTAAATTATTTTCCAAAATTTATAATAAAATTCTTCTTAAAAATTCATAAAGTATAATTAAATTCTATACGCAAAAATTCAGTTATTTTCCAAAATTTAATAAAACTCTTCTCAAAAAATTCAATTATTTTCGAAAATAATAAAATTTTTCTTTAAAATTCAATTATTTTCGATAATAATAAAAATTTTCTTTAAAATTCAATTATTTTCGATGATAATGAAATTTTTCTTTAAAATTCAATTATTTAACAAAATTTTATGAAATTGTTTTGAAAAATTCAACTTTTTATCAAAATTTAATACAATTTTTCTCAGAAATATTTTTAATATAATTTTTAATAAAATTCGTCAAAATTTTTAATAATTTTATCAACAATCGTCAAAAGAATTTAGTTATTAACATTTTTGTTAATAAAACTCCTTATGAGAGTTCCATTCTAAAGAACATTCAATTATTTAATAAATTATTTATTTTTCTATTTAAATAATTAGTTTTTAGTAGATTTTTTTAATAAAAAATGATTTAACAATGAATTTATTAATTGAATACCTTAAAAATCTAATTATTCGTAATTTTATTAAAATTTGTCGAAAGAATTCAATTATTTAAAATTTACATGCTAGGAGTTTATGAATAGTCCATTTAATTATTATTAATTAATGTTTAATTGACGATTTTTTGAATAATCGAAATTGTTTGGTAACATTCAATTGTAAACAAATGGATTTCAAA
Source organism: Leptopilina myrica (nomen nudum) (assembly GCA_032872475.1). NCBI lineage: Eukaryota > Metazoa > Arthropoda > Insecta > Hymenoptera > Figitidae > Leptopilina > Leptopilina myrica (nomen nudum). Next base: position 14,319,986 of record CM065458.1, on the reverse strand, counting down.
GTTTTGAAGAACATTGTCTAAAATTATTAACAATTAATGTAGCTAATTAATTTAAAGAAGAATTTTAGTTAAAACCTCTTTAAAATATAATGGAATTGTAATTATGACAATAATTTTGAAAAATTTACAGTAAAAACATTCGACTACTTTATATTTTACAATATAATTCTCAGAAGTTGTTAAATTTCAAAACATTTTAATTTGATTTTATTTTTGACATAATTTTCGTACTAAAAGTCCGAGGTCTGCAATTGGTAAATATTATCTTTTCAGGTATTTCAAGAACTTTAATAATGCATAATAAAAAAAAACCCCGAACCAAATTTGCAATTGATTGAATAATCCTTCTCGAAGCAAATTAGAAGCTGCAGGGCAAATAAGTAACCATTCACTTTTCTTGCATAAACTTTCTTTTGAAGTTGTCTATGTTTATATATATAAATAAAGATTATCGCCTATTCTCTTCTCAAATATATGTATAAAAAAATTCCTCATCTTAAATTCCACTATTTAATTATTTTAATTCGCAAATTTTCAATTTCCAACATCCAACTGTTTAAATAATTAACAATATAATTAATTTGCACTCAAATTGCGAGATCAGTACACACTTTCCATATGTAAATACGTGTGCAAAATGAATAATGCAATCCACACTCGCGCAGAGAGGTGAATGTTTGCGCCTCGTCCAGAAAGTCTTTAAGTGTTTAGCAACTCTCATTGATTAGATTTAAATAAATTCAAAATCAAACTCAAACTCAAAGGGAAAAATATAAACAAATTATTATCTCTTGGGACAAATTTTTATTTTTTAAATTCCTACGGAGTATATTTATTTAGATTAGGAGACAAATCCTCTTTTCTTATGCTTGTAGAGTAAATTCAGAGTTGGGACTTTTTTTTTGGGCAATATTTCCGTTTGGATTTCTATATATATATATATAAATATATACATAATAATCACGAACGAAGTGAAAGGAGAATTTTATTAGAAGTTGAAGTTGCTTCTAAGAGAGAAAAATATAGATGTATTTATATTGGAAGGCTACACTGAGAAAAAAATGCTATTGAATCAATGAAATATTTGTTTGTCGCAATAAACGGCATATTCAATATCGTTCGAATACAAATACTGTTGGTTCAATAACATGTGCTATTGATTACTGCACTATAGATTTAAATAAATCTTATATAATATTATTACAGAAATTATAGTATTAACGAAAAATGCTATAATATCAAGAAATGCATTTCATACCTATAATTAAATCTGTTATAAATTTAATAGCATGTACTTTCAAATCAATAGAATATGCTATCAATTTCATAGCATGATGCTACAGTTTGAATAACACATCATTTTAAAAAGAATACATCACACTTTAGATTTTAATGAATTAAAATTCAATTTTATAGCATGATGCTATAGTTTGAATAACACACAATTTTAAAAAGAATACATCACACTTTAGATTTTAATGAATTAGAATTCAATTTTATAGCATAATTCTATTGTTTCTAATATAAAATATTATTCTTTTGAAAAAAATATTTTGAGAAATAGACATATTTTTGCTCTTTTACATCTTGTTACCTATTTCAAGCAACACTTTTTTGTAATTCTACATACAATATATACAATTTGAGATATAACTTGTAAGTTTACAACTCAACCTAAAATTAAATTTTACTGTAACATATACTTAACATACTATTTAACATTATACATATCATAATACATTTAAATGATGTTGATTTGAATTTCCTTACATACAAAAGTGATGAAACTATCACCGCTTGTGAGAGAAAAAATTAATATTCCAAGTGTGTACAGTGTATATTTAGTAACCAATCACAAAACAAAGATACATTCCCGGGAAAATTTAAATTTCAAATTCCTCTTTCAAGTATTTCCAAAACATTAACATGAAATTTTGCAAATTAAAACAGATGATTTACTAAAATATCAATTAATGAATTATCTTAACTTGAATAAGACAATATCTAATACTTTTAACTCAAATAAGTATGACTACAATTTTACTGAACGGTACTGTAAATTTTATAGCATCTGCTTTTGAACGTATTTGAATACATAGTTTGTAATAAGAAAAGCACGTGCTATTGATTCAAAAGCATATTGCATCGTCTAAAATGTACATCTATGCGAATTGTAAATACTATTTATTAATTTAACAAAGTTTTATTTGAAATAATTGCAACACTTACTTGAAACAAATTAATATTTTTTTAATGAAATTGTATCAACCCCTCATCTCAACCATTTTGCATGTTTTATTAGACAACATTATGCTTCTAGTTCTAAATTATGAATTATTATATTTTAACAAATATTTTCTTAATTCAATACAGAAATTATTGCTTGAAAAAAAAATTAAATTCAATAGCATCGGTGCTATTGAACCAACAGTATTTTTTCCTCAGTGTAATATTCTTTAAATGCTTACGAATCTGATGGCAATATCTTTTGCTTGGTAACAAAGACGGAGAACCACTGTCCACTGTGTAGTGCAGTTTAAAGACAGAAGCTACGCGGATTACTATTCTTGTCGGAGGCATTCCGATAATCCCAACTCGCTTCCATACACATCGTATTCCTATTATACATATAGTTACATTGGACAAATTTTTTTCCTCTTTCGATACAGTTTACATATATATAATATATGTGGATATCAATATATTGTGTATATACAAATTGTGCAATATATGAACTATGGAAAATCATCTCATCCTCTGACGAAACATTTTAGAACTATAAAATCGTATATTTAACTCTTGATTCGTTGTATTAATTATACAAAATTTCCAAGAAAAACAAAATTTAATTCCTATTCTTGAAAAAGTTTGTCTGTGGTGACAACATTCAAATGTACACTGCGAAAGACTTTGGGTTTCGAAATTTAATATAATCATTTGAAACAAGGGGAAAACGAATTCAGGGTGTCTATTCTAACTGGGAAATTGAATTTAATTTCATTGCGGGAAAAAAAGGAATTTTATTTTTTTAAATATAAATAATTTAAAACGAATTCAGGGTGTCTATACTAACCGCGGGAAATTGAATTTAATTTCATTGGGAAAAAAGGAAATTAAAAACCAAACCGGGGGATTTTTTCCCATTAAAAAAAGTTTTACTATTTTAATTTGTTTTCAAAAAATTACGTTTTTCATTTCAATTTTTGTAGAAATTTATACTGTTCTCTAATTTGAAATTAGTTGGAAACAATTAATTTGATAGTAAAAAATCAGAGCCCAATTGAGATTTTCCAAACATATCCAAAGGTTTCAATTTACAATTTTTTAAAAATTGGATTTTTGAAATATTTTAATAAATTTTTTTTTAAATATTTGATTTTTTAGAAAAAAATTAGTGGAAAATACTTTTAAAAAAATTAAATGTTGGAGATATAAGAAAAATTCAATTATTGTCCAAAATAATAAAATTCTATGCAAAAATTCAATTACCATCGTAAATAATAAGAATTCTTAACACAAATTAAATTATTAAATAAAATTTATTAAAGTTTTTGTCAAACATTCAATTATGTTCGAAAATAATGAAATTCTTCGCAGAAAATCAATTATTTTCGAAAATATTAAAATTCTTCGCAGAAATTCAATTATTTGACAAAATTTAATTAAATCCTACGCAAAAATTCTTTTATTTAACAAAGTTTAATTAAATTTTTCCAAAAGATCCAATTATTTTCGAAAATAATAAAATTCTTTTTAAAAATTCAATTATTTTTGAAAATAATAAAATTATTCGCAGAAATTCAATTATTTTCTAAAATTCAATAAAACTCTTCGTAGAATTTTAATTATTTACCAAAATAAAATAGAATAGTAATTAACAATAAAATAAATATTATGTAAATAAATTTAAATAAATTATGGAGCTAATAGAAATATTGTGAAATTCGACTAAAAATATGTAATTAAATTCGTTATAAAGAATGACATTAGAAACTTTTTAACTAATAGAATTTTCAAAGTATTTTAATTAAACAATTAATTAATAATTGGATTTTATAAAGAGTCATATTCTACTGTATTCATGTTTCTCAGTGCGAAGATTGATAATTAAAATTTTTATTAGTTAATTTAAAAAAAACGATACCCATTTTAAATTTTTTAATACAATTGAATTTTCACAAATTTTTTTATTTAATTTTGTAAAATAAGATTGTTGAAATTTTTCAATTTCATTGTTTCAAGATAATTGAATTTTCCTAATCAAATAATTGAAATTTTTTGGAATAATTGAAATTTCTTTACATTTTTTTAATAACAAATGAATTCTTTTCTTGAATTTTATTTAAAATTTTGGAAAATAATCAAGGGAAGTTAGTGACTGTAATTGAAATTTTATTTTTAAAATATAAAGTCCCTCTTAAAGTTTAAAATCAATTTTATGCTTCTAAAATATTATTCAATAATTACAATTATTGAACTTCTCGAAAAAATTTTATAATTTCAAATTTTTGAATTTTGAAATAAATGATATTTACTTATTTCTTGAGCAAATTTAATGTTTATTACTTATTAAGTAAATAATGAATTATTACTGCTTATTATTTTCAAAAATTTCAATAAAATTCTTCACAAAAATCGAAATAATTTTCATAAATAATATCATTCTTTGGAAGGATTCAATTATTTGTATAAATAATAAAATTCTTTGCAGAAATTCAAGTATTATCAATATATTTTTAATAAACTTGAAAAATAAAATTTCCAATTATAATTATAATGAGACAAGATTATTTTTAAGAAATTGAAAAAATTATTTTCCAAGTGTTCAATTAAAATTATTAACAAAAACATTATTTAAAAAAAATGTATTTAGGTTCGAAATCAAGTTTAATTTTAAATTTGATGAGAAAAAAACGGGAAAAAATTAGGACATATTCGGGAAAAACCAGAAAATAACTCTGAATTTGTACCACAATAAAGTTTGAAATAAATTCTATTAAATTTTGAAATAAAAAATCTTTCAGTGTATTATGTTTATAATTATGATCCCAAAGTTTTGAACGTTCAAATGAACGAAATATTTTTTATTGAAGATTTTTTAATAAATTACTGAGCATAAAAAAATTTTAAAACTAAAATTTTACATTTACAAAGTCATTAATTAATTTTTTTTGTCAGTGACACAAAATAATTGTAATAAATATTTAATTTTTAGAAGAAATAAATGAATTTCGTTCATTTGAACGTGAAGAACTTTAGAATCTTTTATAATAATAAAGGTATTATTCATTATATTTGTTTATATATCTAAATAATTAGAATTATCGAAGAAAAATAACACTTTTAAAAAATTGATTTTCATATTTACAATGCTGTGAAGGAACTATTCTCTTAATGAAGAAATAAAACGATTGACATAGATTGCGTACATACTAATTCTATACTAATATGTAGACATATATACGCACATATATTCTATATGTACATTATTTGCTGTCCTGATATCATAGCCTAGACGTTCTCAATATTTATACAATTGACTTCTAGTTCTAACTAAATGGATTTCGTAAAATGGAAAATTTTTGATGATTTCATAATACTACGGAATTATTATAATGTGAATTAAAATATTAGGGACTACACTGTAAAAAAAAGGAGTTAAATTTTAACTCCCCAGGGAGTCTATAAAAGTCGCACCCAATTTGGGAGTTAATGCCAGGGGAGTTAAATAAAAGGAGTTAAAATTTAACTCCCAAATGCTAACTCCCCATGGAAAAAATAACTCCCGCGGGTGTTAAATGAAGGGAGTTAAAAATTGACTCTCTTTTGGAGTTAATTTTTAACTCTAAAAATTTAACTCCCTACTCCCGAGTCCGTTAACTCCCTAAATTTTTTACAGTGTAGAGCAAAGTTTTTAGTCATAATATTATGTTTCGTTTATTATTGTTATTTTTTATGATAATATATAATATTGTTATTGAAAATAATTTTTCAGACAAAACAAAATACTTACCTTGCTTACTATCTATTGAGTATTATACTTATTATTATCATCATCGTCGAGCAATAATAATTGCTAAGTAGATACTTGTATATTTATCAGTAGTTTTCAAAGCATTTTTTTTATTTTAAACCATTTGTTTTTATAATATGTATGCTATGATACAAATTAAACAAGATTTTAATTAATTCAATTGAAAATTAATTATAGTGATAAATTATGTACCGCAGGAGGGAAATTTTATTTGAATCAAGTATATTTTCGGTTGAATAAAAGTAAAAAAAAAAATAAGAACAAAATATGCGAGATTTTATAAACTGCATGAAATTAAATTTTTAGAATTCATAATAATATTCTGAATTTTTGGGTCTTTTTTGTTTAAATTATAAACTACAAAACTACCACGAGTTCTATAGTACAAATGCTTCAATTTTTATATTTTTATTAATGATTTATTTAAAAATCACTTAATTCCTAAAGAACTATATATCTAAATTGTTACTTACGAATTATTTAAAATCTTACCTAAATATTTCAAAATTAATTCAATTTTAAAAGCATTTAAAAAGATTTTAAATTAAAATCTTTGTAAATCTGAATTTTTCATACTTTTAAAACATTTAAAAATTTCGTAAAATTAATTTTTTTTGTCAAATTTTAATTGTTATTTTTGATTTTCTTCAAATTTTTATTTTCTAATATACAAATGAAGAATTTCTGAATAATTAATGAAATTTTATAAAATTGTACACAAATGGGTTTGAATATTCTCAAAGAACTTTTTTTTTTTTAAATAAATGAAAATAATTAATGTAAGGAAAAATTTTAGTTGCAAATAATGTGGAAAATAAGAAGTGAATTTAAATGATAAAAATAATTTTGAAAAAGTTGCAGTAACGAATTTGTTAAAACATAAAATTTTGGTTTTATTACTGGGTCATATTTTTTACAAGAAAACAGAAAAATTTCGACCCAAATTCAAAATTTGAGGTAAAAATTAATAATTGTAAAGATTCTAGAATGACGAACGAGTCTGCTCGCACTGTAGACTTTTATTACTTTTAAAAATAAATTAGTTTTTTAGAAAAATTTTATCATTTTCAAAAATAATTGAAATTTTGAGTAGAATTAAATTAAACTATTTTTTTTATACAATTGATTTTTTGCGTAAAATTTCATTAAATTTTGTTAAATAATTGAATTTTTTGAAGAATTTTATTAAATTTTGGAAAATAATTGAATTTCTGCGAAGAATTGTTTTATTTACAAAAGCAATTGACTTTTTCGAAAAGTTAATTCAATTTTTGTTAAATAATTGTATTTTTGAGTAGAATTTCATTAAATTTTGTTAAATAATTGAGTTTCTAGGAAGAACTTTTTTATATATTCGAAAGTAATTGAATTTTTGAGAAGAATTTCAATCAATTTTGTTAAATAATTGAATTTGTATGATGAATATTATTATTTTCGAAAATAATTGAATTATTGATAATTATAATGATTTTCGAAAATATTTAAATTTTTTTGAAAAATTTTATTAAATTTTACAAAATAATTGAATTTCTGCGAAAAATTGTATTATTTCCGAAAATAATTGAATTTCTGCAAAGAATTTTAATATTTTTGAGAAGAATTTAATTTAACTTTGTTATATAATTGAATTTTTAGTAGAATTTAATTAAACATTGTTAAATAGTTGAATTACTGCGAAGAATTTTAATATTTTCAAAAATAATTGAATTTTTGAGAAGAATTTAATAAAACTTTGTTAAATAATTGAATATCTGATAAGAATTTTATTGTTTTTGAAAATAATTGAATTTTTCGAGAAGTTAATTCAATTTTTGTTAAAGAATTGTATTTTTGAGTAGAATTGTATTTTTGAGTAGAATTTCATTAAATATTGTTAAAAAATTGAATTTCTGCAAAGAACTCTTATATTTTCGAAAGTAATTGAATTTTTAAGAAGAATTTCAATAAATTTTGTTAAATAATTGAATTTGCGTGATGAATATTAATATTTTCGAAAATAATTGAATTATTGATAATTATAATGATTTTCGAAAATATTAAAAATTTTTTGAAAAATTTTATTAAATTTTACAAAATAATTGAATTTCTGCGAAAAATTGTATTATTTCCGAAAATAATTGAATTTCTGCAAAGAATTTTAATATTTTTGAGAATAATTTAATTTAACTTTGTTATATAATTGAATTTTTAGTAGAATTTAATTAAACATTGTTAAATAGTTGAATTACTGCGAAGAATTTTAATATTTTCAAAAATAATTGAATTTTTGAGAAGAATTTAAAAAAACTTTGTTAAATAATTGAATTTTTGATTAGAATTTCATTATAATTTGTTACATAATTGTATTTCTGTATTTCTGCTTTTAAAAATAATTGAATGTTTGAGAAAAATTTTATTAAATAATTTAAGTCTTGCGAAGAATTTCATTACTTATGAAAATAATTGAATTTTTGTTTTTTGGCGCATATTTAATTTTTTCAAAAGTGCACGAAAAAAAATCTTCACCTGGAACAACTACAAATTTTACTATATTTGCGAAATTTTCAATTATTGCAGCGAATACTTTCGCTATTTCAACGAATACTTTCGCTATTTCAACGAATACTTTCGCTATTTTAGCGAAAGTTATCACTGTTCCAGTTAAAGGTTTTTTTTCGCATAGTCTCCATTAAATCTCTGCAATTATTTGCAACTTTTCTTAAAATTAAATTATTTTTATAATTTTAATTTTATTAAATTGATTTTTTTCAGAAGAATTTAATTATTTTCGAAAATAATTGAATTTCAGCGAAGAATTTAATAAAACATTATTAAATAATTGAATATCTTTTCTACAATGACGAACGAGTCTGCTAGCAACGATAGACTCAACATAGTATTCGTTTTACATAACTCGGTCTATACTATATCTGCTAAATAGACTTTAAATGACAACTGTCGAGACATCATTGTGAATAATTATTTATTTACAACACTGTTTCATAAATCACCGCGAGTTGAAAAGCAATTGTCGTTGTTTCTTTCGTCAAATATATCGATAAAACAATATAAAACAAATCACTTGCGTACAACATGCATTTATACTTAATTATTAAACATATACACTATATGCAGTAAATAAAAAAAAAGTAAACAATAAGATTTTATTTGCTCGATTTATATACTAAATTTCGATTTATATATTAAATATTTATATTTATAAATATAGTATAGTTGATAAAAAATTTGTTTGCCGATTGTAAAAAGAAAAAGAAAAAGAAAAAAAAGAATAACATACTCGGAGGAAGATAGTGGGTGGAATAGTTGGTTTCTAATACCCTAAGTTTGTAACTGAAGCTACAAAGTACAGTCTGGTAAGTTGTAAAGGTCGTTCAACTTCTTCCTTGCTCCTGACGTCAGAGTCAGGTGGACAGATACACTACACATTCTATTGTATATATTCGTGTACATGACTCTCTTGTGTTTTACATGTATATATAGTATATACACACTGCTCAAGTATTGACTCGAGTGTCCCATTACGAAATTCTGGAATACATTACTGATCTTTTGCTTTGAGTTCAAAACCATAAGCTACACGCATAATCATCACACAATGTATATATAGTAGCCAAACTGATGGAAAAAAATGACCTCTCTCTTTCTCTCTTTCTCACTCGTAATTATGAAACATTCTAATTTAATGTATTCAAAGTATTGAACAAACAAGAGATTTTTCAAGGCGAAAAGAAGTAAGACAAAGAAGTATTCCACAAAAACTAAATTCACTTGAATTTTGTAGGTACTGAATTTTTAAGTTGCGTTTTACATCTGTTGAAAATATTTTCAATGCGAAAAATGAAAACTGGATCATGCACTGATAAAAGTGACTATAAAGTTACTTTGAAAGAAAAAACATCGCGTCTTATATCAAGATGTTTCTGGCCTAAACAATTTAATATAAACTCAGAGTCTGAGAAGTCAGAAGATCTGAGATTATACTTAATTTAAAATAAAAAAATAATTTTAAATGATTAGTTTTGTAATTTTAATCCCAATATATAAAAAATATCTACTGCTTTGAAGAGCCTAAAGTTCTGAACGTTTAAATGAACGACATTTATTTATTTCTTCTAAAAATTAAATTTTTATTGCAATTATTTTGTGTCACTGACAAAATGATTTAATTACTGAGTTTGTAAATGTAAAATTTTAGTTTTTAAATTTTTTTATGATTAGTAATTTATTAAAATATTTTCAATACAAAAGATTTCGTTCATTTGAACGTTCAAAACTTGGGGATCATCGGCTTTGATACAAAAATATTATTTGATTCAATAATTATTTTTAATTGAAACATATTTTTTGTTTTGATTTAAAGAAAAAATGTGTTTAATAATTTTATGTTTGATTCAAACTTGAAAGCTGGTTATAAATGATTTTAAATTAAGCACAACTTAAGTTTGAATTAAGTATATACTATTTCTTTAAATGAAGAAAAAACTATGTTTTAAATGTTTTAATTAAACTGCAATATGTTTAACTGTAGAGCAAAAATATTTTAAGTTTGATTTAAACAAAATATGTTAGAATACAATATATCGTTTTCTCAGTGTACTATTTTCGTTCAACGAAATTCCTAGTTTTGTCCTAATGTTTTATCGCCGTTTCATTTCTCATGGAATTTAAATTTAAATTTGTCATTGTCAAATCATTTTTTATTTTACTAAAATCTATACGAAAATCTAATTATTTAAATACAAAAATAAATAATTTATTAAATAATTGAATGAAGATCCTAAAGTTCAAATAATGAACGAAATTTATTTATTTCTTCTAAAAATTATATTTTTATTGCAATTATTTTGCGTTAGTATTCAAAAAATTAATAAGTTTCTAAATGTTAAATTTCAGTTAAAAAATTTTTGTATGATTGGTAATTTATTAAAATATCCAAAATAAAAAATATTTCGTTCATTTGGACGTTGAAAACTTGAGAATCATATTGAATGTTTCTTACACTGAGAAAATGTTATGTTTAATTTAAAAAGAAAAATAATTTTAAGTAATTTTGTTTAATTGAAATTACATAGTTTGTAAGTTCAATTCTAATATATAGAAAATATCTACTGTTTTAATTCAAAAACATTATTTTTTTTCAATAATTATATATTTAATTCAAAACATACTTTCTGTTTCGATTTAATAAAAAAGATAAGTTTAAAAATTTTAGGTATTTTTCATTTAAACATAAAAATTGATTATAAATAATATAAAATCAACCAAAATTTATGTTTAAATTAAATATATTATTTCTTTAAATGAACCAAAAAATATGTTTCGCAGTTAATCTTAAATACGTTTGATTGTATAGCAATGATATTTTTAAGTTTGATTTAAACAAAATAATACTTTAAAATAAATAAATCGTTTTCGCAGTGATAGAATTGAACTTTCATAAAGAATTTTATTACCAAAAATTTATTAATAATTAAATTTTTTTAACGATTTTTAATAAAATTTTTAAGAATTTTCTTATAAATTATATTGAAAATATTTGAAATTTTGCGATGATTTTTATTATTTAAAAAAAATAATTAAAACTTTAAAAAGTAATTCGTAACTTATGAAAATAATTAAATTTTTGCTATGAAATTTATAAAAAATTTGTTAATACTTAAGTAATAGTGGAATTTGCATTATTTGTGAAAGTTATTAAAAATTAGCGTCGAAAATCGAAATTTTATAAAAATTTTATTTAATAATTGAATTCTTTTGGTAACTTTTATTAAAAATCATTAAAATGACAAAATTGTTATTTAAAAATTGAAATTTTGTCAAGAATTTTATTAATATTTCAATAAATAATTGAATTCTTGCAAAGAATATTGTTTTTTATAAAAAATAATTGAAATATAGACAATAATTTTTAAAAAAATTTGACAGTAATTGTGTTTCTTGCAAAGAATATTATTATTTTCAAAAGTAATTGAATTTTTCGAGAAGTTAATTAAATTTTTGTTAAAGAATTGAATTTTTGAGTAGAATTTCATTAAATTTTTATAAATAATTGAATTTTTTAGTAGAATTTCATTAAATATTGTTAAATAATTGAATTTCTGCAAAGAACTGTTTTATATTTTCGAAAGTAATTGAATTTTTGAGAAGAATTTCAATCAATTTTGTTAAATAATTGAATTTCTGCGAAGAACTGTTTTATATTTTCGAAAGTAATTGAATTTTTGAGGAGAATTTCAATAAATTTTGTTAAATAATTGAATTTGTGCGAAGAACTGTTTATATTTTCGAAAGTAATTGAATTTTTGAGAAGAATTTCAATAAATTTTGTTAAATAATTGAATTTGTGTGATGAATATTATTATTTTCGAAAATAATTGAATTATTGATAATTATAATGATTTTCGAAAACAATTGAATTTCTGCAAAGAATTTTAATATTTTTGAGAAGAATTTAATTTAACTTTGTTATATAATTGAATTTTTAGTAGAATTTAATTAAACCTTTTTAAATAATTGAATTACTACGAAGAATTTTAATATTTTAAAATTAATTGAATTTTTGAGAAGAAATTAAATAAACTATATTAAATAATTGATTTTTTGCGTCAAATTTCATTGAAGTTTGTTAAATAATTTCATTTCTGCGAAGAATTTTATTATTTTTGTAAATAATTTAATTACTGTGATAAATTTTATTATTTTCAAAAATTATAGAAGTTTTGAGTGAAATTTCATTAAATTTTGTGAAATAATTGAATTTTTGAGTAGAATTTTATTATTTTCAAAAACAATTGAATGTTTAAAAAAATTAAATCAGCACAAGATGAAAAATTATTTTTTTCACGAACATTATTAATTGTTTATGAACAATTGTTAATAAAAAATTGTTTACTGGTCACTAAGCAACAACTAGAACAATTTCACAGAATATCCGAGTCGTCAAAATTAATTAAATTATTACTGTTTTTAATTCAAATTATTTTATAAATATATTATTTTTAATCATCAATTGATTACATATTATAAAATTAAAATACTATAATTTTTGCAAAAAAATTCTGTTATTTAACATTTCTAATTGGAACTGAAATTTTACAAAATTTGAAATTAAATCATTTTGAAATTCATCTATTTAGAAAAATTGTAAACGCAACTCCTTTAAAATTCAATTAGTTTTGATATATAGTTAAATAAAATTATTCATTAGACAATTTATGAGTAATCATTTTATAATTGAAAGAAATATTATTTTAATTTCTAATTTTGACATAGTTTTTTCAAAAAAATTTGCTTTTTCTTTTTCAGATTACTCCCTGTAATACTCCAGCGACACCTCCAAATTTTCCCGACGCATTATTAGCGTTCTCCAAAATGTCAGCGGGAGAAAAAACGCCCTCGGGTAAGCAAATCATTGATATTTTTTTTTCCTTCTTTATATAATTTTTTTGTATTCACGATTAGTCAGATTCGTTGACTCAACTTGAGAATATTTGATTGGCCTAGATATCAGAAAAAGAAATAACATTCGTTTAAAACTCTCAACATCTATATAGCATAGACATATATCGTAAATAGATAAAAAGTAAATATTGATAAAAGTTATAAATTTTAAATTCCGTCATTTCGTATAAGTGAAAATGATGTGCAGTTTCATAATTTATAGAATTTTTTGTTCACACCAGAAAGACAGAGACTGCATTTGTTTAAAAAAAGAAACATCAATTATTTTTATTTACACCTGTTCATAGTGGCACTTGTTATAAGTTTTAAGAGATTCTTTATTAACTCCAGTCACGCCACAGGTCTTGCATAATTTTTTTTTTTTTTAAAGAGCCTCTATAAATCAATAATTTCATTGTGTGGAAAAATTTATTATTCACGCGGAGCGAATTTCTAATGGTAATTATGTACAATTTTCATTTGAACTATATGTAATGTATGGAAAGAAGGCTAGATATTTTGTTTATTTTTTTCGAAATTGCGTCATTTTTTTTTTCTAATCTGTAAATTTTTTTAAGTGGGAGAAATGAAGAGAAAAATTCTTTTATTTACCTCTCCCTTTCTCTATTTAGTCCGCAAGTATTGATTCCGTACAGGAAGTTACTTCTGAAAGAGAATAACAACATCGGTTGTGAGTTCAAAAAGACAAGAATCTTTTAATCTTTTTTACCTTTTCCCCTCAGTTTTTAAATAACAAAAGAAATTGTTTATAAAATTCAGTAAAGTTTAGGTTGTTTTTGACTCAATTCTGTAGTTGAAAAACAAAAAAACAAAAATTGGATAGAATTACAATTTAATTTTTTCGAAATCAACTTAAGGTATATCATATTATCTTACTGGTGGAAATAAATTATACAATGACTGGCAATGATTAGTAATTCAAGTCAAATAAACTAATGAAAAAAAAAATACTAGAAATGCGGAAGTTCGGTTGGCAAATGTCGCTTTAAGAGATTACGACATTTTACCATTTCCATTTATTACTTTTTATAATACACAACCGTCATTCATATCTCTTGTATTTGCCTTATCAGAATTCGTTAAATGTATTCTTCTTCCGTTTATGCTTTAAAGCTTCACTCTTAGGCGTAATGAACTTTCTTAACGGTATTGCGGTACCTACAAGTTTCAAGTAATTTAAATATGTACTCTGAAAAATCATCATCGCATCCATTAAATGAATCAGAACATTTAATATCGAGAAAAAAAAATAGTAAGAATTCAGAAAATTTCCCATTCCCCTTAAGTTCTGCGCCGCAATAGGCGGGAATCCTGTTTTTCATCTTCATTTATCTATTTTTGTCTTCGTTTTTAAACTCTTGGATTTCAAAAAAAAAAAAAAAAAAGTTTATGATAGTAGAAAAAAAGCAGAGTGACACTCTGCGAGAAAAAGTAGATTATTTGTTAGTTTTAAAGTTTGAAGTAAAAATAAGAGTAATCACTTCTTGTTTCGATGGAATTAATATTTATGCTCTCATTACCGGCAGAAATATTCAATAAAAAGTGTTTCTCATTTCAAGAAAGTAAATTCGTATCTTTAATAATGCAAAAACTTATTTCATTTAGTTTTAGAATTTATGCTTTTTTCAGTTCGCTAATAATTGAAATAAAAAAAAATTATTCTTCAGAGTTTTAATAGAATTTTACGAAACGATTCAATTTTAATTAAATATTTTAAAGAAAATTTGTCTCGGGAATTAAATTATTTTCACAAATATAATAAAACTCTTGGCTGGAATTAAATTGTTTTTAATTTCTATACTATTTTAATTTTATTTTTATTTCTATACTTTTTTACTTTTTTTCAAATAATTGAATTTAAATATTTGAAAAGAAGTTTAAGAACATTTTTTTTGAAGAATTCAATTATTTCCACGGAAAACAGCATTTTTATGTAGGAATTTAAATATTAAAAAAATGTTCATAACATTTTTTGCAAGAATTCAATTATTTTCGTAAATAATTAAAGTTTTTCACAAGAAATTAATTATATTCATAAAATCACAATATTATTTGCAAAATTTTGATAATTTCAATTACTTTTATGAAATTTTAGAAAAATCTTCAAAAAATGCATTTATTCTTAAAAAGTTTATCAAAATTCTCTGAAAAATGCAATTATTCTTAAAAAATTTATTTTAATTCTTTGAAAGATTTCAATTATTTTTTAAATTTTTGATAAAATACTTTACAAGAATTCAATTTTAAGAAATAAGGAATTATTCAATCAATTATTTATTTTTGAGTTGAAATAATTGATTTTTCATAAAACTTTAGCAAGAATTGAATTAAAAATAAATTACAGGTAAAATCTTAGATAATAATTGATTTTTTTTAAAATTAAATTTCGAAAGATTTTAAATTGTCTGTTTTTGAAAATTTTTAATTATTGTAAAACGATGTAATAATATCAAAATATGTATAATTAAAAATTAATTATTTGTTATTTTCAACAAAAAAAACTATTGAAGTCTTGAATAATTTTTATTTAAAAATCCTAACAAAAATAATTGAATTTTGGAACAATTACAATTTTAATTTTTCGAAATAATTAAATTTTGAGAAAGATTTTACATTTGAAATTATTTAAAATATTAATTGTCCTGAAAACATAAAAATGTATTTAAATCTTTGCTTTTACTAAATTTATTCTTTTTTTTTATTTTTTAATTTACAAATTATTAAAAAAATTGTAAGCAAAATTTTTTTATGTTTCTTCAATTTTCGTAAATTATTTAATAAGATTAAATTAAACATCCAATTAATTGGGAGTTTGGAAAAATTAAAGAGAAATTTTGATAGTTTAATGAATTTTATGTTTTTATTTTAAACAATTCATAATTTATTAATAATCTAATATTTTTATTTAAAAAATTTATTTCTACATCGACTGGTATTTTTAAAGAATTCTAACTAAAAATTTAGCAAATAACTAACTTTTACAAAATAATTTAGAATTTCTGACAAAAATATTTGTAGAATTATGAAAATAATTAACATTTTACTCAGAATTTTGTAACATTTTTTAAATTTATGAATTTTTTAAGAAATTTTATTGTAATAAAAATTTTTTTTTTCCCAATAATTTTGTCAAATTTAATTCAAATAAATTTTAGTTTTAAAGAATTTTACTTTTTTTTGCCTTTAAAAATTATTTTTAAATGCACTTGTGTTTCTCAACTGTTATAACGAAAATTTTTGGAAGTAATTGACTTTTTTTGAAGAATTTTATGAAATTTTTAAAAATAATTGAATTTTTGCGAAGAATTTTGTGAAAGTTTTAAAAATAATTGAATTCTTCAGAGAGATTTAATTGAAATTGTATTGAAAATAATTGAATATGTGATTAAAAATTTTATTAAAGTTTTTGAAGACACTAAATAATTATTATTAATTGGCTAATTAGTTAATAATTGAATTTGTTTGTCAAATTTAGTTGAAATATTTATCAATTTTAAAGAATTTTCTTTTTTTTTTGCGTTTAAACATTATTTCTGAATATAATCTTGTTTTTCAACAATTTTAACGAAAATTTTTGGAAAAAAATTGTATTGACAATAATTGAATTTCTAGGAAGAATTTAATTTGTTTTTGAAAACAATTCAATAATTACAATTAAGCTGTACCTAAATCATTTAATGGTAGAATTTTTTGTGTCAAATTTAATTGAAATAAATTTTAATTTTAAAGAATTTTATTTTTATTCTTTTAGAAATTAGTTTTAAATATAATTTTATTTTTGAAAACTTTAAAAATAATTGAATTTAAAAAAAAAATTGGAGTCAAAGTTTAAGAAAGTGAATAATTTTTTTTTTAATGGAACTTAGTAAAAAGTCAGCAAAATAAATAAAAATTTTATGAATTGACTGAAGAGATTTTCTTTAGTAGTCGAATTTTTTTTTCGATAGGTACTTTTGAAAATTAATTTTTTAATCCAAAAATAAATTTTTGAATTAATTTTCAAACCCTAATTTTTCGTGGCGAAATTATAGTTTTGATTCGTTTTTCGTTTCAATTTAATATCGGCCGAAAAACTTATATTATTTATGCATTTTTAGGTCTATTTAATTAATTATTAATAATAATAAATTATAGTAATAATAATAATAATAATAATAAATTAATTAATTAATAACAAATTTTCTTAATTTCAGGAATGTCTCCAAGTCAAAACGGTCACATGTCCCAGCAACAGCAACAGACAGCAGCACAACATCACGCAAGTCGATGTAGTATCTCCGGTGGTACACAACAAAAAACTCAAAATCAACAACAATTCGGTCTGGGCGAGCCGCAGAGATAAAGAATGTTACATTTTGCCTTTGCACTATGTGTTTCATCGATCGCAGAAAAAAAACTTATTGCAATGGCGCATTCTAGTAGAAACAAAGTGAGGAAGCATCGATGGACCGCAAATGCTGACAATATTCACAAAAGTATATAAAAGCCTAAAAAAAAAACTGATCGTCTCACAATCAGAAACTGAAAGGCACAAGAAAAAGAAAACGATAAAATGAGCTTAATGAATTTGTTTCTCCATCCCATTTAATCAGATGCTTCTCTGGAGAATGTCTAAATCTAATTCATCAAACTCGGACAAGAAAAAAAACATTCTAATTTCACACACAGAAAAGTTACAGATGACTCAAAAGATGCATATAATAATGAAGATTTATTTCAAACGTCATAGGGGGGGAAAAAAAAAGTGAAAACAGAAGAAATGTTCTTTTTTTTAAAGACAATGGTTACGTTAGCAAATTAAATAATCATTTTTCTACTGCTTCATCATGTATTCTTGGTTTCAAAGAAAACTTGCCGTATTGTTTTTTTTTTCTGGCTGAGCCAACAATGGATATCTCCACGATGACAAGAATGATAGAGGGGGTGAGAGAGAGAGAGCGAAAGAGAGAGTAAGTGTGTGTATGAGAGAGAGAGAAAGAAAAATAAGAGTGCATAGTTTAGACAAAAAAAGAGACAAGTTGTTCCGTGTTTTTTTCGCCGAATTGCGAAATTTTTAAGGTCGGAGAGAGGCTCATCGAGGATTTTGTCGAACCCTACCGCTAAAACAATTTTATCGACTGAATCTCGACAAAAGTTAGGTAGGGGGGAAAAAAAATACTGATCCTTATTAACGAGAGTTGGGCTGTGTTAAACAAAAAAAAAACAAAAAAATTATTTGCACTGGAGAAAATAAGAGCGACAAATTTCGCTGAATAATGTGTCATATTGCTACTTGTACGAAATATAATTGAAAAGTGACCGCAAAATGATTCTTCACTTCACATTTTGAAGAATCACAAACACTCAAGACTTGTAAACAAAAAAACAAAAAATCCAAATACAATTCTTAAATTGATCACCATAAAAATACAAGATATTTCTATCTGCTTCTAATCTATTTTACGAATCGATATTTAAATGAAGAATGTCCGTAAAAAAAAAACTTGTAGAAATTCTATCTATCAATTCTATATAGACGGACTTTTTTTATTTTCTCTTCCTTTTCGATCTCGTATTAAGCTCGGCATTCTCGGACAATAATCCTTGAATATCCTGTTTTCCTTCGTAAATATTATCTCTGTACACTATTAGAATAGCGATAAAAAAAAATGTTTATCTCTTCGCAATATAATAAATATAACGAGGAGTATTATTTTGTCATTCACCGTAGGTGAAAATAAACTAAAATAGTGACTTTGGACGTCTTTCTTATATGTGTATTGGATTATGGAAGATTTTATGAAAGAACTTTATAATTCTTTCCCTTTTCTTTTTTGTTGGTTATTATTATTATTATTTCTTTTTTCTTTTTTGAAAAATGTGTACAGATTTTGAAAATTATTTACAATCGTCGAACGATTATTATAAAATAAACAACGTTCCCCTCTCGCGATACGTATTTTAATGTTCTCGAGCGGTCCCTCGTGCTTATGAATTTAGATTATTATACGACGATTATGTTAATATTATTATTATTATTATTATTATATTATACTATTGTTTATTTGTCTATTATTATAAATAATGTTCATGTACATACTTATGAAAAAAAAATATTATCTAAATAAAATCATTAATAATGGTGCTTTCATAGACAACTTGTTATTCCTTTGTTACATTGGTTTTTTTTCTTCTTTGTAAAATTATTTTACAAAATTATATACAATTTTTATATTTTATATTATAGTGAAATATATAGACAATAACTTAAAGTTTACTTTTGTACAATTCTTTCAATGAGATAATAATGCTTAGCATCATTTTTTTTTCATTGCTAATATAGCAGTTTTTTTTCCTTTTTTTTACGAATTCTCACTTTCAAAAATATATAATCGTAAGAGTATAAATTTTGAAAAAATATTAAGGTACTTGTATTTCTTGTCCTAAGCCCGTCCATCTGTCGGGAACTGACAAAAAGTAACGATGCATTGCTTCAATGAATCTAGAACGATATTCGGCGGGTGAAACTATTGTTGGAAGTTTACCTTGGCCACCAAGTATTCCTGATTTTTTCACTATTGTTTCTATTTTCTTATCCCAGGTGAATGTTCTTATATAATCTGGAGGGAAACAATAAATAGTTTATCACAGTAAAAATATAAATTCAAAATATTTGCAAAATTAAATATCTACTCTGGAAATTTTTCTTCTTACCTATTATTCCCAATACAAGTTCATCTGTATTTGGTTCCAAGCCAACTAAAAGCGAATAATCCATTACACAATTATCGGCCAAAAATTTCGTGTCTTCTTCAATAGCTTTGTTTAAAACTGACTTTGAATGTGGTCGAATGTACAATGGCGAATCACAACTCACTGAAAAGAATATATTAAAATTGAGAATATTTTTCTAAATTAGAAATTAAAAATTGTAATTCAATTTGTTTTCTCTTTAATGAAGGATTTCAAAAACTAGGATTTCTAAAGGTCAGGTAAAGTAGAATTCGTTAGGAAAATAAGAAAAAACTCGGCGATTTTTTTTTATAATTACTGTAAAAAAATAAATTTTTAAAACTCATAAGTAAATTCTGAATTTTTGTGAATTTTCGTTTTATAAATAATAAAATTCTTCTACGAATTTCAATTAATTAAAAAAATTTTGCTCAATTTAATAATTTTCAATTATCTACTATTTAAATAAAATTTTCCAACTATATTCAATTATATAACAAAAAATATAAAAAAAATTCTACGCAAATGTTTAGTTATTTTCAAAAAAATAAAATTTGAGAAGAATTCAATTATTTACAAATTTTTTTCTAAACTTTTTCGCAATAATTCAATTATTTTCTAAAATAATAACATTTTTTTGCTAGAATTCAATTATTTGCATAGATAATAAACTTCTTTTAGGAAATAAAATCATAATTATAAAAAAAATTCTACGCAAATATTTAGTTATTTTCATAAAAAATAAAATTTGAGAAAAATTCAATTACTGACAAATTTGTTTATAAACTTTTTCGCAATAATTCAATTATTTTCTAAAATAACATTTTTTGCTGGAATTCAATTCTTTTCATAAATAATAAACTTCTTTTTGGAAATAAAATTATTATTACTAATAGAAATCTATTAATCATAAGAGTCATCGTAGAATTTCAATTATTTTTAATACAATTTTAATCAAATTCTGCGAAAAATGTAATTATTATTCTTAAAAATTCCATTAAAAATCATCAAAGGAAATCAATTCTTTAAAATTTTATTAAAATTATTTTCTGTGAGAATTAAAATTCAAGAAGAATATTCAATTATTCAATAAATTATCCATTCTTGCATTTAAATACACAATTGAATTCTCGTAGAATTTTTCAATAAAAATTGATTTAAAAATTAATTTTAGTTAAAATTTTTAATTATAATTGAAAATTAAAAGCCATAACATTAATTTTTAGAAAAGTTGAATAGCAGCCAAGAATTTTATTATATTTTTTGAAAATAATTGAAATTCTGTAAAGAATTTTGTTATTTCTAAAGACAATTGAATCCTTGCAAAGAGTTTTATTACCATTTTTGACAATTATTGAATTGCTGAGAAGAATTTTTCTATTTTTAAAGACAATTAAATTCTTAGGAACAAATTAAATAACAATTTTTTGAAAATAATTGAATTCTGTCGAAGAATTTTCTTAAAGTTTCTGAGAATAATTGAATTTCTGACAATTTAAATAATATTTTATCAAATAATTAAAATATCCTGCCAAGAATACTTTTGAAAATAATTGAATTCCAATAGGTTTTAAATTTGGAATTTTCGAAAAATTTTTTATTTATTAAAAATAATAATTGACTCAGAGAAGAACTCAAGTTGAAAAATTTTTGAAAAAAACTAAATTTTTTGGAGAAGTTACAAAATATTTGTAATTTTTAAAAAGAACAGAATTTTGAAAACGCTTGAAATTAAAATTTATTGCAATGAACTTACTATTTAATAAATTTTCATCAAGTAAAACCAATTCCCCTTCTCTGTCAACATCTTCAGGATTTACCAAACGATTCCGCACGGATCCTTTCAAATCAAATTTATCAGTTATCACTCGATTGTAGAAAAGATTTTCCATCACTAAAACGCTCATACGTAAAGCTGCATTCGTTGTATTGTTCTTGAAAGAAACTCTATAGACTCCCACTATTTTTCCCAAAAGTGTCGGTTGTTTTGTCTGTTGACACTTTTCCATATAGGCAAAATAGTTGGGCGCAAATTCCAAAAATATCTGCATATCGATGCGAGTCATTTCCTTCAGAATGAATCTGTCATCTGCAAATTAATAAAATAAATAAAATTAATAAAATTAATTCAATGAATTCAATGAATTCTGAATTAAAAATAAATGAAGAATAAACTCCTGACCTCTTGTTTTGGAAAAGGAAATTCCACTTTTACCGCCTCGCGCCGCCCATTGAACACTACGACTCAAACTTCTCGTATAACCATCCTCGCCGCATGGAAGAACATTTTCTCTGAGAGCAGCAAAAAGTACAGGGAAATAAACTCGGCAGTAAAAATTTGTTGTCGCATCATTGAATTGAACTTCAATGTAATTTTGTTGTTTCGTACTTCGTTTTTCTTCCTCCGTTTCCGAAGAAGCAGGATTCGAATTTTCCAACGTCGGAGCACTTTTGTCAGATTCGAGAGGACTTGTCGGATTTGGGGTATTTCCCTTGAGAAAAGAAAGCATCGACGATCGTTTAAATTCAGCAGACTGATTGACTTCGGAACAATTGTCTTTGAATTCGGGAAATTTGCGCTTATTCAATGGACTTGGATTCGGTTCTAGGCCCTTGATGTTCCTCAATTGTTCCTGCAGTGCGTGTTTATAATCGTGGGAATCCAAAGCGTAGGCTATGATCGACGATGGTTCGGATTCGTAAACGACTATCGGCACCACAGATCTGCAAAAAAAATTATTATTAGGTTTTATTCTCGAGAAAAAGTATCCAAATACTGTAGAAAATCGGAAAAGAAGGTTTTAATAATAGTGCAAAAGCTAGAAACTCTAGAAGCTAGAAAAAGAATTGGAAATAAATTTTCAACTGACCCCAACGGCAGCAAATGATGTTCCATAATTCCCAAAGGATTCAGAATCGCATTATTCGTCGAAATGGAAGGCAACAATTGTGACAAAATAGTCTTCTTCTTCTTTTTCTTGTCGGGAATGTCTTCGGATGTGATGGGCAGGACATCCGAATACGATCTTTGATGCATTTTTGGAGATTCATGAATAACGACAATCTCCTCGGGATTCGTTGTCTCCGGTACTTCATTATCCGAACTTTCAACAGTATCATTGTATTGCGCTTCAGTTTGAACCGAAGAAATAGCATCAACTGCATTATAATCAGCTGACATTGGACTAAGATCCTCAATCTGCGATTCCGATGCAGTGTCTTCAGTAATATACCCATCATTATCGATAACTCCCGTACTATTCGAAGTCAATGATCTCTCCGTAAATTTCCTCGGCCTCTCGTCCTTCTTCTTCGCCGTAATTTCCGAAATCTTCAAATTCCACTCGGTCACATTCTCAGAAATCAGTCTCTTCAACAGCACAATTCCGTCTTCAATTCTATGCATCAATAATTGCACCTGACTTTCCGATTTCTTTCCCGCCAATTTCTTATTCTCCAAAGTGGGCGAAGTCAACTTCAACTGCGCCTCTTCGATTTTATTCTTAAAGTACGATTGATCGCGAGACAATTGGATTTTCAATAGATTCAAACTCTCTGGCTCGAGTGAAACCACGGCTATTTTCTCCCGAATACTGGTGAATACTTCATCGCCCTTCAAAGCGACATTCTTCATCTCCTCAATAACATTTGTGTACTGCTTCGGATCGTAGTAAATATTAATCAACGGAGGCGGAAGGGAAATTTCCCATTGGGAAATTTTGTTGTACTTGAAAACAGCCAACATGTTCTTCTTCGAGAAATATTGATAGTGATCGTAGTGAAGGGAATGTTGGCAAGTCTCCACATCTCGTCGCGTGTACATTCCACCGTGAAATCTGAGCTCCAAATATTTAGCGAAGGAGAATGACCAAGTGTCATCAGTCATTGGAATCACTGGCGAGACACTTTTGCATTTCTCACACTTGCTCCACATGAGGATTTGATTCGCGTTCTCCTGTCCAAAAGGTTCGGTGTTCATTTCGGTGAGGGTTATGTGAACGCAACCGCCGTCGTGGGCAAATCTTCGGGCGTGCTGAGCGATTTGGGCTCGACAACCTTCGGCTGGACACTTATATTCGGTTGTCAGGCAATACCTCTCTAGAAAACGTCCCAAAGCGATGTCATTTCTACCGTAAAGATCCATGTTCACAACCCAGGGATTCACGCAAAACACCGGAGTGTCATTGCTATTGTGCATGAAACTACAGAAGAGAACCGACAAATGCTGATGGCTCATTGGATCCAAACAATCGGCTCTCAATGGAGTGGAATCAATTACTTCCTGGGGAATGTTCACCTTCTTCTTCTCCACACTACCATTAGTTGTACCCTGTAATCGACTGCCACAAGCGCGAAAATTCGCGAGAAGTGTCTGTACCTCTCGACTATCGGCACTTGACGTTAGCTTTGCCTCTATAAACGGATGTGGGGCTTTGAGTTTTAGATTAGCGAGAGGATTCGTGCTTTGAGGGGGTTCACTGCTAATTTTTGCGCTTTCAACTTTGTCTTCAAAGTGGACGGAGTAGTAAATTTCCTTAGGGAAGAATTGTCTGAGAGTGCAATTCCGACCGGTTTCTGTCTCGAGGAAGGGAATGGTGAACTTTAGATAGGGAGAGACACTGAGAATTGTTCCTTCGAGGGCTTTTTTGAATTTATTCAAAAGTGGTAGATCGGCGACCGACAGTTGCTGTCCATTGGGACTGACTTGACTAAAACTGTTGTCCTCGTCTTCGTTTAAATACTGATGCAGAGGATCGCTTCGATCACTCACAGACTCTCCGTAAATGCGCTTGTCATCGAAGGACAATCTTTCTTTGAGTTTTGCTTTTTCGGAATTATTCAAAACCTCGTCTTTCGTCGTGTTCGCTCCTAGGTCCACTTTGTCACTAGTTTTCGACTCTTCGGAAATGGATCTTGTTTTTGTTTTGAATAGTTTCAGTGTATCGTACGGATTCGAGTGATCGACAACTGTGCTCTTGGAAATTTCGGCAAAATGATCTGAACTTTTGACAAAATTTTTTGAAATTGGATCTACTTCTTTGGAAGTGTTTTCAATGCTCTCGTCTAGGAAGGAATTGTCTTTCGGCGAAGGCGGTCTTGCGAATTCGTCCATTAGGAATGATTTTTCTAGTCGCCAGGAGTAGACGGTGAAAATCATGGCGGATGTGACATTTTTAACTCGTTTCAATTCCTTCTCGGAGCCACCGCGCAGAAGAATAGTGGAACCAAGATGAGGATTTGCACAACCCTCAAAGTACATGAGAGTTTTCACGCCCAATTTTTCGCAGGGGAAATTTCTTAAATAGAATTTCTTGCAGGTACCGAGTCTGTACCTGGCGGAAATATGAGCGTCTACCGTGTCGACAATATTGGCGTCTGTGCATCGGGCTACTCGTTCTAAGACACTTAATTTAACATTCAAGACTAAAGTCACTCCACACTCTCGCAATCGGTCCTGAGCGAGTCGAGAAACTGAGCGATGAACCAGAACTATATCCGGTCCGAGAGCGGTGATTCGTTTCACGGTATGACCGAGGTAATCATTCTCTTGCAGCATCACAGGCTCTAGACTGAGCAATTTTCCCTCCACTCTTTGGTACATGAGTCCGCAGCGAAGCAGAAGTATTGTTGGATTAGCGATCATTGCGTTCATTCCACGATGAGCGACGTTCTTACTGCAAACGACGCCCGAAACAATTTCGCAATCATTCTTACTGCCACCGGGAGATTTTTTTATTTGAACATATTGTCTGATGTCCAAGTCCTCGGCATTGTGATTCAAGTCAGGTCGCACGCAGTCGACTATTTGATGGGCGATTGATAAGACAGTTTCGGACCAGTTTTCCGAGAGTCCTTCTTTGTTGAGTAACTGCTTCAGTAACGATTCCTCGTGCTGCTTGTACGCCGACCTGAAAAAAGAAAATTATTTAAAGTTTGCTATAAAATTGAGAAGATAAATTCAGAGTTGCCACAAAGATTCGAATTCACTTTTTCCTGATTTTTAGACAGAATTTTTACTTATTCACTGGTAATTAAAAAATATTTTCTTTTGATAAAAACAATTTCTAAATCTCTATAATTTAAAACAAAGATCTTAAACTTATTTCAAGTCAAATTGAATATTTTTCTTTTTTAAAGAGGAGAAAATTTTTATGATTTTTAGAAATTTAATATGTTTTCAGTATTTTTGATAAAATTCCCTGACTTTTCTATGCTTTCCCCAGAATAATTTTACTTTCTCTTAATTCTCTGAATTTTCTCACAATGTGGCAAGCCAGTAAATCTAAATTATGAAATTTACATTAAACAGTTGTACGCGCTAACTTCACCGAAAGCACTTCGAAAGTTCGTAGCCTTATGCCAACCGTTTCTCTCCTTTGGCTCCTGCACCTGAAGTGTATCACTCAGCACTTCGTCAGTAACTTTTGAATTTCTCTCCAGTGCTTTGATATTAATTTCCTTTCTTTCAATTATACCGTCTCCGCTGTCTATTGAAATGGTCGTCAAATCTTCCGAAGTCGGTCTCTTTAGAGTAACAGTAGATGCTTCCAAATTCAAGTCCAAATAGAAACTGGAGCTCGATGAAGGCAATCGGGGATGATTCTGAGGCGATAATTCCGGTTGTTTCGATTCACTTTCAGAATCTGTTGTGGAATCGTGTTGAGGAATGGTTTTCACCCAAGCTGGTTCTTGAGCGTCGCACGACGTTTGACTCTCAGTTAGAAAATCCGACGGTTGCATTCGTGGCAATTTCACTGGCTTGAAAATTGCCGATGAATCACTGAAAAAATTATCGGCCAAGACCTGTTCAATGAAGCCTGCTTCGAAAAGTGCTTGTCCAATCGCAGTCGCTTGTATTCTTTGGGGGAAAAATTTTTGCTTAGTATATTT
This sequence comes from Leptopilina myrica (nomen nudum), assembly GCA_032872475.1. Taxonomy (NCBI): domain Eukaryota; kingdom Metazoa; phylum Arthropoda; class Insecta; order Hymenoptera; family Figitidae; genus Leptopilina; species Leptopilina myrica (nomen nudum). The sequence continues at coordinate 14,292,889 of CM065458.1, read as the reverse complement.
TTAGCTAAAAATCATAAAAGTGACAAAAGGACTTAAACAAAATGACTAAATTTTGTTTTCTTTTTAACAGAAATATAAAGATTTGATGGAATTTCTCACCTATTCGCTGCTTTATTTTGTGCGATCATCCAATTGACTAGTTCACTGCCTATAAAGCAGTTGTAGTAACTTTTTAATCTTATTCTATGAGTTTGAAGAATCATGGCTCGATTTGATCGAAACAATTCCTCGTATATCATTCTGAGAGATGCGGAATTTCGAAGAGCGAAAGAGCGTTCTTGTGAAGTTAAATACGTTGAAGAACTAAAAAGAATTGTTAATTAGTAAATTAACTTCAGGTAAACGAAAATTCTTTTAGTGATTAATTAATCAATTATATTATTGCAGATTTATTTTCTACTTTTAGACTCACCGTCCAATGGCGTATTTTTCCTCCATGTAGCCAACACTTGGCTTTCTTGATACGGTTTCAATTTCCACAACGTCATCGGAACTTCTTTGGCATACAGCTAAGGAATCATTTCCATATTTTACTTCAAGATCTTCTTGAAGGGCTTTTAAATCAGCGGAGAGATCACTTCTCATGTCAGAAGATTGTAAATAGGAAAGTACTACTTTACAACAGTAGGTACATACTCTCAAATCGCCTGAAAAAAAATTCTTTTGATCAATACGTGTATTTTTTCTCCTACGAATAAAATTATGTCCCTAAAGTTTCGATCGTTCAAATAAACGACAATTTTTACATTCCCATTTTTCCCCACTTCTTCTATTTTTAATATTCTTAGAAAATATACCCCTTTTACAATTTCTTTTAATTAAATTTACATTTGTTAAAACTTTAACTACTTGTTCAATTTCAATTGTTTTTATTTCCGACTCCTAATTTTTTTAAAATACCAGAACACATTAAATAAATTTAACATGATTGAAAAGATTGATTAATAAAATTTCACTTGATTGTTCAAAACTTTGGAGGGAAACTGCTCCGTAAAATCCTCAATGTTCGAATGAAGAAAATTAATTTGTTTTTGCATTAAATTAAATTTCTGAAAATGTGAAACGTAACTCTTTTAAAATTGAATTAATTTTCGAAATATTTACCAGTGCAACCCATGATTTTTCCAGGGATTTCATCGCAACAACATTTTGAACAAAATATTTGTCCACACACGCGACAATGATGTCGTCTTCGAAAAGTGGTGAATCTTTCACTGCACTCGTAACATTCCTTGCTCACACTGTCAGGCATCCAGTAACTACGTAATTGTGAATCTTTATAAGATTGTAAATTCTAAAAAGAAATTTTTCAAATTTAGTTTTTAATTTTTTATAGTACAATATTTTTTTTATTCCTTGAAATAAAAAAATGAAACTTACACTGCTTTTTGATGCCACAATATTGCTAATTCTTTTTAAGACATTTGGTAGACTACGCCCTTCACGACTGTCTAGGGAAAAATTCAACATACTTGAACTATCATCCACTGGAGTTTTGTCTCTACTCTCAGACTGTTTCCAAGATTCTGAATCACCAGACGAACTTTGTTCGTCATTATTCGGCGATGGTAAAGTCTCGTTTGTCTGAACTGTACCTGAAAAGAAATTTACGTTTCTTTATAATTTTATTTCTTTATCAATTAATTTAGTAAATAATTATTGACTACATAATTTAAAGTATGTACAATTTAAACTATATTTTTTAAACTGTGTGCAATTTAAACTTTATTTTTTAAACTGTGTACAATTTAAACTCTATTTTTTAAACTATGTAAAATTTAAACTATATTTTTTAAACTCTGTAAATAATTGAATGTATAAAATGTATTTGTTGTGCCTCAATTTTTTCTTTAGATGGTAGGTAAATTTTTGTTCGAATACATAATGCAAAAAGTTTATAAGAAGGAATTTCAATATAATAAATTTGATAATTACTATTTGTTTATAAAAAAATAAAATTATAATAAAAATCACAAACAATGAGCGTTGTTCCAATTTGACTAATAATTCAAAAACAATCAATGAAAACAAATGAATAATTTAAATAAATAACGAATTACAACAATTACGTCTGGTAAACATTGACATAATAAGGAAATTCTAACCTCTTTGCAATTTTTACAAAGTGATTTTTTATAGTAATAAATTTTCTTCACAAAGTAGATTTAATTTGATAACACAATAAAAACACAGTATGAGAAAAAATGCAACATCGACAGTAATTAATCTCGCATGGTACTTACTTTTAGTAAAATTAAAAAACTTTGAAAAAAGCGAAGCAACAACTGGTTGCGTTTCCTCTGGACTTAATGGTGCAAATTCCGTAAGTTTCGACGGAGAATTCATATTCTTGTTCATTTTTGCTACTAGAAAATACTTCTGTCAACGTCATTTATTAAAATTCATGTTGAAAGATAATTAAAAAAGCATTTATTAGGGGAAAGTGATTAAAAATAAATAATTGACAGCTGATATAATAGCACCTGACAGAAATCAGCTGATTTTGTTTCTTTTTGTTGTGAGAAAATCGTGTCAGAGCGCGCTGTGATCGAATATTTAATTGGCATGCGCAATGAATGAATTCAGAATTTTCCGCGAAATTTAATTTGTTGCTTATTGAATGCTCGAAATCTAAATTAGTTGAATTGTGCTAAAAAATAATAACATTTTACCAATTGTTAGTAGTTTTTATAATATTTTATTAGTAGAATTTATTAGTAATTGTTAATAAAATATTTTAATTTCTTGCTAGAAATTAAAATTCTAGTGTGTTACTTGATAATCTCTAATTTACTAAATGACATAGTGAAACTGTTTTATCGACTTTTGATAAAACAGTTCTAATAATTGCTAATTATTATACTAAATTTACTAAATAGTGGACGACTTTTCACCGCATTTCATCTGTAATTCTACTAATTCAGATTTAGAGCTAATAAAATGTTTTTGTAAATAAATTAGTGACATGTGACGCGCTTTGAAGAAAAGATAGCCAAAAATTGTAGGTTATGTTTGCAATTTTTAAAATTAAAATACACAAAGGAGATCAAACTTTTCTCTGTAAAAACACGATTAAAATCTCCAAACGATCAAAATTTTCGATAGAACTTGCTTTTTGCCTAAAATTAAACACTAAAACTTGTAATTAAACTGGTAAATATAACTCAAACATAACCTCAAGATTCTTTGCTTCTTCGGTGTTTTTCATACAAAGCGTGTCACAAATAAATTATGTTTAAAAACTAAAGTAACTATCGCGAATTAATAACAGCAGTAAAATAGAATTTTTTTTCTCCAATTCCAAAAGACAATTTTCCAGGTTTTTTAATTTAAAAAAAACGATCATTTTCAGAATAGTATAGGCTTCTAAAAATAGTTTGTATAAAGGCAACGACCTAATGTGTCAGTGGAAGGTTAATAGTAATGATTTTAATTGAAATTATCAAATTGGCAAGCAAAATACTAGGCACGAACAACGGCTTATTCGCATTTGCGCAGGTGGATCGTCAGGACTTTCTTATTTAACATCTCTGAGCCAGTCACGCTACCGTTTGAGTTTAGGTCGGGTCGTGTAAATTCGATGGAGCAGTCAGGGGTAGTATTTCCTTGTGGTCAAGAGAGTTGATACACATTTTCCATTCAGCTGGATTAAGTAAATTTTCGTCGATCGAAGAATACCAAGGATGCGATGGGTGAGGGTGAGAGGGACCGTCTCGGCAAAAGGTATTGAGATGTCAATCACTCTTCATTCCTTGATTAAGCATTTCGCTGTAGAAAAAAAAAAATTCGCCCAGTTAAAATATTAAATTTTATCCATTAAAGAGAATTGATTGTAATTTTTTAATTATTTGTTCATTTCGATGTTCTTTCTTTTCGATTCAATTTAACTTAATTTAATTCAATTTAAATAGTTTCATTCAAATTTAATTTGAATTTCAATAAATTAAATTCAATTTAAAAAAAGTTAATTAATTAATTCAATTCTGTTTCATTTTGACTCAATTTCAGTCAATAATTCAATTTTTATATTAATTCAATAACTCTATATTTAATACCAAATTTCGTTCAATTTAAATTTAATTAAAAAGAATTGAATTAATTTAATGAATTAGTTCAATTTAATTTCAGTCAATAATTCGTTTCAATTTTAATTCAATAATTATATTTAATATCAAATTCAATACTTCAATTTAATTTCAAATTCAATTTAATTCGAACTTAATTTTAAAAAATGAATAATTCAATTCTATTTTATTTCAATTCAATTTAATATCTGATTTCAATTTCAAATTCAATTCAATTAAAAAAGAGTTTAATTTAAATTAATTAAATTAAATATTAAATTGAAATTAAAATTTAATTAAATATTAAAAATTCTAATTTCAGTTCAATAAAATTATTAATTATAATTTTTGTTGAAAGGAAAATGTTTTTTTTATCATTCTGGAACCGTAATAATTGTATTTAATTTTTTACGTAACTTTCTGAATTTTTTTGAGAAGAAAATTGCTAATGAAATTAATTATCCTTTACAATTAGCGATCGAAGTCAATTACATTCGGTAAGCAAACTAGTGAAGAAAAAATTGCAAAATTACATTTAAATTAGATGGATTAATTAAAAGCTTTAATGAATATTGACCTCTTTGTATTTAAGTCCTATTTCCAGAGACTTAGTATCCATTTATCACGTTAATGGTCAGGGACAGAGGTCCGAACAGGAAGACTCTGTCTCGGACAAAATTTATATAGATATCTTTGATGTGATATTTTTAAAATTTATATTAAAGACATTTTAGAATGCATTTTATTTATATTCCCCTTCGTAAGTTCAAAATTAATATTTTTTACTAAAACGTAAAAACATATTTTCTAAATATATAAAATAATTCACAAGTTTTTAACTTTCAAATGAATAAAAAATCTTTTCCTACGATATAAATATTTTAAAAACAATTCTTAACTTTTATAAAAAGCAAAGAAACATGAATTTTTGTAATTAATGTCTTTTCAATTTTTCTCACAATATTATTGCCAGAAGAATTGAATTTGAAGAAGAAATAAATAATTTCCTTTATTTGAAAGTTCGAAATTTTAGACGCTTCTTTAGTTTTCTAAAATATGGAAATAATTTAAAATTGAAATTTATAGAAAATGACTAGAAATTGAAATTCATTGAAAACGACTTGAAATTAAAATTTATTGAAAATGATTTGAAATAAATTACCAATTTGTTGATTTCGATTTGCAAAAATTAGTAGTAAATGAAATCAATTAATTAATAGTAAAGTTAAGTAATTATTGAAGCCTCTTGTATAATAATAATTATTATTTAATTGATCTTTTTCTCCCCTGAATAGAAAAGTAATTTAACTTTATTATTACCGTGTGTATATCGTATATACACACAAACTGTGTACTATATCCGTTGCGTGGGAGATTCATTGATGGTTTGCATTCATTGATGTCTTCTTATCAATCTATCATTCACATCCATACACTGTCATTCCTGAAAATAAAAAAATCTATTAGTCGAAATTATTCATATTTCTATTTTATTATTTTTTTTATAATTAAATTTAAATTATTTCTTGAATTAAATCTAAAATCTATTTCTATTAAAAAGTATCGACGAGAATTTTTTTTTCATATTTACGTATAACTACAGCTATTGAAATAAAAGAATTGCTATAACGTTTACGAAAGCCGTAAGAAAAAAGTCAGTATATATCGCTTTAAACGCAAAATGATTGTTAAAACATTTCCTCAAAACAAAATCAATAAATAAAAATTGTTATTTTTCAGAAAAAAAATGTGAATGCAACATGGAAATAATATTACGGACCATTTAAGTTTAATATAGAAAGAAAAATAAACAGAAATATATTTCCACTTAAGTTGAAATAAAAAAAAATTGAATCTAGTATTCATAAAAAAAATCTATTCATGTTCATTTTTTGAAAATATATAGAAATATACTCCCCAGAATCGAATTTCATATTCTCTTAAAATGTAAACAGAGATGCCTTTCACCATAAAATTAGTTACGGTCGAGCTAGAAATATATATAAAGGAAAATATCACTGTTTCCAAAAAAGCAAGAAACATTTGACAAAATTTAAATATAAAGAATGATCTTTTTTTGACATCTTTCGCTCTGGTACAATTAACTTCAAAATTTTATGTTTCCCAAAATATTCGTTAACTCTCCAAATTTGAATTATTAAAAATGTTTACTATAATTTGAATTAGTAACTGACTTTTAGCCTTTGAATTAGAAAATTCAATCAATTAATTTTAATAATAAATAGTAATTTCTATTTATCAGCAAAATTTACTATAATTAATCCAAAAGCAAAAGACATTTTTACTCATTCAAATTCAGAGAGTATAATAAAATTATTATTATAACAAAATTTTTCGCGTGCTTGTCTTATTTATAAATAAATAAATGAACTAAAAAAAATATAATTAATAATAACAGTCTAGTGATCAGAAAAAAATAAAAGTAGAATTATTTACCTATTAACAGGAAATTATCACTTGGTACAAATATTAATGAATAGAAAAGAATTAAATTAATTAAATCAAGTTAATAATAAAACTATTATTAGAAAAAAACATAATAAAAAATAGTAGTAATAATAATAATAATAATAATAATAATAATAATAATAATAAATAATAGTTCTAGTAATAAACCTTAGAAATGAGGAATTATTACACTGTTTTTTCTGCTCCTTTTTTCGCATTATATTAAAAGTGCTTTTTAATGCGCAAAAAAAAATTGCCCCAGTTATTAAGGTCATTCTGAATGAGCATTAATGATGATTGAAAAGAGTGTAATCAGATTGATGATAGAAGAATTTAAGGCAAGTTTTAATTTCCTGATTTTCGATCGAAATTGATGACCTGACAAACCTATCATTTTTCATACTTCTTCTTTATCCGATTATATCATAATAACTGCAGTGAATAAGTACTATAGACGTTCCTTTGTATTCTCTTCGATTCCTTTTTAAGTAAACTTTGCACATATCCTCTAATTGAATAAGTATACTCGTACCCTGCAAACATAAGGAACATTTTTTACAAGTGGAAAAAAATGTATTTAATTTAAATTCAAATAACAGATTAATTGACTATTCCTAATTAGATAATTAATTGAATCAAATAATATTTATTGAAGTCAGTTCATATTTGCCTCAAGTACTGAAATAATTCGTTCAAATGCCATTTAATTAACTCCAATAAATATTATTTAATTCAATTAAGTATTTAATTGATAATAGTCAATTAATCGGTTATTTTAATCAATTAAATTTTTTTTTAGTGTAATAATATAATATTATAAAATAAAGATATTGAAAATAATTGTGCCTTAAAAAATAGTATTTAGAACAGTTTTAAAATAATTTTTATAGAATAATAATTTTAAGACATTCTTTTAATTAGTTTTAAGATAGTCTTTAAAATGGTTTTTAAAAAAATAATTTTCAGATAGTCCTTAAAATAGTTTTAAGATAGTCTTTAAAAAGTTGTTGTCCAAAAGGCAAAGTATTAAAAATATTCAAGGAAACTTTTGAAGAACATAAAACTGAATAAGGTTTATGGACCATAAATCTGGTATTCCACCTCTAACATAAAAAATCATTTTTGTTTCCAAATGAGTTACCATTTAGAAAAAATAGTTTAAACACTTCTTAAAGCGGAACCCGATTCAAGTTGAATCCGAGGGAAATATTTTTCGCATTCATTTCCAAAAAAATATTTCACTCGGAGACTTTTTTCCCCAAATGAATAATTTATGTCCCTCAATATCGAAATTTGATAAAGAAAATTTTGAATAAGAAAAAAAGAATGTAATTTTAAATCGCTCAAAATATTTTCTGCTCGCGTTTATAGTGTGAGCGTTTAATATTCCTTTCAAAAAAGGAATAGTTTAAAAAAATGGTAAATAAGAAAAGAAGAATATTTAGAAAAAAAATTATTTGTTATCTCGAAATAGATTTGTCTTTTTAAATTGAAGAAAAAAGTGTAATTTTCGAATTAAGAAAAAGAAATGATCCAATAATCGTGAGTTTAAGAAAAAAATCGATAAATATCCGGAAATAAATTATTTATCTCGAAAAAAATTTGCATATTAAAAAAGAAAAAAGGATAATTTTAGAACGATTTAAGAGTCGTCAGTTTAGAAAAAAATCAATAAATATCCGGAAACAGAAACATTTATAAAATAAAGTCGACTTGTTCGTTAAAAGTAAAAAATTCAAAAGGAAAAGAAATGTAAAAAGAGAATGAATAATTTGTCCAACAATAATTTTCAAGTGGTATCTTGAAGAAATGATAATAATAATAATAATAATAAGTAGATGATAAATTTCGGTAAGCTCGCTTAAGAAAGGATTTCGAACCCTCTCTTGGCAGGTGGTTCACTCCTCGTATCGTAGGTATCGCGTGCAAGAACTGCCACAGAAATGCCTCAGATTGAATCGCAGGACTCGGGGAAAAACTACTGACCTGATGTAAACGTCTTGCTGCGTGTGCGTGAGTCCACCTGAGCCAATTTTAAGCGGACATTTATTTGTCGGCGCATGCAAATGTATCGCAGACATCGGTGGTTGAACGAAAATCTAGGTCACTGTGCCATTGTACGTTCGATCTATGTACAAAGTCCTTTCATGACCTGCAACAATTCCATTATTTTAACGTCAAGCGACACAAAGAGAGAAGGAGAGAATGAAATTATCTTTTGCCGAAATCAAATATTTCCAAATTATCAAAATAATATTTCTCATCAATCAATTTTATTCAGTAAAAAAAAATGGTTAATTACTATTTTAGAAAAGAAATAAACAACCAAAATGATTAATTATCATTTGCCATATATTCAATAAATTTTTTTAAATTTATTTCGATCGGTATCTTTTCTTTTTCAAATTTATTATTCATGATGTCTTCATCTTTTTTTTACAGCTGATAAAATTTATTTTTACGTTTTTCTTTTCTTCATCGTTGATAAAACAAAAAAGAATTATTTGCATAAACTTCGTGTTTATAAATATTTTCGTGACTGTAATTATCCAATTTTCCGGATTAAAAATATATTATAATTAATGAGACGAGTATAAAACAATCAGAATTAGAAAAGATTAAAAATACAGTTATAGTAAAAATGTGCGTGATAAAGTTAAATAAGAAAAAACATTTGAAATAAAAATATAAAAATATAAATGAAATGTAATCTATATATTTCTTTTTATCATTACTTGAGGAATAATGATTTAAACTACAGATTTCTTAACAGGAGCACTGGAAAAAAATTTATTTGATTCAAATAAGAGATAAATTGTTTATTATCGTAAATAAATATTTACTTAAATCAAAAAATTTGTATTTAAACCAATTAATCTATTAATTATGTTTATTCAATTAATGTAATTAATTTAACTTAAATTATTTTAACCAACAATTATTTTATTCTTTGGATAAAATACAACTTAATTGATTCAAGAAAATATTTAATTAATAAAAACGCAGTTTTTCTAAGTCTATGAAATAGAAACGAATTTAATAATAAATTAAAAAAGAACATGGACAGTTATAATTATTATAAAAAATTTGACTTTTTGTATTTAAAATTTAAATAATTGAAAATCTACAAGAAAACTCGAAAAACTATTTAAAATAATTGATAATTGATTTAGAGATTAGGTTTAGTTGAAAATTGTAGAAAATAATTAGTTATTTTGAACTAATTTAGGTTTAGAGAGAGATTTGTTTTTAAATTTGCAATTTAGAAAAAAAACTTCTGCTTATTAATAAAGAATCTACAGTTTTTGTTTGCAAAAAAATTGGCAGCGGTGGGATTCGAACCCACGCCTCCGAAGAGACTGGTGCCTTAAACCAGCGCCTTAGACCGCTCGGCCACGCTACCTTGAAGATTCGAATTTTAATGACAGATTCTGTCAAATGTACCAAAATTTATAAATAAAATGAACTTAAAAACTCATTGCTTATTCAAATTTAACTCTAAACTGAATAATACTACTTTAAAAATTTAGATACATTATTGAAAAGTGAAATACACATGTAATTAAAAATTTTAAGGCAAAATTATGGTAAATAAAGAGAAAAAATCTAAATTTTCAGCAAAATTATTCTCTAAATCTATTATTTTTATATTTTAACATGTTTATTTTTATTTTATTTATATCTTATACTCGAATTGAATAATTTAATGTTTAAATTAAATTTACATGTATTAAATTAAATTTTTTTAATGAAAAAAATTTTTTTTTGTCATTTCTAAATTTTTCAAACAAATTAAAATTGCTTTACTTTTAAAATTCGAAGCAATTGAACAAATTATAAAAAAAAGTTTTAGATTAATTTATTCAGGGTTGTCACGCTTTTGATCCTTTCAAATTCCCTGACTTTTTCAGGTATAATTTTAGAAAAAGTTTTTTTTGAGAACTATCAAATTAATTTGTTTACAAGTTATTTTTATGTGAAATTAAATTAAATTAAATAATAATAATAATTGAAAGAAAATTCAATTAAACTTTTTGAAAAATTCTATAGAATTATTCATTAAAAATATGAAAAGTTCAAATTTTTAAAGATTTAAATTTAAAACCTTTTTAAAATTCAATTATTTCTAAAAATTCATGATATATTGCTTTCAAAAATTTAACGATATAATATAAATTTTACTTGAAATTTATTTTTAAATAAATATTTATTAGAAAATCCTCCTGAAATTCAATTATTTAAATAACAAAATTATATTAAACAATTGAATATTTCTTAAAATTGAATTTTCATAAAGAATTTTATGAACAAATTTTTAAATAATAAATTGACTCCTCTTGACGAATTATAAAAAAATTTTAAGAATAATTTTATTTTTCGAGAAATTTTATTAATTGTTCAAAAATTGTATTAAAAATATTTGAATTTCTTCAAATTTCTGAAAATAACTTATTTTTGTGAAGCATTTTATTAATATTCCTGGAAAAAATTGAATTTTTAAAGAATTTTATAAAAATTCTTGAAAATTATTCAACTTTGCAAAGCATATTATTAAAATTTCTGAAAATTGAGTTCTACAAAGAATTTTTTCAAAACTCCTGAAAATAAGTGAATTTTGCAAAAAATGTTATTACAAGAATTTCTGAAAGTAATTAAATTTAAAAAAAAAATCTGTTAAATAATTAAATTCTTTTGGAAAATTTTGATAAAAGAAGTAGATATTAAAAATTATTGAATAGAGGAAAGATTTTGAAAGTAAATGAATTTTTGCCAACAATTTTAGTAAAATTTTTGAAATAAATTGATTTTCTACAAATACATTTGTAATTGCTTTTAAATTTAATTTTTATTATTGTTTTTGACTAAAATTCTTTTGGAAATCCATTATTTTGAATAATTAATTAAATATAGATTAAAAAATTTAACTAATTTCAGAAGGAATTGAATTATTAAAATTTTTCAAAAATCTACGTGCCTTAAGATATTTCTAATTGAATTAATTTAAAATCGAAGTTTTCTAAAATTGTAAATTAATACTTTCTTAAAATCGATCTAGTTATAAAAATTGTAAACGCAATTCGTCAAAAATTGAATAATTAATTTTGAAATATTTCAGTATCTAAAACTAGATTTTAAGAATAAACATCGAATAAATTTAGAAAACAACAATTTTCCAGGATTTCGATAAAAATTCCCTGACTTTTACAGGTTTCCAGAATGCGTGGCAACCGTGTTATTTTTTTGGGAAAATTTTAATATATTGTCCAGGAATTTCAATTAATTTAGTGATGAATAAAATGAAAGATTTTTCTTTATTACTCAAAATAATTAATTGGAAAAATGATAATTTTTCACATTTAAAAAAATGGTTTTTTACTCCCTAAAGCAGATGGGTAGTAATTTTCTATTTCTCGCATAGCATGCAAAAAATGAATTACTTTTTAAAGAAGCAATGAAGTAAAAACATGTATAATAAGAAACAATTTGCGGTCCAGAGCTTATTTTCCAGTGTGACCCTGGCGACATTCGTACTAGGAATATAATATTTTTTTCCCCAATAAAAAAAGCAAGTCAAAAAGAAAATAGAAATGACAAATGGCATATACACGATCGTCTATAATATTTGATAGTTCTCGTGATAAAAAGTCATTATTCGTCAAGACTTATTTTTCAAATGCCTTTTTTCTCATTTTTATATACTTCTCTCTGTGGTTACCTCAATTTGTAGAGATCGATGCGTCTCGTCGGTTGGTTCTTCTGTAATGGCATGCACTATAAAGTACAGGTGTACCACCCTCTCTTCCTGTACCTTCCACCAGCTCTCTCGGAACGAATCCCCATTGCTCCTTTTACCCCTTTCACTCCTGACACAGCACCGACCTACCATATCTGGTGGTCTAGTCAAAAATATCTCAGTTTTATTCAGACGATCAACCGAAATACTTGCCTCTTCATTCGCTTCTATCTTCTTTCAATTGGAATTACTGCGAAAAATTAATTTATTAAGTCAATTGAATTTGAAAGAGGTGGTAATTTAATTCCAATAGTGATTAAAATTTCTTTCTTTAATTCAAAACAATAACAATCGCTTCTATCGTCTTTAGAATTACTGCGAAAAAAATTGAAAGAAGCGTTGATTTAATTTCAAAAGTGTGTACAAATTTTTTTTTAATTCGAATCAATTCTGCACTGGGGGGAAAATTATTCCATTCGAATAAACGTTTATTTGTCGCAAATTTTATTTACTTATTTTTGAAATAATTTATCAATCTATTTTAATTTCATCATTTATTTCAATTTTAGCATTTATTTGTTTCAAATATTAAAATTATTATTGGTTCAAGTGCAAAATAAAAATTATTTAATTCAAGTAAATATTTAGTAAACTTTATATATTTAAATATTTAGGTTCTTTTAATCAGATGAATTTTTTCCCAGTGTAAATATAGTAAAAACATATTTACATTTTTCCAGTTAATTTTCTTCTCTCGTTTACTTCTCAAAAAAAAATGTATTTCAAAAAACAGGTGAAGTTTGCAACATTCACAACTAAGATTCAAAGATTATTAAATAAAATTTGATTATTAATTATTAATTATTAATTTTTTATTACCTGTTAAGAGAAAATATTCTGACTTCTTTTCCAAAAAGGCAAAAGTCTTCCTATGGAATTGACAAATCATCCTCGGATACAGAGCTAGCGCGAGGAAAGAATAAGAATCGCAAGCAGAAGAGCAAGGAAAAGTGGCCCTTCGTCGAAGGCCTCTCAGTCGACGAACTTGCTCGATTTCGAAGGAAAAAAATCAAGGATCAGCCAAAAGACACCTTGGGATTGTGTCCATCAGAGGAAATTGCGCCAAATTTAGTAACAGAATATCGGCGAGCTTTTGGTGCTGAAACTGATGTCGCCTTCGATTTGAACAAGGTTCGTTGGTATAATTCTCCATTCCGAAGAAATTCGTATCTAAAACAATTTAATATTCTTTATTTCTAACGAATTATTATTATTAGTTAATATTGTAACAAAATTTGTTAATTAGTAATTTTTTCTATTAAATAATATTTTTCTAATTCAAAAGTAACAATTTCTTAGGAATCAGTGCGGACAAAAAGATCTGAAAACAGTTTGAAACCGGATGAATTACAAAATACTCAGGAACCCCCAGAGAACCAAAGTCAGTTACTAGAAAGCAATTCAAATAACCCAGAACAACTGCCAAGCAATTTATCTTTACCTGATGGCCAAGGAATTATGGAGACTGAAGTAGATACCTCAAAACTAAATGCAAATCTCATAAACAGGTATTTGCATATAACCTTCCTTAATTGAGAAAACAGTCTACATTGTCCAATTCTGCATTTGGAAACAATTTCATCACTATTTTTTATAATTGTCCCCTTCTTTTTCCACAGTTCCATGAAAAAAGTGCACGAAGACAATTTTTACACAAACACGGAAAATTCACTATTCATTCATCACGAAGGTTTTCACAGACCGGAATTAATGAGAAGACCAACATCATTGAAAATGGAGGGTGACATGGAAACTATGACTGAAAAATCGGAAAAGTTCATCGAGTGGCTCAATGTCAGTCGACCAGAACTTATTAGATTGTCAACACATTTGAAACTTGAGGGCGATCTTGAAACAACGACTGAATCCCATGACAGTTATATTCCTTTTGTTGGCGTTAAGCGGCCGGAATTATTGAAACAAACTTCTCATTTAAAATTAGAGGGCGAGGCGAGATTTCTTCCTGAGTATTCTGCCGTATTCAAGGAGTACGATTATGCTGGTAAATAATAAATTTGATTCTATTCTCTTTTTCCCTTTCTAATTACAATAGAATAATTTCCGCAAGTATATTTCTTCATTCTCTACTTTTCTAATAAGTTTTTCTGATTTGTTATTCCCTAAAAAATTTTTTTTTCTAATAGAGATCATCTAAAATTGTTTTCCAAACAATAAGTTTAATTCCAACTAAATGATTTAATTTGAAATTGTAGAAATTTTTCTAATTATTTAGAATTTAGAGCAAAATATCAAAAAAAAATTCTATTCAGGGAGACAAGGTTCGAGAAAACCAGAAGCAAACTTAAGAGCAAGTGGGGATTTTTATCAAATAACTGAAGCTAGTCAACAATTTGCAAGTCCTCGATCGAAAGAAGCTCAACTAATGGCAGAACATGCAAAGGATTTAGAAGACAAGGAGAACAAAACGAAAGATGGTGAAAAGGAGGAAGAGAAGCGACACAAAAAAGAAGAAATGAAAATGCTCGTATCAAAATTGGAAGATCTCAAGGGACCTCCTCTGGAAATTCCCGAATATAAAGCAGCCTACAAGGTATCCTATTTCAATAATTATAATATAACAAAACACAATAATAATTATGCGAAAATAAAAATTAATTTCCCAATTATTTTCAACTTTTACATAAAAAGGACTTTCCAAGAGAGAGGCCAAAGTTGGTGAAACCAGAAGACGAAATCGGCCGAGCCGATGGTTCCAAAGTGTCCTCATCCCCCGTGCACACGAAATTCTCATCGAAAATCGATCAAGATCCAGAATATAAATCAATATATCTCGATCTATCACGTGAACGTCCGCTGCATCGAAAACCACCCTTAAGACCAGTTGTCGTCTCGTCTGGAAGGACAAGTGCAAATGCCAGTAGAATGAGTTTCCACGAACCGAGACGTCACGATTTGGAAGCAACGAGCGAAGTTAGATCTCAATATGTATCCTACGGTCAAATACCGAGAGTCGAAACCCTAAGGATGCCGGCAAATTTACGTTTAGAGGGAAATTTGGATCTCGAACCAGAATACAAAAATGCCTACTGTTCGAGGCCAAGTCTCTCCGTTTTCAATGAGCCACGAATGCATCGACATCGTGAACGCAGTCTCAGTGCTTCCAGAAAAAAAGACAATTATTGGGTCAACAATAACAACAGTGAACAGTTTGGAAGAATAAATGCCGCCGACGATCAGGATGCGTTTCAAGTTTTGAGTACTCGAGTTCATGAGGAGAGTATCGTTGGAAAACCACCGTCTGGAAGTAGAAGGTAAAATTATTCCACTTATCAAAATTTAAAAAAAAAATTAAATTCTTCAGGATTGCCACGCTTTTGCTCCATTCAAATTCCTTGACTTTTACAGGTATTCGAGGTTAAAAAACGGAATTTTTCCAGGTTTTTAAAACATTTATATTTTATCAAATTAAGTAACTCCATGATTTTCAATCAAAACATTGGCATTTTTTATTCAATTATTCGTTTCTAAAATGTTCAACTAAAATTCATTTTTAAATAAATGTTTTTTAATAGTTTTTGAAAATTTTTTTTTCAGAATTATTAAAATAATTTTTTTCTAATTCAATTTCAACTGTTTATTTTTAAATTAATATTTGTTAGAAAAATTAAAAAAAAATTCAATTATTTAATTAACCAAATTATATTAAACAATTCAATTTTCATAAAGAATTTTATCATCAAATTTTTAAATAATAAATTGACTCCTCTTGACATATATTATAATAATAATTTTTACGAATAATTTAATTTTTCGAGAAATTTCATTAATTATAAAAAATTGTATGAAAAATATTTGCATTTCTTTTGAGAATTTTATTTAAATTCCTGAAAATAATTGGATTTTTTAAAGCACTTTATAAAAATTCCTAGAAATAATTGAATTTTACAAAAAATTTTATTAAAACTCCTGAAAATAATTGAATTTTGTAAAGAATTTTATAAAATTTCTTGAAAATTATTGAATTTTGCAAAACATTTTATTTAAATTCCTGAAAATTGAATTTTGCATAAAATCTTATTATAATTTCTGAAAGTAATTGAATTTTACAAAATATTTTATTAAAATTCTTAAAAGTAATTAAATTTTTTAAAGAATTTTATAAAAATTTCGTGAAAATTATTGAATTGTGCAAAACAATTTATTTAAATTCCTGAAAATTGAATTTTGCATAATATCTTATTTCAATTTATGAAAATAATTAATTTTTTAAAAGAATTTTATAACAATTCTTAAAAATTATTGAATTTTGCAAAACATTTTATCTAAAATTTCTAAAAATTCAATTTTACAAAAAATTTATTACAATTTCTGAATGTAATTGAATTTAAAAAAACTTTTTAAGTAATTAAATTTCTTATTAAGTTAGTAGATAATAGAAATTATTGAATACAGAAAAGTTTTTAAATAAAAATGAAATTTTACGAAGAATTTTATTAAAATTTTTGAAATAAATTGATTTTCTACAAATACTTTCCTAATTGCTTCAAAATTTAATTTTTTTTTAGTGTTTTTGACTGAAATTCATCTGTAAATCCATTATTTTAAATAATCAATTAAACGTATATATTAAAAAAATTTAACTACTTTCAGAAAAATTTGAATTATTAAAATTTTTCAAAACTCTATTGTCCTTAAGATTTCTCATTAAATTAATTTAAAATCGAAAATTTCTAAAAATTGTTAATTGAGACCTTTTGAAATCGATCTACTTATAAAAATTGTAAACGCAATTCTTCTAAAATTAAATTAGTAATTTTGCAATATTTCAGTATCTAAAATGATATTTCAAGAAAAACAAAATAAATTTAGAAAACAATTTTCCAGGATTTCGATAAAAATTCCCTGACTTTTCCAGGTTTTTTCAAGATTTTTAAAATTCCCTGACATTTCCAGGTTTTCCAGTTGCATGGCAACTCTTTTCTTAAAAAAAATCGTACTATGCGAATTATACCATTTTCCAGGGGATCCCGATCGTCCTTAGTTCCAAGAGCCTCGATAGACGTTGCGGACCATCAAATTATGCGAAATCGATCGCCAAGTCCAACATATCGTCTTCACGTGTGCAACGTCGATGAACCGCGAGGTTTTTCCCGAAGGAAGAGATCTCCGTCTTTGCCGTCTTCCGAGAAAATACATGTCACAACGCACGATCTTGATGATAATGATGACGATTGTCAAAGACCTTATTCTCCAAGCTTTGCCAAGGATTCAAGACGCTACAGTGACAATAGTCAAGCGTTCGTTGTTTTAGACAATGACAATGAAAGTCCTAAAATAATAAACAATAATAATGCAAACGAAATACGTAGACGAAGAACTGATAGCAATTTTACCGTTGACAGTTTGAGTTCAACAATGACGAGAGGACGGCCCAGAAATAAAACACCTCCAAATTGGATGCCACCATGGTACGATAGTTCTAGTTCCATAACTGAAAAATAAATAAATAAATATATATATTATACAAATAAACAATTTTTAGTGTAAATTTTTATTGGAAAATTTATAAAATACAAGAAAAGAATTGTAAATGAATATGAGAGTCGTTAGAATGATATTAATTAACAGAATTAAAATTATTATGCATATTTGTTTCTATTATTCAATTCTAAGGTTGTTGATTCTTTGTTATTATATACCATATAACATATTTTATTTTCTTCTCATAACTTTTGATATAGATTTAAATAAAGAAATATTTGAAAAATTAATTCACAATTCAGTTATTCATCGAAACGGACACTTTTAACATTATTTTATACCGGTTTGATTAAATTACATACTAATTTGTAATATTTTAGTTTTTGGTTTCGAAAAACTAACCTACCTATTTGACCCTGTGTTGTTTATTCGTGTAAAGAACGTAAAAATTTAGGCCAAATTCGTTTCCTTCTTTTTTATTTCGCTTTTGTTATTTTAATAAATCGAAAATGCCGTTTTTGGAATTATTTCCTACACTTTATTTTATAAATTTATATAAAAATATTTATAAACTAATTAATATTTACGATTTTATGATTCGCGAAAAACTAACCTATTTGACCCGTGTTGTTTATGCGTGTCAAATGCGTGTAAAAAATGAGGTTCCTGAAGTTGTCATCGATGCTCAACATCGAAAATTACTTTTCCTTATTTTTAATAAAAAAAAGTGTTAACTAATTTTACTCCTTCTACTCATCTAAAAAGTAAAAAACTATTTAATAGTATTTTTTTAACTTACAAACTTGGGAAAAAATTGAGTAATTTTTTTCGTTATGTACAAAAAATATTTTTCGATATATTCTGAGCATCGATGACAACTTCAGGGACCTAAAAAATGCATCAAATTCTGATTCCGATAATAAGTAGGGGAAAAATATTAAGATAGTGACCTTTTTAATGAAATAATAGTCGGTGCCATTTCTGAAAAGTTTTTCCTAATTTCATTTCTCTTTTTAACGATAAAAAGGATGAAAATTTACAACTGAAGGAACGATTCGTTTTCTGTGCAATTTTTTATCATTTTGAATTTTTCCCGCCATTCTCCAAAGTGCCATCTACACTGAAAATTCAGATGCATTTATGTTTGTGTGTGTGTGTGTCACTGCATGTGGTACAGATTTGTTATAATTTATCAATTTATTTTCAAAATTTTTATCCGAAAGACGTAATAAATAAAGAAAAATGGCAGATCCAGAATTGGAAGCTCTTCGTAAACAACGTATGGCTCAATTACAATCACAATTTAAGGTAAATATCGTGTAGAAATCGTGTTTTTTATAGCTCTCAAATTGTTTCGAATCTTTCAAATATATCCGGTTTCTATTGACAGTTTTTCGTATTCTACATTAAAATCAATGTACAAGTAATCTTTTGTCCCTATTATTTTTACTTATTAATGTAATCTTTAGTTTTTATCTTCTGTTTGATTGTAGAAGGAAAATTATTAACAGTCGCAATTGTAGAAAATGGAATTTTGAGGTTAGGTTGACGAGGGTATATTTATTTCGCTCTCCCAGAATGAAACTAAAATTTCTAATATATATTACTTCTATACTATTTTTAGGGCAATGATGCTGGAAATCAACAAGCCAATGAAGAAAAAAGGCAGCAAATAGAAGATATGAAAAATGGAATTCTATCTCAAGTTCTCGATCAGTCGGCGAGGGCTAGATGTAAGTTTTTAAAGAACCTAAAGTTCTGAACGTTCAAATGAACGAAATTTATTTATTTCTTTTAAAAATTAAATTTTTATTGCATTTACCTAAAAAATTAATTACTGATTTTTTAAAAGTAAAATTTTAGTTTTTAAATTTTTGTATGATTAGTAATTTATTGAAATATCTTCAATAAAAAACATTTCGTTCATTTGAACGTTAAAAACTTGGAGATCATAGT
This sequence comes from Leptopilina myrica (nomen nudum), assembly GCA_032872475.1. Classification (NCBI taxonomy): domain Eukaryota; kingdom Metazoa; phylum Arthropoda; class Insecta; order Hymenoptera; family Figitidae; genus Leptopilina; species Leptopilina myrica (nomen nudum). Next base: position 14,273,164 of record CM065458.1, on the reverse strand, counting down.
TTTTATGCAGATTTCACTAAGAAGAAGGAATAAAAATCGAAACTTACCTGAAATGTCTTTTTTTGTCTTCTAGTAAATACTCTTTCGCTTGGTAAACCAGAAAAGGGAAAAATGATTGAAGAAATGATTGTAAACATGGCGAAACGAGGTCAACTTCCCGGTAAACTCGGCGAGAAGGAATTAATTAGTCTTCTGGAGAGTGTTAGTGAGCACACAAAAAGGACAACGACTATCAAGGTTCGTAGAATTTGAAAATTAAAATCAAAATTATCAAAAATAAAATAAAAATGTAAAATAATATAAAAGCAAAATGTAAATGAACATAAAAGCAAAAATACTAATTGGGAAATAATTGTAAAATTTCAGTTCGATAGGCGCAGAGCTGCTTTGGATTCGGACGACGATTTGTAACATTTCGCAAAAAAGACTGCCCCCCATATTTTTAATACTACGCTTCATTTAATTTCCAGGTAGATTTATTGCTTTATTTTTTATTTCATATAAGAGTGAAATTTGAACATGACTAAATTTTTTATTCATTTTTGATTCACGCCTAAGTCAATTATAAAAAACATTTCACAAATTAAATACACACATGATCGAATCTGGCTTTTTTTAAGAGTAATTCTCCTTAAATTTTCTCTTTATGTTTGACTTTCGTATTTTTTATAATTAAAAAATATTCATTTACAATATCACTGAAACACATTTTTTGCGTATTGTCTCACCTGAATTCCATTGAGAGGTATTCACATTCGTATTATTTGTGGAAGATAAAACTTAAGTTTTCATCTACATTGTTAATTTCTTATAAACAGCATTTCAATGGAATGTTTTATTATTTTCTGGATTATTAAGTCGTATCCTCTTAGTCTTTCTTTATATGTTTCTTTTCTTCTTCTTCTGTAGAATAGAAATTTATATTATTTTATTACTATTATCGAATTTTATCCATTTATATTTTATAATATTATCTAGTATAAAAATTACCTTCTTCTTCGTCGTCGGCGTCTAAAATATCGGGACAGCAAATTCCGTAGCAAATTAAAGATAAAAATCCCGCCGGCAAACCAAAGATGACTGTTGTCAGAACTGGATTTCCCTTCCACATTGCTGTGAGAGTGGTTTTTGTTTCGAACCAAAATCTGAAGAAGTGGACGAACCAACTATTTCCACCGTATTTCTAGAAAAATTGAAATACATTTTTGAAATCTTTTTATCTTAGGAGTTGACAGGGCTCGAAGTAGGTCCGTAAAAATCTTGAAAAAGTCCGTAACTTCTGCTTCAAGTCCGTAAAAGTCAATTTTTTTTTTTTAAAGGTCCGTAAAGTCCGTAATTTTATTAAAAACGGATGAAAAGTTCGTAAAAATTGTACGATATAATTTGGAGAATTTTAGAGAAATTACAAATTATTGCAGAAATTCAATTATTTTCAAAAGTAATAAAATTCTTCGCAAAAATTCAATTATGTTCAAACATTTTTTTTAAATTCTCGTCAAAATTTCAATTATTTTTAGAAATATTAAAATTCTTCTCCGAAATTCATATATTTTCAAAAAAACTAAAAAAACGTTGTCAACATTTCAATTATCTGTATAAATAAATAGTAAAATTCTTCAACAAGATTCAATTATTTTCAAAAACTTTAGTAAAATTCATTAAAACATTTCAATTATTTTCATAATTAACAATATTTATCACACGAATTCAATTTTTTTCTAAAGTAATAAAATTCAATTATTTTCAAAAATTTTAATAAAATTCATTGCAAAATTTGAATTATTTTCAAAAGTAATAATATTCTTCGCAAAAATTAAATATATATTCTTTAAAATCTACTATTTTTATAAAATGTACCAAAAAAATTTAATTATTTAAAAAAAAATTTAATAAAATTCTATAAAAAAAATTTTGATATTTTTAATTTATGCCAAGAATTCTATTGAAATTTTAAAAAATAATTGAATTCCTGTTAATTTTTTACAAGAATTTAATTATTTTTGAAAAATTTAATAAAATTCTTCGCAAGAATACAATTATTTTCATAAATAAAAAAATTCAATGCAGAATTTAAATTATTTTTAATACAATTTTAATCGAATTTCTCTAAAAATGTAATTATTCTGAAAAATTTTATTAATATTCGTTAATAGAATTCAAGTATTTGATAATTTGTTGATAACAATTTTTTATGGGAATTGAATTTTAAGAAACGTTCAATTCTTCAATAAATTATTTAATTTCGTTTTATTTTTATTTAAATAATTGAATTCTAGTAGAATATTCTAATAAAAATTGAATTTTATTTCATAAAAATGAATTTCAGTTAAAATTTTAGATAATTATTGAATATTAAAAGTAATATAGCGTGAATTTTAAAAAATAATTGAATTTTGTAATTAATTTTTTTTGAAAAAGTTAAATCGAGTTTTTTAATACTATTTTCAGTTTCTAATTTCTAATATTTATTTAATAAAAGAATTTAACTAATAATTGAAATTTCGTAAAATTAAATATTGTAAAGAAATTAATTTGAAAAATGTCAAAGAACTTTTTCGAAAATTATTAAAAATAATCGATATAAAGAAGAAGTTTAGATAAAAATTCTGAAAAATAATAATTGAATTGATAATTATTTAAATTATTATAAATTATTTTTATTAATAATTAATATTAATGTGAAGAAATAGATGACTGCGAGTTGATTTCTCGAAGACTCGAAGTCATCGATTTCTTCATGTTTTATAGTTATGAAAAATTGAATTTCTAGTTTTAAGTAAAATTTTCTCTTATATTTGATTCGGCCTGATTCTATTTTTCTCAGTTGGTTTGTAAATGATCCGTAATTTTTAATTTTTGATCCGTAAAGTCCGTATTTTTAAATACTTTCACTGCTTCGAGCCCTGAGTTGATTATTCTCTTTAATAAATACACACTTACCGGAACATTTTCATTGCGAATTTGTTCGAGAAATATTTCAATAACATGGGGAGTTAGTTTTCCCGGTTCGTCGTCTGGAAAGTGATGATGATTTGTCGTTGTGTTTATTACCATTAAATTTGGCAAAGGAACGACCATCATTGCTATACTATTGACTAGATCTAAATTGGCTATCCAACCAAATTGAAAATGCCTAAAAAGAAAAAAAAAATTCACCAAATGTAAAAAATATGAAAATTTATATACGAAATATTCGAAACTTACTCATGATATTTGTCTCGTTTCGTTTTTATCAACGATTCAATCATGTCTCTAAATTCAATCATATCTGGTGTCATTTCTTCCAGTTGATTTTCCTCGACAACTGCGAGGACTAAATTCTTATTTGTTAAAAATAACTGATTTATATTGCCACGAGTGACTTTTGGAAAACTAGGAAATCTTTCGGCATTCACCCACTTGTGTAGAGTCTTATTTATTACATCAATGCTGCTCACGTTGTGACCTTTAAAGTAGAAATTCTTCTTTTATTTAAAATATAAAGAGAGAATTAAAAAATGCAAATTACAATGGAAAATTCTTTACCTGTAAAATTGTAATGAGTGCTTTCTTTATATACAAATAAGGCGGGTGTATTTTCTACAGGTGCATGTTTATCTACGACTTTTGGATGAGATTGGTAGAAAAAAGCATGAGGCTGGAAAACATCGGCAGTCTTGTGATAAAGCTCCTATTAGAAAATTACATTTTTATTAAAATTTGTTTCCTAGAGTAAGAGAATTCGCAAAAAAAATAATTGTTTCTTACCCAAAATTGTCCGACTCGTTCACCAACGTATAAAAAGTACAAATCTCGTTCCTTTTTCAAAAAATCAAAACTTTCAGTCTTTGTTACTTCCTGTACAGGTGGACCACTCAATCTCAATGCGAAATTGACAATTTCATCTCTCGATCTATCGCCATGATAGGTGAATTCTTGTTCTCCTTTCAAGCTAAAAATTTTTTTATTTCACTTTCTTTGACAGTTAAATTTAATTTAGGTTTTAAATATCGATTAAATAAAAAAAAATTAAACCGACAGGCATTCTAGATTTAGGTTAAAATTGGTTTTTTTTTAGTTCCGAAAAATATTTCAACTTACAATAAAATTGTGGGAAAACCTTTGATTTTAAATGTTTGAGCCACATTTGTAAATCGAGTGCAATCCACACGTCCAACGCGAATTGGACTGGCGTAGAGATGTTGTGCTACGTGAGACCAAATTGGTTCTAAACTTTTGCAGTGTGCACACCAAGGGGCGTACATCTGAAGAATAAATTAATCCAATTAACAACAACTTTATTTTTCAGAATATAATCTTAAAATCTCAAGTTCACTTTTACTTACCATAAGTAACCATTGTCCCTCTTTACGTATATCCAGAAACCTAGTAAATTGAAATTGACGTTTAAATATCAAAAACCAGATTTTTTAATTAACTTTTAGAATTTTGAATTATTTACCTATCGCTCAATTCCAAAACACGTGATGCTCGGCTACTCGGAAAAACACCTACAAAAAATTAGAAAAAGTAATCTATTTGTATGTACAGAAACTATGAGAGAAAAAATCTGACAGTTGCTCCAAAATCATCTGTCAAAAATCTGACATTTATGGCATTTTATCGATTTTTTTCAGAAAATTTAAAAATATTTAAACTAATTGTTCTATTTGTATTTTTGTTATTTCTAAATATATTTATTCTTCTTGTTTTTAAATTCCCTTTTTTTGAAAATATATTGTAAACATCTCTATATACAGAAATTTTTGTTTATTGATCGGTGACATTTGAGGTTAGGAAACTTTTCCAAACCAAAAATTCAGTAACTACACAAAGAAAATTTGATCAGAAACAATAATTTTTACTTAAAATTCACAAATTTCAAACATTTCTTACCACAAATCGATGCGAGGAGAATAAAATTTCGAAGTAAAACCATTATTGTGTTCAAGAGGTTATATTTAAAATTTTAATTATATTTCATTCAATTTACTATATGTATATACGTTAAAAAATGCTTTTCCCCTTTTTCACTAAAATTTACTTTCACATAACTATTGAAAACATTTTTTTTTAAAAACTATGTTTTCAATTTGTCAGAATTTCACGGAAAATGTCAAATTTATTTCGATGTTCATCTTTAACAACGATAATACACAAGAGGAGTGTTGCAGACGAAAATGAACACTGACGCACCCCTGACTCCCGCGTCGAATCATCACAATCAGATGATTTACAACGTTTACGACTTTTCTGGCAATTTTTTAATTTTTAAGCATTTCTTCTTCGAGCTAATTATTTAGAAATTTTTTTTTAATTCTAACAAATTTATTAATTCAATCGATTACTTAAATAATTTACGCTTGTGTGCTACATAACTTTTTTTTTAATTTTTATACTTAATGCGCTCAATTTATTTTATTAAAATTATAATATTAATTAAATAATTTAACATGTTAATTTACAAATTCTAATTTATTGAAATTGGATAATTAATTCTAACAAAGATGTTTCAAATATGTAACAAATATACAAATATAAATGCAAATTTGTTCATAAAATAAATAATTTATGTAAAAAAAAATCTGAATTGTTTTGCTTAGTACAAAAAATGTATTTTAATTTGAATAAAAGTTTAATTTTCCCTAATTTGAAATTAATCAACATTTATTTAGCGATTTAGGGACTGTTTCACGTCGATGCAGTCAATTGTTTTTTTTTTATTATGAAAGACGTTAGAAAATTTTGTCAAAAGAGAAACGCATTCGAAAAAATTCATGAAAAATTGAGGAAAAATTCTAATCGAAATTCACAGGTTTAAAATGTTTTCCTTACTACTATAAAAGTAAAATTGATCCAAAAAAAATTGCATAACAGTTGAAAAAAATACGAAAAAAACAGAAAAAGAAAAAAAAAGGATGAAATCAAAAATTTTAGTGATTCTTTTAGCGAAGAATTTAATTTTCAAAATGTTCTAAAAGTCCAGGAGTAATTCTGATCTGGTTAGTGAAATATTTGTTCTATTATTAAATAAATAAATAAAAATCGAAATAGTGAAATAAATATTTATAAATTTACATTTTTCAACGTATTCACTTTTTATGTATTTTTTTTGAAAAACAGTGACATTCCCCCAACCTGGCAAAATTATTAATTTTCGAAAACTTGGAATTTTTTGCAAGGCAAATTGAAAGTGAAAAATAATTTGGAATAATGTACGTGACACAATTGGTGTTAGGCTTTCTTGTCATTTTGTACTTTTTTCCTGCAATAATTGCAAATTACTTGTATTTACTTTTATCACGAACTATATTTGAATTTATAATTGCCATCATCGCTGAATCTTCGCAGCCGTTTTATGACAATCTCTCGCAATACATGCCAGATGTTGTGTCTTTTTTGAAAAATGGCACCACGCCCGAATGGTTTCAAAAAATCAACAATCTCTAATATTCAGAATCAATAAAGAAAAATTGAAATAAAAATTTATTTTTTCCAATGTGAAAAGAAAATCATGTTTTGTAAAAATTGTAAAATTGTAAAATTGTACAATAATTGTAAAAATTAACGAAATTAACGAAATTAACGAAACAGTCGAAATTGAAGAATTGAGGAATTAAGGAAGTGATCAAAAATCAATTTTGCAAGGAAAATGATAAATAAACAATCTCGTTGAATTAACAATGTCTTATTATTTCTTTATTTCAAGAAACTTTAACAAAATTATATTTTAATATCTATGTCTCTATCTGCAAATTAATATAAAAATTCTTTTTTGTGCAATTCAAGATATCTTCAAGTATTTGGCTAAAAATGTTTTCACCTTTTATACAAATTTTAAAAAATTTCATACAAAATAGAATTAAAAGTATATTAAAATTGTCCAGTGTTACTAAGTTATTAATTTTGATTTTATTGATTCGTATCTTGGTTGGTAAATAAAATTTTTTTTATAAATATACAAAAAAGTACGAAATTTGCCTCGCGAGGAATAATCGTTTTTAAATAATATTCAATTTTTTTTTATTTTAATTGCAAATTTTCCGATTTTCTTAAAATTATCAGTCTTATAGTTCGTTGAAAATTTTTTCTTTTGCGTTTCAAGTTGATTAGAAGCAAATTTTAATGTATAACAGATGGCGAAAATTCACAACGTTTGTAGTTAACGAATTAGGAGAAAAAAAAACAGTTTTGTAAACAAATGATTTACTTAAATTAATTAAATGGAATTCTATTCAAATACCAAAAAGATTGATTTTAATAATATTGATTGATAAAAAAAATTATTCGATTCAAGTAAATATTTATTTACCAATATTTAACATTAGACAAGCAATTTATTATTTGAATCAGATAAATTAATTTTCAGTGCACAAATTTTGACAAATATTTAAAAAATATAAATTTACAAAAAATAAGTTTCTGCTGTTTTTCATTAATTGTTGACTATAAACATTATGAATTTTACCGACGTCCATTTTTTTGTATTTCTTAAAATAAATAAAAATTTGTTTTTGGAGTTTTTCTTTTCGACAAAACTGACAAATTGCCGTAAAAATCTAATATATTGAAAACAGTGTAAAGTCTTGTATCAAATCAGTCTTCGAAGCAATCGAATATTTTCATTCTATCGTATGCTTGGAAATATTACACATTTTTTTTTTACTAAATAGTATTTTTTAAAAACTTAAAAACAAAATTTGGAAAAAATTTTCTATTTTTTAGGAGGAGTCGAGAACGTTGTGTATTTCTTTGATTATGTAGGAAAAATATTTTCGATATACAACTAAATAATGAAAATTAATTGAATTTATAAATTGATGATAGAGAATATTTCCATAATTTAGAAAATTGTTTTCATTTTTCTGAAGAATTGATTGAAAATTAATTATTCTTAACATTTAGAATTATTTTTTTCTAAATAATTATGTTCCGGAAGGGAAATATTCGAAGAAAATACACATGTGATTTAGTAGAGAAGAAGAATTTAGGAGTTCTCGTCCCCTCGATTCGTTTGTATACTCAAAGCGGAACTAGTAGCAGATGTATATTTGCCGTTGATTCTAATTTTATCTTTTTACTGCCTACAGAGATTTTAAGACGAAAATTATTTTCTTTGCTTTTCAGAACATATTTTTTTTTCTCAATTTTCTGCCGAATTTCTTCTTGTTAACAGTCTATATTACTTTCAGATTTCTATGATTAATAATTAATTATTGTTTATTAATTATTGATTATTTTGACTATTTACTTTCAGATTTTATTGCACCTGTGATTTTTTTCTTTCTAGGTTTAGAATCAGCAATTTCGCTCACTACAGTGAATGTGACATTGCTCTTAATTGAACTTCCACTGCCGAAAACTTGTTCAAATTGAATGTCGGTATTCTTTTCCAAATCGCCTTTTTCCACGACATACGTGCCATCACTGTCCGGACTCTCCGGACGCTCCTTCCCGGGAAATCCATACTGATGAATAACAACCGAACCAGATGAACTGGAATTTAGATTTTTTCTCTGATTCTCATAAATTTGAATCATTTCCGTCTTGTTGAAATTTTCGAAATAATTCACCTCCTCGTCTTCGTCTCTGTGTTTCTTGAGGGACTTTTTCTCTCTACAAATAACTGCACTGTCTGAGAAGGTTTTCAATAATTCCTCCTCCATTCTTCTTGGTGATCGTAGAGCTTTTGCACTTTTGGATCTTTCGGTCCATGGTTTTCTCTCCTTGGGGAAAGTTTGCATCTCAATGGCCTCGTCAGTGAGTGTTGAATGTATTGTATCGTCACTGTTGTCCTTGAAGATTGTTGATTTTGAATTTCTTTTCTCTCGCTCTAATTTTGGATTTGTTGTCACTAGTGACAAGTTTTGTTCATTATTTGTCACGGCTAGTTCGAGATCGACGGGTGACTTTGCCGATGAGGCGTTTAGGAGAATTCTGTCTATTTTTTCGATTATGTTATTCAATCGATTCATGCTTCTTGTCTTCAGACTCGGTCCTGATTCCATGAATCTTTGAAGTTTCATTTTTAGGTTTACTTTGCGATATTCGACATCTTCGTTCTCAATCAGTTGACCTGGAAGTTTTACAATTTTAGTGAATTTCAAGTGATGCGAATTTTTAATCATAGGAAAAAGTTGTTTTTTAGTGGAAGAAATCCAAATGGTAGTAAATCGGTAATAAAAGGTGGATTTTAGTAGTTGGGATTAAATTACCTGTAGAGCCTCCAAATTTATGCAAATATAGAGATTCGCCAGAATTAAATGTTCTTGGGTGAACGGTAGAGTCTTCGAGACTTCTTCTTTTTGTCGACGAACTCCAGAGAGTTTTGGTTCGTGAATTTTCCAAAGAGTGCACCGCGAGTTCACTATTTGTCAGAATTGTCGACTTTGTGTTTATCAGAAGCTGAAGTCCAACATCATCGCCAGTGGAATTTTTGTCGAATATCAAAAGTTTGAAAGGCGCCGCATTGCCGAAGGTAGAAAAAGCAAGAACGTGATCATACGGATGATAATCGACGCAGGAAACCGTATTGTAGCTGTCAAGAATTGAATATTTAGCCAAATGTTTTCCAGTTTCTAAATTCCAGACATTGAGTGTCGCATCCTCTCCCCCGCAGAAAACCAATGTTGCACATGGAGAAATACAGGCTGCGGTTTGTATTCTAAATCCAATAAAAATTGCTTACTACTCAATAACTTACAACTATAAAACAATATTAACAATAAAATAATAAAAGAACAATAAAATAAATAGTAATAAAATAGAAAGTGCAAGGAAATTATCTCCCACCTTCTGTTTTCCAGACCCTCGTATTTTTGCAGCACAACTCCAGTTGCCAGGTCCAGTAATCGTAGACCGTTGTTTCGCGAATGAACAAGAAGTCTAGAACCTCGTGGATGGAGGACTATTGTGTTAATTGGCGTTGCCTCGATTTCCGGCAGTTTAATCTTCTTTCCAACTTGCCATTCCTTTTTCATTGGTCCTTTTCGATTTTTCTTGATGATCCAGAGAATAATCACTCCCACACTGTCAGCGGTCAGTAGACTTCCATCCTTTTGAAAGCAAATTGAATTGACAAAACCTTCGTGAACCTCTAGTTCTTGAACAAGTTCGTACGTTTCGGAATTTTTGTTCATTGCCCAAACTCTCGCAATGTGATCGTAGCAACCTGTTATTACTATGGACGAATTGGCTGGATCAAATTTTCCACAGTAGACGTATGAAGGATGTGGCAACAACTAGAATGAAATTTTTATATTTCAAATTGTTGCATATTTTTTTTCAAAATACACATATCGATAAATTTAAAATCTCACCTGAATGTGTTGAACTATTTTCTCACTAACGTCCCATAAGCGAGCAGTCTGATCTGAAGACACCGATAGTAAATATCGATCGTCCTGCGACCAATTTAGAGAATAGACAAAATTCTTGTGACCACTGAATTTAACGCTAATCTTTTTCTCGTCAACCTAGAACATAATATTTATAATAATTCAGAAATTTAAAAAGAATTCAATAAAATTCTACGCAAGAATACAATTAATTTCGTGAATAATAAAATTCTCCTCAGAAATTCAATTATTATCACAAAATAATAAAATTCTTCTCAGGACTTAAATTATTTTTTGAAATTTTCACAAATTATTAGCAACTATTCAACTATCTTCAGAAATAAAGTTCGACGCAGGATTTTAATTAATTTTTATACAATTTTACAAGAATTGATCAAAAATGAAATTATTCTTAAAAATTTAATTTCAATTCCTCGGAAAAATCAATTATTTAAAAAAATGTTTTTTAAAATTCTTTAGAAAATTTGAACAATTTTTATAAAAATATTAGAATGTTTTACAGGAGTTCAATTGTTTGCAAATATTTAAATAAAATTGTTCAAAACAAATCATTTATTTTAAATACAATTTTAAATATTTTTATTTCGAACAAATTCAATTATTCTTTTAGATTTAAATAAAATTTTTCCTAAGAATTAAATTCGATTATTTTTATAAATAACAAATTTATTCCCGAGAATTGAATTATTTTGAGATATTTTAATAAAATTGTTCGCTTTAATTCAATTATTTTCATAAATAATAAAATTCTTAACAACTGTTCAAAAGTTTTCATAAATATTCTTAAAACTTTCTTTTCGATTCTTGGCAAAAATAACTTGTTTAAAAAAAATGTTTTTCTTAAATTCTTTTATAAAATTCAATTATTTACAAAAAAATATTATAATTTTTCAGAGAAATTCTATTATTTACATACATAATTTTTCAGAATAATTCAATTAAATACAATTTAAAAAAATTTTTTTCGAAAAAATTCTATTATTCTTTTAGATTTAAATTAAATTCTTCCCTAGAATACAATTATTTTCACAAATAATACAATTTTCCAAAAAACTTTAATAATTTAAGAAGAATAAAATAAAATTTTTGTCAAAAATTTAAATTCATTTGAAACTTTTGAAACATTATTATTTTATTTTCTTAACTCCTGCGATGAATTTTAATTAAATTTTATTAACTTGTTTTGTTTGTTTTTTTTTACTTTTAAAAATTAATTTTAAATACATTATTGTATTTTTTTAGGATGAATATTTCGAAAGTAATTAAACTTTTTAGAATTTAGTATTAATGTTCTCAGCAGGATTATAAGATTAATTATTTTTTATTAAAAGCATGAAACAATCACTACTGAATCAAATTTTTGTAAATCGACTAAAACCATTTTTCTTTTTATTCATTAAAATTAATTTCCGATAGCAATTAATTTACTACTTTTTTCGATATTAAAGCCACTTTTTCGAAACTTTCTTAAGAATTAAATATTGAGTCTGAAGCCTCATGTTAGCCCAACTATTTTTTTTTGTAAATATTCAAGAAAAAAAATAACACTACCTTGTAAACAATAATGGGAAATTCATATTCCTCAGAAACCGTGCACGCCAAAAATTTCCCATCATTACTGAAAGCTATGTAGAAGGAGCCATTGTCGAACGTTTCGCTTTGAAATAATAATTTGTTGGGTATTTTACAAGACTGAGCTGTCAGTCTCGACCATTTTGGAAGACTTATTTCGTCTGAAGCTTTCTGTGGTGTTCTTTGAATATCACTATGAATATCAGACAATTCATTGAGTGTCAATTGTTCATAATAAACGGGTTCAATTTTCGGAGGTTCCACTGGCGACACTGTTATGTAAAGACTACTCGGATATTTTTCACGTTTCTTCAATTTCCACCAAGCGTAAACCTGAAAAAGGTTTTTTTTATTATATTTATTTTTTTCTAAAAATAAGGAATGTTAAAGGAAATCACAAACCTCGCATTGCTTTCTTTCCAATTTCTTAATACTTTTCCTCGGTCTAAATAATTGGAGTCGTACTTTCTTGTTAATATGCAATCCAACACTTCCCACTGGTCTCAAAAAGGCCCAAGCTATTCTGTGCCAGCAGCCTTCACTCCCTTGAAGAATAAAAAACTGAATTATTATTATTTTTATTAATTAATTAATTTATTTTATTTATAATTAATATATTTATTTCTAATATTTATTTATTATTTACTATTTGTGTCACAATTGACAAAATGAAGAAATTTATTTATAATTAAAAAAAAATGAAAACTAATACTTTTTGTCTTACCGTAATGATTATAATTTAAACTAGCTTCAGAGAAAGATAGGAGATCGATAATTTCAAAGAAAATTAAAACTTGCTCGTCTTCGGTCCTCAAAATATCGTCAAAATCGTGTTCGAAAATTAATTCCTCCTCCCAAATTGGCTTAATTGATCTGTGTTCTTTAATATCGAATTTTCCAGTAATTATCGGTTGTAAATAGGATTTGTCATTTTTCCCACCACTCTCATGATTTTTCAGATAATTTCCCGTATTTGCATTGACAATATGAACCTTCACCATTGGATGTCGTGTGATGTAGTCAATTTCCAAAACATCAGATCTATGAACAATTATCGATATGAATTTCATCTCCTTCTGCTCCTCTTTCTCCTCTTTCTTTTTCCGCCTTTTCTTCTTCTTCTTTCTTCCCGCCGTGTCTTCACCTAAAAATTCTTTTCCCCTAGTGGAAGAACTTGTTCTACTCATGCACGATTCACTTTTCTTTCTCTTCTCAATTTGTCGCCTACCATTATCACTGTCTACGATTTCACGAATTTCTGAACTGCGATTTTTTTTAATTTTTGGAATTTTTTTCCGAATTTGTTGATTTACTGGAGCCTGGTCGATATCGCTCTCCTCTTCTTCGTTTGTCGACAACGATGTTTCCTGACCAGAATATTTTGAATGAATTATTTGCATTTTATGTTTAGAGCTGGATTTCTGGGAGTTTTCAACGTCAGAAGAAATCTCCTCAGAATTCCGACGACTTTTTATATCTCTTTTACTAGTTTGCGAAATACTGGATTCATTGTCCATGTTTGATGTGTCCTCACTGCCAGCACCAGCACCACCACCGCCACTCTTTCGACGCAATTTCGAACGAATTATTGGTTTTGTAATTGTGAAACTATTTTTCCTAAAAAGCGATGATGGTTCGTCTTCAGAATTGTTTGAAAGGGATTTTTTCTTTGGTGATTTGATTCTTTGCCGTAGGCGACGATCGTCTGAATCGAAATCAGAACTCTCGGATTTTCCTGATGAGCATCTTTCCGTTTTTCGGTTGAGAGACTTTGAAGTGCTTTTGGGTCTTTTTGATGGAGATTTTTCTTCTGGTGAAAAATTTATAGAAGAGTTAGGAAAAGTATTTAAAAATGACTTGCTTTTTAAAGCAAGGAACAATGCAGACTACGCACTCGATAATTAATTTTAAAAAAAATAGCTGTCAAACTAATAAAAAAAATAATTGGAAAAAACAGCTATTGAAAAATTGAACTACACGACAAAGAAAATTCGTTTTAAATACTTCACAAAACTGACAAACAATTAATTCCTAATTTTTTATTTTCCTGACTTTCTCCCAAATTTCATCAAAAAATATTTACATCTTTCCTATTCTGCTAATAAATTGAATTCCTGCAACGAATTATTATGAAAGAGTTTAAATATTTATAAAAATAATTTAATTGTTATTTATGAAAATAATTAAATTTTGCAAAACATTTTATAAAAATATCTGAAAATTATAGAATTATCGGAAATAATTTTTTTATTTATCAACATAATATGAATTCTTTTTGAGATTTATTTCTGTAAATTGAATTCTTTTAATAAATATTGTTATTTATAAAAGTAATTGAATTTTACAAAGAATTTTATTAAAATGACTTAAAATAATTGGATTTTACGTGAATCGTTTTTTAATTTATCGACATAATTGAATTATTCTGAAAAATTATGTATGTAAATAATAGAATTTCTCTGAAAAATTCTAATATTTTTTTTTGTAAATAATTGAATTCTTCAAAATAATTTAAGAAAAACATTTTTTTAAACAAGTTATTTTTTCCAAGAATCGAAATGAAAGTTTTAAGAATATTTATGAAAATTTTTGAACAGTTGTTAAGAATTTTATTATTTATGAAAATAATTGAATTAAAGCGAACAATTTTATTAAAATATCTCAAAATAATTCAATTCTCGGGAATAAATTTGTTATTTATAGAAATAATCGAATTTAATTCTTAGGAAAAATTTTATTTAAATCTAAAAGAATAATTGAATTTGTTCGAAAAAAAATATTTAAAATTGTATTTAAAATAAATGATTTGTTTTGAACAATTTTATTTAAATATTTGCAAACAATTGAACTCGGAGTAAAACATTCTAATATTTTTATATAAAATTGTACAAATTTTCTAAAGAATTTTAAAAAACATTTTTTTAAATAATTGATTTTTTCGAGGAATTGAAATTAAATTTTTAAGAATAATTACATTTTTGATCAATTTTTGTAAAATTGTATAAAAATTAATTAAAATCCTGCGTCAAACCTTATTTCTGAAGATAGTTGAATAGTTGCTTATAATTTGTGAAAATTTCAAAAAATAATTCGATTCCTGTGAACAATTTTATTATTTATAAAAATAATTGAATTAATTGAGAGGTTTTCTTGAAATGTTTAAAAAAATTGAAGTTTTGTTAACGATTTTGTCATTTTTGAAATTGAATAATTTTTTAGAAATACAATAAATAATTTACACATTTTTATTTCAAATGATCGATTTTTTATGGAAAACTTCATTTTGGAAAAGAATTGAATTTTTCATTTGAATTTTAAAATAATATTTAAAATAATTAAAATTCTTAGACGAATTTTATTTACATATGAAAATAATTGAATTCTTGTTTAGAGTTTAATAAAAAAAATTTGTTTTAAGTAATAATTGAATTTCCATAAAAATGTTATTATTAGTGAAAGTATTTAGATTATTATGAAGAATTGTATTTTTTCTTAAATAATTTATTTTTTCAATTTTTTTTTAATTTTCTGTTTAAAATTTATTATTTATGAAAATAATTGAATTTAGCATGAATTTTATGAATTCTTTTTTTTAAATTGAATTTCTTGCAAAGAAAATGATGAGTACGAAGCCTGACAATGTTCAAACATTAACTATATTCATAAAATTATTCACCTGTCTTTGTGCCAACTGTTTCCAAACTCATTTTTATTTTTCTATTCTCAGGATTCGTTTCGATTCGCAAAACCTCCTCGTGCTCTGATGAGAATGCTTCATTATCAAAAGCCATGCTGGAAACGTTAATAGATTTTTGACTCTTGGAACGAGGAGCTGGTACTGGTTTCTTGAGTTGTTCCTGAAAGAAAAATGTTCCTAAGTACGCAGAATTTTCCCACACTTTCGAAATAAATGCGAAAGTTAAAAATTAATTACTTTGACGAGAGTTTTACGACTAGAAGTTTTTGGAGAATCTTCCTTTTCAGATGAAGTGTCCCAAGAAGATTTTGTCTTATCTTGCCAGAAAACATCGGACGAGACTTCTTCTGACCATGGTTTCTTTCCCTTTTTGACATCGTCCGACACGTAAATTGTTTCCAGAATGGACCAGCGTTTTCTTGGTCGTGGTCCTGAAGTTGAAGCCTCTGGGGATTTGTTTTCCTTTCGCCCTCTGACAGTTTTCTTGATTAAATTCTGATCTCTCGTCAAATCGACCGTTGCTTCCTTCTGTCGAACTCCTCGTGTTTGAAGCTTTGTTGGATATTCTATAATATCTTGTATTCGATCTGGAAAATAAAATTTTGTATTACAAATGTACTAAAAAAAGTGCATCGAAACAATTTTTAAAATAGAAACGAAACTGATGGAAAATAAGAAAATAGAAGAATTTTTACAGTACCAGAAATTTGTTCGGATTCCTGTTTCTTGAAAGATTTACTAAAAATATTGTCAGATTGATTTTTCGGAGCATCCTCGTCTGAACTGACAAATGCAGATCTTCTGGGTGGCGAGGGAGATTTTTGTCTCGAACTTCGTCTGGAACTTTGGGGTCTAACTTCGTTTTCACAATGAACGTCGACGACGACATTCATTGGCTCTGTTTTTAGTGACGAATCCTCGGCGGACTCGATGTCTAGTGATTGAACATTTATCGTTCTCTTCAGTACAGATCGACCAGGAGGTGGGCGTGAAATTTCTTTAGTCGATTTTTGAATTGTATCCTCTAGTGGCTCGATGTCGACTGTCGTCTCGAGATTATTCTGCTTCACTGGAGATTTTCCACTTTTTTCACTTATTGAAATCCTTCGCGAATATCGACTGTCTTTAGAGAAAGTTTTTTGCGAATCCGAATCATTCTGGTCCTCCAATTTTTCCTCCGATTTTTTCTCCATGCTCCTAGGTGTTCGACTTCTCTTCATTTGTTCACTTCTTCGAGCTTTCAGTCTTCTGCTCAGTTCCATTCTTTGATTTTCCATTCTTGTTGAATCTAAAAAGGAAAAGATAATTTTAATCTCTATTCTAGAAAAAGAATTTATCTAATGTTAAAAAAATTCTATTGACACTTTTGGGTAATTTTAAATTGAATAATTTCCGTCTGGGAAAGTGATTGGTTTCCATGGGTGATGTCGATAATTATTAATTAAATATAGCCAATTCGAAAACAATTCTTAGAAAATGGAAAATTTCCACATTGTAAATAACAAACAGGAGTAAAATTAATTTTTAACAGAAATAATTTTCTATATTTTTCAATAATTTGCAATGAAATAAACGAAAATTGAAAATAGCACTCGAAATAAAATTTCAAGTTTCAAACGAAACTTGAAACTGAAAGAAAAACTCTCAAGAGAAAGCTTAGAAAAAAAATTCTCCTGGGAGAAAATTTAAAACACCCTCTAAAGTCAGTCACTTCCGTCACCCAGAGAAAGGAAATTTAAAAACCAAATTTCCATAAGTTAGAAGAAGATCAATGACTTGTCCTAATTTTTGCAACTTTTGTACCGTTGGAAAAATTTTTTTTTTAGTTTCTTTTAAATAAAGGGAAAAATTGAAAACATTTTGTTTAAAAATTATTTTCACTGTGCTCACATATATTAGGTGTACTGTTGGTTAGTTAGAAGAAAACTGACAGGTGTTCTTTACTGCGTTTCACTAACGTTTCCGACCCCTTTGCACGTTGTTGTTATACTCGCATAGGTAATCGCCTTGAATATCGATCGATTGACGACTTGAGTTTTGTTTCTCTATCATCACTATAGTTTCATTCATTTAAAGTATAATTTTAAGTTTAACTCTTTATTATAAAAAAAAACAAGTAAATTAATTTTTAATGATGTTTACTTTCCTCTGTCTCTTTAGTGTCTATTTACATTCAAACTTTGTTTGAAAAGCTACTTTTTCTCATAAATAATGTCATTTTTTTTATTATGAAAGCAATCAATTTAAAATGTACCCAAATTATCATGTTAAACAAAATCTTTTTAATTTCTTTACTACAAAATGATTAGAAAATTATTTTAGGACTTTTATTTTTACAAGTTTTTTTTTCTCTTTACAAGATCTTTTTTTTGCGTAATTTTTACTGCAAAATAATTGAACAGAAAATGAAAAAAAAAACCAACTAACCTATTTGATTTTTGATGAATTCTGTTTTTTGAACTATTTTAATTTTAAACTTTTAATTTTTGATGTCAGTTGATGGAAATCCATTTTTGATGATTCTTTTTGTTGAAAATCTCTAGTGTTGGTTAATTTTTATTTTTTAATTTATTAAAAACTTTCATTTTTGCAACCGTCAAAGTAACGGTTTGTTTTATATAATGCACTGAAACTTTCTTCTACTGTTTGTCAGATATTTCTTTACCCGCAGAAATTGTTTTTTTTAACGTTTCGATAACAATTTTCTTTCATACATTTCGTAATAATAGGAAAAATAGTAAAAAAAAATAGTTTAACTAAAAAGAAAAACGGTAATAAAATAAAAATAGTAATTTAATAGAAAAAAAAATCATAATATAATAACCCCCACAACATCTAAACGAAACATTTTGGAAAATAATTGAAAAATTATTTAAAATAATAAATCTTTTTAAATAATTTAAAAAGTTAAAATTTTTAAATTTTTAAAATTCAAAAATAAAAAAAAATTAAATAGATAAATTTCTGTTAGAAAAAGAAATGTTTATTTTAGAAAATTATTTATTAAATTCAGTTCAATTCAGTTAGCAATACGTGGTAGAAAATAATCAATTAATTGTTGGTCCATTCGCTAAATGATTGTTATTTACCTCAGCACTCTGTCTTGCTATTTCCTTTAAATTGAAAATTATTAATTATTTATTATTAATTATTAATTAAATTAAAAATCACTATCATTTGACAAATTGCAAGAAATTGAAGAATAAGAAGTTTCATTAAATGTTCCTTTTAAATATTAATAATTAGAATTACCGCTTGAATAGCACTTTCGTAGTCCTGTTCACATTGAACTATATGCGAATCTTTATTCGACTCTTGAATTTCAGATTTAACTTCGTGCGATTCACTGGGCAATTCGGGTTTTATTGTCTTCATTTTTAGTCTTTGCTCTCTATTTTTTGCCTCTATAACCTTCTCCCGTCTGGTCTCTCTATCCAGGAGCTAAAAAGAGACGTTATTGTTTACTTTTTGTCGAATAAAAGTGATAAATCTGGAGATAAATAATTATTCTCCTACAGCCGTAAGCAAAAGTTTGTCATTCTTCTGATTTGTCGTCAAGACTTCGGAGAATTCAATTAAATAGGTCATTCCATTCTTGCTCGCAACTGCAACCAATTGTCCCTGCTCGTGGGGTCTGATACTTGTCAAACTATTATCGCACACCTATTTGCAAAATAGAAATTTAATCAGAAAATTTATCGAAAAAAAGAGAATTATGCTAAAAAGAAATAGTTTTTTATTCCGGCTTAATTTTTTTAGCCAGATAAGCAACGAATATTGATATTTAGTACCTTGACGCTTAAAACTGGAGAATCTTGCTGGACAATTAAATCCCAAACGTCTAGAGTTCCATCGACTTTTGTAATGAAGAAGACGGAAAATCGGGTTGTACTCCAAATACCGCCTGTTAGGAGATCTCTATGTCCTCTGAAAAAAAAATTATTCTACTATTAGGGGCCCTTAATATTATACGACTTTTTTCTATTTTTAATCGACTTTCTTTGCTCGTTAAATTCGATCCGAGGCCTGTATTGAAAATTACTCGATTGAAATTGGAAATTCAAAACAAAGTTCTAAAACATGATTGAAAAACTATGGAATTATTAAGAAAAGATTCCGAAGAAGATTATTAACTCACGGTGTCCAAACAATGCACGATTCCCTGCAGTCTTCCGACCAAATTCTAGCAGTCCAATCGCCGACAGTGAGAAAATTTTTCACAAAAGTTGGATTTCTCTCGACACTAATAACCGGACCATAGTGAGCCTTGAAACGAGTGGCAATTTTTTCCAAAGGTGTTTTCCCTTTTCTATTTCCGGATATTACAATACCTGTGAAAAAAATTGTGAACATAATCTCGATTTTGTTTTTAAATTGTTTAACTAAGAAGCGAAAAATTCCCAAATTTCCGATATTTCTTGGGAGCGCAGGACAAGATTGTTACCATTTTCTAATCCACACATAAATCGCGTTCCAAGAGAAGGTTCAAATTGCAAATTCGAAATTCCAATTGCCCTGTCAATGTTCTGCTCCTCTGGCTTTATTAAATCCATCACCAAAGTTTCTATTGGACTTTGCAATTTTCTCGTGTCCCACCATTTAACCTGTCATGACATTTTTCGTTTTTTCCCAATCAGTATTCGCATTTTCATATTGAATTCACCATCATTTAAATATATTTAAATTATAAATTAAATTTATTGAAACTACTAATAAAATTTATTAAAATTACTAATAAAATTAGTAAAATTAAATTAAAATTAATAAATACAATAAATATTACAAGTATTAAAGTAGAAAATTAATTACTTGTCCGTCTTTCGAAGCGCTGAAGAATTCGGTGGCAGTTTTCGAATTTATCCACAGAACCTTATGGCAAGGATCTCTGTGACTGTTTTCGATTAGACTCACGTCCGTGGGTTCAGAAGCTCTTCTTATATCCCAAACAGCTATTTGTCCCGTAACTAATCCACTTATGAGAATATTGCTGTCTTTCGGATTGTACTCTAATGTCACCATTGGAGAGAATGGTTTTAATTCCATGCACGGTTTGTTCGGATTTTCTGCAAAATTGTTAAAAGTGCGCTTATATTTTAGAAAAATTGTCGCGCTTTCGAGAAAGGGAACAAATTTCCGTTCTTTGAAGAAGTTGGAAAATTGTAGATAGGATTTTTTTTCTGATCAAGAAATTTTTCTCTTACCGACATCCCAGATGTAGGACATGGCACTGAAAGTCGAAGTCTTTTTAAAAGTCATATTACAATAGCTGACTGCTATTCGATTTCCTTGATCTGGCGACCAGGAGAGATGAGTTATTGGCCTCTTCATTGGCAGTGGATCTCGATAGACGTTGACAGTGCGAGAAAATGGTTTTTGAATAAGAGGAGTCGATTCACTATTGATGAAATATTCCTCGTAAATATTGCAGGCATTGTTTTGTAAAGCGCAATGTTCCATCGTCTAAAAAAAAAACAAAGTCGCACTATAATAATTAGATAATTTTTTCTTTTTATAAATTTTAATGAATTACCGGCAGCATTTGCAGCATTGTTTGGACGTAGAATTCGTCTTTTTCTATTTTTCTTCTATAGCGGACTGTCTGCTCTAAATCGTGCATATTGATATCCTTCGGCCATCCGCCTTCGACGTGATGCATTCCATTTTCTTTGAAAGTCGCAGTTGTCGTGTTTATCTGAAAATTAATTTTTACACACGTAATATATAATCTAAGTAAAAATAAATAATAGTAACGTTAATAAAAAAAATGATAACGTAAATAAAAATTAATAATAACGTAAATAAAAATTAATAATAACGTAAATAAAAATAAATAATAACGAAAATAAAACATAACGTAACTAAAAATAAATAATAACGTAAACAAAAATATAAAATAACGTGGAGAAAATAAATATTAACGTAAACGGAATAAAAATTAATATCAGTATGGAATAAATAAAAAAATATTTGTTAAATAATTATTGAAAATAAAAAAAAAACCTCGTGGACAGCGAAAATTTTTCTGTCCTGTGAGCCCTGTGTTATGGGATCCATTCGGATGAAATTTTGTCCCAGTGTTGCGTCTGATTTAATGTCAACTTCCAATTTGTCTTGCTCGGAAAAATTACATCTCTTTCCGAATTGACACCTTTTTTTCTCATAGCAATATTGAATATCCATTTTCGTTTCAGTTAATTATTCCTTCTTTTATTTTTACTATTATTATTGTTATTATTATAACTCTCCTTATTTTTACTCTCTACTAAAAATAGTCACAAAATGACAAAAAAAATCATCAGAAAGTCTACTATTATTACTAAGACTTTGCAATAAATTAATAAAAACTCTCTCTTCTTGTGCTTCAATAAATTGACGATATAAACAAAATTTGTACAAAAAATAAAATTTATTTATCATTACGAGTCGAATAAACAAACGGTTGCTTGGTATTCGTCAGTAATCGAGTATACAAATTCGACAACAGAAATGTTAGATCAATCAAATCTCCAGGGAAGGCGAAGCCTTTTTTTTGGAAAATTAATTGTTAGCGATTTAAGACATTTGATTTCAGAAAAAAATTATACTTTAAATGTAAAAGTTATTTTAGTGTAATCGAAATTTTCTTTATATTGTAGAATATGAGAAGAAAATGTTAATTATCCGTTTTCACCAGAACGGGAACTTTTGGATTTAAAGTTTGAATTATTGTGAAGGACATTTTATAGACATCTGCAAATTCCTTGCTATCAGGTTTTAAATAATTTTTCACAAACGGCATTACTTTGTAAAGTAAATAATTGACTAAAACTTTGCGATATTTTGTTCTTTGGAATTGTTGAATGGCATCGAATAATAAGGTGAGTTGAGCTCTATTTGAATAACGAATGCAGAGAACTTTTGTCATTCCTAAAAATTAGAAATAAAAGAAAATTGCGATAATTATTACAATAAATTAATTAAAATAATTAATTATATTATTCTCTGTTTAAACTTTGCTGGTTTATAAATAAATAAATGAAAATAAATTATTTGAAGAAGAATAATTTTAGTTTCGTAAATATGGATTATTTTAGATTTGTCACCGAACCTTCAAAATTCGAAAGGCACAACTCATTCCAAATTCCGTGCGACATCCATCCTTGTTTATCGAGAAAGCTATCAATATTTTCCGAAATTTTCGTCTTCTCTTTCTTATGAACAAAGACATTTTTATATTCTAGATTTAAACGGGAATATTTCGCTTTTAATTCATTTTTCTCAATTGTTTTCAAATCACTGTGATTGTATAATTCGCCTAAAATTTCGATGAAACCGTTAGTAAGAAGCGGAAGTGTTTCGAACTTGGAATTTTCTTTTTGCCTTTGAAGACACTGGAAAAGTACAGTAAGTATTTTATTTTTATTTACACAACTCCTCTTAATTGTTGAATATTTTATCTTTATTTTAATAGTGATGTAATAATATAACAATTGCAACAATTCTTCGCGTCGTGAAGAAAGGAACTTAAGAACAGTCAACTGTCAAAATCTTATAGGTTATGTTTGCTATGTAAAATCCCTTTCGTCAAAATCTTATAGGTTATGTTTGCTATGTAAAATCCCTTTCTTCGCGACATTTTTTTTTAATTTAGCAAATTTAGTAAAGAATTAAATAAAATAATTTAAATTTGAAAGAATAGGAGTAAATTTTCGAAATTTAGTTCTTTTTGATATCTATTACCATATTATTGAATTTCGAGAGAAAATTGTTGGATGATTCCTGAGTTCTCTTATCCTTTGCCTCTGGGGTTGCAGACTTTGTTGCTAGATAGGAATTATAATCTTTCAAGACTTTCACAAGACAAGAAGGCACCCCGTGCCTGTCAAGTCCATCAACAGCATCGACAATTTTTACATTTTGATCAGTAAGTTCCGCAGTTTCATTACTATCATGAAGATGACATTTTTGGTTTTCTTTATACTTATTTTCATCGCTCAAGTTTTGTGATGGTTGAATTAGAACCTTCTTTAAATATAATGTTGATAAATAAATATGTAAGTAAAATTTCTTTAATAATACATTATATCAAAGTGACATATACTCCGAAAAAAGGTATATTTAAGAATACGAAACAAATAATTTTAAGGTTATGTTGTGTTGTTTTTACTTCTATATTAAAACTTTCTGTTCAGTTCCATAATACTAAAATAATTTTTTATTAATTATTTTAGATGTCATGAAGATTTAAATACCGACAATTTATTTTCAGAGTTGATTCGGATTTTATTTTTGTTCCAAAATATTAACAAACATAACCAAAAATTCGATAATATATTCTTATAGGCAGCAAAAAATTCTCTTCTATTAAATTAGTTTATTTTTGATAAAAATTAAACTTTGTAAATTTTATTATTATTTAATTTTATATTATGTAAAATAAATAAATTATTGCTAAATGGTAAAAATATAAAAACTAACTAAATATAAAAAATAGAAATTACAAATTAAAAAAAATATAAATTACCTTCATAAAATCTTTGGACAGTGTTTTTTCCGTCACCTTTAGAGGAGGAAGACGATTTCGATTGTCAGACGACTGAGCACTTTTCGAGACACTTAATTTATTGGCTAAAATGAAATTTGTTTGCGAACTAGACTTGGACGTTATTTTTGACTGTTTATTCGTGAGTTCTGGTAATTTCTTCTTTTCGCCGTTTGTATGTTTTGAATTAACTTCCGTTTGTCGGATACTAGAGGAAGATCTTCGCTTTGTTAATGTTTCGACCGAATTTTTTTCACTTATTTTACATTTACCCTCCGGCTTTTTTCCCAATCTTGTCTGGGATATTGAACTGCTACGTCTCAAACGTGTTGAACTTTTTGGCTTTGGCTTGTAAATTTCACAAACTTCCAACTTTCGTGACCGACTTTTTTCTTTTAACAAATTTGTTTTTAATTTCTCCTTCAATTCTTCTTTGTGTAAAATTTTCTTATCGATTTCTTTCATTTGAAGCTGATGATCTGATTCGGGCTATAAAAAAATTTTTTTAACTTACAAAAAACTATATTAAAAGTTTATTGCTAAAAATAGATTTTCTTACTCCAGAACAAGTACAAAGAGTTGAATTCATATCTTTGTGATTAGTTTTCTGTGGCCATGACTTTAGGGCGAATTTCGCTTCCTCGCAATTTGAGTTTAGGACACTTTTTACGCTCTCGGTTAAAATGAATTCGCGTTGAACGAAATTAAGCAGTGGCTTCAAGTTGAATTGTTGCACTTCTTCATCAATTTCACCATTATTATTCTAAATGTGTAAAAATTAAGATCGTCAATAAATAACAATAAAAATTCATAACTCAATGTTAACCCGCTTGTCATGAGAATTGTTTTGGGATTAGTGAAAATAAAACTGCAAATTGACAAATGTAGAATAATATTTTTATATATATTAAGAATCATGTAAGAATTTATAGTTTCATTTCATGCTTTTCTTTAAATTTTCCTAAAACGTTTCTTTTTCAGTCGAAACTAAGAGCTCGAGTAAATCGAACTCTAGTCTAAAATCTTAAATAACAACCATTGTATTAAACAAAATGCTGTAGATAGAATTGTTATCATAATATATAAAAAAAAGGATTTCTTTTTAACTTTCTACAGCATCGTTGAAAATGCTTTCTTTTTTTTTAATCTTTAAACTTAAAACAATTGATGGAATTTCTCATTACAATATACATACTATTAAAAATGTTGTTTCATATAAAAATAAAAATTATAGAGGGTTACGGAGGTTACCTTACCCTAAATAGTTTTTTTTTGCACATTTCACTTTTTTTTTGTTAATTACTTCAGATAAATCTGTCTACATCACGAGTGAAAGTCCCCAAAAAAAAATTGGTATAATTAATAATAGTAGTAACGCTTATGGAAGAGCAATATGTAAGTACCCTTTGATTGTGTCCATTAAGATACAATCAAAACGAACTAAACAGTTAAATTAAACACTGTTTCAAAGTGTCTAGATCTTTACAAAAAAAATCATGCGTTGTACATTTAATAAAGTGTGTAAACGTCACGAGAGGTCTTTGCAATTTTTCTTCTTTTTCTAAAAAAAAAAAAAAAAAATTCACTTCATAATATAGGAAAATTCGACTTTTTCACATCCTTTGGTCTGCGAAATAGTCTCGTGGCGTAAGTTCAAAAATTGTAGTGTGACGATTTATTTTGATGAACATAGACAACAGAAACGATTGGTGAATTGTGGGTGTTGCTTCCATTAAAAATAAATGGAATTTGACATCCCGTCGTTATGAAGCATAAAGATGAATGATAAATATTCTCTTGGTGTAACTTTTTACAACTCATCTTTTCGAGGTGCATCGTCGTCCTCGTCTGTCTCTTGGGTCTGGAAAAATATTTTTTTTCATGAGTATAACAATTCTTAACATTTCGACTATATTTTTTTCAGTTCTAAACAATAGAATTACAAACATTAGTGAATTAATTTAATTTTTACCTCTTCGCTGGATGCGTCTCTTTCTCCTCCTCTTTCGAGGAATTCAGAAAGTCCCTTAAGTGTTCTCTCATCTTTGAATTCAATAGCCTGAAAGTAGAAAAAGTGTTAAAACACAGTGACAAAAAAATTGGCAAGAATGAGATAAATTGTTTGAATAAAAATCTCCATTTTACCTCGTTTGTCTCCTTCTTGTAAAGGTAGATAGTTGGGAAGCTGGAAATTTTAACATCCTCCAATTCATTCGCGGTGGCGTCCATCTTGGCAATGACAATGTCTTCTCTGTCCTTGAATTTCTCGCCGAGCTGTAAAAAAAATGAAAACGTGAATAATAAATTCTTGTCATAAAAAACTCGTTAAAAAATCGTTTCATGAACACTTGGTTCTTAAAAATCTATTATTTCAAAATTATTTATTTGGATACGAAGAAGAGTTATTTCCACTAGTAAAACAGTATTAAGAAGACACTAAAAAGTATTTAAAAGCAACAGAAAGTATTAAAAAGTACTAGTAAATATTTTAAACAAGGAAAAGTATTAAAATGTACTAAAAAAGTATTTAAAAGCAACACGAAGTATTAAAAAGTACAAAGAGTGTTTAAAGGCAATTGAAGAGAAATTAAATTGAAATTGAGAAAATGAGCAAAATATCGAAAATAATACGTACAGAATCGTAGATTGGCACAAGTTGTTTGCAGTGTCCGCACCATGGAGCATAGAATTCGACAAGAACGTCCTTTTCTTTGTTGTAAGCGACTTCATGGAAATTAGTTCCAACGAGAACCTTAACTGGCTCCTTGTCCCAATCCTCAGGCAAGTCTTGTGTGAGTAAATGTCTCTTCACTTTTCCAGCAACGAACGATTCAACGAAGTTCATAACATTCTCAGAAGTGATTTCTGCATTGTCTGGTTTGTATTTGGACATGTCTTCTTCCAATTTAATGATACGCATTGCTGGCACTTCTTCTTTCTTCATTCCGAAGAATTCGAGAATACGTTCGTGGTCAGTTTCGTCGGCATTGATTGTCACGAATAAAATCTAAAACAACAAATTCTTTATTATAACATCTATCTAAAAAAAAATTGAAAATAATTTTTCGAAAAGAAAATAAAAAAAAATGAAATTGAAAATTAATTTCCAATGAGAAAGTGTTTCTTACGTCTTTGCGGTGTTTCTTGGCGGCTTCCTCGAGATTCTTCACGTATTTATCGAAATGTCCAGCTTTGCTGCTGAGGAAGACCAAAAGGTGGCTCTTGACTTCACCGGAGAATACTTTCTGTGCAGTTTCGTGATTGAAGTCAATGATAAGTGGTAGAGATTCAACCTTGACGAAGTTTGTCAATACTTTGTGATCGAACTCATCCTCGAATACGCTCTTGCCTTCGTCGAACTGTAAAAAATAATTATGGATGAAGAAGTTAGTAAATATTCTAAAGAATTGTAAAATGATTTTAAACAATTAACAGGGATTTTGAGGTTGAAAGAAAAATTTACAGTTAATAGTACAAGTTCTACTCACTTTCTTGAAGAGAACAACTTTTTTGTCTTCAACACCATGTTCCTTGAATAATTCTTCAGAGGAAGAAATTCCAAAGACACTGTCGTGAACACCGTCAGCAACTTTCAAGAATACTTTAGCTTCATCACATTCTTGATCCTGTAATAAAATTAATTCGTAGAATCAATCTAATAAAACCTGACACTTTTTATTATTCATTTTTAATTCAATTATTAAAATTAAAAAGAAATTTTTTTATTTTCACCTAAATTATTTAATTTGCAAATAAATTTTTTGTTTTTTAACTGAATTTTTAAACTTATAATTAAATTTTTTGATTTTTAACTAAATTATTAATTTTTTAATTACGTTTCAACTTTCAGAATGATGAAAAAAGTGAAATACTATTTTAACTTATATATTAAAACTAAAAAAATAGTCACGAGTGGGAAATATTCTTCGAATTTGATATTTAATTTTATCTAAATATTTACAACAAATTTATTAAAAATATATTCAAATGGATTGTTCTTTGTTCTGTTTGCGAAATAATTCGAAATCAAGACTTCTTCTTTTTCTTATGCTCCTAACAAAATATTAACAATTAAAAATTGTTTTTTTTTGTATTAAAAAACGAATGAAAAAAATTTATGTATTAGCAATTGTGCCGTGCTTCTAAGAATGCGCGGTAAGTCGCAGGAACTTTGAGGTTATGTTTATAATTTTTGGAGTAAATATAAAGAAAGAAAATCATTACTTTTCCAAATTATTGAAGTTCAAATCTTCGTTATATCGAAAATATTCCATAAAAACGAGTTTAAAAAGTTATATAAGCAAAAAAAAACTTTTAATTAAGATAAATATGACACAAACATAACCTTAAATTTTACTTTTATGAAAATGAATATTAATTTGTTTTGACTTACTTTGAAGAATCCAATGACGACGACATTGTGTTCCTCAATTAGAGCCTTAGCTTCATCAACTGTTTTCAAATCTTTAGCCGATGGTCCAGTCTTTTTCAAAACCCAGTTGACAATATCGTCAGCTTGTCTACCACCGCTGTATTCAATCCATTCACCATGACGGAAGAATACAAGTGTAGGATAGCCTCGCACTTCATATTTCTCGGCTAATTCTGATTCAACTGTTGCATCAACTTTACCGAGTTTGATTTCCGATTCCATTTCTAATAATTTCTTTGCAGCTTTGGCATATTCGGGTGCCAATGCTTTGCAATGTCCACACCATGGAGCATCTAAACATTTTTTTTTATTGATAACTTCTAATTTATAACATATTACAAGTTATAAAATAAACTGTATTTATTTCGTTAAAAAGTCGGTAATAATTTTAAAATAATTTCGAATTTGAATGAAAAATTTTTAACTTGAATTAAAAAAATACCAGATCATTAAATACTTTAAATGCCAATTGCTATAAATCCGGAAAATAGGAAAAATATTTAAATGATTCATAACCATGAGATTTGCAACATAAAATTATTCGTTATTGTTTTCTATTAGATTTGATAATTAGGAGTGAAAAAGGATAAAACAAAAAAATGAATACAATTACGATTTATGTAAAAATTAGTAAATATTCTAAAATATCTAAAATATCTAAAACATTGTAAAACAGTAACATTAAAAGTTAATGCAACAAGTAACTAAAACAGAACAGGATGAATTGATAATTTGATGACGTGTAAAAGTCAAACAGCTGGAAGATGGTCTCTATGATTAAGTAGTGTGGGAGAGAAAAAGACAAAAATCCTTTGGGAACTAACACAAAGCAACAGGAGACAAATGTACACAGAATACAAAAAAAATTTTTTAATTCTAAAAAATAAATGCAATAAAACTCACAGAATTCAACGAGAATGTAAGGATGTTCAGTGATGGCATCCTTAAAATTTGCGTTTGTGATGACTAAGACATCGTCTTCGGTCTTGATTTCGGCAAAGATCCCGGCGATGCTGAGAAACACGAATAATATCGTCGTCCAAGTTTTCATCTTGGTGTGTGTGTTTGCTTTTGATTATTACAACAGTATTATAATATTCGATGAAATTTTGTGAACTGAGTCGCTCACAAGAATTCACGAGGTATTTAACGAACACCGGGCCACGAATAAGTAACGCGCGGGTTTATTGAACTAATGTTTTTTTAATACACTGCCTCCAACGATGACGATTCCAGTCGGAATGAGCGAGATATCAAAAGGTTGTGGTGGCGGTTGTGGGCCTTCCTCGTTTGTGAAACGCGGTTAATAACGCGTGGCACCTCATTGATCGTGGTGGACGCTGATTGGCCCCTGGGCACGAGGCCAAGAAATTATAACCGTACTTTTTTGTTATACCCATATAGTGAACTGAAAGGAGTTATGGTCAAAAATTCATTTTTTTCATTGTCTTTTCTGCAATTTTTTTAGTTGAAAATACTCCAAAACGCTGCAAAATATTCAAGTCCTTGGAAGTATTGTTGAAATAATGGAAATTATGGATATGTTCAAAAGTTAGGTTAGGTTAGATAAAATTGAAGATTTTTCACTTTTGGATAAGTGTTTAGGTAATTAAAATTATGTAATTAGTAGTTTGTTGCTCGTACTGTTTGGAAAAAGTAGAAAAATAGATTTTTTTTAGTATTAGAATAGAAATATAGAAAAGTGAACTCGAAAAACTGTTTTGTGACAATGCGCATGCGTTGCCACGTGACATAGACGTAATTACCGGCAATATTTCAATTCTTTAAAATGTTTCTGATCTTTGACATAACAGTAAAAAAAATAGTAAAAAGTTTGACGAAAAATGAGTAACTTTCTTAGTTTTTTTTTCATTTTTCGACTATCAGGTGATTCAACTGGTTTTAAAACTTATTACTTCTTTCTACAGTGAAAAAATAACTTAATTTGATATTTTTAATTTTATAAACAATTTATTGTCCTTTTAAGTATTTTCTTTCCTCCTAAATTCTTTATAGCGTTTTTCGTATATTTAAAAACACACGCATATTTTAAGGTTATGTATGTTTGTGTTGAGAAAAGTTCATAGAATAGATGAAAAAAATCACTTGAATAAATAATTAATAAGAATAAATAATACTTGAAGTAACATTTTAATACTTAGAAATACTTTGTTATACTCTTTCTGTTAAAATTGGCTATAAACTATAGATAAACACTATCTCCATTAGCATAATTTAAAATTATCGTCTTTGTCATTATCAGAAAAGGTACTTTTTTGGGTAATTTTTTTTCAGAATTAAATAGATGTAATTATAATCAACTGATTAAATTTATAATAAATTTTTTAATAAAATACAAAATCTAAATTAGCATTTTAAATTCAAAAAAAAAAATTTAGAATATTTTTTTAATTAAAGTAGGTCACTTAAAAGAAGCTATATTCTTTTACAAATTCCCGTGTGTAAATAAAACGTTTTAT
Organism: Leptopilina myrica (nomen nudum); assembly: GCA_032872475.1. Classification (NCBI taxonomy): domain Eukaryota; kingdom Metazoa; phylum Arthropoda; class Insecta; order Hymenoptera; family Figitidae; genus Leptopilina; species Leptopilina myrica (nomen nudum). The sequence continues at coordinate 14,242,125 of CM065458.1, read as the reverse complement.
TGTCATTTAAATTTGCAAAGTTAATAATATACTAAAATACACAAGGAAAAAATGTTTTTTTACAGATCGTAAAATTTTGTACTACCAATTTTTTTTATCATAAAAATAGAATGAATTTTTTTTTCATCTTTATCAAATTTTTTTTTGTGAATTTTATATTCAAGATATTCGCGCAAAGGTAATATTTGCCAAAAATATATATGCGATCGAAAGATAATTCTCATGCGGAACTGCAAACATATATATATATATGTATATCTATACATATAACATTAAAATATAATGATGCATTATGTAATTGCTTCTGTCCTTTCAGAAAATCCCAAAATAAATATTAGAATCTAGTTTGTAAACAGTAGTGACTGCGTGCCCTTAAAAAGTGACATTGGTAGTCGTTGGAACGTTTAAAACTTTAATTAATGAAAGTAAAAAAAGATGATTAGAAATAAATTATTGGATAAATAGTAAATTAAATTATTTATAGTATAGTGTCTATTTTGTGGGAGATTATTTTTAATAATAATTGGAGGAAGAAAAAAGTTATTGATTATCGTTCTTAAAGTTATTTCGTTATTAATAGAGTAAGGTATATGCTATAGTTGAGTTAACAGTGTACTTTTATTTTTATTATAAATCTTGTAAATTATAATTATAATAATTTTTGTTTGTTAAGTGTCATTTGGTGTCATTAACAATTTAATAAGTTTGTCTATAAATAGTGTAATATATAAAATAAAGTTCTTGCTAGGGAAATTTTACACTGAGAAAGAAAATGTTATTCAAATAATACTGATGAATTGTCTATTATTAAATACATATTTACTTGACTCAAATAATGTTTATTTAAATTAAGTAAATATTTTCTCTACTCAAATAATTTTTATGTAAATCAAATTTTACTTAAAATAAATTTTATTATTTAATAATTCCATTTTTAGAAGCAAATACTACTAAATTGACTCGAAAATAAATAAATATTAGTAGTATTTAAATTAAATTTAATATTAGTATTTAAAAAAAACGAAATGAATAAAATAAAAAGCGAAAAAAATTACAAAAAATAAATAATAAAAAAATAGAAAAGATTAAACATTTTAATTTTTTTAGTAATGTAATTAAATATTCAAAAAAATAAAAATTCTTTAATACAAATATAAATAATATGAAATAAATAGTATTTATTTGGCAATAGAAAAATAATCAGTTGTTTGGATGAAATAAATTTTTTTATCCATTCAAAATAAATTAGTAACAAGTATGGTAAATTTTTGATTTACAAAAAAGCAAATTTTGTAAATTAATGAAATTCACCCCAGAACTGGTATTTATTTTTGCGACAAGAAACGTTCGAAAAAAGTGCAATTGACTTCATTTTTAGATAATAATTTAGTTAAAATTATACAATTGATAAGGTTGTTTTTATCACAACACTTTTACGAATACCAGATTAACTAAAGAAATTGTATTGAGTATATGAAAAAAATAAGCATTTTAACACATTTTCAAATTTTTTATATATAAAGATTAGATATTTATTATTTATTTACAAAAAAAAAACAATAGTATTAAAATAAAAATTTACATTATAATTATTGTAAATTTAATATTTGCAATTTGAACGATAAAAAAATAACATTTACGAATAATAATTACATAAGACGATAAATTGTCATAATACACGTAATTTTCCGATATATACTTTAAAAAACAAATAGAATGTTTATACACATGTGTGTCAGACATAATTTTGACAAAAAAAAAAATTTGGACATCATAAAGTTTATACAATATGTTTTTTGACTAATTTTCATTTGCAAAGATTATTCTGCAAAAATTAATTTGCAAAATGTTTACAATAAATTGTTGTTTTAATAATATAATAATACGATAAGAATATGAGACGAATGTTATCTGAATTTTATTTCTCAAATACTTAAATGATTAATACAAGAGTATTTTTAACTCATCACAAAAATCTTCTCTGAAATTCTAATGAATAATGTTTGCAAATGTTTTATCTATTCGTGCCCATATGGCGTATATTATTATATGATCCGAAATTTTTAATTACAAATACTTTCCAATTGTTTGTTTTTTTTTGACGAGCTGTTTTTTTTAATTATCCATTTGATAATCAATTTTTTACATGTTGGGCAATTGTTGATTTTCTTTTAAATAATTTATTTTATTATTGGTCAGTTATTGCAATTTTTGTGAAAAATAAAATTCCCTCTTTCCAAAAAATAGAGTAAGGCATTTTTTAATGTTTAAAAATTAAAATAGAAATTTTTTCAAATGATAAAAAAAATAATAAAAGTTTTAATGCGGATTAAAAAATTAAAAAAGTAATGATCTGTCTAAATAAACTGTTTGAATCAATTGTTTAAATAAATTTCTTTGATAAATGGATATTAGAAAATTGAAGTAATAAAGAAGGGTAAAATTTAACGAAAAAATTTGCAATAAAAGAATATCTACAATTTATAGAAAATGCTTCGTTTTTATTTTTTTTTGAAATAATAAGGAAAATTAAATTTAAAGGAAAGAGATGTAACTTTTTTCGAAAGCTGAAAAAAATATGTTAAACACGCGGATGTTTTTATCAATCAAAAGATAACAATACAAACAACATAAACTCTAAGCCTAATAAATTTAGTAATTGTAAATATTTTTTTCCTTTATTCTCTTTCTTTGTAATAAAGAGAAAAAAAATGTTTCCCTTGTATATTTTTTAAATTTTGTCTTAAAAATGATTGCAGATGGCATCTTTTAAAGTAACATCGGAAATTTATGAAGAAAATGGATCTGAGGGGGATTTTGAAAACAATAGTAAGTATGAGTAGAATTCTGTTATTATTATGGTAAAATAATGTTGAATTAAATTTTTTTTTGTTTATTGCTATTGACGTTTTTAAGAATTTACTAAAATAATTATTTTCTTTTTTTAGGTAGAATTACAAACATTGATTTTCGATATCCTTCATTTTTATTAAAGGGCAAAAATGAGAAAGTTGAATACGATGAAGATGGAGATTTAATAGTTGATCGAGTACAAAAAGGAACGTTGATAATTGGTATGGATTTTTAAAAACAAAAATAATAAATTTTTAAATTAATATTGAAAATCATTGAATTTTTGCCGGAAATTTGATTAAATTTGATCATAATTAAATTCTTTCGAGGAATTTTAATTAAATTTTATTCTTCTAGAACATTTTTTTTATCAAAACTTTCGAGAATAAATGAAATATTTTATTACAATTTTTAAAAATATTTGAATCCTTTTGAGGAATTTTATCAAAATTGTATTAAAAATAATTTAATTGTTTTGAAGAATTTTTTTAATTTTTTGAAAATAATGCAATTTCTATAATAATTTTAATTAGAAAATTTGAAAGTGGTTGAATTTTTTTGCATAATTTTATAGAAAATTAAATTTTTTAAAATAATTTTTGTTTCCTCACTATTTTAATAATTATTCTTTACAAATGTTTCCAATTTAAAAATTAATTTGGTAAATTATTGAATTTTTGCAAGAAATTTCATTAAAATAAATAATTGAATTCATGAGGAGAAATTTATTATTTATGAAAATAATATTATTCTTATAAAAATTTTTATTAAATATTTTGAGAATAAATGTAATTATTTAGAACAATTTTATTACAAATTTTGAAAATAATTGAATCCTTTTGAGAAATTTTCTTAATATATTGTATTGAAAACAATTAAATTTAATTATTTACAAAAAAATTTTAATTCTTGTAAAGAATTTTAATCAGACTTTCAATAATTATTCAGAATGATTACATTTTTCGATGCATTTAATTAAAAGTGAAGAAAAAAATTTAAAATAATAAAATTGAAATCCTACTCTGAATTTTATTATTTGTGAAAATAATTTAATTTTCGGGAAGAATTTTAAAAAAATTATTTAAATCATTGAATTCTGGTGAAAAATCATATTTTCTTTAAAAATAAATTGTTTCTTGTAAAGAATTTTATATTGCTTGAATTTTCTTTTAATTTTTAAAATAATAAACAGTAAACAATTATAATTAATTAGTTATGTACTTAATAAGTAAATTTTTTGAATTTTGATTCTGAAATTATTTTCAGAGTAACTGAAAATATTTAAAAAATATTTCCAAATTCAAAAACTCTTGACAGAATAATCTTTTTTTTAATTAAAATATTTTTGCAGAGCATCACATTTCCACTGATTTACATTTAGTTGGTTTACAACTCTGGAGAGGAGCTTTTCTACTAGCTGATTACATTCTATCGAATTCAAATCAATTCGAAAATAAAACAATATTGGAATTAGGTTCCGGAGTTGGTTTCACGAGTATTATTGCCAGTATTATAGCAAAAAAAATAATATGTACAGGTACGAAAAATTTTTCCAAATATCGAAAATCTGAAAACATTCTCATTTAAAATCATGAGAACTTATATACTTATCTAAAAATTATCTTACAGATATTAACGAGGGAGAAATTCTCAAACTCATAGCGAAGAATTTCAAAAATAATAAGAAATACGTTAAGAGTAAAGTAGATATTAAGGAGATGAATTTTTTAGATCTCAATTGGTCTCAAGAACTTTGTGAAGATACAAAGACAGTTGATATAATTCTAGCCGCTGATGGTAAGTTATAAAAATGCTGAAAACATAAGATCAGTAATTTTCACATTTTATATTTTGAAGTTTACAATATTCTACATAATATCTGTAATAATTTTCCATAATTTTCTCTATGAGTAAAAGTTAAAATTAAATTTAAAACAAATTTCAGTGATATACGACGATAATATTACAGAGGGCTTTGTGAATACTTTAGAGAAACTTTTTAATGCTAATTTAACGTCTGTCGCTTATGTCGCATTGGAAAAGCGTTTCGTTTTCACATTAGCCGATTTAGATTCTGTTGCTCCAATGTATGAGGAATTTCTCCGATGTATCGCAAAGAAGAATTACAAGTGGAACATTGAAGAAATTAAATTAGATTTTCCTCAATATTTCCGCTACGACAGATTGAAACAAATGATTTTGATGAAGATTAAAAAGTCCTCTTGAAACCATTTTTATCACTCGTGCTACTAACTCGTTTTTTTTTAAATGAAAAAATTCTATTCTTTCTAAGAATATAGAAATTTTTTCGTCAAATGGAATAATTCGACGTTTTTTAAAATAAGCAACTAATTTTTTATTAATAGATACTTTTTTTTTAATATTTACATTAATTCTTTTTATTCTTTTCTTTTCCAAATTTCTGTTTCAATTTAATTTTTTTTTAATTACAAAACGAGAATTTCTACCAAAGAAAAACTAATAGAATACTTTCCTTTTTAACAAATTAACAATATTTTTTAATTTAACTCAACTGAAAAAAATAGAAAACAAAGACGAATAGTAGAAAATAATAGTTATTTTTTATATTCATTTTCTATAATAGAAAATATTTTTAAAAAATCTATATTGTCAAGACATTTGTAAAAAAAAACTCCATATGACCAAGAAAATAAATATTTTTATTTTTGCAAGTAATTTTCGTGGTTTTTTTTTGGAATAAGTGATCAAGAATAAGGAAAGTGAAAGCCTTTCGTAAGGGACAAAAGATTTTTTTCCAAAACCAAGTCGATGAATTTTTTATGCCTCGCCTGTTGATCAGCTTCCTCTCTCAATGGTTCTCTTTCGCGTTTTACGATTTTTCCTTTAGAGAGAAAAAATATTTCATTATAAAGATGATTTTTTTGTTAATAATTTGAAAGAATTGATTGAATTAATGATAAACTGACCTCCATAAGCATCGCCTGCAAAATAAACAACGTCTACTTCTCGATTCCACTGGACTGCTTTTTTCTTAGACGACAAAATTTCAGATTGATCGTTAATACAATTTTTCGACGAACAAGCATTATCTGATTGTACATTTAAATGTTTAACGTCGCCCGAACTAAAGTCTAATTGCTTTTGGTTAAATAAATTTTGCATATCATTTAAATTTTCCATAAGTTCTGGATCAACACTACTATTTGCATAATGACTTAAAGAATTGTCAGATTTTGATAAAATTTCCGATTTTTTCGAAAGTGGAAATTCGTATTGACTTGTCGATTTAATTTCATTGAGATTCAATTTTTTGAAAGAGTGAAGAATATTTTTCTCCGTCTCCTTACTATTTGGTGGGTCATATTTATTTTTTCGCTTCTGATTTTCTTTTTTAATCTGAGATGTTCCGGGTTCGGAAATTTCCTTCTTGAAATGATTTATAATTTTTTTACCAATTCTATGAATGTCAAAATGTTTGAATCCATTATTTTCCTTGATAACTTTACGTGTACGCATTTTGTGAATAAATTCGGGATTTGATTTTCGTTGTAAATCTTGAGTGCCCTTTAATTTTTGCTGATAAAATTTTCGTCTCGGCCTAGTTTCGAATGTCGTGGCTTTAATGAAGGAGCGCAAAACATTTTTTCTTGGACGTTTCTTTGAGGGGTTTTTTAATTGTTTGAGTATTTTTATGTCTTCTAGAGAATCTTTGGTCTCGAGAGGAGGAAGTGATTTGAGAATAATGTGCTGACGAAGTTGTTGTTGAAGAAACGTGTCACTCGGTACATTGTGAAAAGTAATTTTTTCATTTTCATTCATTTTCGGTTTCAGTAATTTGTCGTATTAATTTTTCAGAAATTTTATTCAATCATGATATATTATTAATTAGTTTGTACATATATTTTCTAGTTGGTATATTATTCCTGTAGACATAATTTTCTCGGAAAAATTTTTATTTTAAATTTGCTAAAAAAAATTCTTTTAGAAGATTTTTTTTTAATCTTTAAAATCGTCACTTTAAATAATAAATTTTCATTGTTGTGCAATTTGAAAAATGGAGAATACAAAATTAACACATGTGTTATGTCAACATTGAAAAATGTGATTTACAGAATTTTTGAGCCAAAATTTGAAGCAAATTGAAGTTGACCTCTGAACCAAAATGTTTGTTCTTCACTTATTTTGCTGAATTTATAAAAACTTTTTTTTTAAGTATAGCAGTTTGAAGAAAAAATTTTAATTCTTAAAGAACAAATTGCTTTAATGGTAAATTTTATGTCCACAAGGTTTATTGAGTTATTTTACTATTTACATTACTCTAAATGAATTTTTCGTTAATTAATGATAATGGACAATAAAACTATGTCGCCAGAAGAGAGACTGTTTTCTCTTCATTGAAAACAAAATTAAACAATAATTGTTATTACAAATTGATGCAAATTTAAAAATATTGAGTCGATGGTAACTATTTAATAAACAAGAAAAGACAAAAAAGACAATGGAGGAACTATTTCAACCTCTTTTATAGACCGTGGGCAGTAATTTTTTGTTTACAGGCCTCGGATCGACTTTAAGGCGAAAAAAAGTCGTTTTTATTTTGTCAAATAAAAAAATTTAAACATTTGTTATTTATTTTATCACAGGAATAAAAAATTTTAAATCTCAATTTCAATTTTTTCTTACGAATTTTCATTATTTCTAAAAATGACAACTGCAAATCGTCAAAAATTCAAATTACTCTCAATAAATTATTTCCAAAATTGTTTTCGAGAAATCAATTATTTAAACACAAAAATTCAATTTTTTATTAATTAACTGCATTTTTCGATTTCTGTTTAAAATATGTTTGATGACCAATTGAAATAATTATAACACTGAATTTTAAAAAGTTATAGTAAAAAAATTCTCAAAATAAGTTTAAAAACAATTTTTTTTAAATAAGTAATTTTTTTAAATTGATAATAGAAAAATTTCCAAATAAGTGTAATTAAAAGAAATTTATTTAATATTTTTAAAATAATTAAATTTTTTATTGGAAAATATTAAAAAATACACAAATTTTTCAAAAAATTCAATGGCAAATATGAAAAAGAATTATTTAAAAAATTTATAGTCATAATTATCAACAAAATACATTTTCTTGAAATTTAAATTTACTTTTTTTGAATGTAATTAAATTTTAATTACCCTACTTTCGAAATTAAATTAAGCAGAAATAAAATAATATAAAGAAATATTTAAATATTTATTAATTGTTTCACAAAACTCAAATTTTCAAAAAATTCGTCATGTTTAAATTATTAAAAACTAATAAATTTAATTAATTTTGATTAATTTTCCAAAAGTTTTTCGAGAATTCAATAATTTGAATATGAAAGTTTAATTTATTATAATTGTAACTGCAACTCTTTTTCATTTATTTTTAAAGTTATTTGAGGTGAATTACTAAAAATAGTGAAAATGTTTAAATTATAAATAATTGTAATAGAAAAAAATTCTAAATTTAAATTTTCAAAAATAAAATAATTATTTTTCAAAAATATTTGAATGTCTTTAAAAAAAATTGTGTACAACTCAGAAAATTAAATAATTTTTTGAAGAATTTTAATTATCATTTTTGAATTTCGTTAAAAAAATTGTGTTTAATTCAGAAGATTAAATAATTTTTGTTTTAGAATTTTAATTAAAATTTTTTAAAATAATTATTTTTCAAAAAATTGTTTATTAATTTTTAATAATTTTGTTGTACATATTTGAATTTTAAAAATATTTAATTGAATTAAAAATAATTGAATTTTAGCAAAAATTATAGTAAAAAAATTTTTAGAATTACTTGTTACAAAAAAAAGTTTTCGAAATACAATTTTTTTATGTCAATTTTCATGTTAATTTTTTTATTAAAATATTTAAAAAATTATTTAGAATAAAAGCCTTATAAATTTGCTTTTCAATAATTCTATTAAAATACTTAAAATAAAGTTAATTCTTTTCAATAAAATTATTACAAAGTTCAAATTATTTAAAAACTCTTTAATTATTTATTTCTAAGGACTAATTAGTTTAGAAAAATTATTCAAAAATAAATATTGAAATATTTGGCTATGGTTATCTTTCACAATGTAAAAATCGTAGTAGTTTGCATTTTATACAAAAAAATATGGGTATTTTGTTACAATACTTGGAAAAAAGTCGAAAATGTCGCATTTTTTGAAAATAAGTCGAAAAAGTCGCTTTTTTTAAAGGGAAAAATAGTCGAAAAATGACCGAATAGTCGTACTATCCGAGGCCTGAAACGTTTCATGTACATTGATAATATTGATTACAATATAATATCATAAATAGGTAGATTTCACAAGATCGCCTCTACTTTAAGAGAAAGACAGTCGACAATAAGCTTCGCTTCGAAAACGAGTTAAACATGTGAAGCTAAAATAAATTTTAATATTTTACTTCCAAATCGTGTGCTTTACGATATGACTTCGCAATTGGCAACTGTCACTCTCGGTCTAGATTCCCTTACAATTGACGAAGGCACTTTTGCTTTAATCTAAATTCATAATAAAAATTTCTTATATCGCTGCTTAATACGTTGTTTATTATTTATTTTGTTTATTTTTTTTTATCGAAAAATTGATTTTCCTTTTGAGAAAATTATTTATACAAACGAGACGATCATCTATTCTATTTTACATGATACAATATTAATACATTTATTTATATTGATAAAACAAAAACATTTTTTTTTAAATACAAGGAAAATTTTCAATATTCCTCTAGATGAAACGAAATAAAAAGACAGTTGTTTCAATTTAAAATTCATGCATTATTTAATCTTTAGGTATTTCAATTTTCCTCAATCAGAAAAATCGTAAATTAATAAATTTTCACTCTCTTAAAAGCGCATACATTTGTATTTTTTGTTTGTTTTAAAAAGCACTGCAAACGTGCTTTGTATAGTAAGAAAAATATTCTTGACTAGACTTAAATAATTAAATCAAAGTTACCAATAGAGTTCAAATACAAGAACGGAAAATTGTATTGGATTTTTATAAAATGTAAATATCAATGCACCGAGAGTGTGTTTGCACTGAATTTACATGCTTCAAAATAAAATCAAAGTAAATAAATCGAATTTCTTACATAATAAAAAAATACGTAAAAACGATTAGATTTAAAAAATAAAAATTAATAAGTATTTTTTATACTTACAAATTGATAAAGTAAGTTTTTCATTAACAATCATATTTTATTTGAACCATTTGAAAATATTTTTTTTTAGATATATTATTAGCAAAGGTTCTTAATACAATATGTTTAACTTAGAACCCACTCTCGAATTTTTTTTTGTCATTTTTTTTTCTTTTTTAAATAACTGTTATTTATGATATAATTCTCAATACAAAAAAAAGCGTAGTGTACAAATTCAAATTAGAAAACTGCACTGCAATAAGGGTGTGTGACACACCTCGTATACTAAATTCAGATTAGCGTAATAATTACTAAAAAAAATCGCAATTATCTTAATTTACGCAACAAATACTGTACAAAAACGTACAATACGCGCGTTTTGACGTGCGTGGTCCAATAAAAAAAAAATGAACGACTCTGTCGTTTCTTTTATTTCATCAATCAATCAATTTAATTTTATCGTTTTATTTAATTTTTAACCTGACTGAATTGCATCCAGAATTAACTTTCGTCTGTGATATTCATTGCTCGTGGTATCATTGGCCATTGATTTTCTGCGTATTGGCGCAGATCCATCGGATTGAAGAGAATTTGTACTCTTACGTCTAGTTGGTGGTTCCGTTGATTGTTTTTGTGCGTTTTCATTTTGAACGGAATTTGTTGTTCCCGATGCGGAAACTTTGGAATTTGATGATACATTTTTACTAACGCCATTCTGATGATTGGAAAAGGAATTTCCGTTTTTGTTTATTGTATTTTGAATATTACTATTCAGATTGAGGGATTTGTTCGAGGAGGCGCCCATCATACTGGCGTGCTTTGTTGCATTATTGTGAACTGATGATTTACCGGCTTGTGAATTGGGCGGCGATCCAAGGGGATGTGTTGTCTTTCGCCTGGTATTTGAATGGGAGTTGTCGTTATTGAAATTAATTTTTGCGCACGAGCTGTTTGTTTTGATATTGTCCGTAGGTGCATAGACACCGGTGGTAACCCAACGTTCAACTTGTGCCTCGTGTGATTTTTGCAAAATTTTTCGAACATCACCATTCTCGCCGCCTTCCTTCATCATTTCTTGCAACTTTTGAATTACTTGATAAAGAACAACTGGACTGATTAGTCCAAAATCAAAGAGACTACACATGTGAAGGACAAAATTACGATAGAGATTTTTCATTAAAAGTTCTTTTCCTTTAGTTTCAAGGAACATTTGACAGGCGAGAGGAATTTGACAGTCGCCAACGTAGCCATGCTTCATAACGTGCAAATTCCACATTTTCATTAATTCCTTTTCACCTTCATTTACATCAGTAAATTCGTCAATCATCATCATTGTTTTTGTTTGCAGCCACTTTGGATCGTTCTCACCCTCTGAATCAATGTCCATTTCCTTTGGATATATTGGTAAACAGGTAACAGTGTGATGATAGAGCCTGAAAAATAGAATTCAGTTTTAAAATTCAGTTACAAATGGTAAATTTTAAAAAATTGATTCTCCTGAAAGGGACCTTTTCACTCGTCTCCAACTTGAGTTTGATTATTTGCCTTAAATTTTAAAGGACGTTTTACTAATTTCTAAATTTAATTATTTAAAAATTAATCATTTAGTCGAATAAAAATATTTAAATACTTGTCATTAATTTACCACTGAAAATAAAAATTTCAATTGTAAATCTACAAAAATTCAATAATTTTCAAGAATTTTCAACTAAATTTCTCAAAATCTTCTTCTTCAATAAATTTTAATTATTTTTCAAAAGTTTTTCAAGAATTCAATTATTTAAATGCGAAAGTTCAATTTTTATAAAATAATTGAAACTGAAACTCTTTGATTTCTTTTTAAAGTTATAAAGGTGAAATATTGAAAATTTATATACAGCCAAAAGTATTAAATTTGATTGAAATTTTTAAAATTACAATTGAAAAATATTCAAATATGCAATTTTTCAACAATAATTGCATTTTTTAAAAGAATTTTTGGAAAAAACTTAAAAAATAATAAAGTTTTTAAGAAATGTCAATTTCAAATATCAAAATACATGATTTTCTGAATTTTTGGAAAAAACTTAAAAAATAATAAAGTTTTTAAGAAATGTCAATTTCAAATATCAAAATACATGATTTTCTCAAAAGTTTTAATAGTAAGTCTAAGAAAGCACATTTTCTTGAAATTTTAATGAAAAATAAATTCAAAAAAATGTAGTATTATTTTTGACAATAATTGAATTTTTAAAGAGAACTTTTTGAAAACTATTAAGAATTAATCAATTTTCTGAAACATTTTAACTGCAAAAATACGAAAATTTAGGATTCTTCTAAATCCTTTAATGATAATTCTAATAAAGTAGATTTTTTAAAAATTAAAAATTTATTGTTTCAAACGAAAATTAAGTTTTAAAAATTACGAAAAATAAATTCTAATAAATAAAAATAATTATTTTTCAAAGATAATCAAATTTTACAAATGAATTTTTTTATAATTTATAAACGTAATTAATTTTTTCAAGAATTTTAATTAGAAATCTTGTAAATAACTGTTTTCTCAAACAATTTCAATCGTGAGTATAAAAAATTGTTTGTTAAAATACATTTTTAAAATAATTTTAATGTAATTTATTTTTATTTCTAATTTGTGGTATTTAATTATATTAAAAAGAAGTTTAATGTCATTATTTTTGTTTTGAATTTTCAAAATATGTATGTAATTGAAAATAACGAAAATAATTTAATTTAAAAAAAAATTATACTAAAGAAATTCTAATAAAAATTACTTTTTAAAAAAACATTTCTTATTATACTTTTTTTTCAAAGATAATTTTTATAGTTCATTAAAATTTTTCAAAATTCCCTTCTTTTAAATTTGTAACTAAAATTTTTCAAAATTATAAGAAATTACTTACAAAACCAACTATTATCAATAAAACTTTACAAAATTATAATTATTTAAAAATTTTTTAATAATATATTTCAAAAGTTTAATTATTTTAGAAAAAAATATTCAAAAATCAATTTTGATGAAATATTTCAAGATGTAATCCAAAAATCTTATATATTTACATTGAAATATTTCTAAATATTTAAAAAACGAACACAATAAAATGAAAAATTCGTTTAAAAAATGTTATCCATTTTGTAATCTCAAGAGAACACGGAATCAAAATATTTCTAGAGATCATATTTTTCAGAAATAATTTTGCCTAACTTGTACTTTTTTCTTAAAACTTATTTCTACAAAAAAAAAATTCAGAAAATTCAAAGAATGTTACTTTTCAGTTTTGTAAACAAAGGTCGGTCCTTTTTTTTAGGAGAATCAAAATCAAACATTCTAATTTAAAAATTGTGAAATTTTACCTATTGTGTCCTGTGATGTAAGACCGTTGGCTCTCAAATTCATTCTCATCTAATTCTAAAAATTCAGAAAGACTCGGTTTTGTTCGTTTTGGTCGACACACTAAAATATTTGTCACACTGGTACGCCTTGTTGGTCCAGTTCTTGAGAAAGCCACTCCAGAGGGTTGAGAAATCAATTCATGGGGACTTCCCGCGTACGATCCATCGTAACATTCATTTATTGCTACATCTATTCGTGCTCCTTGTGGAATTGGCTAAACATCGAGGAAAGAACGAATAGTTAAATTTAGAAATTGTGAGAATGTTTCGAAATTTAATAAGTTTGAAATTTTTAATTCAATAAATTTCAGTTTAATAAATTTCAAATTTTCATATTTCAAAGTATATTTCAAATATGTACCACATATGTGAAGGTGAATCTTGAATGACACAGTTTTAAGTGTTTTAGGAGTGAGTATAGTTTTCCACAATCTAAGGAGCACCAAGGACAATGAAGATCTTCGCAAGCTTCTGTTTGTTGGCGACTGTTATTATTATACAAAAATTGATAGACAATTTGTAGTGATATATTGGAAGCATCAACTTTTTCATTTGTCACAGGTATTTTTGCAGGTGTAAGTGGACTAGGTGCTGGCAGTGCTAAATTGTTATTGTTATTACTACTACTAAAATTATTATTATGATTCGTTGGGCAATCTGAAAGGAAAGAAAAGTGGTAATTAGAAAACAATGAATTTCTATTTCTAATTAATTAAATTACAGAGACAAGAACTCACTGTTGCCTGGTCGATTTTCCTTGTTGTCTCCATTAGGAAGAGGATTCACTGCAACAGGTCTGTCAACGAAACCATTGCTCGGTTCCATGGTCCAACTTAATCTAAATTTAAGTGTCGGTCCTCTGGTAAAGACGTCAAAAGGACTACAGTCTTTAATATCGGGAATTGTTTCCCAAGAACTATGTTTCTTAGGACTGGATCTGACATTTGCTTGCACTTCTTGTAAACCCAGTTCATAATCGCCATCTGTCAGGAGGCAACGATTGTGTTTGTCGTATACTACAAGTTCCGAACCATACAATTTAATTTCCTCGCCTCCGGTTTTAATAGCTCCGGTTGCGGTTTTACGACGCTTTTGAGCTGGCTCTAGAAATTTAAATATTCGTTAATTTATAATATTTACATATCCAGGCCTTAAATCGACTTTACGGGGCAAAAAAAAAGTTTCGTCGTTTTTAATTCATTTATTAAATTTATTATTCAAATTTATCTTCTTAAGAGTTAACACAAATTTTATTTTCTATTTTCGTGGCTTTTTTCTGGTTTTCAAAAAAAAATTTATAACTTTTTCCCTCATTCCGATAATAAATCCATTTTTACGTTTTTGTAAAATTTAATAGTTCTAAAATAAGTTTGTCATATTTTTAACATTCTTAATTACGAAAAACACGATTAATTTTAAATATTGTAGTTAGATGATTAAAACATAAAAATTTTTTTAATAACAAAAATTTGATTATTTCTAGAAAAATTGCAACTGTAATTCCTCTGAAATTAAATTATTTTAAAAATTTTTTTGAAAAAAGTATTTAAATATTAAAAATAAATATTTCCCAAGAATTCCTATATTTTCAAGAATTTTAAGAAATTTTCTTTTTAGAATTCCATTAATTAATTATACAAAAGCTTAATTGTTATTAATAATTGGAGGTGCAATTCATTGTGATTTCTTTGAAGAATACAAAATTTAATTATAAAAATAATAGAAAATAAATAATTTTTATAAAACTAATAAAAAATTTTATATTTCAATTAATAATTGAATTTTATAAAATTAGAATAATTTTGTATTAAAACAATTCTCAAAAATTGGTAATTAAAAAATAGGTTTAAATAATTGAAATTTAGAAAATAGTTTGAAAATAATGAATTTTTTTAAAAGAATATTTGGAAAATTTCAAAAATAAAGTTTTTTGAGAATTTTAATTTAAATATATAAAAATACAGAAATTCCTCAAAATTTCAATAAATTATCTAAAAAAAGTAAATTTTTTGAAATTTCAATTTACTCTTTTTGCAAATAATTGAAATTAAAAGAACAAGTGATAAAAAAATCCAAGGATTATAGTTTTTAGAAAATATTGAATATAATTTTTTAAAACTAGTTACATTTTTAAAAAAATTGTTTAATGATTTTAAAAAGCTAATGAATTTTTTGAAGATTTTAATTAAAAATTTTGAAAATGATTGTTTCTTAAAATTTTTAATATGCAATAATTATATTTTCTGTAGATATGTAGAGTTTCTAAAATACGTAATTAAATAATAATAAACTTTAATAAAAAATTTATGATAATTCTTCTTAAAAAATATTTTAACATAATTTTCAGAAATTTTCCTACAATTTTTTCATTTAAAGATTTTTAATTAAAATTTTTGACATTTAAATTATTTAAAAAATTATGAATTAAATATTTTTAATAATTAATTATTTTCAAGAAAATTTTACAAATTTAACTTTTAAAAATCTTTTTAACTGTACTTTATATTTTTCAAAAATTTAATTATCTTAACAAACTGATTTAACAGTAAATTTGAAAAAGTTAATTATAATTATTTTTCACACTATAAAAATTGAGATAAATCGTATCTTAGAACAAAGGAATGGTATTTTGTCGTAGTATTTTGAAGAGAAATTAAATTTTCCTCTTTTTTTTTAATAAGTCGAAGAAAAATTAATTTTTCGCTCTGAAATATTATATTTATAATTATTAGAATAAAAATCGTACCGTCTAAATCACAGTTATGCATAAGGCAGCCATTATTTGACGTGCAGTAGACTCTGAGCAAAAGCATATAAGTCTTTGCTAAATGACCATTATTTGAACTAAAAGATTCATTTGGTATGGAAATAGTAGGTGCTTTTGGTGGAGGTTGATTCTCTGAAGGATTGATTGGCACTTCCCTTGATCCAACATAATCCTGAGAAAAGTTTCAAACCTTGAGAATTCATCTCATTTGCAAATGAATTGAATTTTTTGTTTTTAAATTTTCGTGTCTACCTACTTGCGTTATTGGTGAACTAACGTCTTTTCGTTTTTTATGGCAAATTTTTAAGAGCAACGTTTCCACTTTTACCGGATCTTGAGGCATCTCCACTGCAATTATTATTTGTTTTCAATAAATAATAATTATACTCAATAACACAAATTTTGTTCAATATTCTAGAAACTAAAATATTTCTTTATTTAAATATTTAGACTCACATTTTTTGTCGTAAAATCCTAAGAATGTCAGTGTCATGTAGCCACGTATTCCTGGATTCTGCTGCTGTTCATTTTTAATTACTAATTTGTCTAAAATGGAGTTGATTCGAAATCCTCTTCTGGACTTATGTGTCCTAGACATTCTCTGTCTCATGTAAGAAAGATTTCTATAAAGAAATACGGGCTGAAAAATAAAATTATTTTAAAATTGTGTCTTTAAAATTAATTTCTTAAATTTAAACTTTTCGAATTTCTAATTCAATTCTAATACTAATGTAATAAAAATTATTTTCATGAATAAAATTTATTGAAAATTGAATAACGTACCTTAAAAATAATAAATTACTATTAAAGCATAAAATAGATGTCAAGCACTTGAAATTTAAAAAACGAAAAATAATTCACTTTTATGCATTTAGATAATATTTATCAAACTCGCTTTTCCTTTAAATATAAGGGAAAAAATATAGAAAACGAGATAGAAAATAGTTTTCTAAGTTGAAAAACAAATGAAAACAATTATTTTGTTTTTAAAAAACAAAATGTACAGATTTTTATTGTACCGCAAACTTTGTAAAATCTTTATGCTCGACATAAATATCTTTTTAAGATCGCATAGAAATGTTTCATTGTTAAAAGTAACAATGTGTATAAAATTAATTATATTAAAATATCTTATTTGATAATCATGACAAAGGGTTAACATTCAAAGTTTCTGAATCTAAAATATTTTCATGCCAACTATTTATTATTTTTAATATGAAAGAAATACAAAACTTACAGAAATTTGATTCCTTGTGCGCAAAAACCGATAAATCTGTGTTGGTTCTGAAAAAAAAATGTTTTTTGATAAGTAAAATAGTATAATAGTTTTTATTATTAATTGATTTAATTGTTAATTATCGATCCTATTGTTATTAACAATAATTATAGAAAGATTTTTGATTAGTTACTATTACTTAGGAAAAAATTTAATTTTATTATATATGAATAAATTTTAACACATTTTTATTTGTTGTTAATAATAAAAAAAAATTGAAAAACAATTTTTTATTGTGAAATTTTTTTTTTTTTTTGAAAAGGTAGAGGTAGGGGTAAAATAGTTTGTCTATTCGCCAAGAGATATCGGAGCTATCGTGTCTCTCGAATATAACATGCGACTTGAAAGGTTTATAGTCGCCAGAAGGAGACCTAAACTTCGATCCTTCTGTGATTCAGATGGGAGATGATGACTTGGTTTAGCTCGTACGATATGAGAAGCCTGCGCAACCAATCTTGTTACGATTTTGCAGGTCAAACCTCTCTGATCCCATTTTTAAAACAATAAAGAAAAAAAATACATCTATTCCTAATAGAAATTTGTGGCGAAAAATTCATTATAGTATTCAAATAATCTAATGAAACAAAATAGATCTAATGTCATGAGGATTGAAACCCATATTTTACAAATTTAAAACAAAAAAAAGTATTTCGTTTTTTAAACAAATTGTTAAAATACAACGACTTTGTCAACTGATAATTTCGAAACGAAAAATTCTCCACAAAACTGTTTTAACTAAATAATTAAGATATACTAACAAAATCCGAAAGAAAAAATCTAAAATCAAATTACGAATATTATTTCCTTTATGATCACTGCTATGACAAAGCAATCACCGAATTGAAATCATAACTTGTAATTAAATATAAGAAAACTTTTCTGTTGTTTCAGTTAATTTTAAAAATCTGAACAACATAATGAATAGCACACGAATATCACGTAATTTGTGTGATTATGAAAACAATAGTGAATAATAATTATGACAGGTGACGGCGGGATTTTAAGAAAGAAGGGAGGTAAGTGACCCCACGCCGTTGAATTTTTACAGTTGATAGGGGTTATGTTGGAATAAATTCTCTATTCATTGGCATTCTTTGTGTAAAATATGTGCGACTAATGGATTATTGTCTTGTTTCTAAACATTACTTAAATTCGGAGGTAAACTTTGCATTTATAGAAACAAATGAAAGAAAAGGACAAACTCACTTTCGAAGGCTTGGAGAAACAGCTCATGATCAGCTTGCACCATATCCATACGAGGAGCTTTTTGTCCTTCCAATTCCTTCTCCCGCTTTTTCGGCGGCATTTTGCACAGATTTTCACAGAATATCGCACAAGAATTTAATGTTCAACGCGCAAAAATATAACGACAACACCCACCCGCGCTAAAATTGCTGCTCTTCGCCAGCCAGCCTGCCCAGCAGAAAATACAACGCCCTCTAACCACTTTTTTACTCATTAAATAACATACTAGCGGTAAATTTTAAATATTAACTATTAAATTGTAAAAATTACTATTTTCATACAATTAATTTTTACTAAACTCCAATATGGAAAATATTAAACTAAAAATTTAGTTTAACAATATTTACATAAATTACTAATAATTTCGAAATAGTGAAAAAATTGTATTTTGAGATCAGCTGGAAAAATTATATTTTTTGCTTACTATGATTTGTTAATTATTACAAATCCAAAAAATGAAAGTATATAATTTTTTATTAAATATTTCGTAAATGAGTAATTAGAATAAATTCTATGGATTCAAATTTCCCGCTTGTTTTTGCGTGCGCACGACAGTGGCGCTAGTGTCGCACCTTGCGACGGTGTCTCTTCCGGTTTTATCTGTGGTACGAGCAGAGTGAGTTTCGGTAAGTTTTTAATAAAAATCCAATGCAATCTGCTTTAAAATTAATCAAAACGTGTAAATACTTGATATTAACTCTGTGTCTTTAATACAGAATGCAATTTGTCTTAATATTTTTTTGTAAAACAAAAGTTTTTCTATACACGTGACATGGAATATTGTTGACACTTTTCCCCGTGTTCTGACTTTTACATATTTCTTTATTTTCTGAGTGAGAGATGCAAAAATATAAAGATTGATTTAATTTATAATGAAAGGATATTGTAGTTCGGAAATTTTTAGTAACGTAAAAGGGTTTTATTGGTAAAATGATGGTAACGAAAGATTTTATTCACAGGCGAGAACAATGAAGTTCAACAAAATGGTGACGTCCTCGAGGCGGAAAAACCGCAAAAGGCACTTCACAGCACCTTCTCACATCAGAAGAAGGCTCATGTCCTCACCTTTGTCAAAGGAATTGAGACAAAAATATAATGTACGCTCGATGCCGATTCGCAAAGATGACGAAGTACAGGTAACATAACCTCAAATATTCTAAAGGGAATTTTTAATTATACACTGTTAGAAAAGTCTGTCTAATTCTACGTGGAGAATAAGTTTCATTTTTGTTTGAAAATTGTAGTTTTAGTGTTTTTGTCCATTGAGTTAGCATTTAATTTTGGAAAAATTCATCAAGAATTGTAAAATTACTATTTTCAATGTGGCGAAATTATTTTCCCGCGTCAAAAGTTGACGGTGGAATTACAACGATTTTTTTAACAGTGTACGCCAAAAAGTACATGATGCTTTTACTGTCTAGGTTGTTCGTGGTCACTATAAAGGCCAGCAAGTTGGAAAAGTAATTCAAGTCTACAGAAAGAAGTTCGTTGTTTATATTGAAAGGATTCAGAGAGAAAAGACGAATGGCGCGACTGCTTATGTTGGCATTGATCCTTCAAAGGTATGTAATGAAATTTACAATTATATTTTCAGAAAAAAAGTAAAAAAAAAACTGTAAATTTCGTATTTTCTGTTAAAGAAATGAAATTGAAAAAAAATGTCGTACCTAACCTTAAAATATTGTAATTCTTTTCTTAATTTTCTAGTTTTATTCTTTTTATAATTTCTTTAAAAAATTAACTATCTAAATGATTAGAAAACAAAATTCTTGAAATATTAATTAAAATTACGGAAAAAACGTATTTCTTGCGACAAAAAAACATTTTTTTTTAATTACAAGTAAATATTTGTATTGTAAATATTATCAAAAATATTTTCACTCAAAAAATTAATATTTTCATAATTGACATGATGATGCAAACCATTCACCGAGATTCGAACAAAAGGTTAAACTTGTGGCCTCGTGTACAAGGTTTTCTTGTACATGATAAACTAGTTTTTCCCGGTTCAATCGTTGAATTGAAATTGGCACTGATCTTCATTTTTCTAAAGTGAAAATTTATCGTTAAAATTGCAAAGTAGGTTTGATTATTCATTTTAAACAATTATTTTTTTTATTTACAGACTGTCATTGTTAAACTGAAGATGGATAAGGATCGTAAAAAGATCATCGACAGGAGAAGTAAGGGACGTCTCGCAGCATTAGGAAAAGATAAAGGAAAATACACCGAGGAAACGGCTGCGGCTATGGAGACATCGTAGGTTTAAAAATTCTCTCTACTTGTACCACAAAAATAAAGTGCTTGAATTTCAAACACTTACAAAAAAGAAAATGAAACTATTTTTACTTTTAAAGTGAAAAAAATTAATTAACCCAATCATTATGCCTACGCGTACTGTGTTTTTTTATTGAATATATAAATATTTAATAAATAGTTGGTGAAAAGAAGCACAAAAATCTGTGTTTCAAGTATTAAGTTTTTAAGTTTTATATTCTCAAGTATTTAAACTGAATATTTTATTAATAATATTTATATTTATATTTGACTATTAGTTTTATTTTTCGAACTAAATTTTATGAAATTTTGATTAAATTCCATTGATCTCTGTGAATTCAATTTCGTTTTATTGACTAAAGTAAAGAGTTCAGTTGAGACTAAACATTTGAATACTTTTCTGCAATTTTCAGAAAAATTTCTATTTTTTTCATTAAGTATTAAATACCTAGCAGTTTGATCAACTTTTATAAAATTTTAACAATTATTTATAATAATATAAATTAATTTTTATTTTGTTAAAAATTAAATCTAGAGCCCGGCAAGTTTTTTAAAAAATTTTGTTATCGATTGTAGTTAAGGTAGGAATTTCAAGGCAGAGTCGGTAATTTATCATTCGTTGTTAAGAGTGAAATTGAAAAACTCAGTAGGTACGGCAAAGATTTTCTACTTTGCTGGCATATGATAGGAATAGGGTAGAGTTCTTCTTTACCCTGAAAAATTTTTGAATTTATTTTTTTTATTTAAAAGTAAAAATAGTTTATACGTATAATATTATTCAATATTTCTATATTAATTGAATTTAATAATAAAATTATTACACTGGAAAAAATTATTTTATTCAAATAGCTGAATATTTGTTATTAAATAAATATTTATTTGATTCTAGTAGATTTTAATATTCCTTAAGTTCTGAACGAAGAATATTTAATATTTTCTTCAGATTAAAATTTTATTACAATAATTTTTTTTCATGTAGAAAAAAAATTAATTACAAAGTTTCTAAATGGTAATTGTTGGTTTTCAATTTTTTACAAACAGTAATTTATTAAAAAAAAATTTTAATTGAAAAAAATTTTGTTTACTTGAACGTTCAAAATTTGGGGTGAATTAATTTTTATTTAAGCAAATAAATTTTTTTCTAGTGTATAATGATATATTATTTAATATTAATAGTAATTCTTAATATATAAATTACTAAATATTAAATATAATTTAACTTTCCAAATATGAATTAGTTGAAAATAATTATGAGTAAATATTTACTAATTATTATTGAATAAATAACTACAAAAATAGTCAAATTTCCCTAATTGAATTGGATACTAAAAAATTTCGGTTAATTCGACCAAAGCTTTTGGTAAATTGAATTAATAATTATTAGTTATTATTTATTTATTATTATTAACTATTTTATTTTTAAAATATTACGAATCAATTGACTTTTTACTATCAAATTTTTTATTTTTAACTAATTCAAATTTAGAGAGTTATCTTAGTTTTCGAAAAGAAAAAAATTGTTTTCAAATATTTTAACACATGTTTTTGAAAAATTTTCCCTTCAACAAACTATATTTTTTTCCTTTTCGAAAATTATTATACAGAGATTGTTACACTATATAATTTTAACATTTCAAATTTTTTAAGTATTTAAATCGTTTGAAAAAATTTGAAATCTTTAATGTGGTTAAAGTTAAAGTTAATTTTTTTTGTAAAAAAATACAAATTAGAAGAAGTAAAAAAAAATATTTCGTTCATTTGAACGTTCGAAACTTTAAGAACATAATATTTATTTTAATTGAATTAATTATGTTCAATTTTTTTACACATAATTTTATTTTCTTTGGAAAAATATTTTTTTCACTTAAAAATGTGAAATAAGAAATCCCATAAAATAGAAATAATTGTATGAATTATTTGCTATAAATCGTTTATTTTTTTTTCATTTCGCACACTGAATTTGCTGGAGTGCATCTCAATTTTTAACGAATTAGAATAAAATAAAAGCAAAAGTGTAAATGGGATTTAAGTTCCTCCTCTCTTTAGACTTGGCCGATGTAATCAGTAATCAAATTTATTAGTTTCTATTGTCTTGGGGATGAAATTCTTTTCCGATTTTATGGTGTGGAAAGACGATATAATAAGGAGAGAGAAGCGAAGCTGCGAGTAACGAGGGAATAAGGTGGGGGAGGGTGGGGGGAATAGCTAGGGAAAAGATTTACTGGACCCACCAGTAGCCCCTAACTTAGTGCTAGTACTTTCTCAAAAACATTAAGGCTATATAAAGTACGTGGGTGAAATTTAAAGAAAATAAAAAAAAGTAGGAGTCCCTTTTATACTTAAAACCTCGAGTAAACAGTAGCAAATTTTCCAAAAATTTCACTTTACGCACGAATGATAATGAATCTATTTTGTGAATAATAAATTTAGTCGAAGGAGGAAGGGGATTTTTCACTTTTATTTCTTAGTACACTGATTAAGATTGTATTTTTCAGATTTTGCTGTAATAGGGAAAAAGATGGTATAAATTTTGTTGTTGGTAAAATTTAACCAATGCTGATTCACTTAGTGATGTTCTCATGTAGGAGAAAATTTTTACCCTAAAATCAAGTTAAAATTTGGATTTACTTTTTTCTTGTAATGAAAGTTAGTTGAATGCTAACAGAAAGAGAACTAAAAGCGAGCTAAAAGAAACTAAAATGGAGCCAAAAGTGAGCTGAAACTGAACTAAAAGCAAGATGAAAGTTAATGAGTTTTCTTTATGCCTACAAGGATGAGAGGGAATCAAAGAAATAGTAAAAGTAGCAAAACATGGGGCGTGTCAAGTGCTCCACAAGATGTTGCGGAACATTATAGCTCCACTGGGTTTAAAACCTGTCTCCTCTCACCCTCTGTAAATTCTCCAATCGGTAAAACATCATCGCTACCGTCTTGGAATATCAAACAATACACAACCAGCCGGCAACAAAAAAAAATGTAACGATCGACCTCTTATATGACGGAAGAGCCTCATATACAGAACGGAAGTTTTGCGAAAAAAATTCCACATTTATCTGTTGGCATATTTTTTCCTATAAAAGGGGTGTTTAGAATTTTCTTCCTTTCATTGTTTATCAATCCAGACACTTGATATCGTAGGGAGGAGAATTTACCAGAAATTCTCAACCGGTTTTCTCGAAAGTATCACATGGAATCAAAACGATATCAATAATTGAGATCAAAGTTATGATTTGATCCACTTTTTATTAGCTGAGATTAAAATAACTTTTCTTGGTAAACATTTTTTTATAGTGGAAATTATTAATTTTTTTTCGGAAAGTGAATAATATTTATAAACTTTGATAATTTCTAAAAATTATAATTATAAACCTTTCTGAATTCAATTATTTTCTACAATTTTCAACTGAACTTCATCTTTGATTCAATTAATTCGAATAATTTTCTAAAAGTCCTTCTAGAATTAAATTATTTAAATACATAAACTCAATTTTTTATAATAAAACAAAACTGAATTTTCGAAATTCATTTTAATAAAATATTTGTAAATAATTAAAATCTTGCGATGAATTTATTATTTATTAAGAACACAATGGAATTCTAGTGAAGAATTTTATTACTTTTGAAAATATAATTTAAACTTCTGCAATAATTCTAAGAAGACATTCAATTTTCTTAGTGTTTTTTACTAAAATTCTTCTACAAGTCTATTATTTTTAATAATTATTTAAATGTTTATTAAACAAATGTAACTAATTTCAGAAGAACTTGAATTATTTAAATTGCATACAATTTTTTCTATAAATGTAATATTTTTAATAATTAATTAAATATATGTCAGAAAATGCAATTAATTTCATAAAAATTTTAATTAGAATTAAAATTGTTCAAAAAGTCCTTTAAAAATTTCTAATTAAATTCATTATAATAATTTTTAGAAATTATGATTATAAACCTTTCTGAATTCAATTATTTTCTACAATTTTCAACTAAACTTCATGCCTGAAACAATTACCTAATTAAAATAATTTTTCAAAATTTCTTCTAGAATACAATTATTTAAATACATAAAGTCAATTTTCTATAATAATTGTGACTCGTCAGTTTTTTCTTAATTTTCAAAAGAATATAAAGAAATTCCAAAAATTAATTTTTGATGAATTGTAATTAAAAATTTTGCACATTATTGCTTTCTCCAAATTGTTAAAAATAGTTGTAAAATGTTAGGTTGTTTGGTAATATGTAATTGAAAGTATTGCAAATATCGAATTTTAAAAAATTAGAAGCTAATTTTTATTTTTAAAGATTTTACATTAAAATTTTTGATAATTCAATTATTTTCCAAGTTTGCAATTAAAATTCCTCAAAAATTGTAAGAAAATACATGAAATAAATTCATTATTTTGAATTAAATTTTACAAAGTTTTAACTATTCAAAAAGAATTTTGAAAATATTTGTTTTTAATTATTTTTCGCTTTCTAGGAATAAAAATAAGTTTCACTTTGTTACTAAAAATTCTGGTATTTTGTTACAATGTTTGGAAGAAAAGTAGAAAAAGTCTCAAGTTTCTTAATTTCCCCGACAAAAAATATTTTTTCACAATATTTACGTGAATAACTACCAGAAATTTTATTTTAATATGTCATGAAAATTTTATCATTTATCACCTGAAAGTCATGGAATTTCATAAAGAGAAATATGTAGAAACCTTGATTTTTTTTTTGTTGACTAAACTTATTTTTGGATTAGAAAAAAAATTTCTCCTCAGTGAATATATAGGCATATATTTGCAGTGTGCAGAAAAAAGTATAGTTCGTGTTAGCTTGCAGTTGAAAAAAAAAAATACAGATGTATCGTTTTCATTTCCGAGTGCCCCGGAAATGTTTCACCCTTCGATGGAGGTCCATTACAAGGTTCTTGAAATTTAACAGGCCGGAATAATTTAAGATATAGGTGTGCTATTTGTAGAGACAAAATATATTTGGAAAAAAATTAGGGTATTAAAAATCATATTATATAGGAAAATTTGTATAAATTACATATTCGGTACGATATTGTAATTATTGGGTAAACGAATACGGCAAAAATTTACATTTCCTTGTCATTTTGTTGTTGCAATCAATGCGGATATAAAATATAAGAAGTTTGAAATTGTCGGAAGTCCAATTAAAATTCATTCGACATCTCGAGGAACGCGAACGGAAAAACGTGATTTCATTTTCAAACATTCACTAGGTAATGAGATTCGAGGGGGAGATGTGAATTCTTCGATTTTTAGTTAAGAGTGTGTGTCTTATGTACGAATTTCTCATTTTTCGGGCAAATAAGGTACACAATTCATTGTAGTCAGAACGAGGTAAAAGAAATTGACAATGTTTTTTATAGTAAATAAATTTTAAGAAACGTTTTTGACATTTTTCGATCAAGTCAACTAAACTTCTTCTTTTTTGATTCTTTATGTGATAAAACAATTACTTAAAGATAAAACATTTGTGATGAAGCAATTATTCAAAGATTAAAGATAAAAGAAAAATGGAAAGAAATGAAATTTTCTTAAAAAATTATAAATGTGATTTGAGCTAAATTATTCACTACTGCGTGGATAATAATGAGAATCGAGGGGGTGTGGGTGGACTGTTTAAAGGGATACAAACACAGACGTCATACTGAAGCTGTCTCATTCGTCAGTTTGTGCGCGAGACCCTTCTTTCAAATCAGTTCTCTATAAATCCGCCCTTCACCCCTTCAGCCCCCTAATGCGATTTTACGCCCAAGGAGATACTTCTTTTGTTCTGATATCTCTTCCTTAAGCAAAGTGCAGATTTTTTCATCTCGTAACCTGGTTAAGAAATTCCTTTGTCAGTTTTTTTTCCTTCGCTGCTAATCGGATACCTCGAAAATTTATGGATCAAACATTAAAATCAGAACTCTCCTGTCTCATTCAAAGAGTACTTAAATTTAACACCATCTTGTTAAACTTGGACACTTGATGTAAATAGTAGTTAAAGGGGAGAAAAAAAAGTATTTTATATTTATGATTGCTCCTCAATGCTGAGTTGCTGAAACGTAAAAATACAATTTACAGTAGAAAAGTCAATATGTGGTCAGACAACTAACACAATTCGTTTTATATACTTGTAACTAAGACGACCGAGTGATAAATTCAAAAATTTAATACCAATAAAACTAAAAATATTAATAATAATAGTGTTAATAAATATAAATGTTTATACTGTTTGGAAAAAAATATCAGCTTTCGAATAATACTTTTTCTTTCTTTCTTTCTTGATATTGTTCTTATAAAAGATAATGAAAATTATCTAGAGGTCGTATTATTTTGTCTTCTCATTATTATTGATTTATTCAATTGTACATTGTATTTATATTATGGGAATGTATGAAAATAGAATAAAATCGATATATAAGTATATAAACTCTTTCCTGCTATTGACGCAGAAAACATAATTAGCCTCAATGCGAATAACCATTATTATTTTGCTTTAACGTGACTTTATATTATAATAATTGTTTGCAGGTAAGCCCTTCGTTATAATACTAACGAACTCAGAAGCTTGCAAACCACAACCTCCAGTGTGCGCTCTTTCTCCTCTCTGACACTCGGGATTTTCAAGATCAAACGAGACAAGTGTGTTGAGGTATGTTGCATTTATTCTATATTCTCTTTTTTCTGTATATGTATATAATTCTTAAACATTCACGTTTTTATGAATCGTATAATTTATAAGGAGGGGGGACTTAGATTACGTAACGCTTTTTAAGGGACAGTTTACGATTCTTCGCCCCTTTCCCTTTCTTACAATTCGTAATATGTAAAATTAAAACCCCCGTCCACTGTTACTGTTTTTGAAATACTTCCCCCCCCCCGCCCCCTACTATTGAAGAGTAAATTACAATTTTCAAAAATAAGTCGATTCTTATTATACTTATTCAAAAAAAGTTCTATTAAAAAAATAAATTTCTATTAAAAAAAAAACTAAATACTAATCAAGAAATTTTATTTTAAATTGTATTGAAAATAATTTTGATTTTTCAGAAGAATTTTATAACTTAAGATTATGATTGAATTCTTGCAACGAATTGAATGTTACTAATTTTTTTTTTAATTGTAATATTCAATTATTCTTTTGGAAAATTTTATTTAAATAGCCACTTGAAAAAATTATATTCTAAATTTTGGAAAATATACTTAAATTTAGAATATAGTTTTTTCAGTGAGTATTGATATTGAATGTAATCGGATTTCAACAAATTTTTGAAATAAATTAAATATCTAAGAACAATTTTATTCAAATTCTTTGAAAATAATTGAATTATTGTTAGGAAGAATTTCATTAGAATTTTTAAAAATGATTAAATTCTTTCACGAAAGTTAATTAAAAATGTATTGAAAATAATTTTAAAAAGTTTGGATCAAAGATATTAAAAGTTTAATTTTCCGAATTAATTTATTTCTTTTCAAAAAATTTAATAAATTTTTTTATAAAGAATTGTATTTTTTGAGGAATTGGATTAAAATTTTATTAAAAATAATTAAAATGCTGCTCTGAATTTTAATAGTTCTGGAAGTAAATGAATTTTTGATACGAATTTTATTGAATTCTTTGAAAATTATATCAAAATTTTTTATGTAATTGAATTTCTTTAAATTTTTTGTGAAGAATTTTATGAATTATTTGAAAAATAATTGAATTCTCTGGAAGAATTTAAAGAATAATTGCTATTTTCAATATTAACAATTTTAATAAAAATTAACAAAAGAATTCAATTATTTAGAACGAATTTTAATGAAATTAGTCTCATAAATCCAATTATTTTCAAAAGTAATAAATTCTTCGCAAAAATCAAATTGCGTTCAAAAATTTACAAAAATTTTAGTCGATATTTCAATTATCTTTATAAATAATACAATTTTTCTTTGAAAATCAATTATTTAGAAAAATTTTAATAAAATCCTTATTATTATTTTTAGAAAATTCATTTATTTAAATACAGAAAAAGATAATTTATTGAATAATTCAATTTTTCTTCAAATTCAATTCTGGTGAGGGATCTTATCAACAACTTTTTTAAATAATAGAATTCGTTCGAGGAATTTTAATAGAATTCTAAAGAATAATTTAATTTTTTTGAAAAATTTGATTAAAATTGTATTAAAAATAATTGAAATTCTGCAATGTTTTTTTGAAATTTTTACTTTTTGGAAAAATAACTGAAAGTTCGTGTTGAATATTATAAAAAATTTTGCTTAATTATTAAATTTTTTCACTATAAAAATAAATATTTTATTAAATAATTGAATGTTTCTTAAAATTTAATTTTCATAAAGAATTTTATCGAAAATTTTTCAAATTGAATTATTTAATTAAAATTTCTTGAAATAGTAGATATTGAACATAATTGAATTTTGACAAATAATTTTGAAAAAAATGAAAAAAAAAATTTTTTAATCATTTAATTCTTTGAAGAATAAATAAAAACAATAATTGAATTTTTACAAATCCTAATTACTAATTTCTATATGAAAAAATAATAATGATTAAATATTTATTTAAAAATGAAGTTTTTTGAATTTGAATTAGTGACTAACTTTTTTTGCTTTTGAATTAGTAACTTTTACTAATAAATTAGTAAAATATTACTATTTGGTAGTAAAATTTACTAATTCAATAGCAAAAAGTCAGTGACTAATTCAAATTAGTAAAAACATTTTGCTACACTAAATAAAATGGAATTGATTCAAATAACCGATTAATTGACTATTATCAATTAAATATTTAATTGAATCAAATGATATTTATTAGAGTCAATTAAATAGTATATGCTTCAAAGACTTAAGTTATTGATTTAAACACGTCATTTAATTGATTCCATTAAATTTTATTTTGTTCAAGTAAATATTTAATTGATAATAGTAAATTAATCGGTTATTTCAATGAATTCAATTTTTTATCAGTGTAATTTAAATTTAGAGATTGCTTTAAGTGCCTTAAAGTGAGAGTTTCTTTTTACTGTATCGCCATTGAATAAAATAGTTGAAGTGTATTTTTTACAGGTGCCTTTTTAGTGAAAAGAATTTTATGTTTGAAAAATTTCGTTCTTGTGAACAACAGAGAGGTACACAGACAGGCTTGTATACTTGACAATAGTTGTGTATATTTAGTCGACGATACTAAAAGGAGTAATGCCGCTGTAATAAATTGCGCATAATATATATGTCAATGAGAAAAAGGGTGGGCGCTATTATAGTTGAGACGAAGACAGTATTATGAACGTCAGCCGTGATATCAGGTTTAGACAAACAAAGGAGTATGTATATATATATAGAAGAGTTGGTCTGTTGGTGGGAAAGCTTGCGACTTTTAGGAGCGTATAATTAATTTCCAAATGTCAGTGCGTCCCTTTCTGCTCTTCTTCTCCAGGACAATATTGCTGGCCATTTTGTTCGACAGCTTTGCAATGTGCTGCCTGCTGCTTGCCCCTCTCTTTGCCTCTCTCTTGCCCTTTGACACCGAAACTACTCACCCTTGGAGAGGATGGAAAGGGTTTGACTTTCGTACATACCAAGCCGTCAATATCAGCCTCTGTAATGAAACATAAGCATCGTGCATTAGCCGCACATAGGAAAAGCGGTTCAAAGTAGTCGTTACTCTTCATCCGTGTATAATGATCTTAGTATATGTATATAATATACATGCATGTATGCGAGTATCACCTAAACCCCCCCACAGTTCCAGTTGCTCAACTCGAACCGGTTAATTGGATAAATGTCCGATGAATGCCGAACCACCCTCTTCCGTCCTATTCCATCCATTCCCCCTTATACTCATTTCCTCTCGTGTCCTTAGACTCGGGAAAACAATCGCTTGTTCTGTGGAGATGAATTTATTGAAACCCTACTACTACCTCCATTGATATTTGTCTTCGTTTTATTCACTCGAAAACAGAACTGTATTTAGAATTTCCCAAGTAAGCCACTTTTGCCTTATTTATATCGCTTTTTTTCTTTTTTTCCTCTTTTTTCTCTTTTTTCTCTTCTTCATTCTTTTCCAATTGTTCTTGACATTTTTACATGAGGTTAATGAGTCCCATTTATATATATATCTGATATAATTTAATTTAATTATATGATTTAATGTTAGTTAATAATTAATTTTCACTTCTCTCTAAATCTGAATTAGTAGTTTTCTACTAATGAAATAGTGCGGATTCGTTTACCAATTGAATTAGTAACTGTTTTAACTAATTTTTAGTAGTTTTTTTTTCCTAATTAATAGTAGAAAAATTACTAATTTGAAATAGTAAAAGATACGATTTACTAATTGAATTAGTAATTTTCTACTAGCAATTAGTAAAAAAAACTACTATAAATTAGTAAAAAATGTTACTTATTCAAATTGGTAAACGAATCCTCACTAATTAAAATTTAGAGAGTACTTGAAATTCCTTAATACTAGAAATCAAAAAAATATTCTCAAAACGATAATCAATTTCTTAAAAACTATACAATTACTTTAAAAAATATTCAAAATTCAAAAATTTCCAATAACTACGCAGTATTTTTTATAAAACTTGGCAAAAGAAGTAAATTATACAATAGACATTTGTAAAATTCAGTCATATTTCGATTATTTTTATAAATAATAAAATTTTCACACGAATTTAATTGGTAAAGGTTAGCATTTTCGAAAAAATCAATTATTTAACAAAATTTGTATTCGATTCTTCACAACAATTCAAATACTTTCACTAATAATAACATTTTCCATGGATATTCAATTTTAAAAAAATTTTGATAAAATTCAATTTTTTCTTTTTGAGAAATATAGTTTTCCACATGAATTCAATTATTTCAAAAAAGTTTTTCATAATTTTTATTATATGTATCAAAAAATTAATTATTTTAAACAATGTTTATAAAATTCTTATGAAGAATTCAATTATTTTCAAAAAAATAAAATTTTTCAAAGAAATTCAATTCTTTTTAAACATTTTAATAAATTATTATTTAGATGATTTATTATTATTATTTATTATTTATTTTTATTATTATTTATTTAATTATTATTTTGATTAATAAAAAAATTCTTCTCATGGATTCAATTATTTTTGAACATTTTAAAAACATTCTTAGCAATTATTCAATTATTTTCGTAAAAAAGAAAATTCATCGCAGGTTTTCAATATTATATTTTAATACAATTTCAATAAAATTCTTAGGAAATATTAAATTATTTTAGTAAATAATAAAATTCATCGCTGGATTTGAATTATTTTTAAATACAATTTTAATTAAATATTTTTGAAATAATTCAATTATTCTTTTAAAATTCAATTATTTTCGTAAATAGCAATATTCGTAATAAGAATAATAGCAACAAAAAAAATAATTGTAAAAATAATAGTAATGAACATAACAGTAAAAATAATAATAATAATAATAATAATAATAATAATAATAGTAATAATGATAAAAAACAAGAATTAAAAAAATAGTAAAAAGCAAAAATGATAAAAATAGTAAAAAGCAAAATAGTGGATTATAATTACTAGTTTTCGATAAATGTTCTGTCGTTTCAAATCATTTATCGCGTGAAAGCTTAATGAAGTGCATTATTAAGTCAGCTAGACCCGACAAGTACATGACTCTAAGCATTTCTGAGAGAATATTGCTTCTTGAGACATTGCGAACTAAGTCTAATCATTTGTCTTCTTGTTAATTCCAACACCCACTTCATTTCAAAGGACAATTACTATCCAGTTTATAATAATGAATTTCACTATACAAATATATCAGAATGTGATTCTCTTTAATTTTACTTACAACGTAGGCAAGGAATTTTTTTTTTTATTAAAAACATTAATTAAATTAAAAATTTTTTTTTAAAATTTTTATTTTAAGGTTATTTTTTTCTGATTACAATTTACTATCAGGGTTGCAGCAAATCAGGGAATTAAGGAAACTGTCAGGAATTTTTATTGAAAGTATATACTGGACAAAATTAAATTTTTATAATTTATGTGAAAGTTTTAAATTTTCAAACTTTTTTTGGTGGAATAAAAAAATTCTTCAAAGGAATTAAATTATTTTTAAAAATTTTAATAAAATTAAAATAAATAAATAAATAAAATTTGTTGCAAAAAGTTCAATTATTTTTAAAAGTAATAAATAATTTTAATTATTTTTAATACAATTTTAATGGAATTCGTCGATAGCATTCAATTTTTAAAAACTTTTCTGATAAAATTTGTTATGAGAATTGAATTTTAAGAAATATTCAAATATTCAATTAAAAAAGAATTTATTCAAAGAATTTTAGTTCTAGATATTAATTGAATATTAGAAGCATTATAGAGTGAATTTTTAGAATTAAATTGGATTTTGAAAAGGTTTAAAATCGAAAGATGCAAAATTTTGATTTTTTATACTTTCTTTCTAACAATAACATTTTTTTTTTTTTTTGAAAAAGGTTAGTTGAATTTTGTTAGGAAATTATTTGAAGTTTTTGTTTTCTAAATATCTAATTGATGAATTTCCGAATAATCAAAATTTCGTAAAATTGAATTGTGAACAAATGGGTTTGAAAATTGTTTCCTTTTTTGAAAATTATTGAAAATAATTGATTCAGAGAAGAATTTTCGTTAAATATATCTAGGAAATAATGATTTTTAATTGAAATGATGGAAATAATTTGAAAGAAGTAAAATATCCTAATAAAATAAAATAGAGATTTTATAAATTTTCCATGTTTATTTATTTTAAAACAGGATAAGTTGTTGAATTGCAAAAATGTTCGAACGTTGAAAAATTGAAATTCACACGAAAAAAAATCTTCACCTAGAACAACTACAAATTTCACTATATTAGAGAAATTTTTAGTTATTGCAACGAATTCTTTCGCTGTTTTAACGAATACTTTCGCTATTTTAGCGAAAGTTGTATCTGTTCCAGTTAAAGGTTTTTTTTCGTGTATTAAATAAATAAATCAAAAAGTTTGAATGCTTTGGAAAATTTTAATTCTTGTGAAAAAGTAATAATTATTAAATATTTATTTATAGGGGAAAGAGAAAAAAAAGAGAGAGAGGGAGAGAGAGAGAGATAAAGTTAAAAGAAAAACGGAGTAGTAAGTCAATAGGGGTAATATATGAAGCGTAAGATTAAAGTGACATCGCGTCATTGCGTGACTGCGACTAGATCTGAGAATAAACAGAGTAATATTTTAATTGGACAAGAAATAATACGCAAACGTAGAGTAATCCAAGTGTCACCTGGGGCAAGAAAGGATATTTAGACTGCATCAAGCTCGCATGTTCACGACACGTCTTGGATTCTAATTGCCTCTCATAAATCAGTGACAACACGTGCACAGCACTTCTGCCTGTTTACGGGGACGCTATTGCGATCCTTCCTTGGGCCAAACACTGAACCAACTTGATGCAAGTTTAATTATACAATTAAGATGATTACTACTAATGCATTTGTGTGGCATTTCCCAGTAATTGTGCGGTTTCTGCAATTTCAAAATATCTCCTCGAATAAATGCTTGAAAAAAGAGAAAAAAAAGGAAAAAAAAAGAAAAGAAAAAGGAAATTAAAATATTTAAATACTATTAAAATATTAATATTAAAATTGTAAATGAAATGGTTTTGAGAGACAATTTTCCTCTCCTACGTTGAATATTTCAAAATATTCTTTCTCATCAATTTGAAAGCTTATTTCTTCTTATATTACAATGCCAGGGCAAATAAAGAAAGAAAGAGTGAAGAACTTTTTCTGACATTAAGATGCAAAGCTCTATATATGAGTGAGTATTATCATTCTTTCTTTCTTTTTCTTTTTTTTTATATAAACTGCAAAATGAGAGAATGAGAAGAGAAGGTGGGATAAGGAGAGCTAGGAGCGCCAATAATATACTGACAACCTTTATTTTATTTAAGCAGCTCGAGCCTTCTTCTTCCAGTTTTTCATTATGTTCATTTTGCTCCCGCGCCCTTATCTCGTAAGGTATCGCGGCGTGGTAACACGACTGCGGCCCCTATTACTCGAATACATTATTTACTATTCTTATTTTTGCCGTTCCCATTCTTTTTCAACTTCTCCTCTCTCAACAGTTCTCAAAGAGAGAGAGAGAGAGAGAGAGAGAGAGTCGATTGCCACCCCTTAGTTCTAGCTTTGTGCATTACGAAACACGTTTAATACGAGAACTTCGACTCTCTTTTTAAAGACGAGCTCGATTATCTAGACTATACATTTGTAGTTCATTACACATAGATAGGTATATATTCGGCAGAATGCTTCTTCAAATAGAAATCCTCCTCCGTCGTTACTTATTTACAAAGTCAAATTTCAATTTACCCCGTTTCGAAATTTTACTCTCTTTGCTGCTAAGGCTAATTTTCAGCAATTGAATCTATTCTCAATATTTTAAATACAAAAACAAACATCTTTCAATTTGATTTTCAAAAATTAAAGTTTTTCTCATTTTCTTGATAAAAATCCACTGTTGTTCCAGAAACTATTCATAATTTATTGAAGTACATTTAAACTTTCGAATAAAATTGATTAAAATTTTTTTTTCAAAAATAGTTAAAAGAAAAATAGTTTCTTGATAAAAATCCACTGTTGTTCCAGAAACTATTCATAATCAGGGTGTCTACTAATCGGGAAATAACCGGGAATTTAATATAACCGTAGGACTTAGATTGTGCGACTTTTTCGACTTTTTTCAACTTTTCTAAGAAAAAGTAAATTTTTTCGACTTTTTTGTGAAAAGATGCGACTAATCAACTTTTCAAGATTTTTTTTAGTAAAATGCGACTGAAATTTTTTAAATTTTCAGAAAACTAAAGTTAAAGGAAAAATTTTTAGTCAAAAAAATGTTCTGTTAAATTAATTTACAGATTTCTTTCAAATTTTTCAAAAAAAAAACATCAATAACTTCTTTTTTAAATAAATATTTAATTATTATTTTTCCATAGAAATGAAAATCCTTCAAAAGATTCAAATGCAAACCTTTCTGAAAATAAACAACTTATAAAAAAATTGTTATAAAACATTATAATTAAAGATGACCGAGTGATAAAATCATTATTTTATATTATAAGATTTTATAAAAAAACAATTTGATAATAATTGAATTTCTAGGATGATTTTTTGTATTTATAAAAATAATTAAAATTTTGACAATAATTTTATTAAAATTCTTTGCAAATAATTGAATTTTAGAGAAGAATTTTATTGTTTAAAAGGATAATTGAAATTTTTAACATATTTTTTTAAAAATGTTTAAAAGTTAATTGAATTTTGAAGAAGAATTTTGATATTTTTAAAAATAATTGAAATTGTGGGGAGAATTTAAAAAAATTTGATAATAATTGAATTTCTGGGATGAATTATATTAATTTGGAAAATAAATGAATTTCTAGGATGAATTTTATTATTTATAAAAATAATTACAAATGTACATAAATAAATAAATAATTGAAATTCTGACAAGAATTTTATTAAAATTCTTTGAAAATAATTGAAATACACAGAAGAATTTTATTATTTATAAAGATAATTGAAATTTTGAACAGATTTTTTTTTAAATGTTTAACAGTAATTGGATTTTGAAGAAGAATTTTGATATTTATAAAGATAATTAAAAATTTGGAGAATTTAAAAAAAAAAGTTTTAAATTGAATTTCTGCGAAGAATTTCCTTACTTTTGAAGATAATTGAATTTTGCAAAGAATTTTATTAGAACTTTTGAAAATAATTAAATTTTAATGATGAATTTTTTTATTCAAGAAGATAATAATAATTTGACAAGAAATTAAAAAAAATTTGAAAATAATTGATATTCTGCGGAGAATTTTATTACTTTTGAAAATAATTGAATTTCCATGATGAATTTCATTATTTATATAAAATTTTGATGAGAAATTTAAAAAATTTTTTGAAGGTAATTGAATTTTTGCGAAGAATTTCATTATTTTTGAAAAAAATGATTTTTAGAGAAGAATTTTATTATTTGTAAAGATAATTGAAATTATGACAGGCATTTTATTAAATTTTTTTTAAATAATTGAATTTTGGAAAAAAATTTTATTATTTATAAAAATAATTGAAATTTTGAACAGATTTTTTTAAAAAATGTTAAAAATACCTGATTAAATTTTTGCCATGCATTTTATTAAATTTCATTAAATATTAAACGCCTTTTTGGCGTTTTTTTATTAAAATTTTATTCGACTTTTTTCTGACTTTTTCGGTAATTTTATGCGACTTTTCGTGACTTTTGTTGAGAATTTATGCGACTAAAGCGACTTTTTTTGAGTCTTAAAGACGATCCGAGCTCGGTAATCGTGAAAAACCGGGAATTAACCAGAATTTTTATACAAAACCGGAAATTTTTTCACCAAAATTAAAAAAAGTTTTATTATTTTAATTTGTTTTTAAAAAAATTACTTTTTATTTCACTTTTTTTAGATATTTATACTCTTCTCTAACTTTGAATTAGTTAAAAAAAATTAATTTGATAGTAAAAGTCGTGCACTAATTCAAGCAGATTATGTAAATAAATTTAATGTTTATTACGTATTAAGTAAATAATTAATTATCACTGCTTTTTTTCTTTAAATTGTAATAAAATTCTTCACAGGAATTAAATTATTTTCATGAATAATATCATTCTTTAGAAGGATTTCAATTATTTTTGTAAATAGTAAAATTCTTTGCAGAAATTCAATTATTATCAATAGAATTGTAATAAACTTGGAAAAGAAAATTTCCAATTGTAATTAAAACAGGACAAGATTATTTTTAAAAAATTGAGAAAATTATTTTCCAAATTTTCAATTAAAATTATTATTTATTTATGTTCGAAATCAAATTTAAATTTAAATTTTATGAGAAAAGAAAACCGGGACAAAATTAGGCCATAACTGGGAAAAACTGGGGATTTTGTTGAATGAAAATAGTAGACACCAGGATAATTTATTGAAGTAATTTTAGACTTTCTAATAAAATTGATTTAAAAAATTAAAAGAAAAATTGTTTTCGTATCTAGTCTACGGATGAGAATTTTCTACTATCAAAGTCGCGGTGATATTCTTTTTTGCTATTTAAATTAAATGTTGTTAATTTTTTATTGTCGAAATTTGTAAAAAATTAAGCTTTACTAATTTTTTTGGACCTTGTGCCACAGCAACCTTTTTCACTCCTTGTAGGCATAATGTAAAAGGTTGTTTCTTCAGCTGTATACAAGAAATTTCATACCTTTTTGAACAGCACAGTTATAAATTGAAGCACTTTATATATATACATACACACACACACACACACTTTGTGAATTCTCTTTAAATATGGCAAGGAAACAACTTGAGTGAATTTTCATAAAGCAAATGCCCCAGGTCATTAGTTTCCACACTCGTGCATACATGCGATGATATATGAAATTATTATCATTACTGAAATGCTTTCGACTATCTCATTTAATTTTGATCGTTCATGTAATTAACGTTGAATCAAACTTGCGCGCAGCATTTCACGTATTGACTCGATTTTGTCGTAATTTCCAGTTTATCAAAGCATGCGGTACACATTTTCTTCTTGGCATTTAGGAAATAACGAAAATACTAATTTCTTCTAATTTTTCATATTTTTTTCGTCTGACTATCAGTAGGGAGCTTATTTAAATTATTTAAGAAGTAACGATTGCGAGAAATCAAAACAATTGAATGTTTTGTATTCGACTTTGAGGTAACTTTAATTTTTTCTGGTATTTTTAATTTAAATTCCTGATTTTTTGGATTTCCTTGACCAAATTGTAGTTTCTGTGATCTATGTCAATTTTCTAGAATTTAACTGTTTTGAAGTCTGCAAAAAGTTGACAAAAGATTGGAGTAGATAATTGTCTTAAATTTAAGACAGTATATAGAACTAAAAATATATATTAGAGATCTATTTTGGAAATTGAAGACTATTGGAAAAATTGCAACTCGTAATAAGACATTGTTCGTTTCTTAAAAGAATAAGATTTCTATTTCACACAGTCATCAATTTGTAGAAGTCTATAGTTAATATTCAAGGACGTAAAAGTTGGAAGACTTTTAAAAACAAAATACACCAGCGATGAATTGTGCACAACAAAAAAGTATCAATTTCACGTGTCATAAAGCACATAAAAGAATAAGCTAACGACTCTGTGAAATGAATGCGAAAAGTGAGACTCGTGTTGGGTGTGGGGATTTAGTTTGAATAAGGGAACTCACTGGATTCCTTTCATCTCTTTATCGAGTATCGACTTTTGTGATACATATGCGCAGAGTCGATATCTTGGGTAGTTATTCTTTCACAGCTTTCCTAAGGCAAAGATAAGACAAAAGCCTGCGGTAATTTGGCATTCGAAGCAACGATAACAGTGTTCAGACGCTAAAGCCTTCTTTACCGTCCCTAGCCACGCTCTTTCCTCATTCTTCCTTGGGAAGGAAGGGTATTTACGATTTAACCTATTCGTTAACTGTATATACCATCGCAGAAGTTACTATTCGTGTATATGCTGTATACTATTCTCCTATTGCTGTATATATTTTTTTTTTTATAGTTGTCGAAGCATTTAAACTTTCTCAACAATTTTCTTTGCTAACGAGACGACACTAACTAACTAACCTTCATATGTATAAAAGTGGGTGCGCAGTAAGGTATAATCTCATTTTTCACACATGTCGCCGACAGTGGCAGAGACAAGAAGGCGACCGCAGAAATTGCATGCACATGTGTACTAAGGGAAATGTATCGGTGTGTACCACTCTCGGGGAGTAAATCCGTGCCTCGATTAGTGAGAGATCGAAAGGGACCGAGGGATGATAAGTACCTACCCTTGAGAATATGGAGGTGCGGCTAACGGTCGAGTAAATGAAGGGTCACATTACGAGTTAATGTTAAACTATTACATGTAATTCTCCTAATTACCAAACCCCAGAGTTTCACAAGTAGGCGCCAGTTGTTCACGATCTCTAATGTTTTTTGGAAAAAAAATTAAATTTTACTGCATCAAACAGTTTGTCTCTGTTGTCTCCATCAATGCTGCTTACTATTTCAATAAATTAAAAATTAATATTTCAAGGCTCGAACACTGAGAAAAAAAATCGTTTGATTCAAACAAATTTTGTTTAAATCAAACTTAAAATATCTTTGCTATACAGTCAAACATATTTAAGTTTAATTCAAACATATCTTCTGGTTCAGTTTAAGATTATATTATATTGAAATCAAACATAAATTGTGATTGATTTTAAATTATCCGTAGTCAACTTTTAAGTTTGATTCAAACATAATTTTTGTTTAAAACGTAACGGAAAATATGTTTGCATTCAATATAATTATTCAAACAAAAATAATACTTTTGAATCAATGCAGTAGATATTTTCTATATATTGAGATTAAACTTACAAATTATTTTTAATTAAACAAAATCCCTTAAATTTATTTTTTTATTTAAATTAAGTATAATGTTTTCTCAGTGAACCACTATCTAAATCTGAATTAATCAGCAATAGCTAATTATTAATAAAATCGTCGCTGCTGACTTTTCGCTTCAGCATAATGTTAAAAATAACTAATTATTAATAAAATCGTCGCTGACTTTTCCCTTCAGCAATTAGTTAAAAAAAACAAATTATTAGTTGATAATTACTATATATGGTCAACATCGCAAAAAACGAAACTTTTGTAACGTAACAGTCTTTTTAAAATGTTCATAACTTTTAAATAATAAATTCTAAAAAATTTATATTCATAAGCTATATTTGGTGAAAAAAATATATTTTAAGATGCATCCAAACAAATTTATTAATTTCTTGTTATTTAAAAGTTACGGACAAAACAAAAAGACTGTTACGTTACATGCTTCGCGATGTTGACCATATATAAGTATTAGTAAATAAATTACTACAAAAATAGTTAAATTTTACCAATTGAATTAGGTTTCTGAAAATTTCAGTCATATTTACATAAACTACACCAAGAGAAAAATATTATTTAAACCAAATATATTTTATTTGACTTAAATAAACGTAAATTTGTCTCAGAACTAACTAGACTTTTTATTTATTTTAAATAAAATTTATTTGAAACGAATAAAAAGTCTAGTTTGGTTCTGAGACATTACTATTTAATTGGTAAAATATTACACTTTTGAATCAGTGACTGATTTTTTTGCTGTCAAATTAGTTATTTTTAACTAATACAAATTTAGAGAACAGTGAAAATATTTAACGAGTAATCTGATGTACAGTCAAATTAAAAGTTATTCCAATGTCATAATTTCGTGATTTAAAAGAACAAAAATTAAATTTTAAATTCGTCTCGGTCGAAAGGTGAAGAATTTAATTATTAATATTTAAAACGATTAAAAGTTGCATTGTAATAAAAATTACAATTTTCTGTCAATAAAAAACATTTCTTAAATTTTGGGTTATTTTACTTAAATAATAATTTATTATTGACAAAAAATTATTGTTTTTATTCAAATATAATTGTAAAATTATATTTTCTCAAAATGAAGAAAATTTAATTCCTGATGCTTTTATCAAAAGAAATTAAAAATTCAATTTGACTTAAAAAAAAGGAAATTCTGATGATAACATTATTATTTACAATAATTTTTAACCGAAATTCTTCATCAAATCAGTTATTTTTAATAATTTTCAAAAAAAAATTGTTTGACAATTTTGAAATCCGTTTGTTTACAATATTCAATTATTTCTCAAAATTCACGCTATATTTCTTTTAATATTCAATTATTATCTAAAATTTTAACAAAAATTTATTTTTAAATAAATTCTAAAAAAAAGTCTACTACAATTCAATTATTTAAATAGAAAAATAAATAATTTATTGAATAATTGAACGTCTCTTAAAATTCAATTATCATAAAGAATTTTATCAACACATTTTCAAATAATTGAATTTTTTCGACTAATTTTAATTTTTAATGGAATTTTTAAGAATAATTGAATTATTACAAAATGTTTTATAAAAATTTTGAAACAATTTATATTTTTCGAAAAAAATGCAAATTTTATTTTAAATTAATGAAATCATGTGAAATTTTCCATTTTTTCAGAAAATATATCAACAATTATTATTATTTATCAAAATAACTGAATTTTGCAATGAATTTTAGTAAAATTCCTGAAAATAATTGAACTTTTATGGAAGAATTGTAATTGAAATTGTATTAAAAAATAATTGAAATAATGCAATAAGTTTTATTAGTTATGAAAATAATTAAATTTCTAAAAAAAGTTATTATTTATAAAAATAATTGATTTTCCGTAAGGAATTTTTTTTTTTTTTAAATAATTGAACATTTATCATTATTTGTAAAAATAATTGAATTTTTGGAAGAAAAATAAAATTTAATACAATTTTTTAAAATAATTAATATATTAAATAATTGAATGTCTCTTAAAATTCAATTCCCATAAAGAATTTTATTAACAAATTCTTAAATCCACAATTAAACTTTCTCAAAAAATAAATTCCACAGAATTAAAAACAAAACAAATCAATACAGTTAAAAATATGAAAACTTTAGTTTTTCAAGATTTTAATTTTAAACCTTTTCAAAATTCAAATATTTATAAAAATTCGCAGCTTGTAATTTTCAATTATAATCTAAAAATTTAACTGACATACATTTTTAAATAAATTTTTATTAGAAAATTCTACGATAATTCAATTATTTAAGTACAAAAAACAATAATTTATTGAATAATTATTTTGAATGTTTCTTAAAATTAAATTTTTTTTGACGATATTTTATAAAATATTTATGAATAATTACATTTTACAATGAAGAATTTGATAAAATTGTTTAAAAAATAAGTGCAATTCTGCAATAAGTTTTATTGTTTATAAAAATAATTGCATTTCTAAATAGAATTTTATTATTTACGAATTATAATTAAATCTTTGTGAAAAATTGTATTATTTAGGAAAATAATTGAATAATTATAACAAAAATTTTTGAAAAATTTGGAAATAATAAAATATTCCTTGTGAAATTTTCATTATTTTAAGAAAATAATTACACGTTTGCCAAACATTTTCTTCAACTTTTTGAATATAATTGAATTTCGGAGAAGAATTTATATAATTATTTCTAATGATAATTGAAATTTTGATGGAAATTTGTAAAAGTTTTTTAACATTTAATTGAGTTTCTGCAATAATTTGTAATTTCTCATTATTTTTT
The DNA here is from genome assembly GCA_032872475.1 of Leptopilina myrica (nomen nudum). Lineage (NCBI taxonomy): Eukaryota > Metazoa > Arthropoda > Insecta > Hymenoptera > Figitidae > Leptopilina > Leptopilina myrica (nomen nudum). The sequence goes on along the minus strand of CM065458.1, from coordinate 14,198,884 downwards.
TCAAATTATATCGTACAATTTACGAACTTTTAGAACGGTTTTAATAAAATTAAGAACCTTTTTCTCGAAAAAAACTGATTTTTACGAACTTGAAGTAGATTTTCGGACCTTTACGGGATTTAGTAAATTTTATGAACCTAGTTCGAACCTTGATATTTCAACAATTTTTCTACAGATATATTTTGATTCCTTTTTTTTGTCTCAATTTGATACCCTTAGAAAAACTGTCTTAAAATAAAAATTTCCGCGTTTATATTCTAAAACAAAAATCGATAAACTCTACATAAAAATTGTTTTTTTTTCATCTAATAATCCCTCTTGTCATATTTTACAAATGGTTTATTCTAACTACAATTCTTGACAATCATTGTCAAAAAAAAATGATAAATTTCTCATACGTTTTATGCGATGAATATCATAATTTTTTTGAAGAAAGTGGATAGCGATGCGTAAATCCAAACAGAAGCTTTGAAAATCAAAGGGAAAAAAACATTACTTTTCGTACACTCGATTTCACCGTGACGAACAGGCGTGTGTTTAGTATCGTATATATAAAGCGAAAAAAGATCGGAGATCAAGATTACGACGGAAAAAAGTTTGGCCCAAGCAAAAAGGGACTTTGTCGAATCCCTCGAACCAGCGAGGGAGGATCAGTCGATGTAACATCTAGCGGATGACCTTGGAAATTGGCATCGATTGAACGTGTGTATAAACTTTCATAAGAGTTTTTCTTCAAAAAGAGAGTGAGAAAGGAGAAAAAGACTTTTTGCAACAGTTTCAGTTTTGCAAATAATTCACTACGTTTTAACATTAAGAAAAATTTACCGAATCTTTAAATGCAATTAAACACTTAAGATTTTAATCTCAGTGTTTCTTAGTATTTAAAGATTCGGTAAATTTTTCTTAATCTGATAATTAAATTCTCATGAAAAATGAGAAAGTCTTGGATTTTTTTCAAGTAAAATTCGCTTCTAGAGAAAATTGGAAATTAGTTTAATTTTCGAAAGGAAGTTTACTGAAATGAAAATCATGTTTTGTTTTAAAACATCGACTTCCGTGGAATTAATAATAATTAATTTCTTTTATTACCAAAGTTGGGTTCACTGAAATTGGAGGCATTATTTAAATGAGTACAACTTTGCCGTAATCTCGTGACCATGGCCTCTGGTATCTAAGTCAAGCAACCCTTAAAACGACGTTAGGTGGCATGGGATACTGCCGGCGAAACGAAGGTTTGAGTATATACGAGGAAAAGAGAAAGAGGGAGAGAAAACCCTCTATGGGGTCTAAAAGAGAGAAACGATGAAGCGTCGTTGATAGTGTTTTTGCCAACTGTTTGTGCTGACCAGTGCTACTTTTCTGTCCGGTCATCTTCTGTCGCCTCCCAAAGCTTGTAGATTCGCTTATTGCTCTAAAGCTCCTGTTAACTGCGAGCTTCTTTTCAAGAAAAAAAAACTATACTCGTACAAGCGTACACAATACATGAAATAATTTGTACAAAACTTGATGACGATTTTAGGGTTGCTACGAAAAATTATTTTTTTCCTGATTCTTCTCTGATTTTTCTGATGACCCTGAAAAATACTCTGGTTCTAAAAAATTATTAGATACTCAAAAAGAAATATTCTCTTGCATTTCTTTAATTGCACAATTATCTGTCAAATTTACATCTTTTTAAAATTCAACATCTTATAACAATAAAGATATGTAAGCCAAGGAATAATATTTTTTTATATTAGAATTACAATAAATCTGTTTTGAGGAAACAAAAAATTTTCTAACAACAAATGAAATTTTTTTACTTCTGTATTAACAATTCTTCTTTTTTTTGTAGGTGAAGCTGTGAACTTTAATTCAAGGACTAACAAGCAGCAAAAAGTCATTACTATTTACAAAGAAGCGTGGAACGTAAAATTGAGCAGAATTGAAAATATGATGACTTATGAATTGATCAACTATGTTTGAGAAAAGGGACCATTTCTTTGCTGGAAATCATATGAAAATCAAGAATGCCAAATCTGGAATGAAATGATTCCGTGGAAATTTCCAATACTTGCCATCGGAAACCCCATCGTAAAAGAATAGGAGAAAAGGGATTCAAGAGAGTTGCGATTTAAGATGTGAAAATGGTTGTCCATAAGGCGGTGAGTAGACTTTTTCGTATTGTACTGAAAAACAGCTGTGGCGTAGCGAACGCGCTTTATTCGCGAAATATTTGTAAATATTTCCCTGCTTTTGTGGCCCAAAGAGTCGAGAGAGGAAGAGAAAAAATAAAAGAGAAAAAGAGAGTGAAAGAGGAAAAGAGAGAAAGAGAAAAAGAGAGTGAAAGAAAGAAAGAGAGTAAGAGATAGAGAGAGAGAGAGAGAGAAGGGAGAGCAAAGGAAAAAAGAGCAAAATAGAAATTGAGAGACAGAGAGGATGAGACACATATGAAGCAAATATACACATATAGAAGAGCTCTTGTAGATTACTGGTGGAAGGATAAAAGCTTTCTGACCCGTTCGTCAGACGAACGGACTCTGGATTCTGTATTTGGCAAGTCCACACATGAATGCAAAGCCCCTCAAAGAAATGCCATGAGCGCCACATTTTCAAATAATTACTACCAGCGCGTGTTTGTTTGCCCTAAAGCTTTTTGCAGGTGGGTATATGTACGGCATTAGTTGATGCTTACATTGAGCGTGCTAGATTTTGTGCATCTGTGGAAAATTTGTAAATATGGGACAGCAGTGCTTGCTCTGACACAATTTACACTATTAGATTTTCCACGGAAATTCCCATATTATAACTTTATCAGACTTCGCGCTTATCTACTAAAAACCCACTATTTGCAATTTTTTTTTCGTTATGCTACTATTTGGGTACTGTTTTTTTTAGATTTCAGCCACTAAAAGCTACTATTTCTTATTCTTTTTATTCCAAGAATTTACACTATACTTTAAATTCGCCAATACTAGAAATTAAAAAAATATTCTTAAAAACTCTAATCAAATTGACGTCAGTGAAGTTCGTAATGTTTATGATCAACGATAAAAAGAAAAAAAAATTTTCCTACAAAAAAGAATAAAAATTTTTGTTTACAAATATTTTTTTTGTTAATCATCTTTCAAAAAATAAAATGTACTATTTTTTGTACGAAAATTTATAAAATTTGGTTAAAAAAATATTTTTCTTCAGAAATTGTTGATTATAAACGTTGTGAACTTCACCAACGTATCAAATTCTTTAAAACGATTTAATTATTTTCAAAAAAAAATTCGAAATTCAATTATTTCCATTATCTACTGTAAGTTCATGATATTTCGCCAAAGAATTTCATTATTTAAAAAAATTGATAAAATTCATTCAAATTTTCAATTATTTTCATAAATAATAACATCCATCATAGGAATTCGATAAACTTGGAATAGTAAATTTAAAAAAAAATGAGAATAAATCAAATACTTAACAAAATTTCTATTTAGTTCCTCAGAATAATTAAATAACTTTCATCAATAAAAACATTTTTCATGGAAATTTAATTTTAATCAAAAATTTTTGATTATATTCTAAGCATGAATTTATTTATTGTCATATCTAATAAAGTTTATCAAAGAATTTTAATTACTTTTAATACTATTTTAAATTAATTAATTCAAAAATTCAATTATTTTGACAAATAAAGTTTTAATGAGATTCTTCCTACAAATTGTCCATAATAATTTAATTATTTTAATAAATAATATAATTCTTCTCAGGAATTCAATTATTTTTGAAAATTTTCATAAAATTCTCAGCAACTACTTTATTATTTCCATAAATAATAAAATTCATCAAGTGATTACAATATCTTTTTAATCAAATTTTACAGGAATTGGTCAAAAAATTTAATTATTCTTAAAAATTTTATTTCCATTCCGCGAAAAGTTAATCACTTAAAAAAATGTTTTTTTAAAATGCTTCGAAAAAATTAAATTATTTACAAAAATATTAGAATTTTTCTCAAGAATTCAATTATTTTCATAAATAGTAAAATGCTTTATAGAAATTCAGTTATTTAAAAAAAATTAAATAAAATACTAGACAGACATTTAATTATCGTCAAAAATTTTAATAGAATTTTTCGTTAAATTTAATTATTTTTAAAAAAATTTTTGCAATTTAATGATTTTTAATATCTACTATTTTAATGAAATTTCCAAACAGAATTCGACTATTTAAAAAATTTTATCTAAAAATCTTCGTGAGAATTCGTGAGAATTTACATGAATAATTCAAATTTCTCGGGAATTCAATTATTTAGGAATTAGAGTTTGCATAAATTTAGAAGAAAACAATGAATTATTAAAAATTTTTTATAAAATTCTTCGAAAGAATATTAAAATATTTTTATAAATTGAATTCTTCCACGAATAATCAAATTAGTTGAAAAAATTCAATTTATTAGCAAGATAAGAAAGAAGTAAATATTTTTTATTAAAATTGGGGAAAAAAGCAGGAAAACAAAATATAGAATGTAACTTTTATAAGTTTTGTGAAGTGTCTAAAATAATTTTTTTTGTCAAAATTAATTGTTCAATAGCTACTTTTTTTCTACTATTTTAAGTTTGAAAAAGCTACTTTTTGCTCCTTTTTTAAAATTAATTATCGAGTGCGAGAAGTCTGTTTTATTTTGTCTAAAATACTTTCTTTTCGCGGAAGAATTTTATCAACATTTTTAAAAATTGAGTTTTTTTTAACGTAGGTGAAGTTCGCAACATTTATGATCAACGATTGAAAAAATAAATTATTTTCCTATCAAAAAAAATCACATTTTTTTTCACAAATTTTTTTTGTAAGTCATTAAATTTATTAAATTTTATTTACTTTCATTAAATTAATCGTACTATATTCTTAAGAAAAATTTATAAAAGTTGCTTTAAAAAATAATTTTCTTTTGAAATCGTTGACTATAAACGTTTGTGAACTTCATCAATGTTTTTTTTTTTTGAAGCATTCTTCATGAAAGATTTTGAAATAAAGTCCGTAAAATAAGACTTTTTCTTTTTACTGTTTTACTAAAATTTTAATTACTTTGTTATCGTGAAAAGCACCACACATTGTGGATGAATATAGATTTTGTTTGAATTCTATTTTGGATGGAAGCGTGTGTAATAAAAAGGTCATTGCCAACATTCTTTGAAATCGATCAGACAAGAATAATGTGGGAAAGAATGAAGTCTGTGTGTGAGGATACTCGCAATTGGTAAACAAGCAAGGGTCATTAAAGCTGCGGTTAACCCAAAGATTGTAGAAAGAGTGAGGGGTGGTTGTTTAGGAGGGTTGTTTACAGCATTTTCTCCTGGTCAATAGGTTTTGACTCACCCTCTTTTATATACATATATATATATATATAAAGATAGTCGTCGTTGTCCGTTCGTCCAACTTTTCTTGCCGGGCTATATTCGCTATATGCTGACGCTGCATACCCGTAGAATCTGACACATTGCTCGTTTTTAATTCAAGAGATACTAAAATCTCCGCTGTTACTGGCAAGAATTTATATTTTATGAGAGTCGAGAAGTTATTATTTTATCGAAAAAAAATAGTATATCAAGAGTTCGGTGATATTTTCTTATGGTGTAGTAGTGTACAGAATTGTATCGTTTTGTCATAGAGGATGTATAATTTTTGTTAATCGATTCGTGAGTGAGGCATTCATTTTTATCGTGATTCTAAAAATAGTCTATTAATTGATTTTTGCAATTTATTTACTTATTTAGAAAAAAATGAAAGTTTCTAGGGCTAATGAGTTGTGTTTGTAATTTATTATGTATTGTGAGAATTTTTATTGCCAAGGCTTTTCAAATCTTGGTGCAAAATTTCTTTTTGTGGAAAATAGTGGTGACTAAAAAAAATGTAAACCAGGGCATGAATTCGTTTTGACAAAAAAATTGCTAGTTTTTCAAAATTTATTCAATTGGTTCCTTTTTTTTGCCTTATTAGAATTTCTCTTCAGTTTAATTTTTCTTGAAATGTTTTTTTCTCTCTTAAAGAAAGCCATAAAAGATCTTTCTCTCTCTATATATATATGGAAGCAATAAATCTATTAAGAAAGTTTCTTTCCGCTGTGTTTTTTCTATGTCTGTATCTTTTGCAGTCTATCTTCTTTATTTCTGTGTACAAATACTTAGTAATACAAATAATATACAGTAAAATGGGGCGCGAGTTGTTTTTACTCTTAAAACGAATGAATGTTATTTTTGAAGAAAAAAATGTGAAGTTATTCTTTTAAGCAATCCAGTTATCAATTTCTTCATGTTTGAATCAAATTATATTAAATTTTTTCAAATAATTGAATTGTTTGGAATAATTTTAAATTCTGTTAAGAATAATTACATTTTTTGGAAGTGATTCCGAGTATGAGTTGAAATCTGACTTTCTTTAAAGTCTAATTATCACAATAGTTGTTTGATTGTAATAAACCAAATGACAGACGAATGAGTTGATTTTTTTCAGACTTTATATTTAAAGAATAGAAAAATAACGGACAGCTCTTCTGTCTTTATTTTGCCGGCCACATATATATACGATGACTATGTAAAATTGCAAAAGCAAAGAATTACTCTGTTCCGCGATACGATTTAAATCGATATTGAGAAAATGTATTCAGTTATTTCGCATGACGATAATATGAAGCCTTATGCCGAATCCGGCCAGTGACTCCAGTCATGGAAAAACAAGAGGGTTGAGCAAACTGCGTGAGAGCACAACCCGTGATGGTATACGTTGGCTGCAGAAAGCATTTGCATGTGGCGATCATTCGAGCGGAAATTCTCATACCGTCACATTTCTCTTCTTTCATCACTCTCCAGCCATAACCCATCCATTTGTAATATCTAGCTGGAAACTTTCTTTATTGCTTTGCATCTTCGACAGTATATTCTTAAACAGAGACATAACTGAAAAACAAGTGAATAAATGTTGAAAAAATGCGTCTTTAGTAATTAGGTATAAAAACAGAGTTCGTAACAAGTCGTGGAAACCATGGAATTGTCATGGGATTTCATTTTGATTCATGAAATCATGGAAATCTCGCATTAAATTTCTAATCGGATGATGGAATTTTTTTAATTTTTGTTGTAAACCCGTGTGATTGAAATTTGCGCTTCTTTATTACTCTGAGTGGTCACAAGTTTATCAATTTCCCTGACAATTTACTGACATTAAAATAACTTTCCCATGACGAAATTCTTTTTACAGCGGAAAATATTAATGTTTACGGCAAATGAGTAAAATTTATTAACTTTAATCATTTCTAAAAATTATAATTTTATAATTTCTTTCTGAATTAAATTATTTTCTACAATTTTCAACTAAAGTTCATCTTTGAATTAATGAGTTGAAATAATTTTGCAAAAGTTCTTCTAGAATTCAATTATTGGAATACATAAACTCAATTTTTTATAATAATTGTGACTCTCAATGGTTTTTTTGTCTTAATTTTCAAAAAAATATAAGGAAATTAAATTAAATTAAAATATTTTAAAATAATTTTTGAACGATAATAGTTTTTCAATTTTGAAAAATTTCTGCACAATTAAAATTTGATAGAATTTTTGGAGAATAATTGAATTTTTGAAAAGTATAAATAAAAATGATCCAGATTTTTGAAGAATTTTAATTATAAACAGGACCATGATTTTTTAAAAATTATAATAAGTCCAAAAAGTAAATTTTAAATCTTAAAAAACTAATTACAAAACAATTCTAATAATTTGTTTTTAAAAATATTTTAATGTGATTTTTCGGAAATAATTGTATTAAAAAAAACTAATGAACTTTTTCATGAATTTAAATTGAAAATTTTGAAGATTATTGTTTACTCCAAAATGTTAACAATAATTCTAAAATGTTATTATTATTATTATAATTATGACAAACCGGGAATTTTCTCACCAAATTAAAAAAAGTTTTATTATTTTTAGTTTGTCTTCAAAAAAGCGCGTTTTATTTCAATTATTATAGATATTTATTCAGTTCTCTAAATTTGAATTAATTAAAAATAATTAATTTGATAGTAAAAAAATCACTCACTAATTCAAAAATAACCTGTAAATAATTAGTTTTTAAATTATCCAATTAATTAATAGAAATTTTGCAAAATTTAACTGAAAATAATTAAATTTGTCAAACAATTTCGTTAGAAATATTTTAACGAATAGAATTTCTAAAGTATTTTAATTTAATACTTGATAAATAATTGAATTTAGTGCGAAGATTAAAATTGAATTTTCTCAAAGTTTTTTTTTTTTAATTCTGATGAATAAAAGTTTTTGAACTTTTTGAATTTTATTGTTTCGAGATGATTGAATTTTTCTAAACAAATAATTTAATATTTTTAAATCATTGAAATTTCTTGATATTTTATTAAAAATAATTGAATTCTTTTCTTGAATTTTATTTAAATTGATTGAAAATTTAAATAGTGAAAGGAAGTTATTTACGGTAATTACAATTTTATTTTGAAAATATAGTCTCTTTTCAAGTTTTAATTCAATTTTTTGCTACTGAAAATTATATTATTGTATTATTATTATTCAATAATTAGAATTATACAACATTTTTTAAATTTTTATAATTTAAAATTTCTGAATGCTCATAAAAATCATATTTATTTATTTCTTGAGCAAATTAAATTTTTATTACCTATTAAGTAAATAATTAATTATTACTGCTTATTATTGTCAAAAATCTTGATTAAATTCTCCGCAAGGATTTAATTATTTTTACAAATAATTGCATATTTTTTGGAAGAATTTAATTACTTTTATAAATATAGTAAAATTCTTTGCAGAAATTCAATTATTGTCGCAATATAATTTCAGTGAAATTGAAAAATCAAATTTTCAATTATAATTATAAGAACACAAGATTATTTTTAAAAAAACTGAAAAAATTCTTTGTTTAATTCAATTATTTTCCGAATTTTCAAATAAAATTATTAAAAAAAGATTATTTTAAAGAAATTCATAGAAACTCGTCAAATGATTTTAATTATTCATAAAAACTCCAGTAAACATTTTTGAAGCCATTTATAGATTTATTTATGTTCGAAATTAAATTTAAAGTTGATGAGAAACAAAACCGGAAAAAATTATATATTTGACAAAGCCGGGTAAAACGGAGAATTTTATTAAACGAAAATAGTAGACTGGCAATAGTTTTTTGCAATGTTTGGAAGAAAAGTGGAAAAAGTCTCAATTTCCCAAGAAAAAAATTTGTTCTATGACATTTATCTGACTTGATATTTTATTGACAAAAATTTCGTTTTACTGTTTCATGGAAATTTGATTATTTATCACCTGGAAATGATGGAATTTTACATAAGGAGAGATTTGCAGGAATCCAGTAAAAAATAATTCATATAAACACGAGTTTTCAAGTCGATTGGAGTTCCTTCAAGTGGCCGCCGCCTCCTCCTCCTCGTCTAAATCGGGTGGAAAAAAGGGAAATACTTGAAGTAAATTAAAAGTTCGAGTCTGAAAATCTGACCAGTCGGAAAAAAATTATTATAAACTCGGAAGGCGTCAGCTTTAGATTTCCTCCCGTCTCACTCCCCTGAAAACAATAATAAATTAACGCAGACGCCGAAGTTACTTAGGGCGACTTAACGAATATAGATTAAAAGTTGTTCGGGTAGGCCGCCGAGGAGGATGGAATGGAGAAACCGACAGGATGGTTTTCAGGATGGTTGGATGTTTCAGGCGAGGGAACGGTGTTTGTATTTTAATGAGGGAGCTATGCTAATCCTTTGCGGCACGCTATTGCAAAACCCGTTTTTCCATTTTGCCAGCGTAAACGTAAATGCAGACGCAGGCCGTGGAATAAATTCGCACTTGACTCGTGTATTTGCAAATTTTAAGGGAACCACCAACCATCACCATCTCGCAACAATTCGCGCGACTTTATTTTAATATCGCGCGCATCATATGTGTGTGTGCATCTGTTTAGAGTGTTGACAGCCGGGTGAGTGGCGCGTCGAAACGCAGGGGGACGAACAACGCCACTGCACCCTCACTCATTGTGCTGTGCCACCCTTCTTTGACCCACTGCCATAATTTCAACCTTCATCGATCTCTCACATACGCACCGGTTCACCCCTTTTCCTCACTTACTTTCCTTTAATTGTTCCACATCATTTTGTCACTAATTCGCGAATTACTGGACAAATCATTTTTTTTTATTTTCTATTAATTTTTTTTTTATAAACGTAGTTGGGATGATATTATTTTTTCACCTTTTTCCAACTGTTTAAGAAAAATGCTACTTTTTTCGATCTATTTTAAAACACCCCTTAAGTGTCGGGAGCCGGTGTCCGTCGAATATTTGCCATGGCACTTAACGACATATGACTTCAAAACATTTAGTTTTCCGAAATTTTTTCTCTTGAAATAATTGATGAAGTGAGATAATATTTCGAAGTCTAAAATATATGTCGTCGTCCACATGACAAGGGCCCATTTTAGCACTATTGGACTAATTACGTATTACTAATTTAGCAAATTTTGAGTAGGCTTACAACTTTTTGATAAAAAATTCGCTGCGTTACAAAATTGCCAAGTTTAAAATGCAAAAAATTTTCATTTCGAGAAAAACGGAATTAAATATTGCAATAGCAATTAATTGTTATACTTCTGGTTCTTTTGGGAAGTTATTCAGATAAGAATTGTCTTCAGTCCAGGCAGGGCACCTTAAAGATGAAAAACCAATAGTATTTCTACAAATTTCTCCTCTTCTTATGAAATTCCATGATTTTTGCATTATTTTCAGGTGATAAATAATCAAATTTCCATGACACATTGAAACGAAATTTTTGTCAGTTATTCAGGTAAATATCGTGGAAAAAATTTGTTGGTCAGGGAAACTAAAAAAATTTCGACTTTTCTTCCAAACATTATACAACAAAATACCAGAATCTTTAGTAAAATAGTGCAACTTATTTTCATTCCTAAAATGCGGAAAATAACTAAATATTTTTAAAATTCTTTTCGAATAGTTCAAAGTTTGTAAAATTTAAATGAAAATAGTGAATTTATTTCATGCCGTTTGTTACAATTATAGAAAATCAACTTTTGAGGAATTTTAATTGTAAACTTGGAAAATAATTGAATTTTTTAAAATTTTAATGTATAATCTTTAAAAGTAAATTTAAAAATGGAAATTAGCTTCTAATTTTATAAAATTTGAGATAATTTTGATATTTTCAATTACATGTTTTCAAAAATCATAACATATTAAAACTTTTTTTTTAACAGTTTGGAGAAAACAATAAGGTGCAAAATTTTTTATTAAAATTCATCACAAAATTCATTAGTTTTTTTTAATTATACAAAAATTCTCTTAAGAAATGCAATTATTTTCGAAAAATTACATTGAAATATTTTTAAAAACCAGTTATTAGAATTGTTTAGTAATAATTTTTTAAGATTTAAAACTTACTTTTTGGACTTCTCAAAATTTTTTACAAATCATGATCCTGTTTATAATTGAAATTCTTCAAAAATTTTGAATATTTTTTTATACTTTTCAAAAATTAAATTATTTTTGAATGATTTTATCAAAATTTTAATTGTTTGAAAATTTATGAAAATTGCAAAATTATTATCGTTCAAAAATTTTTTAAAAATATAAAAAAAAAATAATTCTAAGATTATTACACAATTATTATAAAAAATTCAGTTTATGTATTTAAATAATTGAATTCTAGAAGAAATTTTGGAAAATTATTTAAATTAATTGATTCAGGCTTGAAGATTAGTTGAAAATTGTAGAAAATAATAATAAATTTCAAGTTTAATTAAAGTTAAGATTGAATGATTTTGAATTTAACTGTAATTTGAAAAATTGAATTTAGGTTTGAATGATTTTAAATTTTGAAATTAATTTGAATTGGAAGTTTAATTCAATCTTAGTTTGAATGTTTTATTTATTTCGAATTTGAACAAAAATTTTAAATTAAATTTAAAGTTTAATTGAATTTAATTTTGAATGCATTTGAATTTTAAATTATTGACCTTCTATTGCATTTTCAATTTTAATAAATTTGAATGATTTGTAATTTTATATTAAATTTTAATGTAAATTGAATGAATTGAATTATTGAGATGAATTCTAATTTAAATTTAATCTTTATGAATTGGATTTAAATTTGTCTTTAATTTGACTTAAATTTGATTTAAAATGTGAATTGAATTTCCATTAAATTTAAAGAGAATTTGACTTGAAATTAAATTTGTATTGAATTTTAAGTAAATTAAATGAATTTACATTTGAATTGAATTAGAGTTTTATTTCAAGTTGAACAAATTGGATTTACAATACATTTTAATTTTTAATTGAATTTGAATGATTTTTAACATTAATTTCAGTGTGAATTTAAATTCAATGAATTTTGACTTTTGAGTGAATTTGTATTGAATTTGGTTTAAAATGAATTGAATTTAATGAGAATGTGATTTAAAATTAATTTTGAATGATTTTTAATTAGTTTTATTTTTCAAGTGAATTTGAATGCATTTAAATTCAAATAATTGAATTTGATGTTGAATGTATTTAAATTTTGAATTGAGTTTCAATAGAATTTGACTTAAATTTAGATGATTATTAATTTTATATTAAATTTGAATTGAATTTTAATTTCGATTGAAACTTTAGTTTAAATTGAATTTGAATGAATTTGATTTAAAATTAATTGAATTAGAATTGAATTCGCATTGAATTTAAGCTGAATGTGACTTGAAATTGAATGATTCTCAATTAATTTTGAATTTTGAGTGAATTTAAATTCGAATTGAATGATTTTGACTTAAAATTGAATAAAGTTAAAGATGAATGTCAATTCAATCGAATCAATTTGACTGAATGACCTTTAGGAAAATTCAATTCTAAAATAAAAATAATTTAAATTCGAAAAAATTAAAAATTCCATTTGAATTGAATTCGAATCGACTAAAAAGAATTGAATTTTATTTCAAACTCGATCCAAATCCTAAATCGATAAAATCAAGAAATTTTCTAATCAAGAATTTTTATTCGTCTTGTGATTTTATTTTGTCTATATATTTCTCCTGTTCTAGATACAATAATTCATCGAAATTCTCTCATTCGTTGATTTGTTCGAGTCAGAAACTAATCTTGTTTTCGTAGACATTATTCCAAATAGGACGAGAAGTGATTGAGATAGAAACGAAATACTTGAGGAAAGAGCCACAGTCCTCTTCTCTCTCTCTCTCTCTCTCTCTTTGGAAAAGGAAATAGACCTGTCTTATTAGAATCGCTTAACTTGATATCTACTGCGATACTTGGATTTTTGTGAGTGTAGATGTTGTGAGCGTCCTTTTTTTTTCTTCCTTCTCTCCGAGAAAAGGGAGAGATACATAAAAGCAAAGGAAGAAAAGATTAAAGAGTTTGGCAGAGTAGAAAAGTACTCATAGTTGTTGGAGAGTTAAGACAATAGGGGCCGATCCAATCGGACTGACATATTTACAGATCAGCTTGTTTTGCTGTATTACATATTTTATACCCGCAGTATTCTTCTTATACTTGTTCGAATTTTATCTCTTTCAATTGAAACAATTTTCCAAAATTTTATCGAAAAAAAAGTCGAATGTTTCTTTGATTGATTCTATTAAATGGATTAATAATAATTATCAACTATTTTTATATGGATTTTTATAAAAGTGAAAAATTTGTTTAAAGTAATAGTAGTAGTAGTAGTGTCAATAGAAGAAATATAATAAAAATTGTAATATTTTTTTGACGTGTTAAATAATCAAAATCGAACAGTTTGAATTTGATATGTATATATATATATATATATTTTTTCTCTGTTTTGATCCGTGTGGATAAAAGATAAATTAAAACACGGCGGTCTATTGTATTTTGTTAGAGACGAATATAGTATATGCATATTGGTGTATGATTTTTACAAGGCAATATGATTGTGGACAGAGAAATAAAAGATGAGGTCCTGACGATAAACCGTGCTTTCGCGCCAGACAGCAGCTGCTGTTGACTGAAGTCCCGATGATCCATTGGGAAATATTCAGAACAGAGTAGTCCCTGCAATGAGAATCGCTCAGGAGATGGTTGGTTTTAGTATCGATGTATATTCAATACCGAGACAGGGCAATATAATCCGAATTTAATTGGAAAACTTCCGTCGCTGTTTCCCTTTCGATACAAATGGAGCAAAACTAAAATCTCGTACCCTTAACATCGCGCTATATATACGTTGTTCGCATTTGAGTGCTCAGAAAATCTGTTATCTTTCACCAATGTTTATCTTTTATTATTAATTTACTTTCTGTGATTTAAATCAAAATATTTCAATTGCTACATTCTTTTTTCTCCTGGATTTTTTATATATGCGCGAGTGTTTGCTGTCATGTATAACTATATAGGTACCGGGAAGAAGGGTCCTCACGAGTGAAACGGAATTTATGTTTTGTCAAATGCAGGAACATTCTGCTTCTACTCTCTCTCTCTCTCGCTTATGGAATCGATAGTGGTTGTAATTTGTCAATAACAATTGTCGAATCTCATCGTTCGTTCTAAGATTTAGAGGTTTCTTATGTACTTGTTTTTTTGTTTCAAAGATGTTTTCATTTTAGAATTTTATAAACTTTACACTGAGAAAACATTATACTTAACTTAAATAGAAAAATAATTTTAAATGATTTTGTTTAATTGAAATTAGTTTGTAAGTTTAATCAAAATATATAGAAAGTATCTACTACTTTGATTCAAAAATATTATTTGTTTGAATAATTATATTTAATTCAAACATATTTTCTGTTTTGATTTAAACAAAAAATATGTTTAAAAATTTTATGTTTGATTCAAACTTAAAAGTGAATTATAGATAATTTAAAATCAATCACAACTTATGTTTGAATTAAATATATTATTTCTTTAAATAAACCAAAAAATATGTTTGAATTAAACTTAAATATGTTTGACTGTATAGCAAAGATATTTTAAGTTTCATTTAAACAAAATAGGTTTGAATCAAATATATCGGTTTCTCAGTGTTCAAATTTTAAGTAATTCAATAAGAAATTTTAAAGGACTTGGATTTTTTAATACTATTTTAAATTAGTTAATGTAAAAATTAACATTTTTGGAGAAATAATTTTTTCCACAGGAGTTTAATTGTTTAGAAAAAAATTTTCACAATTAATTATTACAATTCGAAAAAATTAATAACTAAAAACAATGTTTGTAAAATTCTTATGAAGAATTCAAATATTTTCAAAAATAACCAAAGTTTTCGCAAAAATTTCAATTTGTTTTACACATTTTAATAAAAATTTTCGCAATAATTCAATTCTTTTCATAACTAATAAAATTCTTCTTAGAAAAGTAATTATTTTTAAAAAATTTTAATAACATTCATTTAATTTTTATAAATAAAGATTTTTAAAAGAATTTAATTATATAAAATAAATTTCTCATTGTATTTATTATATTACGAAAAAATTAATTGTTTAAAACAATGTTTATAAAATTCTTGTGAAAAATTCAATTATTTTTAAAAATAGCAAAATTTTTCACAGAAATTCAATTATTTTTAAAAAAATGTGATGCAAACACTGAATAATTTTCATAAATAATAAAAATTTCACAGAAATTCAATTAATGAAATTAAAAAAAAATTTAATTGCAATAATTCAATTAATTTCATAGATAATGTATTTTTTATGAATTAAATTATTTCATAAATTATAAAGCTCATCGCAGAATTTTAATTATTTTCAGTACAGTTTTAATTGAAAAAATTCTTGGAAAAATGTATACAATTTGATACAAATTTCTTGAAAAGTGTAATGATTCTTAAAAAATTTCATTAAAATTCGTCAAAAGATTGAAATTATTTAATAAACATTTTTTTTAAGTAAAATACTTTATGAGAATCAAATTTTAAGAAACATTCAATTCTTTAGTAATTTTTTTTACTTAAAATAATTAAAATAATTGAATAATTTATTTTGAAAAGCTTTCAAACTAAAATATTTAAAAATATGAATTTTTACAGGGCACGAACTAGGTCCGTAAATCCCGTAAAAGTCCGTAACTTTGCTTGAAGTCTGTAAAAGTCCGTTATTTGAAAAAAGGTCCGTAAAGTCCGTAATTCGGTTAAAAAAGATCCGTAAAGAACGTAAATTATACGATATAATTTGGATAATTTTATAGAAATTACAAATGATTGAAGGAATTTAATTATTTTTAAAAGTAATAAAATTCTTCGTAAAAATTCAATTATTTAAAAAAAAATCTACTAAAAATCTACACAAACCTTCAATTATTTTTAAAAAATAATAACACTTTTACAGGAATTTCATTATTTACAAATTTTTTTTATAAATTTCTTCGCAATATTCAATTATTTTCACAAATAATAAAATTTTTACAGGCGTATTTAATTTTTTTGGCAAATAATAAAATTCTTATTAGGAATTCAATTATTTTGATGAATAATAAAGCTAATTTCAGAATTTCAATTATTTTTAATACAACTTTAATCGAATTCCTCGAAAAATTTAATTATTCTTAAAAATTTTATTAAAATTTATCATAGAAATTTAATTATTTTAATAACCTTTGCTACAATTTATTTATTAGAATTTAAATATTATTTTTAATAAATTTTTGATTAAATTTATTTAAAGAATAAAATTATTGCATTCAAAAATTTTTATGCAATTCTTTGCGTAAATTATCAATTATCATTATAAATTATAAATTTCTTGGCAAAATTGAATTATTTTCAAAAAATTTAATAAATTTCCTGGCAAAATTTCAATTATTTTCAAAAATTTTCCCTAATTTAATTATTTTTAATATCTATTTTAATATAATTTTGCAAAAGAATTCAAATTATTTGAATATTGATTGATACAATTCTTTAAAAGAATTCAATTTTAAGAAACATATGTAATTATTCATTAGATTGTTTTTTGTATTTAAATAATGAAATTCTCGTAGAATTTTCTCATAAAAATTGATTTAAAAATGTATTTCAGTTAAAATTTTAGATTATAATTGAATATTAAAAGTATTAGAGCGTAAAGTTGTAGAAATAATTAAATTTTAAAAAGGTTTCAGATTCAAATCTTTGAAAATTTGAATTTTTCATATTTTTAACTAAGTAACAATTCTGTGGAAATAATTTTTTTGAGAAATTTTAATTGCCAATTTTTTTTTTATATTATTTGAAGTTTTTATTTTTAATACATATTTAATTGAAGAATTTACAAATAATTGAGAAATCGAATATTGTAAAGAAATGGATTTGTAAATTGTCAAAGAACTTTTTCGAAAATTATTAAAAATGTTTGATTTTTTTTTTAGTTATGAAAAAATCTAATTTATAGTTTTAAGTAAAATGTTCTCTTATATATTTTTATCAGTAAAAGGTCCGTAATTTTTCATTTTTGCACCGTAAAGTCCGTATTTTTAAATACTTTCACTGGTTCGAGCCCTGAAGTACAGTTTTAATAGAAATCTTGGAAAAATGTATACAATTTGATAAAAATTCCTTAAAAACTGTAATGATTCTTAAAAAATTCCATTAAAATTCGTCAAAAGATTGCAATTATTTAATAAAAATTTTGTTTAAGTAAAATACTTTATGAGAATCAAATTTTAAGAAACATTCAATTCTTTAGTAATTTTTTTTACTTAAAATAATTGAATAATTTATTTTGAAAAGGTTTCAAACTAAAATATTTGAAAATTCGAATTTTCTATACAAAAATGAGGCATTCGAAAAGAAAAAGTAATAAAAGAATATGAAATCTTTAAAAAAAAAGGGTCTAGGTTTATGAGTAACTCGATATAGAGAAGGGGGGGGGGGGTTTCTCTTTTCATCTTAGAAATAAATTGTCGGACAAAAATTACACTGAAGTAGTTGCTGCTCACTACTCCGTGTATATTACATTTATATTTTTTGCTAGCATGACATAAGTTTGAAAAAGGAGATGGGGTTAAATTTGAAAAGTTTTTAAGTGCGTTTGCTGTTCCGTCCTCGGTATCTCAAGACATCTCGCGAAACGATGTACCCTTTGCCCGTCAGTCATGTCATTCCCGTAACTTTCGGGGATGATTAACCTGACGTGACACTGGAAAATAACAACGACTTCCTTTCCCTTGTCCTTTTATGTACATATAAACTCCCTCTTTACTGTTGTATAGAACTTTAACAAAAAAAAAAAAAACAAAAAAAAAATTGTACAAACGACTTTTATCTAATTGATTACAAGCTTGAAACTTTTTCTAATTTTTCTATAAAAATTAAAAATAAAAAAAAAGAATGCGAGATTTTTTTCAGGATTTTGAAATTTCTTTGAAGAATATTTTTAATAGGGGTCGTCGTGATTTCTATTTGGTGAAGAGAGAGAGAGAGAGAGAAGGATGATTTACATCATCCCTTTTTTTTGGTGCGCTTTTAATGTCTCTCAAGTTTTTAGCTTTGCGCAGCATTCTTGAAAGGGTAGCAGCTTTCCTTTGTCTCAATAATTAAATGTAACGATTGTCATGTTTTAGCGGCGCCGATCCACTGTTGGAATGACGACGACGACGACGAGTAGAAGCCGTGTTGTTCGGGTTTGTTGGACGGCGACTTTTGATTCATTACGAATTTTCTTTTCTTTGTATTCGTGAACCCTCCCGCGCACTAATTTACGGTTACGCCGTTAATATGCCTTTAATCGGTCGCTTTAATTCAAAGAACGGGAAAAACAGTGGTACTATTTTTTTGTTTTAATTTTTATTTCGCAAATTCAAAGGAAACAATTGAGGCACAATTTTATTGATTACTTCAGAGCGGTAAACAAATTTGAACAAGTTTAAAATTTCCTTTTGGGAAGGGGTACGAAACTACGGCGCTCAGTTATCTGAAGTAGATAATCACAATTGGTTTGAGGATTCCGGTAATGCCGAAAAACATTCTCAATATTGCAGATTGCAATGAGACATGCAAGTCTCACTTGAATTTTTTTACCTTTCTTTTTAAGGAAAAAAACAAAAAAAAAAAGAAGAGGGAGACTTGAGATGGTTTGGTAACGGAGCCTCTCCCTCTATTTAAGGACCTTCGCTAAAACCTTCAACGCCAACCAACGTCATCTTCCATTCGACCCCTCCATATCGTCCTCCTTAATTTACCTCAGCAGACAGACTTTCGACCAATTGCAGGTGTCAATTTGATTCGGAAACCTAACAAACTCACATTGACTCGAGCCTTTCTTTTTTAATTCGAAACCTTCCGATTCGTGCTTATCGATTCTCAACTCGAATAACAGTTGGCACCGAGGAGCCCCGAATCTTAATGCCAAACACTTTAAAGTTATAATTAAAACTTTTTTTTTCAATACTTAATTCTTTTTCTAATACACCTGCCACCCCAGTTGCATCTATGTGGAGCTAAATCTGATTTAAATTTAGATTCCTTTTTAGATACTTCAGTCGCAATTTTACATTTGATAAATCAATTTTTAAGTTTAGCGATTAAAATTCATTAAAATTCAGTATACTCTTCTACAAAAAAACCTGTTATTTACTATTTTTTTCATGATTACCTACTACTTGTAAAATAAATTATTTTTACTATACATTTTTTTACATTTGTGTTTCTAAAAACGACTTTTTTGATATTTGACAATTTTCACTACTTTGAATTCCATAAAAGTTCAAATAAATAATTATTTCTCAAAATTTAAATAAAAAAATTCTGAGAAACAATTCAGTAGTAAACAAATTTTAATAAAATTCTTTCAAACGATTAAATTATTTAAAAAAATTTTGTCGGTATTCAATTATTTTTAATATCTGCAAATTAATAAAAAATTTACCATAAAGGATGGATAACAAATGTAATTCTTTAAAAAATAATTTATAATATTCTTACCAAGCATTCAATTACGTTCATAAATAATAAAACATTCACGAGGTTTCAATTATTAAAAAATTTTCATTATTTATAAAAATAATAGAATTATATTAAAAAGAAACATATGAAAAATTAGTAAATAATTGAATTTCTGTGAAATTTTTACTATTTTTGAAAATTATTCAGTGCTTGCATAACATTTTTTTTTAAATAATTGAATTCCTAAAAAGAATTTTATTATTTATGAAAATAATTGAATTTTGCGAAAAAATTTTATTAAAATCTAAAAGAATAATTTACTTTTATGAAATTCGAATTATTTTAGAAGAAATTAAATTATACTTTAAAAAAAAATAATTCTTCAAAATTGCTAGTTATATGTATAGAAAATTTAAATTTTCAAATATTTTAGTTTGGAATCTTTTCAAAATAAATTATTCATTTATTTTAATTATTTTAAGTAAAAAAAATACTACAGAATTGAATGTTTCTTAAACTTTGATTCTCATGAAGTATTTTCCAAAAAAAAAAAAAATAGGTTTTAAAAATAATATTAAAATAGTTTAGAAAAGAATAATTCTCTGAATTATTACGTTCTTAATTTTTTGAAATTCAATTATTTTCAATATTTCCGAAAATTAAAATTCATACACAAAATAATAAAATTTAAATTGTTTTAAATTATTTTTAACATTTTGGAGAAAATAATCATATATTCCAAATTTTCAATTAAAATTCTTGAAAACAGTTTTGTTTTAAATTATACAAAAATTCTTCAATTATTTTTGAAATATTATACATTACAATATTTATAAAAACTAATTCTTACAATTGTTTTATTACAATTTTTTAAGATTCAATTATCTTCGAAGAAAGTAAATAATTTTTTTTTTAAATTTACTACTTTCGAATTTTTTGAAAAATTTGATTTATTAATTTATATTTTTAAAAAACTTGATTATTTTTCAAAAGATTTTGACAAATTTTGAATCATTTTTCAAATGTTTTACTAAATTTAAATTAGCTTTGAAAATATTTGACTCAATTTCAATTTTTTAGATTTTTTTAATTATATTTAATTGTTATACTTTTTGTTTTTTCAATAAATCATTTAGAAATATTTTTAAAAAGTTAATTTTTACGAATTTCTTTATTAAAATTTTTAAAAATGTATTTGAATATTTATTTAGCAAAAATATACAAGTTTTGATTAATTTGAATTTTTGTGACAGCACTGAATTAAATAATCGACTTTTTCGACTTTTTTTCTATTTTAAATCGACTAAAGCGACTTTTTTTGTTCGTTAAAGTCGATTCGAGGCCTGATTAAATCATAATTTGATCCACTTTTTGATATCAATTCGTTGCCATTTGATACTTTTAAGTTAACAGTGTAGAAAAGTGTATTGAAATATTTACTCTTCTAATAAACTATAAAATGATGGATAACAAGGAGGTTTTCTTAAATATTGCCAGTGTACATGCAAATGTAATTAGAGGAAATTTAAAAATAGAATTATACGGAGAAATCGCCACATTCGTGATAAAGTAGAAAAAGGGGGAAGATTGTATATTCTTGGTGAAAATTGGCCGCTACCTTCCTTTGACAATTAATACCTCGGCGGGGTTGTGGCGGCAACAATACTTAATTATAAATGAGTGCAGGGTGTAATTATTTTCAAAGCAAGAAATAGCCAAAGAAACGCGTTAGGTGATAGAGACAGGGAAGTAGATGCCGTAAATTAATGTTTCAACTAAGCCCTATCCTCTGTGAATACGAAATGAAGTCTATAATGCTTAGTTGTATTACAATAAAAGATGTGCCCTTCTCGTCGTAATCGAATTTAGACAATTTTTTTCTATTCTTTAATCACAATTTTTAATTTCAATTCCCCAAAAAAGTCAATCATTTAAAAAAATGTTTTTTTTAACATTCTTAGGTAGAAAACAATTATTTACAAAAATATTTGCATTATTCAGAGGAATTAAATTATTTTCAAATAATTTATTAAAATTGTTTGAAAGAAATCAATTATTCTAAATACATTTTTTTTAATAATAATTCAATTATTCTTTTAGATTGTAATAAAATTCTTTACAAAGATTTTAATTATATTTAAATAAGTAATTTTTCGAAAGTATTTAATTATTAAAGAAAAATAAAATTATATTCTCGAAAATTCCATTATTCTTTTAGATTGGAATAAAATTCTTTCCACAAATTTTAATTACTGACATAAATAATTTTTCAAAAGAATTCAATTATTAAAGATAAATAACAAAATTATTCTCGATAATTCAATTATTCTTTTAGATTTCAATAAAACTTAATTATTTTTAAAAATATTGATAAAACCATTTCTCAAGAGTGCAATTATTTTTATGATTAAAAAAATCCTTTTAGGAATTTAATTATTCTCAAAAAAATTTATTAAAATGCCACACAGACATTTTATTAATCTAAAAAATTTTAATAGAATTCTTTGAAAAAATTTTATTATTTTAAAAAACTTTTCGCATTTCAATCATTTTCAATATCTACTATATTCATAAAATTTCCAAACAGAATTCAATTATTTAAATATTTTATTATAAAAATCTGCGTAAGAATTCAATTTTTTTCATGGATAATAAAAGTTTTTCAGGAATTCATTTATTTAAATTAGAATTTGCATAATATTTGTCGAAAGAAATCAGGAATTCAAAAATTTTTTTTTATGAAATTCATTCTTTGGAAAAATGAAATTATTTTTATTAATATTTAAATTCTTTCATGAGTAGTAAAAAATTCATTGTGCGAATTCAATTTTTTAGAATTTTTGGATAAGAAAGAAATAAATATTTTTGATGAAAATTAGGAAAAAGTGAGGAAAATAAAAAAATATGGAATTTAGTTTTTGTCAGGTTTGTGAAATATCTGAAAGGAGTTATTTTGGTCGTCAAGTTTAATTTTTCGTAGCTACTTTTTTTTAATACTTTTTAAAGTTTGAAAGCAATTTTTTGCCACTTTATCCAAAAAGAAATGAATGAATGAATTAATTAATTAAAATTAATATTATTCTAGTAAAATTCTGTAAAATTTTTTTTAACTGCGCGATTGTAATCGAGTAAGTTAATAATTTGATTTTGATTGAATAATGACGGTATCGATTGGGATTTGTATAGACTCTAATATTATATATGGCAATACAAGTAATAAACGTATGTTATTATATAACGAGTAGAAATCTTAGGCAAAGGGTTTAGTTTACCTCATATGTCAATTTTTCATCTTCCCCGCGTATTTCTTCAATATCTAATATACGACAGTACGTAAATATGTCAACCTGTAATTAGTTGCACGATACCTAACAAATTCAATGTATATACACGTGTTTGTGCTCTATAATTATGCTCATTTTAAAATTTTATATCCTTTTGCAAAATGTGGGGTTGATTTCGAAAATCCATTTTTTCCACCATTTTATGTTTTTAATGTCATATTGTGTAAAAAAAATAATTTATACTCGCTTGTTTCAAAAATCTTCAATTCTTTTTTCAAAATAATATTCAACGGTACTCGAGAAATTTGAATTAGTGACTGACTTTTTGCTTTTGAATTAGTAAATTTTAGTAATAAATAGTAATTTCTACTAATTTAATGGTAAAATTTACTAATAATAAAATAGTAAATTTTACCAATAAATAGTAATTTCTACTAATTTAATGGTAAAATGTACTAATAATAAAATAGTAAATTTTACCAATAAATAATAATTTCTACTAATTTAATGGTAAAATTCACTAATTCAAAAGCAAAAAGTCAGTCACTAATTTAAATTTAGAGAGTATTAATTTTTTGAATACTGGCTTTATTACAATTTTGTAATTGTCAAGATTTCTGATTGTTAAAACTATTTTTCCCAATTTTATTTCTTTTTATTTCTTCCTTATTTATTAGAATACTTGAAAGAGAGATGATACA
This sequence comes from Leptopilina myrica (nomen nudum), assembly GCA_032872475.1. Lineage (NCBI taxonomy): Eukaryota > Metazoa > Arthropoda > Insecta > Hymenoptera > Figitidae > Leptopilina > Leptopilina myrica (nomen nudum). The sequence continues at coordinate 14,175,011 of CM065458.1, read as the reverse complement.
AGGAGAAGAGCGACTATGTAAATTATTTTACATATTTTTGTTGAGTCACGAGTATAAGAAAATTTTTTTAACGGTATTCGATTCTGAATTGAATCAATAGATACATAGAGAGGAGGTGGAGGAGGAGGATCGAGGTATAAAGTGTGGAAAGGGGTTCAAAGTTTGCGAGGGATTCTCCAATAATCCACTTCGTCATCAAAACACTCTAGGGCAATAACAACATGGCATTTCCATGAAAAAAAGAAAAACATAAAAAAGAAAACCATCAAGTCTTCAGTAGCGAGAGACTTATTTATGGATTATGGTTATACTTGATGTCCCTTTTTTTGAGTTACGTGATAGATGAAGTGTAAGCCTGCTGAATATTTATTTAAAGAATGAAAAAAGAAAACATGAAAAGTTTATGCTTTACAAAATATAATTAATTTCTCTCGTGATATTTCCCTTTCGAATTCAAGACAAAGTTGAATGAATAACAAAAAATAACAATTAATTATAACAAAATAATTATAACAGAAATAATAATAAAAATAATAATAAAAAATAAATAAAAGTTATAACAAAAATAATAATAATAATAATAATAATACTAGTAATTCATTATTTCAAGTAAAATTATAATTCGTGTGTAAATTTTCTCCTTTGAAAAATTTGACGTTTTATTTGCAACAAAAGTCGCTTTAAAGTATGGCGACTTTACAAAGAGAAGTACATCACATTGTATAAATACAATGATTATTCATAAATATTCATTTCCATATTTAATATTGGGATATTATACACAAGACGCGCTACGCGGGAAAGGAATTAAAGTTAAGTTTGCTTGAACTTTATGACACGATAAACGTTCCTGCTTACACAGTGCCATCTTCTCCCACGCTATTTATTAACTCAAAAAATTATGGCACAAATAATTCTGAATAAATATCAAATTATTTTCCTTAATGTGAAAATAAATTTTGCAATATATATATATATATATATATATAAAATAGAAATTTATTTTCCTTTAAAAATTTCAAAATTAAACAATATAAATAATATTCTACATTGTTTATGTATAAACATGTAACTCTTTTGTGTTTTCATAATCATAATCTTGGGGAAAAATAATCTAATTAATTCAGAATTTTTTGTAATTAGTTATAATAATTGAGAATTAAATGATATTATTATTTTTATTTATTTTCAAAAAATCGCGATTTATTTCAATTTTTATGAATATTGTATATAATTCTCTAAATTTTGCTTAAGTTAATTTAACATAATTAATTTGATAGTAAGAAAATCAATCACTGATTAAAACGTAGTATGTAAAAAATTTTTTTAGAAAATTATTTAATTAATAGAAATTAATAGAATAGTTCTAAAATTTTATGATTTTTGGAAACATGTGATTAAAAATATTGAAAATATCAAATTTTAAACTAGTAGAAGCACATTTTCATTTTTAATTTACCTTTACAGATTTTTTATTAAAATTTTTGATAATTCAATTATTTTTAAAATTTGCAATTAATATTCTTAAAAAATTGTAACAAAATATTTTAATTTCAATATTAATAAATTAATATTTAATAGAAATATTTGAATATTTGAATATTTCAATTTTCAATATTAAAAAAAAATATAAAATTTTAACAATTCAAAAATCGTTTTTGAAAGATTGGTTTATAGTTATTTTTTGCATTATAAAAATTCAAAAAAGTTGCACTTTCTTACTAAAAATTGTGATATTTTCAGGGACATAGCCAGGAATTTAATTTAATCGGGAAAAAACTGGAAATGAGTCAGGAATTTTGTGACAAACCAGGAATTTTCTTATCAAATTGAAAAAAGTTTTATTATTTTTAATTTGTTTTCAAAACATCCAGTTTTATTTCAATTTTTATAGATATTTATACTGTTCTCTAAATTTGAAAACATTAAAAATAATTAATTTGATAGTAAAAAAAATCTCATACTGATTCAAATATAACATGTTAATAATTTTTTTTTAAATTTTCCAATTAATAGGAATTTTGTGAAATTTAACTAAAAATATTCAAATTTGTTAAACAATTTCATTAGAAACTTTTTAACGAATAGAATTTCTAAAGTATTTTAATTGAATAATTGATAAATAATTGAATTTAGAGCGAAGATTAAAAATTACAATTTTCATTAGTTAATTTAAAAAATGATACACATTTAGAGTTTTTTAATTAAATTGAATTTTCACAAAGTTTTTTTTCTGAAAATTCTGAAAATATGATTTTTGAAACTTTTTAATTCTATTGTTTAGAGATAATTGAATTTTTATATACAAATAATTTAAAATTTTTGAAATAAATGAAATTTCTTTAAATTTTATTAAAATTAATTGAATTCTTTTTTGAATTTTATTTAAAGTTTTCGAAAATAATCAAGGAATGATAGTGATCGTAATTATAATTTTATTTTTAAATTATAAAGTCCCTCTTAAAGTTTTAAATCAATTTTTTGCTTCCAAAAATTATATTATTATATTATTATATTATTATTATTATTATTATTATTATTATTATTATTATTATTATTATTATTATTCAATAATTATTCAATATTTAAAAAAATTTTATAATATTAAATTTCTGAATTCTTAAAAAAATGATATTTATTTATTTCTTGATCAAATTAAATTTTTATTACCTATTAAGTAAATATTTAATTATTACTGCTTATTATTGTCAAAAATTTTATTAAAATTATCCTCAAGAATTCAATTATTTTCATAAATTATATCATATTTCTTTGGATTAATTCAATTACTTTGGTAAATAGTAAAATTCTTTACAGAAATTAAATTATTATCAATATAATTTGGATAAAATTAAAAAATCATATATTCAATTATAAGACAAGATTATTTTTGAATAGTTGAAAAAATTCTTTTGTTTAATTTAATTATTTGGCAAATTTCCAATTAAAATTATTAAAAAAAACATTTTCAAAAGATTTAAAGAATCTCTTGAAAAGAATTTAATTATTCATGAAAACTCTAGTAAAATTTTTTGAAGCCATTTGAAGATTTATTTATGTTTGAAATTTGAAATCAAATAAATTTCAAATTGATGAGAAAAAAAACAGGGAAAAATTATGACAAAGCCGGGAATATCGGAAAATAATCGGAACTTTTGTTAAATGAAACTATTTATAACCAATAAAATAATAAAATTATAAAAATATAAAATAATAAAAAGAAGAAAATAATAAAATATAATATAATAATAATAAATAATAAATTATATTAAATTAAAAATTAAAAATTTTTAAGTGATATTAAATATATTAACTATTTTATATTTATTTTTTTCAAGCCTCCTGCACCGGAATTAAGAGATTATTTATTTATATAATAAAAAGTATTAAAAAATTGTAGACCATCGAAAGGGAAAAATGAAGTTTTAATTGAAATTTTGCTCAGGGAAATTGATAAATTATAATCATAAACTTTAATATATGTTTGATTTTACATATATATCTAGAGTAAAAATGAGACATTTATTCATGCCAACTTGTCAAAGAGTTTTTATTAATTGCCATTAAGTAATCTCTCTTGAAAAACGTACAATTTTAGCTGTAATAACCGCAATGCTTATATACATATCAGGTCTTCGTCAAGTTTCCAAAATATTATTTATTTAATGTATTCAGCCATTCTTTTTTACTTTATTCATAATTGATTATCACTTTATTCAAACTCACATATATATTGTCTTGACGTTAAATTAATATATTTATAAAAGTACAAATATGAAACCAATTTTTATTTCTATTTCATTGCACATTCAGACTGTTGAGTTTTTCCAGACGCCGCAGTCTATCTGTTTTGATTAATTAATCCGTTAAATTGTTCGAAAATTAATTGAAAAATACATTTTGTCTATATTCAATACTGGACATTTTAAATAAAATATATATTTGCTTAAAAGAATTATATATTTTTTTTTTGAAAAAACGATAAATTGGTTAATATATAGTGTGTTGGTGTATTTTAAAGGATGTTGTAAAATTGAAAAAAAAAATTATAAAAGAAATATCTTTTGCATATTTCGTGTGATAATAAATAAGCTTGGGGGAATTTTTTTTTTGTGATATTTAAACTGTTATTTCATCAAAATGCTATTGCAATAGGAAGTATTTAATTAAACTAAAAATCGAAAATCTGTGGCTATGTCATAAGCCGCGAATCCTTTTTTCGCTCTTTTACTTGTCACATACTCGCTTCATTGTCGATATTTCACACCGTAAACTCTGACCAGATATTTAATTAACATATATCGGAAAATAAACTTTGTATCCCTAAAAGGCTTGTAAATTTTTAAGAGAGAAAAATTGAATTTTGTTTTGTATTTCCAGTGAGTAGCATGTATTAATAAAGGAGAAGTTTTATTATTTACATGTGAGAAATAATTATTTTTATTTTCATTTATCGAATATTTAAGAATTATTTATTTACACGTTTATAGAAAATTGTATTTCAAAAATAGTTTGAGATTGTTGTCATAAAAATAAAAATGTTTTTCTATAATTGTGAAATAACAGTTTTTCCATTATCACGATGATCGGATTTTGATTAAGAAACATTTTTATATATATATATAAAGATGAAAGATGTCAATTTTATTTTACACTTCAAATTAATTTACTTTAGAGTCAATCAATTAAAAATGATAAAATTGATTAAAGATGAAAAAAATGTCTTGATTTTTTTTATTTACTATTTAGAAATTAATTTTTTTTTTACTTTTTTCAGCATTCTCTACTGATGTTGGGGAACTAACAAAATAAATGGAAGAGAGAGAGAGAGAGTATTAAGACGTCAGAATTTGAATTTATGGGAAATTTGTGGCCAATCGACAGTAGATCGATCGCATAATAACGGAGACAAACCGGGGTGAGGGAAATGCAAATCCACCGCCATTCTGCTTGTCTTTTATTTCATTCTTATAAAAGTTGGAGGTAAGTTCTTCTTTTTTTTCTGTTTTTATCGCTCGACAAGTCTTGATGCCGTTTCTTCGCTCCCTAGAAGAAAAAAAGACTATTCGTTTACACATTATTCGCATAATGTAATTGATGTTTTATGCAGACGTAAAACACACACACGAGACTTTTTATAAGATTTCTTTCGTGTTATATTGTTCAAAGTTGGGAATTAGGGAAAAGTAAACAGTGAAGATTTTTAAATTTCTGATTGCTTTTTTTAAGGAAATTTTTTTCTTTTAAATTTTCCATTTTTATGATGTCAGTGAAAGTATCTGGAAGAAATTAAAACTTAAAATTCTAATAGAAAACCATTAGTTTTTTCTTTTTCTGACAATAATTTCATTTTCAATAACTTTTATTTAAAAAACTTTTATTCTAAATAACTAATTCTTGAAGAAAAATAATAATATGATTACTTAGAAATTATTTAATGAAAATTTTACATAAATATTTCAAAGTTAATTCAATTTTTTTAAAAATTGCGTTTGTAGCAGTGAGAAATAAATCAACTTCAGTAGGTTATAATTTGAAATTTTATAAAATTTCAATTTTTAATGAATTTGATTTAAAATTTTATAAAATATCAATTTTTAATGAATTTAATTATTAATTATTGAAAATAATAATTTTATATAAAAATTTTAGTTAAAAACATTTTAAAAAATTTATTTTGGAAATTTATTTTCAATCGTAACAAATTTCTTCCTATAAAAGTTCAATTATGGTTAAAATTTAAAGAAAAATTCCCCTGAAAATCACTATTTTTCAATTTCTACTATTTTGATAAATTTCCTAAATTGAATTATTTAAAAATTTGTTGATAAAGTTTATTAGAAGAATTATATTTAAAAAATCACTAAATTATTTAACAATAAATAATTGTAAAAAACTTGATGAGAATTAAAGAAGAATTATTTTTTTTCTATAAGCTTAATTTAATTTTTTAAAAATAACTTTTCAATTGCAAATTCTCAAAGAACTTTAAAAAAAAAAAGTTACAGTAACATTACATATTCTTAATTTTTTTAATATAAAATAAAAATATCTTTAGTGGTTGTTTAATTTCAAAAAGGTTTGAATTTTAATGTTTTGAAAAATCTTAATTTCTATGGAAAAATAATAATTAAATATTTATTTATAAAAGAAGTTATTAATGTTTTAGAATAATTTTACGATTAAGAAAATTCGTTGAAAAAATTTAACAGAAATTTGCCAAAAAACATAAAGAAAAACATTTATTGGTTAATTACAATTTTTTAAAATTTCAAAATTACAAATATTATTGAAAAATATTTTTAATTCTGGGAAAATTCAAATACAAATATTATTTTATTATAAATCATGAAAAATACCTGCATATTTTTGATTTGGCATCAAGCAATATTTTCTAAAGGAAAAAAAAATAAAAGCATACACATAAAATAAATGTAAAGTGTGGACAGACAATTAATGAATGAAACACGAAGATTATTATAGTTAATTAATTTATTTATTTATTTAAAATTTTTTTTTTAAGTTTTATATACGACCCTTTTTAGGAAATGGCAAATGATATTTTCATTTTTGCATGTGGATAAAGTTTTAAGTGTTCAAATGAACGAAATTTTTTTTACCTTAAGTGTTCTGTGTTTTTGAAAATTACTTTCCAAAAAAGAAAAATTAATTGAACATAAAGAATATTTAGTTTAGAATGAATTTGTTTTAATTAAAAAATGAATGAAGTATAACGAAGTACAATTTGGAAGAAGTAAAAAAATATTGTCGTTCATTTGGACGTTGAAAACATTATAGGAATATATTTTTGCTACTCAACAAAATTATTTGGAAATAATTTCGAACGCGCAGCTTTTTTTCCTCATGATATTATTTCTGCACGTATAATTTTCGCATAGTGACCTTTGCATTATATTAATAATGAAATTGATCAATTCCACATCACTCAGCAAACTAATCGTGGGATATTAGCATAGATAGTCTACGCGATAGATAATTCCGAATCTTAAAGGGTTCGAGAGACTGGGCGTTTGATAACCGCCCCTCGCAAGTTAGCGTATCTAGTCGGTGGGGTAGAAAGGGACGTTTTGGTGTAACACGCGTTCCTTCTATTAAATTAACGTGAAGCAGAAGGGTAGAAATCAACCCCCTCTAAGTAGTAGGTCATCCAGTTTGATCTTTGCGTCTTGAGAAATTTCACCATAACCTTTCCTCCTAAACCCATATATATATATCAAACGTTATGGAGCAATATTAAATCTAATCAATCCGTAATTATTCCTTTGTCTAGTTTTTTACTAGACTTTCTTCTTTTTTCTATTCCAAATTGACTTGGTCATAGAATTTTTTTTACATAACAGGTTTCGCACTCTTCTACTAAAAGCTACTATTTGCTACTTTTTGGCTACTTTTTTTAGACTAATGCTACTGAAAGCTACTTTTCTGAACAAATAGTCAATCTTAGATTTTTCGTTTCCACATTTCCATTTAAAAACAGTGTTAAAAACTAAAATCGTTAATGAAAAACGAACGCCAATAAAATAATAGGAAATAATTTTACCAACATTTACTCTATCAATAGTGACTGATAATAAATTCTGTTTAACATTTAAATTCCCCGTTTTTCCCGGTTTTATTTTCTCATCAAACTTTACTTTATTCCATTTCGAACATAAATCTACAATTTGGAAAATAATTTAATTATAAACAAAGAATTTTTTCAATTTTTCAAAAAAAAAAAAATCTTGTCTCTTCGTAATTATTGAAAATATGATTAATTCAATTTCATTAAAATTTTGTTGACACTAATTGAATTTCTGCAAAGAATTTTACTATTTATAAAAGTAATTGAATCCTTTCAAAGAATGTTATTACATATTTATGGAAATAATTAAATGTTTGCGTAGAATTTTATTAAAAATTTTTGAAAATAATTTAATTGTAGAGAACAATATAATTATTTATAATGATAATTAATAATTGAAATTTCGGAGAATTTAAAAAAATTTTTTAAACATAATTGAATTTCTATGGAGAATTTTTATTACTTTTGAAAATAATTGAATTGTTTTTTTTTAATTTTATGGAAATTTATGAAAATAATTGAAAATAATTGAATTCTTGTGAAGAATATTTTTCAAAAATAATATTAAAAAGAATTTAGTAAATCGGAAAAATTTTGCTATTTATTTATAAAAATAATTGAATTCTTTAGACAAAATTTAATCAAATTTTTTAAAATAATTGCATTTTTCGACGAATTTGATTAAAATTGTATTGAACGTAATATCATTTCTGCAATGAATTTTATTATTTATGAAAGTAATTGAATTATTGCGAGGATTTTAGAAAAAAAAAGTTTCAAATAATTGATTTTTTAAAAAAGTTTAGATAAACTCTATTTTTAATAATTCAATTCCTATATGAAATTTTCATTCTTTTAGAAAATATTCGAATATTCGTGTAGAATTTTGTCAAAATTGTTTTTAAATAATTGAATACTTTTTGGAAATTTTATTAAAATAGTAGACATACAAATTATTGAGTTAAGAAAATTTTTTGAATATAATTGAATTCTTGTGGTGAATATAAATGAATTTTTGGTATTTGTAGAAATAATTGAACTTTTACAATGCATTTTAATAAAATTCCTAAAAAGTAATTGAATTTTGTCAAAGTTTTACAATTTAAGAAACTAATTGAATATGTTACGAATAAATTTTTTAAATAAAATTATAACTATACGGTGACTAACTTCCTTTGATTATTTAGAAAAATTAAAAAAAAAAAATTCTTTGAAAGAAGTAAATTATTTTTAATAGAATGTAAAGAAATTTCAATTACATAAAAAATTTTCAATTATTCGTTTATAAAAATTCAATTATCTTGAAATATCAGAATTAAAAATCTTATTTTTCAAAATTAAAAAAAAAAATGCGAAAATTCAATTTTATTAAAAAATTTGAAGTGTGTATTTTTTGTTAAATGAACTAATATATTTTAAGTATTAATCTTCGCACTAATAAATGTGAATACATTAGAATGTGACTCCTTATAAAATTTAATTATTTATTAATTATTAAATTAAAATTCTTTGAAAATTCGATTTTTTGAAAAGTTTTTTTTTAATGAAATTCTTTTAATTCTTTTTTTTGGCTTCGAGGCTACTATTTCCTACTTTTTTTTGTCACCGAGGCTACTTTTTTAAAACTAATAATGGATTGCGAAGCCTGACATAGTTTAACTAATCACTGAATATCCGAAATAATTCACTCTGTGTGTTTGATGAGAAAGTCGAAATAAAAAAATAGACAAATTCGAAATAAGAGAAGTAGAAATCAATACTATAAGTAAATTGCGATAAGTTTGAGAGAATTAGCCCGCACATGCAATATTCCAAGACAATAATCCAACAGAAGCTATGATTCATGATATGAGGACACAGCCCCTATCGAGTTAAGTTGTTCTGTCTATAAAAAGTTTCAACAAGAAAAGTGTATTTTCGTTTATCACACAGACAAAAGGATTTCTATTGTGGTCAGGCAAAATATCGTGAATTCTTCATTCAGTCGTCAATATATAATTGTTGGGGAGTGAATAAAAATTTCAAAGAGGCGGAGAAAAAGATTCGTCAACTATTTTCAAACGGATTAAAAATTGCTTTGCACTTTTTTTTGGAAAATTGGAAAATTATATCGAAGAGCGGTTAATTAGAAGAAAGTCATGTAAGGTGGTAAATGATGGTTTATGGTACAAGGCGCAGAAATGTTTTCGAGATAAGCAAGTCGTCCAACGGGGGGTAAAATCGTCGGGTTCTGCGAGTTTGAACGAAGAAAGGGTGTGTCGGACGGTCGTGTCCTGTCATGTCCGATAACGATAATACCTTGGGCTTTTGGCTCCCTTAGAGCCAAATATTCTCTCTAATTGCATAATAGGATGCCCGCATGAAGGAAGAACTGCAGTACAGAGAAACAGGGGAAATACGGAAATTCGAACATATTGTGAGCAATCTATTCTAAACTTGTCCCTTCCATGTCTTGGAAGTGTTTTCACATTATTTATCTTTGCTAAAACAATCACGTCAATTTTTGGGGATAATGTGCAAATTTTCTGTTCTTGAAACAAGTTGTATAATATTATATTTATATATAGGCAAAAAGTACTCGTTTAGAAAAGTTTAAATAAAGATAAATTGTCCCATTGAGTTACTTATCCCTCTCTTATTTTTCCGTGTCGAAAAAAAGAAAAGAGTGGGGAAAAAAAAATTCTCTATCAATTTTAAGCTGCCCTGTAGCTGAAACCACAAGTGGTAGAGGGACGTTCCCAATAAATTGATGAGACACCCTATCAGGTACTCCATATTAATTAATTGACCCTTCAGAAAAATTTTCCCTTCATTTTTATTTTAAAACGAGATCTCATTTTTCCATAAAGAATTGTAAGCTCAACAGTTCTGTTAAAAAAAATATACGGCAGGTTTTGGACTCAGCTACTAAAACCTACTATTTACTACTTTTTTTACACTATTACTATTTTAGTACTTTTTTAAATTTTAGACACTGAAAGCTATTTCTGTTTTTTTTCAATTTTCACTACATTAAATTCTTTCATACTAGAAAAAAATATACCCAAAAATGATAATCAATTTCTTTAAAACTATACAATTATTTTTAAAAAGTATTCAAAATTCAATTATTTTCAATAACTACAATATTTGTAGAAATTTGGCAAAAGAATTAAATTGTACAACTAACATTGGCAAAATTCAGTCATATTTCAATTATTTATATAAATAATAAAATTTTCACACGAATTAAATGAATATGGATTAGAATTTTCGAAAAAAATCAATTATTTAACAACATTTTTATTCGATTCTTCATAGCAGTTAAAATACTTTCACTAATAATAACATTTTTCATGGATATTCAATTTATCACAAAAATTTTGACAAAATTCTAGAGAAAGAATTCAATTTCTTCTTTTTGAGAAATAAAGTTTTCCACATGAATTCAATTATCTAAAAAAAGTTTTTCTTATTTTTTATTATGTATCGAAAAAATTAATTATTTTAAACAATGTTTAGAAAATTCGTATAAAGAATTTAATTATTTTCAAAAATTATAAAATTCTTCAAAGAATTTCAATTCTTTTTAAAGGTATTAAAAAAATGTTCGAAAATAATTCAATTATATGGATTTTAAAAGTGGTAAATTTCGTCTTAAAAATTTAATTATTTCAGAAAATCCTAATAATATTGTTGGCAAGATTTCAATTTTTATTTTAGAAATTTTAACAGAATTCTTTGTGAAATTTAATTATTTTTAATATTTTCAAAAAATTTCCAAATAGAATTTAATTATTTACAAAATAATAATAAAATTTTCAAACAGTAATTCAATTGTTTTGATTCATAAAAAAATTCTTCTCATGGAATGAATTTTTTTTTTTTAATTTTAATACAATTCTTTGCAACTATTCAATTATTTTCATAAAAAAGAAAATTCATCGCAGGTCTTTAATATTATTTTTAATACAATTTTAATAAAATTCCCTGCAAGTATTTAATTATTTTCATAAATAATAAAATTCATCGCAGGATTTGAAATATTTTTAATACAATTGTAATTGAACTCTTTGGAAAATAAAATTATTCTTGTAAATTCAATATCATTTTTGTGGAAAATCAATTATTTAGAAAAATGTATTTTTAAATTCTTTGGAAGAATTCAATCATTTTTATAAGTAATAAATTTCTTCTTTAAAAAATATTTGTTTTAGAAAATTCTAATAATATCGTTCGCAAGAATTCAATTATTGTTTTAAAATTTTTAACAAAATTCTTTGTGAAATTTAATGATTTTTAAAAATTTTTTGCAATTGAATGATTTTTAACATTTTAAAAAAAAATTTCCAAATAAAATTGAATTATATAAAAAAATTTTTTTTTTAATTTTCGTTACGAATTAAATTCTTTATAAGAAACATTTTTTAGGATTTAAATTATTTAAAAAATAATTGCATATTAAATTTGCATAAAATTTGTGGAAGAAAATCAATTTTTTAAACATTTTGTATAAAATTCTTTTAAAAATTAAATTATCATTTTTATAAGTATTTTAAAATTCTTTAATGAATTATAAAATTCGTTGCAAAAATTTAATTTCTACAATAATTCAATTAATTTGATTAATAAAAAAATTCTTCTCATGGATTCATTTTTTTTTTGAATATTTTAATAAAATTCTTAGCAAATATTAAATTATTTTTGTAAATAGCAATATTCATCACGAGAATTCAATGATTTTTAAAAGTAGTAAATTTCTTCTTAAAAATTTAATTATTTTCTAAAACTTTTTGGAATTCAATGATTTTTAATATTTTTAAAAAATTTCCAAATAGAATTCAATTATTTATAAAATTTTTGTATGAATTCAATTCTTTTCATAAATAGGGAAAATTTCTCAGGAATTCAATTATTTAAAGTAGAATTTGCCTTAAATTTGTGGAAGAAAATCAATTATTTAAAAACTGTTTATAAAATTCTTCGTAAAAATTAAATTATTTTTATAAATATTAATAAAGTCTTTCATTAATAATAAAATTCGTTGCAGAAATTCAATTCATTGGCAGGATAAGAAATATTTTTGATAAAAATTAGGAGAAAGTCAGGAAAATAAAAAATGTGTAATGGAAGTTTTGTTAGGTTTGTGAAGTGTCTAAAACGAGTTTTTTTGTTCGTCAAGTTTAATTTTTTCAATAGTTACTTTTTTACTACTTTTTCTAGTTTTTAAAGTTACTTTTTGTTATTTTTAAAAATTAATTATCGATACAGAGAAGCACATTAATTTTTCTTAAATTATTACAATTCAAACTGAAGAAACACCTGTATTAATTTTTATTTGTCTAGAAAATTAATTTTATGTTTGTTATTCAGTGGTAAAGTGCCTTTAGTATTTAAAATAACGTTTAGCGAAAACAACCCGAAACAAAGAAAGTGAAAGAAAAAAAAATGATAATCAACATAAGTGATTTTATATTTTTTTCACATCTGGAGAAATTTCCAATTTAGCGATTAAAAAAAATTTTTTCCTTTAAGGCAACTGTGAATGGCTTTTATAAGATTATAATTTCGCTGCCCTAGTAAAAATTTGAGCCCCCTGTATCGTATAATGAAAGTATTATTATCACTTGAAGAGCCAATATAAGAGAGGACAGAGGTAATAAGCGAAGCAGAAGCCGCTAAACGATATTTTCAAACTGTTATACCCAATTTTCAAGAATTTCACAGATCAGTGTCATCGTAAGTCGACGAAGCTGGTCTGGTATGTATTTGTCAGCAGAATTACGCGACCTCGTAAACTGTTTCCTCCCCTTTATCACCTCCTTTCTCGCGGTTTCTCATCTTCTTCGGCATTCAATTTATAATAACTGGCAGGCGGTGATTCCAGAGCGAGCGCGATTTTCTCAACCCCCCTGGAATTTTAAGGGTGGAGAGTTACCTTAACGCGTTTATGCAGAAAATAGCTTCTTACCCTTGCGAGAATTTGCGAAAAGTGCAAGAACACTGTGTGCCATCTCGTTTTGTCTCGAGACAAACTGAAGTTTAATAAAAAAAAAAAAGAGTCTTAATGTGTCCCAGGAACAAGTGTAGTGACAAAGTCGTGAGTTGTAAGATAATTTCTTCTTCTTCTTCTTCTTTGTTATGTTTTAATAGATAATTTTTTTACCATTTTTAAAATTTAATAATTATATTATTTTTGTTTCTCAAATAATTCAAAAAGTCAGGGAATTTTGATCGAAAGAACTGAAAAATCATTATTATCAAAATCTTATTGTTTTGAAAACAAACAATTTTTAATTATCTTATTTTTTCCCTTATAAATAAAATTGGAACTTAAAAAGCATTATAAACATTTAATAAACAATTTGGAATATTAAATAATTCAAAAATTCGTTAGTCAGGGAAAAGTCAGAGATCTTTGGAAATAAAATTTTGCGGCTACCCTGATTATCATTCACTCTAAAAATGATTAGAGATTCCAAAAAATGTTCTAATAATTTCAGACAAAAGATTCAATTAAGCTTTTTCAAAAATTAATTAATTCTACAGAATTGTTTACTAGAAGGATAAAAAAATACAAATTTTCAAAGAATTTGATTTGAAACCTTTTTAAAATTTATTTTCTTATTAAAATTCGTGATATAATACTTTTTAGTATTTATTATTATCTGAAAATTTAACTGAAATTTATGTTTACATAAATTTTTATTTAGAGAATTCAATAATTTAATTAAACAAAAAAATAATTTATTGAATAATTAAAAGTTTTTAAAATTGAATTCTCATAAATAAAATAAAATGAATTCCTAAATAAAATTTTATTAAAGGTATTTATGAAAATAATTGAAATTCTGTAGAGAATTTTGATAATTTTTGAAAATAATTGAAATTCTGTAGAAAATTTTGTTATTTTCGAAAAAAATTAAATTATTAGGAAGAAATTTATTAAAAAAATTTGTAAATAATTGAATTTCTGTGAATTTTTTCTATTGACACTGAAAAAAAATGTATATTAAATTTTGTAAAAGTATTTTCCAATTTAGAAAAACGTGCAACAAACAAAAAAATTGAATTCCTGTCAAATTTTTTTTTATTTACGAAAATAATTGAATTATTGCCAACAAAAATTTACAAGAGAGTTGTAAATAATTGATTTATTGCAAAAAAATTTATTAAAAATTTGTAAATAACTGAATTCTTTTGGAAAATTTTTTGAACTTAGTAGATGTTGAATTTCTGCAATAAGTTATAATTTTTTTGCAAAATTCGATTTATTATTGGAATACTTAAAAATGAAATTTTGTGCAAAGTTAGCAAAGCAGTCAAAATTTTTTTAATTTTTGTAGTTTTTGTAATTTTTTATTGAAATTTTGTTAAGATAATCAAATTCTTAAAGAAAACAAAAATAATAATAATAACAAAATTCCCCGACTTTTTTTTAATTTCTCTGAATAAACTTAGAAAAATAGGCAATTTGAGTGTAATTCTTCTGAATAATTGAATTTTTGAATTTTCAATGACAAAAATAATATTAAGTAACTTTGACTAGAAAACTGTTTTTCTAAACAAATAATTGAAAATGTTTGAAATAATTGAAATTTCATTACATTATTTTGAAAAATAATTGAATTCTTTTCTTGAATTTTTATTTAAATTGTTCGAAAATAATCAAGGGAAGTTATTTACCGTAAATATAATTTCATTTTTAAAATATAATATCTCTCTTAAAGTTTTAAATCAATTTTTTGCTTCTAAAAATTATATTCTATTATTATTCATTAATTCAAAAATTGTAATAAAACTCTTCAGAAGAATTGAATTATTTTCATAAAAAATAGAATTCTTTGGAAGGATTCAATTATTTTTATAAATATAGTAAAATTCTTTGCAGAAATTCAATTATTGTCGCGATATAATTTTAATAAAATTGAAAAATAAATTTTTAATTATAATAGAAAGAGACAACATTATTTTAAATGAATTAAAATAATGCTTTGTTTAATTCAATTACTTTTCAAATATTCAGTTAAAATTGTTTAAAAAAAAGTATTATTTTCATGAAATTAAAAATTTATTTATGTTCCCAAAAATGATCATGAAGTTCTGAACGTTCAAATGAACGAATATTATTTTTTTCTTCTTCAAATTAACCTTTTTATTACAATATTTTGTGTTACTCTGAATAAAATTATTTATAAAGTTTCTAATTATAAAATTTAAGTTTTTAATTTTTATCGTAATCAGTAATTTTTGAAAATATTGTTAATAAAAAGAATTTCGTTGATTCGAACGTTTAAAATAAACGATATGCATTGCAAATTTTTTATTAAAATTGAATTCTCGCAAATTTTTTTTTTAATTCTGAAAAATAAAATTGTTGAAATTTTTCAATTCCATTGTTGCAAGATAATTTAATTTTTCTAAACAAATACATAATTGAAAATTTTTGAAATGAAATTTCTTTAAATTTTATTTTTAGATAATTTAATTCTTTGAATGAATTTTAATTTCAATTTTTCGAAAATAATCAAGGGAAGTTAGTGACAGTAATTATAATTTTATTTTTAAAATATAAAGTCCCTCTTAATGTTTTAAATCAATTTTTTGCTTCTAAAAATTATATTATTCTATTATTATTATTCAATAGTTATAATTATTGAACTTCTCTTAAATTTTTATAATTTCAAATTTCTGAATGTTCAAATAAATGATATTTATCATTTCTTAAACAAATTTAATGTTTATTACTTATTCAGTAAATAATTAATTATCACTGTTTTTTTTTTAAATTGTAATTGAAATTCTTCACAGGAATTAATCTATTTTCATAAATAATATCATTCTTTGGAAGGATTTCAATTATTTTTCTATAAATAGTACAATTCTTTGCAGAAATTCAATTATTATCAATAGAATATTGTAATAAACTTGAAAAAGAAAATTTTCAATTATAATTATAAACGGACAAGATTATTTTTAAAAAATTGAAAAAAATATTTTCCAAAAATTTGAATTGAAATTATTATTTATTTATGTTCGAAATCAAATTTAAATTTTATGAGAAAAGAAAACCGGGGGAAAATTAGGCCATAACCGGGAAATAACTGGGAATTTTGTTGAATGAAAATAATAGACACCCTGGAAGTTGAAGTCCGCAACGTTTAAAAAAACGAACAATCTAAAAAGAGTTTTTTAAAAAATAAAATTACCATTATTTTTTTGTTTTCGTTTTTAAAAACGTTGTGGACTTCAGCCTCATACAGTCTGATATAAGAAACTTGAAGCGTTCGTTATTTGTGCTAGTATTCTATTATTTGCGGTACAGAATGCAATATAGGAGATTTGAATAGATAATTGTAATTTAGAGTGGAGAGTATTATTTATTGTTTTAATATACAAAGGTAGAGAGAGAGAGAGAAAGAGAGAGAGAGATCATATGTGAGCTTGCTTTTGTAATATCTGGCAGTCGGAGCGGCGGTGGTGGATGGATTTAACGCGCGAGACCAAGGGTCAGTTATGCCGTGGACGTTAGCCAAAGGAAAGAGAGAGAGAGGGCTCTCCCTAAAAGAAACATAAATAAGACAAATAGGACGATCGACAATAGAAAATATCGAATGTACAGAATGCTCCATAAATCGGAGGGTGGACGGGGGGTGGCTACTAGAGCGATCTTTTTATGTTCCAACGCGCTCCCTTTTTACCCTCTCTCACTCTCTCCTTTAGAAATATATCGCCAATATCCGCAACCATTTTCCGGAGTCGTTTCTAGAACTTGATAAACTTCATGCTGCAGTTATATATGTTTAACTTACTTCTCTTGGGTAATTAACATTTTTTTTTCCCTAATTCAATTAGAAAACGAGTTTTCATTTATTAATGTAAGACCGAATTTATCATTTCATGAAATAATAATGGGATATATATAATTTTGTTAAAAATTCAGCAAGAAAAATAAATTTTATTAGTGTGAATCTTAATGCATTTTAATTGAATTGTATTAAATTTATTATTATTATTATTATTACTATACATATACTTGGACTCAATTTGATGAAACTCTGTTCGATATTTTTAGTTAATATGCGGTAGAGATGCGGTAATGCGGTAGAGTTTATTATAAATAAATTTCAAAAGGACATTGTGTTAATGAGACGAAAATACAAAATATGTAACGTTCTTCGAGGAAAGGTATATCTTAGAAGCAAAATATAGGTTATGATTGTTAAATTCAAAGTTAAAATTAACTCTCACTGCATACGGACATTATTTAACTCTTTCTTAAACATAAAAAATGCTCAATGTGAATTACTTTTGGTTTTAAAAAAGTTAAAAAATAATTATTAGCAAAAGTTAAAAATAAATAATAAAATAAAACTAACCTAAAATTTTTTTCTCCTAAGGTACATTAAACCGAAGGGTGTTCTCAAAAGTTATTATTTTTTTTAATAAAGTTATGTTTATAGTTTTAATTTAGAATAATAAGATTTCAATGATTTATAAATATTATTTTCTTTTTCAGATGTGTGTTCGAGTGGTTTAACATCGCGATCGAATAATAATAGTAAAAAGTAACTTTTTCTTTTGTAATGTAGTCTCGGGAGTGATCGAATATTCTAAAACCGCGACCGTTTATTAGCGATTGTGAAAAGTAAATTTTTTTCTTCTTTTTAGTGCATTTTCAAGAGTTATTGAATACCAGGCTTCGTACTTGATAATTAATTTTAAAAAGCAGAAAAAATGGCATTGAGATTGAAACAAAAATTAAATTACATTAAAAAATAAAGTCATTTTTTAAAAATAAATATTTGAATACCAGCTCTATTTTTTTCACAGGAATAAAAATATTTTCAATTATTCCTCAATAAAGTCTTAGAAATTTAACTATTTTGAAAAATTACAATTTCAATTCTCTTAAAATTCAATTATTTTTATGAATTCTTTGTATTAAAAATTCAAAACTCTAATCATTTTATTTCGAAGTAAAAATAAAAATATTATTACAGTTTTATAACAGTTGAAATTTTCAGTGATTTTAATTCAAAAAATGATTTTCAATTGAATAATTTCCAAAAATTCACACTATAATGCTTCTAAATGGCAATTCTATAAGATTTTAACTGAAATTGAATATTAAATCAATTTTTCTTGGCAATTTCTACGAGAACTTGAAATACAAAAATAAATAATTTTTTGTATCATTGACTATTTCTTAAAATTGCATTCTTTTAAAGAGCTTTATTAAAATTTTAATAAATAATAATTTGAAAAAATTCAATTGTAATTGAATTGTTCTTGGAATTGTTACAAAGAGTTTCATAAAAAATTTGGGAAATAAATAATTTTTTTAAAGAAATTTAATTACAAAATTTACAAATGTATTGAATATAATTTTAATTAGATTCTAATAAACAAATTATCACATCAATTTTCTTGAAATAATTGAATTCTTTTAAAGAATTTAAAAGAATTTTTTATGAATAATTGCACTTTTTGAACAACTTATTTAAAATAATAGTAAAAATAAGTGATTAATTGAAAAGAATTTTAGTATTTTTAGAAATAATTGAATTCATGTAACAAATTTTATTATTTATGAAAATAATTAAATTATTGCGAAGACATTTATAAAAAAAAATTGTAAATAATTGAATTCTTTTCAAAAATTTTCGTAAATTAGTTGATGTTGAAAATGGTTGAATTGAAGAAATTTTTAAAAAATAATTAAAACTTTGCCAAATTTTAAGAATAATTACATTTTTCGAAAATTTCGTTAAAAAGTGTATGAAAAATAGTTGATATTTTAAGAAGTGTTTTAGAATTTATGGAAATAATTAAATTCCGAAAAAGAATCTGATTATTTATGAAAATAATTGAAACTTTATAGAGAATTTTGTTAATTATGAAAGTAATTGAAACCCTGTAGAAAATTTGGTGGTTTACGAAAATAATTGAATTTCAACGAAGAAATTTATTAAAAAAATTTGTAAATAAATGAAGTCCCGTGAAATTTTTGTTATTTGTGAAAATAATTGAATTATTGCAAGGGAATTTCTAAAAATTTGTAAATAATTAATTTCTTTTGGGAAATTTTATAAAATTAGTAGATATATATAATCATTTGATTCAAGAAATTTTTTTGAAAATAATTCAAATTTTGCCAAGTTTTATAGAAATTTTTCGAGGATTTTAATTAATGGAATTAAAAATAATTGATGTTCCGTGTTGTATTTCATAATTTATGAAAATAATTGATTTCCAAAAAAGATTTTTACTATTTATGAAAATAATTGAAATATTCCGAAGAAATTTATAAAAAATTTATAAAAGAGTTGTAAATAAGTGAATTATTGCAAAGAAATTTATAGAAAATTTATAAATAATTGGATTCTCTTGAAAAATTTTATTAAATTAGTATATATTAAAAATCATTGAATTAAAAAAATTTTATAAAATAATTAAATTTTTGCCAAGTTTTTGAAGAATAATTTAATTTTTTTGAGAATTTTGTTTAAAATTTTATTAACAAAATAATTGATATTCTGTGATGAGTTTTATAATTTATTATAAATAATTGAATTCCTATAAAGAGAATTTGATTATTTATGAAATTGATTGAATTCCTGTAAAATTTCTATTATTTAAAAAAGTATTTAAATTCATGTGCCGAATTTTAATAAAATATTTTTAAATTTTTAAATAATTAAATTCCAATTGAAAATTTCATTGTTTGTGAAAATAATTGAATTCTAGCGAAGAATTTCTTAAAATTGTTCAAATCATTGATGTGAGCCGAAATATTTTGTTTTAATAGATCAGTACGAAGCCTGGAATACTTTAAAACCGCGTTCGTTCAATTTAATTCCGGAAGTGTTGAAATTCATCGAACAAACTACGTTTCTGCGTGAAAAACTTCACTCCTGGAGGCAACCCTCGAAGAGCAGCCTGGAAGTGGTCGACGATGATAAGGTTAGAAGTATTTTTGTTTACCTATAATAATTAGAATAAAATATTTTATCAGTCAGCGATAAAATTGGTTGTCAATATAACCAATGTTTTTGGTTTTTAATAAAATATTATTTCCTGGAATTGTTTAAACTTTTAAAAGTTTAAACTAATGAGGAGTAATGCAAGTGTAGAAAATTAACAATGTCTAGGGCAATAAATAGGGACATTAAAATTTACACAAGTTTGAAATTATATTTGTGATTCTAATGAGTGTATGTAAGGAATTAAGAGACTCATGAAAAGGGTTTATAAAGCCAAAGTAGGGGGTGGGAATTCCCAGGTTTACGTTTACAACCTTAACTACAAATTCGACAGAGTTACCGAAGCATAGGAGGGAGAGGATTGTGTCTCGCAAGAGTGGTCCGGGTGCGTGTAGAAACCAACTCGTTCCAATCTCTTCCAGTTGTTAAGAATTCCCTGTGGACTAATTTTCCCTTTCTCTTGTCTCGATCATTTCCACCATCTTCAAGCATTTACCTTGAGAAAACCCCTCTTCACATCAGCCACGTATGTTAATTGAGAAGAGTATTAAAAATTCTTTTTTAATATTCGCGGTTATTGAACTTAATTTTCCTCATAGGAGAAGGAGGAGGTTAATGTTCTTTGTTTAACAACATTTTGGTATGTGCGTACAATTCCTTTATTCCTGAAATATATCACGAGCCTAAGTTTTTGTAACAAATATTGAATTTGAAGGAAACTTGGCTGATAATTAATTCTAGGTATACTATATTATTTTCCGGAAGTATAAAACGGAGTTTGTGATATACAAATATTAGTTATTTGAATACACAGAGAGAGAGAGCTTCTTCCCCAACTCCTTAGAAGTACATTATATCAGAAAGGAGTAACCAACGCCATTGCGGACTAACAATGCGGTGGAACTGAAATTATTTATAACGCTCGTTAATTAAAGGGAAAACTCTAGAGACGAACTGAACTGCCTTCTTCTGCTTCTTCTTCTTCTTCTTCAAAGGGGGTGTAAAATCAGAGACAGTGTTGCATAACATATTGTCATTGTGACGACGATGACGACGATGTAGCGATATTTAATTGTTTTCGACTAATATTTCCATTTTGTTATTTATAAGCTACTCTCGCTATTTACTGCCAACAGCTGCCAGAAAAAAAGACAATAAAATAAAGCATCGCGAGTAGGTCGTGGATACTCCGTGAGTGAAATGTATATTTGGTGCCCATACCCATTCAGACTACTGTTACCTATTGCTTTTTATGCCAGTATTTATATTCTCAGTTCCCCGTTCGAGAACTTCACTAGTGTTTTACCGTTTATTGCGGTAAGGTCTTTGATTTATTCGAGATACATGCATTGTACATTTTCAGGCATATTTATAACTTTGGACGGGCGCCTAGTTAGGTCGTTCAACGAGCTTGTCGTGAATTGTTTCCAGAAATGACCGCGGAGAAGACTCGCATGTATTTATTGCTCTTTTCCAAATAAATAGATTTAGCGGAATTGCAATTATTATTTTACGTCTCTCTCAAATTTTCCAGCGTCGTCTGTCTTTTTTTTTTTTTAATGACAGAAGGCACCACTAAGAAAATTAAGATTACTAAATATTTTTTAAAACAATATCCATATGTCATTTGTGATAAATTTTAGACTTGAATAAATAAATTTTAGTCTTAGATATCACAGTAAAAAGTAAGGTACCAATTTTGGTATTAAATCGTAATTTAGTTCTATTTTAATACCGAAAGCACTTCTAATTTAGAATCTTTTTATTAACGGTGATAAATTTGGATAAATTATTTAGATAAATTTTACTCTATATAAATCTATTGATTACAAAAAACTAATCGATCTTTTTTTCTGATTCTTCAACATGTACTAGGATCTCACAAAAAATTTATTGTGTTAGAGAGAGTACTTCAAAAATCCTCAAAAAGTTAAATGGTTGAATTATGCTTCAATACAAATACCATATTAATCAATTTGCTTTGACAAACAAAGTTTTAGCAAAAAATTTTACGACCTTCCAAAAGCTCATAAAAAAGATGTTCTTTTTCGTTTAATATTTAGAGCCAAAGTCATCATTTTAGCAAAAGTTTTTATTTAACGAACCAAAAAACAATATTAAAGCTCCAAATTCTTATATCAACAATAGTTTTGATCTCTTAAAAAAAGAAATTTGACAATTTATTTCTGATGATTATGTTCTAATGTCTCTTGATGTGCAATCATTATTTACGAATGTTTCTCTTAATTTAGGCATTCTTTAGTCATTGTGCGCCTTAAACGGAGAATTGCATCACTAACAAATTGTAAAATGCCATTCAACAATTTCAGTTTTGCTAAGTTGGACAAAATTTTTACAGAATATTTATTATCTATTCTAATTTTTAATAAAAGTTAAATTTTGTTTGTAAAACTGGGTAAAGACCGAACCGCAAAATATCGAGAAATTAAATACGATGTTTACAAGTTTTTAATAATGATTTCTCAATGAATAGTTAGTAAAATAGAATAGTGATGGCTTCTTCTTCTCCATATATTCAAGTTGCCACAAAAATTAAAATTTTTTTTCACGAAATTCAATTATTTCTAAAAATTCCAATTATTTACAATATTTCAAACTATAATTATTTTTTAAAGCTTTGAACTAAAAATTCTTGTGACGAATTTTATTAAAAAATGTATTATTTGTGAAATTAAATTAATTTGTTGAGAGAAATTTCATAAATTTTTTTCAATAATTAGTTTTTTAATGTAATTGAATTTCTCACAAGAATATTATTATTTTTTTAAATAATTGAATTTTGGCTAATTAAAAAGAAATTTATAAAAAAAAAATTCGTAAATAATTGAATTCTTATGAAAAATTTATACAAATTAAGATGTTAGAAATTATTGAAATGAAAAAATTTTATAAAAATAATTAAAATTTTGCCAGCTTTTAAGAATAATTAAATTTTTATGAGAATTTTGTTTGAAATTGTATTAAAAATAAATGACATTCTGTGATGAGTTTTATAGTTTATGAAAATAATTGAATTTCTTAAAAGAATATGATTATTTATTAAAAATAATTGAATTCCTAAATAGAATTTGATTATTTATCAAATTAATTCAATTCCTGTGAAATTTTTATTATTTATGAAATTAATTGAATTCTTGTGTAATTTCTATTATTTATAAAACTATTTTAATTTTTCAACCGAATTTTAATAGAATATTTTTAAATAATTAAATTCTAATTGAAAATTTCTTTGTTTGTAGAAATAATTGAATTCTAGCAAAGAATGTTATTATTTACAGAAAAAATTAATTTCTTGTGAAGAATATCATAAGTTATGAAAATAATTGAATTTTGCAATAAATTTTATCAAAATTTTTAAAAATAAGTAAATTTTTCAGGAAAAATTTGCTAATTGTTTCAAATAATTGATTTTATTCGAAAATTGTATGTAAATTCTATTAAAAGTAATTGAATACTTGTGACAAATTTCAATTAAAATTTTTAAAACAATTCAATTCGAGAGAAAAAACTTTATTATTTATGAATTTTTGTCAAAAAGAAAATTATTATTTTTTAAAATAATGGAATTTCGACGAAAACTTTTGATATTCATAAAAAGTATTGAAATTTTCACGAGATTTTTAAAAAATGTTTGAAAATAATTGAATTTTTGCTGAAAAATTTTGCTATTTATCAAGATAATTAAATTCTTCGTGAGATTTTCGTTACAATATTTGAAAACAATTAAATTTTGCCAAAAAATTTTGCTTTTCATAAAGGTAATTGAATTCTTCATGAGATTTTCGTTACAAGTTTTTAAAACAATTGAATTTTTTAGAAAAATTTTGCTATTCATAAAGATAATGGAATTCTTAATTCGATTTGAGTTAAAATTTCTGAAAATGATTTAAAAAAATATTAGTTAAGAAAATAATTGAATTTTACAGGGGCAATTACACTATACATTACACAAGTTTTTACACATTATTTTTTCTATTGTAGACGCAGCCTAAGGAAATATAAATTTTGCTATTCATCAAGATAATTGAATTCTTCATGAGGTTTTTGTTAAAGTTTTTGAAAATAATTGAATTTTATCGAAATTTTTTCTATTTATAGAGATACTTGAAATCTTGACGAACTTTTTTTAAAATTTTTGAAAAGAATATTAGTTATACGGAAATAATTGAATTTAGCAATGAATTTTTTTTAAATTTGTGAAAATAACTAAATTTTTGGTAAGAATTTTATAAATTTCGTTTAAATAATAAGTTTTTGTTAAAACATTTGAATTTCTGACAAGAATATTATTATTGTTTTTGAAAATAATTGAAATTTTGGCGAAGAATTTTGGTGATTATCAAGATAATTGAATTCTTTATAAGACTTTCGTTAAAATATTTAAAAATACTTGGATTTTTGTTAATGAATATTAGTCTTTATGGAAATAATTGAAGTTTGCAAAGATTTTTATTATAATTGCTAGAAATAATCGAGAAAAACGAAAAAACACCAAAGTTCAGAATTTTCTTGTTCTAAATATTTAATTTTCTTCCAAGAAAATTGTCGCGTGTTGGTTTTTTTTGTTATTTTAAAGATAACTTCTAACATTGTAATTACGGTTGCAATGTGTTATTATTTTCTATAATAGTCAGGTTATTAATTATTGTTTTTTTTTTATTTGTATATTTACTAATTTGGCGTTTTGTTAAATAAAATTATCCCGAAGAAGATGGTAAACGAAATCATCTATCTAAATCTAAATTGCTCTCTTAAATATCATGTCACTTGACTAATAATAATCGTGTGGCCTAAATTTTGTCACTTATTGTTAAAAGAAAAATTCACAACTCGCTATATTTTGGGAAAAAGAAGCTCGTTGGCTTGAGTGGGTAAACTTTTGAGATAAATGTGACACCTTTTATCGTCATAATAAATACCGTCTCTTCATCTATAAAACAAACGACCCTCTGGACCGTACGTCCTCTCGTTCCACAGTGTCTCCCCTTCCGCAGTCCAGAGCGGGTACTGTGTCCTGCGAAAAAAGAAATTCTAAAGTCTTCTCAGCACAAAGAAACGATGCTTCCTTCCCTTGCGCGAAAAAAAAAAATGTTTAATAGCTACCTCCGCACATTTTCCTAGAAATTCACGTCGCACCCTGCTGTTTTACCGAAGTCGTCGTGGCACCGATTCTTCTTTAAGAGCATTTCAATACTTTAGGGTTTGTAATATCCAGGCGGGCTCACACACAAGTGTCTACAAATATTGTTTTCCCAATAATTTATCGCTAATGGCATTTATCGAAACAGTTGTCAGATATAAATTACATGTAAATAGAGACAATTTTTTTTTGTCGTTAGAATATTGTGAAATATTTTTATTCCTAAAGTGGATAATTTTATTTTTGTTTTCGGCTATAATTGTATATAACATATTCACTGTTATTATTCTCCTTTCTCTTCTCTGCATTGCTAAACGCCGTTTGTTTTCTCTACTCTATTTGTCTGAACATTCTAATTATCATTAGTGCGAAGCGGATGGATGTCTCGTAATGTAGCACCGTGTTTCTCGTTTTCCAACCCTTCTGCATTCTCGCGAGAATGTTCCTCCTTACGACTTTCTTCGCCGTGCCACAGCTCTGACGTGTCTTAAAATAGACGTTATCTTTTGTAAAGGGCTAAATTTATAGAATAGTTGATTTACATAAATAAAGTCTGTGAGAAAAATTATGGGTTCATTAGCGATTCTGGTTTAGATCATTTTCAAGTTTATTAGATTGTATTTAGGCCTTTTCATTAATCTACAAAAAATTTATTAGATTGACTTATTGGGATGCTTATATTGACTCTTGTGCTTTTTATCATTTATGTAAGAATAATTAGGTAAATTTCATACATGCAGATGATCCCAAAGTTTTGAACGTTTAAATGAACGAAATATTTTTTATTGAAGATATTTTAATAAATTGCTAATCATAAAAAAAAATTAAAAACTGAAATTTTACATTTACAAACTGAGTAATTAATTTTTTTTTGTTAGTAACACAAAATAATTGCAAAAAAAATTTAATTTTTAGAAGAAATAAATAAATATCGTTCATTGGAACGTTCACAACTTTTGGATCTTTCAAGCAGTACGTCAGCATACTTTTAGTGATTTTTGACTACATCTACCCGAAATAAACAATTATAAAAATTTTGTTCACCTCTCCCCTCTATTTTACGTGAGAATTTTTTCAACACCCATCTCCCTTTTATTTAAAAGTTAATATTTAATAATAAACAGATAAAATAATATTATAGTATTTTTATAAATACAACTTTAAGGTTCAAGATCACTACGAATTTTTGAAAGCTATTAAATTCTTAACAATTTTTGATAAAAAATTTGAAAATAAAAATCAGTTTAAAAAGTATATTATTGAAATATTTAAAAAGAAATCATTAGAATTTTTTTTATAATGTTTCAAAAGTCAACTGTTTTTTGATAGTTTCAATGATATATTTTCAAAAAGATTGGATGAAAATGAAAATTTAATTTAATTATTTCTAAACGTAATAAAATTTTCTACAGTTATTCAATTATTTTTAAAAATTTGAATAAAATTAGTGGTAAAATTTAATTATTTTCATAAATAATATTGTTTTCAAAAATTAAAAAAAAAGTTCGTCAACATGTCAAGTATCTTTATAAAAAGAAAATTTTTTTGACAAAACTCAATTATTTTCAAAAAATTTAACAAAAATCTCATAAATAATTCAATTATTTTTATGAATAGCAAAATTTTTCGACAAAATTCAATTATTTTAAAAACTTGTAAAGAAAATCTCATGAAGAATTCAATTACTTTTATGTTATGTATCGAAAAAATTAATTATTTTAAACAATGTTTTAAAACATTTTAATAAAACTTTTCACAATAATTAAATTATTTTGATTGATAAAAAAATTCTCATGGATTAAATTATTTATGAAAATTTAAATAAACTTCTTTGTAAAATTCAATTATTTTTATAAATAATAATAATAATATTCATCTCAAGAATTCAATAATTATTTTCATAAAAATTTGAGGAATATAATTATTTTTCATAACTAATTGAGGAATTTAATTATTATTTTGATAAATAATTGAGAAATTTAAGTATTTTCAAAAAACATTTACATGGTTGCCACACAACCTGGAAAACCTGGAAAACCTGGAATTAGCATGGAATTTGAAAAAGAGTATGGAAAACCTGGAAATAGCATGGAATTTGAAAAAACTTCTGGAATTTTTTTCGTTCATTAAAAATATTAAGAAAAAAATGCCATTTAATATGTTTTTTTTTTTAATGTTAAAATGTAACTTTCGTTTTCCATGTTTTTTCTCATTAAATTATATTAGTTTTTCTTCTTAATTATTGACTAAAAATTTATTTAATTGTTTTTAATTTCTTCCTAAAAAATCGTACTGTTTAAGAGAGCATAAATTTATAACTATTTAATAATAAATACTGTTAACACTGTTTTGTAAAATACTTGTTTTTTCATCACAAATAATTCATTTTCTGCTGATTTTCGGCTGTGGTTATTTTTTAGAAAAAATGAATTAAATTAATTTTGACGACCCGGATATTAATTAAAATTGTTCTAGTAGTTGCTTAGTGACCAACAATCAATTCTTGAAGTTCGCAGAAAAAAATAATTTTTCATTTTCATTTTCTTGAAGGTCGAAGAAAAAAAAATTTTTTCATTTTCTGCTGATTTTCGGCTGTGGTTATTTTTTAGAAAAAATGAATTAAATTAATTTTGACGACCCGGATATTAATTAAAATTGTTCTAGTAGTTGCTTAGTGACCAACAATCAATTCTTGAAGTTCGCAGAAAAAAATAATTTTTCATTTTCTGCTGACAGTTGATGCCCAGTCAGCAGAAAATGAAAAATAATTTTTTTTTGCGATCTTTATTATGTTATCATTAACAATTGTTAATGATAATTATTTCTTGGTCTCTTAACTACTACTATAGCGATGTTAATTAATATCCTAATAAACAAAAAAATAATATAACTTTTTAATAATAAATACTGTTAACATTGTTTTGTAAAATACTTGTTTTTTCATCACAAATAATTCATAAACTGTCAAACTAATTTTCCATTTTAACCTGGAATTTTTTATATTTTTGACCTGGAAAACCTGGAAAAAGCCTGGAATTTTGAAATCTAGATTTTGTGGCAACTATGATTTAATAAAATGACTCACAGCTATTCAATTATTATTTTCAAAAATTTTAATAGAATTCATTGTAAAATTTGATTGTTTTTAAAAACTTTTCGTAATTCAATGACTTTTAATATCTTTTATTATCTCCTTGAGGGAGATTCATTGATAAGAATAAATTGCAAAAAAAAACAAATAAATATAGAAAAAGAATAAATAATTTCGAGATTTGTTGAATTTGGAAAATACAGTGTTTCGCCATTACCTGAAGGGATTTTATCGTCAGTTTGAAAGCAGTCAAGAGGTGACACACAAGTTAGCTCGTTTAGTTTCAGGGAAATCGAGAAGGAAGAACGACGAGGGTCGCGGATTGCGCCTTCTAAGTAGATTTAAAGTGGAAGATTTATATTGTACGAGCGATACAGAGATTTTCGAATTGCTATATATAACTATTGTTATTGCACGCGGCATTTGAAAATTACAAACAACTTTTTTGCAATGTCTCATTATAAATGCGTGTTTAATTGGTTGAAGGAAATTTATAAGAATAGATTACAAAGAGGGTAGAAAGAGAAAAAAAAAAAAGAAAACGAGAGACGCGATTCTCGCTAATGCTACACTAAAAAGAAGTGCAGTTGTTTGTTCAGCACAACCCTTTTTTTTTTTTACTAAAGTTTCTTTTTGGGGACAATTAATGGCTCATTTTTTCAACTCGCGAATCACTGATGTGTCGCGTATAATTTTAATAAATACGAGACTCCAACGGGTTAAATAAGTTAGGTAAGTCGCGAGTCGACAGTGGCGCCAGGGGAATGAGAGAAATATTAAACAGTCTTGTTTTCCCGTAAATCAGTTAGAAATTCCCCTCGACACGGGGTTTGGGTTTGGGTTTGGGTTCTCTCTCGTAGGGTTGAGACACCGACTTTGATACTAACCCCTTCGGATCCTCTAATGACACTCACCCTCACAGCTGCGATTCCTGCTGAGTTCTAGATCCGGTGGCTTTTCTTTTCCTTTTTTTCTCAATTATGATTGGTCTCTGTGTATTAATTTGCGCGAAATCACTTTAAAAAAAAAAAAAAAATCTTAATCGCGAGAGAGAAAAGTTTTTCATTTTTATGGGGACTTTTTTTTAATTTTGCTCTAAAAGTGTTACAAAATAATGTTAAAATTTTGTTTATCGATTATTGATATAGAGAAAGAGAGAGACAGAGAGGGAATGAAAATTGATATCTTTGTTTTATGACAACAAAGTCTGGGGAATCCACTTCTAATCCTATTTTAGTGACTTAAAGATTCTCAACATTCTGTTGCTGAACTATGTTTAAACAGTTTAAATACGTGACTAATGTTTCACCACAGAGGAGTATTTACGAGACTATCGCCAAGCTTTACCCCTTGCGCTGTCTCTCCTGTTTCCTATTTCCTTGAGTGGGAACCGAAAGGGTTCATAGTGTGAAGAGAATTTAATTGAACAGAAAGTGGCTGTTGTGTCGATTTTAGACTACTTATTTTCTTTGAGTTTCGCGATACAATCTTTAAAAAAATGTATACAGGATGAAAAAACAATTTTTATCATCTGAATTTTTATTGACTATTGAGGAAGAATTTTGGTTATAACAGGCTTCGCACTCATCTACTAAAACCTGCGATTTACTACTTTTTTTACGTTATTACTATTTGGGTACTTTTTTTAGATTTCAGACACCAAAAACTACTATTTCTGTTTTTTTTTTATTTTCCTACTTTCAATTATGGTAAACTTCAGTCATATTTCAATTATTTTTATAAATAATAAAATTTTAACACGAATTCAATTAATATAGATTAGCATTTTCGAAAAAATCAATTATTTAACAAAATTTTCATTCGATTCTTCACAATAATTCAAATACTTTCACTAAAAATAACATTTTTCATGGATATTCAATTTAAAAAAAAAATTGATAAAATTCTAGAGTAAGAATTCAATTTCTTTTTTTTTGAGAAATAATGTTTTCCACAAGAATTTAATTATTTAAAAAAAATTTTTTATAATTTTTATGTAAGAATTGAATTATTTTCAAAAATAATTTAATTTTTCAAAGAAACTCAATTCTTTTTAAACATTTTAATAAAATTTTCGATGATCCCCAAGTCTTGAACGTTCAAATGAATGAAATATTTTTTATTGAAGATATTTTAATAAATTACTAATCATAAAAAAGTTTGTAAACTAAAATATTACATTTACAAATTCAGTAAATAATTTTTTGGATAGTGAAGCAAAATAATTGCAAGAAAAATTTTAATTTTTAGAAGAAATAAATAAAGTTAGTTCATTTGAACGTTCAGAACTTTAGTAGTAAATATCTGTTTTAGTCAGACATTAAATTTTTCTTCTATATATACAGACGTCAAGTATAGTGAAAATCACTTTCAGTCAATATTTTAAAAAGATTCCCTTCTTTTTACAGTGATGTTGAAACTTTTTGTGATAAAATTAATCTTTATTAATACAAGATTTTATTTTAACTCCACTTTCCCTCTTTTCCTTTTCTACCCTTCTCGTGTAAAATATTGTAAGGAAGATAATCCATCCCTTCTGATAGAAAGCTTTTCGTAGTATGAAAGTAGTCCCTAAAACAATAACGAAAGGCAAACAATCTTCATTATCAGTTTTGTTGTTGTTGTTGTTGTTTTCCTAAGTTGTTTAATTTCAACTCACTTAATAGTTAATTTGCTTTAGGCAGGTCGACTTCTTTGTTTTAAATAAAAAATCTTTTTTATATTTCACGCAGTTTTTTTCTAAATGTCATAAAAATACGTCCCGGAAAGAAATGTTGATAAATATTAAGAATTTTCTTAAGTTCATGAATCTTTAAATTTTTTAGTAATTTCTTCAGTTCTGTCTTTATAATAATATGCAACAATACTAAATTCAATTGTGTTCAAAAATTTTAAAAAATTCTCGTCAAAATTTCAATTCTCTTTATAAATAATAAAATTCTTCTCTGATATTCAATTATTTAACAAAATTTTAATCAAATTCTTGTTAAAATTTCAATTAGTTTCAAAAGTTTTCTAAAATTACATAATTTTCAATATTACTATTTCAATAAAATTTTTCAAAAGAATTCCATTATTAAAAAAAGTTTCAATACAATTATACGGAAATATTTAATTATTTTCATAAATAATAACAATTTTTACAGGAATTCAATTATTTACAAATTGTTAAACAAATTTCTTCGCAATAATTCCATTATTTTCATAAATAATAACATTTCTACAGGGATTCAATTATTTTTAGAAATAATAAAATTCTTTTAGGAATTCAATTATTTTCATAAATAATAAAACTCATTGCAGAGTTTAAATTATTTTTAATACAATTTTAATCAAGTTCCTCAAAATATGTAATTATTCTTAAAAATCTTATTAAAATTCGTCCAAAAAATTTAATGATTTAAAAAATTTTTCAATAACATTTTTTATGAGAATTTAATTTCAACAAACATGAAATTAATAAATTATTTATTTTTGTATTTAAATAATTGAATTTTCTTAGAATTTACTAATAAAAATGATTTTAAAAATGAATTTCAGTTAAAATTTTAGATTAAACTTAAGTATTAAAAATATAACGTGGATTTTTACAAATAATTAAATTTTCAAAAAGTTTCAAACTAAAATCATTGAAATTCTTAATTTTTCATATTTTTGACAAAAAATTCTGTAGAATGATTTATTTTTAAAAGTTTAATAGGATTTTTATTAAAATTATTTCAAGTTTATATTTTTCAATATATATTGAATTTGCAAAATTTCCGAATAAATAAAATTATGTAAAATTGAATTGTAAACGAATAAATTTGAAAATTCTCAAAAAACTCATCGGAGCGTTACAATTATTTTTCATACAATTATAATTGAATTCCTTGAAAATAGTAATTATGTTCATGCAAGTTTTAATAAAATTCGACAAAAGAATTGAATTATTAAAAAATTTGTCACTAAAATTCTTTTTGAAAATTGAATTTTGAGGAACATTCAATTATTCAATAAATTATTTACTTCTGCATTTAAATAATTAAATTTTTGTAGAAGTTTTTAATAAAAAATGATCTTCATTACATAAAAATGAATTTCCGTTGAAATTTTAGATTACACTTGAATATTAAAAGAAGTATAGAGTGAACTTTTTGAAAATAATTTAATTTTGAAATTAATATTTTTGAAAAAGTTTAATTGATTTTTTTTAAATATTATTAGTTTTTATTTTCTAATATTTATTTAATTAAAGAATTTAGGAATAATTGAAATTTCGTGAAATTAATGAATTAATTATTATTAAAAATAATAGATATAAAGTAAAATTGTAGTTAAAAATTTTTGAAAATAATAATTGAATGGAAATAATGAAAATAATTTTGAAGAAGTATAATATTTTTATAATATAAAATAATGATTTTATTACTTGGTCATCTTTAATTATTACAAAGTATGAAGAAAGTGATCACTCCGAGTCGAAGATTCGGAGTTATCAATGTCTTCATATTTTGTAGTTATAAAAAAATTTAATGAACTAAAATTTCATTTATTGTAAAAAATAACACCAAAATTGTTTATTTTAATCTTTTTTGGTGTTAATTTAATCTGCAAGACTTTTTATTACCTCACGATTTACTGTGCAATCAATAAGACAGTTCTACTAATTGTTAGTAAAATTCTACTAAACAATTAGTAAAGCTCTACTAACAATTAGTAAAATTTTACTATTTGTTAATAAGAATTCTACTAAACAATTAGTAAAGCTCTACTAGCAATTCGTAAAATTTTACTATTTGTTAATAGAATTATAATACTAAATCATTTAGTGGACGACTTTTCACCATTTCATTAGTAAATTTTTACTAATTCAGATAAATTGTGACATTTTAGTTTGAATAGTTTTTATTGATTTCTATTGATTTTTATTGATAAGATGAAGTAAAAAATGAATAAATAATAAAATAAAATATAAAGTTTATTAATTGTGTGAATGGACGGACCGCGAGTTGACAAACGAGGAATCAAATGTTTCCACGCTATGAAAATAGAGAGGATATTATGTGAAGAAAGATAAATAGAAGCTATATAAATGAAGTTTGTAGCATTATACGATTTTTTCTCGGAGGTAAACAATCACCCATTGTTTGAGTGTAGATAGTTAGGTAAACGAATGTGTCATATGTGTTATTTAGCGGAACGAGACCGATCCATCAGGGCAGTGTGTTCGTCTCAAAGCATACACGTTGCCACCCCAGTGTAGCTAGCGACAACAACCCCCATATTCCCCCTTTAGCAGCAGCAGTAGTAGCAGCAGTAGTAGCTACAAAAGAATGGTGGGAGGCAGGTATGATTCGCCTTTTGCGTTTCGCATTTCGTTGAGAGTGACGTCGACAGTCGGCTAACAACGGGCTAAAAAATGGAAACAGAGGAGAAATATAGCGAGGATGTAATTATGATTTCCATTGAAAAGTTCGCTTGGACCACCCCTGCCTGCCTGTGCTTATATATATATATATATATACATACATATAGACGGTATTAACTGACCGTGTCGCATCCTAGCTCTGTCATTCTCGCGCTAATCCCTCTTTTTCTCCGATAATTATGAAAGTCTTCGAACAATGGAAATGCGAGAGCCTGACTTTCCTCTCCACGAGTAAATAATACATCTACGTATATATACATACTCGTAAGTTTATATACTCATTGGTCAATTTATCTGCCATTCTATCACTGTGTGTATGTATATATATATATATATAAGGGGGGGCTTCAAAAAATTACTTTGAACTCAGACTTCATTTCACATTTCGAAAAAATTCTCTACACGAGAATAATACAAGAGATTTCATTTTTCCGCAAGGAATTCATTGCGATTCTCTTTTTTCCACCGTTCTTGTGACAATGACGAAAAAAAAATTGCATTACCAAGTAAAAGATGAGGAGAAACATTTTTTTATCAGCATTACCACAAAATATTAATTTTTTCCCCTGATTTTCAGATAAAATATTCACTTTTCCCCTGACCCAGAAGAACAACAATATCTTCTTCACTGAGAAAACATTACACTGAAAAAATTACATTCTAATTTTAAGAAAAACTTCTTATATATGCGCCTAGAATATTCCCCACTTAAGTTAAGTGGGGAATATTCTTACAATAAGAAGAACATTATTATTTTAAGAATATTTACCACTTAATTTAAGTGGGGAATATTCTTGGCGCATATATAAGAAGTTTTTCTTAAAATTAGAATGTAATTTTTTCAGTGTATACTCCTTTCAAGTAAAAAAAATAATTTTAAGTGATTTTGTTTAATTGAAATTAGTTTGTAAGCTTAATTCCAATATACAGAAAATATTTACTGCTTTGATTCAAAAATAATTTTTGTTTCAATAATTATGTTTAATTAAAACATAATTTCTGTTTTGATTTAAACAAAAAATGTGTTTAAAAATTTTATGTTTAATTCAAACTTAAAAGTTGTTAACAAATAATTTTAAATCGACTATAAATTATGTTTGAATTAAATATATTATTTCTATAAATGAACCAAAGATTATGTTTGAATTAAACTTAAATTTGTTTAACTGTATAGCAAAGATATCTTAAGTTTGATTAAAACAAAATATGTTTGAATCAAATAAATCGTTTTCTCAGTGTTTTTTATTCACAAATATATTTTATCATTATTATTTTTCTCAAGGAATTAAGATTCTCGTATTCAATAACTTGTAATAACTTTTATAATAAAATTTAGATGGCAGAGTGATAAAATCATTTTAAATCATAAGAATATTTTAACTATACTCTATAAATTTGAATTAGTTTTTAGTTAGAAAATGTTTACTAATTTGAATAAGAGACTGACTTTTCGCTTTCGAATTTGTAGATTTTACTTAAAAAATTAGTAGAAATTGCTATTTTATTTGCAAAATCTACTAATTCAAAAGCAAAAAGTTATTCAAAAGGACTAATTTGAATTAGTAAATATTTTTATACGAATTCAAATGTAGATAGTAAATTCAATTTTTCAAAGATTTTAATTTAGACCCATTTAAAATACAATTTTTTAATAAAAATTCACGCTTTAATGCTTCTCATATGCAATTATAATAAAATTGATATTATTATTGTTATAATTAAAAAAAATTTATTTAATAATTGAATTTTTATAAAGAATTTTACCAACATTTCTTCAAATAATTGAATTTTTTCGGTGAATTTACAAAAAAAAAATTTAAGGATAAATACAATATTCTATCATTTTATTTAAAATTGTATAAAATATTATTTGAATTCTGTCATAAGTTTTTGTTATTTATGAAATTAATTTAATTCTTGCAACGAATCTTATCAACAATTTTTTTTAAGAATTGACTTTCTGTAAAGAATTTTATTTATGAAAATAATTGAATTCTGGAGAAAAATTATTATTTATAAAAATAATTAATTTCTTTTGAAGAATTTTATTAAAATTTTATTAAATATTTAAATTTTTCAGATTTTTTAAAACTTTTTGAAAATAATTCAATTCTATTGAAGAGAAATTTCATGAAATTTGACAAAGAATTTTAAAAAAAATTATTTTTAATAATTAAATTTCTGTGAAAATAATTGTTGTTGAAAAGAATTGAATTCTTGTGAAGAATTTTATTAAAATTTTTTTAAAGAATTGAATTCCTTTAAGGGTATTTGAACCATTATGACGTCACAATTGATACAAAGCATATATTTTAATGCTGTGACGTCATAAAGTTTCAAATGCCCTTAAAGAATTTGATTAGTGAAAAATAATTCAATTCCGGAGAAAATTGTTATTATTTTTTATAAAAATAATTGATAATTGATTTCTTTAAAAGAATTTTATTAAAATTTCTTGAATAATTGAATTCGAAGAATTTTATTTTTTAGAAAAATAATTCAATTATTTCGAAGATTTTTACAAACATTTTTAACAATAATTGTATTCCTAGGAAGAAAATTATATTTAACCAAAATAATTCTATTTCATGACCAATTTTATTATAATTTTTCACAATTGTAAAGCATTTTATCAAAATTTTTTGAGAATTCTCAAGAAAAATTTTATTGTTTATGAAAATAACTGATTTCTATCGAAGAATTTTATTCAAATTTTTTAAATAATTGATTGAACGCTCAAAAATATTTATTGTTTGTAAAAATAATTTAATTTTATTGAAATTTTATTTTATAAAAAAATTGTATTAAAAATGAAATTTTATTAATACTATATTGTAAAGATTCGTTGTTAAAATTTTTTAAATATTAGAATTTTTATGAAAGTTTTATTTAAATTTTTCGAAAAAATATAATTTTTCAGAATTATATTTTTTAAATTTGTGAATTTGATTTCTTTGCGGGGACTACATTAAAAAATTAAAAATATTTGAATAAATTTATAAAAAATTGATATGTAATTAAATTCCTGTGAAGTTTCATTAAAATTTTATTTAAATAATAGAATATTGTGTTGGAAAATATTAATAAAATACTTGATATTAAAAATAATTAAATTCAGGAAAATTTTTTTTAAAAGAATTAAACTTCGGAAAATATTTTTATCAAATGTTTTAAAAATAATTGAATTTCGGGAAAGAATTTTATTAAATTTGTTAAAAATAATTGTATTAGAAGAATTTCATTATTTCTAATTATAATTCACGTTTTTACAAGAATTTAAAAAAAAAATTCAACATAAAAGTGAATTGATGCGAAGAAGTTCATCCCTTTTGAAAATAATTGGTTTTTTTACAATCAGTCGTTTTTAAAACTTCTATTTAAATTCATTGAAAAAATTGATATTTTTCTAAAATTTAAAATTTAAAATTTAAACTTTGATGTTCATATATTTTTGAAGATTCTAAACGCAAATCTTTTGAAATTCAACTAATTTTGAAATTTTTAAGTAAAATTATTCATTAATGAACATCAATTTATTTTTTACTTCTTCTAATTTGTATTTTATTTACAAAAATCTTATTTTTTAAATTGAAACAAATTAATTCTAAACTAAACATTGTTTATGTTAAATTATCGAAAACAGTTAAAGTTAAAAAAATTTCCCTCATTTGAACGTTCAAAACTTTAAAAAAAGAAAATATTTATATTTATTTCATATTTTTTTCTCCCCATAAAAAATTATGCTTCATAAAGGGAGGGGGAGAGGTAAAATTTGCCATTCTTTTTTAGAGGTAAAATGTTTTTATGAAAGGGGAAAAAAAATTTGCAAGTGATAAATTTCCTTTCCACATTCGATATGAAGAGTGAATAAGTAATAATGGTGTGTGTTACTTTTATGCTAATTTAAAATTTTCTCTCTTTTATTATTATTATTATTTTTTTTTTTTGAACTAAAATATATAAATTTTGAGGACATTTAGAGTGAGAGGATTGTGCGCGCACACTATCGTGAGTTTGCGATCTCGAGGATTATAGAGCTTTGCCAGGATATCAATTATAACCAGAAACAGTTATTCCATGCACTGAAACCCTTTCTCTACACCCTTGCATCGCTGAGTATTCCTAATCCCCTGTAAATTATATTATTTTCACTGTTTGTTTACCGGCCTCCGTCTGCGGCTTCCCCCGGAGGAGAATGGCACCCTTTTCCTCGCTTAGATTCGCTTTCCTCGAGCTTCCTGTCTCTTAAATTGAGTTTTCACTATTCAGAATTACTATTTTTTACCGAATTACATTCAAATTAGTATTATTTCATTATCTTTTGGCAATTTTCCAAAAATTTCGATTTATTCTCAAAATGTTGTTAATGGCTTTTATCAAGTTTATTTCGAGTTTATTTTAATTTAATTTACATTTTATTTCAATTTTATTTAAAGTTTATTTTCATTTTATTTCAATTTCAATTTCAATCTTATTTCAATCTTATTTCAAATTTTATTTCAATCTTATTTCAATTTTATTTTAATGTTATTTCAATCTTATTTCAATCTTTTTTCAATCTTATTTCAATTTTACTTTAATTGGTTAATTTTACGTTAAATAGTATTTATTAGCTGTATTTTCAAAATAAATGAAAAATTTATTGAATTGGATATTTTTAATTATGACGATAAAGGAAAAATAAGTATAAATTAGCAAAGTGTATGTAAAATTATTTTTGATGAAATAATATTTAATAAAATTCTCGTTTAATAATTTAAAGAGAACGACATTAATCGATTAACTGTTTATTGTGCCACGGATTCCTCTGTGAATTCAAGAGAAGAATAAAGTTGCAAATAAACATGAGCTGTAATCGATCATTTGAAATGTAAGTAGGTTGTCTGAAAAAAAGACTGCGATTTATTTATGCGATACAGTACACGTCAATAAATATAGAAATTATTGAAATGATTATCGATATATATTTTTAAACATTGTGTACAGGAAAATTACATTATTTCATGTGTTTTTAATTTACAAGTCGCTTGAGAGAGAGAGAGAGAGTATTACAAATATATCTTGAAACAAATGGAGTTTTTTTTGCAAATGCTATCCTTGAAATTAAAACTCGATTTGACCTGAAATGCAGCATAGTAGGTCACAGTGAAAATCGACTGCTATCTTTTTTATAAATCTTTATCAATTTTTAATTACTTTGACATTATTCAATGTTTATATTTTTGTGGTGATGCATTGCTTTCAGGAATAGAAGAAAGCTCATTAATAAGGAATATTATTTTCCGTTTTTATTGATGGGAATTAAAGATTCTAATGTTGTATTAAAGAATAAAGATGAGGTGGGGAAAAAATTATTTTCAGTAAAAAATTATTTTTGGTTATTAATCTAAAATCTAAATATAAAAAATGTGAAAATTTAAATCTAAAATCTAATTTAATCTAAACGCTGAAAAAAATGTTTTTTACATTAAGAATGTATTCTTAACGAACAAATGTTTATATTTCAATTTATAAATACAATTTATATTTATATTTCAAATAGAATTTAAAAAATTTTAAAATTCACCTATTAAACACAGATTTAATTATTATTGTTTATATTTGCAAAAAGTATAATAAAATTCTTCGCCAGATTTCAAATATTTTGTAAAATTTATAATAAATCCTTTTAAACAATACAATTATTTTTATTTAAGTGCTCAAATCTTGGCGAAAATTCAATTATTTTCGAAAATTTAAATCTTTAATTAATTTTAAATAAATTAATTTCGAAAATTTAATTGAATTTCATGAAAGAATTTAATTATTTGCAAATATTTCTATTGAATTTTTCCAAACAATTTCCAATTACTTTCTACAAATAGTAAAATTCTTCGTAAGAATTCAATTATTTTTAATAAAATTTTACAAAAGAATTCAAATATTTAGTAAAATTTACAATAAATCCTTGTAAACAATTCAATTATTTATATTTAAGTACTAAAATCTTTGTGAAAATTTAATTATTTTACACAAACAAAATTTTGCTAAAGAATTTAATTTTTTTCTCAACTCGTTAAAAAAATTTTCAAGGGAATTCAACTATTTCCTCAAATTTTCATAAATGCTTTGCAAGAGTTCAATTATTTTTATAAATTATTCAAATTCAATTTCAACAAGAATTTTAATATCTATAAAAATAATTCAATTATATTCTCAAAATATTTAAAAAATTCAATATGAAAATTAAATTAATTTTCATGCAATTTTTAAATATAATCGTTAAAAAAATGAAAGGAATTTTAATGCTTTCAAAAAATAATAAAATTCTTTACAGAAATTCAATTATTTTCAAAAATTTAATTTTATAATTAATTTGAAACAAATTTTAATGTATTTCTTTTCGAAACTAGAATTCAATTTTATAAAATAATTTAATTTTTTGCAAATATTTCTGTAGAATTTTTTTGAACAATTTTCAATTACTTCTTAGAAACAGTAAAATTCTTCGTAAGAAATCAATTATTTACAATACAATTTTAGTAAAATTCTTCTTCATAAAATTCATTTGCTTTCAAAATTTTCAATTAAAATTATTTAAGAAAGTGTTAAAAAGAAATTCAAAGAAATGCTTCAAATTAATTAATGAGGATTTTAAAAAATTTTAATAAAATTCTTCGTGTGAATTCAATTTTTTTTATAGATAATAAAATTCTTCGTGAGGATTCAATTATTTTTATAAATAATGAAATTCTTCGTGAGAATTTAATTATTTTTATAAATAATAAAATTATTCGGAGTAATAATTCTATTACTATAAAATTTTTTGATAACATTCTTTACAGCATTCGAAGATTTTGCAATTCTTTAAGGGTATTTGAACCATTATAACGTCACAATTCATGCAAAGCATATATTTTAATGATGTGACGTCATAAAGGTTCAAATTCCCTTAATTTTAAAATTGAAAATATTTAAGAAGAAAAATTAAAACCAAATTTAAGATACAAAAAAGGAATCAATAACTAATTTTAACTTGCGAACAAATTACTGGAATTTAGGTAACGATTATTAATGTAGATATATATTTAGTATCATTTTTCTAAGAAAATCAAATTGAGACGAAAAAGGCTTAAAAATAAAGTTTGCAATATTTTCCAAGATAGGGAACTTTTGGCGATATCAAATTTTAGAAGGAAAAAAAATTTTTTCTGATCGTATTCATATTTTGGAAGTAGGTGTACAATATATATATGAGTAGAGGAAGTGCCAAGAGAAGGTATTTGGTGTCGGGTAAAAGAGCGCGGTGTTCTTTCTGATAGCAAACACCGAGTATCGATCTGGTAAACAACTATTGTAGGGAAGTACACGGTAAAACCCTCATATCTTTCTTCATAGTAGAATCTCGCCCTCTTATCCGCAACAACATCAATATGCTATCTTTTTATACCTATATTTATCCAGGTCGAAATGAAAGTTTACTTCCCTTAATAGCCATTTCATTTACATCTTAAATTATTGTTGAGGAAAATATAAAAGGAATTTTCCTTTTTAAAAAAACCAATTTTTTATTTCATTTTCAATGGGTAAAATTAGGATCTTTATCTTCTTTATCTTTTTTTATTTCGTGTTAATTAATTTCGCATCTATTTTCATTTATATTGACAGAGTCTGTTTTATTTTTTCTGTCTAATTGACATGAACATTGACATATGAAATTTACGAAAACAATAATTTTTTTTAGACATACATTTTTAATGTTTATTCTTCTTTATAGAGGAATTAGGGTGTTATTTCTTTTTTTTTGTTTTCTAAATTAACCGACGTGCAGTGAGAATAAAAAGTGTCGTCAAAATTGATTTACCGAGTGTCAAATGAATTGCATTGGTTTTCGCCCAATATGCAGCAGGGCAATAGTGCAATCGCGAGAGACACGTTGCTATACATAAAAACAAACCGTGAGTGAGAATAAAATCCATTGCTAAAATGTGCAACAGGTGTCGGACTCTATTGAGTCTTTTTGGTCCGATGAAATGTGCGAAAAGACTAACTAATTGTTAATTCTTTCCTGTATGTGACAGGGATATCATTGATAACCTTTAGATAAAGTGCCCGGCTGAGCAGTTTCTTAAGAAAGTCCTAAGTTTGAAATCCGTACAAATAGTCTCCTGTAGTGAAATATAACACAAAAATTTTGTAAAAAAGACAATTTTATCTTTTTTCTGCAGTTTTAGATTCTGTCATTTAGTTTCCTCTTTAATTTACCTCCAATTTTTCTAGTTTCTTCTTTTAATTAAAAGTCAATTCAAAATTTTAATTCGCATTGAAAATCCAATTTGTTCAACTTAAAATAAAACTCTTGTTGAATTAAAATTTAATTTTAATCAAATTCACTTTGAAATTCAAAATAATTCAATTTCAAATTCAATACAAATTTAATTTCAAGTCAAATTGCCTTTAAATTCAATGCAAATTCAAATCATTTTAAATCCAGTTTCAGTCAAATTGAAGACAAATTCAAATCGAATTTAGTTAAATTAAATTCAAATTAGAATTCCACTCAAAAATTAAATTCATTCAATTAAAATTAAAATTCAATTCCAATTTAATTTAAAATTAAAATTCAATTCCAATTTAATTTAAAATTAAAATTCATTCATATTCAATTCAAATTAAAATGCAATAAAAGGTCAATTATTCAAAATTCAAATGTATTCAAAACTAAATCCATCGATTACACTTTAAACTTTATTCAAAATTTAAATTTAAATTAAATTAAACATTGAAACTGAAATTAAATTAAACTTCAAATTCAAATGAATTTTAAAATTCAAAATCATTCAAACCAAAATTCAATTTTTCGAACTAATGTTAAATTCAAAATCATAGAATCTTAAATTTAATTAAACTTCAAATTCAATTTTAACTCTCCAAATAATATAAAATTTGACAAAATTTACAAATGAAATTTTGTAAAAAATAATTTCTGTAAATTATAATTGTAAATCTTTCTGAAATCAATTATTTTCTACAATGTTCAACTAAACGCCATACTTAAATTAATTAAATCAAATAATTTTTTAAAAGTTCTTTTAGAATTCAATTATTTAAATACGTAAACTCAATTTTTTATATAATAATTGTGACTTTTCATAGAATTTTTTGATTCAATTTTAAGAAGTTTTTAACATCATCCGCCACTCAGCAGACAATCAAAAATTTTTTAAAAAATTTATTTCTTCCAATTTTAATTAATAATTATAATAATTATATAATTATATAATCTAATAATTATAATTATAAACCTTTCTGAATTCGATTATTTTCTGCAATTTTCAACTGAACTTCATCTTGGATTCATGTAATTCGAATAATTTTCTAAAAGTTCTTCTAGAATTTAAATTGTGACTCCGTAGTTTTTTCTTAATTTTCAAAAGAATATAAAGAAATTCTTATAATTAATTTTTTGAAAATATTTGAAAATAATTTTTAAACGATAATAGTTTTTCAATTTTGAAAAATTTCGAAACAATTAAAATTTGGGTAGAATCCTTTCAAAATAATTGAATTTTTGAAAAGTATATAAATAAAAATCATCAAAATTTTTGGAGAATTTTAATTGTAAACAGAATCATGATTTCTTAAAAATTTTAATAAGACCAAGAAGTAAATTTTGAATCTTAAAGAATTATTACTAAAAAATTCTAATAATAAGTTTTTTAAAAATATTTTAGTGTGATTTTTTGGAAATGAATGTATTTAAGAGAATTTTTGTATAATTTAAAAAAACTGATGAATTTTTTATGAATTTTAATTAAAAATTTTGCACATTATCGTTTTTTCCGCAAACTCTTAAAAATAGTTCTAAAGTGTAATTATTTTTGGAAATATGTAATTGAAAATATGGCAAATGTCGAATTTAAAAAAATTAGAAGCTAATTTTCATTTTTAAATTTACTTTTAAAGATTTTACATTAACATTTTTTAATAATTCAATTATTTTCCAAGTTTTTTAATAAAAATTCTTGAAAAGTTGATTTTCTAAAATTGTAACAAAATACATAATAGAAATTCATTATTTTCAATTAAATTTTACCAAATTTTAACTACTCAAAAAGAATTACAATTTTAGAAAATTAACTATTTTCTAAAATTGTAACAAACGGCATAAAATAAATTCATTATTTTCATTTAAATTTTACAAAATTTGAACTATTTGAAAAGAATTTTTAAAATATTTCTTTTTAGTTATTTTTCGCATTATAGGAATCAAAACAAGTTGCACTGTTTTACTTAAAATTCTAGTTTTTTTTGCAATGATTGGAAGAAAAGTCGCAAATTTCTTAATATTTCGACAACA
Source organism: Leptopilina myrica (nomen nudum) (assembly GCA_032872475.1). Lineage (NCBI taxonomy): Eukaryota > Metazoa > Arthropoda > Insecta > Hymenoptera > Figitidae > Leptopilina > Leptopilina myrica (nomen nudum). Next base: position 14,130,460 of record CM065458.1, on the reverse strand, counting down.
ATTTTTTTCATGGTATTTACCCGAATAACTGCCAAAAATTTTATTGTAATACGTCATAGAAGTTTGGTTATTTATCACCTGAATATCATGAAAAAATCACGAAATTTTATAAGGAGAAATTTGTAGTAACCCGCTTTTAACATCTTTAAAATTTTACTGAATTTTTCACTGAAATGAATATTTATTTTAATAAATAAAAAAAAGAAAGAAAGAAAGAAACAGTAAATAGTAGAATGAAAAAATGCAAACAAGTATCGCAACTATGGTAAATAAATAGCAGCAGTGTTGGAGACATAAGAAATTATTGGGAAACTGGAGTATATGTAGTGTTGCAAATAGTTTGTGGTACCAAGTGCTATCACTTATCGAGATCGGAGTTCTACTTTGAAAACAGGGGCAATAACAAACAAGCTGAGGAATCAAACGTTTGACACAAACCAGACTGGGGGAATTTCACTTTCAGTTGAATCGATGCCTATGGAGAGAATGCTTCACTGAAAGACAATGCCGCAGAGAACTGTGCTTTTGATCTGAAATTAACCATGTCGTACCATTACACAACTACATTATGTTTCCAACTAAATAACAAACAGATACTTGTCGCTTCTACTCGTTATGTATGCATTTAATAGTTTATAGAATGCGACGCAGTGACAGTTACAGAATTAGAGAAACTGCTTTTTCTTTGCAGACGGCAATTTTTGTTGTTGTTGTTGTTGTTATTGTTGAAAGTTTTTTAAGGGAAAAAGAATCTTTGTTTTGTTTTTTTATCATTCGAATGTTGTGTATAGTAGTTTTTTTTTATAAAACTTGAAGATGAGGATCCTAAGTGTTCCTTATAGTTTTTTTTATAAAACATTAAGATAAGGATCCTAAGTAATCCTTAGTTTTTTCATAAAACATTAAACTAAGGATCCTAAGTGTTCCTTATAGTTTTTTTTATAAAACATTAAGATAAGGATCCTAAGTAATCGTTATAGTTTTTTTTCATAAAACATTAAACTGAGGATCCTAAGTGATCCTTATATTTTTTACCAAACATTAAGTTTGGTTTCCTTATAGTTTTCTTTCATAAAACATTAAACTGAGGATCCTAAGTGTTCCTTATATAGTTATTTTTACCAAACATTAAGTTTGGTTTCCTTACATTTTTCTTTCATAAAACATTAAACTGAGGATCCTAAGTGATCCTTATAGTTATTTTTACCAAACATTAAGTTTGGTTTCCTTATAGTTTTCTTTCATAAAACATTAAACCGAGGATCCTAAGTGATCCTTATAGTTATTTTTACCAAACATTAAGTTTGGTTCCCTTACAGTTTTCTTTCATAAAACATTAAACCAAGGATCCTAAGTAATCCTTATCTTCACGTTTTATAAAAAAACAACTATAAACAACATCCAACATTTATCATCGGCATTAATAAAAAATAAAATCCCAAAACATAAATTCCAAGACAAAGTTTTATATTTATTCGCCTCAAAATAGGTGAAATATCCATTTTTATAAATATTTCCAATAAAAAGACATTTATAAAAGAAAAAGAATAAGAATAAGTGTAACAAAAACAAAAATAATCCTGCTAAAAGTAGCGAAGAGTTAGAAGAGCTCTCCTCTATACACAGCGGATTCTATATGAATGTCGAAAGGGAGGGAACAGTGTTTGTATAAAGTGCGCCGACTCAGTTCAGTACGCGTGGTTTCGCGATGCGGAGGGTTTCGTATAGCCAAAACGTTACAGTCGGACGGCATCCACCGGTGCGCGAACCCCATTCCGCACGGCCACGCGTTCGCTTCTTAAAAAAAAACAAAAATAAACAAACAAACAAAAATAAAGTTAGGTTCCTTCGAATCAGGGTTTTGTTTTCATTTAGACACTCAGAAAAAAATCACGAAATTATCTTGTTGCCCCCCTTTTTAACGGTCGTCGTTGGTCAAAAAAAAAAAAAAAAATTAATTTTGTGACCAAATAGCAACACGTGGCGGCTAGGCACGAGAGAGGGGGGAGGGGTGACATAGCTAGGAAAAGCGAGAGGGCGCGAGGAGAGAAAGAGGTAGGCAATGAGAAATGGGGGAGGGAGAAGGTCAGGAGAGGGGGTAGAGAGAAAATACACTCTTGCTTTAAGGGCCAAAAAAGAAAAGAAAGAGAGAGAGAGAGAAAGAAAAGAAAAGCAAAGAGAAAAATGGATTGAGAAAGAGAAGCATCAAGAAGTAAAGGGAATAAGAGAAAATCGCACGCGAAAATTCCTCTACTCTCTCTTGTACTCACTTTCTTCCTTCTTGCCCTTTTTCTCTTGATTCTAGTTTCGATCTTTTCAATCTTTTCCATTTTTATTTTCTCATTTTTCTTCTACTTCAAAATTTTTAACAATTGTAGTTTACGTTCGTTTTGGGTTTCTTTTGTTTTTAATTTTGGTTTTTTGTAAACTTCTTTAATAACATATCGAGACATCTACCTTCTCTGTCTAATTCTGATTAAAACTGGTCAAGGACGGACAAACGAGCGACAACGACGAACGAGTCGACGAGGAAGCGGGAAATGCTGGAGCCACGCTGGAGACCAGTCCAGGTAGACAATAAAACAAAAAAAAACAAAACTCGTGTCTTGATAGATAGAATTTCATCTGTTGTCTGCTTTTTCGCCTGCTTGAACGTGAAAACACTTTATTCAAAAATCGCACTGTTTTTGCCTGTATTTCGCACCCTCACCCTCAAAAAGCGTTGTTCCGCCACGTGCGTCGCACCGGCTACGTCTGCTTCAGTTCTCATATATGTTTCAAATAATTTTTTTTTTCCTTTTTTAAAAGAGAAGCCTTTTCTTCGTATCGCCCTCAGTTGTCGATCTTTTCATATTATATTCTTTCTCACTGTAGTTTAATATTCTGCTTATTATACACCTTTAATAATTTAATAGTCTGTTATGATTGGCATTTTTGGAAAATTAAATTCTGGGTTGTGTGTTCTGTAGAAAGTCGATTGTTGTAAGTAGGTAGACGCTACAAAGCAAGGTATTATCGTTTTTTTGTAATTCCTTGTTTTTTAGCTGATAGTTCTTTGTGAATTTTGAGCAATTTTTCGGTGTTAATTTTTTTAAAAATCCAGTTTGCGGGTTATAACCCTCCGTCGTCACTTGGGTCCGGCTAGACTTCTACGCTTTTTGGTCTTTATTCAAAAATATTTCACAAACTAGGTTACAATTTTTAGACCTTTTAGTTTTTTTACTACCTTTTTAAACCTCTGCTTCTAAATTAATTGACGTAGTTTCATAAACTTAGCTAACGATTTTCGAAGAAGGAACAGAATCCCGAAAATATTTTGCAATCATTTAGAAATAAAGCATCGGAACTTGTAGGAGGGTTAAACATTTTAATTGACGACTAGAAATTATTTAATGAATATAAATTATCATATTAAGAATATGCTTTAAAACTTTAAAAAAAAAGCTACCAAATTAAAGCTGATTTCGGTATTAAAATAGAACTATTAGAACAGAATTATCATTTAATACCAAAATCGGTACAAGCACGTTTTTTTGCACAACAAACGATTCGTACCTTATGCAGTGATATTTATTTAGGGTTGAGAAAATAAATGAACATAAATTGAGACAATTTTAATTTTACACTAGTTAAAAATTATGCTTTTATTATTAGATTTTCCGAAAATCGAATTATTAGAAATGGAATTAAAGGAAAATCTAGAGTTCCCTCTGCCATAATCTTTCTAGTGAAGCATGACCTCGTTTAAATTTATGTGGCGATCCATCAACCTTGTTTGCTTTCCGACTCTTATACAGGCTCATGTAATCAGTTTTAGTTTTTGGATACGCAATAATTTTATTTGCGAAACAGAGTAAGCAGTGGGCAAGGAATATTGCAAATATTTAGAAAAAAATCTATTACTTGACTTTTTTTTCAATTTCTAACTATTTTTGAGAATTTTTCATTCAGACATGGCTATAGTAACTCATAGTTTTCTCGAATGTGACAAATTGATACTAAACTGGATCAAAATTGATGGGAAAAATTTGCATCAATTTTTGATTTGATCCACATTTTTTGGTATCAATTGGTTGTAATTTGGTACTTTTAAGTTAGCAGTGCTTTAAAGGCTCGCTCTAAAACAATAAGGAAACATTGTTTTTGAAATTCGTCAAAATTTTCAATCCCTGAATTATGATTGACGATAATGACGATTTTCCTGAAAGTATTAAACCAATGTCGAGGTGAATCAAATAAAAAACCGAAAATTTGAAATTATTCTTAATCCATTAAAGAAAAAAGGACATTTTTTACAAAGAAAACAGTATTTTTTGTAATTATTTAAGAAGGTAGAAATAGTTTTACAAAAAAAAATTGAAATGAAAAGTATTTTTTTAATGATTTGTACCCAGTGCGTACCTCTTAAGGGAATGTCAAAGTATTTGCGACTTTAACATGGAGATTAAATCGAAAAATTGCAACGACTTTGACGTTCCGACAAAGAAACAAAGTTTAAAATCAGTAACATTCCCATTAACTTTAATGTTTCAAATTGCAATAAATTGTTGGCGAAAATTAGGATCAAACATTAAAATTGTTTCAAAATTTTTCGCATCAATTTTATCTATTTTAGTACCAATATAATGCTATTGATTAAAATGGACTGTGATCTTCGAACCAAAATATTTGACAAGTAACCTATTTTTAAATTTAAATTTCGATGAGTTACAGCAACATTAGAACTGAAAGTAACATTCTTAAACCTAAGATATTGTTGAAAGAATTTTGATCTTACTTTCAGTTCACTTTGGCCACAAAAAGTTTGTTTGTACTCCTAACTTTTTTGAATGTAACAAACTGTCACCAAAGTCTAGATCAATTTGATGCTGAAAATAATTGGATCAATTTTTGATTTGGTCCAAATTTTTGGTATCGATGCGTTGCAATTTGATACTTTTAAAGAGATTAAAAGAGGCATAGTGATTAAAAGATAAGATTTATTTTTATGCAGATCTAGAGAAAAAATATTTACGGACTACATTTTTGTACTGAAAAATTTTAATTTTAGGAGTTCGTTTTTAGAAAATACTATTTCGTCGCCTCTTTTTTAGAATTTTTGATAAATTCTTCGCAATGTTTATTAAATGTTCTTCTTCGCAATATTATGTTTCTAGTTTAAAAATTCAAGCGTAATATACTCCATAGTTTCCCAAGTAGATTCCACTATACAAAATATGTATTTCTAAAATATAATTTTAGTTTCAAGAATTTATAATAAGAGAATTCTCATAATAGTTTAAAATACATCTAAAATAAAATCTAAATACATCTGTTTCGTAAAATGAAACGCAATAAAAAAATACTTAGATATTCGAAAAAAAAACTTTATCTATTACACTATATTGTTTATAATATATGAAATTTGAAAACGAGTGATGATTCAACTGTTGATTTACACAAAGGGAAGAAAAAAAACACGTCAATAATTTCTAAATAAAGACTTCTTATACATAGATAATTTGTTTCTATTTCGTATATCGAAGCTGCTGTTTTAGTTTCAAAATCGATTGCACCTTCATGAAATATTATTTATTTTTCGCATCAAGTATTTAATTGACTGACAAGCGTTGAAGTACAAAACGTGTCATTGTTTCTCTCAAGATTTGATAATTCATGAGGAACAATTCGTTGTTGCCCCCTCACCCTCTCTCTGTCTCTCTCTCTCTCTCTTCGCCCCATGTCCACAGATAGATATGTGTTGTTCCACTAACCTCGTCTGCATATTGTGATTTTAGAAGCCAGCACGCTATATGAAGTCAATTACAATGTATTGACAAACATATTCCCTTCTGTTGAATCAATATTTCGGTTTAGAGTTAATTAATTAGTGGAAATTAATTTGTCTGTCAATCTGTCGAGACTGGGGAACTGTTTCTATTTTTTCTCCGATTTGGATTTGTTGTAAATAAAAATAGCTGGGTTAAAATTTTAGCTTTGGTTTAGTTCTAAAAAAAAGGTGGTTTTTATCAGTTTTTGAGGTTTTATAATTTGATTTTTTGGGGTTTAAACGAGGGGGCAATTTTTGACTCTCGGGTGGAAAGAATGTAAGTGTGGAAATTTGGGGCTGTAAGTAGGATGGAAAAGGAGACGAAATATCTCGATGTTTTTATGGTTTTGAGATTTAGTTGCTGTTTGGTATTAATTGCCACTAGTAGAGAATTTGCTTCTTTAAATACTGTATATTCATTTTTAAATACTGGGTTTTTGAAATACTAGATCTTTAAATACTGGATCTTTAAATGCTGGATCATTAAATACTGGGTCTTTAAATACTGAATCTTTAAAAACTGTACTTTTAAATACTGGGGTTTTTAAATACTAGATCTTTAAATACTGGATCTTTAAAAACTGCAGATATTTTAAAATACTTTCCCTATTTTTACATATACTACAGTAGGGAATATATTTTACAAATTTTTCGCAAACCTTGGTATATGGGAAATGGTTTAAAATTGCACGTAGAGCTGAATTTAAAAAGGAAAATGCGGAGACTGCGACAAGTTTTGAAATTTTGTTGCATCGTTTATCTTGAAAGTTGCCAGTTGCAAGGGATAAAGGCGAGAGAGGGCTTGGGTGGCGTTTACACATCCAGTTCCATGGTACCTGGGAAAGGAGGTGATTTTTTTACGGAGGAAATATATAGTTGATAGAGGAATGATGGGGGGGGGGGTGTTGGGTGGCAACGGCGGTGGCAAGAGTCTGCGGGGAGTTCTGAGGTATCTTGGTAGGTGGAACATGCCAGAGACGGAGGCGGTCCTACCCTTCTTGGGGGCGTTAAAGATGTGGGTGGGGTTGCCACCCTCGCGTCGTCAACCCTTCTCTTCATCCCGCCGAAAACCCCCGAGGAGACTCGCTCTCTCTGTACCCTTCGATCCCATATTCGCCAATCGACTTACCTTGCCCCTCTTTTCTTACCCACAAGCTTTGCTCTATCAATGTGCCATCTGCTAGCTGTTCCTTCGATTTTCCAGGTTGGTCCAGCTTTGCTTTTGGAAAAGTGAGAATCGTTTGGTTGCTATTTTGATTATGATGTTCCAATGGTCCACTTTTGGATTAGTGGTTTTTTGAGCAAAGGGTACAAGGTTTTTTGGGTTTGAAAAAGTTGGGTCTTGAGGAATAGAGACTAGGGATGGGTTGTAATGATTTCGATGACAATCAATAGGTTCCTAATTGAAGCTATTGTTGTTTTTGATGAATTTTGATGTGTTTGATGTATTTGATGATTTTCGCTGACTGGAAGTAGAAGTAGAAGTATATCAGTAGCATCATCCCTTGGAAGGCTGGATGTCGCCCATCTTTTCACCTCCTCCGGAGCTTGCAGCGGGAAATGCACACACGTAAGACCTATCTCTGGGCACACGTTGAGATCTCGTGCACACACTCGTGCATCCCCGTTTTCGCGCTTGCTTGGCGCAGCACACAGCATCCCTCTCGGCCACTTCCGGCCAGGTCAGGCTCCACCCACTTTTATATTAATCACGTCTTGGTTCGCTCCTGCCTCTCTGCTCCCCGTCTTCCTTGCCGGTGAGCGATTTTCTCTCGCAGACGCCTGGGAACCACACCTTTGCCGTTGGCTTATTCATGTCCTTCTGCTACCAACTTTACCTTCCCCACCCTCCACACTTTTGAGCTCCAACACTGAGAGAATCGGGAAGCTTGACGACTCCGTTGTAAATGGGCGCTGCACCGAGGCGATGCGATGCGATGCGAAACTACGAGCTTTAGCTCTATATACTACATAGCATATTCGTTGGTGGCTTCTTGGCAAAGTTTAGGCACAACGACCCCTTGGATTCTCTGACTTTGTGCTGCTGTTGATAGGGTCGTAACGAAACTACGGCAGCTTCTAATAAAAGCGACTAGCGCTGCATTTCCACCTTTAGAAGATAGCTGCTGTTTCATGTATATATATATAGATTTTGGATAAAGTTTCCAGAACTACACACGATGAATGTTTATTGCTTTCGAAAACTTGCACTTGCACTTGCACAGGGAATCATTTACTTATATTGCTGCTATTTGAGTCTCGGATTTAATCCATAAAAACAATTTTCTTTATTTGCAATATTAGCAGTAAAATGTCACTGATTTTCTAAGAGTATCAAAGTGCAGAAAACGTATATACCAAAAACGTTGTTTCGAAAAATGTGTTATGACTTATTTTTGTGTCTCACTTTGGTACCCTTAGCACCAAACTCAAAATTAAAAGTTAAGCAGTGATTAAAGTCTAAAATTAAAGATTAAAATTAACGGTTTATGATTAATTAATCATTGAGGATTAATTGAGGATTTAATCATTGATTAACTTTTAATCATCATTGGTGAAAGTGGCCCTTAGAAAAACTGTTGTAATCAGTTGTAATTAGTAAAAACGAAATTGATCATTTCTTCCGATAAAATTCGAAATTTATAAATTAAAAGAAGTTATCGATCTGAGTCCGTCAAAGTTTTCCCAAACTCAGATGGAACCTAAACACACCATAAAGTATATTAATTGAAAATATATAAATTGTCTGCCTTTGGTATGATTCAAACTTGATTTATTTTAAGGAATAGGTTTTATATATGAAAAAAAGAACCGTTATTTTTTCTGCAAGTAATTTCTTTTTTAATAATTTAAATCTTGCAGATCTATCATAAAATTATTACTTAGAAATTATTAAATGAAAAATTTTACTTACGAAATTTCAAAATTAAATTCGATTTCAAAAGAGTTGCAAATCTTTTATAATCTTCATAAATAGATGAACTCGAAAAGTTTGAATTTAAAATTTTAGAAGATATGAATTTTTAATGAATTTAAATCGAAATTTTCAAAACAACTGAATGGAGAAAATCAATTATTATTATATAAAATATTCTATTTTTTCAAAAAATTTAAATAAAATTGTTTTTAAAAGTTTTATTATTTGGAAAAACACTTTTGACAAGATTTTTTACAAGATTTAGTTAATTAAATTGCAGTTTTAATAAAATTTTCCTAAACAATTGAATTATTTTCAAAACAATTCTTTTTAAGAATTCAATTATTTTCACAAATAATACATTTTTTTTGTAATTCAATTATTTAGAAAAATTTTAATAGAAATTCGCTAGAAATCGATTTATTTTCATAAATATTAAATTGTTTCTTGAAAATTCAATTATTTTGAAAAATTATAATAAAATGCTTTATAAATATGAAAAATTATAATTAAATTCGTTATAAAATTCGATTATTTTCGTAAAATCTAATTGTATTCCTAGGAGTACAATTATTGTTGAAAAATATTTTGTAACAATCGTCGAAGCACTTTAATTGTTTTTGAAAAAAATATAATTCTTCTACACAATTCAATTATTGATGAAATTCTAATAAATTTTCATTCAAAGAATTTAAATTGTTTTCAAAAATACACATTTTCAGGGGAATTCAATTCTCTAAAAAAAAATTTTTTCAATTTCTTTGGCAGGTTCTTCAATTATTTTTAATTATTTAATAAAATTTCTCGACATGAATTTAATTATTTTCAAAAAATGTTTAATAGAATTCTTCACAAGCAATTAATTATTTTTATAAATAATAATATTATTCTCCGCAATTCAATTATTTTCACAAATTAAATTCTGCATAGGAATTTAATTCTTTAAAGAATTTTTTAATAAAATTCGTTGCTCAAGAATTCAATAATTTTTAGAAATAATTGAATTAAAAAGAAATTTTCTAGTAAAAATTGATTAAAAAATGAATTCCACTTAAAATTTTAAATTATAGTTGAATATAAAAAGCATTACAACGTGAATTTTTAGAAATAATTGAATTTTGAAAAGGATTCCAATAAATATGTTTGCAAATTTGAATTTGTTTTTACAATATTCTGATTATAATGTAAAATAATGATTTTATCATTCTATCATCTAAAATTTATTATATTTTAATTATTTATATTTAGATAATTTTTTACAATATTCTCCTAAGTTATTAAATTTGAGAATCTTCATTCCTATAGAAAAGTAATGATTAAATATTTATTTAAAAAAGAAGTTATTGATATTCTTCAGGATTAGGGAAAAAGTGTAAATTTTGTCTGGAACGCTGTTAATTTTAGCATGGGATCATTGACCTTGGAAAATGCTTTTGGGTCAGGAAAAAATGCGGTTCGGAGTCTAAGTAGTGTCATACAATGAAAAAAAAATTTAATTGATTCAAATAACCGATTAATTGACTATTCTCAATTAAATATTTACTTGAATCAAATAATATTTAATGAAGTCAATTAAATGGTATTTGAATCAAATTATTTGATAGCAAAGTATTTGAAGCAAATCTGAACTGAACCATTTAATTGACTCTAATAAATATTATTTGATTCAAATAAATATTTAATTGATAATAGTCAAGTAATCGGTTATTTGAATGAAATAAATTTTTTTTCAGTGTATGTCCCCTGGCTAGTTTTTTAGTGTTATGATGAAATTCGTAGATTCAATAGAAATTTTATACAAAATACATTATGACCGCACATTTGATATCTAAAAACCAAGAAGTGAAGACTTGGGATCAATATTTCCTGAATTACACGAAAGTAGGGATTCAAAAATTTTTACCGAACCTAAATTCACACACCAGAGTCTCAATACCTAGAACATTAGAATAAAAACTCTCATACGACACCGCTTCGAAGGACACAAACATAAATCAAAATTGATAAACCTGACAAGTGCGAAGGTGCCTCTAATTTGCATGAACAGACCGAGCAGAAATGTAAAAACATCTTTGAAATTGTAGACCACCGTGTCCCCTCCCCGCCCTTTACTGAGTTGATCCAAATCGTGTAACTCATCGGGCCCCCCCGCATGTTGAATGGCATTCACGAGGAGATAATTTAATGTAACGCGTCCCATAGATTGCAAATGAATGGCCAGCACATTCCCGTGTCGCGCAACACCAAGTCATATAGATCGGCAAATCATCGAATTCGCAGCATCATTTCGACACCGTAACAAATCAACACGAGGACGACATTCAGCATGTTGACTTACTATATAGTTTCAGCGTCAATGTCTGTTTCTATTGACAATTACGAATCGTTCGATGACACATAGTCCGGCTAGAGCATCACCAAACACATCGCAAACGATTGTTATCAGAAAATTATTCATTTTTTTATTTATTTTATGTGTGTGCGAGAGAACACCTTTGTTCTTCAATTGTTCAAATATTTACTAATCATTTACAGTTTAATAAACAGAAATCCACGCAGCGTCTCGAATTTCTGAATTATAATACAGATGCGAATAGATGGCATATGTGGTTGATGTTTGTTAGAGATGTTTCGGAGATGAAATTATTTTAACTGTTGCATGAATTCGGTTGTTTATTTATTTTTTTTAGAATGATAAGTAGGGGCTAAATTTGTAGTACTGAATTATAATTATAGAGACGATTTTATAAAGGAATCAAGACATGATAAACATCACTTTCTAAAGAATCATCCACATAGTACAGTTAAGATATGGTACAATATAGTAGACTTCGCACTTATCTACAGAAACCTATAATTTGATACTTTTTTTCGTTATGCTACTATTTGGGTACTTTTTTTAGATTTCAGCCACTAAAACCTACTATTTCTTATTATTTTTTTAAAAGAATTTCAACTACCTTAAATTCGCTAAAAACAGAAATTAAAAAAACTATTCCCAAAAACTATAATCAAATTCTTTAAAACAATTTAATTATTTTCATAAACTACTCGAAATTCAATTATTTTCATCATCTACTGTAAGTTCATCAAATTTCGCAAAATAATTCCATTATTTTAAAAGAAAATTGATAACATTCATTCAAATTTTCAATTATTTTCATAAATAGAAATATCCATGAGAGGAATTCGATTAACTTAGAATAGTAAATAGAAAAAAATTGCAAAAAAAAACAAAATATTTAACAAAATTTCTATTCAATTCTTTACAATAATTCAAATATTTTCACCAATAAAAACATTTTCAATGGAAATTTAATTTGGAAAAAACAATTTTTGATAATATTCCAAGAATAAAATTAGTTATTTTCATAACTAATAAAATTGATCGATGAATTACAATTATTTTTAATACTATTTAAAATTAATTAATTCAAAAATTCAATTATTTTGACAAACAAAGATTTAATGAAATTCTTCCTGCAAATTCAATTGTTTACATAAATATTTCTTCAAAAGAGTTTCGTATGGTCGATAAATAACGAAATTAGTTCTGAAAATTCAATTATTTTGAGGGATTTTAATTAAAATTTTGTGCAAAATTCAATTATTTACATAAATAACAATATTCATCACAAGAATTCAATTCTTTTGAAAAGTAATACATTTCTTCTTGAAAATTTCAATTATTTTAAAATATTGCAATAAAATCGTTCATAGGAGTTAAATTGTTTTCAAAAAATTAGAATTTTTACAGGAATTAAATTAATTTCGAAGCTTTTAATAAAACTGTTGGAACAAAACTAATTATTCTAATTACAATTTTAATTAAATGTTTATGAAATAATTAAACTAAACTTTTAGATTTAAATAAAATTATTTTCGAAAATTTATTTATTAACACAAAAATATTTCTTCAAATTCAATTATTTAAAAAAAAATTAAATAAAATACTACACAGACATTTAATTGTCGTCAAAAATTTTAATAGAAATCTTTGGTAAATTTAATTATTTTTAAATACTTTTTGCAATTCAATGATTTTTCATATCTACTTTTTTAATGTTAATTTTCAAACAGAATTTAACTATTCAAAAAATGTTATATAAAAATCTTCGTGAGAATTAAATTCTTTACATGAATAATACAAATTTCTCGCAGGAATTTAATTATTTATAACTAGAATTTGCATCAAATTAGTCGAAAGCAATGAATTATTTAGAAATTTTTAAAAAATTCTTCTATGTCTATTTCTCAAAATATTTTTTTCAAAAGAATAATATTTTATATTTGAAACTATAGAATTGTGCTATAAAATTGAATTCTAATTCATTAAAATCTAAAGTGTGATGTATTCTTTTTAAAATGATGTGTTATTCAAACTATAGCATGATGCTATAAAATTGAATTTTAATTCATTAAAATCTAAAGTGTGATGTATTCTTTTTAAAATGATGTGTTATTCAAACTGTAGCATCATGCTGTGAAATTAATAGCATATTCTATTGATTTGAAAGTAAATGCTATTAAATTTATAACAGATTTAATTATAGGAGTGAAATGCATTTCTTGATATTATAGCATTTTTCGTTAATACTATAATTTCTGTAATAATATTGTATAAAATTTATTTAAATCTATAGTGCAGTAATCAATAGCACATGTTATTGAACCAACAGTATTTGTATTCGAACGATATTGAATATGCCGTTTATTGCGACAAACAAATTTTTCATTGATTTAATAGCATTTTTTTCTCAGTGTAGTAGAGTAAAAATATGGTACACTGTAGACATAGTACAGTATTTAGGACAGTATAGGTATATTACAATAAAGATATGTTACAGTATAGACAGAGAACAGTAAAGATATAGTTGAATTATAGTTACAGTTAAATTACACGTACAGTGCATTATCTGTTAGTGAAAAAAACTAATTTTCGAAAAAAAATGAAAAGAAAACAAAGATAATTTTAGTACTCGATGAAGCTACAATGTAGGATGCATTTTTTCATGTATATACACTTTTGCATGCGTGCTGTAGTGAAAAGGATTCCATTGAAAATTGATACCCATAGAGAGTGAAGTGGCATCAAGTGCCTTCGAAGTATTATGGAGGGTGGGTGGTTGGTTCTAATCGAAGTAGAGACGAAGCAGTCACGATACATAGTCTAACAATGGAAGCAATATCTGAATATAGATTATTACATTCACATTCGACCCCGGAAGCGAGTTTATATATGTGTGTGTGTGTGTCTGTTTCATGTCAATGCATGGAATTCTCCGCAAGTGTGTGTCGCATGTTTGTTGCTCGACCTGGTAACGATAACAGGTATTGTGTACCTTTATGCACGTCACGAAAAAGAAAACAATGATAGCAATGACAATTTCTTTCTTCAATGTTTATTTGCAACTCAATAAAATAATTTTCTCATGCAACTAAATGCATCTATAGGTATAGAAGGGTTGGATTAATCATGCGAGAGCATATGAAAAATGCTCCAATTTTCCAACTATATATATTTGGTCTGATTACTTACTACTGCCATTCAAGAGTAATGCCATCGTGGATTTCGTCGACGAGCTTTGCCAAAGTGGAAAAAATAATTCATTGTCAGAATGTCGCGCACAATATTAAAAGTGACACTTTTGGTAACTTTTATTGGTGGAATAGTTTTCCTCCAATGGGATTTATCACAATGTTAATAGAAAGTACAATTGAGTTGCATAATCGTCTATATATATTTTTTTTTTGACTCCATCTTCTATGGAGAGAAAATACTCTTTTTCATGTTGCACTTCCTTTTCAGATCGATATCAAAATTAGTAAACTGGCAAATATTTATTAAAAAACATTTTTTTGTTTTTATTATTTTTATACAAGGAAATGCTGTTAATTTATAATTTCTCTATTTGGGGCCAAAGACAATATCCTTGAAGAACAATTAAATTAATACTTTTTTGCAAATAAAGGTAATCGTTAATAAAAAACAATTTCGAATTACAATTTACTCTCTAAATCAGTGACTCTATTCTCGCGATTTGAATTAGTAAATTTAACTAATAAACATTAAATTTGACTAATAATAATAATAATAATTTAATTATTTAGAAAAATTTTCACAAAAGTTTTTCATAAGAAATCAATTACTTTTTAATAATTGTGACAAAATTTGTTTATATGAATTTTGAATATAATTGTAATTGAATTTGTCGCAAGAATTCAATTATTTTGAATATTTTTAATAAAACAATTCTTCATAAAAGTTCAACTATTTTCAAAAATTCTAAAAAGTTTTCCTCGAATATTGAAATATTT
The DNA here is from genome assembly GCA_032872475.1 of Leptopilina myrica (nomen nudum). Taxonomy (NCBI): domain Eukaryota; kingdom Metazoa; phylum Arthropoda; class Insecta; order Hymenoptera; family Figitidae; genus Leptopilina; species Leptopilina myrica (nomen nudum). The sequence goes on along the minus strand of CM065458.1, from coordinate 14,115,416 downwards.
AAAATAAAAATTTAATATAATTCGTTTGAAAAAAATCAATTAATTTGATAAATAATAATATTCGTCCACAAATTTCAATTATTTTTCATTATTTAATTATATTCTTGGAAAAATTCAATTATTTAAAAAAAATTTTCATTAAAATTCTTCAAAAGAATTCAATTATTAGCATAAATAATAAGTTTTAATTTTTTTAAAGGTTCAATTATTTTTAATTATTCAATTATATTCTTCAAAAACTTCAATTATTTTAAGAAATTTTCTTTAAAATTCTACAGAAGAATTCAATTTTTAGCATAAATAATAACTTTTAATTGGTTTAGAATTTCAATTATTTTTCATTATTCAATTATATTCTTAGAAATGTTCAATTATTATTTTTAAAAACTTTTATTAATATTCTTCATAAGAATTAAATTCTTCGCAAAATATCAATTATTTTTAGTACAATTTTTATTGTACTTCTCGTAAAATTCAATTAATTTTAAGAACTGTTTTAAAATTTTACGAACCAATTCAATTATTTTCAAAAAAAATTCATAAAATTGCTTATGAGAATTTAACTATTTCGAAATTTTCAATTATTCTAGAAATGATGTATTTTTGTATTTAAATAATTGAATTTCCAAAAGAATTTTCTAATAGAATGCTGTTAAAAAATAAATTAAAGTTGTAATTTTAGAAAATAACTGATATTGTAAAATAGTAATTAAAATTTTTTGAAGATAAAATCAAATCATGAAAATAATTTTTAAAGAATTGAAACATTTGAATATTTAGTCAAATCTTGAAAATAATTTTTAAAAAATTGAAACAATTGAACATTCAGTCAAATTCCATTCATAAAGAATTTATATTTTGTTAAAAGAATTGTAATTGAAAGTTTGCAAAATAATTGAATATCAGAGAAATTTTGAATTTAAATTATTTTCAGAATAAGGAAAAAAGTTAATATTTTTTATAGACACGGAGAAAAATATAGAAAGTAATTTTTACTTTCTTTTATGTTAAAACATTTTTATTACTTTCGGAGTAAATTTTACTATATTGGAAGTAAATCTTACTAGGTTCAAAGAAAATTGAGTAAAAATTAGTCAAATTTTCTTCGAAAGTGGTAAAAATTAGCAGACATGCTTTTACAGAAAATTTTTACTATAAATGTGGTAAAACTTATTTAATATTTTTTTCTGTGTAGAAATTAGAAAAATGTTTGCGAATAGCGTTGGAAATTTTGGTGTGATTTTTTAAGGGTTCGATCCCAAAGAGCCTTATTAGATATTTTCGAAAAAGTATGAATCCCAAGTTTTGAACGTTCAAATAAACGAAATATTTTTTATTAAAGATATTTTAATAAATTACTAATCATAAAAAAATGTTTAAACTAAAATTTTACGTTTACAAACTCAGTAATTAATTTTATTTCATAGTGAAGCAAAATATTTGCAATAAAAAAATTTTTTTTTCAGAAGAAATAAATAAAATTCGTTCATATTATTTAAACGCTCAGAACTTTAGGATCTTGAAAAAGTATGAAGGTGATTGTCAACAAAAAGCTAAGGAAAAATAAAAAAATTCGCATATGAGACATTATTTTATCGTAGATATATTGAAACCTTAAAGGAGATCAGTATTTTTAGACAGCGAGAACTTTCGTCTGTCAGTGAATGACTTTTTCCACTCGTTCGGTCTGACGGTGTATCTTCAAACCAATATCGAACTATTGTTAATATCTAGTCATATAAAAATAGACACTTCTTTAATTGTTGATCCGTAAATATATATCAGGAGGAAAGTTTTTTCACCTGTGATCACCTTTAAAAATAGTAATTTTTAATAACCAAAATTCACTCAACTTTGAAATGTATTTTAGAAAAAGGATAAATATTTTTAGCCACGCAGGGAACTGATAAAATTGAGACATGAATCGCTCCAGTTGAGATGAACTTTAATAAAATCCTATATCTGTGTATATAGACGTCTTAAAAGGCTTATCAATCGTGATAGACATTAAATTGCACGACACCTCATGGCTCTTATCAGTTTGTATCATTACCAGTTACTTACTGGAGAACACCGGAGTGCTCCCGATCGTAGCTTTTCTCGTGTTATACAAGTTTCAATTAATTTTTAATCACTAATAAATACCTGTTATCTTGTGTCTTGTGTGTGCGATTTCAGCAGTTGTCCACGACACTTATAATGCTATTTTTGTTAAACAAATCAAACGCACAATTCTCAACGGATTAAAGAAAGAAAAAAGGAGGGAAATTCCCATTAACAGTGTGTGTTGTTGTTGTTGTTGTTTTGGGTGTGAGACAATTTTCACAGTACTTTTTCTAAAAACTTCGAGAATTCCACCGATAAAGTTATCAGTTTTATCTAGTTTAGATTTTTTGAAAATCCGTCAACGAGCAATTAAAGTTCCTCACGATAAAAGGAGAATTAAAGAAATTTTCATTCAACGAATTTTCATTCCATACGAAGTGGAAATGTGCTTTTTTATTGGTTGGCGTGAGGGTGGTATAAAAATTCCTAATTTGTGAAACATCCAAAAAAGAATGGTTAGTTATACTTGTAATATTATTTTTATTTTTTGAGAAAAGTTTTTTTTGAATTTTTGTTTATTTTGTCATTTGGAATTTTTTTTTTTTATTTTTCATGTTAAAGAATTTGATCTGAAAGAAAAATGGTGTTGAATGATGATAGTTGGATTGACAATAAAATAAGTGCGACAATAACACAATAGAAATTAACATTGTATGAATATCTTTATTTTGCATGAAAAAAGAAGCGCGTGATATTTTATTTTTACGCTTTTCCGTTATCTGAATCCATTGCTATTTGCAGAATGATGTTTCGTTGGAGATAAAATGTTGTGTTTATTGTACTGGCTGGTGAATATTTGCTTAACTCATTTTCCTCGAAGGTCCACAGTTGACATAAATAATAATTTAAAACCAGTGCAAATAAACGTTTAATTTTCTCATCTTCAAGTGCGCACTTAACTTGATTGGAAAGTAGGAAGGAAATTTGTGATAAGCAAGATTTTAAAATCCAAAGTCTTTTCTGACATAAAATAATAATAATAATAATAATAATTTCATTTAATAACAACTCCTCTTGCCTTTTATGTTGGCGAAATTGTAAAGTCAAGTATTTACGATCATGGTTCTCAAAGTTTTTTAATAAAGTCTTGTCCTAGGTTCGGAATTTCGACTGAAATTATTTACATGGTTGTAAGTTTTAGTCGAAATTTGATTTAAAATAAAAATATTTTTGTTGTAAATTAGAAAATAAAAATATTAGGGATAAAAATATTTTTGTTGTAGTGTAGATGACTCTTTAATATTTTTCAATTTTCTTCTTCTTTTTTTAATCATTTTTAAGAGTTGAAGGATAAGAAAATTAATAAGAGAAATAAATTTTCTTCTTGATGACGATATTTCCAATTCTTCGAAAATTTTTCAATTATTTTCGGAAGTTCGATTACCTTAAAGAAATTGTAATTAACATTTAAAAAAAAACACAATCATTTTTGCAAAGTTTCTAAATTTTTAAAACATGAACTATTTTTGTGTAATAAATATTTAAATATTTATTGTTACTTATTTTTTCACAAAGAAATTATTATTTTCTTTCATTTTAATTTAAAACCTTCTGTAAATTAACTATTTCTAAAAATTATAATTAAAATATTTCTAAAATTCCATTATTTTTTAGAATTTTCAAATAAAAGAATTCAAAAGTTTAATAATTTTTTTGAAAAGTGATTAATCATTATTTCAAGTAAATATTTAAATATTTATTGCAATTTTACAGGAGTTAAATTGATTTTTTAATCAAATTTTATTTTGAAAAAAACATTGAGAATTCAATTAAATAATTAAACTCTAAAAAAGAATTTTAATAAAATAAATAAAAATAAATAATAAAAATAAAAGATACAATAATTTTTAAGGATAATTGCATTTTTCGAAAAATATAATGAAATTAAAAATTGTATTATAATAATAACAATTCAAATTGTATTGAAAAGAATTTAAATTGTGCAATGAATTATGACAATTAATAAATTATTTTAAAGAATTTTAATTAAATTTCTAAAAATAATTGAATTTTTCCTTAAATTTAATGAAATTTGTGTTGAAAATAATTGAAATTCTGCGAAAAATTTTATTAGGTATTTATGAAAATAATTGATTTTTTTTTCTAACAAACTATATTAAGATTTTATTCTAAATATTTAAATTTCCATGTAAAAATTGTTGTGTTTTCGAAAATATTTGAATTTTTTCAAAGAATTTTCATTAAAAATTTTTTAAAATACTTGAATTTTATTGAGAAATTCATTTACAGTTGCTTAAAAAAATATTTGAATTTTTTAAAATAATTGTTATTCGAATTTTTTAAAATACTTGAATTTTATTGAGAAATTAAATTACAATTGTTTAAAGAAATGAATTTTTTTTAAAGAATTTTTATTATAAATTTTGAAAATACTTGAATTTTATTGAGAAATTTATTTACAGTTGCTTAAAAAAAATAATTGAATTTTTAAAAATAATTGTTATTCGCATTTTTTTAAATACTTGAATTTTTTTGAGAAATTAAATTACAATTATTTGAAGCAATTAATTTTTTTCACAGATTCTTTTATTTAAAATTTTGAAAATACTGGACCTTTTTGTGGAATTAAATTACAATTGTTTAAAAAAAATAATTAAATCAAATTTTATTGAAAATTATTAAAAGTAATTGATTTTTTGTAAATTTTGTCAAAAGGTTTCCAAAAAAAAATTTAACTAATTCCATCATTTATAATTATTTCCAAAAACAATTGTTTCGAGAAAAAATAAACATATTACGCTCAAAAAAAGTAGAGACGAATTTAACTTAAAAGAAAATTTTAATCTAACTCCCCAAAAGAATTAAATTATTTTCAAAACTTTCAATTTCTCAAATTTTTTCCCAAAATTGTACCATCGCAACAATTGTCACAAATTTTGAGAAATTTTATTAAACAAAAAAAAACGAATTAACAGAAAATGATTTTGTTATGCCTGTTTAGCATTTAATAAATATTTCCGACTGTAGTTTGCAAAGTAGCTATGTAGATTTTCAACTTTGAGTTTACAGTATATGAATGCTCTAGCTTTAAGATTTCGTGGAAACAAGTCGTTTACACAGGCGTGATATTATAGTGCGAAAATGATGAAGGGATTGAGATAGAAGTTGGAAGTGGAAGTCTGGGTCAGGGGAATAGAGGGGCGACAGTGTGACATAACTACACTCGAGCGATTTACAAAACGGATTTATGCGTGGGACGAATTGCGGGCATTTATGATAATATATGTTGCATGCTTTATACTGTCGCGCGGTGCATCGCCTGCCTGCCTGCCAGCCTGCTTGTGCACTTACATTGGTCCTGAGCTTGTGTGTACTTTGCGACACGTAACGGGAATCTACTTAACACTGTCCCTGATGCCTCACTCACATTCACATCTACTCGTATACTAGAAATTTGCACATGTGCACATATAGAAATTTGCACATGTGTAAATTTTGAAATTTGCACATATACACATGTAGCAATTTGTACATGTGTACATATAGAAATTTGCCCATGTGTCAATATAGAAATTTGCACATTTACAAATGTAGCAATTTGTACATGTGTAGAGATACAAATTTGCCTATGTGCACATGTAGAAATTTGGACATGTGTGCCACGCTCCAAAGAAAGGTATATCTAAGAAGAAAAAAATTCGACGTTATATTTTTTTTTATTTTTTCAGTAAAAATACAGAAAAGAGAAGTAATTATTAATTAAAAATTATTGATGTTCAAGTCTTCATTAGAATCCAAAATATTCAATGAAAACTGCGAATAATTAAAAATAAAGTTTTAATCAAAATAAAAGTAACTCGAACTTAACGTATAATTCGTTTGCTTCTTAGGTACCTTTCATGGGAGCGCGTCACATATGAATTTGCACGTATACACATATAGAAATTTGCGCATGTACATACAGTAATTTGCACAAATAGACATATAAAAATTTGCGCCTATGCACATATAGAAAATTACTCATACACATATAGAAATTTACACATACACATATAGAAATTTGCACATATTCACATTCACACATTTATCCATTTTTAAAAAATCCAAAACTGTATAAGAAATTTGTTAATTCAACTTTTAGCCTCAGATTTTAATTTATTGTTTGGCATACATTTTTTGTCCCCTTTTTGGCAAATAGAAAATTCGTCTTTTTCGCCTATTTCTTGATAATAATAAAAGGTGCACATGCACATGTACACATGTAAATTTATGTGGCTACATTTATCCATTTTTAAAAATCCAAAACTGTAAGAAATTCGTTAATTTAACTTTTAGCAGATTTTTATTTATTGTTTGGCATACATTTTTTGTCCCCTTTTTGGCAAATAGAAAATTCGTCTTTTTTGCCTATTTCTTGATGATAAAAGGTGAACAAGCACATGTACACATGTACACATATGTGGCTACCATGACGCGACGATCACCGGGATAATCGCAAGATGGGATTGGTAGCTTCCTGTCGGTCACGTGACCCAGAGAATCGCGGATAAACTTTAGCATTAGTAGTAGTGGTAGGAGCATAGGCAGGGGCTCGAGAGTCTAGTGATGCAACACACAGCTTTCGCTATCATATTCACTCCTCGTAAATGTCCCCTTTGCATCATCAAGCTGCATGTTGTGCGATTCGTGTCATCGTCGATTAGCGTTCGAATGCGGAACACTCCCGCAAATAGGAACCACGTGGTCAGGGGAGATGTCACTTATTATCACGATGATAGCTTTATCGGGATCTGCTTTATACACTCGTAACTTTGCAATTTTTCACTTTCATTTCATTTTATTTTACTTTCCTTTTTTCGTTATAATATTATACACCGTATAGCTACCTCTAATATTCTCGATTTGCATACTCGTCTCATTTAATATTTATAACACAAGTTTTTTTTTTTTTGTTTTTTTTTTGATAAAGGCATTTTGTTTTATTTTTTCACTCGTAAAAGAGACGTGTCTTCCTCTCGATATACGCATATAATTTGTATCTATGAAAGAATTTAAAATTATTGAATTCAATTTTCTTCTGTCGTAAATTTTTATTTTTCCCCTTTAATTTAATTCCGATACGAATTTACATATGTATAGAAATTCGCACATGTGCACATATAGAAATTTGTACATGTGCATTAGTTTGGAAAGATTCTGGAATTCTATTTTCGAAATTTGGATCTGGATTTTAATTTTTGTAACTGTTTTTATTCGTTTTTATATTTTATTTTTATATTCGACTTGGTTTTATTGGGGGGCGTTTAAATATTTGTATTTTTTGTTTATTTTTGTTGTTGTTGCAATGGTAGTGATAAATGGTAAAGTTTTTGGATTATAGTTGGTTATCGGAAGTTTTCTCGACAAATTGGTGTAATTTTCGCTAATACTGCTATATTGTTGGATATCATCCACAGTTGGGTTATTTAGCAATTTGCATGATAGATTCAACTAAACAAGGCTGAATAACTTATATTTTAGTGACAGTTCGTACTTGGTAAACATGTCTAATTCAAATGGAAAAATAATTTAAGATACTTTTGTTTAGTTACATTCAGTTTCGAATAGATTGGAAATTGATATTTAGTACTTTTTCCCAATTAGGAGGAAAGTGCTAAAAATTAGTAAATTTAATTAAAACAAAATTATTTTTTCCACAATTTTATTACAGTTTTTGAAAATTAACTTTTAATTAAATTTACTTGAAAATTTTGAAAATTATAATGAATTCTCGAAAAATTTTAATGAATAATCTTCTAGTTTAGATTCAATAAAAATAAAAATTAATAATTAACAGAATAATAGGTTTTAAAAATAATATTAAAATAGTTTTAAAATTGTTTTTTAAAAGTTTTTCTCAAATTTAAATTATTTCATTTTTTTTGCATTTAATTGTAAAACTTTTCGTATTTTAAAAAATTATTTAGAATTATTTTCAAAAAGTTAATTTTACGAATTTCTTTATTAAAAGTTTGAAAAAAAATTCTACCTTAATTTATATTTTTGAAGAGAAAAATGGACGGTTTAAGTTATTATGAAAAAAAGGATTTTTTGTCTTTAAAATAATTTAATTTTCTAAGAATTTGCGAATAATAATTAAAAATAATTTATATCGATAGTTGATTTAGAGCTGAGGTTTAGTTGAAAATTGTTAAAAATAATTGAATTTTCGGAAGGGTTTTAGTAGTCTTAATTTTTAGAAATTATTAAATTTTTTAAATTTTATTTTCTCTGATAATAAAGAAATGTTATAAAGTATTTAAACGTTTATTTAGCAAATTTATACAAGTTTTGATTGAATTTTAATTATAATTATTATTTATTTATTTTACAAAATAACATTTTTGTGATAACACTGAATATTCGCAATTTTCTTTTAAATTTGAAAAATAAGATTGTGAAAATTTTTTAATTTTATTGTTTCAAGATAATTGAATTTTTCAAAAGAAATAATTGTACATTTTTTAAATAGTTCAAATTTCTTTACATTTTTTGAAAAAATAATTGAATTCTTTTCTTGAATTTTAATTAAATTTTTCGAAAATTTGAATAAAATTCTTCAGAAGAATTAAATAAATTTTATAAATAATAAAATTCTTTGCAGAAATACAATTATTATTAATATAATTTTAATAAACTTGAAAAATGTTCTTAAAGTTTTAAACGTTGAAACGAATAATTTTAATACCATATTTTTACAATTAAATTTATATTATATTATATTATATTATATTTTTACAATATATTTTTTCCTTTTTCTAATTTGTATTTCTTTGTAATAAAAATTATTTTTCAGATTAAAATAAATTAACTCTAAAATATATATTTAATTTAAATTATTTCTCTTTTTTGTATAGTAATTTTCATAAGCACTTGAGGTGAAAAAAATTTTTCTTTCTTTAAACTTTCGAAACTTTAGTAACATTTGGAAAAATTCAATTTTCAATTATAATTATAAAGGGACAAGATTATTTTTAAGAAGTTGAAAACATTATTTTAAAAATTTTCAATTATGGTTATTGAAAAAATAGTATTTTCGAAAAAATTTAGATTTATTGATGTTTGAAATGAAATTTAAATTTGATGAGAGAAGAAAACAGGAAAAAAATTCGGACATAACCGGGAACTTTGTTGAACGATAATAGTAGACACACTGAGAAAACAATATATTTGAAATTTTGAATCAAACATAAAAAAAATAAATAAATAAACATAATAATAAGCATTATCTTTGATATGCAGACAACCAAAAATTATCTTTGAATTAAACATAATAATTTTGATTCGATATATAATAAATTTGATTCAATAAAAATGAAGTTTAATTCAATTATAAAATATGTTAAATTTAAACATATTTTTCGGTTGGCCGATTTTTGAATTAAAAAAAAGTTTTTCTCAGTGCACCCTGGTTACACTTTAATGAAAATTATTAAAATAGTGAAGAAGTAGATATTAGACCAAAACTACATAGTATTAAAAATTTACAACAAGTATTACTATGGAGATAATAATCAGTAACTATGTCGGATGTTCATAGTAAGTTCCTAAACATTTGCGGCTGAAAGCGAGCTTCAACAGTGAAAAAGATGCGTTCTATTAGGCTGCCTCGCAATATCACGTCGTCTATTTTGTAATAGAAACAACGGAAGAATCTAATTTTGCGAGGTAGCCTTTAGCTCTCGTCCTCTTCGCCATATGAGACACACACATGATGCCATTCTATACTTACTTACCTCACTCTATACACCAACAGCTATAACCTACCTATCAGCCTACCCACCTAATTATTCCGAGTGGTCCACTCTAAGCGATAAGCGATTTACATACCGAACGTCTCGATGGATTTATCATGCTTTGTGCGACTTGAATCTGTTCCCTTTTAATTCACTTTCAAATTATTCTTCTCACTGTTCCATTATTTCTATTCTCCTAGCTTTTCTTCTCTGTAGAATAAAAAAAATTTTAAAAAATAAAATAAAATAAAATACTAGAGAAAAAAAAATACAACGATGGAAAATTTATCAAATTACCCCACAAAAAAAGCAACCTAATTCGATAAATCTATAAATTAATTTTTCATCATTCTTAAAATTAAATAAACTTGTCTATTCATTGAAATTAGTAATGCATCCTATCAATATAGTCGAATTTTACTATTTAATAATAGAAAATTTAATAGAAAATTTTAATCATCTTGTTAAGTTTTCATAAACGAAAAATCTTATTCTCATGAATTATTCGACAATTTTCTAAAACCCGATGGGGACGAAAATAATTTCAATTATTTCAATAATGAAAAATTGTTTTCAAAAAGTCAAAGTACTTGCAAACATAATGTCATGTCTTCGGCAGTATGATGAATTTAATTAAAATTTCAATCTGCAACAATATTATATTTTGAAAATGTAAAGTTCCTCTTAAAGTTTGAAATCAATTTTTTGCTTCTAAAAATTCTATTATTCAATAATTATAATTGTTGAACTTCTCTAAAAAATTTTATAATTTTAAATTTCTGAATGTTGAAATAAATTAAATTTATTTATTTCTTGAGCAAATGAAATGTTTATCACTTATTAAGTAAAAAATTAATTACTACTGTTTATTATTTTCAAAAATTTTTCAGAATAGAATTAAATTATTTTCATAAGTAATAGCATATTTCTTTGGAAAAATTCAATTATTTTTATAAATATAGTAAAATTCTTTGTAGAAATACAATTATTTATCAATATTTATCAATAATAACTTGAAAAATGTTCTTTAATGTTTTGAACGTTCAAATGAACGACAATATTTTTTCTCTCTCTTAAATTTGTATTTCTTTGCAAAAAAATTATTTTTTAGATTAAAATAAATTATTCAATAATCAAAAATTATTTTGAAAATAGTATTCAAAGTTCAATTACTTCCAAGTGTTTGTATACATAATGCAGTTATCGTCAGTTTGATGAATTTAATTTAAATTTCCATATCTGCAACATGTTAGGTTAACAATTTATTATATTTTCATTCTTTTAGTTTAAAAATTTTCTAATTCTAAAATTTAAGTCTTTATAAACAATTTATATGCAATAAAATAATTCTCTTTTCGAAACAAGATAATCCGACAGTAAATTATGAATCATGTTGATAAATAAATGAACGTTTGTATATCTGTTGTAAATTTTTTCGCTTAAAAAATCTATAGAGCACTCGTCATTAATTATTACGAAAATTCACACAGCTACTGGATTCGAATTTAACATTAAAATTTATTTAAATTTTCAAATTTGTATTAAATTACGTACTTTCATTTCTTTAAAATTCAATCTGCTATGGTTCTCACTTGATTTATACAACTATTATTTTTATTTACTGAAATTTTGTTTGATCAGTTGTATGTACGCGGATTTGAAGATTTGCTTACGCTAAAATATGAAAATCAATTTTCAAGTTAAAAGTGAAAGATTTTAGTTGTACATTTGTATATATATATATTTAGAAGAAGTGAAATTCCAGATATAGAAACGATGTATTTTTTATTACATTCTGTCTATAATGAAAAATTATACCTTTTCGAACAAGATAAACTTTATAATTTATTGGAAATCAATAATAAAAAAAAATGTATAACGCGTATGTTTGAGTCTAACTGCTATCAGTTATTACTTATCATCTATGAAAGATAAACAAAAATTCCTATCATTTTAGTCTGAAATGATAAAAGTGTACAAACACTGACATATTTTTTCTTTAGTTTTTGCCTCCTCTTCCTGTTTTTTTGATTTTTCGATCAAGAAAAAACGGTGAAATTATGCATGAATTTGGGGAAAAAAGATGAGATGAGTTTTAGAAAGTATTCCACTTAGGTAATTTTTAATTTAATTTAATTTTCTTTTATTTCTTTTATTTTCCTTTATTTTCTTTAACTTTTTTTCTTTTATTTTTTAAATTTATTTTTCTTCTCTTTTCTTTTAGTTAATTTTATTTTTCTTGATGAAACGTAATTTTTTTGAGAGTATTTATCTGAAAACACGAAGGGTTTCGTTGATAAATTCAAGTTAAGCGAAGCTTGAATGTGCCATTGATGAGAGTGGCTACGCCAAAATCCAACTCCTGGCTCGACTTGCAGACATTTGTATTAATAGTTATGAATCTAGAATAGAACCAAGTCGACTGTTACGTATAGATGTGCCAGGTGCAATCCGGTCAACACTTTCTAGTGCATCAAGAAATATGTAACAAGCAAAACATTAAATTTTTCGTTATTTACTGTCTAACAATATTTCAGCGCGTGTATAGCAAAATAAATTTTCATATTTATTTGTGAAAGACGGGAAAATTTATTTTATGCTTTCCTGACAAATAACAGCGAAAATTGGAAATTTGATTTTTAGGTCGAAAATATGGCGTATTTTCTCTAGTTTCATCTTTATAATAATGTAGATAACTTTTTTTTATTCAATTTTTCCAAAAAAAAGCGAAATTAATATTATTATTATTACAGGATAAATTTTTAGTCTCAAATACTTGGAAAAATTGAATTTTCGAAAAACTACAAATGATTGCAAATAAATTCAATTATGTTAAAAAAGTGTTTTTAATTCTCTTTAAGATTTTACTTATTATTGAAATTAGTAAATTTTTTTTTCGAAATTCAATATTATTTTCAAAAAAATTTATTAAGGTTCTTGACAAAATTTAAATAAGTTTCAAAAATTTCCCTTATAACAATAATTTTCAATATCCATTATTTCAATAAAAATGTTCCAAAAGAATTTAATTATTTATAAAGAAATGTTAATAAAATTCTCCTGAAAGATTTTTCAAAGAAAAATTCTACTCAAATTATATTCATGAAAATGAATACATTTTCATGAATATTATAAAAATTTCACATAAATTTAATTATTTACAAATTTTTTATAAATTTCTGCTCAATAATTCAATTATTTTCAGAAATAATAAAAATCATTGCAGAATTTCAAATATTTTTAGTTCAATATTTAAAATGAATTCCTCGAAAAATACAATTATTCTTAAAATTTTTATTCAAATTAGTCAATAGAAATTAGTTCTAAGAAAAAATTTGACAAATTTTAATAAAGATCTTTAAAAAAGATTTAATTTTTTTACAAAAATTTCCGAAATTTAATTTTTTATAATGTTTACTGTAAAATTTTCACAGAAAACTAAATTATTTGATACACAATTTTCATAAAATTTTTTGAAATAAATAACTTTAAAATTATTGTTTACATTTAAAAAAAAATTCTTTGTAAGAATTCAATTATAAGAAAAAATTAATGAAGTTTTTCCCAGAAATTCCATTATTTTCAGAGATTTTAATGAAATTCTCGTCAAAATTTGAATTATTCTCATAATTAATAAAATTGTTTTTAGAAATTCAATTAGTTTCATAAACAATAAAAGTGATCGCAGAATTTCAATTTAATTAATATTTAAAATTTTATAAAGATTCGTTGCAAGAATTTAATTATTTTCAGAAATTATAAAATTTATTGCAGGATTTCAATTTTTTTAATAGTTACAATCATTTTAAATAAATTTATATAAAATTGTAATTATTCTTAGAAAAGTTATAAAATTCTCCGAATGAATTCAATGACCTTAAAAAACTTTTGAAAAATGGATTGATTAAAATTTAATAAATATATTATCAATATACATTTTTCATTAAATTTCTTGTTGTACTGAAAAAAATTTAATTCAATTCTGTTGAGGTATTTACTTTTTTTTGAAAATTTATTGATTAAATTGTTTATGAGAATTCAATTTTGCGAAAAATTCAATTCTTTTTGTACATAAAAATTGATTTAAGAAAGAATTTTAGTTAAAATTTTAGACAATAAAAATGAAATATTTGAAGCAATTTAGCATGAATTTTTAGAAATAATTGAATTTCTAAAAGGTTTTAAATTAAAATTTTTAAAATATAACTTTTAATAAACCAAATTTTCTAATATTGAATTGCTTAGGAAATGAATTTTAGAATTCTCAAATAACTTTTTCAAAAATTATCAAAAGTAATGGATTTAAAGAAGAATTTTAATTAAAAATTCCAGAAAATAATATCTGATTGAATAATTCAATAGAATAATTGACAAAAATAATTTTTAAGAAGTTTTGAGAAAATTGTAAATTCTATAGAACGATAATAATGATGTACATAAATATTTATTTAGAACAGAAGTTATTTATGTTTTCGAATAATTTTACTTTTGGAGAAATTTGCAAATAAAAGTATTCGAACATTTTCTACCCTTAGAAAACAATGTATTTGAATAAAACATAATTATCTTTGTGAATCAAAAATTATCTTTGAATTAAATATAAAAATTTTGATTTAATACATATAATAAATTTGATTCAATAAAAATGATGTTTAATTCAATTGTAAAATATGTTGAGAAAAAGATAGGTGGTGAGGTTAGGGAAGATCAACTTAGACAGAATTCGGCAGTAATTGATACATTTCCCTTGTTTTAAATTTATTCACAACGAAACAGCAGAATCCATTCAATATTTGTAAAGTGAACGACGAAATTAACACTGAGGACCTAAGTCGCATGTTAAATTCAGTTTTTGGAGCAAGACTGAATTTAAAACTTTGTTTTAAAGTTTAAAAAATGTTGTTTTTTAAAGATCTTCGATCTGTATTTAAAGAAAACGAAAAATAGTTTTTTAAAGAGGGCAAACATACCTTAAACACTGAGAAAAAAATTTGTTTAAAGCAAACCAAAAAAATATGTTTAATTTAAACATATCTTATTATTATTGAATTAAATGTAATTTTTATTGAACCAAACTTACTATGTATTAATTCAAAATTATTATGTTTACTCTCTAAATTTTAATTATTAACAATCTTTACTAATTTGAATTAGTGACTGACTTTTTGCTGTTCAATTAATAAATTTTACTAGTAAATAGTTATTTCTACTAATTTCTTTAGTAAAATTGACTAATTCAAAAGCAAAAAGTCAGGCACTAATTTAAATTAGTAAAGATGTTTACTAATTCAAATTCAGAGGGTAAATCAAATATAATTTTTGGTTGACTGTATAACAAAGATAATTATGTTTCATTCAAATACATTCACTGAGAAAACGATATATTTGATTCAAACCTATTTTATTTAAATAAAACTTAAAATATCTTTGCTATACAGTCAAACATATTTAAGTTTAATGGAAACATATTTTTTGGTTTATTTAAAGAAATAATATATTTAATTCAAACATAAGTTGTGATTGATTTTAAATTATCTTAAATTCACTTTTAAGTTTGAATCAAACATAAAATTTTTAAACATATTTTTCGTTTGAATGAAAATAGAAAATATGTTTGAATTAAATATAATTATTCAAACAAATAATATTTATGAATCAAAGTAGTAGATACTTTCTATATATTTTGATTAAACTTACAAACTAATTTCAATTAAACAAAATCATTTAAAATTATTTTTCTATTTAAGTTAAGTATAATGTTTTCTCAGTGAACAGACTTCAACTTTTTGGCAATATTGGACATTCTTTATATATTCCTTTTTTTGAAGAAAGTACTGTGATACTTTATTTTCGATATAAACTGCGAGAATTTAGCATTTTCTTCTTTTTCAAAGACACTTTCCGAATATATGTTAAGATATATGCCTCAACATCTTGAGAAAGAGAAAGAGAGAGTAGAGAGGAAAAATAAGAGTAAGAGATGTGAATGGGGGTTTGAAATAGTTTCGTATATAGTGACGATACTTTCGGATCGTAGGGTGAACATTCCTTGGCTGATCTTCCTGCTCTCTCATTTTTGGTGTTAGTTACCCGTCTGTGTTCGCTATTTATAACGCCGTCTCTTTACTTGCTCGGAGAGTGCGACAGCTCCCCTTCGTTCACCTTCGTCCGTTTCATTTCCTGAACTCCATTCTCATCCACTGATTTCCGGCATACTCTAGTTTGCCAGCTTTTGTTTTATGCTGTATTTTCAAATATAGAGAGAGAGAAATTATTACAATTAGTGCTGAATGTATGTATGTATATATTCTAGGCTTGATTTTTATATACTCTTTAGGTATTCTTTATTCTTCTCCTCTTTAGGTTCTTTATTCTTCTTCTCTTTAGGTTCTTTACTCTTCTCCTCTTTAGGTTCTCTACTCTTCTCCTCTTTAAGTTCTTTATTATTATTATAATTTGCGCATCAATTATTAGAATATATATCGCAAGCTCTCGGCAATTACTCTTCTAGGAGAGAGAGGATTGATCAAAGATAGGCGCGGGACTACTGGAAAATAATAATGAATTTGTTCAAAGCAAAAACTTGATATGTCTGATGAAAAGAATTTTTCAAATATCACTCATTCAGTTTCGGTATTAAGTTCTCGCGCGCGCGTTCATTAAAAATACAGGTCCGATTGTTATTACATGTACGATAGAATCTTTTACTGATCGAGTTGATCCAATAGAATCGTTTCAACCTTTGACGTGTGACAACGTCGTCGTTAAAGTAATAATAACAGAAATAATAACGATGGCTAGGATTTTGTGCGAAATCGTCGAACCGCAAATGCATCAAGTGGATCCGGGGATTGTAGGGAGAGAGAGAGAGAGAGAGAGTTGGAGCATGCGTGCGCCACCATATATAGTATATAGGCTCATTCTCATTGTAATTATTTTCCCTGATGCGACATGATGTGATGACTTTGCCGACTGTGTGCCAGTGTATTATATCACGAGAATCGAGCGTTAAGTGTCCCTTCATCAGCGTTTGACGCTATCGCACGAAAGCAAAGCTAAATATTATAACTGGACCACAAGTATCACCCCCTTCTATCATCAACTCTCCTCGACTATGTTTCAATTCATCCTCAATATACATACTCAACATCTTCAGTGTATAATTCTTTTATGACTACTGCGTCGACCGTTGTGTGTCGCAATTTCCCGCAGGTCGTTTATGAAAACACTCATTATACTTTTGGTGGAACAGAATTTTCATTAATTCCATGCGGGGAGGTTGAAAATCTACCAAGAGCGAAATAAATTGTGCCCCCCTCCCTCCCCCTTATTGTTGAGTAAGATTTGCTTGCTTCAGTGCGCACTTGAAAAACATGTTAATCGTTTCACAGAGCGGAAAGAATTATCATCTATTTCAGAAAAATTAATTCTGAACTGAAATTTACTCTTCGTTTATTCTTCGTTTATTAACGATGTTTATTATATACACTCAACTATAAAAATATTCAAACAATTAACTGCAACTCTAGAAAAGTAGCTTTAAAATTTAAGTAATAAACTGTAGCTTAAAGGAAAATTGATTCGACTATAAAAATTAATTTTAGTCATTTACTCTGCAAAATGTGCAGTCCATTTTATTTAGATTATTAAAGATAGAAGTTAACAATTTACTTTCTTTAATTAATCATTTTATTTAGAGTTGTCATAAAATAATTCGTATTCACCTCATTTCCTGATACTTTTTTTTTAACATTAGCAAACTTGTAGCAAATAGAAAAATGTCCTTATATTTTTGAGGACTGCCTCCCACTACCATGGAAACCTGAAAAATCTGGAAATGACAAGGAATTTGATAAAAATTGAAAAAAACCTGGAAAAGTCATGGAAATATGATCAGAATCATGGAAAATCGTTGTTTTCTAATTGAAGCGTTTGGTGCAGAAAACAGCATAAGTCCATAAATCGAAATTGTTCAGGAATTAATAGAAACTGTTTTATACTTGTAAATATTGAAATTTTTCTAATTCTGCTTATTGCATTATATTATAGTAACCTATATAAGTTAAAAAATCCAATGTGATTAATTTTTTATCTACTTAATATAAGAAATAAAAAAATAAATTAACATTTGGACTTAAGCAGAAAATTTATTGATTCATTTCTCGAGTAAAGTATCAATGTTTTATTGAATATTTAATAATATTTATTTAAAATATTAAATTTGGATAATTTTTAGTAACATTTTATAAATAATAAAATTGTTTTAAGAATAAATTTTACCAATTTTTAATAGTTTGTAATTTTAAATTAATTCAGTCACCATTATCAGTTTTAGCTTTTGTTTAAATGAATTTCATTTATAATACAAACTGTTTAATATACATTACTAATACACGTCAAGAATAGCACAAGAAAATTAAATTTATTTAAAAAATATCACAAGTTTTTACACGAAATGAAAATTTAATTATTTTTTTTTTAAAGGTTTTAGAGTTTAGTCACTTATTTAATATTTTACCAGATTGTAAAGCTTCATTTAAAGATAAATTTTCAATAAAAAAAGTGATTTTTGATAAAAAATGGACTTATGCGGTTTCTGCACAAAACGCTTCGATTGTTTTTATTCTTCAAATCTAATGTTTCAAAATTAATTGAATTTTAAAAGAGTTGCGTTTACGATTTTCATAATTATTAAATAAAGATGATAAGATTTTCATTTAAAATTTTGGAAAATTTCAATTATAAATCAATTTGGTTAGAAATTTTAAAAAATCTAGTTTTACAAAAAAAATTAATAACTAAAATTGTTCTGAAATTAGTTAAATTTTTTAAATATATATTTAATTAATTTTTTGAAATAATGAATTTTGTAGAAGAATTTTAGTTAAAAACACTAAAACAAATGGAATTTCTGCAGTAATTAGATATTATTGCTGATATTATTTTTAAAAATAGTACAATTCTTATTAGAAACTCAATTATTTTTATTGTTTTATTTCTTCTTCAAAGAATTAAATTATTTTCAAACATTTTAATATAATTCTTCGTAGAAATTTAATTTTTTTCAAAATAATTTTAATAAAATTCTTTGTAGAAATTTAATTAGTTTTAAAATTTTTTTTAAAAATTTCACAAAAGAATTCAATTATTTAAAACGAATTTTAATAAAATTGTTGTCAAGAATTCAATTGTTTTCAAAAGTTATAAATTCTTCGCAAAATTCAAATAATGATCAAAAATTTACAAACATTTTAGTCAAAATTTAAATTATCTTTATAAATAATACAATTTTTCTCAGAAATTCAATTATTTTGAAAAATTTTAATAACATTCTTGGGCAGAATTTCAGCTACTTTTAATAAATTTTATAAAATTCGTATTCATCAAATTTCGCAAAAACGTAAATTAATCATAAAAATTTTATTACAATTTTTTTTAATATTTTTAAATAATTTTTGAAAAAGTTCTTTGACAATTTTCAAATCCATTTGTTTAAAATATTCAATTTTACGAAAGTTGACTTATTTGTAAATTTTTCAATGAAAAATATGTAAGGAAATAAATACTTTAAATTTAAACTAGAATTTTAACTGAAATTCATTTTAAAAATCAATTATTATCAGAAAATTCTACGAGAATTCAATTATTTAAATACAAACAAAGATAATTTGTGGAATAATTCAATTTTTCTTAAAATTCAATTCTGTTAAAGAATTTTATTAATATCAAATTTTTTAAATAATAGAATTCTTTTCGATGAATTTTAATAAAATTCTAAAGAATAATTACATTTTTTGAGAAATCCCCTTAAAATTGAAATAAAAATAATTGAAATTTTTCAATGAGTTTTTAAAATTTGAAATTTTTATTTTTTAGAAAAATAATTGAATGTTCGTTTAGAATATTATATAAAAATTTTTGTTTAATAATTGAATTTTTTGACTAAAAAATAAATATTTTATTAAATAATTGAATTTTCGTAAAGAATTTTATCAGCAAATTTACCTTAATTTTTAAATAATTTAATTCTTTTGACAGATTTTAACATTTAATGAAAATTGTACATGTATTAAAAATAATAGAAATTCTGACAAGAATTTTATTAAAATTTTTCAAAAATGTTTGAATGTCGGAGTAAAATTCTATTATTTATAAAACTAATTGGAAATTGAAGCGAATTTATGAAAATTTTTTAACATTATTCAATTTTTGCAAAGAATTATATTAGTTTTGAAAATGTATTCATGAGACAAATTTTTTATTAACATTACTTTTTAAATAACTTAATTCATTTGTTAAAAATTTTTGAAATAGTAGGCATTGAAAATAATTGATTTTTGACAAACTATTTTGAATAAAATGAAAAAAGTTTTTAATTTTTAAAAATATTTAAATTCTTTGAAGAATAACTAAAAAAAATACATGAATTTTATGAAAATCCTAATTTCTATATGAAAAAAAGTAATCATTAAATATTTACTTAAAAATAAAGTTATTGATATTTTTGAATAAGTTTCTAATTAATAATAAATGTCGTTTTAAAAACCTGGAAAAATTCCATTTCTTAACCTGGATAATCTGGAAAAGTCAGTGAATTGGAAAAGAGAAAAAGCGTGGCAACCCTGATTTTATTTGCTACAATTTTAGAGGCCACTCATATTTAGAGTATAATTGTTTTATTGATTTACAAGACAATGTAAAGAAAAATTTCCACTGAGTATAAAATTTTAACATCCAGAACTAATAATACAATAAGACTTTAGTAAATCTTAAAAAAAATTGGTAATTTTTTCCTTTTAATAATTCTACAGCACTTCATAAAAGTTGAAGGAATCAAAAATTGTTCCGATTTCACATGTTAGAAGAAGAATTCACTGTCGTTAAAAGCTCTTGATTAATTCTTATAACCTTTCTGCAAATTCTCCGAAAACTATAGCACATTTTCAGTTATCGAATAAATTCTCTATAATTTTTGCTTTGTCTACTCAATGATAAACTATTACTGGAACTTATCGATTTTAAGTAACTATACTCTCAAAGTCTGAATAAGTAAACTTTCCCTTATTCTCTCTCTCTCTCATTCAACTAATTGAATTGAATGATATGAACACAGTGGTCTCGACATAGACCTCAAAAAAAAAGGAAAAAAAAGAGAAGCAAATGGGACAACTTGCCCCTTCTACTCTTGAGGGTCAACAAACACCTTCCACACGCCCAAAAGAAGTGAGAAAAAAAAAGTTTGAGGATGAAGATTTTGAAGTAAAGCCGGAAGCGTGATCCATAATAATCGGGGACTCTCGATGAATGACGAAAGAGACAGAGTGGTAAAAACGACCTCGTGACGTTGCGCGAATCGCCTCATCTCACCCCGTTCTTCTTTTCATCAAGAGGAATTGTAAGGGAACGATGATGGGTGGGGGGGAATATAAAAAATTGCTAACCACCGACAGAATGAAGGCGTGTCGCTGAGGATGCATTGTCCTAACGAAAACGCCAACTAATCTACGGGAATAAAGTCAACAGTTGCGTTCGGGTTCTGGGGGGAGGGCGACAATACCGTCAGCTTTCCTTCGGAGTAATACCAGGGCGATGAGGAGTTGGAGTTGAGGAACTCTCCTTATACACTTTCTCTCTCTCACTCTCCAAACTCTAGTCATTTCTCTGGCATTGTATTATATCTTCGCTTTTAGAGTGGCAGATAATCTGACGTGCAAGCATTTCTCGCTCTGAATTAATATTCTCCTCGAAAAAAGAATTTTATTTCCTCGCTACTCTTCCATCGTAATTCCATAATGCAAGCTGAAATAGAATATAAGATGGTGTGTAAATTGTCGGCATTTTTTTTCATTTTAATATTTTTTACTTTAGTATCATCATCTTGTCTAGTTGAATCTATATTTACTACACTTTTCTTACGATTTGATCCTAGGGAATTTTTTTCCAAATTTGTGCCACTAAAGGATAATAATTGGTTTGAACCTCTCAGATCTGATCTTTATTTACAGATTTCTTTCAAATTTTTCAATAAAAAAGCATCAATAACTTCTTTTTTAAATAAATATTTAATTATTATTTTTCCATAAGAATTAAAATCCTTCAAAAGATTCAATTTCAAACCTTTTTGAAATTAAAGTACTTATAAACAATGGTTATAAAACATGAATAATTGAATTTCTAGGATGATTTTTTTTATTCATAAAGATAATTAAAATTTTGACAATAATTTTATTTAAAATTCTTTGCAAATAATTGAATTTCACAGAAGAATTTTATTATTTATAAGGATAATTGAAATTTTGAACAGATTTTTTTTAAATGTTTAAAAGTAATTGAATTTTGAAGAAGAATTTTGATATTTTTAAAAATAGTTGAAAATATGGGGAGAATTTAAAAAAATTTAAAAATAATTAAATTTCTGCAATGAATTTTCATATTTTTGAAGATAATTGAATTTTGCAAAAAATTTTATCAGAACTTTTGAAAATAATTGAATTTCTGCGAAGAATTTTATTACTTTTGAAAATAAATGAATTTCTAGGATAAGTTTAATTATTTATACGGAAAATTACAAATGTACACAAATAAAAAAATAATTGATATTCTGATAAGAATTTTATTAAAATTCTTTGAAAATAATTGAAATACAGAGAAGAATTTTATTATTTATAAAGATAATTGAATTTTTAAACAGATTTTTTTTGAAATGATTAAAAGTAATTGAATTTTGAAGAAGAATTTTGATATTTATAAAAGTAATTGAATTTGTGAACAGATTTTTTTAAAATGTTTAAAAGTAATTGAATTTTGAAGAAGAATTGTGATATTTATAAAGATAATTGAAATTTTGAGAATTTAAAAAAAAATTTGAAAATAATTGAATTTCTGCGAAGAATTTTCTTACTTTTTAAGATAATTGAATGTTGCAAAGAATTTTATCAGAACGTTTAAAAATAATTAAATTTTCATGATGAATTTTTTTATTCATGAAGATAATGATAATTTAACGAGAAATCAAAGAAAGTTTGAAAATAATTGAAATTCTGCGGAAAGTTTTATTACTTTTGAAAATAATTGAATTTCTATGATGAATTATATTATTTATAAAATTTTGCCGAGGAAGTAAAAAAAAATATTGAAAATAATTGAATTTCTGCGAAGAATTTTATTACTTTTGAAAAAAATTAATTTTAGAGAAGAATTTTATTATTTATAAAAATAATTGAAATTATTTCAGGCATTTTATTAAATTTTTTTTAAATAATTGAATTTTGGAAAAGAATTTTATTATTTATAAAAATAATTGAAATTTTGAACAGATTAAAAAAAATACAAACAGAGAATCAACCGACATTATAAATTATTGATGTTTAAATCTTTATTACAACTAAAATATTTATTGAATACTGATTTCAATTTATAGTAATGGAAAAGAAACTGTTAATTAATAAAAAAGTAGCACAAATGAACGAAATATTTCTTATTAAAAATATTTTAATAAATTATTCATCACAAAACAAATTTACAAACTCAAATTTTACATTTTGTAACTCAGTAATTAATTTTTTTGATAGTAACTCAAAACAATTGTAATAAAAATTTTAAATTGTAGGAGAAATTAATAAATTTCGTCCATTTGAACATTCAGATCTTTAGGATCTTTCAAATGAACTAATCCTTGGATTAATTCTTTTAATGTTTGAATTTTAGGCGAAAGTATTAATTTATAAATTAAAAAACGAATTATTTTCCTAATATTTATATTCATTTTTTTTTAAATTGTCATTTAAAGATAATAATCTTGAAAAATGTTGAAATGAAAAAGAAAATTTTGTTCATTTGAACGTTGAAAAGTTTAGGGGGCATAGATCGCGTCACAAATATATATTTGCACACACACACACACATTTCTGTGTTTTAATAACAAATATTCCAGGCTGAGGATCACTGATATCTTTTGCGAGAACAATTATCTTGTTCTCCGGAAAATGCTGGACTTGAATATTAATTATTAATGTCAGACGTCTAGAAGATGTGTCGGAAACCCTTCAGCTTTTGACATTTTAAGACGTTTTCATGGGAGGAAAATTATTAGTGTACATACTTGATCACCGGTATCTCTGCAGTCGTTATTGTTGGATTATTAATTAAAGTATAAAGTATGTGGTGTTTTCGAATCAAAAGGGGGATTTTGGTCAACTCTTTCTTTCATCATTTATTAATCTAGATTCACTCCATTTATTCGGAGACATGACTTTGTCTCTTTAATAACATTCTCCAATTTTAATCCCAAATAATTTTCTTACTATAGTTAAAAAATGTTTGCCCGAAAAATGTTTTTATAGGTAAATAATTGTATACGGCTCTTGATTTTGCGATTTCTTCTTCTGGAAAAATGTTTTTTTCTCTACTGTCAGCCCCAAATGAAGCTGTGAGTCTATAAAGACAAGAGTTAGAATATGATTAGTATATCGTTATAGAGGTTTCGCGTGGGATACTTAAATTAAGTTTATTGGGCAGTTTTCACAGCGTTACGCTCCCTTTCATAAAACGCACATAAAAGTCAAGAGGGATGTTCACTGTCGCTCTCCGAAACTACCAAGTCGTGAAACAAAACAAATTGTTGCCATTATCAATTCATGATCGAAAATATACATATTTTTCAAATGCGAATTTAATGTCCTCTCAGGGAATGAAGCAAGTGTTTTATTTTTTTTATTTTTTACCCTGGTGATAATTTTTATTACTACAGCATAGTAGTGTACTTTAATTCAGAGTTGCGACAAGTCAGGGAAATTAAAATTGGTTCGGGAAATAAGGGAAATGTCAGGGATTTTTGTTTGAATGTAGGGGAAATAAATTAAATTTTTTTAGAATTTGTAAGGAAATATTTAGCGAAACTTAATTACTAATGGATTTTTTAAATAAATTTCTTTGCACTAATTCAATTATTTTTAATTTTATAATGAAGCTTCTCCAAGGAATTCAAATACATCCAGATGTATTTATTTTTATTTTTTTCCTATTTTTTTGAAAAAAATATAAAATTTTTTTTTTTAAATTCCATTAAATATTGAATGACTCAATTTTTAGTAAAACTCAATTCTGCTAAACAAATTTTATCAATAACAAATTTTTTAAATAATAGAATTCATTTTGCAATTAATTTTTTTATTTTTGGAAAAATAATTGAATGTTCGTGTAAGAATATTATAAAACTGTTTGTTTAATAATTCAATTTTTTCACTATAAAATAAATATTTTACTTATTAATCGAATATTTCTTAAAATTGAATTTTTATGAAAAATGTTATCAACAAATTTTTAAATAATTGAATTCTCTTGACAAATTTTAATACAAGTTTTAGGAATAATTTCACTTTTTAAGAAAAATTCTATATTTCCGAAAAATTATAAAATAAATTTGTTTTTAAATTCTATTGTATAAAAAAATTTTGTCATAATTCTTCACAAGATATAGTTAATAAAGTTACAATTATAGTCTAACATTTTCCTATAAAATTCAATTATTTTCAATACACAATTTTTCTTAATAAATCAATTATTTTTACAAATAATAAATTTTTTTAATGATTATTCAATTATATAAAAAAAATGTTAAAATAAATTTTTTCGCTGGAACTCAATTATTTTCATATTAAAATTTTTCTTGAGAATTCAATTATTTTGCAAAATTTTGTTTCAATACTTTTTAAATATAAAAAAAATTCTAAAAAATTTTGTCAAAGAAAACAATTCTTTTCGTAAAATATAATTTTATTCCGAGGGATACAATTATTGTCAAAAATATTTGTAAAAATCTTGGAAACAATGCAATTAATTTTGTAAAATAATAAAATTCTTCAAAACAATTTAATTATTAAAAAAACGTGAATAAAATTCTTCCCAAGAATTTAGTTCTTTTCAAAAATAAACATTTTCACGAAAATTCAATTATTTTCAATTTTTTGTATGGGATTTCTCGATGAAATTTAGTTATTTTCAGAAAGTTTTAAAAAATTCGGAGAAATTCAATTATTTAAAAAAATTTGAATAAAATCCTCCACAAGAAATTAGTTATTTTTGTAAATAACATTTTTCTCCAGAATTCAATTATTTTCACAAATACAATTTTGCACTGGAATTCAATTCTTTAAAAATATTTTTAATTACATTCCTTGTAAGAATTTAGTTATTTTCGCAAGTAAAAAAAATTATTCCAGAATTTTTAATTTTTTTTTAATAGAATATTAAAATGAAATGATAGAAAATTGGATTTATTCTTACATTCTTTGGTTCAATTCGCCGAAAGAATTCAATTATGAAATTTCGATAAAATTCTTCATAAAAATTCAATTATTGAATAAATTATTTTTTTTTGGCATGTAAATAATTGAATTCTCGAAAACTTTTCTAATAAAAATTGTGAAAAAACTGAATTTCACTTAACAATTTTTAATTATAATTGAATATTAAAAGAAAAAACATTATAGCGTGAATTTTTAGAAATAATTGTTTTGAATAAGGTTCCAATGTTTAAAAATTTGAATTTGTAGTTACAATATTATTCTAATTGTAATATAAAAAAATAATAGTGATTAAATATTTGAAAATGTTTTTAACTTGATTTTATTTGCAAAAGAAGAAGTCGTTGATGTTCTCCAGGGTAAGGAAAAAAGTGAGAACTTTGTCTGGAAATCAGGGAAATACAAAATTAAAGTTTTGTGGCAACCCTGTTTAATTATTGAAATAAATAAATTAATTATTATTTTTTAAGGATATCAAATCAAGGCAAAAACGTTGTTTTATTGCAACAATTTTGATACGTTTATTTTTGTCTCAATTTGATAAACTTACACTGAGAAAACGATATATTTCATTCAAACCTATTTTGTTTAAATCAAACTTAAAATATCTTTGCTATACAGTCAAACATATTTAAGTTTGATTAAAACATATTTTTTGATTCATTTAAAGAAATAATATATTTAATTCAAACATAAGTTGTGATTGATTTTAAATTATCTTAAATTCACTTTTAAGTTTGAATCAAACATAACATTTTTAAACATATTTTTTATTAAAATCAAAACAGAAAATATGTTTGAATTAAATATAATTATTCAAACAAATAATATTTATGAATCAAAGTAGTAGATACTTTCTATATATTTTGATTAAACTTACAAACTAATTTCAATTAAACAAAATCATTTAAAATTATTTTTCTATTTAAGTTAAGTATAATGTTTTCTCAGTGTAGAAAAACTATGATTACAATAAAGCTAATCTGATTAAAAAAATGAGAATATAATATTGGTTTTTTTGGAAAATTGGCAAAAAAGGGGATAAACCAGATGTTTGAGTATAGTTTCATAAGTATTGAGTAAGTGTGCAATTTAGTGGGCAATGTGTTTGTGAATTTTCTAAGAAAAGAGATGACTGTAGGTAAGAAGTGTAGCACGATATAATTAGCTCCCTTGAAAGCAAACATCGCGCCTTAATTTGGTATCGATTGCCAAAACTTGCCCTGCGTTTCACTCCACTTCACCCTCTCGTTCTCTCTCTCTCTCTCTCTCCCTCTTTTTCACTGTGTGTTTGTGTATGCGAGTCTTTCAAACCCGTCTTCTTGCTCGGAAACCCGGAAAATCGAGAAAAATACTTTAAATTCGAAGAAAGCTTGATTGATTGTGTTAATAAGAAAGTTTTCTTTCACTTTCCTTTTTATCTTTGCGAAGCAACGCCTAAAAGCACAAAGTGCACACTTTATCAATTAATCTACAATTTATTGATTATATCGTTGATTGATGGCACTAATTTTTTTTTAAAGCATATCCTCCTTTAGTATCGAATTTAACTTAAAATTTTATTCAAAATTTAATTAAAAATTTTATTTAAAATTTAATTTGAAATTTTATTTCTAAATTGTGTTTTAACATTTTGGCGTCTCAATTTTATTGATAATTTTAGAAATCATAAACAATCGTATAAATCAATTTTTGGAAATTAAATGCGCTCTGGTTGTCTCATGAGCTCTTATTTATGTAAAATTACTTAATTTATATGAAAACATAGAAGTGATTTACTGTACACTGGGCATTGGAATTTGACATTTTATTTTTATTTTCAGGTAAGGATCTATTTTACTACTGGTGCAGAATGATTCAAATATTCCGTTGGGTGTCGACCTCCAAACATCAATCACGTGGAGAGTTAAAGGTACTTTTTGTGAATTTTACTTTTATGAAAAAAAAAACATTAACTATTTAAAACAAAATTTTTTAATTCTCTAATTAAAATATTATAAGAGTAAAAAAAATGAGAAAATTCTAAAATCTAGAGAAAAATTTAAAATTCTGTTTAGGAATCAGAAAAATGCTCGAGAGAAACGAAATTAAATTTTTAGTAACAATTTTTTTTTTAATTTTTAAATTATCGTTTAAATATTATTAAAAAGAGGGAAGAAATAAAAAGTGTGTATTCTAAAAGGCAAAGTGTGCGTTTCTGTCGAATTATTACAAAACGCCGGTGCAATTATCTTAAAAGTAGATATAGAAAATCACAACAGAAAGGGTTGAAGGAGACGGATGAATGAATATAAGGTTTCTAGAAATAAATTGAATCTTCTTAAGATGCTGTGGAATAAACACGGTAACTGAGCATAATTGGCTCCGTTGATCTGTCCGATAAATTGCAGACAATATGCTCCATAATTTTGTAATGCCATTATCTTGTTTCTTCTCTACTTTCCTCCCCGGGTTACTTTCTATACTTCCATTTGCGTTTATACATCCATTGTGAACTTATCTTGAAGTAAATCTGCACTTGAAGATATCGTTTTTATATTTTGTTTAAAGCACGCTTTTTAAGAATGTATATATATATAATGTGATTATTTGTTGATGGAGCAGTTTATTGGCCTCTATAATAGAATTCCGCGTGGAAAGAGAGAAAAATGGCAAATTCCGGATAACAATAGCAGGCTTCGCACTCATCTATACTGAAACCTAGTATTTAGTACTTTTTTTACGTTATCCTACTTTTTGGGTACTTTCTTAGATTTCAGACACAAAAAGCTACTATTTTTTTTTTCAATTTTCACCACTTTAAATTCGTTAATACTAGAAATCAAAAAAAAAAAATATTCTTAAAAATTGTAATCAGTTTCTTTAAAACTGTACAATTATTTTCAAAAAAATATTCAACATTCAATTACTTTTAATAACTACAGTATTTTCAAAAATTTGGCAAAAGAATTAAATTATACAACAAACATTGGTAAAATTCAGTCATATTTCAATTATTTTTATAAATAATATAATTTTCACACGAATTCAATGAATATAGATTAGCATTTTCGAAAAGATCAATTATTTAACAAATTTGTATTCAATTCTTCACAACAATTCAAATACTTTCACTAATAATAACATTCTTCATGGATAATCAATTTTTTAAAAAAATTTTCATCAAATTCTGAGTAGAATACAATTTCTTCTTTTTGAGAAATAAAGTTTTCCTCATGAATTCAATTATTTAAAAAAAGTTTTTCATAGATTTATATTAATTATTTTAAATAATGTTTAGAAAATTCTTATGCAGAATTCAATTATTTTCAAAAATAATAAAATTTTCCAAAGAAATTCAATTATTTTCTTAAATAATAAAATTTTACAAATAAGAAATTAAATTCTTTTTCGACATTTTAATAAAACTTTCCCCAATAATTCAATTCTTTTGATTAATAACAAAATTCTTCTCATGGATTCAATTATTTTCGAAAATTTTAAGAAAATTCTTAGCAATCATTAAATTATTTTCATAACAATGAAAATTTATCCCAGCTTTTCAATATTATTTTTAATGGAATTTTAATAAAATTCTTAGCAAGTATTTAATTATTTTCATAAAAAAGAAAATTCATCGCAAGATTTGAATTATTTTTAATACAATTGTAACTGAACTTTTTGGAAAATGAAATTAGTCTTATAAATTAAATATCATTTTTTCAGAAAATCAATTATTTAGAGAAACATTTTTTTACATTCTTTGGAAGAATTCAATTATTTACAAAAAATATTTGAATTTTTCACAGAAATTCAATTTTGTGTTTTCGGATATTTTAATAAAATTGTTTGAAAGAAATCTACTATTTTAAATACAATTTTATTAAAATTTTGTGGAAATATTTTCATTATTATTTTAAAATTGAATTAGTTTCGTAAATAGCAATATTCATCAGAAGAATTTGATAATTTTTTAAAGCAATAAAGTTCTTCTTGAAAATTTAATTTTTGTAGAAAATTCTAATAATATCGTTCGCAAGAACACAAGTATTGTTAAAAATTTATTTTTAGAATTCTTTGTGAAATTTAATTATTTTTTAAAAAATTTTTGCAATTCAATGATTTTTAATATTTTCAGAAAATTGTCAAATAGAATTTAACTATTAAAAAAAAAATTCTAATCATTTTCGTGCGAATTCAATTCTTTCATAAATAAGAAAAATTTTCAGGAATTCAATTATTTAAATTAGAATTTGCAAAAAATTTGTGAAAGAAAATCAATTATTTAAAAATTTTTTATAAAAAAAATTATTTCAAAAAATTCAATTATTTTGAGGTTTTGTTTTATGAAATTCTTTGCAAAATTCAATTATTTTGATAAATAACTGTACATACATCACGAGAATTCAATTATTTTTCAAAATAATAATTTTTTTTCTTGTAAATTAAAATTATTTAAAAATATTTTAATAATATCGTTTGCGTGAATTTAATTATTTACATAAATAACTATATACATAACCGAGAATTGGATTTTTTTTTTAAATAATAAATTTCTTGTATAAAAAATTCTAATAAAATCGTTCTCGCGAATTCAATTATTATTTTCATAAATAATAAAATACTTTTTAAGAATTTAATTATTTAAAAAAAAATTTATTAAAATCTACTATTTTCATAAAATTTCTAACCAGAATTCAATTATTTAAAAAAATTTTTGTTCAAAATTCTTCCTTTGAATTCAATTATTCTCATGATTGATAAAAATTTCTGTAGAATTTAATTATTTGAATTAAAATTTGCATAAAATTAATCGAAAGAAAGCAATTGTTTTAAAATGTTTATAAAATTCTTCGCATGAATTAAAATATTTTTATTTATATTTAAATTCTTTCATAAATATAACAAAATTTGTTGCAGGAATTCCATTTTGTTAGCATCAGGATAAGAAAGAAGTAAATTTTTTTTTTTTCGTAAAAATTAGGAAAAAGTCAGGAAAATGAAAAATATGGAGTGGAATTTTTGTCAGTTTTGTAAAATTCTTTTTGCCGTCAAGTTTAATTTTTCGATAGCTACATTTTGCTACTTTTTTAAAATTAATTATCGAGTGCAAATTCTGCGATAGTCAAAATATAATATAGTTTCTCAGATTTAAAGTAGTTTCCCTATTAGCCATGGTTTGTTATATTTTCAAAAATGGTCAAAACATAAAAATTTTTGTGGGTTCTAAATATTTTCCTGTTGGCCATGGTTGACTACATTTCAACGATAGTAAAAATATAAAAATTTTAAGCTTTCAAACGAATTTTTGTCTTTACCATCGCCATTAGGAATAGTCTTTTAGTTATTGATCAACGTTTCAAAGAACAGTTTTAGAATTTGTTTATTTTAGGACAACTTTTTCTAACCATAATTAGCAATTTTTTCCATTTCCACCGAAAAATGTTCCTTTATTCCTGTGGTTTCGTGAATTTCGATTCCGATTTGTTGGACATTGACTTTTCAGCAGTCAACAGTCAATTGTTCCTTATTGAACTCTTTGGAAGTGGGAGTTTGAAATCGCTTTAAAATTTAGGGGTGGTCCACGAGGTAGTTGGCAGCCCTTTTTGGGGTGGAAGAGACCCTTTTACTGGGGGCAAACACAAAATGCATTATTTATTGCTCGTAGTGGCCAGCAATTCATCGAAATTCCCGCTAAAAGCGAAAGAGTTGAGGTCGAGGGTTGCCACTCGTGCAACACGCAGGAGTTGGGGAGTTGTAAGTGGCACCTTCTAGCCCTTTAGCTTTTGCTTACTCTTTCCAATCGAAAAACTTTCACAAACTCGATTCTTCCTTCTCTCTCTCTCTCTGTATTTATTATTATGTGACATTTTTATTTTTCCAAAAAAAAAGGGGAAATGAAATAAATATTCCTTTAGGGAAAACAAATGCTATTCCTTCTTATGTATCCTATATGCCCTTCAAGGGCATGAAATTTTTCACGTTCTTGGAAAAATAATTTTTCGCGTTACATAAATTTTCAACTGCTTTTAAAAATATTATTTTGAATAAACATTGGAGGGGAAAAAATTGAAAACGAAAAGAGTATAAGGATTGTGTTTGTCTTCTGAACTGGAGTGGTAGTATCGCGGGAAGCGTCAGTTTACCTTACACGCTAAAAATACATATTACGCTAACGGTTCGATTCGAAGAAGCAACTACCACCACTACCACCATCATCAGTTTTCGCAAGTTTTCACGGTTCTAATTACGAGTGAGACTCGTGCCTGGGGGGATAAAGGTGGTTTTTTGGAGAGAGAGGGGTGTGGGTAAAAGTGAATCGAATAAACATCCGACTCGTAGCCCCCACAGAGCTCGACGAAACCCACACCACTGAACTCATTGCCGCTTTCTCGCCCTCGCCTACAGTTCTTCCTGATTTATGTTAATGTTTTTGTCTCCCGGAGAAATACACCAAAAAGCGATCCAATACTGAGAATTCACCCCCACTCTCGCAACACTCGGATTAACTTAACTGCTTTAAGACGGCAATAAAGGTCGAGCGATTTAACCCGTTCCTTTATACATTATTGCGCCGTGAGCGGAATGTTGGTAACATTGCATATTGGCTGTAATGGGGAAAGTTGGAGAGCATACAACATGATTGCGAGCGAAGGCGTCAATCAATTCAACGGACGAAACTTAGCCCTTTCTCTCGCGCACAGCGAGCACTCGTGCAGAGATCTATCAAAGGGGAAGTCTGCGAAAATCTTTCTAGTTGAGTATTTCAAAGTTTTCCTTATTCTCTCTCTCTCTCTCTCTTTTTTTTTGCTCTCTTTACGTTTGGTCGACGATTCTTATTCCTTGGTACCGAGGCACACCAAGTTTGGGACTTAGGAGGCTAGGAAAAAACTTTTTAAGAAGAAGAAAGAAAAAAAACAAGTACTTTTGAATACCACGCTCACTGGAGAAAAAGAATATCATCATTTAGATTTTATGTCATATCTCGGCCAAAGTTGGTGGCTTTTTGATGAATGTGCGAGGTGTCACAATTCTATTTTTTATCGCCTAAAATTTTTTTGTACTGTTAAACATAAAACTTCTTTGGTATTTACATTTATAATAATAATTAAAGATGTCAAAGTCATTTACTCACTCTGTAAATTTGGATTTGTGAAAGTATTTACTAATTTGAATTAGTGACTGACTTTTTTGCTTTTGAATTAGTAAATTTAATTAATAAATAAATAAATAATTGAATTAGTGAAACATCACTATTTAGTAGTAAAATTTACAAATTCAAAAGCAAAAAATCAGTCAGTGATTGAAATTAATAAACAGTTTTACTAATTCAAATTTAGAGAGTACTTACAGTTTTAATATTGTGACAATATTACCGCAAGCTTACCTGAAAATATACACGAAAAAAACTTTTAACTGGAACAGTGATAACTTTCTCTAAAAAAAGCGAAAGTATTCGTTGCAATAGCGAAACTATTCGTTGCAATAACTAAACATTTTGCTAATATAGTGAAATTTGTAGTTGTTTTGTTTTTTTTTACTTTCGATTTTATTTTCACATTATTTTCCTTATGTTTTGAACGTTCAAATGAAGGAAACCTTTTTTATTGAAGATATTTTAATAAATTACTAATCATAAAAAAATTTAAAAACTGAAATTTATGTTTAGAAACTCAGTAATTAATTTTTTAACGTATAATGTTGAATTTTTTACTTTGACTTTAACTTTGACATTTATTTATTTATTAAAAATTTCACTTTTAATTCCATTTTGACTTTAATCTTAAAAATTTGGACTTTTACATTTATTTTTTCACTTTAACTTTGAATTTTTCTTTGCTTTTGACTTTAATTTTGACATTCAACATTTAAATTTTATTTTAAATTTAATCACGTAATTTTAACTTAAACTTTGACTTTGAAAATAATTTGTTTATTATAACTTTGACATTCGATTCCGTTTTGACTTTAATCTTACAAATTTTGACTTTTACATTGATTTTTTTTGTTAGATTTTGACTGTAACTTTGACAATCAGACTGTAACTCGATCTTTTAATTGGATTTTAATTTTTAACTTTAATCATGAATTTTTAACTTCAACTTTGACTTAGGAAATAATTTGTTTATTTTAACTTTGACATTCGATTCCGTTTTGACTTTTAAACTTCAAAAATTTCCACTTGTTTTAACTTTTATCATTGACTTTGACATTGAATTATTTACTTCAACTCTGAATTTCGATTCGATTTTGAATTTAACATTGAATGTTTTGACTTTTACATTGATTTTACACTTTAACCTAGAGATTTAGATTTTAACTCTGACTTTCGATTCGATTATAACTTTAACGTTGATTTTTTTACTTTAAATTTAACTTTGACATGGATTTATTTATTTCAAATTTGACATTTAATTCCATTTGACTTTAAACTTAAAAATTTTCACTTTTACATTGCTTTTTTTACATTAACTCTGACTTTTTATCAACTCTGACTTCGAAAATAATTTGCTTATTTTAACTTTCACTTTCGATTCAGTTTTGACTTTAAACTTAAAAATTTTCACTTTCACATTAATTTTCTTTACTTTAACATTGATTTTTGACTTTGATTTCGATTTTAACCTTAACATTTTTGAGTTCAATATTGATTTTTTTACTTTAGCTTTTTTTTATTCGACTCGATATTGATTTTTAGGTTAAAAAATATGATTCTTTTATTGATATATTGACTTTAACCTTGAGTTTTGATTTAAACCTTAACATTTTGCATTTAACTATAACGCTCAATTTGATTTCGACTTTAGCTTTGAACTTTTGATTTTAATTTTTACTTGTTGATTGACTTTCTTACCTTAACTTTGACATTTGAGTCGATTTTGACTTTAAACTTGAAAATTTTGATATTTATAATGATTTTTCGACTTTAACTTTGATTTTTGATTAGATTTTGACATTAACCTTAACATTTTGAATTTAATTTTAATTTAACTCTCAATTTAATTTTAATTTCAATTTAACATTTTGAATTGAACTTTAATTTAACTTTCAATTTAATTTCAATTTTAACGTAGTACTTTTGGCATTAATTTTGTTTTTAACCTTAGTTTTTTACCATAACTTTGACTTTTGATTCCATTTCCACGTTAAAATTGATATTCTGACTTTGACATTGATTCTTTGACTTTAACTTTGACCTTCAATTGGACTTTAACCGTTAACCGTTAAGACATTAACATTGACTTTTGATTCGAGTTTCACCATGAAATTAATTTCTACAATTAACTTTATGATTTGAGAGTTGACATTGATTTTTTTAAAGATTTAATTAAATATTTTCTTCTTACTAAAACCGTTTTGAAATTTAATGTGAAAGTCGAATTTAAAATTGTCTGATCGAGGTCAAAATTAAAATCAGAATTTGATTTGAATCAAAGTTAATGTCAAAGTCTAAATTTGACTTTGATTTTCGAATTGTGTTTGAAGTCTAAATTAAGGTTAAAGTTAAGGTCAAATTAATAATCCAAACTCGAAGTCAAATTATCAAAAATTTATTGACTAAATAATAAGGTTTTCTTAATAAACACTTGTACCAAGTATAAATGTTAATAGATAAAGTTTCTTTTGCATAATAAAGCAGCATCTAGTTTCAAATATAATTGCAATTTTCTACTTCATTTTCTATTTTCCTTTCATTTTATTTGTTTTGCATAATTTTATTTATTGAAAAGAAAAATTTGTCAGTTATCGAGAGTGGAAAAATTTATTCAAACTAAAATCATTTATTCCCATTTATCGTTTCATTTTTGCCGCGTTCGAGAATATTGAGGGGATATTCTCCCTGATCCATTCTCTTTAATGCCGCAATGAAAAAACGACAACGACAAAATACACTTCGTTCGGAGTTTCCGTTAAATAAATACAATCCAACAATTGAAGTTGATTTGGCGAAAAGATGATGGGCCGAGTGTTAGGAGGGGTTTCTTTTTTTTTTTTTTATTTTAAAAAAGGTAGAAAAGCTAAATAAAAGTTCTTATTAATGGCAATGTCTTATTCAACTCCCGCAACTTATTATCGATAAAAGCTCGTTTCGTGAGCACAGCCCCACCATCGCCAAACCCTCTTTATTTTTGGTTCAATGAGTTATATACTTTTCGCGATTCGCTCTCTCGTCGAAAGGGAGAAAGGGGTGCGGATTTTGTTACAAGAAGTCCAGTACAGCGTGCTTAATCGGTTATCCTGTTTATTGTTTTCCGTTGAGTGGGAAGGTGTTCCGACTACTAAGTTTGCATTAAATCCACAGCGACTGAGGTGGTTTTGGGTTTGGGTGAGTTTTCAGGTCCGGGATTACCTTATCTCCGGACTCCGGACAATTCTCAAACGAAATGCATGCCATATACTGAGGTGTTACGCCACCATGTTGAGAGCGATTTTGGTTTTCCGTTTCGCTCGTTCTCTTTTAAATGGAATGACCGCAGAAAGAAGTGATTTTTATGAAAATTTACTCAGTGTTTGTCAATTACTACACGAAACGTTATTAACTCGAATTGGACAATACATTTAAGTTTAAAAATTTTTAACTGTCAAATGAATTTTTTTTGTCGAAACATGAAAAAATTTGAACAACCATTTTGAGACACATGACTTCGTCCGAAGTTTTATTTGACATAATATTTAACATAAATGTAATATTTAACTTTTAACATAAATGTAACATTTGACATAAATTTAACATTTAACACAAATTTAACATTTAACATAAATATCATTTGACATAAAAAACATTTAACTTGAAATTTATTTGACATACATCTTATTAAACATACAATTTTTATTGTATAAATGACATTTTATATGACGTCCATTTGACATATATAGATTTCATTAAACATAATATTTATATGTCATTTGACATAAAATTAATTCAACATATATTTTATTTGATACAAAAATCATTTAGCATAATTTCCATTTAAAGTGAAAATAAAATTCATTTGACTTTTACCACATACATTTCACTAGACATAAAAGAAAAGTAACATAATTTTTGTTTTATAAAAAGGTCATTTGACATAAATTTCAGTAGACATTAAAGAAATTTAACATAATTTTTGTTTGACAGAAATGTCATTTGACATAAATTTCACTAGACATAAAAAAAATTTAACATAATTTTTATTTGACAAAAATGTCATTTGAGAAAAATGGCATTTGACACAAATTTTATTTGACATAAAAGTTATTCAACAAAATTCTCATTTGACATAAAACTCATTTTACACATAATTACATTTTGCATAAGAATATCGGCGCGAATTTTGAAAAGTAACTAATTAGATATTATAAACAACGCCGCAATTCGCTAATTTTGAAATTCGCGCCTATATTTTTATATCAAATAAAATGATCTTTATGTAAAGTGTAATCTGTGTTAACTGAATTTTATGTCAAATGAGAATTAATTAATTATTTAACATGCCCTTTAAATATA
Organism: Leptopilina myrica (nomen nudum); assembly: GCA_032872475.1. Lineage (NCBI taxonomy): Eukaryota > Metazoa > Arthropoda > Insecta > Hymenoptera > Figitidae > Leptopilina > Leptopilina myrica (nomen nudum). The sequence continues at coordinate 14,077,800 of CM065458.1, read as the reverse complement.
ATCCATACCAAATAGAAATGTATGTAAAGTAAATTATACGTCAAATGAGAATTACGTTAAATGGAGTTTATGCCAAAGGAAATTTATATCAAGTGAATTTTATGTTAAATAAGAATTGTGTTAAGTTATATTTATGTCAAATGAAATCAATGTCAAGTGAATTTTTTTGTAAAATGATATTTATGTCAAATGGATTGTGTGTTGAGTGAGAATTACGTAAAATGACTCTTATGGCAAATAAAATTGGTGTCGAATGAATTTTACGTTAAATAATTTTTATAAAAATTAAAAATTTACTTTAATGAATTTTTTGTCAAAATAAATTTATGTTAAATGAATTTAATCTTAAAATAAATTTATGTTAAATGAATTTAATCTTAAAATAAATTTATGTTAAATGATTTTTATGTCAAAAGAAATTTATGTTAAATGTATTGTACGTCAAAAGAAATTGATGTTACATGATTTTTATGTAAAATGACTTTTTATTAGATTTTGACTTTAACCTTGACATTCAGACTGTAACGCTGCCTTTAAATTTGATTTTATCTTTAACCATGAATTTTTAAATTCAACTTTGACTTTAAAAATAATTTGCTTACTTCAACTTTCACTTTCGATTCAATTTTGATTTTAAACTTAAAAATTTTCACTTTGACATTAATTTTATTTACTTTAACTTTGATTTTTAATTGGATTTTCGCTTTGATTTCGATTTTAACCTTAGCATTTTTGACTTCAATATTTATTTTTTTTATTTTAACTTTGATTTTATTCGACTGGATATTGATTTAAATTTTTAAAAATATGATTCTTTTATTAATATATTGTCTTTAAGCTTGGTTTTTTATTACAATTTGATTTTAACCTGAACATTTTGCGTTCAAATATAACGTACAATTTGATTTCGACTTTATCTTGAATTTTTAATTTTAATTTTTACTTTGCGACTGATTTTTTACCTTAACTTTGACATTTGATTTGATTTTGACATTAAACTTGGTAATTTTGACATTTATAACGATTTTTCTACTTTAACTTTGATTTTTTATTAGATTTTGACTTTAATCTTAACATTTTAAGTTTAACTTTGACTTTCAATTTAATTTCAATTCCAACTTTCAATTTTTAGACTTAATTTTGTTTTTGACAGTGTTTTTTACTCTGACATTGATTCTTTGACTTTAACTTTGATCTTTAATTGGACTTTAACCATTAACCGTTTTTATTTGAACTTTGACTTTCGATTCGAATTTGACTGTGAAATTAATTTCTACATTAACTTTATGATTTGAGAGTTCACATTGATTTTTTTAAGCTTCAATTTAATATTTTCTTTCGACTAAAACCGTTTTGAAATTTAATGTGAAAGTTTCAGTAAAATTGAGGTCAAAATGAAAATCAGAATTTGATCAAAAATCAAAGTTAATGTCAAAATCTAAATTTGACTTTGATTTTCGAATTGTGTGATAAACATGATTTTTATGTCAAATGGGAATTATGTTATGAGTTTTGTGTAACATAAAATTTGTGTTAAATGAATCTCACGACAAATGGTATTTGTGTTAAATGTTCACGAAATTCAAATCAATTGTATTTTTACTTTGAATGGAAATTATGATAAATTATTTTTATTTAAAAAAATATATATGTTGAATTAATTCTATGTCAAATGATATATATCATTATATAAATTTTATGTTTGGTGAAATGTATACGTGACGCGATCTAAAGAAAGGGACCTTAGTAGCAAATCACTTTAAGGTTATGTTAGCGTTACTTTTTTTCAAAAAAAATATACTATTTATTTAATACACCTGATTAAAAAATGAATAACAAAAAACGCTCGCACAGAAAATTTATAATTTTACATCTAATGAGTAATAGAAACAAAAAAAAGTGATAATTGATAGTTCTTTACAGTTAAAAGAAATAAACGCCTGTCTGTGTATGCGCGTGTGTAAATGCATTAAAATTACGAGGCAAAAAATAATTTTATGACAAAAAAAAATAATCTTGCACTTTATGCAAAACGTACTCACTCACACAGAGACACACACGTGGTTACATACATATATATATTCAGGTAGGCGTCAAAATAAGTCACACGTATAAATCGTAATCAATGTGCCGACAAGTTGATTTGCACATTAGATTTCTGCTCATCCAGCTCGTCAGTGGATGAATTGCGAAGCGAGACTCTCTTGCCGCTTGCTAATAACATAACGTTTCAAATAGGAGAAGCTTACATGTGAATATAAGGACTGATTTAAAAAAATTCAACCTGTTTGTCAAGGTCAGTCATCATTAGATCGTTCAACACGTCACTTAAAGTCTGCAACACGTGTACCGGTGTTTATATCATCAATTTATACTCTCCATAATGTACAATGTCATGGACTTTAAGGTAGTTATTGTTGTTATTGTATGCATTGATTAAGGGGAGCTTACTCGCTGTGAGAGCACGAGTATCTATAATGAAATTAACTTGCAATTAGCTAAATCTAGTCTGCCACTGCTGCTGCTGTTGTTGTTGGCAAAAAAAATATATATGTATATAACCATGGCTCGTTGTCGTGCAATTAACGACATAGAATTCGTTTGCAGTTCCCCTTTATACTCGATGGGATGAATTTGTCAGTAAATGTCTTTACTACACCAGAAAAAAAATTTCTTTGTTTCAAGGAAAATTTGATTTTTTTTAAAGAAACAATTTCTTTGCTACAACTGCTTTTTTTAGCTGCATGAAAAAAACTGGAAAAGTGTTTGAAAAATTATAATTGAATCGTTTTTCTAATTAAATTTTCGAAATATGCAATTAAACAGATTTAGAAAAATTGTAATTTTGTAAAAATTAATTGAAAACAATTGATTAATTTCAATTATTATTTTAGAATTTGTGAAAATTAACTTTTGCAGAATTATTCTGGTTCTAAATATTGAAGACAATTTAATTGTAAAAAATTTTTAAAACATACTTTCCTTGAATGTGGAAAAATGTTTACTAATTTAAATTAGGAAATTACTATTTATTAGTAAAATTTACTTCTTCGAGAGAAAAAAGACACTAATTCGAATTAGTTAACATTTTTACGAATTCAAATTTAGAGAGTAACTTTAATTCAAAGTTTTTGGAAAATTCAATTATTTTCCAAGAACCTTTTTTTTTACACGTTTCACTTTTATTTCTTGAGAAATACGATTATTTAAAAAGCATTTTGTGAATGTCAAATATTCGATAATTTCAATTTCAACCCCTTCAAAACGTAATTATTTTTAAAAATTAATTTAACCCTTCTAGTAATGAATTATTATCTAAAATTCTCAACTTATTTTCCTCTCTAATTCAAATTGGAGGAAAAATTATATTAAATTTTGTAAAAGTATTTTCCAATTTGGGGAAAATGCGATAAAGCGAAATTTTGGTATAAAAAATATTTCAATTTAAAAAAACTTTTGTAAAATTTAGTATAATTTTTTTAAAATATAAGAATTTTTGTTAAATTTAAATACAACTTTAGGTAGTAAATTTCATAATATTTCTTTCATTGTTTAGTATTTTCTATCTCAAAATTTCAGTTTGTTGCACTTGTTCTCTAAATTGTAAAATACTTTTACAAAATTTAATATAAATTTTTTCTCTTTCTTGAATATTTTTATACACGGAGAGAGAATATGTATTAAATGTTGTAAAATTATTTTCTAAATTGAAAAAATTTGGAAAAAGTCAGCAAAAAATTGATTTTGCGGAACCATTACAAGTTATTGCAGAAATTTGATAATTTTTTTTTTAATTTTAAACAAATTTTCGCAGAAATTAAATTATGTTCAAAATTAATTAATTTTTTTATGTTCAAAAAATTGTCATCAAAAATTTAATTATCTCCATAAATAATAAAATTCTTATCCGAGGTTCAATTATTTTTAAATATTTAAAAAAAATTCTTGATAAACATTTAATTATCTTCATATGTAATAAAAACTCCACAACAATTCAATTCTTCATTAATTTCTTCGCAATAATTCAAATATCGCAAATTTTTAATTATTTTTAGTAGATCTAATTTTTGTTATAATAAAAATTAGAGTATATAAAGTAACTTTTATTAATCAAAAATGAAATAAAAATTAGAGTATATAAAGTAACTTTTATTAATCAAAAATGAAATTAATTAAAATTAAAAATTAAATACTGTAATCGTAAAAGTTACCAGAAATATTTTAACTATAAAGTAATAAAAGGAGTAAATTTTACTACGCTTAATTAACATATTTGTACAAAATTAGTGCAATTTACTTCGAACGTAGCAAAATTGACTGCGCAAGTAGTAAAAATTATCAGAAATGCTTAACTAAAGATGCGTTTTACTAGACAAAAAAGCAAACTAAAAAATCCGTTTTACTAGTTAAAAGTTACTTTATTATGATCCCCAAGTTTTGAACGTTCAAATGGACGAAATATTTTTTATTGCAGATATTTTAATAAATTATTAATCATAAAAAAATTTTAAAAATAATATTTTACGTTTACAAACTCAGTAATTAATTTTTTTTTGGTTTTGAAGTAATATAATTGCAATTAAAATTTAATTTTTAGAAGAAATAAATAAATTTCGTTTATTTGAACGTTCAGAACTTTAGCATCTTACTTAATTATTTTTCTCTTGTCAGTGTATACAATTTTTAATCAAATTTCTCGAAAAATGTAATTATTCCCAAAAGTTTTATTAAAATTCGTCGAAAGAATGCAATTATTCAAAAAATTATTGATAAACTTCTCTGAGACCAATAAAGTGCGATATTTTGGCGCGACATATGAAAGATATTTAAGTCAAAATAGTCTCATGTTATTAAAAATATTTCGAAAAGAGTCGTAATTTTCGAAAAAGGAAAAAAGCCAGTAGCAACATTTTACGATATTTCCAATACAATTCGAATTTGTTTAACATTCCCTTTTTCGTTATTCGTCAACAAAATTCTTCCCCTCCCCCCTCTCCTCACATTATGCTCCAATAATCGTATTAAATATAGAGAAATTATTTTTGGCAAACAGCCAACAAACCTCAACTAAATATCCTATATAACTATATATTATGAAATATTAGTTAAAATTCAAATATTTCTCGAATTCACAAAGATGAAGAACTGACCTGTCAATTTATAAGTTTTGTAGTACATCGTTATGTGATTAATAATGTCTATTTTCGTTTTGACAGTCCATGAAAATATGTTGAAAATTAAAGTGAATATCAAGTTTTTAGTATATGTATATATGAATCAGCGTGTTCGTAGTATTTATAAGTATATATAGAGACAACTGAATCTTGATCTCCCGCGTGTACATTCAATCGATAAACGGACATTTATATACACAATAAGGTCACTGGTGCCCTCAGAATCCACATCACAATGAACCACTCAATATATATGTATATCATTCAAACATATATATATATATATACAGCTAAATTTCTACCCGACAGATTATTGAGAAATACTAAAATAATCACTTCCTCAAAACTGCGCGATCTCTCGCTAATGGATTAAACATGTACCAAAGCAATGTATAGAAAAACATATTGCGAACAATTATTCTTCGATATTAATAATGAAATAAATAATCGAGATGAATTCTCAAGAAGCGGAAGTGATAAATTTAATAAATTTTTGGAATGGGAAATTAGAAGTAATTAAATATTTATGCGAGACAAAATTGTGGCACTTCTGAAAACGATGTTTGGTAAAGAAACTATATTTGAAAAGAGGGGAAAAGAAGGATGTTCAATAATGGAACTATTTGTTTTTCTCTATCTTTCTAAAGATTTCGTTTTTCGTTTTTAAAAACGAAAACAAAATAATGGTACGGTATTTTTATTTTTGATTCTACATGTTATTTTTTAATAATTGTATCCTCAGTGTTAGTTAACTTCTTAAAAATCTTAAAAATTAAAAAATAATTCAATTTTCTAAATTCTTTTTAAACGAAAACTACGTTTGTAAAGATGGTTATTTAGAGCGATCATGATATTTATTAATAAATTATTGACAATAATAATCATTTCATAAGAGGTAGAAAATTGTTCTCTAAACGTGGGATTAATTTAATGCCTCTGACAATTTATTTTTCCGCAGAATAGTAATTTAGTGGGGGGAGGGGGATTTTTTTTTTGCATCGCAGAATACCTGTTATTAATTTTACTGTATATTCATTAGAATTGTTTGTCGTTACCCTCTTTTGCATTATATGTTTATTGAGAAAATCTTTGAAGAATAGGTAACACGCTCCACTGATATAAGTTTCGTAATATTTACAAGAGTTTATAATACTTTAGCAATTATTATTGTCGAGAGTTGGCTTTACATTCCTTATTTGATATGTAATATATACATGCATATATATGTGTAATATGTAATACTATAATATACTTATATGCAGCGTTAGGTCAGTGGCTGGCCTTGTGCAGACTCACTGTTTCTACTTGTTCTTCTTCGCGTGTATTGCATCTTTCTTTTGAGATTCGTCTTTTATTCTTATTTTCTTTGTAATTTCACCAGGTTTTTAATCTAACAGTTTTTTTTTCTATCTGTCACTTTTCTCAAGACCAATTTTTATTATACATAATTATAATGGAATTATTTGTTACATAACAATTTGTGGTAAATTAAAAATGTTTACTGATTTGACTTAGTGACTGAACTTTTGCTTTTGAAAGAGTAAACTTTGAATTAGTGAATTAGTACAAAATTACAATTTAGTTAATTACAATTTATATTAGTCGGAAAATCTGACTAATACTAGACAGAAAAACTGACTAATACTAGACAGTAAAACTGTTTACTAATACAACAATAAAATGTCTCAGTCACTAATTCAAATTAGAGAACATTTTTACAAATTCAGATTTAGAGGACTTGAAGAAGATTATCTCCAGTATTATTTGAATTAGACAAGGCGTAATTGACATTATTTTATTAAGAAACTCTCGAGTTTTTTTTTCGTGCGATAATGCCTATTTGCTACGTCAACTAGCATTATATATCTGTCTGTTGGCTTAAGGTCGAATTAACCTTGAATCTATAATATAATCCATATTGGAGAATGAATGGACAGAGATAGCGTTTTATAAGCATTATGTACATAATTGTCTATTATCATTGCTGCGAAATGCTTCGAAATAAATTAAAGAATACGGATCATGAGCCTGTGAAAAATAAATCTCACTTTCATTCCGTTTTTTTTTTGACCAAATCTAAATCCGTTTACGTAGGGAACATATTTTCTAACTCAATTTTAGCCTTTAGAATATTACTTGAAGTCCTAAAGTTGAATTTTGAGCTTAAAAATAATGATGAACTGTACTTTTCAATCATTTTGCTTTTTTAAAAACAAGTTTCTGAGAAAAACGGTTTCTGACTTTGTTTTTCCCGCGGTTATCTACGAAAAATTTTAATAGTGTAACTATTTTTAATAGTTACAAAAAGAAACAAAGTTTATTGTCATTAAAGTTTTCATATTTGGTTTTTTTTCTGATAGCAGAATAGGTGCAGAGTTGTGTTCTGATAAAAATGTGGTTATTCGCGAAACGGAAAAAAACAGAAGGTTGGAAAATTAAGATAAAAACAACAGAACCAAAATGCTCCGATGTTTTGATTTGTGTTTTTGGCTCGAATTTGGAATCTGCAAAAAAAACTGATTTTTTACTTAGATCGAATTTGAACTTAACCTTCTGTTACAATTAAGTTAGGTTTAATTTTTTTTAATAATGATGTACGAAAAAAATATTTGTGACCAAAAAGTTATATTCTTTTTGGTAGGCAAATCATTTTTTTCTTTTAATCGTTGATCATAAACGTTGCGAACTACAAAATTACTTTTCATACTTTGAACCTTGTTGGAGGGGTCCTTTGGTATTTTAATGGATTTCTGGCTTTTGGTGAACGATTCTTCTTTTTGCTCTCTAGTATATCGTTTTTGTAATTGATCTTTTTCCATATTGAGTCAATTTTATTATCTACAATCATGCTCCACGGGTTAAAATTCAGTCAAAAATGCTTATCACCCAAACGATTCCAAAAACCAACTTTTCACAATTATCAATTTTGCTCCACATTCCTAAAAAAAATGGGTGATTGCGCATACTATTTAGTAGAGAAAATAAAAGCATGCAGTATTTAGCAAAGAAAATAAAAGCAGTAGAAAGAAAATAAAAGCATTAAAATGAAAATAAAAGCAGTAAAAAGAAAATAAAAACATAGTGTTCAGTAAAGAAAATAATTGCACGAAAACACCAATTTTTTTGCGGACACTATGTGTCATAACATTAGAAACAGGTAGACAGCACAGTTTTCGATTCCCACGATTTTAGTCTGCTTCCTATATATATCCACACTTAACTTTTTCATATTTCTTTGTCGTGAACTTCAGTTTGATAGTCGTCACATTGACATGCGATTGTGAGTGAATGTATGAATGCATACTTGTGTTTGTGGCAAAAGGAATGAGAGAGATCTGGACGGGGTCATGTGGGTGTAAGAGAGAAGACGAATCTGTGACAAGGAGAGCGTCAAGTTTCGAGGAAGAGGGACAGAGGAGGAAGTGGTAACGCGGCTCGCGGATCGTGGGTGAGAAGGGGATGGGGTGGGGAGATGGACGAAACGCGTAAACAGAGAGTCAACATGTAAACAGGCCACTCCGCGAGACAAACAACGTGGGGGCCGCGGGCTGTTCACCGAGCGAGGCTTTGCTTGCTCGGGTTTTGCGTACACGTTTGTTCGTTCGTTCGTCCGTTGTGTCGGATTTATAGAGAGATCTCGAGCAGAGCCGCGTCGTTTACCTTTTCCTTTTTACCCGCACGCAAAAAAAAAAAAAAAACAACCGGCTTTTTAATTGTTGTAGCAAAAATTCTGCCTTCTGTAATAGTTGACAAATTGGAATTCGCGGATAAGTTCGGGGTACTCGTACTGTCTTGGATTAGGATACTTGGATACATTACTTACATTACTACTATCTAGTAAATCGATTTGTTTCCTCTTCCTGAGTTTAAAAAGAAAATTTCGATAGAAGGTTCTTAACCCTATGTGTTTGGATAGTGCTGCAACACTCCGGAGGATTTTTTTTTGGCGGAGGGAGGAAAAGAAATGGGGAGAGAGTGAAGTGTTAGATTCTGGAGGAAGAGTACAAGTCGTGTAGGTTAGTGTGTGCTGTCAGAGGTTAGTATCTATTTGCGATGTGACGTGTGAAAATATGAAGTGTATTGTGTAGATTGTGTATTTGTGTGTGTGTGTTGGAATTGTGTATTTTCGGGGGAATAGATTATTGCAAGTGCAAAAGGCATAATTTAAGAAGAGAAGGATATGTGTTGTTCCACGTGGATTGAATATTGTGCAGTGGATCGCTGGAGGTGTCAAGGTTGACATATCGTTCTTTATGAGCCTGGCAATTCTTGATGAGACGACAAGAAGATCATTACATAGCTCGCCACTATACCAACAGGTGTACGGACGCTGCATTACGTCATCGCGAATCATCCAATACAGGCGTACGTAATACTTCATCTCTCGATTTCTGAGAAGAGGAATGAATGCTCGTAGGTGTCCGCAAAAATTTTTTTCTTTCTTGCCATTCTTCTTCGATAACTATTCACTTTTGTTTATTTTTTATAACTTTTGTTGATTCTGTTGCTTCTACTATATATCTATCACTTCTGTTGCTTCTATTACTTCTGGTACTTCTGTTAAATCTGTTACATCTGTTAAATCTGTTACATCTGTTAAATCTGTTATTTCTGTTACATCTGTTACTTTTATTACTTTTGGTACTTCTGTTAAATCTGTTACATCTCTTACTTCAGTTAGTTCTATTACTTCTGGTACTTTTGTTACTTCTGTTAAATCTGTTAAATCTGTTAAATCTGTTACATCTCTTACTTCAGTTAGTTCTAATACTTCTGGTACTTTTGCTACTTCTGTTTTATTTTATTTACTTTCTACAACTTTTTATCGTTTCATAGATTTCTGTATACAACAGTAAAAAGAAGCAGTAACAGAAAAAACATTATAGATAGTAACAGAAGAATCAGTACAATCAGTAACAGAAAAACCAGCATGTACAGAAACAGTACAATCAGTACAATCAGTAACAGAAAAATTAGCATAGACAGCAACGGATGAAACAGTACAATCAGTAACAGACAAACCACTATAAACAGTAATAGAAGTAACAGTAAAATCAGTAACAGAAAAAACAGCATTAACAATCCTATAGGTACCGATGGGATACCCCAAACATCATAGTAATTAAATGACAAGAACTAATAAGTTATATCATCATAAATTATTAACACTATCACTGGTATTTTCTAGAATACAGACAGAGAGAGAGATTGCAGATAGTCTTGATGAAATACATACATAATAGAAATCTTAGTGACAAACAAGCTCTGCATGATTTATTATCGGATTTTTGCTCCCGTACGCTCTTTTATTCCTTTAACGTCTCTGTTACAGAATACATTTATTATTTCTCCTTCTTTTATTTTTTTTTCTATTTCTCTCTTTTTTTGGTGGAACTTTGAATACATTCTCATCATCACATGAGGAGGTAATAGTTTTGTTTTTGATATAGATAAATCAAGCAGTGGGGAAATAATTATATGGGAATATGTTATGTGTTTGCTAGATGTATGTTATATAGCGAAGACATATTTTCTCTGTAAGATTAGAGTGAGATACACACACAACACACGTGAGCACGTGCAAAAGCGTGCTGTGTCTGCTAGATGGCATCGAACTCGATTAATTGACCTTGGAAATGAGAAAGCCATCATTATTTTTCTAAAACAGAAGGAATAAAGAAATCATTATTTATAAATGAATCGATAAAATCAATATTGGTGATTTAGGGTTTTTGTTATTTGCGATCAATGATCAATGTGTGTGTGTCTATGATGGCAATGATAAATGTGTGTAAAGGCAATAATCATCGTTGAGTTAGAAATTGTAATTTCGTTATATGTAAATGACATGATAACAATGCTATTAATCATATTTAACAGGGAAAAGCCTTAATGACAAATAAAGTTCTAGTTTATTGGTATATTCTGGTAGGCTGGCATTTTTAATACCTGTGGTTATCATAGAGCATTGTAAGGAAGTTAATAAGTGTGATTATTAAGTTAATTATTTAGTGTGTCAGTTTTTTTGTGCTAAACATTTTTTGGGTTTAGGTACATGTTATTTATGCAAGTACACATTGCAATCATTAAGGAATTTCAATAAGTATTTAACCCCATTGCTGATGCTTATTTCTCCCCAATTTTTCACTTTGAAATCCCCCCTCCTAATTATTTCTCCAGGCGAGTGATTCTTTTTATTAATGTCACACAGCAACCTAAATTTTTTTTTTGGTTTCACTGATTTTACTTTTTTCATTCCCCTCGGAATAGAAACATTCACTTCTCAAAAATTCGAATTTCACATCGGAAGTGAGAAATAAATTCAGGGCATTTTTTTAACATAACACCTGAAAAAAAATTGTTTTATTTCTTTCATTTTTGCGAAAAAACATTTTTCGACATTAAATTTAGGGATATTTTTATTTATTTTATTTACAGGCCTCAGGTATTACAACTTTTGACTATTAGAACTTAGGGTGAAAAATTACGACTTTTTCGATTGTTCTTCTAAATATTGTAAGAAAATAACTACATTTGTGGTGTAAAATGAAACTTAATTCAACTTTTATCACATGAAAAATAACTAGACAAATCTTTCAAAAATTATTATTGAATCATTTTCCTAATTAAATTTTTGAAATATAAAATTCAAAAGATTTCGACAAAATTTAATTTTTGTAAAAATTAATTGAACTTAATTGATTAATTTTCAGTAGTTTATAAAAATTATTAAAAATTAACTTTTGAAGAATTTTAATTGCAAATTGTGAAGATAATTTATTCAACAACATTCTTTTAATTAAATTTTCAAAATATACAAGCAAAAAGATTTAGAAACAATTTAATTTTTGTAAAAATTATATGAACGTAATTGTTTACTTTTCAGTATTTTATTAGAATGATTAAAAATTAACTTTTGAAGAATTTTAATTGCAAATTTTGAAGATAATTTATTTAATTCTCAAAAATTGATTAATGTACTCTTTCTAAACTTTTATGAGATAAAATGTTAACTAATTTCAATTTTAGGGACTTTTTGCTCTCGAAGTAGTAAATTTTACTAAAATGTAGAAATTTCTAATAATTTATTGGTAAAAATTATTAATTAAAAAGTAAACAATAAAAATTTTTAATTACAATTTTTTAATTCTATTATTTTGGGGAAATTACATGAGAATATTTAAAAAAAAAATTTTTTTTTAGAATTTTTAGGTTTTTAAATGATGTTCGAACAAAGTAAATTGAAATTTTTTTTTAATTTACTTTTTAAGACTTATTAAAATTTCAGAGAAGTCACGTTCATATTTGTAATTAAAATTCTTTAAAAAAGATTTATGTTCGTTATTTAAAAACTGAGTTACCTTAAAAAAATGTTATCATATCTCAATTATTTTAAGTTTTTAACAAATTTAAATTGTATATAATTAAAAAATATTATTTTACAAAAATTGTTTTAAAATATTTTTTAAAAATTAGTGTTAAGACTTTCTTTATTATAACGTCGGTGAAGTTCGCAACGTTTATGATCAACGATTGAAAGAAAAAGAATTATTTTCCTACAAAAAAATAACATTTTTTGGTAGCAAATATTTTCTTTTGTAAATCATCATTCATTAAATTAATCGTACTATTTTCTTTATAAAAATTTATAAAAAGTTTCTTTGAAAAATAATTTTTATTTGAAATCGTTGACTATAAACGTTGTAAACTTCACCAACCTTTATTATAATTGTTTGAAAGTATTATAACTTTAAAAAAAATCATTAACAGTTACAATCATACACTGAAAAAAAAATTTAATTGATTCAAATAACCGATTAATTGAATATTATCAATTAAATATTTAATTTAATCAAATAACCGATTAATTGACTATTATCAAATAAATATTTAATTAAATCAAATAATATTTATTAGAGTCAATTAAATGTTATTTGCTTCAAATTATTTAAGAAAAAATAATAAATCATAATAATAAATTTTGAATATTATTTGATTCAAGTAAATATTTAATTGATAATATTCAATTAATCGGTTATTTGAATGAATTAAATTTTTTTTAGTGTAAAAGAAAACTAGAATGTTTATATTTAAATAATTGAATTCTCGAAGAAGTTCCTAAAAATTATTAGAAATAACTGCGATTTAAAGATGAAGTTTAGTTAAAAATTTTTGACGTTTTTTGTATTTTTATTCGACTTAATGAATATTGGGTACGCCGAGGGTTAAATAAATTATTTTCGCAAAAGGAATTTCTAACAAAATTTTAAATTTAACAAATTTAACAAATTTTTTTAATATCAATTTTTTTCAAAATTTATTTAATAAGTACCTACGCAATTCGTGAAAATTCAATCACGAATGAAATCTATGTCATTCAGCATAAAGATCTATTTATAATTTTGCGCATACTTTGAGTATGTACACGTTTTACTTCGAATTCACAACATTTTTATCTTGATATGGGTTGAGGAAACAAACGTCAAATATCTTAGCGAGCATCAAGAAACAGTTTCCAGGATGTATGCGCTATAATATATGTAGAGAACAACATATACAAGAAATATGCCTCATGATAGTCTGTCCTCCATGTACTTGAATGATACAGTAAAAAATATCCATCAATAAATTAACACTCGTGTTGGATTTTTTAAATTGAAAATCGCATCTTTCTTTTTTTTTTGTTTTGTTTCTCGATGAAAATGATGTAAAAATTTTTTTCTTGAAAGGGATTGCATTAATATAACGTGGCTCGAAAATAAGACATTCAAAAGCATTTGAAGCGAGTAAACAGTTTCGGTTATTTATAGTCAACCGGAGCGCAGACTTGTAAGGTGCTTGAATCTTGCGCGAAGAAAAGCAAGAGTTTTAGCTCTTTGCATTAAGAATTTTGTTTTTTACTTATTGAAAACAGAAAAAAATGTATGTTTATAACAAACATTCTCTTGGTAAAATAAACATTTGTAACGTTTGTAAAATTTTGTCTTTTGTTTCTCAGATCACTGTAAAAAGGAGGCATCTTATTTTAAGATACTTTGGTGGTCACTTTTAAGTTGTTTCCAAAAAGTTATCCAAAGCATCTTAAAATAGTTTCTAAGGTAGAAGATGGAAAAATAAGATGTTTTAATCGTTTTAAAAGTGATTATAATGTATTTTAAGATGTTTTGGTTTGGCAGTATTTTTACGCAGTGATATGGGAATTGAACTTTTTGTATGATTCCTATTGTGATTTTACTTTATAGTTGTTTTTTTTTACTGAGAATAGTCTCTCTGTGTCTAAATGGTGATAATTTTTACCAACTGTCGACTGCTTATGTATTTATTTTATTTACTTGTCTCTGTTGTGTTTTTATCTATAGTTTGACTCACTGATGACTCTCGAGTGGAATTTTTTTCTATTTCTGTCAAGTATTATAATAACAGCGCGAGGCAGTTTTATTCTTAAACATTGTATTAAATTCATCGAATGTATTTATGATTCTTTCATAGCAGATCTTTACTATTAATAATAGTCATGTTATGAACTTTTCGATCGATCAACTTGACTTCGAGTTCGCAGTCCTATTTAATGCTCTCTCTCTCTCTCTCTCTGTCTGTATATATATTTGAATCTATTGCGTTAGATGTCTATAGATTACTTGTATTTTCTACATCTTTGGCTATTTAAAAAAAAAATCGAAAAAGTATTTTTGTTTTTCAGTATTTCTTGATATTTATATATAGGCACATTTTTTTTCCTTTTCTGAATTCAAACCATTGATTTACAAATCAATATTCGAAAATCTATTAATATTCAATTGTCATAGAAATATAATTTCATTGGATGGTAAAAATATTTACGTTTGTAAACAGGTTTTTTACACGTAGCATTTATTCTTTCCTGAATCTTCCTGTTGAAATTTGAAACTTTTATTTAAATAGAAAATTTATTAGTCTTTCGGTGATAAAAAAAAATATTGCTTTTTTTTCATTTTCGAGAATAAAAAATCGATTCTTCTAGTGAAGGAGAATTTCTACGAAAAAAAGGTGTTGCTTGTTCGAGGAATTTTCGATGTTAGTATATAAACAATAATTATTGTGGCGAGTATACAGGCTCATGTAAACAATTGATATAGAGTTGTGCGCTTTAAGATTAAACTGAACTCGCGATGCGTGCCGCATATTGCAGTAGTATATTATCAAATGAAACTATTGTCGGCTGTTATTAACAATGAGTTGTTATTAAATCCTGAACCAAAGAAGCAAACGTTGTAGTACCAAATTAAACTGGCGAAAATTATTATTTACATACTCGCAATTCTAATTTTTAACAACTCGCGTACTTTAATGTTTCAAAACATGTTAGCACAATAGCAAAACGAAAATTACACATTAGAAAGGAACTCAATTTTAATTATTTGCCAAACAGAATTTATTTTCAAAATAAAGATTTAAATTTTATTTAAATTTTTATTTTGTTTATTCTATATTTGTTGTTTAGTATTTATTTATTCCTTCTTTATCATTTCTTTATTGTTTCATTATTGTTTCTTTATTGTTTCATTATTGTTTCATTTTTATTTCTTTATTGTTATTTATTATTATCGAATCATTCTTTGAATTAAATTTTCGAAATATACAATTAAAAAGATTTAGAAACAATTTAATTTTTGTAAAAATTAATTGAACGTAATTGTTTACTTTTCAGTATTTTATTGGAATGATTAAAAATTAGCTTTTGAAGAATTTTAATTGCAATGTTTGAAAATAATTTATTCAATTCTCAAAAATTGAAACCAACTCTTTCTAAACTTTTATGAAATAAAATGTTAACTAATTTCAATTATAGGGACTTTTTGCTCTCGAAGTAGTAAATTTTACTAAAAAGTAGTAACTTTTAATAATTTGTTGGTAAAAATAAACATTAAAATTTTTTAATTACAATTTTTTAAAAAATTATTTAGAATACATAAACCTTTATTTTAAATTCTATTATTTTGGGAAAATTACATGAGAATATTTTTAAAAAACAAATTTTTAGAATTTTTAGGTTTTTAAATGATGTTCGAACAAAGTAAATTGAAATTTTTTTGAATTTACTTTTTAAGACTTATTAAAATTTCAGAGAAGTCACGTTCATATTTGTAATTAAAATTCTTTAAAAGAGATTTATGTTTGTTTTTCAAAAACTGAGTTACCTTAAAAAAATGTTATCATATCTCAATTATTTTAGGTTTTTTAACAAATTTCAATTGTATATTATTGAAAAATATTATTTAACAAAAATTATTTTAAAATATTTTTTAAAACTTAGTGTTAAGACTTTCTTTATTATAAAATTATTATATGATATTATCACTCGGTTGTTTAATATTTCTTTATTATAATTGTTTGAAAGTATTAAAACTTTAAAAAAAAATTATTGACAGTTACAATTATAAAAGAAAAATAGAATTTTTGTATTTAAATAATTGAATTCTCGAAGAACTTCCGGAAAATTATTAAAAATAATAACTGATTTAAAGATGAAGTTTATTTAAAGATTGTAGAAAAAATTTGAATTTATTAAGAATTATATTTAGAGTCTTTGGAAATTATTAAACTTCATCAATTGAAATGGACTTTTTCTAAATTTTGATGAAAAAAAATGTTTACTAATTTCAACTATAGGGACTTTTTGCTCTCGAAGTAGTAAATTTTTTCTAAAGTGTAGTAATTTCTAATAATTTATTGGTAAAAATTATTAATTGTGGTAAACTATTTTCTTCGAAACTGGAAAATGTTCCATGAGTATAAAAAGTGTGGAAAACCCGAACGAGCTGCTAGGTTGAGGACGAAGGGTTTTCGTTCTTTTCCGGGGTTTTTATGATAGGGACGGCTGACAAGCCCCTATTGAGCCAGGGCCAAGGCAGATTACATTTGGGACTTGTACCGAGAGGTCTCATTTTCGCATTATTGAGATATACATTTCTTTGAACGAGTCGACGTGTATAACTTTTTAGATAATTGCCATTTGAAATAAACTTTAATTAAATACAATCGAGGTGTTAAATTTATTTACCACATAATTATGAAGTAAACAGTAACATTTTTTAATTACAATTTTTTGAATAATTAGTTTTTTTTTAATTATATAAACATTGTTTAAAGAAGTTTGATTATTTTCGGGAAATGACATTAGAATATTTTTAAAAAACTAATTTTCAGAATTTTTTAGGTTTTTAAATTATCTTCGAACAAAGTAAATTGGAATTTTCTTAAATTTTTTATTTCTTCTTTTTTGTTTCTTTATTATTTCTTTATTGTTTCTATATTATTTCTCTATTATTTCTTTTTTATTTATTTTTTTTTCTTTATTGTTTCTTTATTATTTCTCTAGTATTTATTTTTTATTTATTGTTTCTTGATTATTTCTTTATTATTTATTTTTTTATTTATAATTTATTTATTAAAAAAAAAGACGACAACAAATTCCAATGAGCAATAATGATATTAGCGCTCGATTCAAGGAACACACAAACACACACACACACACCAGCAGAGTGTTTAGAATTAACTCTCCATGCGAAATTGATCTAATTTATCACAATGCATTTAATTAATGGCGCAAGTAATTGGGGAAACTCGAGGGCTCAAGGAATATGGGCAAGATAACACTTAAGATGTTAGCACATCCAATGACTCAATTAAAATCAGATATGTCACTCTCCAAGGAGGTCAGAATGTGAAAAGCATTCATTGATGCATAAGTGCAAAATGACTGCTGCCTCGCCTCCTATATACTTAATATCGCGTCCTAAACAGGAAATCCTTCTTTTAGGTAATTGCATGACTCAGTTCAATCTAAAAATGACTGAAGCCCGTTCAATTGATCAATTACCGGCAGTAGTGAAGTAACCTCGATTATAACGAATTTACTACTTTCAAGTCCATCTTTCAGAAAAGTTCGCAACAATAAAAACATCCATTGCAGTTCTCTCAAATCATTTTTTAAATTTAAAAAAAACGAACTTATTTATTTGAAAGTTGAAATTGAATACAAATTAATTACAATTAATTAGAATACAAAACATTTTTTCTTCTTTAGTTTTAATAAATCACGGGAAAAAAAATCTTCACCTGGAACAACTACAAATTTCACTATATTAGCGAAATTTTTCGTTATTGCAGCAAATATTTTCGCTATTTCAACGACTACTTTCGGTATTTTAGCGAAAGTTATCGCTGTTCTAGTTGAAGGTTTTTATCCGTGAATAATATAAATTCCTTCGTTTGAAAAATGTCACTTGCAACTTGAGAATAGTAAAATATTCTTATTATCAAAAAGTCAAAGTGCACTCTAAATTTTAATTTTGGAAAAATTAATTCAAATTAGTGTAAATTTTACTAATAAATTACTAAAAAAAATCACTACTTGGTAGGAAATCACATGACCCACATTTACGTTTATTTATTATTATCAAAAAGTCAAGGAATTTTCTAAATTTTATTTTGGAAAAATTAATTCAAATTAGTGTAAATTTTACTAATAAATTACTAAAAAAAATCACTACTTGATAGGAAATCACATGCCCCACATTTACTTTTATTCTATTAATACCCACGTCGAGACGATTTAATTTTTCAAATAAATTACGCATTACTCTATTTCTAAACCTTCTCCAAATTTCAATAATTGACGATAAATACAAATTTTCGGATTCCATCACGTACCACGCGTGTATTTTGTTTTAATATATTTATAAAATATTTATATTTTAATAATTTTCAATTACTCGCTGAATATTAAATATTTCCACTGTAATAAACTTGCAAAAAATTTCTGTTAACAATCCGCCGCTATATTTATATTATTCACAATGTATTTTAAATAATACATATATTTGTCATATATATAGAAACACCAATAAACAAATAACGGGAAAAATAATATTACCGGAATGCGTATATAATCTGATCAAATTTTCGAAATTCTTCAGGGGTTTGTGACACATTTTTTTTCGACTATGGAATTTGTACATATATGTACTATACATAAATGTAAAAATCGTATCAACCATTGGTAATTTGATTTTCAGAATTTGTTTAAAAAAAAAGTACATAAGGGAAATCATGTAAATTTTTTTTTTATTAAAACTAATATAGTTTGATTTGAGAATTGGATTTTTGTTAATGTAAATTTATTTGAAAAACAAGTTTTTTTTAGGAAAAAATTTATTTAGTTGAAAAATATTTTTTTAGAGTAAAATAAATTTTGTTAGAAAACATATTTTTTTTAGATTAAAATAAATTTGGTTAAAAAACACATTTTAGATTAAAATAAATATATTTAAAAATATATATATATATATACTTGAAAAATAATTTTTTTTAGGAAAAGAAGAGTATTTAAGAAATTACACTTTTAGAGGAGGGAAAAAAATACACTTTCAGTATATGTGCCGACAAAACTCTCGAGCGAATTTACCCACGGTCTATTTTCAAGGGGTCATTATTAAAGTCCCTCATAAAACGCACTGTTTTAAAAGCAAGGGGAAAAAGTAAATCTGAACATCAACACACTAAAACTTTTCACATTAGGTTCAAATAATGTTTCTTTTTTTTTTATTATTTTTCTTAAACTTGTACACCTATCATTTTTTTTTCTTCTATTTTTTTACGAGTAATCTTATATTTCTTCAATCGAAACTGCCCCTTTTTGTCAAAAGTAAAATAAAATATTTCTTTTAATAAAAAATTTTTCTCGTACTGTATTTTTTCTTACTTTATTTCATTCTCTCTAAATTTGAATTGGAAAAAAATATTTACTAATTTGAATTCGAGACTGACTTTTTGCTTTTGAATTAGTAAATTTCACTAATTAGTAATTTATTTAATTTAAAATTAATTAACATTTAAAAACAAATTTTTTAATTAATTAATTAATTTTAAAGAATTACTATTTGGTAGTAAAAGTGACTAATTCGGAAGCAAAAAGTCAGTTACAAATTTAATTTAGTAAACATTTTTACTAATTCAGATTTAGAGAGATGATGAGAATTATTTACAATTTAATCATTATGGATATTTAAAAATTATTTATCTTATAAATTAAATTCAAAACGAGGAAAATTTAATTAAATATAAAAGATTAAAATTAGAAGTTAGCCTCTAAATCTGAATTAGTTAAAAATTAGCAATTATTAGTAAAGTCGTGAAACTCTTGCTTCAGCGGTTAGTAACCAAAAACTGAATATTAGCAAATAATTACTAATTATTAGTACTGAAAATAACTGCAATAAATTCAAAAATCAATAATTTGAATTGTTTGCAAAATTTCAATTGTTGTTAGATAATTTTGAATGGAATTTTACTAATTGTTAGAAAATTTTACTAATTGATAAGCACAATTTTACTAACAATTAGTAAAACTGTTTTAGTAATAGTCGTTAAAACAGTTTCTCTAATTAATTTAGTGAAATAAGTGACTTTTATTTAGTAGAATTTTACTAAATAATTAGTAAAATTTTTACTAACAGTTAGTAATATTTTTATTAAAAATTAGTAATATTTTACTAAAATTAATAATATTGTACTAAAAGTTATTAATATTTTACTAAACATTAATAATATTTTACTAATTAATTTACTAATTAAAAAGGTGAAATGTTGTTTCTGAAAACTACTAAAAATTTAAAAAATTTGACTATATTTTAGTAAAATCCGAATAATTTAAATTTAGAGAGAGAAAGAGAGAGAGAGAGAGAGAAGCATTTTGTTTTGATATTTACTTGATGTCCCTTATAAGGTCAAACATTCTATTATCTATTTTTGAAGAAATGCAAATACCTGAAAACAGATATTTATGGTTTTAGGTTCGTCAGTATTAATTCGGGATTCGACCTGTTTCAACGTGTTTTTTTTATCTTTGTGGTTGCGACTAAGATTGTTAACTATTTCTTAGAAAATTCTCTACGTCTGAAATAATTTATCGTTAGATTTTTCTATATTTTGATATAATGCAAAGTGTCAAAAGTGTTTGAAATTTTTTTTTAAATCATAGTCGCACTTTTTATTCTTTTTAAAGAATTTCCTTTGTGCTTTATTTGTGATTTTGTGAAGTGTTGGATATTTGGAAATCGCACCGTTTATTCGAAATGAAACAAAGAGCTGTAATTTTTTTAAGGTACGAAAAATAGTTTTTTAAGTAATAATTATCGAATTATCAAATTTACTATGGATGGAGAATTTTTTATTTCCTTATTGATCTGTGTAATTACTCTCGAAATTGAAATTAGTAAAAATCTTTACTAACTTGAATTAGTTACTGACTTTTTGCTTCTGAATTAGTAAATTTCAGTAATAAATTAGTAAAAATTACTGTTTATAAGAAATAGTAATTATAATTTTATTTTTAAATAGTAAATTTTATTAGTAAAAATGTTTACTAATTTGAATCATTAATGACTGTATTTTTGCTTTTGAGTTAGTAAATTTTACTAATAAATTGGTAAAAATTACTATTTAAAGAATAGAAGTTCTAATTTTTTTGTTTTTTTAAACAGTAAATTTTATTAGTAAAAATGTTTACTTATTTGAATTAGTGACTGACTTTTTGCTTCTGAATGAATAAATTTTACTACTAAATAGTAATTGTTTTTACTAATTTATCAGTAAAACATTCTAATTGAAAAGCTAAAAGTCAGTTTCTAATTCAAATTAGTAAACATTTTTACTAATTCAAAAAGTAATTCTAATTTTATTTTTTTTAAATAGTGAATCTTATTAGTAAAAATGTTTACTTATTTGAATTAGTGACTGACTTTTTGCTTCTGAATTAGTGAAATTCACTAATAAATTCGTAAAAATTACTATTTATTAGTAATGTTTATTAATTCAAAAGTTAATTAACTAATTTAATTCATCACTAATTTGAATTAGTAAACATTTTGACGACTTCAAATTTAGAGCCTATTAATTTAGTTTTAGTTCAATTCTATTTCAGCCTTATAGGCTAAATTATGGTAAATTTTGTCTTTTGATTATAAAGAATGAAATTAACATTTCACGTTACATTGAGAATGACAGTGTACTAATTAGAAAACGTCCTTTAAATCGATTAGAATCCATTGAATAATTTTGACCCGAAAGGGTATTCAAAGATGATGTAAATCACCTTAAGGAATCTCATATATTATTCGAGTCTAATATGGTCGTACGTGCGTGTTCCTTAAGATCTCACGATACTAACCCTTCCTTTCATCATGACTCTTATTTCCGGTTCGAGTCCACTACTCTCTCACTTGTCTCTGTGAATATATATTGTTCTATTTCATCACTATATATAATGTTACTCTCCTCGATGTTTTCCAAAATATAAATATAGATTTCGAATTAAAAAAAATAAACTGCCCAGTAAGTCTATTTTTTGAAAAGTTGATAATTGAAGTCCGTCATATTAGAGACGCCATTTTGAATTTTTAAGAACGTGGCAGGAAAATTGAGACGAAAAATTTATCAAAAAGTGTTGTAATATTTTGATACGTTTTTCGAATAAAAATGTATAAAAATGTTACAACACTTTTGATACATTTTTTGTATCAATTTGCCTGTCATGTTCTTCAAAAATTCAAAATGGCGTATCAAATATGGCGGACGTGGAAAATTATTAACTTTCCTTAAATCGATTTACTACGTTGATTTACATACGCTTTTGATACTTTTTGATACATTTTAATTCGTTTTTATACGTTTTGATAAGTTTTGATACGTTTCGATACATTTTTATACGTTTTGATACGTTTCGATGCATTTTGATAAGTTTTGATACATTTTATACGTTTCGATACATTTTGATACGTTTCGATACATTTTGGTACGTTTTGATACATTTTGATAAGTTTTGATACGTTTCGATAAGTTTTGATAAGTTTCGATAAGTTACGATACATTTTGATACGTTTCGATACATTTTGATAAGTTTTGATACGTTTCGATACATTTTGGTACGTTTCGATACATTTTGATACGTTTCGATAAGTTTTGATACATTTTGATACGTTTCGATACATTTTGATAAGTTTTGATACGTTTCGATACGTTTCGATACGTTTCGATACGTTTCGATACATTTTGGTACGTTTCGATACATTTTGATAAGTTTTGATACATTTCGATACGTTTTGATAATTTTTTCGCCTGAATTCGATATCTGAGGAAAGAGAGTGAAATTTTTTGCAAACATTTACCTAACCTAAAACTTATGCCTTGAAGGGTTAAGGGTTACCATTAAGAAGTGTATTAATGCGCAGATAAGAGTGTTTTTTTGGTGTAGAGAATTTTGTTGTGATTAATGTGTTTGCATGAGATTTGTGAGAGGGAATTTATTGAGAACCCCTGGTCGAATCTTGGAGACGTGAATCTCCAGGAAAGGGTTAAAGGAAGGGCGCGTAACTCTCCGTTATCTGTGCGCGTGCTTCCGCTATGAGGATGGTTGTAAGGGCTGTGCTTTGGTAACGTTGCGACGCGACGCGACTCGACGCTCGGCAAAGTCAAAAGAGGTCCATGCCGTTTTCATGATTTTCCCAAGCTAATTGTTATGCATGGCGCGCATCCCAGCCGTTTAGCCTTTAAACTCCTCGCCTCTCTACCAAAACGGTCGGGGCCCCCCCTTCGCAGTTTTCCAGCTACGTCACCCAGGCTCCTTTTTATTTTTCGCCTTTAAGGCGTGATAAGGACGAGCACGTGCTCTTCCTTTAGACTAAAAGACATTGCCCGAACCTTTTCTATATCGTGCAAAATTTCTGCTTGGATGCACCATAGTTTATGATCCGTGTAAAACTTTTCTTTTTTTTCCTTTTTTTTTAATGCTACTTTTGCATAGATTATAACATCCTTTAGGCATTCTCATTTTTTTGCTGGTATTTTTGTTCTTGTAATTTTGGCTACACACAGAAAAAAATTGGACTCATTTTTGTTGCAACTCATAATGAGTCTATGTTAAATGACATAGAACGTGGCGCCATCTACGAGGTTCATTTTTGTTGCAGCTCATAATGAGTCACTTTTCTGACTCATTTTGAGTTCAGTTTTTTTTCTGTGTATTATGGTGTATCGCAAACCTAAATTTCTGAAAGTCTTCTTCAATTTTCGTTCTTTTAAATGTTGTTCACCTTTTTCTATTTGGAAAATTTTTCTTAAATTTCCTGTGTACATTTTAGGAAACCTACCTAGAAAGTCAGAAAATTTTATGCAATTTAGAAAAGTCTGGAAAAGTCGGAAAATTATTATCAAAGTCATGGAAAATTGTTGTTCTCTAAAGTTATTGTGTTTATTTCTGAAATCTAATTATCGAAAACGAAAATAGTAAACTATGAAAATAATTTTATTGCTGACAGTCCAACCTCTTTTTAAAATAATTTACTTTTTTAAAAAATGATTATAAAATTATTATAAAATGATTATAAAAGAATTACTTATCATTTATTTCGTAAAAAACTTTACATAAATGTTTTTAAAATTCATTCATGAAAAAAAACTTTTACCTGAAAAAGCGATAAATTTTTCTGAATTTTTTAAAAATTTTGATTAAATTCTTGTCAAAATATAAATTATTTAAAAAAAAATTTTTCAATTCAATAATTTTCAAAATTTTTCATTTTCTTTTCATTTTTTTCAAAAAAAATTTGTTAAAGTTTAATTATTTGCAAAGTCTTCTATTTCAAAAAATTTAAACAACAGAGTTCAATTCTTTAAAAAATTGTTAATAAAATTCGTCTTAAGAATGCAATTATTTTTATAAATAATCAAATTCTATTATAGGAGTTCAATTATATGTAAAACAATTTTCATAAAATTTTTTGGGAAATGAAATTATTCATAAAAATTTGATTAAAATTTGTCAAAAGAATTGAATTACTTTGAAATTCATTGAAAAAATTTATTTCTTGATTTAAAAATTGAATTTCACATTAAATTTTTGGTAAGAAGTAAATTATTTAAAAATATATTGACAAAGATCTTTATAACAATTTGATTTTTAGAAAAATACAAATATTTACTAAATTATTTATATTTTGTCTTTGAGTAATTTAATTCTTGTAGAAATTTCTAAAAAAAATTGATTTAAAAATGAATTTCACTTTAAATTTTAGATAATAATTGAATATTGGAAACTTTATTAGCGTGAATTTTCAAAAATAATTGGATTTTAGAAAAGGTTTAAAACTAAAAACTTTTAAAAATTAAAATAAAAGTTCTCGTAAAAATTTCAATTTTTTTAAATAAATAATAAAATTCTTATCCAAAATTAAAATACTATCAAAAATTTTATTAAGACTTTTGCCTAAATTTCAATTATTTGCAAAAATTTGCCTTAATTCAATGATTTTCAAACATGTAGTTTAACAAAAAGTTTTCAAATTAATTCAATTAGGTATTTAAAAATAATATTAATAACAATTTACGCGAACGTCTAATTATTTTGAAAAATTACTAAATTTTGAATAGGAATTCAACTAGGTATTTAAAAATAAATTCATAAATAACCAAATTTTGAACAGGAATTGAATTTATTATTTTTAACACGATTGAAATTAAATTTCACAAAATATAAAGTTCTTCTTAAAATTTTTTTTTTAATTCTCTAAAAGTATTTAGTTATTTGCAAATTTGTTGATAAAATTCTCTATGAGAATTGAATTTTTGATAAATGTTTAATTATTCAATAAATTATCTGTTTTGATTGAAAAAATTCAACAATTTTCCTCAACAATAACATTTTTCATAAGAATTCGATTAATTTTATAAAAAAAATAAAATTTTTCTTAAAAATGCAATTATCAATAAGTCCATTATTTTTGTATTTAAATTTAAATAATTTAATATTCTCATAGAATTGTTTTAATAAAATTTAGAAAAACTTTAATTTATAAAATTAAATTGATTTAGATGTAAATTTCAGTTAAAATTTTAGATAATAATTGAATTTCAGGTTTGAAATAATAAATAATAATCATAGATAAATATATTGATGCGAAATACATTATTATATGACAGTTTCGTGTATTTGTAAAAACTTACTAGATTCATTTAATTTAGTAAAACATTAATTTTGTTCTAGAAACTTTGAAATTTTCCAGTTTTTAACCTGAAAAATCTGTAGAAGTCAGAGAATTTGAAAATAGCAAAAGCTTTTTCCCAAAAGTCATAGGAACTCTAATTTATAAGTGTATTTGTATTTGTCAAATTTTTTTTTCGCTTTTGGCACATTTTTCGATTTAATTTCACTTCAAAAAGTTAACTAAGCGTTAATTCTAAAATTTCTGAAACACTAGGAGTGAAATAGTTTTGTTAATTTCCTCTTTAGAAAGATTTATGGTAAATAATTGTTCTTGTATAATACACCGAAAAGGACAAGTCTTAACTTTTGAGCAGTGCACGATATTGACTGTACTCTGGGAAGAAAAGGGGTGTGAGCATGTCCGGTCGGGAAATAACTTTCTTACCTCTTAAGCCTTCATCTCCTGGAGGCAAAACTCGTCTTCCTATATTTGTGATCCAACCTCAACATTTTGCTTCTCAACATCTCGTCCAACTTTTAATACTTAAGACAAAGTAATTTTCCAATTCAACAAGGAATTGAATAATTGTACAATAATGCCTTTTCTTCTTCCATTATCTTTTGTACATACATTGTGGAAAATATTTTTAAAGTGGACCATTAAAACGCGAATGCAATTGACCAACAAAATGAACATTTTTAATTTTTCTGAATCTTGTTTCTTCTTGTTTTTTTTTTGCTGATGTATATATACAAGACCTAAAAATTAAATAAAGGTGTGAGTTTAAAATTTACAATATACACGTAATGTTGATATATGTATATAGGAAAATGTAATGAAAAGCAGAGCTGAATAGAAATGTGTGTTCATACTACATCATAATCATTTGCAGTAATGATCATCTTTTCGGCACAAAGCAAATCAATAATTATGATTTGTAATAACAGAAAACGTTGATGAGATATATAATTCTACAATGGTATTATATTACATGTATATAATATTTAATATTTATCACGCTGCTTTGTAATTATTGCAAATGATAAACAGATCGTAAATGCTCATTATTTAATAACATTATATTCATATGTATGTAAATGTCAATGAAATTGATTCTTGGAATATAGAATATAATGTTTTGTATGTATGGATCATATGGATGTTTTGAGAAATGAAATTGTGGAACTAATATTTATTAATGATTTGATATTTTGTAAATCGAAGGAATTGGGATTATTATTTGGAAGGAGATTCTTAGACAAGAAAAGGGTGCGAGAGGATGGTGTGTTATAGAACGTTGTGAAATGAGTACATATGCGATGTTTATCGGGAAAGCCAAGCTTGCACGCGCCTGGCCCGGCCCGACCTGTAGTGTTGAGTAATATTGATGCGTAAGATAACTAGTGGGTACTGAAAGTGAATGTTGGCCGAAGAGCTATAGAGAGGGTTGAGGTGAAAAGGGTGTTTGCGAGAGACACGCAATCTTAACCACGTATTGCCCATTGTTTATTTCTAGCTGGTGTATGAACGCCAGGTGCATAAACCTAGCAACAATGCTCACACCTTCGCAAAACTCAATTGCCTTAAATGCATTTTAAGGCTAATAACGCAACTTGACGAGAATATTTATATTTATTACTTTTTTAACACTCACTGCATTTACTGTTTTTTTTCTTTTTTTTTCTATAAAAATAAAAATCGCAAATTGAGACAAAGAGCGAATCAATATTTTATTTCCCAACACTTTTGATTCCTTTATTTGTCTCAATTTGATAACCGTAGAAATAGTATTTTCGTTACATAGTTTTTTCTTCTATTTCTTTTATAAATAATTTTTCGAATTTTCAATTTATTAAGATTATTTCAGAGTTGAAGAAAATAAAGTTTTTAATTTTTCTTAGTTTTAAACGCAGGCTTTGTAATATTTTACAAAAATCAATTGTAATATGTTTATTTCTTTTTTTTAACGATTTGCTACTACTTGGATACTTTTTTGCAGATTTGTGATACTTGAAAGCGTCTTTTTTATATTTGAAAATTTGCACCACTTTAAATTAGCTAATAGTTGAAATAAATTATTTACAAAAATTTTATTAAAATTTTTAAGAAACAATTCACTCTCTAAATTTTAATTAGTAATAATTGTTTACTAATTTGACTTTTACCTTTAAAATTATAGTAATTTTTCCTTTAAACTAGTACAATTTACTAATACAGAAACAAGAAGACAGTTACTAATACAAATAAGTAAACATTAAAACTAATTTAAATTAAGAGAGTAACAAACTACCAATAAAATTCTATAAAACCATTTAATTAGTTTCAAAAAATTGTAAAATTCAATTATTTTCAATATGAATTTTTGTTTTAATATAAAATGTCCTATAAACGAATTCAGAAACTTCAAATTTTTTTATAAAATACTTTGCATATATTGAACTATTTGCAAAAATAATAAAATTTTCAATTGAATTCAATTATTTAAAACATAATTTTTATTCAATTTTTTAGAAAAATTAATTATTTAAACATATTGTTATACAATTCATCGAAAAAGGGTCGCAATTATTAAAAAAAAATTAATAATATTCTTTGTAGGAATTCAATTATTTTCTAGAAATCATAATTTTTTTCTGGAGAATTCAATAATTTAAAAAAATTTT
This sequence comes from Leptopilina myrica (nomen nudum), assembly GCA_032872475.1. Lineage (NCBI taxonomy): Eukaryota > Metazoa > Arthropoda > Insecta > Hymenoptera > Figitidae > Leptopilina > Leptopilina myrica (nomen nudum). The sequence continues at coordinate 14,048,943 of CM065458.1, read as the reverse complement.
AAAACATTCGCTGCAAAAACACAATTATTTTCATAAACAGAATTTTTATTCAATTTCTCGAAAAACCCAAAATTTTAAACAGATTCTTATTATTAAATTTATCGAAAGGAATTCAATTACTTAAAAAAATAATATTTTAGGTTAGAATTTGACTATTTTTTGTAAATTAAATTATTATTCTAAGAAATTTAATTATTTTAAAAAATTTTAATAAAATTTATTGTATGAATTCAATTGCTTTCATAAAAAAGAAAATTTTCATTAGAATTTAATTATTTAAAACAGAATTCAATTCTTTGAAAAAAGTCAATTATTTAAAAAGACTTTCTAAACTTCTTCGCAAAGAATTCAATTATTTTTATAAATATATTAAAATTGTTTGCAAACATTAAATTATTTTAAATACAATTTTTTTAATAATGTTTCTCATAAGAATTCAATTATTTTTAAAAAATTTAATGAAATTCTTTGCAAGAATTCAATTATTAAAAAAAAAGTGTAATAATGTTCTTCGTAAAAATGTAAGTATTCTTATTAGTAAAATTCTTCTCAGAAATTTTAATTATTTCATTGAATAACAAAATTCATCGCAGGATTTCAATTATTTTAAATACAATTTGATATAAATTGTTTTAAAAACGCATTTATTTTGAAAAATTTGTTTAAAATTGTACGAAAGAATTGAAATATTGACAAAAATTTATATTTAGGATTTTATAATTATTTTAAATTCATTTTTAATTAAAGTTCTTGAAAGAATTGGATTATTTTCAAAAATTTTAACAAAATTCTTCGTAACAATTCAATTATTTAAAAAAATTATAAGAAAAAAAATATAAAAATATTTTCGTTATAAGAATTTAATTTAAAGAAATATTAATTATTCAATAAACTATTTTTATTTTGAAAGAATTGAATTTTTGTAGAACTTTCTAATAAGAATTTATTAAAAATTAAATGTCAGTTAAAACTTTATATAATAATTGAAAATTTTAGATTTGTTCTATATAGTGTGAATTTTTAGAAATAATTGAATTTGATAAGATTTTTTGAACTGAAATCTTAAAAATTTGTTAAATTGTTCTCAAACTGTAATTATATTTAAATTTTAATTTCAAAATAATATGAGTAAAGTTTTAAATAATTTTATTTAAAAAATTCGGAAAAATAATTGAATTTTATAAGAATGGCGGTTGTAAATTTTAGAAGTAGTTAAATTTCAAAAAGGCTTTGCGTGGAAATTATTTAAAATATTTTAATTCTTGTGGCAAAATAAATATAGATATTTAAATACGTATTTTACAAAAATTAATTTTTTAAAGGGAATTTAATTTAGAAATAATGAAAAAAATAGTGTGGTCAAGTTTCATTTTTCGATAGCTACTTATTTTTCTAACCTTTTTTTCTGTTTTAAAGTAACTTTTTGTTATTTTTCAAAATTAATTATCGAGTACAAAGTTTATTTTCTTCAACTCAAATACTGTTCTCTAAACTAAAAATAAACATTAATCGCTTTTTCTGATTTGTTTGTTTGTTTGCATCTTCAATTTCAACACTTGATACTTGTTTTGTTTTGTTTTTCACTAAACAACAAATTAAATATTTTTATTTAAGTTCGGTTTTGACTAGGAGCCAGAAAAAAAATAATAATAAGTTTAACACTTGTAGTATAACTTGGCAAAGATTTTATTTTCTTTCGTGACGTTCCTTGCTTTTATTTCTCTAAATCTGAATTATTAGAAAAAAAAATTTATAAAAAAAATTTTTGTCCAATGTTGTTTCTCAGACTCGTTTTATTTCATTCGAAAATTTCTTTCAAACAAAAAAAGTTGTTTTAAATCGAATTTTTTTAGTCTGAAGAAAAATTAGTTTTGCAATGAAAAAAACAAGTGAAAGCAAAAAATGATTTCTTTGAATCACCGAAAACTTTTTTCTCCATGTAGTCGAGGTTGTAAATTTAAAAAGCGTCAAGATCGTCGAGATTTAGGAACCTGCCCCAATTATTCAGTGCGGTAAAACTATCCACATTGCTTGCAAGTAAACAATGGATGCACCAAACCACATTGTGTTTTAACATTTATCAAAAAAAAAAAAAAAAAGTATGAATGGGAAAAATATTATGTTTGTCAGTGTACAGAATTGATACTATATAGTCGTAATACTAACCTCAGTTTTCCGTCAGTATTTTGTTTCTGCAATTAGTGAACTCGAATTTGCAATATATATATTGAATTTAAATGTATATCTAGTGATTTGTGTTCAAAGTAAATTAGAAGTACACGAAAATTTTGACTTGATAAGAGATGTATGTATTTATTTTTTTTAAATAAGTAGAATAGAAGATAGGAAAGAGTGGTTTTTTTCAGTTACAGTAACCTTACAATATACGTGCATTATCATAATGCATCTATTATTCACGCCTCGCTAAATTACAAGAGCGAAAGATTCAGTACGTGCTCCAAAGAACATGAGCAGTACATTCCTTTTCGTTTGAATATGTCGATGGCATCTGGGAATAATATATATTATCTTCATATTTCTCACGGAAACGTATTCTCTTATCAGTAACATACAAAGTACAGAGAATAAATTTTTCGGTTCTATATACTAATAAAGCACAAATTTTTACAAAATTGGAAATTTCCAAAGCAGTCGAAAGAAGTTTATCCATTTGTAAAAATTATTTACACTTTATTTATTGTAATTTCTAATTTCTAATATTATAACTGAAACGAAACAAATTTATTAAATTTAAATCATTAGCAAGATTCATGTTCGTTTTGTTTATGAGAGAGTTTTTATGCCCTCTAGGCGGTAATTTCAAGAATTGGCGCGAAATTTCAAAAAATAATTGTTCTATTTAATTTTTTTCAATGTTATAATCTAAATAATGTTAAAATTATCAAATTTCTTGCAGCAAATCTTTTATTTTATAAAAAGAATGAAATTGTTTTAAATAATTTTAACATGATTTTTTACAATAATTGAATGCTTTGTAAGAATTTTTAAAAAAAATTTCAAAATAATTGTATTCAATCAAACACTGTTATTGATAAAAACGACGCTAGTATTTTCAAAAATAAATGTATTCTGTTCAGAAATTTTGTTAAAATACTATTAAAGATAATTGCATTCCTTTGAAGAACTTTATTATTAAAGGAAATATTTGAAATTTTACGAAGAAATTTACTATTTTTAGAAATACTTGAATTGTTTACAAGAATTAATTAGAAGTTTAAAAAATGAATGAATTGCTTCGAAAAATTTTTGTTAACAACTTGAAAATTTTTTTACTTAAATCACTTTTAAAATAATTATTTTCAAGAGAATTGAATGTTTGCAAAGACTTTGCAAATAATTAAATTGTTTCAATGGATTTACGCAAATTTCAGAAAATAATTAAATTTTTAAAAAATTGTTTTGAAAATAATTGATTTTTTCCGAATGAATAAATCAATTTTTCAAATTTTGTTCATGAATGTATCGAAAAATTAAAACATTTTGATAAAATGCTTTATAAATATAAAAAATTGTAAAAAAATTGATTCTTCCTGAGAATGAAATTCTTTTTAAAAATAAATATTTCCAAAAGCATTCGATTATTAAAAAACGTTTTAATAAAAATTCTACGTAAACATTCAATTATTTTTATAAATAATAAAAATTTTTACAGGAATTCAATTATTTACAAATTTTTAAAATAAATTTCTTCGCAATAATTCAATTATTTTCATAAATAATAATATTTTTACAGGATTCAATTACTTTCATAAATAATCAAATTCTTTTGGGAATTCAATTATTTTCAGAAAAAATAAAACTCATTGCAGAATTTCAATTATTTTTAATGCAATTTTAATCAAATTCCTCGAAAAATGTAATTATTCTTAAAAATCTTATTAAAATTCGTCCAAAGAATTTAATGATTTAAAAAATTTGTTAATAACAATTTGAAAAAATTTTTACTGAATCCTTGAGTGAAATTTTATTAAAAAATTTACATAATACAATTTTTATCTGTAAATTTTGCCATTTATTATTTTTAAAAAAATTACCCGAAAAATTAAATATTTTATAAGAAGTTTTTTCAAATTTTGGAAAATAATTGAATTTTTAACATAAATTTCACAGACAAACTCAGACATAATTGAATTATTGAGATTAAATCACTTTTAAAATAATTATTTTCAAGAGAAGTGAATGTTTGCAAAGACTTTACAAATAATTAAATTGTTTCAATAGATTTACGCAAATTTCAGAAAATAATTAAATTTTTTCGTTAAATTTTTAAAAAATTGTTTTGAAAATAATTGGTTTTTTCTGAATAAATCAACCAATTTTTCAAATTTTATTTAGGAATATGTATCGAAAAATGAAAATTTAAAAATAAAAAATTTTGTAATTTACATTATAATAAATTTAAAAATAAAATTTTCATTAGAATTTAATTATTTAAAACACAATTTTTATGATTCTTTTTATTAAATCAATTATTTAAAAATATTTTATATTATATAAATCAATGTTATAAATTTTATATAATATTTTAATAAATTTTTTCTCTAAAATTTAATTATTTAGAAAACAGTTCAATAATTGTTTTCGTGTAATAACTAATAATGCATAATAATGTAATAATGATAATCGTAAGAATTCCATCATTCTTTATAAATATCTCGTTCCGCGTGTATCATTTGCTTGTACTCAAGTAATCGTTTAATTTGAAACAAAAAACAATTTTTTTTGCATTGTGTATAGGATGAACACTTGTAAACTTTAAAGTGCAAATTTTCAGTATAAATATAGCGAACTAACAATTATTGCACTCTAATCTTGATCTTAATTAACGAAATTAGAAGTCGTAAATAATAATTAAAATTGAAAGCAACTTTATTAAGTTGAATTCTTTAGTTTGATGAATGCTCCCATTTTGAGGGAAGTGGGGCCATTATCAGTGTGTATAGGTGAAAATATAAAGGGTTCACGAAAAGGGGAGAGTACTTTAAACACTTTTCGTCCATGTATATTCTCTCTTTCTCTCTTTCTCTCTCTCTCATTCTCTTTTCGTATCTCTTTTGAAACGAAATAGCACGCAAACGAGTTGTAACGCCGTGCGCGAGGTGTAAGAGGTTCTTTTTGAACTTGTCAAATTTTCCTTATACTTCTCTTTATATACATCGGACGTGCTTAAGGTGGTGTATCGGTCAGGGTTCACACACGCACGCAAAAGTCTGCTGCATTGCGTGCTCGCGATAACGCTGCTGTTTGGTTGTATTTTATGGTTTTCTACCGAGTGTGGCTCTTCCTTCTTTAGCGATATCTCTCGCCTTTACATTTAACTCGAGATTAGAATATGCAACGTCTTCAAATCCCAGACTTTATAAATGTTTTCGAATATTCAGGTTTTGCTTTTAAGAGAAAAATTCCAATGAGAAAGAACGGGTAAATTCAATTAGAGAGGATTTTTAAATTTCTTAATTCGAATTTTTATTTTTTTTTTTAGTGATTTTTGAGAAAATTGTAGTTCCTGGTGATAAAAAAGAAGAGAATTTATCGTTTAATAATTTTATTTATTCTTTGTTTTTTTTTGCCTACTTGTTCTTGTTTTGTTTTTACAGTATATGAATCAACATTATTTGTCAAACCGGAATGTGAATTCAAACCTTGATAAAATTTTCTTCGATGCGTGAAGCGTGTAAGATGATTGCGTTTATTTACACAGTAAAAGACGAGGTGTTAAAATGACACCAGAATGGATTAAAATTAATCTGCAACAGTTCAATCCCTGTAGGATTAAATTAACAGCAATAAGAATTAAAATAATCTATTTTGAATTTTATTTTTTACAAATGAATGAAATTTTATTTTAAATGCAACACCAAAGTCAACGATTTGTAAAAATTCAACGAATTTAGCTTCTCAAAGTGGAAATTCAAAATTTTTTAAAAATTCTCATCAAAATTTCAATTTTCTTTAAGTATAAATAATAAAATTCTTCTCTGATATACAAATATTTTCAGAAAATTCAATAAAATTCTTGGCAAAATTTCAATTATTTTCAAACAATTTTCTCAATTCAATGATTTTTAATATTTACTATTTGTATTAAAATTTTGTAAAAGAATTCTATTATTTAAACAAAACTTTAATACAAATTTTACAGGAATTTAATTACTAACCAATTTGTTATAAATTTCTTCGCACCAATTTAATTATTTTTAATTTATTATTAAAGTTTCTTCAAATAATTAAAAAATATCCAGACAATCGAAAATAATAGTTCTGAGAAATTTTATTTTTTTATTTTAATTTATCAAAAAATTTATATATAATTTTTTAAAAAATTTTAACCAAATTCAATTATATATTTTTTTAATAATTTTATTATTTAAAAAAATTTTAACAAAATTCTTTACAAGATTTAAATAATAAAATTGCAATTTTAATAAAATTTCCCTCTATAATTCGATTAATTTCAATACAATTTTTCTAAAGAACATAATTATTTTGTAGAATAATTTCTTTTTAAAAGTTTAATATGATTTTTATTGAAATTATTACAAGTTTTTATTTTTCAATAAATATTTAATTGCAGAAATTCCGAATAATTGAAATTTCGTGAAATTGATAATTTGATTAACAAGAATTGTTAATAATAATTGTTTTTTTATCACTAAGTTACTACTAGAACAATTCCAATTAATATCTAGGTAATGAAAATTAATTTAATTTACAATTAATAAAAAGTAACCACAGCCGACAATCAGCAGAAGATAAAAAAATTATTTTTTTTTAAGAATTTTATTTTTTGCTTAATAACATTTGTTAATAATTATTGTTTATTGATCTCTCAAGTACTACTAGAACAATTTTAATTAATACCTGGTAATGAAAATTAATTTAATTCACAATTATTGCAATTTTAATCAAATTTCTCGAAAAATGTAATTATTGTTAAAAATCTTATTAAACTTCGTCCAAAAAATTTAATGATTTAAAAAATTTTTCAATAACATTTTTTATGAGAATTTAATTTTAACAAACATGAAATTAATAAATTATTTATTTTTGTATTTATATAATTGAATTCTTGTAGAATTTACTAATAAAAATGTTTTTAAAAATAAATTTCAGTTAAAATTTTAGATTGAACTTAAGTATTAAAAATATAACGTGGATTTTTAGAAATAATTAAATTTTCAAAAAGTTTCAAACTAAAATCATTGAAATTCTTAATTTTTCATATATTTTTGACAAATTCTGTAGAATTAATTCTTTTTAAAAGTTTAATAGAATTTTTATAGAAATTATTTCAAGTTTTTATTTTTCAATATATATTTAATTGCAGAATTTCCGAATAATTGAAATTTTGTAAAATTGAATTGTAAACGAATAAATTTGAAAATTCTCATAAAACTCATTGCAGCGTTTCAATTATTTTTCATACAATGATAATTGAATTCCTTGAAAAAAGTAATTATGTTCATGCAAGTTTTAATAAAATTCAACAAAAGAATTGAATTATTAAAAAATTTGTTACTAAAATTCTTTATGAGATTTAAATTTTGAGACATATTCAATTATTCAATAAATTATTTACTTTTGCATTTAAACAATTAAATTCTTGTAGAATTTTTTAATAAAAATTGATTTTCATTTCATAAAAATGAATTTCAGTTAAAATTTTAGATTATAATTGAATATTAAAAGAAATATAGAGTGAACTTTTTGAAAATAATTGAGTTCTGAAATAAATATTTTTGAAAAAATTTATTTATTTTTTAAAATTATTTGATGTTTGTATTTTCTAATATGCATTTAATTAAAGAATTTAGAAATAACTGAAATTTTGCGAAATTGATTAATTAATTATTATTAGAAATAATAGATATAAAGGAAAATTGTAGTTAAAAATTTGTGAAAATAATAATTGAATTGAAGTAATGAAAATAATTTGGAAGAAGTATAATATAAAATAATGATTTTATTACTTGGTCATCTTTAATTATTATAAAATATGAAGAAATCGATCCCTAGTTCGAGTTATCGATATCTTCATATTTTATAGTTATAAAAAAATTTAATGAACTAAAATTTCATTCATTGTAAAAAATAACACCAAAATTGATTATTTAAATCTCTTTTGGGTGTTAATTTAATCTGCAACTCTTTAAAAATACCTCACGACTTACTGCGTTGAGTTTACTACCATTGAGTGTACACACAATTGAGCTGGTGATTTTTTCTTCGTTTACGCGAATTCGTATCCATCGCTATACTGGGTTTTAATTTCGATGCGATATGAACGGTATCGATCGAAACTTGGCGTGCTTGATACGATAAACCCACATAGGCATTTACTCCAGTAATTCTGCCTTTGTAAGTCGGCATATTAGTTCCTGAAAGAGTGGAACTGCATTAAAAGTTTCTAATGTTGTCCTATCATTTAATAATGATGAACCAGTTGTAATATTTATATAGCTTGAGAAAAAGAGGCATCGCATTTGATCAGTTCTTCTTCTTCTTCTTCTTCTTCTTTTTTTGCAAATGCACTTTCTTATTAGCCTTTCGAATGATGATGTCTGCCAAAAGTTCTAACATTCCTCAAGAGACGATATCACTGTATTGCTCCAATATCACTGAAAGTTATATTACTGAAAAAAGTATAAAATATTGACAAATCACTTCCATTATTTATATTTTGTTTCCGTGAATGGAGTGTATTGCACTCTGAAGTGCATTCGTATGGTATAAAGGTACAGACCATGCTAAGAATAGAAGGCAGGTCATTGGCATTAGGGGTTGGTAGGGTGTGTAATGTGTATTGTATGTCCGTAAGTATAAGATTTAGTTTTCTGAAATGCGCACATACTTCTAATATAGATGCGTAGTGTGTTATATTTATGCGTTCTAAGTAATTCTATATATGTGTGTGCCTATAGTATTAATTTACATTCACTCTTTTGGTTCTAGAGCAGAGTTAAAGATTAATGAATTGCTATTTTAAAGAATAGATATTGAAATGTAAAGATAGATGCTATTGTGAGGAGGAATGGTTTATTTTTATTCCCTTACATTTGAACTTGTCGCATGCATAAAACGACGTAAAGTTTGAACTTTAACATAATGCGAAGGTGAAATTATCTACTCAAGTTTTATCCGACTTTTCTTGAAGTTTATTCACTATTCTTGTAGTATCATAAGTGGATTTCAAGAAAAGTTAATTAATTGCTCAAAAAGCAGAATGTATGACACTGCCTACTATGTTTTTAGTAAATATCCAGGGTAAAATTAATTCTATTATGTGAAGATTTTAAACATTAAATTTTTAAATAATAATAAAAAATTAGTGATTGTTGTAATCAATTTTGTTACAACAATCACTAACTTTTTTTTCTTATTCCTATTGGCAAAAAATTCGACTTTCTACCTTTAGTACGCGCTCCTAAGAAAACCTAAGAAGCAAACGAATTCAGGCTTGTCATAAGTCAGGAAAATTAAAAATGATTAGGGAAGTCAGGGATTTTTATTACAAATACTAGAAAAAATTAAATTTTCAGAATTTATTAGAAAATCTTAACGTTTTTTTTTCTTTGCCTCAAAACTATGAAATTACTACGAATTAGACTACAAACCTTTCAATTTGTTCTACTTCTAACAACAATTTCTTTTCGAATAACTTAATTCTTGAAGATCTATCATAAAATTATTACTTAGAAATTACTATTTGAATAATTTTACTTAAAACATTTTTTAAATTATTTCTATTCCAAAAGAGTTGCGTTTACAATGTTCGTAAATAAACAAACTCCAAAAGTTTTAATTTGAAATGGTATTTTCAAAAGTGATTAACTTATTTGCAGAAATTAAATTATGTTCAAAAATTTTTAAAAATTCAAGTCAAAATTTAAATTATCTTTATAAATATTAAAATTCTTTTTTGAAATTCAATTATTTTCAAAAAATTTAATAAAATTCTTTGCAAAATTTCATTTATTTTTTACCAAATTTTCTCAATTCAATTATTATTATTATTGATATCTACTATTTTAATAAAATTTACCAACAGAATTCTATTATTTAAACAAAACTTTAAGACAAATTTCACAGGAATCCAATTAATTACCATTTTTTAAATAAATTTCATCGCATCAATTCAAATATTTTTAATTTATTAATAAAGTTTCTTCAAAAAAATCAAAAATATCCAGGCAATTAGAAACAAGATTTAGTTAATAAAACTCCCTATACAAATTCAATTATTTTCAATACAATTCTTCTTAAGAATTCAATTATTTTTACAAATAATACATTTTTTATGATCATTCAATTTTATTATAAAAAAATAAATATAATTTAACGCTAGAATTAAATTATTTTCATAAACATAACAATTTTTCTTCATAATTCAATTATTTTGAAAAATTTAGATAAAACATTGTATTATTTTCGTAAAATATAATTTTATTCCTAGATATACAATTATTGTCAAAATTGTTTGTAAAAATCTTCGAAACAATTCAATTATTATTGTAAAAAAGAATATTCTTCAAACCAATTCAATTATTTAAGAAATTTTAATAAAATTGTTTCCAAGCATTCAATTCTTTAAGAAATTTTAATAAAATTCTACTTAAGAATTCAATTCCTTTCAAGAATAAACATTTCCACAAGAATTTAATTATTAAAAATTTTTTTTCAATTTTTTGTCAGATTTCAATTATTTTCAATATTTTAATGAAATTTCTCGATAGAATTTAATTATTTTCAAAAAGTTTAAAAATTTTGGAAAAATTAAATTATTTAAAAAAATTTGAATAAAATTCTTCACATGAAATTAAATAATTTTATAAATAATAATATTTTTCTCCTGAATTCAATTATTATCACAAATATAATTCTGCACAAGAATTTTAGTCTTTTAATATTTTTTTAATGATATTCGTTGCAAAAATTCAATTATTTTCATAGATAACAAAAACTTATCGCAATATATTTAATTTATTTTTTTACACAATTTGAAATAAAATGACAGAAAATTACATTTATTTTCAAATTTTTTTAAATTCACCGAAAGAATGCAATTATTTTAAAAATTTTTAATAATTTTATTCTTCATATAAATTCAATTATTGCGTAAGTTATTGTTTTTTTATTTTCAATAGTTGAATTCTGAAAACATTTTCTAAGAAAAATTGATTAAAAAATTAATTTCACAAAAAAATTTAAATTATAATTGAAATTGAAAAGCATTATAGTGTGAATGTTTGGAAATAATTGAATTTTGGAAAGGGTTTAAATTAAAGTCTCTAAAAATTTGAATCTATAGTTAAAATATTCTGATATAATAATATAAAATAACGGTTTTATCACTCTGTCATCTTGAATCTATTATAAAACATAAGGAAATCGATGACTCCAAGTGATCGATTCTTCACATTTTATAATAATATTCTCGTAAGTTGTTGAATTTGAGGTTCTTAAGTCCTATAGAAAAATAATAATAATGATTAAATATGTATTTAAAAATAAAATTAAATTAAAATTGTAAAATTAAATTAAATTTTTTTTTTAAATTTAAAGCGTTAAAAATTGACGTTCTTCAGGGTCAGGGAAAATGGGAAAATTTTGTCTGGAAATCAGGGAAAAGTGAGAGAAAAACAAAATTAATGTTTTGTGGCAGCTCTGGAATTAAAATAAAATTTGTTTTTTAAACCAAACATAAGCAGTCAGGAAAAAAAATATTTTTAATTTAAACATATTTTATTTGTTGAATTAAACGTAATTTTTATTGAACCAAACTTACTATGTACTTACTGTATAACAAAGATAATTATGTTTGATTAAAAGATATTGTTTTCTCAGTGTAGGTTGTGTGCTAGATTCACTGTAAAAAGAAAGTTCTAAATTAGAGCGGATTTTGGTACTAAAATAGAACCAAATTACGATTTAGTACCAAAATTGGTACTAAATTAATACCTTTCTTTTTACAGTGTTTAGCTGAATTAAAAGTTTCTATTAATTTAATAAAACTTGAAACCAGTTTTCCATGGATTGTTTCGAATGCAATGAAGACTTGTACGTAAATAATTTCAAATATTAGATAATTTTCTTTCTTTAATTTTCACCGTTTTAAATTTCGCACATAACCTAAAATTATTTGCCTCTTAGGTAACCATTCTCGCAGAAGCCCGTCACACAAATCATGAATGTTTCTGCCATTCAAGAACTGTATTTCTGAAGTGCATTTAGTAAAATTAAAGTCAATTTACAAAGCTGAAGTATACATACATGTAGGCAATGCAATCAAGAAGTAAAGCTTCTTAATATAAACTAGCACCTAACCACCCAAGATAGAATGAAGTGACAAAAGGAGAGTAACAACAGCTGATTAGGTACAACACTGGCGTGTAATTTCGTCAGACACGGAGTTTAGTTGGTGTTTAATGAAAACAATCTTAGTTTAGTGCCTTTTCGCAGGATTCTCACCTCGCGAAGATCCAAGAGATGTTGTTGGGGTGTGAAGGGGCGAGGGGCGGAAAGAATGACTGTCACGCGAAATGAGGCGACAGGCATAAACCCACGACCCTTTCTGAAGAACTATTAGCAGTTTAGCTTCTATAAATGTCTTGTAATTGTACATGAAATTTACCCAGTCCACCCAGGACAAAATATTCTCATCTCTCTCTCTCTCTTTCTCTTTTTTTTGGTTATGTGTGTGTTGGATGAAACGCGGAAGAGTTCGAATGAGGTGGGCGTCGTCGTCGTCCCTGTGTAGTTTGTTAATTTGCCACGTGAGCTTACCAGGGCCGATTAAGTGGAAGGAAAGATGAGCAAAACGTGAGGGATTAAAATAGTCCTGACTCCCTAAGTATCCAAAATAAAAGAGGATTTACTTTTAATTTGATTTTATTAGAAAGAGGGGAGTGCATTGAAATTTATTTCCAAGCTATTTCATAACACATTCTCTTTCCTAAAGGCTAAACAAACCAAGTTGAAGTTTTTAAAAACGAAAAATCAGAAAAGAGTTTTTTGTTTCAAATAAAATTCATCTCTAATTTTCATGTGCCTCAATTTTTAAGAAATCAGTTGTTACTAAGGATTTAATTGTCGAAAAATAGCATTATTTACGACAAAAAATAAAAGTACTGTCCCATTATTTTTTTGGTTTCGTTTTTAAAAACGTAGACTTCAGCATCATCTAAACAAGAGAGAACTGTAACCAGTTAAGTGGTTACCATAACTATCATTCTGTTTCTTTCTTTCTTTCTTTCTGGAATTTTACTATTTATTTTTTTCTTCTGCGTGAGAAAAGTAAAGTATATATATATATGAATAGCGAAAATAAATGGCACAATAGCTATTATCATTGCCCAAAGTGATGAGTGAAAAGGGGTGAAAAAAAGGTGGTGGTGAAAGAGGGAGAACGCAGATTTTTCATTAAGGAGCCGTCGACTCAGCTTTTCGAGTCTTCAGTGGAAGGATGAAACTGGCAGGTCACGGCGAAGGGAATAAGAGGGGGAGGTGGGAGGGAGGAACAGGAAAGCGGGGATCGTGGTTATAATATGGTGGATTAATACGCGCGAAATCTGCCACCTAAAAGTTATTAATGACTGCTCGTCGCTGGCTTGCGAGGTAACGCGTCAAAGATTTTATAAAGAAGGGTGTCTCGCACCCTCCAGTCCTCCCTTGGGTCATGCTCCAAGGACTGACAAAAATAAAAAAATAAAAAAAAAAGTGAACAAGTTTTGAGAATGTTGGAAAAATTTCTTTCTTAAATCGTTTTAAATGCTCGATGTGTGTATACATAATGACGGGTACTTGATTATATAGTAATCTCTCATAGATTACTGTGTCTGTCATTACGAATTACTATACAATAAATAAAAATAAAATCACACGAAAAAAAATCTTCACCTGAAACAACTACAAATTTTACTCTATGTGATGCGCTCTCAAGAAAGGCACCTAAGGAGCAAATGAATTATAGGTTAGGTTAGTGTTACATTTATCTTGATTAAAAGTTTATTTTTGTCTATTTGAATTCGAAACCAATTTTCATTGAATATTTTGGATATAATGAAGACTTGAAGAGCAATAATTTTTAATTAATAATTGATTATCTTTCTGTATTTTCAATCAAAAGATTAAAAACCTAACCTCAAATTTTTTGCTTCTTAGGTACCTTCTTTCGCTATTTCAACGAATACTTTCCCTATTTTAGCGAAAGTTATCGCTGTTCCAGTTAAAGATTTTTTTTCGTGCAGACATTGCGATTTACCATATCAAAAGTAAAATCATAATTAATCATAATTATTTAATCATTATTTGCCATAAAGATTACTTCATTACATTATTAGGACAACTGATCATTTCATTTATTTCGAAACCCTCCTTCGCATACATTTAAAAGCAAAAAAAAAAAAAAAATGTTTGTATTTTAAGCATTTGGAAAATAATATTTATTGTTGAATAAATAATGTCTTAAATAATTTGATAGCATTCGTTCATTGCTAAGAAACAATTTGCAACATGATAGATCACTTAATGTTAATTTAAACAAAAGTTATTAACAAAAATAGTTGGATGAATATATTTGGCTACATGCGCGGGAAGGTTGAAAAATAAAAGAAACCTTTTAAAATTCAATAACTTATAAAAATATTATGACAAAATTAAAATAATAAGCCTACGACTAGGAGCAATCTTTGTGTTTTACACTCTCTAAATCTAATTTAGAAGAAAGTTACTATAATTACTTACTAGATTTTACTGATTAATTAGTAAAATTTTATCAACAATTTAGTAAAAGTGTTTTACTAATAGTCGATAAAACAGTTCCACTCATTTAATTAGTGAAATAAGTAAATTTCAATTAGTGGAATTCTTCTAAAATATTAGTAAAATTTTTACTAAAAATTAGTAATATTCTACTAATTCAGAAGTCGTCAATAAAAACCACTAAAAATTTAACAATTAGTTAAATCAAAAGTTAGTCTAATGTCATAATTAGAAAAAAGAATTTAATTTTGAATATTTAAAAGGATTAAAAGTTGCGTTTAAATAAAAATCACAATTTTCTGTCAATAAAAACATTTGTTAAATTTTAGGTTATGTTACTTCATTTATTTTTGACAAAAAATTATAATTTTTGTTCAAATGTAACTTTATAGAAAATTCAATTTCATACGCATCTACCAAGATGAGTTTAAAATTTAATTTGACTTTTCTTTTAAAAACAAAATTATGACATTGAACTAACTTTTGTTCCGATTTTTTGTCGGATTCTTCCTTACAAATGACTTTTTGAAAAAAAAATTAGTTTCACAGAATTTTGAATAAAAAGTAGGTATAAAAAATCGAGGTTTTCAAAAATTTTAATTTGAAAAGTTTAAAAAATCCAATTATTTCTAAAAATTGCAATGCAATATAATATTATTTTAATACAAACATAAAGAATTTTTTGAATAATTGAATGTTTCTTTAAATTGAATTCTTATATGTAAGTTTATTAAAAAAATTTTGTATAATTAAATAATTTCGAAGAATTTTATAAGAATATTTTTTTTACAAATAATTGTATTCTTGTAAGAAATTAAAGTTTAATTTTACTGGAAATAATGGAAATTCTGTGAAGGAATTTTTATTTATGGAAATAATTGAATTTATATAAGAATAATTTGATTATTTTGGAAAATAATTAAATCCCTGAAAATAATTTTAGTATTTATAAAAAAAGTAATTGAATTACTGTGAAATTTTTATTATTTCAAGAAAATATTTGAATGTTCGCGTAGTTCATTACATAAATTGAAATTTTTTTTAAATGATTAAAAATTTCTCATGAATTTTATTAATATTTTATAAAAAAAAAATTGAAAATTCTGCAATGAGTTTATTTATTTATGAAAATAATTGAATTATTGCGAAGAATTTGATTAAAAAAGCGACTTCTTTTTTTAATAATTAAATTATTGTGTAATTTTTATTATTTTAGAAAATAATTGAAAATTCGTGTAGAACTTTGGCGAAATTCTCATAAAATAATTGAAATCTTTTGGGATATTTTATTGAAATATTTGAATAGTGAAAATTATTTAATTAGAAATTTTTTTTGAAAATAATTGTAATTTTGCCAGGAATTTTCTTATATTTTTTGAAAATATTTGAATTTTATTAGTTTTTGCAAATATAATTGATAACTTGTGATGAATATTGTTATTTTTGAATATAATTGAATTTGTGGAAAGAAATTTGTTATGTATTTAAATAGTGGTATTTTTTCAAAGAATTGCTTTTGATCTTTTAGAAAAATAGTTGATTAAATGATTTATATGTAATAACTTTATGTTGCCAGTTCTTCAATAGAATTAATAAGTTATTTAAAATAATCTATTTAATAAAATTTTCTGACTTTTCCCTGATCTTCTTGACCAATTCTTTGTTTAATGAATTTTTTTTCCTGACCTTTGGCAATTCTGATAGATTTGCAAATCATTCAAGTACTATACATATGCTTGGTATGCTGAAGAATACTTTTCGAATCATTTGTAAAAAGTGCAAATTTTAAGGAATCGAAGAGTTTCTCACTATTTCTAATTTTTACAAGTGATGACGTCTGTTTCGAATAAGGACCTCATTTAGATTTTTCACTACTCCGTACATAAACTGATTTTTTGATGTTCTTTTTGCATTCTTCTTTTTACCAGAGAAATAGAAAGCAAGCCATTTTCAAGCAGACTAAAAGATTTTAATTTTATTAACAATAGACTATGAGAAATCACATCAAAGGTCTTGGAGAATTCAAAGAAAATAATTATGGTTACTTTCCGATTAACAATAGCATTAGGTCATCAATAATCTAGAGTAGAAGTGTTTGAGTATTCAATCCTTTTCTGTACTTAGATTTTCAAACAGATGAAGAATATCATTAGCCTTTAACAACAGGATCAGATCATCAATAATCTAGAGTAGAAGTGTTTCAGTATTCAATTCTTTTCTGTACGTAGATTTTCAAATAGATGAAGAATATCATTAGCCTTTAAAAATGTTTAAGTAAGGTTTTTTGAACATATAGCTAGTATCGAATTCCCTGTTTTGTATTGCACTTCTCATTGTTTCACCCCAATGCAAATTGCATTCATTTTACTTGACGATTGTCATTTAAAATTTTTACCAAGTTATTGCTGCGACTGGAATTTATTTTTTTGCGCGTGCTTCTAAAAAATTTGACATTAACAAAGAGCATGAGTCCTCCTCCTATGCATGAGTGTGTCTCTATCGAGAAAATCGAAACATTACAAAACATCACATGTGAAATTTCCCATGGCGAGAAAAAGTTGAACCAGGCGAAGAGGTCCTGGTGCTGAGTCGCACTAGCTCGGCGGGGATTTGTAAGGGGTTGCAATGGGGTTGGAAAAAGGGGGAGTGTAGATTTGAACAAGAGCTTGGTTGCTATGCAAATTGGAAAGATGATAATCGATTGTCGGAGGATGGTTGCGCTGATGGGCTCGCGGATGAGCACAGCATATCTCCCCACCTGGACAACACCGATCCCTCACCTCCTCATCCTCTATCGCCCATTCCGGATCTCCCTCAAGGGAAATTATATAGTCTGCCCTCAAATACCTTACCTGTTCCGCTTGCATTTATTCCCTTTTTCTGTCGTCCACTATGACTCTATGGTATATATGCTTCAAATTCTCCTACTTCTCTCGTTCGAGTTTATCTCAGATACATTTATTCGTAAAGTATCTCTCCCACTATATACTGTTATTTTTCTCGGAAACAATTAAGAATTTCCTTTTTTTTATTTTCAATCTTCGCAATAAACTTATTTCATCTTGCCTTTCTTGAATGTATGGTATGATGGTGTGTTCGTTCTTTACCTTGGAGAACGTCTTTGAATATACAACCTCTGACATCAGCTCTCTAAAGCGAGTTTTTGTTGACGTCAAGCCTCTTACCTTTGTCATTCAGCGCTGACAATCAAATAAAACAGAAGTACTCGCTATATTGTGATTCGATCCAATCGATTACTTTATTTGAAAACAAGAGGCCATAAATATCTGTTATGTTTGTCCTGTGCGGTTGGAGAAAGTCAATTATCTAGATCATGTATAGTGTTGCTTTCGAAATAGTAATCAATTCAATGTGTTTACAAATGTATTATGATCGAGTGTAGTTTCGGTAAATTAAACAATTACAATATAACATTATTAAAGAGATTGATTGACAGATGGAATTAAATGGGAAAATTATTTAAGTTTAGTATGCAGTAAAAATTGTTGGAACTGTTGGAACGGTTGATTCTTTTTTTGGAGAGAGAAAAAGAGAGAGAGATAATGGTTCAAAGTGTCAGGGACATTTCACTTTAGCTGACTAAACGTGTGTTACACACGTGAAATTGAGATGAGAATATCCTTGACAAAATATCTCAACTTTAATCATGATAAAATAGCAGAAAGTATATAAGCGATATGAGAGGAATAAAAAAAAAGAAGATTGAGATAAAAAGGGAAGGGTAAAAGTAGGTTTTGTTGCTGTAATATTTTCTGTTTATTTCTATTGTTCTTTGTTTATCCAGTGCCCATCTGTCCATCTGTCTGACCATTCATTTCTGATACTTTTTTTCCCCCTGGATTTTTTCCGCTGGATAACATGCTTCGAGCGCTGTCCTTCTCTCCTAGGTATACGTCACTTCTCTGTTACTCGCAAACACAAATATTCTCTATCTCTCGCGCTTTGCCTTCTATAACCCAAGCGGTGTTTATGTTCGAGATAAAACGAGGAACAAACCGAACAAACAACAACGCAACGGGCGTTGTGCTGGGGCTGCCACAGTCACCGTATTCTATATATATATATATATTCAATTGACAAGGAAAAAGGGATATTGAACCGGACATATATGTATAATTGTGTAAGTCTGAATAATTGAGCGTGTTCCTAGCGTGCGCTTAATCTTGAAGGAGTTTTGTAATTTATTCACATTGCACGATGATATTGTGTCTGAACTGCATTTATTGTACAACGTATAATCAACCCAAATTTTCATTGCAAACTATAATTATGAGATTGATTTTTATCGTTGCCGATTGCGAGGCGTTTAGACAATTTAGATTATTGTTTTTATTTCCCACTGTTTCTTATGGTATATCGTGCTATAAAGCACAGCACAACACTGAGGTACAAACTTTTGCAATTTAATAAAAAGAAAGCATCCATTATTTAGGTAGTATGTATATATTTAGGTGGATTTTTATACAGGACGGTTTATTAGCACTGTTGTAACTAAACACACAGTGATTAATTTTATTTTTATGTTCGCGTCGGTAAATAATGTAAGGTATTTATTTGAATCTTTTTACAAAGATTGATAGCAAATTATTCACGAGCCTTAAATGTAGAGTGTTGTTGATTCACTGAAACAAAATCTCTAAATTTCAATTACTAACAATTTGTAGTAATTAGTATTTTTTTAGTGGCTGACTTTTGCTTTTGAATTAGAAAATTTACTAATAAGTTAATAAAAGATTACTTAACAGTAAATTTTACTAATAATTTTAATTTTTATAAATTGGCAAAAGATTACTATTTAACAGTAAATTTTACTGATAATTTTATTTTTAATAAATTGGTAATAGATTACTATTTAACAGTAAATTTTACTAATAATTTTAATTTTAATAAATTGCTAATAGATTACTATTTAACAGTAAATTTTACTAATAATTTTTATTTTAATAAATTGGCAAAAGATTACTATTTAATAGTAAAATTAACTAATTCAAAAGCGAAATGTAAGTCACTAATTCGAATTAGTAGAGAAATTTTTACTAATTAAAGTTTAGAGGGAATATTTGACAATAATGAGTCAACTGCACTGTTCGGTGGATATTCGGACTACAATTACTTCGGTGAAGAAGTTATAATACAAAAACAAAACCTACAATTTTTTTCTATTTCTGACAATTTCTTTTTAAACAATAAAATAATTACTGAAGTTTAATAACTTTACTGAAATAGCTCAAAACTAATGGAATTTGAAAAGAGTTGAGTTTACAATTTACATGAATAGATAAACTTCAGAAGATTTCAATTTGCAATTTTATAGAACTACAACTTGAAATAAATTTAAGTATTTAGAAATTTTAACGAACGGTTTAAAAAAGTTTTTTTCTTCCAAATTTTAATCATTTAAATTCTACTGAAATTAATTAAATTCTTTAATGCATATTTAATTAAATAAAAAAATTGCCGCGAACTTATAGAGGAATTTTGGTTAAAAATACTAAGAAAAATTGAATTTTGTAAAAGTCGCAAATAAATGCAGAAATTCCATTATATTTAAAAGTAGAAAATTTTTTTTAAATAATTCAATTATTTTCGAAAGTAATAAAATTCTTGGCGAACATTCAGTTATTTAAAAAAACAAAAAGAATTTTCGTTTGAATTACAAATATCTTTTAAAATGTCAAAATTTTCCGCCAAAAAGCAATTATTTAAAAAAAATTTTTAATATTTTATTTTGCACAAATAAATTATTTTTATAACTGACAATATTCATCGCAAGAATTCAATTATTTTTAAAACCTTTATTCATTTCAAATATTTTTAAAGTAATAAAATTTAATTATTTTTAAAAGTTTTAATAAAATTCATTGCAAAATTCAATTATTTTCATCAATAACAATATTCATCACAAGAATTTATTTTTTTTCAAAAGTAAGAAAATTAGCTTGTTTTTTAATTTTAGGAAAATCTTTTGCAAATATTTAATTATTCTCAAAAATAATAAAATTCTGGGCAAAATTTGAGTTATTTTAAAAAAACCGAAAAAATTATAGTTTAAATTGCAATGGCAATTATTCAATTACTCTTAAAAATTTCATTAAATTCGTAAAAATTTAATTATTTGGAAATTTGTTAATAGAATTCTTGATGAGAATTCAAGTTAGGAAAACGTTTAATTATTTAAATTCACTTTTCTTTTAAAATAATTGAATTCACGTAGTATTTTTAAAAGAAAGTTTGCTTTAAAAATTAATTTCGCTTAAAATTTTAGTTAATTATTGATTATTAAAAGCATTATAGGGTAAATTTAGAAATAATTGAATTTTAAAAAGGGTTTAAATTAAAATTCTCCAATATTTGAGTTTTTCATACTTTTAACTAACAATTTAGTGGAATTTTGTTTTTGCAGATGTTTAATTGAATTTTTTCAAAAATTTGTCAAAATTTTTATTTTCTAATAAAAAATTAAAAGAATTTACAACAAATAGAAATTTATGGTAAAATTGAATTTTAAACAATTTAAAAATTCTCAACGAACATTTTTTAAAATGATTTAAAAAGAATTTTAGTATAAAATTCTATGAAGTAATTAAAATTGATTTGAAATGTTGAAATATTTTTGATGAAGTTAGAGTAACGATATTTAATAAAATAATAATTTTATCACTCACTCACCTTTAAGTACCACATGCAATTGAATTTTTAAAGGTTTGAATTTAAAATTTTGAGAATCGTAATTCCCATGAAAAAATAATTATGATTAAATATTTATTTATAAATGAAGTTATTAATGTTTTCAAATAATTTTATTTTCTAAGAAGTTTGTAAATAATTTGAATGCAACATTTTTTTGAGTATCTAATAATTTTCGAGTGAATCGAAATATTCTTTAGGATTAGAGAAAAAAATAAAAGTTGTGTCTGGAAATCAGGAAAAAAGAATTTAATTTTTATGGCCTAGTTTTTGATTTTTAATTTCATAAATATATTATGAATGTAAGCATAATAATTATAACACGTGAGATTGAGAAACAAGTGAGACTGTCAAGAATATTAGTTATGAAACAGAAATAACGGTTTTTTAATATTATCTTTTTTTTGTTAATTTTTATCGCTTCTTTATTTTTGCACGTAATCCTTTTTCTCAATCTACTAAATGTATCTATATATATATATAGTATATGTATGGGTGATTTTCACGTTTCTGAATAAGAGCTATCGATCACCAAATGAAGCCCTGCAGTGTGTTGATCCACTGCATTTACAATAACGACGTTGTTTATTCGACGAACGACAAACGACTATTCCGTTGTACGTTTCTATCGTCAATTCTTCGTATATACAACCGTTAGTACACAACACACGATATATAGCTGAGCACTTTACAAAACAATCCAGTGCTATACCCCCCCCTTTTTTTTTATTTCTTCACAAAAGAAAGATCACTTTTAATCCTGTGTATAGATTTCTATTTTCTACATGAAATATAAATATTAGTTAACTCGAAAGAGAGGGGAAAAAAAGGGTTCCGCGAGTACTGTGTCTGGGTATAGACCCAGTATGACAAACAAAATTGATTAATTGCCACTGCATCTTTTTTTTTCTTTGCGAATCCTCAATCCATACGACGCTGTATGACAAAATATTGCGAACAATGTATCAATATAAAAAGGATATTTCTATTTATAGCGTGAATAGTATAGTAGTTTTTGTTGGTGAATTCATTGTTTTACGGTTGAGGTTTTAATTATTAGCTTTTTTTTTTAATTACTGTATAAAAATTCTTCTTTTTTTTTTAAGTCGCATTGTTTTTAAATAAGATTTAATTTTTACTGTGTTACATGAAAAATTATTTATTTTTAGTTTAGACAGGACAGGGAAATCAGGGAAAATAGAAAAGTCAGGGAGTTTTATTAAAAGAAGAATTCTGAATTTTAGTCTTCTTTTTGTCTGCCTCATAAACTATATGAAGTTAATTGCTTGTGGCACAATTTTTCTTTCCTCAACTTACAAACGTTGGGAACAAAAATTAATTCATTGTCAAAACGCGATTATTATTTATCTCAGCAAGTAAAATATAATAACATTTTTAGCATGTGCTCCTGATCTCCTTTTATCTCGATGAAAGAATTCTTGATATCGTATTAAGCTCCGTGTCCAATATTTATCCAATAAATGTAAAATATATTTTTAATGATGTTGTCCAACTAGCCAGGATAGAGAAAGAGAGAGAGAAGAGAAAG
This sequence comes from Leptopilina myrica (nomen nudum), assembly GCA_032872475.1. Classification (NCBI taxonomy): domain Eukaryota; kingdom Metazoa; phylum Arthropoda; class Insecta; order Hymenoptera; family Figitidae; genus Leptopilina; species Leptopilina myrica (nomen nudum). Next base: position 14,025,905 of record CM065458.1, on the reverse strand, counting down.
GAGTATACACAATATATTGACAATAAAGAGAATGCTGAAATGGATAGCTATACTCGTTTGTTTGTTTTTTGTTTTTTTTCACATTGACAAAGTCGTTAGGGGTTCGGAGAGACTTACAATCACACGGAAGCAATATGTACACACTTGCTTGCATACTCTTGGAGAAAAAGTATCGTCTGGCTACTGTAAAAAACATGGGACAACGTGTGCGTTGCTTACACTGCAGCTTCTTACTCCAGCAGGGGTGCATTGTTGGTGTTGTTGGTTGTACGGCCACTCAAAAAGGGCTGCTAACTTTGATGCATGTCTCGTGACGTTAATAACGCATGAGGTCAAATTGAAAAATTATCACACCAGAACGGAGGTCCTCGAGAGGCCGGGGACAACCTCTCGTTGTTTAGAAAGAGGGTGGCTCAACGATACGATTTCCTTTAAGGTCGTAATGGAGTGTTTTCGGTTGACAACCCAATTTCTGCTTCCCACCTCAATGCCGAAATTAATCTTCATTTTTGAGTTTTCCTTTCCTGGCTGATATTCCTGGGTATAAGAATGATAATCCAAAGAAAGGTCTTTACTTGATTTTATTCTTTAACAAAGTTTTAACAAAGTTTTTTTCGCCCTCTCTCTCTCTCTCTCTCTCTCTCTCTCTTTGTGTCAGTGTTTTCAGGGCTCGGATTGTGCGACTTTTTCGACTTTTTTTGGGAAAAGATGCGACTAATGGACTTTTTCGAGATTTTTTTTAGTAAAATGCGACTGAAATTTTTAAAATTTTCAGAAAATTAAAGTTAAAGAAAAAAGTTTTAGTGAAAAAAAATGTTCTGTTAAGTTTATTTACAGATTTCTTTCAAATTTCAAAAAAAACATCAATAACTTCTTCTTTAAATAAATATTTAATTATTATTTTTCCATAAGAATTAAAATTCTTTAAAAGATTCAAATTCAAACCATTTTGAAATTAAACTACTTATAAAAAATTGTTATAAAACATGAAGAAATCGATCACTCCGAGTCTTCGACTTGGAGCCATCGATGTCTTCATGTTTTATAATAATTAAAGATGACCGAGTGATGAAATCATTATTTTATATTATAAGATTTTATAAAAAAAAAGAATTTGAAAATAATTGAATTTCTAGGATGAATTTTTTTTATTTATAAAAATAATTAAAATTTTGACAATAATTTTATGAAAATTCATTGCAAATAATTAAATTTCAGAGAAGAATTTTATTATTTAAAAGGACAATTGAAATTTTGAACAGATTTTTTTTTTAAATGTTTAAAAGTAATTGAATTTTGAAGAAGAATTTTGATATTTTTAAAATTGTTGAAATTGTGGGGAGAATTTTAAAAAAGTTTGAAAATAATTGAATTTCTGCAATGAATTTACTTATTTTTTAAAAAAATTGAACTTTGCAAAGAATTTTATCAGAACTTTTGAAAATAATTAAATTTCCATGATGAATTTTATTATTTATAAAGATAATGATAATTTTGACGAGAAATTTAAAAAAAATTTTGAAAATAATTGAATTTCTGCGAAGAATTTTATTACTTTTGAAAACAAATGAATTTCTAGGATGAATTGTATTATTTATAATAATAATTACAAATGTACAGAAATAAATAAATAAATAATTGAAATTTTGACAATAATTTTTTTAAAATTCATTGTAAATAATTGAATTTCAGAGAAGAATTTTATTATTTATAAGGATAATTGGAATTTGGAACAGATTTTTTTTTAAATTGTTTAAAAGTAATTGAATTTTGAAGAAGAATTTTGATATTTTTAAATATTGTTGAAATTGTGAGGAGAATTTAAAAAAATTTGAAAATAATTGAATTTCTCCGATGAATTTTCTTATTTTGAAGATAATTGAATTTTGCAAAGAATTTTATCAGAACTTTTGAAAATAATTAAATTTCAATGATGAATTTATTATTTATGAAGATAATTAAAATTTTGACAATAATTTGATTAAAATTCTTTGCAAATAATTGAATATCAGAGAAGAATTTTATTACTTTTGAAAACAAATGAATTTCTAGGATGAATTGTATTATTTATAATGATAATAACAAATGCACAGATATTAATAATTGAAATTTTGACAATAATTTTTTTAAAATTAATTGTAAATAATTGAATTTCAGAGAAGAATTTTATTTTTTAAAAGGATAATTGAAATTTTGAACAAATTTTTTTTTAATGTTTAAAAGTAATTGAATTTTGAAGAAGAATTTTGATATTTTTAAAAAATTGTTAAAATTGTGGGGAGAATTTAAAAAAATTTGAAAATAATTGAATTTCTCCGATGAATTTTCTTATTTTTGAAGATAATTGAATTTTGCAAAGAATTTTATCAGAACTTTTGAAAATAATTAAATTTCAATGATGAATTTTATTATTTATGAAGATAATGATAATTTTGACGAGAAATTAAAAAAAAATTGGAAATAATTGAATTTCTGCGAAGAATTTTATTACTTTTGAAAATAAATGAATTTCTAGGATGAATTGTATTATTTATAATGATAATTACAAATGCACAAAAATAAATAAATAAGTAATTGAAATTCTGATAAGAATTTTATTAAAATTATTTGAAAATAATTTAATTATAAAGAAGAATTTTATTATTACAAAGATAATTGAATTTTTAAACAGATTTTTTTTAAATGTTTAAAAGTAATTGAATTTTGAAGAAGAATTTTGATATTTTTAAAGATAATTGAAATTTTGAGAATTTAAAAAAAAAATTTAATTGAAATTCTGCGGAGAATTTTATTACTTTTGAAAATAATTGTATTTCCATGATGAATTTAATTATTTTTAAAATTTTGACGAGAAATTGAAAAAAAATTGTTGAATGTAATTGAATTTTTGCGAAGAATTTCATTATTTTCCAAAGTAAATGAATTTTAGAGAAGAATGATTATTTATAAAGATAATTGAATTTATGACAGGCATTTTATTTATTTTTTTTTAATAATTGAATTTTGGAAAAGAATTTTATTATTTATAAAAATAATTGAAATTTTGAACAGATTTTTTAAAAAAATGTTTAAAATACCTGATTAAAATTTTGCCATGCGACATTTTATTAAATTTTATGAAATATTATTCCACAATTGTTTGATGTTAAAGTATATGTGTTGGCGAGAAATGTGATTTTCTTTACAATTTTGACAATTTCGTGTTTCCTTTTCGGCGTTTTTTCCCTAAAATTTAATTCGACTTTTTTCCGACTTTTTTGGAAATTTTATACGACTTTTCGTGACTTTTGACTTTTGTTGTGAATTTATGCGACTAAAGCGACTTTTTTTTGAGTATTAAACACAGTAGTGAGCCCCGTGTTTTTATTAGGCGGGAGAAATTAATTGAAAGTGTAGAATGAAAATCAAGAATCGTGATCTTATTCCGTGTGTTGTTTACAAGTTGTGTAAGTGAAGTAAAGTAACTTTATATAAGGGTTGTGGAGCTGATCGTCAGTCTGGCTGTTTTCGTCCTGACGAATAATTACAGCCGATAAGTCACAGCACAACACCCTGAACTGGAATAAGGTAGGGCTAACGGCGAGAGAGATTTGCCGGGGGTTTGAGATTGCGTGCCAATGCACCATTCAACGGGTCAGACTTGGCTTCATCGTAATAGTCATGGTTGCTTGGCTTGAAATTCCAAATACCCTGTTGCTATTTGGGGTAATTTTGATTTTTTCGCCCTATCTCTATGATCTTTATTGCTGCTTATCGATAGAATAACCAATTTTTTTTTTCCTTTTTATTCTCCTCGCAAAGAAAAAAAAATTGCATTGTACACAAAAAAAGGTTTGAGAATCAAGTTCCTGTATTGGAATTTACATGGAAGCATTAAATTTGCATTTATCACTGCGTGTCCCAAAAATTAGGTCTTTTAATAAGTTCAGGGTTGGCATAGTTCAGGGATTTTAAAAAAAAATTCAACTCTCTAAATTTAAATTAGTAAAAATGTTTACTAATTTGAATTAGTGACTATTTGCTTTTGAATTAGTAAATTTTACTAATAAATACACTGAGACAAATTTACGTTTATTTATGTCAACTAAAATATATTTGGTTTAAATAATATTTTTCTCTGGGTGTAATGCAGAAAATAGTAAATAACAGAAAAGAGAAACTTTGCAAACTGAAAATAGTAAATTCTGATTTCACATAAAAATACGCTTTGTCTCTTCGTGTATTGGAAGTTCTTTTTAGAGATAAATTTGGAAAACTCTATTTTTGAAAAGCATGTACGCCGAAAATAGAGTTTTGCTATTCTTTGCTTTTTCTCTTGTCAGTTTGCGTGGCGCAGAGGAGGCAAAACTTGGTCACATTCTCTTCGTAGTGGAAAAGAGATGAATTTTATCGATATCAGAGGTTTATACTCCATTAGGTTTGTTAGACGATTATTTGAAAGCGGGACAGGACAATACCTTAACAGTACTGACCAGTGACCAATAGATTCTCTTCAATTTTCGCTTCATTCAGAAACTTTTTTCTTTGTCCTGCTGCTGCTTCTGCAACACAATACAAAATTAGTGTGTATCTTATTAAGTACGTCAGCAGTAATGAAGGGAAAATATTGATAAATTAATAAATGGAATTTAATTATAAAATTTATTTCAACTGTATCAATTAAATATTCTGAATTTTATTTAATATTATGATGTGTGAGTCTGTGAGCAGATCATTCATTTCGTTTGAAATAATTGTCGATTCTCGGTTACTATTTTCAGAACGGTCACAGCTCGAGTTTTCACTTGTTAATCACATCGTCTTGATATTCAATTAGAAGCAAGATAAATACAAATAGATTCGCTTTTATTCGTTGTTCGAATTTTCAAATCAAAAATTGATTTTGATAAAAAAAAGTATTTCTCAAATTTTAAGTTAATGTTTCTTTATTCAAGCTTCTGTTTAGTCAAAATTTTTAAACCTTTATGTCAATAATGTTCTAAACGTTCAAATGAACGAATCTTTTTATTACTTATTTTGATGTTTGAATTTTGGTAGAAAATATTAATTCAAAAATTAAAAAAATGAATTATTCTCTTAATATTTGGGTTAAATTATTTTTAATTGCCATTTAAAGATAATAAAGAAAAAAAATTTCGTTCATTTGAACGTTCAAAACTTTAGAGACATGAACCTTTTACCGTACTATAAAATTCAGTTTTTCGATTCAAATTTTGACTTTTAACAAGCATCAATAAATAATTCTAAGATCCAAATTCAAATATTTAAATTTTAAATACAAATATCTTAATTTCATTAACTCAATTAGCAATTTCCAGAATTTTTAACTAAAATTATTCTTTAAATCAATTATTTTTAATAAATTCTGGAAAAGTTCGTTGAGAATTAAAAAATTTATCTGTTTACAATTTGATTTTACGAAATTAGGATTATTAGGAAATTCTTGAATTAAGTATTTTCGAAAATAAAAACTTCAAATTATTTTTTTAAAAAATCAATTAAACTTGTGTAAAAAATTAATTCTACTGAATTGTTCTTTAAAAGTATGAAAAGTTCAAATATTTAAGGATTTTAATTTAAAACCTTTTCAAAATTTAATTATCTCTGAAAATTCACGATCTAATACATTTAATATTCGAATATATAAAATAAGTTACTTTTAATTGAGATTCAATTTTTATTAGAAAACTCTGCAATAATTCAATTATTTAAAATTTTTAATACATAATTGATTAATATACTGAATAATTGAATGTTTTATAAAATTTAATCAAATAATAAAATTGAAGAGAATTGAATGAAATTGAAATAAATTAAATTGAATTAAATAATTGAATTTTTTTGACGAATTTTATAAGAAATTTTAAAAATAATTGTTTTCTCTTAAGGAATACAAAGAAAATTGTACTTAAATTAATTAAAATTCTGTTAAGAGTTTTATTATTTATTAAAATTATTGAACTTTAAAGAATCACTTCATTATTTTTGAAAATAATAAAATTCCTCAAAAGAAATGTTATATTTATGAAAATAATTGAATTCCTGTGAAATTTTTAATATGTTTAGAAATTATTTGAATGTTCGTGTAGAATTTTATTAAAAAAAAATTTTTAATAATTGAATTCTTTTGGTAAATTTTATTAAAAGTAGATATTGGCAATCATTAAATTAAAAAAAAAATTTTGAGAGAGTAATTTAAATTTTGCCATGAATTTTATTAATATTTTTGAAAATAACTGAATTTCGGCAAAGAATTTTGATATTTTTAAAAATAATTTTAATCTTGACGAAATTTTTTTTATTTAATTTTTTTTATTTAAAGAATTTTTGTAACCAATATTTTTATTTACGAAAATAATTAAATCTTGCAATCAAGTTTATTGAAAGAAAATAATTTAATTTTTTTGGATGAATTTGATATTTGTTATGAAAATTAAATTCTTTTGAAAAAATTAGTATTAGTAAAATTTTTAAGAATAAATTATATTTTTTGAAAATTATAGGTGAATTCTACAAGAATTCTGTTATTGAAATTCAAAAATAATTGAATTGAATTGAATAAACAATTCAAAAACATTTTTAATATTATATTTAAGAAAAATTACATTTTTCGGGGTATTTAATTAGAATTCTATTAAAAATAATTGAAAAATTCGTCAATGAATTATTATTTATGAAAATAATGGAAATTTTATGTAAAGTTTATGTAAATAATAGATGTATAAATTATTGAATGATGGAAAAAATTTTGAAAATAATTTAAATTTTGCGGAGAATTTTATTAAAAGTTTAAAAGTAATTTAATTTTGAAGTTTATTTACTTTTTAAACCGTGTAAACTATCTCTTTTAAAATTCAATTAATTGAAAAATATATTGCAGTAAAATTATTCATTAAGTAATTTCATATGGAATAATTTTATGACAGCTCTTCAAGAATTTATTTATTTATTTCCATTTATTAATAGTTTATGAAAATAATTAAATCTCTGTAAATTTTTCTTTATTACTTATCAAAATATATGAATTACTGCAAAAATTTTATATGCAAAAATTTAACTAATTTTAAAGGAAAAATAGATAATAGATTTCATGTTATAATTAAGATAACCAAGAAAGTGAGTATTTTTGATAAAAATTAGTGATTTAAAGTACGGAAATAAATTTTAATGTCTTTTTTCTGAATCAATTAAAAGGAGATTTTTGCATCGTCAAATTTAATTTTTCTCTAGCTACTTTTTTACTTTTACCAGCATTTTTTCTTTTCTTTACAGCGAAAGAAAAAAAATTTTTCTTCCCTCTTTATTGCTAATTTTTGAAAAACAATTACCAAGAGCAGCAGTCTGCTAGTTGCTAAATTAACAGACTTTCAATTTCTCCGATTCCATCTTACTGAAGTAGAAATATAATATTGAATAGCGCAATCATATTGTGAATAACCGTAGAATAGCGAAGAAATGTTTTGAAAGGATGAGCGCTCAGGCGAATTGAACTAACAAGATCCCAAAGGGCAGTTTACACTCGATGTCCCAGTAAACTCTAAACTCTGGACGCGTAAAGTGATCGTTGAATTTTAAACCCACGCTATAAAGCGCAATATTATTTTAGTTTATTACTTTTCTTTTCTTTTTCTTCTAATTTCGAAACGTAAAACCGTTTTTTTTCCTGCTTATATCAAATTGAGACAAAATACGAATCACAAAACATCCCAAATTTTGTTTCCAAATTGTCATCATTGAAAAAATTCTTTTAAAAAAAAGGGGGAGAATATTTCCAATTTGTAATAATAATGTTTCCTTTTTGACAAGAAAATAAAAATGTTTTCGTGGTAATTTTTCTAAAATTATTACTCGTCAAAGGGAAAATGATGAGGAGACTTGTGGCTTAGGAGAGATGATCTCTTCAAGTGACTTTGATCAACTTGAAGTCCTCCGTTCCCGTGACAGAATTTACTGGGGACGAGTATTGTTTGCCCACAAAACGGTCGATGAGAAATGGCAGACATGAATCGTCCTGCCTCATCCCATTGACCATTTGTTACAACTAGTCTTCTACCACTTAACTGTCACTTCCTCGTAAACTCAATGTTGATGGTAGATTGTAATTTTCATTCGCTGTTCGATATATTACATTCTCATTTTTTTTTTTTTGATATTATCCCCAATTACTTGAAAAGTTAAGCACCTTTTTTCGGTAGGGAACGGTAGGGAACAAAAATTAAAAGAATAATTTTTTCATTCTATTTTCTTTTATATAATTGAACAATTTCTCTTTCCATTTGACGAAACTCTCTCGTATGTTTGTAAATTATGTTTCATATTGTTTCTATTTGTAGCGATATGCATATTGCATTCCTATTATATAATGCAGGGCGAAACAAAATCGTTGGAATTTCAAAATTGTGACAAATTAATAGTACCGGTGGATGGAAGAGCATGCATCAATTTGTACATATTATGGTTAATGAATTTTAAAAAGAACAATCGCTAAAGTATTTATTGCTTTGAATTAAAATTAACATAATTATTAATACTTTGTTACATTGTATTTAGAATAATGATATGGACATTCTTTTACATTTAGGGGACTATTTTTTGTTCGTAAAAAAAAAATACTTTTTTAGTTTTGTTGAAACTTAAAAACATAATTTTAGTGTAGAATTTTTTTTGCAAAAAGTGAATTTTAGTTGGGAATTTTCGAATTTTCATTACACATGTATAATCAAAGCTTTCGTGGATTAATACGTTATCATCTTCTATAAGTGGTAGGCAAGTTGGTTCAGAGAACCGACCAAACATGACCCTTTCTGTCGACAAACTAGTAAGATACTTGCCCCAAACCTTCGACTCGAAAGTTGTAGTTCAGTTGCGGATTTAACCCTCCTAATTAATTTATAACAATCGTACTTGGGATACTCCTCACTTGTTTCTTAAATTATTCATGGGGATTAGAATTTCTTTTGTTTCAAGTTACGACATCTTGGAATCTGCTATAGTTTCCTCTGCATTATGTAAGAACTTTTCTATGATGACAAATTTTTATGCTGCTATCTAGTAAATTCTACCTTTAAGATTTAATGAATGTAATGATTCATCTTTAATAATTTTGCTAAAAAATGTAATTCTAATTAAATTAAATTCTTAATATAAAGTTTGTGTGAAACAAACTTTTTTCTACACAATAAATTAGCCAAAAGAAAAAAAGGACACTTGTTAGTGACAACATAGTACAGTTTGTCTAGGAGGATAATACTAATGAAAGAAACTAATCAATTTATCAGGGTTGCCACAGATCAGGGAAGTCAGGGAAAAGTCAGGGATTTTTACTAAAAGTACTGGAAAAATTGAATTTTTAAAATTCACGAGAAAACTTAATTTTTTTTCTTTTTGCCTCGTAAACTATGAAATTACCACAAATTTTAATACAAAACCTTCAATTTTTTCTACAAATGATTATAGAAATTCAATTATTTTCAAAAGTTACAAAAATTCTTCGCAGAATTTCAATTATGTACAAAAATTTAAAAACAATTCTCGTCAAAATTACAATTATTTTTAGAAATAATAAAATAATTCATTAAAATTCAAATATTTAAAAAAAGTTTTAATAAAATTCTTGACAAAATTCCACAAGAATTCAATTATTCAATTTTTAAAAAATTTCTTCAAAATAATTCAATTATCTTCATAAGTAGTAATAAAATTTTTCATAGGAATTCAATTATTTAAAATACAAAATTTAATAAAATTTTTCGAAAAATAGCAATTATACAAAAATATTTTTATAACTAATAAAATTCTTCAATGAAATTCAATTACTTTTATAAACTTGAATAAAATGTGTTGTAAGAATTCAATTATTTATATAAACTTGAATAAAATTCATTGGAAGAATTAAATTATTTTCAAAATTAATAAAAGTCTTCGCAAAAATGTAATTATTCTCAAAAATTAAATAAAAAATATTTTCAAAATTTCAATTATATTTATATTTAAAAAATTTAATAAAATTCTTGGCAAAATTTTTGTTAGGAATTCAATTTTAATGAATTAATACAAAATAATTTCATCATTTTCATAAGTAATAAAATTTTTCACAGGAATTCAATTATTTAAAATACAAAATTTCATAAAATTTTTCGAAAAATATAAATTATTTTTAAAATTCTTCACCGTAATTAAATTATTTTTATAAATTCGAATAAAATTCGTTGGAAGAATTAAATTATTTTGAAAATGTAATAAAATTCTTCGCAGAAATCCAATTGTGTTCGATAATTAAAAAAAAAATTTTTGTCAAAATTCCAAATAACTTTATAAATAATATAATTCTTCTCCAAAATTCAATTATTTTATGGAAATTTTAAGAAAATTTAAATTATTTTCATAAGTAATAAAACTCATCGCAGAATTTTAATGATTTTTTATACAATATATATTTTAATCAAATTCCTCGAAAAATGTAATTATTCTTAAAATTTTTATTAAAATTTGTCAAATTAAATTCATATATTTATAAATTTATTGATAAAATTCTTTATGAGAATTAAATTTTAACAAAGAACATTCTATTATTGAATAAATTTTTTTTTTTTTATTTAAATAATTGCATTTTTCTAGAATTTTCTAATAAAAATTGATTTAAAAATGAATTAACGGATAATCGATTTATTATTATTTATGAAAGTAATTGAATTATTGCCACGAATTTTATTACATTTTTTAAAAAGAATTTAATTTTTTTGAGAAATTTTATTGCTTGTAAAAATAATTGAATTCTTGCGATGGATTTTTTTTAGGATTTTTGTAAATAATTAACCTATTCTAAAAAATTTTATGGTAATTTAAATTATTACAAAACATGAAGAAGACGATCACCTTCTTCATGTTTTGTAATAATATTCTTAAAAGTTGTTCAATTTAAAAAGGTTTGAATTTGAATGTTTTGAAGAATTTTAATTCCTACAGAAAAATAATAATGATTAAATATTTATTTAAAAAAGGAGTTATTGATGTTTTTGAATAATTTTACAATTAATGAAATTTGTAAATGAATGTAATAGAACATTTTTTTTTTGATTTTATAATAATTTTTAGAGTGAATCAAAATATTCTTTGGGGTCAGGGAAAAAGTGAAAATTTTGTCTGGAAATCAGGGATAAATGAAATTAAATATTTGTGGCAACCCTGTTTATTAACTAATATAACATAATTATGTATTAATATAGTTATGTATTAGATGAGAAGTAGGTGAATTAAGAATATTGATTGAATATATTTGGAGAGGAAGGATGAGCTTAAAATATTTACAGACATGTAAGCCCCGTGTTTCGGAAATGATCTAATAGAAATTCAGTAGGAGAATCATTAGAGGGTGGTCAGAGTGGGTTGGGGGCGGTTAAAGGAATCCATAGATTGCACAAGCAACAATCACCCGTAAATTATGGCCTCAATATCCATTGTGTACTCTCTGAAGCAAGTCTAACCCCAAAGTCTGAGGCCAAGACTACTCACCCCCTGGCTACTTGATCGTACCTCTCTCGCTTGTGCGGAGTTTAAGCGAACCAAGAGATATGTATATTAATGGGGCCAATCTTACATAGTTTTGTTTACCTTGCCATTCTCCCAGTGCGTGTACAATTACTATCCTTGGTCCCTATGGTGGCGAGGGCGGCTGTGAACCCTTCCTTCCAACCCCTTAGCCAACTATACCTTCACTCCTTCATGTATATGGCATACGTATATATAGCAACAGTGTATTCCCTCTTCCTATAGCCGTTCGCTATTTTTTTTTCTCTCCCTCTCTTTCTCTTCAAGCGCAATTTCCTATAACAAAGCAATAATAGCAATTATTGTTTATTTTTCATTTTCTAATTCTGATTTTTATTAATGGTAATTATTAAATATTGGGTGATTGATGCAGAAGAAGAACTTTTCCCAATTTTGAAGATAAATGGTTGATTCCTTTTGGAAAAGCTTTCATTTAGCTAGTTTTTGAAGAATTCGGTGGGGGAAGACGAAAAAGTCGATTTTAGCAATGCCAAAAAACGAAATATTGTTAATAATAATTAATAGATTTGATTAACTCTCAAGGCGCGAATGATTTACTTTTTTTGTCTCAATTTTTGGGGTTGACTTTCAACTCGAAAAACTTTACTCTCTTAATTTTTAGTGTGATTTTTATTATTTACTTTCTTAATTTTAAGTATGATTTTAATTCTTTACTATCTTAATTTTAATTTTTTATAAGAATAGTGAATATTTTTTTCTCTGAAACTGAATCTTTTTCAGTGCAGTCAACAATTTTTTTTAGCAAAAGTGAGAATTCTTTTACGAAATGTGAAATTTTTTGACGAATTCGAAAGTGAGAATTTTTTCAGTAAAAAAAGGAATACTTAAAAGTAAGAATGTTTTAATTAATTTAAATTTAGTAAGGAAAAAATTGATTTATTAAAAAGAAAAGTTCTAAGGTAAAAATTCCAGCATTGATTCAAATTTCCAGCTGGTCTAATTCACTAGTTGATTCAACGACTTTATTTTTTTTTCTGGTTATTACACAGAAAAGAAAACCAAATCAATAAAATTAATTCTTACAAACAATATATGTTTGAAATGACATCTAATTATCGGTTATTAAAACTAAAAATTATCTGTCGGCATTAACGCAAATGAGTTTCGTTTCTTTGAACTTATTTGCGCATTATACCGCTTTTCTATTTATTTTTTGAATATCCAATTTTTCTCTCTCTCTCTACGAGAAATAATAAATAAAAGAAATATGTTTTATTTAAGTTTTTTAAATGTTATATACAGGGGAGATACTTTTCAAGTTAGAATTGAGAATCGTTTCTCATTTTAGCGCATGAAGCTAGTACCTTCCTCCAATTCCTCAATCTCATTTGTATAATCTCAAAAGCTTCGATAACAAACTGTCGCGAAAATCAGCATGGCATGCGGCATCGAGGAGAATGAATGGGGTGCAAATACAAGATTAACTTACTTTATAGTTTCCAACGAAATTGCAATTATAATGACAATTATCTTATTTCTACTTTCTGGCGTAGGCAAATATCTCACTCAGTTTTATTTTATTTTGTTCCATTAGTGTCTGAATTTGAATAAGTCATAACTCTTCCACGTGAAAAAATAATTGCATATTCCCTTAAAACTGTTTTTAACTAAAATCGTCTATATTGACAAACATTTTTAAATAAATCTTAGCCTTAAAAGTATTATTTCTAGTTGTAATTAATTACGACTAAAATTAATTCAGTTTTCAGCTTAAAAATAGGCTATTTTTGAATCATTTTGATTTTAGGATGTAGGTTTCAGAATCTGTTATAAATTTCTGGTAATTTCATTTTTATAAATCTACAAAATTATTAAGACTGTAAAAAAATAATATTAAAATTTTGTATCAATTAAATAATAATTGGTCAATAAATGATAAATAAATTTAAAAACAAATAATTTTTTACTAGACACAAAATTTATGCTTTGTAATTAATAAAAATAATTTTCAGAAAAGGTTAAAAATAATATTTCCTTAATATTTAAAATAAAAAATGGTTATAATCAATAATAAGCTACTGAATTAATATATGCATAACAGTTTTTAGTTTTATAAAAATGAAATTATCAGAAATTTTGTTACAAACCTGTAAAATTAAAATAGCTGCACATGTAAAAAAATTCGATCACATGATTTCTTCAGAACAACTTTAACCTCATAAATGACAATTTAAAAAAAGGGTTGCTATAGTAATAATCTAGAATTTTAATTTGATTCGATTTTGGAATATAAAATGTATAATCTATTGTAAATATACTAGAAATAATTCTAAAAACATTAAAAGGTTGTAAATAGATTGTACAGGGTATTAATCAGATTATATTCAGTATGATCTTATTTTCTATATTCCTAATTGTATAATCCATTTTTCTCCGTGTTTAGACCCTAATTTTAAGTCCCTAAACTTAATTCAGTTTTCAGCTTAAAAATAGGCTATTTTTGAATCATTTTAGTTTTAAGATGTAGGTTTCAGACTCTGTTTTTCTTTTATTTGTGTGTACAGAGAGAGAGAGCATGTTTGTTAGAAATCAGAAATAAAAATCGATTTTCAAGAAAGGAAGTGAAATATAATGATTAATAAATTAAGTTCTATTGTGTATTTTAATTTAAAATTGATGTTTCCAGAAATATCTGGAGATATAGTTTTAGATGCTACTATATATGTAATAGAATATAAATTGCGTGTAAAGCCTGCTTTAGAGGATGAGATACTTTTTCTTTGTAGTATTTTGTAGCTAATTGCCGAGAGAAACTAACACGCCAATTACAACACGTAAATAGCATTACCATATAGGAATCAAATAGGTTTAGCGGGTTACAAGTCTAACTCCTATTGAACACATCACGCGAGCATGAGAATGAACATGTGTCATCAGCAATACACATCATTTTAATCGTATTTGTACACTAATAGCAAAGATTTCCCGATATCGCCAATATATAATAGAGCATAGATTATCGTATGGTTATGTAGAAACAAAAATTCATGACCTCGACTTGAAGCACGATATCGTATATATAATCATAGACGATTTGCCGAATGCAAAAGCGAAAAAGCCTGCATTGCGACTTTGGGAGGAGTTTTATTCTTATATAACTCTTTCGAAGTTGTTGTTGTTGTTGTTGTTGTTGTTGTTGTACTCAAAAGAGATTTTGCTGTTGATGCCTGCAAATTCGTTGGGAGTATAATCAATATTATAAGATATATACGCGTGGGTGTAGTAGGCAAACAGTGCATTGTTACGTGCCGACGGTCCGAATGGGACAGAGAAAGGGGGGATAGTGATGAGTGCACACACATGCATGTATTTTACATTCCGCTCGGTGTGCGTGGGAAGAGAGAAGGAAAGGGGTGGACAGACGGACAAACAAACCCCTTTGCTGCTTCATTTCTGCCCGTCTGGCCAGACATCCGACCCTTCTCGTCAACTTGGTCATTCTCGTCACTATGCCCCATCGTTGTCGTCGTCGTCGTCGTCATCTTCTTCTCCTTTGCCTTCCTATACTTGAATCTCCATTACCGACGGCGACAATTTGTTATTATTCTTCCTCCTACGATGATGATTATCGTTTTAAACATTCATTTCCACGACGAAATTATAATGCCAAACAAAGGAACTCTACAAAAATGACAAAACACACTCAAAAAATTTATTTGATTCAAATAACCAATTATTTGACTACTGGGTCAGACCATTATATATCAAATAAAGTCGTTGCGGCCTAATTTTGGAAAAAGTTGATTCTTTATGATGTCTAGGGAACGAAATAAAAAGAATTATGTTAAAATATTTATTACCTTTCACAAAATATGAATGTAAAGTGGAGAAGGTGCGGAAAAATGCCTTTTTTTAGCTGTTAGAAAATGTGACGCGATCTGAAGAAAGGGACCTTGGAAGCAAATTTCTTTAAGGTTATGTTAGTCTTATCTATTTGTTGATTAAAAGTTTCTTTTTACTTTTTGCAAATTAAAATCAGTGTTTATTAAATTTTTTAGTTGTAATGAAAACTTAAACATTAATGATTCACAGTGACAGTTTATCCTTTTTTTTTGTATTTTCATTTTAAAAATTGCAAACATAACCTATAATTTCTTGCTTTTAAGGTCTCTTTCTTCAGATCGCGTCACAAATGTATAAAAAAAAACATAGAAAAATGCTTAAAAATGTAAAAAAATTTATTGATTCTTGTTTAAAATTACTTGATTAATTGATCCGTATTCAATAAACTAGTAGAAAATTAAAATAATAGGTAAAACATGGTTTTAAAGTTGGTCTGCCAAATAAGCTAATTTTTGCAACTTTTATCAATGAATTACAAGAAAGTGAATTTTGTTAAATTAAAAATAAACTCATACCGAAATTTTGATATAAAAATACTAAACATTAAAAAAAATGATGTGGAATTTAGTAAATTCATGTTGAAATTGAATTAAAATTCTTGATATTTGATAGAATTATACTAAATTCCACATAATTTTTTTTAACTTTGGTATTTTTATATCAAAATTTCGGTTTGTTGCACTTTTTCCCCCATAATGTAAAATACTTTTGCAAAAATTTAATATACATTTTCTTTCATAGTGTAAGGATCACTCCGACTCAAAGAATATAAAGTAACTTTTACTATACTTTTATAGAAGAATCTGAAGTGTCTGAAACTTCTGCACATTTCTGCTAACATTTACAATTTTTGGAGTAAATTTTGCTATTTCGAAATATATTTTTTTACTTTTTTTACTTTTTATTAGAAACTTTTTCGAGCATTCAATTATTTTCAAATACAAAAAAATAATTTTTTCAATAATTTAATTTTAAAAAGAATTTTATTAAAATTATCGAAAATAATTGAATTCTTTCGGCGAATTTAATACAAAAATTTATGAATATATGCAATTTTCTATCATTTTATTTAAAATTGGATAAAAAATAAAATTGAAACTCTGCAATAAGTTTTTTGTTATTTTTGACATTAATTGAATTCTTGCAAGAAATCGTATTACAATTTTTTTAACAGTATTGAATAATTCACTTCTTGTGGAGAATTTTATTCCAATCTTTTTAAATAATTTAATTTAATAATTGTATTAGTGCAAATAAATTTATAAAAAAAATTGATAAGTAATTAAATTCCAGTGAAATTTTTAATAAAGTTTTGTTTAAATAATAGAATTCTTTTGGAAAATTTTATTAAAATGGTAGATATTAAAAATAATTGAAATTTTGACGAGAAATTTTTAAAAATTTGTCAACATAATTCAATGTATATGAAGAAGTTCATCAAATTTGAAAGTAATTGAATTTCTGTAATCTGAAATTCATAAAATTTCTATTTCAATTCATTTAAAATTGATGTTTTCTAAAATTTTAAATTGAAACATTTGAAGTTCATCTATTTACAAAAATTGTAAACGCAACTTTCTTGAAATCCAATTAATTTTAAAAAAATTTAACTAAAATTATTTATTAAATAATTTCTAAGTATTAATTTTATGATAGTTCTTCAAGAATTCAGTTATTTCTAAAGAAATTATTGTCAGTAATAGAAAAAAATAAATATTTTTTTTTAGAATTCGTAGTAATTTTATATTTTTAAGGCAAAAACAAAAAAACGCCAAAATTTTAGTCTTTTAGTAAAAATTCCTGACTTTATCCTGAGTTCTCTGACCAAATTTAATTTCCCCTGATTTAGAAAGCAGAGAATGTAAAACAATTTTTATAAAAATAATAAAGCAGGTTTTGTTCCTCTTTTTCAATATATAATAGGAAATTGATTAATTCAGCTGAAAGTAACTCTCTTCTGATGAGATGAGTTTGCAAATAATATGGATTTTATAGATTGGGATTACAGTATTAACATTTTGGAGAATTAATTGATAAAATTACTAATGTCTATATTAATTACTATATTATCTCTATAAATATTTATTATTGAAATGTCATCCATTAATTTAAATTAGCAAATATTCTATATATTTGATAATTTACTTTATTCACTTTAATTATTTACTTTTTATTGACATTTTTTTCTCTATTTGTTTCAGGTCAGTGATGTACAATACTTTCAAATCTGAAGTTTCGTAAAAAAATGGCTTGTTGATGTAAGTGAAAACATTTTAAAAACGATTCGTATTTTCAATTTTTTTTCCTCGCTGCGAGATCGTTTGTCACTGTCATGTGGTGTTTATTCGCGATTCGTCTCAGGAAAAATGTGATGAATTTAGGACAATCGTAAACTTGGTAACTTTTTGGTATTTGAATATCCATATTGAAATACTTTCGATATTAATTTTTTTTTCGTAACGAGAAAATTGGATTTTTAATCTTAAATATTAATCCAAGTGGGAGGGGAATTTTTTCCTCGTGCTATGGAGTACATATACATTTTCAAGGTTGGAGAAAAAAGAAGTTTATATTCTTTTTAGAAAACTTTCTGTTCCGCATTGCAAAAAGAATTTATACTTTATTCACTGTGCAGGAACTTTTGTCCTCTGGCACAGAAAATTAGTCGAGAGTAAAATTATTATAGGAGAAAAATTAATATCTTATATTTAAGTATTTTAGTGTCTTTTCTGGAAAAAATATAATTTTACTTGAATATTTCAAAGTTAATCGAATTTTAAAAAAATGTTGCGTTCCTACTTTTTATAAATAGATGAACTTCAAGAGTTTTCAATTTAAAGTTTGAAAAATTTCAATTTTGCATAAATTCAATTAAATATTTTAAAGATCTGTGAGTTTTAAAAAAATTATTTAAAAAAATGCAGTATTATTTCAGAATTTTAGTTATACATACTAAAAAAATGTAATATTAGAGAATTTTAAATAATTGCATCAGAAATTCATTTATTTTAAAGAAGTAATAGAATTATTTGCAGAAATTCATATATGTTCGAAAAAATGTTCAATTCTCGACAAAATTAAAATTATTTTTTTAAAACATAAAATACTTCTCTGAAATTTAATTATTTTCAACTATTTTAATAAAATTCTTGTCACAATTCAATTATTATCAAAAATTTTTCACAATTAAATATTTTTTTATTTTTTCTAAAAGAAAAAGAAGAGTTTTCTAATTGAATTCAATTATTTAAAAAAATTTTGATAAAAAAAATTCTACACGAACATTCAATTATTTTCTAAAATAATAAAAATTTAACTATTTTCGAAGACATATAAAAAAAATTCTTCACAGAATTTCAACTATTTTCAGTACAGTTTCAATTGAATTCGTTACAACTTTAAAAATATCCAATTATTCTTAAAAATTCTGATATAATTCGTTAAACAAGTTCAAATATTTTTTCTTAATAAAATTTTTTTTGTATGAATTCAATTCTTTTTAAATGTGGATCAAATTCTTTATGATAATTAAATCTTACTTTTAAATCTTACTAATTATTTACATCTTTAACAAATTATGAATTTTTGTATTTAAATAATTGAATTCTCGTAGAATTTTGCAAGAAAAATTTATTTATAAGTTTCAATATCATCATTGAATTTTTAAAACAGTTTTGAAAACAAGAATTCTACAAGTAGATTCAATTATTTTCTAAAATAATAACAATTTTATAAAAATTGTATTAATTATTTTTATAAATTTTAAAATCCTTCCAGGATTTCAATTATTTTCAGTACAATTTCAATTAAATTCCTCAAAATAATTTCGTTATTCTAAAAAATTCTAATAAAATTCATTGAACTAGTTCAATTATTTAAATATTTGAATTGCAAATATATTTTTTTATTTTAGATTAATAAGTGAATTTATTTTAAATAAATATTAGTTTACTTATTTTAAATAACAAATTTTGCAACAAATAATTTTTTTTAAATATACACTTTTAGTTCAAATAAATAACTTTTTTTTCTGGCTTTGAGCATCGATGCCAACTTCACCAACGTAAAATTACGTCGGTGAAGTTTGCAACGTTTATGATCAACGAATAAAAGAAAAAAAAAATTTTGTACCAAAAAGAATAAAAATTTTTCTTCACAAATATTTTTTTTGTAAATCATCTTTCAAAACATTAAACCTACTATTTTCTAGACAAAAATTTATTAAAAATTTGCTTAAAAAAATAGTTTTCTTCAGAAATCGTTGATTATAAACGTTGTGAACTTCACCAACGTTAAACATTCACATAATTTCAAGATTCAAGGTCCAAAGAAAAGTTTAAAAAAACATTTCAAGTTGAAAAGTAGCATTTTTGGAAAAATCAGGCTCCTCATAATAAATTCTAAAAATGAAACATAAAATTTTCAAGTAGGCTCTAAAAGCGAAAAGTATAGATATAAGTGCGGATGTTCAGAAGAGAAAATTAAAAAATCTAATTAGTGTATGAATGTACAAACTACAGATGGGTTAAAAATAGGAATCGTGTAGCAAAAAAAAAGAAAAAAAAAAAGAGTTAGTCTGTTGCCGACGTAATTACCTCTAATCGTAAGCGAGTTCCCATTTCTATGCACAATTTCTGATTACATTCGTGGCCGCTATTCATATTGACCGTTTGCATGGACCAGCCACCAGTTGCAGAACATAGGTATTCTGCTAATTAAAATGTACCTGAAGCCGTTGGAGAATTAGATACGTATACGCAAGTGCGTGTTACACTCATTTATTGTTGAAATTCAACCGCTTTGCATTACTATTATGCATTTAATAACGCATAGTTATTATATATGGACTCCCAACGCAAGGGTTGAATAGTTGTAGAGACTGAGAGGGGGTGAGGGTGGGGGCAAGATGGCCGTATTCGAGACTTATTAGATAAATGCCTTAATAACAATTGGCTATAAACTAGTTTCAGCAGCTCAGACTACCGAACGAACGGCCCGGTATTACCGCGATATTATTCGTCGTCGGCTAGTGGAAGGAGGGAAAAGCATTGGGTGAGGTCGGAGGTCGCTTCATTCCCCCATATCGCTTTGAGGGGGGTTTCGGATGAACGCTCGTGATATTGCTCGCGTTATTGAGCGTGTTAATTGTTTTTCCTTTCGTGCGAAATTTTATTCTTTTTTTTCTTTTTTTTTTGCCAACTTGGTGGAAAAATGCTCGCCTACATACAGCTTTTTAATTTACTACACACACGTTATTAGATATCATCGGATGTTCGGCAACGACCTTCTCTCCCAATAATATCGACTTGAATTGCTTATCCAATCATATTCGCAATATATATATATATATCCCATAAGTAAATAGTTTTTGTTTCTCATCTTTTTCTCAAAAATTTAAACATGCACTCTCATTACGAAAAAGTTTAACATATATGGTAAGTGTACCAATTGCTGCGGATGCTTTAATTACTGCGTTTTTATAAAATGTGCCATTACTTATCATTTAATAAAATATTAATGTTGAAAAAATTATTTTAAACAATACTTAATAAAATATTGTCTATAAAGATAAACATTTATTAAAAATTACTTCAATTATTTAACTTTAAGTTCTGCCTAACGCAGAAACTAAAACGCGTGTGAAATGCATGTGCTTCAATTGCTGCTGGCAAAATGACATCTAAATGCATGTAATTTTGGTCGCAGAAACTGACGCGCAGCAATATTGACACCAGTCCGCAGGATTAGATGATTTTGATATTATTTTTTATTATTTAATTTTAATTTAATGATCTAATTATATAGTCTATTAATTTTTGTAAAAATTTCTCAAAAAATCCAACAATAAATTTATAAAAATTTTAATTCATTTTCTATGACAAAAATATTTTTTTTCTACGAAAAAGATGTCTTTATTTTACAAATAAAAAACAGTTTAACATATTTTTTTAATCAGAAGATTTTCTTTATTTAAATCTAAACAGCGGACAAAATTGTTTACATTTATAAGTAAAAAATGTCTTCTAATCAAAAAAATTTTCTAAATAAAAAAATGTTTATACTATTTTTTTATCAAAACATTTTTTTTTATTTAAATCTAAACAATTGTAGGTCAAAATTGTTTACATTTAGATAAAGAATGCCTTCTATTGAAAACAAAATTTTATCAATAAATGCAACTATCTATCTTTTTATTAATAATTGTATAAAAAATAATTGAAACTCAATTTTTCAGAATTTGAAAATTAAATATTTCGCGATCTTAATTTTTCCAAAGAAATTGAAATTTTCTCAAAGAATCCAAATTGTAAAATCCTTTTACTATTTCTGAAAATTAAGAGTGCACTTTTTCACAAAATTCAATATTCTCATGCATATAATGTTGTCAAGAAAAATTTTTAAATTTATAAAAATAATTCATTTCTATTGAAATTTTTAAAAAAATTAAATGATCATAAAAAATTGTATTATTTCTGAAAATAATTAAATTGTATCGAAAACTTTTAAAATTTCAATTTTATTAACTAAACACTTTCTGAAATTAAATTATTTCGAAAAATTCACGCTTATAATGCTTTTCATATTCAATTATAATTTAAAATTTCAAGTGGAATTTAAATTTTAAACCATTTTTATTAGAAAATTTTTCGAGAAGTCAAATATTTAGATTCAAAGAAATAAATTATTCATTAATTTAGTTTTTATAAAGAATTTTATCAAAATTGTCGAAAATAATTTAATTCTTTCGGAGAATTTTTAAAAAAATTGATTAATAAATGCAAATTTCTTTCGTTTGATTTAAAATTTTATAAAATAGAATTGAAACTCTGCGATAAGTTTTTGTTACTTTCGAAAATAATTTAATTCTTACAAGAAATTTTATTACAATTTTGTTTTACAGATTTGAATTCATATGAAGAATTTTATTTCTGAAAAAATTTAATTCCAGTGGGAAACAATATAATTTATGAAAATAATTAATTTCTTGAGAAGAATTTTATTCAATTTTTTTAAAATAATTTAATTTTTCTGCCTATTTTAAAACTTTTTTAAAAAATTTAATTCCATTGAGAAATTTCAAAAAAAAAAATTGAAAATAATGGAAATCGGATAATGAATTAAAAAAAAATGTTTATATTGAACTCCTGTAATAATATTTATTTTTAAGATAAGAATTTAATTTTTAGAAACAATTTCATTAAAATCTCTTAAAGAATTGAATTGATTCAAAGAATTTTATATTTTACGAAAATAATTCTATTCTATGATCAATTTTATTATAATTTTTCATATTTGTAAAGCTTTTTTTTAAATTTATTAAAATAATTAAATTCTAAAGAAACAGTTCTGTTATTTATGGAAACAGTTGTTCTCTAGCGAGGAATTTTATTCAAATTTTTTTAAACAATTGAAATACCGAAAAGAAAATTGTATAATTTATGACAATAATTAAATTCTTAAGAAGAATTGTATTGAAACTAATTGAATGGTCCAAGTATACTTGTTTAAAATAATGGATATTGTGTCAAGAATTTTATTAAATTTTTTAAAAATAATTGTATTGCAGAGAAGAATTTTTTTTATTTATAATACTAATTGAAATTTTGGCGAGAATTTTATTTAATTTTTTTGAAACTAATTGAATATTATAAAATAATTTTTTTTATTTATAAATTTAATTTAAATTTTGACGTTAATTTTTAGAAAAATATCGAACATAATTGAATTTCTGCAAAGAATTTTATTACTTTTGAAAATAATTGAATTTCTATATAATCAGGTGTTCTCAAAATTTCTATTTAAATTCCTTTAAAATTGATATTTTCTAAAATTATTTCAAATTGAAACATTTGATGTTTATCTTTTTATAAAGAATAGTAAATGCATCTCTTTTGTTATCAAATTAATTAAACTATTTCTAAGGAAAGTTATTTATTAAATAATTTCTAAGTATTAATTTTATGATAGTTCTTCAAGAATTAAGTTTTATTTGTAAAGAAATTATTGTCAGTAATAGAAAAAATTAAGGATTTTTTTTAGAATTCGTAGTAATTCTATATTTTTAGGGCAAACGAAAAAAAAACACTAAAATTTTCATTAATATTCTGAAAATTTAATTTTTTCCAGTACTTTCAGTAAAAATCCCTGACTTTTTACTTGATTTCGCTGACAAATTTTAATTTCCCCTGACTTAGAGAGCAGAGAATGTGAAACAATTTTTTAAAAAAGTAATAAAGCTGGTTTTGTTTCTGTTTTTCGATATATAATAGGAAATTGATTAATTCAGCTGAAAGTAATTCTCTTCTGATGAGGCCTACGAATAAAAAAATATGTTAAACTTTTTCGTAATGGACAAGGGGTAAACAAAAATGCATATTTAAATTTCGCTCTCGAGCATTTATTGGACTAATTTCGAAATGACAACTCTGCGGGACCAGGTATATTAAAATAATGTTTTGGTGAAAAAAAAGTGGTCAATTAACTTTATGGACATTATATTTTCACCCTCAGAATTTAGCGCGTTGACGCTGTCTTGTTTCATTTCTCTCATCCCTATTCGAGTCTCATTTGCTCTCTGCGGTCGAGTCACGATCAACACCAACAGCAATGGATACACAACAAGAGTGGAGTTAAACGGTCCTCTCACCACTCTCACCTCTCTCTCTTTCTCTCCATTTCGCAGCACTTTTCGTCTCCACTTATTTCGTGTTAATTCACCCCTCAAGACCGCTTATATTGAGACTCCTACTTTCCAGGCTGGTTAGCTTTTTTTCTCACGTGCCGCCAAGTCGTTCTCGTTAAGCGGTTGAGGGCGGACTCGTTAAATTCATTGACTGACGAAAATACCCTCAGAATTCCCAGAAGTGTCTTCTATATCTACTTTTCTCTCTCGCTCTCTTTCTCATGGGACCGAAAATCACATCTAAGAAAAAAGTAGAGGGGAAAGCATATTAGTTTAATCAAAATTCTCATCTGTTTTTTTAAATTCCATTGCCTGCGACTGCTTGTCTGCTTGATTTTTGTGATTTCAGTCGTGAGCGAATACTGAGTGCGGACAATTTTTATTGTGACTAAAACAAAAATGGAAATTAGGCTCACTGTTAACTTTGAAGTATCAAATGGCAACGAAATGATGCCAAAAATGTGGATCAATTAAAAAATTGATACAGACTTTTGGCATCAATTTGATCCACTTTAGTATCAATTTGATACTTTCAAGAAAAATGTGCTACGGAGTTGTCCACCTGGTCGCAGGGAATTTAGGAAAAAATCCGACTAACTAAACTTTTTTTTTCCTATTCTGCATCACGGAAAAGAAAAATCATTAATAAATTATTTAGCCTCGTCTTCATGGAAAATTTTCTTTCAAGAAAATAAAATTTACTCTGAAAATAGTAAAACTTGACGCAGAAATGCACATAAATTCACGACATTTAATGTTTTACTATGGGAGCAGTAAAATTTACTTTATTCGTTTGTTGCGTGTAGACTATTTTAAACATAATTAATGTGTATCATGTGAAATTTGAATCGATTAAAATTAGATTAGATTAATTTGATTGATAAAGTTGAATTCCTGAATGTATATGACTATATTACGAGGAAGGTAAATATTAGTTTTCATTTCAATGATTAGAGTGTTTAAATTAGTGCGAAATGCAAATTTTCAAAAAATAAAGAAAAAAGTAACTTTCAGTGGCGCAAAACTAAAAAAAGCATCGAAAAAGTAGTGAACAGAAGCATTTAGTGTACACCCAGAGAAATAAGTTATTTATGTGAACTAAAAGTGTATATTTAAAAAAAATTTATTTGTTGCAAATATATATTTTATTGAAAATAAATAACCTAATATTTATTTCAAATAAAATATAAATGCACTTATTAATCAAAAATAAAGAAATATTTTTTTATTTAATTCAAATAAATCATTTCTCTAGGTGTTTAACAAAAAGTAAATTATTTAAAAAGAAAAATTTTAATGAAATTCTTCACAAAAATTTAAATATTTTTAAAACCATTGAAATAAACGTTTCTAAACTAATTTAATTACTTGTTATACAATATTAATAAAACTTCTTGAAACAATTCAATTAAAAAAAATTCGATTTTATCTTTTCAAAGGAATTAAAATATTTTTAAAAACATTACTGAATAACGAATTCAATTAATTAATTAAGAATATTAATAAAAATTTTTAATTATTTTTGAAAATTATTATAAAATTCTTCGCAAGAATTTAATTATTTTTAAAAATAATAGAGTTCTTAGCAAAAATTACATTTTTCTTAATAAATTATGAAATTTATAACAGAATTTCAATTATTTTTAAATACAATCTAAAAAATTTTATTCGCTCAAGTTTTACTAAAATTCTTTGAATATTTGAATATTTTTATAAATAGCAAAATTCTTCATCAAAATTCAATTCTTTTTCAAAATTTTAATAAAATTTATGGGAAAATTTCAATTATTTTCAAAATTCAAGAACTTAAAGTGTTTCTTACTTCTAGAGGTAATTCCGAAGAATTTTATCAAAATTTTTGAAAATAATTGAATTTCATTAATTTAAAAAAAATAATTGTATTCTTTCGAAAAAAAATTTACTACAATTAACTTAAAAATAATTGCTTTATTTTGAAGAATTTTATTATTAATGAAAATAATGGAATTCTTGCGAAGACTTTTATTGAAAATTTTTAAAATCCTGATTATATTTTTTTGAAGAAGTTTTTCGATTTTTTTTTAAATAATCTATTTTCTTTAACAATTTTGTTTGAAAATTTTGAAAGTAATTGCATTCTTCCGAAGTATGTTATTATGTATGTAAATAATTATATTCTTGTGAAGAGTTATTTAAAAGTTTTTGAAAATATAAACAATAATAATTAAATATTTACTTAACAAGTGAATTTTTCAGATTTTGTTTATTAATTTATCCAAAAATAAAAATTTAAAGATAAAAAATTAATATTTCTTGAAAAAATATTGTTTTTCCAAATAGTTTTACAATCATTTGATTCAATATCAGAATTTAATTTTCTGAAACATTCAATTATTCAATAAATTATTTATTTTTGTATTTAAAATTTTTAATAATTAAATCTTTATAGAATTTTCTAAGAAAAATTGGTTTCAAAGAAAGTTTAAAAAAGAAAGTTAAAATTTTAGATAATAATTGAATTTTCTAAATGTTTCAAATTCAAATCATTGAAAATTTGAGTTTTATATTTTTAATATAGAAAATTAAAAATTTTTTTCAAAAAACTTAATCGAAAATTTATAAAATTATTTTATAATATGTTATTGAAATTTAGAAGGTTTGAGTTTGAAGTTTTTGAAATCTTACCCCCTTTCTAAACCAATTTAATTTTTTTTTTTACAATTTTAATAAAACTTTTTGTAACAATTCAATTTAAAAAAATAATTCGATTTAATCTTTTCGAAGGAATTAAAATATTTGTAAAAACATTACTGAATAACGAATTCAATTAATTGATTAAGAATATTAATACAATTTTTAAATTATTTTTGAAAATTATTATAAAATTCTTCGCAAGAATTTTAATATTTTTAAAAATAATAGAATTCCTAGCAAAAATTACATTTTTCTTAATAAATTATGAAATTGATAACAGAATTTCAATTATTTTTAAATACAATCTACAAATTTAATTATGCTCAAGTTTTACTCAAATTCTTTGAATATTTGAATATTTTTATAAATAGCAAAATTCTTTGTCAAAAATCAATTCTTTTTCAAAATTTTAATAAAGTTCATGGCAAAATTTCAATTATTTTCAAAAACTTTTCTTAAATTCTATGATTTTTAATATTTACGACTTCGATAAAATTTACCAAAAGAATTCAATAATTTAAAAAAAAGTTTCATTAGTGATTGTGATTGTTAAATTTATTTGAAGGTTATAAGTGAATTTTAATATTTCAGAATGCTTTTCAGGATTTATTAAAATGAAAAATGTTTTTATTTGCTCTAAATATAAAATATATTTAGAGAAAATAAAAATTTTTTTTCATTCAAATAAAAATGGATATTTAAACGAAATATATTATTTGAAATTAAAAATAATGTTTGAGCTAAATAAAAGTCTGGTTGGTTCTGTGACAAATGTCCTTTTTTATACGTTTCAAATAAATTTTATTTAATTCAAATAAATCATTTCTCTAGGTGTAAATTAGTGCGAATTTAATTCTAATTGCAAATAAGTCGAAGCTTTTGAATGAAACATATTTTTGAAAGCAAATAAAATGAAACTGTGAAGCCGATGTGTACAAAAAGTTTTATTGGATGCAAGGAGCATTTATAATAATAATAATAATAATGATATTATAAGCGAATGGAAACTCTTTGACAAAATAAGTTTCATCGAATGCGCGACTCTCGACTCAAATTCGTATAATTATAGGTTGGAAAGCGCATTCCCCTCAAATGAGAACTCTTTACCCCATTCACAACGGGTGCAGGCCGCGTGTTAATTGAAAACTACCGAAAAGCACAATTTCGCGAGAATTATTTCTATTCATTAGCCCGTGGCGGCCGGCCGGTCGGTCGGTCGGCGAAAAACTTTTTCTCGGTCGTGCTCTCTCTCTACTGCTCTCGCTTGTGGTGTATAATTATGTAACATAAATACAATCCTTTCGCGACGTAATTTTTGTGTATAAGCTCAAAAGCTGAGCCAGAAGTCCGCGAGTAGGGAAAAGCTTTTTTCAGGGACGCTTTCGCAAATCAATTTATGGCGAAAAGCGACCATTCTCATTGTTCGCTTCGCCCAACGGTCGCTTCGTGGCTAAACCTTTTATAGCCAGCAGCCATTGTTGTGACAGAAAATTATGTCGCAAATGCCTGTTTACCGTGCATAGCTCGCGGAGAGCTTTCTTGCACTATAACGAGACTGCGCGCCGCCTTTTTTTCCCCAATTGAAAAGAAAAGATATTAGATTTCCCGTATTTTTCCAGTCAGACTCTCACTCTCTCTTTCTCTCTTTAGCTAGGAGGCAAATGTGAATGCAGTGCGTCACACACCACATACGTGGCTAATAAAAATAATGAAACAGTGTTGTCGCAAAAATCTGATTTTATTTCTCCCTGATTTTCAAACTCAACTCTCACTTTTTTCCTGGTACTAAAAAATATTTTAGTTTTAAAAATTAGGCACTCTTAAATATGTTTGTAATTAATTTATTTTTGAATATATCTGTAGTTGAGATTATTCTTGTTCATTATTTTCTAAAATTTAAATTTAATTCTTCATAACAATCTAATTACATTTGTACACTCATAAAAAATTCTTAGTAAATTTGATTACTTTTTAAGTACCCTTCTTAGTTCAATAAGTCCCCAAAGATATTAAAAAACTTGTGTTAACCATCAAAAAGTAGTTAAAATTATTAGGATTGTAATTGGTGCAACAAGATTTTGTAGTTTTTTTTAAATTAACTACTTTTCTTACTTGCTTCAATTCTAAATTTTTAACTATTTAAAAAGTAGTAAAATTTACTGTATAAACATAATATTAGATTGATTAAAAAAGTAATTAATTAACTGCTTTTCACTCTACTACCCAATAGTAGTTAATTTTTACCAATAAATTGTTTTCACTATAAATAGTAAAATTCATTGAAAAAAATCAACTACAATTATTGGGAACAAAAAAATAAGAAAGAATTTTTGATTTTCGATTCATCTTCTATTTCAATTTGTCTGGTTCCAGAAAAATTCCACGAAAAAGCTAAATCAATTTTATCACAAAAAAGTTTTTTTCCAAATGTTTAAAAATACTTCAATTTTTTAAATGAATGGTATTAAAAAATAAACACATTATTTCAAATTTTTCTTAAAATTAATGTAATTTGATGATTAAAGACTAATTTTTAAAATTATTCACGTTTGAAAATAATTTTTCTTGAAATTCTGATAATATTTTGAATTTTAATTAAATTTTTTAAAAAGACTTGAATTTTTAAAATAATTTTTTATTAAAAAATTGCGTATTAGTGTGCAGAATGTGATATTTAATTTTTTAATATTATAAAAATTACCAAACTTTATTTTCAAATACAAAATTTTAACTATAATTTTAGATACAAACTTTAAAATAATCAATTATTATTTAATATACTAATTATTCTTGTTCATTAATTTCTAAAATTTAAATAAATTCTTTATAAAAATCAAATTATATTTAGAAATGGTGAAATTCGTTGCAAAAAATCAATTATTTTAATAAAAAATTCCTTCAATTTTTTTCTTAATTCTTCTAACATTTCTTAAAATTTTAATAAAATGCAATAAATGAATGTTTAATTTTAATTGTTAACAAACACAACTCATTTCTAAAATTTTCATAAATTCTTTGAAAAATCTAATTATATTTATAAATAGTAAAATTCTTTGCAAAAAAGAAATTATTTTCTATAATTTAAATAAATTCTTCATAAAAATCTAATTACATTTACAAATGGTAAAATTCTTTGCAAAAATTCAATTATTTTTATGAAAAACCTCATTAAATGATTCATTGTTTTTCGTAATTCGTTATGACATTTAAAAAAAAAGAAATCTATTATTTTCAAAATGTTTAATTAATTTTATGAAAAAACTCCATTATTTGAAAAAAATTCAAAAAACACTAAAAAAAAAGTTTATTTGATTCAAACAACAGATTATTTGCCTATTATCAAAAAAATATTTGGACCCGAATATTTACTCGAATCAAATAATTTTTATTTGCATCAAATAAATTTTTTTCCATTGTAATATAGACTTTTACAAAGAGTTACAAATACTATTTTTAATAATTAGTAAATTTAAAATTTATTTAAATAGTAGTTTAAAAAAGTTTTATTTAAAATTCTAAAAATTTAGGTATTTTTAAAATGTTTTAATTCTCTTGATTTTAATTGAATCGAAGATGATTAAAAATTTTTGTAATCAAGTAATTAAAAGTTTGTTAAATAACAGAAAAAAATGTTGGTTAAATTTGTTGTATGTAGTTTTCAGTTGGTGTTGTATTAACACAATTTCGGTGTTTTTTTAACCCCATTAAAAATCTATAATAATTTAACACCCTCTAGTGTTAATTTAACAACAATCTAGTGTTATTTGTTAGAAAAATTAAAAAAAAATAAATAAATAAAATTAATTTAAATTAATTTAATTTTTTTTCGTTTTTTTGTTTCTTTTATTATGTAGTGTTAAAAATATTGCGTGCAGTTTTAACACTACTTTTAGTGTTTAAATAACACTTCTTTTTTCTGTATAATTTTTATTTACTAAATTTTTAAAGAATTTTATTGCGAGCGTATAGTATAAGTTTAATTATAACCATAGCTTGTATAAGATTAAAGATAATATGTGAAAGAATTGCGAGATCCATTGGGAAATTGAAGAATGGCTATCTCTATACGATATGTAGGAAGATTTTGAAAGAATCAGGACAAAATAATTCGTGTGTTGGAAAATATATACGGTGGATCAGAATAGTGATCCCTGTAATATTTGTCTTTGCCGGCCCATTTTACAAGATTTCTATCTGTCTGGCTTTATAAGTAAGGTGACGACAAAATCGGTTTCCTGACTCGGACAAGGAATTTTGCAAAAGAGGGAAAGAAATCTTGGGACTGAGAGCAGAAAGTAAAAGAAGAAGAAGAAGTCGTCGTCGTCTTCGGGATGGGTTTCTCTGTTGGTTAGAGAGCTATCAGATGCGACCGAAACCCGCTGCGTTGAAATGTAAAAGCTTCTTGACAAATCGGTTTCTATTACCACCGGCGACCGTCCCTTTTTCTATATTGATAGCTTTATTTCGTCCGCTCTGTATCTTACTGTCAGCAGCGCGGCTTCACATTCTTTTTTTTCTCTTTGTCCTCTCTCCTGCGTCTGGCACCTCAACTGCTTCTAGAAAAAAAAGAGAAAAAAAAGCTAAAAATGTATTTTCTCAATATTTACCTAACACTCTCGTTACGTCATCATCAATTTTGATAAATTTCAACAAATAAAAAAAAGAATTATTCGGACATTCAATTTTGATTTGTCACGGAGGGAAAACTGGATATTTGGAAGTAGATGTCGAAAAAAATGAATTAACTACTGTGGAAATTCTTTAAAAGTTGAAATAAAAAAATTCTTCTCAATAATTATACTAAATTTTTCAGAAACAATTCAACGATTTTCATATAGATTATACAATTTTCATACGAATCCAATAACTCGAAAAAAGTATTTCAATAAAGTTTCAAAAAACAATTCAATTATTTCTAATACAATTTTAATCAAATTTGTTTTTATTATTTTTATTTTTCCTATGCAATTTCAATAAAATTTTTCGAATTCAATTCGATTGTCTTTAAAAATTATAAAATTTTATGCACGAATTGAATTATTTTCAATATAATTATTTTTAATAAATTTTAATGAAAGAATTTAATTTTTTTTTAATTTTATCAAAAGTTTTTTGAAAATTGATAGGTAAAAATTGATAACTTTAAAAAGTTCAAATATTTACAAAAACTTTACTGAAATTAGAATATAAAGAATTTAATTAATTACTATTGAATTTTAATGAAATAATTCAATTACTTCAGAAAATTATAATATAAATCTTTACAAGACTTCAATTATATTCTAGAATTATAAAATTCTTCTCGAGTTTTAATGAAATTTTTCACAAAACTTATATTTTAATAGAATTCTAATTGATTTTTTCGAAAGAATTCAAATACTTTTAAAAAAGTTTAGTAAAATTCATTATGAGAATTTAATTTCTTCCTATACAATTTTATTTAAATTTTTCCATTATTTTCAAAAATAATAAAATTCTTCTTAAGTTTTAATAAAATTTTTCACAATAATATTTAAAAAAGAAAATTCTAATACAGTTTTTTGAAATACTTAAAATAATTTTTTAAAATTTCCTCAAATTCTTTATAAGAATTAATTTTTTTTCTATTCACTTTCATTAAAATTTTTTAATTATTTTTAAAAATTATAATCAAATTCTTCGCAAGAATTCAATTATTTTCAAAGAACAATAAAAATTCTTTTGAAGAATTCCATTGTTTTCACAGATAAAGGATACTGTGGAAAATTTTTATTATTACTAATACAATTATTATAATTATTTATTTTAAACAATAATTAATAAATTATTTCTTCAAAATACTAAAAAAATGTTTATGTCTTATTTTATTTACAATTTTTTAAAAATATTTTAATTTTGGAAGAATAGGTACTTTTTTCAATTTTAGAAATAGTGAAATTTTAAAAGATTTTACATTTAAATTTTTGAGAAAATGTCAAAATAAAATCAATATTCGATAAAAATTCAAAACGAAAAAATTTGTATGAAAAATTTTTTAGTGACAAAAACAAGATTCGATAAAACATTTTTTTTTTTTTTGAAAAGTTTATGTTATGAAATTAGTTTAAAAAACAAATGAATTTTCGTACAATAAAATTTAATAATAATCACATTCTTTTTAAAATATTTATAAACCTGAAAACTATTTTTTATTTGAAAAAATGCTGAAACTTTTGTAAATATTAATTTTCTTGTGGATATAAAAACGTATTTTCTACAAAATCATGTATGGATTTTAAAAATCTATCAAATTTTAGAAAAAATAAAAATTCAAATAGGGTTAAAATAGTAAAAGTATTCTTTAAAATAGCTAAAGTATTTTTTGCAATACTAAAAAACTTTGCTAATATGTACGTCGTCTTACTAATTTGAAAAAGAACAATTAAATTTTTTCTAGAAATTTTTGTATTTTTATAAAAAGTAATTGAATTTTTATGAACATTTTTTTTTTATTTATGAAAATAATCAAAATTTTGTGTAGAGTTTATTGTGGTTTTCTTGACATTGTACATTTTTTGATTTTTTGTCCTGTAATCAAGGAACACTGAGAAAACATTATACTTAAATGAAACACAAAAATAATGTTAGACGATTTTGTTTAATTGAAATTAGTTTGTAAGCTTAATCCGAATATATAGAAAATATCTACTGCATTGATTCAAATGTATTATTTGTTTGAATAATTATATTTAATTCAAACATATTTTCTGTTTCAGTTTAAACAAAAATTATGTTTAAAAATTTTATGTTTGAATCAAACTTAAAAATTAACTACAGATAATTTAAAATCAACCACAATTTATGTTTGATATCAATATAAAATCTCATAAACTGAACCAGAAAATATGTTTGAATTAAACTCAAATATGTTTGACTGTATAGCAAAAATATTTTAAGTTTGATTTAAACAAAATAGGTTTGAATCAAATATATCGTTTTCTCAGTGAAGATATATCCTCCTTTTTTTATTACTAAAATCTCTCTACACTGAGAAAACGATATATTTGATCCAAACAAATTTTGTTTAAATCAAACTTAAAATATCTTTGCTGTACAGTCAAACATATTTAAGTTTAATTGAAACATATTTTTTTGGTTTATTTAAAGAAATAATATATTTAATTCAAACATAACTTGTGATTGATTTTAAATTATCTGTAATCAACTTTTAAGTTTGATTCAAACACAAAATTTTTAAACATATTTTTCGTTTGAATAAAATACAATTATTCAAACAAATAATACTTTTGAATTAAAGGAGTAGATATTTTCTATATATTGGGATTAAGCTTACAAACTAATTTCAATTAAACAAAATCACCTAAACTTATTTTTGTGTTTGATTTAATTATAATGTTTTCTCAGTGTACAGATAATATAAAATCAATTACAATTTATGTTTGATATCAATATATAATCTCATAAACTGAACCAGAAAATATCTTTGAATTAAACTTAAATATGTTTGACTGTATAGGAAAAATATTTTAAGTTTCATTTAAACAAAATTTGTTTGAATCAAATAATTTTTTTTCTCAATGAAGATATCCTCCTTTTTTTATTACTAAAATCTCTCTAAATCTGAATTAGTAGTTTTCTACGAGTTTTCAAATAAGAGGAAATTACTCGTCGTTTTCTTTCGAGGACTCCTTGACCACTGCGGTTTGGAGTAAAATTTCACACTCGCGACAAATGTGCCATCCCACTCATATTATAGCGATTTCCCTCTTCTCGCGCCTTTTGCAAATTACTCACTCACATTCGCTTGTCGCTTACATGCCTTACCAGTCGAGTCGCCTAAATGTGTGACATCTTCTGAATATAAATTACTGCTGCATGGTAGGCGCTTTGAAAGAATGAACACTACCCTCCTCACTTGCATATAAAGACACCACAGTGGATAATCGGAAGAGAATCAGCGTTCCCAAAAAACATGCGAAAAGAGTCTTTTGAGGACGGCAGACAGGAAAGTTGACAGACAGACATGCGGGAAGGAATGAAAATAATAATACCCACCGTGGCCCAGGGCCATAGGTGTCAGACGGCCTTGCAAGCAAGCGCAAGAAACGGAAGACAGGAAGGAGTGCGTTCCAATTGTCACATGTGTGTTTCTGCCACTTCTACTGCCACTGCCACTGCATTCGTGAGAGAATCATTTCAGAAAGGTGCTAGCGGGATTCGGATATTTTTCTCTTTTTTACGCCCCGCTGCAGGAAACGTCTCCGGGGTATTTCACTTACTTGCATCTCGGCTGCGAATGAGGCAGCTTCCGAATATTAATCTTCAGTCATCTCGATACGGCGGATCTTAGTTTTCTAATGAATTTTCTTCGTATATATAGCTTTTGTGATCGATATAACTCGCTTGTAGCAGATGGTTATAACATACAAGCTGTATACTTTATCTACCCTTTTCATTTTTTATGAGCAGGCAGATACGGCTTCGATTGATTTTCAAATATTCTGCGGTAAATCATGTATGTAGTTTTACAAACATTAATCTCGGTAAACTATAGTAATTGAAAATTGCAGCACGGACAAAAAGGAATATAAATGTAACTTTTACTACTCTCAAAAAGAAAAGTTTGCTACGTTCGAAGTAAATGTTACAAGGTTCAAAGAATGTGTTGTTTTAAAAATTAGTAAACTTTACTTTGAACGTAGAAAAATTTAATCCGAAAGAGAAAAATTAAAAGTATCTTTTACTATACTTTCAAAAGTAAATTTTTCTACGTTCGCAGTAAATTTTACTTACGTTCGCAGTAAATTTTACTTACGTTCGAAGTAAATTTTACTGCGTTCAAAAAAACATATATTTTCAAAAATTAGTAAACTTTACTTTGAACGTAGAAAATTTTACTTTGAAACTCTATAGTAAAAGTTACCAAAAAAGTTTCACTATAAAAGTACTAAAAGTTATTTCATACTTTTCTCCGTGTACAGAATTTTTTACTTTTTTCAAAATTTTTCACTTTGCGAATAGGAAAAGTTTTGCTTTTATATTGAGTTACGAAAATCCCTTTTTTTCATAATTTCCCTAAAGTTCTTAATGTACGCAATTAAATGAAATTGATTTCCCTTTTCTACTATTAATTTCTTTAAAAATTAATTTTTAAAATTTTGTTTTTTAATAATGATGCCTAAATAACGAAAGAAAAATGATAAATCCTTTAAATATTTAATTCAAATTTTGGTTTTTTTAATGCATTTGGTAGTTTTTGAAAATACTTGAACACAAGGCGGAAAGCGTATTCAAGCTGTACGGAAGTGAAAATAAAATATTGTTTGCCACCTTAGGTAGCGAGTGGAGAAAAAAGATGTCAACAAGTGTATAATTTCGAACGTGTTTCATTTTAATTTTAAATTCAACATCTTTGAAATTGGGTCACACTGAGAACAAAAATTATATTTACTTTAAACACAAAGATCTATTTGAATGATTTATTTAAATAATATTAATAAAATTCTTGAGAAGAAATTTATCATTTTCAGAAACATATAAAATTCTGTGGAAAAATTTAATTATTTTGACAAATAAAATATTTGACCAAAAGTAAATTATTTAAAAAGAAAAATTTTAGTGATATTCTTCAAAAGAATTCAAATATTTTTAAAACCATTGAAATAAAGCTTTCTAAAACAATTCAATTATTTCTTATACAATTTTAATAAAACTTCTTGAAACAATTCAAATTTAAAAAATAATTCTAAAAAATCTTTTCGAAAGAATTCGAATAATTGTAAAAACTTTACTGAATAAAGAATTCAATTAATTCTTTTAGAATATTAATAAAATTTTTCAATTATTTTTAAAAATTGTAAAATTCTTCGCAAGAATTTAATTATTTTTAAAAATAAGAGAATTCTTAGCAAAAATTACATTTTTCTTAATAAATTATGAAATTGATAACAGAATTTCAATTATTTTTAAATGATCCTCAAGTTTTACTAAAATTCTTTGAATATTTGAATATTTTTATAAATAGCTAAATTATTCGTCAAAATTCATTTCTTTTTCAAAATTTTAATAAACTTCATGGCAAAATTTTAATTGT
The DNA here is from genome assembly GCA_032872475.1 of Leptopilina myrica (nomen nudum). Lineage (NCBI taxonomy): Eukaryota > Metazoa > Arthropoda > Insecta > Hymenoptera > Figitidae > Leptopilina > Leptopilina myrica (nomen nudum). Next base: position 13,989,066 of record CM065458.1, on the reverse strand, counting down.
TTTCAAAAACTTTTCTTAATTTCCATGAATTTTAATATTTACTACTTCGATAAAATTTAACAAAAGAATTTAATAATTTAAAAAAATTTGATAAAATTCTACGCAAAAAATTTATTATTTTTACACCCAGAGAAAAAAGTTATTTATTTTAACTAAAAGTGTATATTTCAAAAATATTTATTTGTTGCTAATAAATTTTTTTTAATTCAAATAAATCATTTCTTTAGGTGTTTAACCGAAAGTCAATTATTTAAAAAGTAAAATTTTAATGAAATTCTTCACAAAAATTCAAATATTTTTAAAACCCTTGAAATAAACCTTTCTAAACCAATTTAAATATATTTTATACAATTTTAAAAAAACTTCTTGAAACAATTCAATTTTAAAAAAAATTCGAATAAATCTTTTCGAAGAAATTATAAAATATATTTGTAAAAACATTACTGAATAACGAATTCAATTAATTGATTAAGAATATTAATAAAATTTTTTAATTATTTTTGAAAATTATTATAAAACTCTTCGCAAGAATTCAATTATTTTTTAAAAATAATAGTTCTTAGGAAAAATTACATTTTTCTTAATAAATTATGAAATTGATAACAGAATTTCAATTATTTTTAAATACAATCTACAAATTTAATTATGCTCAAGTTTTACTCAAATTCTTTGAATATCTGAATATTTTTATGAATAGCAAAATTCTTCGTCAAAATTCAATTCTTTTTCCAAATTTTAATAAAATTCATGGCAAAATTTCAATTATTTTCAAAAACTTTTCTTAATTTCCATGATTTTTAATATTTACTACTTCGATAAAATTTACCAAAAGAATTCAATAATTTAAAAAAAAAGTTTCATTAGTGATTGTGATTGTTAAATTTATTTGAACGTTTTAAGTGAATTTTAATATTTCAAAATGCTTACAGAATTTATTAAAATGAAATGACTCGAAGTGATCGATAAATTCATCATTATTGTTAAATAATATCGAGTGATAAATTCAAATTAATATAAAATGAAAAATGTTTTTTATTTGCTCTAAATATAAAATATTATTTAAAGAAAATATAAAATTTTTGTAATTCAAATAAAAATGGATGTTTAAACGAAATATATTAATTGAAATAAAAATTATTATTTGAGCTAAATAAAAGATGATCCTGAAGTTCTGAATGTTCAAATGAACGAAATATTTTTTATTGAAGACATTTTAATAAATTACTAATCATAAAAAAATTTATAAACTAAAATTTTACGTTTACAACCTCAGTAATTAATATTTTTGATAGTGAAGCAAAATAATTGCAATATAAATTTGATTTTTAGTAGAAATAAATAAATTTCGTTCAATTGAACGTTCAGAACTTTAGGATCTTAATAAAAGTCTAGTTGGTTGTGTGACAAATATCCTTTTTTATTTGTTGCAAATAAATTTTATTTAATGCAAATAAATCATTTCTCTATACACCCGCAGAGAAATAGTATATTTGTCTCAGAATCTGCAACTAGACTTTTTATTTGTTTCAAATAAATTTTATTTGGTTTAAATAATATTTTTCTCTGGGTGTAGGTGTTTGTGTGTTAAACGTTGTGAACTTGAGCAACATTGAATAAATGAAAACGATGAAAATTTTCGAAAAGAGCGCTGTCACCCAAATATTTGTGAGATTGTCGCAATTTTTGATTTTGAGACAGAAAAAGTTCCGAATTTCAATTTTTGCATCCCTTTCGAGCAGGCGACCAACAACGAAGTACAGAGGCGAAACAAGGGTCTCTTTTGTCCAGGCAGCTTTGTGCTGCTTTGTGCGACGACACCGAAGAATGTGTGCGAGTCGCAGGGGTTGGTTCGGCAGGTCGATGTACATTGCATCTTTTGCTTGTTTTTTACAACAGACATGTACACACATGTATATATATATATATATATATGTAGGTCCACCCACTTGCAAGGTATCACCCCCTCATCAGTCCGCTCGTACAAATATACTATTGTATTGATCTGTACCTTTCCCCCCCGGTTCGTTTCTTTTGTTCGAACTTCCATTTTGCATTTTAGCCGCTTCCGCGAAACAACTAATGTGTGCTTGGTGTGTGTGTGTGTGTCTGTATGTTGACAGTATTATATACGTAACTGTCGCGCTATTGTCGTGCGTTCGCTCTCTCGCGCTCCGTGGAGGATCCGCCCGCAGGGCTCTTCCGCTGAATTCTTCTCCGAAGCGATAAATCGGTTTTTGGCGCCGTTTTGCGCGGACCTTCCCTCCCATCATCGACTATCGCTTAACACTGTGACGACTTTCCTCCTGCGTCTAGTTGCTTTATTTATACACAATTCATCTGAAATTATTTTTTCCCTCCGAGCGGATTTCTTAACTAATCTTGATGGGAAAATGAATCGAAATAGAAAAAAGAAAAGAGTTCAATATGAGAGTCGATCCTTTCTGTATATATATTTCGACTAAAGTCGTTGCCGATACTTACAAAAAATTAATAATTGTTAGAAGTACCAATAAGACTCTAAAATTTTGAATGTTCAAATGAACGATATTTCTTTATTTCTTCTACAAATTAAATTTTTATTGCAATTATTTTACCTTACTGTCCAAAAAATTAATTATTTATTTATGACATAAACGGGTTGCAATTGAGACCCTTAAAGGATAACATAAGTATAAACTAAAACAGAGCCGCATGAGAAATGTATATTATTGATTACATATATCAACTATCTTACTAAAAAAATAACCACTTTCAGTGAATAGCAATAAACACAGGCTAGCAACAAAGGAAGAAACATTATTATTAAAAAAGTTCAAACTATCCGAGTACAAGTTACCCTCAAAGCAAAGTTTTCTAAATACAGAATTGTTGCCATAATTCGTTCTATGAAATGAAATATAAAACGGAGTAACATTTCGCACACGCCGAATAGAAGCAGAGAAATTGATTACAGACAATACAGATGGACATATTACAATACCATTAATTACCTTAAAAGGGAAAAAGGGTCAGCAAACAGAAATCTTGATTCAATTTCAGGAATTTTAAACTGGGCTCTTAAACTAGTATAGTCATGAATATAGAAATCAAATGGAACATTAAGTTGTCTAGCCATGAAACGTAAAAAACGATTCTGCACTCGCTCAAGTCGCTGAGAATATGAACAAAATTCTATAATTGATCTGATGAATAAAAAGTAGAGCAATCTCGGTACGGATAATTTGTGGAAACATTTAGCATTACGTACAACACCCATTATTTTTAGTGATTTACCAACAACATGGGAAATGTGTGCTTAATGTTAAGTCATATGATAAAATAATTCCAAGATTACGCACTTGATACACTCTGGAAAGTAAATTATAGTTAATTGAATAAATATAAATTTTAATTTTATTTAGAAAAAGAAATAGAATGACACTTACATATATTCAAAGGCATTCCATTTTGTTCACACCGGACATAAAGGGCATAAAGGTCTGCCTGTAATCGATCATAATCTTCTAAACAATTAATAACACTATAAATTTTTAAGTCATCAGCAAATAACAAGAAATTCGAAAACTTTATTGAAAATTTAATATCGTTAATAAAAAGTAAAAATAGTAGAGGACCCTGAGGTACTTAGCTACAAACGTAAATATTTCAGTTCTTAAATTTATTTTTGATTAGTAATTTTTAAAAATGTCTGCAATGAAAAATATTTCGTTCATTTGAACGTTCAAAACTTTGCGATCATGTAACAATTAAAATTATATTTTTACAAGGATTGAATATTTATTTAAAAATTTTTTTAATGTTTCAAATAATTCTTTTCTAAATTCTTTCAAATAATACTCAAGATAATCACATAAATAAATCTTTGAGAAACATTTTCTGGTGTTATAAAATTTTTAGAGTTTATATTTTCTCAGAGTGAGTCAAAATTTAATTTTTTGGTCAGGAAATAAAAGTTGAAATTCCGTCTGGGAACAAAATTTTGATTTAGCCCTCGCAGGGTTAAAGGGGCACATGAAGTAAGAAAGGGTGATGAAGTAAAGGGGTAAAGAAAAAATTTTCGAAAATAAAAAAATTGTCTTCAACTGTTTACTAAACAAAACAGCAATTTTTTATTCTCATGTATGCGAAAATTTTCTACACAAAACAAGTTCGCATCGCAGACCCTCTGCTTTTAGTTGGCACTTGTCCGATTTTTTGTTAATTTTTTTTTTTTTTTTTGTATTTTCTTCCATGGAAGGAATCGCGTGAAGCATTGTGTTGCATTGAGGGTCTGCATGCGTCACAGACGAAGTAAGCTAAAAAAAGAAACTTCACTAACGAAGTGCCGTTGGGTAGCTTTGCTCGAGCGGTCAGATGGTAAACTGGTATTTGCCCAACTCTTTGTCCCAGATGCATGGACGAACGAATTCTGTCGTTATTCGGACCTAAGTTTTTTTAGTTGTTGTATGAATAATAAAATTAGGATTCATTAGCAATCAGAGATGGACTGTTGGGACACACGGGAGGGTGGATTGTTTACCAGGTTCACCGGGTGACTCGACGACACTTAATGCAAGCGCGCATTCATGAAGAAGGCGCAAAATTCTCAATACATTACAATTTTTCCAGTTCAAATACCAAAAAAAAAAATAAATAACAAAGGATTTTATAAGATTTGCAAATAAAAAATATTTAATTGTCAAATTAATACATTCAGGGTTGTCATATATATGGTATCAGGGAAAAAAGTGAGAGGAGATTTTCCAGGATTTCTAGATTTACAAGATTTAGAACAATTAAAAATTTTTTTAAAAGGACTAAATAAAATTTTTTTTTTAATTTTTGATATTCTCCTGTCATCGAGAAATCATCTGAGTTGTAGTAGCGATTGAGCCTTACACAATTGTGAAGAATAGAAAATTTTATTTTAACTTTTTAAGTCCTATTTAACCCTACCGCCATTCATCAGACAATTCAAAATTTTTTAAAGGAATTAATAAAATTTATTTCGTTCAAATTCAATACTTTTTATCATCTGAAAATTTACCAAACTTGTAGAGGATTAAAAGACGCGTCGATTGACCTACTTTTGAACCTGATTCAATAATAAAATTTGAAATTATTGGTATTTTAAAAGCGAAAAATTGAACAAAATTACATTTTCTTAACTTTTTTGTTTTAATTGTAATTCTTAAATAATTAAATTGTTTGGACGAATTTTCATATAAAATTTTTAAGGATAATTACAGTTTTCGAGAAATTCGATTAAAATTGTATAAAAAATAATTAAAATTTTGAGATGAATTTTATTATTTATAAAAATAAGTGAATTTGTGTGGAATTTTTATTATTTTCTAAACTAAATTAAAATTATGTAAAATTGTTAAAAATAATTGAAAATTTTTCCAAGAATTGGAATACAATTTTTTAAATAATTGAATTTTGTAGAGTTTTAATACAATTTTTTAAAGAATAATTACAATTTTCAAAGAAATTTTATAAAAAAAAGGATTAAAATAAATAATAATTGTAGTTTTAAGATGAATTTCATTATTTAAGAAAATAATCGAATTTGTGTGAAACTTTTATTATTTTCTAAAATAAATTTAAATTATGTAAAATTGTTAAAAATAATTGAAAATTTGAATAAAATTGTTAAACAATTGAATTGTAGAGTTTTTGTATAGTTTTAATAAAATTATTTAAGAATAATTACATTTTTCGAGGAATTCGATAAAAATTGCATTATTTTAATAATGAATTAAGTTTCTAAAAATAATTTAGATTTTCTGTAAAATTATTTTATGAAAATAATTAAATGTTTGCGTACAATTATATCAAATTTCTTTTTTGATAATTTTTGTAAAAATTGAATTCTTTTGGAAAATTTTATTATCAATTTATGAAAATGATTGAATTACTTCAAAGGAACTTATAAAAAAATTTGTTAATAATTGAATCCAGAAAATTTTATTAAAATAATTAAAATTTTGATGCATCATTAAAATTTTTCAAAATAATTGAATTAAGCAAAAAATTTTATCAAAATTCCTAAAAATAATTGAATTTTATGGCAAAATGTTGATTTTCATCAAAATAATTGAATCCCTATAAAATAAAATTTACTATTTATGAATATAATTTAATTATTGCAAAGAAATTTACAAAAAAAAATTTATAAATATTTGAATTCTTGTGATTTTTGTATTGTTTTATTAAAAATAATAAAATATTTGCGTATAATTTTTATCAAATTAAAAAAAAAAATATTTGAATTCTTTTGGGAAATTTGATTAAAACAATAGATGTTTAAAAAATCATGTAATTAAGTAATGTTTTCGAAAATACTTTAAATTTGACATGAAAATTATTAAAATTTTTGAAAAGAATTAAATTTCGTCAAAGAACTGCTATTCATGAAAATAATTGAAATGTTGATAAAATTTTTTAAAAATAATGGCACTTTTGGCAAGTCAATTAATTAATTTTGAAAAGAATTGAATTGTGATGAATATTTTTACCTATGAATATAATTAAATTTTTAGGAAGAATTTAAGATTATTAATTGAGAAAATTAATAAAATCTTCAAAGAATTTTAGTAAAATTTTGAAGAATTAAAGAAATTACCTTTTTGAATTATATTAAAAAAAATGAATTGATTTCTTGTGACATTTTTATTATTTTAGAAAATAATTGAGTCTTCATGTAGAATTTTATTGAAACATTTCCAAAATAATTTGATTTCGGAGAAGAATTTTTATATTTCTAAAGAGAATTCAAACTTTGACTAGAATTTTTATTTAATTTTTACACGTAATTGATTTTTTGCTAAGAATTTTATGTCTTTTGAAAATAATTGAATTTCTGCTAATAATTGTAATTTCTCAAAAATTAACTCTAAATTATATCGTACAATTTACGAACATTTCGTTATTTTTCAATAACATTACTGACCTTTTTTTTAAAAAAAAACTGTCTTTTACAGACTTGAAGTTTTGCTAGAGCAGCAAATTTAATTTTGTCAAAAAATCAAGACTGATAGAAATATTCACCTTTCACTTCATAGTAAATGAAACCCTAAAATGTAGAATGAAATATTTTCCATATTAGATGACTGAATTGAATGGCGAATTCCCGCAAATGTTGCCCCAGTAGAATTTTTTCAGCGCTTTGATTAATCAATTCAATTAACAATATAGACTCGAGAGTATAACTGATAATATGGGCCAATAATAGCATTTGGATATTATAAGTAATTGTAAACCGAGAGATGGTAATATAATATCGCAACTGTTTGATCAAATTACAATTATTATGACGCAAATGCATTGTTTAACATTGTTATTAATCAATCTTTTGTTTACATGACAAACTGATTCGATTATTATTTGTCTAAATTGGAGTGGCGCGCGAGCATTATTGTAGTTGCCTCAGAAGACATTTCCAGGTATATAATGCTATAATAGACATGACACAGTTTTCGAGTGTTCGATGTGCACCACCGTACGGCACGCATCATGCATATATATATATATAAGTGTATATGTAATGAGTAAGCAATGAATTCACATTATTTGTTTGATAATCGATTTTGTAACATGTCATCGCGTGCTTTGCTCTGTGCACTGTGCACTGAACATGTATCTTGGTCTGGATTCTTCCCCTTTTGCGAATTTACGAAGGATGACAGTGATCAGTGACGCATGCAAACTGAAACCAACATGGCATTTAATAATTACATGACTTTAAACTAGTAGACCAAACTCGCGTTGTACAGAAGCACTATGCAAATTGTACCTAATTCAAACCATTCTATCAATGCATCCCAGCTTATAAATTACAGATGAAACAACTGCTTTGTTTGAAATTGTCTGTCCGCCAATGCATATGTTTAGCATGCTTATGGTAATTATGTTATGAAATATTTCATAATCACTCCACTCATAAACAATTGTTTACCAAAGGGGGTAATTAAGTTTTACATTATTCATTGTTCTTCATTTGTTTACTTCAACTTGTGCGGGGAATAATTATTCTACACTAAAAAAAAGAGATTTATTTTATTCCAACAGATTTTCTTTAAATCAAACTTAAATTATCTTTGCTATACACCTAGAGAAATTATTTATTTGAATTAAATAAAATTTATTTGCAACAAATAAAAAAGAATATTTGTCACAGAACCAACTAGACTTTTATTTAGCTCAAACAATATTTTTTATTTCAAATAATATATTTCGTTTAAATATCCATTTTTATTTGAATGAAAAAAATTTTATATTTTCTTTAAATATATTTTATATTTAGAGCAAATAAAAAAAAAATTTCATTTTAATAAATCCTGGAAAGCATTCTGAAATATTAAAATTCACTTATAACTTTCAAATAAATTTAACAATCACAATCACTAATGAAACATTTTTTTTAATTATTGAATTCTTTTAGTAAATTTTATCGAAGTAGTAAATATTAAAAATCATGGAAATCAAGGAATGTTTTTGAAAATAATTGAAATTTTGCCATGAATTTTATTAAAATTTGGAAAACTTAAGCGAATAAAAATTTTTAGATTGTATTTAAAAATAATTGAAATTCTGTTATCAATTTCATAATTTATTAAGAAAAATGTAATTTTTGCTAAGAACTCTCTTATTTTTAAAAATAATTAAATTCTTGCGAAGAATTTTATAATAATTTTCAAAAATAATAAAAAAATTTTATTAATATTCTTAATCAATTAATTGAATTCGTTATTCAGTAATGTTTTTACAAATATTTTAATTCCTTCGAAAAGATTAAATTGATTTTTTTAAAATTCTATTGTTACAAGAAGTTTTATTAAAATTGTAAAAAAAATAATTAAATTTGTTTAGAAAAAGGGCTAAGATTTCAAAAACTTCAAATTCAAACCTTCTAAATTTCAATAACATATTATGAAATTTTTATGAAAAAATTAATTAATAATATTTATAAAAATATTATGAATTTTATAAATTTTCGATTAAGTTTTTTGAAAAAAAATTTTAATTTTCTATATTAAAAATATAAAACTCAAATTTTCAATGATTTGAATTTGAAACATTTAGAAAATTCAATTATTATCTAAAGTTTTAACTGTCTTTTTTAAACTTTCTTTGAAACCAATTTTTCTTAGAAAATTCTATAAAGATTTAATTATTAAAAATTTTAAATACAAAAATAAATAATTTATTTAATAATTGAATGTTTCAGAAAATTAAATTCTGATATTGAATCAAATGATTGTAAAACTATTTGGAAAAACAATATTTTTTCAAGAAATATTAATTTTTTATCTTTAAATTTTTATTTTTGAATAAATTCATAAACAAAATCTGAAAAATGCACTTGTTAAGTAAATATTTAATTATTATTGTTTATATTTTCAAAAACTTTTAAATAACTTTTCGTAAGAATATAATTATTTACATACATAAAAACATTCTTCGGAAGAATGCAATTACTTTCAAAATTTTCAAACAAAATTGTTAAAAAAATAGATTATTTAAAAAAAAATCAAAAAACCTCTTCAAAAGAATTTAATCAGGACTTTGAAAATTTTCAATAAAAGTCTTTTCAAGAATTCCATTATTTTTATTAAGAATTAAATTGTTCAAAAGAAAGCAATTATTTTTAAGTTAATTATAGTAAAATTTCTCGAAAGAATACAGTTATTTTTTAAAATTTTAATTATATTCAATTATTTTCAAAAATTCTGATAAAATTCTTCGGAATTACCTTTAGAAGTAAGAAAAACTTTTGGTTCTTGAATTTTTCGTTCACCTTGAAAACTTTGAAATAGCGATGAAGTGATGAAGTTAGAAATTTGTTTTAACTAAAAATTTAGCAAAACTTTGAAATTTTTCTTATTTCTGACAATAATTAACATGTAGACCTTCTTAAATTGAATCTTACGTTGAATAATTAAATTATCAAAGAGAAAGATTTTGACAATCATTAAAATTTAATTTACCTAAAGACTTTAGTTAAAAATTCTCCAAAAATAATTGAATTTTTTGAAATCACCTTGAATTTTAAAACAAAACTTTTCAACGATTTTTCCTATTTAGGACAATAATTAAAATTTCGATGTAATTACGTTTATTGATTATTTGAAAATACTAAAAATAACAGTAAAAAAATTGTTTTCTTCTAATAATTTAACCCTTGTAGAACATTTTCAAAATTTTTCTGCAAATAATTACGATTTAGCGACGAATTAAAATGTTTAATTTTTATTTCTTCCTTTTTTAAAATTTTGATATATATAAATTTTCATGATGGTCAGAATTAGAGAAATAAAATAAAATTTTGCATCTTTTCAACTTTATTTTTTTAATAATTTTTGCAAACAATGCAAAATGAAAATTTTGAATAAATTTTAATAAACAAAAAAATTCTCGTTTGCTTCTGTTTTAGCGAATATTTTCATTTTTGCACGTTGAGAAAATAGAAAGAAAAGCAAAAAAGATAAATAGGACGAACATAAGATTAAAAAAAAGATATCAAAATTTTCTCTCGAGTTAAAAAATATAAATATAAAACAAAGAAATTCATTAAAATTCTAAAAAATGAGCGAACTCTTGAAGCATTATAATTGATCGAAAATAATTTAATTTTCCGCGACAGAATTAAAGTTATCTATAAATAAAAATATATTACAAGTGAAAAGAGTATCAAAATTTTCTCTCGGGTTATAAAATATAAATTAAGAAATACATTGAAATATTAAAATAAGCGAGATCGTTAAATTTTTATATTTTTAATTTGAAATCTTATATAAACTTTTGTAAAAATGTTTTTCTGTTCAATTCTTCCAACTTTCAGGCGAGTTGAAAAAAAAATTAAATAAAATGTCCCCGTTTGTGTTTAGAGTTATATTGTTTAAAAGACTTTTTAAAAAAAAAGAAAACTATATTCGCCTTGTTTTTTCCTTGCCAACTGACAATGGTTGCATCTCTTTTAAGGCTAAGTGTATATACATTTGCGTCACATATTGTGTTTGTTTTGTTGTCCAAACTAGCAACACGCCGTCTAGGTGCTCTTCTACTCGGAACTCGAGTCGCGCACTAAAAACATGTTTCAAAGAAAATTTTGCAAAAAATCTTGAGTAGTCTTTTAGAAAAGCTCTGCTCCCTATTTATTCAACAGTTTTCATTTTTATTTCATTTCTCTCCCCCCTTGCCACCCCCTCACTCTTTACTCCCCTGTTTTTATATTGAATTGGAATTTTTTAATTTAAAAAAAAAAAAAAAAGAAAAGAGTTGACAGATTTATTGAAGCGTAATGTCCAATTTGTTACACTTATTTACATCATATTTTTGCAATACTGTCTATATAGGGATATATTCAAATATCATTTTAAAATGCAAATACAGTTAAAAGGCATAATAATTACAAAACGCTCTAGGCTTTTTTATAAATATATATTTATTGCAGATTCTGAATGTCGAAACTTTTATTCAATATTAAATTTTGTAAATATTTTATTTGTCATCAGTTTTGTTATAAATAAATAGAGAAGCGATCTGTTTACAAAAAATAAAGAGACTAGTTTTTAAATAAAACAAAAAAGATTTTTAAGTGAATCGTTTTTATAAAATATTTTTTAGCTGAAGTGGCACTTTTTTCTTCCTTGTTTGTCACTATTTTTTTTTTTTTTTTTTTGAAAGTGAATAGCAAGCCGTCCGTGTGTGTGTTTATCTTCTTTTTAGAAAAAATAAACAGTGTATTATTGTTTAAATATTGAAAGTTAAGCAATTGTAACTGGCGCGCGTTCTTTATGAGTTTTTGCACGTGTTGCCGAGTGTTCGTTATAGTTTACAGAGTTCCTCCCTTCATGGAAAAATTTCTCAAACGTGTCAACAGTTTTCAAATGCCTTTAGAACTTTTGTCATTACAAAAAGGTCGTAAAAACATTATCGATGATTTCCCTTTATGACGACTGCTCAGCTAGAAACTCCTCTTTAAATCTAAAACAACTAGAATTTATTTACTGCGTCACGTTTGAGTGATTTAATTTGTAAATAAATAAATAAATAAATAAATAAATAATAGTAATAAAAATCTATTTTTTAATTTATAATTAATTTATTATTTTAGTATTATTGGTGTTTTTTTTATTAAGAATCTAATTGTCTGAAAAAAAAATTATGTAAATTTAGTACTTAGGAGGTGCGCACAACTTTCATTTTCACTTAAAAAAATTTCAGTTTCATAAAAAAAAATTCAAAAATTTTCCCTTTGATGCAAACAATTTTTACCTCCACTCTAAAAATTCTCACTTTCACTCGAATTATTTTATTTTTACTCAAAAAATTCTCACTTTCATTCAAAACATTATCACTTTTACTAAAAAAAATGTTACTTTTCGTTAAATAAAAAATTAGACAATTTTTCAACAAAAAAAAAGTTCAGTTTCACTTCTACTGAAATAGTTTTATTGTCACTCAAAATATTTTCATTCTTTGCAAATTAAATGAATTGAAAAAACACTTTCTTTTACTAAAAAATATTTACCCTTTAACTTTCACAATAAAATTTCCTTCACTATTAAAAAATCTTCACTTTTCTTTCACAGAAAAATTTCGATTTTTACTTTCATTCGAAAAATTTCATTTTTTCTTTTACTCAAAAAGTTTTCGATTTCTCACTATGCGTAATTTTGTAGAAAAAAATGTTTTTGTATTACCTAAATAAAAAAAATTGTCGAATGAAAAAATTAATAATTACAAAAGTTTTAGCATTTTTTTAAAAACATAATACTTTTCAGGTTAAGAATTTTAAAAAATATGATTATTATTGAACTTCTTAAATTTTATTATTTTCTTTTTTCAAAAAATTGTTTTATCGAATTTTGTTTTTATCACTGAAACATTTTTTCTTTTTAAATGTTTATGTTATGAATTTTTATCGAATTTTGTTTATATCTCTAAAACATTTTTTTTTAAAGTTTATGTTCTGAAATTAGTTAGAAAAAAAAACAAATCTGTTTTTGTATAATAAAATTTAATAATAATATTTTTTCATTAAATTCTTAGCCTGAAGACTATTTTTTTTTGATTAAAAAAATGCTGAAACTTTTGTAAATATTAATTTTTTTATTAAGAAACTTTTTTATGGATACAGAAACATATTTTCTACAAAATAACTTATGGATTTAAAAATCTATCAATTTTTAGAAAAAATAAAAATTCAAAAAGGGTAAAAATATTTTCTGAACAATTTTTTTTAGTACCATTGAATTACTCTCAGAAAATTACTATAAATATAATTATTTTGAATATTTAAAATGTGTTGCTTATGTAGTTAGTTAAATGTCAAATGTAAAAAATTTTAAATCAAAATGAAAAATCTAAGTTAGTGTAAAAATTATAGCAGTGAAAATGAGAAAGATTTTGAGAGATGAGAAATGAGAATGTTTTTCGTTTTTGTTCTTAGAAATATTGCAAACTTTAGCTTCACTGTTAACTTTAACCCTTTAACGCCCAACTTTTTTATAAAAATGCAATTTTTGTCATCATTTAAGAGTCCGGGATTTTGAATTTTGAAAAACTAACCTCGGATTTGTAATATACGACCTTAAAAACCCCCAAGAAGTAATTTTCGTTAGCTAAGCATTATTTAATTTTCGATTTTCTAGTTTTTTTTTGTAAATCGTGAAATAAACATTATTTTTTTATTATTGTTGTATTTAAAAAATTGTTAATTCTTTATTGCAATGTAAATTTTTTTTTCACAAAGTAGAATAAATTTGTGGGTGTTGGTTGTTTAGAAATTAAAAATATATTTATTTTTGTTGAAGTTATGAATATTAAAAGTCAAAAGTGGTTTCGACTGAAACCGCTGGGCCTTTTAAAGGGTTAAAGTATCAAATGACAACGAATTGATAACAAAAATGTGGATCAAATAAAAAATTGATCCAGATTTTTGGCGCATCAATTTTATAATCCACTTTAGTATCAATTTGATACTTTTAGGGACTTCAAGAATTCTCTGTTCATTATTCCATGTTCGTAGAAGAAAAATAAATAAATTTAAAATTTTTATAGAAAAAGAATCAATGTTTTAAGACATCCGATAAGTAGAAATTCCTAGTAGAAATGCGTAAAGAGGAAAACTCTCTCATCGCCCCTAGGGGTTAATTTGGCAGTGTCAAGAAATGTTTTTGTTGTGAAATAATGTAAGCACACGAACACACACACACACACATACACCGAATTGAGACAATTAGATACAAGTTTCTGAAAACGCCTTGAGACGAGTAGGAGTAGTGGGAGGAGGAGAAGGAGAAAGATGCCAAGAGGTGGTGGAGATAGATAATTTCCCGACATTAAAAATGATATCAGAGGAAAATGCCGGAGGACAAGAGATGAAAGCGGGTGGTCGGAAGTAAAAGAGAGAGAGAGAGAGGTGAGGGCAGGAGAAAAGTTGGTGAATAAACAGAAGTTGCCTAAGTACATTACAAACTGTAATGGCGAATCGGAGGTGCTTTGCAGCGAGTGAAAGTGGGCTCTTGAAACACCGGGAGAAAGCAGCAACCCCCCGACATTTATTATGCTATATTGTTACAAGGAAATTGCGTTTTTCTAAGTGGCGCCAGAGGGAGAGAGGCGCTAAAGGCCCCGTACCTCTTGCGGCCTTATTCCAATTTTTTTTTAACAGACCTCCATGAAAAAGGGGTTATTACACTCAATTACGAAATATATCTCGCACTAAAAAAAAGAAGAGCAAAATTTCCCTCCGCCACAAGTAAATTAATATTTTTCCTCCTCTTCTCTGCTTGCGGATTTTTTTTCGTAACGTACACGGTGAACTTTTGTAGTTTTTTGCTTTAAACTGTGATTTTTTTGGTTATTTTAAACATTCAGCTAATGTCAAAATACTCAAAATGAAAATTTATTCCATTTAAATATTTATTTAAAGTTAGCTTTATTTTATTAATTTATTTATTTTATTTAGTTTGGTTTAATAAATTTTGCCTGCGCGAAAAAAACTTATCTTGGTGGGGATTCTTTTCACTTTCACATTGATATGTTTTTTCTCTTTCATTTTTCATTTCACTAGAATTTATTTTTATTTTCACTTTCACTTTAATATTCTTATATTCTTTCTTTCATTTTCACTGTGACAGATTTTTAATTTTCTCTTTTTATTAAAGTGAAAGTAAAGATACGACTGCATTTACTAGTTGACTTTTATTTTTACTTTCACTTTTACTTTGAAACATAAAGAAAATAAAATTTTGTCAAAGTGAGAATGAAAGTGAAGATAAAAATGTAACAAAGTGAAAGTGAAACTAAAGTATTGTTAAGCTACAAGTATCTGTGAAAGGGGAAAAAAGAAAATTCTTTGAAAATGAAAATAAAAATAAGAGTGAAAATGAAATTGAAAATAAAATTCTACAAAAGTTAAAATTAAAGTGACATTAAGAATTTATCGAAAGTGAAAACGAAAGTAAAAGTAGAAATGTATTTGTAACATTGTAACATTTATGTTTTAACACACAAAAAAGAGATTTTTTATTTCTACAAAAATATTTGTGTCTTTTTTTTAATAATCAGTATAGTAAAAGTTTTTTTTCTTTCATCCAAAGTTGAAATTTTCTTGAAAATTCGTTATCAACAGCAAAAATCGTTTTCAGTTACACGATATTTTAACTTTTAATATTTTGATATCAATAGTAAAAGGCAGTTGCAATCAGCCCTTCTAAAGTTTTTCAATTTCGTGAACACTGGCAAAAGTAACTTTCAGTCAGACACGTTCCAATTTTCTTATAAATTTCAGTGAGACAGGGATTTTTCAAAATTCTTCCACAATACTCGGAACAGTCCATGAATAACGATAACGTTCAATATTATACAAAACAGATTTCGGATTTTTCCCACCTCCAATATTTAGCAAATTTCAATAATAAGAAAAAGAAAAATAATCTTTATAATTGATCCTCGTTTTTTATTATTTGAACTTTTACGGATTTCAAGAAAATGAATAATATCATCAAACTTTTAAAAAATTCGTAGAAATTAAGAGTTTTGAAAATTAATGTTTCGAGACATGTTACGAATCTTTAAAATTAAGAAAAAAATTTTTAGAAAAAGAAAAAATAGCATAGCAAAATTATTATAAATAAACTATTATATCTTACTAATAATCAACTAGAGTTTAATTTTTTTTAAATCAAATTTTAAATAATAAAATTAACCGCAAGGAATATTTTTTACATGGAAATTAATATTCAATATTTACCAATTAATAATTAACATTTAACAATTAATATTGAAAATTTAACAATCAACATTCTACATTCGACAATTAATATTCAATATTCAACAATTAATATTTAACACTTAACAATTAATATTGAACATTCAACAATTAATTTTCAATATTCAACAATTAAAATACAATATTCAATATTTAACAATTAATATTCTATCTTAAAAATCAGCTAAAGTTTAATTTTGTTTAATCAAATTTTATTAAATAAAATTAATCGCAAAGAATATTTTTTTCATGGAAAATAATAAAATTGATCTTTTTTAAAAGAATAAGAAAAACAATTTAAAAAATTTAAAAAGAAATAATTAGAAAAATTTAAGTGAAAAAATCGACATTCAACAATTAATATTCAATATTTAACATTTAACAATTAATCTTGAACGTTCAACAATTAACATTCAACAAATAATATTTAATATAAAACAATTAATATTTAACATTTAACAATTAATATTCAATATTCAACAATAAATATTTAACATTTAACAAACACATGTTAGGAATCTTCAAAATTAAAAAAAAAATTTTAGAAAAAGAAAAATGTAATTTATAAGATTAGAAATAAAAAATGTATTGTTTTTAAAATTGTTGTTATTTAAGTACATTTTCAAGGCATTGTATTATATGCTGAAAATATATATTAAAATGGGTCATCAATAAATTAGCATCCGTATTAAGAATTGAGGAGAAATGTAAAAGTAGCTACCAATTTTTTTTATTTTTTTTTTATTGAAAAGTTAACTTATTTTAACCAATTATATTTTTGTAGATATTTGACGATAAGAACACATAATGACTCATTATGGACAAAATTTAATTAAATCTCAAATTGTCATTTCGATCTTGTCAGTATATTTAATACCAAGAATATCAAATATATCAATTTATGTACGTTAAAACATTTCATAAATTTTTATTTTCAAAATAGAATTATAATAAGTGATTTTTACTCTTAATTAATTAAATATTAATCAAGAGGAAAATTATCAATGCGAAAATATTTTAGCTTGGGTTATGATAATTGTCTAATTATTAATTAAATGCATTTAAGTTTGTCACATTTTTTTTTTTACTTTTTTCGGATTAATTTTTAATAATTATGTGAATCTTTTATCTTTCGATAGGATAAAATTATTTGACATTTTTTTTTGACATTGGTATGTATATAATGGCGAATATTCACTTTTGATTATAAGTTTGACGAGAGATTGTGATAATGAGCGGGGAGCAAAAAAAAAAAAAAGAAAAATTATCAAATGAGCTAAGCACAATAACAAAAGTAAACCGGCGACAATAATTCCCTTAATTCCCGAATAGAGCTGAGTTGAGATGAAACTTCATCTACTTTGTAATTGTGGTGAAAAAGGAATATTATAAAAAGTTTTAAAAAAGCGTCGTTGGCTGTTGTAAAGTTTAGATGGTGGTTCATTAAGGGAGAACGGTTGGTATAAGAGTTGGAAGGAAAGCGGAATGTGCGGCGGCGGCCACTGAAATCCCAGGGGGTGTAATTGGCTTGAGGGTTAGAAAGCGTCGAAATAACATCAAGACGCGATTTTGCATACACTTTTTCTATGTCAGAAAAAAGAGAGTAGTAAAAATTAAAAAAAACTGCTAAAAAGAGAGATATTTTTGTAATTAACGATTTTTTTGGGCAAACTTTTTTCTGTTTACTAGTTCTGAAAAATTTACTGGTCTTGTACAGTAGAGAATTAAATGTAAATGTAAATAAATCAGGGAATTCAGGGATAAGTCAGGGAAAGTAAAATTGGTCATGGAAAACTCAGGGATTTTTAGTAAAAGTACTGGAAAAATTGAATTTCAAAAATTCATGAAGAAACTCTAAATTTTGATGTTTTTTTTTATTTGCCTTGTTAACTATAAAAATAACCACGAATTTTAATACAAAACCTTGAATTTTTTCTATTTCAGACAATAATTTCTTTTTAAATAACTTAATTTTTAAAGAACTATCATAAATTATGACTTATAAATTATTTTATGAATAATTTTTACAATTTTCATAAATACTAGATTGATAAAAGAATTTTAGTTGAAAATACTAAAAAAATTTAATTTTGGAAAAGTTACAAATAATTACAGAAATTCAATTATTTTCAAAAGTAATAACATTTTTCGCAGAAATTCAATTATATTCAAAAATTTTTTAAAAATTCTGGTCATTTCAATTATATCTTTAAAAATAAAAAAATTCTTCTTCAAAATTAAATTATGTTCAAACTTTTTCTAAAAATTCTCGTCAAAATTTCAATTATCTTTATAAATAATACAATTATTCTTTGAAATTCAATTATTTTTTAAGACTTTAACAAAATTCTTGGAAAAATTTCACAGGAATTCGATAACTTACAAAATTTTTAATAAATTTCTTTTAAATAAACCAATTATTTTCATAAATAATAAAATTTTCACAGGAATTCAATTATTTAATATCAAAGATTTCAAATAATTTTTCGAAAAATATCAATTATTTAAAAAGAATTTTATAAAATTCGACGCAAGAGTTCAGTTATTAAAAAAAATTTAACAAATTTCTTTTCAAGAATTCAATTATTTTTAGAAATAGTAAAATTTTTCACCGAAATTCAATTATTTTTTTAAACTTGAATAAAATTCATTGGAAGAATTCAATTATTTTCAAAAGTGATAAAATTCTACGCAGAAATTCAATTATGTTCAAAATTTTTGTAAAAATTTCAATTATCTTTATAAATAATAAAATTCTTCAATATTCAATTGTTTTTAAAAAATTATTAAAATTCTCGTCGAAATTTCAATTATTGTTATACATAATACAATTCTTTTTCAAAATTGAAATATATTTAAAAACTTGAATAAAATTCTTGTTAAAATTTCACAGAAATTCAATAATTTATGAAATTATTAATAAATTTCTTTGAAATAATTCAATTATTTTCATAAATATTAAAATTTTCACGTGAGTTTAATTATTTAATATACAACATTTTATAAAATTTTTTGGAAAATATCAATTATATAAAAAGATTTTTATAACATTTGTCGCATGAATCAATTATTTAAAAAAAATGTAACAATGTTCTTTATAAGTATTTAATTATTTTTATAAGTAATAAAATTCTTCACCGAAATTCAATTATTTTTAGAAAAATTTTAATAACATTTTTGAAAATTTTTTAAAATTATTTTCGTGAATAATAAGACTTATCGCAGGATTTTAATTAATTTTGGATACAATATTTTAGTGAAATTCCTCGAAAAATGTAATTATTCTTAAATTTTTTTTTAATTTGTCAAAAGAATTCAATTATTAAAAAATTTATTGACAAAATTCTTTATGAGAATTCAATTTTAACAAATATTCAATTATTCAAATAATTATTTATTGTTCAATTTAAATAATGGATTTTTTCTAGAATTTTCTAATAAAAATTTATTAAAAAATGAAATTACCGAATAATCGATTTATTGTTTATGAAAATAATTGAATTATTGCAACGAATTTTATTACAATTTTTTCAAATAATTGAATTTTTTTGAGAAAATTTACTATTTTTAAAAATAATTGAATTCTTGCGAAAGATTTTATTAGAATATTAGTAAATAATTAAATTTTTGTTGAAAAATTTTATGGTTATTTAAATTATAACAAAACATGAAGAAGGTGATCGTCTTCTTTACGTTTTGTAATAATATTCTTATAAATTATTGAGTTTCAAAAATGTTTGAATTTGAATGTTCTGCAGAATTTTAATTCTTTTGGAATAGTAATAATTAAATACTTATTTAAAAATTTAGTTATTAATGTTTTCGATTAATTTTACAATTAATGAAATTTGTAAATAAATTTAATAGAACCTTTTTTTGAGTATCTAATAATGTTTAGAGTGAATCAGAATACTTTTTATGGTCAGGGAAAAAGTGAGAATTTTGTCTGGAAATCAGGGAAAAATAAAATGTTAATATTTGTGGCAACCCTGATTTTGAGTCTAGGCATTGCGATAAAAATTAAAGGAACCTAATTTGTAGTAACATTTGCTATAAATGTTTTCCCAACGCAGTTTCATTTATATCTCGGGAAGAAATTTGCCTCCGATCTTTCATCCACGGCCTATTCGAGACACCCCTTTTCACAACTGCCGCGTAAAGGGTAATGGTTAGCGCGTTGCGGTTTCAACTTTTACGAGCGAATTACGACTTTTCAACTATTTTTACGAGAGTTGTTTCAATTATTTCACCAATTTGCCATTAAGAGCTTGGCCTCTTGGGGACTGAGTCGCGGACGACGAAAGGGTTTGTGTGTTTGGAGCCTCTTGGAGTTTTATGGCGCCGATAATTTCCTGATGAGCCAATTAGACAAAAAATGCGCGTCCATACAAAATTGTACTTTTGGCGCCTTGAATTTGGAAACTATTCCTCAAGTCGTGATTGATGGGTTTTAAAGAAGGAAAGAAAGAAAGAGAGAGAGAGAGAGAAATTTGAATAGATGTCGATTTGGATTATAATAGAGTTGAGTGCAATTAGGAGAAGGTGAATCTCGCAATTAAATAAGTTGGGTGTTCTTTAAAAGCAATCGAATCGATCAGAAAATAGGATTTATTCGCGTGCCGAAGAAGAGGTCAGTATTTCGTGTTGACTGTGTGCGGCAAGGAGAAAAACATGAAAGTCAGTAGCGCAGAATAACGGTGAGTCTATAGTGTTTATTTGATGGCGCGTAATCACGCTATTTTGTCATCAACGGGACCCCCTTTTGCTTCACCCAAGTCGGTGGGTGCATCTCACTTCCTGCTGTAACGATTCTTTAACGCTAAAACTTATCCCTCTTTTAATACAAAAGTGTAGTTATTTCCAAGCGTAATACGGAAGTTATACCCTTCTTTTTTTTGTAGTGTTTTTGTAATTTTTATTTTTTGGTTCGAGCAACTACAATGATTGTAGAGAAGTGTGAACTCCTCTGGCTAACGAGCTTGATAATAATCGATTATATGATGTGCATCCTCTTTCTCTGTGAGCAGGAGGAAAATAAGCGAGTGTGCATATATATAACGTGCCGTGCAGCCGTATTACGCGGATCTATGCATAAACTGGTAATAATGCCCGGCAGCAACAAAATGCCTGCAATTACTGCCTCTCCAGCACTGATACCGCCATATCATCCTTTATTCCACTTGAACCTATTAAAGGTTAGAAGGAATAAACCTCCACCGTCTGCCCGCCTTTAAACCACACGGAATAATGTGGCGCATCACTATAAATCATCGGTAAACACCACGCCCTCACTTACATATATGCCTTAACTGTACATTTATTGCGTTCCAATCCAATGCAAACCACCACCAGTGGTTTCCCCTGGTTTCAATCTCACCGCATGGCACTGTAATAATATCGTGGTATCCCGCTTCTTCTTCTTCTTCTTCTTCCCTGCTCAATTATTTATCGCGCTTCTTATTATCAAGAAACATGCATTCCTTAACCTATTTGTATTTAATAATTATTATTCCGCACATTCACTGTAATTGCTGCTTTAGGATACTACAACTTTGATAAAAGGTAGGAAAAAATAATAGTACAACTTTAAGTTTCCGGTGTATGTTCGAAACTCAAGGTCATGTAAATCCTTCCGTATGCCTTTCGCCAACGAACCCTTTCGATAGCGTCCTTTAACATTTGTTATAGCCCTCTTTCTCTTTCTCTCTCAATTCCCTCGTTCACCAATTTACCTTAAAAGGAGAGACGTTCGTTCGCTCGCCAAACTTAACTTGCAAAAACTTCGATGCTGCCGGAACTTACTTCGAGAACACCGGAACGGAAAGGAACGGAACGCCAGACAGACAAGTTTGCTTGTACGCTGATCCATATCGCTTAAACGAGGTTTGGCAACAGCATGAAAAGAGTTTCCATTAAAATCAGGTAATGAGAGAGAGACTCGCTAACTTTGTTCCCCGGACTCTTTTTTTCTGCGAAAGAGTTTGATTATCGCGATGAATAACGAGCAGAAACGTTGAATTGAAAATCACAAACATACAAACTCATACCTGCGTCCGTTCTTCCTTAGAACTATTCTCTTGTTTCTTAGTTTTCACATTTATTTTTTTCCACAATTGAAACTGAAAACGAAAATCAGCTGTTAACAGCTGGAATTTAGTTGTGATTTTCGTTTTTGTTTTAGAACAAACAAAAAGAACTTGCTGAATAAGTTCTATGGAATATTAATGTTCGGCAAACATCTACACAATTTTGGCTCTAACGTCTTGTATTTATATACAGAGGAAGAGAGAGAGAGGGACGAAAGTTAAGTTTGTCGCTGGCGTTTCATTGTTTCTCCATAGTTCAAGTGTGCGTCTTGCTAGCCACCCCGGAAGTTCGGGTGGTCGCCAAAAGACACAGTGCCACAAAGCCCTTCGAGAGCATAAACCGCAATACAACGGACGGCACCTCGTTCCTACGATACTGCAACACTCCGCACTAACCAAAATTTATATACAAAGTATCTTCGGTGAAAACCGTCGTTGCCGAATAAGTAAACCGGGACGTAGTTTGGAAAAAGGGGAACGAAAAGGAGAAAAGGGTTATACTACTCTTGTGGCAGCACCACCTCATAAATTTCATTCTAGGAATTTCTGGAATTTTTCTCAATCCCCCCCTGTGCTACTTTTTGACACCCCTTATATCCGTTTTCTCTTGAATAACCCGAAAACGTACAATAAGGGAAAAAAAATAAGAACACTTGCGAATATTGATTCAAAATCTTTTAACAACTTATTTTGTTGAGGTAATTTTTTGATTTAGAGAAAATAGACAGATTTCTGGTGATTACTGAAGTGTTTTATTTTAAATTTTTGAACTATTTTTTTGTTTTTGTTAATTTCGTACATACTGGGGAGAAATAGTTATAGGGGCCGTTAGATTACGTAGTTGCCAAAACGACCATTTCTACAGTAATTAATTAATTAGTTCATAAATTAATATTACCAAAGCAAAATTATTACAAATAAACTATTATATTTTACAAATCAGCTAAAGTTTAATTTTTTTTAAATCAAATTTTATTAAACATTGACATTAAACAATTGATATTCAACATTTAACAATTAATATTCAACATTCAACATTCAACAATAATTATTCAATATTCAACAATTCATATTTATCATTTAACAATTAATATTGAACATTCAACAATTAATATTCAATATTCAACATTCAACAATTAATATTTAATATTCAACATTCAACAATTAATATTCAATATTGAACATTCAACCATTAATTTTCAATATTCAACAATAATAATTAATCAATATTCAACAATTCATATTTAACATTTAACAATTAATATTGAACATTCAACAATTTAAATTCAACATTCAACAATTAATATTTAATATTCAACATTCAACAATTAATATTCAATATTGACAATTCAACCATT
This sequence comes from Leptopilina myrica (nomen nudum), assembly GCA_032872475.1. Classification (NCBI taxonomy): domain Eukaryota; kingdom Metazoa; phylum Arthropoda; class Insecta; order Hymenoptera; family Figitidae; genus Leptopilina; species Leptopilina myrica (nomen nudum). The sequence goes on along the minus strand of CM065458.1, from coordinate 13,965,358 downwards.
AATTTTCAATATTCAACAATTAAAATACAATATTCAATATTTAACAATTAATATTATATCTTAATAATCAGCTAAAGTTTTATTTTCTTTTCAATCAAATTTTATTAAATAAAATTAATCGCAAAAAATATTGTTTACATGGAAAATAATAAATTTTCTCTTTTTTTAAAAGAATAAGAAAAATAATTTTAACAATTTGACAAGTTAAAAATTTTTAAAATTTGGGGGAAAAAATTCTTACTTATTAATCATAAACATTGTGAAACAGCAAAAATAAATTTTTCGAAATATATAATTAGAAAATATATAATTAGAAAATATTTGATAATTAAAATATTGTTAAATTTTATTGAAAAGTAATTAATTTCTTCAAGTATTTCAACTTTTGAAAAATTTTAATTGCAAATTTTTTAAATTCAATTTTAAATTCAATTCTCCAAAATTTTTAAGTAAAATAAACCCAAAAATTAGCTAAAACTATGTATTAAGAAATTATATTAAAAAGGATTCTTAGAATATTTTTATAAATTGATAAAATTGAATTAATATTTTTAATTGCTTATTTCCAAAAATTAAAATATCTACAAAAGAAATGCATTACATTCAAATTTGCTAACAAAAAACTAATTTTCTTTTAATTAGTATAAAAATTTAAAAAACATAAATTATTTTAAAACTTTTAATTACAATCCTTCGAAAAATTGATTTGTAAGAAATTCAATTATTTTCAAAAAGTGAAATTATAATTATTTACCAGTTAATTTGGAAATTTTTTCAATCATATATAATGAAAAAAATGTATTATCATTTAAAAATTATTTAAAATTATTTTAAACAAAGAAATTTTAAGAATTTTTTAGTTATATTTTTTAAAAATGCAATTATTTTCGAAACGTTGCAGTTTAAAATTGTTTTAAAATATTGAACTTTTATATGTGTAAATAATTGAATTCTCGAACAACTTTCGAAAAATGATTGAATTTATTGTTTAATTTAATAAATTATTGAAAATTATTGATGTAGAAAAGAATTTTATAGTTAATTCGTGAAATCAAAATTTTATAAATATTTAAGTTTGAGTATTTAAAAGAAATTTGATTTCAGATTTTTTGAAATTAAAATTTCAAGAATTTAAATTTTTTCCGAAATATAAAATACCAGTATATTTTTTTGTATTAAAAAAAATAATTTACTTTTGGAATACTACTTTTCCAAATTTCGTTATAAAAAATTATTGAATTTATTAATTAATTTCATAAATTACTAGGAATAATTGATTTTGTAAAGAATTCTAGTGAATTATTCTTGCAAATAATTAAATTGTGGAAGAATTACAATATTTTAGTTTTTAAAAAAAATTTAATTTCGTCTTTTTCGAAATGAAAATTTAACTTTATTGGAAAAATAAAAAACCAGTATTTGTAAATATTTCTATTTAAAAAAAAAATTTTAGTTTTCAAATATTATACTTTTTTCAAAAGTTATTTTATTCCGTAATTTTGTTGCTAGACTTCCGAAAATGAGTTGTTATCCGCAGTAGAAACGTAAGAAAAAAAACCTTATATTGCGTTTTTCAAACTATTGACACTCACTCAACATTGAAATTGTACAGAAAATAAAATGAAAAATAAATAATTCCTGGAGAAATAACTTTATAGTGGTTTATGTAAAATATAATGTGGTAACATGGTACTTGTACTGTTTGGTATTCACGAAGGCGTGGGCACACTTTTTTGGAGATCAGACTTGCCTTCTTGGAGATATACATTTCAGTAAGACAGCGGGTATATTTCATTTTTAAACAACAAAAAAATGCTAATGCACAGCTCATGACATTATCGATTAACTTCTGTATATGAAATAATAAATAATCTCCTAAGCTACCCTCCTTCTTTCTTACCATTACTTTCGTGTCGGCTTTCCCAGGCCGCCATTTTTCTCGGTGGACGGAAATATTTTACAGCTTTTGTTTGTCTTATTGTAATTCTTTTTCAGTTTTTTTTTATTATCAAAAAAAGGGGGGAAATGAAATATATGGGAGAGAAAATTTCACTGTATATGGAAATTGTTTCAATTCTGATAAATATAATGCTTTTATTTTTTTTAAAGTTTGGTAGAAATTTTAAATTTTTACCTTTAGAGAATTTGGTTATTTCTTTTTTCGTATTCGAATTTTTATCGTGCTCACAGGAAGAAATATTCTGAATAATTGCTTTTTTCAAAAAAATTTCGTTTGGTGAAATCAAATTTTATTGATTTTAATTTTTTATTTGTTCTTCATATTTAATCAAATTTCAATTTTTTTGTAACACTTGACATTCACCATTGTAAATTTTATTCAACATTTATTTTTTTTTAACATTTAACACTATAATTTTTATTCAAATGTTATTTCTTTAACATTTGACATTCAACATTTTAATTTTCATTCAAATTTTATTTTGTGTAATATTGAACATTTAACATTCAACAATTGATATTGAATATTCAACATTTAATAATTAATATTGAACGTTCAACATTCTGCAATTAATATTCAATATTCAACATTCAACAATTAATATTTATCATTTAACAATTATTATTGAATATTTGACATTAAACAATTAACATTGAACATTCGACAATTATTATTCGATTTTTAGCATTTAACAATTAATATTATACATTTAACAATTAATATTCCATTTTGAACATTTAACAATTAACATTCAACAATTAATATTCAATATTTAACAATAAAAATAATAAACATTCAATATTCACCAAATAATTTTTAATATTCAACATTTAACAATTATTATAAAACATTCAACAATTAGTACTCAATTTTGAACATTTAATAATAAACATTCAACAATTAATATTAAATTTTAAACATTCAACAATTACTATTCAATATTCAACAGTTAATATTAATCATTCAATATGCAACAATTAAAATACAAAATTTAACATTTAACAATTAAAATACAATATTCAACAGTTAATATTAATCATTCAATATTCAACAATTAAAATACAAAATTTAACATTTAACAATTAAAATACAATATTCAACATGTAACAATTAATATTAAACATTCAACAATTAATTATGATTCCCAAGTTTTTAACGTTCAAATGAACGAAATATTTTTTATTGAAGATATTTTAATAAATTACTAATCATAAAAAAATTTAAAAACTAAAATTTAACGATTACAAACTCAGTAATTAATTTTTTGGGATAATCAAGCAGAATAATTACAATAAAAATTTAATTTTTAGAAGAAATAAATAAATTTTGTTCATTTGAACGTTCAGAATTTGAGAATCTGAATTAATTTTCAATATTAAACAATTAAAATACAATATTCAACATTTAACAATTATATAAAAACAATCAACAATAAATATTTAATTTTGAACATTTAATAATTAACATTCAACAATTAATATTCAATATTCAATAATTAAAATACAATTTTCAACTTGTAACAATTAATATTAAACATTCAACAATTAATATTCAATTTTCAACTTGTAACAATTAATATTAAACATTCAACAATTAATATTCAATTTCGAACATTCAATAATTTACATTCAACAATTAATATTTAATTTTTAACAATTAATACTCAACATTTAACAATTAATATTTAACATTTAACATTCAACAATTGGTATTGAATATTCAAAAATTAATATTAAACATTCAACAATTAATATTCATTTTCGAACATTCAATAATTTACATTCAACAATTAATATTTTACATTTAACAATTAATGTTCAATATTCAACATTCTACAATTAATATTTAATATTCAACATTCAACATTTAACCAATAATATTTATTATTTAACAATTATTATTTAATATTTGACATTAAACAATTAAGATTGAACATTCAACAATTAACATTTAACAATTAATATTCAACATTCAACACTTAACATTCAACAATTAAGATTTAAAATTTAACATTCAACGTTTGTTTCTCGGTGAATTTCATTCTCCCGGATTTTTTTCCTTTTTTTTTGCCCTAGTAGGCAGTGTATATGCTTAAACATTATTTCGATTATTATCAATAATATTCTTAGACTGCGGAAATATTTCTAAAAAAAATTCTTTAGAATCTAATAATAACAATTTGTTGAGCCAGAGAGAATATGGAGTAATTTATTATCCGAATGGCTAAAGTTGATGGAAGCCATTTATTGGACATGTTGTATTTTTATGGCCATTCAGTATCGATCTAGAGAGTGTTGTCGAGCAGTCGATGATGATGGCGAGTTGAAAGTGTTGTTGCACGTGATGCTATATACAAGAACTCAAAAGTAAAGTAATAGGTTGTACGGGAAGATGGTAGGGTATATAGGCATGGTCCTGAAAGAACAGGTCGCCATGCCAGGGGGTGGCGGTACGCTCTCCGAATAAAAATGGGGTGTTTATAAGCGAGTATCCAATGTATCATTTATATTTACATATACTCCGCGTTTACAGTCTCTGTATAGAACGTCGCAAGACAGCAGCCCAATGCATAAAGCTGATATAATAAAAATTAAATATGATATTTCACCCAAGCCCGCCAACACTCTCGCATAAATAACAAGTTTTTTTTGTGCAATCTCTCTTTCTCTCTCTTACTCTCTTACTCTCTTACTCTCTTATATCGCTCGAGAAAAATTTTAAGGTTATCGCAGTTTTATGGGGTGGTTTCTAACGTCAGAAACTCGTTTTCTTTCTTGGTTTTAAGAACATTCGTCTCTTTCTTCAAATTAATATCAATACTCCCACGGAAAACTTTTTGTATTTCACTGAGAAAACGATTTATTTGATTTAAATACATTTTCTTTAAATCAAACTTAAAATATCTTTGCTACATAGTCAAACAAATTTAAGTTTAATTATAATATATTTTTTGGTACATTTCAAAAAATAATTTATTTAATTTAAACATTAGTTGTGGTTGATTTTAAATTATATATAATCAACTTTTAAGTTTGAATTAAACATAAACTTTTTAATCATATTTTTTGTATAAATCAAAACAGAAAATATGTTTGAATTAATTAATTCATTAATTTCAATTAATACAATTCAAAATTTTTTTGAAAATAAAGAAAAAAGATTTTAATAATTATAAAGATGACCTAGTGATAATGTCATTATTTTATAAGAATGGTTTTACTGTCTCTTTTTTAAAATTGTTTTCTTCAGTTCAATTTAATTACTATTTTCTAGAAATTTCAATTATTTTTATGAAAATAATAAAATTCTTCAACAAAATGTATTATTTATGAAAATGATTTAATTATTATGATGAAATTTATAAAAAAAAAATTAGCTAATAATTGAATTCCTGTGTAAATTTTTATTATTTATAAAAGTCATTGAATTTCTGGTAAATAATTAGAAATCAATGAAAATTTGCTAACGAGTTTAATTAAATTTTTTAAAAAATGAATTTTGTAGTTTTAAGTAATTTTTTTTAAAGAAGAATTACATTTTTTAAAGAATTTGATACAAAAATGTATTAGAAATAATTGAAATTCTGAGATGAATTTTATTATTTATGAAATGAATGGAATTTCTGGTAAATAATTGAAAATAATTGAAAATTTGATAACAAGTTTAATAAAATTTTTGAAAACCATTGAATTTTGTATTTTTAATAAAATACTTTTTAAGAATAATTACATTTTTCAAGGAATTCGATAAAAAATGTATTAAAAATTATTAAAACTCTGAGATGAATTTTATTATTTATAAACATAATTGAATGTTTGGTAAATAATTGAAAATAATTGAAAATTTGCTAACAAGTTTAATAAAATTAAAAAAAAAATTAATTTTGTAGTTTTAATTAAATTTTTTAAAGAATAATTACATTTTTCAAAAAATTTGATACGGAGAAATGTATTAAAAATAATTGAAACTTTGAGATATATTTTATTATTTATAAAAATAATTGAATTTGTGTAAAATTTTTATTATTTTATAAAATAAATTTTAATTTGTGTAAAATTGTTGAAAATAATTGAAAATTTGCCACGAATTTGAATAAAATTTTTTTAAACAATTGAATTTTGTAGAGTTTGAATAAAATTATTTAAAAATAATTCCATTTTTCGAGGAATTCGATAAAAATTGTAATAAAAATAATTGAAATTGGACGATGAATTTTATTATTTACGAAAATAATTGAATTATTCAGAAACAAGTTGTTAAACATTGAATTTTTGTGAAATTTTTTATTATTTTCAAAAATAATTAAAGTGTAAAATTGATGCCAATAAATTCAAATTTGCCTAGAATTTTTCATAAAACTGTTTATGAATAATTACATTTTACGAAAAATTCGATAAAAATTGTATTGAAAATAATTAAAATTTTGCTATGTTTTTTATTATTTCCAAAAATAATTGAATTATTGCTAATAAATTTATTTATAAAAATTGTAAACATTTGAATTGTAATTTTTATTATTAATGAAAATGATTATATGTTTGCGTACAATTTAATTAAAAATTGAATTCTGTTTGGGAAATTTTATAATTAAAGAATTTCATTATTAATATAATTAAAATAGTTTAAATTGAAAATAAAACCATATTGTAGTAAGAAAACTTTTCAAAAATAATTAAAATTAGGACAAGAATTTTGTTATTTATAAATTATAAAGATAATTAGAAATTTGACAAGAAATGTTTCTAATTTTTAAACACAATTGAATTCTATTTTGAAAATAATTAAATTTCTGCAATTATTTGTATTTTCTCCAAAATTGAATTTGTTTTAGTATTTTTGTCGAATAATAAGAATTGAACATTTTTAAATTATATTAATTTTAAGATTGCTAATTATATTTTTAAAAAAAGCAATTAAAATGTTAGCCGTGCGCTTTGGCGCGCCAATTATTTGCTTAGTATTGCAATATAAAAATATAATTAATTATAAAATATTTTTTTTATTTCATAATTAATTTAATCGTATCTTTTATCGAACCAAACTTCTTATGTATTGAATAGAATTATATAGTGTTTAATTCAAAAATAATTTTTGGTTAATTTTAATTACATATTGTTTTCTCTCACTGTAACGCTGAATTATATAAGTGAAATTATTTTCGTTACTTTTGTATATAGAATATTTATCAAAATTGAATGAATAAAGAGCGATGAAATAATTAACGAGAGCAATAAGAAGGTTGATATTATTTATAAGTAACCTCATTTGTAATCGAATCTATTTATTTGGGTCAAACAGTAAGACATATTTTAATGGTAAAGGTGGATGAGGGTGGGAAATAATTCCGACACAAATAACAGTTTACAAATTTTCTAAATCTGAAGCATTGCAAAATTAATTGCAAATTTCATTCAATATTGGATAAGTTTCAACATATACTTTTTTTAGTAAAAAGAAATCTCATTAATTCAACAAAAAGAAACATTCTTAAAAACATAAAAAACAGTTAAAATTTATCCACTGAATTTAACTGAATTAAAGTTAATTTAATTTATTATTTAAATTAATTATTGTTATTTTTCAGCTACTTTTATTGATAAAAATTATTATTATTATTATTTTATTGTCGTATTAATTGTAGTAATTAGTTAGTAAACATTTCAGCTATTTTTATTAATAAAAAATATTATTATTAATTTATTGTCGTATTAATTATAGTAATTAGTTAGTAAGATTCATTTCAGTTATTTTTATTAAATAAAAGTAGAATTGCATTCCGACAATGTTCGACTGTATTTAAAAATTTTTGAAGGCGATAATTAACCTTGAAATTAGCAGTGGGGAAAAATAGAAACAATTTTGAGGAAGGAAATCCGATTCTGAAAAGTGACACTGTAGTATCAGAACACGAATCTTGCGTGCCACTGATCGCTCGTGCGTAAACTCGTTCGGCATTAAGAGCCGCTTAAGCGCTTGTCAAGGATTAAATCAAGATTAACTGGACTACTTCACTAGTTCCCGTGTCCCCCTCTCTCTCTCTCTCTCTCTCACTCGCTCTCGTCATCCTGAATTTTCGGGGATCGTGAATTCCTAGTGGCACCGCTTTTAACTAAATTACACTGATTTATGCAAATCTCGGTGACAAATGACTGTAAAATGCTGATTAGCGGAAAAAACGATTTTGAATATTATATTTAATTAACGTGAAACTATAATCTTGGAAACTATTCTTTTTACGGTGAAAAATAATTTCTTCCTTCGCAAAAAAAAAAATTCACAGCAATTGAAATCAGTGTTTACTCGAAAATATCGAATTGCAGCGAATTGATAGCAAAAAATGTGAATCGAATAAACAATTAAGCCAAATTTTTTTTCTATAATTTTTATTCAATTTTGGTATTATTAACGCCCACCAATTAATTTAAAAATTAAGATAAAATTTAATTTTTTTAAATAAAAATAGCAGCAAAAGTATTTTTGTAAAGGTAACTGCAGATCAAATAATGCCATTTGATTAAAATTTTAATAAATTCTTTTAAATAATTCAATTATTTGTTTTAAAGTAGCAAAACTCTTCTTAAAATTCGATTACTTTCTAAAATTTTAGTAAAGCCTTTAGAACCGTTTAATTATTTCTTTTTAAAAAGTATAATCTCTGGAAACAATTCAATTTTTTTAACTAGTAAAATCTTAGTAGAAATTCAACTAACTTCAATAAAATTTCACTAAAGAATGGAATTTTTTTCTAAAATTTTAATAAATTCTTTAAAACAATTCAATTATTTTTTTTAAATAGTAAAGTCCCTAAAAAAATTCATTTATTTTTTTAAAGTTTTGGTAAATCCTTCTAAACAATTCCATTATTTTTTAAACTAGTAAAATATTTGTAGAAATTCAATTATTTTCTAAAATTTTAGTAAATCTCTCGGAATTGTTCAATTCTTTTTTTCAATTTTAGTAAATCTTTCGAAACAGTTCAATTTTTTTTTAAACTATAGTAAAATTTTTGCAGACAGAAATTTTAATAAAATTTCATTATTTTCAAATATTTCTATAAAATTCTTCACAATAGTTTAATTATTTCTTAAAATTTTAATAAATTCTTCGAAACATTTCAATTATTTTTATAAATAGTAAAATTCTTCGCAATAAAGACAATATTATTAATATAAAATTCATTTATTTTCTAAAATTTTAATCAATTCTTTGGAACAATTCAATTATTTTTATATATATTATAGTTATTAAATGTATCGTACGAACTAAATTATTTTCTATATAAACAATAAAATTCTTCTTAGGAAAATTTAATTATTTGACATTAAAATTAATTTTAAAAATAATTTGTTTAAATAAATTGTTTTAAACAATTGTTCATTTTTTAAATTAACCAATGAATTTTTTAAAACTAATACCGTCATTCGATTCTAAGAGAAATAATTACTAAAGGAATATTATACTAGATACTAAAGGATTTTTAAAAAATGTTCTTTCTATTTGTTGTAAATAATGTCAAATAGCGATGTATGTTTTTAAAAATCAAAATTAATTATACTTTATTTGTTTATAACAATTTGTTTAAAAAAATAATTATTTAAACCATTTTTAACGTTAAAAATCATCGTTTAATCTACAATCCTGTTTCCCATAATAATTTTGCTGACTTTTTCCCCCCCAAATTTATACCAAAAAATATAAAGATGATTTGATTACTTAAATAGTTTAGTTTAATTGATTACTTAAATATAAATAAATAAGTTTATTATTTATCTATTCATAGTTAAATATTAATTAAAAATAGTTTAAATAAAATTTCTCTTAAAAAGTAGAGAAAATATTCTCCCATTAAGAGTAATATTCTTAATTCAAGAATAAAATTTAAGAGGATTTTAGAATAGACAAATTTTCCACTCGGAAGAAAAATAAATTTTTTTTAAATAAAGAAAATTAGAATTTGATAAGAAATAAAATAGATTCGTTTTCGACGAGTGGCTTTAATTTTTCATTTCGAACGTCACATATGTAGATAGACAATTATGAATGAAAAAGTTTTGTCCAGTTAATATGAAGAATGTAATTTAAATCGTCTGTTATATATAGAAAGTAGCGTTGTTAAATAAACAGGTAAACAAACGCTTGGAATGCAAACAGATCATTTCACAGAAAACGAGTATTACATATGTGCATACGCGTGAAGTAAAATTTATTCTATATTTATTGTATAGAATTAAAAAAAGTATTTTAAAAATATTTTATATATTTTTGTACATTTTTGTACATTTTTACATATTTTTATATTTATCATTTATATATTTATGTATATTTTTGTTTTAATTTTTTATCTTATTTTTTATTTTATTTTATATTTTATTTTATATTTTATTTTTTATTTTATTTTATATATTATTTTTTATTTCATTTTATATTTTATTTTATTTTATGTTTTATTTTTTATTCTATTTTCTAATTGATTTTTATATTATTTTATATATATTTTTCTTAAACCTTTTTATATATTTATACATACGTATACTTATTAATTTTTTAACACTGATAATTATGATAAAAATAATGAATCAATAACTGCGGTTTTTACATAACTTAAAATACTTAATCAATAGGTGCGCGCTTTTCCCCAAACTTTAAATAAATACATTTTTAAATTTTACGAAACTTAAAAATACGTCATTTTACATTTATTTATAGTTGTTTTTTCGTTATCTCAGAATATTGAGAGAAACCGAAGTGAATTAATTTAATTTTTTTTTATTTCTTTACGAATTAGAGAAAATTATTTGACTTCAAATAAAATTTAATTTGTTGAAAATTCTAAGTAAACTTTTGAAAACAAATTATTTAGAATATAAGTATTTAAATATTCGTCTGATTTATTTGAAAATTGTTTTTCTCTATGACTTTGTAAAAAAATTTTCTTTTCGAAAAGATATACTTGAAAAAAGAAAACAATTTTTTTATCTTTTTTTTTTAATATACACTGAGAAAACATTATACTCGTTTCAAGTAAAAAAATAATTTTAAACGATTTTGTTTCATTGAAATTAGTTTGTCATCTTAATCCCAATATAAAGAAAATATCCACTACTTTGATTCAAAAATATTATTTGTTTGAATAATTGTATTTTATTCAAACATATTTTCTGTTACGGTTTAAACAAAAAATATATACTTCAAAATTTTATGTTACATTCAAACTTAAAAATTGATAATAAATACTTTAAAATCAACTATAAATTATGTTTGAATTAAATATATAATTTTTATAAATGAACCAAAAAATATGATTGAATTAAAATTAAATTTGTTTGACTGTATAGCAAAGATATTTTAAGTTTGATTTGAACAAAATATGTTTAAATCAAATAAATCGTTTTCTCAGTGTATTAATATTTTTAAATATTAAATACAAAAATGTTAACATTTGTCAAAATTTTTTAAGTCTAGAAAATAATTTATTAACATTTGGCATAGAAATTTTAAGAAAATATTTCTAAAGTCTATGTAGAAAGAAAACAAAAAAAAAGAAAATCTTAAATTGATAAGTGTTTTTTAAAGTAAACGAATTCTTCTTTGCCTCTTTTTTGAGATAAAAGAAGTGAGTTTTATTTTATTTTCTTCGTTTTTACGTACTTTTCTCTAGTCTTTCTTTTTTTTTTAAAGGAATATAAACACTGCTCATCCCCGTGTCGACGAAGCTGTTTATTAATCTGTGAATCTGTACCAAATTCTTTGTACCTCAGTGGCAGTCCGTACAGGAGCATTAATTTTGTCAGATTATTTCCATGATACCGTTTTAATTGTGTTTTGTAATTAGTTGTGCGGACGAGATTCTTGCTCTCCTCACTCTTTTCGAGCACGCTAATTTTTCTTTTGTTGAGGCAGTTCGTTTTTCACTTGTCTCCCCGCGCGCTTGCCAAGTAAAATCTTACAAGTGATTTAACGTCTGACTCAATAACATTGTCCAAAGTTCAACACCCTCTCGAACATTTATATTATATCCAAAGAAATTTTTCAAACATAAAAACAAAAAATTTTTTCATTCAAAAATGAAAAAAAATCTCACTGACAAATTTATAGTTGGAATTATTACTATTACTAAAAAATGTAATTTCCGTGTTTGAGATAATTTACAAAGAAACTTTCGAAAAATGATTGAAAATAATAAATTGACTTAGAGAAGAATAATTTGCACTTGTTGTACAACAAATGGATTTCAAAATTGTTTTCAAAATTATAAAAATATCTTTTTGAATTGAAAATCGAATTATCGTGTTTGAAATAAGTTCGAAAAAAACTTTCGAAAAATGATTGAAAATAATAAATTGACTTGGAGAAGAATAATTTGCAATTGTTGTACAACAAATGAATTTCAAAATTATAAAAATATCTTGTTATAATTTCTCTTTTGAATATACGATTGGATTTTGATGTTAATTTTTGAAAAGTGATAAATGTTGGTTATAAATCTTTTTCGTTTTGCAAATGGCAATTCATCTCATTAGATATATTTAAATTTATACAATATTCCAAATTACGTGTTTGAGAAATGTTTAATTATATTCAAATTACTATAATTTCATTGTGCAAAGTAAATTTACTGCCGCATGTGGATCGCAAGATACATTAAATATTTATTTTCTTAAAATTCTCTCTCGATGGTATTTTTCGCGTTTAAATATTTTTCTCGTACGTTTGACAAATTTGGACCATTAATGTATAAACAATTTTTTTTTTAATTTTCAATTTTATTATGTGATGATTATTTTTTCTTTTCTCAAATATATGTAACTAGCAAATGTTACTTATTAAATCAATTTTTGCAAGACTTAAATTGTTTTCATGGAAATTTAAAAATATCAAAAAATTTAATTCTTTTTGAAATTTTAACAAATCCTTTGAAACCGTTCAATTATTTTTTTTTAATTGTTTTTTTTTAATAAAGTGAACTTTAAGTTGGAGACAACTGAAGTGCTTCACTATTTGTGGTATAATGTTAACATTTATTTGATATACACGTGTATCAATTATATTAATCACCATTTTCTATGATAAGTCTAATTAAGTAATTTTCTGATTATCTCAATATTCCACATTTGTGCACTTTGTGATTCTCAACATTCAATTTATTACAGCTAATTAATGAAAATGTGCTTTAAAAGAAAGGTGAACGATTTTTATATCGGCAATATTTCATATTCTTATATTCGAATAGACACGTACATCCTGCTGGTGGCCGTCTATCTGATGTTTAAAATAAGTTTTCAAAATAAAGACGTGATGTCATAAACGAGACGTTTTCCTTTCTCAATTATTCACAACAAGTGTGGACAAATAGATTTCTAACTATTTCGATATAAAAATAAGATCTTTATTTGTAAATTTATTTGTTTCTTCTAAAAATTACATTGTTATTGCAATTATTTTACTTCACTATCGACAAAAATTAATTACTGACTTTGTAAACGTAAAATTTTATAAAAAAATTTTTTTTATGATTTGTAATTTCAGGGTTGCCATAGGTCAGGGAAGTCAGGGAAAGTAAAATTGGTCAGGGAAGCCAGGGAAAAGTCAGGAATTCTTACTTAAAGGACTGGAAAAAATTGAATTTTTAAAATTCATGAGAAAACTGAATTTTTTTCTTTTTGACTCGTAAACTATGAAATTACCACAAATTTTAATACAAAACCTTCAATTTTTTCTATTCCAGACAATAATTTATTTTTAAATAACTTAAATTTTCAAAAACTGTCATAAAATTAATAATTAATAGGTAATAAATAATAATAATAATAAATAATTAAATAAAATTATTAATAACTATCATAAATTATGACTTAAATATTATTTTATGAATAATTTTTTCAATTTTCCTAAATACTAGATTGTAAAAGAATTTTAGTTAAAAATAGTAAAAAAAATTAGATTTTGGAAAAGTTATAAATGATTACAGAAATTCAATTATTTTTAAAAGTTACAAAAATTCTTCGCAGAATTTCAATTATGTTCAAAAATTTAGAAACACTTCTGGTCAAAATTACAATTATTTTTATAAATAATAAAATACTTCATTAAAATTCAATTATTTTTAAAAGTTTTAATAAAATTCTTGACAAAATTCCACAAGAATTCAATTATTAAATTTTTAACAAATTTCTTCAAAATAATTTAATTTTTTTCATAAGTAGTAATAAAATTTTTCGGAAAATATAAATTATTTAAAAAATTCCTAACTAAAATTCAATTATTTTTATAAGCTGGAATAAAATTCTTTGTAAGAATTCAATTATTTATATAAATAATAAAATTTTTCACATAAATACCGTTATTTTTATTAATTTGAATAAAATTCGTTGGAAGATTTCAATTTTTTTGAAAATGTAATAAAATTCTTTGCAGAAATCCAATTGTGTTCGAAAATTAAAAAAAAAATTCTTGTTAAAATTCCAAGTAACTTTATAAATAATAAAATTCTTCTCCAAAATTAAATTATTTTATGGAAAATTTGAAGAAAATTTAAATTATTTTCATAAGTAACAAGACTCATCGCAGAATTTTAATGATTTTTTATACAATATATATTTTAATTAAATTCCTCGAAGAATGTAATTATTCTTAAAAATTTTATTAAAATTTGTCAAATTAAATTCATATATTTAAAAATTTATTCTTTATGAGAATGAAATTTTAACAAAGAACATTCTATTATTCAATAAATTATTTATTTTTTAATTTAAATAATTGAATTTTTCTAGAGTTTTTGAATGAATTTTTTAATGCATTAACGAATAATCGATTTATTATTATTTATAAAAGTAATTGAATTATTGCCACGAATTTTATTACATTTTTTACAAAAAATTTAATTTTTTTGAGAAATTTTATTGCTTGTAAAAGTAATTGAATTCTTGCGAAGGGTTTTTTTTTGAATTTTTGTAAATAATTAACCTATTCTGAAAAATGTTATGGTATTTTAAATTATTACACAACATGAAGAAGACGATTTCATGTTTTGTAATAATATTCTTATAAGTTGTTCAATTTAAAAAGGTTTGAATTTTAATGTTTTGGAGAATTTTAATTCCTACTGCAAAATAATAATGATTAAATATTCATTTAAAAAAGAAGTTATTTATGTTTTTGAATGATTTTACAATTATTAATGAAATTTGTAAATAAATGTAATAGAACATTTTTTTCTTGATTATCTAATAATTTTTAGAGTGAATCAGAATATTCTTTTAGGTTCAGGGAAAAAGTGAAAATTTTGTCTGGAAATCAGGGAAAAGTGAGGGAAAAATAAAATAAAATATTTGTGGCAATCCTGAATTTATTAAAATATCTTCATTAAAAAATATTTCGTTCATTTGAACGTTCAGAACTTGGGGATCATATAAAAATGTATAATTTTTGAAATAATTAATTTTTTTTTGAAGATGGTTTAGTATACACTATACAAGATTATTACCCTTATGTTAATTTTTTTTCAGCCGCCTTTTGGATTTACTTAGGAATGTGTATATGCTTCTAGCAATGTTGTGGGCATATGACAGAGGGATAGGATAGGAGAAGGGTAACTTGACGTGTACTCACCGCGACCGGCAAAACCTAACAAAACAATTTGCTCCAAAGCAAACAATGGCATCCGGTTTACTTGTGAATAAACAACATATTTATTTTTAGAGCCGGGTTCGTATATATAATGCTCGCTCACCAATCGTCCCACGCTATTTGACGCTTATACGTATATATCTCTAAGTATGAGTGTGTGTGTGTGTGTATTCTCATAAAAGGGAAAAAAATTATCAGCATAAATACTAAACAACTTGAAAAAATTCTTTCCACAGACACAATCTATCATTGTCGTTTATACACTGTAAGGCTTAATTGAAAAGACAAATATGGCATTCATCGCGTTGAGTCCACTTTCGGCGCACATCAACTCAAAAGTTTATTCTCCTCCAACATTCCAAAAATTATTTTCTTTATACAAGTGATAGCAGTCAGAACAAAAATATAGAATAATTAAAACTTTTATTTATTCTTCAACTTATAAAAACATCTCACTTTTTTTTTTAAATTTTTATTTGTACTGAAACATATTTTTTAAGTATGGTAAAAAAAAATGCCTCCAGAAATGTAAAATAATGAATATTGTGTCGAGTGAAAATTCTGGAAAAAAAAGAATCTGCTTTATTTTTTATTCGTCAATTTTTTGTTGAAATTATTATAAATCACAAAATTAAATATAATCAATAGATTGTATTTATTTTTGTGGAAAGAATTTGATTTATTATTGGCTCTTGGGTTGTTTGGAATATATAAATGATGCTAAACAAAACAACTTGTTCATTATACATGCTGCATTTTAGTTACTTATATACTTGATTCGTGCTTGGGTACATGCACGATTAACGCCACGAATAACGCACACGGAGAAAGAATTGTGACTGCATAAATAACACACAGTCACACGTGTAACTATTTGTGTGCATGTGTATAATCGTATAATCGTAAAATCCAAGGTTTTAGCTGCAAATTTCAATTGCAGACAGTTGTAACGTGCAATGAGTCAACTTTTTTTTTCATCTAGACTTGTATTTCTATCATCAGACTCGAAACCATAGAAATAATTAGTGGAAAGTTCACAGATTTCGATCAATTATTTTTCAAATCAAATCAGAATCAAATTTAAGGATTAAAACATACATATACTTCATTCTTCTAAAATTTTAACAAATCCTTTGAAACGGTTTAATTATTTTTTTTTAATTGTAAAATCCTTGGAAAAATTCATGTTTTTTAAAACATTAGAAAAACTTTCAAAACAATTCAATTATTTTTTAAAGTGGTAAAATCTTTGCAGAAATTAAATTAATTTCAATAAAATTTCACTAAAGAATTACATTTTTTGTAAAAATTTAATAAATCTTTTGAAACAATTCAATTATTTTTTAAAAATCGTAAAATTTCAGGGAAAATTCACATATTTTTTAAAATTTTAATAAATCCGTTGGAACATTCTAAAATTCAATTAATTTTTTTAAATTTAAGTAAATTCTTCGGAATTGTTCAATAATTTTTTTAAATAGGAAGATCTTTGTAAACATTTATTTATTTTCTAAAATTTCAGTAAATCTTTCAAAACAATTCGATTATTTTTTAAACTAGTAAAATCTTTGCACACAGAAAATGAAAAGTGTTGTTTTAACCTGAATTCGGGTGAAAACCACACGCAACAAATTTTACCCTCACGAGGATAAAATTTGTTGCGTGTGGTTTTCACCCGAATTCAGGTTAAAACAACACTTTTCATTTCCTGTGCAGAAATTTAATTAATTTCAATAAATTTTTGCTAAAGAATTCATTTTTTTTGTAAAATTTTAATAAATCTTTTGAAACCATTCAATTATTTTTTTTAAATAATAAAATCTCTGGAAAAATTCATTTATTTTTAAAAATTTTAGTAAATCTTTTGCAAAAATTCAATTATTGTTTTTTAAACTAATAAAACTCATTATATAATTCAATTATTTTCTAAAAAATTAGTAAATCCTTCGGAATTCTTCAATTTTTTTTAAATAATAAAATCTTTATAAAATATCACTTATTTTTAAAAATTTTAGTAAATCTTTTAAAACAATTCCATTTTTTTTTGTTGAAAAGAGTAAAATCTTTGCAGAAATTCAATTAATTTGAATAAAATTTCATTAAAGAATTCAATTTTTTTTAATTTTAATCAAGTTTTTGAAATAATTCAATTATTTTGTAAAATTATTACTAAAATAAATAGTGGAACTCATTAAAAGTTTCAATTAAATCCTTTAGAACCGTTTAAATATTTTTTGGAAATAGAAAATTGTTTAGAAAAATTCACTTATTTTTAAAAAATTTTAGTAAATCTTTCGAAAGAATTCAATAATTTTTTCAAAGTGGTAAAATCTTTGCATAAATTCAAGTAATTTTCCCAATGATAAGAATATGATTTATGTTGTAAGGAATATTATTATTGAATATTCTTCAATTATTTATATTATTGGAAAAAGTACCGCGATTGGATAATCTTGTACTCTCGAGTTTATTTTTACAAACTTTTAATTTCCTTAATTTATAAATTTAATATTATATTCCATAAATGACTTTCGAAATCAGTATGAAAGGTCAGGAAATTAAACATTCAACTTTAGTGACAATACTGATCGAAATAAACGACTTTTTTTGCGTTCTTTGTATCTTTAATAATAAACAACTATAAAGTGACATTTTTTATTCTTAAATTCGATCCGAGTTTTGAATTCTGTTCTTTCTAATTTTTCGAACAGTGCAAGCGACAAAAGAAGGCAAATGGTCACAATTGTTTTTCCCGTGATTATTCACAAATATGACTAAAATAATAATAATAAGAATAATAGGAATAATAATGAGAATAATAATAATAATAAAAATAAGAATGATAAGAATAATAATAATAAAAATATTAATAATAATAATAAGAATAATAATAATAATAATAATAATAATAAGAACAATAATAAGAATAATAATAATAATAAAAGAATAATAAAATGAATAATTAATATAATGAAATAATTTTTATATTTATTAATTTTTCAACAAATTTTTCCAGTTTCTCAAGAGTAACACGTATAAAACTCGAGAGCAGATTATTCAATCGCCTTAATTTTTCCAATAACATAAATAATTGCATTCCATAATTGCGATAAGAAATTAATAATTTTATACAGAAAAATAACAAAGGAATTTGTAATGACGAACATTTCGTGCCAATTAAAAAATCCATCTACATATATTGTTGATAAATTATTACCCCTTTTTTCCGTGTAAATAAATAATTGAACAAATGCATTTTATTGGAGACGAAAATTTTACCGTTGCTACTTTTTTTTTACATCGAATCTATTATGTACAGCGGATATAGAATGTTATTATACAATGTATAATATTAATTCAATTTGGAGTAGGAAATCAATAAATGCTCATGAAAACTTGTAATTTTCCTCGTAAGCTTTCATTTACATGCAAGTGAAATAGTATATAGTTTTCAAATACACAACATACGTTTATATGAAGAGAAAAAAAAAGAGAGAGAGAGAGATAAGATATGTATTAAGCACATAAAATATTTAAATATTATATTCTTTGAATATTTTAATATTCTAGTAGTTGAAGCAGAGAGCAGACATAGTGAACCATTCCAGTTTTTAGAGAAAAATGGAAATTATTTACAAAATTTTATCTATTTTGAGTATTCGACGCTTAGAAGTGGGAAAAATATTTCTTGTCTTCAAAATAATTTTTTTTTTCTCTAAAGAGAAGTGGGAAAAAGATTTCCTGCCTTCAAAATAATTTTTTTTCTCTAAAGAGAAGTGGGAAAAATATTTCCCACCTTTAAAATAATTTTTTTTCTCCTCTAAAGAGGTAATTCTATACTTTCTTCTTCG
Organism: Leptopilina myrica (nomen nudum); assembly: GCA_032872475.1. NCBI lineage: Eukaryota > Metazoa > Arthropoda > Insecta > Hymenoptera > Figitidae > Leptopilina > Leptopilina myrica (nomen nudum). The sequence goes on along the minus strand of CM065458.1, from coordinate 13,945,921 downwards.
GAATCAATAGTTCAGGTTAGTATCGTGAAGGACTCGAGAGAAAAAAATTTTTCTATGTTTATTAAAATAATATTCTCGTAAGTGGAAATGAATTTTTCTTTCTTGTACAGTTAGGAGAAGAAATAGTTGATAAATAAAGATTATTTTTTCTTTTTCGTTGAAATTTGATTTTCTCTTCTTTTTCGTTATAATTTCATTATATAAAACAAAAATATCAATAGAAAAAATAATCTTATATATAGGAAAATATTCGTATGCGTAATGAAATAATACCAAAGTTGCCGAAAAAATAAAAAAAAGTCAAGAAGTTTTGTAAATTAAATATTATATTGAAATATAAAGTTATAAGAATTTTTTTTTCTTTGATGATGGGCTCTTGACAAAAAGTTATTTGTGCTTAATATGCGCGCACGTGTTTGGCTTATAAAATCGTGTTTCATCGTGCTAGTGGTCGATTGTTTATCGGACATTTTTGCTTACGTTTGGTCTGACATATGCAAATGACTCTCGGCAAATAACGCTAGCATTATTCTCGAGCAGATCGAGGTTTTCGACATTATCTGTCGACGTCATTACTTTGATAAAATTTTCTTCAATTTTTGTTGAATTGAAAAATAAATTTCTAAATTCACGGAAGAAACAAGGAAGAAATGTATTTTGAATGAATTTTCCAATTTTTCTGTATTTTCAATTCTGGGAACTTGAACAATAAGAATATCATAGAACAAAGATATCGATCACTCCGAGTTGAAGACACGATTTTTTCACGTTTTCTAACAATAAAAAACTATACAGTGCTAAAATTTTTATTTTATATTATAAAAATATTGTTACCGTAACTTCTTCAAAATTATTTTTAGCATTTCAATTTAAAACTTTCTAGAATTTTTGACTAAAATTCTTTAAGAATTCCACAATTCAATTATTGTAAAATTTAAACAAATGGATATTTTAAAATATCCATTTGATTAGAATAACTCAATCGTACGAAATTTCGATTATTCGGAAATTCTTTGAATTAAAAATTATTAGCTGAAGGTATGGAAAATACAGGTTTGCAAAAATTTTCCATTTCGAAATTAAATTATTTATAATTCTTGTTTTCATGTTTACAGTATTTGAAGCAAATATGAACTGAACCGTTGAATTGACTCGAATAAATATCATTAGATTCAAGTAAATATTTAATTGATAACAGTTATCAATCAATCGGCTATTTGAATCAAATAATTTCGTTTCAGTGTATTTTTAAAACTAGTAGTTATATGGTTGAAAGGTAAAAGAAGTGTCTAAAATTATCAATAGTCTCGTGAATTCTCAACCTGATATTTATGAAAATACCCCAAGTATATGCTAATAGAACTTAATTATATTTTATAAATAATTTTCAATCCTAATGTCAAGTTATCTTATTTACATATATACCTTTCAGTCTCTCATAATTTTTCTGCAAAAAGCTTTTGTACATACGCGCGGCGGCTCTTTTCTACATTGCGAGAGTTTTTAATTACAAAGCTAAGTGGAAAAAATATTTTCTTTGCGGAAAATGTTAGTTGTATTTACACACAGACACACACACACACACACACACACTTTGGGTCTCGGATGCAGTCAAGTCGAACGAGCCTCTCAACATGAGAAGAGAAGCTACAACCTTCGCAGTCTAATTCAAAAGATAAGATAAGTCGTAAAGTGCATAGTGTGCCGGCCCTTGCGCGTTATATATTGCCCTGTCTACTCTCTGTTTCCTTTGGGCTTTCTTCGAGATTTATAGTAAAATTCGATAGATATTGCCAATTACAACCCTCATGGCACTCTTTGAGAGTCGAGGTAGAAAACTTCCTTCTTCAAAGCGCATCAAGAATTTTAAGCGCCTTTCCCTCTTTATAACTGGCGACGCGACGCGACGTGACACATCATATATACTCTATGAAATTCGTGTTCTTTGACAATCAGACATTTTTTGCAGGTGGGGAGAAATTTTGACGAAAAGAGTGTTTTTCCAGATTTTTTGGTACAAAATTAGTGTCTTTCTGTTGAATCAATTTTTATTTTGAGCTCAATTAATAATTAAAATTACACAGTAAAACGTGAGGTATTGAAATAACAACAGAATGGATTAAAATAATCTGCAACAGTTTAATCCCTCTAGGATTAAATTAACACCAAAAAGGGTTAAAATAATCTATTTTGGTGTTATTTTTAACTATGAATGAAATTTTATTTTAAATAAAACCCAAAGTCAAGGATTTGTAACAATTCAATGAATTTAGCATCTCCATGAAGAATAATAACTTAGTTACTAACTTAGTTACCAACTTACTAACTAAGTAACATAGTTACTAAATTCAATTGTGTTCAAAAATTTTTTAAAATTCCTCGTCAAAATTTTAATTCTCTTTATAATTAATAAAATTCTTCCCTGATATTCAATTATTTTAGAAAATTTTAATCAAATTCTTGTCAAAATTTCAATTATTTTCAAAAGTTTTCTAAAATTCCATAATTTTCAATATCTACTATTTCAATAAAATTTTCCACAAGAATTTCATTATTAAAAAAAAATTTGAATACAATTCTACGCAAACATTCAATTATTTTCATAAGTAATAAACAATTTTACAGGAATTCAATTATTTACTAATTTTTTTATAAATTTCTTCGCAATAATTCAATTATTTTCATAAATAATAACATTTCTACACGGATTCAATTATTTTTATAAAGAAAAAAATTCTTTTAGGAATTCAATTATTTTTATAAATAATAAAGCTCATTGCAGAATTTCAATTATTTTGAATGCAATTTTAATCAAATTCCTCGAAAATTGTAATTACTCTTAAAAATCTTATTAAAATTCGTCCAAAGAATTTAATGATTAAAAAAATTTGTTGATTACATTTTTTATGAGAATTTAGTTTCAAGAAACGTGAAATTAACAAATTACTTATTTTTGTATTTAAATAATTAAATTCTCGTAGAATTTACTAATAAAGATGATTTTAAAAATGAATTTCAGTGTAAAATTTAAGATTAAACTGAAGTATTTAAAATATAACGTGGATTTTTAGAAATAATTAAATTTTCAAAAAGTTACAAACTAAAATCATTAAAATTCTTGATTTTTCATATTTTTGCCCAAAAAATTCGGTAGAATTACTTCTTTTTAAAAGTTTAATAGGATTTTTATTGAAATTATTTCAAGTTTTTAATTTTCAATATATATTTAATTGCAGAATTTTCGAATAATTGAAATTTCGTGAAATTGATCATTTGATTAACAAGAATTGTTAATAATAATTGCTTTTTCATCACTAAGTTTCTACTAGAACAATTCCAATTAATATCTAGGTAATGAAAATTAATTTAATTTACAATTAATAAAAAGTAACCACAGCCGACAATCAGCAGAAGATAAAAAATTATTTTTTTTTATGACTTTCATTTTTTGCTTAACAACATTTGTTAATAATTATTGTTCATTGGTCTCTGAAGAACTACTAGAACAATTTTAATCATTACCTGGTAATGAAAATTAATTTAATTCACAATTATTGCAATTTTAATCAAATTTCTCGAAAAATGTAACTATTCTTAAAAATCTTTTTAAAATTCGTGCAAAGAATTTAATGATTAAAAAAATTTGTTGATAACATTTTTTCTGAGAATTTAATTTCAACAAACATGAAATTAATAAATTATTTATTTTTGTATTTAAATAATTGAATTCTCGTAGAATTTACTAATAAAAATGGTTTTAAAAATGAATTTTAGTTAAAATTTCAGATTAAACTGAAGTATTTAAAATATAATGTGGATTTTTAGAAATAATTAAATTTTCAAAAAGTTTCAAACTAAAATCATTGAAATTCTTAATTTTTCACAATTTTGACAAAAAATTCTGTAGAATTAATTCTTTTTAAAAGTTTTATATCGGATTTTTATTGAAATTATTTCAAGTTTTTATTTTTCCAAATATATTTAATTGCAGAATTTTTCGAATAAATGAAATTTTGTAAAATTGAATTGTAAACGAATAAATTTTGAAAATTCTCATAAAACTCATCGGAGCGTTTCAATTATTTTTCATACAATTATAATTGAATTCCTTGAAAATAGTAATTATGTTCATGCAAGTTTTAATAAAATTCGACAAAAGAATTGAATTATTAAAAAATTTGTTACTAAAATTCTTTATGAGAATTGGATTTTGAGAAACATTCAATTATTTAATAATTTATTTATTTTTGCACACTAAAGGAAGGTTTTTTAGAAATAACAAATTTTTAGGTTATGTTTGTAATCTCTGACATAGAAATATTTTCAAAATTATCCAAAACTTACGATTCGAAAAATTAAACATTAAAAATTTAAAAACCCTGTCAATTGTTCGTTCGGCCGTTTAAAATTTCGATGGAATAAAAATCGTTGAATTTCAATGACCTCTAAAGTTGGAAAAAAACAAATTCGTTTCATAATCATGTAAATTCAATTTGTTTCACAATAGACATCGTTATCATCGTCATTAATTTGTAAGGAGAAAAAAAAATGTTAAAGAAAACATTTAACTAATTTTTTTGTAACATATTCTTTTTCTGCAATTTAAGTGATGTTTTTTACAATTTTTTTTGTGTTCATATTATACAAACAAGTGTTGCAGAAAAGGTCATTAGATACTTGTAGAAAATGTCTATACACCATTTATATGCATTATGTACAATATTTTTCCGAGGTGTCACTTTAATTATTTGCTTACTTTGTTTGCGAGTTTTTTCATATATTCATTTGATGCTGAGTTGGGACTGAAATACGACGCAAAACATGAGCAAAACGCATAATGTCCTCTCAACAAAAACAACTTTGTTCATATTTCCAATGCGCAATTACGTAAGAAATTTGAATTTTCAAAATAAAAATTCGTTTTTTCGAAGGAGTTGTAAAAGAAAATTGTAAAGAATAATAGGTATGTTTCTTAAAGTTGTCTACGAATGTGAAAAGAAGGAAATATTTTAAGAATGTTGATAATTTTTTCACTTCGTAGGAAAATAAAAGACCTGTTTAATTAATTTTTATTAATGATAAAAAAATAAAAATTAGTGATGGAAAATAATTTGTTGTATTTAAAGTCTCCGATTTTGCGGTGGTTAAAATTTGGATTTTCTACTACATTATTTGATTGCAGTTGCAGTGAAATATAATTAACTGAATATGGGTGTAGTGGATGAAATCTAAAATGTTATTAGCGAAATTTTGCTCGGGCAGAAGAAGCATGTAAAAACGGTTCGTTATTCAAGAAATGCTTTAATCAAACTTAGGAATTACAAATTTTGTCCTACATTAAATCTTCCTAGAAGTTATTAGCACTCGAGTTGGCAGTAACGAGACTTCCGCACACTCGCAGCAGAGCTTTCTTATCGAATTTAGTTTGATTTCATCGAGCCAAAATACGATTATGTGCCGCTGTATTATAACTACTTGACGATGCTTCTATTCATAGGCCTCAAAAGACCTCCGTCTTTCTGCAAAACCTTCTCTATTTTCTACGCTTAATTAAAAAGCAATATCAACTCTTTCGATATTATTAGTTTCAGGTGTTTATTCAATAAACAATTTCTGATTTATACATTTATTTGTATAATATAATATATTATAGAATATTATATATTATATTATATAATGTATAATATATTATATCATCATTTATTATTTGTTATAACTAATCATGGAAATTTTATTAAATTCCTAATCGGACTATGGAATTTTTAAAATTTTCATTGTAAACCCGTGTGATTGAAATTTGAGCTCGTTTATCACTCAAAGTGGTCACAAGTTTCAGTTTATCAATTTCCCTGACAATTTACTGACATTAAAATTACTTTCCCTGAAAAAATTCTTTTTACAGCCGAAAATATTAATGTTTACGGAAAAAATGTAAAATTTATGAACTTTAATAGTTTCTAAAAATTATAATTGTAAACCTTTCTGGATTCAATTATTTTCTACAATTTTCAACGAATCTACGTCTTTGAATCAATTAATTCAAATAATTCTCCAAAAGTTCTTCTAGAATTCAATTATTTAAATACATGAACTCAATTTTTTATAATAATTATGACTCTTCGAAGTTTTTTCTTAATTTTCAAAAAAAAAATTAAGGAAATTCTTACAATTAATTTTCTGAAAATAGTTGAAAATAATTTTTCAATTTTAAAAAATTTCCAAACAATTCGAATTTAGTAAAATCTTTTAAAAATAATTGAATTTTTGAAAAGTATAAATACAAAAGATGTAACTTTTTGAAGAATTTTAATTACAAACAGTACCATGATTTCTTAAAAATTTAAATAAGTCTGAAAAGTAAATTTTTAATGTTAAAATATGATTAAAATATACAATTGTAATAATTGGTTTTTAAAAATATTTTAATTTTGTTTTTCGAAAATAATCGTATTTCTTAGAAGAATTTTTGTATAATTTAAAAATACTAATGAATTTTTTAATCAATTTTAATTAAAAATTTTGCACATTATTGTTTTCTTCAAACTGTTAAAAATAGTTCTAAACTCTTATGATTTTTGGAAATATATAATTAAAAATATTAAAAATATCTAATTTTAAAAAACTAGAAGCTAATTTTCATTTTTAAATTTACTTTTAAAGATTTTACTTTCAAATTTTTGAAAATTCAATAATTTTCTAAGGTTGCAATTAAAATTCATCTAAAGTTGATTTTCAAAAACTGTAACAAAATATATTAAATAAATTCATTAATTTCAATTAAGCTTTACAAAATTTTTACTATTCGAAAAGAATTTATAATATATATTGTTTTTAGTTATTTTTCGCATTATGTTCAAAGATTTTGAAATATTCTAATCAAAATTCCAACTATCTTTATAAATGATTTTCATAAAGAAGAAAAGTTTCACAGAAATTCAATTTATTTATAATTTTTTTAGAAAATTTTTTTGCAATACTTCAGTTGCTTAAAAATTTGTTGACAAAATTCTTTATGAGAATTCGATTTTAAAAAGCATTTAATTATTGAATTAATTATTTATCCTTGTATTTAAATAATTAAATTTTCGTACAATTTTTTAATTTTACAAAATTCTAGGAAAATTATAATTATTTTCACATTATTTCTCCATTCTACGATTTCAACATATTTTGAATTTGATTCAACAAATTTTTCCAAAATACTAAAATTATAATTGAGTTTTTTTTAAATTGATTAAAAAATATATTTCTATTTTTTTCTACGCAATAATTCATTTATTTTCAATTTTTCGAAATGATTCACTTATTTTCATACATACTTAACCTCATAGTAGAATTTAAATTATTTTTAATTTAATTATAGGAATTAATTTTATTAATCCTAATGGAATTCCTCGAAAAATGTAATTATTCCTAAAAATGTTCTTAAAATTCGTCGAAATAATTCACTTAATTAAAATTATATTTAAATATTAATCATATTTTTAAAAGATGGTTGAATTCTTGCCAAGAACGTATTTATAATTTTTTTTAAATGATTGAATTTCAATAGGTTTCAATTTGAAATAGAATTTATTTTCAATTTTAAAGAAGTTATTGATCTAAAGAAGAACTTTAGTTAAAAACTTGCAGAAAAGAAAGTAAATAAATTTTAAAGAAGTTCTAAACACTTGAAATTTTTAAAAGTAATTTAGTTTTGGAAATGTTTTAAATTAGAATCTTCATAAACTTAAATTTTTTTTACTTTCAACTGACAATTCTGTAGATTTTATGTTTTGGAAAAGTGTAATTGAATATTTCTTGAATAAATAATTTTGAAGTGACACTATCAATATACTCATATTAAAAATAAATTTAATTTTTTTTTGAAAATTGTGATTTTAATTTAATTGTGAAAATTATTATCAGTCGGTTGTCTTTAATTTTGATAAAACGTGTAGAAGTCGTAGACTCGGAGTGATTGATATCTTTATGTTTTATAATAATATTAATAAATTAATAATCAAAAGTTATCGATCTTATTTTTTGTAATAATAATATCCAAAATCAAAAAAGAGAAAAATATTCTTCTTCTATTCAGATGATTCCACCCACTTTCTAAAATACTCGAGATTGATTACATCATATTCTCATAAAATTGTCTGAAATTATCGTTTTTTTTCGTGAGACTGTTTTTCTGCGAAATAAAAAAAAAAAAAAGAAAAAAGAAAAAGAAAATATAATAGCCGTCCCGTAAGGGATGCGTCTGCGACCGAGAGGGCGAAGAAGAAGAAGTATTCTCATTATATGCGTGATTTATGCGCGTGCCACCTTGCCGTTGGGAGATTTTAGGTTAAAGGCAAAGTTAAAAGAAAAATAAAGCTTATGGGGTGTAAAGTCGCGGAGAAGTAGAAGGGGGAGTGACATTAGGCAGCAGAGTCACGTCTTACGCACTTTTTGCCAACGAAACTTATTCACAATTGGCATAAAACATTCAAAGGGCTTCGTAAGTATATATATATAGTTTTTTTTATTTTATTTTATTTTTTATTTTTTTTTTTTGAGCCCAAGACTATAAAAATTACGTATATATCACAAACGTATATTTACCGAATTAACGCGTATTATGCAGTTCCTTTATCCGGAAGCGCGCCTCTTCAAACGTTCAAATGTAAAACAAAGCAAGTGCAGAAAATCGAGAAGAACGGACATGAAAATGCATTTAGCTCTCTGTTTACACACATTTATATATCTATATGTATATATATGTAGGAGAATATGCATTGTCAGAGTTCTTGAAATCGTTGGAAATATGTAGGAAAAGAATTCTGTCCCCTTTTGAAAGAAAATATTCTACATTGATGATTCTTCTGAAACTATGGCATTTTTTATGTCCGTTTTATTAAATCTACTACTATTCTATTCACTAATAAATTATTAACCGTATTTTCTTAGTTTACTTTAAGTAAACTTTTACTTTTAAGTATTAGCACTCGAAAAATAAAAATTTTTAAATAGTCTTCACTGACGAACAAAATTTGTTTAAACCAAACATAAACAGTTAACAAAAAAAAATATATTTGAATTAAATATATTTTATAATTAAATTAAACATAATTTTTATTGAATCAAATTTATTACGTATTGAATCAAAATTATTACGTTTAAATCAAACATAATTTTTGGTTGACTGTACGACAAAGATAATTATGTTTTATTCAAATTTGTTTTCTCGCAGTGAATTGAATTGCTTGTAAATGCAAAAATAAAAAATGAAATTAAATTAACTTTCGTTTTTTTTTTGTAAACAGAAAAAAATTGTGAACTTAATTTTTGTTTCTTTTTCAATTTGCAGGGACACATCGGCGAGAACCCGTTCGATAACGGATCTTGGGGGAAGGACTTTCCAGCAGTGCCCTGGCAGCTGACTCCTCGCGGCCTCGGCCGACCAAGTGTAAGTTTTTCTCAAATTTCATACATTTTGCAATTTCCATTAGACGCTGGTCAATTTTAAATTCAGTCGAGTTTCAAGTAATCTGGAAAGTAAATACTTTCTGCACTAAAAGGATATCGTGTTGCATCGACAAACTTTTTTGTCAACAGCAATGGAACTTCTTGATTATAAACAAATGCCGAACACTCGCACTGATATTTTATTATTATGAAAGCTATATAAAAAATTAAAATAAAATTCAAAAATTCAGCTTTGTAAATACTTTAACGAGCAAAAAAGTCACTTTAGTCGATAAACAATCAAACAAGAAAGAATCTGATAAACAGTCCGATCAAAAATTAGTCAAATTCGTTTTTTTTCGCTAATTTCGTTTTTTTTTAAAGTCAAATTATAAATTCCCTTTGGGAAAAGCGCGAAGAATTAAATTTTCTACATTTTGAGCATTTTAAAGTAATATTTGAATATAAATTATAATTTTTTGTCAATAATAAAAGATGCAAGTAACATAAACTAAAATCTAACAAATGTTTCTTATTGACAGAAAATTGTAATTTTTATTCAAATGCAACTTTTAATCGTTTTAAATATTCATTATTAAATTCATCACCTTTCCACCGAGACGAATTTAAAATTTAATTTGTGTTTTTCTTTTAAATTACGAAATTGGGACAATCGACTAACTTTTGTTTTGACTGTACGTCAGATTCATCCTTAAAAATAGAAAAAAAAGTCGTTTCTTTAATTCATTGTTGTCACAAACATTCAAATTAATCAAAACTTGTATAATTTTGATAAATAAATATTTAAATACTTCATAATTCTTTATTCACAGAAATTAAAATTTTAAAAAATTGCAACTTCTAAAATTTAATCTTTTCTAAAAATTAAAACTATAACCCTTGAAAAAAATTTAATTATCTTCTACAATTTTTATCTAAACTTCATCTCTAAATCTTATTTTTAAATATAAATTTTTTGAAATAATTTCATATAATCAAAATTTTTTTAATTTGGTTATTAAATACAATATTAATTATTACTGTTCAAGTTTTCAAAAATTTTAATAAGATTTCACGAAAGAATTCAATTATTTTCTAAAATTGTAATAAATGTTCCTAAACAATTTAAATATTTTTTTTAATAGTACAATCTTTACGAAAATTCAATAATTTTCTAAACCATTTTCATTGAATTCCATGGAAGAGTTTAATTTTTTTTTTAAATGTTAACACATTTCGAAAATAATCAATTTTTCCTCAAAATTTGAATATATCCTTCAAATAATTAAATATAAAAATACTTGAAAGAATTTAATTATTTTCAAAAATTTTCATAAAATTCAATTTCATGAAGAATGTTAAATTCTGTAAAAATAATTCAATTAATGTTAAAATATTTTTAAAAAATTATGCATATCTTAAACCGTCCATTCTTCTCTTTAAAGATATTAATTGGAGAATATTTTCAAAAATTTTAATAAAGAAATTCGTAAATTGAACTTTTTTCAAAATATTTTTTAATGATTTTTTCAAATACAATAGTTTTATAATTAAATACAATTAGCAAATGTCCTAAAAATTAAAATTTTGTAAAATCTTTTAAAAAATAATTTAAATTACTTAAATATTTGAAAAATAATTAAAAATTTGACAAAATCTTTTAAGAATAATTTAGTTTTCAAAAAAGGGAAAACAATTCATCAAATTTCTCGCAGAGTTTCAATTATACCTTCATAAATGATTTCTGAAAAATTGTAAAATAGTAATTTTAAAAAATTTTAATTTACTTTATTCCAAGGTAATTGAATTTTAAAAAATTATAATAATACAATTTTAAGAATCATATTTTCTTATAAATATTGTAGTGTAATTTTTTTTAAAGAATTGAAGAATTTTTGTATAATTTAATCAAATTTTTGTAGAGAATTTTAATTAAAAATGTTGAATATATGACTTTTTTTCAAAATTCGAAAAAATTTTATTTTATTTTGTGTATGATTTTGAATTTTTGGAAACATTAAAAATATGGAAAATAATTAGAATTTTAAAAAAGTAGAACGTAATAATTCAGAGAATATTATATTTTTTTCAAAACTATTTTAATATTATTTTTAAACACAATTTTTTATTAAATATCATTTTTATTAAATTTACACTAGAAGATTTGTTAAAATTTTTGAGAATTTAATATTATTTACAAAGATTTCAATTAAAATTCTTTAAAAATTAATTCTCAAAAATTATAATAAAATACTTGAAAAGATAATTTTGTTTGAGTTAAATTTTACAAAATTTTAATTATTCAAAAAGTTTTTAATTATAATATTTTAATATTTAATATTTTAATATTTTATATTTAATTAGAAAACTTATTCAAAAATAAATTTTGAAAAATTTGTTTATAGTTATGCTTTTCACGCTATATAAAAATCTAAACAAGTTGCAATTTATACTAAAACAATGGTATTTTGTCGCGAAATTTGGAAGAAAATTCAAAAAGTCGCATTATTTGAAAATAGTCGACAAAAATGCAAAAAGTCGTACCTAATATTTACTTGAATCCAAAAAAAAGTAAAATTTCAAAGTTTCTGCACTGAGAAAGCAATATATATGAATGAAAAATAATTATCTTTCAACCAAAAATTATCTTTGAAATAAACATAATAAATTTGTTTCCATGAAAATTATGTTTAATTCAAACATATTTTTTTAGTTGACTACTTATTTTTGAATTAAAAAAAATTTGTTCTCAGCGTGGTTCGAAAATAATGTCCGTGAAACACATTGTTAATTACGAATACAAAAGGCGAATACACCGGATTTGAGTGCGTTTCGATAAGTATATTAAACAATACGTAAATTGTCATTCGAATTTTCATGTCACGTATATTGGTTGGAGGTTAACAGCATGGTGTTAACAAATCTCGATTAGTTACTGTGGAAGTAAGTGCCTGGGGGATTAGTATCAGTTGTCCATTAAATTCCACAGTAAATGCCCCTTCCTGCTTGCGTTTACAGTCTATTAAACGGGGTTAAATGCCTGCCGATCCCCGTACACTTCGATCCTCTTGTGGTCATTCAACGGTTAGATTCCAATCTCCGAATCTAACTTTCGATATTATGTCAGCATTCCAACTCTCCGAAAACGTTGCTGATTCTCAAACATTTTACTTATTTTCCTCCTCAAAATGAAACTTATGCGACAGATAAATCTCTTTAAGATATCGCTTTTCCAGTAAAAATCACTGCAAAAACAAGGGAATAAAGGATAAAATTAAAAACAGTTTGCTTCATTTCTAAATAGTCTTATTTCTATAAATTCGGTAAATAAGGGACTAATTTTTTTTTATCTTATGATCAGAAAAAAATATATTATTTATTTTAAAAATATATTAAGAATATAGTGTAATTTCTTTAAAATTATTTTCATCATTTCAGTTCAATTATTATTTTCTAAAATTGTTAACTTGTTTTGTTTGTTAACTTGTTTTTAACTTGTTTTAAAAATAATTTATTCAGAGGGGAATCCCTCTGAATAAATTATTTTTAAAAATACTGGGAAACATTTTAATATTATAGAGACATTGAATAAGAAATTCTGTAAGTTTTCAAATTGAAGTCTATTGCAATTCAATTATTTTCAAAAGTTAAAAAATAACCTTCTAGGCAAATTCAATTACATCTTTAAAAATAATACAAATTCTTCTCAGGAATTTAATTATTTTACAAAAATTTTAATAAAATTCCTCGCTCGAATTGAAATGCTTTGAAAAATAGTAAAATTCTTCTTCAAAATTCAATTATTGTCAAAAATTTCAATAAAATATTGTTACTGTTATTTTTTTAAAAATTATCTTCATCATTTCAGGTCAATTATAATTTTCTAAAATTTTCAACTACAAATTCTTCTTTAAATCAATTATTATTTTTAATAATTTTTCAAAAAAGTTGTTTCGGAATTTTAAAGTTCATATGTTTAGAATTTAATTTTACAAAATTTTAGTTATTTGCAAATTCTTCAAATAAATATACAATTATAAAATGAAAACATGGAATAATTTTAAGAAAAATTCAATAACACTTTTTCAAAATTTTATTATAGAAAATTGTTAGTTGAAAGAATGAAAAATTCAAATTGTCAATGATTATAATTTGAAACCTTCCCAATACTAAGTTAATATTGTAAACAGTCGATTATTTTTTGCAATTAATTATTTTTAATAATTGAATAAAAATTTTCTAAAATTTTAAATTCAAACGGGTTGAACTTTATTTTTTAGAAAATTCTGCAATGATTCAATTATTTAAAAACAAAAATTAGTCATTTAATAAATATTTCTTAAAATTAAATTTTTACAGAGGATTTTTTCAACAATTTTTTGAAAATAATTCAATTTTTTTCGTAGAAATTAAACTTTTTGAAAATAACTGAATTTTTGCAGCGAATTGTACTAAAATTTTTAAGAATAAAAAATTGTATTATTATTAAATTTTTAAGAAAAATTGTATTATTATTAAATTTTTAAGAAAAATTGTATTATTATTAAATTTTTAAGAAAAATTGTATTATTATTATTTAATTTTTGAGAAAAATTGTATTATTATTAAATTTTTGAGAAAAATTGTATTATTTTTAAAAATAATTGAATTTTTGCTGCCAAATTTATTAAAATTTCAAAAATAATTGAATTTTAGAGAACAATTTTATTAAAATTCCAAAAAATTGAATATTTAAGAACATTTTTATTATTTTAGAAAATAATTGAATTTTTGAGAATATTTTTATTATTTTTGAAAAATTTCCATAATTCAAATTAATTTGAAAAAAAAAATTGTAATATACTTCTAGGCATTTCAATTATTTTTAACAAAAGTTCCAAAATTTATAATAATTCTCAGAATTTATTTGAATAGAATATTTTCCAGAAAATTCAATAATATAAAAATAATTTTCATGAAAATCTATGCAATCATTAAAATTTTCTGTTTTCATACATTTTTTCGAAAAAAATCAATGTATGGAGAGAGTTTTATAAAACACTTCGCAAAAATTCAATTATTTTTAGAAAAACGAACAAATTTTTCACATCAATTCAATCTTTGAGAAAAAAGTTAATCACTTGATTCGTAAGAATTCAATTATTCGTACAAACAAAATTTGTTACAGGAATTCAATTATTTTTGAAAATTTGAATAAAAATGTTATCAAAAATTGAATTATTTTCAACAAATAATAAAATTCTTCTCAAAAATTCAATTATTCTTGAGTATTATAAGTTTTAATAAAGTTTGCTACAAGAATTCAATTATTTTCAAAAATAATAAAACTGTTTTGAAAAACTCAATTATTTTTGAAATTTTAAGAAAATTGGCTACAAGAATTCAATTATTTTCAAAAATAAGAAAAATGTTCTCAAAAATTCAATTATTTTTGAAATTTTAATAAAGTTTGCAGCAAAATTTCAATAATTTTCAAAAATAATACAATTTTTACAAAAATTCAATTACTTTTAAAAATAATACAATTTTTCTCAAAAATTGAAATATTCTTGAAAATTTTAATAAAACTCGCTGCAAGAATTCAATTATTTTCCAATATTGAAAAGTTATTCTCAAAAATTCAATTATTTTTGAAAATTTATATTTTAAATTCACTAAAATTCCAAATTGAAACTTTTTGAATTCAATATATTTATGAAAATTGTTCATCAAATGATTTCTAAGTAATAATTTTACGTTTTTCTTTTTAAATAACTTTATTCTATAAAAAAAAAACGTAGATATTTATCGAATATTTCCATTAACCCTACTGAAACGATTTACGATCGTAAATAGAACCGAAAATTAAAAATGTAAATTCACCTTATTTTGTTGTAAAAAAAAATTTCACATAGAAAATAATAGTAATACTTTTTTGTGAAACTAATATATATATATATATGTAAAACACGGAGAACTTGGTAAAAATTGATAAATAAAGTTAATTGAATCGAAGGAGATTAAGCGTGCGAGATTTAAAATTTAGTACCAAGGACGTGCTCTGCACTAATCACAGACCACAGATCCGGACTTGTATCTAAAAATGGTCGTCTTCCTTTCAAGATTCTAAATCACCTTAACAATAAAACGTGCTATCGCGACGAAGCACAAGACACGGAGGGGAAATAAGTAAGAGTCGGTAGGGTCAGGGGTTGGAATTTGTAATTCCGGCTTTATAAGAATAAAGGTTATTCGGGGACGGAAAAAGAAATCCGGCATCTCATTGTGGCTCTGGAACAAAAATGCTCTGTGTTACTTCCTCCAAAGAGAGAGAAGAGAAAAATTTCCCCCCTCTCTCTCTCTCTCTCTCTCTCTCTCTGTCTCTCTCACTCACTAACCCTTCGCGGAAACATGTTGACAATTTGTTCAAATACTCATATAACTTATCACATTTTTTATTCCCACTTGTTATGCCCTGTATTCATTCCAATCTGTTGCTTTACTTTTTGTCGCAAAACAAAAGAGAATTTACTCAAAACTTTATTCATTTGCATTTTAATTCTCGAAAAAAAAGAAGAAGATGAAAAAGATTTCTATTTGTAATTTAAATCATTTTTTTTGCAATTTGAAAGTATTTTAAAAAAATTTTATTTTTAGAGAAAATTTATACAGAGAAGGTAAATTTATTGTCAATAAAGTAGTGTTTTTAATAGGTTTTCTGTATTTATGTATTTGTATTTTGTATATTTGTATTGATATACATAGACGTGAAATAATATAATGTTTTATCATTGCACATATTATTTTTCTTTCTACTTTGACATTTTTCTAGTATTATTTTCGTAGTGGGGAAAAAAAAATACTTTTCAAGTTAAGATATGGCATGCATCTGAATGTTGTGCACTGCAGCGGGTTTTAATAGCGCGCACGTAGTCCACACAGTTTATTTGTAAATACGAATAAGATAAAAATGCATAATGCGCAAAGCACTTTATCTGCATTGTTACACGTGGATTAGTGAAGCAAATGTGAATATAAATAATTACCGTACACAATATGTCAAATCAGGAAAAGGATGATAAAGGTTAAAGAAGCTTTTTTTTCTCCTTCCCGATAAATGAGCATTTTTTCCCGATACTTGTATTTTTAATGTTTCGTTCTTTGTTTATTCTTTTTATTTATTTTCTTTTATATTCTTTTTTATTTTTACATTCTTTTATATTCTTCTATATTTTCTTATATTTTTTTATATTTTTTATATTCTTTTATAATTTTTTACATTTTTTATGTTCCTTTATATTCTTTTGTATTCTTCAATCTTTTATAATCTTCTATTTATTTGAACTCTTGTGGCGTAAAGTCAAGTTGGGGAAAAAAATTGTTTTTTTTACGAAAACATCAAACTAAAAACAATAATTGATTAATTGTATTTTGTGTTTGGACTTGCGCGTTGGATTTATACTTGGTATATGAGTATTTGTTTATTAATTGCTAGGTCATGACTATATGTGTACAATAGAGGCCGGTGAGGAAACACGTTTAGCTGTGCCTAGCTTTCTCAGAAGCTGACAAATGCACTTGGCTACAAACAGTGGGTGTGCTTAATCTTATATTCGTGTTTCGAATTTCGCGAATATCTCAGAATACGACTCTTTAACATTAACGGTACAATAAATGTATAAATGAATTTACTGAAAATTTAGAGAAATACACTAATTTCAAAACAATTCTATTGATGGACATTTTAATTCATGTTGTGACTTTATGATTTATGTTTATTTCAGTATATTTTATACACCTAGAGAAAAATATTATTTAAACCAAATATATTTTATTTTACTTAAATAAACGTATATTTGTCTCCGAACCAACTAGACTTTTTATTTTTTTTAAATAAAATTTATATTTGTCATAAATAAAACATATATTTGAGTTCAATAAAATTTTATTTAAACCAAATATAATTTATTTGAAACTAATAAAAAGTCTAGTTGGTTCTGAGACAAATATATCATTTCTCTGGGTGTACAAAGTTACTTCAGAATTTTATAGAAGTTTGCTACTTCATAAAAATTAATTATCGAGTGGAAAATTCTTTATTCAAAATAAATAAACTAATATTAATTTCAAATAAATGCACTTATTAATCTAAAATAAAGAAATATATTTGCAGTTTAGGAAATAGTGTATTTGTAGCAAACAAAAAATATATTTGATTCAAATAAATGTTTGTTTGACTTATAAGTAGACTGCACATATTTAATTACTATATAGTTAAACAATATTTTATTTGTTTCAAATAAATTTTATTTAATTCAAATAAATCATTTCACTGGGTGTTCAACCAAAAGTAAATTATTTAAAAAGAAAAATTTTAATGAAATTCTTCACAAAAATTCAAATATTTTTAAAACCATTGAAATAAATCATTCTAAACCAATTTAATTATTCTTTATACAATTTTAATAAAAATTCTTGAAACAATTCAATTTAAAAAAATTTCGAACAAATCTTTTCGAAGGAATTAAAATATTTGTAAAAACTTTACTGAATAAAGAATTCAATTAATTGCTTTAGAAAATTAATAAAAAATTTCAATTATTTTCGAAAACTATAAAATTACTCTCCAGAATTCAATTATTTTTAAAAATAATAGAATTCCTAGCAAAAATTACATTTTTCTTAATAAATTATGAAATTGATCACAGAATTTCAATTATTTTTAAATACAATCTCAAAATTTAAATTATGATCAAGTTTTACTAAAATTTTTTGAATAATTGAATATTTTTATAAATAGCAAAATTCTTCGTCAAAATTCAATTCTTTTTCAAAATTTTAATATAATTCATGGCAAAATTTCAATTATTTTCAAAATTCAAGAACTTAAAGTTTTTCTTACTTCTAGAGGTAATTCCGAAGAATTTTGTTAAAATTTTTGAAAATAATTGAATTTCATTAATATTTAAAAAAATAATTGTATTCTTTCGAAAAAATTTTACTACAATTAACTTAAAAATAATTGCTTTCTTTTGAAGAATTTTATTATCAATGGAAATAATAGAATTCTCGCGAAGACTTTTATTGAAAATTTTTTAAATCCTGATTAAATTCTTTTGAATAGGTTTTTTGATTTTTTTAAATAATCTATTTTTTTAACAATTTTGTTAAAATATTTGTAAAAACTTTACTGAATGAAGAATTCAATTAATAACTTTAGAATATTAATAAAATTCTTTAATTATTTTTGAAAATTATTATAAAATTCCTCTCAAGAATTCAATCATTTAAAAATAATAGAATTCTTAGCAAAAATTACATTTTTCTTAATAAAAATTATGAAATTGATAAGAGAATTTCAATTATTTTTAAATACAATCTCAAAATTTAAATTATGCTCAAGTTTTACTAAAATTTTTTGAATATTTGAATATTTTTATAAATAGTAAAATTCTTCGTCAAAATTCAATTCTTTTTCAAAATTTTAATAAAATTCATGGCAAATTTCAATTATTTCCGAAAACTTTCATTAATTTCTATGATTTTTAATATTTACTACTTCGATAAAATTTACCAACAGAATTCAATAATTTAAAAAAAAAGTTTCATTAGTGATTGTGATTGTTAAATTTATTTGAAAGTTATAAGTGAATTTTAATATTTTAGAATGCTTTCCAGGATTTATTAAAATGAAAAATGTTTTTTATTTTCTCTAAATATAAAATATATTTAAAGAAAATAAATTTTTTTTTCAATCAAATAAAAATGGATATTTAAACGAAATATATTAATTGTAATAAAAAATATGATTTGAGCTAAATAAAAGTCTAGTTAGTTCTGTGACAAATATCCTTTTTTTTTGTTTCAAATATAAATTTTCTTTAATTCACGCATTTGTAATTTTTTGGAAAATTTACAAAATTGAAAATAATGAAAAATTTACAAATGAAAGTATATTTTTCGTAATTTCTCCGAATTGAGAAGAATAAAAGAAGTGATAAGAGGGGAATCTTCAGAATCAAAATCAGTTCGTTTCAAGTCTTTGGGGGTTTTTAAGGTATGCAATGATATGCGAATGTGCGGATAGAAAGCGAAGGAGAGTAGTCTGGGTATTATGAGTCGTGGAAGATCTACTTCTTGATTACAGAACTTTTTACTTAATTACATAACATTGTTACCATTTACAAAGTCGCAACGGACTTACGCCGGTCGACTACTAATTAGTGCTTTCAAATTGCGAATTTCTTAAATCTTATCCCTTTTTTGATGGATCTTATAACTGTCCTTTTTTTCTCTTCTTAGACATTTCGCGCTTCTTAAAACAGATCGCAGGAGTATTTAAAGATTACTTTAATGCTTCTTATGATTATTTTTTTTTAAGGAAATAAAAACTTCAAATTTGATCTAACATTTAAACTGAAATTCATTTTAAAAATCAATTATTATTAGAAAATTTTCCGAGAATTCAATTATTTACATATACAAACAAAAATAATTTATTGAATAATTCAATGTTTCTTAATCATGCACCCAGAGAAAATTATTATTTAAACCAAATATATTTTAATTGACTTAAATAAACGTATATTTGTCTCAGAACCAACTAGACTTTTTATTTGTTTTTAATAACATTTAAATTTTACATAAATAAAACATATACTTGAGTTATATAAAATTTTATTTAAACTAAATAAAATTTATTTGAAACAAATAAAAAGTCTAGTTGGTTCTGAGACAAATATACCATTTCTCTGGGTGTTGTTTTGACTGAAAATCAGTGACTGACTTTTTGCTTTTGAATCAGTTAAAAACAACTGATTTTCAGTAAAAAAAAAAAATAACTGAATAATTAGTTAAGCTTGACTAATTTACTCAGTCAAAAAAATTTACTGAAACGTCATTTATTTTTATCTGATAATTAGTTATTTTTAACTAATTGTCAATAGAACTATTACTATTTGAAATAGTAATTGACTTTTTGCTTCTAAATCAGTTATTTTTAACTTCATTCAAATTTAAAGAGTAAGAAATAATCAAAATTTTACTAATTTTTGGTAGAGTTTACTAACTTCTTAGTAGAACTCTACACTAACAATTTGTAGAACTGTTTTATTAATAGTCATTAAAACAGTTAACTAATTCATTTACAGAGATAAGTGACAATTAAATTTTCAATTAGTGAAATTTTATACTAAATTATTAGTAAAATTTTACGAAAAATTAGTTATATTCCACCAATTGATTAAGGGGAAAAGTCATGTATAAAAACTATGAAAAATTACAAAAATTACTATTAATTCTACTAATTGAGATTTTCAGAGAAAACAAAAAAAAATGTTGAAGAACACAAAACTCCTGTTTTGACGTGAATCGATTAAAGCCCCGGCTATATTATCGGAAAGTGCGTGAATTACTGGAATGAGCCCTCAGACGATGCAGGCATTAAGACGTCTGGTCCTCGACCTCTCTCTCTCTCTCACCCCAATGCGAGCGCGCACAGTGTTATACACCACCAAACCTCTTTCCTTCCTTATAAAGCGTGATGCAACCCCGTCGGTTTTCCTCGGCACACTGTGAAGCTTCCCCCATCCTCGTTGTCCTCTAATTCTCATCTGATCCCCACATTACGTAATTTTCTCTTTATTATTTTATAATTCCCGGGTCGAGCCCTGGTCGAGACTTATCCAACTCTAGTCTGTAGGAACTCACCCTCCACGATGCATACTAATGCATTTTCGCATTTATTAATTATTCCAAGCTAGTTACCTTGGCTTTCCGCCTTTCCACCTCACTTCTCAGTTTCTACCTTCGCTTAAAACCTTATTCTCCGCTCAAAATTCTCTATATGGACCCATTTCTACAGTTCTACATATCGATTGGGAGTGTGCTCTTATTTTTTATGCTCCAGGGTTTCGTTAAGTTTTTACCTCTCGACATGGAAATTGGGTGAATGGTGGTATACGTGTCAATTTTTCACACTGGGTTTCGCTCTCCTATGTTACTCTTTTGCTTTATTTTCGTATTATTATTATTATCATTTTTTTAATGTACGTACACCTAGAGATATGATTTATTTGAATTAAAGAAAATTTATATTTGAAACAAAAAAAAAAGAATATTTGTCACAGAACCAACTAGACTTTTATTTAGTTCAAATAATATTTTTTATTTAGAGCAAATAAAAAACATTTTTAATTTTAATAAATCCTGTAAGCATTTTGAAATATTAAAATTCACTTATAACCTTCAAATAAATTTAACAATCACAATCACTAATGAAACTTTTTTTTAAATTATTCAATTCTTTTGGTAAATTTTATCGAAGTAGTAAATATTAAAAATCATAGAATTTAAGAAAAGTTTTTGAAAATAATTGAAATTTTGCCATGAACTTTATTAAAATTCTGAAAAAGATTTGATTTTTGACAAAGAATTTTGCTATTTATAAAAATATTCAAATATTCAAAGAATTTGAGTAAAATTTGAGCATAATTAAATTTGTAGATTGTATTAAAAAATAATTGAAACTCTGTGATCAATTTCATAATTTATTAAGAAAAATGTAATTTTTGATAAGAACTCTCTTCTTTCTAAAAATAATTAAATTCTTGCGAAGAATTTTACAACAATTTTTAAAAATAATTAAAAAATTTTATTAATATTCTAAAGCAATGAATTGAATTCTTTATTCAGTAAAGTTTTTACGAATATTTAAATTTTTTCGAAAAGATTTGTTCGATTTTTTTTCAATTGAATTGTTTCAAGAAGTTATTTTAAAATTGTATAAAAAATAATTTAATTGGTTTAGAAAGGGGGCTAAGATTTCAAAGACTTCAAATTCAAACCTTCTAAATTTCAATAATATATTATAAAATAATTTTATAAATTTTCGATTAAGTTTTTTGAAAAAAAAATTTAATTTTTTATATTAAAAATATAAAACTCAAATTTTCAAAGATTTTAATTTGAAACATTTAAAAAATTCAATGATTATCTAAAGTTTTAACTTTCTTTTTAAAACTTTCTTTGAAACCAATTTTTCTTAGAAAATTCTATAAGGATTTAATTATTTAAAATTTTAAATACAAAAATCAATAATTTATTGAATAATTGAATGTTTCAGAAAATTAAATTCTGGTATTGAATCAAATGATCGTAAAACTATTTGGAAAAACAATATTTTTTCAATAAATATTAATTTTTTATCTTCAAATTTTAATTTTTGGATAAATTTATAAACAAAATCTGAAAAATTCACTTGTTAAGTAATTATTTAACTATTATTGTTTATATTTTCAAAAACTTTTAAATAACTCTTCACAAGAATATAATTATTTACATACATATTAACATTCTTCGGAAGAATGCAATTACTTTCAAAATTTTCAAACAAAATTGTTAATAAAATAGATTATTTAAATAAAAATCAAAAAACCTCTTCAAAAGAATTTAATCAGGATTTTAAAAATTTTCACTAAAAGTCTTCGCAAGAATTCCATTATTTTTATTAATAATAAAATTCTTCAAAAGAAAGCAATTATTTTTAAGTTAATTGTAGTAAAATTTTTTCGAAAGAATACAATTATTTTTTTAAATATTAATGAAATTCAATTATTTCCAAAAATTTTGACAAAATTCTTCAGAATTACCTCTAGAAGTAAAAAAAACTTTAAGTTCTTGAATTTTGAAAATAATTGAAATTTTTCCATGAATTTTATTAAAATTTTGAAAAAGAACTGAATTTTGACGAAGAATTTTGCTATTTATAAAAATATTCAATTATTCAAAAAATTTTAGTAAAACTTGAGCATAATTTAAATTTTGAGATTGTATTTAAAAATAATTAAAATTCTGTAATCAATTTCATAATTTATTTAGAAAAATGTAAATTTTGCTAAGAATTCTATTTTTTTTAAATGATTGAATTCTTGAGAGAAATTTAATAATAATTTTCAAAAATAATTGAAAAATTTTAATAATATTCTAAAGCTATTAATTGAATTCTTTATTCAGTAAAGTTTTTACAAATATTTTAATACCTTCGAAAAAATTTGTTCGATTTTTTTTTAAATTAAATTGTTTCAAGAAGTTTTATTAAAATTGTATAAAAAATAATTAAATTGGTTTAGAATGGTTTATTTCAATGGTTTTAAAAATATTTGCATTTTTGTGAAGAATTTCATTAAAATTTTTCTTTTTAAATAATTTACTTTTGGTTAAACATTAAATATTAAAATTCACTTATAACTTTCAAATAAATTAAACAATCACAATCACTAATGAAACATTTAATATTCATTAAAGTAAATGTTTATTTTTATAAGAATATTTGTTTGTCTGACAAAATCTCAAATAAGACACTAAAATGTAAATGAAATTACATACAAGTCTGTTATTTTGTACTAATTAAAATTTTCACTTAAAAAGAAAAATTCTGTACTTTACTATATAGTAATGCAATATACGCAGACTACTTATAAGTGAAATAAACATTTATTTGAATCAAACATATTTTTTATTTGCTACAAATAGACTATTTCCTAAATTGCAAATATATTTTTTTTATTTTAGATTAATAAGTGCATTGATTTGAAATTAATATTAGTTTATTTATTGTTAATAAAATATTTATTTGCAACAACTAAATTTGCAAGAAATAAACTTTTTTAAATATATAAACTTTTAGTTAGAATAAATAACTTTTTTCTCTGAGTGTAACGTCAGAGGGGGAAAAAGTTGCTAGTACCAGTATTTTTTCTTGCATTCTAATATCAGGAATAAAATAAAGTAATAAACCCAATAGCAGAATAGTAATTAAAAAAAATGAAACTTGCAGTAGAATAGTAAGAAAAAATAAGGCGCATCTGAGAAATAGGAAAAGTATGAAGTAGTTCGCAAAGAATCTTTGTTCGACTTCTTGTGCATAGTAGTGTGGTTCCCCTGGGAATTTAATTTCCTTTTAACGCCAAGCGATTCCTTTTCAAGGCAATCGCAAATGTTTAATTGGCTCGAGAGCTAGTGGCTACATTAATTGCAGTGGATTGCCGGGTGTACCTGGTTGGGAATTGCTGACTGTCGGGGCTTGACTGGCTGAGGGAAAAGCGCCTTGCATTGAATGCTAAACAAAAGCTAATTTATATCAGAAGGTCCGCACTGCCAGAGATCGGGAGATGAATAGCTGTACTCCTTGCATACAAAGTGCCCCAACTTGCGCCAACTATAATTTCTAATGTGCGAGCGAGAAAATGTCCACCTTATATTTTTATTCCTCAATTCCCTTGTATAGACGATAAAGGGAATGTCAAAATTTCACTAAATTATTACTCAACCATATATTCAGGTCACAATGTTTATTATTCTGAATTTCGACTCTCTTCCTTTTTCTGTCACGAAACAGTTGAATAATAAATAAATTATTTCCTTTTTAATTAATCTAATTTTGCCCGAATCCTTTAAAAAAACAGTTTCGATCATAAAAAATTTTATTCATATTTGAAATGTTCAATAATTCAAATAAGGTTTTTATTATATTAAATTTCGATATTATATTCAATAAACCATTCCTATATCTGTTAGAAGTTATAAATGTATTTTTAGTCAGCCACGTTTTAAAAAATGTAAAATTCCCTCTGCCTTTGTATCATATTGAATCCTCCTGCAAAATGCTTTCGATAATAATACAGAAAAAAAATACTGATATTTGAATTTATAAAAACCAAAGTTAGGAAACTCACTTGATTCCCAATTAAAATGCTTGAAAGTTTTATTATACAAATGCGAGAGAGAAAGGTTTTTCCGATTGATAATATGGGGGAAAAAAAAGGAGCGATCTTTAAATTCTCGTTTATTATTGAAAAGGGGAAATAATGAATAAATCATGATTTCTATTTGAAACAAAAAGAAAAAAAAATAAATAATAAATTCAATTTTACGAGATGAGAAGAAAGGAGAGGAAACACTTCTGAGAAATGCCTGTTGATTCGATATTATAGAGAGAGAGAGAGAGAGAGATTGTTGATTCACCGAGAAAAGCATATCGTCTACTCGGCGTTGAACTTTCTCGATATACAAGGCAACACAGCAACACAACACGTTAAAGCACAACAAGTGGGGGGGATGAAGGGTGGGAAGCACGATATACAATCGCAGCAGAGTGGCGCGCGTCGCCTCTAGCACGTGCTTTTCCCTTCTCTTCATCATCTTCTTCTTGTTTTCTGTTTCTCTCTTTCTAAACAACCCTCATACTTTGTGAGTTTAATCATAAACAGCACGTGGTGAAGGTTATTTGATGGAAAATTTTTGTCGATGGCTATTTTTTCCATCACGATCCATCACGATCCATCACGATAAATTGACGATGGTTTTTCGATTTCTAATCGATTTTGGTAAACTTTGATTAATTTTAGTTGTTGATGCTTGAGGGCCAGTGTTATTACACTGTAAAAAGTACCCAGGTGAAAAAATTAACTTTAGTTAATGCTACTAACGTTACACAGTAAATCGTGAGGAGTTAAAATAACACCAGAATGAATTAAAATAATCTTCAACAAATTAATCCCTTTAGGATTAAATTAACACCAAAAAGGGTTAAAATAATCTATTTTCGTGTTATTTTTAACAATGAATGAAATTTTGTTTTAAATAAAACCCAAAGTCAAGGATTTGTAAAAATTCAATGAATTTAGCTTCTCCATGAAGAATAATAACTTAGTTACTAACTTAGTTACCAACTTACTAACTAAGTAACATAGTTACTAAATTCAATTGTGTTCAAAATTTTTGTTAAATTCTCGTCAAAATTTCAATTCTCTTTATAAATAATAAAATTCTTCCCTGATATTCAATTATTTTAGAAAATTTTAATCAAATTCTTGTCAAAATTTCAATTATTTTCAAAAAGTTTCTAAAATTCCTTAATTTTCAATATCTACTATTTCAGTAAAATTTTCTAAAAGAATTCCATTATTAAAAAAAATTTGAATACAATTCTACGCAAACGTTCAATTATTTTCATAAATAATAACATTTCTACAGGGATTCAATTATTTTTATAAATAATAAAATTCTTTTAGGAATTCAATTATTTTCATAAATAATAAAACTCATTGCAGAATTTCAATTATTTTTCATGCAATTTGAATCAAATTCCTCGAAAAATGTAATTATTCTTAAAAATCTTATTAAAATTCGTCCAAAGAATTTAATGGTTTTACTAAATTTGTGGATAACATTTTTTATGAGAATTTAATTTCATGAAACATGAAATAATTGAAAATTCGTGAAATTGATAATTTGATTAACAAGAATTGTTAATAATAATTGCTTTTTGATCACTAAGTTACTACTAGAACAATTCCAATTAATATCTAGGTAATGAAAATTAATTTAATTTACAATTAATAAAAAGTAACCACAGCCGACAATCAGCAGAAGATAAAAAAATTATTTTTTTTATGACTTTTATTTTTTGCTTAACAACATTTGTTAATAATTATTGTTTATTTGTCTCTCAAGTACTACTAGAACCATTTTAATTAATACCTGGTAATGAAAATTAATTTAATTCACAATTATTGCAATTTTAATCAAATTTCTCGAAAAATGTAACTATTCTTAAAAATCTTATTAAAATTCGTTCAAAGAATTTAGTGATTTAAAAAATTTGTCAACAACATTTATTTTGAGAATTTAATTTCAACAAACATGAAATTAATAAATTATTTATTTTTCTATTTAAATAATTGAATTTTTGTAGAATTTACTAATAAAAATGGTTTTAAAAATGAATTTCAGTTAAAATTTTAGATTAAACTTAAGTATTAAAAATATAACGTGGATTTTTAGAAATAATTAAATTTTCAAAAAGTTTCAAACTAAAATCATTGAAATTCTTAATTTTTCACAATTTTGACAAAAAATTCGGTAGAATTAATTCTTGTTAAAAGTTTTATATCGGATTTTTATTGAAATTATTTCAATTTTTTATTTTTCCAAATATATTTAATTGCAGAATTTTTCGAATAAATTATATTTTGTAAAATTGAATTGTAAACGAATAAATTTGAAAATTCTCATAAAACTCATCGCAGCGTTTCAATTATTTTTCATACAATTATAATTGAATTCCTTGAAAAAAGTAATTATGTTCATTCAAGTTTTAATAAAATTCGACAAAAGAATTGAATTATTAAAAAATTTGTTACAATTCTTTATGAGAATTGAATTTTGAGAAACATTCAATTATTCAATAAATTATTTACTTTTGCATTTAAATAATTGAATTCTTGTTGAATTTTTTAATAAAAATTGATTTTCATTTCATAAAAAAGAATTTCAGTTAAAATTTTAGTTTATAATTGAATATTAAAAGAAATATATAGAGTGGAATTTTTGGAAATAATTGAATTTTGAAATTGATATTTTTGAAAAAGTTTAATTGAATTTTTTAAATATTATTTGAAGTTTTTATTTTCTAATATGCATTTAATTAAAGAGTTTAGGAATAACTGAAATTTCGTGAAATTGATTAATTAATTGTTATTAAAAATAATAGACATAAAGGAAAATTGTAGTTAAAAATTTGTGAAAATAATAATTGAATGGAAATGATGAAAATAATTGTGAAGAAGTATAATATTATTATAATATAAAATAATGATTTTATTACTTGGTCATCTTTAATTATTATAAAATATGAAAAATCGATCACTCCGAGTCGAAAACTCGGAGTTATCGATATCTTCCTGTTTTATAGTTATAAAAAAATGTAATAAACTAAAATTTCATTTATTGTAAAAAATAACACAAAAATTTATTATTTTAATCTTTTGTGGAGTTAATTTAATCTTTAACACTTTTTAATACCTCACGATTTACTGTGTTAGTGTAACGTTATAATTTGATATTAGTGGCCAAAACTGTCGTTAGATTAACATTAGCCTAACGTCAGTAGTATTAACTAAAGTTAACTTTTCCACCCAGGGATTCTGGTTGAATCAATCCTTTTGGGTAAAATTATAAAAAAACGACACAATTAAGTTTTTGATCTGTTTTAGAAGAATTAGGGTTATGCTAAGAATACGTCACCCCAAAAATGAATCGAAACTATTCTTTTTCCATCAGACTTCATACTTAGGGCCTGTTCCACAAATACCGATGAAAAGTTAATCAATGAAAATTAAAAATAGTCGTTAAAATCAGTTTAACGGACTCAATTGCTTGATTGAGGATTTAGTCATTGAATAATTTCTAATCGGATATTTATAAAACAGGCCCTAAAAATATAAAGTAAATACTGATTTGTGACATTTGTATAAAGCTTCTTGTGGCAAGTCGCTTTTCTCGTATAGTGAAAATTTGCCATTATTCCGCGAAAGTGACGACGCACAATTGATGATAATAATATAATTGTTTAATGTCAAGTTTGCTGATCCTGTAATTTGAGATTCAGAGACTTAGATTCTCTGGAACCCCTGAGGTGAACTTTCCCGGGGCAACTGAATCAACTTAGATCTAACAATGTAATGGGGACGTGCAACCTTGTAAATAGATGTCTGAAGCGTGCGCCTATGTTTCTCGTCTCTCTATATAATATTTGTGTGTGTGTGTATGTGTGTATTAAGACGAAACGCTGTGGAAGTTCCCGGGGCTTAGAAGGGTTGTGCTCCCATTTGCGCTCTTGTACTTGATACCTTCCTGCTTGTGCTACATGCACACGCATGCTTGCTGATAATTAGTGTCTTAATGAAGCCGCACGAGCTTTCTAAATAATAACTCTCATCTCCGCACGCTCTTCTCGATCCACATTACCATAAACTATGCATCATATTTGACTCCTTAAGGTTTATGTAAACAGTTTTCAATTGTTCTAGCCCCGAAATTCCCTTCTTTCGCGCTGTTTACTTTAGTGTACAGAATCTATTTAATTTAAATTCTTCTTCATAATAATGTAAACTGTGAAGGAAGTTTCAACATCCTTTTGACAATAACAAAATGTTTGGTTGGTATTTCGGTATTTCTTTTGTTGCGTGCTATATTTTTTCCCTCTGACGTCATATAACCAGGAAACTTTAAGGTTGCAACTATACTTTAATCACTACAAACAATTTCTATCACAGTTTTCTTCAACACTGTAAACTTAAAAGTATCAAATGGCAACGAATTGATACCAAAAACCTGGATCTAATAAAAAATTGATCCAGATTTTTGGCAACAATTTAATCCACTTTAGTATCAATTTGATACTTACGAGAAAACTATGAAAGCATCAATTTGATACTCAAGTGAATCAAATTGTTGCCAAAAATCTGGATCAATGTTTTAGCTGGTCCACATTTTTGCTATCAATTCGTTGCCATTTGATACTTTTCAGTTAACAGTGTACAGTTTTTGGAATAAAAAATCGTTGCCTGATTGTTGCAAAATATACAACTTTCTACCGGCAATTTCATAAATTTCGGTTTGGAAAATATTTTACATGGATTTTTGATAATAGTTCCCTATGAAATTTGCATAGTGATTCCATGAAAATGCTTCCACCGAAAAAGCACTTTTTTAATAAAAAAAAAAAAAACTCTAAATTAATGAAAAAGAAACTAAATTCAATTATAGCCTCCGTAAATTGTTCAAAAATTATAGTACTTGATGAAAAGTCGTAACGTTATTTTTTTATAGATAAATTTTCATTAAAAAAATTGTATTTAACGAGCACTCTCAACATTTAAGTAATTTTTTCCTCGCACAGAAAAAATGATTATTAGAAAACGTTTTTTAAGGTAAAAAATTTATTTTTCAACGTAAAAATTAGTTCCTTCTTTTTCGCATACACACATTTTTTTCTCCGCTCTTTTGTTCAACCCTTTAAGGCGACCTATATAAATGTAGAGTTGAGCATTCACAAAGGGGAAGAAGGGAATATCAATTCCTTGGGTTTCGTTATACACGGGGAGAAAAGGGATTTAATGGGGTTTCATATATAAGACTCATTTCATTAAGACAAAATATAAATTTTAGAATTCGAGGGTAAAACAATTGTGTTTTCTTGACAAACGTTAAAGATAAAAAAAAAATTCCGCCTTAAAACATACACGACAGTGGAAGCAGTAATAAAAAACTGATTTTTTGTTTAAAAATAAATCTTACCTCCTATTTTAAAATAAAAAATTTTTTTCTTCTTGTTAAGTTTACAAAGTTGGAATTTTTACAGTGGAAAAATTCTAAATTTTGATTAGTGTAGAAATTTTTACATTAATTTGAATTAGCATCTGAATTTTTGCTTTTGAATTTGTAAATTTGACTAAAAAACTAGTAGAAATGACTATTTATTAGTAAAATTTACTAATTCAAAAGCAAAAAGTCAGTCACTAAATTAGTAAATATTTATACTAATTCAAAATTAGAGAAAAAATTTTCTTCTTTTGAATCATATTGATTAAAATAATCCACATTAGTCTAAATACTGACCTAATTTCGTATTGAACGAAATTTAAAATCTAAAAAAATAAAGTATACATTTATAGCACAAAAATAGGATTGAATTTTAAAGAAACGTATATATTTCAGTGGCAGACCATTTGGCTGTTATTGTTTTCACAATTGTTTTGTGATTGTTTTTACAATTGTCTCTATAATTGTTGTTGCAATCGCTTATTAAAATATAATTTAAAAACATTTTTTTTGTTTTGTTTTTGAGAAGCGTATTTTATTTTTAAATTATCATATACACATTGAGTGTGTATAAAAATAAAATTTCTTGCGAAATATTCTTAAATGAGCCAGGATGTTAGTTTTTATGTATATTTAAAAAAAAAATTTGCCACTTTTATGAACCAATACAAACATTACATTTCTTTTTTTATCGTTAAATGAAATTAATTCGTAAATAACGAAATTAATTCGTAAATAAACTTATGTTTGTATTTGATATAATAATCCAAACTAACTTGAAGCAATATTTACTCTCTATATGTCAACAAATAATATTGAATTATTCTTCAATTAAATTAGCACATACTTTCATTAATTCGTACAAATAATTTGGGTGTATTTATTCGAAAAGCGTATACCCCTGATTCTGACGTATTTTGATGCGCTGATTACGAATATGATGATGAAAATTGGCGCAAACTGGTTTAACATGGTGAAAAAAACAAAAAAAACAACATGAAAATGTATTTTTTGAAAATTTAACTCATGGAAACGCAGAAATTCAGAAAATTTGTAGGTCTTAAGAAAGCACATCTTTTACGTTGTTTACATTTTTGTCCAATAGTGAATAGTTTCTGAGAAAAATGTAAAAAACCATAAAATGCTATATGATTTTTTTATGAGACTGAAGTCCACAACGTTTTTAAAAACGAAAACAATAAAATAATGGTATACGGTATTTTTATTTTTGATTCTAAATCATGTTATTTTTTAATAATTGTATCCTTGCAGTGATGTCAGTTAACTTCATAAAAATTAAGGCACATAAAAATTGAAGATGAAATCAATTTTAAAAATGGAAAATTTTGATCCAATGGAACTACTTTTATGTTGTTTTATGTACTTTTATGTTGTTTTATGTACTTTTATGTTTTATACACTGAGAAAACAAATTATTTGATTCAAACAAATTTTCTTTCAAATCAAACTTAAAATATCTTTGCTATACAGTCAAACATATTTAAGTTTAATTCAAACATATTTTCTGGTTTAGTTTAAGAGATTATATATTAAAGTCAAACATAAATTGTGATTTATTTTAAATTATCTGTATTTAATTTTTGAGTTTGATTCAAATATAAAATTTTTAAACATAATTTTTGTTTAAACCGTAACAGAAAATATGTTTGAATTAAATATAATTATTCAGACAAATAATACATTTGAATCAATGCAGTAGATATTTTCTATATATATTGAGATATATATTGAGATATATATATCTTGATAAAAACAATAAAATACCATAAAAATGTTGGTTACTGAAGGGTAACGAACACACTAAACCCGAACCCCCTCCAACATGTCCCGCAAAAAAATGATTTTTTAAAGAGCTAAGAGGATATACTCTCGCCTTTTTGAAGTAGAAATGGTATTTTTATTGTTTTCACTATCAGAAATTAATTTGCGCCAATTTTCATTATCATTTTCGTAATCAGCGCATAAAAATACGTAGGTATACAAAGTTTCATATGTGATCTTAAAGTTTTGAACGTTCAAATGAACGAAATTTTTTTTCTATTGAATATTAAAAAAAAAAATTGCATATAAAAAAGAAAAAGAATTAAAATAAAATATTTCCTTAGCTAAGACATTAATCTTTTTAACAAACAAACTAATTTTCATTAAAAAATAAACAAGTATATTGAAATACATTATAATCATACTTTTAAAACGATTAAAACATCTTATTTTTCCATCTTCTATCTTAGAAACTAATGCATTTTAAGATGCTTTGGATAACTTTTTGGAAACAACGAAAGATGCCTTCTTTTTACAATGTATAGCGCAGAATAAATTAAAATTTTCTCGAATTGGAAAAACATTGTTATTAAACACAAAATACGTACAATAAAAATAAAGATAACCTTACACTAAATCCCGAACATAAAAAAAATACTCCCAGATGTACTAAAATACATATTTCATTCTCGATTACACGTTGCAAGAAGTTGAAATGTTCTCTTTCTAACATCATACAATAGATGACAACAAAAGGTGTGGTTACAATTTCAGTCGAGTTTGCATTTTGCTTCTTGAAAGGAAGAAGAAGAAGAAGTAGAGTGAGTGAGAGAGAGAGAACATTTCCTCGTTACGATCCAATACCAAAATCCAAACTCAAAGAAACGCTATTCCCGGATAACGACGACTTGCATGTACATTGGACTCAACACATGCACAGGGAAGATGCTTCGCAAGGAAAGGAGTAAAGTGGGAGGGAGAGGGGGGGGAGGTAGTAACACAGTTAGGACCTCGCGTGGGCGGACAAAGTCACTACTGTGTGAGGGGGGTAATGAGAATAGTGCGCGCGCGCGCATTGCAGCTTGCACTTGAAAATGTGTGAGAATAAGTATCCTCCGTATCGGTGTCTCGTATCGTATTTGAAATATAAGCGCATCTTGACGCCAAACGACGAGTGTGTGCGGTAGGGGTAATGAAAAAGGATAAGGAGTGTGGAATCGGGATATAGAAAATTGTGCGGGAGAAAGTGGGGCGCGAAGTAGTGGAGAGAGAAAAAGAGAGAGAGAGAGAGAGAGAGAGGAAAGATGAAGGAGAGAAGAAGCTGTATAGAGAATAGAAAACAGAGAGTGCTGTGCCAAAGAGAAGGAGGACGAGAAGGTGGAAGAGGAGGAGGAGGAGGTTGCAGGAGGGTGGTTGAGAGGACCAGGGGGGGAGGGAAAAGTGAGGGAAGGAGAGAGAAAGCGTAGGCGGATCTAGCAAATTCCGCGGGAGGCGTGTCTCTTGCGGCGCACCAGGTGCGAGGTGCGCGGTGCCACGACACAAATGCCACGCCTTTGAACGACAACAACGACGACGACGACGACGAGGACGATGTTGTGTGTCGTCTGCACGACGTTAACGTCGGGGTGGTCGGGTGTATCCTCTTCTCCCGCAAAAGGTGGAGGAGTACGTCTTTCCCTGATACGGGGTTTGTCTCGCACTCATTCCATAACGATTCTCCGTCGACGGGGTAACCCCCCACACCCTTTATGGTGTCAACGTCCCGACGTCCCTTGGGGGGTTTGGGGGAGATGCTTGCTGGTTCTTTCTGTCGTTCACGCGCGGAATGCAGGATGACGCCAGGTATATATTGCTGCAAGAGTCCTATATATACACATGATGTCCGTTGCAGAGGCGTTGAAACTTTCTTAATAAGGCGAAGCCTCTGGGTTTTCTTTGTATATTTACAAAAAAAAGGGGCGCTCTTTGATCAACTTTGCGAAAGAGATGTTACCGACTTTTACTCAAATGATGAATGTTTTTTGTGGAATACTTTTCTTGAGAAAGTCTGTTAAAAAATGCTTGGAACCGGAGAATGGTTGCAGGTTACAAACCGTTTTCTATAATAGACTTGAAGTTGCAACCAAATGGTTCAAATTGCAAGCAGCTTCAACTATTCTTTAATAGATTTGGTCAGGAAAAGTACTGCTTAAAAGATAGTATATAATGATACGTCGAAGATGGTTCACTAAAGATTACGACCATTGTATGACTCATATATAGTTTAGTTTCACTAATGTTGTTGGCCATAGTTACCAAGAATTAATTTTTCCATATACGGAATATGAAGGAAAAGTAACAATCTTCATCTAAATCAGATTTACGAATGTGAATTGAAAAACAAGTATAATGTCTCTACTGTAAAAGCCTTTGTATCAGACTAAATGTTCCCACATTCTTTGGTTCCTTCCGGCTCCTCAAATTCTCGTCACATGAAGTAGTGCAACTCATTCTCCGTTTTATCAAATTAGTCCACTTTTAATGCTTCATAAATGGTACAAGTGTTCGTGGCTAATGCATGAAAGAACAATATAACAATAATCATCAATCAAATTCAGCTGATGTTGTACCCCTTTGTACAGTATAGCTAAGTTAATGTTCAAGAACTCAGGTGACCTATTTAAAAATTTGCCAAAGATCCTTGCACCACACAACATTGTTAATCAACCAACCATAACACTTTGAATGATGACAGTTCAAATTGCAGCAACTGCTAATATTCCGATACTTAATCTCGGTATCACAGAGGACAAGAAGAAGTATATCCCAATAAAGGACCAGGAGAATTGTCCGCGATTCTATTCCTGGGTTTGTTGAACTATAACTCTCGGGGAACTCTCGGGGAGAACAGTGTGGCAGCTATTACAACGCGAGTCCTCTTGAGGTATTACGGCATCTCCCATATAGCTATATAGGATCCTTGTGTGAGTGGAAATCGGGATAAGTATAACGTGATGCATTGAGATCCCATACAGAATCCCCCTAAGATTGCCAAACGCGCTCCTTCTGTAATACATTATAACCAACCATTTCTCGATCCACACACGCGACACCCGGAAGGCATAGGCGTTTATATTTCTCTCTTTTTCTTTTGCCAACGTATGCAAATATCAAAAAAAAAAAAAAAAAAAGAAGAGAACTGTCGATATCGACGCGCGACCGCCTTCTACTTGTGCGGTCGCAGCAGCCGCTTTTCAGTTATGTATACGGGGAAAAAGCTACCGAATCGCTCTGATATTGCCACCACCCGAAAGTGCGGTTAAACCCAAAAGGGGAAAGGAATCTCAAAAAAAAAAGAAGAAGAAGAGAAAGGGTAACGCCAAGCGACAGATTCCAGTCGAGGAAAATTCAAATTTTTGTACGATCCTCCACACACATAGACCACACAGACTCGCCATTCAATAACAACTTTTATTATTTTAACGACAGACATCGTTTATCTTTTACTTTCTCTATGCTTGAGAATTTTTACTATACCCTTTTTTTGTCAGAACATTCCGTGTGGTGTCTTATGGAATATCGCATCACTACTTGACCATTCATTTTCATAGAAAACTTTGGATAAGAAATTTTAATTCCCCCCTCTCTGTCGTGGAGTAGAATATTAATCGAGTTTGCAAATTAATTTTCTTACCCATGTTTTTTGTAATTAGCATATATTCTTATCAATCGGATATATCATTCAATTGTCGAGAGAGAGAGAGAGAGCTGAGCTTATACCTATCTTTGAAGCGAAGATAATTGAAAATCAGCGTTGACAGACTACTATTATGTAACGAGATTTTAATTTTTCATTCTTGTTCGTTCTGTTTTTAAAGGGAGAGTATATATTTAGTCTTAGGTCGATGATAAAGTGTTCTTTTTGTGTGACTCTTGAATATTTTCTGTCTTCTTGCGACAAATATAGCTTTTCTTCAATTAAAACGATGGTTTGAAACAGCTTCTTTTTTGAAATTATGCAAGTACAGGAAAATGATATTCTCATTTCTGATGAAGGGAAGAAAATTATCTCACAAACAGCTAGGATATTTACTGAACATATGAGTGGAAGATTTAAATTTCCTTGTTTTTACAATTAGCGACATTTAGGGAAACATTAGGGGTAAACATTTATATGAATTTAGCCTAAAGTATAAAATTTGACAGAAGAGTAAAAAATTTAATCAGAACTAAAGAATTCAGTTATAATCTTTCTCCCAAAAATTCTCACATGTATTCAAAACAATTTTCCAAAACAGCGCAATGTAAGACGATATCTTTTGCCATTACAGATTTTTCGAGTCCAAAACAAATCATCAATATTTCGATCACAATTTTCCCTCATTCTGCCAACTATTTCTCAAAACAGTGTAATTTATATTATACGGTTCTTCGCGTCAACAACTCGTTATCAAAATTTTGAAAATAGTGAGCATAAATGTCTATCAACAAATGTATATAGTGTAAAACATACCGCGCAGCCAGAAATCGAGAAAATCAACCGAAAATTTCAACTTTACGATAAATATTTAATTATTTACAAACGATTTGTTCACATTATCGAATCAGTGGCTAATTCACCACAGGATGTTTGGTCTCGTTCAACGATTTTCAGGAATTTTTCACACATCAAGTTCGGTGATTGTTGATTCTTGAAGCACGCAAAGTATTGCATATTTGTCGCCTTGAGTCTTACACACACCAAACTTTTGGGTCACACATAGTTTTCTAATTTTATCATCAGTCTCAACAGTATATAATGTACTAGAAAAAAATATAATATATTAAAAAAAAAATATCATACTCTCTAAATTTTACCAGATCTGATGAAACAATCGTTTAAGATTACGTTTTTTTTTAATCAACATTTTTATTATTTATTTTCTTCACATGTATATATGAATAATTCTAGAAAAAAAAACTGTATAAACATAGAGAGATAAAGAGATGATAAATATGATTTAATTATATATATATATACTTGAAAAGAAGAATGTTAAATAAAAACAAATTTAAAATTGCTGATAGTAGTGATAAAAAAATAAAAATAGTATAAAAATGATCTGTTTTTGTGAATAATCTAAGGTTGATAATCTTTTGTGTGTCAACTTTGTCAGTGTTTCTGTTTTCGATTTACTTTTTCCACCTTTATCACCATGTAGCATATGTGATTTTAATTTTTTGTTTTTGAAAAACAATTTTTGTGAAACTTGACAAAATAGTGGAATTCCGATATTTTTGTTTCCTGCACTTCTAGTGTTAGTGTCTTTTAATTCTTATGAAAACTTTAATGATTGGAAATCTGTATTGTATCAAAATCGTAACACACAATGTGTTTTGTAGCGCAAAAAAAGGTTTTTCGGACGAAATCGTTAATAATTTTCACCCTCGAATGTTGTTTGTCTTGGAAGTACAGAGGAGAAAGTGTAAAGTAAAGAAGGCGCGAAGTAAAGGGAACCGATCGGAAAGAAGAAGACATTTATTACGACTTTAACTGGACTTTGTGTTTATTCAGCGGCTACAGAGAGAGAGAGAGAGAGAGAAAGAGAGGAAGCTGTCGTCTTCCGTCGCGTGGATGGGCGACGGATTCTCACTTCGGATTCACTTCATCCCGACGGATATCAGAAAGAGTGGGTATATTCTCACTGGTCCTTTCGATTATAATTCTCGACACGTATCGTGACCACCTCCTCCCCCTCCTCAGCCAAACCCCTATCACGTGGCATCAAGTGACGGGCAAGAATCTTTCACTTTATCCAGCATGGACACCGAATCCACCCTTCTTCCCGCAGTGAGTCTGAATATCATTCGAGAGCCGTCTCCTTGCATCCCTTTTCGCTTCGTCAAGATGTGGTAAACTACTGGTTTTGAATTTTTCAACGCTATCCCGTCACGTACGAGGCAAAAGGTCTTTTCTTGATTCATATCTGTGTATAGGAAAATCTTTCGGACTCGACGAGGCAAATTTTTGTCGCCATGCTCTTGAATTGTGATTCGGTGTTGATATTTCGAAAATTGACACTTGTTTCTTGTGAGGATTTATTTTAATTCACTGCAAAGAGTGTCTTGAAGCTGATTTCTTTACATGAAACATTTGTTATTAAGATGATTTTTTGCCTAAATAGTTAAGAAAATTCAATGGTTCCCTTTTCGACGACTTTTCTCTGAAAAAAATTAATAAATCGAGCTGAAATTTTGCACAAAAATTCTGAATCTTCTGATAGATATTTGAAACTTTGAGTTACTTCTTTTTGTAGTGTTGCAAAAATTTCCGCACATTTTGGAACATAATTTAGTAAAATTACCCTTATTCCAGATTTGCAAACTATTTCTAAATTATTTACGAAACACTGAATTTAACAATTATCCTGAGTCAGGTGTTTAAAATAAAACAACATTTGTTTTGATGATTCCAAGTCAGGTGTTTAGTAAATATTTAAAACAACCGAGTAATATAATAATTTTTCTAAATTAGTCAAAAAGGAAGCTCCAAAACTTTCAAAAAGTAAAAAAAGTATAGTTAGAGTACAAAAAAGTGTAAAAATTTAAACATTTGAAAATGAAATGCTTTTTAAATGATGCTTTTAGCAACTTAGTGTACATAAATTATACAAAGTACAATTGAACTTGCAATGTATTTTAAGAACCCTTTGACATTTTCGAATGCGCAAAATATTTATAAGATTAGATTATTACCTCTTCTGATATTTTTAAGAAACCTTTAAATAGGGTTAAATTAGTTAACAATAATAGAAGTTTATTAACTTTAGGTATTTTTAACATTCACGATTTATTTACAGCAAGTAAAAAAAATTGTCCTTAGGTAACGACAGCAGAGAAAGAATATTTAAGAGAATACTTTTAATAATGTTACTCTTTCGATATTAATTCCTCTCAAATGCAATTTTTGACTCTTTATTTAACTGTTTTTATTTATTTAGTAAAAAATAATAATTTTACCTTGAACTAAAAAATCTCTTCATTGGTAAAATTTTTAATTACTTATTTATCTAAATACATCCCCAGGGGATTTTTTTGCATTAAAATTTAAATTTTAAGAAGAAATAATAAAATTTCGCATTTACTTTCAAAATAGAGATTCAGGGAGTTCAGAGATTTTGGGGACAAAATTTTTTAAAACATGTTAATTTGGTTTAAAAATGATTGACAGAATTGTTTGCATAGAATTAATGTATGCGAGAAAATCTTTTTTATCTTAAAGACAAGATGGTACATGAAATTTCCATCTTATTATGCTCCATTTCTCAATGAGAAAAAATATTTATAGTTTCAACTTTCAAGTCTTGTTTGCTATACATTGACAATTCTCTTACTCATTAATTCTCTCTCACTTCTGTTTACCGATGGATGGTCATTGACCCACAAATTCCTATAAATATATAACTCATTTACACTATTCGATAAAGTGTCTATAATATTCTAATTCTTGCAAGCAAGAACGCTTCGTTGTGAACTGTGAAAAATTTTATAATTTTTAAATATTAAAATATAAATTTTAAATCAATAAATATTAATAAAAGTAGTAATAATTTGACAATTATTAATTTTGCTCTTGTACAATTAATAAGTTTAATAATAAGTTAATAGTAAGTTTGAATAAAATTAATTAGGAGATAAATAAAATCCCGTTCCAAACTGTTGGCTGGTTTCGAATATATAAGAAAAGGACAAACACACGCAATTGGCACATGAAATTTAAAGAAGTTCACTCAATATACTCATAGTGTTTGTGAGCCCTTATATTCTTTTCTCTTTTTTCCACCTCGGTGAAAATTTACATTTCCTCCCTCCGGTGAAACTGTCTGTTTATCCCGCTTTCTTTTGGCTGTGTCCCTCTCACCCGACCCTAACCTCCTCACCCCTATGGCACCCCGTTTGTGTCCCCTCAGTCAAAATCCACCCGCAGCACACCACTATATTTAATACTCTCTCTCTCTCTCTCTCTCTCTCTCTCTCTCTCTCTCTATATATATACACAAACACACCTTGGTTGCACAGAGACAATCCTCCATTTACGGCGAGATTACACTTGGTTGGCCGATAATCGAAAATATGCCGACGAATAACTCTTGGAATTATTTGTAGTCTCCTCACTCTTGAAGGAAGGCGATCGAAAAACGCGCGCGCGACGTAGAATGAAGATGCTGATTCCGAGAGGAGGGAAAGAAAAGAAATTTCGCGCGATGAAGCACTCGACGGCCCGTATAACAGCTAAAAGGATCTTTCATAAATCTCAAAAATCTTATCATCTTATTTGTAATATTTGAGTCAATGTAATATTTCTATTTATAAAAGCATATCTATAAATCAAACTACGATTTCTACGCAATAAAACGTGAGGTTTTAAAATAACACCAGAATGAATTAAAATAATCTTCAACAGTTTAATCCCTCTAGGATTAAATTAACACCAAAAAGGGTTAAAATAATCTATTTTCGTGTTATTTTTAACTATGAATGAAATTTTATTTTAAATAAAACACCAAAGTCAAGGATTTGTAAAAATTCAATGAATTTAGCTTCTCCATGAAGAATAATAACTTAGTTACAAACTTACTAACTAACTTAGTAACATAGTTACTAAAATTCAATTGTGTTCAAATTTTTTTTTAAATTCTCGTCAAAATTTCAATTTTCTTTATAAATAATAAAGTTCTTCTCTGATATTCAATTATTTTCGAACATTTTAATCAAATTCTTGTCAAAATTTCAAATATTTTCAAAAGTTTTCTAAAATTCCATAATTTTCAATATCTACTATTTCAATAAAATTTTCCACAAGAATTTCATTATTAAAAAAAATTTGTATACAATTCTACGCAAACATTCAATTATTTTCATAAGTAATAAATATTTTTACAGGAATTTAATTATTTACAATTTTTTTTAATATATTTCTTTTTAATAATTCAATTATTTTCATAATTAATAACATTTCTACAGGGATTCAATTATTTTTATAAATAATAAAATTCTTATAGGAATTCAATTATTTTCATAAATAATAAAACTCATTGCAGAATTTCAATTATTTTTCATGCAATTTCAAACAAATTCCTTTAAAAATGTAATTATTCTTAAAAATCTTATTAAAATTGGTCCAAAGAATTTAATGTTTTAAAAAATTTGTTGATAACATTTATTATGAGAATTTTTTTTTGTATTTAAATAATTGAATTTTCGTAGAATTTACTAATAAAATGGTTTTAAAAATGAATTTCAGTTAAAATTTGAGATTAAACTTAAGTATTAAAAATATAACGTGGATTTTTAGAAATAATTAAATTTTCAAAAAGTTTTACACTAAAATCATTGAAATTCTTAATTTTTCATATTTTTGACAAAAAATTCTGTACAATTAATTCTTTTTAAAAGTTTCATAGGATTTTTATTGAAACTATTTCAAGTTTGTATTTTTCAATATATATTTAATTGCAGAATTTCTGAATGATTGAAATTTTGTAAAATTGAATTGTAAATTTTTTTAATAAAATTCCTCTCAAGAATTTAATTATTTTCGAAAGTAATGTAATTTTTGGTAAAAATACAATTATGTTCAATAATTTACAAAAATTCTCGTCAATTTTCAATTGCTTTTCTAAATAATATAATACAATTTTTTTCCAACATGCAAACATTTCTGAAAAATTTGAATATAATTTTTGTCAGAATTTTAATTATTTTTAATATATGTAAATTATTAAAATTTATCGAAAAATGCAATTATTCCTAAAAATTTAAATTAAATTTGTCAAAAGAATTCAATTTTTTAAAAATTTGTTGATAAAATTCTTTATGAAAATTGAATTTGAAGAAATATTCAATTATTTAATAAAACATTTATTTTTATTTTTAAAAGTTTCATAGGATTTTTATTGAAATTATTTCAAGTTTTTATTTTTCAATATATATTTAATTGCAGAATTTCTGAATAATTGAAATTTCGTAAAATTCAATTGTAAACGAATAAATTTGAAAATTCTCCTAAAACTCATCGCAGCGTTTCAATTATTTTTCATACAATTATAATTGAATTCCTTCAAAAAAGTAATTATGTTCATGCAAGTTTTAATAAAATTCGACAAAAGAATTGAATTAATAAAAAATTATAAAATTCTTTATAAGAATTGAATTTAGAGAAACATTCGATTATTCAATAAATTATTTACTTTAGCATTTAAATAATTAACTTTAAGAAACAGTCAATTATTCAATGAATTATTTACTTTTGCATTTAAATGATTAAATTCTTGTAGAATTTTTTAATAAAAATTGATTTTCATTTCATAAAAATTAATTTCAGTTAAAATTTTAGATTACAATTGAATATTAAAAGAAATATAGAGTAAACTTTTTGGAAATAATTGAATTTTGAAAGTAATATTTTTGAAAAAGTTTAATTAAATTTTTTAAATATTATTTGAAGTTTTTATTTTCTAATATGCATTTAATTAAAGAATTTAGGAATAATTGAAATTTCGTGAAATTGAGTAATTAATTGTTATTAAAAATAATAGACATAAATTAAAATTGTAGTAAAAAATTTTAGAAAATAATAATTGAATGGAAATAATGAAAATAATTTTGTTGAAGTATAATATTGTTATAATATAAAATAATGATTTTATTACTTGGTCATCTTTAATTATTATAAAACATGAAGAAATCGATCATTTTGAGTCTATAACTCGGAGTTATCGATATTTTCATGTTTTATAGTTATAAAAAAATTTAATAAACTATTAAAATTTCATTCATTGTAGCAAATAACACAAAAATTGATCATTTTAATCTTTTTTGATGTAAATTTAATGTGCAACACTTTTTAATACCTCGCACGATTTACTGTGTAAAAATGCTAGTTCCGAAATAGTTTCCAAGTCTTAAAAAAATTTGATCATTTGATTTTTCGCAGCGCGACTTGATAAAAATAATATATATATATGTAAATAAGAGGAGGGAAATTGTTTTCACTGATGTGTATTATACGGCCATAATGTTTAAAAGTCAAGTAGAAAAGTATCCTATATAAAAGTTCTCTAAAGCCATAAATGGAAAAGTAATACAAGTACTCGACCTCCCGGGCAACTTTACGACAACCTTACATATACTCTATAAGCTATTTCGTTTTAGTTTCGTTGAATAGAATATATATAGAGAGAGCGGCGAGAGTTTGCCGCATTTGAAAAAGACGTGCGGCTCAATAAACGAAAGAGATCAGCATTCGCGGTGGTTGGGTAATCCAAAAGGATCCAATGCCGAAATCAGCGGGTAATTGACGCAATTTTTTCATGAGAAGAGAGAAGGTGATGGGGGGGGGGAAGGGGAATAAGAAGAGGGTTTTAGAGGCCATAAGAATGTAGTGAAGTGCCCTGGATTCAAACATCGTTTTTACCCCCCCTCTCCTCTTAGGAAAGCCGACGCTTCTTCTTCTTCTTCTTGGGGGAAGAAAAGAGAGCCTTTAATAAAGAGATTAAGGAACTAAATAGAAACATTTTTCCCTTGGCTCGGGGCTCGCTTTTCTGACTTCTGACTTGGCTCCTATTGCAATGAAATGAGTCGCGACTGCTCGTGCATAAGTAATCTCACTCTCTCTCAACTTCAGTTATACGAGTTTCCTTCAACTTATATAGTATATGCGTAGACGAGTATTACTCGCTCTGCCATTTAAGAGGCATGACTGTGTGTGATCATTTCCGACAGACTCTTCTACTTCTTCTTCTTCTTCTTCGTCTTGCTCCTACGAGACCAAAGATACTGTCGAAAAGAAAAACCATAATAATAGTTCTATCAAAAACTTGTATAATTTTGTATTCCCTTAAAATCGGTGAAATATTCAAATTTATGTTCATAATCTTTTTTTGGAAC
The DNA here is from genome assembly GCA_032872475.1 of Leptopilina myrica (nomen nudum). Taxonomy (NCBI): domain Eukaryota; kingdom Metazoa; phylum Arthropoda; class Insecta; order Hymenoptera; family Figitidae; genus Leptopilina; species Leptopilina myrica (nomen nudum). The sequence continues at coordinate 13,901,656 of CM065458.1, read as the reverse complement.
AATTTGAGAATCAAGAGTTATAAGGGACTTTTATTATTTTGTACTTGATTTTTCTTTATAGTCTATATTTTTGCCTTATATGTTGAGTTTCTTTATAGTCTATATATAGTTTCTGTATTCTTTTATATACTGTTTCGAAGTAGAAATTGTTTTGTAATATAGCATATATTCACTATAGACGAAGAGCAAGATGGGAAAAATTTTTTGAATAAATCAGAAAAAAATCTCGTATATCTCCAACGAGGAAGTATCAGAAAGTCGAAAAAGTGATTGAGTGGAAACTTCGTATATTTTCAAATGAGTTATAACAAATCTCGAGCGGAGAATATATGAGGGGTGCATCTCTAATGTCGTTGGAGATTATTGTATGTTTCTCTATTTAGCTACAAGTACAAATTTTGATTGATTTTTACAAGACGCAAATTTTTCGGTTCTGGCAATGGTTACAATATTATTCTTTGATTAAAGAGATTTGCACTAAATTGATTATTAATTAGAAACATATTCGAAAACATCAATAACTTTGTTTTTTAAATAAATATTTAATCATTATTATTTTTTATATAGAAATTAGGATTGGTAGTGACAAAACAAATAAATTTCTGCAATGTCCGTAACAAAGTAACAAAAAATACTCAGATGCTTTTCTATCAGATCTAAGAGAACTCATCTTCTAAACCTAAATTTCAACAACAAGAAAATGTTTTTACTGCCTACATTCTAATCTCTACAGAATGAGTATAAATCTCTGAAAAAAACTTTTTAAAAATAGAGAAATTTTCTCATGGATAAATGTCAGATTATTTAACAGTATAAAGTGATCATATTTTGATAGGGTTGTTTGTGCGAGACCGGGAATAATAATTTGGCAGTACTTCGGAAGGATAGAGAGAGAGAGAGAGAGAGAGATGAATTAAAGTGCCGCCGTGGAGATAAGCAAAGAGAGCAACGAGAGTAAGTCGCAGTAGCAGTTGAGAACGTGGGCAACCGTCTTCTGGCTTTCAAGTTTCGAGGGTGCTCAGCCGTATAGTGTCAATGAATAAAAATTTGTGGCGAGGGTATGGGATCATTTTAGATCTCCCCTTACCAAAGATCCCCGGTATTCTCTCGCTCTTAGAGTCACACAGCTCACAATCAGCGGTAGCCCTTATTTTCGCCTCACTGCTTTCCAGCCATGCCGCGCCTTAAGTCGAGCTAATATGTCCTCCCCCTCGGAAACCACCCTGGCATTTTCTTATATACACTATATATACGTCACCGCGAGGCAAAGACGACGACGACGACGACAACGCCGCCATTGCGACATAGACAATTTAATACCGTTTTATAAATTATACATTGCTCTTAAACTTCCAAGATACCACAGCAAAACCCGATTACCGGGACTTATTCTTTTCTCTTTGTCTTTTACGACGCTTCATCCTTTGCCTGATGGTTGTAATTTTGAAAAATTGTTTCGGGGATTATTCCTTTTTTTTCTACTCACACTACTAAATGTAAAGAAACCTTGTCGCTAACAACCGATAAGAATTAAAAAAAACTTGCAACGATTGGGATTCCCTAATAAAAAACTAAAATCTGTGTCTTGAACCATGTAACCAAATATTGACCGCACTAGGGAAAATGATTCTCGGTACAATTTACCCTCTGCGAAAAAAATTCACATATTCAGGGCTCGTATTGTGCGATTTTTTACGACTTTTCTAAGAAAATGTGACTTTTTTGTCAAAAAATGCGACTAATCGACTTTTTCGAGATTTTTTAGTAAAATGCGACCACAATTCTTAAAATTTCCAGGAAATTAAAGTTAAAGAAATAATTTTAAGTCAAAAAAATGTTCTGTTAAGTTTATTTAAAGATTTCTTTCAAATTTTACAAAAAAAAACATCAATAACTTCTTTTTTAAATAAATATTTAATTATTATTTTTTCATAAGAATTAAAATTCTTCAAAAGATTCAAATTCAAACCTTTTTGAAATTAAACTACTTATAAAAAATTGTTATAAAACATGAAAAAATCGATAACTACGAGTCTTCGACTCGGAGCAATCGACGTCTTCATGTTTTATAATAATTAAAGATGACCGAGTGATAAAATCATTATTTTACATTATAAGATTTTATAAAAAAAAGAATTTGAAAATAATTGAATTTCTAGGATTAAATTTTTTTCTTTATAAAGATAATTAAAATTTTGACAATAATTTTATTAAAATTCTTTGCAAATAATTGAATTTCAGAGAAGAATTTTATTATTTATAAGGATAATTGGAATTTTGAACAGATTTTTTTAAAAAAATTGTTAAAAAGTAATTAAATTTTGAAGAAGAATTTTGATATTTTTAAAAAATAGTTGAAATTGTGGGGAAAATTAAAAAAAATTTGAAAATAATTGAATTTTATGCTATGAATTTTCTTATTTTTGAAGATAATTGAATTTTGCAAAGAATTTTATCAGAACTTTTGAAAATAATTAATTTTCAATGATTAATTTAATTATTTATGAAGATAATGATAATTTTGACGAGAAATTAAAAAAATTTTTTTTAAATAATTGAATTTCTGAGAAGAATTTTATTACTTATGAAAATAAATGCATTTGTAGAATGAATTTTATTATTTATAAAGATAATTACAAATGTACAGAAATAAATAAATAATTGAAATTCTGACAATAATTTTATTAAAATTCTTTGAAAATAAGTGAATTACAGAGAAGAATTTTATTAATTATAAAGATAAATGAAATTTCAACAGATTTTTTTTTAAATTGTTTAAAAGTAATTGAATTTTGAAGAAGAATTTTGATATTTTTAAAAATAGTTGAAATTGTGGGGAGAATTAAAAAAAATTTTGAAAATAATTGAATTTCTGGGATGAATTTTTTTTTTTAAGATAATTGAATTTTGCAAAGAATTTTATCAGAATTTTTGAAAATAATTAAATTTCCATGATAGATTTTATTATTTATGAAGATAATGATAATTTTAACGAGAAATTTAAAAAAATTTTAGGAAATAATTGAATTTCTGCGAAGAATTCTTTTACTTTTGAAAATAAATGAATTTCTAGGATGAATTTTATTATTTATAAAGATAATTACAAATGTACAGTAATAAATAAATAAATGAATAATTGAAATTGTGACAAGAATTTTATTAAAATTCATTGAAAATAATTGAATTAAAGAGAAGAATTTTATTAATTATAAAGATAAATGAAATTTTGAACAGATTTTTTTTTAAATATTTAAAAGTAATTGAATTTTGAAGAAGAATTTTGATACTTATGAAGATAATTGAATTTTTGAACCGATTTTTTATTAAATGTTTAAAAGTAATTGAATTTTTGCAAAGAATTTCGTTATTGTTGAAAGAAATGATTTTTAGAAAAGAATTTTATTATTTATAAAGATAATTGAAATTATGACAGGCATTTTATTAAATTTTTTTTTAATAATTGCATTTTGGAAAAGAATTTTATTATTTATAAAAATAATTGAAATTTTGAACAGATTTAAAAAAAATGTTAAAAATACCTAATTAAAATTTTGCCATGCGGCATTTTATTAAATTTTATTAAACATTATTCCAAATTGTTTGATGTTAAAGTACTCTCTAAATTTGAATTTAGTAAAAATGTTTACTAATTTGAATTAGTGACTGACTTTTTGCTTTTGAATTAGTAAACTTTACTAATAAATTAGTTGAAATTACTATTTATTAGTAAATCTTACTAATTCAAAAGCAAAAAGTCAGTCAATAATTCAAATTAGTAAACATTTTTACTAATTCAAATTTAGAGAGTATATGTGTCGGCGAGAAATGTGATTTTTTTACAATTTTGAAAATTTCGTTTTTCCCTTTTCGGCGTTTCTTTCCTAAAATTTCATTCGACTTTTTTCCGATTTGTTCGAAAATTTTATGCGACTTTTCGTGACTTTTGTTATGAATTTATGCAACTAAAGCGACTTTTTTTGAGTCTTAAAGACGATCCGAGCCCCTGCACATTTGAAGGGAAAAGCTCGCGGGGTGGTATTCGATAATTATTCGCGGGTATTAAGTTTGAAAAATTGTTTTAAAAATCGATATCGCAAAAGGATGATGGGAGAATAAGAAAGCCCCCCTACGCGAAGATATCTGGTTCGAAAATGAGAAACGAAGGGGAATACGTGGGTATATATCGAGTGCCTATTCGCATACGCCCCGTGTATTATGAAAATAACGTATCGATAGCGTAATAAGGGAACGATTGGATACGTTAGCGACACAAGCATCCGCCACGTTGGACTATTATTCATAATGTCGCCTGGGTCTTTGCAAAGTGTCTGGGTTATATCTCGATGAGGGTTGGTACGGGTTGGAGATAAAGCATTGCGGATATAACGAAAGCCCGGGGTAGAAGTACTTTCCGCCCACGACAAGGTCTCAAACACTTCGCGATAGCGATTTTTCACCATTTTTTGCCACTAAAATTATTTCCATCGGAAATAATTATGGAAATGCTTCATTATTGATAAACTAACTAAACACGATAGAATTTAGGCAGAATTGTTTGCAATTTTTCGCTCAAACTGCAAATTACAAACTCATCCAAAAACATGTTCTGTTTGTCTGTATAGTCTGTTGTTAATGATCTTGTCATTAGAAATAATAGTATTTTCTTAATTTTCCTGTCTGATGTTAGGTTTGCTTAGGTACTGTAGGTACAATGTACTGTGTTAACAAACAAATGCAACAAAAAATATGAATTCGAGTAATAAATGAGAAATGAATTTGAAAAATTGAAATGTAGATCAAGTATCATACGCAATAATACTGCACACCAAATATTTGGTCATAAATCAAATGGCCTTTGTATTAAAACGTGCGAACATACAACAGATTCGAAGAAGTACACATGTATGCTACTCTGATCTTTATTTACTTCCTACGAGGAAGAACCCAAGCAGGGATACCAAGAAAGGTTGGCTGACCAGTTCACATCGTAAATATATCGAGTGAGTTGCAAGTTCGTCCCTTCTCAACTTAAAGAACCCATCTCGCTGAACTTAATCCACGATTCAAGACTACTGAATTCGTCGAAAATTTATAGCGATCCATCACAGTTCCCTTGATGATCAATAAAAAAAACCCCTCCTAATGGAATTAAAAGTACATCAAATTTATACATATATTTGTAATATATTTATAATATATCCGTTTTTAATAACCCTCTACAAAGCATTTCTATTTTTGGTAAAGAATAATTGATCAGTTTTAATTGAAGGAACAAAGGAGAATATTTCATGAATATTGTATATACTTCATTAATACTACTTTCATTAATAAATTATTTTTTCTTGATTGTTAGGTAAATATATACATATAGGAAAAGCTATAATGATAATTAGAGAACAAAATAATAATAATACATCATTCATGTATATAAATGACGTAAACCGGAAAATTATTTGAATTTAATAATTCTATTGCTATTTGAACCGTCAATCATTCAGTGTGGTCAATATTTTTCATGGCTCGCGGCCACTCGTAGACAGTAGGGACTATTCATAATTCCACCTCATAAATCATTCCAAGTCCAATGAATTTCATTCAGGTTAGAAGAACGTTTAATCTAAACAGTGTCGTGCTTGGAAAGTTTAGTGCCTAGGGCAATTTTGTACCCCAGACCCAGACACACTTTCTCATTATCATTATATTCGAGCATACTGTCAAAAAAAACTCAAATGTATAACCAAAAAAGAATATTTTTCACGATTTTTACCATTTCTAGGAAACAACTATTGTTTTTTTTTATTTAATAATAGGTAACGTTATTCATTTTGAGAAATCGGGGTATTTTCGAAAACTGCTTGCTAGAGTTAATACAATTCTTAACCTATACGATAAAACACTAGACCACAGTTACATTTTGAAGGCATTAGTTAAAGGGAGTTCACGTTTCGAAAAGCCAATTACGGAAGATTCCCACCAAATCCGATTAACTGCATTATCTCATTATTATGTAATCTGTACCTGTGACCAGGTGCCGCCCAAATGATCAAGGGTATCTTGTTTCCGAAACATACCACACTACTATGTTTCTATAAAAGTCTTTATCTTAAAAATACTTTTTGTAAACGCTAACATGATAGTTGAAATATCATAATAAAGAAAGAGTTACTAGAAAGATGAAGCTGAAATCCGCAACGTTTTTAAAAGCCTAAATCAAAAAAGAATTGTTTACAAATTAAATTCATCTCTAATTTTCATTTGTCTTAATTTTTAAGAAATTAATTGTCACAATTACAATTATTAAAAAATCACATGATGTAGAATCAAAAATAAAAATACCTACCGCACCATTATTTTTTGTTTCGTTTTTAAAAACGTTGTGGACTAGAATCTAGAAAGTGTTGCAGCTTGAATTAACAACAAAAAGTTTTCAATGTTCGTACCATACAATCCAAATTTTTATATCATTTTTTTAGACATTTAAAGATTGCTTTTTGTAACATTAAAAATTAATACCTAATTTTTGAGCTGTTTTCAAATGCAGACAGAACAAAAATTAATTAAAAACAAAATACAAAAAACCCAACTGCTTTTTGTAATAAACAGAGAATGAAGGATGAAAAAGGATCGAAAATCGAATATATTTCCAGAAACGATGGTAATTGTACATAATTTGATTGAAAAAGAAAAACGTAATCATACACAAGATCACATTTGTACTATATATACTACAAATCAGAAAAGAAAAAAATTGTGATTGATTGTCGATCGAATGTTGTCTATACGTATTATTGCTTTTTTTCTGTGAAAGTATAAGAAAAAGAAAACCGTCCTTGGCTGTATTTCAGGGAGTCGAAGGTTCTTATCTAAAGAGATTTTATTTAGATCCAGGCAATCCTGGGCTATAAATGTGAAACTGCCTTGGGTGACCAATCAGGAAGGGGGTGGTTGGTGACATCAAAGTGTGCTGGGGTGATCTCGATGTCCACACCTCTGTTGTCAGCTAATGTCAGGCTATTGTAGGGTCCAGCTCGTAACTGTTGGCATCATCTTCTCCTCGGAAGCAGGTTCAATGTCTCGAGAGGGGATGAGAGAACGAGATAGTTCCAAGAGAAAAACAGAGAGAGAAAGTGAAAAAGAAAAAAACTGTGACCGAGAAATCGCAGGACCGTACGTATTAGCAGGGGCTCATACGGTCACCCCAATGGACGTGGCTATCGGCGATCCGGTTAAATCTCTTCCACTATAAACGGCTAAACAAAGAGCTCCATTCTTTAAGTCCCGGCGACTCCCCAGCTTCTCATCTCGGATCCAACACGAAACCTCCCTCCCACACTCACGCTCTCTTATCGGACTCGAACCACCTCTCACCCACCATTCATCTGGATCTGTGACTAACGTCTCACCACTCCTTTAGACACTTCTTAAATGATCATTTATGACGTCAGAAGCGCACATTTTACTTGATTATATATATACATGTAGAAAAAGAAAGAAAACAACTAAACTTGATTATAGCCAAAGCTATTTTTCAAAAAAGAAAGAACTTTGCTTCTATTGAAAGGAACCGTGTGGAAGCACTTAATTCAATACATTAGGAGAAAATGAAATGAGGTCAGATGAAAATTGCCATGTCTATTAATTTACATAAAGAATAATAAGAAAGCGAAAGTATATAAGAAAACCGGGAGGACTGAAAGGATAGTGTTCGGGTGAAAGTAAGGGTTTGGGTATAGGATGGCAGAGCGTCGTCCCTCCTATAGGTCCATAATAAAAGAAGGCAGATTAATGCTCTCGGTCTTGAATCCAATCAACATTATTCCGACAATAGCCCGTCAGCCAATGCCCTTTCTACACTTCGATCTGATATTATCAACAGCGGTCCCCAACTCCCGTCAAGTTGCCTCGACGCCTTTCTCTTTTCTCGATTCTCCACCCTGCCCCTCTCCTTACGCTCCATAATAGCGCCACCCGCTCTTAATTCCATGGGTGGATAATAAGTATGCTAACAAGAAAAGCAGCAAACTCAAGTATCCCTGTCTACATAAATATCGTGCAAGTTCAAATAGATAGGAAAATCAATTGACATCTTTGTTAGTCTTATTATTTCTTCCCATTGGGATACGTTTATTCAAAATTGTATGCTGGGCAAAAAATAATTAACATTTGTCGATAAAGCCACTGTTTAACTTTGTTAATAAGTTTTAGTCAATCCTCTATATCATGAACTTTGGTATTTAAAATTGCAAATCTTGGAGAAAGAGTCTAGGAAAATTTAAATAATAGCGGAGAATTAAAGAGAGTACAGCTTCGTCTTACGCTCTTCTGTCCATATCACGCGGGAGAGCGAGCGACACAAAAGCAAGGAAAGAGAAACCGAGGGGGACATTTCGGGACCTATAAAGAAGTGTTTTACGAGGCCAGATAATGCGATGAAAGATGCGAACGGCAGGCGGTCATGCTTAAAGAGTATGTGCAACCAAGTCCACCGCTGCCTCTCGCGCCCTTCTTGCGACTCCAAAGCCCAGCGTTATGGGCCCTGGGCGAAGCCATAATATATCAATTCCGTATTCTAATGTCCAGCGGTTAATCCAAAAAGTGCTAACGCTGCGGAACCTAAGCGGTTGGACGCCGTCCGAGGGAAACGTTTCCTGACTCAACCCAGTGTGTGGGCTCAACCAGAAAGGAGATCTACTGGACACATGTGTCACACTTACACATTTACACACTTTGCACATTTACACAAAAGTCTCCGTTTCGACTGTATGAAATAAGGGTGACTTTTCACGAGACGATCACTTCGTCACGTATGAGTTTGCTGAATCCCTAAGTAACATTGGACCGGTTTTCGTTTCGCACCCACGTCACCCACAAAGATAATTGGGGGAATACGCGTTTGTGGTCCCGTCGGGATTCCTTGCCGACAAGCCGGATTTACCAGCGGGTGAATGCCGATACGATTGTGCGTGCTCGTCTGTTGCGACCGCACTTCCTCCCCAAGATCTAATTTCATCCCACCCTCCCACTCGCCGACAAATCTTTCCATCAAGTGTCGGATTTGATACTTGGTTTGTTTTCCGATTATCGCACAGGTTCATCGAGTCAAAATGCCTCCTGAGCCCTATCAACTAAATGGTTTGATAAAATATATATACTATATATAAACGAGGTCTTATTGCGAATTTTATTATCCGAATTCTCTAGTCGATCGGTTTTTACTCGAAAGACAATTTTTGCAAAACTGTTTTAGAAACAGAATTAGAAAGAACGGTAAGGACATAGTTTGATTTAAACAGAGACTGGTCAAATTTAAGAAGATATACGTAATATATATGCACATATGCATTAAATACTTGCACATATACATTAAACACCTGCACATGTACATTAAACACCTGCACATGTACATTAAATACATTCACATGTACATTAAACACATGCACATGTACATTAAATACATTCACATGTACAGTATATGCTTGGTATAAAACCTTTTTTCGACTCTTTTATGAAAATATGCGACTAATCGACTTTTTCAAGATTTTTTTTAGTAAAATGCGACTGAAATTTTTTAAATTATCAGAAAATTAAAGTTAAAGGAAAAAGTTTTAGTCAAAAAAATGTTCTGTTAAGTTTATTTACAGATTTCTTTCAAATTTTTCAAAAAAAACATCAATAACTTCTGTTTTAAATAAATAATTAATAATTATTTTTCCATAAGAATTAAAATCCTTCAAATGATTTAAATACAAATCTTTTTGAAATTAAACTACTTATAATAATGAAAGATGACCGAGTTATAAAATAACTATTTTATATTATAAGATTTTATAAAAAAAAAAAAAATTTGAAAATAATTGACTTTCTAGGATGAATTTTTTTATTTATAAAGATAATTAAAATTTTGACAATAATTTTATTAAAATTCTTTGCAAATAATTGAATTTCAGAGAAGAATTTAATTATTTATAAGGATAATTGGAATTTTTAACCGATTTTTTAAAAAAAATTGTTTTAAAGTAATTGAATTTTGAAGAAGAATTTTGATATTTTTAAAAATAGTTGAAATTGTGGGAAGAATTTAAAAAAAATTTGAAAATAATTGAATTTCCGAGATAAATTTTCTTATTTTTTGAGATAATTGAATTTTGCAAAAAATTTTATCAGAACTTTTGAAAATAATTAAATTTCCATGATGAATTTTATTATTTATGAAGATAATGATAATTTTGACGAGAAATTAAAAAAAAATTTTGAAACTAATTGAATTTCTGTGAAGAATTTTATTGCATTTAGAAATAAATGAATTTCTATTGTGAATTTTAATATTTATAAAGATAATTACAAATGTACAGAACTAAATAAATAATTGAAATTCTTACAACAGTTTTATTAAAATTCTTTGAAAATCATTGAATTATACAGAAGAATCTTGATATTTTCAAAGATAATTTAATTTTTGAACACATTTTTGTTAAAAAAATGTTTAAAAATAATCAAATTTTGAAGAAGAATTTTAATGTTTATAAAGATAAATAAAAATTTTGAGAATTTAAAAAATATTTAAAAATAATTAAATTTTTACGATTAATTTTCTTATTTTTAAAGATAATTGAATTTTGACTAGAATTTTATCAGAACTTTTGAAAATAATTAAATTTCCATGATGAATTTTTTTATTCTTGAAGACAATGATAATTTGACAAGAAATTAAAAAAATTTGAAAATAATAATTGAAATACTGCGGAGAAATTTATTACTTTTGAAAATAATGGAATTTTCACGATGAATTTTAATTATTTATAAAATTTTGACGAGAAACTAAAAAAAAAAACATTTTTGAATTTTATTGAATTTTTGCAAAGAATTTCATTATTTTTGAAAATAAATTAATTTTAGAGATGAATTTTATTATTTATAAAAATAATTGAAATTAGGACAGGCATTTTATTAAATTTTTTTTTAATAATTGAATTTTTGAAAAGAATTTTATTATTTATAAAAATAATTGAAATTTTGAACAGATCTAAAAAAAATGTTTAAAATACCTAATTAAAATTTTGCCATACATTTTAGTTAATTTTATTAAATATTATTCCAGATTATTTGATGTTAAAGTAAATGGTTTGGCGAGAAATGTGATTTTTTTACAATTTTGACAATTTCGTTTTTTCCTTTTCGGCATTTTTTTCCTAAATTTTCATTAGATTTTTTTCCGACTTTTTTGGAAATTTTATGCCACTTTTCGTGACTTTTGTTGTGAATTTATGCGACCAACGCGACTTTTTTTTTAGTCTTAAAGACGATCCGAGCCCTGAAAATAAACATTATTTGTCAAATATTCCTTAATGTGAAATAAAGAGAGAAAAAATGTGTCCGTAAAAAAATATAAACAACATTACAACTTAGGTGAATAGATACGGCAATAAAAAAAGGGGTTGAACTGTGAGCAGTTAATTTACTGAGTGCGCAGACGAGCCAGAAGGCAGACGGACAAGTAAGACAATTCCGAAAGGGGGAACAACGATCACACACACAATATATATATATATATAGAGAGAAAGAGAGTTGAGAGCTAGAAGTAAGAAGAGATAATATGGGATGTCACATGAAAAGGGAGTCGACAACGTTGTCCTCTCGTGCCTACATATAGTGGCAACACGCGTACGCAGAGCATGGGCGCTCTACTTGCCCGGTGGCCCTCTCTAAATAATAAACGAGAGGATTTACCCCCGTCCGGTACATAAAAATACTTGAATCTGAGAAATTAGCGAGGTAACGGGCTGTCGTCCGTCCGCCGTTAGAGGGTTCCTGGAACGCGATCCAGGAAAAAAGGGGACCTAAAAGGGTTGAATTAATGTCGCGATAAATATATGATTTAAGGTGGAAACGTTTGCAACTCGGGCTAATTTTTTATCTCAGACCGCGTTCGTGAGAGGGCTGGCTTTTTACCCTAGAAAGTAGAATGAGCGATACCAAGAGTGTGGAGAGAGCGAGACGGAAAAAGAGAGCGTCCTCGGACACTCTAGTTTTGAACGAGGAAGAGGAGGAGGAGGAGAGAGCGCGGTGGTGAGTCGACGTAATTTACTACCGCTGAAAATTTGAGTCGACGCGCGCTTTTTAATAGTTCGCGCACTCTCTTCTCAAGCACTGCCTCTCATGTAACCAACATTCACATATATATACAGACAGGAGCCAGTGTGTTCTTTGGCGAAAAGACCGATTCCTCACTCTCTCTCTCTCTCTTTCTATTTGCACAATTTTTTTACTCTATCATGTACCAAGTCATGTTTTCTCCCAATTGCTGTGTAAAACGAAAAAGTTAATTGTTAATTCTACTATACTTATCGTTGCTTTTTTTTATTCCGCAAAACTTCCACTGAATTCTTTTGGGTCGTAGTTTTTCTAAAGATATCAAATTGAGACAAAAGACGAAGAAAATGGGTTGCAAACCAACGTTTTGATTTGTTTTTCGTCTCCATTTGATGTCTTTAGAAGAATTATGTACATGTGAACGTGTTTTGTATACATGTGAACATGTTTTTTGTACATATGAACATGTTTTCTGTATATGTGAACGTATTTTGTGTACATGTGAACGCATTTTGTGTATATGTGAACGTATTTTGTGTACATGTGAACATATTTCGTGTTTATGTGTACATGCGAAAGTGTTTTATGTACATGTGTCTGTATTTTTGAATGCGAAAATGAATGTATCTATAAGTGACTGTGTCTGTACACAATAAGCAATGAATGTTCCTTGGTTTTTTGTAATAATTATCCCCTGAATCATAGTTTGACCAATAATAATAATTGGTAGTTTTCTCCTAATTCAAATGTACAAAAAAAGCATCCTATAAAAGTCACACTCCCCTGGGACAACAGAAGAGAGAATAAGAAGAAAAGAGTTAAAATTTTACTCCTCTACATTCCACTCAGGGGAGAGCTAACCCCATTTGTAATTATACGGAATAACTCGTAAGAGAATTGATGTTTAACTCTTATTCTTCTTTCACATTCTTATATACATATAGTAAAAATACAAACTATTCCAGATAAATTGCCATGTCTATTAATTCATTTGCAATTTAATTTACTAATAAAAATTATCAATTTGTTTTCACTTTTAAGGTTGAAATTCGGATAAAAAAGAATGAAATATTAATTTACCGTTAAATATTGACCAACATGTTTAAATACATGGGAATAAAAACGAAAGCTTTCAATAATTTTTTTTTTTTGCCTGACAACTATAAAGATGAGAATTGTATTTTTATTTGCATACACACACACGGAAAAAAAGTAATAACAAATGAAACAATAATGATGAATATATATTTTTTTTTATTTGAAATAATTACTTTTACAATGTGGCAAACTGTAGATATGTTTCACATCAGCTGGCAATAAAATTGTTTTTTTCGCTTTTACATCCTGGAGCTATTTTTTATTTTAAACGCAACAGGCAATCGGCATAAAGCATAAATAAAACTGCTTGCAGGCAAAAAAATATTCCATCTATTCGATGGCTTTATGTTTATTTAATAAATACATATTTGGAGCACACAAACCATAAGGGCCAGCTGTGCCTATTTTAAGCTCGAGTTTTGTTGTCATAGGACCACACACTCATACATCTATATGTATTATACCTGAAACCTCTAACAATAGTTTGGATGAACAGTACACAACTATCTTAAAATGTCATGGTTCATCGAGGAGATATTAGTTCTTCAAACAACTGCATTTTTTTTATTTTTGTTTTAAATTTAATCCGCACTTTATCAACTTTTTCGTTCCATTGTTCACATGTACAGTGTTTTTATTCCAATTCGTAGAATTTGAATTGTTTTTTTAAGTTTTTAATGTTAAATGGTAATTTAAAGAGTTAAATTGTAATTTAAATTGTTATTTGATTAATAATTTGGACAGAAAATTGTTATTTAAATTTTAATTTAGACAGTAAATTATTATTTGATTTCTAATTTAGACAGTAAATTGTTATTTAAATTGTAGATTGTTATTTAAAGAGTAAATTGTCATTGAAATTGTTAATTGTTATTAAAATTGTAAATTGTAGATTGAAAATCTGAAATTGAAAATCGAGAGTCGAGAGGAATTCGAGTTTATTGGAATTAACGTGATTGCTCTTACATCACGTATAGAAAAATATTTACAATGTTTCAGTTTATTGTAAAAAGTATAATGGAAAACAAACTAGTAATTAACTATCTTCTGTTCGCATGTGTTATGGTTACTTTTACACTTTAGTGCTGAGGTTTGTTTATCACTAAAGTGTTAAGAAGCACATGATGCACGAAATTACAGCATCCATAGTCTCAGACTATAAGAATCACGTGCTTTTCTTAGCCCGCCTGTTTCTTCTCAAACACAGACCGTATTACGTCAAGTGCACATAAGTATACTTATAAAACGATTCTCGTCAAATTCTAAACTGGTTCTATACGAGACACGTATTCACAAAATTATATTTCAAAAAATTCAAACGAAACAAAAAGAGAAATACATTTCATTTAACTCATTCTTTACTGCAAAACTCATAAGTTTAAATTTATAAACAAAGTTAAAATAAAATTAATAAGAGATAAATTTTCAAAGTCGATTTTATTAGCAGCAATATTATTCATCGACTGTTCGTTTTTAATTTTTTTAAAAATGATTTTTGTTTTTAAAGTTTTTGATCAAAGACCAAAATCAGAAAGAAAGAGGAAAATCAGTTTTTAATGTAATTTCCTGACTCTTGAAATCTTAATTGTAAATATAAACAGTTTGAACTATTTTAAATAAAACTTTGAGGTTAACGATCACTTCGAGAAAAAATTTTCACTCGGAATGATCGTTAACCTGAATATTTTATTAAAAAAATTAAAAACTACAAAATTACAAACAAAACATGAAAATTTTTATTCTTTCGGTATCCTTGTATACCACGAATCATGTTTTTTTGACTTTTGAATTAATTTCGAGTCACTTCTGAATTAAGGTAAAGAAAAAAATGTCATTACTTTTCATTTCAGCCGTATAATTTTAAAGAATAGTCGAATAGGAAATTTTGTTCATAAACGTGAAAAACTATATTTAATGTAATGTAAACAAACAAGTAAACAAGTTTCAACACTGATAAAAAAATTGTTCCTCTATTGTTATTATTTCTTCAATTCGCTATAATTTGCATGCAAATGAGCTCTAATATGATGTAGAATATATTTTAGTATTCTATTTTTTAGAATTTTTTCTGTATTAAAAAAAGTGAAACGAACTTTTTTTCAAAATTAAAGAAGCATTTGCAGTAACCATTCTTGGTAAATATTTAAAAAAAAAGACAACTGATTGTCACAACTTTTTTATTTGACAAAAAAAATTCAGTTTTATTTACATACATTTCGAAAAATTATTCTTTGGGGTTTCCAAGTAATTTTTGTTCTCGTATTGGAAGAGAAAACAGAAAATTGTGTCGAATAAACAATTATGTAAGAAGGCAAATTTTTTTTTTTATTTCTTTCACTGAAAAAAACAACTCTCAAGAATCAAGTGACTTCGAAATTGTGTAAAATTGATAAATACGGCTTCGAAACGAAAACAATATTCGCGAAGCAGTTAGAAAACAGGTATATAAACGAATCATGAAAACAAAAATAGAAAAAAAAACGTTCTTCTGAATTATTTTGGGCTAATTTTCAAAAAAGTTTGTCATTTTTTTGTCTATCAATGAAAAATAAAAAATGATAAAAATCAAGTGAATTTTAATGATGTGAATGTTATTTTAGATTCTATTTCATACGGATAAGTTTAAATTTTGATTCTTTGATTCTGAATTAGTTAAAAAATAACTAATTTGCTAGTAATATCGTGGACGACCTTTTGCTTCATGTTTCTACAGTATTCCGAACGTTGAAATGATGGAAAATTTATTTCTTCTTTAGATTAAATTTTTAAATTTTAATACAATAATTTTGGGTCAGAAAAAATTTGTTTAGATTCAAAAATAAGTAGTCAAGCAGAAAAATATATTTGGAATTAAACATATTTTATAATTGAATTAAACATAATTTTTATTGAATCAAATTTATTACGTATTGAATCAAAATTATGTTTAACTCAAGGACAATTTTTTGTTGACTGTACAACAAAGATAATTATGTTTGATTCAAATATATTGTTTTCTCAGTGTATGGAAAAAAAATTATTTACAAAGTTTCTAAATGTAAAATTTAAGTTTTCAATTTTAGATTTAATTACTGCAGTCAATAATTTATAGAAGTATTTTTGGTGATGAAGGAAGAATGATGATGATTATTATTATTATTCTTTTTATTTTTTCTTCTTAATTTGAACTCGTTCAAAAGTTGTGGATAATTTTGACTTAAGCAATTAATAAAAATAAGTAATTATTAGTATAAACATACTAATTATTAGTAACTAATAAAAAAATTAGTAAAAGATTAATAATTATTAGTAAAAAAAACACTTGTTTTTGTAACATTTTCGTTTTTTAATTTTTTTGTTTTCTTTCATAACCATATAGTTTTTTCTAAGAATTTCAAATTGAGTCAAAATTTATTTATTTATTATAAGTCTAAAGTTTTGAACTTTCAAATAAGCAACAAGGTTTTTAAATTTTTTTAATTTGTTTATTTTATAAAAAAAAATTATTTTCTTTATTAAAAAGATTAATGTCATAACTATAAGAAAATATTTAATTTTATTTCTTTTTTCTTTTTTACAAGCAAATTTTTGTAAAATATTCAAATAGAAAACAAAAAATTCGTTTAAAACTTTTAGCATCACCATTTATTCCCTAAATTTTTCAATTTCTCCGACAATTTTTTTCTCAATTTGATAGACTAAAAAAAATCTGAGAAAGATGATAAATTTTGACAATTGTTTTCTGTCCATTTCTCGGATAATTGTACAACAAACTAATAGAGTAGATTTTTTTTTTTTTTTGCGAAAATCGAAATCCAGAAATCACAAAACACTTATTTCTGCACTTGATCACTTTTTCATTATCGAACACTGTTAACTGAATAGCAACGAATTGATGTAGGAAAAATTTACTTAAAAACGGGAAAATTGATTCAAACTTGATGCAAACAGATAAAAAGAGAAAAATTGATGAAAATTATTCCAACAAAAAAGGGGAAAAAATGATGAAAAGAAAGAAAATCACAATTGACACTTTTGAAAGAATAAAATTGGTAATTTTCCTGACTCTTTTTATCTATACAAGTATTGCTTTGAATATGTGGCGACACTTTCGCGTCTAGCAGACATATAAGCATGTTGGTTGACACATAAGAGCAACATATGATATGCCTCATACGTCGTATGTGAGTTTGTTGAGTCAGGGTCCGCCGCGAGGGGTGAAGGGGGAAAAAGAATGAATCGCGGAAGGGGAGCGACGTGAGACGTGGTGGTCGCTAGGGCACACGAGGGGAATGGGCAGAGAGGAGAGGGACTAAAAGCAGGCCTGTTGGTTGGTTTCAACGATATTTGTTTATATTTACACAATAAGCAATGGCCCCGCCGGTTATACCTCTGCCGCTTTTAGTTTAGTTCTCGCTTCTCCGTCGACGCGTTCACGTTTCAAGTTTGATTTTCCTTTTTCTTTTATCTTGACAAATTTTTTTTTTTTGTTTTGGAAAAAGAGATATTTCTTTCTTATTGTAGTGAATTATCTAATTGTTAATAATTCGCCTCTTCGTTTTTTTCTTCTCTTTTTCCTACTCTGTCAATATCATTATCAAGGATACCCGGCGCCGCGTGCTATTCGACCGGGTGTGTGCAACTCAAGACGCACGCACAACATGCGTGCTACACAATACACCTATATATAGATATACAATAGTGTGCCATTGTTGAGTCAGTTGAGAAAATTTTTTACTTTCGGGTTCAATTCATCTTTCTTCAGTGTTAAATTTACAATCTAGAATTTACAATTTACAATCTAGAATTTATAGTTCACAATCTAGAATTTATAGTTCACAATCTTGAATTTATAGTTCACAATCTTGAATTTACAATCTACAATCTAGAATTTACCATTCACAACGACAAACTAAGATTACTTCCAAGAAACTAATCAAAATTCGATTTTTAGTTCGGATTTTCTGCGGAAGTAAAAATTAGAAAGAAGATAGAACGAAAAAAGGTTGACTTATCAAGTACACATAGTGACTGCTCGCACATCTGTCAAACGGTTAATTTTAGAGCCCAGTTTGCAATAAAGGAAGCGGAAGTGTGATGGGTGAATCTTCTACGATGAATTGAATATATACGAGAGAGAGAGAGACGACTTGAGATTATGTTATAATAATAAGCATATTATTACACGAACAGTCACTGTTGTGTTTGATATGTGTTATATATAAGTGACGTAATGGAAACATTCTTTTGAAAAAAGAAAAAAAAATAAGAAAATAATCTCATGGTGAAGAAGAAAGAAGCATCTTGTGTAGTGGGCTGCTTGTGTTAATTGCCGTATGTTGAAGTTCTAATAAAAGTAGTGACGTGATATTTCTGCGGTGATCTTGCGTGTGTATACATACTGCACACTTCATGTGCATGACCTCGAAGTGAAATTCAATTCCAAAGAAAGGAAGGATACGGAGTTCAATGTTGAGGAAATTGTTCCATTAGAATCCATGCTGCGGTAACTCTGTGAGAGGAAAATGCAGGAAAAAAAATTGTAATAGCACATACATATTAGTATATGGGTTTAAATTTATATTATTTTTTTTCTTGTTTGTTCAAATATATATTTTTTTTTTTTTATATTGAAATCTATTTTTAGGTCTTAATCAATTATTTAATCAGTTGAATAAGGTGGTTCAGTTTGAGTTCGTTTTTCAATGTTTCTTTGTAAATTTTTTGAAGTAGTTGAAAGTTATTAATGAAATGACGAAAAGTTTGTCATCAAATGATTTAGTGATCATTTTGCTAGCAAATAATGGAATTTATAATCCCAAAGTTTTTGAACGTTCAAATGAACGAAATATTTTTTATTGAAGATATTTTAATAAATTACTAATCATACAAAAATTTTAAAACTAAAATTTTACATTTACAAACTGGGTGATTAATTTTTTTTGTTAGTGATACAAAATAATTGCAATAAAAATTTAATTTTTAGAAGAAATAAATAAATTTCGTTCATTTGAACGTTCAGAACTTTAGGATCTTTGGAATTTTAAAAATTGGTGGTAGATTTTGCTGGCAAATAGTGAAATTTTACTAATTGTTGGTAGATTTTGCTGGCAAATAGTGAAATTTTACTAATTATTAGTAGATTTTACTAACAAATAATGAAAGTTTACAAATTGGTGGTAGATTTTGCTGTCAAATAGTAAAATTTTACTAATTATTAGTAGATTTTAGTAACAAATAAAGGAATTTTACTAATTGGTGGTAGATTTTGTTAGCAAATAGTGAAATTGTAGTAATTGTTGGTAGATTTTGCTGTCAAATGGTGAAATTTTACTAATTGTTAGTAGATTTTACTACCAAATAAAGGAATTTTACTAATTGTTAGTCGAATTAACTAACAAATAATTGAGTTTTACTAATTGTTAGTAGAGTTTACTAACAAATAGTGAATTTTTACTAATTGTTTAATAGAATTCTACTAACAATTAGTAGAACTATTTTATTAATTTTCGATAAAACAGTTTCAATAATTCATTTAGTGAAAAACTGTCTTTCATTTAGGGGACTTTTACTGAAACAATAGTTAATTTTTTACTAAAATCTAGTAATATTCTACTAATTAAAAACAAAAAAGTCGCCGAAGAAAACTGCGAAAAATTAGTAAAATTTTTCTATTTCTTGGTAGAATTGAAATTAAATTAATTCCAATTTAGAGAGTAAAATGAAGAGTAACAAAAATGAAACTCGAGAAATTAAAACACTCAAAAATCTCCATTTTCGCGTCATATTTTTATTCATTCTATAACGGTTTTAAAGGGATAATCTTACTTTATAGACAATAAATTACAAAAAAAACCAATTATTTCTAATAACAGAATCATTAATTTACCCTTAAATTGTCAAATTAAAATTTTTATTTTTAGTTTTTGTAAAAAATTTCTTTTAGTTCGTGTAAAAAGAGCATTTTATTTTTTGAAATTTTTTCTTTATTTTTGTAACAAATTTCTTTTAATTCGTGTTAAATGGACACAGTTTATCTCTAAATTTGAATTACTAAACAAAATGTCACTAATTAGAGTTAGTGAGTGACTTTTTGCTTTTGAATTAGTAAATTTTACTAAAAATTTAGTTATTTTTTAATAATTTTTCTCATTCTTTAAAGTATGGGAAAAATTTTGTAAAGTATGTTAATTAATAGTGGTTAAAAATTGCTTTAGTATAATTGTAAAAAATTTCTATTGATTCATTTAAATATTACTTTAAAATGTTCAAAATGTAATGAATTAAATTTCTTAACGCTTCTGCCGAAAGGAATTTAAATTTCAATGTGACTTATTCTTTTAAAATACGAAATTATGACTTTTGTTCTGATTGGATTCTTCCTTAAGAATTTCTGCTAACTTTTACTATACTTTAGGAGTTAATTTTTGCTACGGTCACAGTAAATTTTTTCTAATTTTTACAAAAATGTTCTTCGAACGTATATAGTAAAATTTAGCAATGTTTACTCCGAAAGTGGTAAAAATTACCGGAAATGATTAACCAAAAATGTTTCATATAATAAAACACGAAAAAAACCTTTAACTGGAACAGCTATAACTTTCGC
Organism: Leptopilina myrica (nomen nudum); assembly: GCA_032872475.1. Classification (NCBI taxonomy): domain Eukaryota; kingdom Metazoa; phylum Arthropoda; class Insecta; order Hymenoptera; family Figitidae; genus Leptopilina; species Leptopilina myrica (nomen nudum). The sequence goes on along the minus strand of CM065458.1, from coordinate 13,880,883 downwards.
TAAAATAGCGAAGGAATTCGTTGCAATAACTAATCATTTCGCTAATATAGTGGAATTTGTATAGTTGTTGCAGATTTTTTTTCGTGAAATAGTAAAACTATACCATACTAATTTTGAAACATTTTTTCTCAATTTACCAGCCAAGAGAAGGAAAAATTAAGTCAACGATTCAATGTTCAACAAAAAAACACTACCGTATTTAATTAATTATAAAATTACCGGATGTTTGTGTCAACATTTGCGACTTTAGTTTTAAATGATATAGTTACGTAACAATCTGATCAGTAATAGTAATAATAATAATAAAAATAATAATGAAGAGAGAGAGAGAGAGTAAAAATATTGATTAAAAGAAGATGTAAACAATAGAAATTTCGTGATTTCAGGACGATGGCATAATGGATCATGACACAGACGGAGACGGCGCGATCAACCTGTCAACGTCGCAGCGACCCTCTGCCTCAACCACCCCTAATGGTGAAACCCCGACCTACGGACAAGAGCAACAAGACAGTGATCAGGTAAGCACTTGTTTTCTTGAATAAATTTGTCCCTTTTGATCTCGCTCAAACCAAATCGATTCGAACTGCCTATTTCGTTCGGAAAAAAGAACGTACTGCATTTTTTTTTTGGTGAAAATTCTTCATAATTAGAGGAGGGGGAGTCAAAAATTAATTACAAAAAAATTATCCACGATTTTTGTTTTAATCAATTTTATATCATTGTGGATGATGACGTAAATATGATTTACAGTTCGCCTATGCAGCAACGAAACTTTTCTAAAAATTGACAGCAACGTTTCTAATCTTTAGTCACGAGGCTCTTTAATGATAGAACGTCCAAGCGCCCGTCCTGCCGGAAGGATGTTCCGAAAATAAGGCTTTTAAAAAAAGGCAATTCAATTTTTCTTTTCCGGAACTCCTTGGGATTAAAGTAGACGAAAAGACGAAAAAATCCATATATTTGACTTTTTAAAACAATAATATTAAACCATTTTTCAAAGCCCTCAAACTTTCTGTTTCTAAAAAGTAAAAAAAAAACATTTTTTCGTAAATTTAATGTAAAATCCACAAAAATCAATATATTTTGTCCGGTCTTGTCTTTTTTTCTTCAGAAACGTTCAAAGAATGAAACCTATTTGTTTAATTTAAAAAAATTTCATTTTTAATGTTAATCAGCAAAATTGCGGCCAATTGAATAAAAACTCTCTTCAAATTTTCTTTATAAAATTAATATGGAAGCAGATAAAAACAAAAACAAATATATCGTTGGAAAGGTAATGAAACAAGCTTTCCAATGATGTAAATATCAAGTTTCTAAATTTAGGTGCCTAGGCTTGGTAGCCTTTTAAACAAAGCGAAAAGCGTCCTGCCGGCAGGACCGGGTTCCATCATTTTATGACCAAAAATTATATGAATTTTTGGAAAATTGAACTTCTTTAAGCTACCCTGCTCTTCGGTTTGAACTTACAAGCTCGACATTTACATGCGCTGAAAGCTTGTTTCATCACCTTTCCAACGATATATATTACTTTCTGTTTATGTCAATCCATGTTAGTTTTATTTAGCGATTTCGGACGGACTCACCTGAGTCTTTTTGGTCCTGCCGGAAGGACGTTGGACGTTCTATCATTAAAGTTGAAATAATTTTTTGAAATGTTGTTCCTTTGGAATGTTTTTCAATGTTTGACGCGAGGGTTGACTCAACATTGCAGTTTTCTGCAACTCTCAGGCAATGTTCGGTCAACTTTAACTACAAACATTAAATAACATCGGGTATTTGAAGAATAACTATTCGTTTCATCAGCTTTGCACGTTGTAGTCAAGCTAATTTCAACTTTTGGAAAATTTTCGATGCTTTAAGGGCGAGATTAATACACTGTTGAAAATATGTCTCCAAGTTAACACCAAAAAGATTGAAATGTTATTTCAATCTCACAGTTTTCTTGAAAGTATCAAATCGACACTAAAGTGGACCAAATCAAAAATCTGGATCAATTTTTTAGTTAATCCACATTTTTGGTATCAATCCGTCGCCATTTGATACTTTTCAGCTAACAGTGCGCTCTCAAAGTGTAAACACTGGCATTTCATTGGCTAAAAGGTTTCTAGTAAATCCAATCAAATGAAAGTATTCACACTTTTCGAGATTGAAGGAATATAGATATTAATCTTTTGGTGTAAAGTTGGTGTCCGATTTTTACTTGTGTCAAGAATTCACACTTTTCGAGATTGAAGGAATATAGATTTCAATCTTTTGCTGTAAAGTTGGTGTCCGATTTTTAAGAGTCTAGTTTCGAATAGTTGAGGTTATGTTGGTTGGAAAAAGTATGTGCGCATGCTCCGACTGTTATGAGCATAATTTCGAATGTTCTTCGGAGAATAAGAAAATTAATTACCTCAGCAATAACTCTAAATTCACTTGCCACCCATTACACTGGGTATTATATATAAATAAAGTGAAGAAGCAATAAAATAAATTAGATACATTTGTCATTGCTGCGAGGAATTATTACGGATATGATACAGTAAAGAAAAATAATAGAATATATACTTTCTTTTCTGTTAGATATATCTTGATTTTTTATGATTTACTAAATTATACGAAATCGAAGGGTGGTGTTCTTGGGGTTCTTGGCACCGCATATACAGTGAGTGTAACCCCAAGTCTCTAAGAAGGACATGAGCACCTTCTCTTTCTTGGTCTCTTACCCTCTTGTTTCGTTCCCGTCTCTCACGACCCTCGAAAGGCTGGAAGCTACCCTCGACTTCGGAATCCCCTTAAATTATAAACAGTGTCAGCCAACGCTGCGGGACTCACTCACTTTCTCTCTCTCTCTCTCTTCTCTCTCTTAGTTCAAGAGGAAAAGCAAGTATATATGCGTTAGTTTGCCCTGCCAGAGAACTAGATCTAGTTATGGTCGACCCTGCGAGCTTTGACATTATTGATACTCCACTGTTTCCGCTTACTCCACAAGTTTCGAGTTAAGAACACGGAATGTCATTAATAGCTGCTTGTCTTTTGTACACCAAGTTTATACAGAATCAAGAATGAAATTCCTCAAGTGAAACTCGTATGATAGTTTTTTTTTTTTAATTTATAGACTTATGCTAAAGGTGCAAATACAATTTTTTCATTTTTCACACTCTTGCACCCAGAGAAAATTATTATTTAAACCAAATATATTTTATTTGACTTAAATAAACACTGAAAAAAAAATATTCTGAATTTTAGAATACATACTAAAATAGGTGCCAAGGATATTCCCCACTTAAATTAAGTGGTATATATTCTTACTATTAGAATATATTCTTATTGTAAGAATATTTCCCACTTAATTTAAGTGGGGAATATCCTTGGCACCTATTTTAGTATGTATTCTAAAAATCAGAATATTTTTTTTTCAGTGAACGTATATTTGTCTCAGAACCAACTAGACTTTTTATTTGTTTTAAATAAAATTTATATTTGACATAAATAAAACATATATTTGAGTTAAATAAAATTTTATTTAAACTAAATAAAATTTATTTCAAACAAATAAAAAGTCTAGTTGGTTCTGAGACAATTATACCCTTTCTCTGGGTGTACTCTGTAAATTCAAATTAGTTAAAAATAACTAATTTGCTAGCAAAAAGTCAGTCACTTATTCAAATAGTATTATTCTTCTAATAAATTAATAGAAATATAAAATAAATATAAGTAAAATATCGATTTTACTAAGAAATAATAATTTTGACAAATTTATTTTGAATTAGTAAATTTTACAAAAAAAAAATTAGTAGAAATAACTATTTGCTAGTAAAATTTACTAATTTATTTGATTCACGTACCACTGAATTTGTAAAAAAATCCTATTTAATATAAATTAGTAAATTTCACTAATAAATATTAATTGTTGCAAATTTATTTTTAAAATAGAAAATTTTACTAATTTATTAAATTTATTTACCAAGGAATTAGTAGAAATTATTATTTAGCAAATAAATTGTAATTTTGTCTAATAAATAGTAATTTTTATAAATTTTTTTTGAATTAGTAAATTTTACCAAGAAATTAGTAGAAATATTCAGTAAAGAAATTAGTAAATTTTACTATTAATTTGTAATTTATCAAATTTGTTTTGAATTAATAAATTTTAATTTCGGAAAATTGATAGCTTCTTATACATTTAATAAAATTCTATAAAAAAATTAGTAGAAATTACTATTTGCTAGTAAAATTTACTAATTTACATAATTTATTCACCTTTGACTTTGTTGAAATTACAATTCAATAAATAAATTAGTAAATTTTACTAATTAATAGTAATTTATACTAATTTATTTTTAATTACGAAATTTTACTAAGAAATAATCATTTTTACAAACTTATATTAAATTAGTAAATTTAAAAAAAAAATTTGTAGAAATTCTTATTTAATAAATAAATTAGTAAATTTTACTGAGAAATAATAATTTTTACAAATTTATTTTAAATTAGAAAATTTTATCTTTTTATTAAATTTATTTACCAACAAATCAGTAGGAATTACTATTTAGCAAATAAATTGTAATTTTGTCTAATAAATAGTAATTTTTATAAATTTTTTCAATTAGTAAATTTCGCCATAAAATTAGTGGAGAATTCTATTTATTATCAAAAATAACTAATTTGATAGCAAAAAGTCAGTTACTTATTCGAATAGTAATATTTTACTAATAAAATAGTTAATAATGACTAATTATTAGTTAAATACGCTTCTAGATTATGTAAAAATAACTGAAATTTGTAATAGCTAATTTAATTAGTCAAAAAAATTTGTCCTTTTTTTAGTTATTTCTTTACTAATAATTATTTACTAATTCTTGAGTTATCAACAATTGAAAAAAGTGACTAATTTTTTAAACAAATAATCATATTTTTCTTAAAAATTATCGTATAAGAATTTTAATTTTGCGTTTTTAAGGTGATAAAACTAATTTTTGATTTTTAAAAGTAGGCCTATTTTTAATACCTAATGAGTCTGAAAATATTTTGTTTAGAAAAAAGTTGTCAAAGTATGTGACAGTTTCAGTTTTCTTTCAACTTTTAGGAAATGTCGGGAAAAGAATTTTATTTACAAACAAATTAATGTTTTTAACTTTGGACTAGATTTTTTTTTCATTAATTTATTCTTACGCGAATTCTTTGAAAATTTTCTCTACATTATAAGGTATAAATAAATTTGAAAAAATCGGGTCCAAAATTAAAAAGAAATTAATTTGTTTATTAAACATTTTTTTTTGTTGACATTTTCCAAAACTGGAACTTTTATTCTTTGGTAACTTTTTTTCTAAACTCAATATTTTTTCGACTTATAAAGTTATTGAAAATAGGCTTAATTTTAAAAATAAAAAATTTCGAAAACTCATAACTCATCCGTAATTTGTGCAATTGAACAAAAACAAAAAAAAATAGGTATTTTACATTTTTCTATAAAGATTTTAAGAAAAAAAAATGTTTAACCGAATTTGAATGATCATAGGCTAAATCTCACGTGTAATTGCCCTTTTGTATGTTAATAGCTATTTATCAAGTAGAAAATTTTGTTCCCGAAAAAAAAACTATTCATTAATAATTAAATTCGAGTGATAAATTCGTTTCTCAACACATGTTGTATGATAATACGTTCATATTGCATTATGGCATGAAACTGATATATATTATTCGTATTGTTTTTCGTTGGTTTATTATTACGATGGGGAAGTTTTATTCTACCTGAAACACGTTAGATAGAATTTTCCCCTTTCAGTTCCAAACTATATAGAATAGGTCGCTTTAAGGGTCATAAAACATTTGTTTCCCTTGCTGCCATTTGGCAAAGAACTGTGTATATATATATATATTTTGCGCTCGCTGCTGGGATTTTGAATTGAATTTGAAATCAGGGGACTCGATTTTATAGTGGCTGGTGTCAAACGCTAGACTGCGAAACTCTCAGCTTACCGCGACTTGCGGATTTAAAATCGAGAGAGAGAGAGAGAGAGAAACTTTTAGGAAAAAAGCCTTATCAGTTTACTCCATCTTCTGGTCGCGAAATCGTTGCTGGTAAACGTTTTTCCATTTGAGACAATGTCCGGATTTCAATACACGAGAACTTTTAGTTTTTACTTTATTTTTCTAGTTTAGGTTGGAGGAATATTTATTTATATAATATAAACTAAACATAGAATGAAATTTCTCAAGTGCAACTCTTATGATAGTTCTTTCAATTTATACGCTGAAAAAAAAATTTAATTGATTCAAGTAACCGATTAATTGACTATTATCAATGAAATATTCACTTGAATTCAATCAAATAATATTTATGGTATTTATCGTAAATTTTAAAAAATAATGATAAAAAAATTTCGAATTAGTAAATTTTTACCAATGTAAATTTAAAAACGTAAATTCGTTTTATTTTATTGAAAACAATTTTAAATTATGTAATTTAAAAACGGAGGAGCACAAAACGGAGGCAATCATCTCTCTAAATTTGAATCAGTTAAAAATAACCGAATGAAGAGAGAAAAAAAAGTCGCAGTCACTAATTTAAATATTAATATTCCTATACTGATGGTTTCGTTAAAAATAATTTATTGTCGGATGAAAATAACAGCTGAAATTTTTATTTAATTGGAGTACTATAGTGATGTTAGTGTTGAAAATAATTTTTCCCTCTTGTAGAAATGTGTGGTAAAACATAATTTCAATTAAATTTGGAAATCTAAGTACATAACTTTTTCGAAAAAAGAGTAATATCTAATGGAACTCAAATACGTCAAGTATAGTAAATTTTTTAAACTCAAACTTTTAAAAAATTTTTGAACATTTTCTTTCGTATCTGAAAAAAGCATTTATAAAAGTTAAAAACTCCGTAAGTAACAAGTTTTATGACAATGGGAAGAGTCTACATTTTTTTTCCGCTATATTGGATCGGTCATTTTGAATTTTAGAAATTGGACTTTATCTTCATAATAATCGGTCAATTTAAAATTAGTTCAAATATTTATTAGTTTAAATTAGTGACTAACTTTTTGCTTTTGAATTAGTAAATTTTATTAATAAATTTGTAGAAGTATTTTGTAATTAAATAAATAAATTTTATCAATAAATATTAATTTTTGTAAATTTATTTTGAATTAGTAAATTTTACAAATATATTAGTAGAAATTTTCTATTTGCTGGTAAAATTGACTAATTTATTTAATTTATTCACCTTTGACTTAGTGGAAATTAATATTCAATAAATAAATTCGTAAATATTACTAATAGAAATATTCAGTAAATTAATTAGTAATTTTTACTATGAATTAGTAATTTTTCCCATTTTTTTTTAATTAATAAATTTTAATTTCGGAAAATTGATAGCTTCTTATAGATTGAATAAATTTCAATAAAAATATTAGTAGAAATTACTATTTGCTAGTAAAATTTACTAATTTACATAATTTATTCACCTTTGACTTTGTTGAAATTACAATTCAATGAATAAATTAGTAAATTTTACTAATTAATAGTAATTTATACTAATTTATTTTTAATTAGGAAATTTTACTAAGAAATAATCATTTTTACAAATTTATATTAAATTAGTAAATTTTACTAATTAATAGTAATTTATACTAATTTATTTTTAATTGGGAAATTTTACTAAGAAATAATCATTTTTACAAATTTATATTAAATTAGTAAATATTACAAAAAAATTTGTAGAAATTCTTATTTAATAAATAAATTAGTAAATTTTACTAAGAAATCATAATTTTTACAAATTTATTTTGAATTAGAAAATTTTATCTTTTTATTAAATTTATTTACCAACGAATAAGTAGAAATTATTATTTAGCAAATAAATTATAAATTTGTCTAATAAATTTCAATTTTTACCAATTTTTTTTGAATTAGCTTTACCAAATTTTATTAATAAATAGTCATGTTTACAAATTTATTTTAAATTAAAAAATTTTACTAAACTACTATTTAATAAATAAATAAGTAAATTTTACAAATAAATAGTTTTTTACTTTTCTCTAAAAAAAATATTGGATGTCTTGATCAAGAATTTTCTAAACAAGTCGAAAATAAAAATGCTGAAAAGGACAATGATGTGTAAAAGTTTCAATATTTAAAAAAATTTATTAATAAAAAACACCTTGAAGAATGTTTTATAAGAATTTACTTTGTAAAATATTAAAACTTTTGGATCAGTATCTATCCTTCTTTATAATGATTCCCATGTTCTGAACATTCAAATGAACGAAATATTTTTTATTGACGTTATTTTGATAAATTACTAATCATAAAAAAATTTAAAAACCAAAATTTAACGTTTACAAACTTAGTAATTAATTTTTTGGATAGTCAAGCAAAATGATTACAATAAAAATTTAATTTTTAGAAGAAATAAATAAATTTCGTCCATTTGAACGTTCAGAACTTTAGAGTTTTTCTTTGTATTCATATTTTGGACTTCTTTGTAAAATTTTAGCACAATCCATTAATTATTTTTGAAGAGAAAAATTATATGATCCATTGCATTAAATTATTGTTTCCTTAAAGTTTAATAACTTTAGTGAAACATTAATTTATATTATTCTTAATTTGTCAAATTAAAAATACGAATTCTCAGTTTTTTTTCGATAAAATGGAAATATTTTCAGAATTTCTCCTCTCAGTGTGTACAAATTTTCGAAATAAAAGTAAAAATGTTTAGATTGAAAATGGAGACAAATATTGACCGTTTGGGTGAGAGTTTTCGTTGAAAAAGGAGGAGGAGGGGGGAGAAGATGTGCGGAAAGAGATGAGTTCAAGCTGGGACAGGCAAATTCTCACTCGTCGTTCTTTTCGACTTGCGAATTGCGGATAGGCTGTCCTCTCCAATCAAGCCGCATCCCTGAACCATTCTTTTCTCTCCTACACTTACAATCACTCTCCACCATACTTTCAACTTCTTTTAAAACCCTCCACTGACACTGGTACACTATATACATATATATATATATACTATCTCTCACGTATAAAACACTTTGGCTATGAATATCGATGACTATGGTAGTTACAGAGAAAATTCGCCCTCTGTAATTGAAAGAATCTTTACCTTTTTTTTTTTTTTTTGCTGAAACAGCTGGATAAATCATAAAATCCGATTGCAGCAGCATCCACTCCATTCCACTCGCATGTTTAAAAATTCGGTACAATTCTTTGGGAAAACAAAATTTTACGAGTTTAATTTTCATTATTATTGCAAATTTTATGTTATATTTTCAAATTTTCAATATGAAACGAGTGAAATGACATTTTATCGATCCAAGTATTTATGGAAATTAGTATAATAAAGAAATGAGAGGAGAAAGAAGAAACGAAAATACATTTGTGAGTCGAATTTTTGAATAATGCAAAAAAAATGACAAAAGCGTACAGTTATACATTAATATATGAAAAGAACGAGAGAGAGAGAGAGAAATATACTTGAATAATTAACTAATCGAAGCGTTTCATATAGCTGCAAAGTGACGTTCAACTTGGAAATCTTATCTGTCAAAGCTTTGTTTCTGCCTCGCCACAAGAGTAAAAACTAATACAAATTTCTCACGCCATTGGCTCATCTCGTACAAATATAATATATGTGAGATACAACACCTAACAAATTTGCCAGGGAACGTGACTTTGATGTGGTAATAGGCGATACTATGTTTCATATTTATAATTCGTATCTGACAAAGACATCAAAACAACATGCACTGAAGAATATCAACATTTTAGCATTAATTTTTTAAACAACTTATGATTAAACACAAGTCATGATAAATGCACATAACTACTCGTGCGCGCATTACTCATTTATGTTTAATAAATAATTATTATTTTTAAAAAACCTCATTATTAAATGAAAGAAAGATTTTTTTAAGTAAAATGCGACTGAAATTTTTTTAATTTTCACAAAATTAAAGTTAAAGGAAAAAATTTTAGTCAAAAAAAATGTTCTGTTAAGTTTATTTACAGATTTATTTAAAATTAAAAAAAAACATCAATAACTTCTTTTTTAAATAAAAAAATAATTGAATTTCTACGATGAATTTTCTTATTTTTTTAACGTAATTGAATTTTGCATAGAATTTTATAAGAACTTTTGAAAATAATTAAATTTTCATGATGAATTTTAACATTTATGAAGATAATGAAAATTTTGACGAGAAATTAAAAAAATTTTTTTTAAATAATTGAATTTCTGCGAAGAATTCTATTACTTTTGAAAATAAATTAGTTTCTAGGATGAATTTTATTATTTATAAAGATAATTACAAATGTACAGAAATAAATAAATAAATAATTAAAATTCTGACAAGAATTTTATTAAAATTCTTTGAAAATAATTAAATTACAGAAAATAATTTTATTAATTATAAAGATAATTAAAATTTTGACAATAATTTTATTAAAATTCTTTGCAAATAATTGAATTTCAGAGAAGAGTTTTATTATTTGTAAGGATAATTGAAATTTTGAACAAATGTTTTTTAAAAACAGAATTTAAAAAAAATTTTGGAAATAATTGAATTTCTGGGATGAATTTTATTATTTATGAAGATAATGATAATTTTGACGAGAAGTTTAAGAAATTTTTTTAAAATAATTGAATTTCTGCGAAAAATTCTATTACTTTTGAAAATAAATGAATTTCTAGGATGAATTTTATTATTTATAAAGATAATTACAAATGTACAGAAATAAATAAATAAATAATTAAAATTCTGACAAGAATTTTATTAAAATTCTTTGAAAATAATTAAATTACAGAAAATAATTTTATTAATTATAAAGATAACTGAAATTTTGAACAGATTTTTTAAAAAAATGTTTAAAAGTAATTGAATTTTAAAGAAGAATTTTGATATTTTTAAAGATAATTGAATTTTTGAACAGATTTTTTAAAAAAATGTTTAAAAGTAATTGAATTTTAAAGAAGAATTTTGATATTTATAAAGATAATTGAAATTTTGAGAACTTAAAAAAAATTTTTTGAAAATAATTGAATTTCTGCAATGTATTTTCTTATTTTTTAAGATAATTGAATTTTGCAAAGAATTTTATCAGAACTTTTGAAAATAATTAAATTTCCATGATGAATTTTATTATTTATAAAATTTTGAGGAGAAATTAAAAAAACAATTTTGGATGTAATTGAATTTTTACGAAGAATTTCATTATTTTATAAAATAAATGGATTTTAGAGAAGAATTTTATTATTTATAAAAATAATTGAAATTTTGAAAAGATTTAAAAAAAAATGTTTAAAAGTAATTGAATGTTGAAGAAGAATTTTGATGTTTATAAAAGTAATTGAAATTTTGAGAACTTAAAAATTTTTTTTTGATAATAATTGAATTTCTGCGATGTATTTTCTTATTTTTTAAGATAATTGAATTTTGCAAAGAATTTTATCAGAACTTTTGAAAATAATTGAATTTTCATGATGAATTTTTTTATTTATAAAAATTATGATAATTTGACAAGAAATATAAAAAAAATTTGAAAATATTTGAAATTCTGCGGAGAATTTTATTACTTTTGAAAATAATTGAATTTCCATGATGAATTTTATTATTTACAAAATTTTGACGAGAAATTAAAAAAAAATTTTGAATGTAATTGAATTTTTGCGAAGAATTTCATTATTTTTGAAAATAAATGAATTTTAGAGAAGAATTTTATTATTTATAAAGATAATTGAAATTTTTCCATGCATTTTATTAAATTTTTTTTAAATAATTGAATTTTAGAAAAGAATTTTATTATTTATGAAAATAATTGAAATTTTGAACAGATTTTTTTAAAAAATGTTAAAAAATACCTAAATACATTTTTGCTATGCATTTTATTAAATTTTATTAAATATTATTCCAGATTGTTTGATGTTAAAGTATATGTGTTGGCGAGAAATGTGATTTTTTTACAATTTTGTGTTTCTTTTTTGGGGGTTTTTTTTCTAAAATTTCATTCGACTTTTTCCCCACTTTTTCGGAAATTTTATGCGACTTTTCGTGACTTTTGTTGTGAATTTATGCGAGCCCTGTATGGTATTGTAAAAAGAATACCTGAGAGGAATTTTATTCATCTCGTCGAATATTCGAGAAATAAATATAATTTCTCGACTATTTATACGAATTGAACGATATGAGCAAGAGAGTTGAAATAAAAAAAAAGAATTGTCTTTCGTAAAAGTTTTCTCTGTTACAAACATTATAAAAAACCGGATGATAAGGAAATTTCATATTCGAATTTACGATCGCGGTCCCAATAGACAAATATTATTGCGAGAGAGATCAAACGTTTTTCAATTTGGCATTTTTCCAAAAGAGTTTAATCTAAACTACCATCTTTCTATGTTCGTGAGGAATGAGTGTCGTCAGTTACAATGCTTACACGATATGCAATTTGACTTGTATACGATAATCTTGTAAAAGAACCAAACATTTCTGTTCAATTCACCGGCAGATACAATGGAGCGCTTCTAAACTATAATCCTCGTCGTCGGACTTTAATAAATAAACTTTAACAGAGTTTGCAATTTTTCAGTTTCAAATTTTCAGTAAATGGAAAATAAGTTGTAAATAAGTCGAAAATAAGTTGAAACTGAGTCGAAACTGAGTTTAAAGTAAGTTCAAAATAAGTTGGAAAATATGACCCCGAACTTTAATGCAACAGAACTTCCAAAAAAGATGTTTAAAATTTTATACATCTTTTTTGGAAGTTCTGTTGCATTAAAGTGTGTTCTCGAAAGTATCAAATCAATACTAAAGTGGATCAAATTGATACTTTTAAATAAACAGTAAAATCATATGTTTTCAAAAAAGAGAAATTAAAAATTGAAAATCGGAATTTATATTCTCGTCAACTTCTCTGGAAACTTTGGTCTATAATAAGCGGGGAAAATCGTTTACACTCACACAATTGTAACAATATTATTTGTATTGTTTGCGAACGCAGTATCAAGAAAGTACGTAAAAGGAAATTCTTAGAAATAAACTACTAGCATAATTTTGTATGTATAAAGAAAGATTCACTATCCCTACTTATATAGACACCTGAAACAACTAACGAGATATTTATAATCAAACACGTATCTCTGTCATATATGGCGAACAAACATTATATCAATATGTCAAAATCTATGTACGTCAAATCTATACTTTATTTTTTTTAATCTTTACCTTGTGCGCGAATTGTGCATTTTTTTTTAGTAAAAAAATAAAAACTTTGTTAGGAAATAAAAGCTTAAAAAATATTTATTAAATTTTATGAAAGTATTTTACAATTTTTAGGGGAAAAACTGCAACAAACCGAAATTTTAACATGGAAAATACTGAACAGTGAAAGACAATATGAAATTTTTTAAAGTTATATTAAAATTTAGTGAAAATTGTTATAAAATTATACTGAATAGAAAAAATAATACTAAACTTTACATAAGTTTTATTATGTATTTTTTATGCCAAAATTTCGATAGGTTGCACTTTCTTCCCAAATTGTGAAATATTTTTATAAAATTTATTCTAATTTCCTTTACGTGCAGCTATAACTAGAAAAAAGTTTTTTATTTAAAAATGATTAATAAATGGACAAATCTACTAAAATATATTTTTAAATCATTGAAATTTCGAAAAATTTAATTAGAAGTAATTGATTTTTTTAAAACTATTTTATTAAAACTTTTAAAAATCAACTTTTCATGAATTTTAATTGAAAATTTAGAAAAAAATTGAATTACTTACTTACGAAATTTACTAATAATTCTTCGAGTGTAAATTTATAGAAACAATAAGTATCTTGTAAAAATTATTGCATGATAGTTTTGTAAAATATAATTCTCAGAATGTTTCATTGTAATTGGTTAAATATCAAATATTTCCAAAGCTTTTTTTTAATAAGTATTGCGAAAAATTGAGATTTATATACAAAAAAAATAACATATTGGAGTATTTTTAAAAATACACCTTAACAGGCTTTACAGTTAAATATCATTATTACGAAAAATTAAATTAAATACTCGAATTTGCTATAAAAAAAAAAAATTCTCAATAAATGTAAATTAAAAAATCCTTCTTCAAAAGTACAACTTTCAGAATAATCACCCAATCACAAAATAAGTGCTTAGGAATCTTAAATACTCGTCAATTCAATTTTGTTCGCCTTTTGTTCATAAATCAAAAAATAAAATTTTTATCAGCGCGCATGACAAAACGTTTGACATAATATCTAAAACAGTTGAATTACTCAGTAATCGAGTATTAATAATTGTTTCAATATTTCTCTCTCTTAACTATCTATGTTATTCTGACACATACTTATACACATTGACCAGAGTTTAAGACGCTCAATTTTCAGCAAATACGATTATTCGCTAAAAAAAATGATTAATAAAAGAATTCACGACATTTTTTCAAGTAAACTTTGTATTTTTTTTTCTTTTCCGTTTGTATAACAAAAATTAATTGAAATTATTTATACCGAAAATAAATACTTTATAGCAAAAATGTGTAAAGTGGCGCAATAAATTTTATTTCACATGCTAATGCAGTTGTAAAAAAAATTTCCCTCTACAATGTTATGAATTTTAATAATTTTACAAGTTTACGTTAATGAAGTGGAAAATGTCTCGAAAATCATAAACTCATCTCTGGGAGGAAAATTTATCTCCTTAGTAATTGGTAAATTAATCAAACGTTTGTTGAATAAAAACAAGAGTTGAAAAGTGCATTCGGTTCGAATGAAAATATATATCTTTGGTAAATTAATACAAGAAAAGACTGTTTTTTAAGTCGAAAAAATCCAGGGTTTGTGGAATAATTTATTAAAATTCCCCTCTCTCTCTCTACTTTTTGCGATATTATTGCACTGGAAAAAATTTATTTCATTAAAATAACTGATTAATTGATAATTATCAATTAAGTACATTGTTTGAATCAAATAATATTTATTCGATTCAATTTAATGGTTCGGTTCATATTTTGCCTCAAATACTAAAATTATTGATTATAATATAATTTTGACTTTAATAAAATTATTTGATTATAATATAATTTTGACTTCAATAAAATTATTGACTCCAATTTAATTTTTACTTCAATAAAATTATTGATTCCAATATAATTTGGACTTCAATAAAATTATTGATTCCAATATAATTTGGACTTCAATAAAATTATTGATTCCAATATAATTCTGACTTCAATGAACTTGAAATAATTTTTATTTTTTTATTTTAAACATTATTTGATTCAAGTAAATATTTAATTGATAACAGTCAATTAGTCGATTACTAGAATCAAATAATTTTTGTGTTCAGTGTGCTTATTTTTACAAGGAACGATAGTAAATTATTTAGAAAAAATTGAGAAGAAAATTAAAGGTTAAAATATTTTTGGTAAAACAAATAAATAAAAAAAGAGGAATTTTGGGGAAAAAAAGAGAAAAGATATAAAGTTTGGACATTTTGTTTTAGTGTTATTCATTAAATATAAAAGATCGCCGCGGCGATGATTGAAAGTACTGAAGATGGTGGGGTGACCCACCGATGGCAATAGTGAAGTAAATATTAGTAAGGGTACCTTTCGCTCTGAACGGCTCCGAGGCGGCGACTAAATTGAATTTGGGTTCTGGCCTGTTTAGATTCCTCGCTGGTTGTTTAGTTTAGAGGAACAAAGAAAACATCTATGTGTTTATTCTAGCCGACGCTTTATTCCCCTCCTCCACCCTTAGCTACTCTTTCCCTTTTACTACTTCGCCAGCTCTTTCTCTTCGCTCTGATGCCGTACTTTAATCGGCCTTCTATCTTTTCCTTTACTAGCTTTTCATATATACATATATATATATATACGTCTCTTCACTCTTAACACCTTCATCCATTTGTGTGAACGCTGGATTTACGAAACAAATTAATCCTTTAATTTATTCACCAATTATTTCCTCTTTTGCGCATATTTATTTCTCGCTAATCTTCTTCTTTTTCTGTTTTTCATTTTTTTTTCTCTTCTCATATTTAATATTTTTTTTTTAATAACAGAGAATCATTAGTTAATCATTAAACACTCAATTTGAATGTATGCACGAAAAAACATCTTCATCTGGAAGAACTATAAAATTCACTATATTAGGGAAATTTGTAGTTATTAACTATTTATCTAATTATTTATTTATTAACTATTAATCGCTGTTCCATAGTTAAATTTTTTTTCCGTGTGGCAAAATATAGTCAATAGCTTGAATCATTTTTTCGAATTCTTTTTTTTTAATCAAATTTTATATATTTTACATAAACTATGAGCAGAGTCCATCGAAAAATTCAATTTTAGCCACTAAAAGCTACTAGTTCTGTTTCTTTTCAGAGTTTCCACTATTTTAAATTTGCCAATATACTAGAAATCAAAAAACTATTCTCAAAAATTGAAATTAAAAAAACCAAATTCTTCAAAACGATTCAATTGAATTAAGAAAAGATTCGAAATTTACCCAATTATTTTCAATATCTTGTATTTTTCTAAAATATCGCAAAAGAATTCAATTATTAAAAAAAAAATTGACAAAATTCATAAAATTATTTTCAATATCTTATATAATCCTAAAACTTCGCAAAAGAATTCAATTATTTGAAAAAAAAAATTCAGCTATTTTTCTAAGTAATAAAATTTCCGCAGGAATTCAATTAATTTCAATTATTTAAAAAAAATTTTATACAATAATTCTTCACAGTAATTGAATTATTTTTAAAAATAATAACACTTTTTTCATGGAAGTTCAATTTTTTAATAAAATTGTTGATATAATTCTTAGCAACTATTCAATTATTTTCATAAAAAATATCAAACTTTTAGAAAAATTTCAATTATTTTTAATACTATTTTAAATTAATTAATCGAAAAATACAATTATTTTCACAGAATAAAGTTTTACATAAGAATTCAGTTATTTAAAGAAAAATTTTCGTAATATTTATTATATTTCGAAAAAAATTAATTTTTTAAAACTTTATTTATGAAATTCTTATGAAGAATTAAATTATTTTCCAAAATATAAAACTTTTTTTACAAAAATTCAATTCTTTTTTAGCATTTCAATAAAATTTTTAGCAATAGTTCAATTATTTTGATAAATAATAAAATTCTCAGTAACTCAAATTTTTTTGACAAATTTTAATAAAATTCTTATCAACAATTTAAATATTTTCATAAATAATAAAAAAAAAATTATCGCTGGTTTTCAATAATTTTTTATACATTTTTACAGGATTTGATCGAGAATTGTAATTATTCTTCAAAATTTAATTTCAATTCTTCGAAAAAATCAATCATTTAAAACAATGTTTTTTCTAAATTCTTTCAAAGAATTCAGTAATTTAAAAATGTATTAAAATTGTTCACAAGAATTAATTTATTTTCAAAAATATTTTAAATAAAATTGTTCAAAAGAAATCAATTATTTAAAATTTTAAATACAATGTTAATTAAAGTTTTTTTTTAATAATCCTTTTCAAGAATTTAATTATTTTTATAAATAATAAAACACATATATTCAATTATTGTTTCAAATTGTTCAAATGAATTCTTTGTAAAATTCAATTACTTTTAAAAACTTTTCGCAATTCGATGATTTTCCATATTTACTATTTTTATAAATTCTTTAAATAAAATTCCATTATTTAAAAAATTTTTTCTGTACAAATCTTTCTGAGAATTGAATTCTTTTCATAAATAGTAAAAATTTATCAGGAATTCAGTTATGTCGATTAGAATTTGCATCAAATTAGACGAAAGATGAAATCAATTATTTAATTTTTATAAAATTCTTCGCAAGAATTAAATTATTTAAAAAAAATATTTTTCAATTCTTCCAAAAATAATAAAAAATTCGTTGCAAAAAATTTTTTCTAACTTCTTTAAAGTATGGACAAAAATTTTGTAAAGTATGACAATTATTATCTTTTTTTAAAAATATTTTTCATCTTTTCTAACAATTTTCTTTAAACTTTTATAAAGTGGGTATATAATAGTCTTTACCCATTCTTTGCCAGACTCTTTCCAAACTTATAGAAAAAAGTATAAAATTTTCTAAAAAAAAAGTAAAAAATTTCCCACCAAAAAAATACCTAACTGAAATTACATGTACAGATTGTTTTTTCTTGATTCATTTATTTTTCAATGTGCTTGAAATAAGAATGAACAGAAGTAAACTCTCTGTTTTTTTGTGTCTTATATGTTCGATTACATTCATGATAATGACGAAGAAGATGGATAATAATCCTGGCGAGGATTATTATTTTGTCATTTCTTGAAAAAACACTTTTACACATTTCTAACTTTTATGTGTTTCTAGAAGAGTGCCATGAGCTTTTCTTCGTCGATTATGTTATTGTTATTATTTTCCTGTAGCTTAGGACGTTAATAAAGCATTTTTCGAGAGCGGGTGAGACGAATTTGGCTTGTTCGATTCTTCTCTCGTGGCGAATTCCAGCTATAAGGCGATTCAGTGTTCTCAAGAAACGCCAGGGGACGCAATTTCTAAAATAAACGTTCAACACGCCTCTGTAAATAATCATCGCGCGTGCTTTTAATTAAATTGTACGGTCTTCAAATTTATTTTTTCTTTATCGCCATATTCAAAGTTGCCACGAAACATTCATTTTCTCAAAAGTCATTGTCAGGTTTTATGAATCGTTTTTCGAAAAAAGAATTTTGTCATTTAGTTAAATTTAAAGTATTAATTCAATATTAGTTGAATATCATTTAAAGACTAATTAAATATCAATTAAATATTAATTTTTTATTATTTAAAATATTTTATTAGTTATAACTTTAGTTTCAAATTTATTTACTAAAGTTTAAGTGCGAAAAATTACTGAAAAAAAATTTAGTAGTAATTTTTTGGAATTAAAAGGACCCCGCAGAATTTACAATTATTTTGGCTCCTAGTGGATTTTTTTTGTAACTTTGGATTTTAAAGTTATTATTCAAAATAGCAAGGACTATAAAATTCGAAAGTTACAGAAGAATTGACTGAGAGTCAAAATTAATGTAAATCTTTTTGGGTCCTTAGTGAACTGAAATTCAGATTTAGAGTGTAAACTCTGTAAAACTAAAATTTCTACATTCAACTGTTAAAATTTCTTTCTTGTAATTCCAGTATTAAATCCCCATACTCCTTTTATTGAATACTTTAGAATTTTTCGAAAGAATCTTTTGGCTGAAAATAAATATTGAATTTGATAATGATATTGATTGAGATAGTTTCTCTTTTTCCATATAATGCGCATTGGAAAATGAGATAAATTTACTTATTTAGATTCGTTATTATACGCCAAACATTGTTTGTTTAAATTCCGTAGCTCTCCGACGATAGGCGAAAAGTTTCTATATAATCATGGCTAATGTTGTAATTAACTTTGCTTTTAAAAGTTTTTGATATTCGCCTGTAAAATTTACTTAACTTTTATGCCATTGGATTTTATGCCATCGGGGGGTTTTAATTCAATGTTGAATGCTACAACATTTCGAGAGCATTTCAAATATTTGACGTGATACTTTTTTTTTCTTCTTTTTTCTCCTCGCGTGTATTGCGAAATATATGTATAATAACTGACGAGAGAGAAAAAAAAAGCACCGAGGATGCATAACAATGCATCAAGGTTTTTCATTTACAGGATAAATGTATATATATATATATCGAAATAGTAAATTGAAAATCTTGTAATATTGTGAAATCTATTTACAGTGTGTGTTCCTTTTTAGTTATTGTCGGTTGTAATGATTTTGTATTTATTTTATACATTTATGTACGATTCAGTGTTTTTGTGATCTCATCTCTTAAGCATTTGTTTGCTTAAAAATGTACATGTGTTGTGCATTTGTCATTTGCCACAATTCTTCTGTTTGTCGTTTTTAATCGATTTTTCTTTTTCGAATGTTTTGTGGTTTTTTCGATTCTGAAAGTTCCCTTTTATTTCTTTTTAATAAACCCATTTTTTATTGGTTTTGACATGAATATTCGTTTTTCGCAAACATTAGCGTTAGATTATTTTGGCTCAACTGAAGCAAAGTCTTGTTCAAAAACGACTCCGGTTGACAAAAGAAAAACTATACAGTGGAAAATTCCTCAGCACAATCATCCAAGTTGTTTAAAATTTAAGGATGTAAAATTTTTTCCAGAATTTTATCACCTGCAAGCAGTGATGGTGTTTTTTTTTATCTAACCTGAATTTTTGAACAGAATATTCTTTCTAGAAATTAAAATATAAATATAGACACTGACAGAGGAGAAGAGAAAACAAAAATCTACCATACCGAGAATAATATTTCTACGACATATGTACACACAAAAGATAAGCTGTGTCCACATTTTTGAGCATACGAGCTAAAACAAGATGCAGGTTCTACTTTAGAAGCAATTCCCAGTAGTTAATTCTATCGTGAGAGTCTTCGAATGTCATCAAGATTCCTTCTAACATTTGTTTGTGAGATCCAATTACTGACGCGAAACGTTAGCATTCTTGAATTAAATTTATTCCAATGCAAAATAATAGAATATTTAATTACCATAACTCTTTAGAGATAAATAAACTTCTCTCATGTGAATTTGTTTAAAAATCCTTTCCTCTTTTTCAGTGATCTAATTACATATCCAAAAGTGCAACACTTCATATATATATATTTACCTCCTGTTCTATTATTCTTTTTTTTTAAAGGAACTTGTCGTCTTTCATTCCGGGAAATCGTAGCAAGAGACAGAAAAAAATGCACTGTCGTCTATTTGTTGAATAATAATTTTCATCGGTATGAACCCTTAAGAAGGGTTTCCGGAGAGCGAGAATGGTACTTATAATATACTATATGTAAAAACGAGTAGCTTCATTTCACAGATATACAGATGACTTGTGCTGCAGGCTATATAGAGCAGATTAACCGGAAAGGATTATTAAAAAGAGGATGAAGAATGTACGTATTTATTTTGTGTCGCTCTCAGAGAGGCCTCTTTAATTTTCATCTTTTTCCCTCTTTGCGATTTCATTTTTACTGTAATTCTTTGTCAGTTACCTACACACTGCCCCTCTTCATTTCGACAAAAACATAAAGCTCCTCTAAGAGAAGGAAACACACTATTTAACGAGCGTACAAAAAAATGAGTGGAATTCTTCAACTTATTTTGCGCACGGGGGGTAAAAAAAATTTATGCTTTAAATTAAGGACATGTGATAATGATAACTCTTTAAGGCTGATTTACCAAGTAAATATTCGTTCCATGTTTTTCTCGTTTAATTGTTTATCAATTTAAGCTTAAAATTTTGAGTTAATTTAAGTTTGTGTAGGAGAAAAAAATTATTTAAATCATAGTTAGTTTTTACATCCAATTTTTTAAGTCTTTCAACAAATTTTCTTTCCAATTTTAAGTTTGTTTCCAACTTTCTTTCTTGTTAATTTAATAATATCAGGTCTCGAACAAGTGAAAGTATTTAAAAATACAGAAAAGAATGAAATAAAAATTTCCAAATCCATTTCTTGTAATTTAATTTTTTTAAGTTTGAAACAAACTTAACATTGAAAAGAAAATTTGTTGAAAGACTTAAAAAATTGGAAGTAAAAACTAACTAAGACTATTTTAAATACTTTTTTATCTCCTACAAAAACTTACTGTCAAAATTTTTAGTTCAAATTGATAAACAATTAAACGAGAAAAACCTACAATGAATCACCAAGTTTTGAACGTTCAAATGAACGAAATATTTTTTATTGAAGATATTTTAGTAAAGTACTAATCATAAAAAAATTTTAAAACTAAACATTTACATTTACAAGCTGGGTAATTAATTTTTTTGTCAGTGACACAAAATGATTGCAATAAAAATTTAATTTTTAGAGGAAATAAATAAATTTCGTTCATTTGAACGTTCAGAACATTCGGATCTTCGATTATTTTACAATTCTTCAATTAAAAATGTATTAGAAAATAAAATCTTTAATTACAATTTTTATGAATAATTGATTCTTATGAGGAATTCAAGGAAAATTGTACTGCAAATAATTGAAAATGTGTGAAGCTATTTTTGAAAATAATTAAAACCTTGACAAGAATTTTATTAAAATTTTCGTAAATAATTGAATTTTGGAATTTTATTAGTTTTATAAATAAGAGAATTTTTCTTTTAAATATATAGTGAAAATATTGGAGAGAGATATTTCTAAAGAAATATATACATGTCTCATTTGAAATAATAGATAACGCTCACTTTTGTTCCAATAAAAGAATGAAATTAAAATATTCCCGAGCATTTTTCTATCCATTATTGTGTGAAATTAAGAAAAGTTTTACGGTGAGGAAAGTGTGGTGATCTTAAATCCTCCTTACTTACACTTGAGTTGTTTCGATGAAAAGCTTTAAGCTATCTATCATTTCGTGAATCGTGCTTGGGTCAGAATAGTTTTTTTTTCGAGTATTAAAACTTTTGGGCATTGTCATATCTACTTTAAGAGAGAATTAATATTACACTTCTGTGTCTTTCATTTTGATTTGAGTGAGAAATTATTATTCTGTACGTGAAAAATCGATGCACTATCGTTTAATCCTATTTTTATTATCGCATTTCTTTTTTAAATTAAATTCAAATTTTTTCAAAGTAGTGAAATTTTTGTGCGACATTTTGTTTCGACTATTTTATTTTATTACATTTTATTTTATTTTTAAAAAATTCTCTTACGTCTTTCTAATTTTTTTTTAAATTGATAAATGTTACTTTCAGACCTCGGATATTAAGACTTTTTCCACTTTTTTCGACTACTTGCAAATAATGCGATTTTTTCGACTTTTCTTCCAAATTTTGAGACAAAATACTATATGTTTAGTATTTATTATTTATTTTTGAATAAGTTTTCTATTAAATATTTACATTATAATTAAAAAGACTTTGAATAATTAAAATTCTGTAAAATTTATTTAAAACTACATCATTTTTTAAAGTATTTTATTATAATTATTAAAAATGAACTTTTAAAAAATTTTAATTGAGAATTTTGGAAATAATATAAAAATTCTTAAACATTTTAATGGTAAATTCAATAAAAATGAAAATTAATGAAAAGTAGGTTTTACAAAATAATATTAAAAAAGTTTTGAAAAAAATATAAATCTTTCAATTATTGCGTTCTAATTTATTAAAATTCAATTATTTTCAATATTTTCATTATCTCCAGAAATTAAAATTTTTTTAATTGCATTTCTCGAAAAAATTCCATTATTTTCAAATAATTCTACAAAATTCTTCATAACAATTTAATTATTTTTTTTAAATTTTAATAAAGAAGTTGGTAAAATTACCTTTTTCAAAATATTTGTAAATAATTTTTTCAAATACAATAGTTTTACAATTAAATACAATTAAAAAATGTTGAAAAAAATGAAATTTAGTAAATCGAGAAATTTGATTAATTTTTTAATATTTTTGATAATATTTTTATTTTATTTTTTTAAATATATTATTTTTTAAAGATTTTGTCAAATTTTGAATTATTTTTCAAAGATTTTAGTCAATTTAAATTACTTTCTAAGATTTTACTAAATTTCATTTTTTTTAAACATTTTTAAATTGTATTTAATTGTAAAACTATTGCATTTGAAAAAAAATTGTTTAGAAATATTCAAAAAAAGGTAATTATTCACGAATTTCTTTATTAAAATTTTAAGAAATAATTAAATTGTTATGAAGAATTTTATAGAATTATTTGAAAATAATGGAATTTTTTCGAGAAATGCAATTAAAGTTCTTTTGAAGATTATTGAATTTCTTTAAAGAATTTTTAAAAAATTAACTTTATTCAAAATAATTGATTTTTTAATTATTTTTGACGAACATATTTAAAAATTGCATTTAAAGTAATTTAATTTTTATAAAAATTTTTTTTAAATATTTTAACAAAAATTGAATTATTTTTAAAGAATTTAACTTGAAATTGAATTTTATTAAAATTTTCCTCACAGAATTGCAGTATTTATAAAGAGTAATTCAGTTGAAATTTTTTTTTACTTATTGTAAATTAAAATCAGTTTTTATTTATTTTGGTTGTAATGAAGACTTAAAGATCAATGATTAAGGACTAGTTACACCAATACCAATTAAAAATTAATCAATCATTAAATCTTCAATCAACCAATCATGATTCGTTAAAATGGCTTTAAAGTTTAAACATTGATTAAATTTTAAATGTAGTTGGTGGAATTAGCCCTTAAATTGATCCTTTTTTTGGGTTTTCGTTCCAAAAATGAATTTCTCTTTAAAAATATTTACAATATTTTAGAATTAATGTATATTGAAAATCATCGAATTATTGCGAAGAATTTTTATTTATAATAATAATTGAAATGTTTCGAAGAGTTTATTATAATTTTAAGGGCTAATTCCACCAACCACAATTAAAAGTTAATTAATGTTTAAAGTCATTTTAACGCTTCATGATTGGTTGATTGGGGAATTAATAATTAATTAACTTTTAATAGATATATTGGTGAAACTAGCCCTGAGGAATATTTAAATTCTTGTGAAATTGTTTATAGAATTATTTGAAAATAATGAAATTTTTTTTCAATCTTTAATTAACCATGCCACTGTTTTCTTGAAAGTATGAAATTGATACTAAAGTGGATCAATATGATGGCAAAAATTTAGATCAATTTTTTACTTGATCCACATTTTTGGTATCAATTCGTTGCAATTTGATACTTTGAAGTTAATAGTGGCAACATTAAAATGATATTTTGTACAATCTTTTTTACATTGTCCATTAAAATGGTTTTAAGGTTTAAACATTGATAAACTTTTAATTGTAGTTGGTGGAATTAGCCCTGATATTGACAGTTGATATTTTTTTTTGTTTTCATTTTAACACAGAAAAAAATAAGTGTTAAATGTGTTGCGTGTAGTTTTCAGATTATGTTGTTTTAACACAATTTTACTGTTATTTTAACCCCATTTAAAATGTATATTAATTTAACACCCTTTAGTGTTAATTTAACAGTCTCTATTGTTATTTTAACACCAATGTAGTGTTAAAATAACACTTCTTTTTTCCTGTGAAAGATTACAAACATAACCTACAATTTTTCGCTTCTAGGGTCTCTTTCTTAGATTGCGTCATCAATAATTAAATGAATATATAGAAATTCGATCGTTGGGTTAAATAAATTAGCGTTGAAAAAAAAACAAGTGACAAAAATTGAGTGTTCATATGTGTGTTGAGAGTTTATTGAGTGTAAAGCCAGAGGGGGGTTATTTTTTTTTTCGCGTAATTACTAACCGTGAGCGATAATGCCGATTCGGTTGAAAACTGCCGGCCTGGAAAATTGTAGATTATCTGCGAACACTCTAGGCGAGGGTGACGACGATGACGACGATGAGGTGACGCGATGACAAGAGGGAAATAAAGGGGTAGCCCACTTCGTTTTGGAGGCCAGGAGTACTTAACTGTCCGCTCTACAATGGAGTCTTTTCACATTACTTCGAGGCCTAAGAGACTCCTGGGCCATTCTTTCCTATTGTCTGCCTTCTTATGGGAGTCTCCCTTGTCTTCATCTTCCACCCTTATTATCCCCCTAGCGCTTCTATTCCGCATAGAATCACTTTAAGAGAGAACGACCAACGGAACTCTCTTTAACGCTGTCATCTAATTAGCCCTGGCTTTTATCGGCGCATAAATAAGTTAAACACCACTACTGAAAACGACAAACGCTTATTACGCCATTGTTTTATATACTCTCCAAAGGGTTATTCTTAAACAATGAGAATTCTTTTTCCCATTGGGAAAAATGGGTGGTTTTTTTTTTTTGATGATTTTCTGCCTGCGGTTTTTGTTGTAAGGTATCTGTGTGTAAAAACAAATTTCTGATTAGCGTGTCAGGTGGCGAGACGCAACTCGAAATGAAGACGCTAAACGAATTGAAGAAAGGGAGTGAGGCAGAGAGAGAGAGGCATGTTCGAGATGGCTGGGAACAGATGGCCGATCAGATACCAGAAATTAAGGGAGGAGTAACGTAACTCTGAGGAACGAGAGAAATGTGTATTAATTTTTCAAGTTTTTTAATTAGCGAATGTCTCCGTTCCGCCTTACGGACTGGGACATTTATATTAGAGCGACCATCCTTCTTATGCTTCACAATCTTTTTTTTTCCTTAGGATTGTGTTTGTACCTTCTTCTTCTTTTTCTTCTTCTTTACAATTCAACACCCATCTCACTTTTGCTGGAAATTGATTTTTTTTCACCCCCATCTCTCAGTTTTTTGCCAGAACCAATTTGTTATTCCTAATTAAGTATCAAATGATAATCACTCGGTGACATTCGAATGCATAAAGCAAGGAACGTTTAATTTCTTGAAATATAATTTTGTGATTGTTTGTTTTTTTCTTTTTGTGAAATGCTATTGGAATCCGATTGAAGAATGTTTGAGCTAAATTGAGATTTGGTGGGTTTTTGACGGAAAGTTAAAGTATAGGAGAGGGGAAGGAGAGTGAATTGACTCGTTCGTATTTATTGCGCGCCGTACTTGTGATTTTCGTTGGTTCAGTACTTTGCTCCACCATCCCTGACTATGGCTCGTCCCCGTATCGCAAAGGCACACTCTGGCCAAACAATGGGCCAAATAATTGCTTTTATAGCTCACTGAACGCTAAATATTCCATACTTTTCCTTCTGCTTCACGATCTCGTCCTCGTTCGCGATCATCAACGAACCGATTGAGTAAATACACTCCGGGCTGATTCTTATTTTAAAAGCAGAAGTTCTGATTCGAAAAGCTTGCGCGCACGTCTTCTATTCGGATACACATTGAGAACAGGAACATAATATATATATATATAACTGAGTCAATAGTTCCCTTTTTCAATGCGCGACTCTCCTTGTCTCTTCGTGAATTGATTTTAATTTAACATTATTTGCAATTCAAATAATTAAAATATCACCGTAAATAGATTGTCGCGTCTAATGGAAAGTCGATTATAAGTGACGATTCGTTTTTTAATTTACATTTTTTCCTACTTCAGTGGCAAAATTTAGTGATACACTGAGAAAAATATCTATTTGAATCAAACATAATTATAGTTTGGTTAAAAAAATGTTTTTCTCAGTGTAAAAATAGAAAAATTACCAAGTCATCGGAAAATATCTTCTCTTTAACTCAGATGCTTACTGAATTTATTTATTTATTTTTTTTTTAGAACAAATTTTTATTTCAGTTCACAAATTTATTTAAAGAAATAATAACTCTCGTCCGAATTTCAGTTACATATCTTTAAAATCAATATAATTCTTCTCAGAAGTTCAATTATTTTCAAAAATTGTAATAAAATTCATGGCAAATATTTTTAAAAATTATTTTTTTAATTCTTTGGAAAAATTTACAAAAGAATTTTTCACAGAAATTCATTTGTTTTTAAATATTTTAATAAAATTGTTCGAAAGAAATCAATTATACAAAGAACAATTTTAAGTATAAGCATAATTTAAGTTAAAGTATAATTTAATTAAAAATTTTTAATTTTTAAATTGAAATTCAAGAATATTTCATATAAATCTACTAAATTTAAATAAAATTTTGTAAAAGAATTCAATTATTTACAAAAAAAAAAAAAAAAAAAAAATTCGAAAAAATCCTAGGCAAAGATTCAATTATTTATAAACATAATAAAAATTTCTTAGTGATTCAATCATTTATAAATTTTTATTCAATTTCTTTGTAAAATAATTCCATTATTTTCATTAATAATTCAATTAATCGTAGAATTTCAATTATTTGTAATGCAATTTTAATCAAATTTCTCGAAAAATGTAATTACATTCTTAAAAAGTTTATTAAAATTTTTTTGCAAAAATTGATATTTTCGATTTAATATTAAATTGTTCTAAGAAATTCAATTATTTCCGTAAATAATAATATTCATCACAAGAATTCAATTATTTTAAAAAATTGATAAATTTCTTCTCTAGAATATTTCATTATTGAAAAAAAAAATTCTAATAAAATCATTGGCAAGAATTCAATTATTTTTATAAATAACAAGAAGTTTACAGAACATCACCGAATTACAAATTTTTACTACAAATTTCTTCGCAATAATTAACTTTATTTTCATAATTAATCAAATTTTTTACAACGATTCAATTATTTTGACGAATAATGAAATTCATCATAGAATTTTAATTATTTTAAATGCAATTTTAATCTAATTTCTCGAAAAATGTAATTAATTTTGAAAATTTTATTAAAATATATGTCAAAAAAAGTCCAAGAATAAAAATTTCTTGCAAAAGTTTTTCATGAGAATGGAATTTTAACAAACACTTAATTATTCAATAAAATATTAATTTTCGTATTTAAATAATTGAATTCTTGTAGAATTTATTATTAAAAATTGATTTAAAAATGAATATTATTAAAAAATTTTAGAATAACTGTTAAATATTAAAAGTATTACAACGCATGAATTTTTAGAAATAACTGAATTTCGAAAAGCTTTCACATTGAAATATTTGAAAAGTTTTATTCTTCATACTTTTAACTAACAATTTTGTAAAATTAATTTTTTTCAAAAAGTTAAATTTAATTTTTTTGGTAATTATTTCGAGCTTTTAGTTTTTAAATATTTAATAGAAGGATTTCCGAATAATCGAAATTTCACATAAAATTGAAAAGAAAATAAATTAATTTAAAAATTCCCGAGAAACTTTTGCAATAATAATTTTAAAAAAATTGATAATTGATTTCTGTCGAAGGATTTAAATAAAAATTTGTAAAACAATTATCTTTCTCGAGGAATTTATTAAAAATGGTATTAAAGATAATTAAAATTCTATGAAGAATGTTACTTTTTAGTAAAATAATTAATTTCTCGCTACGCATTTTATTGCATTTCTTTTAAATAATTGAAGTCCTGTGAATAATTTTAGTATTTGCAAATAAATTCAATGTTTAATATTTAAAATAACCGAGTGATAATATCATATACTAATTTACAAATAAAATTGAATTCTTTCAATGATTTTTTTACCATTTTTAAAATAATTAAATTCTTTTTAAAAATTTTATTAAAGAAGCAGATTTTTCAAATATTGGAATTTCAGTGAAGAATTTCAGTCTTTGTGAAATGTAATTGAATTTTTGGAAAATAATTTTTCCACAATAATTACATTTTCCGAGGAATTCATTAAAAATTGTATTTTGAAAATAATTTGAAATATTAATTTTTTGTGGCAACCCTGTTTATATATGAGCAGCGGCTAGAATCAATTTTTTCGAAATTTTGTACTTTTTAAATTTAATTTTATATACTTTCCAAACAATGGAGATTCTTGCTATAATTAATTAATTTAAATCCATTTAAATTGAAGTTAAAATATATATAAAAAAATATACATTTCTTTAAGTAATAGATTAAATCAGAGAAAAATGATTTATAGAGAGAAAAAGTTTTTTGTTTCCAAGTTTTTCGACAAAATGAGCAATGTGTAAAAATAAGTTCTTTTTTTTGCTTTTCAGCCCCAAGCGCGCGCGGTGTGTGTCGGGTCTTTTTATCATCCGCGCTCGTAGATCTCCTCCCCCTACAAATCTGACCACCTCAGTTGACCACCTCCGCTCGGTTCGACTTACCCTTCCGGCGATTCTGAATCCCGTCCCATTCCCTCCCTCCCCCCCGTAAGTCTCGTCGATACACGACGACAGGACAAGCTAAATGCTACCACTTGGACCATTCCCGCAAATCTGTAATTTTCGCAACCCCGACGAAATCAAGGGCTTCTTTCACCCTGCCGAAGCTGTCGGGGAATCAAACTTTATTGCTAAATACCACCCGATCAGCAAATCCACACATTCGATCCCCTCCCTCTCGTTCCACCTTTATTTTTCCAGAGACAGCTCAGAGTCCACTGGAGTCCACTGGGACCGGAAGATTTCCCAGATTAAGTGCTTTTTGTTAGAGTCATTCTCACCCTTTGCAAATTGTATAGCCAAGAAATTTCCAATATAATGTTTTATCTAAATCTCTAGTCTTAAAAATTAAAAATTCCTGGAAATGTCAGGGAATTTTATAAAAATTGAAAAAACCTTGAAAAGTCAGGGAATTTGGATCGAAATTCTCGAAAAATGTTGTTTTCTACACCCAGAGAAAATTATTATTTAAACCAAATATATTTTATTTGACTTAAATAAACGTATATTTGTCTCACAACCAACTAGACTTTTTATTTGTTTTAAATAAAATTTATATTTGACATAAATAAAACATACATTTGAGTTAAATAAAATTTTATTTAAACTAAATAAAATTTATTCGAAACAAATAAAAAGTCTAGTTGGTTCTGAGACAAATATACCATTTCTCTGGGTGTAATTGTATTTATTTTTGAAATCTAATTTTACTCAAATATTCCAAATAAATTCAATTTTAAATGAATTGTATTTAAAATTTTCATAAGTAGATGAACTTAAAAATAAAAATTACAATATTTTAATTTCAAAATTAGTAAAATTTCAATTTTAAATAAAAGTTTATTCAAAAATTGAAATTTTACAAATTTTGAAATTAAAATATTTATTCACTTCTATTAATTAAAATTTTTAACTAGACATTTTAAAAGCCTAGATTTGTAAAGAATCCTTAATAACTAAAATTCTTCTAAAATTATTTAAATTTTTTAACATATATTTAATTAACTATTAAAAATAAGCGAATTTATAGAAGAATTATTTTTCTAAAAGAATAAGTAAACTTCTTCTCAAAAATTCAATTATCTTTTTATCTTTAAAGAATTAAATTATTTTCCAAAAATTTTAATGAAATTTTTTTTATAACACCCAGAAAAAGAATTTCTTTGAAACAAAAATATTGTTTTTTCAAACTCACTCTTTGAATAAAAAATAAAATTTGTTTAAGTTAAAAAAAGTTTTCTTTACGTTTAAAAAAAACAATTTTCAAGGTTTTTTTGAATCATAGAAATTATTTCTTTCAATGATATTTTTGATTCAAAGAAAAATTTCTTTAAGACAAATAAAAAGCTGAGAACATTCAAAGAAATTATTTCTTTGAATCATTTATTTCTTTGGCTTAAAAAAAGATTTATTAAATCCAAAGAAACATTTCTTTGAGCCAACAAAAAACAGTTAAAGAAATATTTTCTTTAAAATGAAAGAAACTTTTTTTTACACTATATAACAATGCACAAATTTCTTTGATTTGAAAAAAACATTCTTTGAAACAAACAAGCTTTTTTCTGGGTCAACAATTTAATTTTTTTCATAATTATTTTAATAAAAATTTTCGTAGAAATTTAATTCATTTCAAAAATTTTTCAAAATTCAATTATTTTCAAAGTTTGCTATTTGCATAAAATTTTACAAAACAATTGAATTATTTAAATCGAAAGTTTCATAAAATTTGGGTGAAGAATTCAATTATTTTCACACGTATAATATAATTCTTCGCAAAAAACCAATTATGTTTGAAAATTTGCAAAAATTCTTGTCAAAATTTAAATTGTCTTTATAAATAATGAAATTTTTCTCCGAAATTCAATTATTTTCAAAAAATTTAATAATATTCTTGGCAGAATTTCAATTATTTTTCATATACAAGATTTTCATCAAATCGAACAATGTAATAATTGTTATTTTTTTTAATTTGTCTCTTGACAATAAATAATATTAATAATAATAATAATAATCCTAATAAAAACATAATATTTAAATTTTGATAAAATTTTTTATGAAACTTCAATTTTAAGAAATATTTAACTATTTAATAAATTGTTTATTTTTATACTTAGAGAATTGATTTCTTGTAGAATTTTGAAATAAATATTGAATGAAAAATCAATTTCAAGAAAAATTTTGAATTGTAACTGAATATCATATTTGAAAATATTTATTTATTTGAAAATTCTACTAGAATTCATTTATTTAACTCTTTAAATAAACATTTTATTAAATAATTGAACTTTTTTAAAATAGAATTGTCACGAAGAACTTTATCAACAAATTTTTAAATAATAATTGAATTCTATTAAACACTTTTAATAAAATTTGTTTCAATAATTGCATTTGATGAACAATTTTGTATATAAAAAATAATTGAATTTTTGGAGAAAAACTTTGTTAGGTATTTATAAAGATTATTTAAATTTTGACGGGACTTTTTGGCAAATTTTCGAAAATAATTAGATTTTAGGCGAAGAATTATGTTATTCTTTTAAAATCAATTGAATTCTTGAGTTTTGTAATAATTTTTTTAATTAAAAATAAATTTAGTTTTAATAACCTGGAAAAATTATGTTTTTTAACCTGGAAAACATGGAAAAGTCAGGGAATTTGAAAAGGGTGACAACCCTGTTACTTTCTCCTTTTCATACGGAATTTTTGAATCAAGTTATCCAATATTTCTCCACAGATGCAATGGACGTTGGTTATTTTAAAAACAAAATACGAAATTAAAAATTTAAAATCCATTATGAAGGAAAAGTTTCCCAACATGACACACAAAAGGAGAAAGAGTTAAGTAATGTTTCAAGCAACTATCACAAAAGCTTTTTTCCGAAAAGCACTCAGGCATGGCTTTTAAGAAGTAATAAAAAAAAAAAAAAAAATCCGCGACGTTTCGTGGAGCGTTGAATTCATTCAATCTCAGTGCAAACGGTTCCAGCGGCGAATCCCGGTGCAATATTGGATTTATTCAAGCTTGTCGTGAAAGTTACGCCCTAAATAAAAAGGGTTGTCACTTCTCTCTCTCTCTCGCCCTCTCTTTTCGAAATCTCTTCCACGCCGTCCGCGCCAAGTTTTTCTTCAGCAACTTTGACAGTCGGGGCAAAAATACCGGAGAGACTTTATTAAATATAATTATCCAAGCAGGTGGGTTAAAGGCGAAAAGTAAAAAGTTGTGGCTGTATGCAGGTCTCGATTTGGGTGAGAGCTCTCACTCTAGACTCTCGAACTTTGATACGATTAAGACGGAACGAATTAATCTTCATCCCCATTGAACGCCGTCTGCTAGAAAAGCCACCAAGAAAAGGTGGGAAAGAAGAAATTTAAAAAAAGGGGTTGAGCAGCGATCGACAAAGTAAAAGAGAAGCAAAAGAGAAAAGGGGTTTCAAGATTGAGGTTCGGCCTGATGATAAAGGTCGCCCTGGCATGGCACCCTCTTCTCTTTGAAACAACCGTGACGTTAATTAGAAGAACATGACGCGAGAATGGCGATTCCAAGGTGACAACTTCGAGTCCTATATATAGTCATTCGAGAATTTTAATTTTCAGTTAACAATTTTTTAATTCTCCCCACTCACCAGATTTTAATATCGACAAATCTCGTTCAATATCAATTTGTAATTATTCAGTGTCCATTCATTGCCCTTACAGGGCTCGAAGCAGTGAAAGTATTTAAAAATACAGACTTTACGGACCAAAAATTAAAAATTACTGACCAATTACTGACAAAAATAAAATCAGGCCGAATCAAATGTAAAAGAACATTTTACTTAAATCCAGAAATTCAATTTTTCATGTTTTGTAATAATTAATATTAAATATTAATTTAAAAATCATGTATACACTGAAAAAAAATTTATTTGATTCAAATAACCGATTATTTGTCTATAATCAAATAAATATTTACTTGAACCAAATAATTTTTATTTGAATCAATTAATTAGTATTTGCTTCAAATACTGAAATATTTGATTCAAATACAATTTATTTGATTCAAATAAAAATTATTTGATTCAAGTAAATATTTATTTGATTATAGACAAATAATCGGTTATTTGAATCAAATAAATTTTTTTTTCAGTGTAATAATTAAGATCATTATATCAATTCAATTATTATTTTTCACAATGTTTATCTAAAATTCTTCTTTATATCGATTAGTTTTCAGAATTTTCGAAAAAGTTCTTTGACAATTTGCAAATTCATTTCTTTATACAATATTTAATCTTACGAAATTTTAATTATTAGTTAAATTCATTTATTAAATATATACTAGAGAATAGAAACTGAAAATATTATTAAAAAAAACTCAATTAAACTTTTTCAACAAAATTATTTACGAAATTCAATTCATATTCGAATATTCTACTAGAATTCAATTATTTAAATAACTATAAAACGCAATTAAATAATTTATTAAAGAATTGAACGTTTAATTCCCATAAAAAATTTTTATCAACAAATTATCAAATACTTGAATTTTGTTAACGAATTTTAATAAAAATCATAAGAATAATTACATTTTTAGAGGAATTCGATTAGAATTGTATTAAAAATAATTGAAATTTTACGATTAATTGAATTATTAATGAAAATAATTGAATTCTTGCGAAGAATTTTATTAAAATTTAAAAAATAATTGAAATTCTTGTAAAAAATTAACAGAAATTCAATTATTTAAAAAAAAAATTTAATTAAATTCTTGGCATAAATAAAAAATAACAAAATTCGTAGCAGATCGTTAATTACTTTCAGAAATTTTAATAAAACTTTTCGCAAGAATTCAATTATTTTAAAAAATATTAGAATTTTAGCAGAAATTCAAACATTTTAAAAAGTTTTGATATAACTTTTTTTTGGTAGAAATTCAATTATTTTTATTATGACAATTTAAAAAAAAATTCCTAAATTCAATAGTTTTAAAAATTTTAATAAAATTCTTCGAAAGAATTCAATTCTTATAATCAAAGATTTTAACTGAAATCTATTTTTAAATTAATGTTTATGAGAAAATTCTACCAGAATTCAATTATTTAAATACAAAAATAAATAATTTATTGAATAATTGCATGTTTCTTGGAATTCAATTCCTATTAAAAATTTTATCAACAAATTTTTAAACAATTAAATTCTTTAGACGAATTTTAATCAAAGTTTTAGGAATTTTTTTGAGGAATTCGATTAAAATTCTATTTAAAAAAATAAATTCCTAAAAAGAATTTTATTATTTACAAAAAATAATTGAATCCCGGTAAAATTTTATTAATTCTGAAAATAGTTGAATGATTGCGAATAAATTTTTTTTTAAAATTTGTTATTAATAAATTTCTCGTGAAGTTTTTGATTATTTTTTTTTTAAATTAAAAGTTTTTGTAGAAATTTATTAAATTTTTTTTTTTAAGTAATTAAATTCTTTTGGTAAATTTAATAAAAATAGTAAATATAGAACAATATTAAATGTTTGCGAAGAATATTATTACTTTTGAAAATAATTTATATTTTGCAATGGATTTTTTTTTAATTTATGAAAATATTTGAATTTCATTACTTTAGAAAACAATTGAATTCGTATGATAAATATTGTTAATTATAAAAAATAATTAAAATTTTATAATGAATTTTAATAAAGTTTTTAAAAATAATTGAATCTTGTTGAAGAATTTTGCTATTTATTTATACAGATAATTGAAATGTTGACAATGTTTTTTACTTTTTTTGAAAATGTATGTATTTTGGAGACGAATTTTACCATTTCTAAAGACAATTGAAATTTTGACGAGAATTAAAAAAAAATTTTTAACATAATTGAATTTTTGCGAAGAATTTTATTACTTTTGGAAATAATTAAATTTCTGCATTTATTTGTAATTTCTCTAAAATTCTCCAAATTATATCGTTCAATTTACGAACATTTCATCCTTTTTGAATGAAATTACGGACTTTACGGATCTTTTTCAAAAAAATTGACTTTTACGGACTTGAAGCAAAGTTACGGATGTTTTTAGGATTTACGGACCACTTCGAGCCCTGCCTTTGATAAAATCTCGAAAACAAAAATTCAATGTATCGGAAGCGATGACGCCGAAAGATTAAAGAAAATGTTTATTTTCTTTTAATACTGTTCTTCCTCTACTTTTATTTTTTCCTCCTGAATTTTTTTTCACCTCTAGAGACGGGATGAAAAATGTAGACATAGGCTCCGGAAAGAAAAAATAAATTTACCCAACTCTTTTTTTTCGCCGAGAAAAGGGACACGGGGTACAAAAAAAGGAGGAAAAGACGGACACGTGACAATTAAAATTGGTTTGATTGCACGAGGGAGAGAATTCTCTGGAAATTGGAAGTAGTGCCAACATAATAGGAAATCAAACAAGTCACGATGATTTCAGTACAGCGAAACCTCTAACATCGAGTAGGAGATGAAGCTGATGGTGCTCTTACGGTTTTGGTTTAGGTGGTAGTTGAGACTATAGGAATGGCATGGTCAGCAGCGGTCTGCCGGTCGTTTTTAATCCCATTGTGAACATGGCTTAATCGAGAAACCATTAAGCTGGTTTTGCTGCGCAGCGAGAATGTCTGGAACGGTGGTGCCGTTTCCGGAAGGGCCAGCCACCTTCACTTCAATGCAAGTAGAACGTTTAAGAACAAATGTCGGAGATAAATTTTACTTCACAAAAAAAAAAAATATATATATATATACGATTTATTTCAAACGAATTTCAATTTGAGAATTTCTTTCAAAACTAAACTATTTAACTAAGTAATGTCCGGCACAAAAAGTTACTTTTGTTAATAAACCACTAAATAAATAATCCAAGAATAAACAACCGGAAAAATACATCAAATTCTGGTATAAATGAACAATTAATTATGACAAGCTAAAAATCAATCTTTCGGGAATTTTTTTTTTCCTTTTCAATCAAGTTTCGTAAATTTTCCTATAACTATATGTCAAAAGTCGGGCAAAGGTTAAAATCATTTTTACGCAAATTGAAGGTTTGTTCCAAAATTAAAAAAATTTTCAAAAAATGATAATAATTGACACATTTCACTGAGAAAACATTATACTCGTTTCAAGTAAAAAAATAATTTAAAGTGATTTTGTTCAATTAAAATTAGTTTGTAAGTTTAATTCCAATATACAGAAAATATTTACTGCTTTGATTCAAAAATATAATTTTTCTTTAAATAATTATGTTTAATTCAAACATATTTTCTGTTTTGGTTTAAACATAAAATATGTTTAAAAATTTTTTGTTTGATTCAAACTTAAAAGTGAATTTAAGATAATTTAAAATCAATCACAACTTATGTTTGAATTAAATATATTATTTCTATAAATGAACCAAAAAATAAATTTGAATTGAACTTAAATTAGTTTTACTGTATAGCAAAGATATTTTAAGTTTGATTTTAACAAAATATGTTTGAATCAAATAAATCGTTTTCTCAGTGTTTATACCAAAGTATTGCCACATTTTAAAGAATGAACAATATGGTTTAAAATTATTAAAAAAAAATATTAACCGTTGCTAAAACTTTGCCAGAGTTTGATAAAAAAAATAAATTTTTTTAAAATACTAAAGCATTTTGCAGAAAAAATGCACTCAACACAGAGTTCGTTAAAAAAGGTAAAAAAGTTTTGCAAAAATTAATTTTATAGTAATTGCATGCTTCGACAGACTCCTTTCATACTTTGGAAAATAGATAAAATTTTGATAAAAAAAAGTACAAAATTTCGAAAAAAATTCATTGTAGCCGCTGCCCATATATACAGGGTTGCCACAAAAAATTAATATTTCAATTATTTACAATATACAATTTTTCAATAGATTCCTAGGAAAAATGTAATTATTATCAAAAAAAATTTTTTGCAAGAATTCAATTACATAATTCTTCGCTGAAATTTCAATAATTTGAAAATCTGCTGTTTTGATGACATTTTTCAAAAGAATTTAATTATTTGAAAATAGTAAAAAAATTCATTGCAAAAATTTAATTTAATTTTTAAATAATAAAATTATTCACACGATTTCACTCATTTAAAAATTCAAAGAAATTTAATAAATTCGTATAGAAAGAAATTAATTATTTTACTAAACAATAACATTCTCCGTGGAATTTTAATTATTTTTTTGTACAATTTTTAATAAATTTATTTATTTATTTTCCATTCAATTTTACGAGAAATTTTGATTATTCGGAAATCCTATTAAATATTAAAATAATAAAAACTCGAAATAATTTCAACAAAAAATTAAATTTAACTTTTTGAAAAATATTAATTTTACAAAATTGTCAGTTAAAAGTAAGAAAAATTTCAATTTTCAAATATTTCAATTTGAAATCTTTTCGAAATTCAGTTATTTCTAAAAATTCATGCTGTAATACTTTTAAAATTTAATAGTTATTCTAAAATATTTTGATAAAATTCATTTTTAAATTAATTTGTAATAATAAATTTTACAGGAATTCAATTATTTAAAAATGAAAATTAATATTTTATTGAATAATTAAGTGTTTGTTAAAATTCAATTCTCATGTGAAAATTTCTCGAAAAATTTTAATTCTTTCATTTCTTTCAACAGGTGTTATTAACATTTTCAAAATTAATTACATTTTTCGAGTAATTAGTTTAAAATTGCATTCAGAAAATTAAAATTCCATGATGAGTTTTATTATTCGTCAAAATAATTGAATTCCTATAATAAAATTTGATTAATCATGAAAATAATTGAATAATTATTGAAATAATTGAATTATGATTGAAATAATTGAATTATTATTGAAGTAATTGAATTATGATTGAAATAATTGAATTATTATTAAAATAATTGAATGTCTATGAAATTTTTATTATTTATGTAAATAATCTAATTTTTTCCGCTTCGAACCACATCAAAATTTTATTTATATAATTAAATTCTTTGAAAAAATATTTAAAAAATAGTAGATATTGAAAATCATTGAATTGGGAAAAAATTTTGAAACGAATTGAACTTTGGAGAAGAATTTTATTAATTTTTAACTATAATTGAAATTTGAACGAGAACATTTTTTTTTGTAATTTTGGAAAAGAATTAAATATTTACAAAGAACTTTATTTTTGAGAAAAAAAATTGACTTTCTTTTATCATATTTTCCTCTTGAGTTTGTAAGTGCGCCTCTTTAAGCAAAGCAAGAGCTGAAACTTCCTAAGTCATCGGAAAATATCTTTTTTCCACCTTTATTACACAATTTTCCATTTTTTCCCCAAATCAACAATGCAAATTTTCAATAAAATTATTTTAAAAAAATCTGCAAACAGAATTTTTTCCCCCAGTCATAAACTCTGCTAGATATTCTATCTGAATAATAATAATGTAACACAGTTTTTATCGTATTTTTAATTTTTATATAATGTTTTATTTTCCGTATAAAGTTTTTCGGGGGGAGTTGAGAATTGTAACGAAAAATAATAAAACACACACACACACAGAGAGAGACGCAGATTCATTGGTATGAAACTTTTGTGAAAATCTGCTTTATGAATTAATACCTCCTCAAAACGAAAATACAAAAATATATGGAGGCGAAAGCAAGGTCGAAAGTGATGGTTAAATCCAGGGAGCGTTTATTCTCATTGCACTTCTTACACGATTTACCTGGATAAGCGAGCTTACATACTCTCACTCGTTATTATATTTTTCTCTCTACATTCCACTTGTTATTGTGTTTGCGTATGTGCAAAACGCCCCTCTTTAATAATAATCCTTGCCCCCATTATTTCTATTCACGGAGACACACGTTTATCCAACACTCTTTGTACAATTTTTTAATTCAGTTTCGAGTAAATAATAATTCTCTCTCCTCCTATTTTCCTCGCTATCAGCTTATAACTTCTAATTTCGTTCCGAAAAAAATATATTACAAAATATTACATTATTTTTTCCCCGCCACTGACTATAGTGAATAAAACAAAAAAACTACCGAAGTTAAAATTACATTTACAATTTAAATTCATTAAATTGTTTTTCAAAGAGAATACCTTCATAAAAAAAAATAAAGAGTCGGAAACTATTGAATTTGTCAAAAATGTAGAAAGTTTTTGATTGTGAAATAAGTGAGGGAAGAGTTGTAAAGATTGGAAAGTGGTTTTCGGTTGTACATGAGTCTAGGCGGTAAATATATCGGGAGCGTACAATAGGCATGCACAAAAGGAAGTGGAGGTCTCTGCTACACACAATTTTGAGAAGGCCGGATGTATATCGTGTGCTAAATTTTTAAGCGTTACTAATTAAAAGGCTAGTTAAACAAAGCATGCTATTGCCCAAGGGGGCATGTTTGAGCTTAGTTGTATTTCCGAGGAGAGAAAGGGAGAGAGAGAGAGAGTGTAGTTCCACTTTTGCCATCGGTTCTCTCTCTCCTTTTCTTCCGCGTTTACATCCCCCTCAACCCTTGCGCTAAAATGTAAACGCTCCCCGACAACAGATTGCTGGAAAGTATATTGATATTACATAATTAACGCAATTCAGAAATTCCGCCTATCAACACAAAGCGCTTTAAAAAAAAAAAAATCAACCAACAAAAAAAGGATGGTAAAGTATTTTTTATCCTGTAAGAAAAATTTACTTTTCCCTTATATAGAGGAATATTTAATTTGATTAAAAAAAGCCGGGATGATTAATAACATCAACGTGAATTGTCGGCGAAAAATATTTTCATTTTTTGTTTAATAGAGGAGCATTTTTTTTTAATTGTGCCAAACACAGGCTTCGCACTCTATGAGTTTAAAAAAAGTAGGAAAAAGTAGCCTCGATGACAAAAAAAGTAAGAAATAGTAGCCTCGATGACAAAATAAAGAATTAAAGAATCATTAAAAGAATTTTAATCTTTAATTTTAATTTAAAGAATTATTAAAAACTTTTTTAAAAATAGAATTTTTAAAGTATTTTAATTTAATAATTGATAAATAATTAAATTTTATAAGGAGTCACATTCTAATGTATTCACGTTTCTTAGTGCGAAGATTAATAATTATAATTTTTATCAGTTAATTTTAAAAATACACACTTAAATTTTTTTAATAAAATTGAATTTTCGCAGTTTTTTTTCAATTTTGAAACAAAGGATTTTTTAATCCTGTTATTTCAAGATAATTGAATTTTTGTAAACAAATAATTGAAAATTTTTTATGTAATCGAAATTTCTTAACATTCTATTAAAAATAATTAACTTCTTTTAAAGAATTTTTTTTTTAATTTTTCTAAATAATCAAAGGAAGTTGGTCACCGTATAATTATAATTTTATTTTTAAAAATTTATTCGCAATACATTCAATTATTTTCTTAAATAGTGAAACTTCGACAAAATTAAATTACTTTTAGGAATTTTATTAAAATTCATTGTAAAAGTTCAATTATTTCTATAAATAACAAAAATTCATTTATATTCACCACAAGAATTCAATTACTTTCAAAAATTTTTCTTAATTCGATAATTTGTATGTCTACTATTTTAATAAAATTTCCAAAAAGTATTCAATTATTTTCTAAAAGAATGAAAATTTCATAAGAATTGAATTACTAAAAATAGAATTTATCTAAATTTTTTTTTTTAATCAATTATTTGATACTTTTTTTTATAAAATCTTCGCAACAATCCAATTACTTTCATAATAATAAAACTCATTGCAAAAATAGAATTATGTTTAATACAATTTTAATCAAATTCGTCGTGAAATGCAATTATTTTTAAAAATTTGATTAAATTTTGTCCATGGAATTCAATTATTTCAATTATTTTCATAAATAGCAAAAGTTTTTCCGATTTACTAAATTCTTTTAAATATTATTTTTGAAAAAATATTCCTCACAAGAATTCAATTCTTTTCATGAATTTCCATAAAATTAAAAAAAAATTCAATTATTTTCAAATGTAATGAAATTGTCCTCAGAAATTTAATTATGTTTAACATTTTTTTGAAATTCTCCAAAATTTCAATTATCTTTAAAAATAATTAAATTGTTCTCTACAATTAAATTATTTTCAAAAATTTTAATAAAAATCTACGCAAACATTTAATTATTTTCATAAATATGTAATAACATTATCTTTTGAGGGATTCAATTACTTTTGTAAATAGTAAAATTCTTTGCAGAAATTCAATTAGTATCAATAAATTTTAATGAAATTGAATTAATCAAATTTTCAATTATAATTATGAACAGACAAGATTTTTTTTTTTGAAAAATTGAATAAATTCTTTGTTTATAATTCAATTATTTTCCAAATTGCAGATTTATGTTCGAAATGAAATAAATTAAAATTTGATGAGAAAATAAAACCGGGAAAAACGGGGAATTTAAAGGTTAAAAACAATTTATAATCAGTCACTTATTGATAGAGTAGTCGGTAAAATTATTTCCTATTATCTTATTGGTGGTCGTTTTTCATTAACGATTTTAGTTTTTAACCCTGTTTTTAAATGGAAATGTGAAAACTGAAAATCTAAATTTGACTCTTTGTTTAGAAAAGTAGCTTTTAGTAGCATTAGGGTCAAAAAAGTAGCCAAAAAGTAGTCTGCAAAGAAGTAAACTCTTGAGCGAAGAATTTTCTTTCTACCCATTTCAAATTTTCTTTTTTTTTTCATTAACAGAAACTTCGATTTGTTTAACAGAGAATTGTATTTTTTAAATCACATTTTTTCTCCGTATTTACTTCTTTACGTTTTCGGCACTCTCGTCTTGGTATTTAGTCCAATATTTGTGGCCATTGATAAAATTAGTTCTCTCAGAGTCTTTCTCTGGAGTTTTTTTTTTCGTATCTTCCTCGGTTGGTAAACAAAAGTGGTAAACAAAAGTTCTGTCATTATATTCGCAAAGATAAATTTCTGTCATTGCAAAAAGCTCTTTATTATGTATGAAGGCTGAAGCTCAAAGAGAAAACAAAATTCCATCCTTCGAGAAATAATCATGAAAGTGTTTCTGTAATTTTTCTTCTTCTGGTAATTAATACGAATCCTAGGAATTAAATTATACCAATTTATTCATAACAATAAGAAGTTGAGGTATGCTAGTGATTTAAATAATTATTCTTGGCATTTTTTTGAGGACAACAAACACTAAAGAGTTTACAAACTATACAACAGACCCATTTTAGATTCGGGAATTTGACCAGATACCCATAACTTAGTATTTTTTGTCTCGAAAGAAATATTTGGAATAATTATTTTAAAATCTGTTGATTTTAGACGATTACCCTTCTTTTGCAGCATTTTCTTTTTAATCTCACTTTTGAGATTTTATTTTTTT
Source organism: Leptopilina myrica (nomen nudum) (assembly GCA_032872475.1). NCBI lineage: Eukaryota > Metazoa > Arthropoda > Insecta > Hymenoptera > Figitidae > Leptopilina > Leptopilina myrica (nomen nudum). The sequence continues at coordinate 13,837,810 of CM065458.1, read as the reverse complement.
CCATGTAATAAATTAATTTTTGCCTGAAAGATCACTGGAAGAGGAGAAAGAAGCGCTTTCCATGATGGCAAGAACTATTTAGAGAGTAACGAGCGGTTGCAGAGGGCAATCAACTACTTGGCAATCTCTTCTTAAAGTCTCATCGTCTGACGAACGAGTCGTTCAATTTCTAAAGTTGCTTGAAAATCGCTTGGTTTCTCTGGACCGCGACGCCGTAGAGCAGTACTTTCGGCTTAATTAAATGCGTAACCTTCTAGGAAAGGTGCGGTGCTCCAAGTAAGAGGAAGTATGGCGAAAGGGTTAAGAGGACGACAAGCCTCGCTCGTCCAAAGTAGTTAGCTTAGTGATTTTAGCTTTTATTGGCTAGTCGTGACACCCGTACAAGATTGGACCCGTTGGTTATGAACCCTGGGGAACGGTTCAAAAGTGTCTTCTCTCCCCCTTTGAGGAACTTACATGAAACACCATACATACATTTCTCCTAGTTCCACTTTTCGTCTTGTTCCACCTATTATCTTACAGTAAAGACGGTATAAACCCGATGGTACGGTGGTTGGTTCACTAGGTCCACATCCCTAATATGTACTTTGGAGACCTAATGGAGCTAATTGATGTCTTCCTCTTCAGAGTTGCTGTCACACTCCACTGATTTCCTCCTTCCATTAAATATCAATTTCAGCTCGATTCCTCTTTTCGTTTTTGATCAATTTCTATCTCAAATTATTTATTTTCCAGGGCAAACGTATTTTCTGTTGACCAAATGAATTATTTGTGGAATGAAGAGACTTTCTTTGTGGGTAAAGAAATTGGAGAAATCAATGCCGAAGAACGTAAAGTGAGCGTTTAAGAAAGGGAGAGGAGTCTCAGTGTGTTACTAAATGATCCAACCCGCAGTTATTATCCACCACCCCCGTCCCCCGTGACTCTCGATTTTGCCATGTTCTCCTAAGGAATACGCAATTTAATACTCAACCAAACCAATTACATATACGAAATCTTGTTAGCGTTGGTTATAGGGCCCGAGGTAGGGAGAGCAGGGTGGCTGAATGTGAGGAGTCTGACACCCGAGGCATTCTTCGAGGGTGTCTTAGAGACAGGGCGGAAGAGAGAGAGAGAGAGCGAAGCGTGCGAGGAGGGGGTCATTTGGGGGTGCTACTAGGAATAGCAGACATACAAACTTGCACAATTATGATCCCCGATTACAACTATAAAATGTGATATTGTTCCTTCTTCCTTTCACCCTTTCTTCCCTTGGTATTACCGAGAACAGAAACACACCGAGACGCGCGGTATTAAAACGCTGACGGAATTAGCGCCTGCCGGTGGCAAAACGCTTAAACCGTTTCTCCCCCCCTATGTTTCGTTTTATTTCAAATATGTAAATTTTTAGGGTTATAATTGGAAAAAAGGGGTTTTATTTTCTATAAAGCTTTCGATTTATTTATTTGTTATTGTTATTCCTGGTAATAAAAGTCCGTGCCTAGTTTTTTAGTTGAGCGTTTGTTTAGCGGAGCCATAGGTCGAGCCTTGTTTGGCCAATCAAGAGCCTCTCTAGTTAGACAAGTTTTGCAACAAAAATAGAAGTACGCAGTGGAGCGTGAGAGCGCCCTTTCGATTTCAAGAGGTGATTGATAGAAGCGCGGGGTGTTGATGGTTGTTCATTAATCCCAGTCGAACGAACAGTAGGCAATGCGGGAGCCGATCAATGGCAAAGACTTTATCTGACCGAATGGATTGATAGGGAACTTATCTATAGTGTCATTTGTGTGGCTGACCACTGCGAGAAATAACCTCGCTCTCGCTATTGTTGTCGGATTATTCCCTTCACAGAAATTTAATCTCCATTCGAACACACACACAACTCACTCACAGTGTCGTATCTTGACTATTTTGTTTATTATCCCCATTTCAATCGGACTTTTCAGTCACGAGATCCGTCCTCGCACAATTTTTATTTCAAATTAATTGCTCCTAATTGTTTCCCCATTAGTTCAGTATTTTCGATTGTTCAAAAATCACCAATTCACCAAACTTTAATACTACAATGAACTAGCTGATTGTTTTAAACCCAAAAAACATCTGTACAGTTGTCAATCTTTCTAAAGATGCAACACTATTAGTTTAAAAAAATGGTTTGTACCGTATGATCACCAATTGACTAATCTTTAATACTACAATAAACTAGCTGATTGTTTTGAACCCAAAAAACATCTGTACAGTTGTAAATCTTTCTAAAGTTGTTGCAACATCATTAGTTAAAAACCTGGTTTGGACCATATGTCAAAATTGTCTTTGTCTTATCCGACAATTCCAAACTCAAGTGTTTCCTCCAATGAACAATTAAGCAAAAATTCCTTTAGAGAAATTAAAATTCGATGCACCAGCTTCGTGTCGTGAATTTAGATATGCTTTAGATGATGCAGATTTGTTGTGTCTGAATCTGAAGGTTATGATTTTTGCCGTACAAGATGAATATAATGGGTTTGTAACGAAAATGGAGCGCTAGACGAACGCTCAGGAATAATTGATGACACCAGTCAAGGGACACATCGCGTTGTCTTTACGCAAGAATCAACCCTTCAGCAACCCCGAGGGAGTCTACGAAATAATAACTATAACGCACCCCAAAGATTTCGCATTTTCTCAACTGACCGATAATGAACCAATTAATAATTAGCAGTGATGCGTCTAGACATAATCTCACTTGAATGAATTGAAAAAATTTTACAACATCCATAAATAACATTAAAGTATCCATATAACAAACTTTATTTAATGTTTATAATCAGTCGTCAAATATCAAAAACTGACTTTTGTCTCAATGTTTTGGATACGTTGTATAGATATTATAATAATGTTCTGTGGAGGAGGAGATTATTTTCTGATGTGTATCTGAAAATAGATGACACAGACACATGCACCCAAGGGTTTATGTATATATCTGATTTTAAAATCCAATAAAGAATGGAGAATTAAAAGCGAGATGAAATCCCAATTACAATGTAGGTTTTTAATTTTGCCTTCTTTATTTCTCCACTTGTGCTGTTGATACCGCTGCATTACATTTTAGTACACCTGTCTCGAAAGCAAATTGTCTGCACTCAGCTAAAACAAACGACGGATATAATTGGAATATAATCGCAGAAATGAAAACGAATGTGGGAGTCAGGAATGAGGAGTGGATTTTTTCAGCACCCCCTCCGTGTGCATATGAAGAGAAAACGCGCACGAGAGATGAAATATATATATATATACTGTGTGCCTCTCGCGTATATGTGTATATATATATAAAAGAAGGGAAAGAATAGACGCGGATGGATGGATATAGATAGCTGGATATACATGTTGGTTTTAGGTGGTCGAAGGTTGTGACCGTGAACGAATGAATCGTTCGGCCGTTTTTGTCTTAAATTTGTGTGAGTTGCTTCATAAGTATTTACAATAGGCGCAAGTGTGCGTTGTACATCCACTGGGTGGGTTTATATACATTACATAATGATGTTTATCGTCGAGCCGACGGGAACAATCGTCCCAAAAGTAAATATTTAACGTTATTTCGCGCAATGTTTCGTTTGCCAAAGTGCGGAGCGAAAACGAGAACCAGTGGGGCGAAAATTGGACAGGGAATGAAAACGAAAAGGCATTCATAAAGACCTGAAAACTTAAAACTCAAGAGTCTCAATACAGGGTCATGGCTCATGAAATATTTATGTAAAAGAGCAATTATTTTTCTGCTTTGATTGCAGCGTGGAATATTGCACGTATAGCATACAATCTGATTAATGTGTAATATTTATGTTTCAACTTAATGTCAAGTTTCGAAAATTTGTTGCGCCGGGAAAAATATAGTATATAGTGTTTGAGACGCGAAGAAATTTGTGTGCAAAAGTCAAATAATGAGGGAAAATCGATAAGACTTTTTCAAGGTGGCATATGGTGGTTCTTTTTTTCTACTCCTATATTCGAAAGGTCATACATCATCTTGGGTTATCTTTTGACAAAATCTTAAAACTTCTCCAGGTATCGATAAACTTTGCAATAAGTTTTGATACCCAATCTCTGAAATTGCTGGAAATAAAATGCAATTTCCTTTTCTCTCCAGGGGGGAATGGTCTAATATCTAAAACATACAAACACTACTACTTCGCTCGAGACTTTGACTCTTGCTTTCATATAATGCAAACAATTTTTACAAGTGCGTGAAAACAAACATTTATGATTATTGTTCTTAAAAACATATCACTCTCCAAGACGTATTTCTTTTGTCACCCTTACAATTTGGAGTTGTTAACAATAAATACTTTGAGAAGCATACCGACTCTTCTATACTTTTGCCATACACAAAAACTAAAAAGAAATAGAACCGACTACGAACCATAGTCGACAATGTGAGAAAGGAAAAACCGTAAAACCGGAAGCGAGAGGCAAAAAAAAAATGGAAAAGAAAGCTTGCGGAAGAAAAGGATAGTAGAAGGACGAGTGAAAGCTGTGCGAAAAAGAAAGAGAGCGGCGAAGCAAAGGACGTACAAATGCTGACATTGCACTGTCCAAGAGCCAAATGGTCAGTCGCCATTCGTAATAGCCCAATAGACGCTCCTTATATTGCCGCAAGATATTATTTAGGCTTGGCTATTCCCCTGTGACCATACTCGTAGCGATTTCGATTCGAAAGCTAACCTTGCAGACAACGGCATTCTCAACAGCCCTATCGTTTCGCGTTATGGTATCATGGATATGTGCGCGTGTATAACCGTATACTCCTCAGTAAGCAAATCCGTTTCACGATCAACTTTTCTTTTTATCCTCTCCATTTTCACTTTTATCTCCTCAATTTGATACTTCCTGTGAGAATAGATTTTTGAATTTCTACTGCGATAATGAACCCTTAAGGACTCAACTCTATTACGATTACTTTTCGATTCGACAAATATCATCAGACTTTTTTCGACTTTTTTGTGAGAAGAAGCGACTAATCGACTTTTTCGAGATTTTTTTTTAGTAAAATGCAACTGAAATTTTTTAAATTTTCAAAACATTAAAGTTAAAGGGAAAAGTTTTAGTCAAAAAAATGTTCTGTTAAGTTTACTTACAGATTTCTTTCAATTTTTTCAAAAAAAAACATGAATAACTTCTTTTTTTAAATAAATGATTAGTTATTATTTTTCCATAAGAGTTGAAATTCTTCAAAAGGTTCAAATTCAAACCTTTTTGAAATTAAACTACTTATAAAAAATTGTTATAAAACATGAAGAAATCGATCACTCCGAGTCTTCAACTCGAAGCAATCGATGTCTTCATGTTTTATAATAATTAAAGATGACCGAGTGATAAAATCATTATTTTATATTATAAGATTTTATAAAAAAAAGAATTTGAAAATAATTGAATTTCTAGGATGAATTTTTTTATTTATAAAAATAATAAAAATTTTGACAATAATTGAATTTCAGAGAAGAATTTTATTATTTATAAGGATAATTGGAATTTTGAACAGAATTTTTTAAAAATTGTTTAAAAGTAATTAAAATTTGAAGAAGAATTTTGATATTTTTAAAAATAGTTGAAATTGTGGGAAGAATTTAAAACAATTTGAAAATAATTGAATTTCTGCGACGAAGTTTCTTATTTTTTAAGATAATTGAATTCGGCGAAGAATTTTATTACTTCTGAAAATAATTGTATTTCTAGGATGAATTTTATTATTTATTAAGATAATTATAAATATATAGAAATAAATAAATAATTGAAATTCTGACAAGAATTTTATTAAAATTCTTTGAAAATAATTGAATTACAGAGAAGAATTTTGATATTTATAAAAAGAATTGAAATTTAGAGAATTTAAAAAAATTTTTTTGAAAATAATTGGTTTTCTGCGATGTATTTTCTTATTTTTTAAGATAATTGAATTTTGCAAAGAATTTTATCAGAACTTTTGAAAGTAATTAAATTTTCATGATGAATTTATTTATTTTTTTAAATAATAATAATTTAACAAGAAATTAAAAAAAATTTGAAAATAATTAAATTTCCATGATGAATTTTATTATTTATAAAATTTTGACGATACGTTTTAAAAAAAGTTTTGAATGTGATTGATTTTTTGCGCAGAATTTCATTATTTTCGAAAATAATTGAAGTTCAAAGAAGAATTTTATTATTTTTGAAAATAATTGAATTTCAAAGAAGAATTTTATTATTTATAAGGATAATTAAAATTTGAAACAGATTTTTTTTAAATGTTTAAAAGTAATTGAATTTTGATATTTTTAAAAATAGTTGTAATTTTAGGAAGAATTTAATACAATTAGAAAATAATTGAATTTCTGCGACAAATTTTCTTATTTCTTAAGATAATTTAATTTTTCAAAGAATTTTATCAGAACTTTTGAAAATAATTGAATTTCCATGATGAATTTTTTTATTTACAAAAATTATGATAATTTGACGAGAAATTAATAAAAATTTTGAAAATAATTGAAATTCTGCAGAAAATTTTATTGTTTTTGAAAATATTTGAATTTCCATGATGAATTTTTTTATTTACAAAATTTTGACGAGAAATTAAAAAAAAAATTTTGAATGTAATTGAATTTTTCCGAAGAATTTCATTATTTTTGAAAATAAAGGAATTTTGGAGAAGAATTTTTTTATTTATAAAGATAATTGAAATTATGACAGGCATTTTATTACATTGTTTTTAAATAATTGAATTTTAGAAAAGAATTTTATTATTTATAAAAATAATTAAAATTTTGAACAGATTAAAAAAAATGTTAAAAATACCTAATTAAAATTTTGCCATACATTTTATTAAATTTTATGAAATATTATTCCAGATTGTTTGATGTTAAAGTATATGTGTTGGCGAGAAATGTGATTTTCTTTACAATTTTGACAATTTCGTGTTTCCTTTTCGGCGTTTTTTTCCTAAAATTTCATTCGACTTTTTTCTTACTTTTTTGGAAATTTTATGCGACTTTTCGTGACTTTTGTTTTGAATTTATGCGACCAACGCGACTTTTTTTGAGTCTTAAAGACGATCCGAGCCCTGTACTAACGATTCCGACCAAACACTTCAATAGCGAAATTTGACCCAAGTAATTCAGGTTAATTTCAAAAATAGCCTTTCAATCCTCGATGGAAACAGAGAAAACGAATGACAAACAGAGGAGAAGGAAAGTGAGATATAATCAATATTGAGTTTCGAGAACTTTGAATATAATGTTGCATTCTTTATTAGAATTGTAGATTCAGTACAATTTCCCCGAAGATGATTTCATCTTTATTTCACTCATTTTTCGTTCATTTTATATTTCTGAAAAGACATTGGGAAATCGAAAGGGAACTATGCAGGATTGAAAAGAGAGTGAGAGAGAGAGAGTCGACAATCGTCGCCAGTATCGAAAAGCCATTTCGCTTCAGCAGAAACGCATTACATTTCTTAAATATTTCTTCGGCAGACATTCGCATTTTTGCGAGTGCTCGAGTTATTTCTTGAACCATTATAACTTTGCCAAGTCAGACAGTAATTAAGTCTGCAATAAGGACGAGTGGACTGGCACCCATTAAAGAACAACGACGAATCGACACTTTGTGCGGGCGCGAAAAAGGTCACCCTGTCAAATGAACCGAAAGAAGATCCGATAAAAAGAAATTATCAAAGGGAAAAAGATGATGATGATGAGGGGAGGACGCAAAAAAAAAAGAAGAAAGAAGTCAACATTTCCCGCCACGGTAATTGTCTGGGCATAATTATTGGTTATAATTGTGTGTTCCCAAAAGTACTTCTTTTCTTTATATAATAAGTGCGCCGCGGTAAAGTGGCAACTTGGCGCGTCGTAAAAAAGAAAAAGGGAAACTTTCAAAGAATAATGTCAGGAGAGATTAAAATTCAAATGCGAATTAAACATGATTAAATGTGTTGTAAAAAGTTTTACATTTAGAGATAAATGTGTTTAAAGTGAATTTTGTGCGGAGAGAGAGAGAAAAAAAGGAATAAGAGTAAATAATGCAGAATCTGTTAGTCCGATTAATTTGTAAGTGAGTTGGTTAAGATCTAACTCAATTTAGATTAGAGGATTTTACATTGAATAAAGGTGGATATCGTGGAAGGAAGAAGCAATCGGAGTGCTGCTACTGTTTGGTTTGCATAGTTCAAGAGAATATTTGCCATTTCCATCCGATATTTGAGTCAACAAACTGCTGCTTGCAGCTTTGGCTTAGTATCGGACTGTGCGATACCTTTTCTCATTGTTATCTTACGGGGCCGTTAAAGTGATTTAACCCCTTTTGCCGTTCTCTCTTTTTAGCCGCAAAAGCCAAACTGCTAATAGGACAACAATTCTCGTTCTTCACATAATTCATCTTCTAATGATGAAGTCAGTTGGGTTAAGCACCCAAACTGCTACTAAAAATCGTTCTTGATGAATTCTACTAATGATGAAGGCAGTTGGTTTTTTTTAATAAGGACCTAAACTGCAACAAAACATGGTTCCATTTTTGTTTAGTGGAGAACTATGAATCCAAGAGATGGAAGAAATATGTTGAGATTTGGAGAATTTTCAATTCAGGTGGTACTGACTTTTTTGCCTAGCAAGGTGAAGGTATTTGAAAACTTGGACAGGGGTCCATGGTGAGTTATCGAGAAATTCCTCGAAAGTCGAATCCCCACCCCCGATAATTCCGCAGGAGAGTTGCTCGGTTAATATCTCCCTCTTGCTGACACCATCAAATAAAACATCCCCGGATGTAAAATAAGGTGGGAAGCTATAGATTTTCAGCATCAAATCTCAGCTCTATGTACAAATGTACACCCATACTTTGAAACACACACTCACATTATCCTCGCGCTGCTTCTGCACTTTTTTTCCATTTCAAAGTGTTGGTAATAAATATGAGAGAAAAAAGGCGGCGTGGTGTTACCATTTCTGCGGTAGCTCAGGTTCTCAGCGCGCGATACGAAAAGGGGTGGGCGAAGATGCGCTCACTAGGTACCACTCTGGGCATTTGCGAGAGAGTAAAAGCAAAAAAAGAGGTAGAGAGAAAAAGAGATAGAAAAAGAGAGATGGAGAGAGAAATAGGAAAAGAGAAAAGAAGGAAGGGAGAGGAAGAGGAAAAAAGGAGTAAAAAAAATAAAAGAGTGGAAAAAAAGTCAAGGAATGAGAAGCGAGTGGAGGAAAGGGGGGAGAGAGAAAATTCGCGGAGAGAAACGGGAGGATGATGGAAAGAGACACACAGTAAAGGATGGGGGTGAGACATTCGCGCATATCCGATGGCAAGAGTGGGGCAGGGAGGGAGATAAGGCTAACAGCGAGAGAATGAGAATGAAGGGAGAGACGTTTCCACTATTGATCATCGAGGCTCAGAATGCTAATCATGCCCCCCTCGCCTGCCCGTGCCCTTCCCCCCTTTACTCTTCCAACTGGCATCTACGCCCCCCCCGCGCTGCCACCCTTGTGACACAGAGCTGGCAATATCGACTCTGACACCCCAGAACTCGTAAGCATCATCCCGACCCTTTCGGGCCTTTGCATTCTTTCGAATTATCCCAAACATGCTGCCATGTCACCCCCACTTACTTCCACCACCACCACCACCCACTCTTCGGCCACCCAATTTTTTTTAACCAAACCTGTCCCTAGCTAACTACCCAACTTACCAACATTCCCCTAAACACACTTTTTTTGGATGAAACACACATTCGAATAAAGTAATTTTATCAAAACGCAAATGTGCAGGGCTCGGATCGTCTTTAAGACTAAAAAAAAGTCGCTTTAGTCGCATAAATTCACAATAAAAGTCACGAAAAGTTGTATAAAATTTCCGAAAAAGTGGGAAAAATGTGGAATGAAATTTTGGGGAAAAAACGCTGAAAAGGAAACACGAAATTGGCAAAATTGTAAAAAAATCACATTTCTCGACAACACATATACTTTAACATCAAACAATTGGGAATAATATTTCATAAAATTTAATAAAATGTCGCATGGCAAAATTTTAATTAGGTATTTTTAACATTTTTTAAAAAAATCTGTTCAAAATTTCAATTATTTTTATAAATAATAAAATTCTTTTCCAAAATTCAATTAACTTTATAAATAAAAAAATTCTTCTCAAAAAATTAATTTATTTTCAAAAATAATCAAATTCTTCGCAAAAATTCAATTACATTCCAAAATTTTTGTTTAATTTCTCGTCAAAATTTTGTAAATAAAAAAATTCATCATGGAAATTCAATTTTTTTCAAAAGTAATAAAATTCTCTGCAGAATTTCAATTATTATCAAAATTTTTATTAATTTATCGTCAAATTATCATAATTTTTGTAAATAAAAAAATTCATCATGGAAATTCAATAATTTTTTTAAAGTTCTGATAAAAATGTTTGCAAAATTAAATTATTTTAAAAAATAAGAAATTTTGTCGCAGAAATTCAATTATTTTCAAATTATTTTAAATTTCTCGTTAAATTATCATTATTTTTATAAACAAAAAAATTCATCATGGAAATTTAATTATTTTCCAAAGTTCTGATAAAATTCTTTGCAAAATTCAATTATCTTAAAAAATAAGAAAATACATCGCAGAAAATCAATTATTTTCAAAAATTTTTTTTTTAAGTTCTCAAAATTTCATTACCCTTATAAATATCAAAATCTTCTTCAAAATTCAATTACTTTTAAACATTTTATTTAAAAAGTCTATTCAAAATTTCAATAATTTTTATAAATAATAAAATTTTTTTCCAAAATTCAAGTAATTAAAAAAAATTTAATAAAATGTCTGTCATAATTTCAATTATCTTTATAAATAATAAAATTCTTCTTTAAAATTCATTTATTTTCAAAAATATTGAAATCCTTCGCAAAAATTCAATTACATTCAAAATTTTTTTTATATTTCTTGTCAAAGTATTATTATCTTTATAAATACAAAATTCATCATGGAAATTCAATTATTATAAAAAGTTCTTATAAAATTCTTTGCATAATTCAATTATCTTAAAAAATAAGAAAACATATCGCAGAAATTCAATTATTTTCAAATTGTTTTAAATTTTTTCAACAATTTCAACTATTTTTGAAAATATCAAAATTCTGCTTCAAAATTCAATTACTTTTAAACATTTTTAAAAAAAATTTGTTCAAACATTCAATTATCTTTATAAATAATTAAATTCTTCTCAGTAATTCAATTATTTTCAAAGAATTTTAATAAAATTATTGTCACAATTTCAGTTATTTATTTATTTATTTCTGTACATTTGTAATTATCTGTATAAGTAATTAAATTCATCCTAGAAATTAATTTATTTTCAAAATTAATAAAATTCTTCGCAGAAATTATATTATTTTCAAAAAAAAAATTTTAATTTCTCGTCAAAATTATCATTATCTTCATAAATATTAAAATTCATCATTGAAATTTAATTATTTTCAAAAGTTCTGATAAAATTCTTTGCAAAGTTCAATTATCTCAAAAAATAAGAAAATTCATCGCAGGAATTCAATTATTTTCAAATTTTTTTTTCATTCTCCCCACAATTTCAACTATTTTTAAAAATACCAAAATTCTTCTGTAAAATTCAATTATTTGCAATGAATTTTAATAAAATTATTGTCAAAAAATCTCGAAAAAGTCGATTAGTCGCATCCTTTTTACAAAAAAGTCGCATTTCCTTAGAAAAGTCGAAAAAAGTCGAAAAAGTCGCACAATCCGAGCCCTGAAATTTCTAAAAATAACTCCCTCAGATGATAGGAACAGACAAAAAAAAGCAAGTAACAAACAGTTATCTCAAAAGTATTTAATCAAACTGTCTACACCGAGGATAAATCTCGAGTACACACAAACATGATGTATATATATATATATAGACAAATAATAATTCTAATGAAAGGCGCGTCTCGCTTCAACACGATCATAAGATCCCCGAAACGAAACCAATATAATAATTACATCAGCATATCGGCAAACAGAAGTCAGCACTTTCCCCCGCTTGAAACTGAAACTAAATAGACGACGAACTACAAACAAACGAGCGCGAGAGCCCTATACTATTGGAATCACGAAATATTTTGTGAAAGTGGTGATGGTGGAACCTTATCGAATCAGCTGGAATTATAATGGGCGTGAGATTAAATTTCGTTGATGTCCAAAACCAACCTTTGTATTTCAGTAAAAGCTTTTCTGTATTGTGTCGATCCATTGTACTAATGTTTGCAGAATTATTTTTAACGTAATCCACTGGGCTACTCAATAGCCACTCGTTTTGCAATGTTGATGCGGTATTGATGGGCAAATAAATCGTCCTATTTCTATAGAAATTTTTCAGTTCAGAATTCACTTTTATGCCATCATCATGTTCATTCAGAAAAAAGGCCAGACTAAAAATGGATATCCTACAAGGAAAATATTTCCTGTTCAGATTGAAACACGATTTTTTTTTCAAATATATAGATACACACATGAATCCATGTGTGTTATATGTGGGAATTCTGCGGTGAAAAAAAATTTGTTAAAAAGTTGTAAATGTTTTTGATGGTATAGTCAAAAGGATTAGAAGCCCGTTCCTCTGATTCTCCTCAATCGTTAGTGATGCAAAACATGAGAAATGTTCCTAATTAGCAAATTAGATGGAAATTAAAAGATATTACCAGCAAACAACGTATTGAGGAAAAAAGATAAATAAGCCAAATTTTTACGAGAGCAGAGAGATCAGACCTTAGATGGCACGCACACTGACACTAAGAATGGAGCAAAGTAAGCCCCTAATTTCTCGCAGGGTAAAAGTTGCCAGCTCTGTAAGCATCTCCAGAGGGGTGAACCTTATTCGAGGTTTTCGGGGGTTGGAGTCAATCGTCAGAGTGAGGGCAGAAAGAAGAGAGTTTATATTGGAAAAAAGCAAGACGCGCGCAACACTCGCAGCGAGTGAAACGTTTAAAAAACTTTTTATGAGTTGCTGCGTCGCCGCTCGAGCGAAGAAATTTCAATTTTGCCACCACCACCACCCCCCTCGTGGCCACGCGCGTTTCATACCGACCAATCCCTTTCTCTCTTCTCTCTCTGTGTATGTGAGTGTTAGTTCGCCCCCAAGAATTTTGAAACATCCGGCTTTGATATCCTCACGGATAATTTATAACAGCTCTCGATAATCCTGTCGCTGATCCACTTTCCACGACAACGAATTTTCAGCGAAATTATATCGATTCTCGTGTAGCAAGATTCAGCATGTGACCACCGAGAGTTTATTCATTATTGAAATTCTTCTATATAGTTGCATTCTCGTTATAATTTTGCGTTATCACTATTTTTATCCTTTAAATATTGAAAGAGAGAGAGAAATATGCCTTTTTAAAATTCTCTGCTCGGACTGCCGGAACAAATGACTGAGCACTCACCCACACTTCACCCTCTTGGCCATAAAAAGCCTTGATGAGAAAACGTCAATGAATATTTATCCGTTCTTTCCTCGGCGAATTTCATTATATCGTATCTTTGCCGCTTTCTTCTTTATTCCACAACCGTATTATGTCGGGACTTTACATTCAATGTTTATTACAATGATTGCATTGATGGTTCAAAATCAGATGAAAAGAAAACGAAACAAAGAAGTTGTTTCTTTTTTTTTGGCTCAATTTGATGATGTTAGAAAATCTGGGGAAAGAATTTTTGTATCGTTCAGTTTGACAGAGAAGTGCCTTGAGGACATCTTAGTTCTCTCGAAGTAATTTCACATCTAACAGTAAATTTTTAAAGCAAAGAGGCTTTTGGATTTTGGAGTAACTTACCAGGTGAATTAAAAATAGATCCCGAGTGACTGACTTTGTACTTAAGGATGAAGGATGAAACTTAATCGGAGGACACTTACTTAAATTCGAGTGACATGCTCCAGAATTAACCGATAATGATTCAATAATCATTAGATCATTAAATCATTAAATTAATCATTTAATAACTTTCCTTAAGATTGATTTCAAGTCTATTTGACCCCCCATGATTATAAACACTTTTAACATCCTTGTCTAGCTAAATTTTCATCCAACTGATCAAGACTAAAGTTTAAGTAGATCTGCAAATCATCCTCACGATTGCTTTAACATTTTTCACCATATCGGATTTAGACAAAAGCTTATCAAAGTTGTCGTGAAGTAAAGTTTTTTCTCTCGATTTGATATCCTTGGGGAAACTGTTGGTTTGCTGCAGAGCACTTCTCAAATTATTTGGAAAAAGTACGAACAGTAAGGGATTCTAGCACTACTGTTCCAGTGGGGCCCCATTCGGATTTTTCACCACTAGGTCCATGAACAGACTAGTTTTTTACAAGACAAATGCAAACCGTTTTCAAACAAACGCTGACAGACGAAATGATTTTAATTTTTGTCCACCATAATGGAGAACCAAGTCAAAAGTCTCGCTAAAATCAAAGAAAGTAATAAGTACTTTTCTATTATCAACAGCCTGAAGTTTGTCATGATGTTAATACTCCAAAAATCTTACCTAATCTCTATCTTACGTATTTTGGACTACAAAGTTAGTGAGAACATTTTGTATCAAGATATAATCTGTTCCAATCTAAGACGACTGATCTGAATACAAGATTCAAGTAACGTTGCCACTTCTAAATCACTTAATTTTTAAGTAACTCAATTACTTTATATGTATCTGTATCGCAACTTCTACAATGCTTATAATGTTTGCACTAGCAAGCTAATCGTGTTTGAATGTTTAACTAGATTCTTCTATTTGCAAAATTCCATTGCAATATTCAACAGCTGCTTCTGTATAGTGCCTTTCTTGTTCTAAATAAATAAAAATATGTGGCATAAATTATCGGTATGTGAAAAGTGGTGCGAGTTAATTTTATTCTTTGGTCATGTTACACACAACATAGCGCTTTATCGATTGTGGATGTCTGGAGTATGAATAATACATTTTTATAATCAAATCAATTTTGTATTAATAACGCTTTACATTCAGTTAAAACATACACAGGAGGTAGACCATTTTTTTTTTTAATACGTCTTGATTGCCTTAATCTATTGCATTCCGTAAGTATATATATAGTGTCTGCAATAAAACATATACTTTGTCTGCAACCTTTGTGTTTAATTATTAATTTCGCATTCGTTTCACCCGAATGGCAAACTATGGGCAAAAATGCTAAATACCCGGAGGTGTAGTAAATTTAGGTTGGCGAAGAGTGAGGTTTGTCAAAATTTGGTCTGTGGCCAACTTTGGCAAGCTTCTTGGAAAAGTAGCTGCTTTTTTGGTTGGAAAAATCGGTCATGGGTTTTAGATGAATTTCCATTTTTTGTAATTCTACGAAAGTACCTAGTTGTTTGTTTTTGGTTTAAATTTTCGATTGGTCAAATAATGGGTAATGCTTGGACCATTTCCATAGGTTTTAAATACATTTCCTTTTGGTTTACCCCTATTTTCAGCATTAGAGAGTGAGAGACCTCAAAATTAGAATGTCGACTGGTTTTTCGAAATAAAGAAAATACTATATAGGGAATGAGGGAGAAATAGTATAAAGAAGAGGGCAAAGTCAGCATTGCGCAGCCCAGACGAGACCAAACCCCCAGTTTTTAATATGTTGACGCTCCAGGGGCAAAAGGAAAAAGTACGCAAAAGAGTCAGTCGCTGAGAAATAGAGGTGGGATGAAGGGGGTGGTTGAGAGGAGATGGTACTGGAGAATTGGGGGGTGGCGGAAGGTGGCCGATGATACGCGAAAAAGAAAGTTTGCCATAACAACAAAAGACGTTTGTTATTGGGCAGCATTTGAATTGTCTCTGTGTCGGAAGGTCTCCTTATTGGCCAACGTAGTGCCTCGGCGTCGGCGTCGCGATTCCTGCGGTGTTGGTGGGGTTATAGCCTCTCCACCCCCGGTTTTAGAGCAACTATAGTTGCGCGACTAAATGTACCGGCTATCTTCTGATACGTTTACCCCTATTCTCCTGCATCTGCAACCTGCTGAGGTACACTACCCAACACTATATGTATAGGTACGAAGCTCGACTCACTGTGGACTATATATCTCTTGCCTCCTAACGATATATGTGTTTCTCTCTCTCTCTCTCTCTCTATCTCGTCAAGAGCGACATTTCACGAACTTTGAGTCATCGTTAAATCCGTAAATAAACTTGATATGTATTATTTACGAGTGTCAACAAGATGCAATAAAAGCAGAGTCTTAAAATATGTTTACACCTTAAAATAAGACATTTATTCTTTACCATGTTGCGAAAAGAAGAGATCTTATTTATTTAATAAGTAAAAATTGCTTGGAATTTTTAGTAATTTTCCGCTAAAACTTGATTGTAAATAACAAATTTTCCGAAACTGGTAAATAAGGAATTTTTAATTTTAGAAAACATTGGTAAATATTTCTACTAATTAAAAGTAGTGCAACTTTTCGCTTATTCAGATTTAAAGAGCGAGTTTGAAGTAAATTATCAGTTATTTTTAGATTGTGTCGAAAATTACTAAAATTATTACCAACTATTTCAACTAGTCAACTTTTATTTTCATACAGTTACTTATTTCCAAAAAGATAATTATTTTCTACTAATTATTCGTTCTTTTCCTCTATAATAATTAGTCACTTTTTACTTATTGCTGCGAAGCAAAAGGCATTTTACTTTAAAATTAGTTACATTCATAATTTAGATTTGAAATTAGAAAATTAATTTTTTTAGTTAAAATGTTGACTGTAATTTGAATCAATGACTAGCTTTTTAATTTTATATCGGTTAAAATTTAATTTTTTTTAAATAATTTAAAATAGTACAAAATTTACTAATTCGAATAATACAAATTTTACGAATTAAAATAAAACAAATTTCACTAATTCGAATAATACAAATTTACTATTCCAATAGCAAAAAGTCAGTCAGTTATTTTTTACGAGCACATTATTATTAATTAGAATCAAGTCCAATAAAATTATGGAAACAATGCAGAAAAAATAGAAACGTTCCTTTAGTATTGTACATTCTAATGATTCCCATAGCTTGCAAATGTGGAAAATTAATTTTTATTATTGGAATAAAAAAATTGAACTCGAGGTTTTTTTAGTTATCCAATAATTAATATTAGCAACAGTTGATCAGAATTACAATAAATCAATTATAAACTTGAATTAATATTGGTAGTTTGGATTTATTTTTGCACACTACGTCTATACAAGAGATGTGTCTAGAATAAAAATTTTACTTTTACCGGAAATTGATTGTACACATTGACATTAAAGATTGAAAAATTTTATTATTATTATTACATCAAGAAACAAGTTGTGTGCTATACGAAAAGTGGAGTTTTCCAGAGATGTAACAATTTAAAAAATTTTTTTATTATTATAAAAACTATATTTTATCAATATACATTTTTGAACAAAATGATTTTTTTTTCTTTTAGAAATGGGGACTTGAGAAAAAGTATAAGTTTTGCTTTTCGGAGTCTTTTATAAAGAATTTATTTCACTTTTGCTTTTAACCCTTCGAATAGGTTCTCAAGTTTATGATTCAAATGAGGGTGGTCTGTAGATTTGAAATAGTGTGTAGTATTTTTACTGTAAAATAGTGTCGATTCTTTTACTCTATAAATTTTTGTTTTAGAACAAATGTTTACTAATTTGAATATTAGTGATTATGTTTGTGTATTTTAATTAGGAATGCTTACTAATTAATTAGTAGAAATTATTACGTAGCACAATTTACTAATTTACATATTTTATGGTAAAATATTTCTGGCAAAGCATTTTTAGTATCTTTTAATACTTGCTGAGTAAATTTTGCTACATTGAATTGAATCCAAATATATTTCTTTATTGCGAAACTTTTAATTCTTGTAGCAAATCATGTAGGTTTACTTTTCCAAACTACTAAACCGAGTTACTAGTTTTCCACCGTAGAAACTAGTCGAAAATGTTACTAATTCAACTATAGTTAAAGAATTCACAGTTTTCTAAGTAGGAAAACCAGTCTTAGAGCAGTAAAAAATAAAGTTCAAAAAACTTTTTGCACCTGAACCCAATGAACTTAGCCAGTAGCTAAGTCTCAATGGAGTGAAACTTAGATTTTCTCTGTGTGCAAAAATACTGCCATTATCGCTTTAAATTGTCGTATTTCTTATTCTTTAGATATATAAATAAAACCAGCGAATTCGAAATAGAAGTCGGGAGTAGTAGTAGCAGCATCTCGGTTATCAGAATTGAAATCACTGGAAATAGAAAGTGATGATGATAATGATGATGTATATGATGTAAGAGTGATGAACGCCAAAGGGAAGAATGCAGTGGCGTTTGTGCGAGAGAGAAGAGAGTATTTTGACCTCGGTAAATAGGTATAGCCATAGGAAGCGAAGGGTTGCAAGAAGAGGGGTGAATGGTAGCATTCTGTTGGTATCGTGTGTTGCTTTCGTAGAAAGAGAGAGAGAGAGAGAAAGAGAGAGAGAGAGGAGAAGAGCGAGAGTGCAGTCGCAGGTTGCAGTGAGTCGAGCGTCGGAGTATCGCGCGCCCCCCTCGACGGAGAGAAGGCGTGCGCCGCGCCGCGATGCCTTTTCCACCCCCACCACCACCAACGACGACGACGATAACCGCCCCTATATTGCAGGCTCTTCGTCGCTCTCGTCACGCGAAAGCTGCGCGGGATAAGGGCCGATCTGGCGAAAAGCGAGACAAACAACGAGCCGGCAGCGTTGCAGCTCGAGCGAGCGAGAAACAAAACTGCCTCACTGCCTCTGCCAAAGGGGAAGCATGCCATCATCCCTTCCTTCCTTCCTTCCTTATCTCCCTACTCCCGAAGGCCTCCGCTTCTGCTCCGCTGTGTATGGTTAAATATTGCATTATTGTTTTAACGGCAAGGAGGAAAACAGCCACACAACGTCGTCGTCGTCGCCGTGCGTTCGCGATACTCGTTGGCAACGCGTACACACGTCAACAACGCACGTGCATTCGCGAGCGCGCTAATCGTCACACGTGCCCGGCCTTTTGTCATTTCTTCACCTATATGATATTATATATAGGTAGTAGTAGTAGTAGTAGTAGCAGTAGTAGCAGTAGTAGTACCGCATCTAGAAAAAGACAATAGTGCCTAAAGTCTCTGCCGCTGCGCGCTACGTCACTCATTTCCCCCTCCCCCTACTTCTTCTTCTTCTTCCTAACCTGTGCTAGCCATTCGATGACTAGTTCCACCCCCGGCCACCCCCTTCCCATCCCCCCCGGGGCAGCATCTCAACAACAACAGTACTCGCTACTCTTCAGCATCTGACAACACGCGAACGCGCTTTTCCATAAAACACACCATCATCATCATCATCATCATCATAGTCAACTTTATCATCTTTATCAAATTGTCCGTCACACAGTCCCCTCTCATACTCTACTCTTGGCCTTCCCCCTCCATCTCTATCCTTGCTCACCTGCTCCCTACTTTTTGCTCGTACTACATTTCACACTCGCATTCACACTCAAAGTCACACTCACAGTCACACTCAGAATCACACTCGGAGTCACACTCAAAGTCATACTCAAAGTCATACTCGCATTCACACTCAAAGTCACACTCACAGTCACACTCAGAATCACACTCACAGTCACACTCAGAATCACACTCAGAGTAACACTCAGAATCACACTCAGAGTAACACTCTAAGTCCCACTCAAAGTCACACTTAAAGTCACACTCAAATTTAAACTCATATTCACACTAATATTCAGACTCAAATCCAAACTCAAAATCACATTCAACTTCAGACTCCAAGTCATACTCAAATTCACACTCAAATCCAAACCCAAAATCACACTCAAAGTCATACTTAAATTTAAACTCATATTCACACCTAAATCCAAACTCAAAATCACACTCAAAGTTACACTCAAATCCAAACCTAAAATCACACTCAATTCACATTCAAATTTAAACTAATATTCACACTAATATTCAGACTCAAATTCACACTCAAATCCAAACTGAAAATCACATTCAAAGTCTCATTTAAATTTAAACTCATATTCACTCAAAATTCAAACTAATATTCAGACTCAAATTCACACTCAAATGTAAACTTAAAATCACATTCAAAGTCACACTCAAATCCAAATTCAATGTCACACTCAAATCCAAACTCAAAATCACATTCAAAGTCACACTCAAATCCAAATTCAAAGTCACACTCAAATCCAAACTCATAATCACATTCAAAGTCACACTCAAATCCAAATTCAATGTCACACTCAAATCCAAACTCAAAATCACATTCAAAGTCACACTCAAATCCAAATTCAATGTCACACTCAAATCCAAACTCAAAATCACACTTAAATTTAAACTCATATTCACACAAAATTTACACTAATATTCAGACTCAAATTCACACTCAAATTCACACACTTAAATTCAAACACCATTATTAAACATAAAAAGTATATCAAAAATGTAACAAAGTGATACCGAAGAATTTGTATCAAATAATAAATTGATCAAAATTTTCTGGCATCAATGTGATCCACTTCAGTATGATACTACTTTAATTTGATACTTTCAAGAAAACTGTGACTCAAATTCACGCTCATATTCCCATAAGCCCAGCATGAGAATCTATTCCCGTTTTCACTAATTGTCCAACACTTTTATACATTGAGAACATAAGTAGGCTAACCACCCAACACACGAACAGTTTGTCTCCATATGTGTTGAAGACTATTCCCCCTCCCCCCTACTTCTACCCTCTTCTCTCTCTCTCTCTCTCTCTTATAGTCATTTCTTAATATCTTCATTCTAATCGTGCTTATATCCATTCATCGCCGTCATCGTTAAATTACATAAATCAATAATTCTTTTAACCATTTTTTTGTTGTTCTTCTTCTTCTTATTTGTAGAAAGTGAGCAATTTCTATAATAAAGGCAATAATATGATGGAAAACTGTTAATACAAAGTTTTGACAATTCGAGTGCAAAAAAGTGTTTTGAGCAGGATCATGATAAGGTGTTTGTTAACCACCCAAAGAGGACTCTAAATGAAACGCAAGTGAACATTCAAATTCTTAGAATTTCATATCTCTGAAACATTTTGTTTTTAATTGTTGTTGATATTTCTTTAAGGATTCTGGTGATTTAAAAAAAAATTAATTTTCATTTAATTCAACTTTTTTTTTAATTTTCATTTAATTCAACTTTTTTTGAAAATTCCTTTTATAGTTTACCATTGATTCAACTTTTTTTATGATGTAATTTAACTTTTTTTGAATTTTGATTCGTTTTCAATTCATCAATTTTGTGACAGTTATTGGCGATAAGGTTATTTAATTATTTAAATTTTTGAAGAATTATTACTATTATTTGACAACGTGGAATAGTTTTTAAAAATTGAAAAAACCGAATGTTTACGATGTTTATTCGTTTTATTATATGAAAATTTTTTTCTTGAATTTACACTTTTTTTGAAAACTTTATAGTTCTGAACGTTCAAATTAACGAAATTTATTTATTTCTTCTAAAAAACTAAATTTTTAATGCAATTATTTTGCATTTCTATTTAAAAAAAAATTGATTAACGTTGAATTTCTGCAAAGAATTGTACTATTTATAAAAGTAATTGAATCCTTAATTTTTCATGGAAATTCTATTTTAAGAAACATTCCATTTTTTAATCTATTTGTTAATACTTCAGTTAGTAAATTTGTTTGCGATCAGTAAGTAAGAAAAATATCTTCAATAAAAAAATATTTCGTTCATTTGAAAGTTCAAAACTAGGGAAACAATTCTTTTTTTAATTTATTAACTAGGACTATTTACTTGTTTATTTAGTTGTTCGATAAATAATTACAATTAAAGATCATTGAACAATTTTTAACATTAATACAGAAAGAAAAAGATTTTTTATTGATTTTCTTGAGTGACAACTTAAAATTTTTAATGTTTAATTGATTAAAGTTTATTAAGTGAAACTATTTATTTATTTATAATTATTTATAATTATTTATTTATATTTATTTATAATTATTTATTTATATTTATTTATATTTATTTGTATTTATTTGAATTTATTTATTTATATTTATTTATCGATTTATCTGAACAATAATTATTATGTGTAATCGGTGAATAATTTTTTTTTAATTAAAATGGAAAGTGAAAGATTTTATATTGATTTTATTCAAAAAAAAAATTTTTTTCTTCCTTTTTATGAAATTTATTAACTAAGAATTTTGATTCGTTTATTTATTTGAAAAATAATTTTTATTAGACAGTACTTAATAATTTTCAAAATTTAAACCGAAAATAAAAGATCTTTTATTGTTTTTACGAAATGAAAACTTAATTTTTTCTCTTGCTTTTATAAAATAAATAAATTAAAAAATTAATTAAATTAAATTAAATAATAAAATTAATTAATTTTATAAATGAAATTTATTCACTAAGACTATTTGTTTATTTATTTATTTAAAACATTATTATTTTTGGATATCTTCAGCTTTTTTAAAAATCAAAACCGAAATTTAACGATCTTTTATTATTTTTATTAATGAAAGACAATTTTTTAAATATAAATTTTATGTTTTCTATTAATCATTATTGAACAATAATTTTTAAAATGAAAACCGATTGTGAAAAAACGATCTTTTATTGGTTATATTGAACAAAGATGACGTTACATTTTGAAAAGTTTTAGTCAAAACTGGATTTTGTATTTACCTTTGAAAGTATATATCAATTAAGATAAAACACTGTTTTATGTTTATTTAACATTAATTTCTAAATATTTAACAATAAAAAAAGGGAAATAAAACATTGAACTTGAAGTTTCACACTCAAAAGATTTTTAATTTTTATTTATTTTTTGTTATATTTTAGTATATTTTAGATAATTGACGTTCATGATAGTAAACTTGTTTGGAATTTAGACGTGACGTTTTCAAAAATATTTAAAATATTTTTTTTATTTCCACTTTAAACGTGACAATTTGGAAAATAATAAAAAGATTATTATTTTGATATTTTTTTCGACATTTAATAGAATTAAATATTTTTTTTTATTTTGAGACCAAAATACTCTAACAATTCAACAAGAATGATTTTATGATGTTTTTTGATCGTTAATTTGCTGTTAGTTCCTTGTTATCAAATTATGAATATTTTTAATTGTTTAACGATTATTTATTAAAATTTTCTTTTTTTTAAATATTCTCCAGAGGAGTTTTAATTCGTATTTGCAAATAAATGCGAAATCTTTATAAATAAATGCGGAATATTTATAAAAAAAATTCAATAAAATTATAACTAACTATAAATATTTAAAAATAAATTCAAATATTTAAAAATAAATATACCAGTTTTTATAAAAAAATTGAAAAATATTTTCCTATTTTCATCATATTTTTTTTACAATTTACTTTCTGTTACTATTTAGTAACACGATATATTTTATTTTCACTTCTCTAATGAGTAATTAGAAAATCTGCTTATTAGTTTATAAATATATTCCTTCTGTTAATAACTTTATAATTTACAAAAATTGATTAATACATTTTCATATATAAATTAAATTGTCTTTCAATAAATGTCAATTAGGAAGTTCTATCTTAGTGGTAATTTTTAAATTAACTCATTTTTCAATACAGTCTTTCTTTAAGGTGACATTATTTATATGTTTGGGCAATTTTATCACCATTTAATTCAATCAATTTTTGTACTTTTTTTTTAAACTGAAGTTTTTTCTAAGAGTTGAATAACTTTTATTTACATTTATCGAAACTTGAATTATTTTTATCAGTGATTTAGATTGAGAATTGATTCTCTTTCTCTATTTTTATTATAAAAATTATAAACATAACCTCAAATTCTACAACAATACACAATGAAATTAGTAAAATTATGTCAAAACCATTCGAAGTAATCGAATATATTTCCTAGGCCACTAAATCTCTCTATGAAAGACGTTTATATCACTTAAGTTGGCGCCAATTCCATCGTTCCATACCATTTTGCTCGTTTCGTCATAAAAAAAAGAGTACATAAACGACTATGCGGCTGCCTTTGACAACGCGCCTAAGAACTATTTTTACATTTAATTTCCGAGTTTTATGAACTTTTCAAAAATTTCTATATATAACCAATTTAAATATTTACACACTATACAATATATATATATATATACCTTACATCTCTGAAGTCGAAGAAGGAAAAATCTATATATGACAAAGCGCAATATTATATTTACTGAAATGAAAAAAATATTATTACCAGGAAGTATTTCAAATCTTTCAAATGACCCCATTTTTTGTCCAGAATTTGCCCTGACGAAAAAAAGAAATTTATCTGGAACACTGATAATTTTCTCTGAATTAGCTAAAGTATTAACTGGAGCAACTAAAAATTTCACCAATATAGGAAATACTGAAAAAATTAAATTATTAGAATTTATTAGAAAATTCTAAATTGTTGTCTCTTTTTTTCTTTGCCTATGAAATTACCATGAATTTCCAAATAATCGAAATTTTCTTCAATTGAATTGTAAATAATTGAATTTGAAAATTCGCATAAAACTTTTCAAAAAATTATTAAAAATAATTAATTTAAAGAAGAAATTTAGTTAAAAACTCTAGAAAGTAATAAAATTTATTTGAAATGATATAAAAAAAAATGTTAAAGATGTGACAAATTTTATTCAAATTTTCGATAATTACTTGAATTTCTGAGAGGAAATTTTTCTACTTTTAAAGATAATTAAATTATTCTCGTAAAGAATGTTGTTAATATAATTTTTCAAAAAAAAATACAAAATACTTTTACTTTCTTGAAATAATATCATTATTTTCATGAAAAATTAAATTTTTTTTTAGGAATTTGATTGTGTTTATAAAAATAGTAAAATTAATTTTAAAATTTCAATTATTTTCATAAATAATAACACTACTTATTGTCCAACATTTTATTAAAATTTTGTAAAATAATTTAATTCTAAGGAAGAATTTAAAAAGAAATTGTTTAAAAATTGAATTTCTGCGAAGAATTTTATTATTTTTAAATACAATTGAATTGTAGGTGAAATGTTACTAAATTTTTTCGAAATAATTCAATTTCAATTACTTTCAATTTGATAATCAAAATTTCATTAAAAATTCCAGAAAATAATTCAATTTTTAAAAATTTACCAATACTAAAAAAACAAATTATAATTATAATCTAAAATTTTAACTAAAAATTACTTTTAAATGAATATTTACCAGAAAATTTTACGAGAATTTAATTATTTAACTATAAAAAGAAACATTTTCTTAAATAATTGAATGTTTCTTAGAATTTTTTTTTTAATTTTTTTTTTATTAATAATTGAATCCTCTGGACAAATTTTAATAAAATTTTAAGAGTAATTTCATTTTTTGATTTTGATAAAAATTGGCCTTATTATAAAAATAATTGAAATTCTGCTAAGAATTTTATTATAATTTTTTAAAAGTAATTGAATTTTAGAAAAAAAATTAGTTTTTTTAAAGATAATTAAAATTCTGACAAGAATTTTATTAAAAATTTTTAATTAAAATTTGGAGAAAAATTTTATTTTTTTAAAGATATTTGAAATTTTGACGCGAATTTTTGAAATTTATATTTAAAAAATTCACCAATGTTTGAAGAATGTTTGATTAATTCCTATTTTACGTAGGACTATTTTAATTAGGATATAGGATTTATTTTCGATCAATAAGTGCTTTTATTTGAAATAAATATTAGTTTGTTTATTTTTAATAAAATATTTATTTGCAACAACTAAATTTGCAAGAAATAAACTTTTTTAAATACATACACTTTTAGTTACAATAAATAACTTTTTTCTCTGGGTCTGACACTTGAATAAATAACGGAACGCAGTTAAATTACAAGTGTAAATAAAAAAAAAAAAAACAAAATTGAAAAATACATTCGTGACAGTCGTTTCCGTGAATGTTGTCACATCTGAGCGTTGTACATAAGAAAAAACAATATCCAAAGGCAGGATGATCAACGAGAAAGGATCAATCGTGATTGCAGTCGTTTTCAATCCATGGCTGCTTTTATATGCTATTGCTGCTGCATTGGATATTTGTTTCAATATAAACGATATAAATATCGATACTGGACGCGAGGGACATTGTGACAATAATATATCGTATGATGTGATATATGCTTTGGCGGAGTGGTGTAGAAGAAGGAGTTCCTCATAAAGTATAGGGCGATTTGTCACGGCAGTTTGTGATGCGACGGGAGAGAATAATCCTCGGAATATCGTCTCACATGACCTCTCCTCTCTCTCTCTCTATCACTCTCCGCGGCGCTTTCATCCCTTCGGTGCCCTCCATACCTACATGTATATATATAGTTATATAAACCATGTACTTGTCTCTTTTCCTCACTTGAGGATTACTCGCTTCTTTCGTGTCACCCTCATTTCTTCCCTCATCTTTATTACCAAGCAACCAAGTTTTCAAAAACTTTCTTTCAAATTCTCCCCCCCCCTCTCTCTCGTTCTCTCATGACGTTGTCTTACCGCGTGAAAAAAAAGTCAATGTACTATAACGGATTTTTGAAAAATTGCTATTGTCTTTAATACATAGGAGGAGTACAAAAGTTGCTATGGAAATATTTAATTTTGTTTAACCCTAACGTTTTTCTGATTTCTATCACTGAGAAAAAAATGCTGTTGGTTCAATAGCACCGATGCTATTGAAATTAATTTTTTTGAAGCAATAATTTCTGTATTGAATATTTGTTAAAATATAATAATTCATAATTTGGAACTAGAAGCATAATGTTGTCTAATAAAACATGCAAAATGGTTGAGATGAGGGGTTGATACAATTTCATTAAAAAAATATTAATTTGTTTCAAGTAAGTGTTGCAATTATTTCAAATAAAACTTTCTTAAATTAATAAATAGTATGTACAATTCGCATAGATGTACATTTTAGACGATGCAATATGCTTTTGAATCAATAGCACGTGCTTTTCTTATTACAAACTATGTATTCAAATACGTTCAAAAGCAGATGCTACAAAATTTACAGTACCGTGCAGTAAAATTGTAGTCATACTTATTTGAGTTAAAAGTATTAGATATTGTCTTATTCAAGTTAAGAGAATTCATTAATTGATATTTTAGTAAATCATCTGTTTTAATTTGCAAAATTTCATGTTAATGTTTTGGAAATACTTGAAAGAGGAATTTGAAATTTAAATTTTTCCGGAAATGTATCTTTGTTTTGTGATTAGTTACTAAATATACACTATACACACTTGAAATATTAATTTTTTCTCTCACAAGCGGTGATAGTTTCATCACTTTTGTATGTAAGGGAATTCAAATCAACATCATTTAAATGTATTATGATATGTATAATGTATGTATAATGTTAAATAGTATGTTAAGTATATGTTAGAATTAAATTTAATTTCAGGTTGAGTTGTAAACTTACAAGTTATATCTCAAATTGTATATATTGTATGTAGAATTACAAAAAAGTGTTGCTTGAAATAGGTAACAAGATGTAAAAGAGCAAAAATAGGTCTATTTCTCAAAATATTTTTTTCAAAAGAATAATATTTTGTATTTGAAACAATAGAATTCTGCTATAAAATTGAATTCTAATTCATTAAAATCTAAAGTGTGATGTATTCTTTTTAAAATAATGTGTTATTCAAACTATAGCATCATGCTATAAAATTAAATTTTAATTAATTAAAATCTAAAGTGTGATGTATTCTTTTTAAAATGATGTGTTATTCAAACTGTAGCATCATACTATAAAATGGACAGCATATTCTATTGATTTGAAAGTACATGCTATTAAATTTATAACAGATTTAATTATAGGAGTGAAATGCATTTCTTGATATTATAGCATTTTTCATTAATACTATAATTTCTGTAAAAATATTATATAAGATTTATTTAAATCTATAGTGCAATGATCAATAGCACATGCTATTGAACCAACAGTATTTGTATTCGAACGATATTGAATATACCGTTTATTGCGACAAACAAATATTTCATTGATTCAATAGCATTTTTTTCTCATTGTAGACAAAATTTTCACTTTTTTCCTGAAACTATAAAGAATATTCTGATTTAGTATAAAACTTGTTTAGGTACTCAAAAAAATATCCATATTACGTTTATTTACCACTTTCTTTCACCTTAAAATTGTTCGAAAATAAATATAAATTATTATTAGTGATTATAGTTTTCCTTTTTAATTTATCTTTGTGTTTCATCATCAGAAATATAAATATTTATTATTAAATATTAAATATGAAAGAATTAATAAATATTTAATCATTATTACATTTCCATAGAAATTACGATTCTAAAAAATTTTGAGTTCAAAACCTTTTTCATGTTATGGTGAAGTTCACAACGTTTTTATAGTCAACTATCAAGTCAAGCGATTACTTTGAGTCCAATACTTTCTTCATGTTTATTATATTAAAGAAATTCATTTATCAGAGTCAGTTCATTATTTACTTGTCTCAATTCAAGATTTGATTAAGATTCAAATGAATTTGATTTATAAATAATTTAAGTTATTCAAGTAGAAAAAATTTTTGAATTCATTTCTTAGAGTCAATTAATTTACTTGTCACAATTCAAGATTTATTCGATTCGAATAATTGTTATTCGAATAATTCAACATATTCAACTCAAATAAATATTTATCAGATCCAAATAAGTATTTTTCAAATAATTTCATTTTATTGAATGAAATAATTTTGCTTCTCAGTGTAGTGACGATTCTATAATTGAAATAGTAGCATAAACATTTTTTTTGTTTAAAGTCTTGAGAACGTAAATATGAAAGAAAAGGAGAAATTCTCAAAAGGAAATGTTAACATGAAACTATGTATTTGAAAAAGTCTGGAGAAGATGCGAAAGAGACATCATGTATGATCAGAAGATGTTGAGATGAAAAGAAGAAGCGTTTGACCTTAGAAGTGTCCTTTGCGGTGCTTTTTCTGGATTCAAGTTGCTTTACCGAAGCACTTGTTCTACATGAAAGCAACTCGAGAGTGAGAGAGAGAAAGAGAAAAAGAGTCGGTAGTATATATATATATTCGTTTTGAAATGGTACTATACTAAAGATATAGTCCATTTCCATACGATTTATGCGCGTTTATGCATTTGTATGTGTTTGCTGGGTGGGACGCAGGAAAAGTCTTTAAAAGGGTTGTACAACGGAGGATGGACCGACTGAGAGATAGGTGAATGAGTATGCGAGTACATATTTGTTTAGCTAGAAGCACTCGCTCTCTGGCGGAACGATGTGGCGAAAGAGATGCCCGCACTAGCTCCATATTCGCCCGTAAGCTGCCTGGATAGACCAAGCACTCTCCTCCAGTGCATGCATCTAATTCGACCACCGCAGTAATGCCTCTAATTTCTATCCTATTAAGATGCTCTTGGCTATTTTTGTTGCTTACTTTTTTTTCGCCAAGAAATCTCGTTTAAACGCCGAATTTTGCTTCTTCAAAACTATTTCGATATTTTCCCTAAAGTAAATGTACGGTTCAACTATAAACTGATCAATGAGAAACTAAAATTATAATGTAAATTGTGACGCGCTCCGAAGAAAGGTACCTAAGAAGCAAAAAAATTGGAGGTTATGTTTTTAATTTTTCAAGTAAGAATACAGAAAGAAAATGAATTACTAATTTAAAATTATTGACCTTCAAGTCTTCATTACAACCAAAATATTCAATAAAAATTCGTTTCAAATTCAAATAATTAAAAATACACTTATAATGAAGAGAAATCTAACACGACCCTAACCTATAATTCGTTTGCTTCTTAGGTACCTTTCTTCAGAGCGCGTCACAATTGATCGGTTATTTGAATTCAATTAAATTTTGTTTTCAGTGTATAATTATAAATTCTCGACTCATGATCCAATCAGCAATTTTTTATTCCCTGATGAAATTGAGTGGGAGTACTTGTTGCAACCAAGTAGAAAGTGTTTCCCAAGTGGAGGAAGTTGACTTTGGTCAGACAGACCTCTTTTAATTCAAGTACCTAAGTTATGATTGATTGTAAATTATTTATAATTAATTTTAAAGTTTGAATTAAACATCAAATTTTTAAACATGTTTTTTCTTTAAATCAAAACACACTGAGAAAACGATTTATTTGATTCAAACATATTTTGTTTAAATCAAACTTAAAATATCTTTGCTATACAGTCAAACTAATTTAAGTTTAATTCAAATTTATTTTTTGGTTCATTTATAGAAATAATATATTTATTTCAAACATAATTTATAGTTGATTTTAAATTATTTATCATCAACTTTTAAGTTTGAATCAAACATAAAATTTCTAAACATATTTTTGTTTAATCCAAAACAGAAAATATGTTTGAATTAAACATAATTATTTAAACGAAAATTATTTTTTAATCAAAGCAGTAAATATTTTTTGTATATTGGAATTAAACTTACAAACCAATTTCAATGAAACAAAATCACTTAAAATTATTTATTATCTTAATTAAGTATGG
Organism: Leptopilina myrica (nomen nudum); assembly: GCA_032872475.1. NCBI lineage: Eukaryota > Metazoa > Arthropoda > Insecta > Hymenoptera > Figitidae > Leptopilina > Leptopilina myrica (nomen nudum). The sequence goes on along the minus strand of CM065458.1, from coordinate 13,807,281 downwards.
ATGAAATACAATTTTTATTGAATTAAATTTTATTTATTGTATTTATTAATTTTTGTGTCCGCGATGAAGAAACTGTCAATTCTGCCATCAAACACGCTCCTCTCGGCAAATCACATTTGTTTCAGAAGGTATAATTGATTTAGGATGAAGACACGTTTCATAATAATGAACGTCTCTCCTATCGTGTGACACACGAACGCTTTTGATTTCACTGGGTCGAGAAGTCGAATCCCAATATCCGTCGGAAATCGGATGCGAAGATACTCGAGAGAAAGAGAGAGAGAGAGAGTATTATGCATTATTCTAGAAACTAAAAGAGAGAAAGAGAGGGAGAAAGGGAAATGATCAGAAATAATAATTCCTCGCGAGAAGAATAATGCAAATCCTTTGTTTCCATATCCTTTAGCTTATATAAGATCAATGAATTCGCCATGAGAACTTCAGTACATAATCTTCAATAAATTTATATTCGCCTCGTATAGTTTATTAGGGATTTCTAAATCAAATCCACGACGACGTTTCATTATTCCATCGAGTGTATTCCTATCAATGTATTCAATAATGAAAATGAAATATTATAATTATGCTATTATGGATTGAGGAAACATAATTTATAATAGCACAGTGAGAAAACGATTTATTTGATTCAAACCTATTTTGTTTAAATAAAACATAAAATATCATTGCCATACAGTCCAACAAATTTTAATTTAATTCAAAAATATGTTTTCGTTCATTTATAGAAATAATATGTATTTAATTCAAACATAATTTATAGTTGATTTTAAATTATTTATTATAAACTTTTAAGTTTGAATCAAACATAAAATTTTGAAATTTTTTTTGTAAACGGATAATATGTTTAAATTAAATATAATTATTCAAACAAAAATTATTTTTGAATCTCAGTGCGCATTCTTCTGAATCATATTTTAATTCCTTGCCGATTTTTTAATTTTTTTATTTTAAAAACCTTCAACTGTACCTAGAGAAATGATTTATTTGAATTAAATAAAATTTATTTGTATTAAATAAAATTTATTTGAAACAAATAAAAAAAGGATATTTGTCACAGAAGCAACTAGACTTTTATTTAGCTCAAATAATATTTTTTATTTGAAGTTATATATTTCGTTTAAATATCCATTTTTATTTGAATGTAAAAAATTTTATATTTTCTTTAAATATATTTTATATTTAGAGCAAATAAAAAACATTTTTCATTTTAATTAATCCTGTAAGCATTCTGAAATATTAAAATTCACTTATATAACCTTCAAATAGATTTAACAATCACAATCACTAATGAAACTTTTAATTATCATTAAAATAAATAAATAAATAAATTTTGCCAATAATTTTATTAAAATTTTTCAAAAGTAATTGGAATTTGGAGAAAAATTAAATTTTTTTTTTTTTGAAGATAATTGAAATTTTGAGGAGAATTTTTGTAAATGTTTTACAAGAATTACATTTTTGCGAAGAATTTTCTATTACTTTTGAAAATAATAGAATTCTTCAAACGTTTTTATTAGAATTTCACTATAAAATTATTTTGGCAAAAAATTGAAATGTTACAAAGAATTTTATTAAAATTTTTCAAAACTAATTGAAATTTGGAGAAAAATTTAATTTTTTTTTTTAAGATGATTGAAATTTTGAGGAGAATTTTTGTAAATTTTTTACCAGAATTAGATTTTTGCGAAGAATTTTCTATTACTTTTGAAAATAATTGAATTTTTCAGACGTTTATATTAAAATTTCACTATAAAATTATTTTGGAAAAAAATTGAAATGTTACAAAGAATTTTATTAAAATTTTTGAAAATAATTTAATTCTTTCGATGAATAAACAAAAATATGCACCCAGAGAAATGGTATATTTGTCTCAGAACCAATTAGAATTTTTATTTGTTTCAAATAAATTTTATTTGGTTTAAATACAATTTTATTTGACTCAAATATATGTTTTATTTATATCAAATAAAAATTTTATTTAAAACAAATTTAAAGTCTAGTTGGTTCTGAGACAAATATACGTTTATTTAAATCAAATAAAATATATTTCGTTTAAATAATATTTTTCTCTGGGTGTGTAAATAAAAAAAAATTGGATTTCTGAGAAGAATTTTACTACTTTTGAAAATAATTAAATTTCTGCAATCTTTTGTAATTCATATACAAAATTTAATATTTTTAGTGTATTTAACTAAAATGCTTCTACAATGCCATTATTTTTTAATAATCATTGAAATTTATATTAAAAAAGTTCACCAATGTTAGAAAAATATTTGATAAGAATTTTATTTTGAAATTTAGGTTTTTTATTTTGAACTAAATAGCCGTCTATTTATAAGTCAAACAAACATTTATTTGAATCAAATATATTTTTTCTTTGCTACAAATATACGATTTCCTAAATTGCAAATATACTTCTTTATTTTAGATTAATTTATCATTTAATAAATATTTATTTTAAAATAAATATTAGTTTATTTATTTTGAATGACAAATTTTGCAACAAATAATTTTCTTTTAAATATACACTTTTAGTTGAAATAAATAACTTTTTTGTTGAATTCGAATAGAACAGAATTGTTTGGAGTAAAAATTTGATTTAAAATGTTCCTCAAGTTTCGAACGTTCAAATGAATGACAATTTTTTCACTTCTTCTAATTTGTATTATATTTATAAAAAAAATTATTTTTTAGATTAAAATAAATCAATTCTAAAGCAAATTGTTGGCAAATTTCAATTATTTTTATTTCTTCGATATTAATTGTCAAAAACATTGAAGGTGAAGAATCGTTCATTTGAACGTTCGAAACTTTAGCTCCATGATTTAAAAGAAAAATAATAGTTGAAAGGAGAGAAAATAGAAATATTTTTGAAATATGTCCATGAGCATATGTAAGGGAATTGTGGAGTTATATTCGGCACTGTTTGAGGATAAAAGACCCATAAGACCTTGTGTGCTAAACTATAACTTCTTGAATTAATAGGGGCATTGAGAAAGCGGGAATTCTTTTTTACTTACAAGACAGTCTATTGGTCAGTGGTAATGAATAATGTCCACATCTGTTCGGGACATCCCATCAGTAACTGGGCACCCACTTCCCACCCCGGGAGCACTATCCCGAAAACCATTTTCACCCCATCGTTGCCTTCTCGCGCCCGATTTCGCTGCATATCAAATTATGGAGTTCTGAATGGCCGATCGTCGCCTGCTGCTGCTGCTGTGATATATTTGGATATATTAAATTTTTTTTCTCCTCGGACATCTCGCCAATTCGGGCGTTTATGTCGCCATCAAAATCGATACACGTGCAACGGCGCTCTATATTTATCTGTATGGGAAATTATTGGTCCTCAAAATAACAACGCGTGTCTTTCCAATATATATGTCTATAAGTAGACTATATGGCGAAATAGTTGATCCTTCTCCTGCAATTACAATTCAACTAATAGTTATAATCCTCTAAAACGGTCGATTAAAACGACCCAATTAAGCCACTCGACTATCTAGTAGGTTAATTTGGTTCGAGCAGGATTGATAGCTCCTCGAATGTGTGAGCTTAATCCTGTCGCTTGGCAGAATAATTTCTTAAATTATAGGGGATATTTTTGTCTCCGAATATTAATTTTGTCTGAGGAAAAAGAAAATAGTCTATATAACATCATCACTATTCATAAAATTCGACGAATGTGATTCCATTCATAATGAAACTTGATCAAATTTCTCATGATAGCTGCGGTCGAATTAATTTCGTCTCTATTTTAAAGCTAACATGACTTTCTTGTTAGAGAAAATTTAGATTCATTTCTGAACAAATGCAAATTTTCTTTTAACGTTTTTATCACTTAATGCATTTAATGTTACAATTTTCGACTGTTTTTCATTTCTACTTTCGCATTAACCCATATCGGACTCAAAATATACTGATCCATTCTTAAAATTGTTAGATATACATACAAAAATGTTTGTCATACATTTCTGAATGGAATTCATTAAAAATTTTATTCCAAATATTAATGGATTTTATTATGATTTTCGAAAATAATTAAACTCCTGAGAAAAATTTTACTATTCTTGAAGATAATTGAATTGAATTAATTGAAAATAATGTTAACTCTTTTTTTTAATAATGATTTTATCGAAATGATTGAAAAAGTTTTAATGAAGTTCCAGTAACGAATATTCTTAGAATAAAAATAATGATTTTACAGGGTTTCCACAGGTCAGGGAAAATAAAATTGGTCAGGGAAACGTTAGGAATTTTTAGTAAAAGTACTGGAAAAAATCGAATTTCAAAAATTCATGAAAACACTCTAAATTTTGATGTTTTTTTTTGTTTGCCTTGTAAACTATAAAAATAACCACGAATTTTAATACAAAACCTTGAATTTTTCTATTTCAGACAATAATTTCATTTTAAATAACTTAACTATCATAAAATTATGACTTACAAATTATGTAATGAATAATTTTTACAATTTTCATAAATACTAGATTGATAAAAGAATTTTAGTTGAAAATACTAAAAAAATTTAATTTTTGAAAAGTTACAAACAATAAATTCAATTATTTTCAAAAGTAATAACATTTTTCGCAGAAATTCAGTTATATTCAAAAATTTTTTTAAATTCTGGTCATTTCAATTATATCTTAAAAAATAAAAAAATTCTTCAAAATTAAATTATGTTCAAAATTTTTCTAAAAATTCTCGTCAAAATTTCAATTATCTTTATACATAATACAATTATTCTTCCTCGAAATTCAATTATTTGTAAAAAACTTTAATAAAATTCTTGGAAAAATTTCACAGGAATTCTATAATTTACAAAATTTTAAATAATTTTCTTCTAAATAAACCAATTATTTTCATAAATTATAAAATATTCACAGGAATTCAATTATTTAATATAAAAAATTTCAAATAATTTTTCAAAAATAATCAATTATTTAAAAAGAATTTCATAAAATTCGTCGCAAGAGTTCAGTTATTGAAAAAAATTTTCCAATGTTCTTTTCAAGAAATCAATTATTTTTAGAAATAGTAAAATTCTTCACCGAAATTCAATTATTTTTTGTAAATTTGAATAAAATTCGTTAGAAGAATTAAATTATTTTCAAAAGTCATAAAATTCTTCGCAGAAATTCAATTATGTTCAAAAATTTTTGTCAAAATTTCAATTATCTTCATAAATAATAAAATTCTTCAATATTCAATTATTTTCATAAATAATAAAATTTTCACGTGAGCTCAATTATTTAAAATACAACATTTTATAAAATTTTTTGAAAAATATCAATTATTTAAAAAGATTTTTATAAAATTAGTCCCATGAATCAATTATTTAAAAAAATTTAACCAAAGTTCTTTACAAAAATTGAATTATTTTTATAAATAATAAAATTCTTCACCGAAACATTTTAGAAAAATTTTAATAACATTTTTGGAAATTTTTTAGAATTATTTCCATGAATAATAAAATTCATCGAAGGATTTTAATTAATTTTGGATACAATATTTTAATCAAATTCCTCGAAAAATGTAATTATTCTTAAAAATTTTATTAAAATTTATCAAAAAAATTCAATTATTTAAAAATTTGTTGATAAAATCCTTTATGAGAATTCAATTCTAAGAAACATTCAATTATTTAATAAATTATATATTTTTCAATTTAAATAATTGAATTTTTCTAGAATTTTCTAATAAAAATTGATTAAAAAATGAAATTACCAAATAATCGATTTATTGTTTATGAAAATAATTGAATTATTTCAACGAATTTTATTGCAATTTTTTCAAATAATTGAATTTTTTGAGAAAATTTACTACTTTTGAAAATAATTGAATTCTTGCGAAGGATTATTTTATTAGGATTTTTGTAAATATTAAATTTTTGTTGAAAAATTTTATGGTTATTTAAATTATAACAAAACATGAAGAAGGTAATAATAATAATAATAATAATATTCTTACAAATTTTTGAGTTTCAAAAAGGTTTGAATTTGAATGTTCTCAAGAATTTTAATTCCTATGGAAAAGTAATAATTAAATACTTATTTAAAATTTTTAGTAATTGATGTTTTTGAGTAATTTTACAATTAATGAAATTTGTAAATAAATTTAACAGAATATTTTTTTGAGTATCTAATAATTTTTAGAGTGAATAAGAATATTTTTTGTGGTCAGGGAAAAAGTGAGAATTTTGTCTGGAAATCAGGGAAAAATAAAATTAAATATTTGTGGCATCCCTGTTTTATCACTCGATCATTTTTAATTGTTATAATAATATTCTTAGAATAAAAAATAATTATTTCATCACTCAATCATTTTTAATTATTACAAAACTTAAAGAAGTCGATAACTGGACTACTTCTGATATTGAAAAAAAATTAATTTTGTAACGAATTCAATTTTAGAACTAGGGGGGAGGTTTAAAAAAATACACTCCGTTCAAATGTATAATTTAAATTCTTTACCCCAATTGGCAATTTCCTAATGGTCAATAAAACATCCATTTAGTATAATTATCAACAAGATCTATATATTTTGCATCATCCTTCATATTATTATTATTTTTTTCTATTTTTTTATTTTATCGACGAAAATGAAGGGAATTTTCATCTTTTTCCTCTCGCTCTGGGCTCGGCCCGGACAATAAAAGTAAATGTACTTTAACATGGCACAGTGAAAACGACAAATACGACTAATGCATGAGAAAGGTCGAGAGCGACCAGAGAGAGCGACTCTTTAGCATAGCGGCGGCCAACACCTTGCGTGACCATTTTGTTGGGTCGGAATTGGGGGGAAGGGAAGAGTAGAGTGACCGGGGTAAAGAGGTGTGAACCGTAAACGCGCCACGTGCGCCAAATGGAAATGGAAATATCGCTGCAAACACTCGGACCGTGCTCCTATCGATATACGATATAACCCTCCGATCCCAAAGGGGATTCGGATACACTCTTCGTCGACAATCCACTTGAAAATCCATTGGTCACTTGGATACATGTGAAATCCACAAAATATCATAAGCTACTTTCCTTGTAAGTCAAGAAATCGCAATCACTTGAGAGAGAGAGAGAGAGTGACGAGGGTGCCAAATCGAAAAGTATAACAAATATCTCTTTTTATAGCCTAAATATAATAATGCTCTCATTGATTCCCGCTATTGCTGCGGCAAATTGTTTTCTTCCCTGTTCTTTTTTTTAACCAATTTTAGTCCGAAAGTTTTTGTGAAAATTAAAAATAGAATACACCCATAGAGAAAAATATTATTTAAACCAAATATATTTTATTTGACTTAAATAAACGTATATTTGTCTTAGAACCAACTAGACTTTTTATTTGTTTTAAATAAAATTGTAATTTGACATAAATAAAACATACATATTTGAGTTAAATAAAATTTTATTTAAACTAAATAAAATTTATTTAAAACAAATAAAAAGTCTAGTTGGTTCTGAGACAAATATCCTTTTTTATTTGTTTCAAATAACTTTTATTAAATTCAAATAAATCATTTCTCTAGGTGCATTTTATTCCAACCAGTTAATTAAAGTCGAATTCATTTTGTTATTCCAACTAGTTAATTATTTCGAATTCATTTTTTATTCCACTTAATTAATTAATTCGAATTCATTATTTTATTTAAACTATAAGTTCCAACTTATTATTTTATTCGTGACCATTGTTACTATCTTCGAACTTTTATAGTCGACTACTATATATATATAAGTAATTTTCTAAGAGACCTCTTTTTATAGGGCATATAAAATTCACTGAATAACGTATTTCTAAATTAGAACTACAATTTCAAATTTAATTTTTAATTTTAGAGATAATTATTGATTGAAATTAAAGTGACATTGCTTGAAAGAAGTTATTGGTGCGGTAATTGGAAAGATATTAATAAGCATGACATTTTATTTGATGCTTGCCATGCCAACTAGACTTTTTTTTACTAAATGTTTAAAAATTAACGTGTATTCTTATAAAGGAATATTTTTGTCTTCTTTCGTCTTCTAAATCATTGATTATAAAAGTTTAATTTTGACATTAACAACATAATAATACGCTCTAAATTTGAAGTAGTAAAATTTTTACTAATTGGAACTAGTGACTGACTTTTTGCCTTTAAATTACAAATTAGTCGATTTTACCAATAAATATTAATTTTACTAGTAAACCGTATTTTCTATTTTAATTATTAGTAAAATTGACTAATAAATATTAATTTTACTAGTAAATTGTAATTTCTACTGATTTATCAGTAAATTGTAATTTCTACTGATTTATCAGTAAATTGTAATTTCTACTGATTTATCAGTAAATTTTACTAATTTAAAAGCAAAAAGTCAGTAAGAATGATAAAATCTTTGAAAATATGAATTTTCATAGTTATAATTAACAATTAACTAATTTATTAAATTTTTAAAGGTCTCTTAAAATTGAATCGTTTCAAAGAATTTCATTACAATATTTACAATCGTGAAAAATAATTGAATTTTTGTGAAGAATTTAGTTATTTAAGAAGATAATTGAGTCTAATTGAGAAGAATTTTAGTTAAATTTTTGCCAATATGTAAAAGTTTTTATTGACAATATCAGAAAGTTGAATCAGTTACAAAATTTCTTAGTAATGATGTTACAATAGGTTTAATTTAAGCATTAAAATCATTTTAAATAAATTTTTATGAAAAATGAAGAAAGTTAAAGGTTTTTGGTAATTCAGTTTTTTGAAGCAAGCGAAAAAGGCACAAAAAATTCGGATGTTTGTCATGAATTCTAAACTTTAATCTTTTTGCAGTACTTTCAAATAGAAATTACTTTCTTTAAGGGTATTTGAACCATTATGTCGTCACAATTTTAGAACACATGCTTTTCACACATTTGGACGTCATAGTGGTTCAAATATTAAATTTTAATGAAGAAAAAATTATTTATTTATAGATAATTGAAAAAAAAACCACTTTCTTTGCGAAATTTTAATTTTAAATAAATTCGACTCATTCTCTAAACCTTTTTATGAGCTTTAAAAAATTCAAAACTTTTCTGTTTTATTTCAGTATTAGGGAATTTTGAAAAATAAATTATATTTTTTAAGATGAAAACCGGGAAATCAATTTTCTACAAAAAAGAAATAACCACCCTGAGTACTTATTTTAATAAAAGTTCTTGGCTTTTTTTTTTTAATTTTTTACTTTCGTCCCTGACTTTTTGCTGAATTTTCTAATTTTTCTGACCTATACAATAGAGAAACTTGAGGCAAATAATTTTATCTCTATAAAAGACAATACTAAACGAATGCGGTTTAATAATGAATTTTTTGTCTCGTTTCGTTTTTCATAAAAATGATATTTACCCAAGTTTCTTCTCCCGAGAAAAGTATATAATTATATACTAATAAAGGCGCAGGAAATGTGAATGTGTGTGAGTGTATGTTTGTATAGAGGAGAAATGAGAATATATCTAAATGAAGTTGTTTTTCAACTTCCGTTTCTTCCAAGGCCCCCGAAAGATATTTCACCTCCGGTACAGACACACAGACGAACACACACGAACACACACTTGTGAGAATATAAAAAGTGTATAACTATAAGCGCGCCCAGTCTGTAAGTTGAATTATTTCGCACTCTCTGGGTGGATGTGTCCAGTGAAGGGTGACCAGTCCCGTCTCACCCCCCAATGGCTTAAACAAAACTTTCCTATATTACAAGTCGGTGAAATATGAATACGACGGCGAAAGGAGGGAGTATAGACGCTCGGGTGGCGGCGGGGCGGGGGTGGATCCGGTCACTTGCCTGCCATTACGACCCACCGTGGACTGCCGTTGGCAAAACCCAATTTGTTATCGACTTATAGACCAAATTACTTACTATTACCTCAGATTTATTTCGCGTATTAGTACCGGTACGCCCACTCGTTACTTCTCAATTAATTACCACCCCTGTTATACTTTACAGCCGTCTACGTATATCAGCTAATGGATGCAGGCACTGAATAGTCTCAAATTTTTTTTTTTTTTACTTCTTTTCAATCCTTATTTCTTTTGTCCAAATTAATAATATTTCTATGTATGTATGTACTTTTTCAAATTGTGCTGTATTTTACTTTAGGCTTTTTCTTAATGATAAATATTATTTTCTTCTTTTAAATTAAGGCAAATTAAACGAAAACATTCGGACAATGAATAAAATATTTATTTACTCCAACGTTTCGAAATCTAAATGATTTCCTCTTCAGGGAGTCTGTCCAAAAAAATGTACAAAATAAAAATAATAAAATAAAATTCTATAAGAAAAAAATAATAAAATTAAAAATAAAAGAAAAAAATAAAATTAGTTTAACAATAAATAAATAATTATCTTACCAAAAAATAATAATTAAAATAGACGAAGATTTCTATGCCCTGACGATGGAGTAGAGTCTGGAGTCATAAAGTTATAAAGGAGCTTAATATTTAAAATAATTTAAAAAAATAATTGAAAAAATTTTAACATATATAAATGACAAAAATTATTAAAAATTGTGAAAATAATCACTAATAACATTAGTAACAAGTTAATACAAATTTAAATATTAATTCAATAAAAATAATTTTTGAATACAAAATTTAATTTATAAAAATTAATAGATAATAAATAGTAGAAAATTAACAACTGGTAAAAATAATAATCAGTAAAAGAAAGAGAAAAAAAATAATAGTAAAAAATAATAATAATTACAATAATTACTTGTGACTATCATCAAATGAAAATTGATACTCAAAAAGAATTAATTCCTATTGAAAACAAATAAAGCACTTTTAATTGCAGTGGAGAAAAGTTATTTGATAAAAATAAGTGGAACATTAAGAAACAAACATTAAGAACGAAAGAAAGCATTAAGAGCAAGGACGACGTTTAAATTTATTGAAGCTAAATTTGTTGTACAGGGAAAATTATGGATTCCTTGACTACATTAGAAAATAAATATTTACTCGAAAATTAAGGAAAACAAATTTTATTTACATAAAATATTGTTTAATTGCATGACAAGAAATATTGTATACAACAAATTTTTTATGTGTTAATGTACGCAAGTCATCCATCATTTGAATTGAATTATTTCATTTTATATTATAAAAAAATTCTTATTCTAACTTTTTTTTAACATTATTTTCCTCATTTTATTAGAATTTGTCCAAAAAGAAAAATTAATTTCATAGTTCATCTTGGAATTTTTTACTATTCTTCTCTAACAATAAGTCAATTGTTTTGAATAATTGAATATAAATTTTCTAAAAATTCAAATTAAATTATTTTTAATGATTACAATAACATTATCATCGAGAATTCAATTATGGTTAAAAATAACAAATTCTTATCAGGAATTCAATTACTTTAAACAAATTTAATAAACACCTTCGAAACAATTCAATTATTTTTAATAATTTTAAATTAACTCTATGCAAGGATTTAAATTATCTTAAAAAAATAATCAGAAATTTTTTTTTAATTTCGATTATTTTCGAAAAATATGATAAAATTTTTTTAAGGAATTCAATTATTTTTAATAAAATTTTCAAAAAATTCTTCAGAAGAATTTAATTAATTTCTGAACTAATCAAATTCTTCTGAGAAATTTGATTATTGACAAAAATTGTAAATGAAACATCTTTGCAAGGATTCAATTATCTTTAAGAATAGCAAAATACTTTAAAGAATTTCAGTTATTCTCAAAAAATGTTATTAAAATTCTTTCTTTGTATTCTGATTAATTTTAATAAAATTTTTATAATATACTCGGCAAAAAATTTTTTTCCTTAAATATAGTAAAATTCTTCGTAGAAATTAAATTATTTTCATAAAATTTAATTACTCGAAAGAATTCAATTATTTAAAAAAGAATTTTTATAAAATTCGTCTCAAGAATTAAATTATTTTCAAAAGTAATATTTAAATTCTTCGCAAATATCCAATTCTGTTCAAAAAATTAATGAAAATTCTCGTCAAAATTTCAATTATCTTTAAAAAAAAAATTATCCCCGAAATTCCTGGCAAGAATTTAATAGTTTTCAAAAATAGTGAAAATTTTCTCAGAAATTCAATTATTTTCCAAAATGATAATAAAATTCTTCTAAAAAATTCAATTATCTTGAAAAATAATCAAATTTTGTACAGAATTTCAATTATATTAAAAAAATATATAATAAAATTCTGCTAAAGAATTCAAGTATTTTTAATACAATTTTCATCAAATTTCTGAGAAGAATTTAATTATCTTTTGATCTAGTAGAATTCTCTAAAAAATTTCATTATTGTCAAAAAATTTTTATTTTCGCATGGATTCAATTATTTTTAGAAATAACAATATTCTTCCCATAATTTCAATTATTTGTAAAAAATATATTTTTTTATTTTTAAAAATAAAATAAAATAAATTTTTTTTTTTGCTTGTAATCTTGTAAAAAATTTGTTTCTTATAAATAATTGAACTCTCTTTGAATTTATGGTTTATTTACTGTTTTATTATTTTTATAGTTTATGGGGAAGAAGAAAAAACTCCAAAAAGTCAAAATTCTGTCTGGAAAAGCAGGAGAAAGTTAGAAAGAAACTTTTTTCTGATTTTTGAAGCAATCGTATAAAAAATTGACTAATAAACAATATTTCACTGAGAGTTATTTTTTAAGCATTATTAACTATTTTTCCAGAAGAATAAATTTAAAAGATCACATTAAATACTAACTGTAAATTTTCTGTGAATCTAGAAACAAAACCAAGTTTGTATAAAAATGAATTGTTTAGTAAAATTAATTTCCCACTTGGTATTAATTAAAAAATTAATTTTTCCATATAATAATCACAATTTTCTTAATTATTAAGAGACAAAGAGATGGGGGAATATTTTTTTTTTTTCGTGTGTGTAATATTACAAAGGATAGTACTGCTCATCGTGAGCCACGTCATCCAGAAATATCGAAGGTGGATAGAGCGGTTACTGTGTCAACAACGCAACTGGGACTTTACCAAACAAACATCCTCTTTCTTGTTTTCTCGTTATTTCAAACACACATTCTCTTCTTTTGCTTTCATAATTATTATTTCAACATAAATGTCTTCCAATACGAAAAAAAAGGCCTTTAAGAAAAAACACTTTTAACCCATTATTAGTTCCTCTAAAAAAGAATTTGTGTAGTGTAAATAATCTCATTTCTAAATAATGTATGTAAAACGCTATATAAGCAACATACATTATGTATTCTTTAACAAACAAAGTTTTGAAGAAAAAAAAAACTATAAAGTAGAAAATTAAATAATTTTTACTCTTATCTTTTGTTAGTCAATAATAATCATAAGTCTGACTATCGTTCCTCATAATATTTCCAAAGTTAGAAACATCTGTGTTTAGTTCAAAACAAGGTGCATCAATATTAAAAATAGTCTTCCAATTATTTTTCATTTGAATGAGAAAATTCCGTTTTTGGCTCTTTTGGGGGAAAAAATCTATAATTTTGAAAAAAAAGTGTAAAATTTTCGCCTTCTTCCTTGAAATTGGGATTGAAAATACATAAAAATCCATAAAGTGGTACATTCTCTCGATATTTGTCCGTATTTATCCAAAGCACGTTGAACCTTAAACTAACGGATACTCACCCTGATCTAATAAAGATAAAAAAATGCCACTTCATACACCCCATGTTTGGCAAAAGTTACATTGAAAAGTATCTCCCTTAATGCGTAACCTGCATATAAATTTCCAATTCAGAAAATTTTCGCAAATACAAGAAGAAACTTGTTTCCATTTATTTTTTATTAGTTGTACAGCAAACTCTATATTTTGGTCGATAAAAAAGTATCTCTTTTTTCCATATAATATAAAAAACATGCGCACATACAAAATAGATAAAGAAAATATTTTCTTTTCTATATATATAAATAAAATCGAAGAAGGGGGAAAACTGTGGAACAAGATGGAAAATAGAAATTAAAATTATGTTCGATGACATATTTTAAATTTATTGTTATGGAAAATAGTTATTATTACCATTTTGAGGAACATTCTGTTGCATGGCAATAAATAGAGACACACTTGAAGCAATTTACATCATATGTATACAGCATATTCGATAACGACGAAAATATTTTAACCCAGTTAGTCTCACGGGAGTCTGAACAGCTTAGTACACTTCATCATCCTTCGCCCCTCAGGGCTTCTGATATTTACGATCCCACTTCTCACAATCGCGTTATCGATCCTTAGATTTTCTGATAGAATAAACAAAAAATCGGCTTTTTTGCAAAATTGGAGCAATTTATGGCAATCATTATTTCCAGGTTCAAAAACATCACATTTCCAGGTTTTTAAAACAACATTAATTTATTTAATCGAAAATTATTTGAAACCACCAAAATTTTCATTTCTAACAAAATATTTTATCATTTTATTTAGTTTTTTTAGGTAGAAATTGAAATTTTCAGAAAAATTTAAATTCAATAACATATAAAAAATATTAATTATAAAACAAAGATCTACATTATTCCGAGTCGAAGATTCGGAGGTGATCACTTTTTTCCTATTTCATAATAATTAAAAACTTGCTACTTTCTTACTCTAACTTCTTCAAAAATTATGTTATTAATAAAAATAATTTAATTCTTGCGAAGAATTTTACTAAAATTTTTCACAATAATAATTAAATTTCTCGTGAAGAATTTTACCATTTTTATGGATAATTAAATTCTTATACTCAGAATTTTATTAAAATTTTTGTTTAATAATTACTTCCAATGAAGGTTTTAATTCAAAATTCAGAAATAAATTGTATTTAAAATTATTCATTACTACGATTATTATTTTCTTGAATTTTTAATCAACTTCTTTAAATTGATTATTTTTAATAATTTTTGACAAAGTTCTTTTAGAATAATTTCCTATCCATTTGTACAATGTAATTTTTACATGCAACTTCGATTAGTCGGAAATTCTTCAATTATATATACAATTAAAAAATTAAACATTAGAAACATCGAATAATGTTAAGAAAAATTAAATCACACTTTTTCGAAAAAAAAATTACTTCTATAAAATTCTGTGTTGATAATATAAAAAATTCAAATTTTCAAAAAGTTTAATTTGAAACCTTTCCAAAACTAAATTATTGATAAAAATACGAAGTATTTCTAACTTCGGTAAAATTCTATTATTTTCTTCTATTTTTTAAGTAAATTTCTTCTCTAAATCAATTATTTTTAATGATTAAATAAAATTTTTCTAAAATTTCGAATTGAAAACAGTGGAAATTTAATTTTTGTAAAATTTCTACAAGTATTCAATTATTAACATAGAAAAATTAGCAATTCATTGAGTAATTGATAATATTTCTTTTAAATAATTTTTCATCAAGAATTAAAAATTTTTTTTTTTTAATATTTGAATGCAGCCGAGGAATACAATTAAAATTTTATATTCAAAATAATAGAAATCCTGTATGGAATTATATAATTTAAGAGACAGTAATTGATTTCTTGCAGCGTATTTTATTTAAATATTCAAAAATAGTTGAATTTTTAAGAATAATTTTATTATTCTTGAAAAAAATGGAATATTTTTGAATAATTTTATTATTTATGAATATAATCGAATTCTTGCAGCGAATTTTATTAAAATTTAGAAAAATTATTGTATTTTTGAGATTAATTTTATTATTTTTGAAAATAAAAGAGTTTTTGAGAATAATTTTATTATTCATGAAAATAATTGCATTCTCGCAGCGAATTTTATTAAGATTTTCAAAAATAATTGAATTTTTTAGAATAATTTTATTATTCTTGAAAATAATTGAATTCTTGCAGCGAATTTTTTTTAAATTTCCAAATAAAAATTATAATTAGAATCTAAAATTATGACTGAATATTTAGTTTTAAATGTAAATCAATTTTTATTTAAAAATAAATTTACGAGAATTCAATTATTTTACTATAAAAATAATCATTTTATTAAATAATTGAATATTTCAAAAAATAGAATTTTCATAAAGAAGTTTAACAACAAATTTTTGAAAATAATTGAATTTCGAAGAAAAAAAAATTGTTTTTAAAGACACTTGAAATTTTGATAAGAGTTTTTTTTAACTTTTGAACAGATGTAGAATGTTTTAATTTATTGAATGTTTTTGCGAAGAATTTTTATTACTTTTAAAAATAATTAAATTCTTGAGACAAATTTTATTTAAATTCTTTTTAAAAAATTGAATTTGTATTGTGAAATTTTATTAAAATAGTAGACATTGAAAATAATTGAATTCGAACAAATTGTTGAAATCAAATAAATTTCAATAGGAAGAATTTCATTTAAATTGGTTTGAAAAAAATGAATTATTACAAAGAATTTCATAAAAATTATAAAATTTTATTTTATTTCACATCAAAACACAATTTTTGATTCTGTTATAATCAGCTGTAAACTTGAATTAGTGAAAATATTTTCTAATTTCAATTAGTGACTGACTTTTTTTCTTTTAATTCTTTAATTAGTAAAATTTACCAATCAGTTAGTAAATTTTACTATTTATTAGTAAAATTTAATAAATTTACGAATTCCAAAGCAAAAAATCAATCACTATTTAAGAATTCGTAAACATTTTTATTAACTTAAATTTAGAGAGTAGGGCTTTTGAATTAGTAAATTATACTAATAACTAGTAATTTTATTAATAACTAAGAATTTTTCTAATAAATAGTAATTTCTACCAATTTATTAGTAAAAAATTTATTACCTCAAAAGCACAAAATGAGTCACTAATTAAAATTATCAGGTAAACATTTTTGTTAATTAAAATTTAAAAAGACTAATTGAAAAATTCCGAGAGCGATAAACATGTAATTATTCTTAAACAGAAAACAAAACTACGATCACAACTTCAAAGCATCGATTCCTAAGCATAAACAATTGTTCTCTTAGTCCTGACTATATGTACGCTTTCCATAATCATCTAATTTGAATTTAAATAATAATTTTGTATTTTCTATTCTATTACTATCTCCATGACCTGTTTTTGTTCCATCGACGCGATTTTTCTCTCTACATGCGTCAAGATTTGAAATCCACCACGTGTACGACCTATAATTTTCGAAACAAATTCTAAACTGGCATCAAGCCAAAACATTTTGACAAGTGTAAATGCATGGGTGAATAAACATCAGCACAAATACTGTTTATTGTAAACCGAAATAAACGAGTTTTAATATTAAAAAAAGAAAAGAGAAACACCTACAATGCGTGATCAAAGATTACTAACATAATTTTCTAATACGCACTCGATTTTACATATTTTTTCTTCAATAAAATTTTGTTGTTTATCTTTTTATGTTTTTTCAAAAAAGAAATTCTTCTTCTTCTTCTTCTTCTTCAATAATTAATCCGGAAGTTTATAATTACAAATTCTTTTGAAATTATTAAGAGTTTTTATTTTTTAATGAGTATTTCATTGAAAAATTTCCGAATAATCTAAATTCAACATTCTCGATTAACTTTATCGGAAATTATTGAAATAATTAATTTGAAGAAAATTTTTTATTAAAAGTAGTAAAAAAATAGAGAATTTTGGGAAAGTTACAAATGAATTGCAAGAATTCGATTATATTTAAAATTAATATTTAATTGTTATTAAATTATTATTATTTTAAGTCAAAAAGTTTACTGAATTTTTTAAAAAAATTTATTTTATTCATTGAATAATTTTCAATTATTTTTAACAATATTCTTCAATTCAACGATTTTAAATGTCTACAATATCTTCAATATCTTCAAAAAAAGTTTACAAAAAAGAGTTTAATTATTTGTATTAAAATTTAATTCAATTGTTATTAATAATTTAATTCTTGCGAAGAATTTTGCTAAAATTTTTGACAATAATAATTAAATTTCTCGCGAAGAATTTTACTATTTTTAAGGATAATTAAATTCATATCAAAAATTTTGTGTATAATTACATTCAATGAAGGTTTCAATTTAAAATTTAAAAATGATTGTGTTTAATAATTGAAAATAATTGGTTTAGAGAAGAACTTTGGTTAAAAATGTCAGAAAACAATTAATTTTTCCAGAAATTACAAATACTTGTTATCGAATCCTTGAGAAAAAATTTTATTATATTTCTTGAGAATAATTGAAGTTTCCTAAAGAATATTTTTATATCTAAATACAATTGAATTCTTGCAAAGAATTTTATTGAAATTTCCGAAAAAATTGAATTTCTAATAAGAATTTTACTACTTTTGAAGATAATTGATTTTTTCCAAGAATTTTATTCCAATCTTGAAAAATAATTGAATTCCTGCAAAAAATTTTATTCTTTTTAAAAATAAATTGAATTTTTTGTCAAGAATGTTAATGTAATTTTTAACAAATAATTCAATTGCGATAATTTAAAATTTTTAGTTTTAGACAATTAGTATTTAAATTTCAATTATAAATTTTTGAGAAGAAATTTAGTTAAAAATTGGAGAAAATTAAATTAAATTAATTAAATTAAACTAATTAAATCATTTAAATCATTTAAATTTAATCAATTAAATTTATATTAAAAAATTTATCTCATTTGATAAGAATTTTAGTTATTTAATTTTTTTCTATCTAGATTTTTAAAATGTTTTCCAATTAAATTCATTTAAAATTCTAACTTTACAAAATTTCAAATCAAAATCTTTTCAAGTTCATTTACTTATGAAAATTAAAATAATAATTGAATTCTCTTTAAAAATTTGAATATAATTTTCAAGAACAATTTTTGCCAATAATTTTATGGAAAATTTTGAAAGTAACTTATGATCTCCAAATTCTGAACGTTCAAATGAACGAAATATTTTTTATTCAAGGTATTTTAATAAATTACTCATCATAAAAAAATGTAAAAACAAAAATTTTACTTTTACAAACTCAGTAATTAATTTTTTGGATAGTGATGTAAAATAATAGCAATAAAAATTTAATTTTTAGAAGAAATAAATAAATTTCGTTCATTTGAACGATCTTAGTAACTTTTAGAGAAACTTTTTCTTCAAAAATTTGATTATTAAGTAAAAAAAAACGAAAAAAAAAATTTCTTGACTAGGAAGCGACGGGGTCTTCAAGTAAAAGAAGAAGAAAGAAATGAAGACACACGGGGTGAAAGGGGGAAAAATATAAAACGTGCAACTCTTGTTGACACATCTGCTTTCGTCGGTCAACGCTCTCCTTTCAACTCAACGAACCGCCGCACAGCTATTATTTATTTAATGTCTTTGGTTGTGCGTTACACAACTATTTACTGAGAATACTCGATTCTGAAGAAGACAAGAGAGAAAAAGAGAGAGAGATATTTTGGTTCCCACATTCACCTTCATATTAACAAACAGGCAAACGCACCTATTTGTACAAATAATTCGACCCACATCGTTCAACTTGACAGAGAATATTTTTCGATTGTGCAATAATAATAATTTTTGTTTCTCTCAACACACGACGCCGGAGTCTTTCGCTTTTAAGAGAAAAATACTCTCTTCACATTAGGGGTCGTTCATAAGCCTCACGTTTAGGGCCTTTTGACCCCATATTTTTTGAATTAATTAATTAGTATTTTTTTTAAATAATTAAATGTTTCTAGAAATTGAATTTTTATAAAGAATTGTATCGATAAATTTTTAAATAATAATCGATTTCTCTTGAGAAAATTTTCATTACATTTTGAAAAATAATTTCATTTTTCGGTGAAATTTGATAAAAATTGTACATATTTAATTATTTATTTATTTAAATGTATAAACGAACATAAAATGTTTTATTAAAAAAACGACGGAATTATTGGTTCATTTATTCATTTTTTATTTAAAGGGTCAGAAAAATTTATTGTTTTCAAGAAAGTATATCAAATCATATTGATGCCAAAAATTTGGATAAATTTTTTATTTAATTCACATTCTTGCAGCGATTTTTATTAAATTTTTTCAAAAAAATTGCATTTTTGAGAATATTCTTACTATTCTTGAAAATAATTGAATTCTTGCAGCGAATTTTATTAAAATCACGAAAAAAAGTATAATTTAAAAATGCAACTGAAATTCATTTTTAAATCAACGTTTATTAGAAAATTCTACTAGAATTCAAATATTTAAATATAAAAATAAACATTTTATCAAATAATTTAATGTTTTTAAAAATTGAATTCTGATAAAAAATTTAATCGACAGATTTTTGAATAATAATTGAATTCTCTTCAAAAAATTTCGGGGGAAATTAAAAAAAAATTGCACATAAATATTAAGAATACTTGAAATTCTGCTAAGAAATTTATTAAAATTTTTGAAAATAATTGAATTTCAAGGATAATTTTTTTTATGAAGATACTTGAAATTTTCACAAGAATTTTTGTAAATTTTTGAACAGAATTTGATATTTGCGAAGAATTTTTATTTACTTTTGAAAATAATTAAATTCTTGAGACGAATAATTTTAGGAAAATTCGATTTTAAATAATTGAATTTATTTTGTAAAATTTTATCTCTAAACAATAGATATTGAAAAAATAATTGAATTTGGATAAATTGTTGAAATTAATTAAATTTCTGTACGAAGAATTTTGTTAAATTTATGTTTAAAAAAATTGAGAGTAATTTAATTATTCTTTTTTGTCAGTAATTTTTTTTCAATTAAAAAGAACTATGAAAAAATTATTGTTTACAAGTTATAAATTAGTTAATGCGAATAATTTTACTGCAAAACTTGAAAAGGAATTGATTTTGAATGAAAAAATTTTATTATTTATCAAGATAATTAAATTTCTGTCAAAAATTATATTAAAATTGAATTTCAATTTTTAAAAATAATTGAATCCTATATCAACAATTTTGAGTAAAATTTTATTGAAAAAAAATTTAATTTCTGAGAAGAATTTCACTTGTTTTGAATATATAATAGAATTTCCTCAATATTTTGTAATTGATTCAAAATTTCAATTATTGGTTTTAATGTTTTGAAGAACTAAAAAATTCATTAAAAATAATGAATTTATAATTCATTATTTTTAATAGTCACCAAAATTTATGTTAAAAAATTTAACTAACTTTTAAGTATCAAAATTCGTGGCAATTTGATACTTTGAAGTTAACAGTATTACTAATGTAATTTGTAGGCTATAACAGAAGCCGCTAATCTGCATAAATTAATCTAAACTAACATGATAGTTTAGGATAAATAAATTTGGTTATTAATTATTAATTAAATTATGAACTATAATTGCAGACTCCTGCTTGATCGTAAAGTAATTATAATTTTCTTTTTTGTTTCAGGTAAGCTTTTTAATTTCAATTCCACTTCGAGATCATCTTTAAACAGGTAATTTTTTTATGTACAGAGTAATGATTTTGAGCTTAAAAAAATATAATATAACCTGAACGTTTATACTGAAGCGGGACATTTGATCTTTAGAACATTTTTAATAAACTTTTGTGTCTCAATTGGATATTTTTAGCAAAAAACAAGTTCAGTAATAATTAGATGATTTAAGCTACGAATTTTCTGTTCTCTTTCTTTTTTTGTGAAAATATTGTTGATGGATGTAAAAGATGCGACAAATTGGAAAACATAAAAGAAGTTTAATGGAAAATAACAATTGTCAGCGAACTGTTATTAGCCATTCATCACTCCATATAGCAATATTCAATTATGCTTTGGCAAGCAACCGCTCGCAGGCTCACAATGTCACTTGGAGGACCTAAGGAGAATGGTTTATTAGGGCGCGGGAGATTCTATATTCGAAGGAATACCTACTTGCAATTCCAAGATAGAATCTTAAGGACGTCGTGGATCATGGCAAATATCATTTAACTCGGACTATAACGACCTACAGATTGCTTCGTAATTTTCCCATAACAATTTTCCCAGACAAGTAAATACCAGACATGATATCAGGCTTCGCACTCATCTACTAAAACCTACTATTTACTACTTTTTTCAAGTTAAGCTACTATTAGGGTACTTTTTTAGATTTCAACAACTAAAAGCTAACTATTTCAATTTTTCTTTTTTTTAAATTTCCATTATTTTAAATCCACTAATTACTATAGAGATAAAAGAATTATCCACAAAAATTCTAATAAAATTCTTCAAAACGATTAAATTAATTAAAAAAAAAACTCCATAAATTATATTTTTAATATTTACTATTTTCTTGAAACTTCACGAGGAATCCAATTTATTTACACAAATAATGATAAAATTCATCTAAACTTCAATTCTTTACAAAAATAATTAATAAAATTCATCCAAAATTCAATTATTTACAAAAATAATGATAAAATTCATCCAAAATTCAATTATTTAAATAATTAAATTTTCATTGGATTTAAATTATTTTAGAATATCATTTTCAAAAAGATCAATTATTTAACAAAATTTGTAAACAAATTTATCACAATAATTCAATTATACTTTCACTAATAAAAACATTTTTCATGGAAGTAGAATTTAGGAAAAAAAACTTTTGATAAAATACTAATGCAAGAATTCAATTATTATTTTCATAATTAATAAAACATAATCGAAAAATTTAAATGGATTTTAATACAAATTTAAATTAATTATTAGACAAAAGTTAATTATTTTTTAAAATTTGTTTTGTTAAAATCTTTCTAAGAATTGAATTATTTTCATAAATAATAAAATTTATTGCAGGATTTCAATTATTTTTAATATAATTCTACAAGGATTACTAGGGAAATGTAATTATTCTTAAAAATTTAATTTCAATTCCCAGAAGAAATCAATTATTTAAATAATTTTTTATTTCTTTGGAAAAATTCAATTTTTTTAAAAATAAAATTTTTCACACAAATTCAATTCTTTTTAATAAAATTTTTCTCAATAATTCATTTATTTTCGTATTAATAAAAAAATCCTTTTTAGGAATTCAATAAGTTTTTAAATTTTAAATTTAATTTTTTAATTTTTTAAAAAATTTTCATTTCAAAATGAAATGAATGAAAATGTTAAATAAATTTTTTAGCAACTATTTTCATAAATAATGAAATTCATTGCAGGATTTCAATTGTTTTTAATACAAATTTACAAGAATTGCTCGCAAATGTTATTATTCTTAAAAATTGAATTTCAATTTTCCGAACAAATCAATGACTTAAAAAAGTGTTTTTTTTAATTTTTTGGAAGAATTCAATTAATCATTAAAATATTAGAATTTTTCACAGGATTTCAATTCTAAAAGAATTTTCAATTATGTCGATAAATAAAATTATTTTCAAAAATAATAAATTTCTTCTTGGAAATTCAATGATTTTGGGAAAATTTTAAGAAAACTGTTCGCAATAATTGAATTATTCTCAAAATATTAATTGTTCTTTGTAAAAATCAATTATTTAAAAAAATTTTTCGAAATACAATGATTTTCAATTACTACCAACATTTCCTAAAATTTTTCAAACAGAATTCAATTATTAAAAATTTTTTTTATTAAAATCTTTCTAAGAATTCAATTCTTTTCATAAATAATAAAAGTATCTTAGGAATTCTATTATCTAAATTAGAATTTGCACAAAAAATTAGTCTAGAGAAATAAATTATTTAAACAATTTCTATAAAATTCTTCGCAAGAATTAATTTTTTTTTTGTAAATAATCTTTGATAGCTACTTTTTAACTACTTTTTTTTGTTTAAAAGCAACTTTTTATAAAATAATTATCGAGTGCGAAGTCTGTATAATAGGAAGACAGGAAAATTTCAATATTCCCCCAAAAATTGAAAATAACACTTTTTCCCAAAGACTTCGCAAAAAATTTCTACAGGTATAAAAAATTTTTATATTTTCAATTTTCTTCTTTTTTTCCCCGAATAAAATTCCTGGGCTCTCTTTGAACGAATCAGCCGTTAATCAATTCTAACGACGTTGCTCTAATCGTTTGGAAATACATTCGCAAAATAGGGATTGTTTATTGGACACGTTGGGATACTTTAGAATGGGTTTTCGTCGGGATCCAACGAATGCCTTGAAGGGGGGAAGGGGAATCCCGCGGAATAATGTTATAGTTATAACGCCCCGCTTGCTTGGCGGAATTTGAAATTTGTTTCTTTATCGGCTATAATTTTCCCGAATCTACACGTGAATAGGTTGCCTTTCATCTCGTGAACAGAGTGAGAGAGAGAGAGAACAGAAAAAAATAGGAACGAGGAAACTTCACATGGGTTCGTCGACTCTAAAATTTTATCTGTCCCGCTTACGATTTGAAAAATATTCTCCTTTCGAGAACAAGTTTTCGAAAAGTTTTTTATTTCTTTATACGCAGAGACTGACAAGAATTTACGCGTTATTGGTTAGTCGAATCAGTATCGACTAGTTGAGCTCGTAAAAAAATAATTTCAATTCTTGGGAATTTAATATACACATACACGCGTTTGTCATCTTTTCAATCTATTGAAGAAATTCAATAAAAAAAAATTTATTATTTATTATTTATTATTACTTAAATTTATTATTTTTAAAAATAATTTTATTTATCGACATAATTGAAAATTCATTTAGAAGAATTTTATTAAAATCGAAAATAATAATTGAATTATTTCAAAAAAAATCTTAATTAAAATTTTGTAATTTTATGAAAAATAGTAAATATTGAAAATCATTGTATTGCGAAAAGTTTTTTAAAATAATTGAATTTTACAAAGAATAATTAAAATTTTTAGAATAATATTGAACTCTTTCGAACGGTTTTATTAGAATTTTCTACAAAATCGAAAATAATAATTGAATTAGTTCAAAAAAAAAATTTTAATTAACATTTTATTGAAAATAACTGAATTCTTTCAAACAATTTTATTAAAATATTTTAAAATAATTGAAATCCTGTGAAAAATACTATTATTTTTATGATTAATTGAATTCTTCCAAAAAATTAAAATAACACTTTTTTAAGTCATTGATTTGTTCGGAAAATTGAAATTCAATTTTTAAGAATAATAACATTTGCGAGAAATTCTTGTAAATTTGTATTAAAAACAATTGAAATCCTGCAATGAATTTCATTATTTATGAAAATAGTTGAATAGTTGCTAACAAATTTATTTAACATTTTCAATTCATTTCATTTTCAAATGTAAAAATTTTATTTAAAATTAAAAAATTTTATTTAAATTTTTCAAAACTTATTGAATTCCTAAGAAGAATTTTTTTTATTAATACGATAATAAATGAATTGTTGAGGAAAATTTTATTAAAAAGAATTGAATTTGTGTGAAAAATTTTATTTTTAAAAAAATTGAATTTTTCCAAAGAATTAAAAAATTATTTAAATAATTGATTTCTTCTGGGAATTGAAATTAAATTTTTAAGAATAATTACATTTCCCTAGTAATCCTTGTAGAATTATATTAAAAATAATTGAAATCCTGCAATAAATTTTATTATTTATATGAAAATAATTCAATTCTTAGAAAGATTTTAACAAAACAAATTTTAAAAAATAATTAACTTTTGTCTATTAATTAATTTCAATTTGTATTAAAATCCATTTAAACTTTTCGATTATGTTTTATTAATTATGAAAATAATAATTGAATTCTTGCATTAGTATTTTATCAAAAGCTTTTTTTCCTAAATTCTACTTCCATGAAAAATGTTATTATTAGTGAAAGTATAATTGAATTATTGTGATAAATTTGTATACAAATTTTGTTAAATAATTGATCTTTTTGAAAATGATATTCTAAAATAATTTAAATCCAATGAAAATTTATTTTTGTAAATAATTGAATTTTAAGGTGAATTTTATCATTATTTTTGTAAATAATTGAATTTTGGATGAATTTTATTAATTATTTTTGTAAAGAATTGAAGTTTAGATGAATTTTTTCAAATCTTTTCTTGGGAGTTTATTTTTGTTTTTATATTTTTATAATTTTATATTTTTTACATTTTTACATATTTACATTTTTACTTTGTTGTAATTATATAAAGGAGAATAGAAAGAAGAAAGTTCTTTGAAAGTTATTTTTCTACGTTAAGTTTGTTTTAAGTTGGGTAAATTATCCCCTTATATTTGCTCATAATAATTCAGCGAGTTTGTGTGAATGTTAATCGTGAGTGTGATGCAAGAAATGTGGAATAACGTTTCAAGGTAAACTTTGAGTCATTTATAGAGGGAGTGGCACTTTTCTGAGATGTACGAAATAAGTTAATTTTGTTTTATAAGAGGAAACAAAGGGATACACGCTGTAAATTTGGGTATAACTTCCGTGTGAGTTCATTTATTAAATAGAATATTATACTCAATAATTTATATAGAATTTATTTTGTTTTTAAGAATTTCTTTTTCTCTTTCGTTTTTAAATTGCTAAAAAGAATGTTGTTATTTACGAAAGTAGTTGAATTTTTACAAACAATTTTATTAAAATTCTTTTAAATAATTGAATTCTCGTGGAAAATTTATTATAGGGGGAAATAATTGATTTTCGAAAAAAAGAATTTTATTCAAATTTTTTTAAAGCACTTAAATTCTCCTGGCAAATTTTATTATTAATAATTGAATCCCAGCAAAGAATTTTAATGACATTTTTTTAAATAATTGAATTCCAGCAAGGAATTTTAATTACATTTTTTTAAATAATTGAATTCTAGTGAAAAATTTTTATTATTCATGACAGTAATTGAATTTTCGCGAAAAATTTTATTTAAATTATAAAGAATTTAAGTTTGAAGTAGAATTTTATTTTCAATGAAAGTAATTGAAATTTGCTAAGAATTTTTTTTTAGTTAAATCTATTATTTTTAATAGTAATATTGAATGAAAGTTTTCATATATTTTCAAACTGAAAATACAAAAAATAATAAAATTCTTCGCAGAAGTTCAATTATTTTCAAGAAATTGAAGAAAATTTTTCGAAACAATTTAATTATTTTTCAAAAAATTGTAATAAAATTCTTGACAATAATTTAAGTATCTTCACCAAGTTTCAATTTTAGCTTTATTAATAACAGTATTCTATAAAAAAAATTTCAATTATTTTCAATACACTAAAATTCCTTAATATAAGATTCAATTATTCAGTGAAATTCTTTGGAAGAGGTCAATTATTTTCAAAAATTTGAATACAATTCTTGACAGGAATTCCATTGTCTTGAGAAGTAATAAAATTTTTCTTTGAAAATTATATTTTTTCTCAAATTTTTAAGTAAAATTATTCATTAAATAATTTTATTCATAGTTCTTCTTCTTTAAAAAGAAATTATTGTTAAAAATATAAAAAATTGAAGCTATTATCAATTAAATATTTACTAGAATCAAATAATATTTATTAGAGTCAATTAAATGGTATATTTGCTTTAAATACTGAAGTTATTGATCCAAATAAAATTTAATTGACTCCATTAAATATTATTTGATTCAAGGAAATATTTACTTGATAATAGTCAATTAATCAGTTATTCGAATCAATTAATTTTTTTTTCGAGTGTATCATTTGAGAAGTAACCTAAATGTATTTCTTTAAGCAATAATTTTTAAACACTCATCCTTATTTAAAGTTCCCATCTCCCTTTTTCAGTAATATCATTATTAATATTCAAGAGTCCCGCATAGTGAAAATGAATATTAAACACGGTAATCGTTTCAGACTTAAGGTATATATACACCGCGCTCTTGACTATGAAAATTTATTTTTCTTCATATCTCTATTGACAAAGCAAGGTGTTTCGTGATATTTATTTATTTATTACCATATTTTTTATACAATCTATTCAAGTAGAAGGTGCCAGTTTTTCTTCTCCTTCGTGTGAAAGTATACTTATCAAAGATGTAAATGCATAAGCCTTCTCGATTGTGGCTTAAATATTTACGGAAAAATCGATGGCGTTTTCATCAATTCTGTTGTGATTTGCATCCCTCGTTTCACCCTCCACTAACCACCCTTCCACCTTATTCGAATCGCTGGGACGCTTAAATCAAGCCCTTAGTCTTTATCTTTTTTCAACGGTGAATATTCAGTGGTCATGTACATTTTAACAAAGGCAAAAAAAAAGGAAAAAGAAAAAAAAAGACAGAAAGAACCAAGTCGGAAGGAAAGTGTCACGAATATTTAATGACATAATTGTTACAAACTGGCACGCGAAAAAAAATTCGAGTTCTTCGCTGAGAAAAAATTTATTTGGAGCAAATAAAAATTATTTGATTGAAATAAATTATTTATTTGGTTATTATCCAATGAATATATGTATTTAAACCAATATTAGTGTTTTATTTTATCGTATCAAATAAATAGTTATTTGTACCGAATGTGAATTACTTAAGTCAGAAAAACAGAATATTTGGATCTAATAAATATTGTTTTAAATAAATTATCAAAATTAATTCATTCAATAATGCACAGTTTTTAATTGAAATAAATATTTATTTGCATCAATAAAATAATTTTTTTCAAATAAATAAATATTTGTTTGTAGCAAATAATTCATTATTTTCATCGAGACTAATATCGCCTTAATTGGGTCAAATGAATTAAAGAAAAATTTTGGAAAATAATCAAATTTTTGACAAGAATTTATTAAAGCTTTTAAAATTAATATTTAAAAAAACTTTGAATTTAACGATTGTTCTTAAAATTAATTAAATTTCTGCAAACATCTGCAATTTTTCAAAAATTCAGTTTTATTATAGTTTTATCAATTAAAACTCTTCCGTAAATCCATTATTTCCAATAATTAATAAAATACAAACAATAAAATTCAACTAATTATTATATTTTCAACAATAATTGAATTTTTTTCTAAAATTTTTAGATAAATTTTCTCTAAAATATTTTGTTAAAATCAATTCCAAAGGAAGAAAGTCAATATTAAAAGTAGTATTCAGAAATTTTCTAAAATAATTGAATTCTTTCGAGAAATTTAATAAAAATTGTATTCAAAATAATTGATTTTCATTGAAAAATTGTATTATGTATGAAAAAATTGTATGAATTTAAATTTCAAAGAAGAATTTAATTATTAATGAAAATAATTGAATCCTTGTAGAAAATTGTATTAGTTGTGAAGAAAATTAAATGTTTGCTTGAAATTTTATAAAAATTTTTTTGAATTAAATTAATTCTGTTGAAATAATCTATTAAATTAAATTTTATTAAAAAAGATTTTTTTGTAATCTGCAATTTTTTCAAAATTTAATATTGTTTCGTGTTTTTAAGTAAAATTCATTTATAAATCCATTAGTTTTAATAATGAATTAAATATATTAAATAAATATTTGTAAATTTAACAAATTGCAAAAGAATTAAAGAAAAAATTTTTCAGAAATCTAAGTTTGCTTCAAAATTACTAATAAAGTTCATTGAAAATAGAAATCATTAAAATAATTTTTTTTCAAATAACAAAATATCTGTTTGTATCACATATTCAATTATTCATCATAATTAATTATTTTCGTCGAGACTAATATCTCTTTAATTGCGTTCAATAATTAATTATTTAGTCCAAATATAAAATTTATTTGCATAAAAAATTCAAAACAAAGCATATGTGGATCCAAAAAATTTTTTTTACCTGTTTTTATTAAATACTTTAATAGCATCAAATAATGCATTATTTGTATATTAAATCAATTAGAAAGCCATAAAGGAATAATTTATGAAGCCATAAAATGAATTATTTGTTCCAAATCATTTTTATTGAAATCAAATATTCATTTGGGAAATAAATAAATTAATATTGTTTTAAATAACTCATTACTTTGGTCTCAATAAATTAATTATTTGATCAAAATATTATTTGTTTGTGTCTATTAAGTAAAATATTTGCAATAAATAAATTAAATGATAATAAAAGTAGTAATAATAATTTATTTTACTTGAAGCGATATATGAATTGTGTCGAATAATTCTTATTTATATTGAATTTCCAATTAGTTGAGTGAAATAAATAAATTAATTGTTTCAAGTAACTTATAATTTGTATTAAAAAAAAATTCATCTAGAATAAATTTTTTTTCTTTTTCTTTTTAGAGTCAATTAATTATTTAATTGTCTCAATTAAGATTTATTTGATTCAAATAAATGTTATTCAAGTATTTCAAGTTATGCAAATCAGATAAATATTTATTAGACCCAAATAAAAATTATTCAAATCAACTAACTATTTATTAGACACAAATAAAAATTATTCGAATCAAATAAATATTTTCTAAATAGTTTGAATTAATTGAATCGAATATTTTTTTTTCACTGTACAAACACTTTGTTTTGAAAAAATATTTTACTCTTATTTTGAATTTATAGTAAAAAACAAGTTTCAAATAAACGTTAATATTTTATTTCCCTGACTTTTTGCCGTGGCAACTTTGGAAATTAAAAAAAAAATAGTTTTACAAGACTTAGGGACAAAAATTTTGATTTTATATAAACAGGAATATTTTCAACTATAATCAAGTTCGATTTGAGAATAAAATTTTTTTTTTAATTCAGAATTCGTTTATTTTTATTTGCACAGAGAGCTGTAAATTGTGCGATGAAAAATATTCTTTTGCACTAATTCGATGGGCATTACGCGCCCTTTCGCTTAAGGAACATTTTGAAATTCAGTGACGGTACTTTTGGAATCTAGAGTGCGCCATAAGATCGAGCGAGCCGCACGGATGAGGTACTTTAGAAGGAGCTAAGAAAGAAGTAGATGAGACGAGGAGAGTGAGGAGAGCCACATATTTCATATGCAGGGGGCTGTTTTGCTTGGCCTCGGCAATATTATTACCATATTTTTCACATAATGCGCCAACGTGTATGTCTCTTATTTCACGTGAGACTCCCCTCCTGCCACCCCGGGTGTAATGCATTTTAAGGGTCTTATCATTCATTGCGCACTCATTGCTTATATGTGCTGCTCGATACATTCCCATAAAACTTTTACACGTGCTTTCAAAGTCACACTTTTTCCCAATATTGTCTCAATACTTTAAACTATATACACACATATATATATACATTCATTTTTCCTTCATTTCTCCCCATGAATTTTTTTTTCCAAATCATTATTTTCATTGCGTGTGAAAAATTTGTTCTGGTAAATATATTTTGTCTTCAAAATATATTCTCAATTCTTTTATCACGAATATTTGAATATTTATTTAATTAAATTAATCAAGCTTTTAATTAACTAATTTTTTATACTATTGTCATTAAATATTTAGTAAATTCTTCCACAATTATTTAATAAATTAGTTTTTTCGATTTTTGGAAGATTTATATAAAAGGTTTTTTTTTTCTTTTACCTTTTATATACATCTTCCAAAAATCGAAAAAAACTAATTTATATTATTGTCATTATTATTAATATTTTTATTAAATATTATTATTATTATTATTATCATTATTATTATCATTATTATTAACTCTAATAGTCGTATTAATTCTTTCATTTTGTCCATTAATAATTTAATATTTGCAAAAAACGGTTAAAGATTTTTATAATTTTAACCAAAAATTTCAACTACAAAAAAAATGTTGAATTTTGGAAGAATTACAGGTGTAATTTTTTTTCTGAATGAATAATTATTTTTTAAAATAATTAAATGTTTCTAGAAATTGAATTTTTATAAAGAATTGTATCGATAAATTTTTAAATAATAATTGAATTCTCTTGGTAAATTTTTATTATTTTTTTTAATAATTTAAAAGAAATTTATACTTTTATAAAGAATTTTATCAAGAAATTTTTAAATAATCGAATTTTCTTCATAAATTTTAATAACATTTTTAAGAATAATTTTATTTTTCGGGAAAATTTGATAAAAATTGTACATAAATTTAATTTCAATTGTTTCTTGATAATAAAAATTCAAATTTTCAAAAACTTTAATTTGATACCATTCCAAAACTAAGTTATTGATAAAAATTCGAAGTATTTCTAACTTCGGTAAAATTCAATTATTTTCATCCAATTTTTTAACTATAGACTTCTTCTCTAAATCAATGATTTTTGATGACTAAATAAAATTTATCTAACATTTCAAATTGAAAACTGTTGAAATTCAATTTTTTGTAAATTCTACCAATATTCAATTATTTAAATAGAAAAATTAGAAATTCATTGAATAATTGATAATATTTCTTTAAATTAATTTCTTATTAAGAATTTTATTAAAATTTTTAAAAATAATTTACTATCTTCGAAGAATATAAAAATGGTTTTTTAAATAATTGAATTCAACGGAGGAATACAATTTAAATTGTATATTCAAAAATTAATAAAATCTTGCGAGAAACATTTAAACAATTGAATGTTTCTAGAAATTGAATTTTTATAAAGAATTTTATCAAGAAATTTTTAAATAATAATCGAATTCTCTTGAGAAAATTTTAATAACATTTTCTAAAATAATTTTATTTTTCGTTGAAATTTGATAAAAATTGTACATATTTATTTATTTATTTATTTATTTAAATGTATAAACGAACATAAAATGTTTTATTAAAAAAAGACGGAATTATTGGTTCATTTATTCATTTTTTATTTAAAGGGACAGAAAAATTTACTGTTTTCAAGAAAGTATTTCAAATTAATACTAAATAAGTGAATCATATTGATGCCAAAAATTCGGATAAATTTGTTATTTAATCCACATGCTCGCAGCGATTTTTATTAACTTTTTTCAAAAAAATTGAATTTTTGAGAATATTCTTACTATTCTTGAAAATAATTGAATTCTTGTAGCGAATTTTATTAAAATCTCA
The DNA here is from genome assembly GCA_032872475.1 of Leptopilina myrica (nomen nudum). Taxonomy (NCBI): domain Eukaryota; kingdom Metazoa; phylum Arthropoda; class Insecta; order Hymenoptera; family Figitidae; genus Leptopilina; species Leptopilina myrica (nomen nudum). Next base: position 13,774,533 of record CM065458.1, on the reverse strand, counting down.
AAAAAAGTATAATTTAAAATTGCAACTGAAATTCATTTTTTAATCAACGTTTATTAGAAAATTCTACTAGAATTCAAATATTTAAATATAAAAATAAACATTTTATCAAATAATTTAATGTTTCTAAAAATTGAATTCTGATAAAGAATTTTATCAACAGATTTTTAAATAATAATTGAATTCTCTTCAAAAAATTTCGGGGGAAATTTTTATAAAAATTGCACATAAATATTAAGAATACTTGAAATTCTGCTAAAAAATTTATTCAAATTTTTGTAAATTTATAAATATTATTGAATTTTGCGAAGAATTCTATTAATTTTGAAAATAAATTAATTTCTCCAATCGAAAAATTTATTAGAAAACAAATTGTTTAATAAATAATAAAAAATTTGATATATGAAAATTTTTAAATTATTTTCAAAAGTTTTAATAAAAATGTTTTGAAACAATTAAATTATTTTTTTTTGAAAAATGCAATACAGTTCTCGCCAATAATTTTAATTATCTTCGCGAAGTTTCAATTTTAGCTTTATTAATAATAGTATTCTATACAAAATTTCAATTATTTACGATAAAATTTTACTAAAATTCCATAATATAAGATTCAATTATTCAGTGAAATTCTTTCGAAGAATTCAATTTTTTTCAAAAAATTTTATACAATTCTTGACAGGAATCTCATTGTCTTGATATAAGTAATAAAATTTTTCTTAGAAAATTAATTCTTTCTCAAGTTTTTATGTAAAATTAGTAAATTTTTCAGACTCAGTAATATATTAAATAACAAAACTATAATTCTTTCCTTTCAAAAAAGGTTGTTCTTTAAAAATTAAAATTTCTTCTACTTAGTTTTTCCTCAGTTATCAAAAAAAAAGGTTTTTCCTTAAAAAATAGAAAATCCCGCTCAGTTTTCTTATTTAAAGAAAATCAATTCTAAACTTTGTACATGAAAAAATGATTTCCAAAACGATATATTGAAAATAAATTTTTTTCCCCTTTCTTTCTTTCCTATTTTTCGGTTAGGGAGGTGAAAAACAAAAGTTTTATGAAAGCAATGTTGGTCGCTGGCGGACGGCGAGAGCATTTTAAAAAACACTTTAGAAGTGGATCCGAACCATCGGAATTGGCAAGTCCTTTTTTTTCAAGCCTCTCGCTAAAGGTTTCTAAATCCCTCGAGCTTCCCACACCCATCGCAGTGGATCATGACCAAGCATAGGGGCGTTCGCTTCTCTCGTAGACGCATATTTATTCGCAGTCCATTTTGGTTTGTTTGCACAAACGAGAGTCCGTCAGGCTAACATCGGACCACCACCCTCTCTGCTCCTCATCTCTCACTACTACTTTGCTCAAGTTTCAATTCCTTCGTTCTGCTCACTTCCGGTGAATTCGCGAAACGAAAAGGAGATTCCGCTAACCAAATATCGCTCCAAATTTTAGTGCTGTCGACTCTTGTAAAATAAGTGCAAATATAACTCTTTCTATAATTAGCGGATCGAAATTACTTTTTATAGCACAGCTGTCGGTTATTTTTTTTTAATAAAATACCTTGTATATTATTTTTTTGTTTTTTTTAAAAAAAAAAAACATTTGTGGAAAAATAAAAATTCTTATTGTTTATTTAAGGAAACAAGAGAAAGAGAGAGAGAGAGGGAGAGAGAGAGAGAGTGTTGGAAAAATATATATTAAACGAGAACAAAATAACAGTTGAGCGAAGTTTATTTTAGTTTCAAAAATATAAGTTAATTTGTCAAAAAATTGTTTTTCTTAATAAAAACAATTTTTAAAAAACGAATTTAGTTACAAATAGATAGATATATTTTTTTTAACGAATTTAGTTACAAAATAGATATTTTTTTAACGAATTTAGTTACAAAATAGATATTTTTTTTTAAAACGAATTTAGTTATCAATAGCGAAATTTTATCAAAATTATTTCAAATAATTAAATTTTCGTTAAAATTTTATCAAAATTATTTTAAATAATTGAATTTTGAAGAAAACATTGTTTACTTACAAGTATCAAATGCCAACGAATTGATACCAAAGATGCGGAACAAATAAAAAATTGATCCAGTTTTTTGGCATCAATTTGACCGATTTTAGTATTAATTTGATACATTCAAGAAAACTGTGACATTGATATTGAAGATAAAAAAAACATTATTTAAAAACTTTGATAACAAATTTCATCTAAATTTTTTGAAAATAATTAAAATTAATTTGAAGAATTTTATTAACGTTCTTTAAAAATAATTGAACTTAACGACAAATTTTAATATTAAAGAATAAAGGTTGACATTTTTTGCAAAGAGTTTTGTGGTTTTTTTGGAATACGATTGAAGTGTTTAAATGATTATTCATGAATATTGTTAAATTTAATTAACCTATTTAGAGAAATTTAATTAAAATGGTAGTGTTAAAAATAATTTAATTCTCATAGAAATTTTATGAAAAATTTTCAAAAACAATAGAATAAATATGTGAATTATTAAAATAAAATTATTTAGAGAAATTGAATTAAAATTTACTGAAAATAATTAAATTTTTGTAAGAATACAAATAATTGAATTTCTCGTAAATATTTTATTATATAATTGATTTTCAGAAAAAGCAGTTGAATTAAAATTATATTGGAAGTAATTAAATTCTATTTAAATTTTTTTTAAATAATTGAATTCTTTCGAGAAATTTCATTGAAATTGTATTTTGAGTTTTGGGGAAAATTTATTTTTCAGCGGAGAATTTGATTATCTATGAAAATAATTGAATTTCAAAGAAGAAGTTTATTATTTCTGAAAATAATTGAATTTATCGAAGAATATTGTTAAATTTAATAAAATTATTTAGAGAAATTTAATTGAAATGGTAATGTTGAAAATAATTTAATTCTCATAGAAATTTTATGAAAATTATCAAAAATAATTGAATAAATAAGTGAATTATTAAAATTAATATATTTAGAGAAATTGAATTAAAATTTACTGAAAATTATTAAATTCTCGTAAGAATGTTATCAATATTATTTTAAATAATTGAATTTCACCAAGAATTATTTTAATCATGAAAATAATTGAATTTCAGCGACGAATTTTATTATTTAAGAAAAAAATTCAATTTATCGAAAAATTTTATTATTTTTGAAAATAATTTAATTTCAACGAAGATTTTTATTATTTATGAAAATAATTGAATTTTACCGAAGAATTGTTTTATTCCTGAAAATAATTGAATGTCAGCGAAGAATTTTATTATTTATGAAAATAATTGAATTTCACCGAAGAATTTTTATGATTTTGGAAAATATAAATGAATTGCAGTGAAGAATTTTATCGTTCATGAAAATAAATGAATTCTTGACAAGAATATTATGAAAATTTTTTGAAAATAATTGAATTTCTTTGAAGAATTTTACAATTGATTTTGCTTAAAAAATTTGCATTGACAATATTTTTAACAAAATATTTAATTTCTCCGAAGAATTTCATTAAAATTGATTTCAAAACGGAGGAATTCAATTAAAATTATATTGAGATTTGAAAACAATTGAAATCTGTAGAAGAAGTCATTTAATTTTTTTTTTCAATAATTGAATTCTTTCGATAAATTGTATTAAAATGAAATTTACTTTTTATTATTGTATATTAATTAAAAAGTAATTATATTTTTTTATTATATATTAATTAAAATACAGCGATAAGTTTTATTATTTTTGAAAATAATGGAAAGTTCAGCATAGAATTTCATTATTCATAAAGATAATAATTGAATTTTAGCAAAGAATTTTATTTGCTATGAAAATATTTGAATTGAAGTGAAGAATTTTATTATATTTAATAATTATGAATTTAGTGACAAATAGATATTTTTTTAAAACAAATTTAGTTACAAATAGATATTTTTTTAAAACGAATTTAGTGACAAATAGATATTCTTTTGTATAAAACGAATTTAGTTAAAAATAGATATTTTTAGAAATAAACTGCGTGAAAATTGGAGGGAGAAAGGGAGAGTGAAAAAAATTGAGTTTATAAAAGATAACGTGAAAAGGTTAAAAAGATTTTACAGTCGACAGGCACGCTTCAAGTTTGAAACTTATCTTGACAGGAATACAAGATGAGATTGTGGTTAAAAATTGCATGATATTACTTAAAACCCCTTTCTTGACAATTCTTCTGTGTTCTTGATGATACAATTAAGTCGGGCAACAGCGGATTTTCTGACTCGGAAAATTATCCAATATTTTTCACGCGGCTATAGTGAGGGTGGAGAGGGATGCGCCAAGTAAAGGGGTGAGAAAAATATCAAGGGTCCTGGAGAGTTAAAATTAGAAGTGAGAGAGAGAGAGAATAGACAGTGAGGAATATTTGAAAACAGATTTATAATTCTTTATTCAAGTTTTTATGTTTTACAAAACAAAAGTTAAAAGCATTGCTTCAGAGAGAGAGAGAGAGAGAGAGAGAAAGAGGGACCAGTAAATTCTCGTTATATTCAAGGAAAAAATTAATAAAAGATGATACGAATAATCACGAGACAGAAATACTTATGTACCTTTGTTATTTTTTAAGAACAAAAAAAAGCAAGACAAAAAAATATTATTTATAGAGACGCCACGAAGTTACTGATTTTTTCTAAATTTCAATAACTGACAACATCAACAATTTTGTTAAATAAATATTAAAAACCTTGTTAATTTTTTTCACGCTAAAATAAAAAATATTCTAAATTTAAATTTTCAAGTTTTCTAAAATTCATTATTTGTAAAGAAATAAAATTGTTTCACTTGAAAAATTTAATTGTCTAGAATTTTTAATTAAACTTTTATAAACTTATTAATTTTTTCACGCAAAAATAAAAAATATTTTAAATTTAAATTTTCAAGTTTTCTAAAATTAATTATTTGTAAAAAAATAAAATAGTTTCCCTTGACAAAATTTAATTATCTAGAGCTTTTAATATTAAACTTCTTCTCTATTAATCTTTAACTTTTAAAAATAAATTTCTCAATTTTTTTCGACAATTCCAATATTTAAAATATCCAAAAATTCATTTTTTTATTTTCTAACCAATAGTCTTTATTATTTTTAAAGTTAATTATTCGAAGTATGTGATAAAGAATATATGGAAAATAATTTATTTAATTTATAAAAAGTTTTAGAAAATATTAATTAAAAAATTTATATTTTTTGAAAAATTTGAATTAGAAATATGAAAATCATGCTTTCCACTCGGTTTACAAATTTTAATTAAAATCTTCTTTTTAAATCACTTCTCACTAAATTGAAAGTTCTAGGACGTAAATTTTTAATAATTTAAATAAAAAAATTACAACTGTTTTAAATAATTAAATATACAAAAATTGAAAAAAGAATTTTAATAAAAAGTTATGAAAATAATTGAATTTCAAAGAAGAAGTTTATTATTTCTGAAAAAAATTGAATTTCAGCGAAAAATTCTATTATTTATGAAAATAAATAAATTCTTGACAAGAATTTTATTAAAATTTTTAAAAATAATTTAATTCCTTAGAAAAATTGTATTTAACATATATTTTTTAATGTAATTGAAATTCTGTAAAGAATTTTATTATTTGTCAAGATAATTGAATTCCTTAGAAGAATTTTATTATATATTTTTGAAATTAATTAAGTTTCTGAGAAAATTTTATCTATTTTTGAAGATAATTAAATTCTTATTAGGAATGTTAAATTTTTTGTTGAAAAAAATTGAATCATTTCAAAAATTTTATTAAAATTTCTGAAAATAATTGATTTTCAGAGACAATTTTTTTTAAATAAAGATATTTTTATTAAAATTCCCTTTTAAATAATAGAATTCTTTGAGAAATTATTTTAAAATATATTTAAATTTTTTTTATTATATATTAATTAAAATATAATTAAAATACTGCGATAAGTTTTATTTTTTTTAAATAATTGAAACTTTAGGCAAACGATTTCATTATTCATAAAGAGAATTAAACTAAATATTTTTATTCTGTTATTTTAATTTTTTTTAATTTAATTAAATTTTAAATGTTTTTATTTGAATGAAATTTTTTCTTTAAAATAACAATTTTTAATTTTTCTTTTTCAAATATTGTACATAATTGAATCGTTTAGAAGACTTTTATTTTAATTCAATTAAAATACTATATATTGAAAATTAAATTTTTTTTTCAATTTTCCATTATTTTTTTCTTCAAAAATTCTATAGACAGTTAAATCGTTCAAAAGACTTTTATTTTAATTTTTGTAAATAATTTTTGTACATCATCATCGTCATTATATGTACAACTCTTGCCACATAATAATTATTCTCTATTATATATGTGACGCGATCTGAAGAAAGGGACCTTAGAAGCAAATCACTTTAAGGTTATGTTAGCGTTATTTTTTTCTTATTTAAAAGTTTCTTTTTACTTATTGCAAATTAAAATCAGTTTTTATTAAATATTTTAGTTGTACTGAAGACTTAAACATTTATAAATCCAATTGACAATTGATCCTTTTTTTTGTATTTTAATTTAAAAAATTGCAAACATAACCTATAATTTTTTCCTTTCTTCAGATCGCGTCACATATATTATTTATATTTTTATAATGAAATAATGAATTAAAAATTTTAATTGAATTATTTATGCGTCATCTTTGAAGAAATAAATATTATTTTTTTTTGTTTACCGCGAAAAATGTTGACATGAAAAAAAAAAAAAAAATGGGGGAAGAAAAAAAATTGTCTTGTTGTTGTAAAATTTGGAGAGTTGCCTCAAGCCACTACTGGCTAGTTGGTAACAAGTCGTTAATGAAAATCAAACAACGGAAAAAAAATTGCACGTTCACTTAGCGGTTTTCTCTCTACCCCTGAGACTTTTCGGAAAGGGGGGAGGGGTGGAAAATAGGCGGCTTCGCCTTAGTCAGCTTTTTCCTCTCGCACACTGCATCAGCGTGCTTGGGTCAGGCAGACTCAAAGGGCTCCGTTGGCATTTGCTTTTTTCTTGCCTTTTCTCTCTTCGTTATCGTCGAAAGATGCTGATAAAACGACTCATTCCACAGACTCAGCCCCGATCTTAATTTCCAACGCTCTCTCCTCTTCATAGACTCTTCATTCAAAATTTATTCGCCATTTTCTCCCATCAAAAAATGTCTACAATAGAATTTCAAATGCTTTCCCCCTCTCTTTCTGTTTTTTTCTCTTTCTTTATTCTTTATTTTTTCTTTCTTTTCTTCTTTCATTCTTTTCTTTTTTTTCATTCTTTCTTTCTTTTCTTTTTTTTCTTTTTTTCTTTCTTTCTTCCTTCCTTTCTTTCTTTTATTCTTTCTTTCTTCCTTCTTTTCTTTTATTTTTTTCTTTCTTTCTTTCTTTTTTTCTTTCTTTTTCCTTTGGAGAGAGGAAAAGAGTGAAAGTGAAAGAAAAATAGTAAAATAGAGAAAGTGAAAGAGAAATAGTAAAACAGAGAAAGTGAGAGAGAAACATGAAAATAGAGAAAGTGACAGAGCAACACAATAATCACAACAATAAAAAAAATTACAATTTGAAAATTTCCCAACTCTAAAAATTGATTTAGTGACTAAATCGGATGGGAATGCTTTTTGTCTAAAGCCAGCAACTTAAATATTGACCGCCACATATTTACTTTGATTAAGAGTACACTCTGTCAAGGTAACAACTCTCGATCTCGTATATAACTCATTCCAACGGCTAAACATTCTTCGACCAACACGATTCCGTGTTTTCAAGTAATCTCATTGCGTTTTCGAGGCAGTCGTGTGTTTTACTTTCATTTCAGTTAATAATTCAGTATCAATTAGTGCCTGTTTGCATTATGAAGAGACCTTTTTCTTGAACGAGTAAGGCCTTACTATAAAGAATCAAATCGAGAGTGAAACAAAAAAAAACAAGAAAAAAAAGAAATAGAAAAGAAGAAGAAGAAGGTGTACGATATTTACGTTTCCAACGATAGCAAGTGGAGAAAAAAAAATTCGATTATAAAATGAATTAACTTGAGCGAAATGATGTCGGTGTGCACTTATTTTATATAAGAGCGTCCTCTGAAAACAATTCTATTGGAAATTAAAAAGTTCGAAGAAAATTACAGAGAGCTCTTCAAATGAAAAATGACACATTTTCCTTTCCTTTAGAAAATTTCTTCCTTCTTTTTTGTCTGCATTGAAATAATTTTCCGCTTGTTTCATTATCAAAGTTCATTATATATTGTTTAATTGAAATTATATAATTATAATGGTGCATTATTTCTGTAATGCGATTTATGAGTATTCGTAGCACTTTTGATCTAAATTAGCGTGACGGCTTTTAATTTTCTTAATTTTGTGTTTCTTTGTGGAGAATTATATTAATTGTGATATAATAATTATAAACATTATAATTATAATTATAATAATTATAAACATTATAATTATAATTATATTAATTATTAGCATTATAATTATAATTATAATAATTATAAATAAAATCAGAGAATAGAAAATAATTTATATGTATAATAAAATTCTTTAAAACGATTCAAATTATTTCCAAAAAAAATACTCGAAATTCTATATATTTTCTTAAAAATTTCGCAAAAGAATTCAATTTATTTACAAAAATAATGTGAAAATTCATCAAAAATTCAATGATTTAAATAATTAAATTTCCATCACAATTCAATTATTTTAGAATAGCATTTTCAAAAAGATCAATTATTTAACAAAATTTTATACAAATTTTTGACAATAATTCAATTATACTTTCACTAATAATAACATTTTTCCTGGAAAGAAAATTAAGGAAAAAAAATCTTTTGATAAAATACTAATGCAAGAATTCAATTATTATTTTCATAAATAATACAACTCTTCGAAGAAATTCAATTAAATTTAATACAATTTTTGAATTGATTAATAGAAAAATTCAATTATTTTCACATATAAATTTTTTCACTAGAATTCAATTATTTAAAATAAAACTTTTTATAATATTTACAAAATTTGGAAAAAAATAATTATTTAAAGCAATTTTTATTAAAATTCTTGGAAACTGTTCAATTATTTTCGCATAAATAATAAAATTCATAGAAGGATTTCAATTATTTTGTATTTTTAATACAATTTTACAGAAATTGACTATAAAAAGAAAATTATTTGTAAAAATTTAAGTTTAATTCACAAAAATGCAAGTAATTTTAAGCGTTTTAAAAAAATTCTAATGCATGAATTCAATTATTTTCAAATAAATAATAATATTTATCAACATAAATTCAATTATTTTTAAAACAGTAATAAATTTCTTTTTGGACATTCCATTATATTTTAGAATGTTCTAATAAAATTGTTCCAAAGAATTCAATTATTTTCTACAAATTTTAATGGAATTTTTTTGTAAATTTTACTTATTTTTAAAAACTTTTCGCTGTAGTTACAATGATTTTTAATTTCAACTATTTTCATAAAATTTGCAAACAGAATTTTAATTATATTCAAAACATTTTTTCTTGAAAAAATTTCGTTATAAATTAATAATTCAATTATTTTCAAAAAGAACAAAATTTTTCACAGAAACTTTAATTTTCTTTTTAAATATTTTAATGAAATTTTTCTCCACAATTCAGTTATTTTTTCTTGTATATTGGTGAAAAAAATATAATATTTTAAGATGCATTCAAACAAATTTATTAATTTCTTGTTATTCAAAAGTTACGAACAAAACAAATAGACTGTTACGTTACATGCTTCGCGATGTTGACCATATATAATAAAATTCTTCTCAGGAATTCAATTAGTTTTGAAAATTTTTAATAAAATTCTTATCAATTCAATTGTTTTCATAAATATAATTCAATTATCTTCATAAGATTCAAACTCTCTCTCTCTCTCTCTCTCTCTCCAAAGAAAAATTTCTTTAAGACAAATAAAAGTCTGACTCTGGGTACATTCAAAGAAATTATTTCTTCGAATTATTTATTTCTTTGACTTAAAAAAAAAAATAATTAAGTTTCATTCAAACATAGTTTCTGGTTCTGTTTAAGAGATTATGTATTAAAATCAAACATAAATTGTGGTTGATTTTAAATTATCTGTAGTTAACTTTTAAGTTCGATTGAAACATAAAATTTTTAAACATAATTTTTTATTAAACCGTAACAGAAATAATGTTTGAATTAAATATAATTATTCAAACAAATAATACTTTTGAATCAATGCAGTAGATATTTTCTATATATTGAGATTAAACTTACTAACTAATTTCAATTAAACATAATCGTCTAACATTATTTTTATGTTTCATTTAAGTGTAATGTTTTCTCAGTGTAGACTTTTTATTTGTTTTAAATAAAATTTATATATTTGACATAAATAAAACGTACATTTGAGTTAAATAAAATTTTATTTAAACCAAATATAAATTCTAATTGGTTTAGAGGCAAATATACCATTTCTCTGGGTGTTTAATTTTACTAATAAATAGTCATTTCTACTAATTTATCAGTAAAGTTTACTAATTCAAAAGCAAAAAGTCAGTCACTAATTCAAAGTAGTAAACATTTTTTACTAATTCAAATTTAGAGAGTAGAAAGAGAAGAAAGTAGCAAAAATGGAACATATTTTTTCGTATAATAAGAAGTATATAATACACTTTATTTGCAATGAACCAGTATATATATATATAGAAGAGTGAAGCATAGAACGTGATTCATTAGCTGTTATTTGTGCAAATGGTGTATGCGCTTTTTTTCCGAGAGAGAGAGACAATTGATTAGAGAATCACCCTCATGAATAGCAGTTTGAAATTACGAGTGCAAAGACAGGAGAGTAAAAAGGAAGAAAAAAGGGGAAAAAAAAGAGGAGAAAGAGAAAAAAAAAGAGTGACAGGTTTTTGTGTCAGATCCGGATGTATTGACATGTATCGTTCGCCATATAGGGCATTTGCATATCCGTTAGTAGTGTCGTGTCCCCGAAATCGTTGAACCGAGGGGTGTATGCAAACCCGCAGGAATGCCAAAATTACTCTCTCCGATGCACCCTCTATTCTCTTCAACCTCTCTCCACTTGCCTCTTCTCCAGTGTGTCCTGGACAACCCGTTCGTTCGCCTATCCAGCTGCGACAATCCCACACACACTCAACATTCGCAGGAGAATTTCGCGTTCGCCAACGTTTACCTTGCATAATACGTCTAATGTCATTGATCTGTGCGCTTCAATACTCGAGACTTTATTTATTATACATATACATTCCATGCGATTTTTACAGACGAAAAAAAAAATAAAATCTCAAAGTGAGATGAAAATTATTCTTATAACAATTATTTTTGCACTGAGAAAACAATATATCTTGTTACACTGAAAAAAAAAATTTATTTGATTCAAATAACCGATTATTTGACTATTATCAAATAAATATTTACTTGAATCAAATAAATTGTATTTGAATCAAATATTTCAGTATTTGAAGCAAATATTATTTAATTGATTCAAATGAAAATTATTTGATTCAAGTAAATATTTATTTGATAATAGTCAAATAATCGGTTATTTGAATCAAATACATTTTTTTTTCACTGTATACAGTCAACCAAAAATTACCTATCTTTCAACTAAACATAATAATTTTGATTAAATGCATAATAAATTTGATTCGATAAAAATTATGTTGAATTCAATTATAAAATATGTTTAATTCAAATTAATCAATATAAAATTATTGAAATAAAAAAAAAATTTTTCTCAGTGTGAAATTTCCAGGTTTGCCACGCTTTTTCTCTTCTAAAATCCCTAACTTTTCCATGTTATCCAGATTAAAAAATAGAATTTTTCCAGTTTTTTAAAACTACATTATTTATTATTAACTAGAAACTTATTCGAAAACAACAATAACTTCATTTTTAAATAAATATTTAATCATTATTATTTTTTCCTACAAAAATTCAGATTTTCAAATATTTAATTATTGTTTTTTTATTTATTCTCCAAAGAATTAAATTAATCAAAAAAAAAAAATTAAACATTTTTTTCAAAACAATTTGTCAAAAAATTTCAATTATTTTCAATGTCTACTATTTCAAAAAAAAATTAACAAAAGAATTCAATTATTTAAAATGAAATTTTAATAAAACTCGTCTCAAGAATACAATTATTTTCAAAAGTGATATAATTCTTTGCAAAAATCCAATTATGTTGAAAAATTCTCGTCAATTTTCAATTACTTTTATGAATAATACATTTTTTCTTCGACATTCAAATATTTGTGAAAAATTTTAATAAAATTCTTGGTAGAATTTCAATTCTTTTTATTATATGTTCACAATTTTTATCTTTCAGGAAAAATGAAATTATTCCTAAAAATTTTATTAAAATTTGTCAAGAAAATTCAATTATTTAAAAATTTGTTGATAAAATTTTCTTTATGAAAATTCAATTTTTAAAAAACATTCAATTATTTAATAAAATATTTATTTTTTACAGTCAAAAAAATAAAAAATTAAATTATTAAACAGAATGTTTTTTAATATTCTTCACGAACATTCAATTATTTTTGAAACAACAAAGATTTCAAATTAAAAAACTCGTTGCAAAATTTTAATTATTTTTAAGGGCATTTGAACCATTATGACGTCACAATTATAAATCTCATGCTTTTTACACATTGTGACGTCATAGTGGTTCAAATGCCCTTAATACAATATTTTATTCGAATTTCTTAAAAAATGTAATTATTAAAATTCGTCGAAAGAATTCTGTTGTTCATAAAATTTTTTGATAAAATTCTTGACCAGAATTAAATTTTCGGAAAAATTGAATTATTCAATAAATTATCTTTGTTTGAATTTAAGGAATTGAAATCTCGTACAATTTTCTCATAATAATTAATTTTTAAAATGAATTTCAGTTAAAATTTTAGAATCAATTAAAATAACTAAAATTTCGTAAAATTGAATATTGTAAACAAATGGATTTGAAATTAAACATATGGATTTAAATAGTTGTAAATTGTTTTAAACCTAATTTAATTTTTTTAAAAAGAATTTATTTGTTTTGAAAATAATTGAATTATTAAGACGAGTTTTTATTAAAATTCGTTTTAAATAATTGAATTCTTTTGTAAAATTTTATTAAAATCGTAAAGATTAAAAATAATTGAATTTTGCCAAAGTTGTGAATTTAATTAAATTTCTACGAAGAATTTTATTGAACTTATTTTGAAAAAAATTGAATTAGTACAAAAAAAATTAAATGAAAATTTCGGAAAATAATTTCATTTTTGATGAAGAAAGAAAAAGATAAAATAATTAAATTTCTGAGAAGAATTTTACTAGTTTTTAAAAATAATTGGATTTCTTCAGTAATATCTAATTATTGCTGAAATTCAATTTGTTTTAGTTTTAGTGTTTTTAACTAAAATTCTTCTAAAAATCCATTATTTTAAAAAATCAATTACTTAAATATATGTTAAAAAATTTAACTAATTTTAAAACAATTTTAGTTATTAATTTATTTTTTTTAATTTTCTTTTTTTTGTAATTTAGATATTGTAAAAGGAATAGTTCAAAGTAATGAGTTCGCAGATCTCTATTTGAGAACTACTGTCTGACTGTATCTAACTTTCACTACTGAGATTTATAAGAATTGAAGAACTCGATTGACCTCTACTACTGATGTTCAAAGTCAAACAAATGTTGGCGCACTGAAAAAAGTTTATTATTTTTTGTAATAATAATTAACAATATATATTATATACATAATATAATATTCAATAATTATCGTAGTATTAATAACTATCGTCATTTATTATTATATAATGAATTTCAAAAATATTTGAACTCAAAATTTGTCAAAATCTTAATGCCTGTGGAAAAATGATAATATTTATTTTTAAAAAAAGTTTAATGTTTTCGAATAATTTTTCAATGATAGAAATTTGCAATGTATAAACATATTTGTAAAATCTAAATGTGATATAGAATTTTTTTTTAAGTTTCTAATAATTTTTAAGTGTGACTTAAAATAATTTCCTTAGAGACAGAAAAAGGAAAAACAAAATTTTTTTATTCGGAAGGAGTCAGAGGAAATGTCAAATTTTTCTGTCCATCTGAACTGAATGAAAATGTATATTAACTTTTGTAAAAGTATTTTAAAAATTAGGGAAAAGTGCATTATTTTGAAATAAAAAATACTAAACGAAAAAAATTATATCCAATTTAGTATAATTATAATAGCAAATATCAAGAATTTTAATTCAATTTTAACTTTTCCAAGTTCCACATAAGTTTTTCTTATAGTTTAGTAGTTTTTATATCACACTGAAAAAAATGTAATTGATTCAAATAACCGATTAATTGACTATTATCAATTAAATACTTAATTGAAACGAATAATATTTATTAGAGTCCATTAAATGGTATTTCCTTCAAATACTGAAGTTATTGATTCAAATATGAATTGAACCATTTAATTCACTCCAATAAATATTACTTGATTCAAGTAAATATTTAATTGATAATAGTCAATTAATCAGTTATTTGAATAAATTAAAATTTTTTTTTCAGTGCAATATCTCGTTTTTTTTCCATACATAAGTTTTTTTAATGTTTAGTATTTTTTATATTATAAAAAAAAATGAACTTCGGTTCACTTTTTCCCCAAATTGTAGATTATTTTTACAAAATCTAACATACATTTTCTTTCTGCCTGAAAACGATTACACTGAGAAAAGGATTTATTTGATTCAAACATATTTTATTTAAATCAAACTTAAAATATCTTTGCTATACAGTCAAACAAATTTAATTTTAATTCAATCATATTTTTTGGTTCATTTATAGAAATAATATATTTAATTCAAACATAATTTATAGTTGATTTTGAATGATTTATTATCAACTTTTAAGTTTAAATCAAACATAACATTTTTAAACATATTTTTTCTTTAAACCAAAAGATCCTAAAGTTCTGAACGTTCAAATGAACGAAATTTATTTATTACTCCTGTAAATTAAATTTTTATTGCAATTATTTTGCTTCACTATGAAAAAAAATTAATTACTGAGTTTTGTAAACGTAAAATTTCAGTTTAAAAATTTTTTTATGATTAGTAATTTATTAAAATATTTTCGATAATAAATATTTCGTTCATTTGAACGTTCAAAACTTGGGGATCATACCAAAACAGAAAATATGTTTGAATTAAACATAACTATTGAAACAAAAATTATTTTTGAATCAAACTAGTAATATTGGAATTAAACTTAGAAACTAATTTCAATGAAACAAAATCGTTTAAAATTATTTTTTTTACTTGAAACGAGTATAATGTTTTCTCAAGTGTAGAATCGATTGTATTTTTTTTTAGATACACTCGGGTCGCAAAGTTTCAGTACATTTGGACTTTTACTTGTAAATGCTCGCTTTACTTCAAATTCAAATATTTCTGTAAAAATAGATGCAACAACTATCAAACAAGGATCACTTTAAAGCTCAATAAATTTAGAGTCAAATAGGCAAAAAAAATAACCAATTTAATATTGTAAATTTGAAAATATAATTCTATAAAGTTAGAGATTTTTTATGAAAATTGCGATTTCGTAATCTGGAGTTTAAGCGAACGCCAATTAATGAAAAAATTTCTTTAAGATTTTACAGTTTTACAATATAATGTACAAATTTCACTCTTTAATTCGAGACCAAAATCTTTTATAAGTATTCAGTATTTGCCTCAAATTCTGTAAAAAAAAATTACTCTTGCTTTCTAAAGTTTTTAAGGAATATAAATTGCAAATTCGTCGTTTCTATTCACTTGTTTTATCAATTAACCAAATTTTTGAAAAATGTGCATCTCTTTTTTATTATAAAATTTTAAAAATTGCACCTTGAAATAAAATAAGTAATAATGCGAGTTAAAATTTGTAACATTATAAGAAGAGGGATAAATTTCATGTAAATAATTTAAATTTACTACAGTCAAGAGGTTCAATATTTTTCAAAAGTGTGGTTAAATGATAAAACAAATGAATAGAAACGACGAATTTGCAATTTATATTCTTCGAAAAATTTAGAGCAAGAGCAATTATTTTTATACAATTTGAAAAAAATACTTCATATTTGTAAATGATTTTTGTCTAGAATTAAAGAATGGAATTTGTACTTGTTATTGTACAACTGTCAAGTCTTAAAAAAATTTTTTCTTCAATTGGCGTTCGCTTGAACTCCAGATTCCGAAATCGCAATTTTCATAAAAAATCTCTAACTTTAAAGAATTATATTTTTAAATTTACAATATTAAATTGGTTATTTTTTTTGCCTATTTGACTCTAAATTTATTGAGCTTTAAAGTGATCCTTGTTTGATAGTTGTTGCATCTATTTTTACAGAAATATTTGAATTTGAAGTGGAGCGAGCATTTACAAGTAAACAGTCAAAATGTACTGAAACTTTGCGACCCGAGTGTAAGTGTGAGAAAAAGAAGAGAAATAAAAATTACGGAAAGAAATTAATATGTGAATCGTCGTGAGAGGATGAGGGGGAGGAGGTGACGGCGAAGGTCTCGAAAGGTTTTATTTTTCCGAAAGGGGTGTGCAATATTGAATGGAATTAATGATTCTATAGGCATTCGGCGGGGTTGGAGAAACTAGTTTCTGGAACGAGGGACATTCGAATGTCTCTGGCCTGAGCCTTCCATCGTTAACGGATTGTGTACATTATAGATGGTCCCGTGATTGGTTCGTCAGACTCTCAAAAACTCGCCTCGTTTTCCAAGGTTCGTTTTCAACGCACCGTTGTTATATATATATACACCTGCACTGAACCCTTTTGCCTCCAATTGACAATGTATAAAATCTATTCCATAGGGGTATCAATTAGTATGATTCACTCACTCAACTATGGACATTTCGTTTGCTTTAGGTCCAAGGTAATATATATAGATTGTTTTAGCCGACATGTCGATTGGACCGACTATAAATCATTCACGACAATTCCTTCTTTATCCTTTCCACACACACACACACATTTTTTTATACTTGGAATAACTTATTTGCCACATTTAAATCAACTCTGACTTTATATCCTACTTCCTTTTTAATTATATTATCAATTGTCGTCTGCGGCGTTTTTATATCTCAAATCCTGCAATAGAATTGTTCATTGAACTTTAATCGATCCGTGAGAGGAGAGGGGAAAGGAGGGAAGGAAAGTCTGTTATAAAAGCTCCTCTCCATACAATATTCTTGTCTTTGCCATGTGCAAATAGCGTGTGTCGTCTGTCACCCGCGCGCGGTTTTATTAATGAGAATAAATCCCATCTTAAATTAGAGCTACAAAAATTCAAGATATAGAAGATGTTGATTAAATTGCTATATACATGTGTTTTATTATTTAAACCAGTGGCAAATTTCTTTTTATCAAAGTCAATTGATTTTAAATAAAAATGGAAAATTTGAAATTAGAAAGTTCTTTTTCAAATTATTCGCTTGTCAATTACAGTAGAGAATGTAAAAAATTTAAATGTCTGCAAATAGCGAATTTAAAAAAGGAGCGCCAAATTTCTTTTTTTTCATTAGAATTTTAATAATAAATGTTTAATAAGTTATAATAATAATAATTTTTAATAAATTTTAATAATAAATTTTTAATAAATTAGAATAATAGATTTTTCGTAAATTATAATAATAATTTTTAATAAATTACAATAATAAATTTTAAATACATTTTTAATAAACTTTAATAATAAATTTTTAATTACTTCTAATAATAAACCTTAATCAAAAAGGATTTTCTCCTTTGGAAATATAAATAAAATATTTTATATATGCTACAATATTCGAATTCTGCAGTTCTTGTAATTTATTTAGTTATATCTTCAATTAAACTTCTTGGTGTATAAAAATATACTATACATATGATATATAACTTTTAATTATATTAAACTTTTAATTTAGTATTTAGACAGATTTTCTGCTATGGTAGAGTGTGATATTTTCATTATTAATAATCCAGATGATTCTCGTCCTTCTCCCTCAGGGGAGTATTTTTGTATCGTCCCCCTCTCCCTCATATCTTACGTCAGATTATTTTTTAATCCCGCCTTCCCCTTAGACAAATTCAGTAGTAAAAGAAAATTGCAGTCAGACGAATATCGCAAATCCTTGGGAATTTTTATTTTTGTGGTAAATCTAAGGTTTATTAAGACCCTTATGGGGTTTTTCTTAATTTTTGTATTAAATACTAATATTAACGTGAATTTTAGACTATTAGTGAATGAACAGTAAAAAGTAAAAAGTAAACAGAATCATTTTTTGAATTTAAATAATTTTTTTCGACATTAAATTATTTTGACAATTTTTTAGTCTGTTTTTGGTTTAAAATAATTAATGGAAACTGATTTCAGTTTTGAACAAATGAACCGAATGTTTAAAGTAAAAATGATTCAAACAAAACCTTAATACAGAATTTTTTGGCTATCACAAAAAAAAAATTCTTCCAAATTCGAAAAGTTCCAATAAAATTTTAAAAAATAATCTCAATTTTCAAGAAATTCATTAAAAATTTTATTACAAATAACTAACATCCAGATATCAGTTTTGTTGTTTATGAAAACAATCGCATTTTGAAAAGATATTTTATTCAAACTTTTGAAAATTCTGATTGAATTCTCTAGAAGAATTATTTTGAATTTTATTTTTGTCAAACGGAGTTGCTTTAATAATTTATTTTAAATGAAAATTTTGAATGTAATCTAATTTTATGATAAGAAATCTTTCAAATTTTTAAATAATTTTTTTTAACAATTTAAATTTCTCAAAAAGATTATTGAAATTCCATTAAAAGTTTTAGAAACTTTATTAAATTATATATTATCTCAGAATTATATATGACAATTTTTTAAAATTGAAAGTTTCATAAAAAATTTAATTCTTAAGGAGAATTTTATCAAGAAATTTTTAAATAACACTGAATTCTTTCGAGGAATTCAATTAAAATTGTATTTAAAACTATGAATTAAAATACTGCGATAAGTTTTATTATTTATGAAAATATTAGTTAAATTTTGGCGAAAATTCTATTTAAATTTTTAATAACAAAACAATTTCTGCAAAGAATATTTATCGTTTTTAAAATAATTGAATTGAAAATAATTAAGTAATTAAATAATTAATTTTGGAAAGAATTTCATTAAAGTTTAAAACTTTTGAAATTCTTTTATTTCCGAAATTTTCAAGTAAATTTATTATTCGATTGAAATTGTGTTTTAAAAATAATTGAAATTCTGCGATGAGTTTTACTATTATTGTGAAAATAATTGAATTTCTAAAAAAAAACTTTATAAAAAAAAACTAAAAAGAAACTTTAATATTTTTGGAAATAATTGAATTTTGTTGTAGTCGCATTAAAAATTTTTGAAAATAATTGAATTCCTCACAAGTACTTTACAAAAAGCAGTTTCAAAGAAAGGTATTCAATTAAACTTGCATTGGAAAATTTTCTAAAATAATTGAATTCTTTCGAGAAATTCAACATTAAAACTGTATTGAAAAGAATTCAATTTTGAGCAATGAGTTTTATTGTTTACGAAAATAATTGAATTTGTGCTAAGAATTCTATAAATAATCTAAATAATTTAATCTCTGCAAAAAAAACAAAATTATTAGTTATGAAAAAAATTAAATCTTTGCGTAGAATTTTATTAATATTTCTTTTGAATAATTAAATTCATTTGGAAAAATTCATTAAAAAAGTAGATATAGATAATAAATAACATTCTTCCAAGAAATTTACTAAAAATTTTTTTTGATAATAATTGAATTTCTGTCTACATTATTGCAACTTCTGTAAAATTCCAGTTTTTTAGTGTTTTCAGATAATACTTTTTTAGAAATCGATTGTTTTTAATAATTAATTAACGATTATTGAATTTCGGCAAAGAATTTTTTTATCTATAAAAATAATTGAAATCTTGACGAGTATTCTATTTTAATTTTTTGAAAATAACTGAATTTCTTCAAAGAATATTGATATTTTTGAAAATAATTGAGTTCTTATGATGGATTATTGTTTTTTTTGAAGAAAAATGAAAAATAGTTGAATTTTGAAGAGAATTTTATTACAATTGAAATTTTTGAAATTCATTTAATGAAAACTGTGAAAATACAATTCTTATAAAATTGAATTATTTTTGAAATATAAAAGTGAAATTATCTATTAAATAATTACTTGGTAATAATTTAATGATTGTTCTTTAAGAATGAATTTATTTAAAGCAGAACTGGAAAAAATAGAAAAAGTTGATGCTGTTTCGTATACTGGAATTCTTGATAAGTTCCTTATTATAGTTTATGACCAATTTTACTTTTCATTCCTTTTTCCTGAAATCTCAGACTGGTGTCAACCCTGAATGAAAAGAATTCGAATTAAAACCCTGACTTAATTTTAATATAAAATTTCAATTGGCAGAATTTCGAAATATTTTCAATATTAATTAAAATAAAATAAAGACTACTTTATTTTACACGTATCGTATACTTATGAAGACGGAAGAGTTAATTTCTACTCTATTGAATATACGAAGAATTTGAAAAGCTCTCAAAAGACTTTGTATTGTGGAGATTTTTTTCCTTTGTGATTTTTTTTTACACAACTTGGAAATGAAATTGAGAGAGAGAGAGAGAGGATGGTTGACCGTCAGTCAGGTCTGGATTCTTTTAATTCGCTAATTAATACCGTGGGGTATCTCTCGTTAATGAAGAAAACGCGATTTAAGTCGCGACCTCTTCTTGGCGCTGTTGAGTCTCTTCTCCCGAAGGACCAGCGGGTTTTTCAACTTGCGCGATGTGTACCAGAAGAGTCGTCGTTGAAGGACCATCGACTATAGATAAGAGAGAAAAAGGGACAAGGAAATGGGAAGCAAGAGAGTCTCCTAAGACTCTTTTAAGAAAAGGTTAAATAAAGGCCGGGGTGCGGCCTGTTGTTGGCTGTTCAGATTTCTTCAGTCCCCATCTTATTTGAATCGTGAAGACTCCTTCGGGTGCCCCGCAACTAGCAAAGCTTCATATCTTTTATATATTAAAATTCTCACTCTCCCGATTCTCTCCCGCTGTTTACTGTATGGATTTGCCCCTGCTCAAGTTTCCTTATACGTTATTCAGTGTACTTTCTGCTTCTTCAAATTTCTTATTTTTTCTCTCTTTCTCATTCTCATTCTTCCTTATTCAGAACCAGGCTATAATTTCATACGCTTCGCTTATTTCTCTGGTGCGGGCAAATCATTATTTTAACACAACTCATGAAAGAATTTATCCCTACTTACGAAATTTTTGAATTACACAAAAAATTTTGTGCTTTTTAACAAAATTTCAGTCACTAATTCGAATTAGTAAATGATTTTACTAATCTGATTCCAATTTAGAGATATCATGACGGAGATTGATAATTAAAATAATAATATTATATTTGATTTAAAACTCGAACTAAAAATTCAGATTCAAGCTGTAAAAATTTTAAATCAAATGAAAAAATTTCACAAAAAATTGTTTTCATATATTAGAATTACCTTTTTTTATTAGTCCATTACAGGACTCGAATCAGTGAAAATATTTAAAAATACGGACTTTACGGACCAAAAATGAAAAATTACGAACCAATTACAGTCAAAAATATATACGCAGTAAGAGTAAAAATTATTTTCATCATTTTAATTTAATTATAATTTTCTGGAATTTTTGACTAAAATTCTTCTTTAAATAAAAAATTTTTTTAAAAATTTGAAAACGGTCCTCAACTATTTTCAAATCCATTTTTTCACAATTAAATTTTATGAAATTTTAATTATTCCGAAATTCTTCAATTGAATGTTTAGAAAATAAAATTTTGAAGTAATACCGTAAGAAAATTCAAAAACTTTTACAAAAAAAAATTATAAACTAAAATTTGAACTAACATTTATTTTTAAACAAATTTTTTAAAGAAATTCTACTTGAATTCGATTATTTAAATAAAAAAAAATAATTTATTGAATTTATATACCAACATTTATATTTAAATCAATTTTTAATAGTGAATTCTACGGGAATTCAATGATCTAAATACAAAAATGAATAACTTATTGAATTTTTTAATCTTTCTCAAAAACTCAATTCTTGTAAATAATTTTATTAACAAATTTTGCAAAAAATTAGATCCTTTGGACGAATTTTATGAAAATTTTTCAAAATGATTAAATTCCTGTCAAAAATTCGTTGAAATTCAATTATTTTCAATTTAAATATGAAAATTGTCGAAGAAAATCAAATATTTTCAAAACTTTTGATAAAATTCGTATGTAGAAATTCAATTATTTAAATGCAAAAATAAAGAATTTATTGAAAAATTAAATGTTTCCAAAAATTGAATTCTCATAAAGAAATTTAATAAATATTTTGAAAATAATTACATTTTTCCAGAAATTCGATTGAAATTGTACTAAAAACAATTGAAATTCTGCGATAAGCTCGATTTTTTTTTGTTTGAAAACAATTAAATTCCTAAAAAGAATAAATTTTTATTATTAATCTAAATAATTGAGTCTCTGCAAAAAAAATTTTATAATTTATGAAAAAAATTAAATTAAAGAAATTGTTTGAAAATAATTTTGTTATTTATCGACATAATTGAATTATTTTGGAAGAATTTTATAAAAATCAAAAAAAATAATTGAATTATTTCAAAAAAATTTTAATTAAAATTGTATTAAATAATTGAATTATTCCAAAAAATTTTAATTAAAATTGTATTGAATATTATTTAAGACAATGATTTCTTTCAAACAATTTTATTAAAATATTTGAAAATAATTGAAATCCTGTGAAAAATTCTATTATTTTTATGTTTAATTGAATTCTTTCAAAGAATTGAAAAAAAATTTATTTAAATAATTGATTTCTTTGGAAAGTTTAAATTGAATTTTTACGAGCGCAATTCTTGTAAAATTGTATAAAAAATCATTGAAATCCTGCAAATAATTGAATTCTTGCATTAGAATTTTATAAATAGTCTAAATAATTGAATCTTTGAAAAAAAAATTATTAGTTATGAAAAAACTAAATCTTTGCGTAGAATTTCATTAATATTTCTTTTAAATAGTTGAATTCATTTGACAAAATTTATTCAAATGGTAGATATAGAAAATAATTAAATTAAAGAAAATTTTTCAAAATAATTAACATTTTGCCAGGAATTTTACTAAAATGTTTGAAAATAATTGAATTTCTGCGTACATTATTGCAACTTTTCAAAAATGGAAGGTTTTGTTTTTAGTGTTTTTAGATAAAACTTTTCTAGAAATCGATTATTTTTAATAGTTGATTAAATACATTTTTTAAAAATTCAACTAATTATTGTACATTTATAACATTAATTGAATCTCAGAAAAAAATTTTATAAAAATAATTGAAATTTTGAGGAGAATTCTGTGTTTGTTTTTGATAAGAAATGAATTTCTGCGAAAAATTTAAGTATTTTCGAAAATAACTGAATTCTTGTGGTGGTCTAAAATTTCCCATTATTTAAATTAGGTTCCTGAAGTTGGCATCGATGCTCAGCATCGAAAAGTATTTTTCCTGTTTTAGTATAAAATTTTTTACTAATTTTTCTTCTTTTATTCGCCTAAGAAGGAAAAAAAGTATTTAATAGTATTTTTTTACTTAAAACTTTGAAAAAAATTGAATAATTTTTTTGGTTTTGTAGAAAAAATATTTTTCGATGCTGAGCATCGAGGGCAACTTCAGGGACCTTTTAAATTCACTAATTTGAAAAATTATTTTTAATCACTTTAACTAAATTGTAAGCATTTAGTATGTTACATAAACTAGCACACGAGTATACATGTGCTACAGCAAATGAACAAAAAAGAAGTGACGACAATACCGCAGTATATGCAAAAAAAAAAAAAAAAAAAAAAATGCGACCAATTGACTATTAGCTCTCACGATCGCTTTAGCTTTACAATAATTTAATTTTATGGATATACATGCACCTGCCCCGCGCATATATATACAAGAGAATTGAATGGCAGATTTGCACAATGCAATGCTTGTATTTCCATTGAATCCGTACATGGTAGATTATTCAGGAGTTCCAGTATCATCCCGTGTACGAAAGCCCGAATTCGGCATCACTCGCATTCACCAATTGTCGACTATCATCCTAATTGTTTACTCAGTATAACGTTTTTCGTTTGCTCCATCAACAATCCGTTAATTCTGATACGTTTATAGTTAGCTGATATCGATGTGTCACTATAAACATTATATTTTATACCCAACGACGAACAACCAACCCCTCCGTCAATTATTTTCTATCAATGAAATCAAAGAATGCCACACTCTTCCCTCTCAATGCCAATTTAAATATACATCAAACTGTCCGTGTAATTAGTCCGAATACGTCATCGCTTTAATATTCCTTTCAATTTCATTTTCAATCCAAGATCAATAGAATCTAATTGATATTAAATGAAAAATATTCTTGATTTGCTATCACGCAATTCTGGTAGAAATTGTAAAAAAAAGGAGATCAATCTATAATCAATCACACAGCAAAAAGTAAATCCTATTTTAAGAACGAAATGAAGTGAAACTAAATTAGTCTGAATTTAATTATTGTATTCTTTACTTTTCTCATTTTTAATGTTTTTAATGCTTTTAATAATCAAGCAATTGACATGTTTAGGTTTGTTTTCTTACATTGTTGAAAAATACCCAAATATACTAGTGGTCATTTTCAGAAACGCGTCTAAATATTCAATCTTCTGTACCGACAGTCGGACGTTACCGATAAATTAATTTTTATTATTTCGAATCTCGACTAAAATGCGAATAAAAAGAAATTTCTCAACTGACCACAGCTGACATTGAAAAAAAAACAAAATACATAAAAGTTGTCCTACAAGTAATAATAAATATTCAGAAATCTTTATGAATAATATGTTTATTGCAAAATAGTGTAAAAAAATTTGGAAAGTAAGTAACTATATTATACAATCGCATAATATCGTAATTTAAAAAAAAAGACAAATTAAATTTTAAAAATTCCTTTTGGTGGAGAAACGAAGAATTTAATAATAATTCAATTGTTTTCAAAAATATCAATATTCTTTGAAGATATTCAGTTATTTTCAAAAAATTAAAATAGAATACTCGGCAAGATTTCAATTATTTTTATAGATTAAGAAAATTCTTTGCCAAAATTCAATAATCGTTAATTAATTATTAAAAACAATCGATTTCTAAAAGAGTATTATCTGAAAACACTAAAAAAACTTGAATTTTCCAGAAGTTGCAATAATGTAGACAGAAATTCAATTATTTTCAAAAAAAAATTTTAGTAAATTTCTTGGAAAAATGTTATTTATTTTCTATATCTACTATTTTAATGAATTTTTCCAAATGAATTTAATTATTCAAAAGAAATATTAATAAAATTCTACGCAAAGATTTAATTTTTTTCATAACTAATAATTTTGCTTTTTTTTCCAGAGATTAAATTATTTAGATTATTTATAGAATTCTTAGCACAAATTGAGTAATTTTCATAAATAATAAAACTCATTGCTCAAAATTGAATTATTTTCAATACAGTTTTAATGTTGAATTTCTCGAAAGAATTCAATTATTTTAGAAAATTTTCCAATGCAAGTTTAATTGAATGCCTTTCTTTGAAACTGATTTTTGTAAAGTACTTGTGAGGAATTAAATTATTTTCAAAAAATTTTAATGCGGCTACAACAAAATTCAATTATTTCCAAAATTATTAAAGTTTTTTTTTAGTTTTTTTTTATAAAGTTTTTTTTTAGAAATTCAATTATTTTCACAACAATAGTAAAACTCATCGCAGAATTTCAATTATTTTTAAAACACAATTTCAATCGAATAATAAATTTACTTGAAAATTTCGGAAATGAAAGAATTTCAAAAGTTTTAAACTTTAATGAAATTCTCTCCAAAATTAATTATTTAATTACTTAATTATTTTCAATTCAATTATTTTAAAAACGATAAATATTCTTTGCAGAAATTGTTTTGTTATTAAAAATGTAAATAGAATTTTCGCCAAAATTTAACTAATATTTTCATAAATAATAAAAGTTATCGCAGTATTTTAATTCATAGTTTTAAATACAATTTTAATTAAATTCCTCGAAAGAATTCAGTGTTATTTAAAAATTTCTTGATAAAATTATCCATAAGAATTAAATTTTTTATGAAACTTTCAATTTTAAAAAATTGTCATATATAATTCTGAGATAATATCTAATTTAATAAAGTTTCTAAAACTTTTAATAGAATTTCAATAATCTTTATGAGAAATTTAAATTATTAAAAAACATTATTTAAAAATTTTAAAGATTTCTTATCATAAAATTAGATTATATTCAAAATTTTCAATTAAAATAAATTATTAAAGCAACTCCGTTTGACAAAAATAAAATTCAAAATAATTCTTCTGGAGAATTTAATCAGAATTTTCAAAAGTTTGAATAAAATATCTTTTCAAAATGCGATTGTTTTCATAAACAACAAAACTTATATCTGGATGTTAGTTATTTGTAATAAAATTTTTAATGCATTTCTTGAAAATTGAGATTATTTTTTAAAATTTTATTGAAACTTTTCGAATTTGGAAGAATTTTTTTTTGTGATCGCCAAAAAATTCTGTATTAAGGTTACGTTTGAATCATTTTTACTTTAAACATTCGGTTCAATTGTTCAAAACTGAAATCAGTTTTCATTAATTATTTTAAATCCAAAAAAAGACTAAAATTGTCAAAATAATTTAATTTCAAATTTTGTTTTTAATTTTTTTTAATTCGAAAAAATGCTTCTGTTTAGAATTATTATTATTAATTAATTATTATTAATTAATTATTATTAAGTATTATTATTAATTAATTATTATTACTTATTATTATTTTTACTTTTACTACTTTAGCAAAAAAATATGATTTGAAATTAAGCGAACGGGCTGTCTTAAAAATGTTGCATCTTATACTAAGGAAAGATCCTAAAGTTCAGAACGTTCGAATAAACGAAATTTATTTTATTTCTTTTAAAAATTAAATTTTTATTGCAATTATTTTGTGTCACTAACAAAAAAATTAATTACTAAGTTTGTAAATGTAACATTTTAATTTTTAAATTTTTTTATGATTAGTAATTTATTAAAATATGTTAAATAAAAAATATTTCGTTCATTTGAACGTTCAAAAGTTGGGGATCATATACTAAGGAACCATTCTTGACTTCCAATAAGATTGTATTTTTACTTGTCGCAGCAATAATCGTACTTTCAATATTGTCGAACTTTGTATTAACTTTGTAATTTTTTTTTATGAACCTGAAAATAAAATTATGGGGAAAATATTGGAAAATTAGGATACAAAAGTCCGAGTGAATGGAGAGTGACAATTTCTATAAATTCAACGTGTATTTATATAATATCTTGGAGAGAGAGAGAGAGAGAATAGTGTGTGAACGATGAGTCGCTCCTCGTCGATAAGGACAGTCTCGGCATATTTTCCCTAATTTTGAGTTATTCGCGAATTCATTAGCATCTCGTGTAGCATTTTGAATCGCGGATATCACGTAGGAGGAGGAGGAGGAGGAGTGAGTGAGTGGTTGGGAGTTTTGAAGGTAATTTGTATTCCACATTTCTCCAGCTGCCGGAGAGGAAGGGTGGCAAATAGCGTACCTCCTCTTCCGCATACACGCGCGTAGCGCTCAGAATAACGTCTGATTATGCGAGCGCATGACTGAATGTAACGCGATTTAATATTAAAATATTATGACAAACGTCAACAAGAGGCGGGTGCAAAGACACGCTGTTGATTGGCTCACAACTGTGAGAATACGAAACGAGAGCGACACCTCTCTTCTTTTATTGTTTCATTCTCTTTTTCATCTCTCACTCATTCACTCACTCACTTTTGCTCGCACCTCCTATTGCGAGAAAAAAAATATATATTTGAATAAATATCTACGTAAAAATTCTTTTATAACTTTACATATATAGACTACGACAGTTTTATTTTTAATTATTGTCAAATTTGAAGAAATTGATCACTTCGAGTCGAAAACGCTTCGATTGATATCTTCATGTTTCTTAAATATAATAATCTTCCAAGTTTTTGATTTTTGAAAATTTTAGTTAAAATGTAGGTACTAATTATATATCAAATGCTAAACCATCGACATCCGCTTGATATAAAAATTTATAAATAAATACAAACAGGTGTTTAAATAAATAAATAATAAGAAATTACCACTCTCCCAGAAGTGCTTCTGATGAATGTCTGAAAGATTCTCGGTGAAAGTTTTAAAAACACACGATCATCCCCTACTTTCGTCGAAAATTTATATTCACATTTGAAGGAAAGAAATCAACTATAGTATAGAGACGCGTATTGGGAACCTTTGTGTTTTAAAGCACACAGTCGCCTCCCTTTGTAGCATTGGGCTTTTTTCCCACTTTTTATTTTACTTGGTCTGCAGGCGAAACGACGCCACCTGACTCCTGACTAAACACTGATAACGCGCCCCGAGAATTTCTTTGCATGTTATAAACATACGTAATCGTACACAAATAAGATTAGCATACGACTGAGCGTACAGGATTCGCAAAAGACACATGGGGCTTTTACACCAATGGGTCTTTCTCCTTTCTCATACCTTTTTCATACACCCAAAGCCGCACTAGCAGAGAATCTCCAAAGTCTCTTGTATTAAATACTCTACCGGAAAAAAAAATTATTTCCGTTTCTCTATATATTGTATATGGAATTTTTATTTTGCTTGAGTATAAAATAAAATTAAAATTGAGAAGCTCTTTATTGGAAAGCAAACGAGACGCAGGAAAACGTAAATCTTATTTTAAGAACGAGATGAAATTAAAATTCGCTTGAAACTCAGATTGGTCTGAATTTAATGGTTGTATTCTTTACTTTTCTCACATTTTATTCACTTATTAATCACAGTAAATCGTGAGGTATTAAAAAAGTGTTGCATAGATTAAATTAACGCACCAAAAAAGATTAAAACAAACAATTTTGGTATTATTTTTTTCCATTGAATGAAATTTTAGTTTATTACATGATTTTTTAACTATAAAACATGAAGATATCGATAACTCCGAATCTTCGACTCGGAGTGATCGATTTCTTCATATTTTATAATAGTTAAAGATGACCAAGTAATAAAATCATTATTTTATATTATAACAATATTATACTTCTACAAAATTATTTTCATTATTTCAATTCAATTATTATTTTCAAAAATTTTAAACTACAATTTTACTTTATATCTATTACTTTTAATGATAATTAATTAATCAATTTCACGAAATTTCAATTATTCCTTAATTCTTTACTTAAATGCATATCAGAAAACAAAAACCTCAAATACTATTTAAAAAATTCAATTAAACATTTTCAAAAATATTAATTTCAAAAATCAATTATTTCCAAAAAATCCACTCTATATATTTCTTTTAATATTCAATTATAAACTAAAATTTTAACTGAAATTCTTTTTTATGAAATGAAAATCAATTTTTATTAAAAAATTCAACAAGAATTCAATTATTTAAATGCAAAAGTAAATAATTTATTGAATAATTGAATGTTTCTCAAAATTCAATTCTCATAAAGAATTGTAACAAATTTTTTAATAATTCAATTCTTTTGTCGAATTTTATTAAAACTTGCATGAACATAATTACTTTTTTCAAGGAATTCAATTATAATTGTATGAAAAATAATTGAAACGCTGCGATGAGTTTTATGAGAATTTTCAAATTTATTCGTTTACAATTCAATTTTACAAAATTTCATTTATTCGAAAAATTCTGCAATTAAATATATATGGAAAAATAAAAACTTGAAATAATTTCAATAAAAATCCGATATAAAACTTTTAAATAGAATTAATTCTACAGAATTTTTTGTCAAAATTGTGAAAAATTAAGAATTTCAATGATTTTAGTTTGAAACTTTTTGAAAATTTAATTATTTCTAACAATCCACGTTATATTTTTCATACTTAAGTTTAATCTAACATTTTAACTGAAATTCATTTTTAAAACCATTTTTATTAGTAAATTTTACGAGAATTCAATTATTCAAAAACAAAAATAAATATTTTATTAATTTCATGTTTGTTGAAATTAAATTCTCAGAAAAAATGTTATTGAAAAATTTTTTAAATCATTAAATTTTTTGGACGAATTTTAATAAGATTTTTAAGAATAATTACATTTTTCGAGAAATTTGATTAAAATTGCAATAATTGTGAATTAAATTAATTTTCATTACCAGGTAATAATTAAAATTGTTCTAGTAGTTCTTGAGAGACCAATGAACAATAATTATTAACAATTGTTGTTAAGCAAAAAATAAAATTCATCAAAAAAAAATAATTTTTTTATCTTCTGCTGATTGTCGGCTGTGGTTACTTTTTATTAATTGTAAATTAAATTAATTTTCATTACCTAGATATTAATTGGAATTGTTCTAGTAGTAACTTAGTGATCAAAAAGCAATTATTATTAACAATTCTTGTTAATCAAATGATCAATTTCACGAAATTTCAATTATTCGAAAATTCTGCAATTAAATATATATTGAAAATTAAAAACTTGAAATAATTTCAATAAAAATCCTATTAAACTTTTAAAAAGAATTAATTCTACAGAATTTTTTATCAAAATTGTGAAAAATTAAGAATTTTCATGATTTTAGTTTAATACTTTTTGAAAATTTAATTATTTCTAAAAATCCACGTTACATTTTTCATACTTAAGTTTAATCTAAAATTTTAACTGAAATTCATTTTTAAAACCATTTTTATTAGTAAATTCTACGAGAATTTTTTTTTAATAATGGAATTCTTTTGGAAAATTTTACTGAAATAGTAAATATTAAAAATTATGGATGTTTAGAAACCTTTTAAAAATAATTGAAATTTTGACAAGAATTTGATAAAAATTTTGTAAAATAATTAAATAGCAGAGATTTTCATTTCATAAAAATGAATTTTAGTTAGAATTTCAGATTGTAATTGAATAATAAAATAAATATAGAGTGAACATTTTGGAAATATTTGAATTTTGATATTAATATTTTTGAAAAAGTTGAATTGAATCTTTTAATATTATTTGAAGTTTTTATTTTCTAATATGCATTTAATTAAAGAATTAAGTAATAATTGAATTGAAATAATGAAAATAATTTTGAAGAAGTATAATATTGTTATAATATAAAATAATGATTTTATTACTTGGTCATCTTTAATTATTATAAAATATGAAGAAATCGATCATTTCGAGTCGAAAACTCGGAGTTATCGATATCTTCATGTTTTATAGTTATAAAAAAAATTAATAAACTAAAATTTCATTCATTTGTAAAAAATAACATCAAAGTAGATTATTTTAATCCTTTTTGGTGTTAATTTAATCCTAGAAGGATTAAACTATTGCAGATTATTTTAATCCATTCTGGTGTTATTTTAACACCTCACACGTTTTACTATGTGAAATTAAGGAGCCACTCTTGACTTAAAATAAAATTTAATTTTTCCTGTGAAACTCTTTTCTCTCTATATTGTCGAATAAAAACAATTTATCCAAATGAGAATATATATATATGCGTATTTATAATGTGGTTTACGTTTTTCCGAATATAACTCATTTGACGTGCTTCCTTCGGGCAAAGGCGGAATAAAGAGTCAAGAAACGAAGGGTGGGTTTTATTCCGTATTTCGCTTATACACTCCACAATCTGCTTGATGATAGAACTTAATAAAACAAATCCCGCCATGTAAACACTCGGAGAGACGAGTCGACGTCATTCAGACAACAGGGAGTTTTCCTCTCTTCAATTTTAGACCGAAGAGCCAAAACCGAAGCTACGCCAAAACTTGAAATAGAGAGTATATTGCTAAACCTTCTTGAATACCATTAGATAACAAAATAACATCAATATTATGTTCCAAAGTAAAATTTCCCATCTCCAAAAGAAAAAAAGCTACAATAATTACAAAACATTATTCTCTTGGAAAGTTTTTTCACAAATTTTGTTTTCTAAGAGTGAATAAAAATGTAGAGTAAAGAATAACATTGCATTGTTTTTGTAGGTGAAAAATAAAATAATGAAAAAGAAGAGAGTGAGAGAGAGAGATTTAAGAAAGAATTTTCTTTTTTTCTGAATTGCAGGCGAATTCACTATTCGCGGCACTAAAACAGCAACAGTCTAGAGAAGCAGCGAGGGAGAGTCGAGAAAGAGAGAGACCACCTCGGAGTAGAGAGAGAGGACCAAGTGGACCCGAGAGTGATCAGCAAGACCTCGCCATCGAGTATCAAAGCAATGGAAAGCTCAGTCCTGCTGGGCACACAGTAACAACAGCACCCATGACCCAACAAAAGCAACCGATCATCACACAGCAGCCGCAACAACCAAGTTCGGGAGCGCCTGGGTCCCAACCCAGTCCACATCAGAGTCCTCAAGCCCCGCAGAGGGGTTCACCACCGAACCCCACTCAGGGTCCACCGCCAGGTAATTCTCCTCAATTTCCCGATCAAATTTCCGCTGAGAAATTATTCTGAAACGTTACAAAAACGTCTAAAAATATTTCCATTCCAAAACCGTTCTTAAAAAGAATTTTGGAACGATTCAAAAGCTTCTTCGTTCCAAAATCCTTTTTAAACACATTTTTAAAACGTTTCAAAATTTTTTTAGTTCCAAAACCATTGAGAAAAAAATTTTTTCGAACGTTTCAAAAACGTCCAAAATTATTTAAATATCCAAAATCCTTCTTAAAAACATTTTTAGAACGTTCCCAAATTTTTTTTCCTTCCAAAACCATTATTAAAAAAATTTTCGGAACGTTTCAAAAACGTCCAACATTTTTTTTGTTCCAAAACCGTTCTTAAAACATTTATGGAACGTTTCAAAAATATTTTCGTAACAAAAACGTTCTTAAAAACATTTGTGGAATTTCCAAAAGCGTCCAAATTTGTTTCGTTTCAAAACCGTTCTTAAAAAGATTTTTGAAACGTTCCAAAATTTTGTACCTTCCAAAATCCTTTTTAAAAACATTTTTAAAACGTTCCAAAATTTTGTTCGTTCGAAAACCATTTTTAAAAAATTTTTGGATGGTTCCAAAAACGTCAAAAATTGTTTCGTTCGAAAACCATTCTTAAAAACGTTTAGGGAACGTTCCAAAATTTTTTTTCTTTACAAATACGTTCTTAAAAACATTTTTTGGACGTTTCAAAAACGTCGAAAATTTTTTTTCTGTTCAAAACCATTCTTAAAAGCATTTTTGAAACGTTCCAAAATTTTATTCGTTTCAAAATTCTTCTTAAAAACATTTTTAGAACGTTCAACATTTTTTTTTCATTCTAAAACCGTTCATTAAAACATTTTCGGAACGTTTCAAAAGCGTCCAAAATTTGTTTAATTGCAAAAACTATAGTTTTAGAATCGTTTTTGGAACGAAATTGATTTTTTAGCCGATTTTGAAAAATAGTTATATAAATATTGAATTCTCTGAATTACATCATGAAATATTTTAATTAAATCTAGGAGGCCCGCCGGGGGGACCACTGCCCTCACAAACACCATCACAGATGATGCTAAATCCTGCGAGTGGTCTGCATCAAATGCAACAACTTCTTCAACAACACATTTTTAGTCCCACACAATTGCAATCATTTATGCAGCAACACACGCTTTATCTTCAACAACAGCAAAATCATCAGGTGACTAAATTACTTTGCAAATTAAATTATATTTTACACGTGAGGCGCATTGAAGAAAATTACTTCTAAAACAGCAAACAATTTTAGATTGTTATAAATAATATCCGAACCTTTAATTTTTTTTCCTATTACTAATTAATTTCTTTTGAAATTGATTTTAGTAAAATTCATGGGTTACATCAATTATTTAATAAATAATAAATTAATTATTTAATAAATAATCATTCAATTTTTTAATAAATAATAATTCAATTATTTTCAAAAACATTATTAAAATTCTCGGACAAATTTAATTATTTTCAAAAATAACAATATTTCTGCGTCTAAATACAATTGTTCTCTAAATTTTTATTAAAATTGTAAGTAACATTCAATTATTTTTAAAAGTAATAAAATTCTTCGCAGAAATTCAATTATTATCAAAATATATAATAAAATTCTTTTGTCAAGATTACAATTATTTTTATAAATAGCAAAATTGATCATCAAAATTCAATTATTTTTATAAAACAATATTTCTGCGTCTAAATTGAATTACCTACAAAAGTTTTATTAAAATTCTAAGAACAATTCAATTATTTTTTAAAGCAATAAAATTCTTCACAGAAATAAAATTATTTTCAAAAATAATCAAAGTCTTGTCAAAAATGTAATTATTTTAAAAAATTTGAATAATATCATTAGCAAATTTCAATTATTTTCCAAAAATTTTTTCAATTCAATGTTTTTTCACATATATTTTTTTCTTTTTTAAAATTTTAGAAAAGAATATTAAGAAAATTTCATGTATTCAAAAACTATAAGCAAACAAAAAAACTATTAGCAGTTTTTAAATTAATTTAAAATTTATAATTTATGTCGACAAAAACACCATAAAAAATAAAAAATTTTAAACAGAACTTTACAATTCATGGGAAAAAATCAAAAATTATTTTTTCAATAAAGAAAAACATGTGTAACTAACTACACTTTTCGATGATAAAAACTTGTTTTAATTTGCAGTTACTGTTATAGCCGATTTTTTTAACACGAGTGTAATTTGTTCTTTATTTCACGAACAAAATTTCATTTTTTTTTTAAATTTTTTTAATAACTAGGTATAACAATAGTTCTGAAAACAATTATTTAGCTCCAAAATGTTTTGTTACAAATGTCTTTTTAATTGATTGAAAAAATATTTTTCCGTTCCTATTCTAAATTTAACATGTTTTATAGTAATAAAAGTATAATATAAATATATACATAATATAATATAAAATTTATTTATATTTTTCGAATTTTAATAGTAAAAAAAATTCCTGTACATAACTTTTCAATTTTTTTATGAAATTTTATGCGTAAAATTATATCTGTAATGTTTACAATTAATTAGCGAATTTAAGTTCCCTTTTTCTAGAATTTATACTTTTAATGTGTAAGTTTCAAGACTTTTTTCTAAAATATACTTTAAAAAAATAGGTGAATATTCTTTATTCGTAATTTTGTGATTTTTTCTTACTTCAAAGTATCGAAAGAAGAAAAAAAAATACTTCCGCAAAGAATAATTGAAAATCTTGAATTGAAATTTGAAGGTAACTATCGTTCGAGATACAAAACCCCTCACTGATTAATTTTCATCCTTTTTATGAACTTCAACCACAGACATATTCCCCTTTTCCTTATCAGTTTGTATTTTCACCCCTTTTTATACGCGTATTCTGTAAAAATTAAATTCTCCCTGTAACAAATTTAAATATCACTTGTCCTATATAAAAAGTCTCGGGGAAAAAAAAAGTACAAATCTGATAATCCATTTTTACAGGACTCCCCCACTGAGCATGTATCAAATCAGGAACGTTTTGGTTACTTTTCATCTTTAAAAAACGTAAGTATTTAAATATTTTTTTTTGTGTAAAAAAATGTTAAACTTTCAATTTCTTTGTATACAATGTCCATTAATTAATATATGCGAGCAGGATTTAATTTTATAAAAGGAAACTTTTATAAGAGTTAAAACACTGCTCTCAGGCTCACTCCTAAATTCAACATTCACCCTTGACAACACAGTCGTCCTTTCTCCCCGGACCAATCAGTAATTCTAATTATAAAAGGTACGATCATAACGAGTCCTCTTTCCGCAGACTCTAAAGAACAGAAAAGAGAGAGGAAAAATATTTGGGGAGCGGCGCAAAAGAAATTAATTGAACCATTATTTAAGAAAGCTGAGCAATTGTTAATTTGAGAATCATGTCGAATCGCGAGGAATTATACAAAACGCTCGGCAATATAAATCTTGATTGATATTTTCCCTGTAAAACTTTCTTTTTCAAGCTGGTGATGAATTTATTAAATATTTCCTTCCTTTTTATTTACTGATATTTATTAGTATTCATTAATATTAATGATAATATTTATAAATAATTATTTAATTTATTAATTATTAATTTCGACGCGATCGTGAAAAATTATTTAATAATGTCACTAGAAAATTTTGAAAATAATTTAATTTTATAAAACATGCATTTGCAATTTTCAGAAATAATTGAATTTTGAAAGTTTTTAATTTTGAATAGAATTGTTTGCGAAATTCAATTATTTTTAAAAACAACAAAAGACTTGTAATAATTTAATTATTTTCAAAATTATTATTAAAATTCTAAGCAAAATACAATTATTTTGTAAAGTAATAAACTCCTTCGCAGAAATTCAATTATTTACAAAAACTTTATTTAAATTCCAGCTAAAATTCAACTATTTTTAAAAATAATAAAATTCTAAGAAAATTATAATTATTTTGAAAAGTAATAAAAGTTTTAGCTAAAATTCATTAAATTTAATAAATAACAAAATTTTTGCGTCTAAACTCAATTATTTTAAAAATTACAATGTTCATCATAAGAATTCAATTATTTTTGAAAATAAAAATACTCTTTGCAAACATTTAATTATTTTCAGACATTTTATTAAAATTCTCAGCAAAATGTAACTTTTTTCAAAAATAACAATATTTTTCTGTCTAAATTCAATTATTTTAAAAAATTTCATTAAAATTCTAAGCAAAATGCAGTTATCTTCATAAATAATAATAATATTCAATGTGATAATTTTATTTTTTTTAAAGTAATAAAATTCTATGCAAATTTCAATTATTTTCAAAAGTATTAAAAGTTTAACAAAAATTCATTTTTTTCATAAATTATAATATTTATCGTAAAAATTCAATTATTTTTGAAAATAAAAAAAAAATCTTTACAGAAATTCAATTATTTTAAAAAAATATATCCAAATTCTCGTCAAATTTTAATTATTTTCAAAAATAATACAAAAATTTTATTAAAATTCTAGTCAAAATTCAATTATTTTTAAAAATATTAAATTTTCTCGAAGAAATTTAATAATTGTCAAAAATTTTTTTAAATTTCTTTTCAAGATTTCAATTATTTTTATAAATAGAAAATTTTTGACCGAATTTCAATTATTTTCCAAAATTTATGTCTTAAAATTCAAGACAAAATTTCAATTACCTATTTTCTAAAGTTTTATTTCAATTTGTCAAAGAATTCAATTTCTTTTCAAAACTTTTGTTAACTAA
Organism: Leptopilina myrica (nomen nudum); assembly: GCA_032872475.1. Lineage (NCBI taxonomy): Eukaryota > Metazoa > Arthropoda > Insecta > Hymenoptera > Figitidae > Leptopilina > Leptopilina myrica (nomen nudum). Next base: position 13,737,186 of record CM065458.1, on the reverse strand, counting down.
ATTGTTAGTAATAATTTATTAAAAATTAAATTTCACTAAAAATTTTAGATAAAAATTGATTATTAAAAGCATTATAAGGTGAATTTTGAGAAATAATTGAACTTTGCAAAGGTTTAAAAATAAAATTATTGAAAATCTGCACCTGTTTCGAAAACTCACAATTTCGTAAAATTGTATTTTAAAAAAATGTATTTAAAAATTTTCAAAGGCCCTTTTTCAAAAATAATTAAATATAATTGACTTAGAGACGAATTTTGGTTAAAAATTTAAAAAACTAATAATTGAATTAAAATGATAAAAATAATTTTACGTCTTGATTCCAGTCTTTGTTAGATTCAAAATTTTCAATCAAAATTGATTTAAACCTTTTTCCAATTTAGCGCGTCGCAATTCTAATATTTCCTTACTTATTAATAAATTATATACATATAATTGATATTACTAAAAAAGTAATAAAATTATTAATATTAATAACTTAATAAATGAAGGTAATTAATAAATAAATTAATAACTCTTAACATCAAATGTAATAAAAAATTCTATTTAGAACTGAGCTCATGAATAATATTTATAGCGAACAATTGTGTAACCGTGAAATAATATAACACTTTAACAATCACTTTATGTTTATGATACATTTAAACCTTATTTATATTTACTAAATTTAACTCTTCAATTGTTTTTGTTTTTTTTTCTTATACAAGAAAAAAGTTTCGCCACATTTGATTATCATTTGTTTAAAAAATTTAAATCAACATAATTCTTTTGTTTGTTATTTTGTTTATTCGGTGAAAGTAAATATTTTGACACATCACTAATCGTCCCGCTAATTTTTTCACAATCAACTTGTTGCGCTATATTGCGAGAATTTAATTTAAGAAAATCCTAAAATAGGAACAGGTAATAAACCAATTTATTTCTTATCAAATTTTATTGTTTCATAAATATTGTCTTTGCGAGACATCAAAAAAAAAAAAGAAAAGATAAAGATAAATACCAAGTTCATTATTTACAAAAATATATTGTATTTTTATACACATTGTCGACATTGAATTTTACTTCCAACTTTTTTTAATTTAGAAATAAAATTTACGTGGTCGGACAAATTTTAAGTTTACTTAGCACTGCGAGTTTTTTCTTGTTACTGTATTAAAGAAGATTTGGATTTTTATTTCATTTTTTTATTTTTAATAATTAATCATTATTTCATTAGTTTAGTTTTTGATTTCGTTGAACTGAATTTCATTTTAATTTTCGTCATTGTTTTCACGAATGTAGCAACAGCATCAACTAGAATTAGGTCGGAAACATTTGGAGCAGACGATGCAGCAATTGCAGGAGCAGTTGCAATTAAATCTCCTTCAACAAACGCATTTACTGCAAAATGCAGACAAGAAAAAATCGTCGGGACCTCTTCAGCAGCTTGCTCTGCAGCAACAGCAACTCATACAGCAACTTCAAATGGCGCAGAGGCAATATCTTCTTCTCCAAGGTCACAATCATTCTTCGGGTCAGTAGTAACAGTAAAATATTTTAATTCCAATTTTTTTCTCAAACAGTAATTTTTTTCACTCAAAAAAAAAAAAAAAATTACAAAACGAAGCACCAGACATTAAATGTAGGCTTTTTTGTGGAAATCAATTTTTTGCAGTATTGCAGACAATAAATAAAATGGAAACAGCGCGATTTAAGGAGGCGTATGCAACAGAAAACCAAAGGTGAGTTGATGTTGGAGGCATCCTTTGATTCATATACATAAAAAAAAATAAACCTTGTGCACCTTTTCTAAGTTTATCCAGCCACCCTTGTTCTCTCACCTTTTTTTCTCACTTCCTATCATAAAACCTGGGCAAAATTTTCCACGTAGAACTATTTCGGTACGGTGCGATGTTAAAAAAAAAGAGCTTTCCTTTCGACGGCGTTGAGCGCAGGCTGCGACAGAGGAGGAAAGAGTAAACGCACTGGTTCAATTCAAAGTCAGAAATTCACGTGTGAAACAAACTTGCCCATTGTGTATCCTTTCTCCTTCCCTACTATATCTTCTATTGTTTCTCTTTGCACATCCAAATGACTATTTTTCAATTGACTCTTAGTTTTGTTTTCTCCGTAAAAGCCTCCTCATCAACACACAAAAAAAAACCTTTGGATTTCTTCCACGCATGTTTGCTTCACACGTGACGGTTTCAAATGTACAGTTTTTTTTTCTTCTCACACACTTTATTATATTATATACACACTCTCAGTCGGAAGAAACAATGTTTTTTTGGAACGCTTAATTATTTTACATGAAAATAATTGTCTACAATGTTTGAAAGATTTTTCATTAACCGAAATTTTACCTCTATGAATTTTTATTTAATTTTTATTTACTCATTTTCAAAAAGTTTTTTAAATTAAAAGAATGTCTATTAATACACAATTATTTTTTTTTAATCAAACTTGCAATTGACAGATTTTACATTTATATTTTACATTAAATTACATTTTCCATTAAATTATATTTAAGTTTATATTAGATCGAATTTTTTAGATTAAATCGAATGTAGAGAAATTTTTATTTAATAGAATTTTTGTACAATTTTTACTAAACAGAATAGTCATCTAAACGAATTTTTGAACGAGAGAGAAAAAAACTGAAAGAATTCTTCTTGTATCGAATTTTAATTTCATAGAATTTAAATCAATAGAAATTTCCATTTACAAGAATATTTCATTTTCTTAAATTTTTATTAAACAAAATGGTCATTTAAAAGAAATTTTTATAAGAGAAAGAATAATAGATAGAATACAATTATTTTCGTAAATTGTGATATTTTTTTGTAAATAATCAATTATTTAAAACAAAATTGTAATTAAATTTCACTAAAGAATTCAATTATTTGGTTAAAATAGTTCAATTTTTGTAAAGTTTCAATTATTTTCAATTTTTAATAAAATTTAAGGAATGATTCAATTTTCTTCTTGATTATAAAACTTTTTCCAGAAAATTCAAATATTTTCTGAAATTTTTAAATAAATTCTTTGAAACAATTGAATTATATATTTTTATAAATAGTAAAACTCTTTGCAAAAATTTAATTATCTTCAACAGAATTTTAATTAAATTTCACTAAAGAATTCAATTATTTTTTTGAAATAATAAAATCTTTGCAAAAATTCAATTATTTTTAATTTTTCATAAAATTTGAGGAATGATTCAATTTTTTTCTTGATTATAACACTTTTTCAAGAAAATTCAATTATGTTTTGAAATTTTTAAATAAATTCTTTGAAACAATTGCATTATTTTAGTAAATAGTAAAATTCTTTGGAAAAGATTAATTATCTTCAACAAAATTTTTATTAAATTTCACTAAAGAATTTAATTATTTGGTTAAAATAATAAAATCTTTGCAAAAAGTCAAATTTTTTTTTGAACTTTTACAAAAGAATTCAATTTTTTAATTTAAAGTAAAATTGTTTGAAACAAAATTATTTTTATAAATTGTTAAATTCTTTGCAAAAATTTAAATATTTTCAACAAAATTTTAAATATAATTTCGCGAAAGAATTTAATTTGTCTCTAATTTGTTATACAATTTTCACAAACAAAAAGAATTAAATATTATTCTCAACAAATTTTTAATTACATCTCACGAAACAATTAAATTATTTTAGTGAATAGTAAAATCTTTGCAAAAATTCAATTATTTTGTATAAAATTTTATTTAAATTTCAAAAACGAATCCAATATTTTAAAAATCGTAAATTCTTAGCAAAAATTCAATTATTTTCAAAAAACATTTAATTAAATTTTACGAAAGAATTCAATTACGTTTTTAAACTGTAAAATCATGAAAAAATTTTAATTATCTTCAAGAAAATTTCACGAGGGAATTCAATTTTTTTTCTTAATTTACTATAAAATTCTGCAAAAGAATTCAATTATTTTTATATTTTAATAATATTCTCAAAATGAATTGAATTATTTAGAAAAATTGGAATGAAATCTAGTAAAGAATTTTTATTTTCTAAAAATGTTAATAAAATTTAATAATTAACTGTTCAATTTTAATTATTAAGAAACAGAGTTAATTTAAAAACTCGAAAGAAATTCATCATAAAATTCAATTACTTTCAAAATTTTCAATTAAAATTATTCAAAAAACTGCATTGTTTAAAAAAAAATTCTATGAAAATCTTCAAAAAAAAAATAAGTAGAATTTTTTCGATTTTTTATTAAATTCTTTGTGAGAATTCAATTATTTTCATAAATATTATAATTCTTCGAAGGAATTCAATAATTTTTATAAATAATAAAATTCTTCGAAGGAATTCAATTATTATTATAAATAATAACATTCTTTGAAGAAATTTAATTATTCTCTATTTTTTATAAAATTCTTCACAAGCCTTCAATGGTTTTCAATATATTAATTTTCAAACTGTAAACTCATCTAAAAAGAAAAAAATTTAAAAAGCTAGGAAACAAAAAAGCAAACATCAACTAACAGAAATCATAGTAAATAAAAATTCATAGAAGCAAAATTTCGATTGTAAAAATTTTCACAAAACTATACCTTTCAAAAATTATAGACAATTATCTCTGTAAAATAATCATGCTACCCAATTTTTTTTATAAAAAAAACAAAATTCACACTCTCGAATCTGCACCTTCTTTTAGGCAAGTTATAGACAATTTCTCTAATAATAAAATTAAAAAAGTCTCAAGACGTTTCTAAACGAGTGCGTATACTTAATTAACAACAAATTTTACAATTTGAGATTTTTTTGTTCCTTCTTTCTCTTTGAACAACAAAAGGGAGTAAAGCACAAATAATAAGGAGTTTTGAAGAACGGCGAGAAGAATGGGAAATTTTTTCTGAAAACAAAAAGCAAAAGTTGAAAACTGTGTCAACAGGCTTGCAACAAACTGAGGGAATGCCAACGTGGAAGACCGAATCGCCAGATGGAACAGAGTCACATCAAAACAGTGCAGTTTCAAAATCAAATTCCGGGCTAAATGGTAAACAAAGTGTTTCAAATTAATATTTATTTTTCTCTCTAATTATGTAAAATGTAAAAGCACAAATCCGAACATGGAATTTTGTGAATGTTAACATTTACACTGTGTGTGTGTGTGTGTGGGGGACCATCGCAGGACTTCTACATTCGACACTTTCGAGTCGGCGTTCGGAAGTTAATGGAACAACTCCTTTAGATGAAAAACCACTCGACATCTCCTGTAACGAGAAAGCCCACCCTCTCTACGGCCATGGGGTTTGTAAGTGGCCTGGCTGTGAAGCAATTTGTGAAGACTATCAAGCATTCCTTAAGTAAGTTCAATAACCTAAGGTTTTTATTTTATACTACCACAAAAATTCGAATATCAATCGATTCTAATTTTTGGTTTCTTTCAAAAAAAAAAAAAAATATTCAAAGTATACTTGAAATCCAGTGTATTTACTCTATTCCTTCTAATTTCACGATCACGAATCGAATTCACCAATCGTGATCGGAAGAGAGTTTAATTTTTGTCGAAATTAAGGAAAAGCGAGAAAAAAAAATTGTTCGTCATCGTATCTCAGGCCTTCGTCTTTTACTCTTTTGTATTCCATCTCCTGGTTTTCGTCTTACAATTCCTAGTAATCACGTAGTCCGTCGCCGCCAACTTCCCTCAAACAAGTCGTTACTTTAAAAAAAACGCTAATTACCTTTGTCTCATTAATATTCACGACATTCGACCGCATCGTTATGCCTCCCGGTCTAATCCCACCTCCGCTTCTCGAGACCGACCTTCTTCCCGCATCTTCGGTTTTAACCATTCCCCTTGAAACCATATTCCCTTAGCTCCCAGCAAGACGTTGGTCCACTACGCGCAAAGGATTATGGTAATCAAAATTAAAATGCCGCTGATTTTTAGGATGTCATTCCTCTTCCCACCCACCCATTCACGTCCTTTTTGCTATTTACACTTCAAAAATTAAAAGTTCATTCTCAACTCAACCATTCCTTTCAAAATTTCTAATAAACTTTGTCTACCAAAGATCCTAAAGTTCTGAACGTTCAAATGAACGAAATTTATTTAGTTCGATTCTAAAAATTAAATTTTTATTGCAATTATTTTGTGTCACTGACAACAAAAAATTAATTACTGAGTTTGTAAATATAAAATGTTAGTTTAAAAATTTTTTATGATTAGTAATTTATTAAAATATCGTCAATAAAAAATATTTCGTTCATTTGAACGTTCAGAACTTGGGGATCATCTTTTCCATCGCTTTTATTTTATTGTTTTTTTTTTGTAGAATTTGGTAATCTTTTTTTAATTACTAAAATTAAAACAAGTTGAAAATTGTAATTAAAATTATAATCACAATTTTAGATGTAATAAAATTTTGATTAAAACAAATTTTGATGCAATAAAATTTTGATTGAACTAAATTTTGATGCAATTAAATTTTGATGTAATAAAATTTTAATTGAATCAAATTTTAAACTAATAAAAATGTTGATTTAATAAAATTTCGATTGAATCGAATTTTAAACTAATAAAAATGTTGATTTAATAAAATTTTGATTGAATCGAATTTTAAACTAATAAAAATTTTGATGTAATAAAATTTTGATTGAATCGAATTTTAAACAAATATTTATTTTGATGTAATTGTTTTGCCATTAAAATGAGTTTACGATTAAAATTTCAATTACATAAAGATTTTGAATGTGAATAATCTTGTTTTGAACTTTTTATTACCAATGTTGAATGTAAAACAAAGTGGGTGCAGAGTGATGTTGATTTAATTGTGAATTTTTGGCTTTATAGGCACTTAAATACAGAACACACGTTGGACGACAGGTCGACAGCTCAAGCCAGAGTTCAAATGCAAGTGGTTTCACAGCTGGAGATTCAGCTGCAAAAGGAACGCGATCGGTTAACCGCCATGATGCATCATCTGCACGTGGCAAAACAAATGGCTTCGCCGGAACCACCAAAGTCATCTGAGTCGTCCGTAAGTTTCAAGGAAAAAAAAACACATTCCTGTCGATATTCAAAATAATGGCTAAACATTTGTTTATTATAAAAATATTCCGGTATTATTGGAAAATAATAGAAAAGAATTTTTGGCTCAAAAACTTTAATACTGAATAATAATAAAAATAATAAAAGTAATGAAAATAATAAAAATAATAAAAATAATGAAAATAATAAAAATAATAAAAATAATAAAAAAAATAAAAATAATAATGATAATAATAATATTTAATTCCATCACTCGGAAGAAATTAATATGAAATAATAATAATAATAATAATAATAATAATAATATGAATATGAATAAAATAAAAGTTACTATTATTATTTAAATTATTAAATGATATTATCACTCGGTTGTTTTAAATTCAATGTTTAATACTATTATTATTATTTAAATAATTTCAGATTTAAAATTCAAAAAACTCAAAAATGAATTATTCTTATTTATTATTTTAAACAAATTTTTAAAATTGTAACAAAATTCTACACAAGAATTCAATAATTCGCTTAAAATAAAAAAATTCTTTCCTGAAATTGAATTGTTTTCAATACAATTTAAATAAACTTTCTCGAAAGAATTTAATTATTTAAAAAAAATTTAAATAGAATTCTTTCAACGATTTCAATTATTTTTTAATAATTCAATTTAGTTGAATCTTTCCTTTTGAAATTATTAATTTTTATAAAATTCTTTGGAAAAATGCAAGTATTTTAAAATTTTTTAATAAAAATATTCCTATAAATTTAGTTTAAAAAAATTTTGATAAATTTCTTGACTGAAATTTAATTATCTTTATAAATAATAAAATTTTTCGATGGAATTGAATTATTTTCATTAAATATTTAAAAAATCTTTGCTGAAATTTAATTATTTGCATAAAATAAAAAAAAATTTTTCTTAGAATTCAATTATTTTCTTCGCTGAAATTCAATTATTTCTACATATAAATAAAGTCTTCGTTGAAATTCAATAATTTGCATTACAATTTTAATTGAATATTTCCTTAAAAAATTAATTGTAATTAAATTTTTTCGGAAAAATTTAAGTATTTTAAAAAATTTTAATGAAAAAATTTTTTAAAAATTTTAATAAACTTCTTCGATGAGATTTAATTATTTTTGTAAATAATAAAATTCTTCGCTAAAATTCAATTATCTTTATAAATAAAAAAATTTGTCGAAAGAATTCAATAATTTTAGAAAATTTTAATAAAAATGTTTAAAAAAAATTCAATTTTAATCAACTTTTTCGATGAAATTTAATTATCGTTGTAAATAATAAAATTCTTCGTTGGAATTCTATTTTTTTAATAAATAAAACAATTCTTTGCTGAAAATCAATTATTTCTAAAAATATAAAAATTCTTTTTTGAAATTTAAATATTTTTAATACAATTTTAATTGAATCGTTCCTTTTGAAATCAATTTTAATACAATTCTTTGAAAAAATTCAAGTATTTTAAAAAATTTTCAAAGAAATTCAATTTTAAAAAATTTTAATAAAATTCTTTGCTGAAATTTAATTATTTTTATAAATAATAAAATTCTTCCCTAAAATTCAATTATCTTTATAAATAATAAAATTTCTGGAAAGAATTCAATTACTTTAGAAAATTTTAAATAGAATTATTTCAACGACTTCAATTATTTTCAATACAATTTTAATTGAATTCTTTCTTTCAAAAGTAATTACAATAAAATTTTTCTGAAAAATTGTAATGAAAATATTTTTAAAAAATTCAATTATTTTTAAAACTTTTAAAAGAATTTTTCGCAAAAATTGAATTTTTTTATATAATTTTTAAAAGGTTTTCTAAAGAATTCAATTATTTTAAAAATTTCTATTTTCTTCCCGTAACAAATTTTTTAGAAAATTTCTTTTAAAATATTCAATTATTTTCAATACAATTTTAATTCAACTTCACTGATTTATTTTGTTAATTTTTTCATTTTTTTTATAATAAATTATTTTCCTAACAATTCAATCATTTTCATAAACACGAAAACTCTTTGCAAAAAGTCAACAAATTTTATAAAAAATAATAAAAATTCTATGCAGAAATTAAATCAGGTTTTAAAAATTTTGTTAAAAATTCTCTTATTTTCAACAATTTTAATAAATAATCTTCTAAATATATTTCGAATTTGTAATTTGTCTAACAGTTTTATCATAGAGTGAAAAAAACTAAAATTTTAATTCAATAAAATTCTTCCCATAAATCAGAAAAAATTAAAATCAAATTTTTCTAACCACCCTAAAAATTTATTTTTGTATAAAATTTAACCAAATAAAAATTAAAATCTAAAAACTTAGCTAAACATTAATCCAACAATTCAAGGAAAAATATTCATGTGCGTTTATTAGAGGCTTATTATTATTTATTTCCTCGTATACATTGCATTTCCTGTTTTGCTAGTTTAAGCCAAAAAGAAATCAAAGATCAAAGAGTTTTGAGAGAGAGAGAGAGAAAATACCGAAACGAGAAACTCGGGAGAAAAAACGACGCCGGGTAATGATAGTTCCGGGAACGTCTGTTCAAGTTCCGGGCAAAGTATCATAATATTATGTTGGTAAAATCGTAAAGTGGCCCTTTTCCAGAGAGAGAAAGAGTGACGAGCCGATGCTCTGCGGATTTTACGAGTTTTGCGGCTTCAATTGGCAAACAACGCTAGTTTCAGTTTTAACGCGCCACGGACCCGAGTGCTAATTTATACATGAAGTTGATATTAATAATTCATCGCCCCGGCGATTTATATCGCCTTAATTAAAACCCCTAACAAGTTAGACAGTCAGAGAATACCAAATATCGCAGTTGCTCTCAGCAATATCTTTTCTCAAGCACGAAATAATTACTGTGGCGCGCGCGATGCTCAAAATTTTCAACCTCCTCGATTATTTACCCAGAAATATGTCCCAACTTTTACAAGAGGCCGTTTGTAATTTTTCTAATTTCGTTGTTTAATTACTCATTTCATTTTCCACTTTTACTACACTTTAACTACACTTTTGAAATAAATTTTTGTTCCTTGAGTCAATGACTCTTGATCGATAATTCTAACAAGCGAGGGGAAAAATTATTATTCCCTAAATAAATACGAATATAGTTGGAAATTAAATTTCTCTAATAAATACGAATATAGTTGTAAATTAATTTTTTTAAATAAATTAATAAACAATAGATGTAAAATATTCTTTTCTCTCTTTTCAGACGAGTTCGAGTTTACCAAAGTTAAGTTTATCGTCCGCGCTGATGAGTCAACCACCGCCAACTTTTGGTGTGTCGCAAGTGTCTCCGGTCTCCATGTCCGCATTGGTGTCGGCCGTGAGGTCTCCTGGTGGACAATTGCCCCCTTCGGCGGGCGGCAATCCACTGCCACCAATTCCCAATATGTCGAATATGACCGGACTACCACCGATGCCCAGTTTGCCCGGTGCTATGCCCAGCATGGCCGGACCCATCAGAAGAAGGATCAGCGACAAATCTGCTCTCTCCTTAACCGGAGGTAAGTTTCCCTTTCAAATATTTATCTCTCTACGCGCATTTTCTTTATAAAAAAAAACAAAAAAAAACAAGAGTTGATACAATTTTTCCAAAAACTAATTATATAAAAAATTTTTCCAACTAAATTTCGCACTAGCCACTGAATTCAGATTTTACAAAATTTCGTCTATGACAGGGTGTCTACTGTTTTCGTTCAACAAAACTCCCGGTTTTTCCCGGCTATGTCCTAATTTTATCCCGGTTTTTTTCTCATCAAATTCAAATTTAAAAATAATAATAATAATATATAATAATAATTATTATTTTTTAATAGAAATTTAGTTAATTAATTTAGTAGATTATAATAATAATTTTTTAATAGTAACTTAGTCAATTTCAACGAAAAAAAAAATTTTATCCGTTTTTTTTTAATTCAAATTCAAATTTAAATTTGATTTCGACCATAAATAAATCTTTAAATTCTTTGCAAATAATGATTTTTTAATAGAAATTTAGTGAATTTCAAGAGAAAATAATTATTTGATCCGGTTTTTTTTCTCATCAAATTCAAATTTTAATTATGATCCTAAAGTTCTGAACGTTCAAATAAACAAAATTTATTTATTTCTCCTAAAAATTAATTTTTTATTGCAATTATTTTGCTTCACTATCCAAAAAATTAATTACTGAGTTTGTAAACGCAAAGTTTTAGTTTTTAAATTTTTTTACGATTATAGTAATTTATTAAAATATCTTCAATAAAAAATATTTCGTTCATTTGAACGTTTAAAACTTGTGGATCATTTTAAATTTGATTTCGAACATGAATAAATCTTTGAATTTTTAGAAAATAATGATATTTTTAAAGAAATTTTGTGTATTTTGACGGAAAATAATTATTTTATTCGGTTTTTTTTCTCATCACATTCAAATTTAAATTGGATTACGAACACAAATAAATCTTTGAATTTTTAGAAAATAATGATTTTTTGATAGAAATTTTGTGAATTTCAACGGAAAATAATTAAATTTGTTGAAGAATTTAATTAGAAACTTTAATATAATGAATTTAAAAAAAGAAAAAGTTAAAAAGTAATAAAAAATAAATGAAAAATATTTCATAATAATTCAAAAATTAAATTATTAATATAATTAAAATAGAAAATTAATTAATTAATGAAATGTTACTTTAAATCTCTAATTAATTAAAGTAATTTAATTTTTATTTTAATTAAATTTAAAGAATTAATTAATTATTTTAAATTATTTAAATTAAAATTCTTTCTTTTTTAGTTTTTATTACTTTTTCTCCTTTTGTATTTAAAAATTTGGAAAACAATTGAATTAAACAAAGAATTTTTTTCAAATTTTTAAAAATAATCTTGTCTTTTTATAATTATAATTAAAAATTTGATTTTTCACTTTTATTAAAATTATATTGATAATAATTGAATTTCTGCCAAGAATTTGCACTATTTATGAAAATAATATTCAATTCTTATGAAGAATATAAGAAAATTTTCGAAATTTTCAATTGTAAAAATTTAAGAGAAGCTCAATAATTATAATTATTTAATAATAACAGAATAATATAATTTTTTAAAGCAAAAAATCGTTTTTAAACTTTAAGAGGAACTTTATATTTTAAAAATAAAATTATGATTAGGGTCACTTAAAAAAATTTTTAATAAAATTCTTCAGAAGAATTCAATTATTTTTCAAAAGCGTTTTAATTATTTGTTTAGAAAAATCCAAATATCTTGAATTGAAAAATTTCAACAATCTTATTTTCCAAAATTAAGAAAAAAAATTTGCGAAAATTCAATTTTATTAAACAATGTCAAGTGTGTATTTTTTTAAATTAACTAATAAAAATTTTAATTAATAATCGTCGACACCTTAGAAGCATAAATACATTAGAATGTGCTGACTCTTTATAAACTCCAAATATAAATTGATTATTAAATTAAAATACTTTGAAAATTCTATTCATCAAAAAGTTTCTAATTAAATTCTTCAACAAATTTAATTATTTTCCCTTGAATTTCTCAAAATTTCTATTAATTGTTTTTGTTGAAAATTTATTTGCATGCTATATATTTGAATCAATGACTGACTTTTTACTATCAAATTAACTATTTTTATTGAATTCAAATTTACAGAACAGTGTAAATATGTATATAAATTGAAATAAAAAGCGATTTTTTAAAAACAAATTAAAATATAAAAAACTTTTTTTAGTTTTTTTTAAAAACAAACTTTTTCGAATTTTGGTTGAAAAAATTACTGACTAACTCCTGGTTTTCCTGGTCAAATTAAATTCAGTGTTTTTCCGGATTTCCTGGTTAGTAGACACCCTGTACGACTTTTTTTCCCCCCAATTCAATCGTATCAAAATTTTCTAAAATCAGAAATAATTTTTATTTATTTAAATTTCCTCCGATTCTGACAATAATTTATAAAATATTAAAACATTTTATTTCCCTCAAACTTTTCACTGCTAAATTTCTACTCTAATTTGTCCAAATAAAAAATTCAGAAACTTCAATCCACTCTGCAAAAATTGAAACTAATTCAGGAAACATTTGATTAATCGCTCTATTTTCTGTAATTTCAAAATCATAATTTTCGAAACAGGTATAAATAATAAATTAATATATTGCTTTCTAAATTTAACAAAATGTCTAACAAATTTTTGGCACAGCTTTGGTAACGTATATGTTTCCAAATATCCAATTCTGGCTTTTATACGATTATATATTAAAATTTTGCAAAGCAAACATCTGGAATTGTAACTCTAATAAATCCTTTTTTGAGATTTTTTTTTTTAATTTTATGTACCAAAGAAAATATATTTTTGAAAATTATGTCTCGTTCGCGTCGACAAGATGAAAAATGATCAAATTGAGAATTGAATGCTATTCGTAGGACTGTTTGAGGAGGGAACTGTAAGGCGCAGAGTATCCGTCGATAGATCTGGATTAGATATTAACGAAGGTAACGATATTCATTGAAAAAAAAAAAATCAGGGTGATGCTCGGTTCATGAAATGCCTCAAAGTTCTTTTTTTAATTTCTTAAAAATTAATTTTATCCATTAATCTTTGCTTTTCTTTTCGTATATTTGTCAAATTTTGTATATTATTTTTCTTTTAAAAGTTTGTTAATTACTTTTCGTTTTGATTATTTTGAAAATTAAATATTACAGTACTTGGCATTTCATGACAGGATGTCGTCTCTTTTTTTTAAGAATTAAAAAAAAGCCATTAACCCTGACCAGATTTCCCATATTTATAGTAATTGCACTTTACGGTCCTCTCTTGGTCTTCTTTATCCCGTCGTTAATTATTATTATTATTATGCGTGCACATTTGTATAAATAATTATAATCACTCGGTTTGTCACGTAAATATTTTTGCAAAAATTGGCATTCGACACCTTGTTGGCGACGTAAACGAACAAATATTAAGAAATAATAATTATTAACGCTTTGAGCGTTTATATTGTATAATTTTTTTTTATTGTCACAAGAAATTGAAATTTTTTCTTACCGATGGTTCTCTTGTTTCTTCATTTCTTGTGCTGCCCGCCCTCCCCACCGTGTAGGGCTGCCCTACATGCTGGAGCGTGCTGGCCTAGACGTCCAACAAGGTACTGTCAAACTTACCTTCGTGTAGCTTCAAGAGAATCGTTGTTCATTGTTTTTTGCATGTCCAAGCAGATTGCGATAATTTTTGAATGAACAAAATCTGTTGAATTTTTTTTTCTTCTTTTGTACCAACAAGTTTTATTGAAAATTGCAAATAAATAAATTAAATAAATATATTAAAGGATTTTTCACAGTAAAAAGAAAATCTCAATTTAAGGCGGTGTCAAAGTCGATGCGATTTTCCCATTGAAGATCAATGTAAAAATCCAATCGACTATGGGACCCCCTTAAGAGCAGTTTTAACTAATTTTAAACTTTATTTTATTCTCAGGGTTGACATAAAAATTTTTTATTAAATAGAAATTTAATCTGAATGTAAGAATTAATTTTAAGAACAACATTTTTAATTTGAAGAATTTTTTATTTATTTTTTTTTAAATTTAATAATTAATTAATTAATTAATTTTTAATTTAATAATTTTACTTTTTCTTGACTGTCCCTGATTTTCATTAAAAAAAAATTGTCTTTTTTCCCTAAAACTGAACAATATTCTGATTCACTTTCAAAAAATTATTACATGCTTAAAGGTTTTTATTACATTTATTTACGGTTTTTTTTTAATTGGAAAATTATTCAAAATCATAAATAACTTCTTTTATAAATAAATATGTATTTTCCGTAATTACCACTTTTCAAATTTTTCAAAACATTGAAACCTTTAGAAATTACTTATTATTACTTATCATTTTCTTTCTTATTTCTATTCATTTCTATTTTTTCAGAAGTTTTTAACTAACATTCTTCATTCAATTAAATATTTTTAATAATTTTTGAGAAAGTTCGTTTTGAAAATTTTGAAATCTATTTTATTACAATTCAACTTTACAAGATTTCTATTATTTGGAAATTCTTCAATTATAAATATATATTAGAAAATATAAACATCAAATTATTTTTAAAAAACTTCAAAATAAACTTTTTAAAAAATTTGTTGTGTAAACAATTCAATTATTTAAAAAAAAATTCACTTATTTAATACTTCTGCAAAATACAATTATTTCTTGGAATTTTTAACTAAAATTCTTTTCTAAATCGATTATTTTTGCTAATTAAGTAAGAATTTAATAAAATTTAAAATTCAAACCTAAATTAAGTAAAATTCTTCTCGAAATCGATTATTTTTACTAATTGAGTAAAAAATTTACAAAAATTTCAAATTCAAACCGAAATTAAAATTTAATTATTTTAAAAAGTTGTAATAACATTCTTCGCAGGAAATGAATTAATTTCAAAAAATTTAAACAAAATTTGTAATAAAATTAAATTATTTTTAAAAATAAAGTCAAATTCTCCTCAGAAATTAAATTATTAATCAAAATTTCAATTTGAAACTTTCTGAAAATTCAATTATTGCGTAAAATTAATGCTAAAATAATTTAATTAATTTTTAAAATTATTTTTAATCTAAAATTTTAACTAAAATTCAATTCAAAATTAATATTTAATAAAAATTCTACGATAAATTAATTATTTAAATTCAAAATAAATAATTTTTGGAATAATTGAATATTTCTTAAAATTTAATTCACACTTAGATTTTTATTATAATTTTGATGAGAATTAAAAAATTTTTTGAAAACAATTTAATTTTTTAAAGAGTTTTAGAAGAAGTTTTGAAAATCATTAAATTTTCCTAAGAATGTTTTAAAAATTAATTACAAATAAATGAGATTCAATTAAAAATGTATTGAAAATAGTCGAATTCTTTTGAAAGAATAATTCTATTTAAAAATTTCTAAAATAATTGAATTTTACTTGGAATTGTATTAAAATTAAAACTCATTGTATTCAGAAAAAATTTTTAAATAATTGAATAACGAGAATAATTTTATTATTTATAAAAATAATTAAAATGTTCACAAGAACTTTTCTTTAACTTTTGAATATAATTGAATTTCTGATAAAAATGTTAATTATGGAAATAATTGAATTCTCGTCTCGAATTTTATTAGATTTTTAAAATAATTAAAAGTTCCCTACAAAGTTTTATTATTTATAAAAATAATTAAAATTTCCCTACAAAATTTTATTATTTATAAAAATAATTGAAATTTCCTTAAAAAAATTTATTATTTATCAAAATAATTGAAATTTCCGTACAAAATTTTATTATTTATATCAAAATAATGACAATTTCGAACAGAATGTTATTAAAGTTTTTGCAAATAATTTATTCACAGAATGAATTTAAAATTTAAATTCCAATAATTTAACTAAAATTATATTGAAAACATGCAAAGAATATTTGAAAAATATTTTAAATAATTTGATTTTTGCCAAGAAATTTATCATTTGTGAAAATAATTCGAATTCTTGCGCAAAGAATTTAATAAAATTTTCGAAAAGTATTCAATTTTTGGGAAGAATTTTAATAAAGATTTTAAAAATAATTAAATTTCTGTGATAATCCCGATTCAAATTGACTATCGTCAGATTCTCTATTTTATTTTTTCTTACAAATTAATTTTGCATGACAAATTGCAAAATTTGTCTAAAAACAAAAATATCAAAATTAAAAAGAAGAAAAATAATAAGTCTGCTTTCCTATATTAAAAAGATTTATTTGCAATTTTCGTTTTATTACATATAGCTGAGAAATTTTCCTTGAGAGTAAAAAACATTTTTTTTTAGTATTTTTTTTTTTTATAAATATTTCTTCTATTTATTGCCTGTGTATTTTGAATAGAGTAAATTTCGTTATTGCAATTTTTGAAGTAAAAAATTTATTTTTTTTTCAAAATGTACAAAATGTTGAGTTATATAAAGCTTACAAAAACCTATCCTGCGTGCATTTAGAAAGTCTGCTTGTTTACACCGCAATTATAAACATGCAAAAAGACAGCGAGTCTTACATTCATTGCGTTAAAGGCCATTAGCACATACTGGCATTATTTACATTGAATTTATACCAAGAAAGTTTCATTATTTTTACAGAAA
Source organism: Leptopilina myrica (nomen nudum) (assembly GCA_032872475.1). Classification (NCBI taxonomy): domain Eukaryota; kingdom Metazoa; phylum Arthropoda; class Insecta; order Hymenoptera; family Figitidae; genus Leptopilina; species Leptopilina myrica (nomen nudum). Next base: position 13,720,040 of record CM065458.1, on the reverse strand, counting down.
TTCAACGTAATAGGGAATTTTACAAAAATGCCGATATAAGACCGCCATTCACGTACGCTTCCTTAATTCGACAGGTGAGTGAACGTAATTTAATAGAAATTCATCTTGGCACAGTAAAATGAGAAAATGCGACAAAAATAAAAAAAAAAACAAACAAAATTTTTGTAATATATCTTTGTCTGTAGCCAAAATATTGACTGGAAGGTATATCTAGGTTTTATACTTATACTTTATATTGATTTAGAAAAAAGAAATTATCTATTTTATTTATTCATAAAATTTTTTGGAATAAGAAATTATCTTTTTTTTTCACTCAAAATGAGAGAAATAAATTTTTTTATTTTTTTTATATTGATCTTCATTATTTTCATTACAGTCGATAATCGAATCTCCGGAAAAGCAGCTGACATTGAACGAAATTTACAACTGGTTTCAAAATACGTTCTGCTATTTCCGACGCAACGCAGCTACATGGAAGGTATATCTTAATATCCTAATTAATTAAAAATTAGGACTTAAAAAAAAAAAAAATTTGAGCTTGCAATTTTCGCTTCAATAGCAAATTTTATCTCATGGCTCTTAAAAAGGAAAAAAAAACAAACTTTTATGACGGCTTTGACCGAAAAACTTTGCTATTTAAATGAAAATGATAATTTTTGCTTTTCTGGGGAATTAATTTCGTTAGAGAAGCAAAAGTAATTTTCTTCGCTTTTCATATTTGATAAAAAAAATATAAAAAGCGAATTTATTTCTTTCCGTGAGACATCGCTGCGTTAAAATTAGTTCAAGAAAGGTAATCTGAAAGCAGGATAGGGAACGCTGCTCTTTCACTTGTTGGTAAAGTCCTTAGCCAAAGTTTCCTCTTAAAATGTTACTGTGAATAATTTTTTTTTTTTTCAAAAAAATCGATTGACAATTTTTACACTTTTATTTGTTTCCAAATGACAGAGAAAAAAAAATACCTTTTCGGAGGAGATTTTGTTCTAAAGTGATTTTTGTCAGGAAGAGAAAGCAGTTTTCCCGCAGGATGGAATAAAAAAAAAAAAATTTGTTCGTCTAGAAATTATACGAATCGAGGATGTTTATGGCATTCGTAGAAAGCGTCATTATTTTTAGGATTTATTTCAAGACTAGAATTCGTTTATTTCGTTGGGAAAACGGTAGATTTTTTTGATTTAAGTGCGCGGGAGCATTTATAGTATTCATTTTGGACTAATATCTGTCTTACAAGATAAAATTCAGGATCAATTCAAATTTACAGACATAAAAGAATTAATTGAAAAATGCTGTTTTCAATTAACAGGATCCAGAATTCAATGGATAAAGAATGCTGAATTTATTGAAGCTAAACTAACGTTCTTCCATTGTAGGAAAGGATCGGTAAATCGTAGTGCATTCAGTTTCTGCTGTTGCTTAAACATTTTCATTTTTTTTGTCAGTTGAGAAAAAATTTCAATATTTTTTTTTTTTAATTTATTTACCAAAATCAATTTTATTTTAATTATATTTGCTTTTTAATGAAAAAACAGATGCAAAAAGAAAATAGTAAAAGTTTCTGAATCGTCTCACGCGAATGTGTGAAGAAAAGGGTGTTCGTTGACATATTATGTGTGCGCGAAAGAGAGAGTGAGTGTGAGAAATTGACGTATGCTATAAAAGCTTTGCCTCGCATGAATCTGTGTTGATGAAAATAAATATATGATATAAAAACAAAAACAGGTTTCCTTGAGCAGCAGCCGGGCACACATTAGCAGAAACAAAAGGATCATCGAGAGTAGTCAATCAACTTTAGGTTCTGACATGTTCAGCCCTGCGGCATGAATTGTTGTATAGTTTTTAGTTAATTAGTTGTGCATTAACAATACGAGAATGCCTCAAATCGTGCCTCTTTCAATTAATCGTTTTAGTTATTTGATTTATTTCTTTTTTGCCTCATTTTTACAATATTACCTTTATACTAGAACTACACTATATTATTAACGCCGCGATTAATATTTATCCTCACCAATATTTTTGAGTATTATTAATTCCATCCTTCGCACCGCATTCGCAACCTTACTTGATTTGGAAATGCCACACAAATAAATGTCACAAGTCGTGAAGAAAGGGTTCCTTTTGGAAGCAAAATCATGATTTTGTAATTAATGAAAACCAACTTTTTAATAACGAACATAACCTAGCTACAAGATTTTGCTTCCTGTCCCCTTTTCGCGACGCGTCAATAATTTCAAATTTTTGCCAAACATTAGAATGAATTTAACTCTTTCAGAATATTCTTGTATTTTCAAAGGTTCCAAAGTAAACGAAGTCACGAAGTAAATTATAGTAAACTATGTCTTGCGAAATGAAAACTTAGTTGTCACTTCGTCGCCAGATTCCTACAACTGGACAAACGGAAATCTACTTTACCGACAAAGTGACATAACCAACTTTTTGTTTCGTAAATAGTTGAGTATTTGCAAAAAAAAAACAATGTGACTAGTGAATAAGTGGCAATAGAAAAAGAAACACGGTAATATTTAACAAACAAAAAACCTGCGAAACTCCTTCCTGGCTCCTGAAGAGGATGCTTCTGATTAATGAGTATTCAAAAAAAAAAAAAAAAAAAATCCTGATGACACATTGCTGGTGCGGTGTAAATCCATCGTCCGATCTCCGAGTCGTGATTGAGTTGGCTTAATTAGTTTTTTGCGTTGCTTATTTAGTCTGTGTATTATTTTGTATAGAACGCAGTACGACACAACCTGTCTCTCCACAAATGTTTCATGCGAGTCGAAAATGTGAAAGGGGCCGTTTGGACGGTGGACGAAGTGGAGTTTTACAAGAGACGTCCTCAACGCGCTTGCAGCACTACTGGGTACGTTAGCCCCACACGCGCGATTTTATTTTCTTTTTTTCCTCTTTTTTCAAATTCTCCTTCATCTTTTTTATATCTCTTTTTTGAAAAAAAACAACAACAACAGAAAAAAATTATCAATCCAGTTTTGAAAAAAAAAAATTTCACAATAATACCTATATTATATTTCATAAATATATGTATATTCGCTACAGTTACACAAACACACAAACAACTATCATGTATTCCTTTACTTTTTTCCCGATCCTATATCATTCGATTCATTCTTTCTCTCTGTCTTTTACTGTCTCTTTTTCTCTCATTTTCTACTTTTTTCCTGTTTACACTAATATTTCAACTCTTGACAATCTATTTTGCTTACAAATTTTCTATACCAAAATTATACAGATTTTATATATTCTACTTATAATTCTATTTATCATTCTATTTACATTCTATTTTTATATTCTATTTTTAACTAGTTTTAATGTTCTAGATTAATAAGTATTTTTCGTATTTTTTTAGTATTCTTATTAAGTACTTTTTATATTCTTAAGTACTTTTAATATTCTACTTTAACTAGTCTTTTTTAGTACTTATTAGTATTTTTTAGTCTTTTTTAATCTTTTTTAGTATGTTTTAGTATTTTTTAGTATTTATAATATTCTCTTTTTACTGTTTATTATCAATTAGTCGGTATTTCTGTGTGTGTGTGTATATATTTATGTCTAAATAATTTTCACTCTTTTTTTATATATATAAATGCTCCTCTAGGTATAAAATTATTATTACAAATGCTCAGGTGATCGTGTGTCACCTATTGTGCGATTTTCATCTTTTCGCTTCTTTAGATCTTTCTTTCTTTCTCTCTTTTTTCTCTCTCGTTATTCATAGTGTGTGATTTTTTTAACTATATTCAATTTCTATTTTACATTAAATAGTTGATAAGATATTTAATATTTATGTATTTGTCAACACAATCACGCCATTTTTTATCTTTAATTGTCGCTTATATATATATGTAATTATGTATTTTCTTGTCCGTCTGTTTGTACGTCCACGTTTTGTTTCTTCTCTTATACAATTCACGTCATGTTTGCGGTGAGAAAAAAAAACGGTAAATGTTTTTTACACTTGATTTAGAGAGCAAAATAATTATTTGTGACGCGATCTGAAGAAAGGGACTTTAGAAGCAAAAATTATTGATTACTGTAACTTCTTCAAAAATTTTTTCATCATTGAAGTTGAATTATTATTTTTTGGAATTATTAACTAAAAAACGATTTTCAATCAATTGTTTTGAATAATTTTTTATTAATTTAAAGATTTTAATTTGAAACTTTATAAAAATTTAATTATTCCGTAAAATTAATGCTAAAATGCTTTTAATTAATTTGTTTAATTAATTAAAAATTTTTTTTTAAATAATGTTAATTAATTTTCTTAAATTATTTTTCACTTAAAATTTTAACTAAAATTCAATTTAAAATCAATATTTATTTAGAAAATTCTACGAGAAATCAATTATTTCAATTGAAAATAAATAATTTATGGAATAATTGAATATTTTTTAAAAATTTAATTCATATTTAGATTTTTATTAAAATGTTGAAGAGAATTAAAAAAATTTTTTTGAAAATAAATAAATAATTGAATTTTATTAAGATATTATTTTATTAATTTTATACATTTTTTAGTTAAAAGTATGAAAAATTCAGATCTTCAAAAATTTTAATTTGAAACCTTTTCGAAATTCAATTGTTTTTAAACTTTTCATTTATTTAATACTTTTGTAAAATACAATTTTTTTTTGACTAAAATTCTTTTCTAAATCAATTATTTTTACTAATTAAGTAAAAATTTACTAAAATTTAAAATTCAAACCTAAATTAAGTAAAATTCTTCTCTAAATCGATTATTTTTACTAATTAAGTAAGAAAATTACTAAAACTTCAAGTTCAAACCTAAATTAAAATTTAATTACTTTTAAAAGTTGTAATAACATTCTTCGCAGGAATTAAATTAATTTCAAAAAATTTAAACAAATTTTGCAATAAAATTCAATTAATTTTTGAAATATAGTAAAATTCTTCTCAAAAATGCAATTAATGTCAAAGTTTAAAAAAATATTGTTACTGTATCTTCTTCAAAATTATTTTGACGATTGAAATTCAATTATTATTTTCTAGAATTTTTAACAAAAAATCTTTAAATCAATTATTTTAGATTAATTTTTTTTAATTTAAAGATTTTAATTTCAAACTTTATAAAAATTCAATTATTTCGTAAAATTCATACTAAAATGCATTTAATTAACTTTTTGATTAATTATCTAAAATTTTAAACTAAAATTCAATTTGAAATCAATACTTCTTAGAAAATTCTACGAGAAATCAATTATTTAAATGAAAAATAAATAATTTATGGTATAATTGAATAATTTTTAAAATTTAATTCACATTTAGATTTTTATTAAAATTTTGAAGAGAATTAAAAAAATTTTTTGAAAATAAATAAATAATTGAATTTGTTTAAGGGTTTTAGAAATAGTTTTGAAAAGCATTCAATTTTACCTAAGAATGTTTTAAAAATTAATTACAAATAAATGAGATTCAATTAAAAATGTATTGAAAATAGTCGAATTCTTTTGAAAGAATTCTTTTTAAAATTTTGCTAAAATAATTGAATTTTACTTGGAATTTTATTAAAATTAAAATTGAAAATTGTAATAAGAAAAAATTTTGCCAATTATTGAATTACGGAGAATAATTTTATAATTTATGCAAAATAATTAAAATGTTCACAAGAATTTCTTTTTAGTTTTTGAACATAATTGAATTTCTTCTAAAAATGTTGTTAATTATGAAGATAATTGAATTCTCGTCATAAATTTTATTAGATTTATTTAATAATTGAAATTACCGAACAAAATTTTATTATTTATAAAAATAATTGAAATTTCCGTACAAAATTTTATTATTTATAAAAATAATTGAAATTTCTGTACAAAATTTTATTATTTTTAAAGATAATTGAAATTTCAGAAAAGAAGTTTATTAAAATTTTTTGAAATTGAAGTTTTTTGAAGAATTTTCTAAAATAATTGTATATTTTACTTGGAATTTTATTCAAATTAAAATTCAAAGTCATTGTATTTAGAAAAAATTTTGAAAATAATTGAATTACGGAGAATAATTTTATTATTTATACAAAATAATTGAAATGTTCACAAGAATTTTTCTTTAATTTTTGAAGATAATTGAATTTTTAAATTAAAAAAAAAATGTTTAAATGAAAATAGAAAAAGAAATGATCAACTGTTAATGTGAATCATTTTCATTATAACTGCGAAATATTTATGATTTTAATTTGCAGAAAGTAAAAAGAAACTTTTAATCAACCAAAATGTAAGGAAGAATTTAGTGGTTCTTTTAGGCCTTTAGGGTTATCAATTCTAAAGATAATTTACAAAGTATTTTTGCCTCACAAGTGAATTTTCGCCTTTCTTCAGTGGGAATAATCAAATTTAATTTTTTTTTTACAGAAAATAATTGCCGTTTGAAGACACACGAACGTGACGTGATTTTACACTAGAATTGCTTTCGAGAATTCGCACAGATATAGAATTAAAAATAGTTTCCAGAAATTAAAGGAGGAAACGTTCTTTTTGAATTGTTGTAAATTGTAATTTTCCAGAGCAATTACAAAAGTTGTGTTTAAATTGAATATGTGTGTTTGTGTGAATTTAAAATGAATTTTGAAAAAAAATATGTAGAACGTCACACGGAAAAACTTTTTTCAAGAGTCATTACTAAACTTATTCAAGAACTCAGGATATGGAAATAAAACAAGAAATGCTACAAAACCATGGATTGAAACATTATTTTAAGCTGTTCGGGGATAACTGTAGTACATTTCTGGACTACTTATTGAATTTTTTTGAAAAAGTCCTGAACTGGTTTAAGAATAGAAAAATTTAAAATTATCGAAAAAAATTTGCCCGCCTGAGTAGTCGAACTTGAGACCTCGAGACTCAAGATCGCTCCGCCTTATGCCACTCGGCTGCAGGGACGCGTTACGATACTTTAGTTTTAGATCGTTTTAAAGCGTTTAAAGCCAAGTGGCGCTGTATACCTATTGGTTACGCTTCGTCTTCTTTCTTAAATAGTTCGAGACTTTTTCAGGGCGCAGTGACTGAAGAACTCAGTCGCAGCGTCAAGAACAATTATTTCCAAGCCATTAGAAAAACTCCTGAAAATTCTTTAATGAATATTTAACTTTTCTAAAAGAAGTTCTAAATTTTTCCCATATCCTGAGTTCTTGAATAAATTTAGTAATGACTCTTGAAAAAAGTTTTTCCGTGCATGTGAAGACTCTGCGTTAAAAGGGATGCGTGTTGAAAAGTGCGAGAGGGTTTATATGATTGTGATGGAACAGTAAATATATAAAGTAGAAGAAGAGTGTGCTTAACCAGCATGTGAGCTTTGCAGCGATTAACAGCAAGACTTTTTTTGGGAAAAGGGGCGCAGTCTTGAGCGGCAGTAGTAGCCGTGCGCCGAGATCATGCAGATATCCCGGAGCTGATAATCGTCACGAGAATTTAAAGAAAAAAATTTTTTTTTAAGCATTATTTAGACTTTGAAAAAAAAAGAAACAGAACAATCTGTTATTGCACGTCTCAAGGTAGTTGAAGGAGTCGCTATATAATTCACACTATTTTCTCCCTGCCTTCTTTTTATTACAAATTCTCTAGCTGTTCTACCTATTTTTCTATACATATATATATATATTTATATATAAATTTTTTAACAATTGCCGTTTAAGTGCACGTATGCGAGCAATTTTTTTTTTCTGAAAATATATCAGGGTGCATTCTTAAGCGACAATGGCGATAATTTTTACGCGGCATGATATAATATTTGAAAAAATAAATTTTTTTGAATTTAAAAGAACGAATTGTTTTTCGTTCGAAAAAAGCGAAAATCGAACGAGTGGATGAGCGAGATGCCCGATGCCTGTAACCAGAAAACCAACCAACAATCTTGTCTTTTTTTACTCTCTTTTCTCTATTTCTTGGTGGTCTTGTCTGTGTATACAGAACGCGATCCGCACCAATCTATCATTGCACAAGTGTTTTGTGCGCTATGAGGACGACTTCGGGTCATTCTGGATGGTGGACGACGCCGAGTTCGTAAAGCGGCGGCATCTGTCCCGCGGCCGTCCCAGGAAATATGACCCAACCCCATCACCCACTCCACCCCACCTCTCCGCACAGTAAGCACTACCACTTTTTAGAATTCTGCTGCTGGCTGCCAAAGACGTTCTGACAGTCCGTCTTATATTATCTTTCTGTCTCTGTATTTCTCTTCTTCTCCTCCTGCCTTCCTTCCAAGCATCGGAGTTTCTTTTGTTTTGTTTTTTTTTTTTGACGAAAAGAAAAAAATTTGACTCTTTCCATAGAATCATTCATTCATTTTGAAACAGAAGAAAAAAAAATTATTGTACGATGATAATAGATGTGACAAAAAGGAAACCAAAGCTCTCGGATTTCACGCGACGAAACGATTTCGAATTAATTTCAATTTTGCACTTGTCATCAGAATTCATTATTAATAGATCGTCATATTTCATCAAATGATCTGGATTTTTTTTTCCCCCAATGTTTACTCTTTATTTCTTTCACTCTATATGGACGAAATTATTTATTATTTCAACTTTGCGGAAAATTTCGGTGCTCCTGGTTCGCTTCAAATTTTACTTCATTGGAATCTATAATAAATTTTTTTCCTAGTAAATTACTACTAAATTACTATAATCAAAGTTTATGAGGCTGAAGTCCTCAACGTTTTTAAAAACGAAAACAAAAAAATAATAGGACAGTACTTTTATTTTTGATTGTAAATAATGTTATTTTTTGATAATTAAATCCTTAGTAATGTTACGTCATCGTAACGTATTTTTCAATATTAATAATGGGAATAACTACAAATATTTGTTATTAACATATTCTTAACAATTATAAACAATTATTAATTAATGAAAATAGTAATAATAAAATAGTAATTAAATTTAAACAATAATAATGTGTAACAACGAATAATAATTTATAATAATAATTATTGTAACAATAATAACAAAATAATAATCAGTTGTAATAATCAAAATGATAATGATAATAATAACAAGGTAGTAATAAAAGTAACAACAATAATAATTAATAATAACAAAATAATAATAATTAATTGTAACAATAGTAACAAAATATTAATAATTAATTGTAACAAATAATAACAAGGTAGTATTAAAATGTAACAGTGTCAACTGATTTCTTAAAAATTAAGGCAAATGAAAATTAGAGATGAATTTTATTTGAAAAAAAATCTTTTTTTGATTTTTCGTTTTTAAAAACGTTGCAGACTTCTAATTTCGTCAAAGTTTAACGTCAAGAAAAAATACAATTTCCGAAAAACTCAATAAAAAGGGAAAAATGAGAACAAACCTTTTTTTACGCGCGCGGATTATTATCATCATCATCCTCTCTTTTAAGAGGCGAAAGTTTTGGTTTCCCAAGGAAAATGGCTAATAAAGAAAAACTTGTATCAAATATTCATTAATTCAAACTTTAAAGCTCTCAGACCCTTTATAGAAAAGTTTTTCTTTTTTTTTCTAAAACGTACAAAAGAAAGAAGTTAAATTTCCACCGCGGATGATATTATTTTTCCCGCGTGTTCGAAAAATATGCAAGGGGATTAAAACATAAATAATTAATGAAATGCAAATAAAATGAATTCTGGAGAAAAAGAGACAAATATTGAAACTATGGAAAAAGGAAGAAACTCTCTTAGAGCAAAATAAAATGACAAGTTGAATAATTTCTATAATAATAATAATAATAATAATAAAATCTTGTCTATTAGTTTTTGTGAAAATAAAAATTCAAAAAAAAAAGGAGCGAAGGCAGCGGGAAGTAGCTCTCTACAGTTTCCACCAATCCATTGAACGTGACATCCCGCATCGTGCCTGTCTCAACGGACATTTCCCTGAAATGTCTGTGTAGTAGTTATAGGATCCTTTGCTTGCACCACTCAATAAAATATCCTAGCAATGTTCTCCTTAAAATAGCACACACTAACTGTAAGTACTTTTACTGGAAACAAAAAAATAAAATTGAAACTAGACCAGACTGGTCTGAGCTTGAAAAAAAGATATAAAATACATTATATCTTTTGAATAATCCTGCAAAAAAAATTCCAGCCACGTGACGATTGGGCAAAAGTCTGCAGATTATTCAAAATTGTCTTCCAGTATAATAGTTGAAAGCATGAAAATATCCTTAAAGTTTAGAAAAAAAAAAGAAATAAATAAAGCAAAATTCCAAAAAAAAACCCTCGCTAACCTTGGAATGCAGCGAGCTTCAATTGTGCTTCAAGTAAAGCTTTTTTAATGTGTCGGCTTTAAGGAAATGAGTGCCTTTTGAGTGAATGATATTTTCTTTTTTGTTTTTCCTACTCATTATATTTCAATATTATTTATTCGAAAATGAAAATGATTTTCAAAAATTTGTTTTTTTTCAAATAATACTTTTTTCGACTAGTTTCGAACTTTTTACACTTTCTTTTCAAAAGATTCAAAACAACATTTTTTAAGATTCGATTTCTTTTGTACTTAGTAAAAAATTTATAAAAAGATTTCAGAAGTAAAAATTATAAACATTTTTCCTCGCATTTTTTATGAAAAAAAGGAAAAGAACAATAATTTCATTATAATCTTGAAGAGAAACTGTAAAGAGATCAAAACTGAAAAAACTGTATTTAAGCCTATTTTTATTACAAGGGAATACAAAAACTGAAATTTTACTTTGACTTAAATTTAGTGAGTAGTTTTCATGTAGAAAAGATTTTTCAAAATTATTTTAAATCGTTTCATTTTTTTTTCTTTCAATTAGTTTTTTTTTCTTTGAATTGCTAAAAATCAGACAATCAGACAATTTCTTAAATTCATAAATATCAATTTTGATTTTAACTTTCAATTTTTCAGCATTTTAACATTTAATACAATACTTATAATAAAAATTTCCATTTTTTCTGATTCTTCAGAATATGCCTTTTGTAATTAAAAAAGTAAACATTTTTGTTTAAAAAAAAAAAATGATGAATTAAAAAAGAAAAAGATGATGAATTAAAGAAAAGTTTGTTTAAAAAAACGAAAAATGTTCAATTAAAAAAGAAAAACTTTTTTGTTAAAAAACAAATAAAAGTTGTTAAATTAAAAAAGTAAAATTTTTTTGTTTTAAAAATGAAATTTGTTTGTTTAAAAAAAACAAAAGCTGTTCAATTGAAGAAGAAAAACTTTTTTGTTTTAAAAAACAAAAAGATGTTCAATTAAAAAAATAAAACCTTTTTATAAATAAAAATAGGAGTTGTTAAATTAAAAAAGAGAAACATTTTTGTTTAATAGAAAAAAAACATGTTGAAATAAAAAAGAATTTTTTTGTTTGAAAAAATGATCAATTGAAGAAGAAAAAGATTTTTGTTTAAAAAAAGAAAAAGATGATGAATTAAAAAAGAAATTTGTTTGTTTAAAAAAAAACGAAATATGTTCAATGGAAGAAGAAAAACGTTTTTGTTTTAAAATAGAAAAAGTCGTTAAATTAAAAAAGTAAAATGTTTTAAAAAAGAAAAAGATGTTCAATTCAAAAAGAATAACTACCATTTTGTTTAAAAAAAGAAAAAATTATGAATTAAAAAAGAAAAACATTTTTGTTTAAAAAAAGAAAAAGATGATGAATTAAAAAAGGGATTTGTTGTTTAAAAAAAGAAAAATGTTCAATTGAAAAAGAAAAATTTTTTGTCGAAAAAAATATGTTCAATTAGAAAAAATAATTTTCTTGTTTGAAAAGAAAAAAGTAAACTTTTTTAATCGATGAATAATCATAATATTCTGAGAAGAATTACGAACAGAAAATCTTTTTTTTCCTCATTGTGAAAAAATTAATTTCTTTTTTCGATTTATAATTTTGTTGAGTATGAGTTATAAAAAAAAAAAAAAAAAAAAAATCGTATGAGAGAAAATTGTGTGCAAGAGCTACAAGCGCATGTGTAAATTGTGTAAATTGGTTGTATCACGACTACAAACTCGGACAATGCGGAACTTACCAACAAATTAAAATTTCGGCGTATTTACACTCAAGGTATCAAAAAAATACAAAATTCTTTACTAATTGTTCGTTTTTTCTCTATATTATATACTAATTTTTTTTTCATATTATTATATATTCTAGAATATAATTATAAATTATAATTACAAATTTTATATAATATTTTTCAAATATTTTTACACTCTTCAACAATTTTTATATATATTATATATTCTTCCTCTTCTCTATCTTTTTCTCTTTTATTATATATATACACTATTTTTAACAAACGCTCCAATATCGTTATTTCATAAATAGCCTATGGGAAAATTTAATTTTTTTTGGCATGCATTTATTTTACATATAGACTGTGAATTATTATTTGGTCCTTTTTTTAAAATACATTTTTGCATTTTTCTTTTTACGCAAATGTTAATATTTAAAAAAGTGGACTATAATAATTTACAAGAATCGAACGTTAAATTGATATTTATTCAAGTTCTTCGTTTACAATATATATATATATGCAAAAAAGAGTAAATTAAAAAGAAATTATAAATTGGAATATTTATTCAATTTAACGGACAATATTTTGCTCAGTCAATTCAAGGAGCCAGGAATTTGAAAGTACCAGGTAAAACCCATGGCTATTTATAAATAATTATGGCTTTTAGATTCAAAGTGATTTTACTTTTTAAAGAAATGATAATAATAAAATTTTGAATGATAATACAAAAAATGTTAAATAATAGTAAAAAAATTTTAAGTAATAATAAAAAAATATGAAATATTACTATTAATTTGTATTAATAAAATGCATAAAATGATAGTAAAAACAATAAAAAAATATTAAATATAACAGTAAATTTTTTTAATTACTGTAGTAGTGAAATTTGTACAATTTAATGATTTAATAATCATTTAAAATTGTATAAATAATCTACCACAGTATAAAAAATGTTAAATAACTAAAAATTATTATTTTTTAATAATAATATAAATCAATGTCTTTGTATGTAAGCCAGAGCGTTTTATTTTTCAATTTTTTCAATCTCTTTTTCAATCTAAACTCACTCTTTATCACCACGGGTTGAGAAGAATCGGAACAAAAATTATTCGGTACATTAGGTAAGATTTTTTCTAACTCTTTTTTAAATTATATTTATATATCTTTGTATTTTTATATATTATATATTTATATTATAAATTTATATATCATATTTTCTCTTTACATTTTTCTCTCACTTTTTTCTCTCTATTTTTCTCTATTCTTCGTTCTTTCTCTTCTTTAATATATACACATAATTTATAACTTATTATATATTATATATAAGAAAAACATAAACATTTTTTCCCCAACACACACATTCTTTTGTTCCCGTATATAATTTTTTTTCTCTTCAAATTCTTTAAAAAAAAAAAAAAAAAAAAGAAAGAAATTTACTAACAGTTTCCTTGCTCAAAACACTTACACAATAATTTTCAGGTTTTTTAATTTTTTCAAAATTCATGGAAATAAATGTAAAAAATGTTTAACCATGGACTTTTTTCTTTGTTAATTATTAGGGGTGTGCCATCTAAAAGTCCAACGCTGACTCACAGTCCAACAATGTATGGCGATGCGCTAAATGCAAACCTACAGGTAAATATTAATGATTGCTGTTTTTTTTTTTGAGAATTATTTGCAATTACAGGAATTGCAGAAAAAGTCAATTATTTGGAAAAATTTTGACAAACTTATTTATGAGAATTGGATTATTTTAGAAAAATAATTTTAAAAAATGAATTTGTGTAAAAATAATTTTAAAAAATGAATTTGTGTAAAAATAATTTAAAAAATGAATTTGTGTAAAAATAATTTAAAAAATTAATTTATATAAAAATATATTCATCTCTAAAAATACAGCGAAATTTATTTCCATTTTCGGAAAATTTTCTCTAAAAATATAAAAATTCCCAGTTAATAATTAATTTAAGGGGATACAAAAAGGGGGCAAACTGTGATTCCTGTAATTAAAATGGAGGAAAAAATACTTTTTTAAAGAGACATGAAAAATGCATTTATAATTGTAGATCTCTTGTGTGCAGGAATTAGCAATGAAAAAAATCGAAGCCAGACTTGATTCAATGATTTATAGAATAATTTTTACATACGGATTAATTTTTAGAGGAAAATTATTTATTATTTCTAAAATTATTTCAGTTCTCAGGAGATAATGAAAATTTAAATGCAATTAAAATTGATCTTAACAAAATTCCTCTTATTTTTAGAAATTGGAATTATTTTTTAAAACTAAAAATATTGAAAATCGAATTTTTTTTCATAATTTCGCGCTGAATATGCTGGAGTTATTGGCATTAAATTTTTCATTAAAATTTAACCCATTGACACGGAGAAATCGTTATGTTTATGAAAAATTTATTATTGACTGAGCGCCATTTTTACTTTATCGTTGAATATTTAATGGAATTGGAATTCAGGGGAATAAATTATTAAAAAAAAGCGTCGTCTATATTATTTTCTATCGTTTTTGTCAATTTTGTTAAAAAACGTTATTTTTTCCGTTAGGGATTTTTACTAAAAGTACTGGAAAAAATTGAATTTTTAAAATTCGATAATAAATAATAAATAAATAATAATAATAATAATAAATAATAAATAAATAATAATAATGAATAATAATTAAATAATAATAATAAATAATAATTAAATAAAATTAATAATAACTATCATAAATTATGACTAATAAATTATTTTATGAATAATTTTTACAATTTTCATAAATACTAGATTGATAAAAGAGTTTTAGTTAAAAATACTAAAAAAATTAGATTTTGGAAAAGTTACAAATGATTACAGAAATTAAATTATTTTCAAAAGTTACAAAAATTCTTCGCAGAATTTCAATTATGTTCAAAAATTTAAAAACAATTCTCGTCAAAATTACAATTATTTTTATGAATAAAATAATACTTTATTAAAATTCAATTATTTTTAAAAGTTTTAATAAAATTTTTGACAAAATTCCACAAGAATTCAATTATTCAATTTTTAATAAATTTCTTCAAAATAATTCAATTATTTTCATAAGTAGTAATAAAATTTTTCACAGGAATTCAATTATTTAAAATACAAAATTTAATAAAATTTTTCGAAAAAAATCAATTATATAAAAATATTTTTTAAATAATAAAATTCTTCACCGAAATTCAATTACTTTTATAAACTTGAATAAAATTCGTTGTAAGAATTCAATTATTTATATAAACTTGAATGAAATTCATTGGAAGAATTAAATTATTTTCAAAATTAATAAAATTCTTCGCAGAAATCCAATTGTGTTCGGAAAATTAAAAAAAAATACTTGTTAAAATTCCAAGTTACTTTATAAATAATAAAATTCTTCTCCAAAATTCAATTATTTTATGGAAATTTGAAGAAAATTTAAATTATTTTTATAAGTAATAAACCTCATCGCAGAATTTTAATGATTTTTTATACAAATATATATTTTATAATCAAATTCCTCGAAAAATGTAATTATTCTTAAAAATTTTATTAAAATTTGTCAAATTAAATTCATATATTTAAAAAATTATTGATAACATTCTTTATGAGAATTAAATTTTAACAAAGAACATTCTATTATTCAATAAATTATTTATTTTTTAATTTAAATAATTGAATGTTTCTAGAATTTTTTAATAAAAATTGATTTAAAAATGAATTAACGGATAATCGATTTATTATTATTTATGAAAGTAATTGAATTATTGCCACGAATTTTATTACATTTTTTAAAAATTATTTAATTTTTTTGAGAAATTTTATTGCGTGTAAAAATAATTGAATTCTTGCGAAGGATTTTTTAGGATTTTTGTAAATAATTAACCTATTCTAAAAAATGTTATGGTAATTTAAATTATTACAAAATTAAAAAAAGAATTTTAATTCCTACAGAAAAATAATAATGATTAAATATTTATTTAAAAAAGAAGTTTTTTGATGTTTTTGAATAATTTTCCAATTAATGAAATTTGTAAATAAATGTAATAGAACATTTTTTCTTGATTTTATAATAATTTTAAGAGTGAATCAGAATATTCTTTAGGATCAGGGAAAAAGTGAAAATTTTGTCTGGAAATCAGGGAAAAGTCAGAGAAAAATAAAATTAAATATTTTAAAAAGGTTTGAATTTTTATTCCTACAGAATTAAAAAAAAATTTTTATTTAATTCCTACCCTGATATTGTAAAAATGGACAAATAGAAAATGGATATACAAACAATTTATTAGCTAGTTTTAAATATTCTTTAATTTCGTTTAATATGGATTATAATTCGAGCAGTAACTAACTATCTAATGCAATTTGAGTATTTCCAGGCTGCCCTGGGGGAGTCTAATATGGGCTTTCTGAACAACTCAATGTGTACATCAACAACAACAAGCCCTGACAAGGAACACGTGATGCCCCACAGTGATTTAATGTAAGTTTCGCTACAATGCATATTACACAATTATATTTTTACATGCAGTTTAATATTCTTTTGCCTTGGAGTCATTTTTTAATATATATTTATTACAAATTATTATTTCTATATTCTACTATTTATTTTCTAAACATTAAATTATTCCAAACTTTGAAATATTAAATCCAATATTTACTACTTTTGGAAAGATTGGAGAAAAATTAACATTTCTATTTTTTCCAATATTCTTTTGAATAATTTACCAAACGCAGATAAAAAAAAATTATACATGTATTTGAAATTAAAATGTGCTAGGTCACCGCTGGATGAACCAGTTGTGCATATAAAACAAGAAGGTCTGTGTCCCGAGGGCGGAAAACTGTCGAGATTGATAAAACGTGAACTTGAAGCGCCAACGGAACATGAACAGGAGCAGGATCATGAGCACGAGGAGGACACAGTGGACGACAGGGAGTATCCCGAGAGTCATGGCCACGACTCGGGACAAGACGAGGACATGGCCGAAGATTTGTCCATGGCTCCTGACATAATGACATCTGACGATCACATCGAGGCGTAGTATATCCACTCCAAAAACTAGATAATTTTCTTTCAACGCTATTCGTTAAACGAGGGATATTTCTTTTTTCTCCAAAAAAAAAGAAAGCGTTCTCTTTCTCCAAACTCATCATATCCAAAAAAAAAAAAAAAAAATGCCGCTCTCTCAGGGCGCACGAAACAATTAAATTAAACAAAAAAAAATTGAAAAAGAAGAAGAAGAAGAAGAAGAAGAAGAAGAAGACTTTGTCAACCCTTTAAGACGATAATTATTATAAGAAAGTAATGTCACGAACTGTCGAGTGTCAAGGGAATTGACTCTCGACGTGATCTAATGATTCATATCTTTATTCAAAGCAATTACGAAACAACGATGCATATTACAAGTACGCCTCGGTCGCATGTATATTCTGTAGTGTAGCTCATTACGACAATTTGCTTTTCACCGTAACCAATTCAGAAAAAAAAAATCAATTTGGAATTGTAATTCGTTTATTATAATATTTACGGTGTGCAGCGATGTCAAAAAAAAAACAAAGCGATAATCTTATCGACGCACTTGTCTTTATTCGTGTTTTGGGAGTTGGAAATTGCTCCTTCGTTCGCGCAGAAGATGTCACAGAAAGGTTATTTGTAAATATAAAAAAAGATCCTAAACCACAGCATTTTGGTATTATTACTAAAAAAAAAAACAACCGCAACACTGTAAATCCGACAGTTGCGCTTCATCTTCTCGAACAATTAGCAATCCTTTCCATCTCAATTCTCTCGGCTGTTTTACTCTTGTGTACCCCCGTTGTACACAACGTTTGTAGATAAATATAAAAAAAAAATTATTTAGTCATTATAACGCGTAGTTTCGACCGAAGTCAATCTGTTGGCGTATTCTAGAAACCAATTTGTATGAATGATGTGTCGATGGGTACGTTCGGGAGTACAATGACTGATCAAGGTAGAATTAAGAGAGGCTGCTTTAAATTTTTAATGCCTCGAAGAAATATCGTGTGATCTCATGGCTGTCAAGTTAAATTGACTAGAGAAATTGCTATGCGACATTAAATTAGGTGTAATAAACAAAAAGACAAATATGCGTCGACAACGGTTCAGCCCGACGTACCCGTCCGCAGTGTATAGAATTCATAAGTAGTTTCATATTACCGAGTATCGATTTAGAATTTGTAAATGAAATAATTGTCAGTTAATTATTAAAAAAAAAAAAAAATGAGACAAGACACGAGGAACGCCATAGCATGCATTTTTAGCAACAAAAAAAAAAGTTACTATAACTTGAGTATCAAAGACAAAAAAAAGAGCAATCGAAACCGTTCATTAAAGCGGTGGATATAAACAGTATAAATAAACTATACTATGTATGCATATACATAATATATACGTATACGTATTGGGATATAAAAAAAATTAGCCGTCGACCCCCGTCCAACTCCAAATACTCTTTTCTCTTCTCGTATAAGTGTACTTTCAGATCTTTCGCAAACTCCTCAAAAAGCAGCGAGTCCAACCAAAAGATTTGATTGTAAAATTCCCGATATTCCGTTAAAAAAAAAAATTTTTACGAAAACTGAGATTATTCAAGACTTTGTTATTAGAAATTTTTCTTATTCAATATTATTATAACTCGTTAATTGTTTCCTGTGATTCAGAAAAAAAATGTATGTGCGTTACTTTAAAGATTTCAATAAAAATTGAATTAAAAATTAAACACTGTTTTTAAATATTCAAAAAATTAAATGCGATGACTTAATTCACGAAAAAAATTGAACCTGAATTCTAAATTGTATATTTTAGACATTGACAATCGATGACAGTTTTGATTTCGAAATTTCGCAGTCCCAAAAATTATGTAGTTTAACATACACCTAGAAAAAGAAACGTAATGAAAATTAAATATTTGTGAATTTAAAAAGAAAAATCTATTGGTAAAAAGTGGAACGATAAAATTCGTTACATATTTTTTATGAAATTGACTTTCGCATTAGTATATAAAGTCAAATATATATTTTTATAAAGTTTCATTATAACACCAATTGTGTACAATTAATTGATTTTTACTTTTGTACATTTTTAACTTGTTGATACCTAAATTATAATAAATTTCCCCTTTTTAAATGTTGAGTCTAAGATCACGTTTTTAAAAAAGAAAATATATAAATATGCGTATATTGTTTGGCAACCTGTTATAAAAAAAAATATCGTCTTTAGGAAAATTGGGAGTTTTACAAGTTGTTCCACAAAAAATGAATTAAAAACACTGATTTCACGTGAAAAAAAATTATAGTCAACCAAAAAGAATAAACGCACTAGTTAATTGTTAATTTTCATCAATAACTTATTTCACGTCGAATCGAAAGCTAAAAATTGTAACTGGAAAAAATGTTCGAGTCTATTTTTTCGACGAGTAAAACTTAAATAGTAGAAAAATATAAAAAAATTACAACAAACGAGACTCACGTATTGTACTATTTATTACGAAAGAAAAAAAAAGCAATTAAGAGTTTATTTTTTACAAATTTGGGCTAATTTTCAGCAACAGAAAAAAAGAGCAAGTTTCGGAAAATAATTTTTTCATCACAACTAGTGTGTTTTTCTTTTCGCAAAAGCAGGACAATGAAAGACCATTGAAAATGGTTAATTCAAAAGAACTTGAGCAAAAGCAAATTCTCTCACAAGTTGGTGGAACTCGTAACAAGAATAAATAATGCGAAAAATGGAGCGACAAAAAAAAAAAGAAACACGCTTACTCCACAATGTAACCAAAATCGAACAGCTTTCGAGCCTGTTCATGTTTATATTAATCAGATGTAATCCACTGCACATAATCGACCCGCACAAAAAAAAAACACGCGAGCGAACAGTGCTTGAACGCGGGAATCTCGTAAGATTCGACGAATGAAAATGAGAATTTCCAAATATTAGAAAACTTTTCCAATTAGAGAACTTTATTCAATTGAATTGTATTAAATGAAAATCAAAATTAAAAATTGAAATTAAAAATAAAATTAAAATAGAAATCAAAATTGAAATGGAAATTGAAATTAAAACTACTCTGTATTAAACGAAAATCAAAATCAAAGTGTATTAAAAAAGAAAAGAATTCACAAATTCGCAAATCGTACAAAAAACCCGCGCTCCTGCACCGCCGCTATTAATCGCCTTTCATTCATCTCTTAGCTACTATAATAATTAATAATAATAATAGTAATATTAATAACAATAATAATATCAAGATATGGTGGACATTTACACTCTCGATAAACGTTGTTACCGTGACAAGGATGATGACTCCCGGATAAAATGGCACTTGGGTCGTGTGCTTATATTCTCTTCTTTTATAAATATTTCAATTAATTATGAATTTGCGCTCTTCCACACAAAATTCCGGAAATGCGAGATTCTTTTCTTAAACAACACACTGTCCTGAGAATAATATCAAATAATGCGCATATAATTTTAAATTGCAAATCGTCAAATTATTCTATTCCTTTATTTATTCTGTTTACACTAAATACTATATATTATATATTATACACATAACTGCGCGCAATATTGAGACAAATTATGTATAAAAAATAAAACTAATAATTAGTTTCTTTTTTTGTACCCGAAAATTGTAATAATTTACATAGCAATTTTTTGTCATAATTTGCGAAAAAAAATTGTGAAAATTAAAAACGTAATAATTTATTTCTTAGTAATTAACTTAGAAAAACTTAGAAAGAAAACAAATATTTTTACAGTTATTAAAATTTTGTTTATAAAAATATCGAATTAAATTAACTTAACATTCTTGATTAGGAAGAACAAAAATAAATTTTCTAATTACAAATTAATTTACGTTTACGTTGTAAGAAAATTAATATATCTCGTTAAAATTTTTACACTTAGTTTTGTTTTTAATATATTTCTTCTTTTTATTTTTTTTATAATTTATTTTTTAAATAAATTCCTTTTTTTATTTTTTAAATAAATTTCTTTTTTTATTGACTAAATATATTTCTTTTTTTATTGGCTAAATATATTTCTTTTTTTATTAGCTAAATATATTTCTTTTTTTATTAGCTAAATATATTTCTTTTTTTATTGGCTAAATATATTTCTTTTTTTATTAGCTAAATATATTTCTTTTTTTTATTAGCTAAATATATTTAATATTGTTAAAACCTATATAAAAATACGAGCATAAAGAATTTATTGTATAATAGTAAATAACGTGCATATAGAATTATTATCTCAGGACAGTATATATGGAATAAATTATTTTGTCTCTTTCTGATGAAGTGAATAATATAATTATATTATAATAACGACATCAGCGACAAATCTTTTGTAATTATATAACTATATAACTTTACTTGTGACCATGAAAAAATGCATGTGTCAATTTAGATGATCATAAAATAAAAACAAAAAGTGTTAAACACGGGACATAATCGACATTTTGTGTTCACCGATCGAACAGTGAATCGTATAAGACTATGTATTGTGTATAATGAATTTAAGGACTTGATAATATAGAAGACTCTCCTGTAAATAGATAAAAAAATACATGTTTATTCCAATGTGTGGTGTAATTTTATTATCCATGTAATTTTTTGTTCATTTGATTATTTATTTATTGTATATAAAGAAAATCGTCAGGTTTTTGTTATCAAGAATTACTATTATTATTATTATTATTTTAACTGATATTAAGAATTATTATTATTATTCTAATTGTTATTAAGAATTATTATTATTATTATTATTATTATTATTATTATTATTATTATTATTATTATTCGTTTTGTTATTACGAATTAAGAATTAATAATTAATTACTTTTTGTTAGTTACAAAAATTTTCATTTTTAAATTCAATGGAAATTTATTGTTATTTAAAAAATGTAATCTTTCGAAATAATTCTTAAAAAATACGATTATATTAATTTAAATTTTAAAATAATTTTTTGAATGTAATAAAATCAAATTCCTTTAAGTATAAAATTTATTTTAATTTTAATAAAAGAGAAAATTTCCTTTTTTTCCGATTTTTTAAAAACTATTTTTGAGAATTCAATTATTTTTCAAAAGTTTTAATTATGATATTTTAAACAACTTTTGTCCAATTTTTTTTAAAACAGTTTCTTAGAATATCGAAATTAAATTATCCAAATTTCGTTAATTTTTATTTAATAATACTTGAATCCTATTCTTATTATTAAAATTGTTTAGAAAAATTTTATTTCAATTTTTAAAGTTAATTGAACCTATTGGAGAAATTTTATAAAAACTATTTTGATTATAATTGAATTTTTTCTTAGAAATTTTCTTAAAATTGCGTCTAGAAATAATTTATTGTATTAAATAAAAATTATTTGGACTATATTTGAAATTTTTCTTATAAATATTTATTAAAATTATATAGAAACAATTGAATTGAATAAAAATTATTTTGAAAGTAATTGCATTTTTTCTTAGAAATTTTATTAAAATTATATAGAAACAATTGAATTGAATAAAAATTATTTTGAATATAATTACATTTTTTTCTTAGAAATTTTATTAAAATTATATAGAAACAATTGAATTCTCGCAAAGAATTGTACATATTTATGAAAATACATAATTTTATTGTTTCGAATAATTTTTTTAATTAGAATTGTTGAAAATAATTAAATTTTTATTAAAAAATTAGAAAATAATTGAATTTAAATAATTATTTATATGTTCACCAGGAACTAAAAGAACATTTTTTTATTAAAATTTAAAATTGTAAATAATTTTATTATTTATTTTATTCCTAAACTTAAAATGTTTCACTTTCATAGAATTTACATTTTCGATTTTTGTTTCGTTTTGGCAAAATCACTATAAGAATGAAAAGAACTTAAATGTAGTGTAGTTACAATTTTTTTTTTAAAGTTGTAAACAAAATTTTTTATCTTCTATTAATTAATTAATTTAAAATGTACCATTGAACAGTAAAACTTGAATTTCAAATTTGCAAGTATACATGATTTTCATTTTCGCCTTAAGAGGGAACCACCTGCTGGTCTACCGACCGCAATCGATTAATTTCTACACGAGAATATTTTCAACTCTAAACAAACATGATAATGAACAAAATAATATAAAACATGTAAATATTTTATAATACAAATTAATTTTTCATTATTCAATAAATATCGTTTTTGTCAATACTTCTTGTTAAGTATACGTTGAATATCAATAACATAACCTCGAAATTTACTTTCTGAATATTAATAATTTGTTTCATATTTCTTATTTCCCTAAACTTAAAATTCTAATGTAAAATAAAATTGCCAATTTTAATAATTTTACTTTATAATAAAATAATCAGTCTTAATAATTTTACTTTGAAATAAAATTGTCCACTTTTAATTTAATTTTTATTATTTCATCGACATTAACTTATTTAATTTATTTATATTGAAATATAGTATTCACTATAATAGAATTATAAAATTAACAGTTTCTGCAAAAAAGTCGATTGCCCAAAATTATATATTATAATTCTTTCTGGTGAAAAAAGTAAAAACGAAACTACTAAAAATTTGCGACAAAAATATACTATTTGCTGTAATTACCCACATGAAAATAATTGTCAAATAAACAGTGTGTCAATGGCGTCATTAACCCAATCAAAACCCGATGAAGATTAAATTTAAATTCCCAGTATTGAAGTAATTATTTTTGGAATTTAGTATTTGAGAGCTGGAGACTTATTCAAATATTTACCCGCGCATCTCAATGGAACGAAACACTACGATTGCGCAACTGGAGGCGCTCTTTAGAAAGAAAGAAAAAAAAGTACCAACTCTCAAACGAAAATACTCAGCATAGCTGAGATACCTACCAGTTAAATTCCCTAACAAAGATCTAACAAGATCTAACTATAAACTGACTCTAGGTACGACAGGCACATCCTTATATAGAGGGAGCAAAACAACTCACTTGCGGTTCGACAAACCTCTATCCATCTGTCGGCTTTCTCTTTCACTAATGCGTATTGCTCTCAGGTGCGTACTACGTGAAAACGGTGCCCCCAAACATTCGTTTGTTTTTTTACAACGCAAAATTTGAATTATTTGCTAGAATATTACTTTTAGGACTATTTTTTTTAATACAAAAACTTTTTATTCTTACTATTACTATTTTATTATTATTATTATAATTATTATTATTGTTATTACCATTTATTATTATTATTATTCAAATTACAAATTTTTTTATTTTTTAAATCCTAACTACATCAATTTTTTAATGATTTCAAGTTGAAAAAATTTTAAATATTCATTTATTAACTGATTAATTATTTAATTATTCAATTATTATTTATATTACTTTATTAATATTTAATTTGTTCATTATTTAAAAAATTTTTTAAATAAAATTCTTCGGAAATTTAATTATTATATAAATTTAAAAAATTATTAATTTTACATAAAAATATGGAACAAATATTAAATATTTAAAAAATCAAAAACAGAGAGCTAATAAAATTAAGTAAGTAAAATTCATTTAAAAATTCAATTATTTCTAAACAAGAATGTAATTATTTTTACATTTATAATTCTTTGATTTTAAGAAAATATTAAATTTATAAAAAATGAAAAAAGAACTATAAAAAAATAATTTTAAGAAATTTATTTAAATTAATTTATTTTTACAACAAAATTTTGATGAAATTCTTCAAAACAATTTAATTCTTTTCATAAATATTAAAATTCTTCGTAGAAAATTATCATTTTTCATAAATAATAAAATTCTTTGTATAAAAAATTCGTTAAGGGAATTTGGACTATTATGACGTCACAATTTTAAATCTAATGTTTAGAACACATTATGACGTCATAATGGTTCAAATTCCCTTAAACTAAAAATTTAATTACTTTTGATATATTTCTGAAAAAAATCAATTTTTTTCCAAATGTTAAAATTCTTCGAAACATTTCAATTTTTTACATACATAATGAAATTTCTGTGTATAAAAAAATGAATTATTTTAAAAAATCTTTTAATAATATTTAATATTTTAATAAAATTCTTCGCAGAATTCAATTATTTTCATAAAAGCAATAAAATTCTTTTCATAGAATTCAATTATTTTATGAGATCTTCGATAAAACTTTTTACAAGAATTATGAACCCCAAGTTTTGAACGTTTAAATGAACGAAATAGTTTTTATTGAAGATATTTTAGTAAATTACTAATCGTTAAAAAAAATTAAAAAACTAAAATTTTACATTTACAAACTCAGTTATTAATTTTTTTTTTAGTGACACAAAATAATTGTAATAAAAATTTAATTTTTAGAAGAAATAAATAAATTTCATTCATTTGAACGTTCAGAACTTTATAGGATCTTAAGAATTTCATTACTTTCAATTTTAATTTCAATTTCAATTTCATTTCATTATTTAAATTAAAAAATTAAAAAAATTAAAAATTAAAATTAAATTAAATTAAAAATTAAAAAAAATTAAAATTAAAAAATTTTTCATTGCTTCAGATGAAAAATTATAAAATTAACAATAATATGATTTGTTTTTTTTTCTTTTTATAAATTTCTTTTAAAATTAGCCAAAAATTAACTTATGAATGCAAAATTATGTAAGAGGTAAATTATTTTGCTAAAATTACAAAATTTATTCTTTAAATCTGAAGTTGCAGAAATTTAAAATAATAATTAGAATAAAGAAAATGAAATTTCTAATAATTAATGTCCAACTCTATTAAAATAAAGTTTTCTTTCAAATATAAAAAAAAAATTTATTCTTATTTTGTTAGAATAAAAATTATTTTTTCTACAATAATTTGTATTTTTGTAATTTAGAACTTAGTCATCGCTAAAAAATATTGACTTTAGCATTTGGATAAATATATTGCATTTTTATTTAATTATTTAGAAGTTAAAATTGCATTTTTATTTAATTATTTAAAAGTTCAAACTGCATTTTTATTTAACTACTTAATAGTGCAAATTACATTTTTATTTAATTATTTAAAAGTTAAAATTGCACTTTTATTTAATTATATTCAGAAATTAAAATTGCATTTTTATTTAATTATTTAAAAGTTCAAACTGCATTTTTATTTAACTACTTAATAGTGCAAATTACATTTTTATTTAATTATTTAAAAGTTAAAATTGCACTTTTATTTAATTATATTTAGAAATTAAAATTGCATTTTTATTTAATTATTTAAAATTTAAAGTTAAAATTAAAATTAATATTAAAAAGCTCCGTCTAAATTTTATGTCTCACTTTGATTCTTTTTTTTAAATTTTTTTAAAAATAAATTAATTAAATATTCTGCACGTGTCAAATTGAATATATACAGAAACAAAACGGAGAAAAAAGTTAACATAACAATTAACCTACATAATTAATCCAAAAAAATGAATTCTCTCCTTCTGAACTGAATTTCTCCAATACTACAATTATTATTGACATTTTTACGACTATTGTAATAAATATTTTATCCCATTGACATTGAAATTAAAAAAAAAACAAAAAAAAACTTCTCAGACTAAATATATGAATGCAGCAGGCGACTATTATATTTAGGCATATATTCAAATGTTGCGCAGACGTACAAGGATTTTGGGATTTTTAATTTGAGTGGCACGCGCTGGCGCCAAACAACCCTTAGATTCTCTCTATATACATACAACTCTCCATCAGAATATAGTGTTTTTTCCATTGATCATTCCCGACGATTGTTCTCGCAGTTGTTTTCCACAGCTTCAACAAATCAGTAGAGCAATGTTGTCCTGTCTAGTAATCCGCTAAAAACCACGAAACTCGACAAATTTTTAATTAATGTCTATAATGGATAATGAAATTGAAAAAATTGCTTATAAACGTAAGTTCTGTTTTTAAATAAATATTCAATATTTAAATTATTTATTTTCTTTCTGTATTTAGATTGTTTCAGTTTTTTTTAAGTATACAATTTTTGAGTAAAATTAATTTTCCCATTTTTTTAATAATCTGAATTCTGTATTTTTATTAACATACTGGTTAGGATTTATTATTATTTTTTATCAATAAATATTTTCCTTGGTTTTATTTTTAAAAACTCGGGTTCAATTTTTAAAAATTGTTTTCATTGTTATACATTTTTAATTTCAAATTTTTAATTTTTTTTTAAATTAAAATTATTTGTTCGATTCAAGGAAGAAATAATTGAATGAGACAATAAATTTTTTGTCAACAAAAATAAAAATTTATTGTTTCATTTAATTATTTCTTCCTTGAATCGACCAAATATTATTTATTAAAAAATAATAATAAAAAAAATTAAAAATTAGAAATTTAAAAATAATAATTAAAAATTAAAAATGTATTTTTTGACAATGAAAACAATTTTTTAAAATTAATCCACAATTTTTTAAAAATAAAACCAAAGAA
Source organism: Leptopilina myrica (nomen nudum) (assembly GCA_032872475.1). Taxonomy (NCBI): domain Eukaryota; kingdom Metazoa; phylum Arthropoda; class Insecta; order Hymenoptera; family Figitidae; genus Leptopilina; species Leptopilina myrica (nomen nudum). The sequence continues at coordinate 13,692,605 of CM065458.1, read as the reverse complement.
AATATTTATTTATTTTTAAGTATTTAAATTTATTATTTCTTTTTTTAATTAAATAAATTTTTTGCCAACAAAAATGAAAATTTATTGTTTCATTTAATTATTTCTTCCTTGAATTGAACAAATATTATTTATTAACAATATACGGAAGGATAAAAAATTATTTTTAATATTTTTTAATTTTTAACTTTTAATTTAAAATCAAATTTTTTTAATTATTCAATAATTTCAGTTATTTTTAATAATTTTTAATATTTTTTAATATTTTTTTCTAGAGTTTATATATTAATTTTCAAATAATTTAAAAATATTTTCGCAGGATGGATATCAGTTCCCTGGTACCAGCGGCTCTAACGAATCAGGATTCAAGTACAATAGAAGCAGGATACAATAAATTGTCAGAAAATTTACGCAGATTCACACCATTGGCAATACAATGTGCCATTTTTTGCGGTTCCCGATGCAAATACGAAAATTCAAAGTCATGGCCACCTGTACACATGGCCATAAAAAACATCTTCTCCCACTGGTGAATATCCTCTAAATTATTAATTATTATTTTACATCAACTATGCGTGGAAAAAAATTCGTCTTCTCCAATTAATTTTCGAAAGACGATCAAGAAAAATTCTTTCTTCAAACTATATAATTCAGAAAAAGTGATAAAAAAACTTTACATAATGAGAATGAAACGAATCTTTATTTGAATTCATTGAATTTTATTAGAGTGCGAAAAAAAAATATTTGGGTCAAGTAATTTTTATTTGAGTGCGAAAAGAAATATATTTGAGTCAATTAAATTTTATTTGACTCAGAAAACTTTATATTCCAGTCAATTTTATTTTATTTAGGTAAAAAAAAATTGTATTTCTGTCAATTAAATTTTATTTAAGTTAAAAATTTTATATTGGAGTTAATTAAATTTGTTTAAAGTCAAAAAATTTATATTCGACGAAATTAAATTTTACTTAAGTAAAAATATTTGTATTTCGGCCAATTAAATTTTATTTGAGTCAAAAAACTTTATATTCGACGAAATTAAATTTCATTTAAGTTAAAAATGTTGTATTGGAGTTAATTAAATTTTATTAAAGTCAAAAAATTTATATTCGACGAAATTAAATTTTATTTAAGTCAAAAAAACTTTATATTCGAGTCAATTTTATTTTATTAAAGTAAAAAAATTTTATATTCGAGCAAATTAAATTTTATTAGTGTCAAAAAATTATCTTTAGTTCAAAAAACTTTATATTCAAGTCAATTAAATTTTATTAGAGTCTCAAAAAACTTTATATTCGAGTCAATTTAATTTTATTTAAGTAAAAAAATTGTATTTCAGTCAACTAAATTCTATTTGAGTCAAAAACTTTATATTGAAGTCAATTAAATTTTATTTAAATCAAAAAACTTTATATTCGAGAGTCAATTTTATTTTATTTAAGTAAAAAAATTTGTATTTCGGTCAATTAAATTTTATTTAAGTCAAAAAACTTTTATTCGACGAACTTAAATTTTATTTAAGTCAAAAATTTTATATTGGAGTTAATTGAATTTTATTAAAGTCAAAAAATTATATTTCAATTAAAAAAACTTTTTTTTTACTACAATACGAGCTTACTTTCTTTTTTTTCAGTATTTTTTTGAATAAAATAATAAATAAAGTCAATCAAGTTCAGTCTAGAAGGGAAAAAAAATTAATAACTAATAAACTATAATCTACTTGCCTTGAAAAAAAACTTCATTCAAAATCTATTGATTCTAACTTTATTAAATATTGAAATTTGAAGGGAATTTAATATTAAAAAGTAATTATTAATGAATTGAAATACAAAAAAAAACAATAGAAACATTAAATTATTAAGGCATGCGTGTTTGCATGACACTCAAGTATAGACAATAATTGTGATTTCCTGAATTGATACTAGTCACTGTCATCAAAATGTAATAACAAAAGATAATAAAAATCCATAAATTGCTTATTTTACTCTACTGAATATTACCATCATGTCATGGTTTAGTTTTTAGAAAATAAAATAAACATATTAATCCACTAGTTTACTAAAAGGTGAAAAATATTTTCTTTTCCTTCATTTTTTCAAATTAATATAAGAAAAGAGTACCAAATAGTGTTTTTTAAAAAAATATTTTCTTTACGTTAAAACCGTTCTTTTTTTTGAATTAATAACAAAAAAGTACCAAATTGTATTTTAAAAAAATATTTTCTTTTCGTTAAAACCGTTTTTTGAATTAATAACAAAAAAGGCCTGTATTGTTGCAAAAATATATTTTCTTTTCCTAAAAATCGTTTCTTAAATTAATAACAAAAAAAGCGTAAATATTACTATAAAAAAATTTTTTCTTTTAAAACCCTTTTTTTAAATTAATAACAAAGACAGCCTAAATATTATTATTAAAAAATAATAAATTTTTTTCTTTTACATTTATTCCCCTCTTGCAAGAATCGAATAATATAGGATTAATAATAAATGAAATTCTCCCCAAAAAGGGACAATTTCGTTTTATTTTTAACCTAGGGTGAGAATTATTTAATGACTTTCGAAAAATTATTTTCAATTTTTTAAAAATATTATTATAGTGTTGAAATAATTATTAATAAATAATTTATAGGGTAACGGACGATGTTCTCGCAATGGCAAGGCCAAATACGGAGCAAATTTTAAAAGATCACATAATCGCACAATTTCAAGGGTGGAGTATAAAAACATTAATAAATTTGCAAACACCAGGAGAACACGCAAGTTGTGGACCTCGACTCGAAAAAAGTGGTTTTACATACAACCCTGGCGATTTTATGAAAAATGGCAGTAAGTTCATTAATACATATTTATATACACATTCACATGCGTAAAAAATAATTATTTCACAGAAAAAAAATGTTAATCTCAAAAAAAAAAAATGGGAAAATAATATTTCTACTGTTTGGTATGAAAGGAATTTATTTCATTTAAGAAATCGAACTATATTAGCTTTCTTTGTATTACAAAGAAATATTTATTTTCTTTCTAAAGAAACTCATTTGGTTCAATTATTTTTTTTTTGCGGCTCTCCATTAGTATTATTGTTGTATAACAAAAATAAACAAGTGAAGTAATTGTAAATAAATACTCGATTAATTGAATTTTTTTCAGTAAAATTACATTTAATCATTATTATAAACAAATATAGTTTTTCTTTGAGATAAAAAAAAAACGCCATCAAAATTGTTACGAAGCAACGTTTCGATACGTTTCTCGTCTTAATTTGCAGAATTCATGGAAAAACTGTGAAATAACTAAAAAAAAATCGATATTTAGATTAATAACAATAATTTTCCTCAATAAATAAATAAAAAAAGGAAAATAATTTTTCTCAATAAATAAATAAGAAAGGAAGATAATTTTCCTCAATAAATAAATAAATAAGAAAGGAAGATAATTTTTCTCAATAAATAAATAAGAAAGGAAGATAATTTTTCTCAATAAATAAATAAGAAAGAAAAACAATTTTCCTCAATAAATAAATTAGAAATAACAATAATTTTTTGGAATAAATAAATAAGAAAAGGAAATGATTTTTATTAATAAATAAACAAATAAATAAAAACGATGTTTTCGCTGGAAAAAAAAATTTTCTGAATAATTTGTATTTTGATTTTTTTTTTCCTAAAATAAAAGCAGTAAAACTATTTGTTTTTTTTAAATATGTAAACTAATTGCAGCCCTTGAACAAATAAGAGACAAGATTCATTGTAATATGACTTTGCACTGAAATATACAGATCGAAGTTAAAACATGCAATGCAGCAAATGTATATACATAGACAAATGGACTTACTTAGTTTGCAACTCGACAGACATTAAATCAGATTGAGCTCATTTGCATTTAAGATATTCCCTACTAAAGTAATTTGTTTTTCAAACAAAATTTATTGAAACTTTTATTCAGACTATTAATTTGTCATAATGAGCTTATGACTGTACGCTATTACACTATGAGAGATAGAGAAATAGAGAGAGAGACACGGGGGCAAAATTTACTTCAAACAAAAATTATAGACAATTATATGTCTAATACACGAACTTTATAATTCTTTAATAAATACTTTATTAGGTTTCGTATTAAATATTTATAATTAAACACACACATACACGGATTTATTTGCTTAGCAGAAAAAGAAAATTAAATCTTCCAAAATGTGAACTCTAATACAAAACATTCAATTTTTTTTATTTCTGCGACAATCTTTCATAAATAAGTTACTTTTTGAGCAACTATCAGAAAATTATTAGAAAAATAAATTAACGAATAATTTTACTTCAATATTTCAAAATTAATTCAATTTTTAAATAATTGCGAATTTTTTATTATGTTTAAACATTTTTTCTTTAATTCTCGTCAAAATTTTAATTGTCTTTATAAATAATAAAAATCTTCTTCGAAATTCAATTATTCTTCACAAATTTTAGTAAAATTCTTATGTCATAATTTCAATTGTCTTCATAAATTTTCCTGAATTCAATGATTTTCGAATATTGTAATATTTTCCAAATGAATAAATCAATTATTTTTAAAAAATTCCACTAACGCATTTAATTATTTTCATAAATAATAAAATTCATCGCAGAATTTTAATTATTTTTGGTATATCTACAATTTTTGACAAATTTCTTAGAAAATGCAATTATTCTTAAAAATTTTATTAAAATTCGTTAAAAGAATTGAATCATTTAAAAAAAATTTCCATAAAATTCTTTTCATTATTTAAAAGTTCTTTAATAAAATTCTTTTCAATTATTTTTCAACAGAATTTTAAGAAAATTTCTCGAAAAAAATCAATTATTTTATAGAAAATTTTAAATACAATTCTTCCAAAATAATTCGATTATTTTCAAGAAAATAATTTAATTGAATTCCCTTCGTTTGAAAATTAATTTTAATAAAATTCTTCGAAGAAATTGAATTATTTTTCAAATTTTTTATGAAACTCTTAAAAAATAAATCCAATTATTTTCAAAAGTAATAAAATTCCTTGCGCAAACATTCAATTATATAAATATAAATAATTGAAATTTTTCTAAGATTTTGATTGTAATTTTTAAAAATAATTGAATTTTCGAGAGTAATTTTGATAAAATGTTTGAAAATAATGGAATTTTCGAGAATAATTTTATTAAAATGTTTAAAAATAATAGAATTTTTCCGAAATATTTCATTGAAATTAATTTCAATGTAGAAAATCCAAATCATTGAATTCTGCTAATTTTTTTAAAAATAATTTTATCAAAATTTTTGAAAATAATTGAATTTTCAAGAATAATTTTATTGAAATATTTTTAAATAATTGAATTTTGAAAAATTTCAATTTTCATTCTAAATTTTATTCTTTTTTCGAAAATTAGTTATTTTCAAACATTTTAGTAAAATTATTCTCCAAAATTCAATTATTTTTCAAATTTTGAATAAAATTCTTGGTAAAATTTTAAATGTCTTCAAAATTTTAACAAAATTCTGGTCAAAAATTGAATTATTTTCAAAAATTTTCCTAAATTTAATGATTTTGATTTTGTACTATTTTAATATTTTACAAAAGAAAGCAGTTATTTCAAAAAGAAAATTTTATAAAATCTTGAGTTCACATTTTTTTCATAAGTAATACATTTTTTTTACAACGATTCAATTATTTTTGTTAATAGTGAAGTTTTTTTTAGGAATTTAATTATTAAATTATTAGATATGAATATTTATTGAAAGTAATCGCAGAATTAAAATATTTTCTAATACAATTTTAATCAGATTTCTCGAAAAATATAATTTCTTTTTTAAAAATTTGATTAAAGTTCGTCAAAAAATTAAATTACTTCAAAATTTTTGGATAAAGTTTTTCATGAGAATTCAATTATAGAAAATATTCAATTATTCGAAAAATAATTTTTTTGTATTTAAATCATTGCATTTTAGTAGAATTTTCCATCAAAATTGATTTAAAAATAAATTCCACAGTTACAATTTTACATAATTGAATATTAATTAATATTAAATTTATTATTTTACGAAGTAATTGAATTGAAAGGTTTCAAATTAAAATCATTAAAAATCTGAATTTTTTTACACTAACTAACAATTCTAAAGAATTAAAAAAAAATTTTTTTCTTGAAAAAGTTTAATTGAATTATTAGACAGTTTTATTTTTTAATATACATATTTACTTGAAGAACTTCCAAATAATCCAAATTTCCTAAAATTGAAATGTAAACAAATAGATTAAAAATATCTCTCAAAAAAAGAGATTTTTTCAGTGTTTTTTTCAAAAATTTGTTAAAAATAGATGATTTTAATTTAAATTCAACTTTGAAAAAAAAATTATACTTTAGTTTCGTAACTGTAAATATTAAATTTTTCATTTAGTATATAATAGACAGAAATTCTGTGATTGAAGGAAAGAATAAAATTCTTTTTTTTCCAGTTTACTGCTACAATTTTGCGTGGAAGGATTATGGAGCAGCTACCATGGAAAAACTTCTAGACATGGTCAAGGTCGTGACCTTTTCTGTGCAAGAAGGAAGAGTTGCGATTCACTGTCATGCAGGTAAATCAATGATTAAACACGCTATTCCGAAACCCATTTGCATTTCGAGCTCAATTAATTATCCCTCAAATCGATATGTGGATATTAAGTTGACATTATAGAAATATTAGTACAATCGGAAATTTATTATTCACACAAATTAATTTATATCTTTCCAGTCACACGATTTTTAATTTTCAAGAGAGGAATTCTTTTCTTTACGGAATATATTAATATTAATTCAGTATATAAATATTAATTTAGTACATTAATATTAATGTTACAAAATTAATATTAATTTTACTAAATAAATGTTGTGATAAAAAATATAATCAACTGCATTCGAAATAGAAAAATGTGACGATTGCTGTATTTTCACAGTTTTTGTCGTTTGTATCTTAATTGCCAACTTTTTTCGTAAGCATAATATATAAATTAAAAAATTTTAATTAGAAATTAAAAAGTCAAGAGAAATGATATTATTACTATAGTAAGTGCGAGGAAAAATGGAATTTAAAGAAAAGTCCTTAGAGTCTATTTTTAAAAAATTATTACACTCATCTGTAGATAAAAATACTTATGCATAATTAGATTATTCTATTTTTAAAAATGGGCTTGAAAACTATTTTTAGAAAAGGATTTTTAAAAATGTGTTTAAAAATGAATGATAAGTATCAATGGTGTGATAAACATTTAACCACCATTTAAGAATTAAGAGAGAAGGAAACAAATTAAAAAAACAAGAGAATTGTTAGTTCGAAAGCAAATTTCCATATTGATCCACATGACTTAATATCTTCCCTCCACATAAACTTAACTATTTCGATTCTTATCAGAATTTTTGGCTATATTTAGCCATAGGGCATATTTAAGTCAATCGATTTTTCTTATCATCAGCCTAAAAGGGTTTCTACTAATGACTCATCTTCATCGTTTACTTTTTCCAATTTTGTATCAAATTCCTTTGACTTTAATTCAAAACAAAAATTGTTTTACAGAAAATGTCTTTTTAGTCACTTTTCGTACGAAAAGAATTAAATTTTGTTCCTTGTAAACATGAATGGAGACGATTGCTGAATTCTTACAGTTTGTCGTTTGTATTTTAATTGCCAACTTTTTTTTTGTAAGCATAAATCTAAAAATTTTACAATTTCTGATTTAATTTTCTATTTTTCAGGTCTGGGCAGGACAGGAGTGCTTATTGCATGCTATCTAATTTATACATTAAGAGTTAGAGCGAGTGACGCTATAAGATTCGTTCGAATAAAGAGGCCAAACGCAATTCAAACGAGAGGTCAAATCTTGTGCATTCAAGAATTTCAGAACAACGTTCTTCCACAAATGATCGTTTTCCCAAGGAGTAATCATATGAGCAATTTTGGATATTGTAGTCTTCATTCTCATCTCAACAGGCAGTATAATATTTTACATGGCTATGAACAGAGAACTTTTAAACATATACCAAAGGTATGTTTAGATTTTATTTTCCCATTTTCTATTTTTCAAAAAAAATTCTTTCCATCAATTTAAAATATATTTTCTTCAATGAAATAATAATTGTGTTTAGATTATTTTCATAATTTGCGAGCGGATTTTACAATTGTGCGACTGTCAGGAAGACAATTCACCGGCGGAAATTGAATTTAAAGTCTCCGCGTCGCCATTTACGCAGCGATTTATTTCACAAGTTTTGGAAAAACTTCAGCAACAGGAAGTTAAACTGAAACATTCGTGGACGGATTCGTCACTGGATTTGTCGTATTTAAGTGAGAGTTACAATAATTTATTGCTAAAAATTAATTTTTCCAATCTTAAATTAGAATCTTGAATTAATTAATTTCTTAATTTCTTATTAAATCTTAAATTTCTATATTTTTTTCAAAAGAGTGAAAAATAACTCGAGTCAAATTTTTATTCTCTCTTATACATTAAATTATTTTTGCAAAACTTCTACTTTTTTAGTTAATATTATAACAATTGAAAAATCGCAAAGAGTTAAACTTTAAATTTTCGTACCAACAATAATTGAAACTCGAAAATTCAATTTTGTATAATAATTGTACAGCAAAAATTTTTTTGAAAACAAATTGAAAAATTCTACCCAAAATTCAATTATCCAAAAGTTTCAAGTGAAATAATTTTCAAATTTGAATTTTTAACATAAAGGTATTGAAAAATCTTTAAATAATCAAAACTTTGTAAAAACTGAATTGATACGAAAGATATTTAAACTTTATTTTTAATGGACTTTTTAATTTTATGAGTATTTCAATTTTCAAAGAATTTTCTGAAAATTATAAACGTAATTGACTAAAAAATGGAGTTCGGGTTCAAAATTTTAGAAAATAATTTATAATATCGATAGCGTTGTAGTAAAAATTTTGCAGTCTATGAAATTTAAAAATTCTGAACTATTCAGTTTTTCAAAAAGTTTTAAATGAATTTTTTTGTTCAAAACCAGTTGGACTTTTGAATAAAAAGTTAATTGAAAAATTTCCAAATCATTCAAAGTTCGTTAATTTGAATTGAAAACAATTGAATTTAAAATTGTATTTAAAGGGAGATTTTTTTTATTCAATTTTCGAGGAATTTTCTAAAATCTATTAGAAATATAATTGATTAAGAGAAAAAATTTGTAGATATTTGAAAATTAAAGCAATTTTGGTAGAAATTTATAGAAAAAATTAAATTTCAAAAGGTATCAAAATGAATTTTTTTTTAAATTTTGAATTCACAATTTTAATTCAAAATTCTAAACTGTATTCTTCCAAAAATTTTGTTTTCAAATTTTTCGAAATTTAGTTATTAATAAGTAACTTTTCAGAATTTTTAAATATAAATGTTCAAGTAAAAATTTTTGAATAATCGAAATTTCCTGAAATTAAATTGAAAATAATTAACTTAGAAGTATTGGAAGTAAACTTTCATTTTTGTTCGAATAATTGAAATGTGAAAGAACTCTCTCGAAATTTAAAAGAAATTATCGATTTAGAAAATAATTTTAATAAAAAATGTCAAAAAGCAAATAATACTCTGGACAATTTTTAGAAATAATTAAATTAAAAAAACTTTCAATTTAGTTTCTGAGAATTTAACATAGAAGTTCAATTAATTTAAATTGATTTTCTTTTCTGCATTACTTTCGAGTAATTTTAGTTGAAAATTCTAGAAAATAATCAAATTTCGAAATCGGAGAATCTTCTTCCAATTTTTAATTAATTTTCTACCTTTTTCTAGAAATTGGACAATTTTTTTTTACAATTTTAATTATTTTCTAGAATTTTTTATTTGCAATTGGACATTTTTATCGCAATTTTGAAAAATAATCGTGCTTTTGAAGAAAAAAATGTTAAAAGGTCTAAAATAAAATTCAGACAGTCTAAATCTAACTAAATTTCTAAAATGCATTTCGAAAATAATTGAATTGATTCGACGATAATATTATAAAAACCATTTTCAGATACTTCGAAAAGTGATAATAATTCTAATACTCAGGTATCATCTAGTGAAACTTTAAACGACGTAGCAGATAGTGTATTTTGTATTTCACCAGACGCCCCCTCATGTTCTTCCGTATTTCCTGGTAAAAAAAAAATCTCTCGCCTTAAAAAGCAAAAAATTCCCCTATTGCTATTGTAATTTATTGAAAGAGAATTTTTTCAAGCACTAGATGACAATTGCGTGGATGACGTCCTAAGCGATGGTATATGGGGACAAGAACTTTTTGACAATAATTGTTACAAGGAGATGCAAACACACATAAACTTGAAAAATGCCGTTCATACGCAGAGTTTCAAAACAATTTCCGCAGATGAGGCGATTAAATTATTACTCTGCAATAATGAAAACTTGTCCGACGAGAAGAAGCGAAAAATACACCACTATCAGGTAAATTATTGTCAATTTAGTTTTTCAATAAAAAAATTGGCAAATTTCTACGCAAAGGAATGTACAAAAATTTCTCCAAACAAAATTGTATGGAAATAATTTTTACGTACAAAAATATTTGCTTCCAGGTTGATTTAAACATACGTTCCACTGCTTGGCAACGCTTGCAATTAGAAACAGATATTGAAATTTTATCAAGTCTCCTGTACGAATGGCTGGAGTCGTTGAGAAGGCCCATTTTGGACACGGAGGCATTGAGTCAAATAGTGATACAAAGTTCCAATCCCAGACAGTGCCTTCAAAAATTAAATCCCTGGATTAGATATGTAATTGAATATCTCATGAGATTCGTGTCACGATTGAGACCACTATCGAGGAGTACACAAAATCTTCTGGTAAAAAGATTGATGGCTGCTATTACTCAGCAGAAAGTTTGCATCAATAATACTCTCTATCCAGCAAGTGAGTTAACCATTAAGAATTAAATAGTAATTCTATTCCTAATCAGAAATTATATTCAACGGAACACAAATTTTTCTTTAATTTCAGCAAAAAACTTCCAAAGATTAAGATCAGGTACAACTGAAAAACTAACCGAATTTCTTGTTCGTCTATTGAGTCTAATAGAGGAAATAAATACAAAGAATATGAATAATATGTGGCCAACTTCAAAATGGGAAATTTGTAGACAATTGCATGAGAGCAAACTAAAAACAAGCTCAACGTCATTCTTTCCAAGTACAATGGAGTAATTTATATTTTTTAATAATACTATTTCTATTATTAATAAAATAATATTTATATGTAAGCAAAAATTTGTCTCCCATGCGAAAGAATTTAAATAATAATTAACTTAGTGTATAATAAAGAATAGATATTTAATTAAATGAAGAGTATTGTCAGATTATTTTTAATTTATTCTTTAATAAAATTAACTTATTATTATTTTTTTATCATAATTATTGAGGAATGATAAATTCTTGCGGCAAACTTGTCTATTGTCAATATTTTTCAGTAAAACTTGGAAATTCATGTATTAAAAGTTTAATTTTTAAATGTAAATTAAATGCAATGAAAATTGATTCATTAAATGATAATAAATCTCACTATCAATATTGTCTGAGACCTCCGCGTCGCATTCCTGGTTGAATCATTCTATTTGGCGGAGTGATGGAAATATCGAGGTAATCGCCTATTGTAAACCTGAAAGACAAAATTTTGTGTTTAATTTTCTTTTTTAAACTTTCAAGTTTATTTTCAAACTGGAACGTAGTATTCGATTTGTGATTTTTATATAAATTACAAAATTTTTTATTTACAATCAAATTTTTAAAATAATTTCCTAATCAAAATTAAAAAAAAACTACGTATTAAGTACAAAATTATTTATGACTGTTCATATTTTCAAAAATTTTAATGAAATTTCACAAAAGAAATCAAATATTTTCTAAAATTTTAACAAATCCTTCTAAACAATTAAATTATTTTCAAAACAATTTTTAATTGAATTCCTAGGGAGAGTTCAATTTGTTAAAAAATTTTAACACATTTCGAAAAAATCCAATTTTTTGATAAAATTTTAATAAATCGTTCGAAATAATTAATTATTTTTAAAAATAGTAAAATTCTTCCCAAGAATTCAATAAATTTTATAAATAGTAAAATTCTTTGTAGGAATTAAATTATTTTCAAAACAATTTTAATTGAATTCCTCGGAAGTAAAATTCTTCGCAATAATGACAATATTAATATAAAATTAATTTATTTTCTAAAATTTTAATAAATCGTTCGAAATAATTAATTATTTTTATAAATAGTAAAAATTTTTCGCAAGAATTCAATTATTTTTAATACAATTTTAATAAAATTCATCTTCATAAAATTAAATTATTTTTAAAATGTTTAATTACCATTATTAAAGAAACTCCATTATTTGACAAAAAATTCAAAGACATTCTTCAAAAAGAATTTAATTAGAATTTTCAAAAATTTTAATTAAATTTCACGAATGAATTTAAATATTTCCTAAAATTTTAACAAATCCTTCTAAACAATTAAATTTTTTTTACAAAATGAGTTCAAATATTTTTTTTTAATATTTCAATTTTTTCATTTGTTTCCTGAATTTTTAATAAATTCTGTTAAATAAACATTTCAATGATCTTAAAAAAAACTTTAATTGAATTTCCCGAAAACATTTCAATGATTTTTATAAACAGTAAAATTCTTCGCAATAATGACAATATTAATATAAAATTCATTTATTTTCTAAAATTTTAATCAATTCTTTGGAACAATTCAATTATTTTTATAAATAGTAAAATTTTTCGCAAGAATTCAATTATTTTTAATACAATTTTAATAAAATTCATCTTCATAAAATTAAATTTTTTTTAAAATGTTTAATTAAAATTATTAAAGTAACTTCATTATTTGACAAAAAATTCCAAGACATGCTTCAAAAAGAATTTAATTAGATTTTTAAAAATTTTAACGAAATTGTCCCCGAGAATTCATTTATTTTCCTAAATAATGAAATTCTGTGAAGAAATTCTATTATTATTAAATTTTTTGATAAAATTCTTTGGAATAATTCGATGATTTTCAATACATTAATTTCATTTAATTTCATTAATTTTAAAATTGAAAATATTTGAATAGAAAAATTAAAAAAATGTTATGAAACAAAATAGCAAAAAGCAACTAACTTCAAACTGCGAACAGATTACCGGATCACGAACTTTATTAATAGATAATAATAGATTTACTTAATTTACTTAAAAACGTTAATAATTTTAATTAAATAAATATTTAACTTATCGTTCTTTATTTTAATTAAAATTTCAAATATTTTCAATGTAAAATATAAAATTTTAATGAAATTTAAACATTGGAATGCAACAAAACTTCTTATCTAAAAGAAATAAATAATTGAGAAAACTTTGAGATAAATATTCCATTATCTAACTCAAATAATTACAATTTGGTTGAAATAAAAATTTTTCCTATTCGTGTGTTATTTTTGTTTAAATAGATTAATTACCTAGCTTGTGCAAGAGTTTTATTGTCATCGGCTCCTTTCTGTCCAGAGCAAGTGACTCCAATTTCCTTCATTCGATAACCAGGCGTTCTCTGTTCTGGAGTGACTAACGAAAAATCAAAATAAGTTCCTTTGCTTCTGGCATCTGGATTTACTTCCTTGACTAGTCCGGTGATTTCTCGTAAGGTTGCATCCATCCTAAATTCAAATATTTCTTTTTAATACGAATTAAAATTAAGTCAACAAAAACTGTAAACAAAAAAGTGAAATTATAAAAATAATATAGATATTTCATACTAATTAAAATTAGACAAATTTCCTGAAAAAAATCTAGGAATATAATTAAATTGACAAAATAGAAATACTATTTTATTAAAATTATTACCATGTGTAAATTTGTAATTCGTTGGACGGAACATTTCCCCTACTGTACTCCATCATATTATGATGCCTTCCTGTGTTGCAAAAAACTCGTAACAAAAGTGGACATGTCTAAAATACAAGAAAAGAAATTCAAATTTAAAAACTAAATTAACAATTAAACAAAAAAATATCGAATAAGACAAATATATATATAAAATGAAAAAGAAACAAAATAAAGTCTACAAAATATTTAAGGTTAGGTATCATTGTTTTACCCCTAATTGTGATAATTTCAGCCGAATAAAAAATTTAAAAGAACCCTCAAAGAAAGAATGAATATTAAACAAGTAATAATACCTTTTCCCTGTCTACTGGTTTATCTGGAAGCTGTTTTTCATCGACGACCATAGATTCAACTGCAGACGCCATTTTTCCGTCATTTACCATCTTTTGACAGCAGACGACTTATTTGCGCATGTCACAAATTTGTGTTCAACTTTAACGGTCTTTTACGAGAGAGGCCTTTTTTCAATTTCTTCTCATGTTATGTTTGTCAATTTTTTGAAAGATATTACACAAAAAGGTTTATAGAATAGTGAAAAAATAGTGTGACAGTATTTTCTTATGTTTAGTTTTCCCGGTTGAAGAACCAATTCGGCTTCGCCATGGACTCGGAACCCATGGAGATTGAAAATGAAAATCCCAACGTAAATAAAGGCCTAATCGTTCGTGTTTATATGGAAAACTTTGTGTAAGTATTCTATTAGACTGTATTTTTTAAAAACATTTTATTATTTTTGTAAAAATTTTCTACTTTTTGGAAAATTCGAATGTTTCTTTTCTCTTCCGGGAAAATAGTAATTTTTAGGTTAGAATGTACAAATTTTGTGTGCGCACATGTTGTGTATATAATTTAATATTATTATAGATATTCTCGAATATTTCTTTATTGACCGCAGTTGTTTTTCGAATATTTGTAAAATGTTTAAAAGTAAAGAGTTGAGAAATTGTTTGAAAGACTTAACTTTTTTAAGGTTTTCCTATTCTAAAAAAAAATAGATAAACTAATTGTTTTACTTACTGTTATATCAAAGCACCTACGACAAAGCAGTTTTCATACCGGGGAGGAATTTGAATTTAATCATTGGTCCCAATGGCACTGGAAAATCGACAATTGTTTGTGCAATTGTTTTGGGTTTAGCTGGGAAACCAAAAGTAATCGGTCGAGCTGAAAAAGTTGCAGATTACGTGAAAGCAGGTTGTCAGGAGGCAAAACTCGAAATCGAGTTGTATGAATCGGAGGACAAGACGACTTTAATCACTCGAAAATTCACTTCACACAATACGACTACTTGGTATATTAACCGAAAACAAGTGATGATAAAGGATGTTATAGCTCTCACGAAGGAACTGAACATTCAGGTTTGATAGAATTTTTCTTTTCAATCACTCGGATAGAATTTTTCTTTTCAATCACTCTGATACAATTTTTCTTTGAAAATACTAAAATATTGTCTTTTTTCAGGTCGACAATCTCTGCCAATTTCTCCCACAGGATAAGGTTCAAAGTTTTTCAGAGATGGATTCAAAAACATTATTACTGGAAACTGAACGTTCCGTTGGAGATCCACTATTGTTGGAGCGTCACGAGCAATTGATAGAGAATCGAAAAATACACAAGGAACTGGAAGCTGAGGTTGTCAATAAAAATCGTTCATTAACAAATAAAATACAAAGATATGACGGCCTTAAGGATATCGTCGGGAGCATTAAAGAGAAAAAGACTATTAAGAATAAAATCGTTAGTCTAAAGCAAAAGAAAAAGTGGATGTTGTACGACCAATTGAGACAACAATTCCAAAACGTAATTATTTCTTTTTTTAATTTCATCACTAAACTTGTTGCAAATAAAAAATTAAATTTACATAAATACAATTAAATGAATTATTAGAAATTACATTTGTAAAATTTCAGTCCAAGAAACAAAGAGACGATGCAGCGGCGCAAATGAAAGTGCTGGACGAACAATTAAAGCCGATGGACACAAAAATAGAGCAACTAAAAAAGCGTATTAACCTTATACAAAATTCGGTTAGAGAAAAGGTAGTTCTCATTTTTCAAAACAGTAATTCGAGTTTATAAAATTGGATAACAATTCTTTTTAGAGAATTTTTCGAATAAACCCTTTTTGTCGTAGACTAACCAATCTTCAGCGAGAATTGGAAAAGTAAATAGAGCCACGGAGGAAATTCAAGCTTGTGAAGATAGTATAAAGGAAATTGAAGCCACGCGAGATCGTAAAATCGAGCAAGAACAGGCTTCCGATCAGACAATTAACAATCATCAACAGCAAAAGAGTAAACTCGACAATGATTTGCTTTCAATTCTTCAAGAATTTGGTTCTGGTAATTAATAAATCTTATCATGTTATTTGCTATTGATATTTTTATTTATTTTATTGTTATTGATATTTTTTAAATTAAATAATTAAATTTTTGAAAGAAAGCAAACGATCTAGAAAAATATATTTTCAAATAATTTATTTCAGAGGAGGCTTTGGCGCAACAGCAAACTAATGCTTTGCAACAAGTCGATAAGCAGAGAAGAATTATCGACAATTTGACCAAGAATATGACAAATTTAAAATACAAAGACGAAATGTTCAGTCGTGACCTAAGAAGTAAGTAAAAATTAAAACCAAACTACCACAGGTTATGAAAATTCAGGGAATTTTATTAGAACTGAAAAATAATTAGATGTTTAGAATTGAGACGAAAAATTTTTGAAAATAATTGAATTGTTTCACAGCTTTTTATTAAAATTGTCCAAATAATAATCTAATTCTTGAAAAATTATCATAAAATTATTATAATTATTATTATATAAAATTGAATTATGAAAGGTTTCAAATAAAAATTCTGAAGAAGTTAGCTTTTTATTTTTCTTCTTTGAATAATTAGATCACAAAGAACTTTCTTAAAAATTATTATAAGTAATTTACTTAGAGAATAATTTTAGTTCAAAATTCTAAAAAATAATTGAATTGTGAAATCATGCAAATAATTTTGAAGAAATTGCAATTTTTATAAATTATTGAATTTCGAAAGGTTTCAATTGGAAATTTTACAGAATTTGAATTTCAAACAATTTTAATTAAAAATTTTTAATGATTTAGTTTTTTGAAAAGTTGTAGTTGAAATTTTTGTTAAATAAGCGGGATTTTCATATACTTTTTATAAAATGAACTGGAAAATTAAATTTCGGAATTATTTTACGTGAATTTTTTTTTTGAATATTTGAATTCTGAAACAACTTTTATCAAAAAATATAAAAAAAAATTAATACAGATAATTGATTTAGAAAAGAATTCTAATTCAGAATTCTAGAAAATAATTGAATTTGAATCTCAAAAGTAATTTTAGAGAAGTTACAGTAATAACAGTAGATTGTCTAGATAATAGCATTTTTATAAATTATTGAATTTCTCAAAAGATTTGAAATTTTTAATTGCTATAAAAAAATAATAATAGTGATTATATATTTATCTCCAAAAAATTATTGATGTTCCGAATAATTTTACAATTAGAAAGATATTCACAAGTGAAAGTATTAGAAACATTTCTTTTTGTATTAAATAATTTTTAGAATCAGGAAAAAAGTTAAAATTCTGTTTTTGAAATCAGAAAAAAGTTCATATTTTTGTGACAACCTTGTAAAAGTTAAAAGAAATTAAAAATACTAAAAATAATATTCACTAATTTTCATTTTTTTAGACCTTGACAGAGAGTTACAAATGGCGCGAGCAGTCGACACTCAACGACTTGAATTACTTCGGCAAAGAAATCCAGACGCCTATAAAGGTGTTCTTTGGCTAAGAGAAAATAGAAACATGTTTTCTGCTCCTGTACATGAACCAATGTTCCTCAATATCAACGTGAAGAATCCAATGTACTCGAAATATTTGGAAAGTACCATAAACTACAATGACATGATTGCTTTTGTTTGCGAAAATGCAGAGGATATGAACTTACTAGTAAATTCCTTGAGAAGTCAACAGAAATTGGTTGTAAACGTCGTTCACTCCGATCCCAATAGAAGAGTGCGAATGCAACCAAATATTCCCATTGAAGAAATTAACCAATTTGGTTTTGAACATTATCTGATTTCTCTCGTCGAAGCTCCGGAGACAATTATGAAATATATCGTTCAAAACTTTCACCTCGCTAATATTCCCGTTGGATCGGACATTGTCGAAGATCACGTGGATCGCATTCCAGATTCCTTAGGCTACTTTTTCAGCAGTGAGAATAATTTTACTTTCAAATCTTCTAAAACATGATTAAAATATTGCTATTCTTAACAATTTTGTTTTTTTTGCTTTCAGAATCCAATAATTTTTCCGTAAGTAGATCAAAGTATACTGGTGAAAAGTCTGTTCGACAAAATACAGTGACGGGTAATGGAATGCTTTCAATTACCATAGACACTGCGAAACTCAATGGGATTCACGATAGGTAAGAAAAATTTTTTTCCCCCACAAATTTAAAATAATTGAAAATTAAATTATTTCCCTCTTTCAAGAATGAATCAACTGAAAGCGCAGAGAGATGAAGTTGGACGAGAAATTCGTGAATTTGAAACACAAATTAATCAGGCGAATGGCGAATTGAATGAGTATCGAAATAAAAGAACGAATTTTCAGCAGAAAATTGCTCAAATCGAAACATTACGATCGAAAATTCGATTTGCTGCTGAAAATATAAAAAAATTACAGGAAGAAAGAATAAGTATTGAGGATATTGAAGCAATGTACAAATCGGAAATTCAACATGTGATCAAGAATCAAATAGTTCTTTATGGAAAATTGAATACAATTCTTGAGGATTGTTTTGTTTTTGAAAAAGTCAATGGTCAAAGTAAACTTGAATTGAAAGTGGAGCAGCAAAAGTTGAGACAGTGCAAAAATGATTCTCAAGAATTGCGCGACAAATGTGAAAGTGCAGAAAGAATATTTAAGCATTATGAAGATGAATTGAGACCTTTGAAAAATGAAGTTGAAAATCTTTACAAAGAAGCCTTAGAGAGTACAAACAATATTAATCCGCAAGACAAGCGTTTTAGGACATTTAACACTGCTTTTGAAAAACTTCCAAATTCAATTGATGAAATTGAAGAAGAATTAAGAACCGCAAATGCGAAAGTGTTTTGTATGGGAAAAAACGATGACAGTGATAACGTACGTACTGAACAATATTTGCTTCTGATATTACTATTTACGGATAAATAATTTTTATGTAGAAAAATATTTTTTTAAAATACTTTTATACTTTTGTTTAAAAAACAAACTTTTTATTTTTACAGATTTTGAAAGAGTTTGAGAAAATTACAAAAGAAGTGGAGGAGTTGAAAAAATACTTGGAGCAGAAAACGCAAGAATTGCAAACAATAACAAGAGAAACGGAAGATCTTCGAAATCAATGGCTTCCAGTTTTGGAGCGACTCATTGATAGGATTAATAATAACTTCAGTCGTTATTTCTCTGAGATGAAATGTGCCGGGGAAATTTCTCTTACTCACGATGAGAATATTGTAAGTTTTGATTTTTGTTATTTGATAGAAATTTACGTTTAAAAATTATAAAAATATAAATATAATATATAAAAATGAATTATGAAATTAAAGAAAATGAAAAAAAAGAAATTAAATAAATTAATTTTAATTTTCAGATGGATTTCGACAAATATGGATTGAAAATCAGAGTTAAATTTCGAGATGTGGATAAATTGCAGGAACTTACGAGAACTCATCAGAGTGGTGGTGAAAGAGCCGTAACTACAGCAGTTTATATGATTTCACTGCAGGAGTTATCAACAGTGCCTTTTCGTTGCGTTGATGAAATAAATCAGGTAATTAATTAATTCTTTTTTTTATAATTTGTACAATTTTTTCTATAATCGTAAAAAAATGTATTCTCATTTTTCGTTCGCAGTTTAAATTTAGTTTTCGTTTGTTTTTTATTTTCTTCTTTTCTTATTTTTTCTCTTTTTAAATATTTAAAATTTCAAAATTAATGAAATTTTAATTTTATGTTTGAATGATTAAATAATAACAAAAAAAAGTAATTAAACAAAATTGTTTTGCAAATGGATTCTATTAATTCGAAGAAATTAGTTTTATTTAGACTTGTTTTGTTTTATTGAATATAAATTTTTCTTTTAAAGAAAAATACATTTTTAATTAAATAGAAATTCTTTAATTTCAATTCTTCGATTTTAACATAAAGTTTCTTTGAATCCGAAAAAATTGTCCTTACAATTTGAAAGAAATTTTGTTATGAACATAGAGTCGAAAATATAATTCTTTAATTTAAAAGGGAATTTTTTTAATATGTAAATTGTTTTTAAAGTTTTTAAAATAAAATACAAGAAATAAAAAAATTTTTAATGAAAATAAATATAATAAATATAATAAATAATAATAATTACAGGCCTTAAATATTATGACTTTTTCGACTTTTTTCGACTATTAAAATGTTTAATATTTTTGAAAAATTATACATTACAATCAGGATTTATAAAAATATTGTTTTTTTTACAATTGTTTTATTACAATTTTTTAAGATTTAATTACTTTCGAATAAAGTAAATAGAATTTTTTTTAAATTTACTACTTTAGAATTTTTCACAAATAATTAATCAAAATTACAATTTTTTGAAAAATTAGATTTATTTTTTTATATTTTAAAAAAACTTAATTATTTTTCAAAAGATTTTGACAAATTTTGAATTATTTTTAAAATGTTTTACTAAATTTAAATTAGTTTTGAAAAGCTTTGACCAAATTTCAGTTTTTTAGACATTTTTTAATTATATTTAATTGTAAAACTTTTTTGTATTTTCAATGAATCATTTAGAAATATTTTTATAAAGTTAATTTTCTAGAATTTCTTTATTAAAAATTTTTGAAAATGTTCTACATTAATTAATATCTTTAAATAGAATAATGGACGGTTTAAATTATTATAAAAAATTTGATTTTTTAAAATTAAATAATTGAATTTTTAAAGAAATTGCAAAAACTGATGAAAAAATCATATATAGATAATTGATTTAGAGATGAATTTTTGTTAAAAATTCTAGAAAGTAATTAAATTTATAAAAGGGTTATAGTTTTAATTTTTAAAAATTATTAAATTTGAAAAGTTGAAATCTTATAAATTTTATTTCCTGTGAATAAAGAAATAAGAAGTATTTGAATATTTATTTAGCAAAATTATACAAGTTTTGATTAATTTGAATTTTTGTCACAGCACTGAATTAAATAATCTAATTTTTCGACTTTTTTCTATTTTCAATTGACTAAAGCGACTTTTTTTGTTCTTTAAAGTCGATCTGAGGTCTGTAATTAATTGAAAATATTTTAAATTCTGAATCCGAAATTATTCAAAAACTGAACTCAATATTTGCTAGTTAGTTCATAATTTGCAACAATCAAAAAAGTTATACGTCTTCAATTAAAAATTATGTTTAATTATATTTATTTATTTATATTCATTATATTTATATTTATTTGTGTTAAAATTACATTTTTAGGGTATGGATGCTATCAACGAAAGACGAATTTTCGAGCTGATTGTCAATATTACTGGAAGAAGTAATAGCTCTCAGTATTTTTTACTCACACCAAAGGTAAGAAATATTAAAAATCCAAAAATAATCCATCACTTGCAAACAAAGTAATCACAAAAAAACTTTATTTTTCAGCTACTACCGAATCTCAAGTATTCGGATACAGTGACCGTTCATTGTGTTTATAATGGACAATTTATGATTCCTCACGAAGAATTCAGTGTGGCTGAATTTTGCAATTCACATATCAGAAATTAAGAGAATATAAAGACTATTAATAGTACTGATAAATATTGAAAAGATTGGAGTTATAAAGAAGTTAGAATTCTGTTAGCATTCTGTTTTAATATTCTAACAAATTTATTTCGAAGGTATGTGATAATAACATGAGATTTAACTTAAAAATTAGACAGTATTTTAAGGCAAACATTAGCTATGAAAGCTAATTGAAATATGTATTAAGAATACTTTAATAAGTGAACTGAGAAGATTTTTATCCTACGTGTTAAAATATAGATATATATTTTTTTATATTACTAAATAAGTTTTTCGTAAATTGAAAAGAGCTTTAAATTTACTATTACTTTACTAGAATAACTGTCAAGTTTTTTATTTAATAATAATTTCGTTAAAGTGTTTCGATAAATATTTGTATTTTCGTTTATATTACCGCAGTATGTTCAAAAAAAAATGTTTATCGTTTCTTTCCTTTTTTCTTTTTCTTTTGCGCATCTGGCCAGGGAAATCCTCGACAACGTAAAACATCCATAATATTGTGACAAGTGTAATATGCATTTTCCATCACTTCCTCATTAAAAATATCCATTGTGAATCTTGCTTTCCCACCACTTCGTTTACCACCTCGAGATGTTTTCTTCGAGGGTTTGTTTTTTCCACCATTTCCTGTTTTTCCGTTTTTGCCATTCGTTTTTCCATTTGCCTTTTTCTTCGTCTTTCCCGGTGCTGGCATTTTTAAAATGACAACCTGCGACGATAAAATATTTGTTTGTTAAAAAAAAAAGTTTAGTATTAATGTATTTTTTAAGTGCCAAGTGTATTTATTTATACCTCGTTAATTCGTGTCTATTGTGATTCTCCGTTATAACGAAAGAACGAATCGTTAGTTTCTATGCAACCGAAATTTAATCGATAAATACTTATTTATTAATAAAAACTAAAAACTGTTTAACTTTACGTCCTAAAGTAATTTACGGGTTTAGAATATAAATCGAAATGTTTTTGTTTTCAATTTCTATAATATGGATAAATTATTATCTTTAAAAGAAAAAAATGCCTGTAAAAGTTTATTATTAACTGATAAGAATAAAATGTGTTATAATTTTATACGTAATAAATTATTCTTTTATAAATAAAGTTTAATTTTTCCAAAATATGTTTAATTTCAAATTTCCCCCATTCTGAATGTAAAAAAAATTAATTAGGAAAAATTTTAATGTCGTTCATTTTTTTTTATAGATATTAATTTTTATCTACATGTCATTATCTACTTAATTGTTGGTTTAGTACTTGAATAAAATAATTTACGAAATATTTTTACATAAAAATTAATTAGCAACTATTAGTTATTTTTAATTGTTTATAAAAATTTGATGAAAATATTTCCATGAAGGAACATTGGAGATTTTTGAATAAATAAATTAATAATAATTAAAAACTATGCGTATTTATTACAACTTTTTTTAAATGAATAAATATCGAATTCGGAGTTACAAATTCTATTGTGTACTGTAAAATAACGTAAATTATAAAAAATTGAAATGTACGCAAAAGTCATTTTTTCTAATTTTAATTCAAAATCGTTCAATGAACAAATGTCGGTAAATATTTAAGTGCGCAAGTAATTATCCTATTCTTTTTTTTACAAAACAAAAATTTAGGGAAATTCTAATAGTCTTTTTTCTAAAAAGTGAGGTTAGGTTCGTCTTATACATTCGCGCCATTCGCTCCTCACTTTTCATTCTATTCTAAGGACTCGTTGAGTTCGGGTCGACATTAAACTAATATATACATATATTTAATTTTTCTAGTATTAATTCATTCTACTAATGAATATCAATAAAAAAAAGTGATTTCAAAAGACAGAACTGTAAAACAATCGAATGTAAATACATAAAGTGCTTTTTCTCTGTGTGGCTGTGAATAAAGAGAAAAGAAACAAATTACCTCATGGATCACAGATTCTCTGATTTCTCTGAAATTTGTGTAATTTTTCAAAACCCAGAAATAAAAAGGCTTGTTGCACCCCGCCCAGCAATTAACCGGCGTCAATTTCTAACATTTCTAAGTTTTCCAACTTTTTATAATTGGAATTATAACATTTAAAAGAACATAAAGAAGAAAAAAAAGTTGGTGTCAGTATATTCATGTGTGGTTAAATATCAAAAATTTCATCCCTGGACACTATATAGAGGGAAAAAGTGAGACGAGTTTTCCAAAATGTCAACAGCTCTTCTTGCATTGTTTGCCGTGATTCTTTGTATTCTCTTCAGAATTTTGAATGTTAATAGTGCAGCACAAAAACCAGCTTTAATATGTCAAGATCAATCGTTTCTCACAACTGTTCTCAAAATTGCCCCAGTAATCACAGAACCGTAAGTGTATTTTTTTATAGTTTAAAAACTTGTTTTTGGATTTTTTCCAAAAACACCCTAATTTTTTTTATTCAATTAATGTGCCCCTATAATATGGAAAAGTAAATCTGTCATAATGATTATGAAAAGTTGGATGAACTGCTGAAAATGATTAATTGATTTTTCGTCTATGTGTTCTTTTTTTTTGAAATGTTTGTGAACGTTTGAAATTAAAAAAAGAAAAAATCAAGAACTTAGAGGTTAGATTATCTCATTATAAATACATCCCGAGACTTGTGTCTGTGGAGGAAAGATCTTTATTATACGGATAGGTTGGATTTTTCGGATTTTTCATATTCAGCAATTATACATTTTCAATTCTTTATTTTAAACGAAATTTACTAAACTGTTTGTTTTAATTAGACTCGAAATATTAAAGAAAAGATGGCAAAGTTTGTTTTTTATGACGCAATTGTTTAAATGCGAAAATCCGCGAAAAAAATTTACGTTATCGAACTTTCTGTCAAATAATTTTAAGATAAAATAGCTTTATCTATTCATATTTCTACTGGACGTGAATCATTCAATTTTCTCGCCATTTCTCAAATTATGTATACATTCTTTTTTTTCTGCAATTTGATCTTCTTTTATCTTAATTTCACCTCTTCGAGTTAATTGTTAATGTACCAATCAAATTTTTTTTTAACATTTGGGATAGTTGCTAATTTGAGATCATCCGCATTTCTATTTTAAATTCTCGTACACAATTTTAAAGAATAAAAAACATTATTTGCATACACTTTCTAAAAAGATTTTCTATACATATCTATTGTAAAATAACATGAAAGTTGCAGTTGGCAAATATTTCGATGAATTTCACCTATTTATTGGATGATTTTCTTTTAAATATATTTTTTAATCATCTTTAATATTTATTCTAAACGAGTTCCATGAGTAAAGTAGATGCAAATTTTTTTTAAAGCGAAATTCACTTACGTAAAACGTTTCTAGAAAAAGATTTTTATGAACCTATAGGAATTCCTTTAGATAATTACAAAAATAGAACTATAATAACCATAAATAATGTATTTGCTCTCCATCCCAATATATAATAATAAGTGTATACGTATTTAAATTTTTATTCTTGAATATTTTTATGTAAAAAATTAAAGAGAAAATAAGTTAAAATTTACTTATTAGTAATTGGCTTTTTTCTAATTTGTAATCATTTTTATCTTCTTTCGGGGTTTTTTTTGTATCTTACACGGTCTTTTTGTGGTCGCAAATGTCTAGAAGAAATTTTGTTAGGTCAACGGAAATGATTAATTTAATATAATGAAGTATTTATTCTCCCCTTGAATTTAGAGAATTTTTTAACACTGTTAAAAATCATTTCCTTATATGAAGTTTTGAACCTTCATTATAAACGGAATTTTTTTCTATTTAAATATTTTTAAAAATAGTTCAAACGATTTTTATTTTTTTACTTGAAAAATTGTAAAAAAAATTGTTAGTTCAGCAATTTTGGAAATTGTTGAATATTTAATACACGGAGAAATTTTGAATAGATAACAAATTTCAGAGCAAATATTTGAAACATAAACGAAAATTTTGATTATGTGCACACATAAAATGAATCATTTACTTATCATTAAAAACACATTATTATTCTATTTTCTTATAACTTGGGTTTACTTTATGACTCAATAGAGATTAAAAATTAATAATTTTTTCAAGGATACGATTATTAATTATTTAAAAATTTCTTTTGAAAAGTAGTTCTAGTAAAAATTCGTCCTGTTTATGCTTAAATAAAAGTTTTTGTTTTAGTTTTTGTTTTCTTTTCTAATTTTTGTTTTATCTTTTAATTTTTATTTCGTGTACATTTATCTATATGGACCTAAACTTTATGCATACACTATGTAAAACTCAGCTTCCTTAAATAAAAATAATCTAAATTTAAAACTTTCAACTGCGTTAGAAAATATGCCATAGACCGAGTAATAAAGTAAAAGAATGCATCGAAGAGCGGAAGATTATACAAAGTAGTATGACCTGCATAACAATTCGATTAGCAAGCATTCAATCTCCCATCACATCAAACGAAATTAAGGACATGTCCTTTACTTTCAGTTGCTTTCTTTCTCTTATAATTAAAAACATTTAAAGAAAATTTTTGCCATTTTTTTTAATCTTTTATTTTTTGAATGATTTTTAAAGATCAATAACTTCCACTCACGGTTTTATTATTATTACTACTATACGAGTGATTAAAACTATTCGATAAGAGTTAAATAACTATATTTTACTTTTGCAGGAAATTTATCTTCTGCAATTTCTACAATTCTCGTTCTACAAATAATTATAGGCGATTTTTTTTACAGACATTAAAAAGTAATTTCCTTCAAGGATTCATTATATTATTTTAAAAGTTTTATATAATGTACAATTTTTTCAATAAAAAATTGCTTAAATATTTCTAAAAAATTACTGTAAAAAAGGAACAATAAATTAAATAAAATTAAAAAATTAATTAATTATTATTAATTTGTTTTGTATTTTAATTTACTTCAATGTTAGTTTAGTTTAAAAAAATATTCGTTTATTTTAATGTTGAATATGAAAAAAATTATTTTACTACTAAAATACTATTACGTATATATTGAAAAAATGTTAATTTCTCCTCTACGCCAATATAATTTTTTCCATAGTTAAAAAATTTATTTTTAAAAAAACCGGTTATTAATATTACATATATTATTATCTTCAATAAAAAAAAAAGTTCGTGACTCAACTTTTTAAAACGATGACACCAGTGCGAAATAATTCTTTTTAAAAAAATTTAATCATTAGCAAATCAATAGACTCTTTTGTCCAATTATAGAAAAGAGTAATTTGATAAATTAGTCACATATATCTGTTCGAGAAAAAGATAAAAATAGTTTTTTATTTTTCCTTCTAGAAAACTAAAGAAACTAATTCATTGAAGCGTCAATTTATAATTGTATTTAATTTTAGTTGAAGAAAAATAAACTGCCTTGAAATATTGTTATAAATACTTTTCATCGAAAATCAATTGCTTTTTTTTCGTTTTCAAAGAAATTGAATTTTCATCAGGAAATATATTTATATATATAAAAATTGGTGAACTCGTTATGTCGATAATTATTTCCGGAGTTAAAGATAACGAATTTTAAATAATAAATTTTTATTCCACTAAAGTTATGTAATAATTGATTGCTTTGTTTGGATTGTTAGAAATGAAATTTATCTGCTTTTTTATATAAAAAATTTTTTTTCGATATTTTGTACCAATTATAGAGAATTTTATCCGTTGTGCACTGATGGGAAATAATTGGCAATTTTTAAAAAAAGTATTTTTTTAAATTTATTGAAAGTGAAGGAAAAGTTTTCTTGAAAAGCGAAAAATTAATAATTATATAAGAAATTATCAATTCTATTTCAAATTTTCAATATTCGACTTTTGCATCAATTCTAATTTTCAGATAAAAATTCTGTTTTGATTTCACAAAAAGATGAAAAGAATTTCAATTAAAGTTTACCAGTTAGAGTTCAATTTCGCCATTTAATGACAACAAAAAGTCGAATTAAAATTTATAATTTAAAAATCTACCATTAAAAATTGTATTTCAAAACTTTTAAACTTTTAAGCATTCTGATAAATTTCAAATTGTTAATTTAAACTTCAAATTTCAAATATTTGATCATTTTCAAAAGTTTCAATCATTTTTCAATTCAAATTAAAAAGCTTAAAATATTCAATAAATTATAATTTCCAACTTCAAACACATTGATTTAATTAAAAGTTTGAAATAAAAATCTAATTTCAATTTAAGCTCTGAATTAAATGTTTAATTTCAATTTTAATGTAAAATAAATTTTAAATTTCAATATCAATGATAATTTAAATTTTTGAAAAATTTTGAATTAAAGATTTTGATTTCCATTTCATTATTATTTGATCATCATAGAAATGTTTAGATGTACATTTTTTAATTAAAATTTAAATTGTCAAAATTAAAAATTTTCTATTAAATTAAATTTTTAACTGTCAAAATTTTTAATTTTCTATTAAATTTAATTTTTAACTCAAAAATTCAAAATGAATTAAAAATTTTAAAGTAAATTTAATCATCACAAAAAAAGTTACATTAAAAAAAATTGTTAAATATTTTAATATAAAATCCAATTTTTATTCAAGTTCTTAATTAAAAGTTTAGTTTCAATTTTAATGTAAAATAATAAAGTTCGGAATTTTACAATAAAAATTTTTATTTTCAAAAATTTCAATCAATTTAAATTTTATTCAATTAAAAATTAAATTTCAATATTAATAACAATTAATTAATTTTAATTCAATTTCTAACTAAAAAATTAAAATTGGAATTAAAAATTTTCAAATATTTTTAATTATTATAAGAAATGCTACGTATCAAAAATGGAATTTTAATATTTTCAACTTAAAATTCAATTTAAATTTTTTTTAAATCCATACAAAATTTTCTATTAAAAGTAGAATTTTAAAAATGATCTACTTAAAATTCATTTTTAATAAAAAATTTTTAAATAAATTTAATTATTACAAGAAATTTTCAAACGAAAATAATATTGTTGAAATTTTCAAATGTTTTTGAAATTATAATTAATTATTTAATTTTACTTTTATTCAAATATTTATAAAAAAAAAATTAGGAAATTTTTAATTTATATAAAAATTGACCATTAAAAGTTTGAGTATTTATTTGAAAATTGCATTTTCAAATCAATTTCGATTTCAAAATTGTTTATTATATTAAATTGTCAATTAAAAATTCGATTTCTTTTTTAAATGTTATATTTAATGACAACATTTTTGTTTAAATTTCAATTTAACTTTAAACCGAATTAAAATTTTAATTTTAAAACTGTAATTTGAATTCAATTATTAACTATCAACAAGAATTGAATTTGAAACTGAAATTTCGTTCATTTTGAAGTTGAAAATTTTTGGAACATGAAGTTTTAGATAATAAATTCAACGAAATGAAAGAAAAATTTTGCTTTTCGAATTTTTTGTTTTAAATCATCTCTAGAACAATTCGACAAAATTTAATAACTATTTCCCCTTTAGTCTATGATGGAATTTAACGAAAACAAGAGTTCTCTTATTATTCAATTTTTTTTTTTCAATTCCGATAATGAAAGTAGGTTAACCCCGCAAAAATAATCATTAAGATAAAATATTTATAAAAGAATATTAAATTAGAATAAGTCAATATTTCCGTGAACTAAATTCAAATTAAATATCCATAAAAAATAAATTTGTTAAATTTTTCTATAGTAAACAATAACTTGTTCTTTTATTTAAAGATAATAAATATTCATAATTTATTTCCCTCACTAATTATATAGTTCAACAATTTTTTTTATAAATAACGCAGTAAACTAATCAATTTTCTTTTAACATAATATAAACGAGTAAAAGATATTTTTATACATTATTAATGTATATGCAAAACTAGTTTTTTTTTTTGATAATATTCTATATACGTAAAAGTTTTGGGATCGATTTCTTTAATGGAAGTTGGTGAATTTTCAAGTGTGGAGACTTAAAAAAATGTGAAGGGAGCACGCATACACTTTACAACTTTCCATGTGTTAATGTATGTGAATAAAGTACAAGTTCTTATATATTATGCCTGCGAATAGAAGTATAAGGAATAGGCAGTCAAGTGTAAGGATTGATCAACTTTACTGACCTAGACCTTGACGAAAACGAGTTTTCTTTGATTATAATATTCTCTCTTGCCTACATGAACACGTGGTTTTTAGTCTCTTCAAAAAAATGCCTCGTGAAATTAACCGCATTACACGATTATAACAGGAATGAAAATTAAATTTCAAGAAAAAAAATTCTCACATACGAAAATTCTCATTTCGTACAGAAAACTTATGTTTGAATTTTGCAATTTCAAGGAAATATTTTAGTAATTCGTCAATTTGGCTTTTAATTGAAAAAAAACTAAGTTTGAATTATCTGTTGCGTATTTTTGAAATTATTAATTTTATTTTCTCATAGTCATTACTTTTAGGTAATTGCTAGAAATTAATTTCGTTAAAATCTCAGACCAAAATTAGAGATGAATTAACTTGGGGAAAAAAAATTCTTTTTTATTTTTCGTTTATGAAGACGGATAAAAATATTACAGCCACATTAAATCGTGAGGTATTAAAAAGTGTTGCAGATTAAATTAACACCAAAAAAGATTAAAATAATCAATTTTTGTGTTATTTTTTACAATTAATGAAATTTTAGTTTATTAAATTTTTTTATATAACTATAAAACATGAATATATTGATAACTCCGAGTTTTCGACTCGAAATGATAGATTTCTTTATATTTTATAATAATGAAAAATTACCAAGTAATAAAATCATTATTTTATAATATATGAGTAGAAAATCTTTTCAAAATTATTTTCATTATTTCAATTCAATTATTATTTTCAAAAATTTTTAACAACTATTTTACTTTATATCTATTATTTTTAATAATAAATCTAAAATTTTAACTGAAATTCATTTTTAAAACCATTTTTATAGTAAATTCTACGAGAATTCAATTATTTAAATACAAAAATAAATAATTTATTAATTTTATGTTTCTTGAAACTAAATTCTCATAAAAAATGTTATCAACAAATTTTTTTAAATCATTAAATTCTTTGGACTTTTAATAAGATTTTTAAGAATAATTACATTTTTTGAGGAATTTGATTAAAATTGCATTAAAAATAATTGAAATTCTGCAATGAGTTTTATTATATTTATAAAAATGATTGTATTCCTAAAAGAATTTTACTATTTTTAAAAAATAAAAATTAATTAAAACCTCAAATTCCACCTCTGGAAACATAATAATTAATGAACATTTAGATAATTGAAATATTATTATTAAACTTTAATTATTTTTTTCAGAGAAATTTTTTTTTTATATTATTCATTTTTAGTGTAAATTTTAATTTTTAAACATTTCATCTTTTTCAGAGAAATTTTTTTTATATTATTCATTTTCAGAGTAAATTTTTTATTTTTAAACATTCATTTTCTTGAGACAAATTTTTCGTTATATTCATTTTCAGAGTAAATTTTACGACTTCATTGGGCAAATGATTCAAATTTTTATCAAGAATTGTGTTTCCGAAATAGTAAAAAATAGTAAATAGTAATAAAATAGTAAAATAGTAAATAAATAAAATAGTTAAATAATAGTAAAAGTTTGCAGTAAATTTTATTATAATTTTTACTGAAATAATTTACTCAAATTCATGGAATTTTAAAACAAAAATAGAATAAAAAAAATAAATAAAATTTCAATGTGAGAAGAAAATTCTGCTCATCAATAATTACTTTTAAATTTTATTCCTAATCCAAAAGAAGAGGAACTAAAATATTTTTCCCCAGTGCTGTGTCTGAATATAAATGCTGATTCGAAATTCAGAAAAGTTGCAGACTGCGGAAAAAAAATAAAGACATTACAATGAACAGAAAAGAGTTTAATTGATTTTAAAAAAAAAATTGTAATTTAGAGAAAAATAAAAAAAAACATATTTTTAACTTAAAATTTGAACATTCGAATGAATGAAAAATTAAATTAGATGAAAAAAAGTTTGTTATCGAAGAATAATTTTGCATAACACTATTATTTTCTCCTGTTTCGTAAAAGTACTTGAAATATAATTGAACATTAATCTGAAAATTAAATTATATTCTAATTAACATTATTACTTGGAAATCAAAGCCGATTTTAATTATTATTATTATTATTATTATTATTACACGATAGGTATGTTTTATTATTAAATTTTTAATTTTTACTTTTTATTTTCGCAGCTACAAACCAACCAGATTGTGGGGCTTTAGTGGACACGTGCAAACAATTGTTCATAGCATAATCGGAAGAGTGCGATGTCCGTGGCCTATTGGAGAGCGAGTTTACATTGGTTTGCCAGATGAAACCACTTTAACATATGACCTCTACGAACCTCTAACTACTGGTCATGAAGGTACTGAAAAAATGATACAAATCTCTCAGCACCGTCGACTTTTACACTCTCATATTTAGCGAGAAACTAGCAATTTTTTCCCATCTTTTCTTCAAAACGATTTATATTCACAGACATTAAAATTATTTTAATTTTCATTTCTGGATTAGTTGATTTTTTTTTAATATTTGTCTAAAGAATTGTTGTATAATCGAAGTTTTGTAAAATTAAATTGTAAACTTGATTTTAGAATTATTTTAGGTTCTGATGATCCGAATGTTCTGAACGTTCAACTAAAGGATATTTATTTATTTTTTTCCTCAATTTAAATGTTTGTTACAATAATTTTGTGTCTCTTGTGAAAAATTTTAATTATAAAGTTTCTAAGTGTATTTCTAAGTAATTTAAGTTTTTTAACTTTTACTGACAACAGTAATTTACAAAAATATTTCTAATAAAAAATGTTTCCTTAATTTGAACGTTCAAAACTTTCGGATCATTAGATTTATTATCATTATTTATCTATCATTAGATTTATTTTTAAATAATTTATTTAGAAAAGAATTTTAACTATAAAAACTCTGGAAAATAATTAATCTGAAATCTTCAAAATATATTTTGGAAAAAGAAGCAATAGAAATATATTCATTCATTTGAACGTTCTATAAAAAATAAGTTTTGAAGTTTCATTTTTTAGTGAGCAAAAGTTTGTTATGCCTAAATAAAAAATTAAAAGAGAAAATATTCACTAAATGAATTTAACATTTTCGACAATATTCTGCAGATTTACTAATTTTCTACGTACAAAAAAAATACAAAGTGTTCTATTCTTATTTTTGTTTGAAAAATATTAATTTCCGTAAAATTGATAAAATGTTTTGCAAAGTAATGAACTCGAATGTTTGGATTATAAAATATTTCTCGTTTCAGATGACGTGACAATTGCAATTTGTCCAGGAATAGGAAACAGTTCGGAAAGTGTCTACATACGAACATTTGTACACTTTGTTCAATGTCACGGTTATAGATGCGCTGTACTTAACCATGTCGGTGCTCTCTCTAGTGTAAAAGTTACTGCACCTAGAATATTTACATACGGTAAATAAATTGTCACCTAAATTAAATAAATTAAATAAAATTAATAAAATTAATTAAATTAATTAAATTCTTTCATTCGTAGAATTTTAAATTTAAGAACAAAAAAATTTATTCACTATTAATTTATTAATATTAACATTATTATTAATATTCAATTAAATAAAGAGTTAGAGAAGATCATGAAAGTATCTGAATGGTATTTAAAGAATTAAAAATAAATAAATTAATTAATTATCTTTTCAGGTCATACGGACGATTATCACGTGATGCTTCAGGACTTGATAGAAAAACATTCAGCAACAAAAATAGTTTGTATAGGTTTTAGTTTAGGTGGGAATTTAGTAACTAAATACATGGGTGAAAGAGGCTCTAATAAGATGTCACATATCATTGGTGGCATTTCTGTTTGTCAGGGTTATAACGCCATTGAGTAAGTAATTGCTTGAATTAAAAATCATTTTCAAAAAGTTGAATTTTATTTAATAAAATACGAGAAGAGAAATTTAAACGAACTTAAAAAATATTTTAACTAAACGTTGTTTCTTTTTTTTTGCAGAGGTTCAAAGTTTCTATTAAACTGGCAAAATTTTAGACGTTTTTATCTGTATGTCATGACAGAATCTGTTAAAAATATCATACTGAGACATAAACACGTTCTTCTGTCCGAAGACGTGAAGCAGAGGCATGGCTTAATTGAGAAAGACATCGTTTCAGCCGCAACTTTACCTGAATTGGACGAAGCTTATACAAGAAAGGTTCGTGATAAATAGAAAAAAATATTCATTATAAAATATTTTTTAGAAATATTAAAATTTATCAAAATAAATCAAAACATTAAAATTATCTCAATTTTTTAAATTATTTTTCGAAGTTATTTAATAATTTTGAAAAAATATTAGATTTACCTGTTTTTAAATAAACATTTAAAAAATATTGTAATTTTACGTTTACAAACTCAGTAATTAATTTTTTTGGATAGTCAAGCAAAATAATTACAATTAAACTTTAATTTTTGGAAGTAATAAATAAATTTCGTTCATTTTAACGTGAAGAACTTTAGGATCCTATATTTCTGTAAAATGTAAAATTTATTTCATTGAAATTTTAAGAAAAATTTTCTATTTCTCCAATTTTTTAAAATTATTCTGGGAATTTAATGATTTAGAAAATTTGTTTAATCCCGGTTTTTAAAACATTCATTTTTCTGCTTTTCTAAATTAAAAATTTTTCAAATTTAATTAATTTTTTTTTTAAATAAATATTGGAATAATATTCATTGATATTTGCTTGTCCATCAGGAATTGAAATTTCAAAATACTGTCAACTGAAAACCTTTTAAAATACGATTACTTCAAAAATTGTAACTGCAATTCTTTAAATTTTTCAAAAATTTGTAAAAATTGTAACTAAAATTCTTTTTTGAATTAATATTATCATTACAATTCTACGATAATTGAGTTATTTGAATGCAACAATTTTTGTAGAATTCAATTATTTTTCAAATTTTTAGATACAATTATTTAGAAAAATACAATATTTAAGAAAAAGTTTGAATTTGAAAAATTAAATTCTTCGAAATGCAAGAATTTGTTTTAATTAAATTTGAGAAAATTTCCTACTTCAAATTTTTAAAACTATTTTCGGGAATTTAACAATATTTAAACAGTTTTTCAATTAGGGTTTTTAAAAACATTTTTCTGATTTACTTAATAAAGTAAATAAATAAAATTTAATTAATTCTTCACAAAAATACAATAATATTTAAAGAAACATTTTTTTTATTGAGAATATAAAATTCTTTGAAGTACAAGAATTTCTTTTAATTAAATTTGAGAAAATTTCCTACTTCCTCAATTTTTTAAAATGAATTCCAAGAAATCCAATGTTTTTCACAGAAAAATTTTATAAGAATTTTTTAAAAACCTCATTTCTTTAGAATTTCTAAATAAAATTTTCCAAATTTCGTTAATTTTTGTTTAATAAATAATGTTTATTATTATTTATACATTATTATTATTATTATTATTATATTTATACGAATACATTTAATGTTCAGCTTTTCAAAATTTAATTATTTATTAAAGTTAGAAAAATAAATATTTTTTTATACCTGAAAAAATATTAAATTTCTAGAATTCATAAGAAAACTCTAAATTTTAATGTCCAGCTATCTTTGAATATGAAATTGAATTTATTGGCAACAATTTAATTCTTCAAGAATAGTTATAAAATTATTTTGCACTTATAAAATATTTAATGAATAATTTTACTTTTAAATTCCAAAATGAATTGAAGAAGTTAGTTTTGATTTTTTCTGTAATTGGTTAAAGAATTTTACTTTTTTACGTTTTAACTGTTTTTTTTAAACGTTGGTGAAGTTCACAACGTTTATAGTCAACGATTTCTGAAAAAAATAATTATTAAAGCAAATTTTGTATAAATTTTTCCAAAGAAAATAGTACGTTTATTTATTTTTTTTTAATAAATGGACCCCAAGTTTTGAACGTTTTAAATGAACGAAATATTTTTTATTGAAAATATTTTAATAAATTACTAATCATAAAAAATTCTAAAAACTAAAATTGTACTTTTACAAACTCAGTAATTAATATTTTGGATAGTGAAGCAACTTGATTGCAATAAAAATTTAATTTTTAGAAGAAATAAATAATTTTCGTTCATTTAAACGTTCAGAATTTTAGGATCTCTTGAATAATGATTTACAAACAAAATATTTGTGAACAAAAAACTTTATTCTTTTTGGTAAGAAAATAATTTTTTTGCTTTCAATCGTCGATCATAAACGTTGTGAACTTCACCGACGTATTTTTAAATATAAATCGTATTTTTTAAGAATTCGAAGTAAAAATTTAAAAAATATTAAAATTTTACAAAAATTTCGATCTGAAATTATACCAGAATAAGAAAAAAAAGTTAGTATTCTCTGTGGTAGTATTATTTTTTATTTTAATCCTCAAATTAGCTTTTCGATAGCTACTGTTTTACTACTAATCTTTAGCCTTAAAGTTACTTTTTGCTACTTTAAAAATTCTCATGGTTTTTTTAGAACAAAATAAAGGAAATTCTAATCCTAATTCTAAAATTTGTCTATTAAAAAAATTAATTATTGACTAATTGTTATCATTAATTAACTAATCGATTCATTAATTCCGTAGGTGCACAATTTTAGATCTGTGAAGGATCTCTACAAATGGAGTAGTTCTCAATATTATCTTGACAATATTGCAACACCAATGGTGTTCATTAATGCTGTCGATGATCCAATTGTTCCTGAAATGTTGCTTAATTCCATCAAAGATTTTGCTGGTAAAATATCAATTTAATTATCAACTGTATTTAAGAATTTATTCTGTTTAAAAGTTTAAAAAAAATCATCGTAATCGTAATTTTCAAATTTCAGCTAGTCACCCAAGTTCCTTGTACGTTGAATTGGCTCACGGTGGTCATCTGGGTTTCTACGAAGGAGGCCTCCTCTATCCAAATCCAATAACCTGGCTGGATCGGACACTTGTTGCTCTTGTAGGTGCTCTAACTCTAGCGAATGCCGACAGAGAATTGAAAGCTTCTTAACTGTTGTAGTTAATATTTATTCAACCAAATTCAATTTTCCTGGTTATGGAAAATGTCAGGTAATCTATAATGCTCTAGCGCTTAAGCGACTCGAGTCGAGATTTCTGCAAAAAAAAAAACAAAAACAAAAAAAAGTGATTGAAACTGAAAAAAGTGCTACGGTTAGTTTTTAGAGTCTATAAAAAAGGATAGAGATCTAAAGAGTTTAATTATAAAAAAGTAAATTTTTTTACTTTCTCAGGTGCACTTTCATATCCAAAAAAAAACACAATTTTTAACTCTTCGATTGTTTTCATTACATTTTTTCGATCTCTAAAATTTGGGGTAGATTTATTTTTAAAGAAAAAGTATTGCCAAGCGAGAATCGTATAACTTAGGTCTTGTTGTATTTAACGAATACACAAAAATACTTGTGTAATTCTGCTCAATGCAGCACATATTTTTGCAACTATGAACTAAACAATTAAATTTACAGTAAAGTTTTACCGAGTTGTTATCGCGACTCGAAATCTGTGGAACGGAATCGTGTCGCTTGTGAAAAAGAAAGAGAAAAAAAAACATCTTGTTAGGATTTTCGTTCGTGTAGCCATTTTATTATTTCATAAATGCCATGAATTATTGAAATTTCTTTTTTAAATCGTTTAAGTAAAGATGAGTTTATTTTGTTACCAAAAAAGATATATAATTTAATTTTATCAGTTTGATTTCTGCAAAAAAGAAACAAAGAAAGAAAGAAATAAATCTATTTTCAAAAATTATTATTTCTACATAGAGGAAAGTTAATCTGACTAGGTTTCTACATAGGTAGTGACTTAGATATATTGACTTTTCTAGAAGAAAAAAAAAAGTCATGTGATCCTTGTATACTGGTAGAAGAAGGCGTAGGAATGCTAGTATATTGAGAAAAAAAACGGTGCGTTTATACATATTTTATAATGATAAGACAACTTCCTTTTTGAATAAGAAAAACTAATAGTATTTATTTTAATTAGAGTTAACGTATGTGATGATTACATTTTCTCGCCTCAGCGCTGTTGATGACGCGCAATTTAATTATCAATAATTAAGAAAAACTCGTTGACACTTAGAGATTTTTTTTTTATTCATCTAGATCGTAAACTCTAGTAAACACAGTATTAAAATCACAAGAGCAATTTAAATAGGGGCCAAGGGTTTGTAAACCTTTGTTCTAAAGGGAAAGAATTCTTAAATTGAGTCAAAAATTATTACTTTCACTTTAATGATCTTAATAATTTGAAATACACCAAAAAAAAACTATTTTACTTTTTTATTATTAATTTTACTTTTGTAAGTAATTTTATTTTTTCAGGCCTCGGATATGTAGTTCGCTTTTTTGGACTTTTTTACATTTCAAAAAAGATCACTTTTTTTGTCTTATTTAAAAAAAAAAAGAAAATTTTTCAACATTTCTTTAAATTTTGATAAAAAAAATTACATTATTTAAGTAAATAATTATTAAATAATAGACAAGTTAAAGATCGAAGCTTTGATTTCATTTTTCTTTTGACAGACCGTCAATTTTATTTTAATAGGCCTCATTTTGTAGATAAATGTCCAAAGAATAATTAAGTGTAATTAAAAAAAAATCTGACGAAAATGAATCTACACGACAAATACATTAAATTCTTCAAAGTTTGCAATCAAAATTCTTTTAAAAAATAGTTTACTTTTTTTGAATTGTCCAAAAATTATTTTCAGAATTTAAATTATTTTTAAATAACATGACAATTCTGATGAAATATCATTAAAAATGTATTATTATCCAGAAAATATTTAATAATATTTTGAAACACTAAGTTTAAAGAATTTTTTTTTATAATTTCTTGAAATTTAATTATTTGAAATATTTTTTATATACAATTTTGCTAATATAAATATCAAAATATCATTAACAATAAAATATATAATATTATTTAAATATTTTTATTTAACAAAATTATTAATTTAATTTAGAGATCTGGTTAAAAAGTCAAGAAGATGGAAATAAAAATTATTATGTGAAAAATAAATTCAATGTTTTCGAAAATTATAGTTTTTTTTGTAACTTTTTGTACCTTTAATTGACTAAAGCTACTTTTCATTGCGATCCGAGGCCTGATTTATGAAAAACATTTTGGCACATTCAGATTCAAAAATCAGAATGCACTTTTGCTTTTTCGATGATAAGGAATTTTCGTTATTAAGAATTTTTTTCAATTTTAATTATTTTAAATCTTTAAGATAAAAGTAACTTACGACATTTTTTTTTCAAAATCTAATACTATATAAATTGATGTAAAAAAAACCTTTTTTTTATTATCAAACATTTTTGAACTATAATTTTTTCAATAGTTTCGAGTTTTTACTGTCCAGTAATTTATTTCTGCTTTAGATTATTTTTCTATTATTGAAGTGCTCTTAATTTTTTTTTTACTAATTTTTGACAAGCCTATAGTAAGAAAAAGTTACATTTTATTATAGTTACGATTAGGAAATTAATTTTTAAAGAAAGATTTATACTAAGAAAAAATTGATTCCTTGCGTCTTAGTATATAGTAAATTCTTGACAGTTTTATATTTGAGAAACCAGGATGCTAGACATGTATCAAATTGTAATTTTTTGCTTGTGACACATTGAACTCGATGATTGTTAAAATGATGGAAAATTTTCGAATGTTTTTCAATTGTCAAATTGTTTACTTGTAGACAAGTGGAAAATTTTATCATTTTGACAATGTTTGAAAGTTTCCTACTGGGAATCTTATACGATGTTATAACAATTTTTTGACATTTATATATAGAGTATATTGTTTATTTCGAATGAACGAATGTATTTTGAATGGCAGTGTTTAAGGCATTTTTCTTTTAGTTTCAAGTGGAAAATTTTCTATATGAAGCCAATGCTTTTCAAACTTTTGTGATTGAAATTCAATTTTGTGAAATTCGTAATTGGTAAAATTAAAATTTGTAAATTTTTAATCCAAAGTATAATATTAGTGAACCGTTTGTGAAATTACAATTGTATTGCAATTGTAAAACAGTTTTGTGAAGACAAACCCATATTTTTATTGTATATAGTATATGCTGAACCTTTTTTTGAAAATATTGTATTGGAAAAGGCAAAGCATTTATTAACGAATATTGAAATTGATTTCTGAGCAAACATTTATTTGCATTTAGGGCCTAAAAAATAGCAAAACTTATGACATGCGCGTCAAGAACAATTTTTTTGAAATTTCATTTTCAAAATCATCTTTTTTGCATTTTAGTCAATATTTCAATGTACAAAGCATTTACAGAGATATTGTGATTTTATTGTCCTAAAATGAAACGAAAGAATTTTAACGAAAAATGAAAGTAAACAAAAAAAGGCGAATTAATTTCATTAATTTTTGCGTCTATGATTCACTGCCTTACAAAACATACTGGAAAACTATTTATTTTCATAAGATCATAATTTTTATTAAATATTTGCATTTCTTTTAATATAGTTTTATTTTTAAAATTTATTAAAAATTTGTAAAATAATTAAATCAAATATTTGCTTTATTTTTATAGTTGAATAGAAAATATATTTTTAAAGAAATAAAATTTTGTTCTTCAAAAATTGTCTACGATCGCTTATTGACATTTATCGACGAAAAACATTCTGTATAATAACC
Organism: Leptopilina myrica (nomen nudum); assembly: GCA_032872475.1. NCBI lineage: Eukaryota > Metazoa > Arthropoda > Insecta > Hymenoptera > Figitidae > Leptopilina > Leptopilina myrica (nomen nudum). The sequence goes on along the minus strand of CM065458.1, from coordinate 13,652,137 downwards.
AGTGACATACCAAATTAATTACTTTTGAGCAGTGAACATTTAAATATGTACATGAATTTGTCAAAATTAATTTACAAATTCAGCTATTTAGTATAACTGTTAATTTCTGATAACAAAAAAAGAAGTATAAAAAAGAAAATAAAGTAAGTAAAATGATGTCCTGAAAATGTGATTGTTTTCAATGAGCCTGCATTTTTCCCTGTATTTTTTTTCGTAGAAAACGAATAGAAATATAAAATGAATAAATAAAAACAGGATAATAAATTTTGTAACAATAAACGAATTACTAGATGCTAACAAATCAAGTGACAACTAACACATTTAATATTTAAAAAAAAGAACACTACGCGAATTGTCAAACCAAATCTCGATGATTCATCTCCGTAAATAGTCGACACATAATGAGTTTAATTTTTCAAAACGAATGGTAGGGTTCAATAAACTAATATGCAGATGTAATCTTTAAATAGAACTTAAGCGAAGTGATTGATAAAATATAAAGCTAGTATAGTTAAAGACACATTAGTCAAACTCATGGAATTCAGTATTCATCGAGCATTCAGAGAAGGGACACAACAACAACAACAACTCAGGACCTTAAAAACCATCCTCTCTGTGTAGAAAGTGAACATTGAAGTATTTAAAATGGCCTTGAGCCGAATTGCAATTATCCTTTCAATTTTATTAACGTTAAAATGGGTCATTGGCATCCAAGTGATAGTGAATCGAGATATTGACGATTATTGGACTAAACGAGCTAATTTCATCCGAGAAGAGGAGAGCGTTGCCTTTGGTGGCGATGTCCCATTACAGAAAAATGAATTTCTCATGAATTACACTCTAATGTCTGCTAAATTCATGGAAATTGATGAAGGTTCGTTTTTACTCATCTACTTAATAGATTATCTTGATTAATTAATTAAGAAACAAAATTCTACTTTTCGCCATTTGAGATTAAAAGTTTGCACTTAATTAAGAAACGAAATTCTACTTTTCGCCATTTCAGATTAAAAGTGTCTTTTCGCAAGGAAAAATTAAATTTAAATTAACTTAAAAATAATGGGAAATAAAAGGAATGTCGTTACATTGAAAAAATTTTCCTTTTTATTCGAAGCGAAAAAAGAATAAGGTTTTAATTTCCCATAAAGTTGGTGTTTACATTCTTCAATCTGCATTAATTTATACATAACTATTCGATTATGTGATTATTATGTAATTATTGACAGAAATAATTGCAATTTCCTCAACAAGTTTATTTATAAATAAGTTTTATGATTTATAATTTTTTCTTCTTTTCATCATGGACATATTACTAAATAGAGATAATAATCCGTTTAATTTAAATTTAAATTCACTGTTTCAATTAGAAAATCGAGTCAATGAATAATTTTCATTAAAAAGAATTTTACATTGTAATATTACTTGTGATTTTTACATTTTAGGGTGAATTTAATAATTTTTTACCATTTCCTGAAAAATTTTACAATTATTAATTCAATATTAAGAATTGTAATGTCAAAAAGTTGACAAATTTTCTGTTGTAATGAAATAAAGTAAAGTAAAGTAAGGAAATTTTTTCCAATGTATTGAAATAAATATCAATACTTAAATAGTCGATGAATTTTCTTTTTCAAATTAAAAAAAATCGATAATTAAGAGTCACAGCTTAATTATATATTTTCTATTTAAATAATTCAATTCTCGTTGAATTTTTTACGGTGGTTCAAGTTCACAACGTTTATAGTCAACGATTTCAGAAGAAAATTATTTTTTTTAAGCAAATTTTTATAAACTTTTGTAAAGAAAATAGTACACGATTAATTGTTTAATAAGGATTCACAAAAAAAAAAATATTTGTGAACAAAAAATTTTATTTCTTGGTAGGAAAATACATTTTTTTCTCTGAAAAAAATAAACATAAACGTTGCAAACTTCACGGGCGTAATTTTTAAATAAGAATTGAATTGAAACAGGAATTTCAGTTAAATTTTGAAAAAAAAATTTTAAGAATTGAACTTCTAATTTTAATTAAACAAAAGGTTTGACATTGAAAGTATTTTGAAATTTTAAGTTTTTTTGAACAAATAAACAACAATTATTCAAGTATTTATTAAAGAGAAATTAATAAAATTTGAAAAATTTTACTTCGAACTTCTGAAAAAATGAGGTTTTTAGAGAATAGAAATTAGAAGTTTTTGAAAATAGTTCAATTCCTGAAAATAATTTTAAAAAATTGAAGAAATAGGAAATTTCCTCAAAAACTTTATTAAAATAAATATGAAAAAAAAAATTTTGTATATTTAATAAAATTCGCCTTGTCACTTCAAAAAACTATGTTTAAATATTTTTCCAAAGAATAAAAAATTAAAAATCAAATAAAAAATTAGAAAAATAATTAGATTGTACAAAATTTTTTCTATTTAAATTATTCAATTATCGTCGAATTGTAATAAGAATTGATTTCAAAAAATTTCAATTCTAATTTTGGAAAATAATAATTAATGAATAGAATTTCGACAAAAAAAAGGTTTTTGAAAAATTGAAGGTAATTAAAATGTTTTGATTTTAATGAATTTCTTCTTCTCACTTAAAAAAATTATTTTTTATTGTATTTTTCGAAGGATTGTAACTAAAAATTTAATTAACAACTTTTGAAAAATAAATAATTTATTTAAAATAATTGAATGTTTCGCAAAATTGAGGTTTAATGTAGAATTTCATCAGCAAATTAAAAAAATTGAAATCTTTCGATGAATTTTACAAAAGTTTTTAAAAATGATTTTGATTTAAATAAATAATTCAAATTGTATTTAAAATAATAGAAAATCTACCATCAGTTTTTTTTTATTTATAAACATAATTGAATAAATGTAAAAAAAATGTATTATTGCTGTAAAAAATTTAAATTCGGGTGAAATTTTTATTAAAATAAATGCTATTAAAAATCATCGAATTGAGAAACATTTTAATTGCATTTTTAAAGACAATTTTATTATTTATAAAAAAATTGAAATTTCGAGGAGGAATTGAATTCATTCAAGAAATATTTAAAATTAATCGATTGGAAATAATTGAATTCCTAAAAATTGTTGCATAGAATATTATTAAAATAATTTTAAATTTCAATTTTTTAATTTAAAATAGTAGAACTTAAAATTATCGAATTGCGAGGAAAAATGTTGAAAATAATTGAATTTCGGAGAAACTTTTTGTTATTTCCAAAAATAATTGAAATTTTGAAAAATTGTATTGTATTGTAGGTTTTTTCTTCTTCTAAGTATTGTAACTTAAAATTAATTATTTTTATTTCAACAAAGAAATAATTAAATTTTCTCCATGAGAAATTAATTTTCCCTTTCAACAGGTTTCGCAGATCAGGGAAAATTCCTTCCAAGATCGAATTTTCTTCTCGCGAAGGATGAAATAGAAAAATCGAAAGTCTTTGAAATAATAAAAAAAATGCCAAAAGGAGCAATTCTCCATGCGCACGATTTGGGCCTTCTATCTCCGAATTATGTATTGACAAACGTCACTTATCGTGACAATCTCTACGCTTGTGAGAAAAATGGACAACTGAAACTGATGTTCTTTAAGCAGCCAAACAAAGATTGTAAATGGAAATTGCTCAGCAAACTGAGACAAAATTCCACAAAAGCTTTGGAGATAAATAAACGAATTCAACGACAAATGTCAATGGTCACAAAGCATCCGAAATATCCCGATGGCGATAAGGCTTGGATCAAATTCCAAAGTATTTTTGAATTTCTCTTCCCGTTTCTCACATACAAGTATGCTTCCGATTGATTTCGAAAAAAAACTAAATATTTCGTACAAGTTTTGAACGTTCAACAGAATGGGAAATATTTTTTGTCGAAAATATTTTTTTTGTAGATTTATTTATTTATTTACAATCTAAAATTTTATTTTAGTTGGTCAATGATAATTAGTTTTATAATTTACAATCTAAAATTAGAAACTTAATTTTACATTAAGAAACTTTTGCAAATCATTTTTCGTCAAAAATATTTTTTTATAGATTTATTTATTTATTTATAATGTAAAATTTTATTTTAGTTAGTTAATAATAGTTTTATAATTTACAATCTAAAATTAGAAACCTAATTTTACATTAAGAAACTTTTGCAAATAATTTTTTGTCAAAAATATTTTTTTATAGATTTATTTATTTATTTACAATCTAAAATTTTATTTTAGTTGGTCAATGATAATTAGTTTTATAATTTACAATCTAAAATTAGAAACTTAATTTTACATTAAGAAACTCTTGCAAATAATTAATGTAATTTTCTGACTTTATTTAATTTACTATCTATATAGTGACGAAAAATTATATTAGTAAAAATGTGAACAAAAAATAAATAAATTTCCATCCTTTGAACCTTCGGAACGTAATTTTGATTATTAGCACTTTCTTATATTCAATTTAAATAAAAATTTCTTTTTTAGACCCGTTTTCGAAGACTATTACTACCATTGTCTGGAGGAAATTTATGACGACAAAGTATTGTACTTAGAATTGAGAACAATTCTCCCAGATTTATTTGACTTGGATGGCAGGGTGTACAGAAAATCGGAAGTTATGCAGATTTTGAAAGATGTTACAGACAGGTTCGTAAATATTTTCTCAAATGAATAACGAAAAATATTCGAAGTAATAATTACAAAAAAAATAGATTTTTATATTTTCTGTTAATTTAATGTTGACATTTGGAGAATAAATTACTTTTTTTCCATTTCTTATTTTGAAATTACTCATTACTCAATTGAATCTTCAACTGAGTAATGCTAATGCATACAAAAATTGTTAATTAATTATAATTATTTTATTTATATAATTATAATTGTATGGAATTATTAAATTTTTGTATTGTTGTCATTAACTTATTCGATTAAAATTTTAAATGATAATTACAGTATTGACAAGTTAATAACGTCTTTTTTCAGATTTACAGCAACTCATCAAGATTTCATCGGTGCAAAAATAATCTATGCTCCAACGAGACGTGTCGATTTGAATCAATTGAAAGAATACTTGGAAACTGCGAGGCAATTAAAAAAGGATTTTCCTTCATTTCTGGCCGGTTTTGATTTAGTCGGACAAGAGGATAAGGGAGGTCTGCTAATTGATTTTGCCGATCAGTTACGAATTCTCGGAAAAGATATTCCATTCTTCTTCCACGCAGGTGAAATAATAATAATAATAATTTTATGAATTAAATTTTTTAATGACAAAAATAAAAATAATAAAAATAATCTTTCTTCCTTCACAGGTGAAACCGATTGGTATGGACTCAGCACTGATCAGAATCTCATTGACGCAATATTGTTGAATACAAAAAGAATTGGACATGGGTAATTTTTTGTTGTTGTTTAATTTCGACTATTTTTTAATTTTTGACACTTAGAGACGAAACTGGTTATTACAGGCTTTTAGAAAGTGAAATATTTTACTAATTTTACAGGATTGCCATGAAAATGTAATTTTTTTGTCTTTTCCTGACTTTACCCTGATTTATTTTATTTGTAGACAAAATTTTGACTTTTTCCCTAAAACTATAAAGATGAATGATAAAATTATTATTTTATATTGTAAGAATATTCTCACTTATATTATTAGGAAATTTTTCAATTAAATATTTAGAAAATAAAAACTTCAAATAATTAAAAAAAATGCAATTAATTAGAAAAAATTCAGATTTTCAGAAATTTCAATTTGAAACCTTTTCGAAATTATTTATTTCTAAATCAATTTTTATTAGCAAATACTACGAAAATTAGGGACAGTAACAATTGTTTTAAATTAATTAATTTGAAATTATTTGAATACAAAAATAAATAATTTATTGAATAATTGAATGTTTCTTAAAATTCAATTCTCATAAAGAATTTTATTAACAAATTTTGAAATAATCGAATTCTTTTGACGAATTTCTATAAAATGTTTAACTAAAATTATTTAAATTAATAATTGTCTTAATTAACAAATTAAGACAATTTTCGAGAACTTCGATTAAAATTGTATTAAAAATAATTGAAATTCTGCAAGAAGTTCTATTATTTATTTAAGAAAATAATTGAAATTTTTTAAAATAATAATTGAATTTCTGCAAAAAATTTTATTCTATTTTTGAAAAATAAACAATTCATTGATAAATTGAATTTTCATATAGAATTTTATCAACAAATTTTTTTAAAAAACTTGAATCTTTCGACGTATTTTACTAAAGTTTTTAAGAATAATTTTGATTTTAATAAATAATTCAAATTGTATGAAAAATAATTAAAATTCTACAAATATCTTTATTATTTATAAAAATATTTGAATATCTGTAAAAAATATCATTTCTCAAAATAATTGAATTCCGATGAAATTTTTATTAGTTATGAAAATAATTAATTAAATGTTTGACTAGAATTTTAATAATTTTGTTTTCTTAAATAATTGAATTCTTTTGAAAACTATTATGAAAATAGTTGATATTGAAATTCACTGAATTAAGAAAAATTTTTGAAAATAATTGAAATTTTTGACTAGAATTTTATTGAAATTAAAAAAAAATTTTAATACTTGAATTTCGGAGAAGAATTTTATTATTTATAAAGATAATTGAAACTTTTGTAAATTTTTTAACATTTATTGAATCTTTGCGAAGAATTTTATTTATTTTGGAAAATAATTGAATTTCTGCAATTGCAACTTTCTCCAAATTCAATTTTTTAATGTTTTAAACTAAAATTATTCCATTATTTTTAACAATTAATTAACTGTATAGTAAAAAATTGAACTAATTTCAGAAGAACTTAAATTATTACAATTTTTCAAAAATCAAAGTTCCTTAGAATTTCCAATTAAATTCTTTAAAAATTGAAATTTTTTAAGAAACAAAAACCTTTAAAGAAATTGTTTTATTGCGTTTAAAAAATTTTTTTCGATACTCAGCATCGACTCTAACTTCAAGAACCTAATTCCGTTTGGATTCAACTGCTTCCAATCAATTTAGACTCAATTAATAATATTGAAATTAAATTTTTCCTCCTATTAAATTAATTTTTTTCAATTTTTCCCAGTTACGCTTTATTGAAGCATCCAAAAGTGATGGAGCTGGTGAAGGAGAAGAATATTGCCATTGAAGTGAATCCAATTTCCAATCAAGTGTTGTCTCTCGTGGGAGACATGAGAAATCATCCTGCCACTTTTCTCTTCGCCGAAAACTATCCAGTGGTGGTGTCTTGCGACGATCCCGGACTTTGGGGAGCAAAGGCATTGAGTTACGATTTTTATGAAGCCTTCATGGGACTTATGGCAAGATCTTCTGATTTAAGGGCTCTAAAGAAGCTCGCCTTGAATTCAATTGCCTTCAGCATGATGACTGACGATGAGAAGTCATCGGCTTTTCTCTCCTTCGAAAAACAGTGGCAACAGTTTCTACAAGTTACAAAAAATGAACATGTCTATGAATTGTAGTCAATTTTCAAATTATTAATTAGTTCAAATTATTAATTAATTAATTCTAAATAAGTATTATTTTATAATTAGAGATTTCTTAATCACAAATATTATAACAATCTCTCGAGGGATTTTTTCTGTGACAAAAATTTATTTTTTTAGATTATAGAAAAATATTTTTTTTTATGAAAAGAGATTTCTGTTTAAAAATAAAACTTCGCCAACAATTCACAGAAAAAAAATCTCTTAGGGATTGTTAATTAAATGTTGATATTGATATTGTTGTCCGCAAAATTTTTACAAACGAAAAAATTAGACGATACATATTATTTTAGCTTCAAATTTAAATTATTTGCTTTTAATTCTAATTGAAAATTTTACATCGACTTTTTTCCGAAATTCGAAAAATCGAAAAATTAGTAGAAGTAATGGAAGAATAGTATATTTAGTATTTAGTATTCAGTAATTTTGCTTATTTAGTAATAGTATAATTTTATAAAAAGTGTTTAGTAAAATTATTCACGACTGTGAATTTATTCACCCGATAAATTTTTAATCCGGAAAAAAATATTTTTCACCACTATTGAATTCAATTGTTCTTCGTATACTAACATTATGTCAACTTTTATACAATTTTTTAACGATATTAGAATATTTTTACATTTTTGATAAAATCATTTTAATAAAATTTGAAAATATTAATAGAGAATCGAAAGTCTCTAAATTAATATTTTAGGAATCATTTTTTTTAAATTAATATGTAAAATAGAAAATTTAATATAACCAAAAAAAAGATAAAAGAGTTTTTGTAAATAAATTGTTCTCAAAACAATTTGTAATTAGAAAAAAGGGTTTCCTTCAACGAATTTTGTATTTAAGTTAAAAGTCCATAATTAAGACACTTTAAATACTTGAATCAAGTAATCTTCTGCAATAATGCTTCTGTTATCGTAATGACCATGTTTAGTGAACAACGTGAAGTACAAGCTAAAGTGATTATTTGACAAAAATAACAGGTGAGAATATGTAGTTTTTATGAATATTTGAAAAAAATACTAGTATCAGTATTTTATTTAAAATTTAAAGTTAATTTTAATTTTTAATTTAATTTTAACTTTAATATTAATATTAATTTTAATTTTAATATTAATTTTAATATTAATTTTAATTTTATGCTTAAATTTGAATTAGAATTAAGTTAAAAAATGTTTCCAATTTGTAAAAAATTACTTCGAACCAATTGCATTTATGTGCGAAGCAATTTGAAAAGCAAAAAAAAAATTGTACGTGACGCAAATTTTGAACAGAAAAAATATCAATTAATACATTAATTAAAAAATTGTAAAATGTGAAAAATAATGTTAAATAAACAATTTTTAAGTAAATAATCAAAATAATTAAAAAAAAATTTCTTAAAAGTGATTTATTTAACATTTCTCTTCTATATATTCGAAAGAAGAAAAATGAAAAACCGTTTAGATTAATGTTTTCTTTTTTTTCTCACTTTGATTGTTGTTAATATAATTAAGCATTTATAAAATGCGCTTTACACAATTGAAAAATATGTGTTTTCATTTAAATGATTATGATAATGAATTGATTAATGAAAGCAAATAATTATAGTCCTTCTAACTCCCGTATATTTTATTTTTATCAAGGTTGTCATCTCAGAATTTTTATATCTTTGTGGTAAGTTGCATTCACACGAAATTAAGTATAAAAAGGAAGTTGAAGCTATAATTCCAGTTGCAACTGAATTCAGTCATCATCAAGTCTTTCCAATGAAAATATAAAAACTTTAGGACAATAAGTGCTCTCTTCAGTAAAAATTTATCATTAGCAAGAAAGAATTAAAAAAAATGTTAGAAATACGAAAAACGTTTATTTTCATTTTTTCTTTAAACTTGATCATTGTTACTGTACCACGAGAAATTGGAAATTTTCGACAAAAATTTGCCGAAATACAGCCGGCGGAAATTATTGATTCATTGAAACAATCTCTTGAGTCAATTAAAGAGAAAAGTGTCAACAATGATGATAATGATGATTTTGTGCCTACAGCGAAAAGTCCAATAGGTTTGTATGTTTTTAATCAACGTTTGCTTTTTTCAATTGAAAAAAAAATTGTTAATGGGAAAAAATTTTTTGATACAATATTTGGTCTGAAATTTTGAGATCGTCAGAATGCTGAATTTGGAAATAATAAAATTTGCCAAAAAGCAACAAATGTGAATATTATTAAACTTGATTTTGAAATTTGATTTAAAAATCGAGTAAATTTCAGATGATAAAAATACTTCGATTGAAGAAGAAGTGACTTTAACAGATGTCGAGGGCAATAATCTAACTGAAAAACCCGATGAAAGCGAAAAGGGTTTGTAAAAATATTTTCCATATTTTTTTTTATAATTTCACTCTTTTCAGAGAGAAATTAAGAAACGCGCTATTCCATTGCACTGCGGTTTTATGTAAATAAAACAAGTTTAATTTTCAGTTTCATCAAATGAAGATGTTGCTGATAATGTTGCAAAAACAGAAAAAGGTTTCTATATTTTTGTTAAAACAAGAAAAAAAACTTTGTGATTGTATTCAATTTATTCTACTTTTCACACATTTTCAACTTTCAGTTCCTTTGGATGAAGATGAAAATTTAGGTTCCAAGAAATTTGAAGAAGGTTTGTTGAGTTATTTACTGATTTTGATTTTGTACATTTTTTGTATCCTATTTAAATTAAATTTACTTTATTTTTGTATCTCAATTAGATTTATTTTATTTTCTATTTGAATTAAATTTATTTTATTTTCTATCTAAATTAGATTTATTTTATTTTCTATTTCAATTAAATTTATTTTACTTTCTATTTATCCAACTATTATCAGGGTTGACATGCAAAAATTTAATTTCAGAAGTTAAAAATATAAAATTCTCTGAGTTGTGTCAACCCTGAATTTAATCAATTAATTAATTAATTTAACTGCTAATGTAATAAAAAAAATAAGTGTAAAAGAAAAATTTATCTTCTAGAAACTAAAATTGGAGACGAAATTGATGAGGATTCAGAAAATGATGACAGTCGTTCGTATAATTTTTTGTCTTTCTATTCAATTTCTCAATAAAATTAAGATTCTACTCAATTACTCATGACAATAAATAAATTATTTAATCTTTCGTTGATATTTATTTAGTATCTACAACAGATGATTATGATGATGATGAAGAAGAAGAAGAACCATTACAAAAAGTTGATGATTCTCAAGCAAGTTTGTATTCAAAAGCATATTTTTAATCAGAATTACAAAATACAATGTGGTCCAAATTATTCTTCTAAATTATTCTCCAAAGATTAAAATACAAAATTTAATTCAATTTAATTTAATATTAAATTTGATTTTATTTTAATTTAATTTTAATTCACTTTCAATTTAACTTCAATTTGTTTTTACTTGAATTTTCATTCACTTTTAATTTAATTTCAATTTGATTTTACTTGAATTTTAATTTAACGTCAATCGATTAATTTACTAAAAATAATTTTCAACTTAGTATCCAATATTAGATCATTAAATCTATTTCAACAATTTGAGAAAATTGATGGACATCTGGATACACTTTTGTAGTTGATAATTGGGTCATGGTGTATTGTATAATAATTTTCATAGCGTCGTATAATGAATACCAAACATTAAAATCATAACAAAGAATGAATAAAATTTTGTTTTCAATGACAAAAAATGAAAGTAAAATAACTCGTGCGTGAAAAAGACGCATTTATCAGTTTATAAAATCATTTCCCTCCTCTCTGGTGAAAAATTCATCTAAATTAAAATTAGAAGACAAAAATTCTAACTATTATAATTATATTAATGAATATTGTATTAATCATTGTCAATATTTTGACCAGCTTTTAAACTCAATCGCGATAGTTTGATGCAAATGGAGGAAGACATGGCTTTTGGCTCAGATGTTATTTTAAGTGAAGATGAAAAGAAAGTGAATGATACACTTATGGATGCAAAATTCAAGGAATTTGAAATAGGTATTAATTACTAATATAGTATTTTTCTGACATGAGGCGAAGAAACGAAAGTAGATTTTCTTTCTACAAAAAATTTTTTTAAGGATTCGCTGACGAGGGCAAGTTCCTTCCGAAATCAAATTTCCTTCGTGTTAAGGATGAGATAGAAAAATCGAAGGTTTTCAAAATGTTGCAAAAAATGCCGAAAGGTTGTCTATTGCATGCACACGATGTTGGCACAGTTTCACAAGAATATGTTTTGCGCAATGTGACATATCGGCCGAATCTTTACGCCTGCGATGGTGGTGAAAAATTACAGCTTCGATTTTTCGAAATTCCTGACGATAAATGCAATTGGAAATTGTTGAGTGAATTGCGAGCGACGCCTAAAAGTGAGGAGGAAATTAATCAACGAATTCGTCAACACATGTCGATGATGACTGAAAATCCAGAAGAAGCGTATCCAGACGGAGACAAGGCTTGGATTAAGTTCCAAAGTCTTTTCGAATTCCTCGGCTCTTTTATGCGATATCGGTATAATTTTTTTTTTCTCCAAAAACTAACTTTTTATGAAAGTATAAAATATAAAAATTAATTTTTAAAAACCTTTTTCATGAAAGAAAGAAACTTTTGTGGATTCCAGCGACAACTTTTGCTATTCTTGGATCAAAAATTGGGTTTTAAGGGGGGTTTTTTTTTATTTGCAGACCAGTTTATGAGGACTATTACTATCAGTTGCTGCAGGAAAACTACGACGACAAAGTATTGTACATTGAACTGAGAGTGAGTTTGCCGAAAGTTTACGAATTGAATGGTAAATTGTATAAACCAGTCGAAGTCGCCAAAATCATCAAGGATGTAGTGGACAGGTGATAATTTAACTTCGAAATTACGCCGTAAATTAAACAAAAAAACAGCAGTACAATTGTAAAAAACCGTAAACAATCCCTAATTATAGAATCTAAATTTTCTGCAGATTCGTAGAAGATCATCCCGATTTTGTAGGAGTTAAAATAATTTACTCCAAACGACGACTTATCACTAATGAAGAACTGCAGAAATATTTGAAGAATTTTGAACAATTGAAAGACGTTTATCCTGATTTTGTAGCGGGATTCGATCTCGTTGGTCAAGAGGATAAGGGACTTCCGTTAAAGAATTTCACTAAACAATTGGGAGGGTTGAGAAATGAATACCAAACATTCTTTCACGCAGGTGAGACAAATATTGTATCTTTTCTCTCTCTGGGTTGCAATTGCAATTAGAAAATTATTTTTCGGGTCCTTGTAGATTTTAAAAAAAAAGCTATTTGCTTTCTCATGGAGGAATGATTTTCCCTCTACGAAAGCAAAGAAATCATCTAATTATAGAGAAAGTTTTCGATCAATTTTTATTTTTTATTATTCATTTTTTTAAATAAAAATAAAAGAAGCTGAAAGAGTTAAATATTTTTCACAGGCGAAACCGATTGGAACGGTCTCAGTACAGATGAAAATCTAATAGACGCCGTTTTGCTAAATACAAAAAGAATCGGACATGGGTAAGTTTTTTAATTTTTCTAGAAAAAGAGCCAAAATAAATCCTTTAGTAGAAAACGACTAATGTTCACGATTTTAATTTTATCCTTATTTTCCAGTTATGCTTTGCCGAAGCATCCAAAAGTGATGGAACTTGTGAAGAAGAAGGACATTGCAATAGAAGTGAATCCAATTTCTAATCAAATTTTGAATCTAGTCGCAGACCTGAGAAATCATCCGGCGAGTATTTTGTTCGCTGAAAATTACCCCGTGGTTGTGGCTTCCGACGATCCTGGACTTTGGGACGCGAAGGGTTTGAGTTACGACTTTTACGAAGCCTTCATGGGAATAATGTCGCGAAAAGCTGATTTACGATCTCTAATTAAACTCGGTCACAATTCGATTAGATACAGTGCAATGAATGACGAAGAGAAGGAAAGAGCTTTTAATATCTTCGACAATCAGTGGTCGGAATTTGTTGAAGATTTCGAAGAAATGGATTATTAATGTGAGAAAATTGTTAGAATGCAATTCAGAAAAATAAACATTTTTAAAATAACAATAGGATTTTCAAATTTTACTTTTTGAGACATTGTAAATTGTCAGTGAGAATTGTAAATATTAAGAACTAAGTGAACGTATAAACTTACTTTCGTGCGATATTTTTTACACTATTCAGTGAGAAAAAATTCTAAATGTCAAAAAATTGGTAGCGAAATAAACTTGACTATTTTTTTTTGTAATTCACACGAGGATATTTTACATTATCAAAGTAGTCAAACGAAATTTTTCTCATCTTTGTCTCGAATCGTCTTCAGAAAAATAAAGAATTCTTCTCTTTACTTTTTGTCTCAATTTGAAAAAACTTATTTTGAAATTTGGAAAAAATACCAATTTTTCAGACTTTCTTCTAGAAAACATTCGTAACTTTTTTTTAGATGGAAATTTACAGCGTCGATTTTTCGAAACTTCTGACACTAATTGCAATTGAAAATTCTTGAGTGAGTTGCGAGCAACACCTGAAAGTGAAGAGGAAATTAATCACCGAATTAATTAAAATATAGATAGTTGATATTTTAATTTAAATGAAGTTTGCTCGATTATATAAGAAGCAAATAATTTACCTTTCAACCTGTTTTTTTACAATCCTAAGTGTTTTTAATTACAGTCCTGTTTTCGTTGACTATTATTATCAGATTCGTGAGGAAAATTATGCAGACAAACTCTTATGAAATTGGCAAAATCATCAAGAATGTAAATAGTAAATGACAGGTAATTGATTCTCAGGTATATTGTATTTTAAACACCTATATAATATGTAAAGTATAAAAAGTAAAATTTAAATACCTCTGCAATTGCATTTTAAATCAAGATTTGTATCAATTTAAATCAAGATCATCCTGATTTTTTCGAAGTTGTCAGTAAGAAAAGAAGTTTTGTTCGAAGACACTTTTTCTTTAGTTTTAAAAAATTTTACGGTAACTTGAATCTTTTCTTCATCAATAAAATCGAATTTTACACATTTACTAAATGTCGTTACTATTTTATTTACTAATTACCTTATACAAATAACATTTTGGACTTAAATTTCCGTCTATTTTAAAAAAATAATTGCTTGTAATTTCTATTGTAATCAATTAGTAGAGCGACCGGTAAAGTGAAACATATTTTTAGGTTATAAACATCAAAACAATGCGTTTTAAACACCAGTACCAACTTAAAGAGAAATGCTAAATTTGAAAACGTATGAAATTAATTATTATTTAAATAAACAGTAATCTCTGTTATTGTACTTGAAAAATATTCAAAGTTTGTATTTGTAAAAATTTTCTATTTAGAATTGTTGAAATGTTAGAAAAAATAGTTAAAATATTAATTAAATTTCTCTGCAAAAAATACCAACAGAAAAATCCGAAATTATTGGCAATAGATTACTTGAAGTTTGTCATTTACTCAATTCAGTCTTCTTGATGTTTTGCAACCGTTGCAACAATAGTTGTTTTTTAATGAAAAAATAAGAAATTAATAATGAAAAAGTCATTTAAAAAATTTCCCTTCACAGGGGAAACAATTTGGTACGGACACAAAATTCATGAAAATCTAATTAAACCATAGTTTTATTAAACACGAAAAGAATTGGACATGGGCGACATGTGTATAGTATCTATCAATCTTTTATTAATTTATGTTAAATCTTATGGGCCGTAAGTATTTTGAAAACAACAGAATTTGAACATGTGCCACAATTATAAAATTGAAAATAGGTAAGATATATGTATCAATTTTTCAAAAAGTAAACAAAAGTAAAAATAATAGGGACTATTCTAAAAATACTGAATGAATAGTACAATTTTTCATCAATAATTTGAAATCATTTATAAATAAAAGAAAAAATTATTTCAATGAAACAGATAATGAATATTATATATATATATATACAGAACTTAATAATTTATGACATGTTTAAAGAACTTTTTACAAAGTGAACAATTATTGTTGTTCATGTAATTTTCGTGTATTCATTATCAATGTTGTCATTTCAAGTTTTTAATATCTTTACCTCGAACAGTATTTACCAGAAATGAAATATATATGAAATATAGAATTTAGTCGTTCATAACATTTTCACAAAAATAGATGTAAAATTTATTAGAAATTATTTAGTTGTTATTTAGTTATTTTTGGATAAATTTTTATTGCAGTGAAATATGATAACAAAAAAAAATAAAAAAATTTTTCTCTTCACTTTGTTTCTTACTTTTATCATTATTACATTTATTACTATTACGCTAGAAATTGAAGAGATTCGAAAGAATTTATTTGATACTGTTTTAACGGAAAATATTAATTCGGTTGATAAATCTCTCCAATCGTTAAGAGAAAATGTCATCAGTAGTAAATTACCATCTGGAGCAGAAAAAAGTGTAATTGGTTCGTATTTCTTTTATTTTTAATTGAAAATTGAAAAATGTAATTATTAAAAGTTAATCAAAAGTTATTTATTTTAACTAAGCTTTTCAAATCAACCGTCATAATTTAATGCAAATGGAAGAAGATATAGCGTTTGGATCAGATGTTGTTTTAGATGATGATGAAAAAGAGGTGAATGCTTCACTTATGGAGGCAAAAATCAAAGAAATTGAAATAGGTATTTATTATTATTATTATCATATTTGAATTCGAAATAAATTTATTTTTACTAAAGAATTTAATTTGCTTCAGGTTTCGCAGACGAGGGAAAGTTCCTTCCGAAATTTAATTTTATTCGAGTGAAAGACAAAATAGAAAATTCTAAGGTATTTAAAATGATTAAAAAAATACCAAAAGGCTGTCTATTGCACACACATGATTTTGGATCAGTTTCACAAGAATATGTTTTGCGTAATGTGACATATCGACCGAATCTTTACGCCTGCGATGGTGGTGAAATATTACAACTTCGATTTTTCGAAATTCCTGACGATAAATGCAATTGGCAATTGTTGAGTGAATTGCGCGCGACGCCTGAAAGTGAAGAGGAAATTAATCAACGAATTCTTAAACACATGTCCATGATGACTGAAAATCCAGAAGAGAAATATCCAGACGCAGACAAGGCTTGGATCAAATTCGAGAGTCTTTTCGATTTCCTCGCAACTTTTTTGAGACACAGGTAAAATTTTTTTAAAATTAAGAACTAGTTCCTAAAGAAATAAATAAGTAGACATTATTACTAAAAAAAGAAAAATGTCTCGAGCAAAAAAAATGAACATACAAATTACAACAATGAATTTGAAAGAAAAAAATTAATGTCACATTAAAAAATCATTTTTAATTTTTTGAATTTGAATTACAGTGAAAGTAACAGAAAACTCGTTTCCTTGTTTAGTAATCGATTATTGAACTGTACTCGAGTGCAGTGTATTATTTTAGAAAGAAAAAACGATGTTATTAACCTTTTTTTCTAACAAAGAAGATTTTTAATTATAGACCAGTTTATGAAGACTATTTTTACCAGTTACTTAAGGAGAATTATGACGATAAAGTTCTCTGTCTTGAATTCAGAGCATGCTTACCAGAACTTTACGAATTAGATGGAAAAGAATATGGACCATTCGAAGTTGCCAAAATTATTAAACATGTAAGCGATAGGTAAATTTTTCTATATTCTGCATAAATTATCATCGACGAGTTTAAAAAAGAAATTTTACAATTTCTTTGTTTTACTTCAAAGTAATCGCATATATGTTATATTCTTGTCTGTTTTCAGATTTGTAAAGAAGCATTCTGATTTTATTGGAGTTAAAATTATTTACTCGCAAGCAAGACATGTCACGACTGAAACGTTTCAAAAATATTTAAAAACGTTCCAACAATTGAAAGATATTTATCCAAACTTTGTCGTTGGTTTCGATATTGTTGGTCAGGAAGATAAAGGACTTCCATTGAAAAATTTTACCAAACAACTTCTAGAATTGAAAAGTGAATATCAAAAGTTTGTCTTTCATGCAGGTAAAAAAGATACTAATTTTTCTTTCGTTAGGATAATTTTTTCTTTAGCTAAAAAATTTCAATCACTTTTATTTCAGGCGAAACTGACTGGAATGGTCTCAGTACCGACGAAAATCTTATAGACGCTATTTTGTTAGGGACGAAAAGAATTGGACACGGGTGAGATAATATTTTTTCAAGTTTGTTAAAAAAAATAATTACTGATACTATTGAAATCACGTTTCAAACTTGAAACTCTCTTACGTTACAATCAGTTTGAAACTTTCTCAAATTTTCAGTTTTGCTTTAACGAAGCATCCAAAAGTGATGGAACTTGTGAAGAAGAAGGACATTGCAATCGAAGTGAATCCAATTTCCAATCAAGTTTTGAATCTCGTCGCAGATCTCAGAAATCATCCAGCGAGTATTTTATTTGCAGAAAATTATCCCGTGGTTGTGTCTTCGGACGATGCAGGACTTTGGGGCGCACATGGTTTGAGTTATGATTTTTACGAAGCATTTATGGGAATAATGTCGCGAAAAGCTGACCTAAGAGCTCTAATTAAACTCGGCCGTAATTCGATTAAATACAGTTTAATGAATGACGAAGAAAAGAAAAGAGCTTTTAGTATTTTCAACAAACAATGGTCAGAATTTGTTAAAACGTTCGATAAAATGAATGAATAGTATTAAAAATGGTAGAATCCATTTCAGAAAAGTGAAAAATAGCGCAAATTTTCAAATTTTAATATATTATGTAAATATCTGTTGAGATTTTGAAAGTTAAAAATTAAAAATTTGAAATAAGTATGAAAATTATGTGTGATGTTACGATCGTGTAATTTTTCTGTCAGTTATTTACTTTAGAAGTAATTTTACAAGTAACTTTCAAAGTTTTTTTCTAAAAGATTCCAAAAATCGTAAAGTTGTCAGTGAAATAAGAGTGACAAGATTTTTTTTCTAAAAACTATCAAATTGTCAGTGTAACAAAAATAACTATTGTTCTTGTAACTCACACGAGGATATTTTATATTATCAAAGTCGTGATTCGTATTTTTTTATATCTCTGCCTCGAATTGTCCACATGAAAATAAAGACAAAAAATTAAAAATTCTAGTTAGTCGTTAATTGTACTTTTTCAAAAACGGACACAACTTTAAAACGGGTTTCAACTATTTTCTACTATTTAAATGACGGAAAGAAGAGGAATTTTCCTTTTTACTTTGAGTCTTAATTTGTTCATTTTTGCCCTAACACGAGAAATCGGAGACTCTCGCAAAAATATTTCTGATACACTTTTGACGAAAAATCTTAATTCGGATAAAAAGTCTCCGGATTTAATTACAAAAGATGCCACCAGTAGTGACTTATCACCTGGACAAGAAACTACAATTGGTTCGTATTGTTTTATTTTAAATTTAAAAATTGTTAAGTAATTCGAATAAAAAAATTCTATAAGAAATATTGCACAATAATTCTCTTTTTTTCTGTAGAAAGTCTTTTTAAAAGTTTAAAGCAATTTAATATAATCTTAACAACTACGAACAGACACGAATTTTCTTTTTGAAAGTTTAAAGCAGTTAAATACAATCTTAACAGATACGAACAGACAGTGAATTTTGTAAATAAAAATAAAAACGCAAATTTAAATCATGATTTTTATGTTTTGAAAATATTTATTACAATATCGTGCTTAGGTGATATTCTTCCAGTTTATAACTGAAATCTTAATTTTTTCTAGCTTGAAATTGAAATATACATATTTTATAAATACCTATCTTATTAGTTTATATTGAAATAGTAATTTTAATTCAATTAATTTAATCATTTTTAATTCCTCGTTGATATTTACAGCAACTGCAGACAATGATGAAGAATCATCAAAAATAGTACAATTCAACAATTCTGAAACAAGTTCGTATTAATACTTTTTTAAACGCACTTCAAAAAAATGCAGTTTATAAAAATATCGAATGAAATATTTGATTTTAAATTATATCTTCAATAATAAAATTTTATTACAATTTAGATTTTAAAGCGAATCGTAGTAATTTACTGCAAATGGAAGAAGACATGGCTTTTGGATCAGATGTTATTTTAAGTGAAGATGAAAAAAAAGTGAATGCTTCACTTATGGAGGCAAAAATCAAAGAAATTGAAATAGGTATTTATTATTATTATTATTCATATTATTCATATTTAATTATTTATAATATTATTTTTATTATTATTGTTACTATTATTAAATTTAAGCTAACAGGGAAAGTACATTTTCCACTAAATCTGCTTAAAATTGATTTCAGGTTTCGCAGACGAGGCCAAATTCCTTCCAAAACAAAATTTTCTTCGAGTGAAAGATGAAATAGAAAAATCGAAGGTTTTTAAAATAATAAAAAAAATGCCGAAAGGATGTTTATTGCACGCACACGTTATTGGCACAGTTTCACAAGAATATGTTTTGCGCAATGTGACATATCGGCCGAATCTTTACGCCTGCGATGGTGGTGAAAAATTACAGCTTCGATTTTTCGAAATTCCTGACGATAAATGCAATTGGAAATTGTTGAGTGAATTGCGAGCGACGCCTAAAAGTGAGGAGGAAATTAATCAACGAATTCGTCAACACATGTCGATGATGACTGAAAATCCAGAAGAAGCGTATCCAGACGGAGACAAGGCTTGGATTAAGTTCCAAAGTCTTTTCGAATTCCTCGGCTCTTTTATGCGATATCGGTATAATTTTTCTTTTTCTCAAAAAACTGACTTTTTACTAAACTATAAAATATAAAAATTAATTTTTAAAAATATTTTTTATTAATATTATAGTTCACAAAAAAAGGTGCCTTAACTTTGAAAAATCAATTTTTATCTAATATATATATATTCTAATCGATAGTGTTTTAGTTCAGTTTTTTAACCGTTTATTTTGTAGCCAATGATATTTTTAATATTAATTTATAATTTTTAATTTCCAGACCAGTTTATGAAGACTACAATTACGAGTTACTGAAGGAAAATTATGCGGACGAATTTTTATATGTTGAACTCCGAGCATCCTTCCCAGCACTTTACGAATTGAACGGAACAAAACACGAACCAATGGCGGCTGCTAAAATCGTTAAAGAAGTATGTGATAGGTAAATTCTCAAACAGGTACAATTTTTAAGATCCTAAAGTTCTGAACGTTCAAATGATCCAAATTTATTTATTTCTTCTAAAAATTAAATTTTCATTGTAATTATTTTGCTTCACTATTTCCAAAAAATTAGTTACTGAGTTTGTAAACGTAAAATTTTAGTTTTTAAATATTTTATGATTAGTAATTCATTAAAATATCTTCAATAGAAAATATTTCGTTCATTTGAACGTTCAAAATTTGGGGATCATCAACTTTTACAAACTTATATCATGATATAGTCATCGTGATTAGAAATTTGAAATTTTACAATTTTCATTATGTTAGAATTTATAATATAATTTAAAAATAGTTGCGTATATATTTCCTCAAGATTTGTAAAGGAGCATCCTGATTTTATTGGCATTAAAGTTATTAACTCGCAACCAAGACATATTACTGTGGAAAAATTGAAAAAGTTCTTGAATACTTTCCAACAATTGAAATATACTTATCCAAATTTTATAGCCGGTTTTGATCTTGTTGGTCAGGAAGATAAAGGACTTCCATTGAAAAATTTTACCAAACAACTTTTAGAATTGAAAAGTGAATATCAAAAGTTTGTCTTTCATGCAGGTAAAAAAGATACTAATTTTTCTTTCGTTAGGATAATTTTTTCTTTAGCTAAAAAATTTCAATCACTTTTATTTCAGGCGAAACTGTAGGAATGGTCTCAGTACCGACGAAAATCTTATAGACGCTATTTTGTTAGGGACGAAAAGAATTGGACACGGGTGAGATAATATTTTTTCAAGTTTGATAAAAAAATAATTACTGATACTATTGAAATCACGTTTCAAACTTGAAACTCTCTTACGTTACAATCAGTTTGAAACTTTCTCAAATTTTCAGTTTTGCTTTAACGAAGCATCCAAAAGTGATGGAACTTGTGAAGAAGAGGGACATTGCAATAGAAGTGAATCCAATTTCCAATCAAGTTTTGAATCTCGTCGCAGACCTGAGAAATCATCCAGCGAGTATTTTATTTGCAGAAAATTATCCCGTGGTTGTGTCTTCGGACGATGCAGGACTTTGGGGCGCACATGGTTTGAGTTACGATTTTTACGAAGCATTTATGGGAATAATGTCGCGAAAAGCTGACTTAAGAGCTCTAATTAAACTCGGCCGTAATTCGATTAAATACAGTTTAATGACCGAAAAAGAAAAAAAAAGAGCTTTTAATATTTTCAACAAACAATGGTCAGAATTTGTTAGAAATTTTAATGAAACAAAATATTAGTATTTCATTATAAAAGTAAAACATTTTGCAATTCAAAGCATAATAATAATAATTAAAGAAAAGAAGAAACATTCATAAATCAACAATTTTCGAAGATGCAAACAATTAAATTTTATAAAGGTACTAAGTGTTTAATTTTGCTTTGCTTTTCGTAACGGTCAATAATTTTTGCAAATATTTCGTTACTGAATAACGTTCAGAACTTGTGGATCGTCGCAAAAATATTGTGAAAAAACATTAGTCGGCAAAAATTAATTGCTTTTTATTGCAATTTGTTTGATTTAAAAAAAAATCGGTAATTACAAAAATAATTCGTATAAACGGTGAAATAAAAACCTGCGAAAAGAATTTTTAATTAACAGAATAAGTTGTTGAACGATTCAAATTTTCTTTATTGTACATTTGATAAATGTAAATTTTCTAAATAATATTTTTTAAATAATATTTTTTAAAAATTAATTTTCTCCATAAATGTTTGTCACTGAAAAAATTTTTTTAATTAAAATAACCGATTACTTGTCTATTATCGAATAAATATTTGTACTTGAAACAAATAATTTTTATGTTAAATGGTTTTTGCTTACCTAGGGATTCCCTCTACGGTTTCAGTACTTTTTAAATAACTTTTGTTTTCCTCATTGCAAAATAAAATCAGTTTCTATACTTTTCGACGGTTTCTTCCTCAAGACATTTCTAAAAAAACATTTAGTTTAAATATAATTAATATTTAATTATGAGGCTTCAAAGCCAGAAAAAACTCGAAAAAGTGAGGTTAAGTTTGAAAAGAAGTTTTCAAAACATTTTTGGTTCCACTGTTATGGTTAATGACAAAATTATATTATAAATATAATTAAAATAAATTATTTAATAATTTTTTTACTTATTTGTTAATGTTACGTTATTTTTATATGTAAAGTGTAATTCCTTCGAAGATGTGTATTCGTGTAATTAATTTTTATTTTTGAGACTGAAAATTAATTTCATTAATTTTATAATTTAGAATAATTTACTACATTATTTGTAAGTTTGTGTTAAAATTAAATTTTTATTGATTCCTTTGTTTATGTTGTAATGTCGCTTATTTTACAATGTGGTGAGGGATTCCCTCTAAACGTGTGTAAAGTCGTAATTTTTTCCAAGGCGTGTGACGGAGAGTTAAGAACTTTATCTTTTATTGTTTAACTTTAAATAATGAAATTCTTTTGAACAAATAGAATTTGTTTAATTTAGACAAAAATGATTTAATTCAAGTAAATATTTATTTGATAATAGACAAGTAATTTGTTATTTGAATTGAAATCTGTTCTCCCGTGTAACGATAAATTAAGTTTTTGGAAAAATAAATCATTGTAATATCATAATTTCGTCTATAAATGTAAGCAAAAGTGTTTTGTATGTTTAGTGTGTGAAGAAGAAATTAATGGTAAACGGGAAAAATTGTATTGTACGAGCTCAATTATACTATAATCATTTTATTGCCAGCGATAATTTTAACATTTCATTAGTTTCATTAAAGTTTTTTTTGTCACTCTTACAAGAAAGTTTATATAAAAGAATTACTAATTGCGCACTCTTATCAATATCACTTCTATTGTCATTCAAATCTAACGGCAAATATAATTAAAATTTGAAACTTTTTTTTTAACTTTAACAATATTTTTAATGTTTTCATCAGCTTTAAATATAGGAACCAATTGAAGAATACAGTCAATTTGAAATTATTTATCGTCTTAGTTTTTTAATTTCTCTCTCTAAAAATATTACGTGAAAATTATTTCTGAAGGAGAATATAATTTATTGAAATGAAAGCAGGAGCGATTAATTTTCTTAGTTTGAATTTCATTTTCATTTTTTGCACGCCATTAGTTTTTGCTTTGCCAGTAAATTTTCCAGGCTACTGGCATGAACGAGCTGAAATCATTCGATTTGAAGAAATTTCTTCCTTTGGGTCGGAAATTTTGTTGAATAATGACGAAATGCTCGTTAATCGAATTTTAATGAGGGAAAAATTGCAAGAGATTGATGAAGGTTTGCATTATTTTTACATTTTGAATAATAACTTTTTCCTTTTTTTCACTTATTTTCCTTTCTTTTCTTGTTTCTTCTTCGAAACTAATTTTATCTTTTTTCCAGGTTTTCAAGACGAAGGCAAATTTCTCCCGCGAGCCAATTTCTTGACAGTGAAGGAGAAAATTGAAAACTCAAAAGTTTTTAAGATAATTAAAAAACTACCGAAAGGAGGACTCCTGCATGCACACGATGTGGGAACAGTTTCACAGGAATATATTATGGAAAAAGTCACGTACCAACCTAATCTTTATGTCTGCGATGTGGATGGGAAATTGCACCTTAAATTTTTCGACACTCCCGACGAATTTTGCGACTGGAAATTACTCAGCGACGTGAGAAATGATCCAAAAAAGAAGAAGGAAATTGATAATCGAATTTTGCATCACATGTCAATGATGACGGATAATCCAGCTGAATCCTATCCCAATGGTTACAAAGCG
Organism: Leptopilina myrica (nomen nudum); assembly: GCA_032872475.1. Classification (NCBI taxonomy): domain Eukaryota; kingdom Metazoa; phylum Arthropoda; class Insecta; order Hymenoptera; family Figitidae; genus Leptopilina; species Leptopilina myrica (nomen nudum). The sequence continues at coordinate 13,627,741 of CM065458.1, read as the reverse complement.
TGGACGAAATTCCAAAATCTCTTCTTTTTCCTCGGTTCTTTCATGAGATACAAGTAATTTTCGAAATTATAATTATTTCATTAATTAAATATTAATTTTTAAAAATTTATTATTTTTAAATAGAAATTTTTCAATAATTTCATTATCAACAGTTTTAAAATTCATCAAGTACATAATTAATTATTATTGTTTACATTTTCGAAAATTTTATTATAATTTTTCGCATGAATTCAATTATTTTCAGAAATAATTAAATAATACCATTTTTCGGAAGAATTCAAATTTTTTTAACTAAATTTCAATTAATAGTTCGCGAAATAATTCAATTAATTTTGAAAATAATTTTGAAAATTTTAATAAATCCCTCGAAAAAATTCAATTGTTTCAAATAATAAAATCTTTGCAACAATTCAATTATTTTTTCATAAAATTTCTTGAAAGAATTCAATTTTTTTGTAATTTTTAACAATTGTTTTTCGACAAATTCATTTCAATGAAATTACACACATGAATTCAATTTTTTTTTCTTAATTCGTAATAAAATTTTTCGAATGAATTCAATTATTTTCTACAATTTCAATAAATCCTCAAAAGAATTCAATTATTTTTTTCATTAATAAAATTCTTTGCAAAAAAATTAATTACTTTTATAACTATTATTAATGTTAAAAAATAAATATATAAAATATAGATTATTTATTTTTATTTATTGGAATTATTTTTTATTACTTTGTTTTTATTTGTTATTGCGATTTACTATTTATTGATTTTATACCATATTTTACATATTTTCAGACCTGTGTTCGCCGACTATTATTATCAGTTATTGCAAGAAAACTATGATGATAAAGTTTTGTACATCGAATTAAGAGTGAGTTTGCCTAAATTATACGATTTGAGTGGAAAAATTTACACACCAAAGGAAGTGATTGCAATTATAAAAAGTGTTGTCGACAGGTGTGTATTATTGAATTCTAAAAATATTTTTCTAATAGAATAATTAGTGCCATTAACATTGTACTTATTGAATAATTCAAAAAATATTATAATGAAAAAAAATGCTAGATTAGACAAGAAAACTTATTTTCATTTTAAATTATTCGAAAGCTGTTCTAATTAATTGAATTGAAAAACAACTTTTTACTTGATTTACAGTTTAACTGCTATTCAAATAGAAAATATAAATAATAAAATAATAGAAAAAATATATTATATTGAACAATAATATTACAAAACGTATTTCTTAAATACATAAATTTTATAATTATTATGCATTTAATTATTGAAGTCAAAAAACTTTGAAAATTGTAAAAATTAATCATAAACCTAAATAGAAATTAAATAAATAAATTAATTTAATTTAAAATAAATAATAATAATAAATTTTATTTTATTTCTTAAATTAAATAAATTTTATAATTACTATTTATTTAATTATTGAAGTCAAGAAAATTTGAAAATTGTAAAAATTTATTATAAACATAAATAAAAGCTTGATTTTTTTTTAAATTGCTATTTTTACAGATTTATTAGTGTACATCCTGACTTTGTGGGAGTGAAGATAATTTATTCGAAGCAAAGAAAAATGACGGAGGATCAAATGAATGATTTCTTGGATTATTACAAAATGATAAAAAGCTTGTATCCATCATTTGTCGCCGGTCTTGATTTGGTTGGACACGAGGATAAGGGGACGCCTTTAAGTGCATTTGCAAATCAAATTCTTGAATTAGGGAGAAGCGATGTAACTTTTTTTCACGCCGGCGAAACAGATTGGAATGGATTAAGCACCGATGAAAATTTAATCGATGCTGTTTTACTAAATACCAAAAGAATTGGACATGGGTAAGAAATTGTTGCATTTTTTTTTCTATAATAAAATATTTAATTAAAAATAATAATTTTGTTTAATTAATTTGCGCTTTATTTTTCCAGTTTTGCTCTGCCGAAGCATCCAAAAGTAATGGAACTCGTCAAAGAAAAGAACATTGCCATAGAAGTGAATCCAATTTCCAATCAAATTTTAAATCTCGTCGCAGACCTGAGAAATCATCCGGCGAGTATTTTGTTTGCCGAAAATTTCCCAGTGGTCGTTTCCAGTGACGATCCAGGACTTTGGGGTGCAAAGGGTTTGAGTTATGATTTCTACGAAGCTTTCATGGGTATAATGTCCCGGAAGTCTGATCTTCGAGCACTAAAGAAACTTGCTCTAAATTCAATTGAATACAGTTCAATGAATAGCGATGAAAAAGTGAAAGCTCTAATGATTTTTAAAGTACAGTGGTGGAATTTTCTCCATGAGATTATTAACGAATATAATGAGAAACATGTTCAAGTCGAAATAATCTGATATAGGAATAATTTGCAAAAAAAAAGTATTGACTATTTTTGTTTATGATCTTCGATAGATTTTTTCAGGAATTACATTTAATATTTAATGATTTTTTCCTTTTGTTCACAGAAAACTATTTTAAACGAAAAAGTCAGAAACAATATTTTAGAGTGTAAATAGTTGTAAATACAGTTTGCTAACTATAGAGATTTGTATAGTAAAAATAAATTTGTTTCTTAACTTTTAATTCTCCCCTGGAGAAAAATTTTATTTGATTGAATTAAGCAATTACTTGTTTATCATTAAATATTTACTAAATAATCTTTATTTACGTAAATTTAATTCTATTTAGATCAATTTAAACGTATTTGAATGAATACTTATTCGATAAATTTGACTAATTTTTTTATAATAAAATTTTCAGGTCGTGTAAATGAAAGACAAGTGAATTATTGTTATGACACAGAAGAATTTTTATTATCATTTTTGATACAAAACCGAAGTCCAAAGGTCAGTCGAAACGTGTGATCACAAGATGGGGGTGTGGATTTGTGCGGTTGTCCTCGATAACGTGCTGAAATTTTCTTTTTTAACGCTTTCGCGATCTTAGCAAGTACCCTGCAGTTCCCAAATTTAATGCTCTGAAAATAATTTTATCATTTTTTTTTGTTGAAATTATCTTCTGATTCGTTTGACAATTAATTTATTTTGATATTTAATTTATTCCTGGGGAAATTAATAACTCACCTTTCTTGTGGTGATATGATGCTGCGTTTTTCCCTTTTTTCTGGTGTTACTCTACTTCCGTCGCTGGATACGAGCCGAGATGGTGTGGCAGATGGGTTTCCTGAAGGTCCGATTGAATCTGACGGCACGTTCGTCAATAATTTTTTTCCCTGCCGATTTTCTTTAGATTTTCTTCTTACATTTAGATCTGATGTTACAACAATTTCGTCAAAGGCCTGACCGACGAGTGCTGAAAGCCAAATTATTTTTATTGTTAAAATCAATCAAGAAAATTCAAACTTCAATTTTTGCATTCTTTAATTGAGGAAATACGAGAATTTTGTCAAAACAACAAACTTTTATAAATAAATAAATAAAATTCTATTAAATTTTTATACAAATTGCGAGTATTTTTTCGTTGAAACCGTTTGTTAATTATCTAGTAGTAAAAAAGACCAATGAATATAGAAAAAAAGTATTTAATTTAAAAAATCGATTACTGTCACCAAAAAAAATTTTCTTGAATTAAATAAGTTTTACTTAAATCAATTTAAATCATTTTTATTTCATTCAAATAAATCATATTCGAATCAATAATTTCAGCATATTTGAAGTAAAAAAAATTTATTTGACACAAATGAAAATTATTCGATTAAAGTAAATCTTTATTTGACACAAATAAAAATTATTTACCTAAAGTAAATGTTTAATTGATAAATAGTAATCAAGTAATCGATTATTTGAATGAAATACATTTTTTTCACTATTATTTTATCACCTAAAAACGACTTTGATTCGATAAATTTAATTTCTATTTTTCTTCTTCTTTTTTACAGTGAAAATAATTTTTTTTAAATAAACATAATTCTTTATAGTACATAATTATAAAGAAAAATTAAAATGCTTGTAATGAAATAAAAAAATATATTTTTAAATGGAATATATAAAATTTATTTGATAATAATTGTGATAAAAATTTCGAATAATTGAATTCGCAGAGAATCATGTGAATAAATTATGAAAAAAACAAATGATAATTTGTAATATTTATATACTCACGTTTTTTTGCTGATGTTTGACCCCGAGTGTTGACTATTAAAGAAACCAAAGTGATCACCAAAAGTGCCAAAACTTTAGCCATTGTGTTACCAAAAATAAATTTCCAAAAGTTTTTGTCCCCTGAAAAAGAAATGTGAGGTATAGTTAATATTATAGTACAGTAGAACCTCGGTTATCCGAGCCTCGATTATCCGAGATTCCGGATTATCCGAGGCACTAAACATGCTCAGATAATGCGGAATAACTCGGATAAAACGGATCGAGCGACTAAATTTGGAAAGTAAATTTTACAAAACCACTGTTTGTGATCATTCCATTTAAAATTTCGTCCATTTTTGTCATTTAATATTATTCTAACACTTTAAACACTTGAAAAATAATTTAAAATTTTGAAATTTTCATTGGTTCCGTGTTATCCGAGTTTTCGATTATCCGAGGTACCTCTTCCCCACATTACCTCGGATAATCGAGGTTCTACTGTAATAGTAATTTAAAAATATGTAATAATAAAAATTATAATAATAAAAATAACAATAATAATAATAATAAAAATAACAATTATAATAATAATAATAATAATAATAATAATGAAGATAAATAATAAAATTTATTCAGTTCGAGAAAGTAAAACAAAGCGCTGTAGTTTATACTTTCTCGAATTGTATGTCTGCCACTGACGGATTTTTCTACTGACTGAGTGAACTTGACTCTCGCGTCAACGATTCTACCACTGCGGAATGTATAATAATAAAATTAACGTGAATCTAAAATAAATGACACATTATAATATTACAATAATTATACTTATAAAAACTTGCGAGTATTGTAAACAATTTTTTTTTATTGTCAGCACCTATTAATTTTATGTATAGCAGATTTTACAATTTAGAAACAAAAGACAAAAGTTTTCACTCTTTCGCTTCAAGGCATGTCTGACACTAACGAACATATCTACTGATCGAAAAGAAATCAAAATAAAGCTTCTCGAATGCGATAAACTATGTTTTTAAAAAATTTTCATTCCATTTTTTTACAGAATTAATTGATTAAACTTTATGAAAATTTTAATATATAAATAAATTTTATATTCTTATACTTTAAAACTGAAAAATTTCTCTATGAAATTCAAAGAATATAATTTGCTTCTCAATGTATAAATCAATAATTTTTTTTATTAAATTTGATAACATTTTTTTTTTACATTCACCTCTTATTTCAAAATAATTACTATTTTCCTTAAGAAAATTTGAAATATTTAATTTAATTAAGGAAAAAAGAAAATATTTTCATTGCAAGAGAAATTCTTGTAGCAAAATTTTACTTTACAGAAAAAAAATATTGTTTACATAACAAGTAAAAAGAGTTATTTGTTTTTTATAATCGTGGGAGGGGTACTTTCACTTATTTGCTTCTTAAAAAAAATAATAAAATAAAGAAGTCTCCTTCTCAGATTACTTTCGCAAAAAAAAGGGAAAATTAACTAGAGTAGAAAATATTAAATATCAGAGCAGGAGAAAATTTACATAACTACAAAAAAATAATGCAATTAATACAATTTTTAACCTTTTCTTAATTTTCTCAGTCAAAAAAATGTTCTACTGTAGAAAATATTTCAATTATAAAGTAAATAGATAATTTTTAAATGGTTCAATTACAAATTCAAAAAAAAATCTGTAAATTGTTTATTATTGTGTATTTCTGTTAACTATTTTATTATTATTTTTTTATTGTTATTCGTTATCTTAATACTATTTTTCTTAGTATTATTTTTCTTCTCATTATTTTTATTCTTGTAATTTTTTTTAATTTTTGAAATTGTTATTGTTTTTCTTTAAAAGGAACAATTTAATTTACTTTCAATCAAATGGAAATTAATATCTTCCACGTATGTAACAAAGACTCTACTATAATGTTATGCATCTTCAGGAGTCACTGACCCCTCAAGCCGAAAAGCCTGTTCTGATTTCAATCACTTGATGAAATATATTCCGATTCATCGAATATCATTATACATTCAAACTAATAAAACAATAACAAGAAAAATAAAATCATAACTACAAAATTTTATTCTTAGTAGAAAACTTCGAAAAAAGCTTTTCACAAAAAAAATGAAAAATTATGTTTAGAATAAAAAATGTCAAACTAAACGAAAAGATTTTTTTTCCAATTAGGAATAAATGAATTTTTTTTCAAAAAAAAGATGTCACAATTACAGAGGGTTTCAAATAAGCAAATATAAAAAAAAGTTTGCAATTACTCAAGAAATTCAAAACAGAAGAGTTTATATTTGCTAATAAAAGATATTTAGATTCTTTTGTTCAAAATCATTTGGCCTTTCGAATGAGAGTTTATAACAGAATTAAATTTAAAATAATTGAAAATGAAGATTAAAATTACTATGTTAAAAATTGAATTTAAAATTTAAACAAGAAATTGAAATAAAAATACTTCAAGTGTTGAAAATTAAAGAAAAACTTTTGTTTGCAATCAGAACTCTAAAAAAGTAAAATAAAAAATAATTTTCATTGAACTTTAATTATTATTATACTCAAAAGACTTGTCAAAGATGCACAACAAAGGAAAACAAGAAAATTGTCAATTTTATAAAAGAATGTTAAAATTTCAAATTTTAAAACACAAATATCTAATACTTAATTAAATTGAAATATGAAATATTTAATAATGAATTTAATTGAAAGAAGAAATATTGAAAATAATATTGTTTGTTTTCGTTCTGAAATTGTCTTGTGTTGTGTGTCAAAAAATCACGAGAAGAGCGAACACGGGGTTTTTTTTCACTTACCGATAATACCCCAAAGATACTTTTCGAGTCGACAACCGCACGAGAAATGTGAGCACAATAGCAAACGAGCCACCAAGAGACCGCGGTTGCATTCACTGTACCTACTACAGTTTGTTAAAAACAGGAACAAGAAAAGTACACCAGGATTGTGCTTTAAAGCAAAGTTCAGAAACTGTAGGCTGTTCCACCGGACAGACCACTTTCTATTTAATTTTTTTCTTCCTGCGACTGGCTTATACAGACCAACAGGGACGTATCATCCTCGGTACATTATCGAAAAAATTAATTAATAAAGTCAACAGTCATCAGTCTTCACTCGACAAGTCATTCTCGAATTATTAATTATATACATGATTATCTTTCTTCAAAATTCACGTTGTCGAGACTTTTTCTTTCGTATTTAAATATTTTCCATCGTCTTGTTGTTTACATTTCTATGATTTCTTTTCTTTTTCGAAAACATCACTTTCGAAGATGGTAAAATTTGTGAGTGAAAAATACTCGCCACCGAATGCAATCTGCAAGAGAAAATAAATTTTAATTTTAAAAAATAAATGTAAAAATTATGCTGGACTAAGAATAAAAACAAAAATTATACTGAATAAAAAAAATAAAACGAAAGTAAAGAACAAAATTAAATAAAAGTAACAATAAAATTCAAACTGAAGCAACGATAAAAAAATTATACTCCAACTGACACTAAAAATGAATAATTGAAAAAAAGGAAAAAAAACCTCTAAGAAAAATAAAAGGATAAAAAAAGGAAAAATAAAAAGTCAAACAGTTGACAAATTTTAAAAAAGGAATAGAAATAATAGATTATTATAAATATTATAAAGGACCCACAGACTCATGTTTACATTTCCATTTTTGTATGATTTCTTTTCTTTTTCGAAAACTTCACTGTCCAAGATGGTAAAATTTGTAAGTGAAAAATACTCGCCACCGAATGCAATCTGCAAGAGAAAATAAATTTTAATTTAAAAAAATAAATGTACAAAATTATGCTGGACTAAAAATAAAAACAAAAATTATACTGAAGAAAAAAAATAAAACGAAAGTAAAGAACAAAATTAAATAAAAGTAACAATAAAATTCAAACGGAAGCAATGATAAAAAATTATACTCCAAGTGACACTAAAAATGAATAATTGAACAAAAAAGAAAAAAACCTCTAAGAAAAATAAAAGGAAAAATAGAAAGTCAAAAAGTTGACAAATTTAAAAAAAGGAAAAAAAATAATAAATTGATTATTATAAATATTATAAAGGACCGAAAGGGTTTCGGATAAAATAACTACGCAACTGGCGAGATCGCGTGTTCAGATTGCGCGGTCATTGCACGGGCTTTTCGAATCCCGATTTCGCATTTTTTCCTTTTTTTTCTTCTTCTTCTTCTTGTTGTTGTGAATCCCCGAATCCCTCTCCACTTTTCTCCTTCTCTTTTCTTGGCCGCATTTTGTCGGTTTTATTTTCAGAGAACATCTGGTGCCTGGCACGCGGACAAAGGGACGAAGCTCTCAAAAAATCTTGAAGCTTCCTTGGGGGTGGATTGCATTAGTTTCGACATTTTAATCCAAGATTTTTTAATTCTAAATACTTTTTTTCTTTATTTACAAGGAGAAAAAAAATAGAAAACAAAAACAACAAAATTTCTCGTCAAAACTAAATAATTAAAGATAATGTAGGCAAATATTTATAAATTAAGGAATTGACGGGAAAATATCACTTTGTCGCTTTCTTTTCGCTTCTGCAACAAAAATTGATTTCATCATCTTTTTGTATATATTTTTTTCATTCATTACTCTAATCAATTTTAATTTTTTTTTATTACTATTACTTTCTCGTAAAGAAGATTATAGTCATTTTATTTTGTTTTTACTCCAAATTTTTCTATTTTGATTTGAATATTTGTTTGAAAATCTCTTGTTTCTATAGAAAAAGATTTTTTGATCCAACAATTTACGATTTACTGTAAGAAAATAAATTTTACTTCTCGTCGGACAGTTTTGACCAATATAATCGGAACCATTATTTACTGCATGTTTTTATTGATTTCATCCTTGATTGTATGATTATTATTCATGAAAATTAAGTTTTACGTTCAGCAATAGTCAACTATTCACTTATTTTACTTTTAAGATGTAACCGATTTCAGACATGCGTTTTTTTTTAATTTTTACCTATATTTTTATGATTTTTATCAATTTTACAAATCCGAGGTTTTTGAAACTTGTTTAAAACTTAAAATAATTTTATAATTTTTTGACAGGTTTTATAAAAACTTAGGTTATGTTTACTCTGTCATTCGAGAAAACGACTTAGTTCCCTCAGTTCGTCGCTAGAGGGACATTAACTCAATAGGTCTGGCGAAATTCTACCTTACCGACAAAGTGACTTAACCACGTTTTTATTTTGTACGACGCGATTCGCGAACAGTTTAGTATTTAACGTTGTATATTTATCGACTTTTCGATAGACGATCGCTAATAAAGGTAAAGTGTTCTCCTAAATAAATTCTTCTGAAACAATTTTACGAACAAAATAAAAGAAAACGAAAAAATCTGTCTTCGGTTTTAAGTCGAGTCGCAAAGAGAATTTTAGGTTAAATTGTCGCGTTGTGAACACACGCACACTGTAAAAAATCCTAAGAATATTACCCACATTAAATGTGGCTATTTTACAGACTTTGGGAAAAGTGCCGCATTCAATGTGGCAACATAACCTTATTTAAAGCGTCACTTTTCCCAAAGTCTGTGTAATTTTCTTAGGATTTTTTACAGTGGCACTAAAAGAATCCAATTTTTTGCTTTTTTTTGAACCTATTTCTGTATTGTTCCGAAAATATTTGAACTTTGCTCAAAAGATAATTCGATAAAAGAGAAAATTGTTTAGAATTACTGCAAATTTTTCCTTTTTTTTTGGTACGGAGTAAAAAAATGTTAAGAGTAGAGTGTGTGTAATTTATCTCCGCTGAACAATGAGCGGCAGTGCCAGGATAACGTTCCAAAGAAGCGGCGCGTTTTCTCTTCGGGCATTTGAGTTTTGACTTGGAACAAAATGAATATTCTTATATTATTGTACCATGATGGAAAAAATTGCTGGTCCATTTGAGCGCGAACAAAACTTTATTACTTCAATAAATCCTTTTTTTTATACAGGTGCTACTATATAGCCGTTGGGAACCGAGAAAAAGGGATTATGCAAATAAAATATGGTTGCATACACATAAATGCTGTTTTGAAAGGTGCGTATGTGCAAAGACTAAAATGGAATTTTATGATCGTTTTGACATTTCAATATCACAAAATGAAAAGCCTCCCTCTGTTTACATCTAATTTGAATCGTATACACTTTTTATATTTATATATAAATACATATGCAAATAATGCTAATCCGTAACTTTTCGTGAAAATAAAGTCTTACTTCGAGACTGCGAGCGGATTTTTTTATATTGAAGTTTTGATTGTTATTTTCACAACACAATGCTTTATCTTTTTGTTTCAATGGAGCAACTTTTTGGTTTTTGAAACGAAGCAAGGAGTTTGTTTTTCTTCTACTAAAAGAATTTCTAGATAAATACGAAAATAAGAGAAAATATAAATCATAAATGTGACAGGTATTTTTTGTGACGAAAAATTGTAGGTTATGTTACGCTCATAATTCGGTGTTTCGGACAAACGAATATTCTACTAAATTAGAATTGTCTCTAGTTTTCTTTTTGACAAATATAAAGAAAATATAAATAAAAATTCTACAACTGACAATCGTGGAAATTCTGCTAAATATCGAAATAAGGGACAGTGGAAAATTTGACAGTTTTCAGTAAATAGAGAGCAACTTTCAGGTTATGTTGCACTTGGAATAAAGAAAAGCAGTTTCAAAAAAGAAAGATGTGACGAAAAAATAGAAAAATTTGCCAGAGCAGGATCCAGTTTGATATTCATGCAGTGCACACGTAAATTTAAATTAGGGGTCGTTGAAACCATACTGACAGGCGTTTAGTCAAGTCTGAGGTGCAAATTTTTTTTTTCAGCGACAGACAGAGAGACGGTTCGTCCTGCTCGTAAAACAAAAAAACAGTTAAGAGAATGACACACAGCAGATGGTTTCGACAATTTATATACGCATTGCGGAGAGAGGAAAATCTCTTTTAGTGAAATATATGTGTATATAGAGAGAGAAAGAGTGAGAGAGGATGGTCCTGTTGTGTACCCGTTAAGACAGTCCACCTAGGAGAGGAACATGTAAATAAATGTATGTTTATTTAATCGCATTGGAACCTGACCAAAAAAGGGGTGTCGTAATGTACTTTGTGCCGTTGAGGTGAATGCCTCGAAACGTGTGAAAAGGAAGGGACAAAGGGAGAAAAAAAAATGTTTTCTTGGTTCTCAGGCGATTTCCAGACGACCGGGCGCAATAGGGCTGAACTTGTTTTAAAGGGCTATACGAAGAGACGCGCCATATTGTCGGCGCTTTATACATGGTGTTCAACTAAAATTCATAATCGTGTCCATTTATTCGAGTTTTTTTTCGGAAAATATTCTTTTTTCGATTTGAACTTTTTTAACGAAAAAATGGTTGACTTCAGTTTGTGACAAAACAACAATTTTTAGGTCTTGTGGAAACGAAAATTGTGAAATTGAAATCGGCTATAAAATTTATTAAACGAAAAATATGAGTCACACTCCGAAGAAAGATAGAAGCAAAAAATTTGAGGTTATGTTTTTAATTTTTTTTATGTAAAAATACAAAAAGACAATTATTGATCTTCAAGTCAAAATATTCAATGAAAATTGGTTACAAATTCAAATTATTAGTAATTTTTTAACCGTTTGTAGTAAATTAATAAAATTCACTTCGAATATTGCAAAATTTATTTCGAAGATAGTAAAAATTTGCAAGAAATGCTCAAAACTTGAAGACATTACTGAAATAAAAAAATATGACAAAAAAATAGACGAATTTTCACTGATTAAGTTTAGAAGACAATTTTATGAGAATAATTTATTTAAACGCATAATTTAATTAAACGAATAATTTATTTTAATGTAAGTCATTTAAATTATTCAAAAAATCATAAATTGATAATCATTTTCTTCCTTTAGAAAAAAATTATATTTCAAAATCGAAAGAGCCATTTTAACTTAAATAAATGATTCTAAAGTTCTTCACGTTCAAATGAACGAAATTTATTTATTTCTTCTAAAAATTAAATTTCTATTGCAATTATTTTGTGTCACTATAACAAAAAAATTTATTACTCAGTGTGTAAATGTAAAATTTTCTAGTTTACAAATTTTTTATGATTAGTAATTTATTAAAATATCTTCAATAAAAAATATTTTGTTCATTTGGAAGTGGAAAACTTTGGGATCATCTTAAATAGTAAAGGTTGTTTGAACCCTTTGGCAAATTCACGAAAATCATAATAATTTGTTAATAATAATAATAATTTTTTTTTAACAAAACGTTAACAATAAATAAGTAAATTAAATACACTGAAAAAAAAAATTTATTTGATTCAAATAACCGATTATTTGTCTATAATCAAATAAATATTTACTTGAATCAAATAATTTTTATTTGAATCAAATAAATTGTATTTGAATCAAATATTTCAGTATTTGAAGCAAATACTAATTAATTGATTCAAATAAAAATTATTTGATTCAAGAAAATATTTATTTGATTATAGACAAATAATCGGTTATTTGAATCAAATAAATTTTTTTTCAGTATATAAAACTGAATTTTCAAAATCGCCTGCGAGAAGATAACACGACTTACAGCAATGTTCGTCTATTAGTTTTTTTTAACAATAAAAGCTTAGAAAAATCGAAAAAAAATTAAATTTTCACTTTAAATCATAAAAATTGTTTTAATATTATTCCATTTTTTATAAAAAATTGAGAATAAATACTATTTTCCTCTTTTAATATTTTAATTCATTAACATTTCAATAAATATAAAAATTAAAAGAGAATTGTTCGGAAAAAGTGGAATAAAAAAAATGTTTGTTTAAATTCTGCGAGAGAAGAGAGGAAGATAATATTTTGAATTAATTTTTCAGTGAACACCCCTTATGAACTATCTTTCAAGACTTAAGACCCTCGTCCAGACTGCATTATTATTCGCCTGTTTTGATTTTGGCTCCACCACGGAAGCAAGTTTATACTTGCGCGCACGTATATATATTGCACGTGCAACCACCGAATTGTCATTAGCCCTTAAAGTGGCCACTCTTCCTCAGCATAAATTAACCCCGTCAAAAACGATTAACTTCTTAATCTTTATAATAGAAAAAATTTATTTTAAAGCATTTTTATATTCTCATTATGCGTGAACCCTGATGCTGTTTATTCCCATTTCCCATATATATGCAATTGAATATTTATATTATAATTTCTCTAATTATGAAAATTGGTATTTTTCTTATGTCAATAAAAATTTGGGTCCGAATCCAGGTTTTTAAAACTAGATTTATTGTTAATTAGAAAATTACAATTAGCCGAAAACATTAATAACTTCCATTTTTAAATAAATATTTAATCATTTTTTTTTCATAAAGAAATGTAGGATGTTCAAAAAATCAATTATTTTTACTTTATTTATTCTTCAAACATGAAAAAAAAACCTTTAAGTGGAACAGCGATAACTTTCGTTAAAATAGCGAAAGTATATTCTTTGCAATAATTAAAAATTTCGCTAATATAATGAAATTTGTGGTTTGTTCCAGGTGAAGATTTCTTTTTCGTGATGAAGAATTAAATTAGGTTCAAAAAATAAAAACTTCTTTTTCAAAATAATTTGTCAAAATATTCAATTATTTTCAATGTCTACTAGTTCAAAAAATTTTAACAAAAGAATTCAATTATTTAAAGAGAAATTTTTATAATAAAATTCGTCACTTAATTATTTTCAAAATTTCAAACTTTAAAAAACTAATTGCTAAATTTCAATTATTTTTGATACAATTTTAATCGAATTTCTCAAAAAATGTATAATTATTCTGTTCAATTTTATTAGAATTCGTCGAAATAATTCTATTATTTAAAAAATTTTTTGATAAAATTCTTTACCAGAATTGAATTTTAAGAAAAATTGAATTATTCAATATAAATTATTTATTTTTGAATTCAAATAATAAAATTTTCGAATAATTGATTTTTAAAATAAATTTCAGTTAAAATTTTAGAAAAAATTTGACTAAAATTTCGTAAAATTGAATATTGTAAACAAATGAATTTAAAAATTGTCAAAGAAATTTTTCGAAAAAATTATTAAAATGAATTAATTCAAAGAAGAACTTAAGTTAAAAATTATAAAAATAATAATCGTAATGATGAAAATAATGTTTCATGAAGTTACATTAAAAATGTAGCAAGTAAACTTTTTAAAAAAAAATTAATTCTACAGAATTGTTCGTTGAAAGTGTAAGAAAATTCAAATTTTCAAAGTTTTGAATTTAAAACATTTTTAAAATTTAATTACATTTTTCTAAAAATTTATATAAAAATTGAATTGTCCCAACAAATTTTAATAAAATTTTTAAGAATAATTTATTAATTTCAGTTTTCGAGAAATTTGATGAAACGAATTTTATAAAATATATTAAAAGTAATTGATATTCTGCCAAGAATTTTATTAAAATTTTTTTTAAATAATTGAATTTGGGAGAAAAATTGTATTATATTTATATATAAAGATAATTGAAATTTTAACTCAAATTTTTGAAAATTACTTTTGAAAATAATTGAATTCTTGAGACTAATTTTATTAAAATTCATTCTAAAAATAATTGAATTCATTTGTGAAATTTTATTAAAATAGTCAACATTGAAAGTAATTGAATTTTCTACAAATTATTTTGAAAAAAATTGAATTGTTAGAAAAGAATTTCATTAATGTTTTTGAAAATAATTGAATTCTCCGAAGAAAATAAATAAAATAATAGAATTTCTGAGAAGAACATTTTTTAAAATCTAGGTGTTTTTTAAAATTATTCTCATCAAATTCATTTATATATTGAAATTCAAAGGAAATTTTTTTCAAGTTCATTCAATTATGAAAATCGTAAACGCGACTCTTCTGAAATTGAATTAGTTTTGAAATATTTAAGTAAAATTAGATTTCAAGAATTAAAATTAGAATCAATTAGAAAACAACGAATTTCCAAGATTTGGAACAAAATTCCCTGACTTTTCTAGGTTTTTTCAATTTTGACAAAATTTCCTGACATCTCCAGGTTTCCAGGTTTCGTAGCAACCTAAATAATTTTTATACACTAAAATTTGATTTAAAGAAAATATAATTTATTTTAAATAAAAGTCTCAAGAGTCAATCTTTGTTTCGTAGATAAAGTTCCTCTTATTTAAGTAGATAAAGTTGTACCGGTGAGACAATTGCGTCACGCTCTGAAAAAAAAGTACCTAGGAAGACAAAAATTTGAGGTTATGTCTTAAATCTTTTGAGTAAAAATACAAAAAGAGAATCAATCATTAATACAAAAAATATAAATTTAAAATTATTGATTTTCACGTCTTTATTATATATCTAAAAAATTCTATGAATATTAGTCGCAGATTTAAATAATTAAAAATAAATTATGTAGATTGAATTAAAAAGAAATTCTTAATCAAGATAAAATCTAATACGAACCTAAACTACAATTCGTTTGCTTCTTAAGTATCCTTTCTTTGGGAGCTTTTTATTCTCATTCCCCTATATTTTTTCGTTTTCTTCTTTCACAAAACGAACTTTTTGACAATATATTGCGAGTATATAATTAGTTTTCTTCAAAGTATTCAGTTAAGTAACGTACATACAAAGAACGATTTTATTTTATTTTTTTGTGATTTTTGTAAAATGAACACGTGGGAACACTGGAAAAATATCTTCATTGTTTTCGTTTCCTCATAAATGATGCATGGATTTCATAAAGATGAGAGGGTTAAGTCCAAAAAACAGATGTTTTTCTCAGACGAATTCTCACGAAGATGCAGAGGCATTTCTTTCTTTTTTCTTCTTTATTTCTTCCTTTTTCTGTTGAAATTTTATGTTTCCTAATGACGGTTGTTATTCGTATAAACTCTTTAGGATTAGAACGTGAATGCTCAGTTAGTCGAGGAAGAAAAAAAATAAAAATTTAAGGCTACTCACCAAACCGCATCCTGAGATCCTTTTGCGGAACACAAGTTTCGGAGTATAGTTATTTTTGTTTACAAATTTTCTAATAGAAATAGGTTTATTAATAATTAATTTCTTGTATTCGAGAAAATTCCTTGTAATTAAAAATAAAACCTCATTGATGGAAATTAAGATTGACGCTTCGTTTTGGCATCGCGTTTGATTCATTAAAATAATGAAGGTTAATTAGAATAATAATAATTTAAATAATAGGGGACTTTATTAGATTTTTATAATTATTATAATACACTTAGAAATAAATAGAAACAAAGTTTCAGCTTTTTTTCGAATTTGAAATAATTGTGATAGACTCAGTTAAAAAAATGGTCTACCGCCGGCGCCAGCCTGGGCCAAGTTGAAGCTGAAAGGACCTAAATTAAAACTTGCGCTCTGGGCATTGGCTTGGCTATTCCCTCCGTGATGATGCCCTCCGCCGAAAAATCCTCCGGATGCTGTTGCAAAGGATCCTCCGTGACCGAATTGTTGCTGAAAGGGGTAATGACCTCCGTACGATGGGAAATAACCACCTTGCCATCTGTAGAGAATTTTTTCAAGAAGTTTATATTCATCCTTTTATATACATAAATATCGCGCAGGATGTTGATATGATCTTTAAATATTTTTTCAAATTAAATTATTATATGGTCAAGATTGTGCTATTTATTCTCTCTCTACTATCTTATTGGGTTTCTATATAAGGATATCGCAAATTGGGACAAAGAATGTATCAAAATTGTTGCGGAATTGTTCAACAATTGTTCGACAATTGTTCAACAATTTTGATATGTTCTATTTGTTCAACAATTCCGCAGCAATTTTCATATGTTCTTTGTTCAACAATTCCGTAACCATTTTGATATTTCTTTGGTCAACAATTGTTTAAAAATTCCGCAACAATTTTGATATGTTCTTTGTTGAATAATTCCAGAATTCTTGAACAACAATTTTGATATGTTCTTTGTTGAATAATTCCGGATTTCTTGAACAACAATCTTGATATGCTCTTTGTTTAACAATTCCAGAATCTTGAACAACAATTTTCATACGTTCTTTGTTTAACAATTCCGCAACAATTTTGATGTGTTCTTTGTTCCAATTTGCGAAAATGAAATAAATAATTACTACTACAAAAATCTTTGAGAATTTATTCGTTATGGTAAGTTCGTATTTATTTAAAAAAGAATTACAAGGGAATAAAGTACACATATAAGAAAAGGTATATGCGGTATTTTTAATAAATTTGTTATGTTTATGTCCGTAATTGGAATAATTTAAAAAACGAGAACTCACCCTCCACAACCGTGTTTTCTATTGCATCCAAACCCTCCGTGATATTTACGTTTATGTTTGCGTTTATGCAAATGCCGACCCTCTGGGTCATCGGAATAATCTTCAAAAGCGTCGTCATTCAACAGTCCTTTTTGTGGAGAACGTTGCACTCGCACTGCGTCTGCTAATAACAACAACAATAACAATAATATTAATTCTAATAGTAACATTAATACAAGTAGTAACATTAATACTAATAGTAACAATAATATGTTTTAAATACAAAACCATTTTTCATCATCACTTCAAAAAAGAAAAATTATCTCCGAAAATTCGCAACAAAGTTCTTTTGTACGCGCAGAGTATGATCGTATCTGTTTCGCATTTAACGAAAGTAGAAAAAAAAGAATATGATGGAAGGAAAAAAAATATTTTCACACGTGTTGAACGCAAAAGTGGCACAAGCATTTTTATACACAACATGGTTTTTTCACTTCCTGGATAGAGGGCGATAAATCAGTATCGAGTTTGAAGGGCTCGTATTTTTTTTCGTATTTTGCACGCACCTGTTATTGCCATCTGCATTATTATCGCGCACTGATATATTTAAAGACATTTCAAAACAATTTTCGTGCGTAAACTTACCATTTTGATGAGTTGAATCAAGAACAGATTCTGGAGCAACAATCACTAATCCAAGTGAATTGACATTATTCGTTGGCTTCCCATGTGAAATGCTAATTGTAAACAACACAATTGTAATTAACAAAAAGACCATCAACGAACGAATGACCATCCTTAAAGGAGGAAAGTTAAAGACCTGGTAAAACGAGTCTTCACGTTTACGTTTGCTTTTATACAAGACACCCTTTCACCGTTTTTATTCACAATCAACTAAAAATTTCGGTTTCATTCGCGACTCACGCAGTTGCTTTCTTATATTTATATGTACAATGGGCTTTGGTTTCGGCGAAATAAGTGAGGTGATGATGATGATGATGATGAGTTTTGAACAAGTTGATGACCTTCTGGTCCAAGGTGAATCGGATGTAGTTCAACTTGAGTCCTTTCGGACAATTGGGAGTTGCGAAAAAAAGATGAAAATGTGGTCATCTTGTTTTGGAAATAAAATTTTACTCCTTCGAAGTATTGAGTAAAAGTCGAAAAAATATTTTTTATTTTAATTATTTGGAGTGTTGAAATAAAAAGCGTTGCAGCCTAAATTAACACCAAAAGGAATTTTTCTCATGAACCACATAATTGAGATTATAACATAGTTTTCTTGAAAATAACAAACGTATTCTAATTTAGATCAAAACGGTGCGAAAACTTTGGATCAATCTTTAATTCGTTCCACATTTTTTGGATCAATTCGTTGCGAATTTGATCCATAATTTTGGCCTCAATTCTTTGCATCAATTCGTTGAGAATTTGATTCATATTTTTAAGTAAACAGTGAAATAAAAATCAATTTAAGAAATCTAGTTAAAAATAGCCTAAATTTGGGTTTAAGAACTATTTATAAAAACAACTTTTTTTTTGCTAAATCACAATAAATAATTACGTATTTTGAGGCGAAAATCTCAAGAGATGCGTGGGCTTCAAACTTGCAAGAAGCAACAAATGAATGACAATTTATTTCGACTATAAACATACATAATAAGCATATAATTGTACACAAAACTTTCTTATTCAAACAGAAGTTCATGCATATTCAATCAGAAGCAAAGGAAGATTTTAAATAGCTGTAAATTTCTTGGTTTTGCTCTTTTTAACTTGTGTCACACCCACACTCACATGTACTATATTCTCTATTTATTTTTATTTTCCTCTTTTTACTATTTTTATTACTACTTGTATTGTTATGTTAATGAAAATTCTATCTTCTTCTCCTATTGTGTAATTTGGAGAAAAAAATATCCTAAAGTCAGTAATTGGATTTTTTTCTCTCTATTTTGCTCCTTTCAGATAAATTACTGGGATTTTCCGCATTTTTCGAAATTGTAAATAATAACTGATAGATAAATTAAGTTTTATGCTTTTTTCACAGAAATGTTATTATATGTAAAAAATGTTTTATTTATGTTCGTTTATAATTCTCTTTGCGGAGAATCTTTTCTTATTAGGATCAAATTAGGATAAATTTTTTGTTTGTAATACTTGAGATCGAAATTTATTAAAAAAGAAAACTTTTTTTTAGGATAAAACTTACAGATTCTATATTCTATAATAGAAAAAAAATAGTTTACAAAAAGTAGACTATCGCAACTGTGTGAATGCGCAGTTGCACAATTCACAAGTTTGGTACATCTAATTTGTGGCGAAAGAAAACAAAAAAGAAAGGAAATTCTCTTACGCCTTGAGCACTTTCGTAAACTTGTTAAACAAGATAAAATTACCTAATATTTTTCCAACGGGAATTCCCCAATGTTACATATAACCAATGCATATAAAATCATACATGTATCTACAAAGGAAATTAATTTAAACCTCACCTTAAAGCCACTCCCTTTTTTTCAAAAACTCTTTGTACAGATAGCGCACAAAAGTTCACAATATAATTACACCATTGAATTTCGTTGATACTTACAAAAAAAAAATCAAAAGTATTTTTTACTTCTTTTAGTAAAATTGTATTATCCATTCATAATAATTATTGAATTGACCATAAAGAATATATATAAAATTTGTTGAACAAAAATATCATCGATATAATTTTTAAATAAAATCATCGATGCCTTAAAGAAGAGACTATATAGTTATTATGAAATAGCGTAATCTTCTCTTTCAAATATTTTTATTTGAAGGCCAACTTAGGGTTCAAGTTCGTCCACGAGGCTAGAGTCAAATATTTTTATGAACCGCGAAGACAAAGATTATATCATAATATTGTTTTTACTGCGACGTCACTTTACTCTTAAAATTTGAAAACGAATTTCATCAATTTTTCATCGAACTTTATGGTTAAAATAAATATTTGACTTTCGAAACTTTGAGAAACTTAATTTACACTTATGTAATAATAATAATTAGAAATTTTTATCTAATAGTTAAAATTATGTACACGGAAAGGTTGAAACTAGACAAATATTTCAAAATTCGAATCTTCTTATTGAGAGTTATTCTTTTTCAAAAATCGATAAACCGAATGTTTTAGGATCCTAAAGTTCTGAACGTTCAAATGAACGAAATTTATTTAATTCTTCTAAAAATTATATTTTTATTGTAATTATTTTGCTTCACTATCCAACAAATTAATTACTGAGTTTGTAAACGTAAAATTTTAGACAATTTATAAACTTTTTTATGATTAGTAATTCATTAAAATATTTCCAATAAAAAATATTTCGTTCATTTGAACGTTCAAAACTTGGGGATCATAATATTTTGTATATTAACGTAATTTTTATGTTTAATGAAGTTAATTTTTCGTTCAATATATTTTGTTCCCAGTATTCTTGAAAGCATTAAATTAATACCGAAGTGAATCCAATTGATACATAAAATTTGTATTAATATTTTTAATTTGATCCACACTTTTAGGTATCAATTTGTTGCCACTTGTTACTTGTAAGTTAACAAACAGTGTATACAAAACATAAAAAAATAGAAGGAAGGAAATAAATGTATAGAAAAAATAAATTCAAAAGTCATTCCTGATAGTTGAAAATTATGAAAATTTATTTACTTGTAAGACAATGATAGAGTGATTGCGTAAGAAATGCATCGATGGACATAGATAAAAACCGCAATGATATAGACGGAAATTCCGGAAAAGTATTGTGAATGATGCAGTAATGATTAATAAAAATTGCGCATATACTTAAATTATCTACAGATTTCTAGTAAATAAATTAATTACATAAAAAAAAATCAAGTGCTTTATAGAAAAATTCACTCGTGACGTCTGCTTACAAACTGTTTTTCTCATTGGAATCCGTAAAAAAAATTAGGAAACATTATTTTCAATACTCAATAAATGATTTCCATCCTATTTACAAGACTAAAAATTTCTTTATCGAAATCAACATAATTATATATACAAACATACATTACATCACACACACACATTTCATTACACTCTTGACTCATTTCTTTCTTCATTTTCACAATTTTTTTCTAAAGCTAAAATTATACCAGCTAAACATTATATCATATTCTCTAAAAATTATACATCAATAGCAATGTTCATATAGTGAATAATCCCATATCGGTCTTTTTTTCTATTTTGAATAAAAAAAACTGTCTAGCAAAATAGGTAAAGATCGATTTTTGTAGATCAAACGGAAAATGGCATTTAGAAGAAATCACAAATGGTTTTTTAAGAAAACTTTATCAGTACTTAGAAATGTGTATTGTGTTCCTGTTCAGTCAGTGAAAATCAAACCATCTCTTGCATTTATTGTGGCCGTTGCTGAGGCGGAACTTTTTGATCCAATGTTACCACCAAATCCTCCGGCATTGCTCGAAGCGTCGGCGTTTGCATTTGCATTTGCATTTCCAAAACCGTGAGACGAACCTGCAGCATGTGCATTTGCATTCGCTGATGATTGACCTCCAAGATTGCCGCCTGTTGAGAAATTTGAATAATTCAAAAAATTATTTTCCAGACGCATCAAAAAGTATTGTGAGTTGAGGGAATTGCATTCGAATTGGCTAATTAATGTTGATGAGATAATTTGATTGATAATGAGAAATGATAAGACCGTTTATGTTAATTAGAGAGATAGATGTTTTAGCATTCAAGAGACTTTCATTTTCGAAACGAATTGCATTTTAAAACCTAAATTTTAGGGGATCCTATAGGAGATTCTGATAAGAAATTGCAATCATATTACGTAGCTATTTTTTTGTCCTAGTGAATAGTTTGACCATTCTCTCTCTCTTAAAGTGCTACGTAGTTTATGGAGGACCCTAAAGTTTTCTTAATATTTTTACGTGAAAGAATTTCTTTTATTTACCTTGATAGGGAGGGATTTCGTTATTATGGAATCCAGAGCCACCAGCATTAGCATTGGCATTAGCATTCGCATTAGATCCTCCGTTTGCACCATATCCACCAGCGCCAGCATTGGCACCAGCATTGGCATTAGCATTAGAACCACCGAATCCTCCATTTCCACCATAACCACCAGCATTGGCATTAGCATTGGAGTTGGCATTAGATCCACCGAATCCTCCGTTTCCACCAAATCCACCAGCATTGGCATTAGCTTTAGCATTAGCGTTGGAAGAACCACCTCCAAAAACTTGAATGGGAGCACCTGGTTGATAATATGGTGATGGATGTCCAGCACCTCCTTGTGCTTGAGCATTGGCATTAGCTTTGGCATTGGAGTACGATCCACCGTATCCTCCGGCTTGATGACCGTAGTTTTGTGGTCCATAATTACCGTAGTAGCCTTGACCGGCATTTGAATTGCCCGCATTGGCATTGGCGTCAGCGTGTGCGTTTGATGAACCACCGACGTTGATTTCAAGTGGACCTACTCCATGATAACCTGGCTGCTGATAAACTCCTCCTGGGAATCCTCCGTGATTATTGGAATTAGCATTTGCATTGGCGTTGGCGTTGGCATTTGAACCACCGTATCCTCCTTGACCGTAACCGTGATTGTGTCCGTAACCACCATGTCCATATCCACCATGTCCGTATCCACCATGACCATATCCACCTTGACCATATCCATGATTGTGTCCTCCATGACCGTATCCACCACCTAAATGACGAAAATCACAACGAATATTAAAATTTTCGCGAAAAACTCGCATCTTTTTGCGTTTCGATGAATATGAATGGGGGTAGATTAATCTGCACTTTTCGCACTGAAATTTCGACATTTGTTTCTGCATTCGCAATTATGTGTAAATGTTGTTTAAAATGATTTTTTTCGCGTCTTAGAACAAATTACTGACCTTGGGGTTTTGTTGGCTCTTCTTCAATAACAACAATAATTGGTTGAGTCGGTTTTTTTGGAGGTTGTGGGACAAATTGAGGACGTTGGTAATTAGTTTGATGATTGCTTGGTCCTTGAGGAACCTCTTGTACGACTACAAGGATCGTTTCATCCGGACCTTTATTTCCTGGATAATTTCCTCCGTTACCAGTGCCTTTATTAAATGAATGAGAATTGGCATCAGCATTTGCATTTGAATTTGTATTCGGCAGTTGTTGGATGATTAAACCACCGTTTCCAGAATTTTCATAAGCTCCAGGTTTAGTATTGTAATTTCCATTTGTATTGGCGTTGGAATTCGCATTGGCATTAGCATTAGCATTTGAATTTGAATTTCCATTCGAAGATCCTCCATAACCATTCGAATTTGGTAATTGTTGTACAATTAATCCTCCGTTGCCGGAATTGTCATAACCCCCTGGTTTAGTATTGTAACTTCCCTGGGTATTAGCATTGGAATTTGCATTTGAATTCGCATTCGAGGATCCTCCATAACCAGATGTGTTTGGATTTGGCAATTGCTGAATTATCAAACCTCCGTTTCCGGAATTGTAACCTGGTTTAGTATTATAATTTCCATGAGTATTAGCGTTGGAGTTTGCATTAGCATTTGCATTCGAGGATCCTCCATAACCACCAGATGTGTTTGGATTTGGCAATTGCTGAACTATCAAACCTCCGTTTCCGGAATTATAACCTTCTGGTTTGTTCTGATATCCTAAAAATCACAATTTTCTCTTGCTATCCGAACTGTTTTGTTTGAGATACGTTTGTGTTAATTTCACAACACGAAAGTAGAACATACAAAAGATTTTCGAGATCATAGGAAACCTCTTTTAAGAAGCAATGTCCTGCAGTGATGAGGAAATATGTAGTATACCAAACCATTTCGTAAAAATCGTACAAGAGTTTGTAAATTCAGAACATAAAAGTAAAATACGAAAAGCATTCGAGATCATTGAAAAATATGAATAAACAATGTCGATTAATGAAGAACTGACAAACATAAACAAACCATTCAACATACCAAACCAGTCTTTTTAACATGGTAGCAGAATTTGATTAAACTTTATTGGACAAATTTTGGCTCTGCATTTTTTTACAGTGCTTAGCTTTCTCCAAAAAATTTGCAAACATTTACTACAAAGAATCAAACACTTCACAATCTTATATATTACAAAGTATTGCAGTCGAAATTTACACCAAAAAAATCATCATCCATATTTACGGCTTAATTTTTTCTTTCTGCAAAACTTTTCGAACTTATTTTTGGAATATTCGGAAAAGTTTGTGTGCTAACACATGTGCTAACATAAAAATGACGAGTGCGTGCAGTGAAAACGATTGAAATTGTGCAATTATTAAAATAAACCTAAAAAAAAATTGCGGTGCGACTAAAATTGCAGAGTTAAGACAAACCACTAAGAAAGCGATTTTTAATCAACAAGAATTGATTTTTAATCAATAAGAAACTAAGAAAATTAAAAACAAAACATGTATTCTGAATTTGTTGCCAAGGTTCCAAGGCGTCAGTAATATAATAAAAATAATATATAGTTTCGATATTTAAAAAGGCGGCTCTTGTTTACCTTGAGCTGCAGCATTGGCATTGGCGGAAGCTTGAGCATTGGAGTTACCGCCGGCGTAACCTCCTGGACCACCGAACCCTCCATTTTGAGCGTTTGCATTGGAATTTGCATTCGCAACTGCAGAACCACCATTAGCACCAGCTTGTGCTTTTGCCGATGATGATGTTAGCGATGTACTGAATCCAATTGGTCCAAGATTAAAGGACGTTCCCAAGCTCTTCGATTCTGAAGATGCACTCGCACCGGCATCGCTCTTTTTTCCCCCGAAAAGTCCAAAGTGATCCAAACTTGCGAGCTTTTCTCTTGCACGTTCCCGATGTGAACTCAAAATATCGCCCAAAATACCTGATTAGGGAGTAATTTTTGTTTATTAATTTTTTTTTAGAATAATTTAATTACAATTTGTCGTCCTTACTAGTTTTTAATTTTCTTTTCTCAAAAATTGGCTAATTTTCTATGCAAAAACAAAATTTTACAAAGTTTCTATAAAAAAATTTGTTAAAGTTTAGTGTTTAACTTCATTGCGATTAAAATATTGTAACGAATTGACCAAAAAAAGAGGGTTCTAATAAAAAATGAATCTAAATATTTTGGATCAGTTTGATCCGCACTTTAGTATCAATTTAATACTATTATATCGAGAAAATAGTGTTGTACCTTAACAGGCAGTTAAATTTGGGGTATTGAAAAGTGTTACAGCTTAAATTTACAAAAAGTAATTCATTTTTGAATCAATTTTTTCTGTACGAGAAAATCAAAATCCAATCCTTAGGACTAGAAATAAATTGTTCGGTGAATGAGTTTAATCCTCCGATGAATTATTTTGATTCAAAAGTGGATTAAAGCAAGGCACAATCTATTTTCTTGTTAAATTTATAATTGTCGCCAAATTCACCATGTTCTTTAAGATAAAAGAATTAAAAATTACCATGTGCAAAAGTATGATCCACAAGTAGAAGGGTAAACACAAGCACAAACCACTTAACAGATACCATGATTGACACTCAAAGATTTATTAACAGATTTACTTTTTTCTTTTTCCTATTTCTTTTTTCTGTTTCCTTTTCTTTTCTTTTTTTTGTTATTAATGAGTATTTGTTTTAACGAAGATACAAAACAGACTGAAGCTCACAGTTTAGTCAAGATCTTTATATACGATTCATGAATGACGCATTCGATGGAAAAGTAATGAACCATTTGGTTTTTTTCTCACTGAAATTTTTCGAAATTGTGAAAAATTGAAATAATTTTTTTCGCCAAAAGCATCAACTGGAGGACGCATTTTTCAACTATTGTAAATAATAATTTGGAATTTTTTTCACATTAAATGATTGATTGTTGATTTTTTTCTTTTTGAGAAATTGACAAAACTATTACGAGTTACTTTTGACGGTCACACATATCCCGTTCACTTTATTGATGAAGCACTTGGTATTTTTTTGATCTTGGGGAACCCATCGTGAATATTGTGACTAATTACCTGAAAATTAGGCACGTCACAACGGGATTCTAAATAAATTGATTAACTTTCAATGGATGCAATTAATTTCATTATATTCGTGGATTTCTTTTTTATTACAAAATAGTGATTTATTCTTTTAATTATAATTCGTATAATGAAAATTGGAAAAAAGTACGGGTAATTTTCTTAATGTGTGTTATTTAAGAGAGTTTCATTGTTTACTGTATTTTATTACGATAAATTTTTTATTTTATTTTATATAATATGTTATTTTATATTTAATGTTTTATGTAATTAATATGATTCCTCAATAGAAGAAAATATTCCAGCAAATGGAATATTTCTTGCGTTTAAAAAATGTAGTGAAAAAATTATTGTTTGTTAATAATTCATATTAATAACATTACAAAACGGAATATTCTATTCATATTCGAAAATTATTTCTTTGAAATATTTATTTCCAGAAAGATAAAATATTAAAAAATTAAACATTAAAAATTAGGAATTGAGAATGTTGCTCTGGAATAATGTGGGAATTTATTCTATTCGAATTTTATGAAAATATTTTATTATTATTATTATTATTATTATTATTATTATTATTAGTATTAGTATCTAATCAATTTTCTTGACATTTGAATAAATGATTAATTATTAATTAATATATTATTATTTTTAGAGTTTAAATGACTTTTCAAAACAAAATGGAAACCGAAAAAAACAAAATAATGAGACTTTGTTTTTTATGCGTAAAAAAATAATAAGAAATATATTCTATACACTTTTTTTTTTTATTAAATTGTTAAAGATGTTTCAGGGTCATAAAAATTTAATTGTTAGATTATTTTTTTCACTGATTATATGAGTTGTTTTGAAACCAGTTTCTTATTCTCTCAATCAGAAAAGATTTTAACTATTTTTTTTTTAAGTCGCACTTTTTTCATATTTTATTTTCGAACCTTAAAAAAATATAAATTAAGAAAGTCTCGCTAAATTTTGAGGATTAATAACAGTTAGAGATGTGTGTAATTAAAATTTTTTAATGCGTTTGAAATTTATTTAAATTTCAAAGTACCTGTAAAATAATCTTTTAAGAAGAAAAAAAAACTAGTTCCGGAGAGGTATTTTGAAATAAACAATCAATAATAATATTTCTAAGAATATAAATAACGCAATTGAAGGTAAAATGTGACGATGAGCGACTCATTATGAATCGTAAAATAATAATGTAACTATATATTTAAATAAATACGAAGAGATTATTTTTTCTAAAATCGTAAAAAATAATTTGAAACTGTTAGATATATAAGTGTATAAAAAATTTTGAAAATATCAAATTTTGAAATATGTGTTTAAAATTCAATAAAGAAAGATAAAATTTTATTTGCTTCTGTAAAATCAATTTGTATGACATTTTTTCAATATCAAAAAGATCAAAAATTTTTCGACGATTTTTCCTTTCAATTAAAACCGCAAGTTTCCTTTTAAGAGGAACGTCATTTGGTGCATTTTATTGTTTTGTAATCTTCAGATGTGTTTCGAATTCTATTAAAAGATATATATGTATCAATTATAAATTCAGTTAACGTTTTTGTGAACATATCCTGCTTTTTATATAAAAAAAATTATTTTAAAACCGTTTTGACAAGATAATTACGATTGTAACACATTGTTCAAATTGAATATAAATACAAAAGTAATCTTATTTTTTCGTTCCGGAAATATTAATTTAATCCGGATGGTATCAATTTTATAGTAAATCGAGTGAATTAATATTTAATATTTGCACGAATTTAATAATTAATAAATAAGTAAAAATATAAAAAATAAAATTAATTAAATAATAAATAATTTTTCTTGAAATCAAATATTTCGATGATCCCCAAAGTTTTTAACGTTCAAATGAACGAAATATTTTTTATTTAAAATATTTTAATGAATCATAAAAAATTTATAAACTAAAATTTTACGTTTATAAACTCAGTAATTAATTTTTTTAGATAGTGTAGCAAAATAACTACAATAAAAATTTAATTTTTGGAATAAATAAATAAAATTTGATTCATTTGAACGTTCAAAACTTTAGGATCCTTATTTCGACAAAACTTAAATAAGTACAAATATTATTATTATTATTATTATTATTATTATTATTATTATTTGTTTAAATATTTTATTCGAATTATTATTTGAACCAATATTTTTTAAATTTTTTTAGATGAAATATTCCCAAAGGTTGGACATTTTAATTTTTCTAAATGAGAATGCAAAATTAGCACCAAAAAATATTGTGGTCAGATTTAAATTTTATAATTCTTTGAAGCCAAAAAAAAAAAATGCTCAAAAGGCGTATTGAAAAAAATCCTTATCCTATATCCTTGTAATGCGATAAATAAAGGATATACATGTTTATTCCCAGAAATGACAATTCACTGGTCAATGATAATAGTGAAACGGATTTATTTCATAATATCACGTCGTTTTTCATGGTCCTGTAAACGCGTATGCAGTGGGAATTTACCATTTCCGTTTCTCAGAAAAATTTAATAGAACTCAAAATAGTAATTTATAAATAATTCACACCCGTTAAAGGACAAATGTATTTTTAACATTTTTTTTAAGTAAATGTATTTTTTTCTTATTCAGCAGAACTCTTAGGAATTCAAATAGTGTCCTGCGCGCTCGATCATGATTTTATTTGTAGAAAAAATATACGCACTAAAATAAAATTTATTTGATTCAAATAATTCAGTGCTTGTCTATTGTAAAAATTAATATTTTCTTGAATCAAGTATATTTTGTTTGGTTCAAAAATATTTTTTATATAGTTCAAATACATTTTATTTCGTTTAAATATATTTTATTTTGTTCAAATAAATTTTATTTGGTCCAAATATATTTTATTTTGTACATATATATTTTATTTCGTTCAAATATATATTATTTGGTTCGAGTATTTTTATTTTTTGTTCAAATAAATTTTATTTCGTTTAAATATATTTTATTCGGTGCAAATATATTTTATTTTGTTCAAATAAATTTTATTTGGTCCAAATATATTTTATTTTGTGCAAAAATATATTTTATTTGGTTCGAGTATATTTTATTTCGTTCAAATATATTTTATTTTGTGCAAATATATTTTATTTGGTTCGAGTATATTTTTTTGTTCAAATACAATTTATTTCGTTCAAATATATTTTATTTGGTTCAAATAGATCTTTTTTTTTATTCAAATACATTTTATTTCGTTCAAATATATTTTATTGGGTTCAAGTATATTTTATTTCGTTCAAATAAAAATTTTATTTGCGTCACTAATTTCAATTAGGAAACAGTTTTACTAATTCAAATTCAGAGAGAACAGAACCATTGAAAATAAAATATATTTATGTTTGTTTTAGGTTCAAAAAGTACAAAGAAAATTTTTTTAACTTCCCGAATGAAAAGAAGAAATTAAATTAGTGCCATTTTCAATGTCTAAAGACTCTAAATATTAATTTTGACACTGAGCGTCGACGCTAACTTCAGGAACGTAAAAAAAATAAAATTGCAAATTAAAAATTTTTTTTTTCATCAAAACAGTTTTTTATATACAACAATTTTTCGTGTTTTCGAAAATTTCAACTGAATAGCCCACTCGTCGCTGAATTCGTGTTGAAATTGCAAAATTCTCATTCTCCTGAAAAACGATTCGTTCCGGTTCTTCAAGGTCAGGTTCAATGACTGAGAACAACGGTTCAATGACTGAGAATAGCGTTCTAACAAAGCGAAATAATCAAAAAGAGAAGAAAAAAAAACAATCGAGAAATTATTAGACTTATATACATGTGCGTCCACATTTACCTGCGTTATTCACAAGATTGATTACTTTTGTTAAAATTTTGTTCTGAAAACTTATTTATTTTACTATTTTCATCACTATCTTTTTTTTCCAATATACAATTTTAATTTTAATGAATAAAAAATAGACTTCGGTATTTGTTATATAATTTATTCCAATATAAACATTAATTTTATGGGTGTATATTTTTTTTTGTAGGCAATAAAATAACTCCCGTCTCGATGCGAGAAAAAAACTTGCGTGTGGGAAATACCTTTAATTTTAATCCGGGAATCCCCCGCGGACAAGAGCCAATATTCGAGATTGGGAAAATGCATTCTATTTCTGAGAAAGAAAGATTATCTCATTCTACATTTGACCTTTATATTTATTCATAGTATACTGTAACAATTAGATCTTAAAATTTATTTATTCATTCATTCATCACGTTCACACATACACAAATAAGAGACGTGATTTTCTGCACGAAAAACGAAATGAATTTTAATAGTTCTTATTGAGTAACCGACGATGTAAACGATGAAAAATGTTTCCATCCTGAAAAACCAATGCAGTAAATAACTGATAAATCTTAGTCGTCTAACTTGTCTTTTCAAATTAATAATCTATTCTTTTTTATGTAAATATTTAATAAAGTATTCAATTATTTATTTTTGTACAAATTTCACTGTCAGTAGAAATTTTTCTAATGGAGTAAAAATTTACTATTTGTAAAACTGTTTTAGTAACGGTCGGTAAAACAGTTTCACTAATTTGGTGAATATTTTCTATTAACAAGATTCTAACAAAATGGCTAATAAAATAAAAAAAATGTCTTATACTAAAAAAAAGTTTGGTAATTTTAAAACATTCGTTTATTATTAATTGAGACTTAATATTTTTTATTCACCAATAAATTCTATTTTTAACACTAAATGCACGAATTTCTTCCCGAGATATGCGATAAACCGGTTATTAAATTCATATATGCGTTATTTTATACAGGATATTAACATTATGTACACACGAATACATTATTTATGATGTGTATAAACTAAATAATAAAATTTCCTCATACAATAATTTTCTTCTTATTATAATAATAATAATAATAATTATTATTATTATTATTATTATATAAACGTATTCATTCGAATGTATAATTAATTTTGTCAATTATCACTTACAGAGTAATTTTTACACCAATAAAACATCAAAACAAATACCAAGGATGACCATGAAATATTCCCACAATATACTATTTTTGACTGAATTTTATTATAATTAGAATCAATTAATAAATTAAAGTAATTACTTGCAATGCTCCTGCAAAGTAGCAACTTGTCATACACTCTTGTTGATCAGATGTTCGCTTTGTGAGTAAAGTAGAAATTTTCATTATTGCTCATGTTTTTTTTCGTGACAGAGTGGCGGCGGCGGCATTGTTAATGTGTGAGTTTACTTTGAAAAACACGTGAAAATAATAACCTCAAAAGATGGGTGTGAAGGAAAATCGGGAAAAATTAAATAATTCCGAAACTGATGATTTAATTTTAAGAAAGAAAGGAGGAGGAAGTATTATAGATCATAGACCACTATTTTCCAGCGATGGAGAGTAAGTATTTTCTAGTCGACAAATTTTTCATTATTTTCTAACCTATAAATATTCGTATCTTCAATTTCGACATTTAGTTTTTTGTTTTTTTTTTTCATCAATATAGTATAGTTGTTTTTTCAAACACCAGTAATATTCTCTTCTATAAAGAAGTTATGTTCTTAAATGTCAAAACTCAGTAATATTCACTTCTAAAGAAATATGTTCACTAATTTCTTTTTCGTTGTTCAGAATCTAGTTTTACTTTTTTTTTTCTTCAACATTTAGTTATTTTTCAAAATACTTTTTGCAAAATCGAGTAATATTCTCTTCTAAAGAAATTGTTCTTAAATGTCAAAACGCACTAATTTTCGCTTCGAGAGAATTTACCTTAATTTCTCACTTTTTTCGTTATTCAGAATTTTATTCATTATATGGAAGCAAACAATTCGAGCTTACAGTGCTCAGACGGGAGATTTTGTTCGAGAATTCGAACAAGCTGAAGGCAGAATCATTGGAATTGCCTTACATCCAAACTTTTCTAATACAGTCATCGGTTGTATTAATACAGGACAGTTAATTTTTTGGGATTGTCACAGTGGTCTCATCACGTCGAACTTGGTATGAATGAATTTTAAGAGATTTATATAAATAGTTTTTGAGAAGTCGTTTTGAAAAATGTATTTAAAATTAATTTTTAACTTTGAATATTAGAAATTGGAATTGGACTCTTCGGCGGACTTGAAAATAAAGTATTTTCATCTTTTACGATACAAAAATGAGAAAGGAAAACCCGTTCAGCATATTCTTGTTAGTTACACTCTTAACAATCCAGATCTTATTTGTTTATCTGTCTATAATTTAAAAGGCAGAACATGCATCATGTCGAAAACAATAACGTGAGTTTTTATACTTATTTTTCTTTTATTATATTGAAATTAATTATATTTTATATATTTAATATTTTATTATATTAAAACTAATTATATTTTATATGTTTAATATTTTATTATATTAAAACTAATTATATTTTATATGTTTAATATTTTATTATATTAAAACTAATTATATTTTATATATTTAATATTGTATTATATTAAAAGCTTAAAAGTGCTTTCTTTAAGATCGAATTTAAAAATACGATAAATATTTTAGACGAGAAAGCAACATCTACTACATTGACATTATTGGAAATTACGGAGACAATTTAATTGCCGTGGGTCAACAAAATTCGGTTTTTATTTTAGACCCTGCTGACAATTTATCCATGAAAGTGTAAGTTTCATTAGCAATTTATTCACTATTTAAGACTATGCAATTTCAGGGTTGCCACAGGTCAGAGAAAAGTCAAGGAAAGTAAAATTGGTCAGGGATTTTTACTAAAAGTACTGGAAAAAATTGAATTTTCAAAATTCATGAGAAAACTGAATTTTTTTTTCTTTTTCCCTCGTAAACTATGAAATTATTACAAATTTTAATACAAAACCTTCAATTTTTTCTATTTCTGACAATAATTTATTTCTTTTTAAATAACTTAAATTTTCAACAACTATCATAAAATTAATAATTAATAATAAATAATAAATAATAAATAATAAATAAATAATAATAATAAATAATAATAAATTAAAATAAAAATAAAAAAAAATAAAATTCAATTGTGTTCAAAAATTTAGAAACAATTCTCGTCAAAATTACAATTATTTTTAAACGTTTTAATAAAATTCTTGACAAAATTTCACAAGAATTCAATTATTCAATTTTTAATAAATTTCTTCAAAATAATTCAATTCTGTTCATAAGTAGTAATAAAATTTTTCACAGGAATTCAATTATTTAAAATACAAAATTTAATAAAATTTTTTCGAAAAATATCAATTATTTAAAAAAATATTTTTATAAATAATAAAATTCTTCACCGAAATTCAATTACTTTTATAAGCTTGAATAAAATTCAACCTGACTCGGAATGATCGTTAAATTCAGTGTTTAGTAACTATTGAATAAAATTCGTTGTAAGAATTAAATTATTTATATAAACTTGGATAAAATTCATTGGAAGTATTAAATTATTTTTAAAATGTAATAAAACTCTTCGCAGAAATCCAATTGTGTTCGAAAATTTAAAAAAAATTCTTGTTTAAATTCCAAGTAACTTTATAAATAATAAAATTCTTCTCCAAAATTCAATTATTTTATGGAAATTTTAAGAAAATTTAAATTATTTTCATAAGTAATAAAACTCATTGCAGAATTATAATGATTTTTTATACAATATATATTTTAATCAAATTCCTCGAAAAATGTAATTATTCTTGAAAATTTGATTAAAATTTGTCAAATTAAATTCATATATTTAAAAATTTATTGATTAAATTCTTTATGAGAATTAAATTTTAACAAAGAACATTCTATTATTCAATGAATTATTTATTTTTTAATTTAAATAATTGAGTTTTTCTGGAATTTTCTAATAAAAATTGATTTAAAAATGAATTAACGGATAATCAATTTATTATTATTTATGAAAGTAATTGAATTATTGCCATGAATTTTATTACATTTTTTTAAAAATAATTTAATTTTTTTTGAGAAATTTTACTGCTTGTAAAAATAATTGAATTCTTGCGGAGGATTTTTAAAGGATTTTTGTAAATAATTAACCTATTCTGAAAAATTTTATCGTAATTTAAATTATTAAAAAACATGAAGAAGACGATCACTCCGAGTCGAAGACTTTAATTCCTACAGAAAAATAATAATGATTAAATATTTATTTAAAAAAGAAGTTATTGATGTTTTTGAATAATTTTACAATTAATGAAATTTGTCAGGGAAAAATAAAATTAAATATTTGTGACATCCCTGAATTTATTATTTTTTAAGACTAAGCAAATTATTATGAAATATTTTCAAAATTGTGATCCCGTAATAATTAAATATGCTTCTAATGGATATTTTTTCTATTTTTCTAAACAGTAACAAAGTAAGTAGAACAATAACGTGCATCGCTGGACATCCGGACGATCAATGCGTTGCAGTTGGAGATTCAAGTGGTCGAGTAGTTCTAATGAAAAATCTACACCAAAAGCCAAGTGAATCATCCTATCACTGGCACACTCTGCCTGTTATTATTATAGCTTTCAGTAAATCGGGTAAATATTTCTCTTTTTACGAAAAAAAAGAATCTATTTCTGTATTTAATTGATCTTCATTGATTTTCTATTCATTTCGAATATTTATTTATTTATATTTAATTTAAATGAACTTTCAGGTGGACACATGTACACTGGAGGTGGAGAATGTGTATTGGTGAAATGGACTCTCTCGAATACACAAAATAAAGCTTTTTTGCCCAGATTGCCAGCACCAATCAAACACATTACAATTGCTCCGGAAAATATTTATATTGCTATTTCAACTTTAGACAATGGTGAATATTTCTTTTTCAAACCCTTTTTTGTATAACTGAAGAGAGGAATTTTTTACGCTTGAGACTAAAAGCGTAAATTTCGAAAATATTCTCAATTATTATTAACAATAATAATTGTAATTCGAAAATAAAAAGAATTTATCAATCTTCCAAGTGAAAAGTTGGAACCAATTTGACTTGGAAGATTGATACATTCCTTTTATTTTCGAATTATATATACCAAGTGATAAATTCTTTTAAATAAATAATCGTAATCTTCCAGAGTACAATTAGAAGGTAATTTTGTTTGCAATTTTAGTTTTAAATATTTCATTCATAAAAAAATTCAGATAAAAGAATTAATTGAAAAAACTGAGCAATAACAATGGAATTACAAGTAGCAAGGCTTAAAAGCATTTTTAAGAGCATAATTATTCTAT
The DNA here is from genome assembly GCA_032872475.1 of Leptopilina myrica (nomen nudum). Lineage (NCBI taxonomy): Eukaryota > Metazoa > Arthropoda > Insecta > Hymenoptera > Figitidae > Leptopilina > Leptopilina myrica (nomen nudum). The sequence goes on along the minus strand of CM065458.1, from coordinate 13,592,087 downwards.
TCTATTATAGCATCATTGACATTATTTAAGAGAATAATGGACGAAAATAATTTCTATAATTATATTGTTAAAGAGTCAATTAAGTCAAAACGAACGTTTTTTTAATAATTAGCCTTTTGTAAAGTAAATAAATTTTGCTATATTTGTGAATATTTTGATAGCATAAATCGTTTCGATAAAGTTTCTGTCCGTATTTTATAACTAGTGAATGTTTAAAAATTATTTATTCTCTGAAAATCTCTAGGAATTTCGGTTGTTAATCCACAATTAAAACTTACATCCGTGATACAAAGATTTACATGGGGAGTTGTGAGTTCATCTAAAAGTTTATTCACCGCTGGTCTTATTGTTGATCCTCGCACTGGAAGTCTGGTCTTAAATAGTCGCACCGGTTTCGTCCAGTTTTATGATATTCATACCAAAAATCTCTTGTATAACGTAAGTTTTTTCTTATTCACCACTTAAAATCGTAATCAATTTGTATAATTTTTATTTTTTTATTTTTATTCATTTTTTACTAAATATTGTCAACACTTTTGTTTTCCTAAATGTTATTTTTCATAATTACAGGTAAATATAACGTCACAAAATTTATTATCCCAAGAAAGAAGTGCAGTGATTGTAAACACTGAAGTGACGAAAATTGCCTTAAATTATGATGGAACGTGGATGGCGACAGTGGAACAACGTGACGACGACGTTTCATATACGGAAGTTAGATTAAAGTTTTGGAATTTTGACGCAAAGAATCAAGTGTAAGATTGCGTGGTTATATTTTTTCTGAGGCTGACAGTTACTATGATAATTAAAATTTGAAGCAAAAATAATAAATATTGTGGGCTTATTTTTATTTTTTGTTTTTAAAAACATTGCATATTTCAGCCTTAATATTTTTAGTCATTTGACAAAAATTTTTCATTCTAATTATCATTTGTTTACAGCTTCGTACTGAATACATCCGTTGAATTCCCACACGAGAATGGAATTAATGCTCTTAAGTTTCAACCTAATACCTCGTTGAACGGATATGACCATTTTGTTGTAACTTCTGGGAAGGACAACAAATTTAAATTGTGGAATCTCGTCGATCCGGAATCTACATACAGTGAGTGGAAAAATTTTTCTACTTGAATAAAATAAATAAGAATTAAATGAAGTAAAAAATGATTAAATAAACTAAATAAGTAGTAAATAAAGCAAATAAGTATGGTAAATAAGTAGTAAATAAAAAAAAATATTGGGAAAATTACTAATATAATAATTTTTTAATTATCTAATTTCAGAACAATCGAAATTCTGGCAATTTTATAGTGTTGGATTTTATCGACAACTTCCATCGACTGATGCGGCATTTTCCATCGATGGATCAATTTTGGGTGTTGGCTTCGAATCGAGCTTGACTTTATGGTCTCCAGAGTCTATGAATTTAAAGGCCACTCTTTCTCACATTCTTTATCCACAGACCATAACGTAAGATTTGAATAATAAATTAATATAATTATATTTTAAAGAAAAAACGTGAAAAATAACTTTTTTTTAACGAGGATAAACGTAAGATTTCAAAAAATTTATTAAGTAAATAAATTTTTTTAAAAAGAGGATTTCAAAAAACAATTTAAAAAATAGGATTGTAGAGTTAAATGTTTATTAATTATTATTGCAAAATACAGGCATGTTGAATTTGGTAAACAAGAATCGTGCCATTTAATTGTGACTGGATCAGCGGAACATATTGCTGTTTGGGATATTTTAACGCTTCGCCTCAAGTGGAGTGTTCCCTTGAAACTCTCAACAATAGCTGCGGATCCTTATACTACTTATTTTGCAGCTTTTACAACGGAGAATACATGTGAGTATTGCAAAATCCAAACATTCAACATTATTAACCACAAGGAAACTATTTTACTTTAATAAATTATTGCACTTAAGATTAATATAAATTTAATGATTTTTAAATTCGAAAAATGTGAGTTAAATTAGTAATATTTTAATTGCTAGTAATGATAATCCTATTTTAATAATAATGATAATATTTTAATAGTAATAGTAATAAATATGAACTATTGAAATTGTAAAATATTCTTAGAATGATATTTTTGAATTCCTTTTTTTTTACCAGTAACTATGAAACTAATTTACCAAATGTGAAATGATTCCCAAGTTTTGAACATTCAAATGAACGAAACATTTTATATTGAAAATATTTCAATAAATTACGAATCACAAAAAAATTTAATAACCAAAATTTTACGTTTACAAACTCAGTAACTAATTTTTTGGATAGTGAAGTAAAATAATTGCAATAAAAATCTAATTTTTAGAAGAAATAAATAAATTTCGTTCATTTCAACGTTCAGAACTTTAGGATCTTAATGAGAATTTTAATAATTAATTTTCTGTACATTTCGTTTAATATTTTCTCTCTTTTGACTTTCAGTGTTTGTATTCACACCAGAAAGTTCAAATTACATTTACAAAAGACCGAATGTAATTGAAAAGGATAGTTCAATACTAGGAGCAACATTTATTCCACTCAATCGTGAAAGGAAAACATCGAAATTGAATCAGTGGCAGAAAAAATCGCAATTGTTCTTCTTGGACTCGAATCAAGTATATTTACATTTTGTATTCTTTTCCTTATTTACCATTTTTTAATTTTGTTATCAACTTATTGATTTTTTAAAAAAATATTTTATCAATTTTAATTATTCTATAAATTTTGTATTGTTTTTGTTTTATTTTTTTATTGTTTTTGTTTTTCTGTTTTGAAGATTTTTGTATTTATTATTAATAATTATTTATGAAAAACTACAATTTTTTCTAAAATCTAAAAAATTGTTTTTACAGGAACTTTTAACATTAGAATCGCAATCGGAGTCTGATGTTTCTTTGGAAACTTTAACGTTAAATAAAAATCTGCCAGCAACGGCATTCGCTCGAATTTTGGCTGCTGAAAATCCATCGAGTAGAGAAAAAACATTTTCATTTGTACATGAAAATCCCGGTTACTCGGAAAAAACTTTTGGTGAAGAAGTAAGTTTAAAAAATTTTTAAGTATTCACGTTAAGTATTGAGTATTTTAAAGTAGGCGTTAATGATTTTTTGATGTTAATACTGTCGTTCGGTATTTTACATTGAATAATGATCTATTTTTTTCAAGATCTGTTTGTTCAGGATCATTTTAATTATCATCGTCATAAATAGGGTTTTTTTAAAATCTGGATTTAATCTTTAAAAAAGGGTTTAATTTCCTTTACTTTTCTCAGAGGACAAATTTTCTCTTTCACCTATCTTTAAAATCTCTTAGTTTTGTAAACTATGGTTCGTTAAAACTAATAGTCTACTTATAAAGTATGCACTATTAGTTGAATTCTAAATAGAAGAAATAAAATTCGAGTTTTTTTTTTATAATGTGAATGAAAGTTTTGTATAGTTCCTAATTAAGTTGAATTTTTAAAATGTGGGATGAAAAGGGTCTTTATACAGTTTTGGTTGTTGTTGACGTAACGTGAAATAAGGATTAATGAGCTTATTCGGTGAATGATAATACTTTGTTTGTCAGTGCTTTCTTGCTAAGCGATAATTTCTGCATCGGCGAACCAAATCAAATTTTCTGTAACGGAGACAGTGCCATTGAGGAATTTGCCTCATGTTCTCGAGTGCCTGCAACATAAATGCAGATTCAATTTAAATTGGTCATTGACACTTGCTTCGTCTTATGCAGATGATTACATCTTTAATATTTACAATTAAAATTTATCATTTCTAGAGAATCAGTATAATGATCTACTGTAAAGCATCGTTGCCACAGTTCAGGAAAAAAGTCGTGGAATTTTATTGAAAGTAATAAAAAGAATTTTTGTTTTTAATTTTAAATTCAAAAATATTAGTTCTAGGGAATTGTTAATTAAATATATTAAAATTCTGATTTTCGACGATTTTAATTTGAAACCTTTTGAAAATTTAACTATTTATAAAAATTGCAAATATTTTTTTACTTTTTCAAAATTAAGAAACAAATTTCAGAATTCATGAATTTTAGTTTCTTTTTTATTTGACTCATAAAAAATACCGTGAATTCTAACACAAAACCTAATTTTTTTTCCATTTTTGACAATAATTTACTTCAAATAATTTAATTTTTATGGAATTATCAAAAAATTATTTAATGAATAATTTTACCTAAAAATTTGAAAAATAATTTACTTCAAATAATTTAATTCATACTTCTGAATTATTAGATGAATAATTTTACTTAAAAATTTGAAAAATAATTTTATTTTACAAAAGTTTACAATTTTTGTAAATAATTCAAATTCAAAAGTTTACAATTCGGAGTTTAAGAAAATTACGTTTATTTATTAAAAATCATTGATTTAGAGGAGAATTTTAGTTGAAAATTCCAGAAAATAATTCAAATTTTGAAAAAGTTACAAATAGTTACAATTTTTAGAAACAGTAATTGAAGTTCGAAAACATTTCCAATTAAAATCTTAAAAAAATATGAATTTTTAGCAATTTTAATTAACAATTCTGTTGAATATATTATTTTGAAAAATTGTAATTTGTTAGTTTTTTAAATTAATTGTATTTATTATACATATTTAATTAAAAATTTTCTGAATAATCGAATTTTCGTGAAATTGAATTGTAAACAATTGGATTTGAAAATTCTCAAAGAATTTTGTGAAAAATTATTTAAAATATTTTATTTAAAGATGAATTTTAGTTTAAAAGTTCTAGAAAATAATAATTGACTTGAAAAGATGAAAATAATTTAGATGACAACTTTTTAAAAGTAATAAATGTTTCAGAATTTTTGAAAATTAATTAATTCGAGTTGAAATGTTCCTGAAGTTTTGATCGTCACGTTGATGAAGTTCTCAATCAATTTGTTTACAACTATTATGATTAACGATTGAAGGAGAAAAAATATTTTTCATTACGAAAACAAAATCTTTTACGTCTAAAAATTTTTCTTTCTCAAAATCCCAAGCAAAAAATTTGGAATAAAACATTTTTTTTTGCAAAAAATATTTAGAAATTCGAATAGAAAAATATTTCTTTTCCACATCGTTGATTACGAACTTCGCCAACGTTTAAATTCAAATAAACGACAATTTTTTGTTTCTTCTTTTAATTTTATTAAAATTTTATTTATTTTATTCTTTTTTATTTATTTATTTATTTATTATTTTATTGATTTTATTTCTTTCTTTTATATATTATTGAAAAATTTCTATTAAAAGAAATTCATTATTAACTAAGGAAAAATTCTCGATTTGCATTATTATTAATTTTATTTATTTTTTCAATATCTAAAGAGGAAAAATATTTTCGTTTATTCTGAAAGTTAATAATTTCAGGAACATGGAGTTAATGATTTCAAAATTTTGATAACTTTTTTCAACTTTCTGAAAAAGCGTTCCTAAAGAGTGACATAAGTCAATAAGTAAGAGTTGAGATAAGAAGTCAATGCTCACATAAAATATCAATCTTGACACTTGATTCTATTCATTCTCGACTGCTAAAATTCATGCAAGAGTTAAGTGCTGAATGACAATTTCTGCACGAGAGTTCATTGTACTGTATATATATATTATAAGATAGAAACTCCAAGATAGTTAAACAAATTTTGATATTTGAATTTTATTTTCATGCACTTTTCATTTACGATGACAATTATCATTATTATTATTATTGTTTACAGAAAAAAATTTGTTTGGAACTGAACTTTGCTGCTGTGCTCTATTCATTAAAATATTCAGCTTCATAAGACAATTTAACACAATGCTTTCAAGACTAGGCGCAGTTCCGCTGTAGAAACGAATAACACTAGAGCTTGCTTGGTAGTAGAAATAATATTATAAAACGAATGACCCAGTTTGTCGAAGTTAGGTCCGCGTTTCATACCGTGGGTAAGATGTATCATCGTCGAATGTATACGTGTTTCCTTATGATGATGATAATAATATTGTTGTTATACGACATGCGGAGATTACTTGTCATTCAAGACTTTAACGAATTTAATTCAAAAAAAAATTTTCTTCTGATAGTAACGAAAAACTTACTTCAATTAATTTTTGGGTTGTCCAAAGCCTTTTTTCTTGATTAATATCTACCTATTAATATTTTAATTCTTTTAATTTTCTCTTGTATAGACAATATAGATCAGGACGATAAAATTGTTTTTCTTTTCTAAAAAGAGTTTCTTAACAATATTTCTTCAAAAATTTCTACTTTTCTTATTTATCTTCTATAGTTCTTCTTTCCTCTTATGAAACAATGAAGAAGCAAAGAAATTTTAAATATTTTTTTTAAATTTTCTTCCACTACTTTTGAATTAAGAAAATCTTTTAGAAAAAATACACTAAATTTGCAATAATTTTTCCGGCTCTAGAGGAATCTGAATCAGACTATAATTGTTTAAAAATTTGAGAGTTAATTTTTCAGTTAGTGTTTAAAAACTTACCACTTCTGAGTCACCTGGGGGGAATCCCTCAGTTGCAAAGGCAAGGAAGCTGAGAATTATGAAACACACTGCTACTCTCAAGGCGAATAATCTCATTTTAAGAAACTCTTTTTTTTTTAAATTAAAATTCGAATTTTTTATTTTGAATATTACTGTTTTTTTTTGTATTTGTCTCGGTTCGTGTTCTTGAGAGTAAGGAATATTTAACAGACGGGATTTAAAAAATCGCGCTCTGCTTAGAATGCTTTTTTTTACTATAGTCTTTAAAGATATGAATTATTAATTGGAAGATTTGATCTTACACTCATAATAAATGCTTCAACGTTTGTTGAAGGACTGCATTTGAGGAGTCACGCTATGAACTAATATACTGAATAACGACCACGCTCCCACCCCCGTATTTCCCTTGAATTCCTTTCAGGATATTAAAAGTTCTTTTAGCAAAAATTTGAATGAAGGAGAAAAAGTGTTGATTAGAGTTACACTTTTTTACTTCTTTCCTTAAATTTTATTATTTTAATTAGACAATAATGCGTTAATTATTGGGAAAATTTTTTTTCTTGTGCACTAAGGAAATTGTTTTTTCAGTTTTTCGGGGATGTTCCTTGTCACACTTTACCACCGCTAAGGATGACATTCGAGACTTTTTTCCTTCGAGCTGCTCAAGCTGCTGTTAAATCCGAAGACGAAAACTTATCCAGGTAAGCAAAAATCTCAATTTTTTTACTAAAAAATTGACAATTAAATTATAAGATTAATTAAATGACTAAATTACTAAATAAAAAGTAAATAATAATAAATAAAAAATAAATAAAATAATAAATAATTGATTAAATTAATTAAATGATAATAATTGTATGTAAAAAAAATACGGAAGAAAAAATTATATGTACATTTAGTTCAAATATTAATTAAAATTATTTTTTCCAGTCAAAATGGAACGGACGACCTAAAAGATAATTCTGATGATACCGACGAAGACGAGCCTCTAACAACGAAAACAAAATTTTCAAAGCACGTCAAAGAGGAGAAAAAAGAAAAGATTATTGTCGAGGAAAATTTGCAATTAATCAGCCAAGACTGGTCACTTTTGTCTCACATAGTGCCAAGTCGAGAGGATAGTTAGAAAAATTATCATTACTTATTTTTATAATTTAGATTTAATGTTATATTAAATTTTATTACACCCAAAGGCGTAAGTGACATTGATTTCTATTACAGAAATATTTATTAATAATGTATTATAATAAATATTGATTTTTTTACACACTCGAGGGGCAAGTTTCCAAAAACCCGATAAATCCGAAATATATTTTCTTGTAACGACTTTTCTCACATAAATACTTTTTTGATTAATTTTAAATTCCGAATTTTAATCATTTATTTCTCTCATGTTTTGCTTTTAATTAAGCGATTTAAAGTTTTCGTTACTTTTTTCTAAATTTTTTCTAGAAAAAAAAATTGATGAAAAGTTGACAATTTTACATTTTTTTTCTAAAATCTATACATTAGAATATGTTAAATTTACCAATTTTTATTTTAATTTGCAGGAAATGTTACATTTAACAATGTTTATTTCAATTTTAAGAAAATGTTAACTTTACCAATGTTTATTTCAATTTTCAGAAAATGTTAAATTTACCAATATTTATTTTAATTATTTTTTCAATTTTTCCTCCCTTGAAAATTTGCTCCTCAACGGTAACATTTAAAATTTCGCGCTTCAATTTGTCTCTAGCAGGCAAAGTTGACGAAAATAGAACTTGAAATTCCCTAGAATTGTAACTAGATTCTGGGGACAGTTGATGCGCAAAAGTACCAACGGCTGTAACATGCACGTGTTTGTGTCTTTCAAATAAATTTAATAAAAGTCTCTCAATAAAATAATAGTTTATAATATTGAGATGTTGAATTTTAATGTTTATAAATAAAAGAAATTTTATTTTAACACCAAGTTGAAATTTCGATTTTTAATAACAGAGATAACCAAGTAAGTGAGGCATATTTATTTATTCAATGTGAGGTTATGTTTTGTAAAACATTGCCAATATTTTTAAAAAAATTAAATTTTTGCTCAATTTTACAAAGAAGTCTTTGAAAATTGTAATATTTTTCTAAATCTTCTATTTTTTTGTTGTTTAAAATAAACTATTCGGTAAAGTAAGTGAATTATAAATATTAAATTGATAACTTATTGTCTTATTGTCGTAGAGGTTGTATCAGGAAATGTAGATTCTTATTTACTGATTACTTCTTTGAATCGATGTATTGAAATTAAACGTAGAGTTTACTTGATTTTATTTTTTTTTTTTGTAAAATAATTACTAAGTTAATTTCTATTGTTAGAATGACGACGTCTCTTGCGGAACAGTTGAACCGGTTGCGAGCACCTCAAACTACATTATTGCTCCAAGACAAAAAAAGACCTAGTTTGTTATTTGATCCTAAGGATGCTGCTAATCTTGACAGAGAAACTGTTTTAAACATTGGTAACTGTTTATTTACATTTTACCCATTTTGCATATTGTATTACATTTAAATTCAAATTTTACCCATTTTTAAACATTACTTCATGTCTCTGAAGTTCTAAACGTTCAAATGAACGAAATTTATTTACTCTATTAGTGAAAATAAAATTTTTACGTTGTAAATTGAAATGAAAATTGCTTCATGTATATTTAAAAGCTAAAAATTAATTTAATTCAAACAAATATATTAATTAAATTTTGTTTCTTGTTTTTGCTTTTCAAGTCTGTAATTTTATATAGAAAAGAATTTTATCCTATAATGTGAATTATAAATTTTATCGAAAATTTATTAAGAAATAAAAATGTTGAATGTTGTACTACAAAAAATTTGATTTCAGGTCTTGGTGGATTGAAGGAATTAATTAAACTAAGCAATCTTTTTGAAGAATTTGAGGGAACTTTATTTGCCCAAAGTTCTCTGAATTTAGAGCGCGCTGTTCAAGGCTCTAAGCTCAACAAAAAATTAGATGCAAATATTGAGAAATTTTTGGTACTCCTAGCTCCTTACTTTCTTTTGGACTATTCACACAAGGCTCTAGAATGGCTTATTCGCAGATTTCGTATCCACCAGTACAACAAGGACCAATTTCTTCTATTAATTCTTCCTTACTTCGAGACGCGCATGTTTGCAAGGTATATTTAAATCTGCTTCTTGATTTTTTTTAAATTAAATAAATTAAATATTATTTTTTTAATTGCTCCGAAAATTTCTTAACTTTTATTACAATTTTTCTTTTTAAATATATTCAATTTTAAAATAATATATTCAAAATCCTCGAATTATTGCAAAGAATGTTATCAAAAAATTTGATAATTGACTTCCTTCAAAAAATGTTGTTATTATTAAATTGGATTCAAAAAATAATTTAATTTCTACAAAGAATTGTAATATTTAAATTAAATTTAAATTTAAATTTTATGTTAATATTTGAAGATTAACATTCTTTCGAGAAATAAGATCCTAAAGTTCTGAACGTTCAAATGAACGAAATTTATTTATTTCTTCTAAAAATTAAATTTTTATTGCAATTATTTTGTATCACTAACAAAAAATTAACTACTCAGTTTGTAAATGTAAAATTTTAGTTTTTAAATTTTTTTATGATTAGTAATTTATTAAAATATCTTCAATAAAAAATATTTCGTTCATTTGAACGTTCAAAACTTTGGGATCATGAAATAATATTAAAATTGTTTTGAAAATATTTAAATTTCTGCAAAATAGATTTTACTATTTATAAACATAAATTAATTATTTCAAAAAATTTTACTATATTTATAAGAATAATTTAATTATTTTGAAGAAATTAATATTCAAATATTGAGAAATAATTAAATTGTTATGAAGAATTTTATAGAAATATTTGAAAATAATAAAAATGTTTTTTCCTTTTTATAAATATTTTGACAATAATTGAATTATTTTTGAAGAATTGAAAATTCTTTTTGAAATTCAATGTTATGAAAATTATTAAATTCTTTCCTGTTATTTTATTTCAATTGGATTCAAAAAATAATTTAATTCCTTCATAAAATTGTAATATTTATAAAAATAATTCATTTGTTTCGAAGAATTTATTAAAATTTTAGAAAATAAATGAATTTTTAGAAAATATTCAAAAATATTTGAATTCATCCGAGAAATTCAATTAAAATTGTTTTGAAAATAATTGAATTCCTGCAAAGAATTGTACTATTTAAAAAATAAATTGAATTCTTGAGAAGAATTTGACTTTATTTATAAGAGTAATTTAATTATTTCGAAGAATTTATAAAAATTCTATAAAAAATTGAATTTTTTCGAAGTGTGTTAAAATTTTTTTAAAATAAATCTCTTTCGATGAACGCAATTAAAATTGTTTTTTGAAATTGAATTTTTGTAAAGATTTCACTACTTAAAAAAATAATTGAATTGTTTAGAAAGATTTATTAAAATTTTAGAAAATTATTGAATACTTTCATTAAATTTTATTAAAATTTTTTAAATATGAACAGTAATGATTAATTTTGTACTTAATAAATGAATTTTTTTTATTTTGACTATGAAATTATTTAAAAAATTTATATTTGAAAACAAAAAAATTTGTAATTTGCACATCAATAACAAAGTGACAATAACATTTGCTAGTCGTTTATAATTTACTATTTTTAAATAATTTATTCAACCCAGTGGTCGCAGTTTGAAAGCTATTTTAAATTTGATCAAAATTTAATTTATGAAAATGATCAATTTATATTTCAAGAAAAATTAAAAATTTAATCTCTTTCGAGGAACTCAATTAAAATTGTTTTAAAAATAATTGATTTTTTGTAAAGATTTTACTATAGAAAAAAATAATTGAATTGTTTAGAAGGATTTATTAAAATTTTAGAAAATTATTGAATTCTTTCGTAAAATTAATCAAGATTAAAAATTTCAGTTTGTTATAAATCTTTCTATTTTTATTTGTATTTTTTTTACTTTTTTGTACTTGTTTGATTGTATTTATTTATTTGTTTATTTTTATTTACTTATTCATTTATTTTTATTTTCTCATTCATTTATTCTCATTTTCAGAGCATTACAACTAGTCGAAGTGTCAGATCCCACTGATAAATGGCACTGGTTAAAAACAGTTCAAAAAACAAGAGGACCACTCTCGTCATTAGTTTTAGTGAATCGCACGACTTCCGATAATGGTTTCTTCAAATTGATCTGCAATCACGTGACAAATGCAACGAAAATTTACGGATCCCAAGCAACGAGTTTAGCGACATTGTACAATTTTTACACATCCACTATGGTTAAGTCAATTAATCGACTGACTGTTATTTCTGACAATCAAATTAATCACTTGCTTCCAGCTCTTGTCAGTGGATTATCGAGTTCTATCCAAGATTTCGCAGCGGGAAGTTACATGATTCTCTTTATTCTCAACACAAAAGTGAAACTCAAAGACGAAACAATGGATTATCTGCTGTACAAGTCTTTTAAACGTTCTAGTATGCACTATGGAACGTTACTATTTTTAATCTCACTTTATAACGCTTACACCAATCCATTGACGAAGATTTCTGACAAACTAGTCGAGCGATTATCGAATTTATCCTGGTTTGTGGAAAATCTCATAAAAATCAAATCCTCCGGTGTGAAGACATCAAAGTTTGTGGGAGCTTTCTTGGAAAGTGCTCTACGCTCAATTTTGATTAATCCAAGTAAATCGGAGGACATTCAGAAGACGGTGGATGAAATTTTTCAAAAACTTTCCTTAGACGATGAAGTGGACATGTTTTTATCGTCTATTTTAAGGAATAAAATGGTGTCTCTAGTGACGACGGAAGAATCGAAGCAATATCTGAAGAATTTGTATAAATCACTGGAGAAAAGTTATCCCAGTAAATTTGATGGGAATTTGAAGAAAATGATGGATTCGTCCGAGAAGAGTGAGGAGGCAAAGGCAAATTTAAAGTTTTTAATTTCTTGGCACGATGGCGCTAGGGATTCGGAAGGTTCACTGGAGGTTTTGAATAATCTCTCGCACGCGAATCCAGAGCAACGAATTTTGGCTTTGAAGCAAATTTCGAAAAATTCCGTATTAATATCGGAGAATTTTAAAGAATCGATTTACGAAACTCTATTGGCTCGATTCAATGACGATAAGGATAGGGTTATTGGAACTTTACTCTCATTCTCTACGAGGCGATTGAAGGAATTATTTTCCGTCGATGTTTTGATTGAGAAGTTGATTGTCTTGGTTTTGAAATGCAATGCGAAGAGTAGGAAAATTGTTGCCGAACCGGCGGTGAAAATTCTTTTGGAAATTTGTGAGAATGCAGACGACGCGAGTGTGTTTCTAGTGGTGCTGCCGTATGTCTTTCCGATTGTGAATGATGACGTTGAATTTAGTTTACAGATTTTGGATTCGAATTTCGGGAGGAGGAATAAATTCTTCCGGGCTTTGAAGAGAGAAGTGGAGGAGGACCTTGAGAAGAGGCAAAACGAATCGGGGGAGAGTTTGTCGAATTTGGAGCAAATTAGAATTGTGGCCAAGGAGGAGAAGGAGTCGACGATGATTGCAGAGTGGTTGGTGTCTATGAGTTTTCACAGTTTGCTCAATAAGGATTTATTGCCGCCCACCGATGTTATAATAAATACGATGAAGGAACAAATGTCCGAAGGTAATGCGGCTTTTCTGTTCTTTAATATGCTGCTCCTTGGTTCGGTTTGTCGAGTGCCGGTGGGCTCCCTCTCGTTTGAAGTTGCCAAAGAGGCCATAGAACTCGTGTCCAAAATGATAAACAGTTACAAACATGTTCGTCTCCTCCCGGACACTTCACACTTGACGGATCAAAAAATGCCGGAGGCTCTTTCTTTGACATCGAAAGGAGTTCTCCCACTGCAGGCTGGAACCTACGTTTTGGAAATGGTCCACAGGCGGCTCGATTTTAAACCCGAAAGTTTTATGTTCGACTTCGAGAGGGACGAGGAGCGAAGTCGGTTGATTGTCAGATTGATTGAAATCTATCTCGAGGGGACGAATAACAAGAAAAGGAAAGCCCACTTCTTGTGGTGTTTGAAAATTTTCTTTCAAAGACACTTTGCCGATTTGCAGAATCTAATTCGATTTTTGTCTCAGTTGTTTAATGAACCTGTGAAAACGCAAATTTCTTACCACGCTCTTGAGATGACTTTGAAACTTCTAAACGACTGCAAATCTTTTCAGTGGGTTTTTAAGGACAACGTGTTCATTAGTAACTTGTTGATAAGTTTAACGTCCAGGGTCGATAAGTGCAGAAACGTCGCTGTTAATATTCTGAAAAAAGTCTCACAGACCTTCAATCTCTCGGGAGAGGGTTTCTTTCCATTATTGCAGGAACTGACAGCTAGAAATCATGAAATAGATATGGATTCCGATCAGCTTTGTTTGATTCTCTACTTTTTGTTGTCGCCAGATCCGGACGTTCGTCATCTACTGAACGATGAAGTAAAGGAAAAATTACTCGAGAGTCAAAAAATGCTTTTCGACATTGTCAAGAGTGAGGAAATTCCGATTCATATCACCTCTCAACTGCTTGACGTCCTGGTCAATGTGAATGGTTCGAAAATTTTGAAAGTCTTGGCTCCGTTGGGATTGAAACTTTTGGAGAAGGCGAAGACCCAACCGGAGGATAAGTACGTCAGCATCGGTCTGACGAATATTTTACAAAGAATTAACAGCAGTACGGTGAGCGCTCTCCAGTGTAAAAATGTTTGGAAACTCTTCGAATTGAGTCTGTCAGACCACACTTCGCAAATTTCTGGGAAAAATTCCACCAAATCGCCGAGTATGATAATTATAAAGCAGATCGACGAGACTTTCTTTGACAACCTCCACACGATCTCTCCACAGTTACAAAAGAATTTATTCTCCATGTTAATCGACGTAATCACGGACTGTGAAGTAAGTACTGTAAGTTCGAAAGCTAGCAGAGCATTCAGAAGAATTAGAATCAACGCACAGTTTATCGTCAATGAACTAAAGCTAATGACCGAATTGGAAGAGTCAATGAAAGCACAAGGCAGTGGAACGAAGACACGAAGGAAATTCAGTCAGATGAATGTTTCCCAAAATCCGGAAGTGATTCACACGCATAAATGGAAGAGAGGCGTAACTCTCCTGGAATTTATCAAAACCGCGAGTAACATTGAAAACGAGGAGACTCTCATTCTACCACTCTTCGATCTACTTCGCACTTGTCTCAGTTTCGAAATTCAAGATCCTGTTGAATATACAAATCAACTAGTGCTCTCGGCACTCCATCTCCTCGCCAGTAAATCCCTTCCAATTCAAGGCGCACATTTGCATATTGCCTTGATAGCCCAGTGCATCAGGATTTCGCGAAATCCACAAACTCATTATTATGCCTTGTCGCTTTTAGTCGAATTGTTCAAGATAGCTGACACCCAGAGTGCTCTACATAACATTATGCCAATTTTCACATTCATGGGTAGCTCCGTCCTGCGACAAGAGGACTCTTACTCAATTCAAATCACATCGAAAACAATAGAGACAATTATTCCCGTGGTGAATTCCGGCAACGATGAAAATAAAGCCTGTGAAATTCTCCGACTATTCATCACTTCTCTGCCCGACATTCCCGAACACAGGAGAATTCCCATTTTTGTCAAACTTTTGCAATTTATGGAGAATTACATTCATCTTTACTATTTGTTGACATTCGAGAGTCATGTTTTGTCGCAAAGCAATGAATTGCCCGCCCAACGTACCCAACAACAACAACAACGTGTACCAGCGCAAAAAATGGAATTCGCTCAACAGATTTCCTTGGAATTCTCACCGCAGACAATGATCAATATCTGCGTGAAATTGGTACAGTTCCTCAAAGGTTTGCCCATTGAAATTGACGAGGATCATCAGCGAATAGGAAAGATTCGATTTAAAAGCAATCATATATTTAATGTTGAGAAAAATTCGCCGAAACAATTGAGACACTATAAATACACGATTGTACAATTTTTGAGTGAACTTCTCTCTCGCGCTGAATTCATTAATCGTATCGCGGAATTAGATTTGGAGACAATGAACGAAATGATGGGCGATTTCGATAAATTAATCGTCGAATTGGTTCTGATGATTCAGAGTGTTTCGAGAAGTGTTGAACTTCATCAGGGAAAGCCAAAGGGGAAGTATTGGAAGATTTTACTGAGACACTTGTATGATATTTTGGATTTGGTGAATAGTTTGTTGCCGAATAAGGCCTTCATTGAGAGTATAAAGCGGCTCGTCGGTCATGAACTCCTGAGTGTGAGGAGAAAAGCGTTGGAGTTATTGAATGCGAGACTACAACAGAGGAACTTTGGAGATCAGGATCATGAGGATTTGTTAAGTTTAATGGAATCGTTTTCGGATATTCTTAAAGGTCCTCATAAGCTGGTGAGTCAGGAGATGGAGATTATTCAACAAACTGCATTGATTAGCATTAAATTGTTGGCCAAGTTCCTCGCTGCAGAACATCCGCAAAAATTCAAATCCGTGAGTTTTCTTTGAAATTTAATACGTATTTTACGCATTCATTAAATAATTTTCTTGATTTTTTTCTCCAAGAGCTGAATTTTTCTCTTTAAATAGTTGAATTCTCGAAGAAAGTTCTAAAAGTTATTCAAAATAATTTATTTCCTGGAAAATTATTTCTGATAATTGTGGAAAATAATTTTTACCTGTTGGAGAGTTATTATAAATCTTTTTAGAGACGATAAAATTTCAAAACTAAACAATTCAATTTATCAAAAAATTTCAATTCAAATCTATTTGAAATTCTGGGGAATGTTTAAAAACATAATTAAATGAATAATTCAATTCTTACAGAATCTATTGAGAATTAACCAAAAAAATTGAATTTAATTCCATTATTAAAGAATCTAATGAAAATAGTAAAAAAAATTAATTCAATTTAATTTAAATACAGAAACACATTTGGAATTTGGAATTTTTTAACGTATAATTAATTGTAAACTTTTTTGAATGATAGAAATTTTATAAAATTAAAATAAAAATTTTTGAATTTTGAATTGCATTTGAAGTGAAATTTATTTTATTTTTTTGTTAAGAATTCAATTTTTAAAAAATCTAAACAATTCTATTCATCAAAAAATTTCAATTTATCTAGAAAAAAGAAGAATTAATGTTTTGAATAGTTTTATAGTTAAAAATCTAGAAAAAAAATTAATTTGTGAAAAAATTACAATAAAGTTTTTTAAAAGTTCAAATCTAAAACTTAAAAAATTAAAAATATATTAAAAATTCTGAAATATGAGTTATTTTTTAAAATTCTAATTAATTGAAGATAATTAAATTCCCGAGTGAAATTATTATAATTGAAAAATTGGCAAAAAATGGTAACTTTCGTAAAATTTTATTGAAATAAATGTTATATTGTTTAGAATTATATTAGCTAAATTTAGAAATGAATAAAGTTCGCAATGAGTAGAAATAATCGTATTATTTAAGAAAAATGTGAAATAATTTGAAAGAATATTTTGAAAATAATTAATTTCTTTACAAATACTTTGAATTGAAGGCCTGACAGTGTAAAAAATACTTTTTCGTGTTATTTATGATTATTTTTGGTTTTGACAGATTCTCGAGATGACGATTCTTTTAGTGAAAAATAGAAATGGACCAGTTTTGGGAAGTGCAACCGCATGCATAGGAGAATTATGCAGTTCAATGAGAATTCACGCACTCTATTCTCTGAATAAATTCTTCCCGGCAATATTGACACTACTAGAGAAGCAAAAGTATCAAGAAGTTCCGGACTTGATAATGATAAGCGTCGTTTGTGCCCTGCAGAAAATAGTCGACACAATGGCTAATTTAATTTCGCCCTATTTCGATCAACTACTCTTTGAACTCGCCAGACTCAATTCACTTTATACCGATTCCGAAAATCCAAAGGTAAGAACCGTTTCGATGTAATTTTCAAATTTCTAAAATTAACTATATTAATCTCTGTGGTTTAAATTAATTTTTTAAATAAATGTAATTTTAATAATTCGTAAATGTGGAAAATGAATAAAAGAAAAAATAAATTTAATGTGTAGAGTATAAAGTTGAGCAATTTTAAATCTCCACAGATAGGAATAGTTGTATCAAGACTGAAGGCAACTGGAAATAAACTTGCAAGCTCTGTGCCTCTTCGGGTTTTATTGCCGGCCGTAAAAAATACCTACGACGAGCTTTTATCGAAGAAAAAGTACAAGTACATTGATCCTCTATTGGGTATTTTGGCGGAATCTTTCACGAACATACAGACTTCCGATTTAAATACCGCCATGCCGAATTTGATAGCATTTTTCTTAAATGCCCTGGAATTCAGAGAGCAAATTGGAAAATCCGAGGACATGGAAGTTGACGATGACTTTGGCGTTGTCTTGTCGGATATAAAAAGCGTGGAGGAGAGTGCGAGCAAAACTATGGTAGCTTTAATTTTCAAATTAAATGAAGATACGTTTAGGCCATTTTATTATCGATTATACGATTGGGCGGCGAGGAATCCACAGCACAAGCATCGAAATATCACTTTCTATAGGTATTGTTAGATTTTATTATTCAATTGCTAATTTACTGATTATTATTTATTTAATTTTTATTTACTTCTTTATTATTATTTATTTTATTTTGGTTTTTATTAATCAGGGTTGCTACAAATATTTAATTTTATTTTCCCCTTACTTTTCCCTGATTTCCAGACAAAATTTTCACTTTTTCACTCACCCTAAAAAATATTCTGATTCACTCTAAAAGTTATTAGATAATTAAGAAAAAATGTTCTATTACATTTATTTACAAATTTCATTAATTGTAAAATTACTCAAAAACATCAATAACTTCTTTTTTAAATAAATATTTAATCATTATTAAATTAAATTTTAATAAAATTTTTAAGAATAATTACATTTTTCGAGGAATTTGATTAAAATATATATTGTGTAAAAAATCGTTAAAATTCTGCGATGAGTTTTATTACTTATAAAAATAATTTAAATTTTCTTAAAATTTCCATAAAATAATTGCATTTTGGAGAAGAATTTTATTATTTATAAAGTTACTTGCAATTAACGAATTTATAAAAATAACTGTATTTATGTGAAGAATTTTATTATTTATACAAATAATTGAATTCTTACAAAGAATTTTATTCCAGTTTATAAAAATAATTGAATTTCGGTGAAGAATTTTTTAAATAATTTATATTTCTCGAATAATTTGATGGAATTTTGTATTTTAAATAATTGAATTCCTGTTAAAATTTTATCACTTATGAAAATAATGGAATTATTTTGAATTAATTCATTAAAATTGAATTCCTACACAATTTTGCCAAGAATTTTATTAAAATGTTTAAATATAATTGAATTTAGATGAAGATTTTTTTTATTTATAAATATAATTGAAAATTTGAAAATAATTTATTTTAATTATTTTGAAGAAATTTATTAAAAATTGAATTTTTGTTGAATTTTGTCAAGAATTTTATTAAAAATTTTAAAAATTATTGAATTTTAATGAAGTATTTTAACTAAAATTTTTTTATCAATTTAGTATTTATGAAAATTGTAAAAATTATTCATAAAATAATTTATAAGTCATGATTCATTATATTTATTATTAATTTTATTTAATTATTATTTATTATTAGTTATTAATTTTATGATAGTTTTTGAAAATTTAAGTTATGTAAAAAGAAATTATTGTTATAGAAATAGAAAAAATTGTAGGTTTTGTATTAAAATTTTCAGTTTTCTCATGAATTTCAAAAATTCAATTTTTTTCAGTACTTTTAGTAAAAATCTCTGACCAATTTTACTTTCCCTGAATTTCGTGATCTGTGGCAACCCTGTTAATGTGTTTTATTATTTTCTATTAAACAAATTGAATTCTAGGCTATCGGCGACGATTGCGGATTCTTTAAAATCGCTCTTTGTGCTTTTCGCGGGTCACTTTTTGAAACACGCGGCTTCACTTCTGAGCACGAATAATTTATCGATAAAGGATGAAGTACAGGAATCGACGATCGAGGACGAATCAAGTAGAATTGAACTTATTGAAGTTATTTTATTGACACTTCTCAGAGTCTTCTCATACAATGCTCACGATTTCTTGACTCAGGAAAGATTTAGCATTCTTCTTCAACCAATAGTTGATCAAATTGAAAATACCGTGGGAACTAAGGAGGATTATGAGAAACGATCTAATGACTTAATTGTTCCATGTGTGGCTTCCTTCGCCGCTGCCACTTCTGATGATTCATTACATAAGCAACTTGTTTATCAAATTCTTCTTAAATCCCGACACACGAAGGCTTATGTCAGAAATTCAGCTCTCAACTCTATTGTAAGTATATTTCGTCGTATTTTTCTAAAGATTGAAAATCTATTAAAAATCAAAATTGAGAGTAAAAATAAAAGTTTAAACAAATTGAATGAAATTTAAATTGAATCTCTTTGTTGGTAAATATTTGTTATGAATTTAAATTTGCTTTGTAATTCAGGTGGAAATAGCGCGAAAATTAGGCGAAGAATTCATGCCACTCTTGCCGGAAACTGTACCATTCCTGGCTGAATTATTGGAAGACGAGGACGAAGTCACTGAGAAGAATGCACAGAATGCAGTAAGAACACTCGAAGAAATCCTTGGTGAACCACTTCAAAAATATTTCTGATCCCACCAAGCTCTTAAAATTCTTTACAACCTTTTAAGAATTGCGTCAATGTGAATTTTAATACCAGGTATTAATTGAAAATCAACATTAGGCGATGTTATTAGTAGTTTAAATGAATATGAAATTCTAAGAGCAAAAAAAAAAAAATATCTTTCATAATTGTAGAATATATTGATAATAATGAAATTGTATTTACGGATAAGCGAGAGAATGTGAGAATAAAATATAATTTACTATTTTACAAAAACAATTCGTTTATTATTAACCTAAAACTACCATAGGATACGCGCGCTAAAGCGCGTGTTCACATTCTATTTCAATAGTTAAAATAATACAATTACATTTAGCAGTAAAAACTAATACAAAAACAATTATTTAAGTATTAAATGTAATATTTACTAAATAGGTTAGTTCCATAAAAATCCGTTAATATGAGACAAGTGGCGCCAAAAATTGAGTCTAATTTTGGCGCCACTTGTCTCATATAAGCGGATTTTTCAGGAACTAATGGCTAAATTAAATTAATTGTTTTCTCTTTTTATTTGTATTTTTTTAATAAAAAAACGGATTGTTTACTCTTTTTATTAGTTAATAAGCATCATACGTCTATAAACAACATTAAAAAACAATTGTTTAAACTGTTTATTTTATTATTTATAAAATGGGTTAGTTCCATAAAAATCCGTTAATATGAGACAAGTGGCGCCAAAAATTGAGTCTAATTTTGGCGCCACTTGTCTCATATAAGCGGATTTTTCAGGAACTAATGGCTAAATTAAATTAATTGTTTTCTCTTTTTATTTGTATTTTTTTAATAAAAAAACGGATTGTTTACTCTTTTTATTAGTTAATAAGCATCATACGTCTATAAACAACATTAAAAAACAATTGTTTAAACTGTTTATTTTATTATTTATAAAATGGGTTAGTTGCATAAAAATCCGTTAATATGAGACAAGTGGCGCCAAAAATTGAGTCTAATTTTGGCGCCACTTGTCTCATATAAGCGGATTTTTCAGGAACTAATGGCTAAATTAAATTAATTGTTTTCTCTTTTTATTTGTATTTTTTTAATAAAAAAACGGATTGTTTACTCTTTTTATGAGTTAATAAGCATCATACATCTATAAACAACATTAAAAAACAATTGTTTAAACTGTTTATTTTATTATTTATAAAATAGGTTAGTTCCATAAAAATCCGTTAATATGAGACAAGTGGCGCCAAAAATTGAGTCTAATTTTGGCGCCACTTGTCTCATATAAGCGGATTTTTCAGGAACTAATGGCTAAATTAAATTAATTGTTTTCTCTTTTTATTTGTATTTTTTTAATAAAAAAACGGATTGTTCACTTTTTTTATTAGTTAATAAGCATCATACATCTGTAAACAACATTAAAAAACAATTGTTTAAACTGTTTATTTTATTATTTATAAAATGGGTTAGTTCCATAAAAATCCGTTAATATGAGACAAGTGGCGCCAAAATTAGACTCAATTTTTGGCGCCACTTGTCTCATATAAGCGGATTTTTCAGGAACTAATGGCTAAATTAAATTAATTGTTTTCTCTTTTTATTTGTATTTTTTTAATAAAAAAACGGATTGTTTACTCTTTTTATGAGTTAATAAGCATCATAGATCTGTAAACAACATTAAAAAACAATTGTTTAAACTGTTTATTTTATTATTTATAAAATGGGTTAGTTCCATAAAAATCCGTTAATATGAGACAAGTGGCGCCAAAAATTGAGTCTAATTTTGGCGCCACTTGTCTCATATAAGCGGATTTTTCAGGAACTAATGGCTAAATTAAATTAATTGTTTTCTCTTTTTATTTGTATTTTTTTAATAAAAAAACGGATTGTTTACTCTTTTTATTAGTTAATAAGCATCATACATCTGTAAACAACATTAAAAAACAATTGTTTAAACTGTTTATTTTATTATTTATAAAATGGGTTAGTTCCATAAAAATCCGTTAATATGAGACAAGTGGCGCCAAAAATTGAGTCTAATTTTGGCGCCACTTGTCTCATATAAGCGGATTTTTCAGGAACTAATGGCTAAATTAAATTAATTGTTTTCTCTTTTTATTTGTATTTTTTTAATAAAAAAACGGATTGTTTACTTTTTTTATGAGTTAATAAGCATCATACGTCTATAAACAACATTAAAAAACAATTGTTTAAACTGTTTATTTTATTATTTATAAAATGGGTTAGTTCCATAAAAATCCGTTAATATGAGACAAGTGGCGCCAAAAATTGAGTCTAATTTTGGCGCCACTTGTCTCATATAAGCGGATTTTTCAGGAACTAATGGCTAAATTAAATTAATTGTTTTCTCTTTTTATTTGTATTTTTTTAATAAAAAAACGGATTGTTTACTCTTTTTATTAGTTAATAAGCATCATACGTCTATAAACAACATTAAAAAACAATTGTTTAAACTGTTTATTTTATTATTTATAAAATAGGTTAGTTCCTTAAAAATCCGTTAATATGAGACAAGTGGCGCCAAAATTAGACTCAATTTTTGGCGCCACTTGTCTTATATAAGCGGATTTTTCAGGAACTAAACAACATTTTGTAATAAATAATTTCTTTCGTTTTTTGTATTTTTTTGTAAAAATGTTCGTTTATTTATTTTATAAAAACAATATCTTTTAACCTTCTTTCTTCTTAAACAATAAAAATTTGGATATTGACAAATCGAAGAACTATAATTTTGATCTGTCATGCAAAGTGTTTTGAAAAAGAAAAAAAAACAAAAGCATTTACAAAAACTAACTTAAAACTGCGGACAGAATGAATGAAAGAATACCAAGATTATTATTATTAATTACATTTGGACGAAATATATATATTTATATAATTATATATTTATTTTATTATACATAGATATTTTCCTACATTTATAATACAACTTTGTAAATAATTAAAAGTACATATATTTATAATATAACTTGTGACATCAAATTAGTAAAATTAATCGTAAAAATGAGAATGTAACAGATGAAGAGAAATGTTGGCGAAATTTCATTTGAAAGAGAAATGTGATGAGAAAAAGGTAGAAAAATAAAAGCAGAGGAATTTTTTGAGGGCAGATACGCCATAGGGTGCCTGCCCTCTGGCACATGGATGAATTATATTCAGTTTGTTCATATCGTCCTTTTTTTTCTTTTGAGGAAAAACAGAACTCGGAAATGCAATAGTGTGCGCGCGAGTGCGGAGTAGTGAGCCAACCCGCCGATAAAATTGAAGTTCATGAAAAATGAAGAAATCATAGAGTTGATTTCTTTAAACCCTCATGAGACTCCACTTTTGTTGTTGTTGTTGTTGTTTTTTTGAGTATAATCTTAGGCCATAATTAGATACTCTCGTTTGTCCTAAACTAATCTTTAGTAGCCTTCCAACACTAAACTGGAGGAACTCCATTCGCAGCGTCTAAAGCAACTTCCTCCACGTGACCCTCAGACGGTGCTTTCCTGAAAAATCAAATTTATTATGTATCACGATCGTGGAAAAATTCTAGACACGAATTTTCGAAAATATTGACATCGAAAAAAATATTTTCTTTATTTGAATTTCTATCGAATAAATATGTTTCTCACCTTTTTCTGTACTGGAAAATGACATAGACAATGACAGCATTTCCCACGAAAAGCAAGGCAATCAGAAGGGTTGGTAAAAGGAAATCTGTAACAGAAAATTTGAACAAATTGTTTTACCATTTTGTTTTGTACCTTTTAAATTACAAAATGTAATTTTTAACTCTAACGACATTTTTTCATTTCGTTAGATTGAGAATATTTTGGGCAACTAAACTACTTCCTGCTTTTTAATGAGGCAAATTTTATTTTTCGACATAAGGTCATTGAAATTTTTATTTTTATAAATGGAAACCGAAAAAAAATTGAGAATGATCTTTGAATTGGGATCCGCATGAAACTATTTATAATTCTTTGCTCTATAGTTCCTTAGTCATTATACTTGGTGTCCAAAGTTCAGTATGTCACATTTGTATTCATATTGCATGAGAAGAGATCGAGATCGCTGTCGAGAGGAAAAGACAGAGAAAGACACAGAGATGTAATTTTAAATTTTATTGAACTTTAACCGAAGGTATTATACAATATTTTTTCGATTCTTCAATACCTTTTGATATTGTATCCCTTTTCGTATAAATGCATTTTTATGAATTTTTTGTTATCATCATTTTTCAATAAAAAAACTTCTTTCCAATTTCCTAACTTTTGATTGTTAGAAAAATTGACAAAAATTCAATTTATTGGAAAAATTTAATTATTTTTAGGAAAATTTTAAGAAACTTAAATTACAAAAAAATTTCAATTGCTTAAAAAAATTTAATTATTGAAAAATATAACAAGCACACTATTTATTTCCATAAATAGAAATTATTTCACTAATTTCTAATTATGGAAATAAATAGAAATTGAATAAAAAAATAAATTGTATCAATAATTTCCGTATTTGAAGCAAATGAGAATTAAATTAAAAAGTAAATAAAAAATTATTTAATGCAGATAAATATGAAATTGATAATAGTGAAGTAATCGGTTATTTAAATCAAATAAATTTTCTTTTGTCAGTGTGAATTTTTAAAATCAATTAAACTATTTATGAAATTCAACCAAAAAAAAGGCACAATTTTCACGAAGAGCGACGACAAATGTATTTCAAGAGATTTATTCAAAAGAATTTCCACTCTTCATTTCTTTTCTCACTTTTTTATTCTTTTATTTTTGTAATCTATATTTATAGTCAAACAAAAATCTGCAAATTCATGAACCAAGATGTTGAGATAAATCCTAAACGTAAACAAATGTTCTGGTCGTTTCCTCAAATTGCAAATACATCACAAGACTATCTTATGCATATGCATGAATCATTTGTGCAAGGAAATGGATATAATGTGCTTGATATTCACAAACACGAGCAACAACACCTAATCCCGATATCTCAGAATGTATATAGTAAATTCATAGTTGTGAATACGTAATATGTTGGAAAATGGTCAGGCATGAATGAAAACGACCAACAATTAACTGGTTAACTCTAGAATTATAATTCTGAAATTATTATACACCGCGAAGACAAGATAAATGCTGTTGAATCAAAGTGCATTTGGCAGCTGTTTCGTCAGTTTCGCTCCAATTATTTTTATACATATATATGTATATGCGTTTCGATAAGAGTATGCGTGTTCCGGACAATAATTGACAAAATACGCACGATTTTTCTTTTATAAATATCAAATTGAGAGAGAAAAAATAAAACGAGGAACAAAATTCTTGCAATGTGCAACGATTTGATGCTATTATGGAAAAATTGAAATCATTATGATCTCGATTTGAAATCCTTTGAAAAAATTGAGAGAGGAAATGGGAATAATTTACTCTTTTCCATTTCTCGTGGCGATCAATTCAATATCAATCAAAACTCGGTAGAGAAAAGAAGAAAGGGATGGACTTTAAACTTCGTTTCATTTTTTAGTGTTTTTTCTCCAAAGTTTCTTGGAAAGAAATTTTCTCTTTATATATTGAAATGCCTTTTTCTCTCACTTCCAGACAATTTGCAATTTTTCCTTGACCCCTATAAAAAAAAATTCAGAGTTCCATTAGGAAAAAGAAAATATTTAAAAGTAAACAATTAATTTTAAACTTTATCCTGTCTTTGTATTTTGAAAAAAGTCTTTCAATTTTAACAAAATTTTTCAATTTTAAAAATTTCAATTCATTTCTTCAAAACATTTAATTATACTTTTAACTTTTAAATAATTATTTAACAATATTAATTATTGTAAAAAAATCTCGAATTACTGGTTTATAAAAATTCAATTATTTTTAATAACATTCTTGAAAATTTTAATTGAAAAAAATTCTTCTTCAATTAACAAATTATTTTTAAAAAATTTTTTTCAATTTCAATAATTTTCAATAGAATTTTAGGAAAAATCAATTATTTAAAAATTATTTATTATTGTTTGTTCAACTATTATTGGAAAATAGAACTAAAATATTTTAGAATTTAGAACTTTCAAACTTTCATTAAAATTTTTCAGATCTTTAATTTTTAAACAAAATTTGTTTGAAATAAAAATTTTTAATTTAAATCTTTTTACAATAAACTGGTTTATAAAAATTGTTGTTGCAACACATTTTAAATACAATTTGGACTCTTACTTTCGATTCGATTTGAAAAAAATTGCGATTACTTTGACTCGATTTTTTTTATAGAATTATTTTTTTATATTTTTTTAATTTTTTTTTTAAACATTTTGTTTCAAGAAAGACAACTGCTTTTAAAAATTGTAATAAAATTTTTTAAAACAAAGAATTTTTTTGCAATAATAAAAATTTAACGATTTCTAAAAACTGCAACTATAATTCATTGAATGTTAAATTATTTTCTGGAATTTTTAACTAAATTTATTCAAAAGTTTAATATTTTTTTTATACAAGTAGGTATATCAATATTATTAAATATTATGATCCGATATTGTCAAAAATTCTTAATTTAAACTTTCTGAAATTTACAAAAAAAAAAAAAATTAAATTCAACGAAATGGATTTTTCAAACAAAAAAATGTAATTAAAATTCGTTTCTTTTCAAATTCAGTGAGAAAAGATATATAAATATAAAAATTTTAATTTCTATAGATTTCTTTGTTGTTAGACTACCAGAAGATAAAATTACGACCAATTAGAAGTAAAACTTTGGTGAATTTATAATCAACGATTTAGAAGAAAAAAAATATTTTTATATATTTTTGTACGAAAACATTTTAATAAAGATTCTTGATTCAACATTTTCGGGAAAAAAAATTGATAATATTTTCCTTCTAAAAAATGAAAACTGTTTTTTAATTCTTGTGAATTTCAACTACGTTACGTTATAAAGTAAACAATTGTAATTCTCAATGTCAGAAAAATAGAAAAAATCTCTCTTCGATTAAAAATAAATCTCCAATTTTTAATGTAAAAAAAAATTCTTTTTCGTGCAACTGAAAAATATTATCAGTACCAAAAAATTAATTTTCAAAGCTCTATTTTTTCTATTTTCAGCAAAAAAAAATGAAACGCTATCAACTATAGCATATCATAACGAGGAGTCTTCTATTTTTATACAATTTTCTCTACAGTTTGAAACCTTTGGAATCAATGAAAATAATCGGCGAAATGGAAAATAAGTATAGAAATTGAGATGGAAAAATTTTCTAATGGAAAGTAGTGATGAAACTTTCTGGCATAATGTAATAAATTGAAAATAATGTGACACTGACCTACGATGTAGTCTGGTTCCTTCAACATGTTTTGCGCCGAATCCATAACTGGAGTTGAGAAACCCGCGACTGCGTTTTCGTATCCAACACCAACACCACCACTTCTCACCTCTGAACCCAAGTCGTCACCAGATAGACTGGACAAATGATTCTCCTCTGCTTCAGTCTTGAGAATTAATGCTGACGACGCTGTAAACAAAAGAGAAAGGCGATTAGAGCCATTAATTCTAATTCTTATTTCTTGCAATTTAATCCGTCGAGCAATAAACCGATAGTACTTTCAGATTGTTTTTCTCTATCTCTCTCTTTCTTCGTTTATAATTATTTTCCAACACCTTTTCTTTATCAAAAGCTTTCTGAAAAGCAAAGAAATAAGAAACTAAAAAAGAAAAATAGGACCAGAATAATAAATGGGAGTTTTTAACTCTTTTGGAATTTTTTCTAATTATTTTTTTTTTTTCAATTTCGTGTCACGTTTTTTAATTTACTACTCAGAGAATAAAAATGTTTTTCATGAATAAAATAAATTAATCATTTTTATTACTTTGCACCACTTTTTTTCTAAAGCTTACAGAAAAGCAAAAAAAAAAAAAAAAAAGAAAAAGAAGAGAATAATAAATGGATTTTTTCTTTTTTTAGAATTTTTTTTTTTTTAATTTTCGTTTCACTTTTTTCAATTTATTTCTTAGAGAGAAAATCCATTATTTATGGATGAAATAAAAAATCCTGAAAAGTAGAAGATAATTTTTAATTTTACAAATTGGTTTACGCTCCGTTTTAGTTAATTCTTCAGTCTCTTAATTCAATTCCGGATTCAAATTAAATTTTCTGAAATTGAGAAAAAAATTTATTTAAAATACATTTAAAAAAATCAAATATTTTCAATAAAATTCAATCTTCTTAACCAAATTTTCCATAATTTCCGTTTAAAAATATTCATTTAAAGATTTTCCATTAAGTGTTTTGAGAATTCAATAAATTTTCAAAATTTGCAATTACAATTTCCCAAAAATGTTAAATTATAAAAAGTGATTTAAAGTACTTTAAAAAAATAATTTTTTTTCAATAACATTCAATTTTTAAAGCAAATTTTCATTAATTTACGTTTAAAAAATTTTATTCAAAGATTTTTCATTGAAATTTTTGAGAATTCAATTCTTTTCTAAATTTGCAACTAAAATTTTTCAAAAATTTATTTTAAAAAAATTATTTAAAGTTCCTTAAAATATCAAATATTAAAAAAATTCATTTTTCTAAACAAATTTTCCTTAATTTCCGTTGTAAAATATTAATTTAAAGATTTTTCATTGAGATTTTTGAGAATTCAATAAATTTTCAAAATTTACAATTACAATTTCCAAAAAAATTCAATTTTAAAAAGATATTTAAAATAGTTTTAAAAAATAATAATTTTTTTCCAATAAAATTCAATTATTGAAGCGAATTTTCATTCATTTCCGTTTAGAAATTTTAATTTAAGGATTTTTCCTTGAAATTTTTGATAATTCTTTTCAATATTTACAACTACAGTTCTCAAAATTTTATTTTTAAAAATATTTTCGAAATTCCCAAAAAAATGATTTTCAATACAATTCAATTTTCTCAGTAAAGTTTCGTTAATTTCCGTTGGAAAATTTTTTATTTAAAGTTTTTAAATAAATAATTGAAATAAAAATCATAAAAAATAAATCATTTATTTATTTATTTTTTTCATTATTTTCAAAATTTGCAGTTACAATGTTTTAAACTTTCATTTTTTAAAAAACATTATTTTTAAATACTTGCAAGAATCAATATTTTTAAAAATAAAATTGAATTTTTTATTAATTTCCATTATCTGAAGTTTTTCATTAAAATTTTTAAGAATTCAGTTATTTTCAAAATTTTTAATTTTTAACTCCTCAAAATTTGATTTCTAAAAATTTTAATAAAATACTTTTAAAAAAATCAATTATTTCCAATCAAATTTTACAGAAGTTTAATTATTGGTTAAATTTTTAATTGCAAATTTGAAAAATTGAAAATCTTAAAGAATTCACATAAATACAATTTTTAAAAGATTTGACTTTTGTTATTTTTCACACTGTATAAAAAAATTAAGAGAATATGATTTTTGTTGCAAAAATTTTCCAATAAAGTTGAAAGAATCGCATTTTTTCATGAAAATTAATTTAAAAAAAGTAATTATCTTGGAAAATAGTCGAAAAAAGTAAAAATTACAAATTTCCCAAAAAAAATAAAAGTCCGAAAACTTAAATTTTCTAAAATAATGAAATTATAAAATTGAACTAAGAAAAGTCGCAAGCAATTTTTATCCAAAAATAAAATAAATCAATTACGATCTTTCGCATTATCATTTCTAGTTTTTCTTCTCATTTTATCCGCGATTTCCCACAAAACCATTAATCATGATACGTTTAAAAAATAATTTTTTTTAATTTCTCCATTGTCATCTCATTTTCATATAATGAAAAAAAATGAATGAATTAACAATTGTCAATACCTAATTGATTCAAATCTTTTTGTAATTACAAAGCAATTTTTTCTCCTTTACAATAAAGTATAAATTATATGTAAAACATTTCTAACAATAAAATTTCTGATTTCTAATTAAATCAAATTTTCAATATAATTTCTTGATCATAACTTGTTAATCATAACTTGTTATGCAAAAATAATCATATCAATGAATATGAAGAGTTAATATTTATTTCTCCATTAAAAAAAAAAGATACATAATTATTATCAATAACGAAACAGTAATTATTTCTCCTGTCATTCAATTATTGCCATAAAATTCAAATTTAAAGAATAAATAAATTGCGGGTTCATTTGAACGCTTTGAACTTTTAAGCATAAGAATTCTTTTTTTCAAATCGTAGCAAAAATAAAATTCTATTTCAATTAAAAAATTACGTGAATTTAAAAAAATATATTTAATACAATAAATATAATAATAATAATTATCTAAATTTTCTTGAATTTTCCCCCGTGTTTTTCATCAAATTGTCATTGGAATAAAAGAGAAATACAATTATTTTTACATATCAATTACATTTAAACTAGAATATTTACTGATTAAAAATAGACTGTCATTCATTGCAGAAAGTCGACTTTGGACTCTTACGGGATTTTAAATTATAAAAAGAGACTGACAGACATTTATTTGGCTTCCTTTCTCTTTATAAAAATAAAGGAATAATGTGACAATTTTTTTTTTATTTTTCTTATTTTCAAAGATAACATCATAATAATAATTTTAATGAAAAGAAAAGAGAAGCAAAAATATCGAGATAAAAATGAGATGATGAGAAAATAAAGGGAAATGTAAAATTATGTGCATATAATAATTATAAAGCAGAGATGAAAAAAGGCATGAATAATATATATATATACATATATATATTAAATAGCCATTTAAATAAAGAGTAATTGTAAAAACGAAAGTACTTAAATATACACGTATATAGCTATGAATTTCAAAATTATACACGATTTCACTAAGTTTACAACAATTTCAAAGTAAATGTTCGAGTTCGCTTTATGTCGACAAAGTTTGTAGGAGCCAATAACTAATAATCAAAATCTACTTAAATGGTTTATGTGGTTACCATTTAATATATAATTGCGAAAATTTATGTGTAAAAAAATTTTCAAACACCTTTTACAGTTTACTTTCACAAAAAGGACAAAAAATTTTAGGTGCAAAATTATTTTTTTCCCTTAGAAGTTAGAACAAAAGATTATTCTACTATTTTATTTATAGCAATTAAAGGAAATAATCCCAAAGTTCTGAATATTATTCTACTGAACGAAATTTATTTATCTAAATTTTTATTACAACAATTTCGTGTCAGTACGAAAAAAAATTTATAAATACAGAATTTATTCTTTAATTTCACTATTTGAATCAATCATTTTTTATCACAACTTTAATTATAAAATTATTATTATTTTTCTTCGTTTTATAAAATTTCTAAATAAAAAATAAAGTTAGTTATAAAATTATTATTATTTTTGTTCGTTTTATTAAATTTCTAAATAAAAAATTAGTTAATTATAAAATTATTATTATTTTTCTTCATTTCATAAAACTTCTAAATAAAAAATAAAAATTTTATCTTATAAAATTTGTAAATTAAAAATCAATTAGTTAAACTTTTTATTTTTATTAGAATCAATAATTTGTAACAATATTTTTAGTAAGAAAAAATTATCCCTTCGTTTAAACGTTCAAAACTCGCGTGGATCATAAACGCGATTATTGTGAATCATAATCACTTAATTTGACACAAGACTTTTTCAATGGCAAAATAAAATATGAAAATAATACTCTTTTCAAATTTTAATTGCGTTTAAAATTAATTTCTATTTGTGAGAATAAACCTTGTTTTTTAGTTTATTAAAGAAAATTCCCCCTATTCAAAGTTATTAATTCATTAACTCCCCTCGTATGATGACTTTTGATCAAACGGTTCAAGAATTATTTCACCACATCAAATTCATTCGACATTATCTTAACACGATTTAAGAGGAAATTAATGATTTCAAGGATAATTTTTCAATCACGAAATTAAAATATCTTTTGTTTTCTCTACAATAATTTAAGATCGAGTTGAATGAAATTTTCAGAAGGGAATACAATTTAGAAATTAAATTAGAAAATTGTAATTTGAAACTAGTAATTTGACATTTAATTTGAAATTAAAATTTTAATTCTAAATTCAGTTTGAAGTTTGTAAATTGAAATTCAAGTTTAAAAATTTAATTTGAAACTTGTCAATTGAAATCGAATTTGAGATTTTATCATTCAAAATTAAATTTGAGAATCTATAATTTTAAGTTCAATTCGAAATTTGCAATTTGTAGTTAAATTTGAAACTTTTGTTTTGAATATGAAACTTATAATTTGAAATTTAATTTGTAATTCAAAATCAAGTTTTAAATTTGCAATCTAAAATTAAATTTGAAATTTTATAATTGAAAATAATTAAATTCCAAATTTTATAACTCAAAATTAAAATTGAAAATTGCAATCTAAAATGAAATTTGAAATTAATTATTTAATCTTAAATTTGTAATTGGAAATTAAGTTAAAAATTTTATTTAAAATCTAATTTTAAATTCGTAATTCGAAATCAATTTTGAAATTTACAATTTAAAATTAAATTTAAAATTTTGTAATTTGCAATTAAATTTGGAATTTTTTTGTTCAAAATCAAATTCGAAATTACATTTGCAATTTTATTTGAAAATTGGAAATTTAATATTAGATTCGTAATTCGAAATCAAGTATGAAATTTGCTATTCAAAATTAAATTTAAAACTTTGAAATTTGCAATTCAAAATTAAATTTAAAACTTTGTAATTTACAATTAAATTTGAAACTAGTAATTTGAAATTAAAATTGTAATTTTCTTGTTCAGAATCAAATTTGAAATTAGTTTTGAAATTAAATTCGAAATACTCACTTAACTGAAACGAAATTTAATTAAAGCAGTCTAATTGAGACGAAAATTGACGAAAGCCAACGCCTACCATTTAATAAAATAAATTCCAATTGACACTTTAATGGACTGGTGAATAATATTTACCTATTGGTCGGAGAGATAAAAATGATTTGCGGGAGTGATATTTTCAAAAAATTCCTTAAAAAAAAGGAGAGTTATCGTCTCCTCGTGACGGACACTTCACGATACATAAACGGACTAACAATAAATGAAGGCAGGCGGGTTCCTTTGAATTATCACACAGCATCCAGTGCTGCCTAATTGACATTTATTGTCCAAGTTCTCTGTTATCTGTGGCTCCTCTCTTGGCCAACGAGAAACACTTTTTTTCCCTTTTACTTCCGAAGAAAGGAAAAAAAAACAATTCTCAATATTCCTTTCTCGAAAAAAAATCTAATATTTGACAAATTAAACGTTCGTCAAATTTTTTTTTTCGTTCCTTTCAAGGAAAATTTTTTTCCTACGTACAGAAGAAATAACAACTAAATTAATAATTGAATAAAATAATTCAAATTAAATATTTAATTCGTATAGAGAATCAATATTTTCAATGTGGAAAAGAATTGCTATTTATGGAAAAATAAAAATTAAAACAAGTAAAATCGTCGTTCATTTGATCGAAAATTTATTTTTAAATAATCGACTAAATTATAAAAATTTTTATTTACACATAACATAATTTAAAAAGAAATTATTCATCTTTCATCAACTAGAAAGGAATTTAATATTATATCTACTAAATTTTTCCTTTTCAAATTTCATATCAAGAAAGTGAGCACATTATCGATTAAGGGGACGGAAACTTTCAGCAACTAAGGCAACTAAATTCAAAATATGACACCGGAAATTAATTTCAAAGTAGATTCAGAATTCTCGAATTTCTTGAGTCAAAATTTTAATCTACATCAACTCGATAAATTTGTCTGCGAAAATATTTAATAAAATTAAATTTCATTCAAACTAAACAAAAAAAAATACGATCCACAAAATACACAAGTCATTTTGTTAATTAAATTTTCCTTGAAATAATAATTTCCCACATTTTCAACTTATGTAACAATTTTTTTTTCGTCAAATCGTTTCTTCGAGAAATACCAAATAACTTACATTGAGAAAATTTAGTTTTCGTTTTTTCTTTAATGAAATTTTATTTACCACTTGATAATAATAATAATAATAATAATTAAATATGGAAAAATAAAAATATTTTATTTTCATGATTCATATTTGTTTTTAACATTATAACAGTGGATCCTTTTAGAAACACGAGAGAGTCAATCTTTGTTTTTTCCCAGTCATCGTGCTCGCACAGATGCAGCAAAAAAGGAGAGATAAAAAATTAAACGAAATATACAATCACTAAATGAATAAAATTTGATTTAAATTTAATAGCAAAAAAAATTCATTTTCAATTTAAATATTTTTATCTGCAACAGTGAAGAATTACTTTGTCTTTAAAAATTCATTTAAAAAACAATTTTTTTAGAGTTCTATTCAAATATTATAAACAACACCTCACGTGAGAATTATATTTTTAATAAAAATATTTAAAATGTTAAAAATATTAAATTCAAATTTATTAATTAAATATTTAATTTAATAATTTTTCAATAAATTTTTTTCATTATGATTGAGTAATTATTAATTACTAATTAATTAATTAGTCAATGAAATAGTTTATTAGTAATTATTCGACTCTTTTGGTGAAGAATTGAAAAAAAAATGGATAGTAGTTTTCATTTATTTAGAAATTTTTTATGAAAATTATTTACGAAATAAATATTTATTTGATAATAATAATAGACAAGTAATTTTAATATTTAATATTAAATACTTAAATAATATTGATTCAAATAATTTTTTTTCATTGATATACAAATTTTTTTTGAAAATATTGTGCTATAAAAATGTCGGTCTTTTGAACGTTTAAATTTTTATAGACATTATTTAGAAGCATTAACTGGAAAAATTGTATAAAAAATACAATTAACATCCTAATGGAGCTAAATATATTTAAATTATATTTAACGTTGTTAAAATAGGTAGGCAAATAGACCTTCAATACTTTCAAAACATTATGTCAGTATCGGTGAAAAACAATTGAGTTTTGCAATCTTCGGAGGATCGTAATCATCGTCAGTAAATAAACTTTCTTATCAAAAAGACAAATGCCTCATAATTATGATATTTTCATCTCAATTTTTACTGATCCAGAGAAGAAAATTTGAAATTTCCTATAATAAGAATAGAAACATTTTTTATCTTTCTCATTTATTACTGAACATCTTATCTCGTTTTTTAATATTTTTAGTAATAACAAAAATAATAATAATAATAATAATAATAAAAATAATAGTAAAAATAATAATAATAATAATAATAATAATAATTTAATTAACAAGAAATTATTAATTAATTAATTAATTATTAAATATTATTATAAATTAATAATTTATATTATTTATTAAAAATAACTACTAATAGTTTAATTAATAATTAACTATAAGTATTGTTAATAAATAAAAATTATTATAGAAAATTATTTTCGTCAATGTTTTATAATATTGTTAAAATTGTTCCGTTAAATTTTTTAATTGTGTTAAAAATCTTACTGGCAAATTATTCTTTAACGGTTGCAGATTATATTGTCGAATTCTTTAATTAAAAAAAGATGATTAAAAATCGTTTCGTTAAATTCTTTCACTCTTGAAAAAAATTATCTTCCTAAATTCTTCAATTTGTTGAAAATTTTTTTCCCCAAATTCTTTAAATAGAATTATTTTCTTGAAAAATTTTATAATTGTTAAAATTCCGTCAAATTCTTTTATTCGTAAAGAATATTTTGTCAAATACTTTAGTTATTAAACATTATTTTGTGGAATTTTGCAAATTTTGTAATTATTTTGTCAAATTCTCCAATTCGTAATAACTCTAATTTTTTAAAATCTAATTCTCTGAAAATTTAACTAAATTCATTCAAATTCGTTTAAAAAAAGGTTAAAGAACATTTGACGAAATTTATCAAACTATTTTATCAAACTAATAGCCTCGAAATCTATTATCAACGTTTTTTATTGACAGTATATAAACAGAAGAAATATATATATATTAAATTTACACTTTTATACATTTTAACTTTAAAAAAAAAAATAAAAATTACAATGGAACATTTTTTAAAAATACTTTCCCGACCAAGTTTGTCAACCAAACCCTAATAACTTATCACATCTCTGTAATTGCAACCCTATTAATTCTAACAAACTTTCCTACCATACAACCTTCCCAGTAATTGGATTTCTACTAAACTTTCATAACAGATAATAGACATTTTCATCTCTTCGAATAAAAGACAGGACAAATTAATTAGGTTTGTTTCAATTTGATAAAATAATTAGAATTTAATCCTTTTTTGGTTTTTCTTTTATTTCCTCCTGTTTTTTAAACAAAAATCGACAATTTTTTACTTTTTTTAATTTTTTTCTATTATTGTATAATATTAATATTCAAATTTTTAAAGTAAAATTTATATTGAGATTCCTTTGCATATCTCACATTTTACTTGACAATTGCAGTAATTTTCTTTGTAATTTCATTTATTTTCGAATCAAATTATTATCGCGTTTTTTTATATTTTTAATCATTAATCATAATAAAATAATATCGTATGCTACTAAGATTTGTTATCTTTATAAAATTGAAAAAAAAATATATTTTACAAAAATTTACAATTATTTTTATTTTCTATCAACAATATTTAGTTTAAAATTAATTTATTTTAATCTAAAAAATAATTTTTTTTTGCAAAGAAATACAAATTAGAAAAAGAAAAAAAATATTGTCGTTCATTTGAACGTTCAAAACTTTAAGAACATAAAATTATTTAATTTAGTATTTAGTAAGTTTCGAAAAGATTTAATAAGGAAAAAAAGTTTCGTTCCTTAGAACGTTCAAACCTTTACTTTTAATTATTTCGATTTTATTTGGAAAACAGTGAAAAAGAAAAAAAAGGAAAGAAAACAAATATTAAAATAAAAAAAAGTATTTTACTGTTTAGGCAAAGACGGAAAATTTAAAAGTGAAATTTTCATGAATTGGAATCACGAACAAGAACTGAAATTACAAAAGTTTGGAAATGAATTTTTACATAGAGGGAAAATTTTTTTGCCTATTAAAACCAAATTTTTGTTATTAAACATATTATTACAAACTCAAAAAAAACTAAGGTGAATATATTTTTAAAAAAATTTTTCTCAATCGCAGTTTTACCACTAAATTGTAAAAAATACTTTTCTAAAACTTCAAAATTTTATTGTCTCTCCACGAGGAGACTAAAACCGAACTCTATAATTTTAATTTCCATTTCAAACTTTTATTATTTCAGTTCTTATTCATGATTTTAAATCACTTTCATCTCGAATCAATCACGTCTCTGGTATAAAAATATTTTTTTCAAGGAAGCTTCTGAAATATGTAAATTCCACTATTATAATTCCAAATTCCCAATTTTCTTGGTCACTATAGCGAGTTAAAAAATACAGATATAAATATCTCACATCAATGTCATTAATATCAGCGTTCAAAATTTTTCTTCGCCACAAAAAAAATAATGCTTTTAACTATTATTAAACTTTTCGAGTTTTAATTATTTAACTTCAAGTTTGGCTTTGATTTAACAAAGAATTCTTTCAATCAGAAATTAATTCAAAGTCGAAAGAAATATTGATAACCAAAATTAATTAAATTAATCAAAGCTAAACTTGAATTTAAATAATTAAAACTCAAATAGTAAATTAATTAAATTCAAGTTTAGCTTTGATTTAACAAAGAATTCTTTCAATCAGAAATTAATTCAAAGTCGAAAGAAATATTGATAACCAAAATCAATTAAATTAATTAATTAATTTACTATTTGAGTTTTAATTATTAAAATTCAAGTTTAGCTTTGATTTTAACAAAGAATTCTATCCATTAGAAATTAATTCAAAGTCGAAAAAATTGATAATTAAAATTAATTAAATTAAATAATTAAAACTCAAATAGTAAATTAATTAATTCAAGTTTAGCTTTGAGTTAACAAAGAATTCTTTTCATCAAAAATTAATTCAAAGTCGAAAAAAATTGATAACCAAAATTAATTATTTAGTTTCACCTAATTTTAGAGAACAAATTGAAAAATGCAAAAGGTAACTTTTATATTTTTATTTGGTTTGTAAAATTACTATTTATTCCTCAATTTAAAAAGAAAAAAAAATTTCATCGAAACTATTTGAATCAGAAATTAATGGAAAATAAAAAACAATTGCTCAAAATTATTTATTGAAATACAGCAAATAATTACGAAAATTTGCTTTTTATATTTTAACTTGTTTTCTAGAATTGTCATTTATTCTTCGATTTGACGAAAAAAAAAATACTTGAATCAGAAATTATTAAAAATTATTAAAATTGTCATAAAAAGAAGTGACTTTTTTATTTTTTTCCCTCTAAAATTATTATTTTTGCTACATTCATTTATGCTTAAGAAAATTTTCATGATCCTCAAGTTTTGAACGTTCAAACGAACGAAATATTTTTTATTAAAGTATTTTAGTAAATTACTAATCATAAAAAAATTTTTAAACTGACATTTCACGTTCAGAAATTCAGAAATTAATTTTTTTTTAGTGACACAAAATAATTGCAATAAAAATTTAATTTTTAGAAGAAATATATAAATTTCGTTCATTTGAACGTGAAGAACTTTAGAATCTTAAATTTTCTTATGAAAACAAAAAGAAAATAAAAAGGAACACAATGAATTAAAACAGCTTTCAGGTATATTGAAACGAAAACAAAAATGACGACTTTATACCCGAAATTGTTTCTAAATTTATAATCATCCTTTTACACCAATTTATTCAAATAAAAAGATTTTCCATTTTTGCTTAAAACTGGTTTTACATAAAAACAAAAAAAAACTATTGTGAACAATTTTTTACAAAGAGAAAAAAATAACCTCTTTTTTTATCTCTATAAACAAAAGTTTATCTTCGATGCCACATTCACAAAAAAAAATTGTTTTGAATTTCAAACAAATAAAACGAAATTATCTATTTTCCACCAAAAAAAAAAGAAAAATCTACATTTCAATTTCGTAATTAAAAACCAAAGAAAACCCCGTCGAACTTCCGTCAACAATGACCGGAAATCTCCCCCACATTTCGTCACAATAAAAATAATAAAAGAGTTAACATTTTTGATGAAAATTTTTCGGGGTAAAAAATCCGGAAGAAAGAAAACATTCCCCCCCTCCTCCTGGCGGAGTGAAAAAACGTGACAATTTTTTTTTTTTTCGAAAACAATTGAAAAATAATTTCAGGACACTCACTTATCAGATTCCTGAAGGTGTCGGTAAATATTCGTATCATCCTGGACCGATCGGCACCGAAAATCGCTTTTCAAAGTGTCAGCTGTAGTTCACTATCATCACGCGTTTCTGAGCAGCACCACGAAACTATATTCACTCTTAGACTCTATTCTCAAGTACGCGTCCAAAGTCTAACTTTGTTTGTCTCTGTTGCTCATGTGAGTTGATGCAATGTTTCTCTCTCGCTTCGCTCCTCTCACTCCCTCCTCTCTGAAGAAAATACACCGCTCACTCGCTGTCTCTCTTATGGGCTTCTCCCTCACGAAATCGCGTCGTTTTCTTGGATAAGAAGCGTTTTAAAGGCGCGAACACACACTGCCTTGCCAGAGTGCACAACTGTATTCTCTCCCGTGTGCACTGCTTTTGCTTTTTCTGATGCTATTGCTGCTTTTGCTTTTGCTTTTGCTGCTACTGTTCTTGTTGTTGTTGAGAGAGAAGAAACGAAACTGAACTAAATCGACGCAATTTCGTCAGCTTTATTCACAAGAGTGTGGCGAATATATGTATATATGGCGTGATCCAATCGAATGCTGTCTTCATCGGGGTTATAGGGCTATTAAAAACGATCTTGCTCCAGATGCCCTTTGACACTGAATATAGTGCCGAGATTTTTGATTTTCTTATCGCTTCTTCCTTCCTCTCAGAGGTGGCATTCGGTTTTTCATTAGCTTGTTGCTTTGTTTCTTCCTGCAACGGCGATTATCAAACTTTTCTTTTCAACTTCTTTTTCTTCTTCTTCTTCTTCTTCTTTTCACTTTTTTGCTTCTTTCAGCTTTTTCGACTAGAAACTGAGATCTATGCAGAATTTGAAAATTTTAATTTTCTGTTTTCAGCCTTTTCGAGATTTTCGACAAATTACAACATTGACTTCTTCAGAACTCCAACGCTAATTTTTTAACCATTATTATTGCTTAAATTGAATTAAAATTTCGTAAGCAAGTGTCTAGAATTTAAGAAAGAAAATGTTAAAAAAGCAAAAAAAAATTGAACTTTATAATACAAGTCAGGGAATTTTTTTAAATTCGTCAAAATGTCACGTCGGTGAAGTTCGCAACGTTTATGATCAACGATGTTCCTAAAGTTTCGAACGTTTAAATGAACGACAATATTTTTTTACTTATTCTAATTTGTATTTTATTTACAAAAAAAAAACAAAAAATTAAAACAAATTAATTATTAACTAAATATTGTTTAATTTCGCAATTATTTTTCTTTTTTTCGACAGTAATTTTCAAAAACACTGAAGGTTGAAAAATAATTCCGTTCATTTGAACGTTCGAAACTTTCGCCGCATGATCAACGATTTAAAAGGAAAAAAATTATTTTTCTATCAAAAAGAATAAAAATTTTTGTTCACAAATGTTTTTTTTTTGTAAATCATTATTCAAAAAAATTAAACGTACTATTTTCTGTACAAAAATTTATAAAAATTTACTTAATTAAAAATATTTTTCTTCAAAAATCGTTGTGTCTCAATGATTTGATTTTCCGTTTCCTTGACTTTTTCCTCTGATGTCCAGAAAATAACTTCAATTCCAAACATTTTCAATTCATAATTATTTTCAAATAAGTTTTTGAAATATTTTTTTAATTTTTCTTCTAAAAACACGATTGTGGTGAAAAAAATTTTTTAAAACGGAGAATTTATTTCAATAATATAGGAATTTAATTTGTTCCTCAAAAATTGCAAATTTGATTCTTCTAAAACTCAATTATTTTCCAAGATAAAAATTAATTAAAATTCGATTAATTTTTTTAATTGAATTAGGGTATTTAAAAGTTTAAGAATTTTTTTTAAAAAAGTATCTTAACATTTTTATTAAATATTGAATTTCTAAGTGAGTAAGTTTCGAAAAATTTTCAAAAAACTTTAATTTCAAACCATTGGAAACTTAATGATCTCTAAAAATTGCTATCGCCGCACTTCTCCAAAATTCAATTATTTTCTGGAATTTTTAACTAAAATAATTCTAAAATTCCATTTTTTTCTTCTTCAATTTTACGAAAGTTCGCTTAAACAAAACTTTTTTTTATTAAAAAAATAATTATATTCAAAAATTCAATTAATTTCAAATAATTTAAATAAAATTTTTCAAATATCTAACGTTTGCAAAATTTTTAACTCAACTTATTTGAAATTCAAGTTTTCTAAATTTTAAATTTGAATCCTTTTGAAATTCAAGTATTTTATAAAATTTTTTACCTAAAGTAATTCTAAAATCCTATTTTTCCAACTTTTTTAATTTTACACATGAAATTTCGATTATTCGAAAGATTTTCAATTCAATAAATATGCTCAAAAGTCCAATTAATTTCAACAAATTTGAATAAAATTTTTCAAATATATCCAACTTTTGCAGAATTTTTTACTAAAATTCTTTGAAATTCAACTTTTCTCAATTTTAAATTTGAATCCTTTTGAAATTCAATTATTTACATATAACAATTCCAAAATTAATTTCAATCTTTTAATTCAATTATTTTCTAAAATTTTTTAACTAAAATAATTCTAAAATCCTATTTTGTTCTAATTTTTTTTAATTTTACACATGAAATTTCGATTATTCGAAAATTATTCAATTCATTAAACATCCACAAAAATTTAATTAATTTCCAAATAAATTGATTGAAAATATTTCAAAAAACTGACATTTTCTGAATTTTATAATATTAAAAATATTTGAAATTCAAGTTTTATAAATTTTTAATTTGAATCCTTTTAAAATTCAGTTATTTACATGTAACTTCCTCAAAAATTAATTTCAAGCTTTAAATTCAAATATTTTCTAAAATTTTTTACCAAAATTATTCTCTAAATCATTTAATTTAATATTTTCTATATCTTTTGAAAATCCAATCATTAAAGAAAAAGAATGTTCACCTGAAATAATTCTAAAATCCTTTCTTTAAATTCAATTTTCTGAAATTTCGATTATTCGAAGATTTTTCGATTCAATAAACATATTAAAAAATTTAACTATTATTTCAAGAAGATTTAAATAAAGAATATTAAAAAAAAATAAATTTATCAGAATTTTAAATATTTTTAATAAATTTTTCAAAAAATTAAAAATTAAAATCCTTGAAATTCAATTATTTATAAAAATTCTATAAACGCAGCTTTTCTAAGAATACGAAATTAAGACAAAAAGAAGAACAGAATCGAAAGTGTCACGAAGCAACGTTTTTATTCCCGTTTTGTCTAAATTTGATATATCCTTAGAAAAACTACGAGTGAAATTGTTTTAAAATTCAATTTTTTTTTGAAATTTTTAAATAAAATTGTTCATTAAATAATAAAAAAGGAAAAGTTCAGACAGGACAACATTTTGAAAACTTTATTATAAAAATCTTCTTCTAAAAATGGTTATTTCCAGAGTAAATTTTCTAATATTCACGTGATCATTCCTTTTTAAAAAATCTGCATGTTTATAACTTTCATAATATTTTTAAATTTCGCCCATACATTTAAAATGAATAAATGAAAAGTAATTTTTATTTTATTTCTGTTATTCAAATATTATAGTTTTATTTCAAAAATTAAATAAATATAGACTATAAATGTCTGTCCAAATATGACTGTTTAAATATATACTCATCGTATATTATAAGCGCGAATGTAAAAAAACTACAATGAAAAGTCACAGGTGAAATAAAATTTACGAAAATAGAAAAATAGAAAAGTTTCAAAAACACCTAATAATAAACTTCAAAATTAAAATACCGGGTCTTTTCCATGATTATCAGAGGCTCTTAAGAATTTTACACCTTTTTCATGAATTTTAATTTAATTGAAATTTTCCATGAATTTTAATTTAATTGAAATTTTCCATGAGGGAGTAGAGTGAGTTTACAGTGAGTAAAATGAGCACTAAAGTTTACTATAGTCCTATAGTACTATATATAGTACTATACCGACTACAACTACTCTATTTACACTTTTCGAAATTTCTTCCAGAATATATTTCTTATCTCTAATCTCTTCTTATTCAAGAAATTTCCCTAAGGACTTCCTTTTTTCAAAACTGATTTCTCTGTTTCAACTTTAAAGGTTTAAAGGTTTATACGTTTATCTGCTTTCTACTCCATTAGGGTCTGTTTATATCTCTTATACAAGTTTCTTCAGTGTTTTTTTTTCCTCTCTGGAAATTTTCTAGAACTTTCATTATTCATTTTTCTTCCATAGGTTCATCTTTTATTAATACTCCCGCTCTTTCACTTTCTTTCTTTTTATAAATATTTTATTATTTTCCTTTTCAGAATATAATGTTCGGGTTTTTCTGCGTATTTTTTTCATTTTCTTCAATTTTTATTTATTTACAAAAAAAAATACTTTCACATTTTTTTAAACATCGTTTCAAATAACTTTTAGGCTTTTTATTCATTCCTTTTTTTCCACTGGGAAAAAAATTATTTGATTAAAATAAAATAGCAGGTATATATTAAATTCTCCATCTTGTTAAAACTATTTTCCTGCCTTTATCAAGAGACTTTTTTTTATTTTTTTCCTTCCGTTTAATTTGTTGGTCTTTTCTAAAGATATTCTTTTCTCTTCTTTTTTTTTTGGTTTATTAAATATTCTTCATTCAGGATTTTTTTTCCCCTTTTGACACCGTTAATTAATTTTCCTCAGCTTTTGAAATTTTCTTCCTTTGGTATTATTACTTTGTTACCATCACGCTTGTAAAAAATAATTAACAAAAGGCACGACTATTATTAAATTTTATTAGCGAATAATATGTATTACAGAAATTAGAAAATATTTTGATTTAAATTAATTTTTTATGATAATTATATTAGGAAAAAATTTTATCATTCGCACAATAATTACATTTGAAAGAAGTAATATTAATTGAATGATTTTTTTCTCTAAAAATCATCGAAATAATTATCTATTAAAATAATTCTGAAATATACGTATTTACAATTAAATTCTACAAAAATTTTAATTATTTTTTATATACAAAATTATTTATTTATGGTTATAAATAAATAAATTTTACTTTCACGATTTTTTTATATTAAAAATTCCCAATATTTGACAATATTTAAATTTTCCTCTATCTTCGATATCGACCTTCCGTTTTTTATAATTGTCTCCTATTTTTATATTCGATTTATTTATTTTCTGTCCGCAGAGATTGCGATCTTCGTGTGGTATTTTTCTCATATATTCTCGCCGA
This sequence comes from Leptopilina myrica (nomen nudum), assembly GCA_032872475.1. Lineage (NCBI taxonomy): Eukaryota > Metazoa > Arthropoda > Insecta > Hymenoptera > Figitidae > Leptopilina > Leptopilina myrica (nomen nudum). The sequence continues at coordinate 13,547,479 of CM065458.1, read as the reverse complement.
CTTCTGTGTTTTTTTTCTCCTTTCTTGATGTATTGATGTAGTTTCACATTCTTTTTACATTCTCCGTTCTTTTTATTTGATTTTTCCGAACCACCGGATTTGCAGCTGCAAGTGTTTTATTTCACACTCTCCCGCTGATCTTTAATCTTCATTCAATGTCCTCATCGATATATATATTGTGTCCACTATAAAGTTTTTATAGAGAGAGAGAGAGAGACAGCATTAAACTATATTATATATTTTGAAAAATAATAATGGTCCATTTATGGTCTGTTACACTCCGTCTTTATTCAGTTATATTATCGGTTTCTTAGCACGTGTCTTTTCACCCTCCGCTTTCGTAAGTGCGGTTTGATATTGTTTAGAAGAAGAATAGATTGAAATTTATAAAAATAATATAATATTACGAATGATAAAATTAATAATTAATTGATGAATTAATAATTAATTGGTGAAATAATACTTAATTGATGAATTAAAAATTAATTGATGAATTAATAATTAAGTGATGAATTAGTAATTATATTATTTAATTGATAAAAAAAATAATTATTTAATTGACAAAATAATAATTAATACTATCTAAGAAATTCCACTCTCTAAGACTTTAATCCTCTTTAAGTTTCCAATAATCTCTAAGACAACAAGAGAATTAGTGAAGATTTACTAAAAATTATTTTTAAATTAAATACAATAATGCTGATTCAATGCAAAATAGGTTTAGTTCCACAAAAATTAGGTTTGATTAAATTGTAAAATATATTTAATTAAAACAAATTTTTTTAATTGGCTACTTATTTTTGAATCGAAAAAAATTTTTCTCACTGAAATAATGGATTATTTTAATAAAATGCAAATAATAAAATTATACTTTACTCAGAGCTTTCTAATTTTTTTTGTTTTAAATAAATTTTATTAAAATAAATTCAAACATTCAATAATTTTATTCAAATTTGATTCAAATTCAAATTATTTAACTCAAATTCAAATTATTTAATTCAAATTCAAATTATTTGCTTCAAATTTAATTCAAATTCAAATTATTTGCTTCAAATTTAATTCAAATTCAAATTATTTGCTTCAAATTTGATTCAAATTCAAATTATTAAATTCAATTCAAATTATTTGTCTCAAATTTAATTCAAATTCAAATTATTTGCTTCAAATTTGATTCAAATTAAAATTATTAAATTCAATTAAAATTATTTCCTTCAATTCAAATTATTTGCTTCAAATTCAATTCAAATTCAAATTAATTGCTTCAAATTTAATTCAAATTCAAATTATTTCCTTCAAATTTGATTCAAATTCAAATTATTTCCTTCAAATTCAAATTATTAGATTCAATTCAAATTATTTGCTTCAAATTTAATTCTAATTCAAATTATTTTATTTAAATTCAAATTATTTGATTCAAATTCAAATTATTTTATTTAAATTTGTTTCAATAAAATTTTATTTGATTCAAATACTAATTTTACTTGTGACGAATAAAATTTTTATTCAAATCAAATAAATAATTTACTCGCCTCTGAGACAAATATACGTTCATTTAGCTGAAGTAAAATTTTTCTCTGGTAAATTCAAGTAAACTTTAATTCTTTCTAGTTTATTTTTTTTTATTTAAATAAATAAAAACAAAATTTCACTATAAAAGATCTTGAGTAAATAATTGCTCTAAAGAAACTTTTATTGTATAAATGACCTTATTGTTTAATTTCCAACGCAACCGAAGATAATATCTTCAATATATAAAATTAACTATAAATAGTTTCTTGTTTCTTTTTTTTTTTGTAAATTGTTGCAAAGATTCCGAACGTGTCGCATGTCACGTATAACAAATAACTCAAAAAGGATTTATACTATTGACTGTTATAGGTGAAGGTTGATATTCTTTTAAAATGATGAATCGTACCCTCGGGATGCATTTTTCGAATATTACGAGCATTTAACACTTCGCTAATTAACGGAAATAATTTTTTCCATTTACGCGGAAATGCATAAAATTAAAAAGAAACGGCCATAATTGAAAGCTATTTCAAAAATGTGTATTTTTTAATTTTATTCTCAAAAATTTATCCGTAATTTTTTTTATACTTCTTATTTATTAAATATTACTTATTATATATTAATTTTTATTTTATTTATTATTTTACTATTTTTTATTATTTTATTTTTTTCTTACTTTATTACTTTACTTCTTTTTAATATTTATTAAATATTAACTCTCGAAATTTGAATTCGTAAAATTGTTTACTTATTTCAATTAGTGACTATAACATTTTTCATTTTAATTAATGAGTAATTAATAATAAATTAATAAAAATTTTATTCTAAAAAATGTTTCTCTATTTTTATACTTATTATTTATTAATTTGAGCAAAAAAATTAACTTAAAAATTAAGTAATTAAAAAAATTAAATTAATTAGGAAAATTTAATTTAGAAATTAGTAATTGCAAAATTCACTTTGTTTGGAATTTTCAAAAAAATACTGCATGGAAACAATGAGTTTAAAATAGAAACTACAAAAATAAAGAAATTGTTTATCAGAGAAAATGAAATAATAATGTTTAATCAATAAATAATTGAGAAACCTAATTATCGCAGCGTTATTAATTTCACATTAAACCTTTTATAGCGCGGCTAAATCATTTTAACGAAAATGGAATTAAAATTTTATTCTTTGCCAATACGTTAATGTATATTTGAAAAATGGTAATTTATAATTGTATCCAAATAAATTTACTCCGAGACTCTTAAAACTCATTAGAGTGTATAAAATATTAAATGTTTTCTTTCCATTATTCCCAAACGGTTTTATTATATGAGAAAATAATGACAAATTTTGAAATATAATTAAAAAATATAATATTAAATTAATATATTAAATTTTAAATTAATAAATATAAAAAATGTATAATAATAATAAAAATAGTAATATAATACTATTGAAATATAATACAAAAATTAAAATTTTATTTTAGAAGTATAAATATAAATATTCAAAATATTTGAACATATTTTGTAAAAATAAATGTACAAAAAAAATAAATATAAATATACAAAATAAATTTACAATAAAAAAAATTATTATTAATCAATCTTTTACGTCCGAGAAGTAGTAATTATAGTGAAGGAGAATAAAACGAAAACATTCGAACAAATAGTTTTTAAAAATTAGTTTGCTCTAAAAGATAATTAAAAATAAAAAAAAATTAAGCTCTGCAAATAAATAAGAAATTAAAATATAAAAATAAAAAAAATGTAAAATAATTTCGTTTTATTGAGACAATATTAATTAATATTGTTAATAATTTATATTATTAATGACGAATATTGTTAATAATTCATTTTATTAATAATTAATATTGTTAATAATTTATATTATTTTAACGTTGGTGAAGTTGACAAAGTTTAAAATTTACAATTTTGACAAAAAAATATATTCTTCCAAAAAATTTTGATACATTTTTGCGAAAAAAAATTTTGCTTTTCAATTTTTTTCTGGATCTACAATAAAAAAATAGTAAACAAAATATTTTTCTTCGATAAGAGTATTTTTTTCCTATCAATTGTTGAGCATATTTTAAACTTCACCAAAGTAAATATAAATATCTAAATAAAATAAAATTGTCTATATAAAATTAAACACTTCTTCTTACATTTTTTTTATGATTACGACAATAAAAAAGAAAATCGTTTCGTTTTATTCTAACTCAAAAAAAAAAAAAATTCCAGTGTTTATTTTTTATTTTCCCAAACAAGGGAAATTATATTCTATTTTGTTAAATATATAAACAATATGAGTATGGAGAATGTGAGAGAGATCAGCTGTGGATATAATATTAAACGCGTTAAGAGTAAATAAGAGAATAAATGATCACACGTTTTTGCGCGGTCATCCTTGAAAGGATTTTAATAATAATAATAAAAAATCGAGTGATCCCCCTTATCAGCGATTCTAACCGCGACTACTGCTGGGAGGAAATTTCTTCTTTAGCTACCGTGAAAACAGCCACATAGTGGGGGGAGGGCAAAATAGAGGGGATAAGGGGAAATTTCATCCCTTCCTTTATCCAAAAAACATCCCCTTCTCTTCAATTGTACACCCAACCATACCTCTCATCTTTTCCCATTGCAAGGACGCACCACAAAATTTAATAATAAAAAAAAAAGTCACGTATTAAAAATATTCTCATTCCAAGGGAAAAATTTCGTCAATTTTTTAATATTTGGTAAAATATTATTTGGTAATAATATTCAGATCGAGAAATTAATTTTTCAATAAACTTTTCTTTGATTTTATCGAATTAAAATTTTATCCGAGAAAAAAATTTTTTTTTTTTAATTAATTATACTTTTCTAATCAAACTTTAGGAAAAATAAAATTGTTAATTGCTGAGCTTTTCAATTAGAAATATGAAACAAAGTTTGATAATTTTTATTTTTATATCCGAGAGCGCAAGGAGTAAAAAAATTATATACACATCGGAAAAGTGAAATACATAAATAAAATCGATTTATCAATTGAAAAATTTATTATAACATAGAAAGAGGTTATCATCCTTCAATTAATTACTTGTTATTCTGGTTGAAACCAGTCTTTATTAATATTTAAGTATAACTTGTGATATTAAAATTCCACAATGAATGAAAATTAAATTTTTACTTTTTATTAATAATCGATTGAATGTGGTAAAAATTTCATGCATTCAAACAAGTGTTATAATTAATGAATTCCCAATTTTTATTATTCCCTTATTAAAAATATTTATTATTCCCTTATTTTTATTTTTTATTTGTTCCAATTTTTCAACGAAATTTTTTCTTTTCAATTTCAATTCTTGATAAATGGGGGAAAAAATTATTTCTCTCTAATAATCGAGCACTTGTCAAACAAATGTCAAATCGAATAAATTGTTTTGCTTAAAATACTAAAATAAATAATTAATAGTAAAGAAAAGAAAGAAAAAAATAGAAAATATTTGTAAAATTACATCAGTTCGTGATGATAATTTCTGACCTGTGCTTCTCAATCAAAATCAGGCGATGTATAAAGAAGATAATTTTTTTTTACCCAAGACAAAAATGTAATAAATTTAATTACAAAATACAAAATAGTTTTTTGTCAGTGTATATTTTTTTTGTCAGAATTTAACTTATCTTTGCACTTTTTTTTCCTTTTATCTATACTTTTAGAATAAACTTGATATAAATTCAACTCTGAGGTTACTGCAAAGACTGATGACATTATGTATACATTTCGAATGAATTTAATTTCTTTTTCGAATGTGTGGATTTCTTATCGCTAATCTCAAGATTTCACACTCGCTTAACAATTATTGTTTAACAATAAAAGAAAGTAGAAATATAAGATATCATTCTTTAAACACTAATTCTCCCCCTTATCATTATTTTACAATTTAATTATTACAATTTCATTATTACAATTTTGATGAACTTTTCTATAGCGAAATAATAAAAATTGCGCGCGAGAATTCTCATAAATTTTTCCAACACTACTGAGTTGCAAATATTTTTCTTCATTATTAAAGTACGAAAGAAGAAAAAAAAACTCGTGTTTCTCCTCTCAGAGAGGGTAAAATTATTATACTTGAAAAGTATTTCACATTTCACGACTTATGCTTTAACGTTCTAGTCTCCTTCTCTCTCTCTCTCTCTTGGTACAGTTATTATTATTCAAGATGTGGGTAAAATATACTCTCTCTGAGAGAAAGAAAAGAGAGTAAAACGCATATACGAAAAAAAGAACTCGAAGCAAAACTCAACCGGAAGAACATTATACACGAAGTGTTTTTCTACAAAAGTTTAAAGTCTACTTGTGTATATATATATAGATGAAGTATAATGTAAATTAAACAAAAAAAAAGAGGGAAGAGAAAAATACAGAGCATCTGGGGGATTTATTAATTCTGGGTCATGATAATCATTGACAGGACAAAGAGCCTATGCAGATGAACATATTCCATGAGAATAAGGAAAATAATAAAATAAATAATTTAAATTAATAATAAAAATAAATAATTAAAATTGAGAAAAAGAAATAATTGAAATTGAGAAAAAGAAATAATTAAAATTGAAAAAAAGAAATAATTAAAATTGAGAAAAAGAAATAACGAAATTTAACAAAAAGAGGTCATGAAAATAAATAATAAAAAAAAAGAATTAAAGTTAATAAAAAGAAATAATAAAAATTGCTAAAAAGAAATAATGAAAATTATCAAAAAGCGATAATAAAAAAAAAATAATTAAAATAAATAATAAAACAAAATAATAAAAAAAAGAATTAAAATTAATAAAAAGAAATAATTAAAATTGATGAAAAAAACGAAAATTAATAAAAAGAAATAATGAAAATTAACAAAAACAGGTAATGAAAATAAATAAATGAAAAAGAAAGAGTAAAGTTTAATAATTAAACTGATAAAAAGTAAGAACGAAAATTAATAAAAAGAAATAATGAAAATTAACAAAAGGAGGTAATGAAAATAAATAATTGAAAAAGAAAGAGTAAAGAATAAAAAAGAAACAAAGAACGTGAAACGACAAGAATAGTGGAGACAAGAGAATGTATGCAAGAAACAAAAGAATCAAAGACATGGAATTCAAGTCAATCAAAGAAGGAAGTTGAAAGTTGAAATTAATTACATTTGGAGGATCGTCCGAGATGTATGTTTTGCATTAAATATATATAGCAATATCTAGAATAAACTCCTCGGAATATGAAAATAAAGCAATAATAATTGCAGATAGGAGAATTTAATTGTCGGGCGAACCATAAACAATTGCATTTTATAGTTGTATGTACCACTATTCGCGAATTTATTAATAATCAATATTTATTTTATGAATAATTGATTTATTCGTTGTATATCGAAACTGCGGTGCAAATTTACGATTTATGGAAATTGTGTACAATAAAAAAAAATATTCTTCATTTTAACTTTAATAAAAAAAATATACTCAGAAAAAATGTAACATTTACAAAACATTCTTAAGATTTCGCTAAACTCTTCAATATTCAAATGAAAGAAAATATTTATTCTCAAATATATTCACAGGAAATAAAATTTTAAAATTTTCAACTTCTGAAATTTAATAATTTCGAAAAATTGAAAACTATAAGCCTTCCAAAAATTCAATTATTTTCTGCTAATTTAAAATAAATTTCGTGTCAAAATCAATTATCCGCATGAATTTTTAATCATTTTTTGCAATTTTTTTTTTTGAAAAAATAATAAAATCTTTTAAAAAATATTCTGAATTTACTGAAACCTTTGAAACATAATTCAAAATTTGACAAAATCTTTTAAAAATAATTGACTTTTTTTAAAAATATAAAAAAATTAATCAAATTTTTCCAAGAATTTTAATTATAAATAAATAATTTTTGAAAAGTTCTAAAATAGTACATTTTGAAAAATTTTAATTTTTGTACAAATTTCTTTTTACATGAATCATCGATTTACTTATTTAGTAATGCAGAACTGTATAATTTTAGTTTTAATTTAATAATTTCATTTCATTTAACAATTTTCAGTTCTAAAAAAATTCTTTTCTTAACAATTGAAAGAAAAACTTTGGTAAATATTTACATCCAAACATTATTGAGTACAAATTATTAGCTGAATATTTGTTTGCCAACCACAAATTTTTATATAGAAAGCAGCAAATTATTTTTCCTTCTAAACAAAGTTTGCTGAATATTTAATTTTTAATCACAATTGTTTGTAAAAATTAAATACATTTTGGGTATATTTTTCAACTAAAACAATTTTTAAATAAAATTTGCCAAAGTATCATTTTTAAAGCAAAATTTTATTGAATTTTAAATATTTCATCATATTTGTTTACTTGTCGGTGAAGTTAACAGCCTTTATAATCAACAATAACTGAAGGAAAGAAAGAATTTTTTTATACCAAAAACAATAACAATTTTTTTTGACAAAGTTTTCTTTTTAAAGCATTTGATAAAAAAATGCAAAAAAAAATTTTTTTTGTAAAAATATACATACAAATTTCAATAGAAAATATTTGTTTTTAATCCTTTTTTTAAATTTTAATTAATTATAATTAATTTTCATTAATTTAAATAATTTTTAATAATCGTCGATTTAAATTTCCCGCATTTTTTAAATCGTAAAATTCACCACAGTTTTTTTTACAAAAAAATGAAAATAGAAAAAGAAATAATGAATGAAGAAATAAATAAAAATAGTACGTAGAAATACTAAATTAAAAAGCGAAATTTCCCTCTAAATATCTGAAGTTACTTAAATACTTAAAACATGTGACTGAAGACAACAAAATATATTTTAATTAGTAAAAATAAATGAGTGATAAAAGCCTCGTTAAGATATTGAAGAAAACTGATAAAAATAACGATGCTATTATTAATCTTCTCTTTTCTTGAATTAGTTTATTATTCACTTCTCGACTTTTTTTTAACAACTTTTATCATTAATATTGAGTTTCGTTTTCGACACACTTTTTTTACAAACAAATTTTCTTCTTTGTTTTTAAAAATTTTTTTTCGTTATTTATTATTAGCATTTCTCTATTTCACCCGAAGGGAAATTTTACGCATAAAACATTCGCTTCGGGCTTATAACTTTTTTGCTTTTGATAAAATTTATTCTCTAAATTTGAATTAGTAAAAATGTTTACTATTTTTAATTAACGAATTACTTTTGCCTTTGAATTAGTTAATTTGACTAATAAATAGTAATATCTACTAATTTATTTTTGTAATTTCTATTAATCTACATTAGTAAAACTTACTAATAAATAACAAATTAATAATTAATAATAAATTAAAAGTAAATAAAAATAAAAATTGGTAGAAATTCATTTTTATGAGTAAAAACATTACTAATTCAAAAGCAAAAAGTCGGTCACTTAATTAAAATCAGTGAACATTTTTAATAATTTAAATCGAAAGAGTAGATAAAAAAAACAAAGAAAATCAAATAACTGAATGAATATTATTATAATATTATTACTATTTATACTCTTTAACATTTAATGTCAATCTAAATTCAGAAAAACTATTTTTTTTAAATCGTTTTTTAATGAAAAAAAATCGTTATTATTATACAGAAATTAATTAAACACTTAAAAACTAATTTTCAAGTGGTATGCAGAGGATGAGACATAAATAACGTCACCAGTCTAAACATTAAAATATTTCTCTTATCTCTTTTTTAAACTGACAAAAAATATTTACGAATAAAATAAAAATAACCACGCGGTGGAGAATGAAATGAGAAAATAACAGCAACGACAGTTGAAATTTTTGTAAAATGTCAAGTATAGAAATTGAGAATACTCTTATTTTTTTTAACATTTCAAATTATGTAAAAATAGAAACAATACGAAAAAAATAAATTTTTTTATTAATATTTATTACTTAAGAATAGTAGTATTAAAATAAAATTATTTAATTTTAATAAACTATTTTATTAATTGAAATAATAAATTTTTTTTTGAATTAAAAAAAATATTTGGTATTTACAATAATAATAATAAAAACCGTAAAGTAAAAATGTGTAAAATATGTGCTTAGTTAAATAAAATAGAAAGTTAAAAAAAAGGAAATCATAAATTCTTTCGAAAAATATTTAACCCTAAAAATACCTAAATAAATAAACGCGATTAAAACATCTTATCTGGGAAAATAATAATAATAATAATAATAATAATAAATAAAAAATGGAAAGGAAAAACAAATAAGTTACCAGAAGAGACATTAAAGATCCGAGTTGTCACGATTATAAGAATAGATTGTCATTTGAAATTCGGCTAAAGCAAGTATAGTGTTGAGAAAAAAACAATCAGTCACATTTAACATATAACTTTAGTTAAAAGAAAAAGATCGACAACCTCTAATTTCAAAAATAATTTTCTTGAAACAAATGTATAAAAGTTTCATATTCGAAAAACATTATCAATTTTGGTGGTAAATAGTAAGAATTAAATAACAATGAACTAGAAACTTTAATTATGGCATGTAATTAGTTTTATGTTCTACATGCTTCGTTTGTATTAACTACTCATTTTCGAAAAAATTTACATTTAATTTCAAACTTAAGAATTATTTTTATTTTATTCCTTACATCGAATTTCTTTATTTTTGACTATTTTTTATTTTCTAATTTTTTTTAATTAAAAATTTTAATTACAAATTTATTCTCATTTACATAAAAAGTATTTTATAATTCAGTTATTATTTCTATATTAAAGAAAAATAGCAAAGATTTTTTAAAATACAAAAGATTTCAAAACTATTTATTTTTTCCTTAATCAAAACATCTTCAGCAAACTTTTTTCTTAAAGTACAGAATATTTTCCATTTAATTAAATAAAAAGTAAACTAATTAAAAAAAAAATTAAAAACATAAAAATAATAAAAACAAATAAAAATAATAAAAAACAAGAAACAGTCAAATAATAAACAAATCGGAAGTGTTCAATTAAAATAGAATGAAACTTGTTTTATTGTACTGTACATTGCGTGAGCCCAAATGTATATTATAAGAAGATGTGTGCAATATAATTGAATTAAACTCGAGTAGTTTCTTGGCGGAAATTGAAGAAAAAAATTCTACCAATGATAAGGTTTAAATTTGCATTTGGTAAAACTAACCTTACTGATTTATTAATTGTCAGATTCTTGTTGAAAATTGATGATTTTTCACACTTAAATACACGTGGCGTCGGGACGTTGAGCGTCGTCAGTCGTCTGTACTATATCCCCTGTTTTGCGAACACGCGTGCGATTCAACCTTCTTCCCCCACTATTAGGACACTCATTCCCCTCTTTCCCCCAATATAAACTTCCCCGACAAACAGGATTCCATCAGGTTTGTATTTACCTCCTTTAGATCCCTTTATTTTTAACTGTTTTTTTTAAAAAATATCCTCGCGAACAAAATTATTTTACGTAGAAAATATTTAATATTTCCCAATGTAAAAATAAGCACGAAAATATGCATTTTTGCCCTTTTTCTACACTTAATTTTTTTTTATTTAATATTTTAGATCTTAAAAAATTATAATCGATTCTAAATTAATAATTACTATTTTAAATACAATTTTTTCGATTATTTTCAAGATACAAAATTTATTGCATCAATTTTGCCACGAAAGGGATTTTAAATAATAGTGACATTTTTCTCTTTTAAAAAAATATATCTGAATAATGAAGATCAGCAGGAAAAGAAAATTAAAGAAACCAGGAAAAAAATGTTCTGGAAAGATATATACGAGACCGAAAAGGAAATCGTACATTTATATTAAAAATAGGGGATAAAAAGAATAGATAGACTCACCAACACAACTTGCCAGAGTTTGAATGCTTTTGTCCCATCGACCATTTTTGCAAACGATTGTTTTTGTTCTTTGCTTTGAGTCCGGAAATATTGTACCCATTCGACACTGAAAAGTTCTAGTTTCAAGGGTTCCATTCGACACAATGCTTCCGTTTGGTGCTGATACGTCAGGACAACCTAAAACTGCAAAAAAGTTTATCGTCAAAAAAATTACAGGAAACATATGCTCAATTGCGATAGTCTTTAAATAATCAACACTTATATTATTAAACTACAGTACATTTTTCTCATAACTAAATAATTTTACTATCTATTTTTCCAAAGTCTTAAACATTCAAATAAACAGGCCTCGGATCGACTTTAACGAACAAAAAAAGTCGCTTTAGTCGATTAAAAATAGAAAAAAAAGTCGATTATTTAATTCAGCGCCGTCACAAAAATTCAAATTAATCAAAACTTGTATAATTTTGCTAAATAAATATTCAAATACTTCTTACTTCTTTATTCACAGGAAATAAAAGTTTAAAAATTTCAACTTTTCAAATTTAGTAATTTCTAAAAATTAAAACTATAACCCTTTTATAAATTTAATTACTTTCTACAATTTTTAACTAATCTTCATCTCTAAAACAATTATCTATATATGAATTTTTAATCATTTTTTGCAATTTCTTCAAAAATTCAATTATTTAAATTAAAAAAATCAAATTTTTTATAATAATTTAAACCGTCTATTTTTCTATTAAAAGATATTAATTAAGGTAGAACATTTTCAAAAATTAATAGAGAAATTCGTAAAAATTAACTTTTTAAAAATATTTCTAAATGATTTATTGAAAATACAAAAACTTTTACAATTAAATATAATTAAAAATTGTCTAAAAAATTGAAATTTAGTCAAATCTTTTCAAAGCTGATTTAAATTTACTAAAACCTTTCAAAAATAATTCAAAATTTGTAAAAATCTTAGGAAAAATAATTGAGTTTTTTAAAAATAAAAAAAAATTAATAAAATTTTTCAAAGAATTTTAATTATAAATAAATTATTTCTAAAAAATTAGAAAGTAGTGCTGTATAAAAAATCCAATTTTTTATAATAATTAAAACCTTACATTTTTCTGTTTAAAGATATTAATTAAGATAGAACATTTTCAAAAATTTTAATAAAGAAATATTTCTAAATAATTTCTTGAAAATACAAAAAAGATTTAAAATTAAATACAATTAAAAAATGTCTAAAAAACTGAAATTGGATCAAATCTTTTCCAAACTAATTTAATTTTAGTAAAACATTTAAGAAATAATTCAAAATTTGTCAAAATCATTTGAAAAATAATTAAGTCTTTTAAGAATATAAAAAAATAAATCTAATTTTTCAAAAAATTGTAATTATAAATAAATTATATAGCTGAAAAATTAAAAAGTAGTAAATATAAAAAGAATTTTATTTACTTTATTCGAAGATGATTGAATCTTAAAAAATTGTAATAAAACAATTTTAAGAATTAATTTTTTATAAATATTGTAACGTATAATTTTTCAAAAATAATTGAAGAATTTTTGTATAATTTCAAACAAAATTGTTTTCAAGAATTTTAATTGAAAATTTGGAATATATGATTATTTTCTCCAAAATGTTGAAAATAATTTTGAACAATTTTAATTTTATTATTTTGTGTAAGAATTTCAATTTTCGGAAATATTGAAAATAATTGAATTTAAAAAAATTAGAACGTAATAATTGAGAGAATTATTCTTTTCAAAACTATTTTAATATTATTTTTAAAACCTATTTTTCATTAATTTTAATTTTAATTGAATCTACACTTGAAAATTCTTTATTATAATATTTAATAATTTAATATTATTTCAAAAATTTTCAATTAAAATTCTTTAAAAGTTAATTTTCAAAAATTGGAATAAAAAACACTTGAAAAGATGATTTAGTTTGAATTAAATTTTACAGAATTTTAATTATTCCAAATCTTTTTAATTGTAATATTTTGAAGTATTTAATTAGAAAACTGATTGAAAAATAAGCATCCAAAAGTTTGTCTATAATAAGTTATACTTTTCACGGTATAAAAATCAAAATAAGTTGCATTTTATACCAAAAATATTGTATTCTGGCGCAAAATTTGGAAGAAAAGTCGAAAAAGTCGCAATTTTTTAATAAAAGTCGCATTATTTGTAGATAATCGAAAAAAGTCATAATATCCGAGGCCTGAATAAACGAATAATTAATATCTTCGTAAATAATTCAATATTATCGCAATAGAATTTTAATTTCAACGATCAAAACTTTATAGAGACTTATATATAGTTTTTAATTTATTGAAAATCATTACCATAACAATATTGAAAATAAAGAAAAAATGCCTGTAGAAAATAATTCTGTTTTTATGTCTGTTGCGAAAGATATTAATATAGCAATTTTACTACACTTTTTTTGTGTCGCAAAAATTTATAAACACAATAAAGCTCAAACAACAAGAGCGTTGAAAAATATTGTGCAGAAACTTTTTTCCATTATGGAAAATAGAATTTTTCCATTTATGACAGAAAAAAGAATTCACAACATCTGGAATTTTATCGCGAAAGAAAAGAGGAACAATATCTATTATAATTTATTCATTCATTTTGATGAAAATAAATCATCTTCCCCACAAAGCAGTTTATGAAATGATAATAAAATTACGCAAATCGACAACGACCTCTCTCTCTTAGAATTTCCATGCGTTTCAAACTTTTACACGTGACTGCGTCTTCGATTTCACGTGATAAAAATATATTTCTTTATCGGGGCGTGTTTCACGAATGTAAATATTACATTTTTATTTAACTATTAGATTTAAAAGAAAATCAATTTTTCCTTTAAAAATACAAAAAAAAAATTATTACGGATAATGTATTTTGACAAGAGAAGCGAATTTTCCCACAAAGTTTTGTGATTTTCTTTTTAAATTAATTAACAAGTTCGAAGCGTATTGATTCCGAAAAGAAAATAATTTTCTGCGAAATTAATAAAATACAGATATACCTTTATATTGCAACAAAAACCCACGAGCAGGATACAAATTCTTCGATGCAACTAGGTCAACTGTTACTAAATTTGTATTTGAAATTACAGTAATTCCAGCAGCGGTTCCACAATTTTCGTAAATTGTTTTGCCACTGTCTCTTATTCTTATGACATCCACACAGCTTCCATCCAGCTCATGAGCTGCAAGTAGAAAATGTTCATTTACTATCATATTTCATAAAATCATTCATTTTAAATTTATTCAAAACTTTAAGAAAAAAGTATTGTTTTCTAAAATTTACTTTTTTTTTAAAACTGTTTTTTAGCTTGTAATAAAAATACTTCTTTCAAATTAAATTTCATTAGGAAAAATATTACTTTCTATAATTAAAGAATTCTTTTTTTTATTACAAGAATGTTCGTTTGTCGTATTTTTCATTTTAATCTTCTAATTTGCAAAAATATCAAAAATTAAAAAAAATATTTCGTTAATTTAAACGTTCGTAACTTTACTTTGTAAAGTTTTTGATCTGAAATCAAAATTATGCAAATTCCACGATTTTTGAATTTGAAGACTGTCTTGAAATTCTCAACTTTATTATGATTTAAAAATTGTGATTAAAAATCAAATTTATTTAAAAAAAATTGCCTTTTTCAAATGGGAATTTGTTAAAAAAAACATAAATCATAGAAGCATGATAACATTGACAACTTTTTTGAAAAGTTTAAGAGAGAAAATTTTAATTGCCTCATATTTTTTAAACTATATTCATGATGCGACACAAAAGCCCACTGAATATTTCAATATATAATGGATTAAGTTTTTTTAAAAAATGAGTATTCACACTTTTTTCTATATACTTTCTTTCTTGCTGAGCTTTTTTCGTTGCAAAAAAATTTAGAACGGTGTGATATACGTGCATATGAAAGAAATATGAGAGTTTTAACCCTGAGATGAGAGATCAAAGACATCGAGTGGCAAATTCGAGAACTTAAAAGCACTTACCGCGAATATGGAGGTCGTGAATTGTCAGCTCTATCCTCTGCCCAGGGAGAGATCTAAATATCCACCCACAAGAATTTTCTCCAAGATAATAGAGAGGATATCCTGGATTTCTAATGTAACCTTCCTCCCCCTCTATCACCTTCACATGTAGATTGCAATATTTTTTAATTTCTACTTCTGAAACAAAAAAACAAAGTCCGTTAATTATTAATTCTTTTTAATCAAGTGTGCAAATTAAAAAAAAATTACTTTTTAAATAAAGAATTTTACAAAAATTTCTGTAAAGAATTCGATTTAAAAAAAATTTGAATAAAATTTCTTGAAAGAATTTAATTATTTTGGAAAATGTTGATCAAATTCTTTATAGGACTTTAATTATATTTAATACAATTTCTGTTAATTTACATGAAAGAAATTAATTATTATCAAGAAGTTTAATTCATTTCTGCGGTACAATTCAATTAATTTCAAAAATTTTGACAAAATTCAATTATTATTCACAAATTATGAAATTCTTCGCTGAAATTAAATTTTTTCACATTTCTACAAAAAAATTCCTCTAAAGAACTCAAATGTTTAAACAAATTTTAATTTTCTTTGCAAAATTCAATTATTTTCTTATATTTTAATAAAATTCTTCGTAGCAATGTATTTCAAAAAATTTAATAAAGTTCTCGGTATAATTCAATTAATTTCAAAAATTTTGTCAAAATTAAATTATTTTTTCAAATCATGAAATTCTTGGTTGAAATTAAATTATTTTCAAATTTCTACTATTTAAAGAAAATTCCTCTAAAGAACTCAATCGTTTAAACAAAATTTAATTTTCTTTGCAAAATTCAATGATTATAACTTATATTTTAATAAACTTCTTCGTAGCAATTTATTTCAAAAAATTTAATGAAGTTCTCGATACAATTCTATTTTTTTCAAATATTTGGCCAAAATTCTGGACAAGAATTCAATTTTTCTAAATAAAATAAAATTCTTCGCAGGATTAAAAAGATTAATATCTTAACTAAAAAAATATTTAATTTAAATTTTTTCTCTTTTTTATATCCAAATTTTTTTAAATATTCAAATAGAAAAAAAAATTCGTTCACTTGAACGTTCAAAACTTTAGCATCACTAAAATTAAGACGTAAGTGATGTAGAATTTCTAAGAATGAATTAAATTATTATTAATTTTTAATAATAGTTAAATATTTTTTAGTTTCAGAATGTGAAGTTAAATTTACAAAATAATAATAAATCTTGATTGTTAGTTTAAAACAATTTTGCTTAACTAATGTTTATAATTATTTATTATTTAAAACATTAAATTAAAGTTTCTTTGCTTTTACAAATATTATTATTATTATAAAATTATTTACTAATCTTTGTTATTAATTTACATATAAAAAAGATTTAAAAATTTAAAAATGTAAAAAAGAAGAAAAGAATATCGAATACGATTATTTTATACAACTATTTTATTTTTGATGAATAGAAACAAAAGACAAAATAGGTATATAATGATCATTAGAAAACTTTTTTCTGAAATAAAGAATTTATCCAGAGTTGTGAGATTGCAATTCCAAAAGTTTCAAGTATTAACTAAAGTTTACAAGAATTTCGTTTGATTTAGAGAAAAATTTATTTGACTCCAAATAAAGAAAAGAAGACAAGAAAACTTTCTTCTTCAATCGACGTCTATTTTTTCTCTCTTCTTTATTTATTTGATTTCAAATAATTCCTGTCTAAATTGAAATAAAATATTTCTGCCAACTTGAATAATAGATTGTTGAAAAGAACATAGTTTTGAAAGTAGCCGCACAGTCAGTGTTTGAGTTTCGAAATAATGCATTTGTACTTTTGTTAAAAAAAAAAAAGATGAAAGTAAAAATAAGCGATTCTTCTTTTTTTTTCTCCGCCAGAAGAACACTGTCTCACATGTGTTGGAAACATTTTGAAAAGTCATAAATTTTATATCTGCGATGTCTGGGGGGATATATTATATTTGTGTGAATAGACACAAGTGTGCCCTTGTCCCAATTTCTCTCGGGGGTGTAAAGTTGTGCGGCTGCGAAACTAGGAGAGGGAATATAAATGTTGGTGGTAGGAACTGGACCGATTGTAGGGCGTCGAAGGGGAATCATCAATTTTATTCCCCTGCACTTGATATACATGTACATAAAAACGTGTTTTTTTTCCTTCTTTCTCTATTTGTCTTGATTCCCTATACAGAGAGAATATCAGGTATAGGGCAAATAGGACCGCACACGTCCTATCTCAACAAATTGGAAATTGTCAAGTACAATTGCACGAATTCTTTTCTTTTTTATTCTCCATTTAATTGATGTAACTTATCTTTCGTTTTATTCTTTTCTTGGTACACTGCAAAAGAAACATTTAATTTAAATAAATTTATTAATAATAAATTTTTTAAATAATAATAAATAAAATTTGTCTATTATCGAATATTATCAAACGTGACGTGATTTTGCCAAAAAATTATTTGATTCAATTAAAAACTGTTTGTCTTTAAATCAAATAGTTTTTGTTAAAATCAAATCATTAAATTATTAAACCATTAAATTATTTGATTAAAATAAAATTATCTGATTAAAATAAAAAGAATTTGACTTAATTAAAAAGTATTTGATAATAGACAAAGTTTTTGAATCAAATGCGCATTCTTTTTCAGTGTAGCAATAAAATTTTTTTTTTTTTTTATATCAAAGCAAAAAGAGATATTTAAAACAAAAAGATTAATTTCTTTTGAATTTTTTTAATACTTTATACTGCGACAACTTATTTAGAGATTTAGTTGGCGCAGCATTTTGTCAACTGAAGAGTCGGAGGTACTTGATTGAGTCAGGAAAATGTACCAGCTTGCATAATTAGTCACTTTCCCGATAAAATTTTAATATTGTAGCAAAAATCCATAAATTTGAATATGTTGCACGTTCCTCATTTATCAAATGAATGATTTAAAATTTACATCATAAATATTCGAACGAAATTTTTGATAAATCAATTTAAAAGCATTGTTTGAGCATTACTTTGTATATGAATAATTTGTATAAGCAGGGATGGCAAAGAAAGGAAAATTTTCCTGATTTCAATTCAATTATTTATGGAATTTTTAATTAAAATTCTTTTACAAATGAATTATTTTTAATTTTTGAGAAAATTCTTTGAGTATTCAATTATTTTATACGAAAAGAAAAAAAAAGAAAGTTCACCTTTAAAATAATTCACTTATTTTACTTCTAAAAAATTCTCCACTTCGGTTTTTATTTAAAATTCAAATTCTTTAAAATTTCAATTTGGAATTTTTGAAATTCAAATATTTATAAAAATTATCAACACACAACTGTTAACAAAATTAAACTAAATTTATTCTCTGAATCAATTATTTTTAAAAAATTGTAACTAAAATAAATTATTCTCTAAACTAACTATTTTTAATTGTTTTTGTAGAAAATTCTTTGCGAATTGAATTATTGAAAATAAAACAGAAAGTTCACCTAATAAATAATTATATGTTAGTTCTTCAAAAGTTAAATTATTATTTATAATAAATTTAATTTCTTAGTCTGTAAAGTTCAATTGTCAGAAATAAAAAAATTTTGTTTTTATAATAAAATTTGTGATTTCGAAATTTTTATCTGAAATTTCTTTCTCAAGACAAACAAAAAGAATTCAAAGAATAAAATCTTTCTATATTTTTTAAAGGTGGGCACAAAAATTTAGATTTTTCTACAGAATTCTAAAAATTTGTTATTTTTCCAGAATTTTTGATAAAATTTTCTAATTCTGCCCTAATTTTCCCCAACTTTCCTTTTACTTTCCCAAATTGTGTCAACACGGATATTATGTTATCGCATAAAAATTATGGAATTAAATTTTTTTTCATAAATGGAATCATAGTATTTTATTTGCTCATAAATATTAATTTAGTAATAAATTGAATATTACAATAGTAATGTGAACATTTTGAAATCAATATTTAAATTTTCATTGAAAGTAATAAAAAATATTAAATAACATTGCGAAAAAAGGTGGAATAAATACTTTATTTTATCTTATAATTCGGGGAAAATTTGAAAAAGTAATTTAAGAATTTAAAAGTTTTGAATAGTATTTTAATTTTCATTGTGTTAAATGAGGAAAGAATATTCTTTCATTTTCAAAAGCGTGACCTAAGTAACTGGTGGCCTCTGCACGGAATTAACGGAAACTTTTGAACAAAATTTTCTTATCCAGCGAGAAAACTTGAATTCAAAAAAATTTCAGTTATTTACTTCTTAAACAAAATTTAAAAAAAAATAGTTTTCTAAAAGAAAATTAATTGTTAATTTCGTTGTTTTTTTAAAAAATAATTTTCTCTGATTCTAAGGAAATTTGTTTACATTTTCCAAGTTCTTTTCACTGCAATTCACAATTTTTTCCACTGCAAATGAAAACAACTGCCGTGAAAACAATAAATTTTTTTAAATCAAAATTTACTATTCCAAAAAGAAATTATTATGTTAACAACTGTTATTTTTAACTTTTACAGAAACATAATATTTTCCTCCAATCCTGTTGACCGAAAACACTTTACTTTATGGCAAATATCCAATTTCTTGACATTTGAACCAAAGTGTATTTACATATTCTCTCTCTTTCTTTCTTTCTTTCTCTATATACATATATGATTCATTGTTAATTTTTGTCGCAAACGGAACTTTTGATAAAAACTATAAGTGCACCTAAAAGCATTGAGGGTAGATTTATTTTTCCAACCCTCCACAATTTGGATTAGAAATGCACTGAATTCACAGCTGTTCGATTCCTATATATAGTATATTTTTTTTCTGAATATTTCGGAAAAGGGTCCTATTGTAATAGGCATTTGCGGTAGGTGCACCGCATGTTCCTTTTTGTCTACATTTTGTACAATTTCTATGTTCATGCATAATATGAATATATCCTGATATTAATACTAATACCAACAATAATAGTGGAGAGATTAAAGAAAATCTCCAGTATTGACGGGTAATATTTTCCTACATTCGTATTATGTATTCAACAAAAAAAAAAATACTTTTCTTACCAGGTATACATGCATATTTTACACGAATGTTTGCAGGATTCCAAACAGGAGGTCCAGGATGATCCGAGGACATTTTGTATCTACAATGTTGTTGTCCTGAGCATCTGAAAAAAAGAAAATATTTTACTATTTCTATTTTCAAACAAATAAGCAAAAAGTTTTGTAAATTCGATTATTTTTTATTTATTCAAGATAAATTTTTTGTACTCAGATGATTATATAAAGTTCCGAACGTTCAAATGAATCCGAAATTAAATTTTTATTACAATTTTGCATCTTTATAAAAAAAATTGTTCTTGATAATAAATTTTCATTGCAATAATTTTGCGTATCTATAAAAAAAATTAATCCTAGTTTCTAATAAATTTGTATGGTAATAATTTTGTATCTCTGTAAATAAAAATAATCCTCAGCGTTTTCAGTAATAAATTTTTATTACAATAATTCTGTGTCTCTGTAAGAAAAAATTAATTACCAAATTTCCAATAAAGTAAAATTTTGATTTTTTGCCGTTCATTGCACTTAGTAATTTACGAATAGTATTTTTCGCATTTTTCGTAATTTATGAAAAATATTTTTCGCATTTTTCGTAATGAACGAAAATATTTTTATTCACTTGAGAGTTCGAAACTTCTTGATCATTAATGCAATATTTATAGTCGAAAATTATATCTATAAAAAAGCACATTTTTAAAATAAGAATTTTCGAGAATTTTCGCCTTTGGAAATAATTTAATTATAAATTCTGATATTTGATCATCAGATCTGGAAATTATGTGAATATATATGACATAATAGTCTTATGGTTAATTTCAAGTGGAGGAGATCGATTACTACTGTTACATATCCTACTACTTTGTATTATTAATAAACTGGTGTCGCGAATATTAACCCTTAGGTCAATGACGTTATCTGCAAATGCTATTATTCTCTATTTTATAGATGTGACATGCTAATTTTCCTGCATTAAAACTACATTTAATTGCAATTCGATTTCACAAAATTGCAACTAATTTCATGATTCATTAATAATTTTTTTTTAATTCGAAAATATTAGAAATTCAAGCACAAAAATTAAAAATTGAATTAAAATTAAAATTTCGAAACAAAACTCATCTTTTGTGTAATTTTAAATAAATATTATGATCCCAAAGTTTTGAACGATCAAATGAGCGAAATATTTTTCATTCAAGATATTTTAATAAATTGCTAATCAAAAAAAAAATTTTTAACTGAAATTTTACATTTACAAACTCAATCATTTTCAAGTTGAGTCTTATTTAAAATAGCAGAAAAGTTCGAATTTAATCGAAAATTGTATACTATTTAGAAGAAGTAGATATTTAAAGCTAAAATCAAATTGATCTGATTGAAATTAAATTTAAATGAATAATAATTTAAGAAATTCTTCAAATAAGTAAAATAAAATGGAAATGAATTCAACTTTGCTTACTAGGATTGAAATGTTTAAAGTAAATTTAATTACTTTCAGAAATAAGAAATCAAGTGGAAAAAATTCAAAAAGAATTTAAATTTTTTAACTTCTACGTTTTGAAATACAAAAAAAATTTCTAGATATTTTTTAAAAAACCAAAAACTAGAATTTTTTTTTAGTGATTCGAGAAGTTTGTTAATTTTTCAGCATTTTTGGTACAATTCCCTGTTTTCCTTGACGAATTTCATTTTCCCTCTCTTCTCTAATTTATCCGACCTGTAGCGCGGCCTGAAAAATATTTAATTTTACATTATATTTAATTTCAGAATAATAATTTTTGATAAATTTCGAATTTCTATTTTTGAAACAGAAACAAATATTCCCTGCATTTGAATGTCGAAAAGTTTTTGTCAACTATAGACATAAATTTTGTCTCATATTTTACGTTTTCTCGCACATAAAGAAAAGAATGATAAAAAAGTACCATATTTTCCATTATTTTTAAGTTGATTATTCGAAAAAGAAATTGACGAATATTGCAAGCTCAAAAACGCCGAAGGGTCTGATTTACAAACCCCACCTCTATATGCGAGAGGAAAAAAGCCACCCTTTTGTCAAGCATCGATACATTTGCACATGTTCTCTATACACAGTTTCGAAATTACTCTGTAAAACTCAACTGAGAGCAATTTACTTTCTACTACATAGATTTTTACCCCGATAAAAAAAACAATTTCACCACACTTTTTAGAAAAAAAGAAATGTCATCGACTTCTAACTGTTAATGGTGAAATTTTTAAACTCCTGCATAAACGATTCGGAAAATTTTATTAATGACAAAATGACAAAACGAGAAAAATAAACAGTTTTCTATAAACGTTCTCAAAAAAAAAGAAAAGAAAAGAAAATTATCTATTAGAGAATGACGAACAGTTACAGGAGAATGACTTCAGCATAAAATCAGATGTCGTCTATATAGGGGATCGTAATAATAAACCAAAATTCATATTTACTATAGGGTATTTAGTTTCAGCTTCTGGCAACCCCAAGAGGTTCCAACTTACACCCTTGTATATTTAGTATTATATGGCTAATTTTTTTTTATCGCATTTTTTTACTTCTCGATAGTCTATTTAGTGAATTTTCACACTTTTCTTTCTAAAAAACCAGACACCTAGAATAAAAAAAAAAATTATTAAACGAATGCACTAAAAAACCAAAGGGGAAGAAATAATAAAAGAAAAAATGTTAATTTTAGGGGGGGGGATATTCATATTTGTATTTTTTACCCAGGACACAATTTTTATGTGTATAAAAGGAGGAAAATCTGGTTAACGGGGCTCCCCCCTTAAGATATGAATGTGAAGAGAATTTTCGCCTTTCTGTTGCACATCTGCACTCTATTCATTCAAAATATACGTCGTTTTTATTTGATCATTGTTGCAATGTGTATATATATAAAATATATATATGTATGCAGACATTTCACAATGCTGAGAAGACCATAAGCTCTGCGGAAACTTCCACAGAAGTAGGTTTGAATGAAAATAGACCAGAGGGTCTTAAAAAAGGCCTCCTTTAAAACTCAAGATGTACTTTAATTTTAATTTAATACCCAGAAGCGTGCTACTTTCAAAGCCAGAGATTCCAATTATTTGACACTTTTTCAAATCAAGGGTAAAAATAAATTAAAAAAAACTAAATTCGAATTATTTAATAAATTATACGGGCGCGAAACATGATGTTTAATTATTTGTTATTGTTTAAAACAAATTACGCTTTTTTTCAAATATATAAAATTGAATTTTGGAATAATTTCAGATTTTAAGTTTTGGAAATTTATTTATTTATTAAGCAGTTAATAAATTATCATTTTTTAAAAATTTTGATGAATTTTACGAGAAGATACAATTATTTTCAAAGATTATAATAAATTCTTTAAAACGATAATTATTTTTATAAATAGAAAAATTCTTCGCAAGAATGAAATTTTTTCCCAAGAATTCAATTATTTTCGAAAATTTAAAAAATAAAATTCTTGAAAACAATAAAATTTAATTATTTCTAAAAATTTTAATAATGTTCTTAAAACCAATTTAAGTATTTTCAAAAATTTCAGTAAAATTATTAACAAAAATTCAATTATTTTGAAAATTGTCAATAAAATTCTTCGCAAGCAATGATTTTAAAACATAATTGAATTCTGGCGATTATTTGGAAAATTTTCTGTAAAATTCTTCGCAAGAATTGAATTTCTAAAATAATTGAATTCTTGAGGTTATTTTGAAAATTTGCTGTAAACATCTTCGCAAGAATTCAATTGTTTTTAAAAATTTTAATAAAATTCTTGTAAACAATTCAGTTATTTTGAAAATTTTCTGTAAAGTTCTTCGCAAGAATTCAATTATTTTAAAAATTGTCAGTAAAATTCTTCGCAAGAATTCAATTATTTTTCAAATTTAAATATATTTCTTAAAAACAGTTCAATTATTTTGAAAATTGTCAGTAAAATTCTTTGCAAGAATTAAATTATTTTTAAAATTTTAATTAAATTACTGGAAACAATTCAATTATTTTGTTTTGGAAAACTTTAGTAAAATTCTTGGCAAGAATTGAATTTCAAAAATAATTGAATTCTTGCTATTATTTTGAAAATGTTGTGTAAAATCCTCCGCATGAATATAATTATTTTTATAAACAGTAAAATTCTTTGCAGGAATATAATTATTTTTAGTACAATTTTAATAAAATTTCACGAAAGGATTAAATTATTTTTAAAAAATTATGTTAAATCCTATGCAAGATTTAAACTATTTTTATAAATAGTAAAATTTTTAGCGAGAGTTAAATTATTTATTATAAATAATAAAATTCTTCTTTTGAATTCAATTATTTTTAATACAATATTAATAAAATTCAATAATCAAATTTTTATTCTAATTGGAATGACAGATACGAATTTATTTTAAAAACCTTCAAGAAATCCTTAAAAAAATCCAATTGCATAAAAAATTTTCAATTAAAATAGTTCGTAAAAAATATTCTTAAATATTCTCAAAAATACTATTGAAAGTAATCGTTCAAAAGAATTTAATTAAAATTTTCAAGAATTAGAATAAAATTCTTCGTAAGATTTCAATTATTTTCGTAAATAATGAAAATAAACTTGTTGATCATTAAAACTCTGTCTATTAAAAATTTAATAAATCAAATCAATTATAATAGTGCGATTAGTCAGAATCGATCTACTTCTTATTTTTCGCAAATCCAAAAATAACCTGTCAAAATAATTCTACACATATTTCTTCGACTATTGCAAAACAATACGCGGTTTCAGTAATACGAGAATAATAAGCCGATAATCATCCATGAGACAACTCTACGGATATTAAATTTCGGTGTCTTCGCAACCGCAAACTAGAAAACCACACTCACATCTAATTAGACCCTTTAAGAAATTCACACAAAAAAAATCGTAAACATCTGATTTTCTAAAATTAAACAAGAACCGTATATACATATATATACAGAAGTTTTTTGAAAAATAATTAAACAGTATACGTGAGAAAGACATGTGCCTTTCTTCAGTAGCATAACAAACGAATCGGTATTTTTAAATTCGACTATTTTCTCAAAATAAACATAGTATTAAATGCAAAAATCACAGATGAAGTTTTATCCTGGACAAGATCTTCTCCCTTTTCTAAGAAATGTTACAAACAGAATTCGAAATATACTTATTAAATACAATTTTTCTCACCTTCTGTTTAATGACGATCTAAAATCAACAACGGTCGACTTTTTTTCTTCTTTCACCATGTAAAGTTCTCGCATGTATCTTGCAAGTTTTACATTGTAAAATCGATTTTGCTCTTCTAATTGACGTAACTTTTTTTGCCGCTCTCTTTCTACGGCTTTTATATCGTAACCGCAGTGCTTGCTTTCGTGGGGATGATATTCGGCCTCCAGAATGAAAATGATCGATCTCAGTGATCTGAAAGACGGTCCTTCACATTTAGTTCCAAAAAACGTTTCAATTTCAAATAAATAAATAAAGATTAAATAAAGCACGATTGACTTTTACATTTTTTTTAGAAATAATATCAAATGTATAAAAAGATTTAGTCTAAAAATGTTCTGCAGGTTCCTTAACGACGCAAGAGTACGTTTGAGGTTAGGTTAGTTATATCGATCAACTATAAATCGAGATCAGGTTTACCAACCTGCAAAATCGCTCTTTATTTGCAAAAAATTTAAAAACGGACAAAATCTAGAGGTTAGGTTAGTGTAATTATTTTGTCATAGTCAGTGCAGTCAGTGTCGTTATTGTCGGAATTATGTGAATAAAAATTGAACAAAGAAAAAAGTGAACCTTAAAATAATTGTCGCGAAGTGGGAATAATGTCAACAAACCTGCAATACAGACGAATAAGTGAATCCGAGCACGTTTCTTCCTGAACAATTTCCATGTAATCGCTCTTCAGCTTCACACTCGAAACCTTCCTGGTGAGGGTAGCCCGTGATGATGAGTTCGTCATGGCGGAACTTGTCATCATTAATGATAGCAGAACCATTAGGGCTGCTCCTGGTTTCATGACTGTTCATCCCAGATACTGAATTTTTCACTCCTGGAAATAGAACCGGAGGGTAATTTAACCACATGTTAAGAGTAAAATAACTTTTAATTACACATTTTCTTTTCTGACAAATTAGAGTAAATACGTTTACATTATAAATTAGTAAATACGTTTACAAATTAGTAAATACGTTTACATTACAAATTAGTAAATAAGTTAAAATTTACTGATTAGTAAACAAGATTACATTATTTTTAACTGCAGAAAATGTGAAGATACTCTTTCAGTTCAGATTTAATATCTGCTCCAGATACGACTTTTTATCAAAGTACTTGAGCATATTACTCGAAAAAAAACGTCAAGAAGAAAATGGGCTTCCTTTCATCTTCCAAAAACGCGCAGCATCCCTTCGCAATGATATTCTCAAGTGCCCGGGTCTTGTATTTAGTTTAAGTACTATATGCAAGACGAAAAATGTCATTGATTTCAAGAGCAATGCGATACGGAAGATTTTAAAAGAAAGAAGTTTTAAAATTTTAGATTTTGTTCAATTTAATGAAAATAATTCATCACAGAAGGTAAAGGATTCTAATTAGCCTCCGACTTTAAGTTCAAGAATTAGTCTTTAACTCTTTAGAGAACTAATATTTAATTTTCACGATCTTTATATATACATGAATTCACCCCTTTTGAAATCTGCATTTCTAACTACTAAAGTTGAGTACCAACTCCAACCCTCTCTTCATTTATTGTCTGAATTTACAACTTTTTTTGTCAGTTCAGAATTTTTTAAATTATACTTTTCTAAACGATTTTGTGATCCACAAGATTTGAACCTTCAAATGAATGAAATATTTTTTATTACAAATATTTTTATAACTTACTGTTCGCAATGAAAATTAAAAACTTAAATTTAGATTAATTTTTTTTACAGGGACACAAAAATTAATGTATAATAAAAAAGGTTAAATTGAAGAGGAAAGAAATAAATTTCGTTCATAGAACTTTAGGATCATCGATTTTTGTTATGTTTCTAGTTTTCAAATTCTTTGCTCGTGTTAAATTTTGTAAACAGACCAAATTTGAAATTGTCCAAATTAACAAATGTGTCAAAACTCAAACTGATTTATTTTCAGAGACAAAAAAACTTGAGACGAACACGATGACGGAACGATAGATGTTGATTTAACGAAGAGAGCGCGGGATGTTTACTGCACTCATCAATCACCCTTCTGTTTCCAATTTTCAACGTAAATTCTTCAAGGTGATGAGGCGATTTTAATAATTTCAAGAATTGGTAATATTATTTTCAAACTTTCCAATCAAAAAATGATTTTACATAGTTGTGATTTATTTTCAAACATATTCTTTTCTAATATTAAAAACAAAAATTTATTTCTGAATGTTTTTTATTTTAATTGCATTTTACTTGACATTATTCTTAATTAACAATTGACAATTACATTTCTTGATGAATTGCAACAGAAAATATTATTTTTTAGTTTTAATTTTATCACCAAGAAAAAGAATGTGCATTCATTTATTTAACAAACGACATAAATATTTTTAATTACAGAAAGGGATTATTCATTTCGCAAACTGAAAGTCGAATGTAACACCCTTCTACTATATATGCGTCTCTTGATATTCAACCCTCGACAAAGTTTTAGATTCACCCTCGAAAATTCCAGGAAGAAATTTCGTTGGCACTTTGCATTTGTTTCCTGCAAAAAAAAATGCTCTCTTTCATTTGCACCACATCAAAATGAGGGATTTAAAACGGAAATAAGATTTCTTCGTATACTTTTTTCTTTCTACGGTTTATATAATTTTCACTCTCTCTTTCTCTCTCTCTCTCTCAAGTTCAAT
Source organism: Leptopilina myrica (nomen nudum) (assembly GCA_032872475.1). Taxonomy (NCBI): domain Eukaryota; kingdom Metazoa; phylum Arthropoda; class Insecta; order Hymenoptera; family Figitidae; genus Leptopilina; species Leptopilina myrica (nomen nudum). Next base: position 13,519,134 of record CM065458.1, on the reverse strand, counting down.
GGTGTTGCGAAAATCCAACAAGTTCCATATTTAATTTTAACACAACTCTGCGTCTTGAATTATTTTAAGAATCAATTCTCAACAGAGTGTGTAAAAATATTATTTTCAGTTTTTTCAACTGAAATTGAGAATTATGTGGAATTTGGCTCGCGTGAAAAGTAGGTCTTGAGGGAAAAAAAAATTGTTGTATAATTAGTGACGTAAAGAATGAAAATAATTGAAAACAAGGGAGAAATTTGTTAGAAACAAGAAGCAGAATTCACCTATAAAATTAATTAATTAGGGTTTTTAATTATAAATCTACCTTTGTTTATTTTTTGAATTTTTCTTGACTAGTGAAATACATCTTTTAAATTCGAATTTGAATTTTCTATTTAGGGGAAAAAGTTTTTCGCTCGGAAATCCTTGAACGTATGTGACTTAAGATACAAACTGTTGCTTCAAGTTGAAACAAGGTTTCGAGATTATGGATTTATAAACCCTCGATTAGGTCAATGAAACCTTAACAATTTTTGCTATAGAATTAGATATCTTTTTCTATCTTACATTTTATCGGACTGACAATGAGTCGGGGAATTTTGAAAAAAGGCGAACAAAAATTCCTTTATTTCCACGTTCAAAATTTTAACGAAAGTTCCAAAAAGTACATTTTAATACTTTTGATATAGTAAAAGATTCGTTTTTTAAACGTTTAAAATTTTTAGTGAAACTGCAGCTTGAAAATAGATTTTATTACTTTTAATAATTTTTTTTTCTTTTAGGAATTGTAGAACTTTGGAAATTTCAATTAAGATTCTAGATTCTTGATATTATCGCCAAGTAATATTATAATAATATCAGTAAGAGTTTTGAAATTGTAAAATGTACTCACGATAATTCTTTCTTAATTCACTGTCATCTGCTTGTTTTTTTGGTGATTTGTAACTTTTTCCCGAAATTCAACATTGTTCAACTTGCATTTAGTTAGCGATTTATAAAATCCGTAGAAACTTGCCACTTATTTTGTCACTGAAGCTTTAAAAAAATTTTTCACAAGCACAAAAATGACAATTTTTCACAAAGCACTTTTAATTTAGGCAAAAGTTTCAAACAGCAAAGTAGGAACACTCTTTTCAAAATTGTTCGTTTTTTACAAAAGGAGTATATCTATCCTACTATTTCGAATTTCCAATATTTAGCAATTATAAACAAATAAGTTAATTATAAATAGTTAATTTAATAAAAGAGTAAATTATAAATAGTTTATTTAATAAAGGAGTGAATAATAGTTAATTTAATAAAACAGTTAATTAAAAATACAAATATTTAGCAATAAATAAGAAGTACAGATATTTTGAAGAAATTAAATTTTTTGCAAGTTCTTTTACGTTTTTCGAAGTTTTTTTTTAAACACGCGTTTTTGAATATAAAAATGAAAATTTGTTTCAACTAATAAAAAAATTTGTCTTCTTTTCAGAAAGAAGAGAAGAGGGATGGAGAATGCAAATTTTCTGACTGCAGATTGCAATCGCTAAGTGGAGGGTAATTGAGAATGAAACTGCTGTCAAGATTTACATCGCGAGACGCCAAGCGTCGAGACGCTTTGACGATATAACGATCACTGGAGCAAAATATGTGAGTCGCGCGTGCCGCCCCGCATATATTGGTTTACACACCTCTCTAACTCGAAAACTCTAAAGCTAAACTAAAGCAGAAGTAAACTATAAAGTGTGAGATCTGACAGAGGCACGATCGTGGTCTATCGATCAAATGTACCGGTAGTTTAGACTCCAGTAAGGGACACCCTTCGAGGCATGTGTTCGCAGGGTTCAAAAAAAAGAACCGTGGGGAGCAAATAAGGGAGAGAAGGGAGGAGCCACCACCGATCTAGTGGGGTAAGCACGTTTCTCTTTTGCAAACGGATTATTATCATTTCAAAACATCTTATGCAATTTTAACCCCTTGCTTCCTTCTTTCCTCGAATATCAGCAGGTGGGAATTTGATTTTCATTTTTTCGGGGGAAAAAAAAAGAAAATTCCACAGACAATTAAAAATTCTATGTTCAGACCTTGTCCAATGAAAGATGTTTTAAAATCCTTTTTTCACATACTTTTTCATCATTTAAATTTCAATCTTTGCATGCGAAATATAAAACTGCGAAGTAAATTTTCAACACATTCTAAACATTTCTTGGTACTTCTATTTTTTTCCAGTTCGTCTCTTTATTCAACATTTTTATTTCAATCAAACTGAATATCAAAGATTTTATTTTTCAAATATAGAACGTCTGATGCGAGTCCAATTCTATTTTAATTCGTCGTGAAATTTTGACAAAAAAGCAAAATTCATTCCATTCATTCGCTCTGTTTACAAAACTAGATCAATGGAATTTCTTCTCCTCCTGAACAACGTGTATTATAATATTGTAAAAGGAAAGTAATAAAATTTTTTATGACAAGAAAACGAAATGCACTGATTTTTCTTTAATAAAGAAAGAAGTATAGAGAAAGAAAGAAAGAAAGAAAGAAATATAGAGAAAGAAAAAAAGAAATATAGAGAAAGAAAGAAAAAAAAGAAACAGAGGAAAAAGAAAGGAACTTCAATGGAAAAACAAGGCACACACTTTTATTGAAGTGTTCGCAGTAAAAATCCTATATAAATGTCAAAATCGTGCTTCTCTAAATTTCCAAAGTCTCTAAACTCGAAAAAAAATAAATAAATAAAATAAAAGAAAGAATCAAAGAGTATTCCATCCGCATGGAAAAGTCTTGAGGCGAAACTAAAAGTCTTTTTTCTAGGTTGAATAAATCCGATTCGACCCTTGCCCTTTTATCACCTTGCAGATGTGAAATTTGTGAAGGCAAAAGGGCCACGCGTGCTAGCATCAATGAATACATATCTACTTTCTTCTTCTTTTCTTGTACTACATCTATATAGAGCATTCCAGGAGGAGTTGTCGTTACAAATTTTTTTTTCATTGTGACAATTTTTTTCGAATATTTTTTCAAAAATTAAGAAATCACATATTATTTATTTTATTATATATTGAACGAAAAATGTGAAAGTTGTGGTTTTTTTAAATTCAACTTCTTCGAAAGCTTTTGTAACACGTTTTTCTCTGAAACTAAAGTAAGAAAAAATTTACTTTATGGAATTTGTTTGATTATTTTCAAATTTTTCAGAAATGTAATAACAAACAAATGTATCTGCAACGAAAGTTTTCTGAAAAATTGAAATTTGAAAAAGTTACTTTTCTAAATAACCAAAGTGATTAAATGAATTCAATTATTTTTAAAATTTTCAATTCAAATTATTTTTTAAAAAAATATATTTTAAACAAAAAATTTAAAGAAATTTTTTAAGAGAATTTCTTTATTTTTAAAAACAATTCAATTGTTTTTCAAAATTTAAATTAAATTCTTGGAAACAATATAATTATTTTAAAAACTTTAAGTAAAATTCTTCGCAAGAATTGAATTTCAAAAATAATTGAATTCTTGCGATTATTTTGAAAATTTTTTGTTAATTTCTTCGCAAGAATTCAATTATTTTTAAAATTTAAATAAATTTCTTGAAAACAATTTAATTATTTTGAAAAATTTTAGTAAATTTATTTGCAAGAATTCAATTATTTTTAAAATTTAAATAAATTTTTTGAAAACAATTTAATTATTTTGAAAAATTTTAGTAAATTTATTCGCAAAAATTGATTTTAAAATATAATTGAATTCTGGCGATTATTTTGAAAATTTTCTGTAAAATTCTTCGCAAGAATTGAATTTTAAAAATAATTGAATTCTTGCGATTATTTTGAAAACTTTCTATAAACTTCTTCTCAAGAATTCAATTATTTTTAAAATGTAAATAAAATTGTTGAAAACAATTCAATTGTTTTGAAAATTTTCTATAAACTTCATCGCAAGAATTCAATTATTTTTAAAATTTAAATCAAATTCTCGAAAACAATTCAATTACTTTTTTAAATAGTAAAATATTTTCTTCTTAAAATCAAAATTACTTTCATAAATGATAACATTCATAGGTAGAAGTGATTTATTTTTATAAAAAGCAAATTGTTTCCATGAATTCAATTATGTTTAGAAATTTTTTATGAAATTTTTCGATAAAATTCAATTAGTTTCTAAAATTTTACTAAATTCTTCTCAAGAATTAAATTATTTTCATAAATAATAAAATTTTGTTCAGGAATTCAATAATTTTAAATAAAATTTTAATAAAGTCAATAATCATATTTTTTAATTAAAATTTTATTAACAAACACGATTATTTTTTTTTAAAAAGTTGGAAAAAATTCTTTGTTTAATTCAATTATTTCGAAATTTTTAATTAACATTATTAAAATAAACTACATAATTTTATTTTGTTACTCGAAGAGATTCTAATTATTTGTAAACACTCTAATAAAAATAAAGATTTTAATTTTTTGCCATTTAATGAAATTTTATAATTTATAGCAAAATTATTAATTATAATTATAAACAAAGACATTATATTCAGAAAACTATAAAAATTTTTTTTTTTTGAAAGATAGCAATTATTATCGAAATTTGTAATATAGTATCGAATCTTCGAGAGAAAGAAAGAATTCAATTATTTTTAACATTTAAAAAAAATTCCTTGAATAAATTAAATGATTATAGAAAATTGTAATAAAATTCAGAGAAAAATGTAATTATTATCTAAAAATTTTAGTATTATTAACAAACACGATTATTTAAAAAAGAACTTGAAAGAAATTCTAAATGAAATTAAATTACTTTCGAACTTTTCAATTTGTTAATCAATTTAAATTAAAAAAAAATTATTATTGACTTAATTTAAAAATGAGTTTGGAATTAAAATAAATATATTTCCATATAATTTTCATACAATGGAAAAATAAAAAACTACGCGTCTTCTTAATTTTCATATGTTATAGAACTCAAAAAAAAAAAAAATTGTCACAAAGGAAAAGAAGATTTTAATGAAAATTTCTCCCGGAACGCCCCACGTGCGTCTTATACACCTTTATAAGCACAAACTTCTTTTTTTCTTATGCCCGTGACAATGGATTATGAGGTTTCGATGACAAAATGCAGGAGCACGAGCTGCATCTTCTTCTGAAAAAGATTTCAAGAAGGATGTGCCTAAAAAAGTAGTGCTGTTTAATGTGTGTCTGTGTATATAGGAGAGAGAGAATGAAATTGAATACTCGGGGGTGCAATATTAAACGGGGGCGGACGAGATGAAAGAATTAAATGGGGGGGATAATTCGAGACCGTAAAAATTCATAGACATGAGAAGTCTCTTGGGATGACAATGCACTAAATGAGGATTTCTCTTTAGATTTTTAAGTAGAAAATAAATTGTTACACAAAGATTAAAATAGAATTATATATTTCCTGTTCTTTGAATCATTTATATGCGCCTTGAGCTTTTAGTTCCGTTTAGTTCTCAAACACACCATAAAGGGGATTATTTCTATAAACTATTTTTGTTTTTGGGACTTGTTTTTCTATTTTCCAAACTTGTTCGTTATATTTACTTCGATTTTTTTATTAGTCGATTTTATTAGTAAATCTATTTTCATTTTTGTGACTAGTTTTTTTATTTTCCAAACTTGTTCGTTATATTTATTACGATATTTTTTATTAGTTGATTTTATTAGTAATTTTCGTTTTTGGGATTTTTTTATTTTCCAAACTTGTTCGTTATATTTACATCACTTTTTTTATTAGTAGATTAATGAATTCGAAATTATTTTTACAATTTAATTCTTTTTCAGGAGCAGTGACTCTTTTTCTACAAGTGGACAAATTTTCTCAAAAATATTTACTTGTGGTCATAAACGCTGAGGGAAAAAATGTAATTAGACTGGAGGACATATGGACAAGAAATCTTTTTCGGTAAATTTCACAACAATCAGGTAAACTTAATTTTTCTTGGTTTCGGGTTTAAAAAAAACACTAAAAAGTAAATAGTACAGAAAAAGCGTAATATTTTGACGAAGGATACGAATAAACATTTTTTTACTAAATAGAAAACGTTTAATATAACGAAAATAATTTTAATGCTTAATCGAGAGGGAAAATATAATTAAAGTGATGATGTTATCTTCTTTCAATTTTTTTAGATATACCCCAAAAGTGTGACGATAAATTTTTGAAGTCTTGTCTGGGAGCACCCCCAAGAGGGTCTAATTTAAGATTAATGTGATAGAAAGGGTAGTTAAGGAAAAGCGATAAGCAGCGATAAATGTAAATTGCAAAAAAAGAAACAGGAAGAAAGCAATTTTTGAAGGGTACGTGCTATGGAAATCAATATATAGCTTTTATATCTTTATCAGATTCTAAACTATATATACCGCACGTTTATCGATAATAATCATTTACATTCAAATGATATTTTTCCCAATTTCTTTCAAATTTATTTGTTTTTTAACTTTTCTTTATTATACTTAACAAACCTTATCTGCTCTGTACATATGTCCAGGTACAAAATTTGATAATATTTTATATTTTTTATTAATTTTTGGCCGAACCACGACAGATGGTAAAAAACTACATGGAAAAAATAATTGAAAAATAAAAACTCAAAATTAGATTGAAATGGAAGAAATTATTTTTAAAATATATGTTAGAAAATACAATCTTACAATTACAATTTTAATAAAATATCACGAAAAGACTTAATTTTTTAAAATTTTAATCAACTTGTTTCAATGAATACAATTGTTATCTAAAATTAAAATAAAATTTCTTCCCTAAAATTCAATTATATTCACAAATAATAAATTTCTACTCTACAATTCAATTATTTTTAAACGTAGTAAGTTTCTTTTCTAAAATTCAACTAATTTCAAAAATAATAAATTTCTTTCCTAGAATTAAATAATTTTCAAAAGTAATAAATTTCTTCCCCAGAATTTAATTATTTAACAAAAAATCATACAAAAGAATTTAATCAGGATTTTCAAAAGTTTTAATAGAGTTCTCAGCAAGAATTCAACTATTTTTTGTAAACCATATATATTTATTTTTATAAAAAGGAAAATTTTTTGCGGGAATTCAATTATTTTTAGAAATTTTTCGATAAAATTCAATTACTTTCTAAACATTTAATAAATTCTTCTCAAGAATTAAATTATTTTCATAAATAATAAAATTCATCAGAGGAATTTAATTATTTTCAATAACATTTTTTGTAAAATTCAATAATCATATTTTTATTCTCATTATTAACAGACACAATTATTTTATAAAGTTTAAAAAAATTCTTTGTTGAATTCAACTTTTTTCGAAATTTTTAATTAAGATAATTTTAAAAATTACATTATTTTCAAACAATTTTTTAATTTCTTTAAAAAAATTGAAGTAGTTTCGAAAAATCTTATAAAATTGTTTAAAAGAATTTAATTTTTTAATAAATTTAATTAATATTTAATAGTAAAATTATTAATTACAATTATTAATAAAATCGATTATATTCAAAAATTGAAAGAAATTATTTTCAATATTTTAATAAAAGTCTTTTAATCAATAAAATCACATTTTTTAATATTGTAAAAAATTCTGAGAAGAATTTATTTATTTCCTAAAAATTACAATAAAATTCAATAATTAAACGTTTGATTTCAATTATTCAAAAAGTGAAAGAAATTATCTTCTCTATTTAAAAAAAAGTCATTTTTAATCGATAAAATTACATTTTTTAAAATTGTAATAAAATTCTGTGAAGAATTTAATTATTTCCTAAAATTTTTAATAAAATTCAATAATTAAACGTTTAATTTCAATTATTAAGAATCACGATCGTTTTAAAATTTTAAAGAAACTCTTTATAAAATTTAATTATTTAAAAAAATTTCAATTAAAATTATTAAAGAAACTCCTCTATTTAAAAAAAATTCCAAGATAATCCTACAAAAGAATTAAAGTAAAATTTTCAAAAATTTAAATAAAATACTTTGCAAAAATTCAATTATTTTTTGTAAATAATAAAATTCTTCTCATGAAATTTAATTATTTTTAAGATTTCGAATTAAAATTATTAATAAAACATCGTAGTTTTCAAAAAACTTTAAATATCACAAAACAAAAATTAATAGAACCACTTAATTTAAACAAGAAAACAAAAATATGCGCCACTCAAAAGAGAATTGAAAATAATTTGCATTCTTAAAAAGAATGAGTTAAAAAAGGATATAATTTCCTTTTTCATAAAACATATATTGTGTATAGTAGAGGGTGTAATGATTTGTGACGAGATATTATAATCCTGATCTCTATCTACGCTTGGTTAAATTTTCCCAATTCCCTCTGTGTTTACGGTCCATGCTCCCTTTCTATTTCATTTATTTTCTTTTCCAAAATCGAGTGTTATAAACTCACACCTGGAAGTCTCTTCACATAAATATATTTTTTCTTAAAATCGATACACTATTATCCCGTATTAAGTGTTATCCATTTTTTAAAAAATGCCAATCTCTTTTAAAATGTACACTAAACAAAAATACAAATTTTCTCAGAATAATTTTTTTACATTTTTTTCAAATTCAAATTTTTAATTAAAAAAAAAATATTGTGCACCAAATTAAACTTTCCCTTCGTTATATTATTATCTGACGAAATAAAATTACAATATCCTATATATCATGAAGAAAATTCAATTTATTATTCCTCATAATACGGGTAAAATTAAACCCCTCATTAAGAAACATATTAAATTTATAATTATTGCCATTTGCTAGCAAAGTAATTAATCGATTTTTTAAACTGGATGAGTAATTTGGAAAAATATGGACAGTTTATTAAAAAATTTAATGTTTCTTCAATTCTAATTTTAAATTATAAACATTATAAAGAATTTTTTATTTATGCTGAATATTAAAAATAAAAAATGAAAATGTAATGAAAAAAATTGAGAATATGTAAAAAAAAGTAATTTAAATCAAAACAGTGTTGAACGTTGATTAATTATCGTTTCCTTTTTCAAGTTATTTTCATTTCGTAAAATAAACAAACAAAAAAAATGAAATAAAATTTTTGTAAGAAAATTTTTTTTACTATACATGTCATTATGTAAAAAAAAATCTATTAATATATTAATATACTTTTTTTTAATTGCAGGCAAAAGTGTGTTTTTATTTCTGGGAAAGTCGTTTAAAAAATGACGATTCAAGAAAGTAGGTACAAAATATAGATCTTTTTAGTATCGATAAAATGAAAAAAGATCTTAGAAACTCTCGAAGAATTTATTTTTTTTTTCATTTCTTTTCATTGGAGATGAAGGCACGCGCCAGATGCACTCACACGTGCTTGTGTATATACGTATCTTCTGAATCTTATACACAATGTAAAAAAAAAGAGACAGCCCCCAACCGGTAACTATATGGTTAAAGGGCCATGTACTTGGAACTTCCTGTTCGCAATATATATATATGTGTACGATACTTCTAAAAACTGGACAGCTGTCTCAAAATTATATCAATTTTCGGATATTATATATAGGTACAATAAATTAGTAGATTTTTTATTCTGCAATTTTTTCTAGAGTATAAATTTTAATTCTTATTTAAAAAATTATACGGATCTTTATTTCCTTAAAATATAGGTGAAAAGATATTATTTTTTCTTTATAACTAAAGATCACAAAGTTTAAAAAATACGTATATAATTATTGGTTATCAATTATTTGTATGAAAATTTTTTTTTAAAATAATGTAATAAAAAATAATTAATCAAAAAAATTAATTAAAAATATTGAAATTATTATTAATAATAATAATTTTAATTTTTTTAATAATAATAATTATTATTATTATTACTATTATTATTATTTTATTATTAAAATTAATTAAAAAATTAATAAAAAAAATTGTTAAACTAATTGAAAACATTTTTTTAAAGTTATATTTCGTTAAATTGACATTTATAGATACTTTGCAAGACGGGAAAAGTTATAAAAATTTAAATTAACGAAATTTATTTATCGAATTTAAATTTTATTATAATAAATATAAACTTGGCGGTTTGAAAAAACCAATTTTTAATTTTTCGGAAATGTTCAAGTTCTGGATTTTGATTCAATTCAATTTTTATTTTTAAAACATTTTTCACAAACGATTATTTTTTCATTTAATTATATTTGCGTTAAAAAATTGTTATAATTTTTGTTATTTGTATAATTTTAAATCTAAAAATAATAAAATAAATTAGAAAATAATTACGTTTCACCGATAAATTTGAATAAATTGAATATTGAAAATAATTTAATTCCTGCGAAGAGATTTATTTTACTTATAAAAATAATTTAATTCATACGAAAAAATTAATTAAAATTTTCTGAAAATATTTTAATTATACGTTACACGCAATTTTATTAAAATTACAAAAACTGATTTAATTCTTTTGAGAAATTAAATTAAAATTGAATGTTGAAAATTACTGAATTCCTATAAAGAATTTCATTCAAAATTTAAATAATTTCATTCTCCCATAGAATTTTATTGAATTTTTTGAAAATAATTTAATTATTGTTTCGGAAAATTTCATTAAAATTTTAATAAATAATAATTTAATTCTTTTTGAGAAATTGAATTAAAATTAAGAATTGAAACTTATTGAATTCCTATAAAGAATTTGATTAAAAATTTTAATAATTTAATTCTTGCTCCGAATTTTATTAAAATAATTGAAATTTATTATATTTTTTCGAGGATATAATTGAAATCGTTTTGAAAATAATTTAATTTATTTGAATGTGTTTAAAAAGATTTTTTTTAACTGAATTTTTTTCACAAAACTTTATTAAAATTGTATTTTAAATAATTGTACTCCTGCAAAAAGATTTACAATTTGTAAAAAAAATTTCATTTCCACGTAGTTTTTTATTAAAATTTTTAAAAATAATCAATTATCGTTTCACAGAATTTTATAAAACTAAAAAATAATAATTTTATTCTTTTGAAAAGATTTAATTAAAAATGAATATTGAAAATAATTAAATTATTTCTTGAATGTTAAGGTTTTAATAAAAATAATTAAATTTCTACGAAGAAGTTGAAATGAAAAAAACTTCACCTGGAACTTATTAATTCTTATTTATTATGATTATTAAAATTATTAAAATTTCAAACACTATTTTTATTATCTCTTACGTTATTTTCGTTCCAATAACTGAAATATATACGTATGTAAATGCATTGGCAGCTGGAAGTCGTTTTCAACTTTTTGAGAAATGACATTAATTGGTAAAAGTTTGTTGAAACGGAGAATTTCTCATTTATCTTTTATACACTTTTGTTGCCTTTGTGAAAATAAATTTCGAGCAAAGTTTTACGTAAACATTTTCTTACACCGACTTTAAGTGTTTTCAAACATTATAATTTTCGACATGTTGACATTTATGACTAATCGTGGTCTAAAATATAATAAATATTCATATTTCTTTATATATTTTAAAAATGTAATTTTCAAGAACAGAGAAATTATCATTTTAATGAATTGCTATTTTGCGGTCATAGTCGTAAAAAATGTGGGAGAATTTTTATTTATATAATTATTATATACTCTCTAAACTTGAATAACTGAAAATGTTTACTAATTTGAATTCGTAAATTTAATTCATATTTTAATTAATAAAATTTTACAAATAATTAGAAATTTCTATTTATTTAATTATTTACCTACTTAATTTGTACTAATTTTACTAATAGTCATTTCTACTCATTTATTAGTAAAATTTACTTTAATTCAAAAATAAAAAGTCACTGTATCAAATTAATGAATTCGAATCAAATTTAATTTTTAATTATACTAATTCGAATTTAAAAAGTACGTTAATAATTAATAATAAATCTAAAAAACAATTTTTTGTTAGTCACGCGCATAATTTTTGCTCTTCTTCCTTAAAAACAATTTGCGCATAAATTTTCATCCGCTTATGAATTTTAATCGCACTCTTTATGAGTGCGCGCGCTATGGTTTCGAAACAAAAAAGTAAACAAGAATTATTCTCTCATTGATTTAACAAAAAATTTGTTTTAAATTGCGTACAAAAATTTACAAAAATTATTAGTTGTTCAAAATTTCTGTTTAAAAAAAAATATTTTGAAAAAATGTTGCCGAAGGAAAAAAATTCTTCCTTTTCAAATCACTATAACGTAACCAAATTTTTTCGAGACGATGTTTTAATAAATTTACAGACAAACTTTTACAAATTCTCTGGTTGCACTTTTTAGTGCAAATTAATTTAATATTTAATTTTACTGCCCTCGTGACACAATTGCTCTAATTCTATAAATTATAGAGAATTAAAGCGTCCCTGGTTACCTTGAGTATATGCGTTTGTAATTGTATGTCAATGGTGCGTACGGAAAAATAAAATATATACACCAGTGCAGCTAATTAATATACGGAAAAAAAAATCCGCAATCATTTATTTTCGAAAATTGATGTTTATTCTTAGTTTTCATTTCATTTTTTTTTTAAACAAGTCATACGTTTTATGTAAACATTTTTTCGAAGCTAGCAATTTTTAACATGCATGCGAAATTATAATTTCGTTGCAAATATAAAATAAAATCTCTCGTTCAACAAAAAAAAATCTAATTTTAGACCTTTTATTGTGTTTATTCTTTTTCTTGTACCTTAAAGATAAAAAAAATGTGTGTCAGACGATTTTTCAAGTATTCGCGAAATAATTTCATTTCAACGTCAGAGATATTAAAATATTAATTTTAAAAAAAGTGTTAAAAAATATTTAAAAATAATTTTTAAAAATGTTAAATTATTTTTAAATTTATTTATTTATTTATTCAATTTGTTTGCATCGAAAAAAATTTTTTTTTCTACTATTCACTTCAAACAAATTTTCTCTTATCGAAGGACATTTCTTTTTTAAAAAAAGATTTCTTTTCTTGAGCCAAAAAACATTTTTTCTCTAGTTCATGAAATATTTTTCTAACCGAGCATTGATTCAGAAAAAATTCAAAAAAATTTTGTTTCTAAACTTGTTTCATTTAAATTAAGAAAATTTAATAAAAAAAAAAATATTTTTCTGTTCTTCATTTAAGAAATGTATTTGTCGCGTCGACTCATTTTCGTCAGATTCTTTTTTAATTATTCTTTGGATATTTATCTACAAAATAAAGTCTATTAAAATAAAATTAATCGTCTGTAAGTCTCAAAAAATTTTTTTGAACGAAAAAATCTTCTTTTAAATGAAACGATATTTTTTTTATAAAATAAATTGTTTTAAAAATAAAGAAATTTGTTGAACCAAATAAATTGTTCTTGAATGAATGAAATTATTTTTAATGAAAAAAGTTTCTTTTGAATCCAAGACAATTTTTTTATCAAATTTTTTATGTACCAAATAAATTTCTTTTGAATAATATAAATCGTTTTTGAGTGTCAAAGAAAGTTTTTTTTAATTTTGAATAATAAAATCATAGAGATTTTTGAATTATAGAAATTTTTTTTTAATGAAAAAATTTACTTTTGAATAAAAAAAATTGTTTTTAAATGTTAAGTAAATTTTTCCGAAAGAAAGAAGTGATATTAAAATGAAAAAAAAATTGTTTCGAAACAAAGAAATTGTTTTTGATTTAAATAAAATTTTCTTAATGGAAGAAATTTGTTTAAATCATCAAATAAATTGTTTTTGAATGAAAAAATTTTTTGAATAAAAGAAGTTCCTTTGAAATGAAAGAAGTTTTCTTTGAAACAGAGAAATTGTTAATGAATATAAAAAAAAAATTTTGAATCGAAGTAAAAATGATTTCTTTAAATCATCAAAAAAATTCTCTGGATGTGCATTCAGAAACTTCTTGACTAGTTTTTTAATGCCACAATTCTTGCTACTGACAATAGTTATTGTAATTAAAAAAATCCATCCACTCTCTTTATTTACAATAAAAAAAAATGAAACATGGGCCTTTTCAATTGTTAAACGTCCCTGGACTACCTTAATGACTGAGGTTTTCTGAGTAGTTGTGCACAAGTAACGGACTATGATAAGCCTACTCATTGCCTGTAATTGTGCATTCCTTGAAAATCATTCAAACAGATAAAATCTACTCAAAAGTTCTGTAGAAGTGCAACGAACGTGAGCTGAAAAATCTCTCGCTAGACAAAACAATAAGAAATTTTTTCATCTTTTTTTTCTTCATAAAATTTTCCCTTTTCGACAAAATTTATTATGTCTTCCTGTCAAGAACCAGTCGAAATTTTAGAACAAGAAATCGAACGTTTTGCGAAGGAGAAAAATATTAAAAATCCAAAATTTCATTTTTCAAATGCCAGCAAGGATGGTGATAATTTTTTGGGCTCATTGTATCGAGTTCGAATTGAAAGTGAGGAGAATGGTGAGGAGACTAGAGAGATGAATTTAATTTTCAAATGTCTTCCAATTAGTGGAGAATTTAGGCATTTATTGAGAACGGAAAATCTTTTTCTCAGTGAAATCAATTTTTATGACACGAGATTTCCATTGTTTAGGAAGTTACTTGAGAAATATGATATGACGATGGATGAGGTTCCTGAATATTATGGTTGTCGCAATTTGCCCGGAAATAAGGTATAATTTTTTTATTTTTATTCAATTTTACTAATTTTGTTATTTTTATAAAGCAATATCTTTTCGGATTTTTATTTTTTATTTCCTTTTTGTAATTCCTTTTCGCTTTTTTTTGCTTTTTGTTTTCGAATTTTCATTTTCTTTTTTCTTTTCGTAATTCCTTTTCGTTTTTTTTTGTTTCTTCTTTTCAAATTTTCATTTTGTATTTTCTTTTTGTACTTCCTTTTCCTTTTTTTGCTTTTTTTCGAATTTTCATTTTGAATTTTATTTTCGTATTTTATTTTTGAATTTCCTTTTTTTTTCGTTTTTTCGATCATTAGATTAATATCATTCGAATTTTGCAGATTATCATAATGGAAGATTTAAATGCCAAGGGATACGTAATGAAGGAATCGAAATTATTGGATTATTCTCATGCGACAATGGCAGTTCGATGTCTTGGCAAATTTCACGCCTGCAGTTTTGCACTGCGAGACAAGAGACCTGAGGAATTTGAACTCTTGAAGAAAATTGAAGAACCACTTTTTCCTGCTCCAGAAGAATTGTCGGATCATTTCGACGCATTAATGGATGTTGCCCTAGAGGTAGACAAAGACGAATTATTTTCAAAATCATTTTTTCAATCAATTATTAATTATTAACTATATTAATTTCTGTGGTTTTTCATTCGTTCCGTTTGCACTATGAAGTTAGTTTTTGTATATGTTTTTGTTTTGTTTCTTTTTCAAAACAATGTGTCTTACAAATCGAAATTCTACAGTTTTTCGATTCGTCAAAATCAATTAACTATATTATTATTATTTTTATTATTATTAACTATATTAATCTCTGTGGTTTTTCATTCATTCTGTTCGCAGTGTAAAGTTAGTTTTTGTATATGTTTTTGTTTTTTTTTCTTTTTCAAAACAATGTGCCTGACAAATCGAAATTCTACAGTTTTTCGATTCGTCAAAATCAATTTTTATTGTTGTTTAAGAAGAAAAAAGATTCAAAGATATTGCTTTTATAAAATATGGTAAGAAATTTTCAATAATGTTGATTTATAAATTTTATAATTATTTTTTATTTTTTTTTTAAATTATTAGTTTCTTTTGAAATAAAAATTTGTGAAATTTTTGTTTTTTAATTACAATTTTTAACAAATTTTTTTTCTATTTTAAATTAATAAAAAAAATGTGTAGAAAGAATTTGTGTATTTCAAAATTACAATTTTTATTTTTTTATGTATATAAAGATATTTTATAATTTACTATCCAAAAAGACGCACGTGTACTTTCTCATATAATAATCATGTCTATTTACAATTCACAATTTTTATTAAAAAACAAAATATTTAATTTCATTTGAGAAATTTCTTTAATAAGATTTAATTTTTAACCTTCTAAAAATGAATTTATTTTCAGTTTTATCTAGGAATTAATGAAAAAATTTGCATATTTTCTTTTTCATTATTTAAAATTGGAATTCTTTCGTGGAATTAAAATTAAATGGAATTAAAAAAAATGTTATCGAAAAAAATTATTATTTTGAATTCAAAGCAAATTTGTTTAAAGCAACGAAATTTTCTTTTGAAACAAAAACGTTTTTGAACTATTATTTACCTAATTAAATTAATTAATTATATTATTTACATTTAATTATTTATTTATTTAATTATGTATTCACAGGCAATTAAAGATGAAGATGAATATTACACAGCGAGTGTCAAAGGACTCAAAGAAAATTTAACCCAATTAATAACCGATGCTTGCGATGGTAAAAATTCTGAACCGTATGCCACTCTTAACCACGGTGATATGTGGACAAGCAATATGCTCTTTAAATACAACGAGGTAGCAACTATTTACCAAATATTTATTAATAAATATTTATTAGTATATATTACCAAATATTTTTAAGTTCACTTTATTTCAAAAATAAATACAATCAAATTTTATTTATTTTTCCAATAAAGTAAAAGGAACATTATTTTTTCCCCACTTATGAATTTTTTCCTTCTCACAGAATCGAGAACCGGTGGAATTTCGTCTACTGGACTACCAACTCTGTCGCTATGGTTCACCATCATTGGACTTAATGTACATGTTAATGACTTGCTGCACTCCGGAAATGAGGAAAAAATATTGTCATCAATTGTTGCACGATTATTACGACTCGCTGTCGAATTGTCTAAAAAATATGGACTGCGATGTTAAAAAATTACTGCCATTCAAAGTGCTTATTGGTCATTTTCAAAAGTTTGGAGTTTTCTGTACGATTATTTCTCTTGTTGATATTCATCTTATTGCACAGCAAGACGGAGAGGATATTCAACCACTCACTGATATTGACTATATCAAAAGTTTGCGAAATCGTTTAAAAACCAATAAGCTGTATTACAATATGATGAAATCCGCCGTGAAAGACATGGTAGACAAGACATTTCTATGTATATCCTACTAATTACTTAATTAGTCTGTTTGTAAATGTAAAAAAAAATTCATTTATTTATTCAATCTTTAACGGTCGTTGATTTATTAATTAATGTGCAATGATTGCAATAGTGAAACGAATATTAAATTCTTTTGTAATTGAAATTATTGATATTTCTATAAATTTGTTCTAATGCTTCTGTAATCGGATAATTTTTATGTTTTCGTAAAATTTAATTTTGCATTTAGATAAATGAATGTTTTTCATTTTTTTTTCCATTTTCTTAAACTTTTCTATTTTCTTTCTATGATCCCCAAGTTTTGAACCTTCAAATGAACGAAATATTTTTTATAGGAAAATTTAATAACTAAACTATTACGTTTACAAACTCAGTAATTAATTTTTTGAATAGTAAAGTAAAATAATTGCAATAAAAATTTAATTTTTAGAAGAAATAATAAATAAATAAATTTTATTCATTTGAACGTGGAGAATTTTAGGATCTATTCTTTCTTTTGAGCTAATAGAATTATTTCGAAAACTTAAAGCTTATTATTATAAAACTTTTTCCTAAAAATTTAATTTAGTGAAATTTCATTTGCTGATGGTAAGAAAATGAACTGACATATAATTATTTAGAAAAATTAAGTGCATTACGAAAAGCATAATATTCTCACTTTATATTTTACACGTAGATAATATTAAAGTTTATTATCACAAGAAGTTTATCAGTTCCCTTGTACATTTTTATTTTTATGTAAATAGTATTTAAAAAATTGTAATACCGCTGACATACATAACAAATTTACTTTTCAAATTTATGCTTTCTTTCTGAAATTATAAATATATTATTCTCCATTTTCAAAGTAAATTATAGTTTTTTTTTGCAATTTAATTATTTTGAACTAAAATTATTTATTTTTATCTTAAAACAAATATGTATGAAAGTAATTTTAAAACTACTAAGAAAATAGAAAATAATTGTCTTCAAAAGTAACGAATTTTAATATTTTCGAAAATATTAAACAAAATAAATGAATTTTTTAAATTTTGAATCCGATATTATAGAAATATTGAAGTTTCTATTTGAATATAAAAAATTTTGTAATTTGCATGATAAATAAACTTTACACGTAATATACAAACGAAGGAATGAAATAATATTTTCTAATATAATTACTACTCATGTAATTCATATATGAAAGTATGAAGAAATTATCTCAGTAATTAACTTGATCGGGAATTATCTCGAGTAAAAAAGAAAACTATATGTGTTGACAACTTGACACATTTTATCACTTTCAGTTGTAATGAGATTATTAATTGATTCAATTCATTGGGACATTTTCGCTCAAACGTTTTTACTGTTACTGACTAATTGAACACAAAATACTTATTTTCGTATTAAGCGAAATAATCGTTAATGTTAATTAAATTACATAAAATTTAAAATTAAAATTAACATTAAAATTTAAATTAAATAAATAAAAATATCTAATTTCTTAATAAATTAATTTAATTTTTGTTTTCAAAAATGACTTCGAAATTTGAATTTCTTCAAGTGCACATTAATTCTTTTGTGGAAAGGCAAAAATTGAGGAATGTTAAATTTGAAGTTTCCAGTGGAAATGTAGAAGTTAGTAATTTTCTAGGAAGTATCTATCGAGTTCAATTGGAGGGAGAAAAAATTGATGAAAATCAAAGTCTGTCTTATAATCTGGTGATTAAGTGCTGTCCAAAAGAGAGTACAGTTATTTTCAATGAATTAAAAGTACGAAATTTCTATCATCATGAAATTTGTTTTTATGAGGAGAAAATTCCTGTTTTCAATGAATTATTAAGTGAATGTGGCGAAGATGTGAAAATTGGTGATATTCCCATTTATTATGGTTGTTGTAAAACGAAAGGTGACGAGGTAAATAATTTTCTGCTTGTGGAACATAATACAGATTTTTAATTATAGAAAATTTAGAAATTAAAAATTAATTTTTTCTTATGATTTTTCAGTGACGCGCTCCGAAAAAATATAAGCTAAAAAGTGAGGTTATGTTTGTGTTATTTTTCCTTAATTAACAAATTGTTTAAATGTATAAAACGAAAGTGAGATTTTACCGAATATTTTGGGTCTAATAAAACCTTGCGCTAGTATTTTACTGTAAAAAATTGATCTCCTTTTGTGTATTTTCGTCCCGAATATTACAAACATAACCTCTATTTTCTTTACTCCTTTCGTACCTTTTTTTCTGAGCGCGTCACAAATATTTTCTTAAACATCAAAAATAGTTTAAATTTATATCTATTCTTATCAACAATATCACTAGAAAATAAATTTATATGACTTACGTAAAAATTAATTGTATAGATGCTAATACTTGAAGACGTATCTTATCGTGGATTCACAGCAAAAAAATCGAAAATTCTCGATTATGCACACGCACAAATTGCACTTCAACATCTTGCCCGTTTTCATGCCTACGGTTTTATTCTTCGGTCAAAAAAACCGGAATTATTCGAGAAAACAATTAAATCAATCAAGGAAACGGCTTTCTTTGAAAACGAGGATTGCACGAAAATGTATGGAAATCTTTGCGATGTCGCAATAAAGGTCAGTGAAAATTTCAAAGTAAGACTGAATTTCGAAATTTACTTTTACAAAATGCAAATTTATCGTTTCTATCGTTTTAATCATTTTTGCAAGTTGCCTTGCCGATAAAGTCTATAAAAATTCTGGGAATCACCAGAGTTTCTAGAGCAACAAAAATTGGCGGGTAAATTTAAATTCAGATTAATGTTAATTAGATAAAATTATTGAATATTATTTTAATTGAAAATATTAACAATTTATGCTTTAATTAAAATTTTACTTACTATTTTTATATTCTTTTGAAAAACACTGTTAATTAAAAAAAATTTACAGGCTATAGAAAGTGAGGGCACATATTACGTTGAAAAAATTAATAATTTTCGGGACAATTTATTCAAGAAATGTTTACATGACACGAATGGACTTAACGCAGAGCCATTTGCAACAATAAGTCATGGGGATTTTTGGACAAATAACATGTTGTTCAAATATAACGAGGCAAGACGAAATAAATGACATTATTCCGTACCATAACCTCAAAATAAATTACTTGTATTTAAAAATTTATTTCGCATTTTCATAATAATGTAAATGGATATAACTACTTACAGAATTCCGAGCCAGTAGATTTTTGCTTCATGGATTTTCAAATGCATCGTTACTCCACACCCGTTTTAGATATTCTTTATATGCTGTTTGTTTGTTGCACCCAAGAAATGCGAAAAATTCACTACGATCAATTGTTGCAAGAATATTACGAGTCCTTCAGAGAATTTTTACACAAATTCAATCTGAAGGCTGAACAAATTTTTCCATTTGAAAAATTTATGGAACATTTAAAACTTTTTGGAAGTTTCGGTGCCTGCATGGCTCTTTTTGCACTCGATGGCTTCGTGAAGGACAAATCCCAACCAATTATTTCCATTCACACAGAAAATTGTGTAGGAGATTTATTGAAAAGACTAGAAAGCAATAAATTTTACGCCAGTATGATGAAAGGTATTTTTCAAGATGTGATTGACAAAGAGTATATATAGAAATAAATTTAGTAAATTAGAAACATGTAAACAAATAAGTTTTTAATAAATATATGAATTGCGGCCATAATTTTTCTACCCGTCATACATGAAAGCTTTCGAAAAGCCCTTCTACAGGGGCCTCCATTTAGATAACATACCGACGCTATTGTTTACAAAAACCGGTTCGACAAAATAATTTATATAAAATACAAAAAGAATTAAACAATCTAAAAAAAACACCAGAATTTAATACTCGAGTTATTATTGATTATTTTTACCGCTAATAAAAAAGTAAAAATAAGCAAATTTTTCTTGTTGTCAAAAATAAACACTCCCATGCGCGTGGGTGCGACTTGGGTCGATTCGTCTTTCGAACAGCTGTTCGATGTCATTCCCCAACTGACAAAGAGAGAACATTTTAGTAAAATTAATTACTCCTTTGTTTGTAATTGTTCCATCAAATACTTAATTGTGCAGTGTGAAGTCAATGAAAAAATGTGCAACAAAAGACATTTGTGAAAAACAAACCAGTGTCCTTGACACTTGGTATAAAAATTGAAGAGCAAACATTTACAATTTTATTTCTCATTTCTACAACAAATTTATTCAAAATTAAAATGTACGTCATAAACGTAATGCTGAATCATCTCCTCACGTACTTAATAACTCAGTAAATTCATTAGTGCTCTGTATTTCGATACAATTTCACAAAGACGACTTTTTTTCTTTAAAAAAAAAAAACTTAACCTCACTCAAGGAACATGAAACACTATTAAAGAATGATCTCGAAAATAAAGAGAAATACACTAATTCATGTAAGAAACATGAACTCCAAAGAATTCAAGGATTTGACGAAAGTGTATTCGAGTTTAAAAATTTGATTCACTCGAATTTTCATTTAATTTGACAGCTGATAAATTGTCAGTGTAGAAAAATTTTAACGAATCTATAGTATAATTTGACGAAATATCAATGTCTTTTGACGATGATTTTGAGAGGCCCTTCGAGGACATTGAACCACCAGAATGGGCTGCTTTGAGGGAAATATGCCAGGCGAATGTGTCACATTTTGCTGGCGAACAAGACGATGGAAGTATTAGGATAAAGAGTGCTTTAATTGCTTGTTTGGATTACCTGGGTCAATTGTATCCTAGTTATAAGGAAATTGGCAAAATTGCCCCACAGTTCGATTTCGATTCAAAAACGCCAGGTAATGGATACAGAAGTTTCTTAGTTTTAGTCGACAAGTGCATTTTATACACGGAAAATGTTTGCCATCGAATGTATCGACAGAAGGATTATTTATTCTTCTCGAAAAGTTTTCACACCAAGTAAGTGATTATTTGAAAAACGCTAATTTTGTTCTGAATATTTTATTCCTCTTTTTATTTTTGTATTATTTTATATAGTATTTATAATATTTCTTTTATTATTTTATATAGTATTTATAATTTCTTTTATTATTTTATACTATTTATAATTTCCTTTATTATTTTATACTATTTATAATTTCCTTTATTATTTTATACTATTTATAATTTCCTCTATTATTTTATACTATTTATAATTTCTTTTATTGTTTTCTTTATTTATTTCGAGAAAATTCAATAACGTATTTATTCTATTTTTAACGAAATTGCTTTATGGAAAATTTGATTCACAGAGAAATTGAGACGTGCTCGCAACTTTTGGCCTCGTTATTTACTTTATTGCAACACTTGCAAACTCTCTACTCCTGGAGTATAGCGAATGAAAATAAGGAACCGTCTTTATTTGCCTCGGAAGATCATGGACCACAGGAACTTTTAAATCAAGCGGAAGCTGTCAATCAGTATTGTTTTTATGGCAGATCTATAGGATTTCAGGTTGGTTTGAAAAATTAAAAATAAGATTTAATGTTAATAAACGCAACTATAGAATTGTAATTAATGAAAAATGTTTTCAGTTTTGCAGTAGCATGCAAGTGATATTGAGAACGATATCGATTTGCATGGCGGCATTTAGTGAGTCTTTTTTCTCAAAAGGAAATATGTTGGAAAGATGGGGAAATTCTTTTAAATATGTATCGGATCCAGAAGCAAAGGCGCGATGTCTAGTGAATATATCTCAAAATGCAGATATTTCCTTTTGCAAAGCTTTTTGGCTACTCAACGAATCGGGTGCGATTTCTATTTTCCATACTAATTTTTATTTTTTATTCCTTTTTTTCATCATAGTATTTTTTTTATCTATTTGCTATTTTTTTTCTCTTTCACCTATTTTAATATTCTTATTTCTTACCGTTTTTTTATCCAACGTGATACTTTGTTACCACTTTTTCGTGCTTCGACAAATTTATTGATGCAATTTATTTCAAGAACATTCGAACTTACAATGTCAAGTGTATATATAAAAAAATATTCACGATTGATGTACAAAATTCATTAACTTATAATACAAAAATTTATTATTCATGAGCATAAATTAACTTAACGATCGTAGAATTAACATTCTCACCTTTTTCATATAACAATTTTTCAATTTGATCAAAGTTTCAATTTATTAATATTATTCGTTGATTTAAAGTTTGCTCAGGAGTTCAAATTTCAGAGAATTTTAATTTAAATTACATCAAGTATTTTTTGATTAAAATTCTAAAAGGATCAATATTTAATTTCTTTAACATTCTTATTAGGATCTTCACTTTAACTAAAGAAAAATTCAATTTATCGAAAGTTGAATCTATTTAAAATTGAAGTATCTCAAGTTTAATTATAATTAATACCAATGTAATAAAATGTTAGTCGATTCATATTCGATTTGGTAAAAATTAAAATTTCATTCCAATTTTATGTTCCTATGGAGTTTCGAACATTCAATTGAATGATGTTTTAATTATTGTTCGCTATTTTGTTTCCTTGTTTTTTAAATAATTTTTCTTTTTAAAAATAGTTTTTTTATTTTATTAAAAATCTATCAAAATAATTATATTTTTTTCGAAATTTTTTTATTATTTATGAAAATTATTGAATTCTTGACGAGAATTTTATTAAAATTATCGAAAATCCGATTTGAATTCTGTTGACGAATTACTTGACAATTTTTTTTAAACAATAGCTTTAAAAAAAATTTTTACTTGAAACTTTTGAAAGTAATTGCATTTTATGAACAATTTTTTTTCCAGTTTCAAAAATAATCGACTTTGTTAACAATTGTAATTAATAATTTTACTTCTAAATTTTATTAAAAGTATTGAAAGAAAATTAAATTCTTTTGAACAATTCTGTTAGAGCTTTTGTAAATAATTAAATTCTGTCAAAAAATTTATGTTTAGTATTTGAAAATAGTGCAGATTTTTTTTCTCCTAATTTTAATTGATAATTTTGCAAATAATTGAATTAAACGAAGGATATTTTTCAATTTTATGAAATAATCGTATCTAATAATAATTAAAAATTTGATTATTGAATTTTATTAAAATTGTGTTGGAAATAATTACATTCGAAAGAAAAATGGTATTATTCATAAAAATCAAAGTTTCATTATTTATAAAAATAATTGAATTTCGTCGAAAAACTTTGAAAATAATAATTCATTATGTAAATAATAAGAGAATTTTTGAAATTTTGAATCTAAAATTATACAAAAATTAAAATTGCCAAATTATCCAAATTTTGAACTATTTTAGCTACAATTATTGATAAAAATTGTGTTTTTCACTTTAATATTGATAAAAATGTTTTAATTATTTAAATACAAATTAGTTAGCACATTTTATTTCTATTTTTTTCTTTTTAATTTTGTCTTTTATTCAATTTTTTTTATCTCCGTTTTGTTACCAATTTTCTGAAAATAATTCATCTTTTCACCTATTTTTAAAGATCCTATAGTTCTTCACGTTCAAATGAACGAAATTTATTTATTTTTTCTAAAAGTTAAATTTTTATTGCAATTATTTCGTGTCACTAACAAAAAAATGAATTACTGAGTTAGTAAGTGAAAAATTTTAGTTTTTAAATTTTTTCATGGTTAGTAATTTGTTAAAATATATTCAATAAAAAATATTTCATTCATTTGAACATTTCAAATCTGGGGATCATTATTTTTAAGAAAAAACGTCCTTTGAACCTGAATTAATTAATTGAACATAATTTGAATTTAATTAATATTTTACAGGCATAGCGCAGATTTATCCATCCATTGTGATGCCTACATTAGCCATTAATCAAATAATTTCTATTCCACCTGAAGAAATAAATCTTATTACTTTGGAAAATAATACAATTTCTATACCCATTCCGACAAGTCACATTGGAAAGAAACCGATTCACGTCAGATTGATGAGTGCCAAGCGAAGAATAGGAATGGTCTGTAAATTTTTTTCTTAATTTATTATTATTATTTTTCGTGTTCTGATCTAGTTTTAATGGTTCGTTATTTCGTTTTCAGGTAGGATCAGGAAGCGCTGGAGGCCGATTAGAAAATCAATCGGAAATTCTCGTGGTACACTGTCACGGAGGTGGATTCGTTTCGCAAAGTTCCAAATCACATGAGGTTTATTTACGTAATTGGGCTGTGAGTTTAGATGTGCCAATTTTAAGTATCGATTATAGTTTGGCTCCCGAGGCACCGTTTCCTCGGGCGCTGGAGGAAATCCTCTATACTTACGCTTGGGTGCTGAATCACTCCAGTACTTTACTAGGCAGCACTGCTCAAAAAATCATCTTCATAGGTAATTTTTTTTTGTCAATGTCAATAGTAACATTGATATTTTATTACTATTTAGACCGATGGTCACAAAAGAAACTCTTGATTATTCAAATTCAAGGTTCCGAAAAACTACATTTCAGTATTATTAATTTAATTTAATACTATTTAACTAATTTAATATTCATTTATTAATAAAATAATTTTGAATAAAACCCATAATGAAATAGTTGAAACGAAGAAAATAATTTCATCATTTGTTTGGAATAATTCCAGGAGATTCGGCCGGTGCTAATTTAATGTTAGGAACGACCCTCAAATGTTTCGAATTGAATATTCGAAGACCCGACGGAATATTTATGGCGTATGTGCCTGTTTGGGTGGAATTCATTCCATCGCCAGCTCGTCTTCTGTGTCTCACGGATCCTTTATTACCATTTGGTTTTATGATGAGATGTCTGAAAGCGTACGCTTTGGGAAATACAAAGA
Source organism: Leptopilina myrica (nomen nudum) (assembly GCA_032872475.1). NCBI lineage: Eukaryota > Metazoa > Arthropoda > Insecta > Hymenoptera > Figitidae > Leptopilina > Leptopilina myrica (nomen nudum). The sequence goes on along the minus strand of CM065458.1, from coordinate 13,493,384 downwards.
AATCTCAAATGTAGGACTTTTTTTTTATAGTCAACGAATAAATATTACCAGAAGCCTCTCGAGAACCTAAATATTTAAATATTCTTCCAGGGAAACTGATGAAAACGAAGAAAGTTCCAAATCCGACACTGAATCGTTTGCCGAAGTCAGTGAAAGTGATTTAATTGCTTTGGCTCTAAGTCCTAATGGCGATGAAGATGGGCCTAAACTTGCATCTCTACCTTCGGATTCAACATTGAATTCTGTCAGTTTGGCCGATGTGGATGGTGCTCAAGGTACGTTTCTCCACTGACATTATTGGCGAGTTTTCGCTTTAATCATTTTTCATTCATATTTCGTATATTCGTACAAACAAAAGTGTATTTTTTTTTAATTCTCATTTTAGCTTCAGAACTTCCAGAAGAGAAAGCAAAGTCTCAAGAGTATATTCAAAAGTTTTTGAACTTGTATAAAAATTCCAATTTACGTACATCATTTCCCATGTTGAATGGAAGTAAAGGAAAAGACAGTGAGGGATCCACTAGTTCGAAATCGTGGTCTCTCTTCGGATGGAGTTCAAAAAAAAGTGACGACGACAAAATGGATAATAGTGGCGAGAGAAGTCCTCTCGATGAATTTGTGTTCAGTGTTCCTCGCCATCCACTCTTGAGTCCTTACCTCGCTTCTGAAAGTGTTCTCAGTAAATTTCCACCTGTCAAGATACTGGTAATTTTTATCATTTTATTTAATTACTTTAGAATCCAAAAAGGTTTTCATAAAATAACTATTTTTTCAAATTATTTTCATAGACAGTTGAATTCGATCCTTGCCTCGATGACTGCGTTATGTTTGCTAAGAAACTTCTAAAGCTTGGAAATTCCATCACACTCGATATTCTACCCGGCCTACCTCATGGATTTTTAAATTTATCATTGGTAATTTTAATTATTTTACTTATTTTATTAAACATAAAATAATATGATTTTATAATGTGATCAGAGCTCGAAGCAGTGAAAGTATTTAAAAATACGGACATTACGGACTAAAAATTAAAAATTACGGACCATTTACAGACCAACTGACAAAAATAGAATCAGGCCGAATCAAATATAAGAGAACATTTTACTTAAAACTAGAAATTAAATTTTTCATAACTATAAAACATGAAGAAAGCGATTACTTCGAGTCTTCGAGACTATTAATTATTAATAAAAATAATTTATAATAATTAAAATCATAATCAATTAAACTATTATTATTCAGAATTTTTATCTAAAATTCTTCTTTATATCGATTCTTTTTCAGAATTTTCGAAAAAGTTCTTTGACAATTTTCAAATTCATTTCTTTACAATATTTAATATTACGAAATTTCAATTATTAGTTAAATTCTTTTATTAAATAAATATTAGAAAATAGAAACTGAGAATAGTATTGAAAAAACTCAATTAAACTTTTTCAAAAAAAATTAATTACAAAATTCAATTTTTATTAGAATATTCTACTAGAATTCAATTATTTAAATAAAAATAAAACGCAATTAAATAATTTATTAAAGAATTGAACATTTCCTAAAATTCAATTCCTATAAAAAAAATGTTATCATCAAATTATCAAATACTTGAATTCTATTAACGACTTTTAATAAAATTTTTGCAGAATAATTACATTTTTAGAGAAATTCGATTAAAATTGTATTCAAAATAATTAAATTCTTGTAAAAAATTAACAGGAATTCAATTATTTTAAAAAATTTTAATAAAATTTTTTTCATAAATTAAAAATAACAAAATTCTTAGCAGATCTTTAATTACTTTCAGAGATTTTAATAAAATTTTTCTGAAGAATTTAAATATTTTCGTAAAACAATAATAATAATAATTATTATTATTATTATTATTTTCAAATCTTAATAAAATTCTTCGCATGAATTCAATTATTTAAAAAAATATTAGAATTTTAGCAGAAATTTAAACATTTTAAAAAGTTTTAATAAAACTTTTTTTGGTAGAAATTCAATTATTTAAAATTTTTGAAAATAATTGAATTTTAATACTTTAAAAAATAATTGAATTTCTGCAATCATTTGTAATTTCTCTAAAATTCTCCAAATTATATCGTACAATTTTACGGACTTTACGGACCTTTTTTTCAAAAAAAAATCGGAGTTTTACGTACTTGAAGCAAAATTACGGACTTTTTCAGGATTTACGGACCTACTTCGAGCCCGTGTGATTTTTGTTTTAATGTTTCATAATTAATTTGTACATTGTTTTGAACTGACAATTAAAAAAAAAATATTTCCAGATCTCTAAAGAAGCAGCAGATGGTTCAGAATTATGTGTAAAACGAATACAGGAACTGATTTCAATGGCTCAAGGAAGCTCTTAATTGAATGTAAAAAAAATTCTCTATTATTGACAATTCCATCCACTTGAATTGATAAATGTGCAATTTCTCATTATCCAATTTTAAAAAGAAAAGGTCCATATGTTTCTATAAATGAATTTTAATTTATCTGCAGTAAGCGACAAATTATATGCACGTGAGTCCAATTTAACAATATTCACAGTTTATATATATACAAAAAGAAACAGATGTAAATATTTTAATATCTACAAGTTTTTCTCCGATAATTTTTAACAACCTATGCAGACGTTAATTTTATTTATTTATTGACTTTTAATATTTGCAAAAATATATGCATTAATTTGTTAAATCCATGAATTTTATTGTATACGTATTTTTTAATGAGGAAAGGTATTAATACTGATAGTTTTTTTTACGTAATGTGTAATTCTTCGAAAGAGGCTCAATAATTTTTTTTTTGAGGTAATGTATACGATCATCTGGACTTTGTTGCTTTAGTGTAATTTTTAATTTAGTCATTATTGCCAAATTTAAATACATAACTAGTAAAATTTATATAAATAGGAAATATTTAAATTGAGTTGTATGTATGTTTGTACATTTTGTTGATTATGTATTTATGATAGTGCAGGATTTGTGTTTAATATTTAATAATAATGACCACTGTTTTCTTTTAATTATTTTTATTTAATGTGAATTATTTTTATATTTATTTAAATTCGATATTATTTTTTTATCTGTGATGACTTAAGCTCTCTGCAGCATTATTATTATGAATATTTATAAACTTCAGTAATTGGTGAATTGTATTTAATCGTCTTCTTGAATAACAAAAATGAAAATTATAAAGATTTGTTGTGAAATAAAAATCTGATTTATCTTCTACTTTGCATTGTTGATTTCTTTACTATCTATATTTATGAGAAATTTGTGATAAATAATGAGAAACTATGATTAACTAGGGGAAACGAAATTTTATTGGTAATTTGTACAATTGTTGAAAATGGAACAACATTTGGTGATGGCTGAATTAAAATGCTTATTGGGTATTCGATTGATGATTAGTGGAATTGTGTGGTCGTAAAGTTTTTTGCAAAACATGAGCGTCCGCTGGCTCGATTCGTTTATAATAATGGTTTTTAGTTTCGACGACTTCGAATCCAAATTTTTTGTAGAAGTCAATAGCACCTTCATTATTTATTTGTACGTGCCTGGGGAAAATTTGAAAAAAAGAAGTCGATATAAATATATGGAGATATTTTTCACGAATTTAGAAAAGAAAGTTTAAATTCCAGGAAAATACGTACAGAAAAATTGAATCGAAATTCCCATCCTTCTGAACGTAATTTAAAACATGTTGAACCATTACAGTTCCGATTCCTAGCCTGCGATAAGGATATAAACATCCCAGGGTCATTATATACAGCCTTCTGGAGTTTTCTGATGTGTCCACTCGACAGCAAACGGCGCCCACCTTAAATTTAATTTCGCAATTTAATTTAAAAAAATAGTTTTCTACCGACGTAAATACTTTTTGAAAACTAGGAGAAACTAAATCGTATTTTTTCAGTAATAATTAATTGAATTTCGTTCTTTGTTTTTTTTTTTCATCACGAAAAGTAAATTTTTTCATTTCGACTCTGATGATCCTAATAGTTATTCAACCTCTTAAAATAATTAATCTCGTGGAAACAAAATTGTAACAATTACAAAAAATAAAATTCTCGAACTCACCACAATGTCGTTATAATATGCTAACTTTGCAAGTTCTCCAGCTTCCAAAACATCTTTATAAAACTTCTCATTGTATGATACTGGGAACACGACTTGATTAAGTAACTTTAGTTGTTTAATATTGTGAGGTGTAACATCACCGAGTTCAATCTTCGCCCTGTGAATAATTTAAATACTCAAATACTTATTGAATACTTATAAAGTTATAAATATTCCATTTTCATAGAGCAAACAGAATCCATCTCCCACTTTTACATCAAATAAATCATCTAAATTCATTTAGAACAGTAAATTATCATATAAATTTGATAATCTTCTTCCATCTTTCAATTAAAAATTCGAAAAAATTATTTACTTGCTTCTTAAAACAAATATACTGTTCTTAAAAGAACATAAAGAATTATAATGAACTGGATGCAAAAATGTATATCTACTATATTAAAAACTTGTTTTGAAAAAATTGAAAAACACTAAGCACTTTAAAAACTTGTTTACTTTTTTAAAACACTTATTTGCAGATCAAGTTCGTAGAATGTAATTTTAGGGGATAAAATCAAAAGCAAAATCATTTATTGTAAACATCGTGCTTTTTGACACATAACCTCAAAATTACAAATTTTCCAAATTATCAATTACCTTGTCATTTTATAGGGCTCGGGCTTGGCCTCAAAGTAACTTAAGGATGGACGAAACACTTTGGAGTCTTACAAATTCAAAAGATTTAAGAGTATTTAATAAAAAACAGTAAATTTACTTGATCACAAATTAAATTCGACTGACTGCGTCCGCGCACAGTCCTCCACAGAAACAGACATCTAGTTTATATTATTATTATTATCATCATCATCATTATCTCTTAAAATTTTTCCTTCTTACTAAACTTTCTGTCACACTGCATGTTTTTCTCTAATTTATTTTATTTATTTCATTTTTAAATAAAAAAATCTTTTTTTTTAAATAAAAATTACCGAAAAAATTTATGTTCTCTTCAACCTTCTTTTGGAATAAAATACAAATAAAAATTTAGCAAATATTTTCAGAAAATATATCGGTATTTTTCCACTCTTTGCAAAAATAAATGGTATAAAACGACTATTTTTAATAAATAAAATAAATATAATTTATATTATTCAATGTTTAAAATTTCCCGCAATTTTGAAAAAAAAGGAACGCAGCGCCATCTGTGGACATGTGGATGCGCGCGTCGACGTCCGCCATCTTTATTATCACATGACCTCGTTATCGTGTCCCGTGACCAGCTCACGTGAATTTTGACAAAATTCAAACATTTTTTGATCGGGGACAATGGATATGTTGGAGCAGCACCTTAATCAACAGGATGTCAGGTAGATTTTGTAGTGTGTTTGGTGAAATAAGTTAAAATATCCCTTGTCAATTGCTTTGACCATGTCGTTGTTGTCAAGGTCACAGGACAGTGCACAGTGCGCATTTAACTATATATATATATATATACATATATATATATGTGTGTGTGTTAATATTTTTACCATTTTTTCCCCAATATGCAATTATGTTTATGTTAAGTAATTATAAAAATAAAGTTTTACATTTCTGCTTTTGTAAATTTTAAAATATCCTTTTATTTGTTCCGCACACCAGTTCTGTTTCACACAAAGATGACGATGGGACGGGAATTGTCATCGAGGAAGCTGAAATAGTCGATTGTGATGGTGAGAATTTATCAATTTACCAGTTTTTACTTTAATTAGTGATCAAAAAAAGTGATTATATACTAACGCGAATGTTAATTTGAGGGGGAATATATTTTTTCTTTAATTTGAGGTTAGTAAATGTGTTGACGTCAGCTTGTTGATTCTCGAGAAACCCGATAGCCATTGTTTTGATTTAAATTATATTTTGATTCGATTTCGAATTTCTATTTTCTAGAATCTAATTACTGATTCTGTATAATTAAATATGTTACATTTGTGTTTTAGTTTGAGATATATGATTATTTTTATAACACTTAAATAGTAGATGGAGAATTATTTAAACGGCATTTACATTAAATTTGCATATTCCAATTAGATTACTTCGAGACCTTTTGCAATATCTAGTTCGAACAAATGTGTGACAGTTTTCTTAATGAATTTGTTTATAAATATGCATTTATTTGTTATAATAAATCTTTTATATCTCTTATTCTTTGACTTGTGTTTTTCTAAATGCTATTTTATTCTATTAATATTTATAGATTCTGTTTATGAATTTAAGTAATTTAAAAAATTTGTAAAAATTGAAAAAAATTAGGAGACGCTGTCACTGACGATGGAATGCGTTACCAGGAAGGTCTCACTTATCGAGTGGTTCAGGTTAATGGAGCTCCACCTGGAAGCGAAATGGAAATTCCTGTAAATCAAACCGGGGCTAATACGGTCCAAGTTTTGACATCGCCCCTTAATGGACAATTTTATGTAATTGGAAATGCGAATGACGTTTTTACGACAGCTCAAACTTCGAGATCTCTTGCGCCCAGGACTGCTACTTTACAATTAGAAACACCACGAACCTCTTCCACGGGACTAAAAAAGGTTAGAAGGACGATTTATCAGAAAGTCTTCGTTTTTCTAGAGTTAACTGACTTTTAATTATTAATTGACTTAATTATTTTCATTAGAGAGATGATAGACGAAGAGCAACACACAACGAAGTCGAGCGTAGAAGACGAGACAAAATTAACAACTGGATTGCGAAATTAGGAAAAATTATCCCCGAGTGCAATTCTCATTCTAATAGTAATGGAAACGGAAGCAGTGGAGAAGGGAAAACCAATTATGAGACTCAGGTAATTTCGTTAAATTTCAATTTGCTTTAATATTTATTAGACTGTAAGTGGATTTTTTGTTTCGACTTTTTTTCAACCTTCGGATGACGAGTCGAATTAAGTAATTTTTAGAAATGGTTAAATATCAAAATGTCTACTTAAAAAATTATTTAAAATTTTAAAACCTTTGGAAAAATATTTATCCAGGGTTGCCACAAATATTAAATTCTATTCATCCCTGACTTTTTCCCTGCTTTCCAGACAAAATTCTCACTTTTTCCCTGACCATAAAAAATATTCTGATTCACTCTAAAAATAATTAGATACTCAAAAAAAATGTTCTATTAAATTTATTTACAAATTTCATTAATTGTAAAATTCATCAGAACATTCAAATTCAAACCTTTTTGAAACTCAACAATTTATAAGAATATTATTACAAAACATAAACAAGACGATCACCTTCTTCATGATTTGTTATAATTTAAATAACCATGAAATTTTTCAACAAAAATTTAATTATTTACAAGAATCCTAATAAAATCCTTCGCAAGAATTCAATTATTTTTAAAAGTAGTAAATTTTCTCAAAAAAATTCAATTATTTGAAAAAATTGTAATAAAATTCGTTGGAATAATATTCAATTATTTTCATAAACAATAAACTGACTATTCGGTAATTTTATTTTTTAATCAATTTTTATTAGAAAATTCTAGAAAAATTCAATTATTTAAATTGAAAAATAAATAATATATTGAATAATTAAATGTTTGTTAAAATTGAATTCTCATATAGAATTTTATTAACAAATTTTTTAACTAATTGAATTCTTTTGACAAATTTTAATAAATTTTTTAAGAATAATTACATTTTTCCAGGAATTTGATTAAAATATTGTATCCAAAATTAATTAAAATCCTGCGATGAATTTTATTATTTTATGAAAATAATTTAAAAAATGTTAAAATTTTTCTAAAATAATTTAATTTCGGTGAAGAATTTTATTATTTATGAAAATAATTGAATTATTTCTAACAAATTTATTAAAAATTTCATAAATTATTGAATTTCTGTGAAATTCTAACAAGAATTTTATTCAAGTTTTTAAATATATTTGAATTTTGAAGAAGAATTGTATTATTTATAACAATAATTGAAATTTTGACGAGAATTAAAATTTTTTTTTTTAAATTGAATATTGATGAATTTTATTATTTATAAAGATAATTGAAATTTTGACAAAAATTTTGAACATAATTGAATTTCTGCGAAGAATTTTATTGCTTTTGAAAATAATTTAATTCTTCCAATGAATTTTATTCAAGTTTATAAAAATAATTGAATTTCGGTGAAGAATTTTACTATTTCTAAAAATAATTGAATTCTTGAAAAGAACTTTGTTCAATTTTTTACAATAACTGAACTCTTGCGACGAATTTTACAAAATTCTTTTTAAATAATTGATATTTTTCGAAAAATTATTTGGAATTTTTATATTAAATAATTTAATTCCTCTGAAAATTTTATTATTTATGAAAATAATTGGTTTATTTAGAAGAAATTGATCAAAAATTTTGTAAATTATCGAATTCCTGTGGAATTTTTCCAAGAATTTTATTAAAGTTTTTAAAAATAATTGAATTTCGGTGAAGAATTTTACTATTTCTAAAAATAATTGAAATTTTGACGAGAATTTCGTGCATAAAATTAAAATGCATTAAAATTCTTGCATTTATTTTCAGAGCAAGGGTGGAATTTTAGCGAAGGCTTGTGAGTATATAGGAGAATTAAGAACTGCTAATCAAAGTCTAGGCCAGTGTTTAAGGGACAACGAAAGATTGAGACAAGAAGTTGTGGATTTAAAGCAACTCGTAATGGAGTTGAAACGAGAAAACCTTCAGCTTAGATCACAATTGTCGTCCAATCAAGCTAATTCGGAAATCTCTCACATAAGTCCTTGAACATAAATTTGTTTTGCCTCTTTTCTTTGTAAATATTCAATAGCGGCAATTTTTCAATCATTTTAGTATAGCAAATTAGATTATTATTATTATTTTTTTTTTATTATTTTATCGTTACGAAAGCCAAGGGTTATTCGCGACTTTCGGAGAACTGCATTCGCAAGAGTTTAATTCGAAACGATTTTAAATGAGCACATTTAATCTATGTTGAATCGAAAGCAAACAAATGAGATAAGGCTGTGAATATCGAATGCCGATTTGCGTTACTCTATGAGCAGTCCAAATCCAATTTCAGATATCGTTTATCATGAGGCTTTATTTGCCATTAGATGGACATTTTCATGGTAAAACAAAAAAAAAATCTAGTAAGCTTTTCAAATCGATTGCGCATATTTTTATTTCTCACTGTTTAAATGAAAAAAAATATTCGACAGTGAAAATATTTTTAGATAAACAAATTATTAGGACTGAGCAAGTTTAGAAAAAGTAGATGATAAAGAGGGAAAAGTCGAGTTATTTGAACAAAATTATCAAAAACCTCTGTGCCATTGGAATATCGTCACAAAGCCTAAGGTTTTAAATTCGTATCGAGATAAAATTATTCAGATTAAACTTGTTGATACATCATTCAAGTCTGTAATTACATGTACATACATTCATATGTAATTCTCACATGTATACATGTGTATATTTCGGTGAAGTAACAGATTTTTATTTTGTCAACTTTTTTTTGCATTTTTAGACTTCTGTTGAATATTTAGGAAAAACACATTATTATTGTATAAAAAGAAATTTAATTTAAAAACCCTGATGTATGTTTTAATTTTCTAAAACTATTTTTGGGGGCTCAGAGTATATATATGTATTTTGCACTGTTTGTTTTTGTAAGACTTTTCTGTTATTTCTTCGTTTCTTTTTGCGCGCGAGAGAGAGAATGTAGTAGAAAAAATAATCTCTTCTCGTAAACAGAATTTAAAAAAAAAATAGTAAATTTATTTTTGAAAAGTAGATTAAGTTTTATAATACTTTAAATTATCTGCGGAAAATGTAAATTTGTTTCGGAAATGGGTTAAAAAGAGTCTTTTATTATGACTCGCTAAATTAACGTGGGTTTTTCTTTTACATGAATTCACGTTAATAAAGGTCTTTTCGAAATACACATAAATATACATAATGTATATGTATTATATATAAATAAAATATTTTCCTTGTATCAATGGGACATCAAAAATGCAAGGCAATTAAAAATGATGGATAGAAAGATGTATTATATCGTTAATGTATATATTGCGGGGTTATTGTTATATTATTATTAAAATGAAATTTAAAAATTATTAGTGTTTCATTTTTAATGCCTATGGATTCGTTTTACTTTAAAATTTTTAATTCTCCCTTTAAAAAAAAGACATTTAAAAAGAGTTATTTTTTGTAAGTTAAAGAAATGTTTTGTTACACTAAAAGAAATTTTTATTTTCTACAAACTAAGGACATTTTTTTTAAAATCACGAGAAAAAAATACCCTTTCTATAAAATTAAAAACCTCTTTCAGGGTTGCCACAAATATTTAATTCTATTCTTCCCTGACTTTTTCCCTGTTTTCCAGACAAAATTCTCACTTTTTCCCTGACCATATATTTATATATATATATATATATATATATATATATATTACAAAGATCCTAATAAAATCCTTCGCAAGAATTTTTTTTATGGAACCTATTTTATAAATAATAAAATAAATTGTTTAAACAATTGTTTTTTAATGTTGTTTATGGATGTATGATGCTTATTAACTAAAAAAAAGAGTAAACAATCCGTTTTTTTATTTAAAAAATACAAATAAAAAGAGAAAACAATTAATTTAATTTAGCCATTAGTTCCATAAAAATCCGCTTATATGACACAAGTGGCGCCAGAATTAGACTCAATTTTTGGCGCCACTTGTCTCATATTAGCGGATTTTTACGGAACTAACCTATTTTATAAATAATAAAATCAAAAGTTTAAACAATTGTTTTTTAATGTTGTTTATAGATATATGATGCTTATTAACTAAAAAAAGAGTAAACAATCCGTCTTTTTATTAAAAAAATACAAATAAATAGAGAAAACAATTAATTTAATTTAGCCATTAGTTCCATAAAAATCCGCTAATATGAGACAAGTGGCGCCAAAATTAGACTCAATTTTTGGCGCCACTTGTCTCATATTAGCGGATTTTTACGGAACTAACCTATTTTATAAATAATAAAATCAAAAGTTTAAACAATTGTTTTTTAATGTTGTTTATAGATGTATGATGCTTATTAACTAAAAAAAAGAGTAAACAAACCGTTTTTTTATTAAAAAAATACATATAAAAAGAGAAAAGAATTAATTTAATTTAGCCATTAGTTCCTGAAAAATCCGCTAATATGAGACAAGTGGCGCCAAAAATTGAGTCTAATTTTGGCGCCACTTGTCTCATATTAGCGGATTTTTACGGAACTAACATATTTTATAAATAATAAAATAAATTGTTTAAACAATTGTTTTTTAGTGTTGTTTATAGATGTATGATGCTTATTAACTAATAAAAAGAGTAAACAATCCGTTTTTTATTAAAAAAATACAAATAAATAGAGAAAACAATTAATTTAATTTAGCCATTAGTTCCATAAAAATCCGCTAATATGAGACAAGTGGCGCCAAAAATTGAGTCTAATTTTGGCGCCACTTGTCTCATATTAGCGGATTTTTACGGAACTAACCTATTTTATAAATAATAAAATAAATTGTTTAAACAATTGTTTTTTAATGTTGTTTATAGATGTATGATGCTTATTAACTAAAAAAAGAGTAAACAATCCGTTTTTTTATTAAAAAAAATATATATAAAAAGAGAATACAATTAATTTAATTTAGCCATTAGTTCCTGAAAATTCCGCTTATATGAGACAAGTGGCGCCAAAATTAGACTTAATTTTTGGCGCCACTTGTCTCATATTAGCGGATTTTTACGGAACTAACCTATTTTATAAATAATAAAATAAAAAGTTTAAACAATTGTTTTTTAATGTTGTTTATAGATGTATGATGCTTATTAACTAAAAAAAGAGTAAACAATCCGTCTTTTTATTAAAAAAATACAAATAAATAGAGAAAACAATTAATTTAATTTAGCCATTAGTTCCATAAAAATCCGATAATATGAGACAAGTGGCGCCAAAATTAGACTCAATTTTTGGCGCCACTTGTCTCATATTAGCGGATTTTTACGGAACTAACCTATTTTATAAATAATAAAATAAATTGATTAAACAATTGTTTTTTAATGTTGTTTATAGATGTATGATGCTTATTAACTAATAAAAAGAGTAAACAAACCGTTTTTTTATTAAAAAATACAAATAAAAAGAGAAAACAATTAATTAAATTTAGCAGTTAGTTCATGAAAAATCCGCTTATATGACACAAGTGGCGCCAAAAATTGAGTCTAATTTTGGCGCCACTTGTCTCATATTAGCGGATTTTTATGGAACTAACCTATTTTATAAATAATAAAATAAAAAGTTTAAACAATTGTTTTTTAATGTTGTTTATAGATGTATGATGCTTATTAACTAATAAAAAGAGTAAACAATCCGTTTTTTATTAAAAAAATACAAAGAAATAGAGAAAACAATTAATTTAATTTAGCCATTAGTTCCTAAAAAATCCGCTAATATGAGACAAGTGGCGCCAAAAATTGAGTCTAATTTTGGCGCCACTTGTCTCATATTAGCGGATTTTTTCTGAACTAACCTATTTAGTAAATATTACATTTAATACTTAAATAATTGTTTTTGTATTAGTTTTTACTGCTAGATGTAATTGTATTATTTTAACTATTGAAATAGAATGTGAACGTGCGCTTTAGCGCTCGTATCCTATGCTAGTAATTGTATTATTTATAATGATAATTGAAATTTTGACGAGAATTTAAAAAAAATTTTTTGAACATAATTTATCAATCTAGTATTTAAGAAAATTGTAAAAATTTTTTTTGAAAGAGTATTGAGAACAAGTTACTTTCCTTTTTCTTGTTTTTTATTGATTTTTTTACATATCATACAATGGAAATGATACTGAAGTTGCTGGAAACAGTGGACATTGTGAAGTATTATTTTTGTTTTGTTTCGTTTACTGTAAAACCCAGCACCTTAAGTTTAGCCTGCATAAAATATCTATGCCAGTGCTGTTAAACAATCAACTCTTAGAATTAAAATCGATATTGACTTTAAAACACGATAAACATTAATAATCTCGTGATATTCTTAAATACTGAATTTATTAGATATTTGGGAGAAAAAAAATAATTAAAAAGCAAAATTTCTGTCGTCGAACAGCACTGAACTGCAATTATGTCAACATTGTATAATCTTTTTAACGCCTACATTTAATTTCTGTTACGTTTATAGAATATAATAATATAGTACAATATCTAATATTCCACGATTTATGCTTTTTCTCTTTTTGAAAGCTGTCTTGTCGTCTCAGCGAACTATTTTTCGCAACACCAAGGCCATGTGTTTATCAAAAATTAATTACATTAGATATTACTCTTATCGTATTGAAACGATTCGAGAGCTTTCGATTTTTATGATATAATTTTCTTTTGTAATATACATTGTAGATATTTCGCAAATTTTGCTTTAACAATCCACATTGAATGATTTTTCTTTTCTTTATCAAACGCAAGGAAAAAAAAATTCCCAATTTTCACAAAAGTAAGAATTTGCTAACAAATTGATTTTTTTTTATTAGCAAGAGGAATACTCGGAAACACATTTTTTTTGGAGCAGATGTTATTTGCGTTTAGGGGTGTTCCATTTTATTGTCTCACTATTTGTCAATATTGCATTAAAATACTCTGCGAAAAATGAGACTTGATAAATAAACGAAAAATAAGATGTAAGTGATTTGAAGAAAAAAAATTTTTGTTTATCAGAGATTGTTTCTATATATACAATAATTCGATGTAGAATACTAATTTAGTCAATAATTGACCGTTTCGTGTTCAATCAATAACTAAACTGAACAAGGAAATAATAGTAGTCCCCCACAGTTTCATTCTCTCTTTCTTTCTTTCTTTCTCTCTCTTTCTTCCAGTAAGTTTAGTACATAAGGGACAGCGACTATTAAAATTATTTCTCGTTTTTATTTTCAAACTTAAAAAAAGAGGTCTCGAGAACAAAAAAAAATCCGGGAATCAAATACTTATTAGTTTGCCAATAAAATATATTGCATTGGGAATGTACTAAAAATTGTGCAGCAGAGCGTACACTTTATGCACTTTAAAATCATTCTCGATGATCACTTCGATTATAATCGAGGGGATTTCACAAAAATTAAGATTATAAAATGATTTTCTATTTTTACCTTTCATATTTGTTTTTTTTTTTTGCTTTTTTCTATGCACAGCATATTGCATACTTGGAACATCCCCAAACGATTGAAATTGGAACGTTCCTAGTCGAATGGGAACCGAGACAATAGATTAATGACAAATAATTCACTTAAAATTTGAAGATTTAATCTTCTAAATTTCTGAATGCCTGTTGGATGTCTTCGTGAAGCTGATCGAAGTCTGCTCTGATCTTTGCTTCGCCGTCTTTCACAGGATCCTGGAAAATTTGGTTTCAATTTATTATTTGGTTTGCGGTTTAGATTTAATTTATTATATTGTGAAATTTCAATTTAGGATTCATTGGAATTTTAATTTCAGAAATTCATTTATAAAAGTTTTGAAAGAAATTTAAAAATTTGCGAACTCTTCACTAATTCAGATTTGAAGATTATGATTCTAAATTTTGAATATTAATGTTAGGGGTTTTTTGTAGGGATAAAAAATTGAAGGTAATTACCTTAAATTTCATGGAAGTGAGCTGATAAAGAATGTTGCCCATGCTGTCTCTGATGACATTCCATGTGATTTTGTTATCCGACTGAGCGGTGGATTCTACAGCGTGCCTCGCCATATCGTAAAATGCAATCATGTTACGTAACATGCCCACTGTTTTGTAGAACGGACAGAATCGATCGTAAGGTGAGTAACTAAAACAAATTGCAGTCGTTTTATTAAAATGCATTAAGCATAAAAAAAGATACTTCCTCCTTATGTCTCTAAATTCATTAATTTATTTTATTTCCTTTTTTTCTATTTTCTAGTTCTTAATTTCCCTTCATTTAAAAAATTTCAAAAATGAGAAATTCAACAATGTTTTATGTAAAAAAAAAAGGTTTGTTTGTTTCCACGAACCTGTTCTGCTGAAGGAAATCGTCCTTGAGAAGTTTCGCAACTTCAAGAGTGATTTTATCGCCTTCCGCAAGTGAAGCTTTACCGACCAATTGTACAATTTCCGACAAATCCTCTTCCTCCTGAAGGATTTCTTTGACTTTCGTCCTTAGGGGAACGAATTCCTGGAAGTTCTTGTCGTAAAAGTCATCCAAAGCGCGAAGATATTTACTGTACGAAATCAACCAATTAATGGAAGGGAAGTGTTTGCGTTGAGCAAGTTTCTTATCTAAACCCCAAAACACCTGAAAAGGGAAAAAAATTTTGTTTAATACAACAAAGTTTCTTTTTAAGACAAAGTTTTTTTTCATTTAATTTAACACGAAAATTGTATAATTTTAACATCGAAAATAATGTTCTCCAAGTGCTATAAAAATTGAATAAAATTCATAAAGTTGAATACTCACTTGAACAATACCGAGAGTAGCACTCGTAACGGGGTCAGAGAAGTCACCTCCTGGTGGAGATACAGCTCCGACAATACTGACTGAACCTTCACGATCGGGATTTCCCAAGCATTTGACTCTGGAAGAAGAGATTTACAATTATTTCAATTTTCAATTTTTGTTATTTTTTTCTTTTTAATTTTCAGATTTAAATCATTTATCAAATCACCTTCCAGCTCTTTCGTAGAAACTGGCGAGTCGAGCACCCAAATAAGCTGGATAACCGGAATCGGCAGGCATTTCAGCCAAACGTCCGGAAATTTCACGAAGAGCTTCGGCCCAACGTGATGTAGAATCTGCCATCATGGATACGTTGTAACCCATGTCTCTGAAGTATTCAGAAAGAGTGATACCTGCAAGGAAAAAGCAATTATTAAAAATTGACAAATTGGCAAGTTTCTAAAGTTTAAAAAAAAAATTGTTTACAAATTTTTGTTACTAATTCGTATTTAGAAATTTTATTATTTTAAAAACTGAATTAATAGTGAATAAACAAATGAAAAATAATAAAATTTCCAATTACGAACGAAGGATGAATAAGAAAATAGTATTTCGTTTAAAGCAAAAAACTTTACCGGTGTAAATGGAAGCTTCACGAGCAGCGACAGGCATGTTGGACGTATTAGCGACCAAAGCGGTACGCTTCATGATTGATTCGGTCACTCCATCAATTTCGACACTAAGTTCGGGGAAGTCACGCAATACTTCAGACATTTCATTACCACGTTCTCCGCAACCAACGTAAATAATTACATCAGAGTTGGAGTATTTGGACAAAGCTTGAGAAATGACAGTTTTTCCGCAACCGAAAGCACCGGGAATAGCAGTAGTTCCACCTTGAACGCAACTGTAAAAAAAAGGATTATTACCAAAACAGTCAATTTCTACCACAAAAAAAAAGAAAACAAATATTAGAATTAGAGTAAGTATAAATTGATACACTAGGAATATTAAATGCTACGATGAAACATTAAGAATCGTATTTTTAGTAACTAAAGAATAATAGTATAAAATAATTATTGTAAAGAATAAAATTTACGGGAAAAGAGAATCCAAAACTCGTTGACCAGTGAGCAGTGGATGATTGGCAGGCAGTTTTTCCGTCACTGGACGTGGTTGACGTACGGGCCATACCTGCGAACAATTCAATATTTAAGTTCTCTATTTGAATTTGAATATTTAGAAATTAAAATTATTTGAATTTGAATATTTAAAAATTAAAACTGAATGCTTTATTTTAATCGAGAAACAATTCTCACCTGAAGCATACTGTATTTTTGCCTCTCGCCATCGAATTCAGTTTCCAATACAATATCCTAAAAGAATTATTCAATTATTATTTTTTGCTCCTTGTGGAAAATGAAAATTAGTTTTAAGTAGACGATAGAATAGATAATATGAATAGATTGAATTTAAAATGAACTTACATCAACGGTGTAATTTCCAGCGGGTGCAATGTAGGTGACTGTACCTTTGCTCTTCGGGGGCAGAATCATTTTGTGTTTGACGAGCGTGTTCTCGTGAACGATAGCGTACAAATCACCTCCGGTAATGTGGCTTCCATTTTTAATATTCAGTGGATTGAATTCCCAGGAAGCCGTGCGAGACAAAGCAGGAACATTCACACCCTTCGGGATGTAAATGGAGCTTGTGAGTTCGTTAATGTCCTTCAAGGGACGTTGAATACCGTCGAAAATACTGCCAAGGATTCCAGGTCCCAATTCCACCGACAGAGGTTTTCCAGTTCTCAGGACTGGATCTCCCACAGTCACACCGCTCGTCTCCTCGTATACCTAGTGGAAAAATATTTAAATTTAGAAATCTTCTTCAAAAATTCAAAATACAAGATCGAATATTTAAACAGTCGTTAAATATTCACAGGTTTCTCCACTGGGAGAAGAAAGTGAAAACGAAAATATTGGAAAAAATATCTAACATCCTAATTGTGAAAATATTAAAAATATAAATAATAATATCATCAGGCCTCGGATCGACTTTAACGAACAAAAAAAGTCGCTTTAGTCGATTAAAAATAGAAAAAAGTCGATTATTTAATTCAGTGCTGTCACAAAAATTCAAATTAATAAAAACTTGTATAATTTTCCTAAATATTTAAATACTTCTTACTTCTTTATTTACAGGAAATAAAATTTTAAAATTTTCAACTTCTGAA
Organism: Leptopilina myrica (nomen nudum); assembly: GCA_032872475.1. NCBI lineage: Eukaryota > Metazoa > Arthropoda > Insecta > Hymenoptera > Figitidae > Leptopilina > Leptopilina myrica (nomen nudum). The sequence goes on along the minus strand of CM065458.1, from coordinate 13,475,621 downwards.
ATTTAATAATTTTTAAAAATTGAAAACTATAAGTCTTCCAAAAATTCAGTTCTTTTCTGCTAATTTTAACTAAACTTCGTGTCTAAATCAATTATCTGCATGAATTTTTAATCATTTTTTGCAATTTCTTCAAAAAATCAATTATTTAAATAAATAATCAAATTTTTTATAATAATTTAAACCATTTTTCTATTTAAAGACATTAATTAAGGTAGAACATTTTCAAAAATTTTAATAAAGAAATTCGTAAAAATTAACTTTTTAAAAATATTTCTAAATGATTTATTGAAAATACAAAAAGTTTTACAATTAAATATAATTAAAAAAGTCTAAAAATTTTAAATTTGTTCAAATCTTTTCAAAGCTGATTTAAATTTAGTAAAACATGTAAAAAATAATTCAAAATTTATCAAAATCTTTTGAAAAAAAATTAAATTTTTTAAAATATAAAAAAATAAATCAAATTTTTCAAAAAATTGTAATTAGAAATAAATTATTTCTGAAAAATTCCAAACTAGTAAATTTAAAAAACATTTTATTTACTTTATTCGAAGGTAATTGAATCTTTAAAAAAATTGTAATAAAACAATTGTAAGAATGAATTTTTTATAAATATTGTAATGTATAATTTTTCAAAAATCATTGAAGAATTTTTGTATAATTTAAAACAAAATTGTTTTCAAGAATTTTAATTGAAAATTTGGAATATATGATTATTTTCTCCAAAATGTTGAATATAATTTTGAACAATTTTAATTTTATTATTTTGCTTATGAATTTCAATTTTCGGAAAAATTGAAAATAATTGAATTTAAAAAAATTAAGAACGTAATAATTCAGAGAATTATTCTTTTCTAAACTATTTTAATATTATTTTTAAAACTTAGTTTTCATTAATTTTCATTTTTATTGAATCTACACTTGAAGATTATTTATTAAAATTTTTGATAATTTAATATTATTTGAAAAATTTTCAATTAAAATTCTTTAAAAGTTAATTTTCAAAAATTGGATTTAAAAAACACTTTGGAAGAAAAGTCGAAGAAATCGCAATTTTTAATGAAAGTCGATAAAAGTCGCATTATTTGAAAATGAAAAAAGTCGAAAAAGTCATAATATCCGAGGCCTGTAATATTATAAATATAATAATAATTTTAACTTATATTATACCGTTATTAAATATAATAATAATAATAATAATAATAATAATAATAATATTATATTAAATTTTGATTTATATAAATCAAATTATTAACTATTTAATTATTTAACGAAAAAATTGGATTAAATGGTATTTTAATTAAAGATACGTAAATAAAAACATTAAAAGGTAAAAGTTCTAAAAACAGTTTTTTGGCAACATAAATTATTTTTTTAACCACTCTATTTTTTTAAACGGAAAATTAAAATATTCTTACTTGAATTGTGGCCATATCTCCTTCCAATCGAATAATTTCTCCCACTAGTTCATAGTAACCGACACGAACCAGTTCGTACATAGCAGATCCGGACATTTTTTCCGCGGTAACCACTGCAATTAATTAAGTAATTAAAAAATTGAAATTAAAGGAAAAGTTATAAACAAATTCAAGTAATTTTAAATCTAGCAGTTTTTTTTTAAATTTCTTACCGGGTCCGGATACTGCATAGACGTAACCGAATTTTGATTCCTTGTCTTCATTTCTTATCTTTGGTAGAGTCATTTTGTTTGTTCACTATAAACAAAAAATAGAAATATTTTACAATCTTCATAAAGTGAATAAGATGTTTACAGGAATTTAGTAAAACTTGAGTAAAGTGAAAATAGTCCCTAAATATTAGAACATTTCTCCAACATTCCTTAGAAGATAGGACAATGACACGAAATTAAAATCCTATTAGACAGGATAATTATTGTCTCTCAAAAAGAACTTATATTCCACCTGTTGATGTCATCTTAAAAAAATTTACCTAGATCAGTAATAAATAGTATTTTCCTCAACAAATACGATATAAAAAAATTTCGAAATAAAAAAACAATTAAACATTTACCAAAAAAATTCGTTTTCACAACTTGTCAACCCTGTCATTGCAATTTTCACAAAAATGTCAAATAAAAGAAAAAGCGATCAAATTACAAATTTGGAACAAATTAAAAGAAGTTATTATTTAAACCGATGAGTAGTCATGTGATATTACAAAAATTAATAAAAGGAAAAATAGTTCTAAGTAAAATTACAATTCTAGACACACAATTAATCAAATTTAGAAACAATAGTTAAAAATTAGAAAAAGCATTCGTTTATAAAGCCTGAAAAATTCAACTTCAAAAGTGAAATATTTCTCTAAAACGTAAAAAAAAAACATTTTAGAGCTCATTACCAGGGATTCACGTGAGCGTTTCAAGCCGTTCAAAAAATAGGCGTAGCCCTCTTAAATAATGAAACGTCTCTGGTACAATTCACAATTAAACAAGTTATCTCTGAGAAAAAGTACAAAGCACTAAAATTCGCGAAACACTTGTGTGATTTTTGTGAAATTAAACGGCCCTCCTCACATCAAAACAAAAAAGGAATTTAAAGACCATTGAGAATGAAAGACGATGGCGCAGAGTAAACTCGATCGATACTGTATAGTGCGTGTACATGTCAATATCATGACATTTCACTAAATTCCATGAAATACCTTATTTTCGACAATAATTAAGATGACGTTTGAAGGATGATTCTTCACAATATTTATGAAAAGTAAATATTAAAATTGAATAAAAACTTACAAAGATGTTAGACGTACTGTTACAAGTCCACCCAACAATTCAACAACTAGACGAATTGACTGCTGCTATCATAAGACAGGTCAGCTGACTGCACGTGGTGTCTACGTACGACCAATCGCCTTCCTCGCCCTTCCAATTGTGTAAATTGACCTTAAAACTCGCTGGCGGGAAATTCAATTTCTCCAAAATTGACATTTGACTTCATATCCTTCATATCAAAAGTTATATCACATAAATATCAATATCAGTTTATTGAATTATTAGAAACTAGTTAGTGTATAAATTAGTTTCCGTTTCGAATAATTAAAAAATACAAAAGTCTGTTAATATTTATTTATTATTTTGGAAAATATGAAAATATTGAAGTTTATATAATTTCAAAGCAATTATCCTGTAATTATTTAGAAAAATTTGTGACGTGTCATCTTATAGGTTATGTTTTTTTTTACTTTGAATAACGGGGTTCTTTTTAATTTTATAAACTGAAAAATAATTTTTATTGAATGTTTTAAATGTAATAAAAACTTTAACATAATTAGTTTGAATTAAGAGTTATGTTTTATGAGTTTTCATAAACAATATGACAAACATAACCTATAAAATTTTGATTTTTAGGGCCCTTACATTGACATTTGTATTTTTTATAAAGAATAGTAATTTATTTATGCAAAAATTGGCATTTAATACCTAAATGTTTATAATAACGATAATAATAGTAAAAATAATAATTTATATTCCTATTAGAGTTAGTTCTCATTTATTTTTATAGTTTTAATTAATTTTTCAATATTAATAATAATAATAATAATAATAATAATAATAATAATAATAATAATAATAATAATAATAATTAATTCGACTACATATAATAACTGAACTCATAAAATTTGTCGGTGTTTTATTTTCTAAAAATTATTTTAAATGTAAACATAAGAATTATCGATTTCTTTTTTCGTTTGATGATGAACAATTGCGTAAACTTTTTTTTTGTTGAAGAGATGCTATGAATTTGAAATTTACATAATAAAAATTCTCATTAAAGGAGAGTTTCTTTTCAGTAATGACTTCTCTTTCATAATTGCACATGACTTCAAAAGAAGAGAAAAAAAGCCATTAAAAATTGCTTTTGTAGTTTGTTACTACTACTGAGAAAAGTTTTTCCATAAAAATAATATACTTTCATATTTTTGATATACTTCCGTTTATTTTTAAGTTTATAATGCATGTGAATTTTTTATATCGCCATTTCTTTAAGAACTTAGAGTTCATACTTGCTTTTGCACAAGAAAATATATATTTTATCATAGCTTTCAAAGGAAAACTTAATGAAGACAAAAAAACAAAATTGAAGAAATAAGAAAAGAGAAAATTTTTCATATAATTTTTATTTAAAATATATTGAAATATTAATGTAAGTGAAAAATTACGAAATTAAAGTAAGAGAAAATAAATAAATGTTTAATAATTAAATGTTAAATAATAATTATTAAATAATAAATAATAAATATTAAATTTTTATTTAATTAAATTTCTTATTTGAAATAATCATATTTGTTTCGAGCGGAGTATTTAATTTAGAGAAAATGTTTCATTTTAGGATCAAAAAGAGATTTTTATTAAAATTAAATGTGACTGGATTTTAGTTTTATATATTCATTAAATTGAATTCTTTCAAGAAATTTAATTAAAATTGAATGTAAAAAAGTATTGAAATTCTGCAAGGGATTTTATTACTAATGAAAATAATTTAAATCTCTCAGAACATTTATTAAAATGTTCTAAAATTAATAAATTGTTTCCACTTCCCAAGTTTTCAATAATAATTTTTTAAAAATAATTTAATTCTTTTTCGCAATTTATTATTAAAATTATTGAATTGGGAAAATAATTGAATTCTTTCATAGAATTTTATTAAAATTTTTCAAAATAATTGAATTAGTTTAAATAATTTTATTATTTATGAAAATTAATTGATAATTCTTGTAAAGTTTATTGAAATTTTCTAAAATAATTGAATTTTCGTTCAAGATTTTATTAAATAACTGAAAATAGTTATTGTATTGCTAGTATAATTTTTATTAAAATTAATCAAAAATAATTTAATTCTCGTAAATAACGTTAATATTAGTAAAAAAAAATTGAATTGCTTCTACTTTTCAAGTTTTCTATTGAAATTTTTGAGAATAATTTAATTTTTGTTCGGAATTTAGTATTCAAATTTAATTTTCAAAATTATTGAATTCTTTCATAGAATTTTATTAAAATTTTTCAAAATAATTGAACTCCTTTGATTAGTTTTCTTATTTATGAAAATTAATTGAATTCTTGTCAAGAAGTTTATTGAAATTTTCTAAAATAATTGGATTTTCGTTTATGCTATTTTATTAAAGAATTGAAAAAAGTTATTGTATTGTTTGCATAATTTTTATTAAAATTATTAAAAATAATTGAATTTATGTAAATAATGTTAATATTTATCAAAAAAAATTAAATTGTTTTCAAGGTTTTTATTAGAATAATTTAAAAAAATAATTGAATTGTTTCCACTCTCCAAGTTTTCTATAATAATTTTTAAAAATAATTCAATTATTTTTGCGAATTCAATTAAAATTTAATGTTGAAAATAATTGAATTTCTCTGAAGAATTTTATTATTTATGGAAATATTTAAATTTTTTCAAAGAATTTTATTCAATTTTATTCGATTATAGTCAAAAATAATTAAATTTCTGTGAATAAAGGATTTATTAGAATTTTGTGAAGTAATTGAATTGGTCTGAATGATTATTTTATTAAAACTTTTCAAAATAATTGAATTCTTTGGTGGAATTGAATTATAATTGAATCTTTAAAATAATTGAATTCTATGCTGTAATTGAATTATAATTGAACCTCGAAATTAATTGAATTCTATGGCGGAATCGAATTTTAAACCGATTCTTAAAAATCATTCAATTCTTTTAAAAAAATTTATTAGGAATCTATCGAAAGTAATTAAAGTCCTTCGAAAAAAATATTTATTTACAAAGAAAAATTGAATTTTTGCAAAGAAATTTTTTTAGTAATAAAATTAATTGTCATTAATGCAAAAATAATAATAATAAAATTGACGTAAAATAAAATTTTACTATATCAAATTAATTACTTTGAAATAATAATTATACTTTTTATCGCAATCATGGCATTTATAATTGAATTTCCATAAAATAATTCATTACACGTTCGAAGGGAAATTTTTATATTTTATTAAAAATGAAATGTAATTGAATTTCAGTTCAATATGTGAACATTGTATAAGTACTGTATATATTTCTTCTGTAATCGAGTTCGATGCTTTCAAAACTATATTTTGCCTAAAGGTAAATTGGCTTTTGTCTGCTGACAAATGAACGACCCTTTTCAGTCTCGTGTACATTTTACTCTCTCAAGCAAAAAAAAAAAAAAAAAGATAAATAAAATAATACTGGTCCCGCTACAGAGAGTAAAACTATTGTTATTCGAGTTTCTGTATTTCCACTGATAACACAAAAAAACATTCTTATTTTTCAGAAAGGCTCGAAATTTTTTTTAAAATTTTAACATCCAAAGAATTTAATTGCAGTCAATATTTAAAATTAAATTAAAATTATTATTATTATATTATATTATTATTATATTATTATTATTAATTAAAATTAAAATATTAAAATTAATTAACAAGATTTTTAATATAATAAAAAAAAATTAATTGCTATTTATATTTTTCACAAAAAGTTCAAACCTTTTTTTAAATTGTTAAAATTGTACTTTAAAATAATTACCTATGCAATAAAAAATTAAGCAATTGTAAGCTATCATCTTGAGGAAGCTCAAAGAATAAATAATATAATAATAGAGAATCTTATTGTTAATAAATATAAAATATATAATAATAAAAAAATAATAAATAATTAATAAATAATAGTTAATAATAATAGATAACAACTATTGTTTATATAATAATACCGTTGTTCTAGTTTTGTTTTTAACTCAATGCAAAGATATTCCGATCGATATTCAAATTGCGAGAAAAAAATTTCAACTCAGGTGTGAATTTTCCGCAGTTTTAACAAGGTTGATGTGCTAATTTGCCACAATAAATAAATTAAGATTAATTCTATTAAATTGAAACTACTACATAAACGAACAAGTGGAATTACATATAGTAAAAGATATAAAAAAAACAATCTTATCAAAAATTGTTTCGTATTTAACGGAAAGATATTCATCTAATCTTTAATTAAAATCTTTTTTTTATCGTTTTCTCGCGCCTCGACTTTGAATAAAACCGCAATTTAAAAAAAAAAGAAGGTTTTGTAATATACCTTCATAGCTTCAACTTCATTGCATTCTTCAAAGCAATATCAGCACATACACCCACACACAAAAAAAGTAAATTAATTTTTAAAAAAGTAATTTTCATCATTTCTCGCCCCTGAGTATAAGAAACAATTTAATTCACTTTACATCAATGTGTATAACAATACATTCTGATCTAAGTTGTGAAAATTAAAAAGTTTATCGTTTCTTTTTAAATATAAAAATGAGAGGGAACTTTATAATTAAAAATTCAACTTGAAAGCAGAAATTATAATTAATATTCCAGTGTAAAGTGTAATTAATATAGATTGAAATTAAAACTTTCGAGGATAAAAGTTAAATAAACTTTTTACAATACATTGAATGTTTTATGTATATTTCATTTCAGGTCCCATTTATATATTATTATGAGAATATGAGAGAGAGAGAGAGCAAAGGGGAAAATGCATAATTTGATGAAAGCAAAATTTTCTAGCAAAAGCAGTGTAATATTATTAATCCGTTCATTAATTAAATACTAATTAAGAGATTAATTCAATGTTAATTAAAAATTTTTTTACTAAAAAAATTTCTTATATTTATATATAAAGTAATTTATTAAATATTAGTTCATTAAATATATAACAGTAATTATGGTGAGTAAATTTATAAACAGAACACATTTGATTCAAATTTTAAAAAACTTTTTAATTTATTTAACTTTTTTTATTTATTTTTACACTGGAAAAAAAATTTATTTGAATTCAAATAACTGATTATTTGACTATTATCAAATAAATATTTACTTGGATCAAATAATTTTTATTTGAATTAAATACATTGTATTTGAATAAAATATTTCATTATTTGAAGCAAATATTATTTAATTGATTCAAATAATAATTATTTGATTCAAGTAAATATTTATTTGATAATAGTCAAATAATCGGTTATTTGAATCAAATAAATTTTTTTTTCAGTGTAACTATTCAGTTAAAGGCAGTAATTTTCAAAAAATGTAGTTTATAACATTTTACATTAATTTCGTTACTTATTACTATCTTTGCATTAATAACAATTAATTTATTAATTTATTAATAATGAAATTAAATATTTATAATTATTATTCATTTTTTTACAGCAAATATAATTTTCAAAGCTCTAAATTTCATTCTGAAATTAAATTGTTCCGAAAATTGTCACTTGCGTTTTTAACTTAAATCATTTGAATGTTAAAAATTAAGTTAACAATTCTAAAGAAAGTTATTCTAGAATTTAATTATTTAAAACAAAATTTAATTCTTTGTAAAAACAATTTTAAAAATTTTTTCCTTTTTATAGAAATGAAAACAGAAATTTATTTCCAATAGAATTTTTTATATAAAAAGAAAAGTTTTTGACAAAAAAACTACAATATTGATTACTGACGAAACATAAAAATAATTAAAAATCTTTCTACGAACGTTTTTCGACAAGAGAAAATTAAATAACAAATTTTTTTATTTGATATAAATAATTTAAGGTAGGAAAATATTTCGTATTTCCAAATTATAGAATTATTAAATGTTTTTTGAATTATTTTTATTATGATTACTTTTTTTCAAAGACAAGATTCTTTTTCTTCAAATTGTTGAAATTTGAAAATTTCGTTAAAATAAATAAAATTTATTTATTTCAATAAAAAATGACGAACTTTTTTCAGATTTTTTAAATTTAATTATCTAATGCTTAAGTAGTTTTGTTAAATTATTTTAGATAATTATTTTTATTTATTTTTTAACAAAAATTATAATAGCTTTTAAAAATAACAAATTGAAATCTCCTGAAATTTGATTATTTTAATAATAAGTGACGAAATTTGTTTCAGAATTTCTAAATTTAATTATTCAATGCTTTTCAGTGATTCTGTTAAATTATTTTAAATAATTATTTGTATTGTTATAAACTTTGTTAAAATTAAAAATGAAGAAAATAATCAAATTTCGATCAAGAATTTTGTTATTTAAGAAAATAATGAAATTTTTTTGATATTTATAAAAATAATTGAATTTCCGACGAGAATTTTGTAATTTTAAAAAATTGTTGAATTCATTCAAGAAAATTTGTAAATTTTGTTAAAATGAAAAATGAGGAAATTTTTTTCAGAATTTCTAAATTTAATTATTCAATGCTTCAGTGATTTTGTTAAAATATTTTAAATAATTTCTTTTTAACAAGCATTTATAATATCTTCATAAATAACAATTAATAAACCCCCGAAATTTGTTTATTTCATTAAAAAATAAGAGAAATTTTTTCAGAATTTCTAAATTTAATGATTCGGTAGCTCAGTAATTTTGTTAAATTTTTGATAATAATTATTTTCATTGTAATAAATTTCGTTAAAATATTGAATTTATTTAATAATAAAAAGTGATGAAATTTTTTCCAGAATTACTAAATTTAATATTAGGTTTCAATGCTTAAGTTAATTTTGTTAAATTACTTTAAATAATTATTTTTATTTATTTTTTAACAAAAATTATAATAGCTTTCAAAAATTACAATTAAAAATCTCCTGAAATTTATTTATTTTAATAAAAAATGTAATTCTTCGTAAAAACAGGAAATAAAAGAAAGTAAAAAATGGTAAAACTTTATAATTCATGTAAATTAAAAATTTTTTACTGTTAAAAAAATTCAAGGAGAATTCAAGGTTTTTAAGTTGTTTTTTAATATTCTTGGACAGCAAGAGCAGATTTTTTGTAATAATTTTAGAAATTTGATATTATGCCAGTAGATTAAATATCAAAATTTCCTGACATTTTCTCGCATTTCCCTATATTGTTAGATTTTATTTTCCCTGATTTACCTGAATAATAAAGTAAAATTTTAATAAAATTTTTCTCTGAGTGCAAAAATTTGATTCTAACCGCATAAATATAGTAAATGGACTGGCAGTTCTAATAATAATAAATAATGTGCAAGCAAGAAAAAAATATTATGATTTCATTAACTAAATGGGAGTAAAACATGAATAATATTTACGATAAAAAGAAAATAATAATCTACATTATGTTAATTAATATATTTTACACAAGTAATTTGAGGATCAAATATGTCACATTTTATGACCTTCGAAAACCCTGCCAATTAAAAGCAATGATAATGAAGATAAAGCACGACTTCACTTACAAATTTATTAACACAGCGCATATTCAATCAAGATTATATAGATTTTAGAAAGTTAAATCTATATTTTTTAACATCATCGTTGTGTTAATTCTTCATATTCTTTATTTTATAAAATTATAATAAGAAGAGACGAAAAATGATTCTAAAGCTCCAAATATGTTTAAATGGCTGAAATTTATTTATTTTTTTGTCCAAATTAAATTTTTGTTTACAATAAAATGAAGAAAAAAATTAAATCCTAAAGTTTCTAAACATAGAATCTCAATTTTGCCATACAAGTAATTTTTGAAAATATATATATTTAATAAAGAATATTTTGTTTATTTGAAAATTTTTGTGCAACATGAAAAATGTGTTTGTCATTTTCATGGAATTTATTTATATTTTTATAAATTAAATTTAAATGAATTTTTAAAATTTTAAAAGGAAAGAATATTAAAAAGTTTTTTTCCCTTTTAAAATTTTAATAATTGATTGTTAAAAATTTCTAGTTAAATATTAATGTAAAATTGTTTAGATATGAAAAAAATGTTTTTTAAACAAAAATGTCGACAAACAATTTGAGAATTTTCACAATTTTTGAAAATAATTGAATTTATGCAAAGAATTTTATTATTCCTGAAAATAATTGAATTATTAATAAAAAATTAATTAATATTTTTAAAAATTATTTGAATTTTTATACAGGATTTTAAATAATAAAAAAAAATTAAGTCTTTTACAGAATTTTTTTATTTAAAAAAATAATTGAATTCTTGCAAAAAAATAAATGAAAATGTTGAAAATAATAATTGAATTTAAAAGAAAAATTTTTTAATTCATTGTAATAATTAAATTCTTGCATAGAATTTTGTAAAATAATTAAATTTCTATCAAGAATTTTTTTATTTAAAAAAATAATTGGAATATTAGAAATTAAAAAAAATTTTTGACAATAATTTTGATATTTATAAAAAAAATGTGAATTCATTTGAAGAATTTTGGAAAAAATTTTAAAAATAATTGAACTTCCAACAAGAATTTTGTTATTTAAGAAAATAATTGAATTCATGCAAAAAATTTAGTAAAATTTTCAAAAATTATTGAATTCCTGTGTCGAGTTTTAATATTTACAAAAATAATTGTATTTTTCACAGATTTTTTTTTTAAATTTCTGAAAATAATTGAATTTTTGCTAGAAGTTTTGTTATTAATGAAAATAACTGAATTCTTGCAAAAAATTGAATAAAATTTTTTCAAACAATCGAATTGTTGGGAAGAATTTTGTTCCTAACGTAAATTAAGTGAATTTTTGAAAAGAATTTTGTAAAATAATCAAATTTCGATCAAGAATTTTGTTATTTAAGAAAATAATTAAATTTTTTTGATATTTATAAAATTAATTGAATTTTTTGAAGAATTTTATTAAAATTTTTAAAATAATTGAATTTCTGCCAAGAATTTTTGTTACATAAGAAAATAATTGAATTAACTCAAAAAAAAAAAATTGTGAAAATTCTTGAAAATAGTTGAATTTTGCACAAAACTTTTTATTCAAGAAAATAATTAAATTGTTGCAAAAAATTTAGCTAAAATGTTAAAAATAATTGAATTTTTTCAGAAGAATTTTGTTATTTCAGAAAATGATTGAATTATTGAAAAAATTTTGTATAATTTTTTTAAATAATTTAAATTTTGTACAGAACTTTTTATTTAAGAAAACAATGAAATTGATGCAAAAAATTTAGTAAAATTTTTTAATTTATTAAATTTTTGTGACGAATTTTAATATTTATAAAAATAATTGAATTTCCAAAGTTTTTTTTTTAAATTCCTGAAAATAATTGAATTTCTCCCAAGAATTTTCTTATTTATAAATATATTTGAGTTTTTCGCAGAATTTACGAAAAAAAAATTTTCCGAATTAATTGAATTTCCACCAAGAATTTTGTTATTCAGGAAAATAATTGAATTTTTGCAAAGAATTTTCTAAAACAATTGAATTTCTGCCAAGAATTTTGTTATTCAAGAAAATAATTGAATTCTTGCAAAGAATTTTGTAAAATTTTGAAAATATCTGAATTTTGTTATTTAAGAAAATAATTGAATTCTTGTAAAAAATTTTACTACAAATTTTGGAAAATAATTTAATTTCTGCCAAGAATTTTATTTTTTAATAAAATAATTCGATTTTTTTGAAAAAAGAGTTTTATTAGAATTAGTTGAAAGTAAATGAATTCCTGTAAATTATTTCATGATTTATCAAAATAATTGAATTATTGCTCTCGAGGTTTTTTTTTCTTTTATTCCAATAATTAAAAATAATTGAATTCTAGTGAATAATTTTGGTATTTATAAAAATATAAAATAAAAGAAATAAAAATATTAATTAAATTCTTTTTATAAAAAATTATTAACACTTTTTGGAAAAATATCCTCTTTTTTTGTCTCAAAAAAAAAAAAAACAGTTCGGCTAACTTTAAAGTTTCATATACATAATTAAATAACAAAGAAACGAAAATAAAAATCGTTTTTGATAAAATTAACCACATTTCTTCGAGTAAAATTGCCATTCACAGTTGTGGAAAATTCTTTGTGAATAATAGAAATGAATTTTCTACTCCATTATGAATACTATCTCAAAAATAACAATTCTTCTTGGCAGTCTCGATACAATCATATTTTCTTTAAAATCAATTGTCGTACCCTTTTGGACGTCAGAGAAAATCAGCCTATAGGAAGGAATGCGGGTTTGGCACAACTCCAAAAAGTGAAATTGTGTCTCTCTGGCGCCCCAGATCAGCCTACTCAACAATTTTTAATATATATATATATATATTTTCTTTTATTTTCCTTCTTTCTCTCTCCATACACAAAAAAATCGATTCTCCAATTTATTTTCCAGTCATTTTTTTGACAAACTCCAATTACCCTTTTTCACAGACATTTATATATAGTCATAATGTAATAAATAGACTTCGATTAAAATTCAAACGAGATTCAAGTAACGAGTCTCTTTTAGAGAAAAAAAAGAATAAAATGGTTAAAATAATGGAATCTTTAAATTTTTTTTTCCCCTTTAGAATTTAAAAATAGTTTGGAATAATTTTTTGTCTTTAAAATATGTGCAAGAGTATGTAATAAAAAAATGTCTATATTTAAGGTGATAAAAGTTTTTTTTTCAGTCATCTCTTCTTTTCCTTTCTTTTTTCTCGCTTCTTCTCTCGCTCTCTGAAAAAGGGATAAAATTTAATCTTAGCTTAAGATTAAAAGTAGAATTTATTTTTACCGACTTTCAAGTCTATATTTAGTTAACTAAGGATAAAATGTTGCAATTGAAGAGTACATGGTAGAAGGGGGTGAAAGCTTTCTTCCTGACCCTGCCCCTGTCACTGATCACCTGGCTTACACACGCGAACACCTCTATATAGAGGCGCGAAATATTTTACACGAGCAAGTGCAATAAAACTATCAGATTTCTTGCGGGACAGAAAGAAAATTCATGAGTTGACCCTGATGACAAAAAAGAGAATTCGTTTGTTTACTGTTACATTTACCAGATATAGAGGAGAATAATTAATTTTATTTATTCAAAAATAAAAAGTTTTTCTTTTTTTCTGAGACTAAATCTTAGGTTTTTTATCTTTTCTGATGGATGGAATGAAAAACAAGGGAGAGAAGAATATTGGGTAACAAAAGTTTTATTATAGTGAATAAATTGTGTACATATTTGGAAATATTTTTTGTTGCTTTTTTTAATTAATTAAATTAAATTGAATAAATTAAATTTAATTAAATAGAATTCAATAGAATTAAATTTAATTAAATTGAATTAAATAGAATTAAACAGAATTAAATTGTATTCAATTGAATTAAATTGAATAAAACAGAATTAAATTGTATTAAATTGAAATAAATTGAATTTCATTGAATTCAATAGAATTGAAGAGAATTTAATAGAAATAAACACAATTAAATAGAATTAAATAGAATAAAATTGTATTAAATTGTATTAAATTGAATTGAATTGAATTGAATTAAACAGAATTAAATAGTTTTAAATTGAATTAAATTGAAAAAATTGAATTAAACAGAATTAAATTGTATTAAATTGAATTTCATTGAATTCAATAGAATTAAACAGAATTCAATAGAAATAAACAGAATTTAATAGAATTAAACAGAATTGAATAGAAATATACAGAATGAAATAGAATTAAATATAATTAAATTGTATTAAATTAAAATCAATTGTATTAGATTTAATTAAATTGAATTGAATAGAATTAAACAGAATTAGATATAATTAGATATAATCAAATTGTATTAAATTTAATTAAATTTAAGTAAATTTAATTAAATTGTTTTATGGCGAAAAAAAATTTTATTTCATTTTTTAATATGCAGTGCAATGGCAATTTTTGAATGTTTTTTCTTTTTATAGAAATGAAAACAAAAATCTTTTTCCAATAGAATTTTTTAGTATATAAAAAGAACATTTTTGGAAAAAACTAGAATAGTGATTACTAACGAAACATAAAAATAATTAAAAAGCTTTTAACAAACGTTTTTCAGGAATAGAAAACTAAACAAAAAATTTTTTTCTTTTTGATAGAAACAATTTAAGGCAGAAAAAATATCCGGTATTTCCAAATTACAGAAATATTCAATGTTTTTCAAATTATTTTTTGTTACTTTTTTTTAAAGAAGGATATTTTTGTTGAAATTGTTAAAATTTGAAAGTTTTGTTAAAATAAAGAAAATTTATTTATTTAAATAAAAAATTACGAATTTTTTTCTGATTTTTTAAATTTAATTATTCAATGCTTTAGTAGTTTTGTTCAATTATTTAAATTTATTTTTTAAGAAGAAGTCTAGTAGGTTTTAAAAATTACAATTAAAAATCTCCTGAAATTTGTTTATTTCAATAAAAAATGACGAAATTTCTACAGAATTTCTAAATAATTCTTCAATGCTTTTCAGTGATTTTGTTAAATTATTTTAAATAATTATATGTATTGTTATAAATTTTGTTAAAGTTAAAAATGAGGAAAATAATCAAATTTCGATCAAGAATTTTTTTACTGAAGAAAATAATTGAATTCATTCAAAAAATTTTGTAAAATTCTTGAAAATAATTGAATTTTTGCACAGAACTGCTTCAGTAATTTTTGTTAAATTATTTTGAATAATTTTTTTAATTTATTTTTTAACAAGAATTATAATATCTATCAAAAATTATAATTAAAAAACTTTTTGAATTTATTTACATTTTACTTCTAAAAATTGCAATAAAAATTGCAAAAAAAAAAAATAATTGCAGCTATAAATTTTCGAAAGTTCAATTGTTTTCTCCAATATTTATCTAAAATTCTTCTCTAAAAGACGATTAGTTTTATTTTTACGATTCTTTTAGCTTTTTATTTTTGAGAATTCAATAATTTTATTTAGAAAAAAGAAATTCGATTTTAAATTCTCCTTGATTTCAATTGCTTTTTAATTAAATTTTACCACATTTCAATTATGTAACAATTTTTCAATTAAATATTCATTCAAAAATTGAACTAATATCTAAAGAAAAAAGTCGAAATTTTATTTAAAAAGCTAAGTGTTTCGGTATTTTTAATGCAATTATTGAAAATTTAACTTTTTCAAAAATTTCAATTTTAAATTGAAATTAAATAAAATTATAACTTTAAATTTCATTAAACAATTTCAATGTAATTTGCATTTAAAACTTATAAGAAAGTAGTATTTTAATAAAATTTGTGTGAAAGGAAATTGAAAAATTAAAATTTTGATTCAAATATAACAAAAAAGTAGATGTTTTTGAAAAAAAAAAATAAAGTCGAAAAACGCTATACTGACAGAGAAGTGTAACGATTTTTTTTCTGAATTATTAATTTATAAAGAATCAAATTGAAATAAATTCCAATTTTTCAAAAGCTTAAAAGGTTCATTAATAATTAAGCAAATCGATAATAATTATTATTTAATTGACAATTAATATTTCCCTAAAAATTTTTTTTAATTTGAGTGTTCAGAAATTTCGGGACATGTAAATTTAATTCGATGCAAATTATTTTTTACCCTTTTTTAAATTATAATGACTCGAGTTTAAAAAAAAATCTCTCCGCACCGAGTATAATGGAGAACAAAAAGAGAAGAATATTTTTTAAAATTTGAATAACAACTTGGTATATAATGGTTTAGCTAACGATTGAATAAACAAATATGGATTTTAATTAAAGTAACTGAGCCGTGTGCCGTTGGTTTTGGAATTGATTGGAAAGTTGTGTAATTTATTTGTCCCTTTTTTTTTGTTAATGTATGTACCACCGGGGGGAAGATTTCCTGAATGAAAGTTTTTTAATTAGGAGGGCTCGATAATTAAGAGTACAGCTTTGATGAAGCTTCGGCAGATAATTTCGGCCTGAACGAGTTTACTTTGTAAAAGAGGATGATGCGCGTATATGCTTGAATTGCAATCGATAGTTATCCGTCGAAGTGGCGCCGAAAGAAGTTCTTTATTATATACATATACATGCAGAACCCCTGGACCCTCATATTCTTTTTTCTCTCAAATAACTATGGCACAATTTAAATATTATATCAAAATACCAGACGGGAGAAAAATATCTCTAGTGAGAATATATATAAATTAACGCACCGAATTATTATCAATATTTAGTTATTAAATTTTTTTAAAAGTATTATTAACATTTTTAAAAGTAATTTAAACTTTTTTTTTTTATTTTTTACTTTTTTACCCGCGAAAAAAGTTCTAAAAGATTTTAACTAGACTTTAATTCCACTATAGATTTAGAAATATTTAAAAATTGAAATAGTAGCGGATTAGAAATGTAGAATTCTATTGAGAAATTTAAGTCTCTTCACAATAAGAAAATTTTTATCAAGAATTTTATCTATCAACAAATTCTTTAAATAATTGTATTCCTTCGAAGCAATTTATTACAATTTTTTGAAAACCAAATAAATATTGTAGAAAAATTTATGTTCAATATTTGTTGAAATGATTAGAAGAATTCAATTAAAAATAATTAAATTAAAAAAATTAATACAGTTTTTTAATGTAATCCTAAGCTATAGAAAATTAATTGAAAAAACTTATTTATTGTAATTAAAATAATAGAATTATGGAAAAAAATTAATGAAAATTTGTAAAAAAAAAGAATTTCTGATAGAAATTTTCTTACTTATAAAAATAACTGAATTTTTTCGGAGAAATGAATTAAAATTTTTGTAAATAATTAAATTTCTGACAGAAATTTTCTTATAAATAAAAATAATTGAAATTTTCTATAAGAATTGAATTATTTTTATTAATAAGAAAATTTCTGTCTGAAATTTCATTATTGGTAGAAATTCGATAATTTCCACCAAGAATTTTGTTATTAAAGAAAAATAATTTAATTCTTGCAAAGAAATTTGAGAAAAATTGAATTTTTAACAAGAATTTTCTGATTTTTTAAAATAATTGAATTTCTTGGAGAATTTTAGTAAAGTTTTTGAAATAAAGCGAATTTCTGTCAAAAATTTTCTTATTTAAGAAAATAATTAAATTTATGGGAACAATTTTATTAGAATTTTTTTAAAATAATTAAATTTTCGACAGAAATTTCCTTATTTATAAAAATAATTGAATTTTTCAAAGAATTTTAGGTAAATTTTTTTTAATTAATTGAATTGTTATCAAGAATTATGTAATTTAAGAAAATAATTGAATTTCTTGTAGAATTTTAGTAAAGTTTTTGAAATTAAGCGAATTTCTGTCAAAAATTTTCTTATTTAAGAAAATAATTAAATTTATGAGAACAATTTTATTAGAATTTTTTTAAAATAGTTCAGTTTTTATCAGAATTTTGATATTCATCAAATTGATTGAACTTTTAATAAGAATTTTATTAAATTTTTTTAAATTAATTGAATTATTATCAAGAATTATGTAATTTAAGAAAATAATTGAATTTTCCGAAGAATTCTATTAAAGTTTTAAAAAAAATGGAATTTTTGCACAGAATTTGTTATTTCTAGAAATAGTTCAGAAATTATTAAAATTATTGAATTCTTTCGAATAATTGAACTAAAATTTTACTGAAAAGAAGTAAATTGTTAAAAGAATATTTTCCTAACGAAATTAAAATAAATTTTTGCAAAGAATTTTTCAAAGATTTCTATTAAACTTCTTAAAAATAATTAAATTCTTGCAAAGAATTTAATAAAATTGTTTAAAAATAATTGATTTTTTTCAAGAATTAAGTTAATTTTGAAAATAATTGAATTCTTGAAAAGAATTTAATAAAATTTTTGAAAATCGTATTAAAATTTTTGTAAAATAATTGAATTCGTTTGAGGAATTTAACTGAAATTAAATTACAAATAAGCAAATTTTTATTAAAAAAATAGGAATAAAATTTGTTAAATATAATTGAATGATTAATTAATTTTGTTATATTTAAGAAAATAATTGAGTTTTTGGAAAAAAAAATTAAAATTTCGAAAAATAATTTAATTGTTTCGAGAAAATTTTTCAGATCTATTTTAATTTATTTAATATTTTGTAAAAGAGAAAAGCTAGTAACAAAATTACCTTTGAAGACCTAAAACATTATCACGCCGTTAAAAAAAAATGAAAACAAAAAATAAAAATTCTAAATTTTCGTTACAAAATATCCATTAAACGTTGTACTTTATGAAAATTTTCATTGTGTATAGGACAAAATTATATTAAATTTTCAATTTTGGAACAAAGGTAATTAAGTTACTTTCATCATTAACAGCTAATGAAGTTGAAATAATTTGTGCTTTGAGAAATAGAGGGAAAAAAAAGAAAGTTGCGATCATTATATTTATACTTTCTACAAAAGTAATCTATCAAGTATAAAACCTATCACAAACAGTATAATTAATCATTTATCTTTGTTCAGTTCTAAGTAGAGAAGTTAGTTTGTGGTCAGACAAACTTTGTAACGATCAGGAGTTCAATTTTCATTATTAGAAACTCGTGTTATCCACAAAGTTTATTTTTGCAATTATAAATAAAATTTAATATTCGCTTATTTTTTTCTATTTTTCAAACTCTTTTATTTAAATACCATTATATATTGTTTATATACCTGTACTCAAAAAATTTAATTAAAAAAAACACAATGGGTACAATTGTGAAATAAAATTATAACTTAAAGTCAGAATAGAATTTCCGCAAGATTTATTAAATGTTTGCCTCGAGTCTTAATAAAATTCTTCAAGAAATTCTAGAACATCTCAAAGAAGTTTCAAGGAAAAATATACATTCCACTTGCTGAAATAAATAGTTTCTATTATTTGCTTTGAATGAAAAATTTTTATTATTCAAATGAATGATTGTTTTTTTTTGCTCTTTGAAAATAAAGAAAAAGTTATTTTTGTAAATTGGGGATTGTTTTTTATAAAGCGATAACAAGGATTGAAAAATTGAAAAATTGAAAACTTTTAAACTAATTTTTAGAATATTGTGAAAATATAATACAATAAGAGGAAAATTTTTGACTGAACAGAAAATTTTGGTTAAATTGCTTAAATTGCTTATTTTGGTTAAATTTTCTTCAAGTTAACAAATTTATTTTTTGAAAGCTTTATAAAGAAAATTTTATTAAAATACACCATTATTACTTAATTCGAATAAATAAAAGAAAAATTAATTTAACCCAAATTTTATTTGTGTTAGCCAAAACATTATTTGGAATAACCTAAAAAATTTGTCAAATACAAGAAAGTAGAATGTTTGATTCAAATACAATTTTTTTCTGAGTAAAAGGGTTGCGGACATTTATTATTTTTTTTTCATAAATACATTACAAGGAAAAATTAATTTTTACGGATCACTTAACAACCCGTAAATTGAACTTTCATCCTTGGAAATAATTGAGCCTTATCTTCATTTAAGAAAGCTATATTATACTGAAGTTAGTTAAGCAGTAGTAAAATGTAAAATATTTTAAAAAAACATATAAAATCTTTATTTAGAATTTGAATACTAACAGAAAAAATTTTTTTTACTTATTAAACAATCGTTTATTCGATAAAAAAATTTGTGAAATTTAAAAACAGAATTATTCTATTCTTACGAGGATAATGGAAAATTTAATTTTAAAAGATTAATAAAAATTGAGTTGAGGATTCTTTAATTCTTTGTCAACATTTCGTTTAAATTGTGTTACAAAAAAATCAGAATACTTGCGAAAAACTTTGTTAAAATTTTGAAAAATGATTGAATTCTAGAAAAAAATGTTTAATTATAATTTTTTTAAATACTTAAAAAAAATAATAAAATTTCAGCTAAGAATTTTGTTATTTATAAAAATAATTTAATTCTTCGAAGAATTTCCGGAAAAGTTTTGAAATTAATAAAATTTCTCCAAGTAATTTTGTTATTTAAGACAATTATTAAATTCTTGCAAAAAATAAAATAAAATTCATAAAAATAATTGGATTTTTGATAGAAATTTTCTTATTTAAAAATAAATTGAATTTTTCGAAGAAATGTAGAAACATTTTTGGAGTTAATTGAATTTTTATCAAGAATTTGGTTATTTTAGAAAATAATTGAATTCATGAAAAAAATTTTATTAATATTTGCAAAAATAATTGAATTTATTCCAAGAATTTTGTTATTTAAGACATTAATTGAATTCATGCAAAGAAATTTGTAAAAAATTGAATTTTTACAAGAATTTTCTGATTTATCAAAATAATTGAATTTCTGACAAGAATTTTGTTATTTAAGACAATAAGGAAATTTATGGGAACAATTTTTTTTTAAATTTTATAAAAGGAATTGAATTTCTGACAAAAATTTTCTTATTTATAAAAAAGAATTGAATTTTTCGAAAAATTTTATCAAAAATTTTAAAATTATTTAAATTTTTATGAAGAATTTAGTTATTTGAGAAATTAATTGAATTCTTGCAAAGAAATTTGTTACAAATTGAATTTTTAACAAGAATTTTTTGATTTTTCAAAATAGTTGAATTTCTCTAAGAATTTTAGAAAATTTTTTGAAAATAATTAAATATCTGCCAAGAATTTTCTTATTTAAGAAATTAATGAAATTAATGGAAAGAAATTTGTAAAAAATTGAATTTTTAACAAGAATTTTCTGATATATCAAAATAATTGAATTTCTGACAAGAATTTTGTTATTTAAGGCAATAAGTAAATTAATGGGAATAATTTTATTAGAATTTTATAAAACTAATTGAATTTCTGCCAAAAATTTTCCTGTTTATAAAAAATAATTAAATTTTTCGAAATTTTTTATTGAAATCATTTGTACAAATTGAGTGCCAATAAAGTTTTTTTTGGAAAATTTATTAAAAAAAAACAATCATTTCTTGTGAAGAAATTTTGCAATTTTTTTATTATTTTATTTTTTTTACAAAATGTACCTAATTGTATTGTTTCGAGAAATTGACTTCTTTCCAGGAATTCAAATAAAATTGTATTGAAACTACTTCTTTGTAAAGATTTTGTTGAAATTCTATTCGAAAATAATTGAATTCCTTTGGGCGAGTTTTACTATAAAATTAAAAAAAAAATACTTTAATTTTGTGGAAATTTTAAAAAATAATTTCTCTCTTACGAGGAATTTTATTATTTATAGAAAATAATTAATTCATTGCGAAGAAATCTATTTTTTTTAAATATTTGAAAATAATAATAATATATTAAATTACTTAACAAGTGCTTTTAATCTTATTTTTTAATTCTGGAATTATTGACAAAATTTTCTCAAAAAATTGAAAATAACAATTTTTTTCAAGGAATTGAAAATAACAATTTTTTTTCAAACAATTGAAAATAACAATTTTTTTCAAACACTTGAAAATAACAATTTTTGTCAAACAATTGAGAATAACAATTTTTTTCAAACAATTGAAAATAACAATTTTTTTTGTTAATTTGCCGCAACAATAATAATTGATTTCCACGGAATTGGCGCGCAATATTTCCCGGTTAAAAATAAATCGACATTTTTGCTGAAATAAAAAATAAATTTGTTTGGTAAACAGAATCGATCGTTTAAAATTATTCCATCTAAAAATAAATGACTTATTTTCCATGAAAAGACAACCCCCCCAAAAAAAAAGATAAATTACCGCATATAGAAAAAAAAGCAGAGGACTTTATATGAATTTTATTCCATCAAAAGTACTTTATAGCCAAAAGAGAAATTCCTTTATAATGGAAAAAAATTTGCTGGATCATGTAAACAGTTTCAAGTGTCAAAGAGAGAGAGAGAGAGAGAAAATAAAAGAAAAGGACAATTTTTCCTCTGGTTGAAGAATTTTTCCTCTGAAAAATAACAAAAGTAGAAGCGTGTGACAGTTGGTTTTTTTAAGCTGTTAAATAAAGAAGGTAATAAAAAAAAAAGAATTTTTATAGACAGGAAGATCAAATCCGGATCGAGGCGCTTGTTTTTCAGGAGCATGAAGTGGAATCGATCCTGAAGGATAAAGGCGACGTCTCGCCGGACCCTGGCGAATATTCCCTGTCTGACTAGTACACGTCTCTATTTTCACTGAAATCACATTGTGGAAGGGTGATTTTCCCCAAGCAGTCGATGTTTTTACGAAAGCTTTTATTGGCGACTGTGAGGGCGCCGTTCTGACGACGCTCACCAGTCGCCCCTGGACGCTTCGAAGGGGTAGAACACCAAAATTACCACCACCCGAACAAATTTTCAAAAATTTCCAATCAAAAAGGCGATGTCCTTACGAAATTTTCCCTAAACAAAAAAAAAAAAACCCTCCCTTTTCTCTCTCTCAAAAAAAAATTCTCCCCCTTCTCGAAATCATGATATTCAGTGGATATTCCTTTTTACACGAAATTATCGCGAAGTCAAAGGTATAAAAAAAAATAATTCTTTACAAATAAAATAGTGCGTCCTATTTGTTTTCATAACTACCATTTCAATTCCCAATTAAATTCACCTCAAATTTTTTCCCTTTTTTTCCTAATCATAGTGCAACAGTGAATTAATATTAATTCTAATTCCCCTTTTATTTGCAAAATTCAAGCAAAGAAATTTGCCATTTGGAAAAAAGTTCTCGAGTGTGTTTTTGAAATATTTGAGTGAATAATAATTTCCAAAATTATTTTCATGTTAAAGTTGTAATTCTCGTTTTGATTGTTGGGAAAAGTTTTCATTTGAAAAAGTGGGTGTTTACAAGTCTTTTTTGTTTTTTCTTTTTTCTTTTTGGTGAAGGGTGGAAAAAGTTTTGCCGACGGTTCATAAGACGGGAAACCTTAAAAAAATAGAAGCAACTGGTGATTTACGCACGTGCTTAAATTACTCTGGGGAAAAAAAGGTAATTTGCGTGGAGAGAAGAATTTGATTTTGAGAAAATGAGGAAACTTTTTTTTTTATTATGTTTTGTATTAAAAGTAAGTTTAGATTTCAGTAGGAGATAATAAAGATTATAAAACTTGTATACTTTAGGTAGTTTCTAAGGAAGAATTTGTCACTCTTGATAAATGAGAATTGATGAATTAATTAGAAAAAAGAATTCTGATTAATTTTTGAATAGTGAAAAAATTATTTATAGTCCAAAACTACAAAATGGCAATGGAAAACTACGAGAATTTTGATATTATCTTAGACAGAAACTACTTTTTTGGCTAAAAACTACTTTCTTAGTAAAAAAACTAATAAAATTTTCAACTATGACTGATTATTAATTAAAAATTACTGAGATTAATGGGATTTTGATTGATTTTTAGTCCAAAAGTGTTGTTTGAGTTAAAATTTTGTTTGTTTGTTAAAAAATTAGTAAATAAGTTAAATACTACAAATCGGTTGTAGAATGCGTATTAAACTACTTTTTTGTAGTGATATTTAGTCAAAAATTACTTTTTGGGTTAAAAATTGTATTTTATAGACAAAAACTACTAAAGCTTATTCTGATTTTTCCTAAAAAAAACTGCTTTTCTAAATTTAAAAATTAGTTTCTATGAGAAAAACTGCTATACAGTTTTCACTGTTTCTTATAGTAAAAAATTACTTTTTAGTAAAAAATTACTTTTTAGTAAAAAATTACTTTCTTAGTTAAAAATTACTTTCTTAATTAAAAACTGCGCTACAGTTTTGACTGATTTTGAGTAAAAGAAGAATTGTTTTTTAAAATTATTTTCTATTTCAAAAACAACTAAAGTTTTCACTGCCCCTTATAGTCAAAAACTACTATCTTAATAATAAAAATGTTTAATTTAAAACAAAAATATTTTTAGTCAAAAACTACTTTAAGAATGAGAAAGGAATTTTATTAATTAAAAATTAGTTTCTTCGTTAATAACTGATACAATTTTTGACTGAATCTTAGTGACATTATCTTAGACAGTAAATATACTTTTTTGGATAAAAACTACTTGTTTAGTCAAAAAGTACTAAAAACTCTTACAATTATGATTGATTTTTAGTTCAGTTTTGACTGAATCTTAGTCAATTAGTTTTTTTTATTAAAACTACTTTTTTAGTCAAAAGTACTAGAATTATTTTTAGTCCAAATTGCTTTTCCTATATTAAAGAAACTAGTTTTATGGTAAAAATTACTATTTTAGTCCAAAACTGGTAGTTTTTATTGCTTTTTACTGAAAAACGAAATTTTTTATTTAAAAACTAGTTTTTTTTAATAAAACATTACTTTATTTGAAAACTAGTTTTTTAGTTAAAACAATTACAATTTTCACTGACAGCCAGAAACTGCTATTTACTTAAAAAAATAGTTTCTCAGTCAAAAATATTTATTTCAGTCCCAATAAAAATTATTATAGTTCTGACTGATTTTTTAGTCAAAAACGGATTTTTTTATTTAATAACTATGTTTTTAGTCAAAAAGTACTACAATTTTGACTGATTTGTAGTTAATAACAATTATATTAGGCAAAGCTACTAAAGTTTTTATTGAAACTAGTAACTTTTTTTTGTTATTTTTAGTTAAAGCTAATTTGTTAGTCAAAAAGTAAATTTGTAGTCAAAAAGTACATTCTTAGTCAAAAAATACTTTTTAGTAAAAAAAAATACTTTCTTAATAAAAAAAAAAACCTTCTTAGTCAAAAAGTACAACATTTCTGACTGATTCTTTGTACAAAACTGTTTTTTTTAATTTAAAAATCAACTTCTTCGTTAAAAAAATAATTTCATAGTCAATAACTACAACAGTTTTGACTGATTCTCAGTCAAAAAATACTTTCTTAGTCCAAAAATACCTTTGCAATTAAAAACTACAACAGTCCTGACTGATGTTTTATAAAAAAAATGCTCTTTTAATTTAAAAATTAATTTCTTGGTAAAAAAAATAATTTCTTCTTCAAAAGCTCCTGTTTTCGACTAATTTTTTGTCAAAAACAGTTTTTAAACTAAAATACCAGTTTCTTAGTCAAAAATTACTTTCTTTATTCAATAACTAGTTTCTTAATAAAAATTACTAATCTATTTGTTATAAGAACACTATTTCAATTCAGATAAGTTTATAATGAATGATTTAGTAATCCTATTGTAACAAATGAATTATACTTATAATTAATTACCTCCATTACCAATAAGCACTTCCCAACTAAGAATTAATTATCCTAAAGTTCCCAACGTTCAATTGAATGAAATCTATTTATTTCTTCATCGAATTAAATTTTTATTTTACAATAATTTTATGTCACGTATGAAAAAAATTATTAATTATGTGTTTCTAAATGTAAAATTTATGTTTTCAATTTTTATTGCAACCAGGAATTTTTAAAAACAGTTTTTTATTTACCTGCGTAAACATTCATTTTTTAATAATAAAAAAAACATTATATTTTGTAATAAAATTCAAATTAAAAAAGAAATATAAAATATTGCGGCTTTCATTTTAAACGATCGAAGGCTTCGTAACAAATTTTATGGTAAAAAATTTTTTTTTTTGATATTGTTTCACGAATTGAAAAAAAAAATTTGTTATGGTCTCGGAAAAATACACTTTTATTTATTTAGTTTTTTTTAATTTTTTAATATTATTAAATAAAAATTTTGCCATCAAAATAATCTTTTGTCTTATTATAACATTTTTTTTTGCAATTTAGTTTCATCATTAAGGACATTTTATGTAAAGATATATCTGTTCAGTTACCTTACATTATTTATTGAAAGAAATATTTCTTTCTAGAGAAACAAAAAATTAATAAATCATAACAATAATAAACAATTCCAACTTTTCCCTGAAAATTTCTTTTGATTCTAAATTTTTTTTTGTATTTGAAAAAAAAATTTACAACTATAAGGGGGAAAATTACAGCAAAAGGCAATAATCCAATTGGATCTCATTCCTGAGGGAAAAACCCTGTTTCATCTTTTGCAATTGTTACTTCATTTTTAAGTAGGTCAATTTTTATCCGGAACTATTTTCAACATAGCTCTATTCTCAGTCACAATTTCAATGTAAATTTTGAAAGAAAAACATTTTTTTCTACTTTTATTTTAAGAAGAAAAAATTTTTTATTCAAAAAATTGATAACTTGTTACTTTTATTTAGTCCAATTATTATTTGTTCGAATAATTTAACATTATAAATTAATTTTGTCTCAAATTCTCTAAATTTGGAGAAAGAATTTTTTTTATTTCTATTTTAGAAAGAGAAATTTTTTGTTGACAAAATTTATTAGGTGTTACTTTTATTTATTAGAATAATTATTATTTATTCAAACAATTTAATATTATAAATTAATTTTATCTCAAATTTATTGAGTTTAAAGAATAATTATTTAATATTAAAATTTATTACTTGTTACTTTTATTCAGTCGAATTATTATTTGTTCAAACAATTTAATATTATAAATTTATTTTGTCTCCAATTCTCTAAATTTGGAGAGAGGATTTTTTTATTTCTATTTTAGAGTGAGAAAATTTTATTGAAAAAATTTTTTAGAATTATTATTTATTCAAAACATTTTTTAGAATTATTATTTATTCAAAATTTTTTTAGAATTATTATTCATTCAAACAATTTAATATTATAAATTAATTTTATCTCAAATTCTTTAGGTTTGAAGAATAATGATTTAATATTAAATTTTTTTAGTTGTTACTTTTAATTAGTCGAATTATTATTTGTTCAAACAATTTAATATTATAAATTAATTTTGTCCCAAATTCTCAAAATTTGAAGAACAATTTTTTATTTAAAAAATTCATTATAGTTGCTAATTTTATTTATTCCTAATTATAATTATTATTATAATTATCATTATTTATTTATTTTTTTTTTAATATTATTATTATTATTATTATTATTATTATTATTATTATTATTTATTAAAATAATTTAATTTTGTAAATTAATTTTATATCAAACTCTCTTTATTTAAATCAAATCATATTCAAATTTTGAAGAAAATTTTTTCCATTTTTATTTTAATAAGAAAAAATTTTTTATTCAAAAAATTGATTAGTTGTTACTTTTATTTATTCGAATTATTATTTATTCAAACAACTTAATATTAATTAATTTTATCTCAAACTCATCAAATTTGAATTAGTAAAATTTACTAATTTCTTTCAATTACCAATTAGTTAAAATTTTCCAACACTAATTTACTAATTCAAAAGCAAAATGTACATAACTAATTCAAATTAATAAACATTATTCTTTTTTTTCTTTTACTAATTCAAATTTAGAGAAATATATTTCTATCAAATGTATTGAAATACATATTCAATATTATATTATTATTGCAAAATTTGTTCACTATCAATAAACACTTTATAGTATCTATATACAAAAGCGAATATTTCTACAATAATTCCCCCATTGTTCTATTCAAACACATTTTGTTCAATTTAAACTCTAATAAAAAACAGACAATAAAATGTTGTATTAAGTGTTTATAAAATTTGATTTCAATATAAAAGGAAAATTTTTATGTTTGTAAAAAACGTAAATAAAAATTTCATCGCTGAAGAGAGGGGAAGTATATGAAAAAAAACGAATTACAAGAAATATCGACGAAAGAAGTTATAATGTATATTTCAATTTAAATTTTTTGCAATATCACAGAATATTCGCTTTTCATCTTTATGTTGTAAAATATGTGTGTGTGTGTGTATATATATAAATATTGCATTATGGTAAAAAATGTATAATAAAAATTATATTTTCCAGACGATGTATTCAAACATGAAAGAAAGGATAAAAATCTATTGAAATGTTGCGTATCTGATAAAAAATTTCAGAAGTGGGATTTTTAAGATGAATCGTGATAATGAGGATGTGAGTTTTAAAAATTCTCATTAAATATGGGAAATTTTTTATTTATACAAAATTATTATTTGATAAGAACTAGTTCAGGAGTTTTATTCCGGATATTTGAAATATCATTGAATTCAATTCAATTAATTCATATCCAATTGATTCAAAATTCGTAAAATTTTCCAAACAATGAGGATCATGATTTTTTTTTTGGTCCAAAGTTTTTTATGAACTTATGAACTTATTAAATTAACGATTTTTTAATTTTTAAATTTAATTTTTAATTTTCAAATTTAATTTTTAATTTTTTTATCAAGTTTAAAGTTTTTATGAACTCATGAACTTATTAAATTATAATTCTAAAAACTTATGTTCTTATGTTCAAATAAATAAATAAATTACCGTTTTCGCAAATAAACGATGATTTTTGTTAAGTTTTGTTAAAATTTGGAAATTTTTTAGAAAATGTATTTTTACTGTCAATTTAAAAAATGAATTTCTTTCCAAAAATGTGGAATTAACTTTTTGTCAAATTTAATTCGTGTAATTTTTTAAAATATTTGAATAGAAAATTTATCTTGTTTATTTGAACGTTTAAAATTATAGTTTTTATTATTTTTTTTTTTTGAAGATAGGAATTTTGAATTTTAAAAAGTTGGGATAAAATTCTATAAATTAAGTTTTTTTATCATTTATTCTGTCTATTTTATTGTAAAATGATTAAATTTTTTAAAAGTTGGACAAATTCGCAAAAAAATCATGTTTTCTAAAAACTAGATTATAAATCTGTTCTAAATTGTGAAAAAATAATTCTATTCTTCGAAATTTTTAATAATACAAAATTTTTTTCGATTTAAAAAATAATAATAATTAAAACTAATTAATTAATTATTGAAATTATTATTCGAAGTAAGTATTTTCTTTCATTTACTTTTTAATTGATAAACTTGCCCACTGTTTTTAAAGATAAAAATTCAAAAACAGTGGAGAAAACAATTAAGATACGTTTTTTTTAGTACCTCGTTTCTGACTGGAGAAATATTTGCCCAGCTTTTTTTTCTTTTTTTTTTGTTTTGTTTTGTTGGTTGTAGTTCGTTAAATTCCAATTTAAGTTATGGGGTAGAGTAAGTATTATTATTTGAGTCTTGTTAAACTTGCAGCAAAAAGCAGTCTCCCAAACTCTCTGTGGCGCATTGCAGAAAGAAGCTAATTGCAAATGTTTGGTACTTTCTGTACTCATTTACGGATGTCTTGCTGCCGTTACGTGGTGTCGTTGCGCAAATGTCACCAAGGTTTCTCTCTTAATTTCTATTATTGTTATTAACAAATAAAATTCCTCTCTTCTTTTTCATTTCAGGTGAAATTTTTTATTTTCACTTTTCTACTCTTTAACAAAATCATTCTTTTCAAATCCTCAGAGTATTTAAATTCTTAAATACTTTAAATTTAATACTTTTTGTTAATCAAAAATTTAAAAACCTATTCATATTTAATTTTCCCCGGGGAAATGAAATTTCAAATAATTTCAATGAAAAACCTCATGGAATATAATTATTTCTAAAATTTGCAACTGGTAATTCATCCAAAATTCAATTTATTTTTACTTTTTAGTAAATAATGATAATTTTTTTTTATTATTTCTAAAATTTCCAACTGTAATTCATTCAAAATTCAATGTATTTTTTTTTTGAAAATAATAATAATTAAATATTTATTTACAAAAAAGAAATTATTGATGTTATTAAATAACTTTACAATAATTCAATGAAATTATTGAAAAACTTTAATAATTTTTAAAGAAAAATACCTAATGTTAATATTAATTTTTAAAAATAATAATTTAAATATTTTTAAACTTTTGTATCCCTTAAATTTTCAAGGAATATAATTTAAAAATCTTTTAAAACTTTATAAAAAAGAAATTATTGATGTTTTTGAATAATTTTACAGTTTTAAAAAAATTCATAAAAATGTAACCGACCATTCTTTTTTTTGAGTAAAATTTTTTCCTTTATTTTCTAAAAATTCAAAAATTTTCATTTTCAATAAAAATTTGTAATTCTCTATTAGAATTTATAAAACATTTGTTTCGTTTACTTAGAAAAAAAAACTTTGAATTTTATTAAAACAATTGTAATTAAAAAATTGAAATAAATTATAGGTAAAATGTAAATTATTCCCTTATGAAAATTGACAATTTTCTACAAAAATGTATTATAGTAGAATGTTGTAGATTATTATAGTTAATAATTTTTTATACTAACTTGTAATTTTTTGGGCACTTGAAATTTAATCAAAATTTTATAATTCTCTAGGTCGTCATCAATTATGCCAAGTACCCCATTCGGAGCACAAAAAATGTTTCGCCCTGCGATGATGGCTACATATACATTCCTGTAAGTAAACAAATTAATGATTATAGTTTCAACATTAAATTTATCTATTATTTGTTATTATTATTACTATTATTACTATTATTACTATTATTATTATTATTATTATTATTATTATTTTTATTATTATTATTATTATTATTATTATTAATATTATTATTATTGTTATTTATAATTAATAATCACTATTCAAAATTTGAACATGTTGTTAAGAACCTAAATTTGATATTACTAATTTTGGATAACGAAAACAAAACTGTTTTGCATTTTTTCTAAAGTGGAGTTAATTTTTTTGTAGGTTGCATTTATGGGAATGTTGTATCTTGTTTATCTGGTGGAATGCTATCATTCTCCAATCAGAATTGACCTTTTACACGCGGAGGGCCAAAGCAGTGTTCTTGCCAAGTTGACCCAACTGAAAATTGCTCAGCCAACAATTTGGTGGAAGGCCATTTCCTACCACTATGTGCGTAGGAAGAGACAAATCACTCGTTACAGAAATGGTGATAATTACACAACAACTCAGGTCAGCTTCTGCACTCATCAAATCTCATATTTCGCAGAAATTAACAACATTTTATTTCTACAATTTTTTTTTTATTATCTTCTATTCCTTTTTATTCATTTTTATTCTGTTTAATTCTTTTTAATTCTTTTCTATACTTCTCTATTCTTTTCTATTCTTTCCTATTCTTTTCTATTCTTTTTTATTCTTTTTTATTCCTTCTTATTCTTTTTTATTCACTTTATTCTTTTTAATTCTTTTCTATTCTTCTCTATTCTTTGCTATTCTTTTCTATTCTTTTCTATTCTTTTCTATTTTTTCCTATTTTTTCTATTCTTTTCTATTCTTTTCTATTCTTTTCTATTCTTTCCTATTCTTTTCTATTCTTTTCTATTCTTTTCTATTCTTTTCTATTCTTTCCTATTCTTTTCTATTCTTTCCTATTCTTTTCTATTCTTTTTTATCCTTTTTTCCTATTATTTTTCATTATATGTAGAATATTTTTTTGTACCACGTGGATGAAAAAAAAAATTTCTTTTTGAAATACAGGTTTACTACGAAAGAGTGAACACACACGCGGCGACGTCTTTTTATTTCTACGACTATTGTGGTGTCAAAGACATCAGTAAGGAATTGATTCTCGATCCGAAAGTACCAATCACGAAAATCACTCTCACAAAGGGTTTCGCATTTTCTAACGTGAGATCGGCGACCGAATTCGAAGAGGCGAGGTCACGTTTTTTTGCAGAACAGGTACACTTAGGCTCATTATATTCTTTCTTTAGCTAATCTGATTTCCATTAAATTTTTACGACATTCTCTGCTTTATTTTATTACTACTACACGCAGCTACTGAATATTATGTCGTATCCCATATCTTCGACGCTCGTGTATAATATTAGGGATTTGTTAATTTTCCTGATTCAAATTTTATACCGTGTGTGCGCACTAAATATTAATAATCTCTCTTAAATTTTCAATTTATAATATTTTCATTATAAGCCAATTTCAATAAACTACGGTGTTTCATTTATCGTTAATATTTTTTAATTTAATCCGATATGTTGGCTAAAATTTTAATCTAATAATACCCGATGGACTGACAAATTTCACTTTGACGGATAAAGCCATTTGAAAGTGAAGTCTGTCAAAAATTTATATACACCTAGAGATGGAATTTCTTGGTTAAATATTGTTTTAAACAATTTTTTTTAATTACTTGAGGATAAAAGATATCTACTTGAATTTTGATGTTTTGATGGCAATAGAAAAAGTATAATTTTAATATTTTTTGATAACAATAGAAAAAGTATAATTTTAATATTTTATGTTCCTAAAATTTCGAACGTTCAAATGAACGATAATATTTTTTTTACTTCTTCTAATTTGTTTTTCTTTAAAAAAAAAATATTTTTTAGATTAACAGGGTTGCCACAAATATTTAATTTTATTTTTCCCTGATTTCCATACAAAATTTTCATTTTCCTATTTTTCAGAATAGGTTAATTATTTACAATAATCCTAAAAAAATCCTTCGCAAGAATTCAATTATTTTTAAAAGCAGTAAAATTTCGCAAAAAAATAAAATTATTTTTAAAAAAATGTAATAAAATTCGTGGCAATAATTCAATAACTTCCAAAAATAATAATAAATCGATTATCCGTTAATTCATTTTTAAATCAATTTTTATTCGAAAATTCTAGAAAAATTCAATTATTTAAATTAAAAAATAAATAATTTACTAAATAATAGAATGTTCTTTGTTAAAATTTAATTCTCAAAGAATTTTATCAATAAATTTTTAAATATACGAATTTAATTCGACAAATAAAAAAAATTTTAAGAATAATTACATTTTTTGAGGAATTTGATTAAAATATATATTGTATAAAAAATCATTAAAATTCTACGATGAGTTTTATTACTTATGAAAATAACCTAAATTTTCTTAAAATTTCCATAAAATAATTAAATTTTGGAAAATAATTTTATTATTTATAAAAATATTTTTGTATAATTGATATTTTTCGAAAAATTTTATTAAATTTTGTATTTTAAATAATTGAATTCCTGTGAAAAATTAAATTACTATTTAGGAAAATAATTGAATTATTTTGAAGAAATTTATTAAAAATTATATAATTGAATTCTTGTGGAATTTTGTCAAGAATTTTATTTAAACTTTTAAAAATAATTGAATTTTAATGAAGTATTTTATTATTTATAAAAATAATTGTAATTTTGACGAGAAGTGTTTCTAAATTTTTGAACATAATTGAATTTCTGCGAAGAATTTTTGTAACTTTTGAAAATAATTGAATTTCTCTAATCATTTGTAACTTTTCCAAAGTCTAATTTTTTTAGTATTTTTAACTAAAATTCTTTTATCAATCTTGTATTTATGAAAATTGTAAAAATTATTCATAAAATAATTTATAAGTCATATAATTTATGATAGTTATTATTAATTTTATTTAATTACTATTTATTATCATTATTTATTATTAATTATTAATTTTATGATAGTTTTTGAAAATTGAAGTTATTTAAAAAGAAATTATTGTCAGAAATAGAAAAAATTGTAGGTTTTGTATTAAAATTTGTGGTAATTTCATAGTTTACGAGGCAAAGAGAAAAAAAATTCATTTTTCTCGTGAATTTTAAAAATTCAATTTTTTCCAGTACTTTTAGTAAAAATCCCTGACTTTTCCCTGACTTCCCTGACCTGTGGCAACCCTGATTAAAACAAACTGATTCTAAACTAAATATTATTGAATTTCAATTATTTTTTATTTTTAGATAATAATTGTCTACAAGAAATTAAGATGAAAAAAATTTCATTCATTTAAAAGTTCGAAACTTTAGCCACATAATTTTTTTGATCGCAATAGAAAAAATAGAATTATTAATATTTTTTGATAGCAATAAAAAAAGTAGAATTATTAATATTTTTTTCTCTACAGGAATTCAGAGACGACTACATGGAAATGAGAGAGAGTCTCGACTTGGGTTACAATTTCAATCCCATTACTTTGGTGGCGGTCCTTGGTAATCCCTGGTTCACCAATTCCTATGTATATTGGTGTCTGAGTGCTCTTCTCCTCAGCTGGCCACTTAGAATCATCATTGAATATAAAACTCAGTATGCAGATTATCAGGTAATTTCTTTCGCTAACAAGCTTCTTCACAAGGAAAAAAAAAGTGTTCCACTTTCTTTCATCTATAAATATATAGATATAGATATGTATACAAGAGAGATGATTTTAAGCAAGTATAGCGCGAGAGCAGAAATTGGAATAGTTGCGGGTTTGGCCTTGTAACTTGATTCAGAAAGCGAGAGAGAGAGATGGACATTTCCTGAAAATTCTTCTTCCATTTCCAATTCCAAGGGGCAAATTGAATTTTAAAAAAATTACCTGTAACTTTAGATGATATAAATAAGGAAACTTGAGAATATAACTCGGGTACTATTTATTGTTTACAAAATCACTATTGCGCTTAATTTTAAAGTCCGACTGGCACTGTATTTTATTACTGTTCACAAAGAAGAAAATTGTGAAATTTTATAAGTTTATAAAAACAATCTTCTATACAATATGTTTACCTTTTTCCCCCATAATTGAAAAATACTTATATAAAATTTCTTACATTATTGTTTTCTTCTAGTGCGATAATAAAATTTAAAACAAGAAAAAAAATATTTCTGAAAGTGGGAAATCCTACAGGATTTCCAAAACTCTTTTAAGAATATTTTCGTCTCCTTCTAATCGATTATTACTTCTGTCATTAAAATCTAAAAGAAGTTAAAACAGTCGTCTGACTAAAACTCAGTTTTACTGCTGGTGGGTACTAAAATTTAACAAGAATTTAATGGTCTGGAATTTTTTTACAACCAGTAACAGAAGGCTTTCTGATTTTGATTGTCCGACTGAGACTTTTATGCATCACTTATACATTATTACACGGATTTTTTAAAGTCTCACCAAACTTCTTGTCTGTATATGGTACTTAAAATCAAAGTACAAAAACTGACATCTAATACTACAACATCAGACTTGATTTTTTAGGATGAAAACAACTTTTAAAGCAGTAATTAATAATTATACATGAAGTGTAAAGAAAGATACAAATTTCGTCTGACTAAACTCCAGTAACTATTATTTGACAGAGTAAAAACAAATTTTACTATAGTAATTATGAACATACATGAATACAACATCATACAACAAACATGAAGTTTAAAAAATACCCAAATTTCGTCTGATTGAACTCTAATAATAATTATTTGACAGGCAAAACACAAATTTCACTATAGTAATTATGACCATACAGGAATACAACATGATACAACAAACATAAAGTTTAATAATAATTATTTGACAGACTAAAAACAAATTTTACTATAGTAATTATGAACATACATGAATACAACATCATACAACAAACATGAAGTTTGAAAAATACCCAAATTTCGTCTGACTAAGCTCCAATAAATATTGTTTAATTCCAAATTCATTAAGTTTAAAATAATTTTATGGAATTTTAAACCTTCTTCTTTCTTGCAATGTTTTCTGTCAATTCTGTCAAATTTTACGAGTTTCGCAACTAAAGATTCAGAAGTTAATGACAACTTTCATGAATGTTTCGGTGCTTTTATGGGAACTGCTATAAAGTACAAAACATAAAGCTTTCTATGAAGAAGAAAATTGTAAAAAATTAAAAACAGAATCTATAAATACTGATTTTTCGTTTTCAGATAACAAAACTTTTCGGAGTAAACTACGACACACCAATGACCTCACAAATACACGCGTCTTCCAGTCAAATAAGCGCTCCAGGATCCTACATGTTAGCACCGAGTTACAGCGAAGCACTTCTAATGGAGCCTGTCGTGTCAAGAGCCGAAGAATCGTCAGAAAGAGAAAATCTCATAGAGGCATTCGAGTCGGATATGGTTCCAAGTTATTCCGAGGCACTTCTCTACGAGCGAGCACAACACAGTTCATTGCCAACCGACACCAATAATCTCCAATATCACCAAATACAATCATCCGAAACATGCGAGTGTCCATGTCACGTTGGCGAACAACAAAAACCCGACGAATCACAACAACCCGAAGCATCCACTTCAAAAACGGAGAACAATAATCCACTATTCGACGAAACGGAATTAGAAACTAAATCACCCAAGAATCCCGAAAATTACAAAACAATAGCCAACAGAAATCGACTCAGCGATTGTAATTACACGACACAATTGAAAATATGCAGCGCTTGCCTGAGGAGTTCGGCGAGCGATCCAAACAGACTAAATCGTGAATTCAGTGATTTGGGTTGTAGTCGATTTTTATCAAAATTAACGCGAACAAATAATTCTCGAGACAATTCCCTCGATCTATTGAATGCAGCAGCCTGTGAAAATACAACGAGAACTTTCGCCAGGGACATTTCAGAACCTGATCTACGAACAAATTCGGAATTAGCCGATCCAACGATGAAATTCCTTTGGACGAATGGTCGGAGTTTAGAGAATATTTTAGAGAATGAAGAGCAATCGGATGTGTTGAAGATGAGAGCAAGATCTGAGAGAGCATCGGAAGCATTGATTTTGGAGGATAATTCAATGCCAACATTGACGCGGGAAGAAATGATCGCGAGAGGGGCAATTCCAAAAAAATTGCCACCCAATAACAGTAGTGGTAGTAGTAGTAGTAGTGGTAGTAGAAGTCGAGTGACGGTTAATCCAATTTCTGAAGTTGTCAAAAGAATTCCCACGTCGAAAACATATTTTTGTCTCAAGTCGATTTTAAAAAATAAACAAAGACGATATACGTTGGTGACACCTGAGGAATTTCAGAGTCTCGATCAAGAAAAGGCTGTTGTTGGTGAAATTCAAGAATTTTGTAGAAATAGAGAAAATTTTCTTCCCGGTGTTTCGGCGCAATGTCGATGTAGTAACTGTGATAATGATAATGTTAATGGCGTCGATAGAGAATCCTCTAGGATAGAGGTTGGCGATTTTTCCAGAGGTAGTTTGAAATCGGAGAATTCCAGGTGAGATTCCGCATTTGCTCTTGAATTAAAATATTTATAAAACCGTGTTAATTTTTAATACTATTAAATTGAAAAAAATTGATACCGAAAATAAGAATCGAATTGCAACAAATTGATGCCAAAAATTGTGGATCAAATTGCAACGAATTGACGCCCAAAATAACTTAATTTTTAGAGACACATCATAAAATCATTACTTACCTATAAATTATTAAATGAATGGATTTAGCTTCAATATTTCAAAATCAATTAAACTTTAAAAGAATTGCATTTAGAATTTTCAAATATTAATGAATTTCAAAAGATTTTAGTTTTAAATTTTATGGAATCTTAATTTTTAATGAGCTTAACTACACATTCATTAAAGATCTTAAATTTTTGACAAATTTTAATGCTTCAAATTCTTTTACAATTATTTACGATTAATTAATTATTACAAAAATGGTGTTAAAGAAGCATTTTAGTTAAAAATAATTCTTAAAAATTGAATTATGGAGATGTTACAAATACTATTGCAGAAATTCAATTATTTTCGAAAGTAATAAAATTCTTCGCTAAAATTTAATTGTATTTGAAAACTAAATTAAATAATTTGTGTAAATAATTAAATTCTTCTCAAAAACTCAATTATCTTCAACAAAAAATTATTTATATTCAAAAATTTTCAAATATTCTCGTCAAAATTTAAATTGTCTTTATAAATAATAAAATTATTCAAAAACATTCATTTATTTACGTAAATAATAAAGTTTCTCAAAAATTTATTTATTTTTATAAATTTTAGAAAAATTCTACTCAAAAATTAAATTTCTTCCAAAAGTAATAAAATTCTTCTTCCAAAATTCAATATGTTCGAAAATGTTTAAATATTCTTGGCAAAATTTAAATTATCTTCATAAAAAATAAAATTCTTCTCAGAAATTCAACTATTTTCGTAAACAATAAAATTCTTCTCAAAAATTAAATTTTCTCCTTCTCCTCTTTCTATTGCATTTAAAAATTTTAATAAAATTCTCCTCAAAAATTACATTTTCTTCAAAAATAATAAAATTCTTATCCAAAATTTAATTATGTGCGAAAATTTTAAAATATTTTGGTCAAAATTTTAATTATTTTTATAGTTAACAAAAATCTTTTCCAAAAATCCAATATTTCAAAAAATTTATAACGAAATTCTGGGCAAAAGTTTAATTATTTTCATAAATAATAAAAATTTCATAGAAATGTAATTATTTTGAACAACTTTTATTTAAATTCTTCTAAATAATTTAATTATTTTTAGGAATTTTTATAAAACTAATTGCAAACTTCAATTATTATCGAAAGTAACAAAATTGATGTTAAAATTTCAACTTGAAAACATTTTTCTCATCTTAATGATTTTTACGTTTTTTTTAAGAAACACAATAGATTTCATTAATTTAATATTCATTTATTAATATTTAGTATTGATAAAATTCTGCATAAAAAATCAATTATTTTCTAAAATAATAAAAGTTTCACAGGAAATCAATTATGTTAAATAGAAATTTTTAAAATTTTTTCCGAAAATGTTTAAATTCTTTTAATCAATAATTGTAATAATTTTAACAATATAGAAATTAGAATAAAAAAATATTCGCTACACTTGCAATTGAATTAATATAATTATACATTAAATATAACAATTGAAATTTTAAACAGTAGTCTAACTTTGGATAAATTAAATTTTCTCTTTAATTAAAAAGTGAAGATTAAATGAAAATAAGAACGAATTTAAATTTCCCATCAATTACAATTTTAATCAAGAAATACTTCTAGTAAGTAATTTAAATTAAAATTTATTGAAATTTCAACTATATCTGAAATGTAAATTTTCAATCAATGAGAACAATTTTGATAAATGGAAACTTCCATCAAAATGAATCATTTATTCAAAAAGTTTATTTCAATTATTTTTATTCACAAGAAAAGGTGAGAGAATCTATAATTTTCTGATCGTTTTATCAATTTAAGTTCGGAAATATTTTTTTTTTAAATTATTTTTAAGTATAAATTAATATTTTCTCACCTATCTTGAAATTTATTTTTATTTATCTTGAGGTTATTAGTTTAGCAGCTTTTTGATATAAATTGTATCTCATTCATTTTGTCACGAGGAAGCAAAATTAATCGAATTATGAAAAAAGATGAGAGAAATTATTTAAAAAATGAGAGAAATTATAAAAAAAAAAGTAAAAATTTCAAATCTAGGTTGAAAAGATAAATGACAACAAACTGTGATCACAATATAAATACCAGAATTTTTTTTATCGATTCTAGAAATTTAATATTTTTTACAGTATTTTTGAATTTTGTATTTACAAAATATTTATATATTTATTTTTTTATTTATTTATATATTTATAATAAATATGTTATGAAAGAATTTTATTATTTACTAAAATAATTGAATTTTTATGAAGAATTCTATTATTTTGGTAAAAATTGCTAGAAAAATTATTACTAAATTATTTGGTGGATGATTTTTCTTCAATTCGTCATTAATTTCTTCTAATTGTTATTTGGTGAGTTTATTAGTTTAATTGGCTCTTTTGAATCAGTTAAATTAAAAATGACTAATTTAAAATAAATAATCAATGACTGATTCAATTAGCCAAGTTTAAGTAATTTTTCAGTTATTTTCTTGTTAACTGAAAATTAGTTATTTTTTCACTGCTTCGGAAGCAAAACGTCAATCACTGATTTTCAGTTAAAACCATAATTTTTAAGTGAATAAAATTAAAATTATTTCTTTTAATTAATTAAGTTTGAAATAAAAATAAACATAAAATAAAATTGGAAAAATTTTTCCAGAACGCTGATATTTGTGAGTCCAATTCAAGAAATCTGTCCAAAGGATCCGTTTCAGGGGAAAAGCTTCCAGAATCCATCGAATAATGGAGAATTCACCAGTTTGCCACCCGTCTTGTCGAGGTTCAAGAGATCCCTGACCGAGAGAGAAGTTTCAGCCTCAAGTTCAAGTTCAAGTTCAAATTTCCAGTTTGGACAGCATCGAACCATGAGCACTGGACCCGATGAGATTTTCTCCGAGATGAGACACGATCCTGCCATTTCCCTTCCATCGTACGACGGCGTGACGATTCCTCCCGATTCTAGAATAAATATAACGCAGAACAACGATGATCTTCTTCTTCTTCATTCGATAAATAATTGCCCGTCATTGTCACAAGAGGACCAAAGCAGTCCAAAGCAGTTTGGCTCTGAAGACCAATCCAGTTCAAATTCCAATTTAGAGAGACCCCGATTGACTCGCTCTCTCACCGAGAGGAGAGTGAGGTCCGACCAAAGAAAGCACGATCCAATTCTCCGCAAAAGCTTCACCGACCGTATAGATTATTCTTTTAATAAAGGAGGCGATGGCAAACGCACGAATCTCAATATGGAGACTTCTCTATAAAAATAATAATATTTTCTCTATAAATAAAATAGAGAGGATATTATTGTGATTTAGAGGCAAGTGACGAAATAAAATTGACGGAAAACATTACGGAAATTCTCTACTCTATACGAAATAGATATATACCTTAGGGGAAGACTTTGACCAAATTTTTTAACAATATCCAAAAAAATAATTTCAATTTTTACACTGTTAACTTATAAAAGTATCAAATGGCAACGAATTCATACCAAAAATGTAGATCAAATAAAAAACTGCGATTTTTGGCACCAATTTGATCCATACTTTAGTATCGAATTTAATACTTTCAAGAAAACTGTGTTCATAACATTATTTTTATAGCAGTAATTTTTTAAAAAAGAAATCAATAGTCAGGAAAAATATTCCTGATCCTTTCATGACAATTTTTATTTTTCTTAAAAATATTGATAGATCCTGCTACCCATACGTAATTTTACAGAAACTATGTTTTCGTATCTACAAAAAATAGCCGCTTGGAAAAAAAGGTTTTTTATAAAGTATTTCCTTAAACTTTCTTTTTCAATCATTTTTAAAAATTTTAATAAAATATTTGGCAAAAATTTCAATTATTATTTCTAAAATTCTCCTCAATTCGAAAATAATTGCCATTTAAAGTAAAATTCTCCAAAAGAATTTAATAATTTAAAACAAAAGTTTGATAAATTTTTACGCAAACATTTAAATATTTTCAGAAAAAAAATTAAAATTTTGAAGAAACATAAATTAGTTTTATATTGAATTTCAAATCCAAGGAATAATTATTATTAGTAAAAATGTATAAAAAAAATTCTTCACAATTCCATTAGTTTTGTAAGTAATAATATAAGGATACAATTATTTTTCTAAATAATAAAAATTTTTTCAAGGAATTTAATTATTTTCATACATAAATAATAAAAGTCATGGCAGAATTTCAATTATTTTCTAAACAATTTTAATCGATTTCCTGGAAAAATATAATAATTATTAAAAATTTTATTAAAATTCTTCCAAAAAATTCAATTACTTTTGGTAAATAATAAAATTCTTCACAGAAATTTCATTATGTTGGAAAACTTTAAAAATTTCTGGTCAAAATTGGAATTATCTTTATTAATAATAAAAATTTTCTTAAAAATTCAATTATTTAGAAAAATTATAATAAAATTCTTCCTTAAAAATTAAATTATCTTCAAGAGTAAATAACATTTTTCGCAGATATTTGATTATGTTTAAAAAATTTTTAATGTTTTTGTCAAAATTTAAATGAATTTTGTAAATAATAAAAATCTCTATAAAAATTCAATTATTTTTGTAAATAATCAAATTCTTCTAAAAAATTCAATCAATTCCATGAATAATAAAATTTTTGTTAGGAATTCAATTATTTTTATAAATAATACAACTCATTACAGAATTTCAAAGATTTCTTTAACAATTTTAATCGAATTCCTTCAAAAATGAAATTATTTTAAACAATTTTTATTCAAATTCTTCTGAAAAATGTAATTATTAAATTATTTTCAAAACTCTTTGACAAAATTCTAGGCAAACGTTTAATTTTTTTTATATAAATATTAAAAATTTCATAAAAATTCAATTATTTACAAATTTGGTTATAAATTTCTTAGCAATAATTGCATTATTTTCATAAATAATATTCTGGACTGAGATTAAATTATTTCCATAAATAATTTTACAATTTCCATAAAATTTCTGTTAGGGATTCAATTATTTTCATAAATAATAATACTCATCGTAGAATTTAAATTATTTATTTAACAATTTTAATCAAATTTCTTGAAAAATGTACTTATTTTAAAAAATTTTATTCAAATTTTTCCCCAAAATTTAATTATTTTTATGAATTTTAATAAAACTTATTGCAAAGTTCAATTGTTTCATTAAAAAAATTACTGGGATTTAAATTATTCTTATAAATAATAAATTATTTTTAAGGAATTCAATAATTTTCATAGAAATAATAAAACTTAAGGTAGAATTTAAAATGTTTTTCTATAAACAATTTTAATTAAATTCCTCAAAAAATGAAGTTATTTTTAAAAGATTTTATTCAAAATTGTTCATAAAAATTGAATTATTTTCAGGAATTTTAATAAAATACATTGCAAAATTCAAATATTTTATTAAAAAAATTCTGCATAAAAATAATTTTTTTTAAATAATGAAAAAAAACATTCTTTTTAGGCTGAAAATTTTAAAAAACCATTGTTATTTAATTTTTTTAAGTGGAATTTCACGTGTTTAATTCTCTAACTAATTGCAAAACATAATTTTTTCACAATTTTTTATTTTTTTATTTTTTTATTCAAAAAGGTTCAGAATATTTTCTGGTCATTTATTTAAAAACTTAACATTTTTAGAATATTAATTTTAATTTTTTAAACATTAAAACTTAAAACTCTTAAAAACTTACTATAAAAAAAATTTTATTGAAGATTTAAATCTTTTTCTTGAAATACAGTTAAAAATGTAGTCGAAGTCTCCCCTTAAGTGTGCAGCACTTTCAAGAAAGATATACCTAAAAAGCGAACAAGTTTAGGTTATATTTACAAGTTTTGAAGTAAAAATACACAAAAAGAATAAATTTTAATTAAAATTTATCGCCTCAAGTCCTTACTAGATCCAAAATATTTACTAAAACCAGATTTTAGAAATACAAAAACTGAACAGAAACTCTGAATTAAACTAAAAAAATAACACAAACATAACCTACAATTCGTTCGCTTCTATTTTTTCAGAAAGTGCGTCGCAAATATAAATTAAACATATTATATATAAAAAAAAATAGTTGTAGACGAATAATGAAAATCAAAATTTTCCGAAATATTCAAAACGTTAGTTCATATATTTTTCGACGATGTGGTTAAATTGAAAGAATATAATAATTTTTCAAGCGCACTTTAAAATTAACTAGAAAATGCAATTAAATGTCAAATTAGATAGCGAGACAAAAAAATGTCAATATATTGTTTTCGTAATGTTTCTCCACCTGAAACCTTTTCTACCGGAGTGTTCATCGCGTGTAAACTTCTCTCAATGTTGGAGTATAATTATTACAATACAAAAAGTATTTCTAAGTCCTTCGTATTAATAAAAATAAAAATAAAAATAAAAATAATAATACAAAAAACTAGGTGTCTGATAAAAAAAAATCGATTGATAGATGACATGGATGTTTTGATTAAATTCGGCTTTCCGTACCTGCTAGTAATTAAATAAGTCGGTGTGAAAGCTAATTGATTAGTGAAAATTGCATAAAAATGGGCCTCGGATCGACTTTAAGGCGCAAAAAAAAAATTAAAGAAATTTTTCAAGTTTTTTTTTACACAAAAATTAATTTATTTTCTTGACCTTAGACCTGATTTTAAAACCGATTTATTGAAAAATTTATTGTTAGATAAAAATATTTGACTGTATATACAATTATTTTTTACACTATAAAATTCCAAGTAATTTTTTTTTATATCAATAAAAATTGGTATTTTGTTTGCAATATTTGCAAAAATAAATCGCCTTTTCTGAAAATAGTCGAAAAAATCGAATTATCCGAGGCCTGTGCATATAGTATTATAAATAAAATAGCTAAAATTCAAATTGTCGAGTAAACTGTTTGTACTACAGTAAAAAAAAATATATTGCTCGCAAAATCGACTTGCAGTATTAAAAATTTTTCTTTAATTTTTCGCATAGATTACAATTTTGCAATAGAAAAAAATGTATTATACTTTCAAAACTAGAGTTGATACAAAGTATTTTTTTTCAATTCTTCTCTTTTTAGATCATATAGTAAATATAATTTCAATTGGAAACATTATAGATAATATTTGATAATTTCATAAAAACAACTCTATTTTTGTAGAAATAAAAAATAACGTCGGACAATCATTAAAAACGGGGGTAAATATTTTCGAAAATTCATAATTATTAAAAGTCTTCCTAACTTGAAAGTATTTACACGTAAAACTGTAATAATTATTTTTTCAATAAAAAAAACAAGAAGAAGATGGTCAAAAATATT
Source organism: Leptopilina myrica (nomen nudum) (assembly GCA_032872475.1). Classification (NCBI taxonomy): domain Eukaryota; kingdom Metazoa; phylum Arthropoda; class Insecta; order Hymenoptera; family Figitidae; genus Leptopilina; species Leptopilina myrica (nomen nudum). The sequence continues at coordinate 13,430,681 of CM065458.1, read as the reverse complement.
TTTTTTAATAAATATAAAAATTTATTTTTCACAAATCAATTTCCGAAGGAGAAATTTTATTTTTGAATAATTTTTTGAACTAAATTATTTATTTATTCGTTTCAATAAATTTTTTTTCTTTTTCAAGTACTTTCAAGTAAGAAGATTTTTGCATAAAAAAGCCCCTGTAATGATTAAAAGGAAAACAAATTACGAAATTATTGTGCCACTAAACAATTGTGCTAGATTTAGAAGAAGAAGAAAAAAAATTATTATTTTCCGTCCGGCTGTAATAAATTTTCTATAAGGTACTCAAAACAAGATGCCAAAAACGATTTTTCGAAATTGGTCACTATAGATATTAAGCTCAGCTCAATTCCGCACAGATAGTTCTAGTTCGTTAATTAATTATCTATAGAAGTAAAAAAAACAAAATTAAATTTATAAATTCTTCTCTAGTTATACTTTGTTTCAGTTTTAGAAGAAATTCCTCAAAAGGCGCATATTTTAATTATGAAGAAAAAATATTTTTAAATATCTTTAATAAAAAGTATATTACATCTATATTTTTTCGAACGAAAACTTTAATCAAAAAGAAAAGGAACTATCTGTGACTATTACGAAAAAAAATATTACAGATTTGCTATGTAGATAATTTTTTGCGTCAACATACTCTTAGGAAATTCATTATAAATTATATAAAAAAAAATTCATTACCAAATTCTTTATAAATTATATAAAAAAGAATTCATTACCAAATTCATTATAAAAAAGATTAATTACAAAATAAAGAATCATTATCATTATAAAAAAGAATCCAGTCAAAAATTCATTTAATAAAATTGCTAAAAAAAATTTTATTTGTATCAATATTTCTTTCATTCGAAAACTTATTTCTCTGGAATTAATTTTTCTAAATTCAAAATTTTTTCTCCCCTTTCATTACGTCACTAATTTTTAATTTCGTAACTTTTTGTTTTAAAAAAGAAAACAATATAAATAGTTTTTTACGTAAATAATTTCAAAAATTACTGACTGCAATAAAAATAGAAAATCTGAATTGGAGAATTTCTGATTAATTTATTTCAAATTTTCAATACAAAAGCGCTAATGATACAAGATTTAAAGTTGAAAAAAAATAAATTTCCTTCATTTGAACGTTTTAGTCACTTTAATTAATTTATAATTGAAACTAAACAATTATAATAATTATAAAAGTATATTATTGCATTCATCTATAAAATAATAGTTAAATAATTTTAAATTAATAAATAATGTTATAATTAACATTCCAATAATAATGTTAAGTACATATTAAAAATAAAAAAGTTTCCTTCGATGAAAAGAAACGATTTAGTTAGTAATAAATCTAATTTTGCTGTCTGTAATATTTTTTTCCTAAAAATAAATTAAAAACGAAACTATTCAATCGCTTTATTTCTTGTGCAAAAAAAAAAAAGAAAAAAAAATCGCATAGAAAAAAGAATCTAATGAAAGTATAAAAAAAGCGAAGTGGTCGATAAAAGTGATTGCGTTCACATCACAATAGCTCAAAAATAATAATTGATTAATTTAAATGGAAAGCTAAAGCTTACACGGAGTATAATTAAACGAAAATAACACAAAGTATGGGATTTACAACTATAAATATTGTAAATACCTAAACCTACATATATATATATTTAAAATTAAAAATATCAAGTATATTTGTTGTATTTGTTTTTAAAGCTCATACGTGTATTTTCGACTAAACCGTTATAATGGCACATTACTGCTGTCAATTTAAGCTTTATGCGACTCTGTAACGATAGTTGGAAAACTTTTATGGGCCCGAAAACTCAAGTATCGTAGATTATTTTTTAGTCGAAAAAAAATATATATACGCAGCACGCAGATCGATATTTTTCACTGCACTTATCGTTCTCATGAACAAAAAAAAACTTCCCCCTCGTGAGGAACCGAAAAAATAAAATAAAATAAAAACTCCTTTAAGTCTTCGGCCCAAAGAGTCTAATTTTACCTAAATATAACAAATATATATTGTATACTCGATAAACAATATGCAACTTATGCCGTCTCAAAGAAAGTGCTCTTGTAACTAAAGTAATAGTGCAAGTTTTTATGTAAAAATTAAACCAAAACAAAAAAAAAACGATGCATTAGTTGCAGAAATTTATATATGCACTTGCTCGAAATCAGCGCGTCCACTTGTACATTATACACGCTAAAGCGAAATTTTACAGTATAGTGATAACTACTATTATTTAAGTATTTACAAACAATTCGTGTGTCCGAATTGTAACAACAGCGTGAAAAAGAAAAAATTCATGGTTGACGTATAAAAATAAATGTTGAAGTACAAAAAAAAGAAGGTGGTTCTTATTGAAATTTTTTTGTCGCTCGAAAAAATTAACAATTTCCAACTGTTTTTTCTTTCTGCTCAATATATTTCTCAAAAACACACAATATATGAAATATAATTCTATTTCGATAAACAAATGCATGGTATACAGAATTTAATATTAAACACTATAACGCAAATAAATAAAATTCTATCTATTCGCGAGCCTAGAATTTTTACCCGCCAATGACTGAAAATGTATTTTTTTTTTTAAATAAAATTTTAATATTTTTCCAAAAAAATATTTAGGGAATAAAAATTCTATTTTCGGGAATATTACTTTTCTCATCACAATAAAAAGACATAGAAAACAAAACACATATACTGGCTAAATAAATTTTCATTTAAAGGAAGAATTTATTATGCCGAATAATTTGCTATTTTAAAATAGCAAAAATTAGACTTACAATCATATTTTCTTACATTTAAAATTTTTCGAACGTATTGAACGTACTTTTTTTCAGCGATAATTTTGCCGTCAAGTAACAAATAGTTTCTATTTACTCTGTTTTTTCTATTTCAGACAGAAATTTTTTTTTAAATAGACAATTACGTAGATTCCAAACTTGTGAATAATTTTTGTTTTGTCGATTATTCATTAAAAATTCGTTTCAAGAAAAATTACACACACTTCTTCCTTTAAAAATGCATATGAGAGATAATTATAACGATTACTCGACATTTTTCAAAAAAAAAAAAAATTATACAAATACTTGTGAGTGCAAGTGTTCGTTACACCGTACACAAATAAAAACAAAAAGAACATATTTTTTACGATAATAACATAAATTATATTGTGTATCACCAGACTTGAGGATGATTTAATATATATATAATAATATATGTACGTCAATTTTTTTAATCGCGTGATAATTTTCATTTTTATAAATGTGACAAAACTCAACAACTTTGTTCGGTCATGGCGTATAATCTTTTACACAATAGAGGATTAAAAAAGTATCCTATGCATCTACACAATAAATATATTTTTTTTTTCGAGGAATACATTCCTCGCTTTACATGAAAATAGGTCAGAGCTTTTTTTTTTGTTGCCAAATTAGCATTATAATTAGAGACAGACGCAGAGACGTGTCGTTTAGCTAGTGTTCAACAAAATACACATTTAAAATGTAATAATAACTTTGATTCTTAATTTATTTATGACACTAGATTTTTAATTCTTCGTCACACCGAGCCTCGTGTAGTAAACTCTGTAATAAAGTGTTTTACTTCGCCAAAGTGAATAGGAATTGTCGAACTTGAGAAGGTATACACCCTGGAAAAGAAGAATTAAATATTTAGTGATATTTTTTTTATGTCAAAGATTTTTTAAAGTCAATTTTTTTTGTAATAAATTCTTCTCTCGAATAATAATTTTTTCTCTTATATTTAAATTTAAACAGAGCGAGAGAATGAGATTTCAGTTTTTTTAAGTTGAATATAAATAATATATTAAATTTAAAAAGAATAAAGAAAAGTCGTTTATTTTATTCAGAATTGTCACAAGAATTTTATTTTCAATTTCTCTGACTTTTTAGTGATTTAGAGAAACATTTTGAACTTTTTCCCTTATTAGAATAATAAAGTCTTTAAGTTTTAGTAAATTTTAACTATTTGTAAACAATTTTTTTACAATATTAAACATTATTCTTTAAAGAAGACAATTACTTTCTAAAATTGTGATAAAATTTTCTAAATTATAAAATTGAGATATTCCAATAATAAAAATTTAATGATTTCTGCATAAATTACAACTACAATTTTTTTGAAAAACAATTATTTTCTAGAAGTTCTGACTAATTTCAGAACTTCAACATTTTTTTAAAATAAGTATATTATTATTAATATTATTATTATTATTATTAAATAATTAATATCATAATTCAAATTTCAAAGAAATTGTAATTAGAAACTTTCTGACATTTAATTACTTCCAAAAATTGAAACTGTAATCTAAAATTCAAATTTTTTCTACAAATTTTCCTTCCCTAAATAATATTTTCCTTATTTTGAGAAAATTCTTGGAGATTTTAATTATTTAGAAAATAAAGTTCACATTTAGAATTTGACAAAACCTCAATTATTTTTTTCAATAATAAATTCAATAATGTAGAACTTCATATAATTTAAAAGTTATTTTTAATAAAATAATTTTTTTTAAGTTTCAAATAAATTTTTGTAGAAAATCAAGTTCTTGAGAATAATTAAAAACAGTTTTAAAAAATTAATTTTAAAAAAATAAACTAGAATTAAAAAATAAAATAATTTTATAAACTAGAATTATTTGAGAAAACCAAATTTTTTTTTAGAAAATCACGTTCTTTAGAATAATTTAAAAGATTTTCAATAAATTATAGACAAAAAAAATGAGAATTAAAATTTGTTAGAAAACAACGTTTTTTTAGAATAATTTAAACTTCATAATTTTAATAAATTAATTTTGAAAAGATTTCTAATAACATTTTTTTTTTATAAAATCACGTTCTTTAGAATAATTTCAAAGATTTTAAATAAATTAATGACAAAAAAATTGGAATTAAAATTTGTTAGAAAAATTTAAATTTAATAATTTTAATAAATTAATTTCAAAGAAATTTTTTAATATATTTTCCTTTTAGAGAAACACGTTCTTTAAAATAATATAAAAGATTTTTAACAAATAAAAAAAATTTAAGCTAAATTCTTTTTAGAAATCACATTCTTTAGATTAATTTAAATTCTTTTTAATAAATTAATTTAAAGAGAACATTAAACTAGAATTTTTGAAGAAAACCAAATTTTCTAGAATATTTAATTAAAAATATTCAAAATTAAATATTTTTGAATTTTTTTTTCAAACGTAATTATTTTTAAAAAATATCTGTATAATTCTTCTAATATTGAATAATTTTCTAGAATTCTCATTTCTCAACTAAAATTCTTCTCTAAATGAATTAATTTGTAATATTTTTCAGAAAATTCTTTAAAAATTCGACTATTTAATAATTATAAATTCAAAAATTCGTTTCTTTTTGTAGATTATTGCAAACTATCACTCTATATAATTTTTCTTTTAAGTTTTTAAGATGAAAAATAAAATCCAAGTACAATTTACGTTTTAGAAGAAAATTTCAATTATTTTTTGTACAAAAACATTTTTATAAAGATTCCCGATAGAACATTTCTAGAGAAAAATTTATCGTTCTTTTAAAAAATGAAAATTGCTTTTAATTCTTGTTCGTAAACGTTGTGAATTTCAACTACGTATAATTTTGTTTAAATTAACGTGGGCGATCAATCAATCAATCAATCAACGTTAATGTTCCACGATTCAAAGAAGAAGAAGAAGAAGAAAATTACACAGAAAATAATATTTTTGTGTCTTTAAATTGTCAATATTGTAAAAATCTCTTTTAGACAAAAATTCGAATGGAAAAATATTTTTTCTTTTAAAACGATGATTAAGTAAACGTTGTAAACTTTGCAAACAAATCATCAAGGATCTCATATTGATCGAAGACACTCACCTGTCCGGGATATTGATGACTACCAGCATAAACTTCTGCTTGAGAATCTCTCCTATAAACCTGGAAATTTACATTCATTAAATAATTTTTCTAGCCATTCTTTTTCTTTAATATTCTTTCAAGAGTTTTTAAAAAAAATAATTTCAAATAATTTTTTTAACATAGTAAAATTAAATATTTTTAAATTTCATCAATTTTAATTAATTTTCAAGCATATGGGATTTTTTGAACCAAATAAACTTTGTGTCAAAAAAATGCCTCATGTTAAATAATTAATTAATGACAATTTTAATAACAGAACAAAAAAGATGTATGCCTTTCGTCATGATCCTCTAGTTTTGAACTTTCAAATGAACGAAATATTTTAAGAAATTACTAATCATAAAAAAGTTTAAAAACTAAATTTTTACGTTTACAAACTCAGTAATTAATTTTTTGGATAGTGAAGTAAAATAATTGGAATAAAAATCTAATTTTTAGAAGAAATAAATAAATTTCGTTCATTTGAACATTCAGAATTTTATGATCTTTTTCGTCCGTCAAGAACCAAAGACAACAAATTTTTTTCACTGTTATTTAAATAATTAAGTTCCTAAAAATAAAAAATCGATTAATAACAAAACAGAAAGAAACTCACAGGCACTATGACACTAATTCGCGATACAAATGGTTTACTAGATTCCTGTTTTGGTTCGCCATCGACAGCTCCACTTTCCAAGTCCTCCCTTGAATCGTAATCCTCATCATCCTCGTCCTCGTCCTCGGATTCACTAATATGAACCGAAACTTGATTGGTGTCTGGCTTGATCCACTCAAAATAAACTCCAAAACCAATATCGTATCCGTCAGTTGCAAATTCCCAAAAGAGACACGAGCCATCTTCATGTGTTGGCACACGAACCGTAACAGTCTCGCCATGACCAACTTTAATAACCGCATCACCAGCTTCCTTCTTAATCATACTCTTAAAATCCTCAACACCCTCCTTTGTCCACATTTGCGGCGATTCTATCGGTGGCCAATCTTGCTGCTCGTCCTCCTCCTCATCATCCTCATCGTTCGTTCCCTCCTCATTCAACAGCAATGGTGCATCCTCACTTTCCTTAATTTTCAATTCCCCAATATTGTCACCGCCCTTCAATGGTTCATGATCATCGATGATTATTTGATTCTGATGCAATTGCTGCATGTATTTGTGATAATGTTGCTCCTGTAATTGTCTTATGAGTACGCCTTGCTGCTCGGGATTACCTGGATATTGCTGTTCAGCGTAAGCGCGAAATTGATGATAGGTTTGTTGATTTAGAGCCTCCTGAATTTGTCGCCTTTGATTTTCTTGTTTTAAACGTTCCTCCTCCTCCTTCTGCTTCTCCTCCTCGAGTTCCTTCAGTCTTTTTTCCTCCTCAACTTTTTTCACCTCCTCCTCCTTTTGTAGACGCTTCTTCTCGTCGATGTCACGTTTCAATGCCTCGACAACGGTTTTAAATAGGGGACATAGTTTATCGAGTAGGACAACGAAACCCTCCATTGCCTCTTCTTTTGATATATCGCCGAGATTTTGCCATGCCAATCTTCTGTCCTTGCCAATTACGTCCAATACACCAAGAGGTGCTGCATTCTCGGCAGTGCATTTTCCGTGAGTCACTTGCTGAATAAAGGCGACGAGTTTCAATTTATCCTCGTATGACAGGTGAACTGCTTTTCCTTCTTTCTCTGAAGAAACAACAATTTAATTAGAAAAGAAATTAAGAAAGGGAAAAAAATAAAAATTCCCGAAAAGTAGAATTAAATTAGAAAAGAAATGTGACGCGCTCCCAAGAAGCAAACGTTAGGTTCGAGTCAGATTTATCCTTGGATTTATCTTAATTAAAAGTTAATTTTTAATTATTTCAATTTGAAACTTATATTCATTGAATTTTTTTTCAAGTTAATGAAGACTTGCAGATCAATAATTAATTCTCCATCTGTACTTTTACTCAAAAAATTAAAAAAGTAACCTCAAATTTTTTGCTTCTTACGTACCTTTCTTCGGAGCGTGACACAAATAAAAAAAGGAATAAAATAAAAATTCTCGAAAAGTAGATAAACATAATCACTGTGAGATATGATAAACAAAAACAAGAATTCCGTTTCAAAGTTGATATTTAATTAAAAGACACGTAAAGATGCAATTTTCATTTCTCCTTTCCTCTAAATATTTAATTTACTATAATCAATATCACGTCTTTAATTTAAATAAGTGAGGAGCGACTTTAACTCCATTTCTTAGAGGTTATAACCTTATGCAGTACATCGACATTGAAGAAATTTTCATATAGAGCTACATTACACAAGGGCAAGACTATTTGTTCTGAATAATTGACAAGAATATGCCTGTGTTAAATGTCAATACTTATGGATTGCTGCCGGTATATCGGTCGCAGTGAATAAATAATGTCAACGAATAAACACAAAAACTAATTTGTTTAAACTGACATTGACTCTCTCTCTCTTTCTTTTTTAATTAATAAAACGAGATATTTATCAAAACATTAAAACTGACAGTGACTTTCATTTCAAATTGATGGAAAAAGTATCTTTTTAAATTAATCAATGTAAGCAAAACAAACAATCAAGGTAATCAAGTGTATATTGTCAAAAAAAATGATAATACTTAAAATGTCAGAAAGATAAACTTTTTCTTACCTTTATAGAAGTTAAAGGCGATTTTATAAAGTTCACGCATCTCGAAACCCGAGAGATGGGGTTCGAAAATTTTCGTACTTTTCGATTCATTTGTTTCTTTTTTTATGTTTTCATCGGATATTTCTAATTTCTCGATTTTTTCCTCCACCGAGGAGATGTTGTTGCCGTTCGTCGACGCCATTTGTAATTCACTGACACGTCAATATGCAGTGTTGTCAACTGTCGGGAATCATCTGATTAGAGGGATTAGGAGGACAGAATTTCATGGGAATGAAAAAATTGTAGCACTATAGTTAATGCAAATTTATTTAAAGAAGGGAATAATTATTTTTTATTAATAACTCTTTTTTGTAGTTGAAATAAATTAATAGTATATCTACAGTTGCTATTAATTCACGTTTAGTTGTACGTACCTTATTCAAATCACTCAAAATGCAGTGATACCAATCACTGCGCACTTCACTACGTTCACTTCGTCTGTTCGTCACCACCTTCACTCAAAAGCTGTGCTTAAAAAGTCATATTTAGGAAAAGCGAAAAAGTCTATAAATTCAATGACTAAACAATAACATTCTTTATAAACAAAAAAAGTGTAATTTACTATTTTTAAACACTTTTTAAGAAGTTTACTTATGTTGACAAATTAAGGAGTAAAATAGTTTGTAGTATTGAAAAACTAAAAGTTTTCTCGTCTGACTAGAGTATTGCTTCAATGAGCGGGAATTTCAAATTTCCTCAAAAGGCACCGATTTTCAAAATTGACTAAATATTCATGATAGAGAAAAATTTTGGAAAATTTCGTTTTTCATTTTTGTTAATAACAAAAAAAAACCTTAGAATTGAATAAAATTATTTTGCTGAAGAGAAAATTGAATATTAAGAAGAAAAAAAATTACCAGTTTTTTTAACTGCGAAACATAGGGAAATTAAATCTTTATTATAAATTATATTTGTAATAAAACAATTGATTTAATAATTTTTGCATATTGAAAACAAAAATAGGGATTACCTTTCAAAACCGAATTTAAAAAAATACATTATCTTTCAAAAAAAATAGTTTTTCTTAAAAAATTGTTTAAAGAAAAAAAAATTTTTTCTTCAAACTTTGTAAAACTTTTTAAAACTTTCTTTTTAGTTTCTTTTGGATTACAGAAAAAAGTGACTTAAAAAATTGACCATATCTTATTGTGAAATGGAGGGGGGAAAAGTGAAAATGAGAACAGAGATCGATATGAAATAACTGTCATTTTTATTTAAAAATTAATACAGATATACGACTAAGCAATTTTTTTTAGAATTTCTTATCAACTCAAAGATAACAATTTTGCTTTGAACCAGAGATAAATATCCTATCAAATGCCACTAATAAATCGATAGAAGAGAAGGGCAATTGCCACCTAAAATGCGTGGCTTTTTTTTTATTGATTTCATTATATATGACCCATTTATCATAAAATTAAAAAAAAGGAAACTAACTTCAAAAAATAAAGTTTTTTTAGCGAGCAGCTAGAAAATAATTTTTGTTGAATTCATAAAGCGAACGCATAGAGACAAAAATTTATTTTAATTTAAATAACCGATTACATGTCTAATTATGACAAATAATTATTTAATTGAATCAAATAGATTTATATTTAATTTAAATAAGTTTAATTTTAATTTGAATCAATTTAAATGTAATTTGAATAAATATAAATTTAATTTCAATAAATTTTAAATTTGATTTGTATAAATTATATTTAATTTTAATAAATTGAATGCTATTAGTATTTAATTCAGTTAAATTGAATTTCATTCAAATAAGTTGTATATTTAAAATGATAACTTTATTTAATTCGAATAAATTTGAATTCAATTTGAATGAATTGTATTTTAATCGAATAAACATTATTTAATTTAAATAAATTGAATTTAAACTTAAAACATGAGGATTAAAAAAAATGTAATCCGAATAAATTGAATTAAATTTGATTTAATAGTATTCAATTCGATTAAACTAAATTTGATTCGAATAAATATTATTTAATTCAAAATAAATTAAATTGTATTTGAATAAATTATATTTAATTTGAATATATTGAATGCTATTAGTATTTAATTCAGTTAAATTGAATTTGATTCGAATAAGTTGTATATTTAAAATGATAGGTTAATTTAATTCGAATAAATATTATTTAATTCAAAATAAATTAAATTTGATTTGAATAAATTATATTTGATTTGAATAAATTGTATATTTAAAATGATAATTTTATTTAATTCGAATAAATTTGAATTTAATTTAAATTAATTGTATTTCATTTGAATAAATATTATTTAATTCAAATAAATTGAATTTCAACTGATAATATTAAGATTTAAAATAAATTTTATTTGATTCGAATAAAGTTAAATTTAATTTGAATAAATTGAATTGAATTGGAAGAAATTATATTTAATTTGAATGAATTGAATTTAAACTGATAATATTAAGATTTAAAATAAATTTTATTTTATTCGAATAAATTTAAATTTAATTTGAATAAATTTTGAATTTCATTCGAATCAAATAAAATTTAATTCGAAGGAATTGTCCTTGATTTGAATGAATTGTATGTAATTCAAGTAAATTGAATTAATTCGGTATAAATTATTGTATTTACTTCGAATAAACTTAAAAAGCAAAAAATTTTAGGTTATGTCTATAATTTTTAAAGTAAAAACACAGGAACGGAGGCAGTAATTATTGATAATTTATTAATCCTCAATCTTCGTTGCATTTCAATTATTTAATAAACAATATTTTAAAGTCACACATAATTAAAATGAATTCAGAATTAACATAAATCTAACACAAACATAACCTATATAATTCTTTTGGTTTGGGAGCACGTCACTAATAGATATTAAAAAATAATTCAAAATTTTGCAATAGAGAATCGATAATCGCATATATATATATATAAATTATTCAAAATCAAAGTGGAATTACAAAATTTATCTGCGTGTAAAAAAAATTGACCAGAAAAATCCAGATTTAAATTTATCAGATTTTTTTTTCGTTTAGACACAGAATACAATCAATCTATTGTCACCAATATCAAATAGATCAAATAGATAACGTTGTCGACGTTCCTATCTCTATCGGCGGTAGCAACATTTTTGATAGAATGTATAGTTATGATCAATATATTTCCTGAACTTATTCTCAGTATTCGAAAACATATGAGTACGATCGGTTTCAAAAATTTACTAATTTCTGTGCCAATTTTTTCTTTTTTCAACTTTAACTATAAACTGAAAAATTCGAAATAATATATATATACAATACTACGCTAAAATGTAAAAATTTCAACAACCGAATATCCTTTCTTTTATTTTGATAATTTTACTTGTAAATAGATATTAAATCACAAGCCTTTTAATTATTAATTAATTAATTAATTTATTTATTAATTAATTAATTTAATTTAATTTAATTTAATTTACAATAATAAAAAGAATAAACAAATAATATGTAGTTGATAAAAAAAATAATAATAAAATAAAAAAATAATAGTTAATTAAACAAAATTGGGTGATATCGCAAAATTATAGGACACGACAAAAAAATTAATTTTTATGCATAAATTGTATTATGGCATTTTTCTTTTGAAGCAACACAGAAAGTAGATTGTGAAAATAATTGTTTTCTTAATAACAAAAAAATTTTGTTTAAAGTTATAATTAAAACGAAAATTTTAATTTCTCTTACGTTGATTATTGCTTTTTTTATGGGAATGTTTCCATGTTGAATAAAATGTAAAAAAAACGATTTTATATTTTGAACTGATTAAATATATATGTGAAAGTGTTTAGGACAAAAGGAAAAGTTAAAATTTTTGAAAAAGTGTTTTCGCAAAAAAATAGCAAAATGACTTCCACATTTGATGATTGCTACGATTCGTCTTGGCATTTAATTCCACCGGATTATGTTAGTAACGAGGAAGATTACAGGCAAGTATATTTATTATGTACGAATTCAAGCGTCAATTTTTTAATTATAATAATAATTATTATATAATTGTAATTATAATTAATTATACTAAAAATCTCTATAATTTCTTCTTTTGCATTAAATTTATATTAAATAAGAGAATTTTCGATCGAGAGAGAATTTTATATATATTGAAATCAAATTGTATTTGTCATCGATTAGTGACAAACGCGAAAATTGCAAATGAATAAATAAAGAATATAAGGTTCTCTTTTGGAAAAAAGATGCAACCAAAAACGGAAATGAGCATTTAAAGGGGTCACGCATATTGGGGGTGACTAAATATAAAGTGGTACGTCATGTTACAAATGATGACTAAAATCGAAAGGGCCGATCGCTGAATATTGAGCACCTGTTGGTTTCCACAATAAATTTCAAAATAGTCGTAACTCGATCTGCTTGAATGATGAGCATTGCACATATAACGATAATTATTACTCATCTAATCTTATTAATTATTCAAAAACAATTCAATTATTTTCATAAATAACAAAATTCTAAGGCTGAGAATTTCGCGATTATTTTTCAAATCAATTTTACTAAAATTTCTCAAAAGAAAGCTCAATAATAATATAATAATAAAAAATAATAAAAATAATAATAATAAAAAAATAAAATAATAAAAAATAATAACTCTCAATAATAAAGAATTTAATAATAAAGAATTTTTTTTATTTTAATAAAATTATCTGCGGGAAATTCAATTATATTTTTAAAAATATATCAATAAAATTCTTCTATATATTTTCAAAACGATTTTTATTAAAATCCTCGAAAAAATTTATTTATTCTAAAAAATTTTAATAAATAATTTAATAAACATTTTTTTTGTTAAATTTAAGAACAATTAATTATTTTCATAAATAATAAAAGTTTTCACGGGAATTGAATTATATTTTTATAAATTTTAAGAAAATTCTTTATAGAAATTAAATTATTTCCATGAATAATAAAAATTCATTAGATTCAATTATTTTCAATTTAGTTTCATGAAAATTTCTCAAAATAATCCAATTATTAAAAATTGTAATAAAATTCTTTGAAGATCTATAATTTATTTTAAAAAAAAATTCCAGAAAATGTTTCGTCCAAGAATTCGCAATTATATTTTTTATAAATTTTATGAAATTGCTAACAATTGTTAACAAAATTAATTCTTAAAGTTCGGTAAAAAAAATAATTTTTCATCTTCTGCTGTTTGACGGCTGTGGTTACTTTTCATTAAAAGTGAATTAAATTAATTTTGACGACCGGGATATTAATTGAAATTATTCTAGTAGTTGCTTAGTGACCAAGAAATAATAAATAAATAAAATTTTTCTGGAAAACAATTTAATTATTTTCAAAAATTTGAATAAATTAATGCAAAAAATTCAACTATTTTCAGAAATAATAAAATTCTTTGCGCAGCAATTCAATTATTTTCAATTATATAATTCTTCAATTTTTAACCAAAAATTATAGAAAAAATGAATTAATTTCTATTTTTTGTGCAAAAATGTATTCTTTAAGTTTGAATAAGTAAAATTTTGAAATTGAATTGAAACAAAAGTGATATGAAATTTTTAAAAATTAATTTTTTGATTTTATAGAGAACACGACGCATTAAAATAAGTAAAATCCAGTTTTTTTATAGAATAAATAACAATAATAACCGTATTTTGCAGTAAGAAAAACTATTTTTTTACAATAATTTTTAAGCAATTATTTTTAAATTTTAGAATGTTGTATTAAATTTACAAATCAAAATATTTTTTTAGTTCAAATCAATTTTGTTTAATTAATTTTTGTTACCGTTCAAACTTCAAAGCATTAAATTTCAAAATAATTTTTTATCCTTCCGTATATTGTTAATAAATAATATTTGTTCGATTCAAGGAAGAAATAATTAACTAAAACAATTCATTTTTTTTGTCAACAAAAATGATAATTTATTGTTTCATTTAATTATTTCTTCCTTGAATCGAACAAATATTATTTATTAAATTTCAAAATTTTTTATTTTTCATCGTCGATGAAGTTCGCAACGTTTATGATTATTTTTACATTTTAGAATGTTGTTTTAAATTTACAAATAAAATTATTTTTTTAGTTAAAATCAATTTTTTAAATTAATTTTCGTTACCGATTAAACTTGAAAACATTAAATTTCAAAATTTTTTATTTTTCAACGTCGGTGAACTTCGCAACATTTATGATCAACAATCGAAAAAAAATTATTTTCCTCCCGAAAAGAATAAAAATTTTTGATCATAAATATTTTTTTTTGTAAATCATTATTCAAAAAAATAAATTTACTACATTCTCTACAAAAGTTTTGTTTAAAAAAATATTTTTCTTTTGAATTTGTTTGACTATAAACGTTGTAAACTTCACCAAGGTATTTTTTTTTTTATTTTTAAATTCCAAAGATTCGAAGAGAAAAATTTATCAAAACAATTAAGAAACAAAAAAAAAACAAAATAAAAAATAACTTTACAAACTGTCATTAAAACAATTAAGAAACGAAAAAGCAAAAAAAAAAAAAAAATACTTTAAACTGTCAACAAACTTGTGAAGTACAACGATTATAAATACAAAAGATAAAAATAAAATTAATTCAAAAAAAAAATCAATTCAAAACAGGATGTTCTCAAGAAAAAAGAAGAAATGGAAAAAAAATTTGATACAAATAGTGAGAAATAGGTGGAATAAAAAAAACAGCTAAAAGAAGGTAAGAAAAGGTAAAAAAGTCTTAAAAAAAGTATATATATATATATATATAAACGAGGGGATTTAAGTGTGTGAAAAGGAAAGCAAAACTAGTGGAAATAACTTCTTAAACGGTTCTTAAAAAAAGAAGGACTGCCTCGTTTTGTAGTAAAAAGGGAGGGATTATAACTAGCCGTACGAAGTTTGGGTCACGTTTTCAAGATTGGTGGTGTTGAATATTGTTGAGTGTATACATGAGACCCTTGGGAGAAAAATGGCCCTCGAAGGGACACCCGTGGCGATTTCTACGAGGCCGCTACGAGACGTAGTACTACGTAATTCATTCATTCATTCATTCATATATATATATATACACACATACACACATATAGGACCCGCTGAGGCTTTCAGTCCAATTCATGAATGAACGTAAAAACGCTACTTTCATTCATGTTTTCTGGCCTTTTTTTACCTCTTCTCCTTCTTCCTTTTTTTCATTCCTGGATTCATTGGAATTTTGTCACCTTTACTGCAGAATGCCGGAAACTCATAGGAAATACTTTCAGTGCGGTCACATTCACAGCCAAAAAGGCAAAGCTGCATTCCTCTTATTCTTTTTATATCAAAAAAAAAAAGAAAAAAAAACTATTTGTTCTCTTTTTTGTTGCAAAATGTTTTTTTCTTTTTTAAAAAGTGAAAATTTTTCTCTCTTTTCATGTATTGCTCTTCTTAAAATAAATTTTTTTTGTCAACAACAATGAAATCATGTAATATGGCTCTTTTTTTATACTTAGAGAATGTATAATAAATTTTTAGTTTCACGCAGTGCTACTCGAATAAGTGCTCAAAAAGTCGAGTGAGAAGTTATTTTTTGAGTTTATTTTTTTTAGTGGAAATGTATTCAAATTTTTTTTTAACTTTTTCTTAAAGGAAACGAATTCAAATTTTTACAGTACAATTAATTGAGTTTGTAATTCCGAATTAACATTCGGCATTGAATGTTTAAATTAATTCGAAAATAAAAACAACTTTTTTTCACTATAGCATTATTAAGAATTCGAACAAAAATTAATTTTTAAACTTCTAGTTATTCTCAAATCTATTTTATACTTTTCGAAAAAAAGTTAAATTTAATTTAGATTCAATTCCAACTAATTTGAATTCAATTCTAATTCAAATTCAACATTCAAATTCAACATTCAAATTCAACATTCAAATTCAATATTCAATTCAAATTCAACATTCAAATTCAATATTCAATTCAAATTCAACATTCAAATTCAATATTCAATTCAAATTCAACATTCAAATTCAATATTCAATTCCATTAAATTGTCATTCAACTCAAACTCAATTTCAGCAAAAAATTCAAATTCTAAATTTAAATGCAAACTTTTAGATGAATTAACATTCAATTTGTCACTCTAAACTCAACTTTTGTATATAATTTTAGAAAAATTAATTTTAGATAATTTCAATTTAAATTAAATTCAAATGCAAATCAAATTGAATTAAGTCCAATACAAATACAATTACATTTCAAATGCATTTTAGATTTAATTCAAATTAAATTTAATCCAATTATAATGAAATACAAATTCAGTTCAGATTTAATTTCAATTCAATTCAAACTTCATACAGAGTTAATTCAAATCGGTTCAAATATTTAATTCAAATTGAAATTCCAGATTAATTTAAATTCAATTCATATTCAATTTTATAAATAAAATTCAAATTTTAAATTTTAATTTTACTAAAAATTATTTTATTTTATTTAGTTTTGTCACAAGAATTTTATTTTGTATTTCACTGCGAATATCTGATATTTTTACAACTATAACCCTCTTTAAATTTAATAATTTTTAAAAATGTTTAACTAAAATTCATTTTTATGTCAATTAATTTTAATAATTTTTCTGATTTTTTTTTAGAGACTTCAATTATTTAAATTTTAAATACAATAGAGCAATATTTTATAATAATTGTAACAGTAACAGTCCATTTCCTAATAAAGAAAATTTTAAAAAATAATTGATATTTGGTCAAATCCTTTAAAAAAAACGTAAACTTGTTTAATCTTGTATTTGTATTTCGAAAATCTAATTAGAAAAATTATTCAAAAATCATTACTGAAAGATTTATCTACATATGGAAGAGATTCAACTTTTGTTTGCGGATATCAAAATTTCTAAAAAAATTCGAAAAAATATTCCTCAGGATTCGAATTATTTCCTAATACATTTTCATGAATAAATTCATTGCGTTAGGAAATTTTTTTTCTGAAATATTGTTATTTTAGGAAAATGGTTCCAATTTTATTTAAGAATAGTGATTTTTTTCATCCAAAACTTTGAAAAAATAATTCTAACGATTTGCAAGGAAAACTTATTTTTCTATATAAGATTTTGAATTATTTTCTTCATTTTCGTAGGAAAATATTTGGAAATTTTTTACAGTGATATATCAGCACCAACTTTATTTTAGAAATTAATTGATGACAAAAATTAATTTTAATTAAAATAATATTAATTAAAAAATTATTATTAATAATATAATTAAAATTAATGTTGGTAATTTTAAAGTTAAATATTTTTTTTAAGCTGCGTATATAAAACTGGTACTGCAGTACTTTCTTATTTTGGAAATTATAAATTTTAATATTAAATATAATATCTTTAGAATAATTAACTTTAAAAGTTTTAAAATTTAATTTCTAACAGTAAGAATGGAAATTTTAATTTTGAAAATTAAATTTTAATATAAAATCTCTTAAAAATAATTATAACTTTAAAAGTTAAAAATTTAATTTCTAAAATTTAGACTGTAAATTTTAATTCTGATAATTAAATTTCCATATTAAATAGCTTTCAAATAATTAATTTTAAAGTTTTAAAATTTAATTTCTAAAAGTCAGAATAGAAATTTTAATTTTGAAAATTAAATTTTAATATAAAATCTCTTAAAAATAATTAACTTCAAAAGTTAAAAATTTAATTTCTAAAATTTAGACTGGAAATTCTAATTTTGAAAATTAAATTTCAACATTAAATAGCTTTCAAATAATTAATTTTAAAGTTTAAAAATTTAATTTCTAAAAGTCAGAATAGAAATTTTAATTTTGTAAATTAAATTTTAATATTAAATAGCTTTCAAATAATTAATTTTAAAGTTTTAAAATTTAATTTCAAAAAGTCAGAATGGAAATTTTAATTTTGAAAATTAAATTTTAATATAAAATCTCTTAAAAATAATTAACTTTAAAAATTTTTAATTTAATTTCTTACAGTAAGAATGGAAATTTTAATTTTGAAATTAAATTTTAATATAAAATCTCTTAAAAATAATTAACTTTAAAAGTTTAAAATTTAATTTCTAACAGTAAGAATGGAAATTTTAATTTTGAAAATTAAATTTTAATATAAAATATCGTAAAAATAATTAACTTTTTAAAGTTAAAAATTAAATTACTAAAAGTAAGTGCATATACCAGTTTCAACTTCAAAATATCTTTTTGTTTAGTAGAAATAATTTCCAAATAAGTTACATTTTTATATAAAAAAACGTATTCTATTTTATTCTAATATTTGCGGAAGATATTAAGTAAGTAATAAAAAGTATAACATTTTTTAAAAATAAAAAGGAAAAAAGTCGCATTTTTTCAAAATAGTGAAAAAAAATAGAAAAAAAGTTACAATATCCCATATGATTGAGTGTATATTGAAAGTGCAAGAGTATAGACTAAAAAAACGGAAAAATAATGGAAATAATAAATATTCTTTAAATCCCTCACAGGTAGAAAAATGCTCTTATTACAATCCTCATACATATTCAGTTCGTTTAAATCCAATTTGCCATAGGTATAGATATATACACATTGGAATAACAACCTTGCATTTAATTTTGAAAACCTCACAATTGATGCTTGAGGAAAAGTGAAAAATCCAATTCCCCCCAAAAAAAAGTCGAACGCACTAATGGGAAAAAATACATAGGTATAATATATAATATAATATAGTATAATATAAGAGAAGCAACATTTTCCATGAGAAAAACGTTATTGAGAATATAAGGTATACACAGTGATTTTTGTCAGGTGTGAGGAAAACGTGCCTAGGTGAATGGAAGTTCACCCATTTATAAGATATCCACAATTGAACATTAACATGACAATATTAGTACCTGTCGAGAGAGAGAGAGAGAGAGGTTGCAATAGATGGCAAGTGTAGGTGAGTTGAGGGGAGGGACCAGCAACAGCAAGAGCAGCAGCAGCAGCAACAGACACACCTGAGGTGCTGCAAACTACTCACCAGGTCGATATTGCTCTCTCTTATTTATTACCAGTACGTGCCTGCGCAAACTTTTTCCAAATTTTCGGCCAGAACGCGGATTTCCCTCTTCTTTGTCAGTAATTTTTCAACTTTAAATATTTATAATCTATTATATTCGACGAGTGTAAAATTCTGGAATTTTAATTTCAAAATTCTCGCCAAGTATAAAGACAACACTTGTAAAGGATTCTTAACTCTGAGTGGATATAGTCGAGTGCCATATAATCTCGAGTGCCAATAAACCGTCCGGCAGGTACCACTCAGGATGATTTTCGGATTATCTTTAGTAACAATGAGAGTCATTTTTGTTAAAATAGGACCTGCATTTGACGTTACTTCTTGCAAGGTTGGGAGGAGCTGTAAATTTAGCCTCTTGGAAAAATTTTCAATTCTCTCTCTCTCTCTGTCTCTCTCTTTCTTTTTTTTTCGTAAACCTAATTGCAAACAGATGTGCTGCTCTTTTGCAACTTTCAGAAAAGAGCGTTTTTATATTTTTCCTCTCTTGACTTTCAAGGAGAGTAATATATTTTTTTTTCTCTTCAAAAACTAACTTTGAGGTTTCTTTTCGCACTTGTATTTTTCTCCCGCACTTGTATTATTATAAATATAGTATTATACTGAATTTCTATTTTCTCTTCAAGATTACAAATGGAAAAAAAATTTTTCCTTTTCGTTCTCTTCAATTTACCGCGAAGAGGGTTTCTATTTGGGTAGATATTTTAATTATTTTTTTTAACTTGAAAATTTATTTTATATGTAACGATGTGATACTACGATAAGATTGACTTTTTTTCGTGAAAAAAAAAATTTTTTGCGCTACTTTAATATATTTTCTATTATCACACGCTCACTATATTATCACGATGGACATTCTAATCGCAGAGATCAAATGTGATAGAAGAATCGTGATACAAAAATATAATCATTTTCGTTGTCGCACGACAATATCGTGACTGAAATAACATCCTGAGAATAACATTGCAAATTAAAAATTTCTCTTCATGTCGAGAAATAAATAAATAAATAAAAATATCATTTGAAACTGCAAGTTAAAAATTATTGCACAAAATTTATTTTACAACTTTTAATAATTATATTGATTAGGATGAAAACAATGTGTAATAAAAAGTATATCACTGAAAAAAATGATTTCCATTGTAATGAAAATTAATTTAAAAAATAAATATTCTATAAAATTCAAAGAAAATTTATTATTTTAATACAAATTTCTTTTAATTTGTTCAATTTTGTATTAAAGATTCATTAAACAAAATGTAAATATACAGAAAATAATTGTTTAAATTCTTTTCGAATTATTCGTCTTTTTATTTATTTTTGAAACAATTTACGTGAAATAATAAGGTATATTTGAATTAAATTATGTATAATGGAAATTACAAAAAATTTTATTTTCAAGTATCGCAACTTCAATTTTTGAATAATTTCAAATACAAAAAAAATAAACTATATATTTAAAGCAATTTTTAAACTCTTCTCCAGAATTAAATTCTTTTCGCATAGAAAATAAAATAAAATAATAGAGAAATTAAATTATACTTTCAATTCAATTTTTATAAAGAATTTAATTAATTTTTAAAATGTTAAAAAAATTCTTCTTAATAATTTAATTATTTTCAATAAATAATAAAGAATTTGGACAGGAATTCAATTTTTTAAATACACATTTTCCTTCAATTTCTGTAAAGAATTTAATTAATTTTCAAAATGTTTATAAAATTCTTCTCGCAAGAATTTAATTTTACTTTCGCAAATGATCAAAATATTAAACAGAATTAAATTCTTTTAAAACAATGTTCATGACATATGTTTCAAAAGAATTCAATTATTTTTTAAATTTTCAGGAAATTTTTCGTATAAAATTATAAATTCAATTCTTTTCAAAACAAAAAATTTCTCCCTGGAATTCAAGTAATTTTTTAAATATTAAAAAAACTTCTTCTGAATAGTTTAATTACTTTTTTATAAATAACAAAAATATTGACAGGAATTACATTTTTTTTAATACACATTCTTTTAAAAATTTTGAAAAAAAGTTAATTATTCTTTATATTTTAATAAAATTTTGTGTCTAAACTTAATTGTAAATTTTTGTAAAAAATGCAACTTTTTTAAATTAATAAAATTCTTCTCAATAATTTAATTATTTTTATAAAAAATAAAAATATTCACAGGAATTGAATTTTATTTTCAAGGAATTTGAACAAATTATCATAGAATATTTTTTTCAATTTTTTTCAATTCAATTTTTCTGAAATTTCTCGAAATAACTCCTTTTTTAAAATTTTCAATATTATTCAATTATTTAAAAATTTTTAATACAACATTGTTTAAAATATATTCAAAATAATTCAGTTATTTTTGAAAATTTTATTAACATTAATTCATTTTTACAATTTGCAATTAAATTCATCGAAAAAATTAAATTATTTTCCAAAAAAAATTTACAAAAATTCTTTTGAAAAAATTTTATGATTTTATGCAATTTCTTGCAGTAGTTTATTTTATGATCAATTACACTTTTAATGCAAAATTCTCCAGATGAATTCAATTATTTTCTTAAATAGTAAAAAATTTGATCAAAATTCATTTATTTTGAATAATTTGAAAAAAATTCTCTACAAAAATTGAATTATTTTCAAAAAGTTCAATAAAATTGTTTGAGAGCATTCAAGTATATTTAAAAATGCAATTTTTTTTAATTTTTCAAAATAATTTAATTATTTTCAAATATTAAAAATAAAATCTCATTTATTTCATATTTAAAATTATAAAAGTTACAAAAAGGATAAAGATTTATTTACAAACATTTTAGTGTTTCGAATTAAATAAAATTCTCTTATAAAAATTTTATTCAAATTCTTTGCAAAAACTAATTTATTGTTACATAATATGCAATGAAATTCTTCCAAAGAATTTATTTATTTTCAAAAAATTTACAAAAATTTTAATATTTATCTATTTATTTATTTTTCAATAGAATTTAAATGCAAAATTTTTAGTAAGAAATCAATTACTTTCTTAAGTGTATAGTAAAAAGCAGAATTCACAGAAATTCCATTATTTTAAAAAATTTTATTTTAAATCTTCTTAGAAATTGAACTATTTTCGAAAATTTTAATAAAACTTTTTCAAAGAACTCAAGTATTTGCAAATACAATTATTTAAATTCAATTTTCGAAAAGAAGGTTATTATTTTCAAGAATTAAAAATGAAAGCAAAAATTTATTTTTATTAGATTTAAAATGATAAATGTTACAAAAAATATTAAGTTTTATTTTAAAAAAATTTTATTGTGTTGAATTAAAAAATTTTTTCCTATTAACTCAAAATTATGAAAAATAAAATAATTTCCAAATTTTTTTTGCAGCAATAATACTTATTAGAAAACTTATTCTCTAAATTTAAAAATCAGTAAACATTTAAACTATAATTATACAAAAAAACTAATGTTTACCAAAAAATTAAAATTAAACTATTGAAATTATTAAATTTATTTAATTATTAATAGTATTAAACTATTAAACTATTAAATTTATTAAAATTCACTAATTTAAATTTGTGACTTTTTTGGTTTTTGAATTATAATAAATTTTTATACCAATAAATAAATAGAAATTATTCCAAAAAATGTTGCAAAAAAAACAATCCTTTATGTAATTCAAAAAAGAATTTCAATTCTCTAATTAAAATAAAATAAACATTCGCAAACAATGTACACATTGAAATATTTACTCTCGCCTCATGAATACTCCATATTTTTCCTCTATTTTTTTTCTATTTGTCCCCAAAATTCCAAAAGATTCCATTCAAATTGAATCTTAAGCAGTGCGAAAATCTCGACTTAGACCCTGAGAAGAAGCTAAACAGCTTTAGAACTGTGAGAAAACGATTTTCCGGAAGTTTTATAAGAATGAAAAGAGACGAGTCAAGCAGCTCTCACCCTTTTGTTGTGTCTTGTGGCCGATTTTCGGCAATTCAATGAGCGCCAAAAGTGGTGGGAGGGAATGTTGTTAGTGTCTCAAAAAAGTTTTCAACAAGTATTATAGTGATTAACTCCGTGCGGATTTTCAGTTAAAATTTTCCCCAAAAATCTAAAACCGTTCTCAATTTCCTTTCACTAGTAAAAATTCTAGATTTCTTATACTATATGCGCATTAAAGTAAGACGCACACCGCATTTCAAACAAAAATCGGGGGAGCAGGTCACAAACCAGTTAATCCAAAGAGCAATAAGATTATAAAAACCATATTTATACATAGCCGCAGGTATTTTCTTTTTAAAAACTTTTCAATTATTATTCTCACACCTGTTTATAAAAGAAAAATTTTATATCTCTTATGCATATGCTTTTATTATAGTAATTAAAATTTTTTATGAGGAAAAATTATTTTTTATGATCCTGAAAAAGGCCTGAGAGTGAAAATTGAAAATTCTTCGCTTTACAAAGTTTTATTTTAAACTGAGCCAGAGTTGAAAAAAAAAATAGTTTGTAATTATTATAACCGCAATTATTTATTTTTCCCTTTGAAAATAATTCTACGATCGCAATAATTTTTTTATGAGGAAAAAACTATAGTTAAATTGCAACTTGTTTACGTTGTTAATAAATAATCATTTTTTGAGATTTTTAAAACTATATGAACATCACAAAAAAAATATTTTTTTTTGTAAAAATTTATAGTTTTATTAAAATTTATTAAAATATTCAAAACTTCGTCTATCAAGACTAAATTAAAAAACAAAAAAGTGACAATGAAGAAAGATAGAAATTGTGGAAAAATAAATTCAATTTTGAAATTTTCCCCGAAATTACGATTCTACTAATAAATTTTTTTAATTGATTAAATTAATACTTTAAAAATTCTAATATTAATCAATTATTATGAAAACTTTTATCTGAAAATCATTTTTCGTTCAACTTTTAATAGAAAAAATTATGATTACGAAAATCATTACGAGAGTTCAATTATTTGAACACAAAAATTAGTTAATTTACTTAATAATTGAATTTTTTGAAAGTAATTGAATTACCGTAAAAAATTTTCTTTTTAATAATTTAATTTTTGCGAAAAATTGTATTATTTATGAAAATAATTAAATGTTTGCAAAGAGTTTTATTAAAGGTTTTGAAAGAAATGGAAATGTTTTAAGAAAACTGAATATTAAAATTGTATTGAAAATAATTAAATTCCTGCCAAGATTTTTATTTATAAAAAAATTTAATGTTTGAGAAGAATTTTATTAAATTTTTTTGAAAGTTATTGAATTTCTGCGAAAATTTTTTATTATTTACCTATAAAAATAATTTAATTTTTACAAAGAATTTACATTAAAGTTTTATTGAAACTATGGAGAAACTGGAGTTATTTTAACGGAGTTTAAATTAAAATTAAAAAAAATTAATTTAATTTTTTAAAAAAAATTTCAGAAAATTCTATTTGAAAAATATTTATTAACAATCTATTTAAAATTAATAAATTTCTGTGAAAAATTTAAAATAGTTTTATGAAAATCGAGTGCCAAAACTTTAAGTTTAAACATTTTATTATTTACGAAAATAAATTTTTATTCCAATTTTTCAAAATTGAATTTATACGAAAAATTTTTTTTTTAATTTAAGAAATAATTGAATTTCTTCCAGAAACTTTCTGATAATTTGTTAAAATTCCTTGAAAATAAAATTGAATTCCTTTTAATATTTTTATCATTTTTAAAAATAATTAAATCATTGAGAAGAATTTTATTAATATTTTTAAAAAGTTGCTTTTTTTACAAAAATTTTAATAAAAATTGTATTGGAAAAGTAGAATTCCTGTCAATATTTTTATTATTATCATGAAATTCTATTTATGAAAATAATTGAATGTATACAAAAAGTTTTTTGAACATTTAAAAAATAATTGAACTCTTTCGAAATTTGTTATGAACATATTGTTTTAAAATAATTTAATTTCAGTCAATATTTTGATCATTAACGAAAGTATAATTAAATTCTTGTGAAGAATTTTATTAACATTTTAAAAATAATTTAAATTCTTTATAAACATTGAAGGAAGATGTGTATTTAAAAAAAATTAAATTCCTGTCAATATTTTTATTATTTACGAAGAAAATTAAATTATTAGGAAGAATTTTATTAATATTTTAAAAATCAATTGAATTCTTTATAAAAATTAAAATGAAAGTATAATTTAATTTCTCTGCGCAAAGATAATATCTTTTTTTCTATGCGAAAATAATTTAATTCTCGAGAAGAGTTTTTTTTTACAATTTTTTGAAAATAACTGAATTTGTACGAAAATTTTGTTGAAAATTTCAAAAATAATTGAATAAAAAATTGAGAAAAATGTTGAATTTATGATTTATATTTATGAAAGTAATTGAATTTTTGAGATTTACTTTTAAAAATAATTGAATTCTAGTGATGAATATTGTTGTTTATGAAAAATAATTTAATACTGTTATTTTCCATTAATAATTGAATTCTTTCGAAGAATTATTTTCCTTTAATAATTGAATTCTTTCGAATAATTATTTATGTAAATAATTGAATTCTTTTGAAGAATTATTTATATAAATAATTGAATTCTTTTGAAGAATTATTTATGTAAATAATTGTATTCTTAATAAGAATTTTATTGAAATACAAAAAAATATTTGAATTAAAAAATTTAATTAAAATTCTATTTAAAATAATTGATTTCTTTCATGCTTTAAAAATAATTGTAATAATTATAAATAATTAACTCTTTCTAAAAAATTTTTATAAAAATACATTGTTTTAAATAATTGATTTTTTTCGAGAAATTCAAATTAATCTTTTAAGAATAATTACATTTTTAAGCCATTACTGTATAAAAATGTATTAAAAATTTAAAAATAATTGACATCATGCGCGATGAATTTTATTATTTATAAAAATAATTGAATAGTTGCTAAGAATTTGATTAACAATTTAAAAAAAAAATTCCCGAGAAAAATTTTATTATTTATATTCACGAAAGTAATTGAATTCTTGAGATATAAATTATTTAATTGTCCAATTCTGAAATTAATATACACTGAGAAAAAAATTTTTTTAATTAAAAAAACAAGTAGTCAACCAAATAAATACTTTTAAATTAAGCATATTTTCTCGATTTTCTTAATAGTATCAAATTGATACTAAAGTGGATGAAATTGATGCCAAAAATCTGGATCAATATTTTTTTTGGATCCACATTTTTGATATGAATTCGTTGCCATTTGATACTTTTAAGTAAACAGTGTTATAATAATTGAAATATTGAATTAAAATATAATTTTTATTGAATCAAAATTATGAATAAAAATTATTATACTTAAATCAAAGATATTTTTTGATTGATCGTATAACAAAGATAATTCTATGTTTGATTCAAATATATTGTTTTCTCCGTGTAATATTTTCCTATAAACGAATATTTGACGACGAATTTCTTTTCGACTTGAAGAAAAAAAAAATAAATGGTTTATTGTAAAATAATCCTCGGAAAAGTGGAAGCGACACGTACGATTGTCATTTGTCGGTCCTATGATTTCCTCGCAGGTCACTTTTTTTTAGCATTCTTGTCTCTCGAGTCACCGTCTTGAATGTCCGTCTCTTGGATGTCAATATATAAGTTTTTCGAGAGCGAACCATTCCTCTTCTCGAGTCAACTCCATTGTATCCCCCGGTGTTACGCGTAGGTGCGTAAAAAGGGAGGTCCACATTTAATAGGTATTAAGTACCCCAACATCCGAGTGGACCGAGTGCTTGTCCAAGAATATCAAGTGAAGTGTATATAAAGCGCGCAGGCAAACAGGTAGGACGCCTTTTACATATATGCCCTACAACATTTTTAAGTGCAGGAGCCGATTTCCGGTTCATTCAACGTCTTCTCATTGTCCTCATCTCTATTGGACCATTTACGGGAAAGTCAAAAAGTACGGAAGAGGGCGGGGACCGAATCTCGAAAAATTTCTCATGATTTTTCCACTCGTTGATTTATCACCGAAATATTGATCAAAGCGGTGATCTGTGAAATATCTTATCACAAATTGCCACTGTTTACCTTTTCATATACAAAAATAGACTTTATAAGTTTATGGGGGCAATTTGGTATTTTTTACATTTTATATTCTTTCTGCTGGGAATATTTTTTTCTTCTTCCATATTTAGAACGAAAAGAAGCTACTACTATAGGATGTGTCGTGCTAAAGGAAGGAAGTCTCATCTAATTCGGTTAGAATCAAGTTTAAAGATGAAACTGCCGTGTCGTTGAAAAGCCCCCTTGTTATACTCGTCTCGTGAAAGCAGTATGGAGAAAGAAGGGGGGGAAAAAAAAGGAGAAACGAAAAAAGAAACAGCTTTAAGGGAAGAGTGATCGTCAAACATTTGCGAGGATCCCACGACTGTTTGGCGATAGCTGTGCCAACTTGTTTCGAACACGCAATCCAATTTGTCTACGTCTCGTTGTTTTACCACCATGCTTATTGCGAGCGATCTTCAAGATCGAGTAGAATGATCCTTAATCATTAAGTCGTATATCATTTTTTTTCCGCAACTATATATTCAAAAGCAACAGTTTTTTTTTGTTTCATTTTTAAAAATATCAACAATTTTATGGAAGATGGTGATTCTAACATGCTCTCTTAATTTAAATCATAATTAAAAATCTCGTCGTCTTATCTGACAATCAGTGCGAATGTCTTTTTTTTTGCTTCCGAATCAGTTAAAAATAACTGATTTTCAGTAAACAAAAAATAACTGAAAAAATATAGTTAAACTTATTGACTAATCGAATCAGTCAAAAAATTTACCGAAACATCATAGTATAATTTCACTGACAAAACAATAGATGAGTCTCCGGAAAGTGCAACAATAAAATTTATTCACTCGTTTTCATTGGTCTGTAATATCTAAAAAAAATTAATGCTTTAAACATAACTTTTAATCAAGTTTATCTTTTAAAAACAGAAAAAATAAATTAAACTGAAATTTGTATTTTAAGCATTAATTTTTAGGAATCAGGTACCAATATGGAAATGTCAGTAAAAATGTTATATGAGCCCGGAGGCTCATATATATTTGTATTAAACATATAATTATCTTTGTTATACAGTCAACCAAAAATTATGTTTGATTTAAACATAATAATTTTGATTCAAATTCAATACATAGTATAAGTTTGGTTAAATAAAAATTACGTTTAATTCAATAATAAAATATGTTTAAATAAAACAGATTTTTTTTGGTTGACTGCTTATGTTTGGTTTACAAATTTTTTGTTCCTAGTGTTTTTTTTACTGACAATTAGATATTATTTTGAACTAATTCTCAGTACAGAAATATTACCTATAATATTTGAATTAGTGACTGCGACTTCTCACTAACTTTTAACTGCGATTTAATATAGAATTAAATTTTGGTAAAAATTTTGTTATCTTTTAAAATAATTAAATTCTTCATAAGAATTCTACAAACATTATGTTTTAAATAATTAATTTTTCGAAGGATAATAAATATTATGAAAATTTTATTTTATAAAGAATTGAATTCTTGTGAAAATCTTTCCTTGAGGAAATAATTATATTTTTCGATTAATTGATTAATTAGTAAATTAGTGAAAGTAATTGAATTATTGTGAAGAATTGTAGAAAAAATTTGTTAAATAATTCATTTTTTCGAAACTTTTTACAAATGCTATTCTAAATTAATCGAATTCTTGTGGAAATTTTATTATTAATGAAAATTTTTGAATTTTGAATGAATTTTATCATTTTTTTTGTTTTTTTGATCAATTGAATTCATTTGTTAAAGTTTATCAAAATACTACACTGCAAAAAAAATTTTATTTCATTCAAATAACCGATTATTTGACTATTATCATAAATAAATATTTACTTGAATCAAATAATTTTTATTTGAATCAAATAAATTGTATTTAAATCAAATATTTCAGTATTTGAAGCAAATACTATTTAATTGATTCAAATAAAAATTATTTGATTTAAGTAAATATTTATTTGATAATAGTCAAATAATCGGTTATTTGAATCAAATAAATTTTTTTTAGTATTTTTTTTAAAACAATTGAATCGTTTGAATGAATTTGATTATGATTTTTGAGACCAGTTTTTTTATTAGCTCTGAAATTAAGTTTTTTTTAACATTCAGACAGAATCAAACTTTTTTATTCATTGGAAGTACATTTTACCATACAATTTGCTAAAATTTACTTCTGAACTATAGTAAAATTTATGGAAACAATATTTATTGAATAAGGTTAGTAAAAATTATAACAAAACGGTGTCCCCAGAATATCTAATAAGTTTTACGATTTTATTTAGAAAATCAGAAACGCATTCCCAAAATGTATGCGAGCACTATGACAAAACAATCTTATATCTTTTATACGCACATATATAGTTTTTTTGTCTCAATTCGATATACCAGATCAGAAAAACTATATTATTCACAAATTGACAAATAACAAGTATATAGAAATAACAGGAACAAATAAAAACCCAAGCAGGAAAATAAGAAACCATCATTTCAATCTATATATATATCTCTCTCAGAAATAAACCATATATCATATCCACAATATGCAAATTGCAAATAAGAAGCACACAGTTAAGTATCAGTTTCTCCTGGACAATAGTACACCTTTCAACCCACTTTTTCACCCCTTATCGACCAAGTGAGATCTGTATATATATATATAAAAAAAAGAAAGGGAAATAATGAAAAAAGAATATGAGAGTGTGGAAAAAAGTGGAGTGAGTGGAAAGCCAAAGTGACACGGTAAAAGCACCACTAATGCTTTTGCGCATTAAAGCTAGACTCCTAATAAAGTGTTCCCTGGGGGTAAAAAACACTGATCGAT
The DNA here is from genome assembly GCA_032872475.1 of Leptopilina myrica (nomen nudum). Taxonomy (NCBI): domain Eukaryota; kingdom Metazoa; phylum Arthropoda; class Insecta; order Hymenoptera; family Figitidae; genus Leptopilina; species Leptopilina myrica (nomen nudum). The sequence goes on along the minus strand of CM065458.1, from coordinate 13,400,166 downwards.
GAAGCGACTGGATTGGTTCATTTGCCCTCGCAAAGGGGTTTGGTCGTTTCTAAATTGGAATTTCGTACTGGTTACCATTTGAGGGTTGTTTCCGCCCCTATGGACTTGAAATTATTAAGCTCCACCCATGTTCTCTTGGCTCGCAGGAAACTTTACCAGTTTCCACTTCTTCTTATTCTTCTTCTTCTTATGCTCTTCTCAATAAGTGCCCCTCTGCTTCTTCCTTACGGCTACATGAGATATCTTTTATTCTCTTTATGTTCACATTATGCAAACAAATATTCACATAAACATGCATTGAAAATCCGTGTTTGTACAGTGGTTTAAAAAAATATTCTTAGGAAAATCTTGTGCCTTCAATTCTGTTACATGGTATTAGTTTACAGAGGATGTTTTTTCACTCTTAGTTTCAATACATTGCTTGTTATTATTTATAATAATAATAATAATACAATTATGGTAATAACAATAACAAAATTCGATTTTGTTTCATACACAATGGGAAAAGTTCCCTATAATATGAATTATTTTTAAGAAAAAGGGTACCCGAGAAATGTTGTGAAGTCAAACCCAAAGTCTGTTATAAGCAACATTTCCAAAATGTTTGTAAAAATTGTTATTTTCGAAGCTTATTTTTATTTCTCAAACTTCATATACTCAGTAAACTTCCATTCGGAATTATTTGTGGCAAACTTGTCGCAAACGTATATACCGCAAGTTTGCAATGCAACACACGAAAGATTCCATGCCATTTGTAGGTAAATTTAATTAAAGAAACCGTACAAAAATTATTAATAACATTCGTTTTAGTGTTAGACCTTCGCTTCATGTTTAAATACATGTAGATAGTGGACCAATTGAGAATCCCAATCAAGGAACCGGTTATAATTTTTCTAAACTCAAAAGCTTTGCCCTCCAAGTAGCAAAAATAAACTATTTTTGATCCCAATTTTTAAAGAAACATTAGGTATAACCTTTATATCATAAAAATACGAATCGTTCCTTGTAAAATTGAAAATTTTAAAATACTTTATTTATTAAATCCTCTATTTAGAGGTCGAGAATTTTGAGTCTTAAGAACATAACCGATTCTTTGATTTGAACCCTCAATTTTTGTCCAATCTGTACGAAATTATTAAATGTTTGCAAACTAATTCGAAGAAAGGATTTCGGCAAATGAAAATAACTCTACAGAATCAAACTTCTACTCTTTGTTTTGCTCTGTACTTCTGCTCTTCAAAGTAAAAACCAACCATCAAGTATTGAAGTCCACAACATTGATCAACGAAAAAAAATTATTTACTATAGTAATCATAATCTTTTTGTTTAAATGTTTTTCTGGCAAAATAATGCATCAATTTTGACAGAAGAACATTTAAACAAAAAGATTCGTGTTTATGTTTCGATGACAATTGTTGTACAATTCAATATTCATTGAAAAAAAATATATAAACATTAAAGAAATTTTTTTCCTTAATAAACGCGTTGTGGACTTCAACTTCGTAACCAAGCAAATGTGACTTACTTAGCATTATTTCCATAAAAATCATCATCATTTATCATACATAAAAAACATTCAATGACAACGCATAATAACCGTATACGCTGAAACAAACCTAAAACTCCAAATATAAATTCATGTCTCAAAAAGTTTCTAATGAAAATAGCACAGCTCTTCATCGAATTAAAAAAAAGAAGAAGAAGAAAAAAAAACGCCCGACTTGAACTGCAAAGCGTAAACTGCCTTCTTAAATCGCCCTCTAAGTCTAAAGTACCTCGACTTTCTCGACAGAGAGAAATAAAGAAAAATCGTATATAGAACGAGGAATAACGGGTCTTGAAAACTCCACTATCCTCAAACACCCTCTTTCTCCATCTCCATCCCCTCCCCCTCTTTCCAAGTCTGAGCCCCAAAAGAGGGTGGTGGAGGTATATGGTACAACCCTCTATATATGGCGAGATGCGCCGATGAGAGGACTCTCGCTTCTCGTTTCAAAGAGAAATTTCCGTAACTTTTCTCCCCCAACTTTGAGTGCATGCGGGGTAAAGTTTCAAATCCCGCCCCTGTTAGGAACCGCCCTCGGCGTCAAGGGTGCTTGAAAACTCAAACGGCACAGAGGTAGGGAAACACTAGTTGTCAAGTGTTCGTCGAGGACACACACTCAAAAACTACAACTGTGTTGTTGCTCCTTCGTCCTTTAAAAAAAAAAAAAATAATCTCTTCAACTTCTCTAATCTTTAATAACGATTTAAAATTTAAATTTTTAATTCTAAATTTTAAATTTCCCCAAAGTTTATATTCCCTCTGTTAAGAAGAATTATATATTTCTTGTTAGGATCTACTTTTTTTGTGAAACTAAGGACACTTTGTTGCAAAAAAAAACGGAAGACTTGGTAAAAGTGCGATTAGTCGAATATTTGGATAATTGTATTTTCGATTCTGGAAAAAGTGATTCGAGTGTTGGATTTACTGTAATCGAGTATAACAAATAAGTGCTGCAGTGATTGGAAGTAGTGCAGTTTCTTGTTTTTTTTGAAAAAAAAGAGTGTTTTTTGTGGATAATGTACTGACACAAACAGTATATAAATACAGGAGAGTATTTCTAATAATGGACCTTTTGAAAATGGCGGACAAGAATAAAATAGTGCCGTGGTGGTTGCCCTATCAGCTCAATCACGTTTGGTACAGTCAACAGCTTCTGAAATCTAGGTAATTTACTGCACTTTGGATGTTTTGATTCCTTTTCTGTTGTATTTTTCGAACCATATATTGTTATACTTTCAAACTTGTTATTCTTATTGAATTCTTATTGTATTCTTATTGAATTCATATTGTATTCTTATTGCATTCTTATTCGAGACTTTTATGTCACAATTTTTGAGCTTTTCTTTGTCGAAATCGAATCATTAGTCTGTATCAATGCATCTTATTCTGAAATCAAATACTTTACTAAATCAAATAAAAAATTAGTACTCCTGCTGCATCTAAACTTGTGGCAACTAATGCAACAACTGTAATAATAGATAACTGCTATACAAAAATTTTAAAGAATTGAGGCAAAATTGTAAATGTTGTTGTAAAGTTTAGATGCTGTATTTGGATAACATAGGCCTGTGATGTAGAATTTCGAGCGAATAAATATTTTGATAATTGACCGATTTTCATGGTTGACACACTGATAACAGATTGATAACAATTCAAGATGTCAAATTGATACCAAATTCAACCTAATTGACAGGAAAGCTTTGAATTAAATTAGGATTTGATCCATTTAGTAAATAGAATACATCAATGTATGTTACCTAATCTTTGTTATAACTATACAATTAACAATGATTCGACAGATTATTTATCAATGTATTTATGTTTAGTGATTTTCACTATAAGAATATCAATTATTATACAATTATATATAGAGAAATGAGAATTATTTGAAATCCAAAATTATATATAGAGCAATGAAAATTATTTGAAACCAATTCAAAATTTTATGGAGCAATGAAAATTATTTGCAAATAACCTAAAATTCTATATTTAGAGCAATGAAAATGATTTGAGACCAATTCAAAATTTTATAGAACAATGAATATTGTTTGAAACTAATCCAAAATTTTGTAGAAATTATTTCAAAATCCATCAGATATAAATTTTGAAATAATTTCCAATTTCTACATTATTGTATATATATCGCACCAGGACACGAAATATTTCTTTACACGTGGATCAAGATAGATCACTTCATCTTATCATGTTGCCTATCCCTTATCATAATTTTTTTCAACATATACAATAATTGTTGATCGACACAATTTTTCTTTTGAAAATATTACCTTCCACATGAACGCGTGTGTAGTTTAAAAAGATTTAATTGGCGAGAGTTTCACTCAGAGAGACATATTTCTAATCAAAGCGTGTATATATAAAATTAATATTGTACACAAAGCTGTTATTTTCATTATTTTGTGATATGTATTTTAACTAAAAATTTAAATAATAACTCATCTATCATAACATTTTATTGTATAGACTTAAGTATCAAATCGCAACAAATGGTACCAAAAATGCTGTTCAAATAAAATAGTGGTCCTAATTTTTGGCATCAATTTTGATATACACTTTAGTATGAATTTGGTACTTTTAAGAAAACTACACTTTTTTGGCATAGAAGTTCATGGAATGTAGATTATTAACACTTTAAGTTTAAATGGAAAAGCATTATTATCAAAACAATAAGTATCTATATTGTACATCCAGTAATCTATATTATTGATGACATCCTCTCTTGAATCTTCAAAACAGCTTTTGGAGATTTAAACCCTCCGACATTTTTCCCCCATTAAGATATAAATTTTAGGTGATTCCGATGCTTGGTTATGTGGGAATTTTCGATTCCATGTTTTTTATTAATAAAAGAAAGTCAAATTGTTTATTTTACAAACTATTATAAAATAGTTTGTAAAAAAAAATTTAAACAGAAACATTATAATGTTACTTTGGCTTTTTCATTAAATAACAAATTAATGTAGAATTATGAAAAAAGATGAAATATTAAAATATTGTTTAGATAAACAATAAAATCAAATCTGAAACGATAAAAACAAATCTAAAAGAAACAATTGACGCAAATTTGATTAAATTCTACACACTATTAAATTTTTTCACTGTTATATTTTTTTGTTGTTGTAAATTCTACTCTGTAAATTTGAAATAAAGATTCTAATTATCTGCATTACAAAGAAATTGAAACCAAAAATCGAATCATAATTTGATGCTAATTTTTGTTGTCAATTCAAAAAATTTGCAACGAACCGAAAGAAAATTAACTTATGTAATTCAAGAAACAAGTTCATTAGATTTTTATTGATATCACACTCATAATAAAAAAAAGAACTCTGCGTGTCTTATACCTGCTATTCAAAAGGGAGAAATAACATAAAGAAGCACGGAAAGAAAAGAATCTTAATTTGGAATATATATATGGTTTGAGAAAAACGACTAAAGCTAACACTTCAGAGAAACATTTTCCCTGAATTAACGAATGAATAAATCGAATATTCATGATTTTAATAGACACCACTACTGCAAAACATAAAAAAAAACCCAAACAAAAAAAAAAACTTTGAAAATAAAAATCCTCGAAAATTGTAACAAAACCTCATCGCGATTTAAATAAGACTAAACCAGAGGAAAATGGAAAAATCACGTTAATTCCAAGAATCCTTTTTTCTTCTCCCCCCCCCCCTCCCTTGCCACTCTCATAAAAATTTTTAAAGAAACTGGAGATTATACCTATTTAGCGAAAAATTCTTATGGACTAGTTGGGGATGTTATGCGGATGAGCGACGGGAAAAGAATAGTGGAAGCGTGTGGCTGTACGTGCCACGATAATAGCGCGTTTAGCTTACGGTTTTCAAGGCTTGAAATTTGGTTTTGTCGAAAGTTGTTCAGAATTGGCAGGTTGTTTAGGGACCAAGGTTGCAAAGCAGGTGACCCTACGTGCCGTGTTCGAATATCGGCTTTTCCAAAAAGGACCGCGCACATATTTTAATCGTTGCATTCAAAGAATACACTCTGGTGGCTTCTTGACCAAGTGTCACACCTTTAACAACTCTCGACAACCATTTTCCGGTGAGAAAGAGAAAGAGAGAAAGAGAGAAAGAGAGAGAGAGGGAGAGGTACTTTCCAAATTGGATTGCAGGTCCTTCCAACTTTAATCGCATTGTATTCGCTCCGGCAAACTTTACGTGAAACGGCTGAAATAATAAACGAAAAGCGAAACTAGATCCAATTACAGGTTCACTCAAGAAACTTTACCATTTTAAACTTTCGTCAAAAAAAAGAGAGAGAGAGAGAAAAGGGATGAGAGAATAAAACCTTTGAAATGATTATTCCACTTTTGTTAATTTTGGATTATTAACAGAAAAGTTGGAACTCCATGCTACTGAATAAACAAGGGATTTTTGGAACTTTTGTAGCATTTAAAATAAATGGAGTTATTAAAATAAATTTGTGTACTAATATATAAAATTTATTTACTGTATAAAATTTATTTACTATAATACAAGTAGTTTTTCTGCAGATATAAGATTAAGACAAAAATATGCGAAATATTTTTGAGGAAACAATAAATATATGTAGTGGATTTGTATTCTTTACGCGAAAGTCTAATTTTTAAATTAATTTATGTTGCAGATTGCTACAAGAGAGTATAAAAATGCCGCCAAGAACTGGATTCCACATTAGTGATATTTTAGGATCAAATGACACGAAACCAGCACCGGAAGAATCCGATGTGCAAAGTAAGTGCAGTTGCATTGAAATTAATTCATCTTCAACTTCAATCATAAACTTCAAAATGATATAATTAAACTATCAAAATGATCATTCTAACCATGTTTTTTAAGAACTAACAAATATTTCAAATTTGAATCTAAATTATAACGTATACTTCGACCCATTATTCTTCTTTGGTTTCAGATTCAAAATAAATTAAGTAAAACATTCAGCGAACCAATAAATATTAAAAATTTGAGTCTAAAATAACGTACTTCGACCCTTTATTCTTCTTCGGTTTAGGATTGAAAATAAATTAAAGAAGAATATTTAGCAAACCTACAAATATTTAAAAATTTGAATCTAAAATAACGTACTTCGACCGATTATTCTTCTCTGATTCCGGATGTAAAATAAATTAAAGAAGAACATTTATCATTCGTTGTGAGCATTAATATTAATAACTTCAAGAATTAAATTCGCCAATCCTAAATTTTTTTCTAATTTCAATTTTTCCTCCTTTCGGTTATTTTATATTAAAGTCGCAATTTTCTTTGTTTCCAGACGGTACAACGGTTTTATCGTCCGTAAACGAAATACCCTTTGCCTATCAGCAACTTTTGGATGCGGCAATGCTTCATCCGTCGGTTCCGGTGCACGGGACCAATTTCAACTTAAACAGGGTTTCTGGACCAACAGCCCCAGGAGCCCCTCCGGGAGGTTTGCTGGGCTGCTGGCACAATCCAGTTGTTCCCAATTTACCCTCCTCTTTACCTCAGTCAATGGACGAAGTTGGTGGTAAGTCTCTTATTTTTCCTCACTAAATATCTTCTTTTCCCTTAATATATATAGTACAAAAATATCGTTCTTCTACCTCGTACAATAAAATAATGGAAATTATTCAAAAAAATCATTTCGAGTTCTAATGAAAGTTTATGTATACAAAGTTTCATTAAAACTTGAATCAGAGATCCCTTCGCCAAACAAACTAAACTAAACTATATTTGCTAAAGTCCGGATTAAAATTCCACTTATTCTAATAGGCCAAGAGGCAGAGAGATTTAGAAATACCAAAGAAATTCTCCTTCAAAAGAAGCAAGAACATTCCTTTCTTCATGCTAATTCAATTTAGATCTAATTCCTCCGGTGAATGAAGAAACTTTATTTGTATACTATATATAAATGCCACCAAGAAAAGAGAAAATGGATCCTAAAGCCTAAAATATTTATCATAAAGAGAAGCATTTTTTTCGGTACGAACCCAAAAGATTTTTTCGTATTTTCATAAAAATTCAGTGTGTCGCATATATGTATATAATAAATTTTACAAGGGGTCTATCAAAACCGGATGTGACAATGAGAGTTAAAGTCAAGAGCGAAGAAAAAATATACAAATTCTTTTTTTGTAGTCGCGCATTGCCCAATATCGTTTTTCTTAGACACACACACACATACACATACAAGGATTTTCTTTATTCCATCCCTCTCGCTCTAATAGTATCGCGGTAAACTGGTCTCGCCGGGGATAGGTTTCAAGCAACCCTTATTTATTTAGCACCCTCCAATTGGTCCGTGTCGGCTAAGCAGGATCTAATAGGTCTATAAAAGATCCTCGTGTTCTGATGGCGATTGGTTGCCAAAAGGAACAGATGTCCCAGTGATCTAGTGGGGACAGATGCGTGCCCATGTAGCTAAGATTCGACCGCAGCTTTCGATGAATTGAATTTCTGTCACGCCCAAAAGCGTATTGTTACAAACACATATAAGGCCACCCATTTTTTTTTCTCTTCCTCATCCTTATTCCTTCTTTATTAGACTTTCCACTTTACACTTTTAAAGAATTAGGGTATATAGCGTGTGCGCTACTACTGCTATTGCACTAGACAGATTGTCGCCGCATCCGGACCTTTTTATCTTTTTTAAACTTCCCAACTTTATTGTATGCGGGATAAACGCTGACTTGCCTCGAGTTTTAAACAGAATTAGTGTGTTGCTGGAAAACTTCTTAACAAGATTTCAATGGATTGGTTCCTTTTAAATTGAACGTTTCCAAGTTTTATTGAAGCTATTTTTCACGCTTAATTCTTGCGCGCTATATCATTAGTTCGAGAATCATTCGAATTCCGTTTTTTTTTTGGGGACGATTTCTATAAAGTTTTTTATATACATATTTGACAAATTGCCCGAGTGTTATATCACATTGTGCATTGTTAGACAATGTTTATGAAAAGGCTTTAGACTTTTGTGCTATATGCTACACTTTCGACTCTCAAACCGATCACTATCTTTTCTTCCGCAGTTGGCGACTTTTACAACCAACGGAAAAAGTCAGTAAATCCAAAAAAATTCTACATCTGAAACCCTGGGGAATGTTTGTCAAACCGCCCAATGACAAAAATATTCCAAACCCACAAAATATATGTTGACTAATAATATGCCAAAAGCAACGAACCACAACCGTTGACAAAAGTGTTTAAAACAAAAAATTTCTATACATATTTTGACCATGTCTATAATGTCTAACATAACTGCATCAAATGGATAAGATAATTATAAATTAGTCTGAGCAAGTTCCTAATTGAAATCACAGACTAACTGTTGGTGCAGAGTAATCTCCCATGAAAACGATACTTTTGATTCTCCATAAGTCCTTAGCATGGGGTCGTGTAGATATCAAATGGGCTTTATATTAGTTCACACCCTCCTCAAGTTTAGGGGTCGAGCATCGTTCCCAAAAGCGTATTGTCAATTCGAGAACGAAACCCACGATATACATCGTTCAACACTAAATGTTTGAAATAGGCTCTTTTCATCCACAGCATCCGTGTACTCGGTTTTGATCTGCTATTCTGCTGGTTAAAGGGGGTCTTTACTTGTGATGGCTGATGTTCACTAACCGCTTTTTTCCCGAATAATATTTCCTTTGTCTCTTCACATATTTATATGTCTAATATAAAACGACAACTTTTTCTAACGCCTTTTTCTATTAAATCACAGTGATGGCAAAAAGTGGAACTATTCTCAAGTCTTCCAAGAACAAATGGGTAAATTTTGGCATGACGATAGTAAAATTTGACTTATAGTGAAACGGTGAAAGTAAATCAGGATTAACAAAACTAGTACAAAGTTAAGAAAGTTGGAAAACGCAACTGATGGTGGAAATCAGAAAAACGGAGGGGATTAAAAATTTTTGAAGAGTTTAATATGATTCGAAGGTATAAACATCTGCTCTCGATGAAATTTGGTAATAATTATATATGAAGGTGTCGATAATCCTGTAGACGTTTTTAGAAGTGCAGCTGCAGACTCTTCATAATAAAATTTAGGGTTACTCATCGACCACGTCATTGCCATGGGGGTCTTGTTCTAAATCTCTTCGTTCAACAAAGTATACTAATTACCGCACGTCACTTAAAAAAAGAAAAATGAGTCATGATTATTAAACACCAAACATTGATCCCCTAGAAACTGGAGTTGATTTTCTAACTTCAATCCTCTTTGTTCGCTTTTCAATTAACTTGCTCATTTCGATAAATTACGTTCTCATATCACAATAAGTTACATAAACTTTTATTTCTTCTTCTTCTTCTTCTTTTCACCCCTAAGCTTGGTCTAAAAAGTTCCCTTCTGATTTCAGCTCTCCAACAGCCAGACTCGACCAGTCCGACGATTTCCGATCTCTCATATCCAAGCCAACGGGAGAACAACCTCCCGGGATGCAAAGAGGAAGACGAACTTCAGGAAGAGGAACTCGAGGAGGATGAGGACGATGACGAGGACGACGACGAGAGTCGCGAGGAGAAGAGAAAGAATAAAGACTCAGACGACTCGAAATTGAAAAGTCCACGTCAGCGTCGATCGCAAGAAATGGCCGAGGAGGAAGCCGAGCATAAAAAGCGAAAGCGACGAGTTCTTTTCTCCAAAGCACAAACTTACGAGCTCGAGAGAAGATTCCGTCAACAGAGGTACCTCAGCGCACCGGAAAGGGAGCATTTAGCCTCGATAATTCGACTCACGCCCACACAGGTGAAAATCTGGTTCCAAAATCACAGGTACAAGACGAAAAGAGCAGCAACCGAGAGAGTCGAGGCTGCTGGCAATAGATTGGACTGTTCGCCAAGAAGAGTCGCCGTTCCAGTTCTGGTCAGAGATGGAAAGCCCTGTCAGTCGAAACTTCTTGAACCGTGTTCAACGGCCGCCGCAGTCGCCGCTGCTGCAGCTTCTAATGCCGCCGTCTATGCCACGCCAAACGGTTTGCCCATGCACTCCTACATGCACCGGTGGTGGTAGTTTTCGCTCTGTGATAAAAATCGTGTGCTGTTCAGACAATGTGGAATAAGAAGCCAATAGGTTCAACTGAACCTGATCATACCAACGCTGATCAAGTACAAACTGACCACGAACCACGTTTTCCTCTATTTCTAAGAATCAACTCCCCTCAAGTCATCACAATAAGTCATTACTTCCACTTGATGACTTAACCATTTTTTGGCAATCGCCGTGTCAAAAAAACACCATTTTGACCTCGTGGGAGCTATAACAAACTAGGAGAGGTCATACTCGTTGTTGCATTGGAAAGTTTGCAATATTTTTAACTCTGATCACTATCAGAATCGCAATAACGGCAAAAGAGTATTTTTACTTTTTAATTCTACTTCTCATCACCCACACTTCTTATTCCACTTTTCGAATTATCAAAAAAAAAAAAAATTCTAGAGTTGAAATTTTTGTAAAAACAAAAAAAAAGTGCTATTTGTAAATTGATATGTCAAAAGTTCGCGTCGTGGCGCCCACTGCGAAGAAAAAGAAGAGTAATTCGGTGCAAATATAAAACGTCGGGTTCGTTTGTCGATTGAATCGAGGTTTCTGACGTTCTTTAATATCCAGTGTGTGTCCCAGTTTAGAAATTTTTTAGGCTCAATAATAAAGACTCTCACATGTATATTATTAGTGCTTGATGAACTAAGTAGAAAATATGGCGCATATACCTCACCTATACACACATTAAAAAAAAAAAAGAGGTTAATTATGCCTATTATAATAGGTAGCAGAATCTCGTGAGTTTTTCACATTGTTGAATGTAATTTAAAATGATAGTCGGCATCATTTTTTTTCCTTATTTTGTTTTCACTCTTTTTATATCAGGTTTGACCGCATCACTTTTACTGAATTTCGAGTATAAAGTATATACATTTTTTTACTATTGATCTCATTGATAGAATTCGGCATCAGTTTGAGGATCCTAAAATTCTGAACGTTGAAATGAAGGAAATTTATTTATTTCTTCCAAAAATTATTTTGCTTCACTATATTCGAAAAAATTTATCACTGAGTTTGCAAAAGTACAATTTTAGTTTGTAAATTTTTTTATGATTTGTAATTCATTAAGAATGTTTTCAATGAAAAAAGTATTTCGTTCATTTGAACGTTCAAAACTTGCGGATCGCATTCAGTTTGGAAACTTTTTCCATTCTCCTATAGATTTCAAATGATTGGTAGCAATTATTATAAAGTAACTTTTACTTTATAGTGAAAATTGACGGAATTTGTATAATGAAAATGAAAATTGACCTAAATTGAATTGCGAAATGTATAGAGTAGAATGTGCTTGCAGGAGAATTTGAGACACCAAAGAAAAATAAAGCATTCCTTTTGTTGAGCGGAGAAAAGCCTTAAAATGTCAGTTAGGTTCCGAAAAACTCTTCTTATGAGCAACTTTCGTCTATACCACTGACTTTTATCGGAAATCTTACTGCTGAATTTTATACTATGTTAGAGTAAAAGATTCTGTTATATACATATATCCGAAAAGAGAACTTTCTTCTTCAATTCCAAACTAACTTTAGCAGAAAGGACTCGGTAAATTGAATAAATGGATCATTTTCTTTTCATACAAAGAACAGTTCAACAAAACAAATAATAAACTTAAATATACTTCAAAAATACATTACAAAAAGTTCAAACAAAAACAATTTCAATTTACATACAATCCACACGTCCTTTTTGGTAAAATTATTCATGTTTGTAATTTTATACAACCTGCGACACTATATTGTTATTGTAATTGTAAATACAAATTCTCCAAATTCTCCAAATCGAAAAATACTATATATATATTGTTTAAGAAAACAGAATCTTTTATATTTGCGTCTGCCTAAAAATAAATAAACCTATATATCTATTAATTCGAAAGTGACGTAGGATGTACGTCTTTAAAAAAAAAAATTTTTTTCCATTAGCGATGTCACGCGACCGAAAGAAAAATCGAAGCAAATTGTGGGTGTCGACGGTGTGTAAATATTTTACTTCGATCATCAATGACGCATCTTTTTCTCACTTTAAAAAAAAAAGAAATTGAAAACATGTTTTCATACGGATTTCAAAGAAATCCCACTGTGCAAAAAGCCGGAAGTCATTAAATTTTCTAAAATTATAGGTCATTAATCAAAATCAATTTTCAATAACAAATTTTGCCGAAATAAAGATTGAAAAAAATTTATAATTAAATATATAAAACACTCTTTTCATGCAAAGAGAAAAAAAATAATAATTCAGATGGTGGGAGGGGAATTATATATACGTATCGAGAATTGATTAATGATCTACAATTTTGAAAACAATTCTGAAAACGATTTTTAAAAACAATCCTTGAAAATGATTTTTAAAAACAATTTCTAAAAATGATTTTAAAAAACAATTTTTAAAAAACAATCTTTAAAAATGATTTTACAAACAATTTTTGAAAACAATTTTTAAAAATGTTTTTTAAAACAATTCTTAAAAAAAATTTAAAAATCGTTTTTCCGGTAGAACTTATAGTTTATGTATAAAAATTTAAGAGAAAAAAAGAAGATGAAAGTGTGTAGTGTAATATGTAGAAAAAGCAAAAGGGTTCTTATGCCGTGAACCTTAATTTAATTCGTATTATAAAAACTTGTATATATGTACATTGTGTATAATATCTATAGTGAACTAATATATCAGACGCATATTTAATAAATCAGATTCATTGAAAAATTATAATTTTCAGTATTCGCATTATTTTATTGTTTTCCTCTATTTCCTTCAAAAGTTATCCTTTCAAATACACGGACAAAAAGAAAATATTTTTTAACTTCTAATATTGGGATTTATTAATTTTTCCTCTAATGAAAATTTAATTAAAACAATTTTCGTAATTTTACGTCACTATCAACAAAATTAACATTTGAAAAAAAGGACAGAAAGAAAAGATATTTTAACTTCTAATTTATTAATTTTTCCTCTAATGAAAATTTAATTAAAACAATTTTCGTAATTTTACGTCACTATCAACAAAAATTAACATTTGAAAGTTTTAAATCATTGTTTTTTTGAATTTTTTTTAAATCTGATACTAAAAAAGTGGATCACTTTTGAAACCAAAAATTGATCTAAGTTCTTTGCTATCAAATTGATACCAAAAAGTAAAAATGAAAAACTATTAAAGAACAAAAAATAAATATTTAATAGTGAAATTAAAAATGAGAATAAATGTCAAAATGAAATCGATTCTCTGGAAAATTTTTAGTTGATTCAGTTTTCTTTCGTTATTCTAAGTTTCAATTTTTTTAATCTTAGATAAAATAAAAATTTAATATTGATTAAAATTTACAAATTTAATTGGAGTGTACGAATTAAATTTAAAAGTGTAAATTTAATTAAAATACAAAAATTTAAGTTGAAATTTCCAGATTTAATTAAAAGGCAATTTAAATTAAAATTGGATTTTAATTAAATTCTCAATAAATGTTCTATTTAAAAGAATTTTATTTTCCCACTTTAAAAAATTTTAATGAAATATAAAAATTATGTAAATTATATTAAATGTTAATAATTCAATTATCGTTGAATTTTAATAAGAATTATAAAAAAAATATTTTTTTAATTACAATTTTTTAAAAACATATTTTTTTTAATATAATGAAAAATAATAATAAAGAAATATATTTTTAATTACAAGTTTTTAAAAACATACTTTTTTTATAATTCTCATTAAAATTCAACGATAATTTAATTTTTCGAATTCCCGAAAATAATTATAAAAGTTATTACTAATTAAAATTAATTTTTTATTCAGGTATATAAAAAATTAATACTACAATAAATTATCTATAATAAATTGTAATTAATTATTACATTTAATTAATTTAATTTTAATAAATTAATTCGTTATTAATTAAAATTGAAATAATGAACCCTTTTGTCAAATTTTATTTAAATAAATTTTATAATTATGAAAGAAATTAATTTCTCTTATTTTTCAAAACTATTTTAAAATGAACGAAAAATTTTTTAACAGTACAATTGTTTTTTTTAAAGAATTTCTTGTCCGTGAAGAAAATAAAATTTTACCATTCGCATATATTTTCTTGAAAACAAATAAAAATTGATTTTAAATAAAATTTTCAAAATTTAATTAAAGTACAATTTTAATTAAATTGTCATATAATTTAGGGGAAGATTTAAGTAGAAATTTCCAGGAAGAAAGTATAGAAATTTTCTAATTAAAAGGCGATTAAAATTAAAATCTCCAAAATTTAATTAATGCCCAATTTAAATTAAATTGTCACATAATTTAATTACTTGAAAATTATAAAAATGGAAATTTTCTTTTCTCCTTTTTCAATTTAAAGTTAAGCAGACGATACAAAAAAAAATGGCAAACAGAAAAAAATCTCAGAGGTGAATGAAAGAAACGGAATTTCTCGTCTCGTCTCGCATGGCTTGAACGAAAAATTCGCAACCTTCCCTTTTTCCATGGAGCACCGGAAGAGTCCGCAGTTTGAGTGACGCGCTTCCGACTTCCGTTTCCGAGCGGCCATGTTGTTACCGGTTTAGATTTCCTGAGGGCATCCACTGGATCGAAAAGGCAAGGAAACTTTTCGAGGAGCCCCATTAACTTGAATTGCTAATAAAAATTAATAACACTTCTAGGATTATTCTATATATCTATAGTTCAAAGCGTTAAAGAGCGCCAATTAATTATAATTAATTTAACGCCAACTAGATTCTCCCCTATATGTAGACAAAATTACTTTCCATGACAATAATTTTTTCACTTTTTGTCACTTTTTCCCTTTTTTTTTTTACTTTTTTCAATCATTGTTTCTTCTTTAAAATAAACTATGTTTCATTTTACTTTCAATTTCCGTCTGATTTTGTTTTTGAAATTGAAATTTTGTTTTTTTGAAATATTTTTAATCATGAAAAAAGGTGAGAAATTATCAAATAGGTGAAATAGGTAAAATAAAAGAAAAAAAAATTAAAGAAGGTGAATAGGTGACGAACTGATCTTTAAGTAAGAGAAACTGTTTGAACTAGTTGTACAGAAAAGAAAAATGCTCGAAAAAAAGTATTTCGCAAAAAACGATTTCGACAGGAATTGAACCCCTGATATTCATCCTTGCTGGCGACGGCGGAGCACCCTAACCACGGAGCCACTCGCGCAATACTTAAAAACATGAAATAATTGTTATTTCTTCCTTTCAATATTCCTAGTATAGATCTCTAATTGAAATCTACAATCCCATTTTTACAAACTTGCGGATAATTTCTATAAATAAAAAAAAATATAATAATAATAAATAATTTCTATATGCAAAAAAATTGCATAAAACGACTTCCCCCGTTATAATAAATGTAATTTTTTTCTGAAAAGAATATTGAGCGCATATTATCGCGCGCGGTACACGATAAAGACATAAACCATATCATTTTTGTAACGAAATACACTAGGCAGGAGGAGAAGAAGAAAAAGAAGAGATTAGGTCCCTTCGCTTTGGCTCGCAGTCACTCGCGGATTGGACGATGACATTGCAAAATAAATGGGGTGGACAGCGGCCGGCATATGCTTTCAGAAAATAGCGCATACATACAGTACTTATGTACATCATCAACCCTACAGAATATTCTACTGGAAAACGTGTGAAATGGCTGTGCAACCAACCGGAAGTACCAGATAACATTCAAGCTGATGCTACTGCTATGATTTATATGACCACCTCTAATCTTGATCTGGACACAGGTCACCAGTCACCTTTGTCAAGTATTGCTCCTGAAGTGACTTTTTCAATAAATCTACCTATTTACTCGCAATTCAGTGAAATATATATATATATATATATATTTAATATAAAAATCGAAAATATGTAGAAAAAAGTAAAACACATAAAAAAAGGAAAAATATAAATCTTCAGCTTTTTTTGGATTTCACGATTACATTTTACTAGAAAAGTTAATAAATTAAGTTAAAATAATAAGTTAATAATTAAGTTTAAATATAAATATTATAAAAAACATTGAAATAATTGAAAAAATTCAATTATTATCAAGTAAAATTTCAAGAAAGAATTAAACTTTTTTCTGAATCCGTTATATTTTCCAGAAGGAGTCAATTTGTATTTCAAAACATTTAATAAAATTAATTCTAACAAATTTAATTATCTTCAATACATAATCTCCATTGAATTCGCCTCCAAAGAATTGAAATTTTTATCGAAACAATTATATTATTTTTCAAACCCTTTTAATGAAAATCTTCAAGATTTCAATTATCTTCATAAATAACATTTTTCAAAGGATTTCAATTATCTTCAAAAATTTTAATAAAATTCCTAAATATTCAATTATTTTTCAAAAATTTTAAAAAAATTCCTAAAAATTCAATCATTTACAAAAATTTTAATAAAATTCTTAAAAATTCAATTATTTTCAAAAATTGTAATAAAATACTTAAAAATTCATTTAATTTCAACAAAAAATAATAATAAAATTCTTTTAAAGATTTCAATTATTTTCTTAAATTTATTATAAAATTCTTCCGAGGACTTTAATAGTTATTTTCAAAAATTTTTAATAAAAATCTTCGCAAGAAGTCAATTGTATATATATCTTTTATGAGAAGAAAAATTCTCTTGTAGATTTCAATTATTGTGTTAAATAATAAAATTCTTCCAAGGATTTTACTAATTTTCGAAAATTTAAATAAAATTCTTTTTGTAAATTCAATTATATCTTCATAAAAACTAAAATTCCTCGGAGGATTTCAATTATTTTCAAATATTTGAAACATATTCTTGCCAAGAAATCCTTTTGTAATAAAATGTTAATATGACAAACTAAATTACTTTTTATAAATAATATAAATTCTTCTGAGGAATTCAATGATTTTGAATAAACTTTTCATAAACTTCAAAAATCAAATATTTTATTTTCTCTTTTGTAATTCAAATTATAAAAAAAAAATTATTTTACAAAACACAAAAAGAAATTCTTCAAAAGAATTTAATTAAATAATTAAAGTCTTTTCAAGATTTTTTTTGTGTGTTTTTTAAAATAAATTTAAAATAACTGAAAATAACTTTTTGAAATAACAAAAACTCCATGAAAAATGTTTTATTGATTTTAAGTTTAAACAAAATTTGATTATTTTAAAAATTTTTCAATTAAAATTATTTTAAAAAAAAACTCCATTATCTAAAAAGAATGGAAATTCAAAAAAATCTTTGAAAAGAATTTAATTAGCATTTTAAAAAATGTTAATACAATTTTTCACTTTTTTTTCTCTAAAAAAATGCAATAATAATTCTCAAATCCAATGAAAAATTGTAACTAACAAATGTATAAAATAAATTAATTCCACATTTTTGTATTTTAATAAATCAATTATTGTAATTACATTCTAATAAAAATTGATTTAAAAAAGAATATCATCTAAGAGTTAAAAAAATATTTTTTGAAGTATTGCAGTTTTTATTTTTAGAAATAATTAAATTTCAAAAGGTTTCACATTAAAAGTACTTTGAAACTTTAATTCCTAGTAGACCAATATACAACAATAAGTATTGAAATATTTATTAATAAGAAAGTAATGAAAGACGAAATATTTTATTAAGAAATTCTGAAAAATGTAGTTTTAAAAAAATCGTAATTTTCAATTTTTATTTGAAAATAGTTATTTATTCTTGCAAATAATTTTAAATAACATTGGAAACACAGGAAATTTTTTTCTTCATTTCTTTAAAAATAAATCTTGTATATTTAAAAGAATTTTATTTTCTCACTTTAATCAATTTTAATGTAATATAAAAATTATATAATTTATATTAAATATAAATTTTTTCTCATTTCATTAAAATAAATGTTACATTTAAAAGTATTTCATTTTCTCACTTTAAAATTTTTTAATGTAATATAAAAATTATATTTAATTTATATTAAATATTAATAATAATTCAATTATCGTTGAATTTTAATAAGAATTATGAAAAAAACATGTTTTTACAATTTTTTAAAAACATAATTTTTTTTTATAATTCCCATTAAAATTCAACGATAATTCAGTGTTTCGAAAATCCCGAAAATAATTATAAAAGTTATTATTAATTAAAATTAATTTATAATTAGGTAAAAAAATTTAATACTAGAACAAATTAACTATAATCAATTGTAATTAATGAATTTAAAAATTGTAATAAATTAACTCGTTATTATTCATAATTGAAATAATTAACAATTTCGCCAAATTTTATTGAAATAAATTTTATAATTGAAAGAAATTAATTTCTCTTATTTTTAAAAATTGTTTCAAAACGGACAAAAATTTCTTTAAAAGTACAATATTGCTTTTTTAAAAGAATTTCTTGTTCGTGAAGAAAATAAAATTTTACTATCCGCATATATTTTCATGAAAACTATTAAAAATTGTTTACAATTTTACGAAATTACATAATTAAGATAAAATCGTGGTCAATTTATCAGTCCTACAATAAAAGAAGTTATCATTTGAAACACTTTTTCAATCAAAGACCCTCGATATATAAGTGGCTAAAATTACGAAAAATTGCATATTAAACTCTAAATCCGAATTAAATGGTGATTTACTGCTTTATCACTTTTCAGTGTGTATATAATAACTGACAAAACTTTAGCTATAAATTAATAATAATAATAATAGTAATAATAAATTTCATTAAATAATAATTTCATGTTATAACAAATATTATTTACTATATTTATTATATTATTGTTTTTATTAAATAATTAAAATAATTATTTAATTTAATGATAAATATAATTAATTATATTTTAGTATTATTATTATTATTTTATTAAATAATTATAATAATTATTTTTTTTTATTAATAATAATAATAACTTATAAATTATTATCCACTTGACAATAACTAGCCGCATCAATATCCACTAAAATCCCAACACTATAATTTTCAAGAATTTAAATTTGCAAAAAAAAAAAATTGTTTCAACAAATTTGTTTCCCAAAAAATATTTACAGAATATTAAAAACAAAAAGAAAATTATTTTTAAAAATGAAAAAATAACTATCTCACTATACACCCTTTCACAAGAATTATTCTAATAATCATACACGATGCATTAGTCTAAATTACTTCCAATAATAGAATTTGACATCTCTCACGCGGTTAATCGCGTGTATAGCAATGAGGCCCGATTCACCGGACCAGTGGATTTTATCTGACAAAATGTGGAATTCTATCAGTCGAAAGAAGCAAAGAAAAAAAAAACAACAAGCAGCCGAAGGGTCAGTAAATCGCGGAGTTTCGATCAATAGGAAAAAATAAATTGATAGTTGTCGACCGGCGGGACGTCCCCTAATATTTCCGAATCTAATCGAGGGGGTGTATGCACTTTCGCAGAAGAAGATAAAGAGAGAGAGAGAGAGAGAGGGAAATGTAAAAATCCTCTAGAAAATAGTGAAATAGGGTGAATGAGAAAAAAGAGAAAGGGTCAATGAAGAAAAAAAAAAAGAAAGGAAAAAAAAACGAAAAAACTTGAACAATATAGTTAAGGGTCAGGGACTCGGGGCAAAGCGAGGCAAAGCCGAGGACATCGTGTCCGGGGGTGTTTTATTGGCCGGTTTCCGTGGGGTGAAAATTCGCGTAACGTACGAGATGTTTTCCTGAATTCTCTTATTTAACTCTATGAATAACAGTCGTTTGATTTTACTTTCGCCGCTCTTTTGTTCGAATTCGATGGTATTTTTTTAATTTATCTCTCTATTCTTATATTGTTGATTTTTACATCTTTATTACTTTATTTACATAATTTGTAATATCTATTGCATTATTTGTTTTGTATTTCCTTTTATTTTATTTTTTTAAAGTACATTTGACAATTTAAAAAAAAGAGAGAGAGAGAAATCTTCAAAAAAAAAAGCTGACACTTATCTATTCAAAAACGCTCTCAAAACAAAAACTCTCTAAAAAAAAATTTTAAACCATAAGAAACAAGTATGTATAAAAAAATTATTTAGTATAAAAAAAAAACTGAGAAGAAATACTTCTTTTTAAATTAAAATTAGTATTATTGTTTAAATTTAAATATTCCCATAAATTCGCAAAATAAAAATTTGAAAATTCACTTATAAAGTAAATATTTAATCATTATTGTTTATATTTTGCAAAAAATCTAAAATAACTCCTCGAAGAATTCTATTATATTTACATATACGTAATAAAATTCTTCGAAAGAAATCAATTTTTTTTTAATAGTAAAATTCTTCGCAGAAAATCAATTATTTTTACTACAATTTTAATAAAATTTTGAGAAAGAATGCAACTATTTTCTGAAATTTTTTATGAAAATTATTTCGTAAAGTCTTGACAAACATTCAATTCCCTCCAAAAATAACTCTAAAAGTGATTTAAATCTTAAAAATTCAATTACTTCTAAGATTGTCTGTAAAATTTATTTTCAAAATCCACATTTCTAAGAAAATTCTCCTAACGAATAAAAATACTTTTTATAGAAATTAAAAATTGACAATTTCTTTATAAAAATTGATTATGTTACTATTATTTTTAAAATTCAATTATTTTCCACATTCTCAAGAAAATTCTCGTGAAAAATTAAATTACTTTCTTTAAAAATTAAAAAATGACAATTTGTTTATAAAAGTTTTATTATATCAATTTTATAATATAATAATTTTCCGAGAAAGAGAAATAATCATTTTGTAAATTCAAATCAAAAGTATATTTATTATCAATGAAATTTATTTTTGGGTTACATTGACATTTAACTATTTAATAAACAATATTACGGTACGAGACAATTGTATATTGTTGGTTCTACAGATTCTGTGACTTCATTAATTATTTCAGCACGTCTACATCCTCCGTCACAGTTACATCCAAAAAGATTACATGTTCCAACACCACAATATCCTCTAGTTACAGTACCATCTTTACAAATGGTTTTTTGGCAACTCAGCGGAATAGCACGCAATCCGACTTTAGAGCAGTAAGATACCTTAGAACCGTAACAACATTCCGCACGACACTCATTAATTAATAGTACTATTGTTACAATAAATAAGAGCAAGTGAATTTTAAACATTTTTGATGTTTCAACTGTATTTGTTATGTTAAATTGGTTTGCAGTTTTGAAACGTAAATTTTCAAAGTATTTTGTCAAATGTATAATTCTATATTCTCTTCAATATTTTGTTACTAATGTAAAATTTTACCGTGGTTCATAAATATATCAAGAGTACAGTAAAAACAATAATTATTTTTATCGCTTAAACTTTATTATTCAAATTCGTGTACACGTCGGCTAAAATTTTTTTAAAAAATTTATTGCTTGCAGATATATATTTATATATGTATATATAGACAATTTTCTGGAACCCTCAACTTTTAGTTCTCTCATATTTATTTACATGTCAATTAGAACATTTAATTGAAAATTACATTGCAAATTTTTAAATTTTAAGGAAATAAAGGAAAACATTTTGTTGAAAAAAGAATGTTTTGTTAAATTTATTTACGAATTTTATTAATTGTAAAATTATTGGAAATCAATCATTTATTTTAAAAATATTTTAATCATTTATTTATTATTATTATTATTATTATTATTATTATTATTATTCTATAGGAATGAAGATTAAAAAAACCCTTAAAATTTAATTTTAAACTAAAATTCATTTTCAAATCAATTTTAATTAGAAAATTCTACGAGAATTCAATAATTATTTAAATACAAAGATAGATTTATTGAATAATTGAATGTTTCTTAAAATTTAATTCTTGTAAAGAATTTTATTAACAAATTTATGAAAGTAGATGAATTTTTAAAACAAATTTATTATTTCTGAACAAAACCATTTAATTCATAAAAAAAATTTGCATTATTTATGAAAACAATTAAACAATTGTGTTGAATTTTATTAAATTTGTTTTTAAATAATAGAATTCTTTAGAAAAATTCTAATAGTATTAATTGCAAATTTTAGTATTGAGGAAAATTTTCTAAAGTAATTGAAATTTTTCCAATAATTTATATTATTAAAGTTTTTCAAAATAATTGAATTTTGAAGAAGAATTTTATTATTTTTAAAAAGTCTATTTAAATTTTGCCGAAAAAAAAATAATTTCTGAACATAATTGAAATTTTGCTAAAAATGTTATTAAAATTTTGGAAAATAATTTAATTTGGAAGAAGAATTTCATTAATTTTAATGACAAATCATATTTTGACCAGAATATAAAAAAAATTTTTGAACATAATTGAAATTTTGCCAAAAATATTATTAGGTAAAATTTTTCAAAAAATTTGAAATTAATTTAGCACTCAGTTAATATTGTTGAAGATAACAAAATTTATAATCGCAAGTATATCCAGAAAAAAACGTTTTTTCATTAAAAATTTAATCTAAAAACAACGATTATTATTATAGTGTCCAGTTCACGATTTGTATTTTTTATAAACGATTTAATATTACTTTCTTACTTGATAAAAAAAGTTATTCGTAAAAATATATTGTTTTGATATGTAGAAAAATTATTGCAAAAATTATAGATTTTCCACATCGGTTTTTTTCTGTAAAATATTTATATTAATAGAATTTGTGCATAAATTTTATAGAATTATAAAAGAAATTTTCATTTAAAATTATTAAAGAAAATAGATTATTTGAACAGAATTCAATGGAATTCTTCAAAACAATTTAATCATATGATTTCGAAAATTTTTATTAAATTTCTTCGAAAAAATCCAATTATTTTCATTAATAATACTATTCTTTAAAAGAATGCAATTGATTTTCATTTAATAACAGTAACATGTCTCGAGAAAGCAAAATTTTGATATAAAAAATACTAAACTATAGAAAAAAACTTATGTCCAATTTAGAATAATTATACTTAAATTTAATTAATATTCTTAATTAGAATGTATATTTTTTTAATAATTTGTTAATATATTAATTTAAGTAATTTTCAGGCCAAATTTTTTTTTACAAATTGACCTAAAAATTAGATTGCAGAGATGAATTCAACTTTAAGATGGTGTCAAATCGATATTATTTTTTCTTATGAAATTTTTATATTTCGGTACAAATCATGAGAAAAAAAATTTCTAATTTAGCACATAAATTCGAGATAATAATAATAATAATATAAGCTATTGTCACTGAACAAGTTTGCGTGATGGAAAAAGTTAATTATGTGCGGAGTTTATAGTTTATATTCTTCGTTCATAAAACTGAATGGATGTTCGAGTGTAATAAAGATGATAATGATAAAATTGGGACGCATGCACTTGGTAACCCTTAAGGTCGTGTGACCGAGGAGAAAGAAGCTTTTGACTTGTGATAAAAAGCGCGACAAGTTGAGCAGGGTTCTCCGTTTCGAGGAAACCGGAAGCCGAATTTTAAGGCGAGAGCACGCCACGTGCCGTCATTATATCGGGGGTGCTAAAACACGTGAACGGAAGAAGCAACCTAATTGATATCGATTCACTTATTATAATTTTTTTTTTTTAATTTAAAACACTGCCAGAGCCTTATTGTTTAATTTATACCTCGTCACTTCTCTTTCCGTTTGATCTTTTTATCTCAAACTATATATATATATATACCTCTCAAAAAATTACTATAAAAACAATTTTATTCAAAATTTAAAATATTTTCTTCATACATTAAATAAATAAATATTTTCTTCATAGAGTAAATAAATAAATATTTTTTTCAGAGTTAAAAATGTAGGTGTACCCTCATCTTAACTTTTTTCAATGAAAAAAAAAGTTGATGAACATTTGTTTAGTTAGGGTTGCCACAAATATTTAATTTTAGTTTTCCCTGATTTCCAGAAAAATTTTTCACTTTTTCCCTGACCCCAAAGAATATTCTGATTCACTCTAAAAATTATTAGATAATCAAGAAAAAATGTTGTATTACATTTGTTTACAAATTTCATTAATTGTAAATTATTCAAAAACATTAATAACTTCTTTTTTAAATAAATATTTAAACATTAATGTTTTTCTGTAGGAATTAAAATTCTTCAAATTATTAAAATTCAAACCTTTTTAAATTGAACAACTTATAAGAATATTATTACAAAACATGAAGAAGGTGATCGTCTTCTTCATGTTTTGTAATAATTTAAATTACCATAACATTTTTCAGAATAGGTTAATTATTTACAAAAATCCTAAAAAAATCCTTCGCAAGCATTCAATTATTTTTACAAGCAGTAAAATTTCGCAAAAAAATTAAATTATTTTTTAAAAAATGTAATAAAATTCGTGGTAATAATTCAATTACTTTCATAAATAATAATAAATCGATTATCCGTTAATTCATTTTTAAATAAATTTTTATTAGAAAATTCTAGAAAAATTCAATTATTTAAATTTAATTCTCATAAAGAATTTTATCAATAAATTTTTAAATATATGAATTTAATTTGACAAATTTTAATAAAATTTTTAAGAATAATTACATTTTTCGAGGAATTTGATTAAAATATATATTGTATAAAACATCATTAAAATTCTGCGATGAGTTTTATTACTTATGAAAATAATTTAAATTTCCATAAAATAATTGAATTTTGGAGAAAAATTTTATTATTTATAAAGTTACTTGCAATTTTAACAAGAATTTTTTTTTTAATTTTTCGAACACAATTGGATTTCTGCGAAGAATTTTATTACATTTTAAAAATTATTTAATTC
This sequence comes from Leptopilina myrica (nomen nudum), assembly GCA_032872475.1. Classification (NCBI taxonomy): domain Eukaryota; kingdom Metazoa; phylum Arthropoda; class Insecta; order Hymenoptera; family Figitidae; genus Leptopilina; species Leptopilina myrica (nomen nudum). The sequence goes on along the minus strand of CM065458.1, from coordinate 13,374,866 downwards.
TTCCAACGAATTTTATTCAAATTTATAAAAATAACTGTATTCATGTGAAGAATTTTAGTGTTTATATAAATAATTGAATTCGTACAAAGAATTTTATTGTTTATATAAATAATTGAATTCGTACAAAGAATTTTATTCCAGTTTCTAAAAATAATTAAATTTCCGTGTAGAGTTTTATAAATAATTTACATTTTTCGAAAAATTTTATGAAATTTTGTATTTTAAATAAATGAGGAGCAAGTTTTCAAAACTTGATAAATCCATAATTTCTTATTTCGAAAAAAAGAAACAAATGATTTTCCTCACATAACTAATAGAGTTAATTTTAAAATAAAAAATTTGTATTAATTTATTTTTACAACAATGTTTTTATATTTAAGATGTTCTGTTTTTAATTAAACATTATCATAATTAAGTGCTTTAAAGATTTTGGTAAATTTTTTCTAATCAAAAACATAAATATTATAAGTTATTTTGGTTATGTCAAAATGATTTTAAAATAAAAATTCGATGTTAATACAAATTTTTTTTTAATTTAACAGTGACAGATCGATTTTTAAGGTCCTTAAAATACTAAATTTATGCTTATGTCAATTTAAAAAAAATGGATTTATCAGCTTTTGAAAATTTGCTCCTCAATTGAATTCCTGTGAAAATTTTATTACTTATGACAATAATGGAATTATTTTAAATTAATTCATTAAAATTGAATTGCTACAAAATTTTACCAAGAATTTTATTAAAAATTTTTAATTATAATTGAATTTAGATAAAGAATTTTTTTATTTATAAATATAATTAAAATTTTGAAAATATATTTTTTTTAATTTTTAAGAATAATTGAATTTTTGCGAAGAATTTTATTAATTTTGAAAATAATTTAATTCTTACAATGAATTTTATTCAAGTTTATATGAATAATTGAATTCTTACAACGAATTTTATTCAAGTTTATAAAAGTAATTGAATTTCGGTGAAGAATTTTATTATTTATAAAAAATATTTTTGTATAATTGATAATTTTCGAAAAATTTTATTAAATTTTGTATTTTAATTTTTAAATAATTGAATTCCTGTGAAAAATTTTGTTACTACTTATGAAAATAATTGAATTATTTTGAAGAAATTTATTAAAAATTGAATAATTAAATTCTTGTGGAATTTTGTCAAGAATTTTATTAAAACTTTTAAAAATAATTGAATTTTAATGAAGTATTTTATTATTTATAAAAATAATTGTAATTTTGACGAGAATTGTTTTTAAATTTTAGAACATAATTGAAATTCTGTGAAGAATTTTTCTAACTATTGAAAATAATTGAATTTTTGTAATTATTTGTAACTTTTCCAAAATCTAATGTATTTAGTATTTTTAACTAAAATTCTTTTATCAATCTAGTATTTATGAAAATTGTAAAAATTATTCATAAAATAATTTATAAGTCATATAATTTATGATAGTTATTTATTAATTTGAAAATTGAAGTTATTTAAAAAGAAATAAATTATTGTCAGAAATAGAAAAAATTGTAGGTTTTGTATTAAAATTTGTGATAATTTCATAGTTCACGAGGCAAAAAGAAAAAAAATTCAGTTTTCTCATGAATTTGAAAAAATTTAATTTTTTCTAGTACTTTTAGTAAAAATCCCTGACTTTTCCCTGACCAATTTTACTTTCCCTGATTTTTCCCTGACTTCCCTGACCTGTGGCAACCCTGTTAGTGATTCATCCGGAGCGTCAAGCGTGTTTGGCGGAAGTTTGTAAATGTTTGTCCGGCGTTGACGAAAACCTTGGGGAGTGGAGGAAGGAAAAGGAGAAAAGAAAGGAAGAGTAGAAAAAGAATATAGAGGACGAGGAAAAGTAGTTTGGCGAAAGTTTTTCAATTCTAAAAGTTTCACTCACATAAGTTTATATTGTGCTGTTAGTAGTTTGAATGGGGTTGCGCTTCGCAAGGTCCACACTATTCTCGTTTAAAAGATTTTACCTCTGTGCGTATATACACATTGCACCTTACAATTTCATCTCGAGAATCTATTTATCAAAAAAAAAAAAGCTATTAACAGTTTTTCCAAGCATATAATTTTATTGAAACTTTCCGCTCCTTTCTCCTATAAAAAAAAATAAATACTCAAACTACATCTATAAAAAAAATTACTATAAAACTAGTTTTGTAGTAAACTAATTTCACCTTTAATTTAAAAACAAAAATACCACAAGAGAATATTCCTCAAGAGAAGAGAAGCAAATATAATAAAAAGTAAATAAAGAAAAGTACCGAGGATGAGTCGCTTATTAAAATGATAATAATTCCCGTTTGATCGTAGATTAGAGTTTTCTGAGACAGAACGGGGAAAATTGGAGGCGAGCCAGTCCCAAAGGCATAGAGAAACGCATCGAACGATAAGTTTCGCGGACAGAAAAAGCTCGGGAAATTAATCAAAGCGAATTTCAGAGCGCCGAGCAACCGCCGACAAAGCATATTCCCCGTAAGAATGGATCGTTTCCGGTTCCGTTCTCTTTATGGTACATTGCGGCTCAGCGATGTATTAAGATTACTTAATCGATAAAGCTCTGAACGGAAAACTAATCCGTTTTTCATTTCTACATATATGCCCCGTCTTTACTCTCCAGTATCCCAAAAACCCATTCAATTTCGTTTAACCTTTTTATCACTTTTCCTATGCTCTTTACCCAGTGCAGTTTATGTATTTTAATATATCCTATATGTATGAAACTTATCTCGCTGCGGCTATTACTGACATTTATATATATATATATATATATAGAGCTTATACATTTTATTTCGTCTTCAATTTCTCTTTTCATTTTTGTAGTATATTTAAATATAGGTCAAACTTTTATTCACATGTTGCAGGCAATTTTTTTTGTGGTTCAAATATTATTATACAAGTGAACACGAAGAAAAATCTTCACCTGGAACAATTGCAAATTTCACTATATTAGCGAAATTTTTAGTTATTGCAACGAATTCTTTCCCTATTTCAACGAATACTTTTGAAGTTATCGCTGTTCCAGTTAAAGGTTATTTTTCGTGAAGACAAATTTAAATTTACAGATTTTCTCTCTCAATTTGAATCAGTAAAAATGTTTACTAATTCGAATTAACGACTAACTTTTTCAGGGTGGCCCATTTTATTGAAAATTGAATTCCCGGTCAATTTTTTTTTTGCATTTCCCGGTCAGTAGATAAATAGATTTGAAACAATATTTTCATTTTTTAAAATTTAATTTTTTTTTCAAAAATTGTTCAACACTTAAATAAAACAGAAAAGTTTTGAATTTTTTAAAGCTCAAAAAGGTTTAAAGAAAAAGTAGAATTTTTTTCAAATTAAAATTTCATGAAGAAAGTGGTTTTTTTCACATGTTTCTTATAAATAAATAATTTTTTTCTTTATTAAAATTCAATATCTTTAAACAAAATAATTTTTATTTGAAAGTTGAATTCAAGACAAAAATAATGTCTGTTAAATCATTGCAATCAGCTTACAAATTTTTTTAAGATTAATTTTTTTTTAAAGTAACAAAATTTTTGATTTGTTAATAAGAAAAGTAAAACATTTTTTGTTTTGCAAAATCCTTTTACATAGTGATTTTTTTTATGTAAAATGCTACCAAAATAATCGTTTTAGACACTTCACAAATCTGACTTTAAAAAATTAAAGTTTTATTGCAATTATTTTGTGTCACTGACAAAAAAATTAATCACTGAGTTTGTAAATGTAAAATTTTAGTTTTAAAATTTTCTTATGATTAGTAATTTATTAAAATATCTTTAATAAAAAATATTTCGTTCATTTGAACGTTCAAAACTTGAGGATCATCAAAAATTCGATTCCATATTTTTTATTGACCTACAACTATTTCGTAATTTGCATCAAAAGTATTTACTTCTTTCCTATGCTACTGCTAATAAATTGAATTCCTACAACAAATTTTATTATTCATGCGTAAGAGTTTAAATATTTATAAAAATAATTTAATTCTTGCCTAGAATTTTATAAAAAAATTTTAATAATTTATTTATCTCGACAAATTTTATGCAAATTCTATTTAATTTATGGAAAAATTTTATTATTCATGAAAATAATTGAATTCCTACAAAGGTTGTTACAAAAAACTTTTTAAATAATTGAATTCTGTTTGGAAATCTTATAAAAATAGTATATAGATATTAAAAATCACACCGAAAAAAATAAAATCTCAGAGTGAGAAGAAAATTCCGCTCAACAATTATTTTCACATTTTATTTTCAAGATACGAATATTGATCTGTAAAAAAGAGGAATTTTTGTTTATATTTGACAGTTTTTTAACTAAAAGATTAATTTTAATATTTCTTCTTTGATTGAAATTATTCCTCTAAAAATGAAACAAATTTATACTAAGAAGAAGATTTTTAAGTTGCTTTTTGTTTTTCTGAATGCAACTTTAACCTGTCTAAAAAATGACATTTAATAACAAATATAATAAAGGAAAATCCTCTCAATTCGAAATGAAAACTTTAGTGCCCGTATATAAGAGGAAAAAATGCTGCAAAAGAAGAGGAATTCTCTAAATTTGAAAATACTTTTTTTTCGGTGCATTAAATTGCGAAAAAAATTTTGAACAATTAAATTTTATGAAGAATTCTATTTAAATTATTGAGAACATAATTAAATCCCTGTGTGGAATTTTTCAATTTTTTTTTTTTTTTGAAAATAATTGAATTCAATGTGTGTGTGGCATTTTATTAAATTTTTGTTAAATAATTGAATTCCTAATATGTATTTTTATCATTTATGAAAATAATTGAATAGTTGCAAAGAATTTTATTATTTATAACAATAATTGCACTTTTTGAACTAAATTAATTTATTGAATAATTTTATTATTTATGAAAATAATTGATTTATATTGTAAAAAATTTTATTAAAATATTTAAAAAAGAATTGAATTTCTGTGAAAAATTCGGTTATTTTTCAAAATAATTGAATTTCTGTGAAAAATTCGGTTTTTTTAAAAAATAATTGAATTTTTCATACGAATTATATAAACATTGGTTAAAATAATTTTTTTTCGAAATACAAATAAAAATTATGAAAATTTTATTTTAAATAATTGAATTTTTGCGTAGAAAACTTTATTTTTAAAAATAATTGAATTCTTCTATTAATTAATTTAATTATTAGAAATAATTTAAATTCTTCGATGAATTTTATTGTTTGTTAAAAGAATTAAATTTTTTCTTAGAATATTGTCAAAAAAAAATTTTTTTCAAATTGAATTTCTGTGAAAAATTCGGTTTTTGTTTTAAATAATTGAATTTTTCATACGAATTATATAAACATTGGTTAAAATAATTTTTTTTCGAAGTATAAATAAAAATGATGAAAATTTTATTTTAAATAATTGAATTTTTGCGTAGAAAACTTTATTTTTTAAAATAATTGAATTCTTCTATTAATTAATTTAATTATTAGAAATAATTTAAATTCTTCGATGAATTTTATTGTTTGTAAAAAGAATTGAATTCTTTCTTAGAATATTGTCAAAAAAAAAATTTTTTTCAAATTGAAATTCTGTGAAAAATGTTATTAGTAGGTAGTGAAAGAACAAATTTTTTTGAAAATGCTATTCTAAATTAATTGAATTTCTGTAAAAATATTATAATTCATGAAAATTGGGAAGAATTGCAGAGAAAATTTCTTCAAAAATTGAGTATTTCAACATTTATTTGAAAATTCTATTCTAAATTAATTGAATTCCTGTGCGGAAATTTTATATTTTATGAAAAGAATTTCATTTTGGATGAATTATATATTTTTTTTAATAATTGAACTATTGTTTTGAAAAATTTTATGAAAATACTATAGATATTGAAATTACATAATTGAGATTCAAATATTTTTTAAAAATAATAATTAAATGTTTTAAAGAATTTGATAATAATAATAATAATAATCAAATATTTTGAGAATAGTTTTTTTGAATTCTAGTATTAATGAATTTAAAGTATAGTAGAAAATTAGAAATTCTCAAAAAAGAAAAATAGTTGGTTTTAGTGACTAAAATAAAAATGAATACAACGTATACCTCTTAGAATATTATTCAATTCTATTATTATTATTATTATTATTATTATTATTAATATTATTAATATTAAGGTAAATGTACATATTTCCGCGCTAGAACATAATTCCGTGCTATCATTTAATATTAATTAATATAAAAAATTAATAAAATATTTTAATAATTATTATTATTAATATTTTTATTATTATTATTATTATTATTATTATTATTATTGTTATTACTTTTATTGTTAATAAACTCCGTGAACTTGTTAAAACTTTAAAAAAGAACACTATACTCTCTAAAAACGAGTGTGAGAGAAGAACGATTTTTCTAAATACATTGAAAGGGCCGCATTAATGAAAGTAAATTTTATTACCATCTATTGTATTTATATAAATGTTATGAGAGATATTTTTCTTGAGCCCTGGGGAACGATGAAACAAGCGTATAGTGGGTGTTTATTGAATCGAATTTCACGCGGACCAGTCAAATCCCAATGGAATGGATATTATTTGTAGGAGCGACATATCGGTGCAAACATCGTTTAATGGTCCGGTTGCACGTGCCTTGTGGCTATTGTCCCATTATGCAGGCAGCTGATGACTCTCCCCATCAGAAACTTTCGAAATTCGTGTGTGAGTTGGCTCATCGCGTGCAACAACTTTAAGGATGTTCGGAGGGCTCATCAACTGAAACCAATTGCGCATTTCCACCGTCGGGGTGTGTTTCGATACTAATTAAATCACGATACGTTTCAAATTATACACTTTCACACATTTATGAAAAGACATGTATTAAAGACAGGATTACAGTGCCGAAAAAAGTCAAATTCCTATTCTAAGTTTTATCCAATTTTCTCATTTTTATTATTTTTAAATTAATAAACCAGCTTGTAGTTGAAACAAACATATAGTTATTAATTAAAGATCCTACAGTTCTGAACGTTCAAGTGAACAAAATCTATTTATTTCTTCTAAAAATTAAATTTTTATTGCAATTATTTTGCTTCACTATTAAAAAAAAAATTAATTACTCTGTTAAAGTAAAATTTTTGTTTTAAAATTGTTTTATGATTAATAATTTATTTAAATATTTCGTTCATTTAAACGTTCAAAACTTGGGGATTGTACATTATAGTTTTAAAAAAAACTAGTGAGAAGGAGAAATAAGCATTCTGTAAATTCAAATCATTATTATTTATTATCTACTATTTTTCTTTATTAATGCTAAAACTCGTGTAAAATCGCTATTAAAATTATTTGTCTTTCTCAATTGTTTTGTCTTCTTTAAATTTTTTGCTTTGCTCAATTTTTTCGAAAGATTGCAGAGATGAATTTAACTTCAAGATGGACTTAAATAGATATTATTTTTTCTTATGAAATTTTTATATTTCGGTACAAATCTTGAGAAAAAAAATTAAAATAAATTTCTAATTCAGCACATAAATTTGAGATAATAATAAAAATTGAAAATTTGAATCAAACATAATTATCTTCGTTATACAGTCAACCAAAAATTATCTTTGAATTAAACAAAATAATTTTGATTCAATATCTAATAAATTTGATTGAATAAAAATTATGTTTAATTCAATTATAAAATATATTTAATTCAAACATTTTTTTTTGGCTGACTATTTATTTTTTAATTAACAAATTTTTGTTTCAGTGTATACTCGAATTAAACTAATTATTAATAATTAATATCTAATTCAGATTTAGAGAGTGAAGATAGCTTCAGTTGAAGTATGCAGTAAATTTTGCTGTATTTTAGAAACGAAGAATAACGAGGAAAGTAGAATGAAAGACGATTTTATGAGAAGTAGGTATTTAATTTCTACTTCATGTTTCACCCTACGTGTCAACTTAAGACACCTTAATATCTCTTCTCGTTTTGATGTAATTCTTAAAGGGAAGAAGAAAATAAACTTATTTTTTCTTGTCACACATGACTGGCAAGAAACTATTTTTCTCAATAAACTTTTCTCTTTCATTACACTGATTAATCGCGTCCCTTTTCACTTTTCTTTATAATATTTTTTTTTATTGAAAAAGCGAATGTCATTTTTGATCTTTTTCCTCTAGAAATAGTCTTCAAGTTTTGTAAAAGTTTATTAACACTACTAAACTGTAGTCAACATTAGGTAAATTTTTAAATTATCAACATTTTTTTACTAATTCAAATCTCGTAGACGCGATTTTTCTCCTTTTACAGGCTTCGCACTCCATTATGAGTTTAAAAAAAGTAGCCTTGACGACAAAAAAAAGAAGGAAATAGTAGCCTCGATGACAAAAAAAGAAAAATTAAAGAAATTTCATTAAAAACTTTTTAAAAAATAGAATTTTTAGAGTATTTTAATTTAATTATTGATAAATAATTAAATTTTATAAGAAGTCATATTCTAATGTATTCACGTGTCTTATTGCGAAGATTAATAATTAAAATTTTTATTAGTTAATTTTAAAAAAATACACATCCCAAATTTTTTAATAAAATTGAATTTCCGCAGTTTTTTTGAAAATTTTGGAAAATAAGATTTTTTTATTCTGTCATTTCAAGATAATTGAATTTTTATAAACAAATAATTCAAATTTTTTGATGTAATTGAAATTTCTTTATATTCTATTAAAAATAATTTACTGTTTTAAAGAATTTAAACAAAATTTTTCTAAATAATCAAGGGAACTTAGTCACCGTAGAATTATAATTTTATTTTAAAAAATTTAATCGCAATATATTCAATTATTTTTTTAAATAGTAAAACTTCGACAAAATTAAATTACTTTTAGGAATTTTATTAAAATTCTTTGTTAAAGTTCAATTATTGTTATAAATAACAAAAATTCATTTATATTCACCACACGAATTCAATTATATTTTCGAAAATTTTTCTTAGTTCAATAATATGTATGTCTACTATTTTAATAACATTTCCAAAAAGTATTCAAATATTTTCTAAAAGAATGAAAATTTCATAGGAATTGAATTATTAAAAATAGAGTTTATCTAATTTTTTAAACAAAAATCTATTATTTGGAACTTTTTTTATAAAATCCTCGCAATAATTCAATTATTTTCATAAATAATAAAACTCATTGCAGAAATGGAATTATGTTTAATACAATTTTAATCAAATTCGTCGAAAAATGCAATTATTTTTAAAAATTTGATTAAATTTTGTCTAAGGAATTGAATTATGTCAATTATTTTCATAAATAGCAAAATTTTTTCGATTTACTAAATTCTTTTAAATATTATTTTTGAAAAATATTCCTCACAAGATTTCAATTATTTTGATAAATTTCCATAAAATTTAAAAAGAAGAATTCAATTATTTTCAAAAGTAATAAAATTCTCCGCAGAAATTAAATTATTTTTAACATTTTTTTTTAAATTCTCCGAAATTTCAATTCTCTTTTTAAATAATTAAATTGTTCTCTGCAATACAATTATTTTAAAAAATTTTAATAAAATTCTACGCAAACATTTAATTATTTTCATAAATATGTAATAACATTCTTTTGAAGGATTCAATTACTTTTATAAATAATAAAATTCTTTGCAGAAATTCAATTAATATCAATAAATTTAAATGAAATTGAGTTAATCAAAATTTTAATTATAATTATGAACAGACAAGATTTGTTTTGAAAAATTGAAAAAATTCTTTTTTTATAATTCAATTATTTTCCAAATTGTAGATTTATGTTCGAAATGAAATAAATTAAAATTTGATAAGGAAATAAAACCGGGAAAAACGGGGAATTTGAAGGTTAAACACAATTTCTAATCAGTCACTATTGATAGAGTAAATGTCGGTAAAATTATTTCCTATTATCTTATTGGCGGTCGTTTTTCATTAACGATTTTTGTTTTTAACACTGTTTTTAAATGAAAATGTGAAAACTAAAAATCTAAATTTGACTATTTGTTCAGAAACGTAGCTTTTAGTAGCATTAGGCTAAAAAAATTAGCCAAAAAGTATAGCCTCGTATCAAATAGTAGCTTTTAGTAGAAGACTGCGAAGCCTGCCTTTAATAATGCAGATTTAGAGAGCAAAATAAAACTCTCCTATATATTTAAATTTTCAATTGCATAATCCGATAAACATACAAATGCGCGGAAAATACAAAAAAACCTCAGGAATTTGAAACATTAATATGAATAAATGGTCAGTGATTCATAAAAAAGAGGAAATTCAAATGAAAATATGCGAATCAGACCATGAATAAGGTTTATATTGAAAAAAAAAATATATATATAGGATTCAGAAGCTTTAACACCGTGCGTGTTTAACGGGCTTATCCGCACGTTCAAGTCCGACCCTTTATTGTATCTCAATTCTGTTATTCTGTAAACGTTTACGATCAGTGTTGGCAAGCTTTTCAACAGAGAAGCAAAATGAAGCTTATAAAGACGAAGAGACTACCAACTATATGGGGTGCACAGTGCATTTGGATTTACCTCGAAAAAATAGTAAAATACTCCCGAGAAAATTGAGCGAGAAATTAATGCACGCACTGACGCCCCCTCTCAATGGGAACGGGAAAGAGGCTCGAAATTCTTCAATGAATGGAAGAGATATATACTACCATTTTGGTAGTTGAGAATTTCGAATTATTGAAAAGTGGAGAAGGCGACGGATGAAGAAAGCAAGCAGCAAAATCCTCAAGGATTATCTCCTATCGTTGTGATCCCATTCAATATATACTTATAAGAAAAACTACTACAATTTGACAAATTTACAATTTCAATGAAGCTCGATGGATATGCGTTTGAGCAGAAACATGGATATGTTTTTTCAAATAATATTGTCAGTGCTTCAAATGCCTATATATATATATATATTTACACACAACCTTTGAAAAGTGTTGAAAAAACAGATATATAGACTTATTCTATTTTTCCCACAGAGGACTCAAACATGTTTAAAAATATAAACAATTATTCTGCGGAAGAAAAGGGTGTGTTGACAGAAGGGAAAATATTCAGGGTTGACACAAAAAATTTTTTTTCTTTCCGTATATCTTTTCCCTGATTTCCATCAGAGAAAATTTTCACCTTTTTCCTGATCCTAAAGAATATTCTGATTCACTCCAAAAATTATTTGATATTCCAAAAAATGTTCTATTACATTTATTTGCAAACTTCTGTAAATTATATTCGAAAACATCAAAAACTTTATTTTTAAATCAATATTTAATGATTATTTTATACCAGAAAATTTTGTATTGTTATGCAAATTACAAAAATTTTTATTTACAATCATAGATTTTTTAAATAATTTCATAATCAAAATTTAAAAAATGTATACTTATTAAGTACAAAATTATTTATCGAAGAATTTTATTATTTACAAAGATAAATAAAATTTCAAAGAGAATTCAAAGAAAATTGTTAAAGATTCAAATTAAAAAAGCTAGAAATAAAGAAATTTATTCGAATATTGAAAAATTATTTGTTTTTCCCAAAAAAAAAATTCTATTCTTTCTTCCGAAAATTTTAAGCTTCCATTTCTTTTGTATTTCGCCGTTGTCTTTTCTCCCGACGGGAAAACAAGGGTAGCTTTTGCTTCCCGGGGCAGCGCCAATATCGACCTCTCTCAAGTCAAGCCACGCCTTTTCCCAGGTGAGAGCAGAATTTCACAGGGTTACCGCCCCATTCTGAACAAAAACTCTACAAACACTGCTTCATGTGAACATGTACACATACATTTACGCAGAGAAAAAAAAAGATAAATGATCATGTAAGGAAATATAAATGCAAAAACATAGTTTGCTCTATCACAATCTTTTGACCGCAAAGACGCAAAGTCCAATCTCAAGGGGTTCACGAGTCATGAATTAGGGTTTACACTTCTGTTAAATTATCTTCAAATATCCTCAAGTACCTATACGTATACATATATTCCTATATATATATTTACTGCTTCTTTTCCCTTTTTTCAATTAATTTTTGGTAAAAATAAGAATTTTTACCAAAAATTAATTCCAGAGTTGCCACAGATCAGGGAATTTAAGGAAAGTAAAATTGATCAGGGAATTCAGGGAAAAGTCAGGGATTTTTACTAAAAGTACTGGAAAAAGTTGAATCTTTAAAATTCATGAGAAAACTGAATTTCTTTTCTTTTTGCCTCGTAAACTATGAAATTACTACAAATTTTAATACAAAACCTTCAATTTTTTCTATTTCTGACAATAATTTCTTTTTAAATAACTTAAATTTTCAAAAAATATCATAAAATTAATAATTAATAATAAATAATAATAATTAAATAAAATTAATAATACCTATCATAAATTATGACTTATAAATTATTTTATGAATAATTTTTACAATTTTCATAAATACTAGATTGATAAAAGAATTTTAGTTAAAAATACTAAAAAAATTAGATTATGGAAAAGTTACAAATGATTACAGAAATTCAATTATTTTCAAAAGTTAGAAAAATTCTTCACAGAATTTCAATTATGTTCTAAAATTTAAAAACAATTCTCGTCAAAATTACAATTATTTTTATAAATAATAAAATACTTCATTAAAATTCAATTATTTTTAAAAGTTTTAACAAAATTCATGACAAACTTCCACAAGAATTCAATTATTCAATTTTTAATAAATTTCTTCAAAATAATTCAATTATTTTCATAAGTGGTAATAAAATTTTTCACAGGAATTCAATTATTTAAAATACAAAATATAATAAAATTTTTCGAAAAATATCAATTATACAAAAATATTTTTATAAACAATAAAATTCTTCACCGAAATTCAATTACTTTTATAAACTTGAAAAAAATTCGTTGTAAGAATTCAATTATTCATATAAACTTGAATAAAATTCATTGGAAGAATTAAATTATTTTCAAAATTAGTAAAATTCTTCGCAAAAATTCAATTATTCTTAAAAATAATTTTAAAAAAATATTTTCAAAATTACAATTATATTTATAAGTAAAATAACTCTTCATCTAAATTCAATTATATTTAAAAATTTTAATAAAATTCTTGGCAAAATTTTGTAGGAATTCAATTTTAATGAATTAATTCAAAATAATTCCATTACTTTCATAAGTAATAAATTTTTCACAGGAATTCAATTCTTTAAAATACAAAATTTCATAAAATTTTTCGAAAAATATAAATTATTTAAAAAACTCCTCACCGAAATTTAATTATTTTTAAAAGCTGGAATAAAATTCTTTGTAAGAATTCAATTATTTATATAAATAATCAAATTCTTCACATAAATACAGTTATTTTTATAAATTTGAATAAAATTCGTTGGAAGAATTAAATAATTTTTAAAATGTAATAAAATTCTTCGCAGAAATCCAATTGTGTTCGAAAAATTAAAAAAAAAATTCTTGTTAAAATTGCAAGTAACTTTATAAATAATAAAATTTTTCTCCAAAATTCAATTATTTTATGGAAATTTTAAGAAAATTTAAATTATTTTCATAAGTAATAAAACTCATCGCAGAATTTTAATGATTTTTTATACAATATATATTTTAATCAAATTCTTCGAAAAATGTAATTATTCTTAAAAATTTCATTAAAATTTGTCAAATTATATTCATATATTTAAAAATTTATTGATACAATTCTTCATGTTTTGTAATAATATTCTTATAAGTTGTTCAATTTAAAAAGGTTTGAATTTTAATATTTCAAAGAATTTTAATTTCTACAGAAAAATAATAATGATTAAATATTTATTTAAAAAAGAAGTTATTGATGATTTTCAATAACTTTGCAATTAAATGTTTGTAAATAAATGTAATAGAACATTTTTTCTTGATTATCTTAAAATTTTTTGAGTGAATCAGAATATTCTTTAGGGTTAGGGAAAAAGTGAAAATTTTGTCTGGAAATCAGGGAAAAGTCAGGGAAAAATAAAATTAAATATTTGTGGCAACCCTGAATTCCTTCGAATTTTTAGTAGAAAAATTATTCTATACGCCACAACTTTTTTAATAATCAGTTTGCAGTATTTTATCATATTCTTCTATAATGGGTCGCAGAAAATTTAAATTTCCTTCTTTAATATCGAATACTCAAAATATCATTGAGCATTTCTTTTTTAATTCAAAGACATAAGAATTGGCAAGGATCCAAAATCGATAAGTATAAAGTCGACAGGTTTGTGTCAACTGAAAAATTTCTCTTCTAACAGATTATAAGCATACTCTTTTTTTTTTAATTTCATTTCGCTCCACATTTTCTGAAGGTCTCACAAATTTTTCTGTCGCTATAATTGGAGACGATGTAAAAAAAAGAGAATATTTAAATAAAAGACACATCTCTGAATTTTTAACGGATTTCAGTCAAGCCTTGACCTAGTTCATTATTAAAAGGTTGTACTCAAAATTTTCCAAAATTAATAACGATTTTATTTTCTCATTTAATTTTCTAAATTTTATTTTCTAATTTAATTTTTCCTTAATTTTTTTTCCTTTTGATTATTTTTCCGATGCCTATCAAAAGACACCAAGAGAAGTTTAATAACATGAAAAAATATAATTTGTTTTTAAAAATTTTTCCCAATTTTTTTTTTTTTTTTTATTGTGAAACTCAACTTATGAATTACAGAGAAGAATTTTATTATCTATAAAGATAATTGAATTTTTGAACAGATTTAAAAAAAAATGCATTTTGATATTTATAAAGATAATTGAAATTTTGAGAATTTAAAGAAAAATTTTTGAAAATAATTGAAATTCTGCGGAGAATTTTATTACTTTTGAAAATAATTGAATTTTCATGATGAATTTTATTATTTATAAAATTTTGACGAGAAATTAAAAAAAAATGTTTGAATGTTATTGAATTTTTGCGAAGAATTTCATTATTTTTGAGTCTTAAAGACGATCCAAGCCCTGTAATAATCTTAATTATTTATTATAATGATCAATGATTAATTATTAATTATTAATTATTAATAATTAATACTAATACAAACCAAAATTATTTTCATATGCATAAATCGAGGCAACGTTTTGATACGTTTCTCTTTCTCATTTTGATATTATCAAGTTATTTTTGCTATTATATAGTTAAATTTTTGAAACAGTTGTACGAAAGTTTCTAATTTTATCGTTTCGATAGAAAGAAATGGAAGTCATATTGTTGAAAGCGCACACGTATACCATTGCCATGTCATGATAAATGAAAGGTGGCTCTTATTAACTCCCTTTGAAGAAGCACCATGCCAAGATCGGCTGACGTGGATGCTCGTCAACAATATGAGTTGCTAAGTGCTGCTTTCTGTTGCCGGAAGCTCCATAATAGCCTAACGCGCTGAAGTTCATATATCGAACACCATTGTCTTTCACTTTCGCGTGTAAAAAGGAGTGGTCCTTAAATCATCGCATGAAAAGATCGAAAAACAGAGACGTCATCATTTTCTTTTAGAGACCGCAAACACAAAAAAAAAACCCTTTTTTCTATATAATTTCATCAAAGTGACTAGCCCCAAAATACAACAAATTATCATTATTCTCATAAATAAAAAAATTCATCATGGAAATTCAATTATTTTCAAAATTTTTTTTTTAAATTCTCAAAATTTCAATTATCTTCATGAATATCAAAATTCTTCTTCAAAATTCAATTAATTTTAAACATGTTTTTAAAAAAATCTGTTCAAAAATTTAAATTATCTTTATAAATAATAAAACTCTTCTCTGAAATACAATTATTTTCAAATTCTTTTTTTTTTATAAAATCTTACAATATAAAATAATGATTCTATTACTTGGTCATCTTTAATTATTATAAAACATGAAGACATCGATTGCTCCGAGTCGAATTTTAATAAAATTATTGTTAAACATTAAAAAAAAATCTGTTCAAAAATTCAATTATTTTTATAAATATAATAAAATTCTTCTGTGTAATTCAATTATTTTTAAAAAATTTTAATACAATTCTTGTCAGAATTTCAATTATTTATTTATTTCTGTACACTTGTAAATATCTTTATAAATAATAAAATTCATTTATTTTCAAAAGTAATAAAATTCTACGCAGAAATTCAATTATTTTCAAATTTTTTTTTAAAATTCTTCGTCAAAATTATCATTATCTTCAAAAATAATAAAATTCATCATGGAAATTTAATTATTTTTAAAAGTTCTGATAAAATTATTTGCAAAATTCAATTATGTTAAAAAATAAGAAAACTCTTTTCCAAAATTCAATTATTTAAAAAAAAATTAATAAAATGCCTGTCATAATTTCAATTATTGATTTATTAATTTCTGTACATTTCTAATTATCTTTATAAATAATAAAATTCATTTATTTTCAAATGTAATAAAATTTCTTCGCCAAAATTCAATTATTTTCAAATTTTTTTTAAATTTCTCGTCAAAATTATCATTTTCTTCATAAATAATAAAATTCATCATGAAAATTTAATTATTTTTAAAAGTTCTGATTAAATTTTTTTGCAAAATTGAATTATCTAAAAAAATAAGAAAATTCATAGCAGAAATTCAATTATTTTCAAATTTTTTTTAAATTCTTCCCCACAATTTTAAATATTTTTAAAAATAACAAAATTCTTCTTTAAAATTCAATTACTTTTAAATATTAAAAAAAAATCTGTTTAAAATTTCAATTATTTTTATAAATAATTTAATTCTTTTCCAAAATTCAATTATTTTAAAAAAATTTAATAAAATGCCTGTCATAATTTCAATTATTTATTTATTAATTTCTGTACATTTGTAATTATCTTTATAAATAATAAAATTCATTTATTTTCAAAAGTAATAAAATTCTACGCAGAAATTCAATTATTTTCAAAAATTTTTTTAAATTTCTCGTCAAAATTATCATTTTCTTCATAAATAATAAAATTCATCATGGAAATTTAATTATTTTCAAAAGTTCTGATAAAATTATTTGCAAAATTCAATTATGTTAAAAAATAAGAAAATTCTTTGCAGAAATTCAATTATTTTCAAATTATTTCAAATTCTCCCCCACAATTTCAACGATTTTTTATAAATTGTTTAATTTAATAAACGTTTGAATTTGAATCTTTTGAAGAATTTTAATGCTTATGGAAAAATAATAATTAAATATTTATTTAAAAAAGAAGTTATTGATGTTTATTTGAAAAATTTGAAAGAAATCTTGAAATAAACTTAACAGAACATTTTTTTGACTAAATCTTTCTCTTTAACTTTTAATTTTTTGAAAATTTTAAAAAATTTCAGTCGCATTTTAGAAAAAAAAAATCTCGAAAAAGTCGCACAATCCGAGCCCTGTATATATACATCGAATACAAATTATATATACGAAAACTTGAATGAATGAACTTGAACGAAATCACACATATATCTCGAAAACTCCAGAGTGGAATACTATCCAGTTTAGAAGTCATTCATAAAATATTTTCAAGGAAATTACCTGCGTGATTCCCTCAAAACGAAATCCGGTAGCATTTCAAATTGTCAAGCATTCAATAATGCTTATAAGCGATTTGGGTGGGCAAAAGTTTTTCCTTCCTTTTCCCTCTTCCTTTTTTTTCTTTCTTTTTTTTTGAGGTGATTCTCTTTTTCTCCTTCGTTCATATGATTTTTTTTCCTCTTGTTCATTCACAAGATTTCTTGACCACAGTCCATTCTGTGGCACTTGGGGATGTGGGACCCCCTACTCATAACTTCCGCCACAATATATGTATATGTATATATATATATATATATAAATAAGCAGGAACTTGGTCGTGACAATGCGTGAAAAATACAAATATTTTGTAATGGCTTTTGTAATGGCTCGCACGATTTCACACCACAAAGCAAATCAACGTCGCTGTCGACTTTTGATGAAAGTACAAAGTTCGCGTCTTGAACATTTTCCAAGCAAATCGCCCTGCTGGGACTTTGGGATATATATTATTGAACAGCTGGAAAATTAGTCGGGATCAACTTATATTTACTGTGGCATCTTCTCTTTCATCTTTTATCAAAATTATATTCTGAAAGGTCTATTTTTATTCATTGAATGAAGCTCATAAAAAGTATTTTACTATTTACTGTGTATATCCGCATCCATTTGCTCGACGCAGGAGCATTTAATGTAGTATTTATATCTTTTAACAAATTTGATCGTTCAATTCTTATTTACTAAAAATGACTTGCATTTAATACTGGACAAATGAATTTTTAAATGTGTACAGTGGAAAAATTTGATTCAAATATGAAAGATTACTTCTCTACTATATCAAATAAAGTGATATTCTCGCTTAAAGCCAATAATTTTATTCAAAAATAATATTTTTAAGCCAATTAAATGCACTGAGAAAACATTATATAATTAAATCAAACACAAAAATAAGTTTAGGTGATTTTGTTTAATTGAAATTAGTTTGTAAGTTTAATCTCAATACAGAGAAAAAAATATCTACTGCATTGATTCAAACGTATTATTTGTTCGAATAATTATATTTAATTCAAACATATTTTCTGTTTTGATATTCAAACGAAAAATATGTTTACAAATTTTATGTTTGAATCAAACTTAAAAGTTGATTATAGATCATTTAAAATCAATCACAAGTTATTTTTGAATTAAATATATTATTCCTTTAAAGGGATCAAAAATGTGTTTGAATTAAATATACTTAAATATGTTCGACTGTATAGCAAAGATATTTTAAGTTTGATTTAAAAAAAAATTTGTTTGAATAAAATAAATCGTTGTCTCAGTGTGGAATTTGCTTTCTATTATGGTGAAATTATTAATTCAAACATACAATTTATTTGAATTGAACAGTAAAATTATTTGGTACAAGCAAATATTTATTTGACAATAGATAAGTGATCATTTGAATGAAGACTAAAATAGGTACGAATCCCAAAAAAGGGTCTAAATTTAATTTAATTCAAGGACGGAAGTCTAATTTTATTCTGAAGGTGTAATTAATTTAAGAAAACTTCAAATAAAATTTAGTCCTATACTATATGTTTGTGTAAAAAAAAGAGAATCACATTCTAATTTAAAGAATGTAATACATGGTAAATATACTTATACAGGAGCCAAGATTACACGGAAAGAAAATGTATATTAGATTTTGTAAAAGTATTTTCCAATTTGGGGAAAAAGTACAACAAAACGAAGTATTTGATATAAAAAATACCAAACTTTACAAAAAATCATGTCGAATTTAGTATAATTAAATCAAATATCAAGAATTTTAATTCAATTTTAATGTAATTTTACTAAATTCCACATTAGTTTTTTTAATGTTTAGTATTTTTTATATTAAAATTTCGGTTTGTTGCACTTTTTCCCCCAATTGCAAAATACTTTTACAAAATTTAATATATATTTTCGTTCACTATATATTCTTCTATTTAGAATATTGATTTTCCGCGTGTAAAGATGAAACCTTCATCAAATAAAATTTATGATACATTGAAATTAATTTAAAAAAAAATTTTTTTTAATTTTCAAAATTCATTTTTCTCTAACTTTGTAGTCAGGCGCCTATACTTCTCTCTTTTTAGTAAATATTTTTTTTAACTTATTATTGTAACATAATTTTAAATAACTAAACATTTCACACACAAAAAATTAACCTTTAAAATTCAAATGTAAAATCTTTATATTCTTTAATTTAAAAGAATTAATATTTTCATGGTGTTCTATAAAGTCAGAATAGAAAAATAGTTTCAAAGAAACAAACAGTAGGAAAGAAATATAAAATAATTAAAAATAACAAAATAATTAAAATAATTAAAATTATAAAATAATTAAAAATTTAAAAAAATTTTAACAAATAATTCTTTAATTCAAAAATGATAATTATTTTAAAAATTATCTAAAGTCAAAATAGACAAAAAGAAAACGTTAAAGATTTTTTACGAATTTGAATAGATTTTTTCTTTTTTTTTTTTGCTTTATATAAATGTTTACAAAATTTTCATATTTCTTCAGAATTCTTTTACTTATATGAAAAAAAGACAAAATAAAATATTGTATATTTAAAATTTTAAAAACATAAAAAATTTGTATTTTTGAAAAGTATAGATCAAATAGTGGGAACATAAATTTAATAACTTTATCATATATACTGATAGCGAAATAAATATTGCAAGAAATATTTAATCTTTACTGTAAAATGCTTGTTTTTATTGTTTTAACATTTTGCGATACATGCAAAAAGAGAATAAAGAAAGAAAAACAATTTTTTAAGAAAAGTAGAAAATTGTGTATCGCAAAATTTAAAAACAATAAAAAATGCATTTTACAGTGAAGATTAAATATTTCTTGCAATATTTATTTCGCTATCAGTATATATATGATAAAGTTATTAAATTTATGTTCCCACTATTTGATCTATACTTATTTCAAAAATACAAATTTTTTATGTTTTTAAAATTTTAAACATACAATATTTTATTTCGTCTTTTTTTCATATAAGTAAAAGAATTCTGAAGAAATATAAAAATTTTGTAAACATTTATATAAAGCAAAAAAAAAGAAAAAAATCTATTCAAATTCGTAAAAATAAAACCTTTATCAAATATAATTAATTATAAATTTGTAATTTATTACCTACATTAAGATTAATTCTTTAAAATCATTTTTTAATTTTCAAAATTTATTTTTCTCTAATTTCACAGTCAGGCCTCCATATTTCGCTCTTTATATTTGTAAATATTTTTTTAAAACTTATTGTATTATAATTTATAATTTAAAAAAAATAAACATTTTACACAAAAAAAAATTGCCCTTTAAAATTCAAATGTAAAAAAATTTTGAACTACGATAAAAATAATGGAAACTTACAACAAATTTGATTTTCACTTCTTTTTCTAAAGTTTAGTTATAAAAAATAAAATTTTCAAACATTTCAAATTGAAATCATTTAAGCAATCAGTTGTTTTAAAAATTTCGTGCTGTAAATTTGCATTAAATTATTATTTAAAAGTTTACCTGAAATTCAGTTTTAAATAAATTTTTATATCTGAATTCCAATAGTATTCAATTATTCAAATAGAAAAATAGTTAATTCATTAAAAAATGAACTATTTCTTAAAATTGAATTTTAATAAAATTTTTTAAAATAATTTAATTCTTTTGACGAATTTTAATAAAATTCTAACCAATTATTATTATTATTATTATTACTATTATTATTATTATTATCGTTGAATTTGATTAAAATTGTATTAAAATTTAAATAAATAAAATTTTGACAAATCAGAACTATCCCATAAATTTAAAACATTACTTTGATATTTAATTGACTAATAATAAAATTAAAACAATTAAAAATTTGAATTTGTTGTTGCTAATAATTTATTAATTAAATTAATTGATCAATCACTAAATTTATTTTTTTTTACATAAATTTATTTATTCGTAAATTTCTGGTAATTTAATTTTTATAAATCTACAAACCTCTTAAAACTATTAAAAAAAATTATTATTAAAATTGTTATCAATTAAATAATAATTGATGAATTAATCATAAATAAATTTACAAACAAATAAATTATTACTAAACACAAAATTTATACTTTTTGTAAGTAAATAAAAATACTTTAAAGAAAAGGTCAAAAATAATATTCCCTTGTAGTATTTAAACTAAAAAAATGGTTATAATCAATAATAAGCTAATGCTAAATAAATGCATAATGCTATAATTGTTTTTAGATTCATAAAAATGCAATTATCAGAAATTTACAAACCTGGAAAATTAAAATAGCAGCACATGTAAAAAAGTTCGAGCACAACAACTTTAACTTCATAATGTGACAATTTGAAAAAAAATATGTTGCTATAGTAATAATCTAAAATAATAATTTGATTCGATTTTGGAGATTAAAATGTATAATCTATTGTGAATACCAGAAATAATTCTAAAACATTGAAAGGTTGTAAATATTATAAAAGGTAATATAATCAAATTATATATTCAGTATGATCTTGTTTTCTATATTCCTAATTGTATAATCCATTTTTCTCCGTGTACCAGATTTAGTACCAAAATTAGTTCTAAATTAGTACCTTTCTATGGCAACCTTGAAAAAACACAAGAATTCAGAATGTTCTAATGAATTCGAAAAATTTAATTTTTTTCCAATAATGTTAATAAAAATCCCTTTCTTTTCCCTGAAATTCCCTAATTGACTTGACCTGATGCCGATATCAAATTGAGACAAAAAAAATGCATCAAAAGTGTTCCTAAATAACGACGTTTTGATTTGTCTTTTGTCTCAATTTGTTATCTGTAGAAAAAACTATGTTAAACTAAATATTACATTACTAATTTTATTTATTTAGTATTTAGTACATCATCGGAACCTTCACATATATTGCGAGCAATATTCACGACATTCTATATATATAAACTTTTCTTAAACGACTCGTTTCATGTGCAACAAGGGTTATTTGGATTTTAAGTCCGCACTAAAACATACAATCCATGCCCTGTAAAATTGGCGTGTATCGTTTTCATTGAGCATTTAATTAAAGTCAATCGATCTTTATTAGCCAGCAAGACTCGATATGGACAGTCGTGATTCCAGGACGTTATTCCTAACCCCTGCCGCCATCCACTACTATAGGGTCATGAATACGTTTACGAGGGTGACTCGATGCCGATATACTTTTCCCAAAATCTGCTGAGACAACGCCCCTTCACATACCCTCCTGTTTTGTCCCACTGTCTCAGATACATATATACACACGTTAAGTCCATGTAATCAAATTGACTGGTTTTTATACAGTTAATTTATGGATTTCCAAAAAGAATGGACCCTCTGACTATATTCATAATGTTTAAGTGCTAATAAATCTCTATACGTATAATATAAATGAAAACGCTATATACACAATTTTCTCATGAAGATGATTTGATGAACCTTTAATAGTATAAAGACTTTCATTTAAGAGATATTAAATTTCAAAAAAAAAAATCCTAGAAAACTTTTCAAGATTCTTGTGTTCTGAAATTTATTGTTGCGTTCGGGCGCGTGCGCTCTTTGAATAAATAAAATTTATGTATCGTTGACGTTATAATGAGTTTTTCTTTTTTTTTTTTTTTTGCATTGAAAAATACTCGACGACTATAAGAGAGTGAAAAACTAGTGCATATTGCATCGACTTTTATTAGTTTTGAGAATTCGAAATGTATTTGGGAGTGAATTGAGGATGCGTGTGGAGAACCAAAACAGGGACTCTGCATGTCGCTTGATGGTTTGACTCGCGCCTCCTTTCAGCTAAATGGCATTAGGACACCGGCATCTGCCCATTGACAATGGTAATAGGCGTGAAATTTCGGAAATATCTCTTCCAAAGTTGTATACAGTATATTTTAGTGGAAAAATGGCGAAGGGAGCGCTGACAAATTTTAGTTTATATATGTATACGAACCGAATGAATGAGGGACGACCAGGTGCGTCAATGCTTACAGTGTACATATACGAACAAAAATCTTCTTCTCTTATTAAATGTCTTCGGAAATCCTAAATCCCGACTATACTCTTCTCTATGTACTCGTTTCGCTTCACGCTTTTCTATATGCTATTTGCCTAATAGATTTTAAATTAGTTACTAATGGCTTTAGCCAATTTTCATATATATGTATTTTACGTATTTTGAAAGGGGATTTTTCTTTTTGTCCCGCAATTATCGCACAAGATTGATTGAAATCAGTTGTATATGCATATATTCAAAAAATGAAATAAAAAAGGCTTTTGATTGACAATAAGACACTTTTAATAAATAACTCAGTTCGGTTAAATACACTAAAAGAAAATCTATATTAAATTTTGTAAAAGTATTTTACAATTAAGGAAAAAAGTGCAACAAACCGAAATTTTCATATAAAAATACTAAACATTAAAAAAATTTATGTGGAATTTAGTAAAGTTACATTAAAATTCTTTAAATTTGATATAATTATATTATACTAAATTCGACATAATTTTTTTTAAACTTTGGTATTTTTTATATAAAAATTTCAGTTTGTTGCACTTTTTCCCCAAATTGTAAAATATTTGTACAAAATTTAATATATACATTTTCTTTCACTGTATATAGTATTAACTATAATTAATAATCGTCGTACTACATGAAAAACTTAATTGCTTGACAAAATTTTAACTTCCTTCCTGACCCTAAAGAATAATTTCTGATTCACTCTAAAAATGATTATACATTCTCCAAAAAAATATAATCCCCAAGTTTTGAACGTTCAAATGAACAAAATATATTTTAATAAATTGCTATAATCATACAAAACTTATTTAAAAACTAAAATTTTACTTTTACAAATTCAAATAAATAAATTTCGTTCATTTGAACGTTCAGAACTTTAGGATCTTCAAAAAATGTTCTATTATATTTATCTACGAATATATTTATTTAATAAAATTTTAAATTCAATTAAATTTATTCATTCGAAAACATCATTAACTTCTTTTCTAAATAAATATTTAATCATTATTATTTTTCCCACAGGAATCAACTATTTTTAATAATTTTTGAAAAAAGTTCTTAAACACTATAAAAAAAGATTATTAATTTACTATTATCTATACTATCTAACTTATACACAATACATTTCTCAAGTAATAATTAAAGACAAATTTTTTGTTTGTGACATTTTAAAAATAGAATTACAAATAAAAAATGAATTCATTAATTTTAAAAAAGTATCAAAAAGGAGCTTTCTTTCTTATGCTACTGCTAATAAATTAAATTTCTGCATCAAATTTTATTAATCATGCGCAAGAATTTAAATATTTATAAAAAAAATTTAATTCTTGCCTAAAATTTTATAAAAATTATTTAAATCATTTATTTCCTTCGACTAATTTTATGCAATTTCTATTTAATTCATGGGAAAATTTTATTATTCTTATAATAAAATTTTATTCTTGAGTCATTCCATTATATTTCGACTAAAGTCGTTGCGGCCTATTTTTAAAAAAATCTCATAATTTGTAAAAATGATGTTTAATATCCGTAGATTTTATTTTTGAGAATTATTTTATAAAATTTTTTGATTTAAACATAGAATTTGAATTTTTAAGTTGAGTTGCACAGAAAAAAGGTTAGATTGACAGTTATGAAAATTTAATAAAGAAGCATGGAAATAATTTAGATCATACAAATTTCTTGATTGATATTTGTTAAAAATGAGCTAATTTACTTGTATAAATAGATTATTATGTAAACAAACCCAAATTAGTAGATAAAAATTGATTTCAAAACTTAACTATAAAATGTCAAAAGTCACTACATTTTATTTACACTTTTCTAAAAAGTATATAAATATTTAAAAATTTATTACTATTTAATGTAAAGTATTTTTAATGTACTTTTATAATATGTGCTAACTTTTTAATTTTATAATATAGAAATATAAAAAATTTTACCTTTAATATTGAGTGTTTCATGATTTTCAGTGATTTTAATCACTTATTTCTTCTCAGGCGGTTAATCAAAAAATCCAATTTTTGTCTTAATATTTAAGTTTGGCCTTCTTTTTCATTCTATTAAATTTTGGTGATGGAGAACGAACTACTTTTAAGTTTAAATTTAGTTTAAAAAATCTGCTGAAAAAACGCATTTTTTTGGTTAAATACAAGTAGATTTTTGCAAGACTATTAAGATAGCCAACTTCAGTGTTATAAAAATACTTGCATTTTAACCAAAAAAATGCGTTTTTCAGCAGATTTTTTAAACTAAACTTAAACTGAAAAATAGTTCGTTCTCCATCACCAAAATTCAATAGAATGAAAAAGAAGGCCAAACTTAAATATTAAGACAAAAATTGGATTTTTTGATTAACCGCCTGAGAAGAAATAAGTGATTAAAATCACTGAAAATCATGAAACACTCAATATTAAAGGTAAAAATTTTTATATTTCTATATTATAAAATTAAAAAGTTAGCACATATTATAAAAGTACATTAAAAATACTTTACATTAAATAGTAATAAATTTTTAAATATTTATATACTTTTTAGAAAAGTGTAAATAAAATGTAGTGACTTTTGACATTTTATAGTTAAGTTTTGAAATCAATTTTTATCTACTAATTTGGGTTTGTTTACATAATAATCTATTTATACAAGTAAATTAGCTCATTTTTAACAAATATCAATCAAGAAATTTGTATGATCTAAATTATTTCCATGCTTCTTTATTAAATTTTCATAACTGTCAATCTAACCTTTTTTCTGTGCAACTCAACTTAAAAATTCAAATTCTATGTTTAAATCAAAAAATTTTATAAAATAATTCTCAAAAATAAAATCTACGGATATTAAACATCATTTTTACAAATTATGAGATTTTTTTAAAAATAGGCCGCAACGACTTTAGTCGAAATATAATGGAATGACTCTCTTTTTTATTATTATTTTATTATTCTTATAAAAAATTATAAAGATATTGAAAATCATTAAATTGCGAAAATATTTATAATTAAATTCTATACAGAATTCAATTTAAATTATTGAGAATATAATAGAATTTCTGTGTGACATTTTTCAAATTTTTTTTTTATTTAATAATTGAATTCTTAAAAAGCATTTTCGTATTATTTATAAAAATAATTTAACTTTTTGAATTAAATTTATTAAATAACTTAATTTTTTTTCAATTTTTTAAAACAATAATTGAATTCCTGCGAAGAATTTTATTATTTATAATAATAAATAATTTAATTTGTGGGAATAATTTTGTTATTTATCGACATAATTAAATTCAATCAAAAAATTATTTACGTAAATACTTAAAGTTTTGGAAAGACTTTTATTAAAATCTAAAAGAGTGATTAAATTATTTCAGAAAAAAATATATATATATACTTAAAATTATATTTAAAATAATATTGATTTCTTTCGAACAATTTTATTAAAATATTTGAATTTTTGAAAAAAATTTGAATATTTTTGTAAATAATAAAATTCTCTCAAAGAATATTGAAAAAAAATTTTTTTTAAATAATTAATTTTTACGACTTAAAATTAAATTTTTCAGAATAATTCAATGTCAGTGTGGCATTTTATAAAATTTTTGTTAAATAATTGAATTCCTAACAAGCATTTCATAATTTATGAAAATAATTAAATAATTGGAAAGAATTTTTTTTTACAGTTTTAAAAAATAATTGAATTCCTGCGAAGAATTTTATTATTTCTTACGCGATCCGAAGAAAGGGAGCTTAGAAGCAAACTATTTTAAGGTTATGTTAATATTACTTTTTTCTTGATTCAAAGTTTCTTTTTACTTATTGCAAATTAAAATCAGTGTTTATTAAGTACTTTAGTTGTAATGAAGAGTTAAAACATCAATAATTCATATTGAAAGTTGATTCTTTTTTGGTATTTTTTAT
This sequence comes from Leptopilina myrica (nomen nudum), assembly GCA_032872475.1. Taxonomy (NCBI): domain Eukaryota; kingdom Metazoa; phylum Arthropoda; class Insecta; order Hymenoptera; family Figitidae; genus Leptopilina; species Leptopilina myrica (nomen nudum). Next base: position 13,347,411 of record CM065458.1, on the reverse strand, counting down.
TTAAACAATTGCAAACATAACCTATAATTTTTTGCTTCTAATGTCCCTTTCTTCAATCTGACTTATATGCTAGTACACGAAAAAAAAATCTTTACCTATAGTTTCAAATATAAAATATTATTCTTTTGAAAAAAATATTTTGAGAAATAGACATATTTTTGCTCTTTTACATCTTGTTACCTATTTCAAGCAACACTTTTTTGTAATTCTACATACAATATATACAATTTGAGATATAACTTGTAAGTTTACAACTCAATCTAAAATTAAATTTTATTGTAACATATACTTAACATACTATTTAACATTATACATATCATAATACATTTAAATGATGTTGATTTGAATTTCCTTATATACAAAAGTGATGAAACTATCACCGCTTGTGAGAGAAAAAATTAATATTTCAAGTGTGTATAGTGTATATTTAGTAGCAAATCACAAAACAAAGATATATTCCCGGGAAAATTTAAATTTCAAATTCCTCTTTCAAGTATTTCCAAAACATTAACATGAAATTTTGCAAATTAAAACAGATGATTTACTAAAATATCAATTAATGAATTATCTTAACTTGAATAAGACAATACCTAATACTTTTAACTCAAATAAGTATGACTAGAATTTTACTGTACGGTACTGTAAATTTTATAGCATCTGCTTTTGAACGTATTTGAATACATAGTTTGTAATAAGAAAAGCATGTGCTATTGATTCAAAAGCATATTGCATCGTCTAAAATGTACAACTATACAAATTGTAAATACTATTTATTAATTTAACAAAGTTTAACTTGAAATAATTGCAACACTTACTTGAAACAAATTAATATTTTTTAAATAAAATTGTATCAACCCCTCATCTCAACCATTTTGCATGTTTTATTAGACAACATTATGCTTCTAGTTCTAAATTATGAATTATTATATTTTAACAAATATAATCTTAATTCAATACAGAAATTATTGCTTCAAAAAAATTCAATTCAATAGCATCGGTGCTATTGAACCAACAGTATTTTTTTCTCAGTGTATAAGGGTTCTAGTTTGTTTAACTGAAAATCAAGAAATTTCTTATACAAGGCTGAAATATATACGCAAGCTGAAGGGAACAATTGAATTTGATAAGTGCGCAAACACTGCACCTACTTTTTCTCCAGGGTGTGGGGGGGGGTGTAAGCACCCTTTTAACGTTTAACTTCGGCAAGTCGGTCCGCCCCCGAAACGTCAAGGCTAATTGATATAAACGAAGGCGCAGTAATATACTTGTCATAGAGCGAACCCTCTGCCAGGAGAAAGACGACGACTGGCAGCATCGTAAGCCTTAAGCCATATATATAGGCTTACTATATATATATATATATAAACGTTGGTCGATATTGGACGCAGTGCGGTCTCATATCGGACAACCCTATTACCATATGAAAAGCCATACTCATTCTCACGTGTGCCATTGCCACACATAAGCAACATGTTCAATTTTCATGTTCGCATGCCCTGCACAATCACGATTCGGGGTTCATTTTCATTGGCCATAACTAACCAACGCTCTGAGACCGAGAATCCTATACAGAATCGCTTACACGATACTAAAAGCTCACTTAATGCGATTTCATGAGTATATACACACCCCGCAGTCACTATATTTACTCAAGGCGCTGAAACCATTACATACAACTTTATGCCCTCCCTCGTATATATATATGTCTAATAAGAAACCCTATATATAGGATCGATTTGTTTCTACGTTTTTCGTATATATATTTTATTATTTTTCTACGCTTTCGCATATATATACAAAATATTTTGATTGAAATTTGACACTACTAGAATACTTGTTGCTTTTGAAAACAGAGCTTAAAAAGTTTCAGGACTGTTTTTTCAACACTGAGGAAAATTTTTTTTAAAACCAAACATAAGCAGTCAACAAAAAAAATATATTTAATTTAAACATATTTTATTATTGAATTAAACCTAATTTTTAATGAACCCATATATACCCTATATACCAGAGAAAAAAGTTATTTATTTTAACTAAAAGTGTATATTTAAAAAAAAATTGATTTACATTGAAAAGAAATATCAATTGTGAAATTAGTTCAGGTCAAATAAGAATCGTAATATTCTAAAAAATACACCTACTTACAATTATACTAAAAAAAAAAAAACAACAAACATAAAAATTAAAAAAAAAAATAAACATATTTTTATTTTCCACGAGAAAAAAATATTTCTAAAAAAAGAGTTGAAAGCCAAAATCGAAACCATTCTGCTTCGATGATGGATTTCTGGTATAAAAATTTAAATTCAACATTTCTCCTCCCGTGTATAACGAGAAAGCAACTTGTCAACTTTAAAGATTGATAACTAACGATCAAAAATAGGGATGAAAATAAGGGAAATTTTTTTTTCTGTCACTTTAATGAAATGCAGTCGTATTCACAACAAACAAAGAGCTTGACTCTATATATAGAGCAATAAGGCCAACCTTTTCATAAAGAATCTCTGTGGGGTTTCAATATAAGGATATAAAAGAATCCTTCAAATTGTGTATTATAGATGTTAAACGGTTCTCCATAATGGTGGGAGAATCCTCAATATATAGGATTTTAAAAAGGGAAATAGGAAACTAAATTTTCTATTTTAACTTTAATAAATAATAAATAAATTCGAAAATAAATTTCAAACTGAATCCTAAGATAAAAAATATTAAAAATCAAAGTATAAGCATATAGAAAAAAAAACCTTGAACGTTATTTTAAAAACATTTCACATTTTTTAAAATACACTACAGGGACATTCGAAATTTCGTTTGAAGGCTAGTGTTGAAAAAACTCTACGCGATTGCAAAATATTCTACTGGGAACGAAATAATGAAAAATATTAATAATTCGTCAAGCGTAAATTTCAAAATAAACAAATTCCCTTCCTTAAATTTCTTTCAAATTAGAACGAAAGAAAAATATGAATTGATTGGTTTATATTAAAAATCGATCCTTATATTTAATAAGTAACATAAAAGAATATTTTTCTCATTCATTCAAATTTATTGTCAAAATTAAAATATTTTTTATGTATTATAACATATTAAGTTTATATTAAGTTTAATTATTATATTATATTATTATATTATTATTTATATCATAACTTTCCAAAGATCGAATTTTAACATATAAACCAAACTAAACATTTAAAAAATTTTCTTTTCAAATATTTTCAATTTTAAAATTAATGTATATTGAAACTCATCAAATTATTGCAAAGAATTTTATCAAAACATTTAATAATAATGAAATTCCTTCTCGGAATTTTATTATTTAGAAAAATAACTAAATTCTAGCGGAGAATTTCGTTTAAATTTTTAAAAATTCTCATTAAATTCTTTTTGAAAAATATGTCTTTGAATTTTTTGTCAAATTATGGAGTTTTCATAATAATTTTAATTAGACATTTTAAAAATAATTGCATTTTATGAAGAAAATTTTTATTAAAATTGTATTAAATATAATTGAAATCTTGCGAAAAAATTTACTATTTATAAAAGTAATTGAATTGTTTCAAAGAATTTATTAAAATTTTAGAAAATAAATGAATTTTATGTTAATATTTGAAAATTCCTTCGAGAAATTTCATTAAAATTGTTTTGAAAAGAATTGAATTTCTGTGAAGGATTTTACTATTTACAAACATAATTGAATTATTGCGACGAATTTTACTATATTTATAAAAATAATTGAAATGTTTCGCAGAATTTATTAAAATTTTAAGAAATAATTAAACTGTTGTGAAGAATTTTATAGAAATATTCGAGAATAATGAAATTTTTTGAAGAAATTCAATTACAGTTGTTTTCAAGATTATTGAATTGTTTTGAAGAATTTATTAAAATGTTAAGAAATAAATGAAAAAAATGGAAATATTAGAAAAAATATTTGAACTCTTTTGAGGAATTCAATTAAAATTGTTTTGAAAATAATTGAATTGCTGCAAAGAATTTTTACGATTTATAAAATTCTTTGAATTCATATTAAGAATTTTACTATTTATAAAAAAAATTTAATTATTTCGGAGGATTTATTAAAATTTTAGAAAAAAATTAAATTTTTTCGAAATATGCTAAATATTTTTTAATTAATTCAACTCTCACTAGGAATTCAATTAAAATTTTATTGAAAATAATAATTGAATTGTTAAGAAGAATTTGTTAAAATTTTAGGAAATATTTCCATTCTTTCGTGAAATTTCATTAAAATTTTTGAAAATTGAACAGTAATAAATAATTTTTATTAGAATATTAAATATAATTATTTTCTAGCAAAAATATTAAAAATTACTCTAAAAAAATTTTAGCTTTACTATATTTTCCGTATGTATTTGAATTTTCGGAAATATTGAAAATATTGAATATAAAAATATATTGAAAATAATAGAATTTTAAAAAATCAGAACAAAATAAATCAGAGAATTACTATATTTGTATTCATTAAAATTTTTCTGAACTCAATATTATTTCACAAAATTTTCAATTAAAATTCCTTAAAAGTTAATTTTTAAAAATTTTAATAAAATACTTTTAAAAAATGATTTATTTTCAATTAAATTTGACCGAATCTTAATAATTCGAAATTTTTTAAATTGTTTATTTCAAAAATTTAATTAGAAAAATGATTCAAAAATAAATTTTCAAAGATTGTCTTTTGTTATGTTTGTCACACAATAAATATCGAAATAAGTTTGTATATTTGATACTAAAAAAAAAATGGTATTTGTTTATAGAAATATTTGAAAATAATGAAATTTTTTTGGAGAAATTCAATTAAAGTTGTTTTTGGAGATTATTGAATTGTTTCGAAGAATTTATTAAAATTTTAGGAAATAAATTAAATTTATGGAAATATTTTTTTAAAATATATGAACTCTCATCCGAGGAATTCAATTAGAATTGCTTTGAAAATATAGTTGAATTGTCAAGAAGGATTTGTTAAAATTTTAGGAAATATTTGAATTATTTCGTGAAGTTTCATTACAATTTTTGAAAATATAAATAAGTAAGAAATAATTTTGTACTTAATAAGTAAATTTTTTAAATTTTGACTATGAAATTATTTTAAAAATCTATGATTGTAAATAAAAACTTTTGTAAATTGCCTAACAATAACAAATTGAATTTTATTAAATTTGTTTTTTATATACAATTTTTATAAATAAGTGGTTCATAATTCATAAATATAAATTGACTTATTTAGGAAATATCTTGGACGTTAAAGATCTCGGACGTTAATTAAATAATTAACAATTTTTGTAAATTTTACAATTATAAACTAAGTAAGAAATTATCGTATTATATATATGTGAGATAATGTGAGGTTAATGCGTTTTCGGATCGGAAGTGAAATAATCAATTTTGCAGGGTGTCGATCGACGGCCATTGAGAGTTGCGATTGACAATTATTTTGGAAGACGAATGGGTCTAAATGTTGCTTTTATTCGGTGGCTAAATGATACTCACACGCATGTTCGGCAATGGGGCGCGACAAACACTGTATATGGGAAGCGCTGGTTTTTCCGGTTAGTTTCTGGTCCCACCCCTACTTTCCTCTCGATATATATACTTTTCAGGGCGTTAGTCACCCTAAATGGCCTAAATGTTCCACAATACACAACGAAAGTCCGCTACCAACTTACAATGGGAAACATCCGGCCAATTGTCGCGCCTCCAATACACGTATATATATATATTGGACCCAAAAACCGTCACTTTCTGATTGTGCTATAATTATTATTGTCCTGTGGGTTACGAGGTCGATGTCGCTTCTCCAAATCCTCAAATCTCGAGATTCCTTTTGCCCTTTTTTTCATAAATGCTATTCCCATAGAATTTAAATAGGAAAATTTTTCACTTGGACGAGCAGTGAACAAAATATAAAACTTATATAAAGAAAAAATGTGGAATTAGTTTTGATACGAAAGGATAACTTTATACCTAAAAATTATGTTTCATAAAAAAATAAAAAATATTACACTCCAATATGACAAATTTCAAAGAAAAGAGGGGAAAAAAAACTGAACTCAAAATGAGTGAGAAAAGTCACTCATTATGAGCTGCAACAAAAACAAGTCAAATTTTTTTTCTTCACTATTTAGTAAAGGTTGCAAAAGAGTCAAGACTTACGAAAAATGTTATAAAGAATTTTAATCTTGTTCTAAAAAAATATTAACTGAAAAATAAATTCTTTTTCGGTTTTTTTTCATATTTAATATGAAATGAAAAATAGCGACATTTCCAAAAGGAATTCGATCAATAATAAAGAGGCGGAATGGCATTACTCGAATAATATATGAATATATATCCCGTATTTCTTTGAGATGTGTCGATGTAAAGTGAAAAATATCCTGCCATCAAAGTCTTTTCCGCCTGCAGGAAAGTCACTCCATTCCTCATCCGGCATCGTTTGTTCGATAATAATAAGAATCATCGCCTGGACCTGGAGGCGTGTAAGACTATTTGCACAGCCGGCGAAGAAGCGAGAGATTTAAACGAGAGAAACTTTCGACCTTCGACCCCGAACATGGGTATTTGGGGTAAAACATGAGATTTTTCTTACAAATCTTATTATGATCGTTTCAAGTATAGAAAATTTACGCCACACGCTCGTTTCAGATTTTTCATATGTGAATGAAATTTTCTTAAATTCCCTTCCTCAATATTTGTATATATATATATATATATATTGTCAATATGTTAACGGTTTTTAAAAGAATTTCTATGTAATCTATATGATAATTATTGAACATTTTTTTTATTGTTACGATTTTACTTCATTTTTTTCTCTCTAAATAAAAATTTGTAAAATGTGTTAACTATTTCACAATATTAATATATTATATTAATTCATATTTTAGTAGAAAGCATCGAGAACATTTTTAAATTTTCATCTAAAAAAAATTAATGGAAATTTATTAATTAACTCTCTAAACTTGAATTAATAATAAATTTGTTTACTATAATTTGAATTAGGGACTGACTTTTTTTTCAATTTAAAACAATTTTAAAATTCAACTATTTCTAAAAACTAAAACTGTAATTCTTATAAAATTAAATCATTTTTTCATTGAAATTTCAAAATAAAACTCTTCAAAACTTTAATCAATTTAAAAAAAAAACAAATAAATTAATCATTTTTCAAAATAAAGATTCAACTATTATTACAGATTTAGATCAATTACAATTTCCAAAGATTAGAATTTAAAAACCTTTTGAAATTTAAATATTTTTTAAAAACTCATGCGTTTCTAATATTCCATTATTATCTAAAATGTTAACTGAAATTAATTTTTGTATCAATTCTTATATTAGAAACTTTTACGAGAATTTAATTATTTGAATACAAATTCTTAAAATTAATTCTTAAATTCATATGCGGTCAACATCGCGGAAAACGAAACTTTTGTAACGTAACAGTCTTTTTAAAATGTTCATAACTTTTAAATAATAAATTCTAAAAATTTCATTTTCATAAGCAATATTGGTGAAAAAAAATATTTTAAGATGCATCCAAACAAATATTTTGTTTTTGTTATTTAAAAGTTACGGACAAAACAAAAAGACTGTTACGTGTTACATACTTCGCGATGTTGAACATAATAAAGAATTATCTCAAAATTTTTTAAAATAATTTAATTCTTTCAAAGAATTTTATTAAAAATTTTTGTATTATTTCTAAGAATTTTATAAAAATTTATTTTAGGACGATTATTTTTTTATTTTAACTATATATTAGCAAATTTGCTACTTAAATTTTGAATTACACAAACAAATCTTTAAATTTTTGGAAAATAATTATTTTTAAAAATAATTTTAATCCAAAATTTGGAAAATAATTAAATTAAACAAAGAATTTTTTAAACTTCTCAAAAATAATTAAACCTTTCCAAAGAATGCTAATATTTATAAAAATAATTCAATTCTTTTGAAGAATTTTAGTAAAATTTCCAAAGATATTAAGCAGTAATTATTAATTATTTACTTAAGAAACAATAAACATTAAATTTGCTAAAAAAATAAGTAAATATCATTTATTTGAACATTCAGAAATTTGAAATTTTAAAAATTTGAGAGAAGTTCAATAATTATAATTATTAAATAATAATATAATTTTTAGAAGCAATAAAATTGATTAGAACTTTAAGAGGGACTTTATATTTTTAAAATAAAATTATAATTACAGTCACTGCCTTCCTTTGATTATTTTTGAAAAATTTGAATACATTTTTTTAAAATGATTCAATAATTTTTCAAAAAATGTAAAGAAACAATTGTTTCAAAAATTTTTAATTATTTGTTTAGAAAAATTCAAAAATCTTTGATTTTGGTGAAAAAATTCCCGGTTTGGTGTTTTACAATTTGGGGAAAAAGTGCAACAAACCGAAATTTTGATATAAAAAATACTCAACTTTAATGAACCTAAAGTTTTGAACGTTCAAATGAACGACGAAGTTTTTCTATATTTTTAATTTGTTTATTTTATAAAAAAAAAATATTTAGTATATATATATTCAGCAAATTTTTTTAAATATTCAAATAGACAAAAAAAATTTCGTTCATTTGAACGTTCAAAACTTTAGCATCACCAACTTTAAAAAAACTTATGTGGAATTTAGTAAAGTTATATTAAAAATTAAATTTCGAAAATAATGAAAAGGCCTAAATACGGTTAATTATTAATTTTACAAATTTTACTTAATACGCTGAAGCAAACAAAAATCACTATTATTAATTAACTATTAATTAATATTGAGTTAAAATTCTTGATATTTGATATAATTACATAATTATACTAAATTTCACATAATTTTTTTTTTTTAAAGTTTGGTATTTTTTGTATAAAAATTTCGGTTTGTTACACTTTTTCACCAAATTATAAAATACTTTTACAAAATTTAATATAAATTTTTGTTTAACTGCGTTTTTCCAAATTTCCATGTTTATAGACACTGTATATACTATATAGTAATATTAGACTCTGAATACTCAATGATCCTTTAAAAAGTGGGCGCAATAAAGCTTTTAATTTTCCGAGCGTGCGAATATAGTTTGAATAAAAATGTCTTCTGTCGACAGCTATTTATCAGAAGTGAAGAAATGAGGGAAAAATAATGAAAGAGCAACAGTGTGCGGCTATATAGTTTGTTAAACGTGCACGAATGAAAAGAGGGTGACTAGCGTTATCGTACCCCTCGCTGGGTACAAAATCTCATAAGTTTCAATTTAGCGAGGATCAGTGTTCTCCGGTGCTAAATAGGCAGTGTGAAGACGCTAAAGACGACTTTATTGATTTCGTTCGAGCAACTTGGATTTTGTCCTCACACCCCCGCAGACACACAATCACTAAATCTCGTCTCTTTTCTTTTTTATTAACAAGCCCTACAACTTAATCTAATCTAACAAAAGTATCCACTTTTATATTAAATTCATTTTATATTAGGCCATTTCGCAAACTAGATTCTTTTTCGCACATTGAGAATCATTTCATCAAATTCAGAAGTTTATTCTGCAAATGCAATATATGCCTTTTTCGAATGTATAATATCGGCGCAAGACTAAAAATAAAATTCATGAGAAAATTTCTATTCACGGAAGAGTTCAGAGAATGGATGCGAGAGTAAAAATACAATAGGAAGTTTTTGCGGGTATTCTAAAAATAGATTCAATATCATAATTCGTCATTGAAAGTTGTAAACATTTATCGCAGCGGTTGTGAGTGTACTAAACATACAATATATATATATATGTATATAGGTGGAAGTGTTCCTTGGCGTAGGAGGAAGAGGAAATAAATGTTGCACATGCCTAAAATTCAAGCTGACTTACGACATGCATGAATGAGAGACGCGATCAAAACTAAGCTCCTATAACGAATGACTTTGAACCTTGAAGGTGGTAAATAGATCTCGAGCTATATACTAAATCATAAGAGCCCAACTTTGACTCCGCACGAAATTAAATTAAATTCTACCATGATAATTTCAATATTTCGCAGAAGAATTCAAAATCAAATCTAATATCTTAAACAAGTTTTTCTAAAAATACTTTCTTCCTCTATACTTCAAATTTTTTCCTCATATCAAAAGAATGAAGTAACAGAATACATGTAACATTTGTAACAATTCTTTTGATATTTTATTAACTTAAACAGGGTTGCCACAAATATTTAATTTTATTTTTCCCTGACTTTTCTTTGATTTCCAGAAAAAATTTTCACTTTTTTCCTGACCCTAAAGAATATTCTGATTCACTCTAAAAATTATTAATGTTCTATTACATTTATTTACAAATTTCATTAATTGTAAAATTATTCAAAAACATCAATAACTTCTTTTTTAAATAAATATTTAATCATTACTATTTTTCTGTAGAAATTAAAATTCTTCAAAACATTCAAATTCAAACCCTTTTAAATTAAACAATATATAAGAATATTATTACAAAACATGAAGAAGGTGATCGTCCTCTTCATGTTTTGTAATAATTTAAATTACCATAAAATTTTTTAGAATAGGTTAATTATTTACAAAAATCCTAAAAAAATCCTTCGTAAGAATTCAATTACTTTTACAAGCAGTAAAATTTCGCAAAAAAATTAAATTATTTTTAAAAAAATGTAATAAAATTCGTGGCAATAATTCAATTACTTTCATAAATAATAATAATAATTCGATTATCCGTTAATCCATTTTTAAATCAATTTTTATTAGAAAAATCTAGAAAAATACAATTATTATTTAAATTAAAAAATAAATAATTTATTGACTAATAGAATGTTCTTTGTTAAAATTTAATTCTCATAAAGAATTTGATCAATAAATTATTGAATATATGAATTTATTTTGACAAATTTTAATACAATTTTTAAAAATAATTACATTTTTCGAGGAATCTGATTAAAATATATATTGTTTAAAAAATCATTAAAATTCAGCGATAAGTCTTATTACTTATGAAAATAATTTAAATTTTCTTAAAATTTCCATAAAATAGTTAAATTTTGGAGAAAAATTTTATTATTTATAAAGTTACTTGCAATTTTAATAAGAATTTTTTTTTTAATTTTCGATCACAATTTGATTTCTGCGAAGAATTTTATTACATTTTAAAAATAATTTAATTCGTCCAACGAATTTTATTCAAATTTATAAAGATAACTGTATTTATGTGAAGAATTTTATTATTTATATAAATAATTGAATACTTACAAAGAATTTTATTCCAGTTTATAAAAATAATTGAATTTCGGTAAAGAATTTTATTATTTATATAAATAATTGAATTCTTACAAAGAATTTTATTCCAGTTTATAAAAATAATTGAATTTCGGTGAAGAATTTTTTAAATAATTTTTATTTGTCGAAAAATTTTATGAAATTTTGTATTTTAAATAATTGAATTTCTGTGAAAAATTTATTACTTATGAAACTAATGGAATTATTTTGAATTAATTCATTAAAATTGAATTCCTACAAAATTTTGCCAAAAATTTTATCAAAATTTTTAAATATAATTGAATTTAGATAAAGAATTTTTTTATTTATAAATATAATTGAAATTTTGAATATATATTTTTTTAATTTTTGAGAATAATTGAATTTTTTAGAAGAATTTTATTAATTTTGAAAATAATTTAATTCTTCCATAAATTTTATTTCAGTTTATATGAATAATTAAATTCTTACAACGAATTTTATTCAAGTTTATAAAAATAATTGAATTTCGGTGAAGAATTTTATTATTTATAAAAATATGTTTGTATAATTGATATTTTTCGAAACATTTTATTAAATTTTGTACTTTAAATAATTGAATTCTTGTGAAAAATTTTAATACTACTTATGAAAATAATTGAATTATTTTGAAGAAATTTATTAAAAATTGAATAATTGAATTCTTGTGGAATTTTATCAAGAATTTTATTAAAACTTTTAAAAATAATTGAATTTTAATGAAGTATTTTATTATTTATAAAAATAATTGTAATTTTGACGAGAATGGTTTTTAAATTTTTGAACATAATTGAAATTCTGTGAAGAATTTTTCTAACTTTTGAAAATAATTGAATTTTTGTAATCATTTGTAACTTTTCCAAAATCTAATGTTTTTAGTATTTTTAACTAAAATTCTTTTATCAATCTAGTATTTATGAAAATTGTAAAAATTATTCATAAAATAATTTATAAGTCATAATTTATTATAGTTATTATTAATTTTATTTAATTATTATTTATTCATTATTAATTATTAATTTTATGATAGTTTTGGAAAATTTAAGTTATTTATAAAGAAATTATTGTCAGAAATAGAAAAAATTGAAGGTTTTGTATTAAAGTTTGTCATATTTTCATAGTTTACGAGGCAAAAAGAAAAAAAATTCAGTTTTCTCATGAATTTTAAAGATTCAATTTTTTCCAGTACTTTTAGTAAAAATCCCTGACTTTTCCCTGACTTCCCTGACCAATTTTACTTTTCCTGACTTTTCCCTAAATTCCCTGACCTGTAGCAACCCTGTTAAAAGTATCAAATGTCAACGAATTGATACCAAAAATGTGGATCAAATAAAAAATTGGTCCAGAATTTTGGCATCAATTAGATCCACTTTAGTATCAATTTGATACTTTTAAGAAAACTGTGTTCCATAAGGACTTCCCATTCAGAAGTTCCAAGTTGAAGAAAAATGTCCGCAAGCTCAAAGTCAATAAAATTTTGTCATTTTCTCAAATTCGAGTGAACTTATACGCAGAAATTAATTGTCCTGGAATTGCAAACAGGATCAATTTGAATGCGTGGCGTAGGAGTTATTCAAACGTGAATTTCTAATTTTAAATCGAGACCACATTCGTCTTGAGAATTGGGTCGAACTCTGAAAACAAGAATGTTGTAAGAATCGCATCTGTATTTTTGCAAGAGAAAGCGATCTAATAAAAACGATACCAAATGACAATTTATCATTCCATTGAAAAATCGCCGTCGCGCATTAAAAGAAAAAAAAATAAGATATAAAAAAATTATTTCTATTTAAACTACATTTAAGATACGTTTCGAAAAAATTGCGAAAAAGTAATCATCGAAATTTAATGTAAGATTAAGTATTAAGTTAGGTAACAAGTGTCCAGAACCATATGGATTTACTCTTTTAAGAATCTCCTCCGTAAGATTTGATTTTTTTTTCAAACTTGTTCTTCGAAATTTCGTTATCATTATGAATGTATGATTTTATTTTGAAAATCGAGAGCACGACCCAATTATGCAATGGGACACACGAATGTGAATAAAATATTGAATTTTGCGACGGGAAAGTATGGAGAGAAATATGTAATGAAACAGTAAGTCGCTTTACAGAGTTGGCCGTGGCCGATTTGAAAATAAAGATGCTTTTCTACATACAGCCGGGACGGAATACAGAAACGAAAATAGCCCTGCATTTAGACCACCCGGTATGTTACTGTATGTTACTAAAGGACCGAGTAGTGCCAAATCAAAAGATCACCTTTCCATTCTAATTCTTAAATACTTTCATTAGAGAAATTGTTGAGTCAATGAGTCAGATTCTCGATTTTTTACAGTGTAGTGTGCAAACATTATAATAATTCATCGTCTTGTGCACTGTAAAAAATTTAGGGAGTTAACGGACTCGGGAGTAGGGAGTTAAATTTTTAGAGTTAAAAATTAACTCCAAAAGAGAGTCAATTTTTAACTCCCTTCATTTAACACCCGCGGGAGTTATTTTTTCCATGGGGAGTTAGCATTTGGGAGTTAAATTTTAACTCCTTTTATTTAACTCCCCTGGCATTAACTCCCAAATTGGGTGCGACTTTTATAGACTCCCTGGGGAGTTAAAATTTAACTCCTTTTTTTTACAGTGTGTACATATAGTACATACACAGGGTTTCTACATATTTCTGTTTAGAAAATTTTAGGATTTTTCCATAATTCCGAGGTGATAATTAATAAAATATCCATGACACTTTAAAAGAACATTTTTGTCAGTTAAGCCATAGATGAATGTCGTGAAAACAATTATTTGTCAGGGAAATTAAGAAAATTGAGACTTTTTCGACTTTTCTTTCAAACATTGCAACAGAATACAACAATTTTTAGTAAAAAAAAAATGCGCTACTTATTTTGATTTTTGTAATGCAAAAAATATCAATAAGCAAATCTTACGAAAATTGTTTTCGAATTGATAAAAGTTTGAAAAATTTAATTGAAAATAATTTTTTTATTCAAGTATTTTGTTACAATTTTTGAAAATCAACTTTTGAAGAATGTAAATTGCAAATTTTGAAAATAATTGAATTAACAAACATTTTATAATTAAACATCTTTAAAGATAAATTTAAAAATGCAAATTAGTTTCTAAATTATTAAAATTCAATATTTTTAATACTTTCAACTATACATATTTCCAAAAGTAATAACAATTTATAATAATTTTTAACATTTTGGAGAAAAATAAATAATAGTCAAAATTTTTAATTAAAATTTATCAAAAAATTCTTTAAATTATACGAACATTTTTTTAAGAAATACAATTATTTTTGAAAACTGCGACTTTTTCGACAAACATGGCAACAAAATACCACAATTACTTTTAATTAAAAAAAGGGCATTTTGATTCGATTTTTAAAACAAAAAATAACTATATAAACAAATCATTCAAAAATTCTTTTCGAATTGTTAGGATTTTGTAAAATTTAATAATTGACAATAATTAATTTATTTCAATTTTTAAATCTCTAAAAATTTTGATACACATTTTAAAAATCAAGTTTTGAAGAATTTGAATTGCAAATTTTGAAAGTAATTGTATTAAAAATTCTTTAAAGGTAAAGTGAAAAAGAAAAATTGGACTCTAATTTTTTAAAGTTCAATATTTTTAATTAATATTAATTAATTTTGAATTACATATTATCCAAAATAATTACATTTTTGAATCATTACAATTTTGAAGAAAAAGAAATCATGTTCAAAATTTTTATTTAAAATTCATGAAAAAATTCATTAATTTTTTTTAATTTACACAAAATTTCCTTTAAATATATTATTTTCGAGAAATCATATTAAAATATTTTTAAAAACTATATATTAGAATTCTTTTTGAAATAATTTCTTTAAGATTCAAAAATTACTTTTTGGACTTATTAAAATTCTTCAAAAATTTAATCAGTTTTATTTATATACTTTTCAAAAATTCAATTAGTTTCAAAAGATTTTACCAAATTTGAATTATTTGGAAATTTTTCAAAATTGAAAAATCATTTTAAAATATATTTTAAAGTTTAGTTGAAAATTGTATAAAATACAATAAATGCCCTAAAACCTTTTTTGATTCAATTTTAGCCTTAATGATTTTAAATCCAAAAATGAATTTAATTTTATGCCACCGATCGTTTGCTTTAAAAATCAAAAAAGACAGTCACAGACCTAAATCAGGTAAAATCCTAACTAACTCCGTTTTAAAGAGAATGCTTACTTCACATTTGAATATAAATAAAAATTATGAAACTCAATCTGCAAAGATATATACAAACTTTTAAAAAAATGATAAATGACAGTCATCATGTTAAAATAGTAGCACACAAAATTTTGAAATTGTTTAAAAACTTTCGACGCGTGTTTAAAATGTTTCAATTTAGAATTATCTATATAACGGGTATATAATACTTTCCAAATTTTCGTGTTTATTATTTATTAAAATAGTTTAATATTATATATTTGTTGAAAGCAAATCTCCACTTCCTGTTGCCAACTGGCAAAGAAAATCTCAAATGCTGTAATTCTCGAGTTTAAAATGTATAATAGTTCACAAAACAATATATATATTCATTTGAGATTTACATATCTGTATTAATCGCATATAAAAGAATATTATATCATATTATTACTATACGTCTACGAAATTCAATTTCGCAAAATTACGAAAATATGAAATTATTAATTTTGTTATTTATTTAAGTCAACAGATTCTAAACATTGTACAAACAAACAGTCTTCAAGCATTTCGTGATTTAAAAATTTGTATTTTTGAAATTCAACCACTTTTTTGGTTTAAAACAAATGGAGAACAACTTTAGATTCTAAAAAATCATTTTCTGAAATTGAATCAAATTTTTGGGCTACAGACGAATTTATAAAAAAAAATTCAAATTTAGAATCAATGACTGATTTTTTCTGTCAAATTAGTTGTTTTTCTTAAATTATTAATAATTAAGGTCCCTGAAGTTGTCATCGATGCTCAGCATCGAAAAATATTTTTTGTGCAAATCCAAAAAAATTCACTCAACTTTTTCCAAAGTTTTAAGTTAAAAAAATACTATTAAATAGTTTTTTACTTCTTAAGTGAATAAAAGGGGTAAAATTAGTTAAAATTTTTTTTACTGAAAATAAGGAAAAATACTTTTCGATGCTGAGTATCGATGCCAACTTCAGGAACCTAATAATTATTGAATCCTAAGACTAAACTGAGTATTTTTAAGTTGAAAAATCGATTTAGTCAACTTAGAACTTAAAATACTTTAAAGAAATTCAGTCTCAAAAATGATACGAAACTTTCTTTAAACAATTTTAGTCAAAAGTGCGCGAACCAAAAGCATGAGATTAAAATCTTTATATTACACCTAACGAAAACAAAAACCGCATCATATTTTAAAAAACAAATCCATAATTGTTTAGTTTAAAAACCCCCTCCTCTCCAAAAACTAATAAACGAATTCTTGGCTCAAATCCAAAATCTTAATTCGATAATATCAGAAGAAAAAAAAGCTTCCCAAGGTCAGTTCTATAAACTGAAGGAAAAAAAATCAAATATTTCGGGGAGCGAAAAAAACAAAGATTTATATCACGTTACATGACACCAAAGATTAAAATAAATTTTCGAAAAAGAATTCTTCAAAAGCTTTCCGAGTTTTATTATCTCATTATATATATATATTTCTCTTTCAAACAAACAACATTAGAGCCGAAAATAAAAGAATGACATTTCTTGTTGTGCACAAAGTACACGTGGAGAGTGATTCCGTGACGGCGATGCGATCGAATCTGCGACACAGCGCGACCTTCGTCTTCTCGAGTCATTGACGCATCGTCGTCGGAAGCTCTCGCGTGAAAACGCGCAATCAAAAATACGTGGGAAGACACCCAGCTTCTTCGAAACCGAATTTTTTTTTTCCACCGATTATTCCGCTCATCATAATTAGGTGGGGGTTGCCATAAATGTCTCGCGATCGTTACCAAATTTCATCTCATCGCGGCGCCACTTGTATCTCTAATCAGCTATACTAGTTGGCAATTTTGGCGGCAGTAGCCCAGTCTAAGCTCCAACTCTCGAACCGAACGGTCATCCGAAACTAGGTAAAGGATCAACGATCCATTCTCAGATCGATCATCGAGTTTTCAAAAAAAAAGAAATATTAATATCTAAAAAGAAATTCCAAAACCGAAAAAATTTTTTTTACAAAAATTTCGCGACGTGGGAAACATATCAATTGTGCTTCGACATATCAATTAAGACGTGAGAGCAAATTAAATCGCGAGTGTTGTAATTTAATTTTCCATCAGGAAACTCGACAATCGATCAAGTGTGTGACAAAAAGTGTGTAAATCATTTTTCTCCGGATCGACAATTTTTCGATATATTATTATCTCGACGTTTATCAGTAGGAAACAATCACACCTGTTACCAAAGTAACATTTCACGCATAAATTACGGAGTCCTTTCGGAATAAATTCTCACCTAACATTTAGATATTATTATTATGTTTTTTATTACGAAATTTGTCATTTTTATTACGATTTGGATATTTAACTTTAATTTCGATTGTTTACATAATCCTGGTTTGCATTTCAAGAGAATCCAACTGAAACTAATTGAAAGAGTTCTGTAATTATGCGTGGAACATCAACGACTAATCTATACCATATGTAACAAAATTGCTTGTACCTACTAATTAAAAATTAACCTTTTTTTTTGAAAAAAAAAACACCATTAACATTCATTTTTTCCAATAACCCTAATAACAATTCCCATAATCCTAATTAATAAATAAGACTTTGATGTTTTATTAACAATTTCAGTCTGTGAATTACATTCTTATCACTGATGATTGAATGGATTGTCTGAATTCTGAAGAATACGGAAAAATACTAAATGCGAATATTGAAAAACCGAAGAATTGTGGCAACAACTTTATATTTGATTTAAATAATCGATTACTTGACTATTATCAAATAAATATATTAATAAATTAATTGAATGCTATTTGCTTCAAACACTAAAAGAAAAGAAAATTCGATTTCAACAAATTAAAAAAAATTATTCACAATTTAAGTTTTAGTTAATTAAACAGTATTTGCTTCAAATACCAAAACAATAAAATTCGATTTCAACAAATTAAAAAAAAATTATTCAACAATTTAAGATTTAGTTAATTAAACAGTATTTGCTTTAAATACTAAATCTGAATAAAATTCGATTTCAAAAAACGAATTAAGGATTTTATTCGATTAAGAATTTAAGTTTTAGTTAATTAAATAGTACTTGCTTCAAATACTAAAACAATAAAATTCGATTTCAACAAATTAAAAAAAAATATTTAACAATTTAAGTTTTAGTTAATTAAACAGTATTTGCTGCAAATACTAAATCGGAATGAAATTCGTTTTTAAAAAATGAAGAATTAACGATTTAATTCGATTAAACGATATTTGCTTCAAATATTAAAACCATAATGTTTTATATTTTCCCTGATTACAACAAAACAAAAAAATCTCCCGAACAATTACTCGAATCAAGTAAATATTTATTTGACAATCGCCAACCAGTCACTGATTTCAATATTAAATAATAAAATTTGAAAAAATAATTAATTTAATTAATTTAATTTAATAAAAAATTATTTAAAATTTGATAAATTATTCTATTTTTATTTTTGTTATTTTTATTTTTTAATTTAATTTAATTTAATTTACTTAATTGTAAAATAAACTCCCTCCTCAGCATTTATGCACTTTTTTACTAAGAATTTTATTATTATTTTTTTTTTTTTAATCTGAGAATTGGGAAAAAAGAAAACTCAGTCGGAAATTGACTGCATGCCCCGCTTTGGGAAATGAAAGACGAGTGTTTGCCCCAATGAGGCAGGAGTTTGTTTATAATAATTGGCATCGATTTGTTTGCCGATTATGTAATGCTTCTTATTTATACGGCGGCCAAGAATAGTCCCTCTTGAAGAGTGGCGAGCCAGTTACGCTCCACCATCTACTTCGATTGGCTCACTCTTTTTCCGACTCCAATTGAAGATTCGCGTTTTATTTTAAATTCAAAAAAAAAACACAACTATCGAAGAATCACTGAATTTCAAAGTTTTCTCAATTCTCTAATCTCCTTTCCATTTTTTTTGTCAGTAAATATTTTTTCCCAACATTTTTTGTGTTTTTTTTTTTGGTAATTATTAGATATTTTGTGGCCGATTGACCTGAGTACGACTTGCAGGTTGACATTTTTGTACTTTATAAGCTTTTCAATTTGTCTATTTTCTTGTAATTTACATTTTTACTTGAAAATTACTATTAAATACTAAAAACACTATGAAATACTGTAAAATAATATAACATACTGTAAAATACTATAGAATACTGTAAAATACTATAAAAAACTAAAAACACTGTAAAATACTAGAAAATACTGTGAAATACTACAAAATACTACAAAAATACTATGAAATACTAAAAATAACACTAAAAAATTGACTGAAACAGAAAAGACAGAAATAAAAATTTACGTTTTCAAGTGTGACTTTCACAATTGCTCACAATTGACCTGTTCTACTTAGAGGTTTACTCTTACTACTTAAAATTATTGTTTCATGAAAAATCTCTTACTGAAAATTCGAATAAAGTTTCGCAACGTTTTTTTCAACAATTAAAAGAAACAAATATTTTTTACTCAAAAAAACATTAATATTTTTGGTTTACAAAAAAGATTTTTAAAACACAAAACTTTTTTTCATGAAATTATGAATTAAAATGTTAAACATTATTTGCAGATAAAAATAATAGAAAAGTATTCAGAAAAAATTATTTTTCGTTTTAAATTGTTCATTATAAATAATAAACGTTGTGAACTTCTTCAACAACATCAGTGACGTTTACAACGCTCTTTAACAACAATTGTGAGAAAAAATTATTTTTTACTAAACAAAAAAAAACAGAATTTTTTTCTTCCAATTTTTGTTTCTCTTTTAAATTATTCATCAAGAAATTGTAAAAAAAAATTATTTTTTACTTAAAAAAGGAACATAATTATTTTTACAAATTTTGTTTCTCTTTCAAATTATTCATCAAGAAAATGTAGAAATCATTTTTTAAACAAAATTCATAAAATTCTGAGTATTATAAAAAATATTTTCTTTCAAACTTGTTAATTGTAAACACTGTAAACGTCGTGAAGTTTACAATGTTTTTTTTATCAACGATTACAAGAAAAAATTTTTTACTCAGAAGATAACAAAATTGGTTGTTTACAAAATTTTCTCTAGCTAATTATTCATCAAGAAAGTGCATTATTCATTTCATTAATTATTATCATCAAAAATTTGATAAAAAGATGTTAAAATAATTTCAAAATTCTCAATTTTGTTTAAAAAAAAGCAGTAGTTTCACAAAAATGTAATTGATTTAAGTAATTGATTACTTGTCTATTATCAAATTTAAAATAAATTATATTTGAATCAATAAGTTTAGTATTTAAAACAAATACCATAGATTTAAATAAAAATTTTTTGATACAAATAAAAAATGTTTGATTCAAATAAAAATTATTTAATACAAATAAAAACTATTTGATTAAAATAACATTTTTCTGATAATAAACAAGAAATTCATTATTTAAATAAAATAAATTATTTGCCCACTGTAATCGTTTATCGATTTGCAAAATTTTTCATTATAAAAGGAATTTTTTTTTAAATATTCTAATCGGAAATTATTCATCATTGTAGATTATTATTTGTCTTTCCAGAATTCCAAAGAATAAATAAATCTTTTAATGCACAGAAAATTAATTATCGGCGAATATAATCTATTTCTGCGAATTCATGAAAATTCTCATCTGACGTTTTGAAACTCCATATAAGATTATTGCGTAAATAGAATTTTATAACGAAATACGAAACGAATAAAATTTACGTGGCATTTTGCCAAAAAATAACCCCACTCGCGACGATTGTTCAACAGACTAGAAAAAAAATTTTGTACTCAATTTTCTAAATAGAACGCTACTAAACTGAAGTTCAAGGAAAATGCTTTAAAATTCTATAGTTAAAGAGCTTCTCGATGCAATAAAACGGGACAAAAGTTTAATTTTCTTAAAATTATGGAACATAAAAGTTTATAAACTATTATGTATTTTCCCGATTCGGAAACATTTCCGTTTACGATAAAAATTGTATCGAACGTTAAAATTAACGTAATAATTAATTAATTAAATTAATTTATTTAATTCTATTGATTTTGATTTCTTCTTATTTAATAATAAATTTAATTTAATTACAAAAAATTTCTTGCAATTAGAAAAAATAATTTTTAACTAAATTTTAAATTTTATTTTTAATATTCTTTACTTCAGTAGCCTAGTAATTTTTAAATGTTATTTCCTTAATTCTGCAAGCAGGGAATGTAGAGAAAAATATTTCGTTCATTTGAGAGTTTAAAAAGTTTAGTAAAATTTTTTTTTTCTCAGAGTTGAAATAAGCGAAAAATGGTCGTTTCGCACGAAATAGAGGAGATAAATATAGAAAACGTTTTCAGAGACAATCTTTTCTTGAAAAGCTTTGAAAATATAAATATTACTTACCAGTTTGTCAGTCTAGACGTCATAAACTTCAGACCAATCAGGGCACGTGTCAATTTTCGTCAGGCCTTCCCAATCTATAAACAAAATAAAAGAAAGATTAGCCAATACGAATCCACTAGTAAAAAAAAAAAGAAAATAAAAATACTTTCTACTCTTTTACGAATTAAAAGCAATAATTGAACAATTGAAAACAAAACATAAACATACATGAAAGAGTAAAACTAATAAAATATTTCAATTATTACTACCATCAGTAATAAAAAAAAACCTTTTCTCAGAATTGAGTATTAAAAAAAACAACTCATAAATTCGCTAATAATTTTATAAATAAAAGCATAGTATAAAATTCGCAATAGTGTAATAATGAATATTTTTAACACTGCTGCGCAAAAATAACGATTCGTTCCAAAGCAATGAATTTTTCCAAGCATATTCGAAGTAATAAAATCGAGTTGTTAAAACGACCACGAATTGTTTATTTGACAGAATAACTATATCAAATTGAGAAGCATAAACGAAAAGTAATGACATAATAACACAATTTCGCCAGAGACATGAAACAGAAGTCTTCAGGTGGAATTCGATAACGATGCACCCACCTACGTTAAAAGTCAAACACGCGAAATGTATTTCAGTTTTGGACCTATGCCCCGGATGATTCGCTCGGCTACGCCATTCGTATTTTTAGCATTTATCTAGATTAAATGTCTTTAAATCGAAACACCGCACGAGACTATTATCTCTTCATTATATTCCAAAAAGAAAACAAAAATTTTCCTCTTTGCGGTTGATTAGAATTTTTTTTTTTTGAAGAAAATGGAATTTTTTCGATTAGCTTTGAAAAGTCTTCCGTATACTGGAGAGATGATTAAACATTTTTTGGAAACAAAAATGTGCGTTTACCCTCGACAGTGACCTAATTATAAAGAGGTTGTGTTTGCAAAGTATGTGAAGCTTGGCACCTCGTTTCTCTCATTTCTTATTCTTCCTGTTTGAATAACTAACTCAAAATAGTTTGTCTCGACGCTTTCTGTGTGACTTTGTTCCGAATTCGAAACATGGCCCCCTTCTCACGAGCTTAACTGTCAAAGCAAATTGGAAAATTAATTATTCATTTTTTAAAATAAAATTTAGTAGCAAAAATAATAATAATAAAAATAAAATAATAATAATAATAATAAAATAATAATAATCGTATTCATATTAGTAATAATAATCATAACTTGTCTAATGACCTCTTCCTCAAAATAAATTTTTAATACTAAAATTTTTACTACCAGAAAAAAAAATTAGTTACAAAAGTATCTAAATTCTAAATTGAAAATTTGGTTTTTTCCCTTTTTTTATTTCAATTGGTAATTTCTGAAAATATTTTTAGCGAAAAATATTTCATTCTAAATATAAAATATAAATATTCAAACACAAATAAAAAAATATTTCTTTCAAAATTGGAAATTTAATGTTTTGAGTTTCATTCGAATTAGTAATTTATGCAAATATTTTTAACAAAAATATTTAATTCTAAATATAAATATTCAAACATATCTAAATAAAAAATATTTCTTTCTAAACTGGAAATTTAATGTTTTGCTTTTCATTCGAATTAGTAATTTATGAAAATATTTTTAACAAAAGTATTTAATTCTAAATATAAAAGTATAAAGATAGCTAATAATAAAAATATTTCTTTCTAAATTGGAAATGCAATGTTCTTATTTTTTATTAGAATTAGTAATTTGTGAAAATATTTTTAACAAAAAAAAAATTGAAAGTTCAAATCTTGAGGATTATAGAGAAGTTATGTTTGAAATTCGAAATTGACCAATTTTTTCTAGAAAAAGGATAAGAATATATTTTTTTAGAAAAAAGAGGAACCACCTATTATCAAATAATAAATAAAGAATTCAAAAATTGCTCTTTCAAATTTATTTTTCACTGTGAAGTATTTTTTTTCTTCAAAGTTAAATTTTCATCAGTCAATAAAAGAAGTAATTCTATCATCGAGAGAAGCTAATTTTACTTAAAAGTGATTTTCTTAGAAGAGCGAAAAATAAATGGAACGGCGTGCAATTTAAATTTAGGGAGAATTTCGTTTATTTTCGTTAATAAGCAAAATTATAATTGTGAGTCGATTAAAAGAAATTAAATTAAATATATTCCTAAAGTTCTGAACGTTCAAATGAACGAGATATTTTTTCATTATAAATATTTTTAACAATTACTGATAATAATAAAAATTCAGAAATTTAATATTTTGAATCGTAAAATTAATATTTTGAAGCTAAGTGACAATCTTAATTCGAAGAAAAAATAATTAAATTTTGTTCATTTGAACTTTCAGGATTTTAAGAGCATAATTAAATTAAAAACCCTTGAGTCACAAAAATAGAAAAATATTACCAAAAAAAGTCTTAAATTATTCTACAGTTCAAAGAAATTAAAAAATATATATATTTAATGTCCACCAAAAAATCGAATTTTGATTTTTCCCCATTTTCTCCTAATTTGTTTGGAAATATAAATCGTAATTTGTTTAAAATTCAAATCCAATAAGTTACGTGTCAAAAAAAAATTCCCAATTAAGTAAATTTAGAAAAAAGAGAAATAAAAAAATTATTTTTTTCTCCTTAAATAATAAACAAATAATTCAGAAATTAAAAATAACTGAGAAAAACTTTTGCAATGAGTCAAGTTTGTGAAAATATATTCCTCGGTGTGCATTTTGTATAGTACACATATATTTTGAAAACAAAATATATAATACTCTAGTATTATATATTTTGGTTTCATAATGATTTAAATAAAGAATAGTGACTCAAGGTTCGTTGCACTATTAATGTTTTGTTTACCAATCGTGATTAATTATAATATGGCACTTCCTTTTGCAATCTATTAGAAGTCAAGGTTGGCATTCTTAGCACATGACACACTAGTGACAAACAGGAAGCATTTCCTGTCTGTATATATTCTTTATAGATGTTTACATTTCTATCTAGAAAAACTATAATCAACTGTAAAATATTAATTTACAACATAATTTTAAATACACGAATAATTACAATAAAGTATCTTTCGCGAATTTGTCAAACTTTTCTATTTTTAATATTCAGTTCTTTTCTTTCTTGAAAAAAGCTTTTGTTTTCCCCATTCCAAATCGAATGTTTGCGAAACTAAATAATTTCTTTTTCAACCAATAAATTCAGTGTTTGAAATAAATTCCACATAATTGACTCAAAAAAAATATTGTTTGATACAAATAAAAATTACTTGACACAAATAAACATTATTTGACAAATGTATTTTACGCAAATTTATTTGACGACAAACAAAACACTTGTTTATTGTTCAATCGTTTCAGTTTATTTGATTCAAATAAATATTTATTTAATAATAGACAACTTATCGTCCACTCGATTGAAAATAATTTTTTCCCCCAGCGCTTAGAACAAACAATAACGAAAAAGAAGAAAAAAAAGAAAAATCCCCATGAACTTTCTTCTAAGTCGAGAAATTTTTGTTTTCCCTCTGGAAATGACCTTTGCGTTAAAAATAATTGCAACAGCAAGGTCAAAGTCAACTAATTGGTTGTGTAGTTTTAATGGGGGAAAGTAAATTCCGAGGAAGAAGCGCAGGGTTGAAAATCGGTCAAAGTCAACAAGACTCACTTGTTGTATAAATGCGTTCATGGGGACGAGACGTGTCGCATCGTTTTTGTTCTCACAACGTAAACGGTCGTACTTGGACGTCCACCTGTTTCCAAAACTAAAAACAGCCCGGCCCGGGCAACCTAAATTTAGCGGCCGCAAAAGACAGTGAGCTTTAACCAATATTGCGTCACACGCCTTCGAATAATTCGTCACAGTCGAATTCAGACGTTTTTTTTATCTCCCTCCTCCACATTTTCAGAAACGACGACGAGAATTTATAAAAAATATTCTTTCGGCAAAAATTTCTAGAATGAAAAAATAAATGTACAATTAGATTTTAATCCAATATTTCTGAACACAAGTAAATCTTAAGGAAGATAAATAAATCTAGATGAAGATAAATAAATCTAAACGATCGTAAATAAAAAGAAACAATTGCAAATTTCTTTTTTGAAAAAAAGACAAATTTCACAAGTGACAATAAAAAACAGAAATAATAATTTACTAATGATTCGGGTTTTTTTTAACAGTCAGTAGAAGAGGTTAATTTTTGTCAGACGAGCAAAGTAATTTGGCATCGACGCTTCCCACGTGTCCTATCAGCTGGCTTACTCTAACTGACATTATCTTCTTAGCGAATTTAATCTTGCGAAACTGCGAAACTCTTTTCGACCATTAATTATAATTTTCAAGTCTTATTTTAAGCTTTATTGCTCTTTCCAATTATTCTCATTTTCAAATAATCGACCAACTTTGAATCGTTAAAATAAACGAAACATTTTTCCCTAAAACTATTTTCAAGCAAATTTTCTCCAAATTTTGAACGAATATTATTCTCTCTCTAAATATTTGCAAAAATTGCAAAAAAATAAATCAAAACAGGAAAAATACCTAAATTCACCACTCAGGAACTTTCTAATTAATTTTTTTCCACTAGTGATTAATTTTTTTTCTCAATACAAAAGTAATTGAGAAATTTCATTTGAAGAAGAAATAAATTTCCTTTCGCAAAATTTTGAATTAAAAAAAAACAAGATTATATTTTTAAACATTTTTTTAGGTTTGAAATCAGTAAAATGACAAAATCGCCAATTAAAAAAAAAAATTTACGAATATTGTGAATTCTCTATTTCTTTGAATATCGAGGCTAAATATTTTACCACAACAACTGGGAGAATTATTACAAAACATATTAACAAATCAATAATTCTACTCTTCTACCATTGAAATTAACTATCATGACCTATTTCTGTAAGATTTATGACAAGAAACATCACTAATGACTACTTTAGTTATCACGTGAACCGTGATGCATCATGAAAAGCATTTCCCTTGACGCTTTATTGAGAAACTAATAAATATAAAATGTACAAAAGTAATTTTTACATAAAAAAACAAATAAAAAAAAATATCTTTAAAAATCAACAATTTTTTTTCCTACTTCTGCAATTATATTATTCTGCTTTTCCAATAATTCTTCTGATAAAAAAAAACTCTCGCAAACTTTATTTCACGAATTTCTCATTTCTCTGATGAAATGGCGCTCTAGGACAATAAATTAAACAGCTAAAAATATTTTTGTTTGTCAGAACATCGCGGTGGCGTCTAAAAAGACGCCTACGTGTTATCGATAAAATTCGAATTAACTCGATGCCAAAATGCTAAAAGCTCATTGACGTTGATCGATCATCTTTCAATAATTCCGATACTAAATATAAATCATCGCACTTGTAACTACTTGAAAATTTCACTCTTAAAATCCATTCATATTTTCAGAAATAAAGATGATTAAACAAAAACCACTTAGATTATTTTCGTTTATAGCTAAATAAATCGCAGCAACACTTTAAAAAATTTTAATTCAGATCATTTGCCCTCAAAAACGCATGAAAATAATTATATTATTAACTTACATAACCTCAAAATTAATTTGTTTAAATTTAAATTCAGATTATTTGTCCTCAAAAGGCCCTAAAAATTATTACATTATTATTAACCTCCATAACCTCAAAATTAATCCAAATTGATCTTATTTTACTTATTTTTCAACAAATTAGAAAATTATTTCGATTCCGGAGATTGATAAACTCAAAAAGGAGAACTATTTACATAACCTCAAAATAAATTAGCAATTTGTTTTGAATTTTCAGCAATCGAGCAGTTAGCAAAACAGTAGATCAGCAAAAATGGACGCAAGATTCAGAAGCAATCTCGATATGATCGGGCGCAACGAACCAATCACAAAAAAAGCCAAGTTCTGGCAAAGCTACGTACGAGCCTTAAAAGGTAGACTTTCATTAACACAAGTTTCTAGTTTTAGCTTACAGACTGATTAAGTTGTATGCAATTTTTAAATTTCATTACGTGCAAAATGCGCATTTAGAAAAGGAAATTAACAAATATATCGAAATCTATAATTATATACACGAACTTCCCGAGTGCTAAAATTAAATTAGCAATTTAATTTAGTGTTTAAATTCAATTACCAAGTTTAATGTTGAACATGAATCTTCAGGAACAGACGACATGAGGGCTCCAGAACACACTCACAGGCCCCGTGGTATTTTCCGCTCCGATTTCCCTGAACTGCATTCCGCATCATGGCCGTTCGGAAAATCAATTTTCGACGATCCCGCTCACGCTGCTGACCGCATCAATGTTCCTGGTTATAGGTGAGAAAATTAGAAAAATCCCTTTAGCTACAGTTACTTACAGCATATTATTCAGTTTAGCATATAAGTTATGAGTTAAATATAATATTTTCTCCACTAAATTTACTGTTTGTTCCGATTTTACCATCTTTCCGATTTCGAGACTTCCCCCATCAATACAAATGTTACTAACTCGTATATTTGATCTTAGTAATTATGTTTCACTGGTAAACGTACATAAATAGCGAAGAAAACTAAATTCTCGCTCGAGTCAAGAAAGACAATAAACAAAACGAGTAAAATTAGGTTATGTTGCCGCAGTCGCCGCAGTGACTGATGGGTAAATCGATACCATCGAGAGCGATCGATACACAACTCGCAATCTGATTGATTATTCCTTTTTTCAAAAAATAAAATTGAAATAGTAATAAGCTTTCCGTTTTTTCCCCCAAAATTAAATTTTTCATTGAAACAACCAGAGGAAAATTGGAAAAATCACATAAATTCATCAATAACAATTTCTATTTTTCAGGTACCTGCCAGTACATCGTGAGATCTATGGCTACTCGCCGAGACAGATTTACCCGCACCAGTACAAACCAGTAGAGCGCTTTGTCCCCGGTATGTACTAAAACCCTCGAAATGAAAACAGATCAGTGTCGAAAAAGCTCGAAACTACGCAAGACTCTAAATCAATGAAGCCGATCGACGATTAAAATTGAATCGACGTCAGTCAAATAATGCAAGCAAACTGACACGAATGCAAAATGAACAGTGAACAATAAACAAAGAAAATGAAAGAAAGAAAAAAAAACAACGCACGATGTCATCGGATATGGCATCCCTCATTTTATCTATATAACAACCAATAATCGTCGCTCACACTCTGAATCTCCTAGATACTAAGAAATCATTTGTAATTTCCAACAGTGCTTTCACCTTCTGTCAAAAGATGATGATAAGAGTAATAATATTCAAATCTAGACAATTTGATCAAAATTTTTGCAATTTGAATTCGACTTTTTTAGTTTTTGAAAAATTGACCAAATTGAGATTGTGATGTAAATCGTCAGGCCAACGAATTACGGCAGAATCTTAATAGTGAATCGCTCTGATAATAAAATCGTTTTTAGGTTATGTTTGCGTTATTTTTCGTATAGCATTCGTACTTTTATCGATTGGAAGTTTTATGTCAGTTTCACTAATGACAATTAAAAGTTAATCAATTATTGAATCCTCAATTAACCAATCAGAAGCCGTTAAACTAGTTTTTAATCACTGATTAACTTTTAATTGAGTTTGGTAAAATAAAAACAGCTGCTCTAGAAAGTATATAAAAGGATCGTAAACATAACCTATTTGTCTCATTTTCGAAAATAATTTCCAAACGGCAACATTTACTTAACATGGTTCTTCAAGTAAAACACAAATTTTTACTTCCAAGTAAACGCAGTTCTCTAAATATAAGTAAAACTCTGAATTTTACTTATACAAGTACAATAAGTAAATAGTTACCATTAAATTTATCGAAATTAAAACAGTTTTCCGCGAAAATTGAAATAAAACAGAAACTGAAAGCACAAAAATCCGATGATGCACGATTATTTCCTGATCCGAGTCCCGATTCCTCCATTTGAATCTCACGTAAACAGAAAACTTTTTCCTTTGTAAAAAAATTGTATTTTTTTTTCTCACAAAGTTTACGTGCGATTGAAATTCGATGTACTAGACGTGGAACGATCAGTAATTAAACTATGGCAACCATTACGTTTAATCTAGTCTATATATCGTCATGTTAGACATGTGTAACGATACTAATTTCATCCTGTAATGTTTGTATCTGTACATCGTCGTACCTATATAATTACACTCCATCACGCGCACAATGCCACAAAACACGCATGATGTATAACTTTATCAATATCATTCTCAGCAAAAGAATTCACATTTTCCTATATTTATATTCTATCTATATACAAAAATTTCCACTGGATTTTTCACTTTCCTCTCTCTCTCTCTTAGGAAGGAAATTTAAAAAAAAAGGAAAATCCAAGAAATCTCTCCCCTTTTTATACGAGTTTTTCTTATACAGTTGCGGGGAATAATTAATTCTCTTCTTCATTTTCATTTTTCGATTACAATCATTATCATTCTATTGTGTTTTGTAGATTGTACCAGGAATCATGAGAATTTAATAAAAAATAAAATCACTTCCAATTATTGTCAATGTTTGTTTTGTCGAAAAATGTCTTTCTCGTTCATCTTTCGTGAAATATTTTCAATTCTCGTTCATCTTCCGGAAATATTTTCAATTCTCGTTCATCTTCCGTTATATTTTCAATTCTCTTCTTCATCTTCGTTTAATGTATCACGCTCTAAAAAAAAAAAACAAAAACAGCAGCGACTATGATTCTAATTTTTTCCAGGGTCTATTTCTTCCAAATGGACGTATATGTATCGCATGTTGGACTTGAGCGAGCTTAAACGACAACAGATTTCGCGAAAATGGGAGAGAAAAGAAATGACCGGACCCGTTTCTCGGTGCCGGATTATTAGACGTTACAACGAAAAGACCCTTCCACCTTTTCCTTATATTCTTCAAACACCCCGAGAGACAATTGTG
Organism: Leptopilina myrica (nomen nudum); assembly: GCA_032872475.1. Taxonomy (NCBI): domain Eukaryota; kingdom Metazoa; phylum Arthropoda; class Insecta; order Hymenoptera; family Figitidae; genus Leptopilina; species Leptopilina myrica (nomen nudum). The sequence continues at coordinate 13,316,589 of CM065458.1, read as the reverse complement.
TACTTCAAATATTAGAAAAAGCATTCATCATCTCCTTTTTTACATTCTCTTATATAGGAGAAGGTATTTTTTTCCAAAAAAAATATACTTAATTGTTTCCAAGGGCTGGAGTAAAAAATCAAAAATATTTCTACAAATATAAAATTTCTGTAAATATGAAATTTTCAGATTAAAACAATTTTTTTTTTTCTAAAGCAACAATAATTGACTCTCTCGTTAAACTTATTTATAGAAGAGAAAATTTACCTTTTTGTCCAAAAACTCGGAATGAGAGGACTGCGATTCTCGGTGTCTGTCTGTCTGTCTGTGTGTGACCTAAAGGCAGCTATTTTCTGTTTCTAGATAAGAGAAAACTTTTTTCCCCTTGCGTGTGTCATCATGGCCGAATCCGTTATCCCTGGCCCCCAAAGGAGCGCTTTTTTGAAAAAGACGTTATTGTCCTAACGCTGATGAGAAACTAAAATGTCACATCTTCAAACTTGTCTGTGAAAATAAAAAAAAACAGAATTTCTTGATTTTTTTCTCGAAAAGTATTCGAACATCGTCGCTTTTTCCGAAACATGAGGGGGAGGTTAATTTTTTCATGATTCCACAATCGTAGATGAAATGAAACACAATTTATTGCGTATATACAGGTTATACATGCATGCGTGCGAACACAAAAAAATTAGTTTTTAAGAGACCGAAAGGATTTAAATAATTAATATATATAATTATCTATAATTTTTAAGTAAATCGAAATTGATAATTTTAAACACGTATGTACCAGTCGTGAAATTTTATAAATATAAGCAACGAAATTAGAGAATACTGCGTTGAAAATGATTGCAAAATTATCGTGAATACGAATTATTTACGGAATAATTAATAATAATAATTTACGATATAATTTAAGATATAATTTATTATATAGTGTAAGATATAATTTATTATATAATTTAAAATATAGTTTTTTATTATATAATTTATAGTATAATTTATTATTATTTTCATTTATATATTATTTATTATCAATTATCAATTATTATTATTAATTATTATTGTTACAATTATAATTACTACCTACTATTATTTTTACTATTATTATTACTATTATTTTTACTATTATTACTATTATTATTACTATTATTATTATTATTATTATTATTATTATTATTATTATTATTATTATTATTACTATTATTATAATCACTATTATTCTAATAATTATTATTAAATCAATTGAATATAATCACTTTTTACAGAATTGAAAGCGAAATTTTGTATTTATATACAGAATTCAAGAATTCTTGGTACAAAATTAATTTCTGTCGAAATGGTTATTCATATTTAATTATTATTTGGAAATTATTGAGACGAAAGCAAACATTTTCAGCAGTTCGCGATTTGTACATACGTCGAAAGAGGGTGTAGGAGGATATATTTGAAAAAATACAGAAAACGAAAAATGGAAAAATACTGATTTCTACATCGCCACCAAACTTGAAAAAGCTAGAAATTTTTAAAATTGTCATAAACTTTTCGTCCTATTAAATTAATGGTCAATAAACAAAGAATTTAGAATTTGATTCAAAGACTACAAATCTTTTAATATTTTTTTTTTATTCGTTAATTATTAAAATTAATAAAGTTAATTGTGTTACCTTTTTGAAAGCATCGAGAGAGATGTTCTTTTTTTTGAGCTTGCAATTATTTTTTTTTAGTGAGATTTCGATACGTCAATAATTTGTATATAGAGAATATTTGACGGGACTGTTCGAGCATGATCAAAGCGTGGTTGGCAAAGGAAAATCTGGAAAAAAAATATAGAAGAAAGTATTAGCAGCGCTTATATTGGAATTAATATTTACAGTATAGAGACACAGGGGCATTTACTAACAAAGCTAATGGCATTTTTTAATCGAGAGTTATATTCGATACATAAGTAGAATCGTGAATGAAAAATTTCTGCCTTTTTCAGGAGATGGCATGTCTGTTTTCTTTTAATGCAAATACCTTTACCCTTTCAACCACTTCACTTTTACACCAAATGTAATTTTTTCCCCGTTGTTAATAAAAATGTTTTTTTTCCGAAAATTAATTATTCTTTCTCAATGTTTGAAATGTGAGTGAAATAATGATAAACATGGTATTTTAAACATTCACTGAAAGAAATAGTTATCAAATTATAGTTTTACCTTTGTGATAATAAGATAAACTTTCTTGTCCTCTTGATTTGAGAATTTTTTTGGTGGAGAGTTTGTGACGCCAACGCCACGAACGCCACCAATTTATAGGTTATGTTAGCCTTCTGTCCATTCTGCGCGCTAAACGCGTCAAATATGCGTTTGCGGCTAGAAACCAACAGTTTGGATAATTGAATATTTTTTCTTTGGGTAATTCAATTTAACTAGCCACCAGAATTATGGCAAGTAGAGAAAAATTTCTTTCAGTGTTGGTTAAAAATATCCACATATAATTTTGATATTCGCGTATAGAAAATTATGTTTGGTTCCCTCAATTAATTGTATACATTTTAACACACAAATTTGCGTCATATGATATATACCGAGAACATCAACTTTTAAGCATTTTTTACGGGAAAAATTCTGTTTTGGAAAAAACAATCAGCACTTCTTTTTTGCAACTGAACGTCGCGTGCTGAACATCAATTAAGTAAAACGGGGAGGGGATGAATTTTTTACTGGACGCATTTTTTTACAGGTCAGTATATTTTTATATTCATGTGTCATTTTTGTTTGCGATTATTGTTTTTAGTTTCTCTTTAAATATCTCTTTGTAGATAATAGAATTCGATGAAAAAAAATTTTTTTACTGATTGTTTTAGGGAAAGAAAATGCACGGCTTATATCTCGCATTTTGATTTTTAAAAAAAACCGTCACACAAACGGAAGAGTATTTTTTTTCAATTTTTAGTAATCTTAAATCTATTTCTTTTCTTTTTATTTTTTGACGAATTTTCTACATATTTTACTATCGTCTTAATTTCAAAATCTCAAGCGTCGTACACAATCTACGCTTGCTGGTGTGTTTGCACGAAAATTTGTTAGAAAAAAAAACCTTTTCAAAATTTAATTCTTTGCATTATTTGCATTTGAAGTTAAAATATTTTTTTTCAAATAGAAAAGAGCAGATGCGTTGAGACACTTTTCTGTATTCTAGATTCTTGAATGTTTCCAACTATTTTACTATATACCTTATGTCACCACTACTTTTGTGATGTGCTCGATCAAAAAAAACCGAATGACAATCAATTATTGCTGATAAATTTTTTTTTGAGTAAAAATAAGGCATGTATTGGAAAGTTTTCTGTCTATTTTCTATATAGAAGCAAATACCACATGAAACGGTAATTAATTTTCATTTTGAAAGAAAAAAAAAACTATTTCATCTATGTAGGAAAAATTACCATTATAAAAATTATGTTTCATAAAAGAAAATTTCTCTGCAAGTGACAGAGAAAGAGATCGATAATATTTAGTGACGTTTTGAAAAATAAAAAATAATACATAAAAAATAAAAAAATTCGAATAAAATAAAAAAAAAATTCATAGTATTATAAATATTTACGAATTGAGAGAAAGATGAAAAAATTTATATTTTTTTGTATAAAAAAAAATAGCGCAACCCTTCGACGCAGACAAGGCATGGAATGATCATCTAAATCGTTTGGCTGACATTGACAGACTTTATCCCAGCAAATCACCACTTTTGTCTCGTCATACACCGAGTGTTCTTTCCCCGAAAAGACTCTTCGACATTCACGGTGAGAAATTAACGAAAATTACTTTTAAAAAAAAATCTTCTTTTTCATTTTATGGAATAAAAAGTAATTTTCTATAAAACATGTAAAATTAATGACTGATGCAAAATGTGAGAGAAATTAAAAAAAAATTAATGAATATTTACAGGAAATCTGCTGGACGATATTTTGCCATCGTTCCCATCGTTGTTGAGAAAGAAACCATTGTTCGATATTTTGGAGCCCTCACCAAATGCACCTATCACTGCCTTCAATAGGGATCCATGGTGGTATCCCAGTTATGCTCCTTATATTCCGAGATATGCACAATGTGGGACCCCCTTCTTCCTAAGGGACAGCTATCTCAGCCCTGTTAAGCGGAACTATCTCTGGAGCCGACATCCGCTCAGGCCTTTAGGTGCGTTTTGCTAAACAGAAAATTTATTTTCAAAACAATTTAACATTCCTTGAAAAAATAAATTTATTTTAACTTTATAAAATGCTAATATAAAAATTTAAGCATTTAAATTGCAAATTAAGTAAAATTTTGTTTTCTTGCAACAAAAAAAAAAATTAGTTTTCATTTCATAGCTCTAATAATGATAATTTCTTCTCAGCTATTATTAACGCAATTTTTCGATTTTAAGAGTAAATATTTTTAGCATATTCACAGCGCCAGCATTAATTGATAACAATCGGAATATTATTTTAGCTATTGAAAATATATTTTAGTTAAATAAGTTTTTCAAATAAATTTTTAAATTTTCAAAATAATTTTTAAATTTTTCAAATAATTTTTTAAATTTTCAATACAATTTTTTAAATTTTCAATACAATTTTTTAATAATCACCTTTCAGTTAGTGACATAAATAATAACAGGGTTGCCACGCTCTTACCCCTTTTCCAATTCCCTGACATTTCCAGGTTAAAAAACGGAATTTTTTCAGGTTCTCAAAACTACAAATTTATTATTAAGTAGAAAATTATTATAAAACATCAATAACTTGATTTTTCAATGAATATTTAATCATTATTATTTTTTCATATAGAAATTAAGATTTTCAAAAATTTAATTATTCTTTTTTCCATTCATTACTTATTCTTCAAAGAATAAAATTCTTTTTAAGAAGAGCGAGCGAGGACAACGACGCTAGTTCTTTTTCTAAAATAATTATAATAAATTCGTCGTAAAAATTTAGTTAATTTCAAAAAATTTCGCAACCTTCAATTATTTTCAATATCTATTATTTCAATAAAATTTCACAAAACAATTCAATTATTTGAAAAGAAATTTTCATAAAATTATTTTCAAAGGTATAACATAATTCTTCGCCAAAAATTCAATTATGTTTAAAAAATTGTCAAAAATTACCGTCAAAATTTAAATTATCTTTATAAATAATAAAACTTTTCTCCGAAATTCAATTATTTTCAAAAATTTTAATAAAATTCTTATCAGAATTTCAATAGTTTTTAATATACAAAATTTTTATCAAATTTCTTGAAAAATGAAATTACTTAAAAAAAAATTTATTATAATGTTTTAAAAGAATTCAATTATTATTTAAAAATTTGTTAATTCTTCATGAAAATTCAGTTTTAAAAAAAGTTCAATTACTTAATGAAATGTTTATTTTAAGAGTGAAATAAATGAATTCTCGTAGAATTTTCAAATAAATAAATAGTTTTGAATATGATATTCAATTACAATCGAAAATTTTTACTGGCATTTATTTTGAAGTCAATATTTATGTTAGAAAACTCTACAAGAAATCAATTATTTAACTATAAAAATAAAAAATTTATTAAATAATTGAATGTTTTTTAACATTGAATTTTTATAACAAATTTTATCAAAATTTAACTATTATGTTTATTATTATTATTATTATTATTATTATTATTATTATTATTATTATTATTTATTGTCAAGAGACAAATTAAGAAAAAAAATTTTACAATAATTTCAATTTTCGAGAAACTTTATGAAAATTTTGTATATTAAAAATAATTAAAATGCCGCCAAGAATATTATTAATATTTGAGAAAATAATTGAATTACGGAGAAAAATGTTATTATTTATAAAGACAAATTAAAATTTTGACAAGAATTTTTGTAAATTTTCAAACATAATTGGATTTTTGCGAAGAATTATATTGCGGTTTGAAAATTATTAAATTTTTCAGAAATAATGGAATTTCTGAGAAGAATTTGATTTTTTCTGAAAATAATTGAATTTCTCAAATAATATGTATTTGCTTCAAAATTCAATTTTGTTTTAGTGTTTTATCTAAAATTCTTCTATAAATCCGTTATTTTTAAATAATCAATTAAATATATATTACAAATTTTTAATAATTTTAGAAGAATTTTAGTTATTAAGATTTTTTTTTTAAATGTAGGTGTTTAAATTTTTGAATGAAATTAATTTAAAATTGAAGTTTTACAAAACTTTAAATGAAAATGTTTTCAAGTTCATCTACTTATGAAAATTGTAATTGCAATTCTTTTAAAATTAAATTAATTTTGACATATTTAAGTAAAATTAGATTTCAAAAATAATTTTTCCAGGATTTCAATCAAAATTCCCTGACTTTTCAAGGTTTTTTCAATTTTTATAAAATTCCCTGACATTTCCAGGTTTTCCAAGTTTCCAAGTTACGTGGCAACTCTGAATAATTATTTTAATAGTAATATTTTTTTAATGAATAAAATACACAAACTTTCCATTTGGTTAAAATATAAATTTTTCAAAGGTTTCTGCAAAAAAACGCTTTAGATAGAAAAAAAATCTCGAGATAAAAAACTAAAATTACGTAATCGCTATTTTATTTTTTAAGAGAGTGTATTTTATAAATAGGAAAGTTGTAATTATATATTAATAGTAATGCGCAATTACTCGATGATCTTGACGTGAGACCTTTTAATATTATTATATGAATAAACTATTTATAGTTTGAAAAAAAAATAGAATAAGAGCCTAAGTGCTGCTCTTTTGCATCTATATTTTCGCAAAGGTTCTTACGCTTTAAAGCTCAATTAGCTAGCAATGACATTCGCAACCTACGCATTCGAGCTTCAGAAATGAGGCGATCAATGCTCAGCATTTCCAGGTATAACGGAGTGCAATCCCAGATTTTTGAAATTACCCATTGACGAATTTTCGAAACGATCAAAATTATTAATTCCAAAGTGTGGTTTGAACCTTTCTTTTTAATTATTTACTAAATTTTTGCATTTGATTTTTACAAATAAAATTTTGACGAAATATGAAAAACTCACATTGGATCCTGAAAAAAAAAATAATCCAGACAGAAAAAACTGGCAAATTTCCATCTGCAAAAAAAAAATAATAAACGAAAATGCAATGATGTAAAATTAGAAAAAAAACAGATTTTTTGGTGCTCATTAACGCTGTGTAGTTTACCATGAACGTGAAATTTCGTTCAACTTTTTTTCCAGACCTGGAGGGCCTTTGGCTAGCCACTTTGTTTAAATAGAGACGTGAGCACTTTTTCACAATTTTTAAGACTTCCGCCGAAGTCTTGCACTTTATTTTTTGGTCATGCAGCTTTTTTTTAGCAGTAGCATGAATCCGCTGGGATTTTTTTTTTACTTTTCTTTTATAGTTTAGCAAATATTTAAAGTGCTATAAACAGCCTCTAGCAGCGAATAAAATTATTGTTTCCCTCATAAATGTCTATAAAATAATCCCACATTTATAACGTGGTGCGTAATTTATCTTTATTTTGGAATAATTCACTTTGAATTATTGAAATCAGTTCATCTAATAATCTAACGTTATACAGTAAAGAAAGTTATTATGTTGTAATTTCGTATTTAATTAGATTTCATTAATTAAATTTTTAATTTGTCTTCATGAAAGGGGAAATAATTCAATTCTCTACAACTTAATACTTGCATTTCAATAAACATTAAGATCCTAAAGTTCTGAACGTTCAAATGAACGAAATTTATTTATTTCTTCTAAAAATTAAATTTTTATTTATTGCAATTATTTTGTGTCATCACTAATAAAAAAAATTAATTACTGAGTTTGTAAATGTAACATTTTAGTTTTTAAATTTTTTTATGATTAGTAATTTACTAAAATATCTTCAGTAAAAAATATTTCGTTCAAAACTTTGGGATCATTAAACATTAATATAATCGAATCTGATAGTAACTTATATATTTTTTTTGTTGACAAAATTCGAATTTTTATTCAAATACAACTTTTAGTTAAAATATTGAGAAGCGAATTCATTATTCTTCCAATAAATTGAATTAAAATATTTAATTTGCAAAATTGTACAAAAATACAAAATTACTACATATTGGATTAACTTTTATTTTCTTTCAATCGGATTCTTAAACTTGATAGGGAATTTATTGTTTGATTAAAATTTTTGATCACAAGATTCTCGTATATTATTATTTACTCTATTAGAGATTTTAATTTTTTCAATTTTTTATTTAAATCGTATTATTTTGAATTAGGCGAAAATAAATTAATTTACGTAGTGTATGAGAAAAAAAAATTTGGAGATGAACTGATATGATGCTGTATAGAATACTATTGTTAAATGTTGTTTAAAAAAAATGTATCTGTCGCTTTTCTCGTACAAAGTATGTTATAAAAATGTTGTCAAGATTTTCTTTGAAATGATTATCTGTCATTTCAGGATCACCACAAACATACTACTATTATTCGCTGCCCGTACCACGAGTTCACTGTACCAGCCCCTGGTACAATCGTAGACCCCTTTGAAGTGAGCAGACAATCAATTTTCATTTTGAGTCCCACCCCTCTTTTAATAATCAATTTCCAATATTTGAAAATTATAACTGCAATGTCCTCTCACCTTGAATGAAACGAAATCGAGTTTTCTCCCTATTAATTAATTTACATTAATGATTATTAATTACACTGAACTACTGCAAATAGATGATTGAAAAATATTTCAAAAAATCATTTTTTTCGATATTTCTTCAATGAATCAAAAATTTAATTTATTAGAATTTACCAAAGTTCTGTAAAAATCTAGTTTCAGTAGTTTTTGTCTCGAAACAAAAGATTCTTTTGTCTCGCGACATTTATTAAAAAAAAAAAACTCACCCAATATTTATTGAGCCATTGATCCTTTTTGAAAATAAGACTTACAGATTTCTTGAAAGACGAAATGAATAATGCCAGAACGATGAAAAGGTGTCCAATATTAAAAACTGACAGTGTCTCTAAAACCACATCGCAAGGAAACGAGAGTATAATCCATCAGCTTGCAATTTACGTCATATAAATAATAAATCATTTTCATAATGATTGCTCGTCATTACATCGCCAGTATAAATCTTTATTAATATTTATCATTAAAAAATCTCCAAATTTGTGATAAATCTAAAAAAAAAACCACGCAAAAACTGCAATAGAAGCACCTGCTGCAAATTTTGCTCTGCTTTTTGGGAAGTAAAAAATTCGTTCGAAACTTTGCATGACTTCGTTTCCAAATTCCAGATTTTAATTTCTGTTTTTCTCTGTTCAATCCTAAAAAAAAAGAAAATTGTTAATATATTAATAATTTATTGTTAATGATACGTTTCAAAAATCAAGAAAAATTTCCATGAGTAACATTTGTTAATGAAAAGAATAATGATGAAGAAATTGAACAATTTGTTGGAAATATGTTTCGAAATGATTAGATGATTTTTGAAATGTGATTTATAGGTGATTTTTGGTTTTAATATACCTAATCTGATGTTTTCTTCCTTTACAGCATACGTTCACTAGGGAGATTTCTACGTCGTCCTTTTTGGAACACGCCAATCATTATCAAGAACAAATTTAAAAAAAAATGTCAAAAAAAAAATGACCAACTATTTACACCATCCTCGACCGTCTTTTCCTCGCAGTTACAGGTTGCTAACGGAATTTTATTTATTAATTAATTGTTTCTTCAATTGAATACCTCATTGATATTTGAAAATAAAATCTGAAACAAAATTTTATTTAAACCTTGTTCTTTTTTCTACCTTCGAGAATATTTTCTCGTTTCCTTAACAGACAAATTTTTTTAAAATGGAATTATTTCTAAAAATATAACTGTAGGTAAATATTTTAAAATTCAATTTATTTTTCTATAATTTTTAATTAAAAAAATAAAATCAAATCTCTAAATCAATTATTTTCAATAATTTTTCAAAAGTTCTTCGACAGTTTGTTTAAATTATTAATTAAAAAGTAATCATTGAAATTATTTAAATGCAAAAATTAAATTTTATTAATAATTTTAGCTGCAATTTTTCGTGGTTTTTATTTAAAAATTGTTTATCTTAATTTAATTTTTTATTCTTAAACCAAAAGTGTAGAATATAATTGAAATTTAAAGATTTTTAGTAGTTAAATTCATAATATTAGTTTTTTAATATAATTCATGAAAGATAAAATAGATTTTTTATTTATAGAAAAATTTAATTGTATCCAACAATTGAAATTTAGTAAAATCTTTGGAAAATAATCAAATTTCAAAAAAATTTAGTTACCAACATGAAAATACATGATTTAAAAAAAAAAGTTCAAATATCATAAAAAATTTATTGATTTGAAGATCGATATGAAATGCACTTTATTCGCAGAATGTGATATTTTGTAATTCGTTGCAATATATTTAGAAGAAAAGTGGCATTTTTAAAAAAAATTGAAAAAAAGTCATACTAATTAATTATTATTATTGATTAGTAATAATTAAGCAGTAATTAAACATTCAAAAATTATAATATTTCATAGTAAAGTTTTATTAAATTATCTAACTTCAAAAATTATTTGAAATACTAATGAATTTCGAAGGAAAAGTTTAATTCAAATAGTTCAATTATTTAATAGTTCGTTTAAAAAAAATAGTTCAACGACAAATTATAAAATTTAACCCAATAAAAATTATATTAAAAGACTATTTTTAAAATGAACACAAGTTTCTCTAAAATTCTAACAAAATGAATACTTTTTTCTTCAAAATGAACGAAGACAAAAATCATATACTTTAAAAAAATAAATTCTTCTTAAAAACGCAAAAACTAAGAAATTAAAATTAAAAATTATTAAAATGATTATTCATGACAAAGGACTGTCGAATAAGCAGCACTCCACTGATACAACAATATACATGTTTATTATCATCTGATGATGTACAGTTTAATTTTTTTGTTGTCAAATCGGTGCGTCTACTGCGATTAAATGAGTGTGCCGCACACACTAGTTAATTAGTACATAATTTAAAACGATCTTTTTTTATACGGCAAAACTTTCGATCAGCAGCAGACGTGCCCTTTACAATTATTGCTCACGTGTAATGCATGTATACATCTCTTTGCCCTTATATTTTTTTTTTTTATTCACGAAGTAGAGAATCACAGAAGAATTCCTCCTTTGCCCTGCCTTTTGCCAAAGCTGCAAAATTTACACAAAATGGTCGCTAATCTCTGATTTCTATCTTTGGTCATTTATTACAATTATAATCGACAAATACAAAAATTGTCGAAACAATTCCACTTCATTTACATTTCTTTTCTTCTTTTTTTTTAATTCTAAATAATGTAAAATTACATATATATATAACTAAAGAGTTCGAAATATTTCTTTTAACGAAAAATATACTTTTCTTTTTATTGAAATCAGTTATAGAACAGAAAGCAAAGATGTAAAGAAAATAAAAAATAAATACAAAATAAAAAACAATAAATAAATAAATTTGAACTCAGAGTTCGTAGGTTTTTTTTTTAATCTTTGTTTTCAAAAGCCACCCTGTGTACATTTTGTCAGACTTTGGGCGTCGACTTTTTAAAATCAATAATAGTGTTTCATCAAATCCAACGAAAAAATATATATAATTATTTATAATAATCTTGTTTCTAAAATAACGTCAAAACATGACCCTCTCGAAGCTCTCAATAAACGATTGGAATCAATCAGTTTCCAGGGTATACAGAGATCTAAATACTAAGAGTAACAATATTAAATATACTGATTAATCTTCCTATCCAGTGAAATCAATTGTAACTTAGATCGCTTCTAATCTTTCTTTTGCATTATGTTCAGTTCTAATATTTTTTCACAGTGTATTTATTTTGACAAACGTGTTACTTTAGTCTTACAAACAATTAACAATAAAGCTAGCGTCATAGTTTCCAAGCTAAATTGCCTGGATTAAAAGCGCTCAGCGATAACAGAAATGTCAATGAACAATAGTAGTAGTAATAATAGTAATATTAGTAGTGCGTAGAACTGATCAGATTATTTACTGAACGGAAGACATTATCTTAACAAATAGAAAAAAAGAATTGCCAAACAATATTTTCTTTTGGTCAAATTACGTAAAAAAACAAAAATTGATGCAAGTAACAATGCATTTCTCTGGTATAGCAGTTTTCGCATATATTTAGGATGAAATCATCTTACTTACGATCCTCAAAAATAAATGAAGAAAAAAAAACCTTCTCATTGTCGATTATGAGAATGCAAAAAAATAAATTCAAATACTGTAGGCTAAGAAGACTTTCTTCCTAATAAAAGTTTCAATAGGAAATTTTTTCTTTAAAAGAAAAAAAAACGAAGCTAAATACAAAAAAAAAAGAAATACAGAGTAAATATACTGAAAGGTCTACGACTATTGATAAGCAAAATGCTTTACAGTATGATCAATAACGTTAAATACTGAGTTCGAGTAAAATATCACCGCTCTTGGTAATAATATTATTACACACACAATTATTTACAGAGCATTCTCTCTATTTTTCTTCAAAATATATTTCTCTATAGTACTTACATTATTTTAATTATTATTTTAAGATTAATCTCACGTCAACAAATTTTTTTTTTTTTTTTTAAAGTTCTTCAAGAAAAAAATCTCTTAACCATTATTTATTCTAAAAATAATTTCCCTTACTTCTAGAAAAAAAAATAAAAAATAGTAAACTTGCTTTCAAAAAATAACGAATGCTCTGCAAATAATCAATAAACGTGGGCTTCCCGATACTCAATGAAATATTGAATCAGCAAAAAATGCGACAGTGTGTACATTAAATACTAATTAGAATTAATTTACTAACAGAAAATAAATAAATGAAATTTCAAAAATTTCTTCGTGTACAAATGCAGGCTGGAAGCCACATCTCTAAACAATTATTATTAATAAGTAGGAAGTGAGATTTTTCCATATCACCTTACCGAGTAAATTTTTATAAATAACAAAAAGAATAATTCCATGCTTTAGTTTTTTTTTGTTTTGATGTAATCTGTGTATGTATAGATCCGTAGCGTGGCGTTCCGCAGCTGAAAAAATAAAATTCTAAAATCAAGAATTTTAATACTAAATTTCAAATAGATTTTGCGCTTACGGCACTCGCTAAGCTACGTTCTCTATACCGAACTAAAATAATAATAATAATAATTCATAAAACAAGATTAAAAAATTACTTTTGTACTTTAAAGTTTGAAAATAAAACCCACGGAGGAGCTACTTCGTGTTTAGGATCTCGAAAAGTTAACTACAAGAGAGGTGTGCAAATCTTTCAAAAATTAAAATTCCTTTTCTCTCTGCACATATATGAAGCAATGCTAAAAATTTATTCGTGCTTCGAAAACTCTTGGCTTCATTCATTTGTGAGGTAATTTGTCGTCAAAAGCAAATTCTGAATTATTAATAAACTGGAGAGTTTATTAAAAACTCCTGCGTCACTATTAAAAGTGTTACGTTACTGATGGAAGCTTTGGAAACTATTCAAAATTATAACGGAAATTTTAATCCAGCGCATGCAGAAATCTTATTGACAAAAGAATTGTTTTTCTTCAAAATATGAATTCAATTTTAAATTATACAATTAAAAATATACATATAATTGAAATTTTATTTCTGATTATAATTTGAATTTTAACTAAAATTACAATTTGAATTTAAATTACAATTTGAATTTAAATTATAATTTGAATTTTAATTAAAATTACAATTTAAATGAAAATTATATGTGAAATCATAATTTAAAATTTAACTAAAATTCTAAATTCGAAATCTTAATTTGATTTGAAAGCCCAGAAGGAAACGAAGTTTTTGAAGCACATTTTTATTCAGTTTAAATTTAAGTTTCAGTGACTTCAAGGTTTCTTTTTTTTTTGTTTTGCAAGAAAAAAATGTTTGTCATTTGTAATTTTTTGTGGGGTGTTTGCACACCTTGATTTATTGCCCTCTACTCGTAATTTATTCTTACCTAAAACGCCAATTTATGAGGCTATGCACCAAAATCCACCGAATATTCAGTCGAAAGCGGTCATTTCTTTTTTGTGGGGTTCCTCTGTGGCGTTGATGGCCTGACAGCCTGGCCCATGTTCATTCCCGAGTACTGATACTTTGCCTTCTTTTCCGATGGTTTCAAAATCTGCGAAAAGAAAAAATTACTCGCATTTTTTTCTTTCTTAAACGAAAGAAACTAGAATTAGATAAATAACTCTAAAAGGATTTTTGTCATTATCCTTTTATTAAAAGGAAGAAAAATAGATAAAATATTTCCGAGATAATAAAATTAGAAACTAAATTGGACATATTTTATTTTAACTGGACTGTTTCAAACAAAAATTGCTTTTTTTTAAAGGAAAAGATATAATTTTATTTAATCATAGTGACGCACGGTTAGATTGACGGCTTTTGCGTGGGAATGTCGGATATTAATGAAAAAATAAGAGTTATTATACCTGAAAACTGCACATGAGAGTTTCATCGACGCTCATCATTCCTCCAGCGTTATCGAATTCTCCACAATAATTTGGAGCGGAAAATAATGTAACGAGCTGTCGTTTCGCAAAGAATTCATAACCATCTTCAACGACTTGGTGCGCCCTGCAAATGAGATCCATATCGTGACGGTGGAGGAACTTTGAAACTACATCTGGTCCAAAAGTGAAAGACACTCCTCGATCATTTTCTCCCCAACCCTAAAATAGAAATAAACTTTTATTTAGTTATTCTTAGCGAAGATAAATAGATTATTAAAAATTAAAAAAAAATTAAATTAACTTAACACTCATGTGAACGAATATTTGTTTCTATTTAAAAGATAGCAAAAATTATATGAGAAGAAAAGTAAAAATAAAATAAAAAATACGGTTAGAAAGGAGTTAAGTTTTTAAATTAATAAAAAAATATATTTTCCTTCTACCACAATTCAAGTCGTTACGAAATTCAAAAAAAAATTCAGCCGAAGTCCAAATATAGTGTTTAAAAAGGAAAAATTATAAAAAAATTTTTTTTTAAATTTTAAATTTGACGTGAACAAATTTTTAAGAAGGCGGTATTTTCAAGGTTGTAACAAAAATTTGATTACGTTTTCCCCTGATTTTTTAATAGACGTTCGAAATTTTTTCTGATTTCTATAAAAATAAATTCAAGGTTAGATCAATTATTAAAAAAGAAAATCATTTTTCGAGGCGAAAATTTGATTTAAAACTTTAAGAACGTAGCGAAGTTCTCTCTATTATTTTCGAAAATTTCAGTAAAATTATTTTTAAAATATTCAATTATTTCTCATCGAATTCTTGAGAATTTCAATTATTTACAAAATTTGAATTACTTGTTTGTAAAAATTCACTAATATTTCGAAAATAGAACATAAATATCTAAGAAATCTAATTATTTAAAAAAAAATTTAATACAATTTTTGGAATTTTTAATTTATAAGAAAAGTAAAATTTAATCTTTTTAAAATTCAATTATTAATCAATTAATAAAGTTTCAGGAGATAAAGATTTATTTTTAAAATAAAATGTTGTTTCAAATTGTATTATTTTCAATTTAAATTGAATGAATTTAAATAGATTTGAATTAATCAAACAATTAGTTAATAAAATTTAAATATTCTTAAAAAATTGAATAAACATTTTTTGAAATGCAAATTTTCTCTGAATTTCAGATAAATTTTTTTTAAATCTTTTACAATTTAAACATTTCTGAAATCTACAATAATTTTTAAGTTATATTTTCTTGTCTTAATTACTTGAAGTTAATTATATTTAACAACTTTAATAAAGTTATTATTTATTATCATTAAAAACCTTTTACAATTTAAACATTTCTAAAATCTGCAATAGTTTTTAAGTTATATTTTTTTGTCTTAATTACTGGAAGCTAATTATATTTAACAACTTTAATAAAGTTATTCTACCATTTTCTTGTTTACATTTAAATAAGAAAAGATAAGGTATTGTTTCAAAAAATCATTGTGATTCAAAAGTTTCAAAGGTGTAAAAAAAACGAGAAGGAGAATTCAAGGTCGTTAAGTATTTAAAAATTGTTTTCAGACACAATAAAATATAGGGAAAAAATTCAAAAAATTAGTGTTTTACGAGTATTTTACATTTTAAAAACAATTGAATTTCTTTAAACAAATGTTTGAACAATTTAAGAAACTAATAACCAATTTAAGAAATTTTTAAAGAATTTAAAAAAAAATTAAAATTTCGATAATTTTACAAAATTTTATTGTAATTATTTTTAGTATTTTAGAAATTAAAATTTTTGAAAGTTTATAATTGAAAATAATGAAAATAATTGTGTGTTAAAAAATTACAATGACAAAATTCTAAGAATTATTTTCTAACAAATATTTTATTGAAACTTTTTTAATGCAAATTTTTATTTTCCAATTGATGTTTTATTAAAAATTTAAAAACTTCTATTACTCGCTAAATAAAAGAGAAATTTAAATAAATAAAAAAAAATTGCTTCACAATTAAAATTTCTTGACATTTGATTTTTAAAAATAATTTTTTTTCGTAATTTTAGAAATTTAGTATTTTTCCTGTACTTTTGATAAAATTTCCTAACATTTCCCTGATCTGTGATATTTTTAAACGAAAATTACCATAAAATAATAAAAAATTTAAAGCTAATATAATAAAATATCGTCTAATTTTTTTTGGTTCTCGTATACTTTTAGACATTTCGAACTTGTCTCTCATGAAAAATATTAATTCATTAAAAAAATACGATTTTTTATGAAAATTTACAAGAATAATGTATTTGAAGAAATACCTGAACATCTTTATCTGGATCGGACCACAGAAGATCGCAAAGTAATCCCGTATCAGGAACATCGGTCGGTCGCATAATTCTCCTGATTTGTTCCATTCCCTGCAAGAAAAAAAAGCGGAATAAATAAAAAAAAATAAGTTTGCAATCAAATTACAATCTATAGAAAATTTCCTCTTAAATCTCGAGAATAAGATTATAAACCTGAATTATGCACTGCTAGAAAAATCGAATCTCAAAGAGAATTTTATTACGATTTATCACGCGAGGAAATAAATTAACATAATAAAGAGTTTTCTCCGTGAAAGAAAATTTTACTGCTATCTATTATGTAAAATCGTATGGTTAGTCCAAAATATGTGCATTATCATATTCGATTATTCAAGCAAAGGGGGAAAAAAATGAAAATAAACAGAAGAGTTGAAGAAAATTTTTTTTGCTCCGATAAGTGTATAGGTTGAAAATTAATTATTTGTACTGAATTTTTGCTAAAGGAATTTTTACTAAAAGAATTATTAACACTAAAGGAATTATTAATACTGAAGTAATTATTACTACTAAAGTAATAAGTTTATAAAACTAAATAGAAAATAATTTCAAGTTTAATTTTAATTAAAAAATAGAGAAATTGAAAAAATTGGCTCTTTTGACATTAAAGATAATTTCTTATTAAAGAGACTTGAAAATAAAAAAAAGTAAATAAAATACTTTTTGAAAATAGCACATCATTATTACATTTAACAGTACAATATTAACTTGTTATAGTTGATCGTGATCGCCCACGTTTTGCTACAAGCGCATATAATGTGATATTATTTTCCATCAATAATGTTGTTTCTCAATGAATAAGTTTCCAATAAAATGAGCACCCCTTTGCCTCTTTACAACTTTATATATATATAGTATAAATAAAACAAAGGTCTTGGTCACCTGTAGGTCAGGGCTGAGTCCCCCATGGCAGCAGAAAATTTTCTCATCAATAATCGCTGCAATCGGCAGACAATTAAAGCAGTCGGTGAACGTTTTCCAAAGTTTGATATTATACCTGCGCTTGCATTCGTCATAAAAGCCATATATCCTATTTATACTGGCGCATTCGTGATTACCTCTGAGGAGGAAGAAATTTTCCGGATATTTTATTTTATAAGCAAGCAAAAGACAAATTGTTTCTAATGATTGCTTTCCTCTATCGACGTAATCACCGAGAAAGAGATAGTTGGCTTCTGGTGGAAATCCGCCGTACTCGAAAAGCCGTAGAAGGTCAGTATATTGACCGTGAATATCTCCACAGATTTTCAAAGGTGCCTCTAATTCCAATAGTATTGGTTGCTGAAGAAATATCTCCCTCGATTTTAGACAGAGGCCACGAACTTCTGCCTCTGACATAACCACCGATTTTCCAGGACGACATCCTCGAACTGTTTTTTGTATATGAAAAAAAGAAGAATTAAAAAACCAAAGAAAAAAATTTTTTTTTCTTCAAAATACAATCAAGCTAAATCAAACTAAATCGAGCCTTAATCTCAGAATTGATATCTATTTTTGGGTATAAGAGTTCCTTTTTTTTTTGGTCAAGAAATACATTTTTTTTACTTTTATTAATTCAATTCTACTGTTACGTTCTAGTACGATTAAGGAGAAGTGGACAAATAGAGAAGCAGTTCAATTTTATTTGCGCAAAAGATCAATATTAATTACTTTCAATTTAGAGTGGAACCTTTTTTTTTTTTTTATTTCATGAAAAGTAAGTGACCAGATGATTGTCATACAATAGTGTTGTGGTATATTTATAGACAACCATGGAGAACTTTAATACACGGTTGAATTGGTGTCACAATGATTATTGGAAAATTCAATAATACCAAGGTTACGTGAATGAGAAAACTGAGATTTCAAGTAAAATACCAATTTTGAAATGATGTTTTCTAACTGTAGACACATTGAATGGCGTATATGGTTTTGTTGTCAGTCGTGGGTGTTGGATATCAAATCAGCTTGTCGTTAAATGCAAGAGAATAATAATAATCCGAATGCGGAAAAACTTTGCCATAAAACCGAAACTTTCTTCAAAATCGAAATAAAATCGAAAAAAAATATTACATTCGAAATTAGAGTCTAAAATTAACACGAGAGGCAAAAAAAAAAGCGATTCATGGAAAATTAAGCAAAAAAAAATAGCAGAAAATGAAAATATTAACTTTTGAATATTGCATAAATAAATACACATCTATATAAACATTGAGTGCAACGATATTGAAATGTAGAACATAGTCTATTCTGAAAATAGCACCTATCGCAATCATGAACTGAAAATAAATCGACATCGACTCTTTTCAGTTTTAGGAACTTTATCCATTTTTCAAAATACATCTAGATACTGTTACTTTCATTCCTTTCAAACTTCAAAAACAAAAAAATTATTTAATTGAAAAAATTGAAAATTGAATAGAACTAAATGTTTCAGAATTAATTTTCCCAAAGTTTTGACGTCGCGATAAAGTTCACAACGTTTAAATATATTACTGCACGATTGGAGGAAAAAAATATTTTTTTCTTCACAGGAACAATTATAAAAATGTTTTGTTTACTTTTTTCTATTTCTATTTTGAAAACATTTACTCTTTTTGTTCAACAAATAAGAATGGAAATTATTTTTTCTTAATCGTTGATTATAAAACGTAAATGAACTTTACCGACGTAGTTTTCAAAGTTCAAATAAGGTAAAATTTTCCAGCACTCGAGAGAAGAATATAATCTAAATTAAACATTTACAAATTTTTTTTTGTATTAATTAAAAAAAGTTGTAAATAAATTCATTCATTTGAACGAAATGAACAAAATTTTGACATCTGAATTAAAATTCTAATTCAGTCGACTGACATTTCCTGTCAAGTGTTTATAATTCCCTTGATGTCATATATATATATCAAATGGAACTTGAAAATACAAAATCTTATCTACCCCGCAATAAACTTTTCCCCACGTTAATTGACATTTCAAAAAAAGAAAACCTGTAATTTTATTCTATAAGAAGATAAATGACTTATAACTTGAATTAGATTTAAATTTATATTCATCTTTTGTCCTAGTTGAAGACCAAAATTTCATCTCGTCGCGAATCAGATCGTTTCATGAATATAAACTCTTTAAATCATAACTTAAGAATAGGATAATTCGTTATCAGATCAAACTTTAAATCTTATCAGTAATCTATGACGAGAATGACTGAGGAGAGTACTTAACACTCGGACACTTTAAAATATTTTTTGTTCCCTTTAATATGACATTTCAGTGGCATAAATGTCATTTTTCCATTTCGATCTCAAAAAAAAGTTCTAATTCGCAGATTAGAGAAAAAAATTTTATAGAAATTTATTTATAGGAACAGAAGATGAAAAATAAATTTAAATGTCATTAAAGCAGCTTTTACCCTTTGGAAAAATGAAAAGTTATTTAAAATTCCAAATGTCAACAGTTTTTTTGGTCAATTAAAATTAATTAAAAACCTGAAAAATTGAATAAAGAATAGACATCGTTTGTTTTTGTTAAATGAAATTGAAGCATGAGAAAAAGAAGCACGTTGGATGTAAAAATAGAGGATATAAATATATACGACTTTAACTATAACATTGACGAATGTGCATTTTGGAATTACACTCGAGTTTGTAAGCCTAATGCACACGTGCTGCATTTAACAAGTTAAAATAATTATAGCTGATCTAACGCTATGTAACATCCTATCAAACACTTATTGTTTCACTATACATATTCTAACAACAAGCCTCGTGCAACGTGAATACACCTTTTGTTTCTTTTTTTTCTCTCTAAAATAAAATCAAAATAAATTCTCCAATCGAAATCCAAAATTTCGAAATATTGCAAATATTTGTTTAAACAAAAATTAAAAAATTATTTTCAGAAACTTTTTATAATTATGAAATGGAAAATGAAATGTTTTCGTAAGCAAAATGATTTGCAATTTGTCGTAAATTGGAGTAAAAGCGAGTCGGTCAATTATTACATCAATATTTAAAAAATATCCAAATTGAAAGAAATAAGAAAAAAAATTGTCCCGACAATGTAATATCAAAAATGCTTTTGTTAATATTTATGCTGAGAAAGATCTTGAAAAATTTTTTTTTTATGACACTCAAAGTAATTGAACACTAAAACTAAACTTTTGTCATTTTCTTATAAAATAAAGTCATAAAATCCCAACAATTTTATAAAAAAGAATGTCAAGCTATTATTTTTGTAAATTTAATTTTAAACTATTGTTATTGTCCGAAATTGCCCGCCTTTACCCAATTCAAATTTAATTGCATTAACAAAATGCACACTACGAGAGGAACATTATCCTATACGAAACAAACTAAAAATGAAAAGCCTTAATTTAATTAAAAGCAACATGACTACATATTCTCGTCTCATTACATTTGTACCTTAAATTTCTTTCCGTCTTCATTAAATACATAATAAACAAACACAATATTGAAAATTAAAAAAAACTATTTCTTTGAAAATTGACAAATCATCAATGAAAACATCAAAATCGAAATTCTCTATTTACAGTCCAATTTCCAATAAAACAAAAAATTGATTTTCCCCGTCAATTTTATGAAAAAGTCACACTAAAATAAATTTCCAGTCAAAATGAAATGACAGAAAGAAATATAATGACGTCTTAACACTGCTAGGGTAAAAATGTTCGAGTGTATAGTTTTAATTTGTTTATCATTTATGATGCAACTAACGAGACGAGCAGATAATTAACACCCATGCAGAGTTAAGGCGGTAAAGACTAAAAAACATAATTTTTTTTTCAGTTCAAAAGAAAAAAAACCAAAAGCTACGTGGAATGGTTCCTTGTTGCGTACCAACAAAGTCTGAGGAGAAAATATCTTTAAGCTTGGCTTTCTTCTGAACCTGGTCATTCTGGGTGTGGTATACTTTACCGCAAAAGGTCCCGAAACGTAGCATGAGAAAAGAAGAAATAAAACATTGTTTCTCTTTTCTAAAAATTAAGAAAACTAAATAGAACTAAAACATTTTTTTTTGTCAGAGAAAAAGCAATCGAGATCACAAATCGAAAACCCCCCCTGTGATATATAGAGAGTGAAAATTTGTCGCGCCGTCTTCTTGATATAATTGCACTTATAATAATATGACATTCAAGGAGAAGGAGCGATTTTGGCGTTCAACAACAATACCTGTAAGCCGGGCAAAGCCTTTTTTCAATTAACTTGCGGTTTAACAACAAACAATATATATGTACACATTCGATGTATACGCGGCTGACATCGATCCTCGATTTTTTTCACAGTATTACATGCCGAACGCCTCTAACCGTATTTCAAGATGGATTTTGAATAACGAAAAAACGAAGCAATAATGTTCTTCTTGCAAAAATATTCGTTTTTCACGTACCTTCCAGCAATCTTTGTATGAGGCTGTCGATATTCAAGTCGACCTCCGCCATTTTTTGTTGCAACTGGCCGACTGACTTGAAGCAAGCTCAATGTTTCCGCATCCGGTAGTACAATTCCCACGCGCATGCACACTCTTTAAACCACTGACGTAAATTTCAACAATTAGTGCCCTTCTCATGCCCTTATGCGATTTTTACTTAACACTATTTAATTAAATTTGCCTACAAATTGATGGAATTATGAAATACAATCAATAGACTAAAAATAGATGCAGTTAATTTGGAAAAACAAATTTTTTCAACATTACTCAAAAAAAGGCGGTAAATTTAAAATTTCATCTTTTATTTACTATTTGATCCAAAAAAGGGCAATAATAAATTATTCTATTCTTTCTGTAAACATTATTATATTGAAAAGTTGTGGAAAAAATTGAAACATTAACGATACAAATACGAAAGAGAAAAGAAAATATATACAAATTGACAATAATTATTTTTATTAAACATGATAATCGTGCAATGTATTCATTACAAATGTAGATCCCATTGTTTTAAATACCAATCACATGATGTCAAAATAATGTATGAAATATATGTACAGTTTGTCGCGATCAGAATTATATCAAAATTCGTTCAGTAAAGTTTTTCAAAAAAAAAAAAATATATAATATATTTACAATGATTTAAGACTGAGAATTCTTTCGTTGATATTCCAATGTGGAATCTCGATAGTCTTGTTGAAGATTAAAGAGGCTGTCTTTGTTCTTTTGCATAAATTGAAGAAAATCGTGAAATCTGAGTGTTAAAAACTGAACACTCCTTTCGTCCATTTCGACGTATGAAAGCATACTGCCAAGCTTCACTAAAATTTATATAATTGCATTAAAAAATCGATTTTTTTAGTCTGTAGTTAAAATAGAATAAAATTACTGTCTACTAACTTTATAGAAACAAATTTAGTAGATTTTTTTTTAATTTTCGATTCGATTAATACAGGGTTCGAAGCAGTGAAAGTATTTAAGAATACGGACTTTATGTCGATTATTATTAATAATTTTCGAAAAAGTTCTTTGACAATTTTCAAATTCATTTCTTTACAATATTTTATTTTACGAAATTTCAATTATCAGTTAAATTCTTTTATTAAATAAGTATTAGAAAATAGAAACTGAAAATAGTATTAAAAAAACCGCAATTAAACTTTTTCAAAAAAACTGAATTACAAAATTCAATTATTTTTTAAAATTCACGCTATATTGTTTTTGATATTCAATGATTATTTAAAATTTTAACAGAAATTCATTTTTATGAAATAAAATTCAATTTTAATTAGAATATTGTACTAGAGTTCAATTATTTAAATAAAAATAAAACGCAATTAAATGATTTATTGAAGAATTGAACGTTTCTTAAAATTCAATTCCCATAAAAAATTGTTATCAACAAATTATCAAAAACTTGAATTCTATTAACGAATTTTAATTAAATTTTTCAGATTAATTACATTTTTAAAGAAATTTGATTAAAATTGTATTAAAAATAATTGACATTCGACATTGAATTTTATTATTTACGAAAACAATTTAATTCTTGCGAAGAATTTTATTAAAATTTTCAAAAATAATTGAATTCTTGTAAAAAATTAACAGGAATTCAATTATTTTTTAAAAATTTAATAAAATTCTTGGCATAAATTAAAAGTAACAAAATTCTTAGCAGATTTTTAATTACTTTTGGAAATTTTAATAAAATTTTTCGCGAGAATTTAAATATTTTCGTAAAATAATAAAAATCTTTGCAGAAAATCAATTCTTTTTAATGGTCTTAATAAAATTCTTCACAAGAATTCAATTATTTGAAAAAATATTCGAATTTTAGCAGAAATTCAAACATTTTAAAAAGTTTTGAAAAAACCTTTTTTTTGGTAGAAATTCAATTATTTTTAAGTCAATTTTAAAAGGCAATTTCCAAAATTCAATTATATTTTTATAATCTAAGATTTTAACTAAAATCTACTTTTAAATCAATGTTTATGAGAAAATTCTACCAGAATTCTATTATTTAAATACAAAAATAAACAATTAATTGAATAATTGAATTTTTAAAAAAAAATTTGCTATTAATTAATTTCTTATGAATATTTTATTATTTTTTGAAAATAATTAAAAGTTTTTGTAGAATTTTATTAATTTTTTTTTTAAATAATTAAATTCTTTTGGTAAATTTTATAAAAATAGTAAATATTGACCAATATATTTAATTTTTGCGAAGAATATTATTACTTTTGAAAATAATTCAAATTTTGCAATTGATTTTATTACTTTAGAAAATAATTGAATTCGTGTGCTGAATAAAATAATTGAAATTTTTTAATGAATTTTAATAAAATTTTTGAAAATAATTGAATTTTTTTGAAAAATTTTGCTATTTATTTATACAGATAAATGTTGACAATGTTTTTTAGTTTTTTTTTTTGAACATATATGAATTTTCGAGAAGAATTTTAATATTTCTAAAGATAATTGAAATTTTGACGAAAATTTAAAAAAATTTTTGAACATAATTAAATTTTTGCGAAGAATTTTATTACTTTTAAAAATAATTGAAATTCTGTAATCATTTGTAATTTCTCTAAAATTCTCCAAATTATATCGTGCAATTTACGAACTTATCATCCTTTCTGAATGAAATTACGGACTTTACGGACCTTTTTTTTAAAAAAAAAACGGGTTTTCTACGGACTTGAAGCAAAGTTACGGACTTTTTCAGAATTTACGAACCTACTTTCAGCCCTGGATTAATACAATTTTTTAGTTCGTTTACTAAATTTTTTGTTCTATTTTTACTTGATTCAAATTTAGTAGACACTCTTAAGTATAGAATATAGAATTCAAAAATCTGAATACAAATCGCTCACCAAAGAGACGTAACAAATGAAAGGCTCCATACAACTGACTGGGCAAGGCGTCAGGATTTTCTCTCGTTATGTCTTCGAATTGTAACTTTTCCCATTTGTAAAGCAACTGTTGACCGAGTGAAATATTGAAATATTCTCGAATTCCTTTTGTTACTTCCAACGCACTTTCTCTATTATAACGAAAATAATTGTCAATTTTTTCGATTTTTCTTTATCTTTATCTACATTTGTTCCGATATAACATACCTGCAAGAATCGTTAACATTATCCTTTTCCTGATAAGCAACATAATCGTTTAAAATTTTTTCCACCGTTATTCGCATCGGGAGAATCGGCAATTTTTTACCCTTAGACAAAGTTTCACTTTCTTCCACAAGTAAAACTTTCAAATCATGAGGTATGAGAATTTTTAATTCAACTTTAGTGAAGAATTCCTCGGATTCGCCGGAAGTTTCCAAACGACTGCAGATAAAAGAAGGAATAATTCAATAATCAAATAAACGAGAAGGAGAAAGAGATTATAATAATCGAAAATATGTTGAAATTCGTTTTACCCTCTTCGCTTTCTTGGTGCTTCTGATATTGTATCGTGAGACGTGATTGACAGTGATCCTGTGCTATATTTTCCAGAGCGACTAGTTGCTTTTTCCACATTTGCAACCGGTGTGCTCGCTCTACTGTCACTGTCCTTCTCCCGACCTCCTTCACTTCGTCGCCCTTGTGTTTTCGTGCCGGTCGCACTTTTTCTACTTTTTTGCGAAGATTGCTGATTTGAATGTGCACGTTGTACTTCCCTTTGCTTTTGACAGTTTGCTTCATTGTACTTCAATACTCTACTTTCCGGCACCCATTCGTCCCAACTATAGTCAAAATATTAACAATTTAAAATTTCAATTAAATAAATTTAACTTTTTCGCCTTATACATAAACTTAATAATATTCATTATACAGTCAGATATTTAATAGAAATTTATTTTCAACTCACTTTTTGTTCCAACCAGCGTAGTGAATTAGATACTTGACTTGTTTTTCTTTTGCCACTTGAGATTTCAAACATTTGGCTTCGTAAATCAAAGGACCGTGAAAACACAATACTTTTTCTCCTTTAAAATAAAATAAGTAAATTCATTACAAAACAATAAATAAAATAATAAGCGATAAAACATTAGACAATTGACTTTAACGACATTGTTTACACTTTGAAAACATCCTTTGATTTTGGGATGAATCACAATAAAATTGAACCCAATTCATATTCCAACCTGTATTAAACAATCGTCGACTTGTACCTTCTTGAAATTTGTGTTTCGGTGGCATTTTTTTATGCTTAAATTCAGTTTTAATTAAGACTCTCAATAATAAAACATTATTTTTTGACAGCTGCAAGAAGCCTTTATTTTGAGGTTAAGTCACCGGAGAAGCCACAAATTGGCGGGAGTTTTAAACGTTTTAAACGTTCTTCGAAAAATTATAAATAAGAAAGTAAAAATATCTTTTGTTTAGAAAAATTAATTAAAAATGTACTGTTAATTGTAAAATATTGACAAGAATGTTAACATTAATTGTTGAAAGAGAAGAAATTTCGGAATAAAAAGCCCTTTGTCGGAGCGCACTCTGCCGGGAGAAAATGAAATAACACCCCCGCGATTTTCTCGTCGCTTTTGCTTATCTACAATTAGTAATCAACGAACACTCGACGACAGGTCCCGACGGGCACGACGGGCTCGCGGTGGTATTTGTCATTATTCTCGGTGTTGTCAAAATTCTCATTGGAAAAAAAAAGAAGTCGAGTCAAGATTATTAGACATCGACAGTGGAATCTAGTGATTCGAAGAAAATGGGTGACGGAAAGGAGGGTGAACGTGAGCCTCTAATCAGAACGGGAGGAAATGTTTTTGTTCAACCCTACACAAGCGAAATTACAGGTAAATAAAGGAAAAAAAAAGAAAAACTTGTCGATATACATAATGTCGACTGTCTTTTGGAGCAAATATCATTCTGTCATTTTCTCGTAGAGGATATTCAGCCAAATGTGAACGTTCAACCGAATGTAAATACAGTTTCCCCAATTGGACCCGATGAATTACCACCACCTTTCCAATCTGCTAGTCAGGGTGGTTTGCCTATGGTTACCTGCAGGGTTTGTCAAGCCATGATAGACATTTCCGGCAAACGAGAGCAGCACGTCGTTAAATGCAATCAATGCAATGAAGCTACTGTATGTTTTTAAAAATCTTTTTCTTTTCATTCTATACAACTGACATAGACTTTACATATATATTGACTTCCATTTTCTCGTTCACTCCTTTTTTATCTATCCATTCTCTGACCTGATAAATCTTTTCTAGTCATCTAGAAATTTTTCTTTATCTTAGATACTTTTTAATAAACATCTGTCTTTGCTGCATAATACTCATTCTAAAATGAAAGAATTAAAGACAATCTTCTTTGAGATTTTAGCATTTTCTTTGTTCTCAACGTCGCTAAATGATAGAGAAGAGATATTTTTGTTTTTTTCGTAATTCGATTGTGATCTCAAAATTTTGATTGACGAAATTAAATTAAATTAAATCTGGATGAAAATAACTAAGAAATAAATTATTAGCTGTTGTTTTATGACTCTTTCTTTTGAGAGTACTTCTTTTAATAAATTCTTTTTTTTTCATAGCCAATAAGAAACGCACCTCCAGGAAAAAAATACGTACGTTGTCCATGCAATTGTCTCCTAATATGCAAAAGTTCTTCACAGCGAATTGCATGTCCAAGGCCAAATTGCAAACGTATAATTAATCTTGCACCAAGCCCTGTTACACCTCCTGTTCTTTCGATGCCAGGAATGTGCAGAGTTTGTTGTGCTCATTGTCATGATACGTTTTTGGTAAGAAAAATCAAATTTTTTCTTTATTGACAAATAAATACTTATTCTAATTTTCGATTTTTTTTTCTACAGTTTAATACACTAAATAATGCTCTGGCTCGATGTCCACATTGTCGAAAAGTATCATCAGTTGGTCCAGATTTTGCTCGAGGTCGTGGGATTTTGTTCATTATCCTTGGAATTATTTGTTTAATAATCGGCGTTGTTGTCACGGTAAGATATTTCAGATCCTTATCATTTTTTTTTAACTTAAAGAACAGCACATTTATTTTCAAAAGCTTCATATTCTTATTCTTAGAGAATTATCTGGAAAAATAACTTTTATCTAAATCGGTTATTTAGATATTTATTTTTTGTTAAACAATAAAATGATGAAACAAGTACAGCAAATATGAGAAATTGTTAGTAAATTCATGATTAATGAAACTTATCGTTGTTAAAAATTGCCTATAAATTTAACTATTACATTCTATTGCGTTTGATGTTTTATCTTCATAACTTTTCATCCTCCTTTTAGTAACCTTAGTAATTCTTCGCAATTTCGAATTTAATCAAAAGAAAAGTCCAGAGAGAAATTTTTTTTTGCATTTACAATCGAACATCGAAACTAGAATTAGATTCTAACTTTTTTTTAAACTAGAATTTAAAAAATAAATCGCTAAATGTAAAATTCATGATCAGTTTGTGTTTTTTTGTTGTAAATCTAAGTGGTCCATTTTTTGACTGTTTTAAAATTTTCAATCTCGTTGTCATTATATTCCTATTACAGAATATGTCAGTGATAACTAAATGTGTGCCAGCGGAATATAAATTACTCTCATGAATCATACTGTACTCTTCATTGCACAAAGGCATACCACTACTTTATTATGAGATCAATCTTTTTCACTTACGTTGATGTTTTATATAGTATATATATATATACAAACACAGTCTTTTGAAGAGTTTAAAAATGTATTTAAGTTGCTTATCAGAGTATATATGAATTGCGATAAATTTCCTGCATTGTATAATCCAAAACTAAGAATAGATTAAGAAATTTCTTTTCTAATGTTGCTTATTTTGCTAATTTAATGTCAGTGACTTCAAAAGTCCGGATGCATTTCTTTTCATGTGTTTTTATTTGACAGCAACTATCAAATAATTAATTTCCCTAAATGATAATGTGTTTTTTTTCTTTATTTTAAACATTCTTTTATCTAAACTTTTTATTTTTATTTATTACACGCTGGCGAAAAAATGCGCGTTATTTTTTTTTTTAAGGAATTATTTCGTTTTTTTGTTTGTTTATAAATTATTTAAATGTAATTTGAAATATTATCGATTAATATTATATCTTTATATTACAGGTCTTGGATTTTAAGACCTTTTCGACTTTTTCTGACTATTTTCAAAGAAGGCGATTTTTTCTTCTTATTTTCAAAAATAGAACTTTTTCTACTTTTCCTTCGAATATTGTGACAAAATACTAGTTTTTTGGTATAAAATGTAAATTATACCGAGTTTTATAGCCGAATCATTAAAAAATGATTTAAGAATATTTTTTTACTATATTTAAGTCCTTGAAATAATTAAACTATAATAATTCTTGTTTTTCAAAATTAAACCAATTTTAAATAATTAATTTTGTATGATTTGAATACATGATTTTTTAAACTTATTTCATTAAAATTTTCGGAACTTAAATTTTGAAGAATTTTCATTCGAAAATTATTAAAATAAGTAACTGAATTCAAAAAAAATTTTGAACAAAATTCTTTAAATAAAAATTAATAAAAATTAGCTTTAAAAAATTATTATTAAAATATTTTTTATAAAAGTATTCTTCTTTCATTTTTTTCACTAGAATTTGTTATTTACAATAAAGAAAATTCCAATTCTTTTTCAATAATAATTCCATATTTCCGAAAATTCAAAATAGATACAAAAAATAATTTGGTACATTATATTTTTAAAGAATAAAATGTTTAATTTTTATTAAAATTACAATATTTGTAAAAAACTAATTTTATAAAATTATTTTTATTATAATTCTTTTTCAAAATTTAATTATTTTGAAAAAAAGTAAATTTTTTTTGTATCCTTTTTTTTATACCAAGAAAATCAAATTTATTAGACTTATTTATTAATGTTCTGAAAGGATCACATATTTTTAAATTTATTATATTAAAATTCTGTCAGAATTTGATTTTTTTTAAAAATATTTTCCAAAAAATTGAATTCTTTTCACAAAGTTTTAGTAATAAAAATGTTAATTATTTATAAATTTTCCAATCATATAAATTGAAGAATCTTTTATCTTTAAAAAGATCCTAAAGTTCTGAACGTTCAAATGAACGAAATTTATTTATTTCTTCTAAAAATTAGTAGTAATTTACTAAAATATCTTGAATAAAAAATAGTTCGTTCATTTGAACGTTCAAAACTTGGGGATCATTCTTTAAAAATATTTTTAAAAATCCAATTTTAAGAATTTTTGGTTATAAAATTCGAAGAAGAGAGCTATTATAGTGATAATTAATCCAATGAATTGAATTTTTGAATTTAAATACTTTTTCTATTTAAATATTTTCAAAAATTATTAGAATTAAAAAAAAGTATTAAAAAAATAAAATTTATAACCTATTTTGTTGAAATAATAAAAGAGCTTTTTGTTTTTGAATTTGAAAATTAATTTATCTTGTTTCCGAAATTTCTACATAGACAAAAAAATTGTTTTTTTTAGAAATGATTCTTTTTTTAGAGAAATATAATTTCTTCTCACATATTGCTATCAATTTTGCAGAAATTAGAGAAAATATATTTCGCTTTCAACATGAAGGAAAATTAGAAAGAGATTTGTTTAGTATAATTATTCGATTATCAAAATTAACAAGAATTGGATAAGGAAACTAAGTTTATTGTAAACCGAAAAGAATGCGTTAGACGCAATTTTTATTTCCTCTCTGATACGAACGTAAATGCTCTATTTCGGTATAATTATTATCAGAAATGAACAATCAGACATTAAGTATTACAAATTAGAGGAAGTTATAATTCGAGTTTAACTGCTTCTCTTAATTTCTCATATAAACGTAATTAATTGTTGTATCCGTCTAAAATATTAATCCGAATTATGCAAGAATTCTTATAATCTATACTTGAAAAATTGTCTCATTGAAAAAAATGTCATTATCAAAAAATTAATTTTCGTCTCATTATCGACGATTATTCGAACTCTTTAATCTTTAATTATGTACCATTTGATATTTTTATGTGTAATTATCTTTTTTTTAGGTTTCTACGTATAGGTTGGTGAGGGAAAACGGTGGAATATATGTTGCTTATGTTGGTGAGTACAATTCTTGGGGAATCTTTTCAATCTTTTTATTAAAATTTGAAATTTTCTTCAAATTGAAATATTTTAATGAAATGTATATATTATTTCTCAGGTGCATTTCTATTGGCTCTCCTCTTCTTGGGCCGAAGTCTCTATTATTGTACCATGAAAATCAGTCTCATAGAAGGACCTATTTAGTCTTCTTGACTCATCTTGCATCTTTTATCGAAAACTATTTTTCAAGGTCAATGTCATGTAATCAGTTTAGATAAGAGACATTTACATCAACAAATTTCTCCATCTCGTTTCGTTGGAGACAGAACAAAGCGAACCAGGTATTTACAGAGAGGATGTACGCAAAAAAAAACTAGAGTAATATTACTCAATATCTTCAATCATATATAAGGGTTGAACAATTTTTTTTTTATCAAAAAACGATCATGTTTATCGTTCCAAGTTCTCTTTGTTCGGTCACGCAGCGAACGAAGTGTGGACACGTTTCAATTAGTGTAAGAATAGACAATGAACATATATTTACACCAAAAGAAAAAGCAAACTACTAAAATATATACCTTTATTCGGTATACAATACTAGTAGTTATAAAATTATACGACGCAAAATAATAAAAAGCGCGTAGTAGTTGACGATTGAGTCTCTCGCAGAATTACAATAATTTCATTTGTATTTCAATTCACTCTCGCGTTGACTCGTAAAAAAATTTAATTTTCTTGTTTTTAAGAAAATTTCTCTTCATCATAACGTAAATGAAATTTTTTAAATCTTTTTGCATTCCCATCGAAACTTAGTTTTTAATCGTTGTAATCTGATGAATATTTTGTAATAACGAGTGATTGTAAATTAGCATTAAATTTTACAAAAAAATTTCTCTTAAATACATAATATATTATGTAGACGAAGTGAGATAAATTATATATATATATATATATATATTAAATTTGAGGTGGTCGTCCCTATAAGATTTTGAGAAAAAACAAATACTCTTCATGAATTGTGTTATTAATGGAAGCGAGCATTCACATTAAATAATTTTTATTAGTATATCGCATTATATGCTAGACACTAGTTCGGAACGCAAGTCTGGTTTTTTTAATCATTATTACCTGTAATTAAAGTAAAATATACTTATTGTAAAATTAATCGTCTACGGCTTTTCAATCTTTATTAATTAATTTACAATTGGTACTAATAAAATCAAGTGTTTTACGTTTATTAAATTTTTTAGAAATAAATGTGTTTTTTTAAAATACTTCATTTCTTTATTAAAAATTTCATTTATCACTTTTGATTCACAATCTTGATTAAATGCAGTTTTTAGGACACATTTTTTTACAAAAAATAGTAAAAGATTTTCAGTCTTGACTCTTCTTTGGCTGAAAAAATATTCTCATTTTAGAAATAAATAAAAAAAAATCTCTGTGATTATGTATAAAAAATATTTTCAGCAATGCTAAATAGAATTTCCAGGGTTATCCTTGTGCTTTTCGAAATATGCTCTTTCTGCAACTTGTGCTAATTGATCGAACATGGCTCGACCTGTTCCTTTAACTAATGAAGTGAATTGTCCATATTGGTTTTGTAGAAGAATATGCGGATGATCGAATTCCTGAAACGATATTTTTTTTTTGAATAATCCACTGACAAAAATGAATTCTTGGGAGGAATTAATTAGTGAATAGAATAAGATTGTTTCTTTTGCATAAATATTTTTGGTGTTTTGAAAAATATTCTCACCGCCATTTGCCCAAAGTCCATGACTAAAACTTTATCACTGTCCATGATCGTGTTTAATCGATGAGCAACTGTGAGTACAGTGCAAGAAGCGAATTTCGTCCTTATGGTTCTTTGAATCAGAGCATCCGTCTGAGGATCCACGTTCGCTGTGGCTTCGTCCAACATTAGAACACGATTGTTTCTGAGAATTGCTCTCGCGAGGCAAATCAGTTGACGTTGTCCAACGCTGAAATTACTTCCTCTGTCTGACACCCGACTGTCCAATCCATTAACGGCCGCAATCGCTTCTTTCAGTTCCACCTATTCAGTATTTTTTAAAAATCGCATTTCAATACTTAATTCCTATTTCTAATTTTTCAATTTCATTTAGTTTTAGAGTCTAATTTATTTTTGTTCTTTCGAAAAAAGGTTTAAAAAGGAAATACAGGGTTGCCACAGGTCAGGGAAGTCAGGGAATTCAGGGAAAAGTCAGGGATTTTTACTAAAAGTACTGGAAAAAATCGAATTTTTAAAATTCATGAGAAAACTGATTTTTTTCTTTTGGCCTCGTAAACTATGAAATTACCACAAATTTTAATACAAAACCTTCAATTTTTTCTATCTCTGACAATAATTTCTTTTTAAATAACTTCAATTTTCAAAAACTATCATAAAATTAATAATTAATAATAAATAAATAATAATTAAATAAAATTAGTAATAACTATCATAAATTATGACTTATAAATTATTTTATAAATAATTTTTACAATTTTCATAAATACTAGATTGATAAAAGAATTTTAGTTAAAAATCCTAAAAAAATTAGATTTTGGAAAAGTTACAAATGATTACAGAAATTCAATTATTTAAAATACAAAATTTAATAAAATTTTTCGAAAAATATCAATTATAAATAAAAATATTTAAAAAAATAATAAAATTCTTCACCGAAATACAATTACTTTTATAAGCTTGAATAAAATTCGTTGTAAGAATTCAATTATTTATATAAACTTGAATAAAATTCATTGGAAGAATTAAATTATTTTCAAAATTAATAAAATTCTTCCCAAAAATTCAATTATTCTCAAAAATTAAAAAGAAAATATTTTCAAAATTTCAATTATATTTATAAATAAAAAAATTCTTCATCTAAATTCAATTATATTATGGAAATTTTAAGAAAATTTAAATTATTTTCATAAGTAATAAAACTCATCGCATAATTTTAATGATTTTTTATACAATATATATTTTAATGAAATTCTTCATAAAATGTAATTATTCTTAAAAATTTTATTAAAATTTGTCAAATTAAATTCATATATTCAAAAAATTATTGACAAAATTCTTTATGAGAATTCAATTTTAACAAAAAACATTCTTTTATTCAATAAATTATTTATTTTTTAATTTCAATAATTGAATTTTTCTAGAATTTTTTAATAAAAATTGATTTAAAAATGAATTAATGGATAATCGATTTATTATTATTTATAAAAGTAATTGAATTATTGCCACGAATTTTATTACATTTTTTAAAAGTAATTATAAGTTGTTCAATTCAAAAAGGTTTGAATTTGAATGTTTTGAAGAATTTTAATTCTTACAGAAAAATAATAATGATTAAATATTTATTTAAAAAAGAAGTTATTGATGTTTTTGAATAATTTTACAATTAATGAAATTTATAAATAAATGTAATAGAACATTTTTTCTTGATTATCTTAAAATTTTTAGAGTGAATCAGAATATTCTTTAGGGTCAGGGAAAAAGTGAGAATTTTGTCTGGAAATCGGAGAAAAATAAAATTTAATATTTGTGGCAACCCTGAAATAGAAAAATTACCTCTCCCAGAACGTCCCATAGTACAATATCCGTAAATTCCTCAAAAGGATCCAAATTTCTTCTGATAGTTCCTGAAAATAGAACCGGATCTTGTGGAATAATGGAAATTTGTTGGCGCAGATCTTCCAAACAAACGGTTCCTGTGTCTATGTTGTCGATTTCGATGACCCCGTCGATTTTAGCGAGACGGAAGAGAGCGGCGATTAGAGACGATTTTCCAGCGCCCGTTCTGCCTACAATTCCAACCTGAAGAATAGTTTTTCATTTAGAAATTTAATTCAAAGGACTTGTAAATAAAATATGAAAAAATTATTTATTTAGTAAATAAGTGACCTTTTCAGACGG
Organism: Leptopilina myrica (nomen nudum); assembly: GCA_032872475.1. Lineage (NCBI taxonomy): Eukaryota > Metazoa > Arthropoda > Insecta > Hymenoptera > Figitidae > Leptopilina > Leptopilina myrica (nomen nudum). The sequence goes on along the minus strand of CM065458.1, from coordinate 13,281,305 downwards.
GCGAATGACGAGATTGAGGCCCTTCAAAACTGGAGGATCATCATCAGAATAACTCAAGTACATATTCCTGAACGCAATATTGCCTTTACTTGGCCAATTCTTAGGAGGTGTAACAAAAGAATCAGTCGGCGCTTCTTTCATTTTCTTTTTAGAAATTAGTCCCTGGTCTCGTAAATTCGGCTCTGGAGTAAGTTGAACATACTCTAAAACTCTTTCCACCGACATTAACTGATTAGCCACTTCGGCACTCTGACGCATTCCCCATTGAATCATTCCCAACATTGACATCACTTGTGTTATAGCCAGACCAACTTTTCCTCCATTCTCAGATGACGCTGAAATTGAAGAATTTCTCTGAATTTCTCCATTTTGAAAGTTTATAACATATTTATACATAAATAAATTTTTAATTCACATCCAATCGAAATTGAATGGCACAAACGTTTTTGTTCATAGATACTTACGATCACTGCTGATGAGAAAACTAAAAGTCACCAGAGTCGTGAAAATAAAAGTAAAAACGTCCAATGAAAATCCAAACGCTGAACTTGTTGTAATAAACATAAACCAGGACGAGCTGTGTAAATCTTGAAATTTGTCAAATTCTTGTTTGAGTACTTCTTCAGCTCCAAGAGCTCTAATCGTTGTCAGTCCATTCAGAGTTGTGTTGAGATGAGTGAAAATCGGCGAACGAGCTGATTGATCAAATTAATTATTCTTCATTTTAACATTCTCATTCAAATTTAAAATCAATTTCATTTTTACATTGCAGAATTAATTTGATTTGACAAGTCAAATATATATATATATATAAAGAGAACATTGCTTACTCATTCCCTCCAGTCGTTTAACGTTTTTACTCGTCTTGAGATAAACTTTTCGAATCCAATAAAACATGGTCACAAATGTGATAATTGGAAAGATATAGTAATAGTTGACGGTACAAGTGACAATCATACTTCCTAATACCATCATTGTTACTTGTCCAGCATCCATAAGGCTCTTTGATAATAATTCGTCAATACCTCCCATGTCCTTTGAAAATCTATTAAGAATTCGACCGCTTGGATTTGTGTCAAAAAATCGCATTCCCGTTCTAATCATAGCACTAAATATCATGTCGTGCAATCGTTGACTTGCCCTCATACACAATCTATAGAAAGCAAATGATCTTGTGAATCCAATGACAAATATCGATGACACTATTCCAATATACACGTAAATGTAAACATTTTGCGACCATGGTTGAGCTTTAAACAGTCCCTCGTCTTCCCGATCTATTGTTATATTGGCCTTTTTGTAAAATTTCACTTCTTCCGCTGTTATCCTAAAAATGTAAATATATTAAGCTTCTGTTAATATTATAACGGGAAATAGTATTTGCTTATGTAAATATTATAACAGGAAATAGTGTTTACTTATGTAAATATTATATTGAGCTTATGGTTAGAAATTTAGAATTTTTCAAATCCTCCAAAAACGAAGACCAAGACGTAAGGTATTAATTAAATAATTCACAAATATGTTTCTCAGACTTACAGAACAGGAACGTAAAGATCATTCAAACTGGCAGCCAACTGAGTTAGGATGAACAAAACAAGTACGAGAAAAGCAAAGAATAAATTCGCTCCAGATCGAAAGTAGTTCAACATTAGTGATCCTTTGACAATTCCTTTTGAAGTTCCCTCAACTAATTGATCTACAGTTTTCGGTTCATCCTCATCTTCAACATCCGAATCACCACAACCATCTGCTGCTTTGCTCTAAGGATTCAAATTTTTCATTATCATCATTAAATTATATATATAACTAGCAAATGATACGCGCGGAACGTAGTATTCAATTTGTTATTGTTATGCAAATTACAAAATTTTTTATTCACAAACATAAATTTTTAAAATAATTTCATAATCAAAATTTTAAAAAATCACTTATTAAGTACAAGATTATTTATTACTGTTCATATTTTAAAAAATTTTAATTTCCTAAACATTAACAAATCCTTCTCAACAATTCAATAATTTTCAAAAAAAACTTTCATTCAATTCCTAGGGAGAGTAGAATTTAGTAAAAAATTTTAATAAATCCTTGGAAATAATTAAAATATTTTTATAAATAGTAAACTTCCTCACAAGAATTCAATGAATTTTCTAAATAGTAAAATTCTTTGCAGGAATTCCATTATTTTCAAAACAATTTTAATTGAATTCCTCGCAAGAGTTCAAATATTTTTAAAAATATTTCCATTTTTTTCATTTATTTCCTAAAATTTAAATAAATTCTTCGAAACAAATTAACAATCTTCAAAATAACTTTATTTGAATTTCTCGAAAAAATTTCATTATTTTCAAATATTTCTATAAACAAAATACCATTTTTTTGAATATAAAATACAAACTTATTTCGATTTTTATAGTGTGAAAATTTAAAAATTAACTTTTAAGGAATTTTATTTAAAAATTTTGGAAATAATATTGAGTTCTGGAAAATTTATGAAAATTATTTTCTAAAAATAATTTAAAAATAGTTTTATTATTTATTACTGTTCATATTTTCAAAAACTTTAATGAAATTTCACGAAAGAATTCAAATATTTTTTTAAATTTTAACAAATTCTTCTAAACAATTTAATTATTTTCATAACAATTTTAATTGAATTTCTAGGGAGAGTTCAAATATTTTTCAAAATATTTCCATAAATTTTATTTATTTCCTAAAATTTTAATAAATTCTGCGAAACAATTGAATAATCTTCAAAAAACCTTTAATTGAATTTATCGAAAGAATTTCATTATTTTCAAATATTTCTATACATATCTTCATAACAGTTTATTTATTTCGTAAAATTTTAATAAATTCTTCTTTATTTTATTTGAAAAAAAATTTCATACATTCTTTAAAAAGAATTAAATTAGAATTTTTAAAGATTTATACGAAATAATCAACATTTTCGCAAGAATTCAAATATTTTTAATACAATTTTAATAAAATTCTTCTTCATTTTATTTAAAAAATATTTCAGACATTCTTAAAAAAGAATTAAATTCGAATTTTTAAAGATTTAAACGAAATAATCAAAATTTTCGCAAGAATTCGAATATTTTTAATACAATTTTAGTAAAAATTCTTTTTTTTAATTTTATTTGAAAAATATTTCAGACATTCTTAAAAAAGAATTAAATTACAATTTTTAAAAATTTAAACGAAATTCTTATTTATTATTATTATTATTATTATTATTATTATTCAAAGTAATAACAACTGATTCCACAAGAATTCAGTTATTTTTCTAGAAAATGAAATTTTGTGAAGGAATTCTATTATTATTAAATTTCTTGATAAAATTCTTTGCAATAATTTGATGATTCTCAATACATTAATTTTAAAATTGAAAATATTTGAAAAGATAAATTATAAAAAAGCTAAGAAACAAAAAAGCAAACAGCAACTAAATTCAAATTGTGAATAGATTACCGCATCACGAACTTTATTAATATAGATTTGAAAAATTAATTATAATGAAACTTTAAATTTTAAAAATAGATTCATTTTTTTTTTTGGAAACGAACTTACTCTACAGCTCGAAGTAGAAAATTGTCTTCGCATCGTACTTCTTTCCATGAAGGAATCATCGGCATTTTCAGGATTGGTTTCCGCAGCTATCAGCGGCATGTACTCAGGATGACTTTGAAGGAGCTGCCGATAATTCTTGTAGAATTGCATCTTGCCCTGATCGAGAAGAATAATCGCGTCGACTCCCTTGATATATTGAAGCTGATGAGTGGCCAAAATTCGAGTCTTTCCGGACAAATAGTGCTTCATGCACTCTTCGAATAGGTGCTTTCCCACGTGTGCGTCGACCTAGTGGCAAAAGTTTGCATTTTAGAAGAAAAATTGACATTTAGCGGAACGTGAGAAAATGATGACTACCGCGCTGAGAGGATCGTCGAAAAGGTAGATGTCGGCCTGCCTGTAGACGGCCCTCGCCAGGTTTATCCTGGCCTTCTGCCCCCCGGACAGGGAGCTGCCTCTGTCTCCGACGATGGTTTGGTCCCCCTGGGGAAACTGCTTGAAGTCTCTGAGCAGGGCGCACGCCTTCACGACTCTCTGGTACCGTTGTCTGTCGTAGGGCTGGCCGAAGAGAATATTTTGCCTCACGGACGACCCGAAGACCCAGGACTCCTGACCTGCGTAACTCACGCCTCCCTTCACTTTGATGCTGCCCTCCGTGACTGCGATTTCTTTGAGAATTGCAGAGAGCAGGGAACTCTTGCCCGCTCCCACCATTCCTATCACCATGTACAATTTTCCGGTCTCGATTTCCACATTGATCTTCTCCAGGGTATTCTCTGACTGTCCAGGCTCCCATTTTGCTGTCACATTGTCCAGTTTAACAGCCCAAGTCTCTGGTGGATCATCCATTACGCCTATTTTTTTTATAATTAAATAATTAATTCTTTAATACTTAAAAATTAATTTAAATTAACATTAGTCAAGAAATTTTTTTACCTTCACTGCAAAAATCGCCAGCTTTTTCTACGAATCCATTTTTCTTACGTTTCAAGTCCTCGGAAGAATCCTCATCAATGAAAGGAATATCTATTTGAATTGACTTTTCCTTATTATTCATTTTACTTGTCCCATTGACATTGCAAGTTCGATGCAAATGGGGATTTATTTCCCGATACTCTTCATACAATAAGAAATATTGTAATCTTCGAACAGCCACTAGACATTCGGCAATTTCCGCAATGCCTCGAACGAACATACTGGACATTGTGTTCGAAAGAACGGTATAATATGACACGAAGACGAAGACTCTGTCGGCTGTTAATCGTTCCTTATAAAACATCATTGTCAGTAAAGTTGCGAATAGAGCCAGTCTTGATGTTAACATATTGAAAGTCATATAAATTCCCCTAATGTAAGAGCTTTTTGTGACTATCTTCAATTCCTGCTTGCGAGCATTTTCCACTAAAGTGCAAAATGGCTTTTCCCAAGCGTACATTTTTATCACTTGAACTCCTGAGATTATTTCATCCATAAGTCGCACCCTCTCGTCCGTTTTGATTGCAGTTCGCAATCTATAAATCGACGACAGTTTTCCTGTGAATGCTGAATGAAATTAATTTTTTACTCTAAGAATTAAATATTCATGTGAAGAAATGATATTAGTGGAATTTTCTCATATAGTTACACTGAATCGGCACGACGACGAAAACAACAGCAATTCCAGTAAGTCCGGCATATCCAGCTTCAGAATATAATAAACATGCGATAATTAAAGCTGAGATAGGAGCCGACCACATATAGTGGATAAGTACTGACACGAGATCGAATCTATTGACATCGTTTGCCACTAAATTGACTATTTTTCCTGGAGCGGTTTCTCCCAGGGCAGTCTTACTAAGTTTCAAGGCCTGCAAAATAATTAAATATAATAATAAAATAAGCAAAAAAATATATTTATAAAGGAATAATAAAAGGTCCTTTAAAATGGAAAAGCAATATGTGACGCACTTCCAAGAAAATACCCAAGAAGCAAACGAATTGTAGATTAGGTTCGTCTTAGAATTTATCTTAATTGAATAAAAGTTTATTTTCAATTATTTGAATTTAAAACCAATTTTTATTGAATATTTTAAATATAATGAAGACTTGAAGATCAATAATTTTAATTAACAATTGATACTCTTTCTGTATTTTTATACTTGAAAAATGAAAAACATAACCTCAAATTTGTTTCTTCTTCTTTCTTCGGAGCGTGACAAATATATTTTAAAGTTGTTTTAGCTCTCAATTCGGGGCTTTACGAAATGTTTCTACAGAACAGTAAAGATTTATTTTATCTTAACAGTAAAATTCACCTCTTGTGGTTAAGTATAACAAAAGTAGAAAACCTACAATATCTTAATTATTACCATGGGACATCGAGATTACAATTACCTTTCTGTAAACAAGCGAACATACTGCAACCCTTATTCTGCCTCCCACGTGAAAAGATCCATATAAGATTTGATTTAAGCTGATTACATTTAAACAAGAAAAAATACATATTCCCCCAGCAAACAAAAGTGCTGTTTGGTAGGATACTTCAGTTTTTGGTTTAAAATACTGCAGAAAATTACTCAAAAGTATTGGTGTTCCTAATCTGAAATTTAGAATTTAATTAATTCCTTAACACTTTTTACACATAAAATAGATAATTTCTGCTTTCTCTACACGGTGAACGTTTGCTTTTATAAACACTTGTTATTTCCTTGCATTGAGTGCAGGAAAGAGAGAGCAAAGAAGCACCATCTAGCGAGATTTTATCAAAGTTTTGTGACCTTGCTCTTTGATGAATATGATAAAAGTTTTCGCATTTAAACCGGACAGTAAGATGAATTCTGATCAATTTCGCCGATTAATGTGCGGTGTTTTAATTCAATATGTGAACTTTAAAATCAAGTGTTAATCTAAGATCCTATTATGTAATTAATTCTAATCAGTTAATGAAGTGAAGTGAGTGAATAAAAGTGACTGCCTCGGAAGGAAGACGCACAACCGGACCGCATAACCTCAAAATATTTCAAAAACAAAGGCAACAAAGGTATTTTTTTTTACTTTTTTTACCATTTTTTACAATAGGACAAATTCTCATATTATTCAAACGGTATGTTTGATGCACAACAAACAGTTTCATGTTTAAAACATACACGGGTGTAGAATTTCTAAAGCAGTTGAAAGTCGATCACAAAAACAACTTTTGAACTATTCGATGACAGTCGAAAAATAGTTTTCCTATCCCTGCACTTTTGCACAATTGCGATGCGAAAAATTATTAACTATTGTATATGAAATAAATTCTGAACTAAACGTATTCTTTATGTATATAAAGAATTTGTTAAGAAATACAGAATATGTTTTTAAAATTTATACAGACCTTAATATTAAATCATTAAATATCTGAAGTATTCCAAGGAGAAAATATTCCCATGCGAAAGTCCGAGAAATTACTTTCAATAAACTTATTTTTTCTTTACGATTATTTGCATTTTTTGCTGCTTTGTTCCAAGTTCTGAAAAACAACGATATTTCATTTGAAGAGAATTTAATTTGAAACAATAAAATGGAATTTTTAAAATTCGGGTTAAATTATACAAACTTTTCCAATTTATCGCCAAGAAAAGATGATTTGTCTTCTTTCAATGGTTCAAATAAATCTTCTGTTCCTAATATTTTTGTACATCCCGTTTTGAATAGAGGTATAGTCCACCTGATTTGACAAAGAAACATTTTCTTAATATTGATATTTACAATTTGTGCTACAATTTTTAAAATTTATTTGAATTGAATATTTACAATGAAAAATTGAAATAAACATTACTAATTCTTAGTGATGATCTTAATTCTTCTTTTTAATAAAATAATTTTATGAATTTATCACTCAACGATATTATTCATGTAAAATGTAAGGATATCAAAATTATTTCTATAAATTGTATATTATTTTTATACTTACCACCAAAATAAAATTGATATAATAGATACTTTTTCCCTTGGATTTGGATTTGTAGTAGTTTTTTTTCCATCCATCTCGATTCATGGGATTTTTTTACAATAATTCTTATATTTATAAATAAAAAACTTAAATTCTAATGAGAATATTTTTTGAGACTAGATTTTTCGATCACCTGAAATATAGAAATAAAAAAATATTAGTAAATGTAAAAAAAAACATTAAAAATTTCATAAGTCAAACTATTAGATAAAATCTTCATAATTTTAGTGTATGCTTTATAAATAGAAGAGCAAACAAATTAAGACCAAATTACAAACAAAATAATGGCATAAGTTACACAACAATCTAATGACATTCTTGTTTTAATGATGCATTCTAGAATTAATTATTCTACATAATAATTATTATTTTATTTATTTATTAAATAATTATTATTTATGTAATAAATTATTTTATTTTAGGATAAACAAATTTTACACTAAAAAAATTAGTAAATAATAATAATAATAATAATAATAATAATTATTATTATTATTATTATTAATTACAAATAGTTAATAATTTTCTCCGACTAAAAACGATTTTTTAGAAGTTTCTCAACTTTCAATTTTCTGTTTATTTTAGAAAGCAACTAAAATTTGTATAAATTATTTTGCAATTTTTATTAATTAATTTGTATGAAATAATTTTTTATATACAGATTTTGCCTCAAATATGCGGTGAAAACGTATAAGTCATCATAAGAAATGATTCAGCTTTACTCTTATCTGATTAAATTGAAATAAATTATCTTATTCGTTTGAATAAACATTTATATTACACTTATTTTGTTAACGTTAATAAAGTTTACAACGTTTTTGATCAAAAATTTAAAGCAAAAAAATTATTTTCTTTAATTTTTATATATTTTCTTATTAAATAAATTTTATTTGCTTTAAATAAAATTTTCCTCTGGCCAAATGGGGTTAAAAATTATATAGGAATTAATTATTTTTGGATGATTTACAATACAGAGCAATTTTTTACAGATACTTGAATTTCAAAAAAAAAAATATATATATATAAAAAGTTATCAAATCAATCGATGTCTGAATAATTTAGTTTGATAAAAAATATTATTAAAGATATAAAAAAATCGAATTTTCAAATAATTTTTATTTCATAATCAGTTAAAAAAATTAATACACGAATTAATATGTTTATTAGTGTTAAAAGCAACATAAAAGGTTCGAAATAAAAAAAATTGTTTAAAAAATAAAATAAAAAGCAAAATTTTTAGTTTATTAATTTTATTAAATTGTTTCATTTTTGTTTTTATTTCGAATTTTAATATTGTAACAAGTATTGCGCATTAATGGCAATATTCATGCAATGTTTACATTATTGTTGAAATCTGTATTCTCTTGATAAAACCAAAATTAAACAATGAATTAAAAATTACTGTCAAATTTTCAAATAAATTATGAACTGATATATAAATTTATTGAAATAGTATCCAAATATAAATATTATAATATCAATAAATTTCGAATAGAAATTTTTAACTCAAAAGAGCGTGCAAGTAAATATTGTTTTTACCTGTTTGTTTCAAACAGCGACTTGTTTTATTCACAAAAAGCACTGAAGCTTTAATAAAGTATTTAAATTATTAGTTATTATTTATTAAAGATTTTATTATATTTTTTTCTATTTATTTTTAAAATCATTAGCCTTCTTGTTTTTGTTTATGATTTTCAAATAAATAATTAAAATAACGACTAATGCTACAACTAAAATTATGTCTAAAGTCACTATAAGGCACTGATTAAAATGTCAATGATTTCACTTGTTTTTATTTCTCATCAAAGTGGTTTGGTAATCTAGTTAATTTCAGTTGAGAAATTTATTCTACTCTTATCGACAGAAAGTTACTATATATAATGAGTGGCAAATTCAAACCAAGATAATAAATAGAAAATAAATATTTTTTACATTTTTCTTTAAAAAATTTTGGTAAAATTTTTCTTTTAATATTAAAATTTATTTCGTTAAAATTTAACAACATTTACAATTGTTTTGATATATTTTTTTTATTAATTTAAACAAAACAATAATAAAACAAAATAAAAAATTCTTTAGAGAATTTAATAACTTTCAAATTTTTTTTCTAAATTTAAAGATCCTAAAGTTAATTACTGAGTTTGTAAAAGTACAATTTTAATTTTGAAATTTTTTTAAGATTTGTAATTTATTAAAATATCTTCAATAAAAAAGTATTTCGTTCATTTGAACGTTCAAAACTTGGGGATCATTAAATTTAAATTTGAAACCCTTTAAAATTTTAATTATTCGTAAACATTTCTACGATACAACTTTTCCATTTTTCAATTTTAATTTATTGAATTTTTAACTCTGATTATTGTTTCCTAAATGAATTATATAATTATAATTATAATTTTTTTATTTGCAAATTATCTAATTTTTTTATATTTATTTATATATTTAAACATTCAACTAATTTTGAAAAGAAATTCAAATTTTTCAAAAGAATTTGGAAAAACTGATTTAAGAGTTTTGAAATTTAATTGTCTACAGAAATTTTTATTTCTGAATTCTAAAGCTTAATTTTCAGAAATTTTTTTCGAGAATTAATTTTTTTTTCAAATAGAAATATTTAAATTTTTCATAAAACTTCCAAATAGAACTTTTCATGCTTTTTAAAAGGTTTTTTTAGGGAAAAAATTGAATCAAGAGAAGTTTAAGGTTTTCGATATTTTCAAAACTTCACTAAACACCTATAGAATTTTTAGAAAACAAAATAAGACACTGGTTTGGGTATATGGAATAATTATAAATTCTGTTTACTCACAAAAGCACTAAAACATTTATAACACACTTTAAAGTTATTGAAAATTTGAAATTATTTATTTTTATTTTAAACCTTTTTTTTATTTTTTATTAACTAAAATATAATGTAAAAAAATGTTTAAAATAACACGAACAATTTTCAAAGTCACATTTTTATTGTAGTGATTAGATCCAAAGTTTACGAAAATACTGAATAAATGACAATGAAAATAAACTTGTCCCCCTTTAGTAATTATTTTCATTCGCTTATTAGAAATTTCATGCCCAAAAGTAAACAAAATTTATGTTATTTAGTACAGGATGGAAAAATATGATTAAATTATATTTTTTAAATTGAAAAATAAGATTTCTAAAGTAATTAATTTCTTTATTAGAAAGATTACGATCATTTTATACAGTTTGAAAATATGCAAATAAATCAGTTTCTTTCTAAGTCCTCTCAATAAAAACTATACTCATACATTTTTTTTTTGTTTCATTTTCACGAAAATTTACATCAAATAGAATTTTTATAACATTCATAACACCTTAGTAATACTATTCAAATTTCAACACTTAATTATCGCATTATAAATATATAATGAATGTAATATACATAATAGATATTTTAATCGCGAAATCAATTCACAAAAAAAATCAATTTATCTCTCTGTCAGTATTTTTTTTTTGGTCTCCAATATTTTACATTTAATTCATCATTAAAAAATCATTACTTTCTTTATAATATTATTATAATTATGTACAAATTTCTAAACATGCGAGCAAATAAAATGAGATAATAAAGAGTTTGGTACAGGAAAATGAAATGCAATATATAAAAAGACTGTTGTATATTATCGCAAATCATTTTTAAACCATTGTTTTTTGTTATCTCACTTTTGCAAGTCATGTTTGTGCTTAGTATTTATTTCCCGAAATTACAAAATAAGATTGCAAAGAATTTTGGAATCAAAAGAAGTAGAAATTTCACGAGCCTTCTCTGTCTCGCTTTCCAAACGGTTCTTTGTAATTCTATTTTAGTTGCATTTTTGTTTTTACAAAATTTACGTCAGTGAAGTTCACAACGTTTATGATCAACGATTGCAAGAAAAAAATTATTTTTCTTCAAAAAAAAAAGCAATAAAATGTTTTGTTTGGCGAGTTTTACATCCATTACTTATTTATTACATTAAAATGTTTTGTTTAAAAATTTTTCTACTTCAAATTATTGACGAAATAATTTACAAAAGTGTTTTTGTGGAAAAATTTATAAATATTTGAATATAAAATATATTTTTTTTCTAAATCGTTGATTATAAACGTTTTGAACTTCACCAACATGAAAATTTAAAATGGAAACATGAGATTCAGGTGCGTTCTAAAATGATATAGTATAAATATGTTTGAAGTTTGAACACACAACTGCGACCTTCGGCACACTGATTATTATTCTTTGGGTAAAAAAAACTTGTCTCAATTGACAAAACCGTTGTTCTTAAATTCTTGGCTAAATTAAATTTCATCTTATCTAAAAAATTTACTTAATTTTTAATAGTCTTGAACATTTATCTATTTACAAAATTGGTATCTTTATTTTTATTCAAAACTCCAGCAATGCTTGAAGAAATTCTTTAAAGTGTATCAAAATTGAACTATAGTGTGTGATCCTTGAAGTATAAAATTACTTCCAAATTGGAAGACCTTAACGGAAGAAGATATCACATTTGTTAAGAAATTATTTTTTACATTAGGTTAATTTTTCAACTAGAAGAATATTTTTATTTTTTGGCGAATTTTGTCAAAAAAAAAAAAACTAGGTTAAGTTCTAGTTTTTAAAAACCGGTTCCTGGACTTCAATAAGAAACGCGAGCATTTTGGTTTGTAAACTCCCGGTAAAAAATAATAAATACATTAATTTTTTCGCATTGTTGCAGATTAAATTAAAGCGTCAAATAATATTGCACGGCAGTACTAATTAGAATCTGATGGATTGTCCTCGTGTTTCGATAAGTATGCTCTTTCGGCAACTTTACACAATTGATCAAACATAGCTCGTCCAGTTTCTCTAACTAAGGAGGTAAATTGTCCGTATTGGTTCTGAAGAAGAATGTGCGGATGATCGAATTCCTGAAAACAATCAAATTTAAGTAAATTATTGTTGGATGCCGGTGTAGAATTAAAAGACTTTCAAGAGTCGGAGAAGTATTTTCTTACCGCCATTCGTCCTCTGTCCATGACTAAAACTTTATCACTGTCCATGATCGTGTTTAATCGATGAGCAACCGTGAGTACAGTGCAAGGAGCAAATTTCGTCCTTATGGTTCTTTGGATCAGAGCATCTGTCTGAGGATCCACGTTCGCTGTGGCTTCGTCCAACATGAGAATACGATTGTTTCTGAGAATTGCTCTCGCGAGGCAAATCAGTTGACGTTGTCCAACGCTGAAATTACTTCCTCTGTCTGACACCCGACTGTCCAATCCGTTAACGGCCGCAATCGCTTCTTTCAGTTCCACCTGTTCATAAAGTTTTCAACCTTGCATAAAATTTAACTAAAAGCTGACAAAACGAAAATTGAAAAATTGAAACTAATCCAAGTTGTTTGCACCAAAATTTGGAGAAGAAATTAGGTACATTACCTCATCGAGAACTTCCCACAGTAGACTATCTGAAAATTCGTTAAACGGATCTAGATTTCGTCTGATAGTTCCTGAAAATAGAACCGGATCTTGTGGAATGATGGAAATTTGTTGGCGCAGATCTTCCAAGCAAACGGTTCCCGTGTCTATGTTGTCGATTTCAATGACCCCGTCGATTTTCGCGAGACGGAAGAGAGCGGCGATTAGAGACGATTTTCCAGCTCCCGTTCTGCCTACGATTCCAACCTGAAGAATAGTTTTTCATTTAGAAATTTAATTCAAAGGAAAGAGTTTGAATTTGTAAAATTTGTGGATTGAAATTGTAAAACTTTGAATAACCTTTTCTGATGGATAAATAACGAGATTGAGTCCTTTCAATACAGGAGGATCATAATCCGAATACTTTAAGTACATATTCCGGAATCTAATATAGCCTTTCGTTGGCCAATTTCTAGGCGGCGTGGCAAAGGACTCAATCTCAGTTTGTTTCTGTTTCTTCTTGGATATTACGCCCTTGTCTCGTAAATTCGGCTCTGGAGTAAGTTGAACATACTCTAAAACTCTTTCCACTGACATCAACTGATTCGCCACTTCTGCACTCTGACGCATTCCCCATTGAATCATTCCCGTCATGGACATCACTTGAGTTATAGCCAAACCAACTTTTCCTCCGTTCTCACCTGAGGCTAGAAGTTAAATCTACTTTTAACATCTCTTTAACCTGGAATTCAGTGTCAGAAAAGGTTTGCCTTTAGATACTTACGATCACTGCTGATGAGAAAACTAAAAGTCACCAGAGTCGTGAAAATGAATGTAAAAATGTCCAATGAGAATCCAAAGGCTGAACTTGTCACAATAAACATAAACCATGACGAGGTGTGTAAATCTTGAAATTTGTCAAATTCTTGTTTGAGAATTTCTTGAGCTCCAAAAGCTCTAATCGTTGTGAGTCCATTGAGAGTCGCGTTGAGATGAGTAAACACCGGCGAACGCGCTAATCAGAAGAAAATTAACCTTTGCAGTTAAAATGCAATCCTAATTAAGTCACTAAGAACAATATTAACCCCTTAACTGTCTTGGCAAAGATTTTAGAGCAACATTTTGACAAATCTTTGCCATGGAAGTTAAGGGATTAATACATTCAAAATTTACGACAAAAAGATAACTCACTCATTCCCTCGAGTCTTTTAACATTTTTACTCGTCTTGAGATAAACTTTTCGAATCCAGTAAAAGATACTACCAAGTAGAACAATTGGAATGATATAGTAGTAGTTGACGGTACAAGTGACGATCAGAGTTCCCATCATCATCATGATTATTTGTCCAGCATCCAAAAGAGCCTTTGGCAGTAATTCATCTATCGCTCCCATGTCTTTGGAAAATCTGTTAAGTATCCTACCACTGGGGTTGGTGTCAAAAAATCGCATTCCCGTTCTAATCAGAGCACTAAATACCATGTCGTGCAATCGTTGACTCGCTCTCATACATAGTGCGTAGAAAACAAAGGATCTCGTGATACCAATCAAAAATATCGATGTCACTATTCCAATGTAAACATAAATGTAGACTTCCTGCGACCATGGTTGGACCTTAAAGAGGCCCTCGTCAGTTTGATTTCGTGTTATGTTTGCCATTTCGTATAGTTTTGCCTCATCCGCTGTCACTCTGGAAAATATCAATTCTGTTCATTAGATGTTTTAATTCTACTATACATTTCAAATACTCTACAATATTTATCTTTAGTATCACAGTTTTTCTTTGAACGTCGAATTGAGACAAAAAGCGAATGTTGCGATTCGCTTTCGCAATCAATTCGACATTCAAAGAAAAACTGTTGCGAAGCAACATTTTGATTCGTTTGTTGTCTCAATTTGACATCCAAAGAAAAACCGTGATACGTCAAACATTGTACGATTTTTTTAGGACTTACAGGAACGGAACATAGAGGTCATTTAAACTAGCAGCGAATTGCGTCAGGACGAATAGAATAAGTACTATAAAGGCAACGAATAAATTGGCTCCAGCTCTGAAATAATTGAGGAAAATTGAACCCTTGACAGTTCCTCTTGAAGTACCCTCGACCAATCCGTCTAAATTCTCGGCATCTTGTTCATCTTCTTCAATATCCGTATCACCACCACCTTCTGGCGTCTTACTCTAAAGGAACAGGAATTTTCGATAATGTAATTTCCATTGCACAATTATGCTATTCAGCAATTGGAAACATTGTAAAAGTAAGTAATGATTTCCAAATATTTTAGCCATAATTGTGGTATTAATAGAAATGCTTCATAATAAACTTACTCTATTGCTCGAAGTAGAAAACTGTCTTCGCATCGTACTTCTTTCCATGAAGGAATCATCGGCATTTTCAGGATTGGTTTCCGCAGCTATCAGCGGCATGTACTCAGGATGACTCTGAAGGAGCTGCTGATAATTCTTGTAGAATTGCATCTTGCCCTGATCGAGAAGAATAATCGCGTCGACTCCCTTGATATATTGAAGCTGATGGGTCGCCAAAATTCGAGTCTTTCCGGACAAATAGTGCTTCATGCACTCTTCGAACAGGTGTTTTCCCACGTGTGCGTCGACCTAGTGGCAAAAGTTTGCATTTTAGAAGAAAAATTGACATTTAGCGGAACGTGAGAAAATGATGACTACCGCGCTGAGAGGATCGTCGAAAAGGTAGATGTCGGCCTGCCTGTAGACGGCCCTCGCCAGGTTTATCCTGGCCTTCTGCCCCCCGGACAGGGAGCTGCCTCTGTCTCCGACGATGGTTTGGTCCCCCTGGGGAAACTGCTTGAAGTCTCTGAGCAGGGCGCACGCCTTCACGACTCTCTGGTACCGTTGTCTGTCGTAGGGCTGGCCGAAGAGAATATTTTGCCTCACGGACGACCCGAAGACCCAGGATTCCTGACCTGCGTAACTCACGCCTCCCTTCACTTTGATGCTGCCCTCCGTGAGTGCGATTTCTTTGAGAATTGCAGAGAGCAGGGAACTCTTGCCTGCTCCCACCATTCCTATCACCATGTACAATTTTCCGGTCTCGATTTCCACATTGATCTTCTCCAGGGTATTCTCTGACTGTCCAGGCTCCCATTTTGCTGTCACATTGTCCAGTTTAACAGCCCAAGTCTCTGGTGGATCATCCATTACGCCTATTTATTGTGAAAATTCTCTTTAATGTTATGAAATCACAATACTTGTACTATCCTATACATAAAGGAATTATAATTCTATACCATAAAGAAAATGATTTTCTATCAGGAGACAATTCTGAAAGTTTGTTACTCGATAAAATAGATTCCTGATCTGTACCAACCTTGACTACTACTAAATTACTACACATTCGGTAAAAAGGAATAATTTTTCCAAATTTACCTTCAACACAGTTGGCAGTGTTCTTCAAAAGATCACTGGCGAGTACCAACAATCCGTTTTGACTGTTCTTCAAATCTTCAGCAAGAACCTCGTCAATAAAAGGCAGATCAGGTTTCACTGAGTTTCTCTTGTCAGACTTCTTTGTACTCGTTCCATTCGCACTGTACGACTGATGCAAGTGAGGATTCACTTCCTGAAATTCTTCGTACATTAGGAAATACTGGAGTCTTCGAACAGCCACCATGCATTCTGCAATTTCCGCAAAGCCTCGAACGAACATACCAGACATTGTGTGTGCAAGAACGGCAAAATATGACGAAAAGACGAAAACTTTATCGGCTGTCAATTGTTCCTTGTACAACATCATTGCCAATAAGGTCGAGAACAGTGCCATTCGAGTCGTGAAAATATTGAATGTCATGTAAATTCCCCGAATGTAAGAGCTCTTTGTGACTATCTTCAATTCCAATTTTCGGGCAATTTCCACCAAAGCGCAAAATGGCTTCTCCCAAGCGTACATTTTTATAACCTGAACGCCTGAGATTATTTCATCCATAAGTCGCACCCTCTCGTCCGTTTTGATTGCAGTCTGCAGTCTGAATTTTGATGAAAGTTTCCCAGTGTAGGCTGAAAAAAATATTGAAAATTACTCCACTTTTTCTTCATTGTTTCTGTACGTAATGTTTTTGGTCTACAATATTTGCCTCTTCAGATAAGTTTTTAAGAAAAACAACTTTGCAGATAAAAGGCAAACACGTAAATCACTCTTCAAATAGGATAAGAACTCGTTTGTGTAAGGAACAAATATTTAACAAATATTTAAACCAGTTAGCAAATTACCTTATTTGCAGAATAATTTACTTCTTTTTAAAAATTGGTTAGTTTTCTTGAAATTGATTCTTTTTATTGCAACATTAAAAATTGAATATAATTAACAGTTTTTTTTCCGAAATGCAAAAAGAATAGAAAATATTTCAATTAGAATCAATTTTTTTATTTTCTATACTTTATCATGATTATTTAACATTTAACAATTGAAAGAGGAGTTAAATTTTTTAATTGAAATCCAATTGAAAAATTGAACTGGTTGAAGAATCTAATGGATTATACTTTGTTGTTCTATGTTATTTTGAATGTTAAAGAAATTAAAGAAGAGTATAATAAAGCTCATCAGTGAGGAGGTATTAGTGCAATAGTTAAAATTACATTGAATTGGTACGACGACAAAAACAGCAGCAATTCCAATAAGTCCGGCATATCCAGCTTGATAATATAAGAAATATGCTATAATTAAAGCTGAGAGAGGAGCTGACCACATATAATGGATAAAAATCGACACGAGATCAAATCTGTTGACATCGTTTGCGACTAAATTAACTATTTTCCCTGGAGCCGTTTCTCCCAGGGCAGTCTTACTAAGTTTCAAAGCCTACAAAATAATTAACTGAATAAGTTTATCTATGACATGAATTATGTGTATATGGAGTTTTCCATTTATTAATTACTTAATGAATATCGTAAATTATCAAAATAATAAGTTATTAAAATAATAATAATAATAATAAAAAATAATTAAATTTAGAAACTAATTAAGGAGAAGATGGTGATAAGAACAAATTAATGTTACTTTCTTTAATGTCAACCCGAGGTTTGAATTCAAAAAATTAAATACTATTTTTCATTAATTAATTAATAGTGTTTTTAATTAAATTCAATATTGTAATAATTTATTTGCAATTTTTATTGATTATATATAGTCTCACTAGTAGTGAAAATATTAAGAGAGAATAGTTGTTTTCGTTCTATATTTTATGATTAAATTTAAAAATACCAATTCAAGCAGAAATAATTGATTTAAGAATCATGTTTTAATGACTAATGAATGAATTATACCTTTCTGTAGACAAGTGAGCAAACAGCAACACGTATTCTGCCTCCGATATGGAAAGCACCATATATCGATTGATTTAAACTAATCACATTTATAGCAGACGTTAGACTTATACCGCCAGCAAAAATAAGTGCCGTTTGATATGGAACATCTGTATTTGGCTTAAAATATTGTAAGAAACCTCCTAAAAGTAGCGGAGTTCCTAATCTGTAATTTAAATAAATAACGAACTCATTTTCATTGTCACGAAATGACAAAAGGAGTATTTACAAAATTATACAATTTAATAGAAGTACTTTTAAATGGATCTGCGCAATCATTTACTGTTTTGTAATGATACACATTGTCCTTTCTGACGTGGATTAAAAAAATATTTAATTTTTTTAATAAAGATAATTTTGACTATGAAAATAGTTAATAATTGTTAGAAAGGTTTAGAAAATTAATCAACACATTAAAAATGTAACTTTTAGAAGAATCAGTCAAATATAAATATAGATTTTTTTAAATAATTGAATTATTCTGAGAAATTGAATTGAAATTGAAAATAATCGAAATTCAAGTCTAGAAATTGAGAATATTCAAAATAATTAAATAGTTTCGTACAATTTTGTTCAGAATTAAAAAAATTATAGAATTAATTGAAAAATAATTCTTTCTAATAATTCAATTGAAATTGAACAGAATTAAATTGATTCGTGGAAATTTTAATGGATTTTTTCTTTAAATAATGGAGTTATTTTGAGGAATTTAATTGAAATTCAAGTCTAGAAATTAAAAATATTACAAATAATTAAATTAATTCTGAGAATTTTATTAAAAATTGAAAAAAATTTAATTTTTACGAACTATTTAATTAAAATTAAATTGATTTATAGAATTTTGTTATAATTTTTAAAAATAATTAAACTATTGCGAGAAATTGAGATTTAAAAAAATAAATTGAAATATAATATTCAAGATAATTGAATTGTTTCAAAGAATTTTGTTAAAAATTACAAAAAATAGTAAAATTATTTCAAACGATTGAAATTGAAAGAATATTGAAAATAATTGAATTATTTCGAGGAATTTAATTGGAATTGAAAATAATTGAAATTCAATTCTAGAAATTAAAAATATTAAGAATATGTAAACTGTTTTGTAGAATTTGATAAAAAATTAAAAACATAATTGAAGTCTTTTAAAGAATTTAATTGAAATTAAATATGATTGAGATTCAATTGAAGAAATTGAAATATTCAAGATAATTGAATTGTATCAAACAATTTTATAAAACATTTCA
Source organism: Leptopilina myrica (nomen nudum) (assembly GCA_032872475.1). NCBI lineage: Eukaryota > Metazoa > Arthropoda > Insecta > Hymenoptera > Figitidae > Leptopilina > Leptopilina myrica (nomen nudum). The sequence continues at coordinate 13,261,779 of CM065458.1, read as the reverse complement.
AAAAATTAAATTCTTGCTAATAATTTAATTGAAATTTAACAGAATTAAATTGATTCGTGGAAATTTTGTTAAAATTTATTTTTAAATAATTGAGTTATTTCGAGGGATTTAATTGAAATTCAAAATAATTGAAATTCAATTCTAATAATTGAAATGATTCAAAATAATTAAATTCTTTCGAACAATTTTATTAAAATTGAAGTGATTGGTAGAATTTTGTTAAATGTTTTAAAAATAATCGAATTATTTCAAAGAATTTAAATTCTTGTAAAGAAATTGAAATATTCAAAATAATTGAATTATTTCAAAGAATTTTGTTAAAGATTAAAAAAAATAATTAAATTATTTCTAATAATGGGAACTGAAAGTATATTGAGAATAATTTAATTATTTTTTGGAATTTATTGAAATTGGAAATAATTAAAATTTAAATTTAAAAATTAAAAATATTTAAACTGTCTTGTAGAGTTTTATTAAAAATTAAAAAAATAATTGAATTCTTTTGAAGAATTTAAGTGAAATTGAATATAATTAAGAGTTCAAGTCAAGAAATTTAATTATTTCAGATAATTGAATTTTTTCAAAGAATTTTGTTAAAAGCTACAAAAATAATTAAATTATTTTGAACTATATTTAATTCAAATTGAAAATAATTGAATTATTTCGAGGAATTCAGTTGAAATTCAAAATAATTTAAATACAAGTCTAAGAATTGAAAAGATTTAAAATAATTAAATTCTTTCGAACAATTTTATTAAAATTGAAGTGATTTGTAGAATTTTGTTATAACTTTTGGAAAATAGTTGAATTATTTCGAGGAATTGAGATTCAAGTAAAGAAATCGATAAATTCAAGATAATTGAATTGTTTCAAAGAATTTGTTAAAAATTACAAAAATGATTAAATTATTTCTACTAATTGAAATTGCAAGTGTGTTGGGTATAATTGAAATTTAAATCTAGAAATTAACAATATTAATAATATTTAAACTGTTTCGTAGAATTTTATTACAATTTGAAAAAATATTTGAATTATGTATAATTTAATTGAATTTAAATTCATTATAATTGAATTATTTCCTAGAATTTTATTAGAATTCTATAAAATAATTTAATTATTTCGAGGAATTTAATTGAAATTGAATTCAAGTCTAGAAATATATAAATAAAATAAATAAATGAATAATTCCATTGAAATTATGAAAAATGGAAATGGTATGAATAATAAAATTATTATTTGTCAATCAGGTGCGGAAAAAATCGTTACTTTATTTATTATTATGTATAAAAAACAACTCAAAACTTGAACTCTAGTTTGACAAATAATTTCTTGTGGCGCTGACACGTATATGTATGATAATTTCCATGCAAATTTTGATGTACCGGTATGTCAATCAAAAATAGATGTGTTCTCCAGAGAGATGGATCTCATAACCATAGGAAATGATTAGTCGCAGATATTGCAAAAATAAATAAATAAATAAAATTCAATTAAATAACTTTAAATGGAGAAATTTTTTAATAAAAAATTTAATTTTTAATTATTATAATTTTAAAGAATATAATATATAATTTTCACAAACCTTAAGATAAATTCATTAAATATCTGAAGTATACCAAGAAGAGAATATTCCCAGAGAAAAGTTCGAAAAATTGTTTTCAATAAACTTGCTTTCCTCTTGTGTTTCTTGGCATTTTCTACTTCTATTTTCCATCGTCTGAAAAAGAGGTGTGATGTACATTTCAAATTTAAAAAGTCATTGTTTCTCAATTTATGAAAATAGAGTTTTACAAACAAAAAAAGAAAATACTAACGCTTCGAGTCTGTCCCCAAGAACAGATGATTTGTCTTTTTTTAATGGATCGAATAAATCTTCGGTTCCAAGTACTTTTGTGTATCCTGTTTTGAAAAGACGTACTGTCCAGCTGAAATTATTTCACAAATTGTCAAATAGTGTGAAAAAAATATTTTTTTTTGTTTAACAATTTTGAAATTTCTTTCTTAAAATTGTGTTTGTAAATATTTTTCGATTTTTTCATTATTTGGATTTGTTTTGTTTAGAATGTATACAATTAAAAATAGATGCCTTATTCTGATTTAAAAAAAATGTGTCTTTTTGTCTTTTGTTACGTGGACTATAATATTTAGAATTGATTGTACAATTTCGAAACAATAGGGGTTACAATCTAGAGGTAGGAATATGTGGTAATTTCAATTGATTGTTATTTTAATCAATACTCGATTTCTATTACAACAAAAATAATTAACACATAACAAGTATTTTAAATTTAAAAATTTATTAATTTTCATCAATTTTAAATAAATTAATACTAGCGAGATTTTATTTATTGATGAAATTAGAGGAATTAAAAAAATCCATTTAAGACATTATATTTGAAATGAAGTCAAGAAATAATTGTACTTTTGACAAACAGTGTTATTACTTATGAAAATTATTAAATCTTTACGAAAAATTTAATTACAATTTTTAAAAACAATAAAATTCTTGGGAGAAATTTTATAAAATTTGTATTTAAGCGAAAAATTTGTTTAGAATTTTGGAGAACAGATAATTTCTTCTGACAAAATTTTTAATAATTTTTTTTCTTAAAATAATTGACTAATCTAAGTATTTTATTATTTAACAAAATAATTTAATTCCTGGACGAAATTTTAATCAAAACTTTTAAAAAGAATTGTAAAAATGTTATTAAAATTTCTTAAAAGTAATTGAATCCTTAAAAAAGACTTTTTATGGGAATAATAGAATTGATAGGAAAAATTATATAATTTATAACAATAATTAAATCGTTTGATAAAGTTTGTATGAAAATTTGAAAGCAATTATTTAACTCTAATAAGAAAAAAATAATTTAATTTTTAAAAATACTTTAATTCCTTCTAATCATTTTTCACCATTTATAATAATTTTCAGAAATTTTTTTAAGTAAATTTAATTTATTTCGACGAATTAAATTAAAATTTTATTTAAATAATCGAATTTCTACGAAAATTTTTTTAAGTAATTGAATTCTTTCAAAAAATTTAATTAAAAAATTAAAAACATTTGAATTTATTTGCAGAACTTTGTTAAAATTTCTAAAAATAATTGAATTATTTCGAGAAATTTCGTTGAAATTGTAAATAATTGAAATTCAATTCTAGAAATTAAAAATATTCAAAATAATTAAATTGTTTCGTAGCATTTTATTAAAAATTTTAAACATAATCAATTTTCGCGAACTATTTAATTAAACTTGAATTGATTTGTAGAATTTTGTTATAATTTTAAAAAATAATTGAATTATTTCGAGAAACTTAGGTGCAAGTAAAGAAATTGAAATATTCAAGATAATTGAATTGTTTCAAAATTTTTTTTTAAAATTACAAAAATAAATTCATTAGGTATTTATAATAGCTGGATTTGAAAGCATATTGGAAAAAAATTGAATTATTTCAAGAAAATTCATTGGAATTGAAAATAATTGAAATTCAATTCTAGAAATTAAAAATATTAGAAGTATTTAAACTGTTTCGTAGAATTTTATTGAAAATTTATAAAATAATTGAATTCTTTTGAAGAATTTAAGTGAAATTGAATATAATTAAGAGTTCAAGTAAAGAAATTGAAATATTTAAGGTAATTAAATTCTTTGAAAGAATTTTATTAAAATTTGTACAAATAATAATTGAATTATTTCGAGGAATTTAATGGAAATTTAAAAAAAATAATTTCAAGTCTAGAAATTGAAAATATTTAAAATAATTAAATTGTTTCGTAGAATTAAAAAAAAATAATTTAATGCTTACGAAGAATTTAATTAAATTTTTTGAAAATAATTCATTATAACTTATTAAAAAATTCATAAATTACATATTTGAAGTCGAATGTTTTAAAGAATAATTTTTTTCCAATTAAATTTATATTTTTTATACATACCACCATAATAAAACTGAAATGCAAGATGCTTTTTCCCTAGGATTTGGATTGACTTGTGCTTTTCTTGTATCCATCTTGTAAATTGTTCATTGGTATGATGCACTTTTTACTTCAATTAACAAATTAATTTGACATAAATAAATATTGAGAATGAGGAAAAAAATTGATTTACAAACAGATCTCTGTAATATTTGTTCATAAAAAAACTATTTTTTCACACAGCACCTGAAACAGAAGAAAAATAAGATAATATCTAGTCTATTCATAAATCTCAGTAGAAAGACACAATTTCACAATAGCTCAATTTATTATTAAATCATGTTATCAAATATAATTACGTAGAAAAGCAAATGAATAAATCCCAATTTTAATAAAAAAAAAATGATGTGGTACAAGTTTCGCCACACTGCGATAACACTCTTGTCTTAATTACTTTATGAGCTACACTCTATCTTAAATTCAGAGCTTTTTCAATGATATTATGCTTTAAAAAGAAAGTCTTCTTTGAAAAATTAATAAAATTTAATAAAATTTGGGGAAATAGGTTTTTTAGTTGTTATATTCTTATCTTGTTTTAAAAATTGGTAAACATAGTAAAGTGTGTTCTGTTTTGTTGTTAAAACTTAAAAATTATAATTAAAATTTTGTTTTGTTTAAAATAAAAAATTAAAAGTAGTTAAAATTCTGTTTTGTTAAAACTTAAAAATTAAATGAAGTTAAAATTCTGTTTTGTTGAAACATAAAAATTAAAAGTAGTTAAAATTCTGTTTTGTTAAAACTTAAAAATTAAAATTCTGTTTTGTTTAAACTTAAAAATTAAATGCAGTTAAAATTCTGTTTTGTTTAAAAAATTAATTGTCTTATTTTAAAGAAAAAATTTTAATTTCAAACTAAATGAAAAGAGAAACTATTTTGACGTTTGTTAAATTTTGAATGTTTCATTTCTTTATTTCTTCTACAAATTTAACTTTTATTTTAGCAACTTTTTCCCCTTCGTAGCAAAAATGTGATTATTCTTAAATGTTACAATTTTCCTGAACTTCAAAAACCTATTAATACAGAGTATTTTTTTAAAAATTCTAATTTTAATAAAATTAATTTTGCTTCTTGAAAAGAAAAAACTTAATTTTAATACGAAATTCGAATGGAAAAGGAAACTCAGTTTACGCCTCATTTACATGGATAAATGTTTTATTTACCTGATTTAACATATAAAGTATCCTTAATGCATTACACAATTATTTGGTACTTTTGTCTTTATAACTACTGACTGACATTGATTAAATCATTCACAACAAGTAATCATCACCAGTCGATATATTTATCTGATAAAAAATTGCAATAATAAGTGTGAAATAGTGATAAGAATCATTTTCATCACTTTCATTTTTTTTAAATACCATTTTACCATGAAATGAAAAGATTTTAATTTATGAACAAGAAAAATTGTAATTAATTTCATTACAATAAAATAAACACACGTGTGTTGTTGAATTTAGAACATTGAGAGTGAATTTTGAAATTTGAATTTCTGACAAACACAACATGATTAGAGTTTAAGTAAGGCAGGCTTATTTTTAATTGAATCTCAACATGTAATTTCTCAAGAGATACTTTGCGCCAGTCATCTAAAATGATTCAGCGTTTTCTTTATCTGATTAGATTGAAATAAATCATCATATTCCTTTGAATATACGTTTATTGCATGTATTTATTGTTGGTAGTACATTTATGTATCAATTTTTTTCTTACAAGTAAATAATTCTATATAAAAGTGCATATCTGCATCTTTGTTGCATAAAATATTTCTATCTTTTGGATATTAAATTTGTATCATATAGAATCAGTGAAAGTTTTTCTTATTTGAAAAATGCTAATTGAAATAATTTATTGCTTGTCTTTAAATTAGATCTTGACATTATTTATGAGCATTCGAAACAAATTCCTTGTTGCAGTAATTTATTCACACTTCGCTTGAGTGAATGAGTGACTGAGTCGAAGTATTCAGTTTGCATTTTTCTTTTTTATAAAGAAATACATTTTTTAAATAATTTTTATTTTTAGTAATACAACTATTTATCCAGTTACATTATTTTATTGGTTATTATCTAAAAATGACGGTAGATAAACTAGAGATAGTAATTTTGGTATTATTATAATTAAAATTATTATTATTATTATTATTAATATTATTAATTCTATAATTAATCGAATTTAATTTAATTCACAAAATATTGAATATTAAAAATTATATTATTAATATTAAAAATATCAATTCAATATTAAAAGTTGAAGTTAACAATATTTCATTTGATCCCCAAGTTTTGAACGTTCAAATGAACGAAATATTTTTTATTGAAAATATTTCAATAAATTACTAATCATAAAAAAATTTTTAAACTAAAACTTTACGTTTACAAACTCAGTAATTAATTTTTGTTGATAGTGAAGTAAAATAATTGCAATAAAAATTTAATTTTTAGAAGAAATAAATAAATTTTGTTCATTTGAACGTTCAAAACTGTAGGGTCTTTATTTCATAAGATTAAATATAATTATTTACTTTCTAAATATCCAAAGTTGAGTAAAACATTATTTTTTAAAATGTTAATTAAAAATATTTTGTTTTATTATTAATTAAAAATATTTTGTTTTAATAATAATTTTAAAAAATCACATAATTATTTTTGACAATAAAAAAATAAAAATAAAAGTTATTCTTAAAAATAGAAACAAAAATAATATATTCGAAGAAAAGTTTGAAAAATTCGCAGTTTAATTATTTCAGCCAAATAAATATATTGTTACATCACAAAAGAAATGTTTTTGTTTAGTCAAAAATTTAGTTCAAATCACTAAATACTTTTCTCGAGGGGAAAATTTATTAAGTAAATGAAAATTGTTTTCAAATTAAATTTCGGTTAAACAAACAAAAATTGAAATTTAGGGCTTTACGACACAAAATATGGAGTATTTAATTCGAACATTATTTTTTCCTACGCGAGTGATAAATGGAGTAACGAGAAATTCTCGAAATCATTATTTTCCGGAAGTTGGCCATTTTTTTACAATTATATTTTTTTTATGATACTTTCGTACTTATGTACCGGTTTACAAAACATTATCTGATTTGGCCATTGTTATAAAAACAATTGTAGAAAATAATTATTATATATGGTGGGCTCGTTACTTTTTTAATTTTAATGAAATAATAATATTTACAAGCACAATTTATACGAATGTTATATATAAAAGTACAAATATTATATTTTATGATTAAATTGAAAACGTAAATATGAATATGGAATAAAAAAAAATTAAAAATATATGAAAAATAAAAAAATATATATGATAAATAAACAAAATAATGAAAAATATAGAGAATATATGAAAATTAAAAATAAAATAATAAAATAAATATTAAATAAAAATATAAAATATTATAAATATTATAAATGAAAAATGATATCAAATACTTCTGGAGTCGCGAAAGTAAAAATGAAACATTAGCGAAAGAATTTTGTAAATATCAACCTCCATGTTGCAGTGTATTTATTTATTGAAAGATAAAATTATTATCTCGTGTTTTCGAAAATTCCAACTAAGACTACCGAAGAATGTTCATTTAAGTATTGCTATCGAATCTAATTTATAATTAGCACAAATAATTAAATCCGCAAACTGTAAAAATTTTTAATTAATTTCATTTATCTTTCGTCTCCTTGATGACGTTATTTTCCTTTTTTCAATATCACTTATTGTTTTTTTAAAAATACATCAGCAGGAAATAAACAAAGTTAATACAAAAGTCAATAGAAATTTTTTTTTAATTTTAAAAATTGTCAAAAAATTGTCATTTCTATTTTTCGATTTAAATCGACTTTTTCCAAATATTTTTTTCAAAAATGACGAAAATGAAATAAATTGCCAATTTATAGAGGAATTACATTTCTAAATTAACGATTAAAATTATTTTAATCAAAATTCAGATAAATATAGAAAAAAAAGTTCATAAAAAAATTCATTACAATGAAAAAATTTTTGTTTCGATTCTTGTGGAACACATTATAGTTAAATGAATAATAATATTCAGAACAAAGAATAATAATTATAATAAATAATAATTCAAAACAAAGAATAGTATAAAATAATTTATAACAATAGACGATAAATTATAATTATATAATTTTTAACAATAGACAGTAAATTTTTATTATTTATAAATAACAACAAGTAATAAATAACAGTATTTGTGAAATAAGGAAACGCGCAAAAAATTACAAATTGTCACTTACGCGCCACTGCTCTTATCTTTTAAACAATTTATCACTTATTAATCAAACTATAAACGTTTATCAATCATTAAATGGAAAATTCAACTGAAATCAGACATGTGCTCGAGCCTTAAATAATACGAACGTTTAAAAACAAGAATTTACGTGCACATTACTTTTATACCAAAATATGTCACCTTAAAATCATTAAAAACTATTTATACTCCTCAATTATAAACTGACACAATTTTAAAGTGCTTAATGAACTTCTGTGCGTGAAATTTTGATAATAGTCTTTCACATTTCTCTCAGTTGGATATTAACTTTTATTGTCAAAATTGCAGAAGAAAATAAATATTTGTATTTCGGTACAATTAATAATTAAGCAAAATATTCAATTTAAAAAAAATGTTAATTAACTTAAAGGTTATGTTTATGCTATGTTTACTTTAATTAAATGTTTTATTTTAGTTGTATAATTTGAAACTTGTTTTATTTGATATTTCCGATGTGACGAAGAGTTTAACATCAATAATTTGTAATTTTTATTATTTTTGTTTCTGTATTTTTACTTTAGAAAATATAAACATAACCTGTAAAATTTAATTGAATCTAAATCATCATTTTAAGTGTTTTATTCCAGTTTTTGAAAATTAACTTTTCAAGAATTTTAATTGAAAATTTTTGAAATAATATTAAATTCTCAAAAATTATAATAAATAATCTTCAAGTGTAGATTTAATAAAAATGAAAATTAATGAAAAATAGGTTTTAAAAATAATATTAAAATACTTTTGAAAAGAATAATTCTCTGAATTATTACGTTATAATTTTTTTTAAATTTAATTATTTTCAATAATTCCGAAAATTGAAATTCTTACACAAAATAATAAAATTTAAATTGTTCAAAATTATTTTCAACATTTTGGAGAAAATAATCATATATTCCAAATTTTCATTTAAAATTCTTAAAAACAATTTTGTTTTAAATTATACAAAAATTCTTTAATTATTTTTGAAAAATTATACGTTACAATATTTATAAAAAATTAATTCTTGCAATAGTTTTATTACCATTTTTTAAGATTCAATTACCTTCGAATAAAGTAAATCCAATTTTTTTTAAATTCACTGCTTTATAATTTTTCAGAAATAATTTATTTATAATTAAAATTCTTTGAAAAATTTCATTAATTTTTTTATATTTTTAAAAAAGTCAATTATTTTTCGTAAGATTTTGACAAATTTTGAAATATTTTTTAAATGTTTTACTAAATTTAAATCAGCTTTGAAAAGATTTGAACAAATTTCAATTTTTTGATTATGTTTAATTGTAAAACTTTTAATTAAATACTAGTTGAGAATAAAAAAGAGTTAAAAAAAGATATAGCCGTCAAGAATAATTTTTTTAATTTCCGAATCATTTTTTTTACAAAAACATTGCAAATTAAAAAAAGATTATTAAAATTATTATTATTATTACTATTATTAATTAGATTAAATATTTTCATTAAACACGAATATTAAACAAAATTCGGAGAATATTACATTATTTCTAAAATTGTAATAATTAATAAAATTTTTATCATATCAAAATATGATAATCATATTTTCAAACATATGTCATCAAGTATCTTCTTTCTATTGAATTTTTTTCATAGATTTATTATAATTTCATTGTACAGGTCTTAATAAAATACACAATTTTCAAATACATTGAAAAATTCGAGGAAAAATTTTCCTTACATAATAACACGTTTGAATAATATTTCTTTTTTTAATTCTTCTTTTTCAGTTTATTCTCTATTAATTGATTTCATCTTAAAAATGACAAAAAAAAGTTGAGAATGAAATAAATTCTTTTTCTCACTGCGACAACAGTTATACTAATTTTATATTCAGACATTTAAATGCAAAGTCATTGAACTTGAAAGTATAGAGAATGAATTATATGCAGTTTAAGTAAATAAATATATAATACATCGAAGCGCATATTGAATTCGAGTTTATTTCCATATATAATATGATACACAAAAGCTATTAATAGAATTCATTATCATGAATACAATGAGAAACTGTAACAAAAACTGTGTGATGCTCTACGGAAAATATTTATGGCTTTTCAAAAATTTCATGTAGTCTTGAATTTTATTCCTTCAATTAAATAACATTACGCAGTTCAAGGATATCGTTTAACGATGACTTGCGTGTTATGAATTTATAAACATGTGAGAAAATGATTATACACACGAGATTTTTAATCTTCTATATAATATTTCATCTTATTTTGCAGTAATTTTTCATATTTCTAGTGAAATTTTTTATTAATTCGGTTTTTTTTTGTCTAAGAGCGGTAAATTGAAATCAAAGACGGATTTTTTTTTTGTAAATTTTTAATCATTTGGAATTATATATTTTTTCCCTCTAAAAATTATGTAATTTAGAGACTTTTTGTTGAGCTACTCTAAGACTAGAGGAAGCAAAGGTAGAGAAAAAAAATCTATTTTCATTAAAAACAAAATCTATTCTCATTTTCCATGAGAATGTAAATAGTAGTCTTAAAAATCTAAAAATTGAAAAAATTGTCAAAAATCAAGAGTTGGTAAAGAAAATTAACAAATTGTAAACATAAATTAAAAATTCTCCATGCGCTATCATCAGGAAGTAATAAATCCAAACGTGATTTTCCATTCAACAAAACAGCTTGTGACAAATATTAGAGAACAAAGTCTGAATAACACAAAAGTATTGTAATTACAAAATTATTTTTATTATTAGTATTATTTACTGATAAAATAATTAATTTCTCTCAAATTGAATCAGAATTCGAATTATATTGTTTTTTTAAAGAAATATTAAGTTAAAAATATTTAAATATTGTTTTTTAAAGAAATATTAAATTAAAAATATTCAAATACTGTTTTTTAAAAAAATATTGAATTAAACATATTCAAATATTCTTTTTTATCTTTTTTTCTTTTTTTTATATAAGCAACAATTTTTGTCCCAATCTCGCAATTATTTCTATATTTAAACTTAATGAGAATAAGAGTGTCATCATAAGAAGAAGAAAAAAAAACAAACAAAGAAAAGAAAAAAAAATTCGAAAAAAATATATCCTTGAAATAATTATTCATTTGAGATTCGTTTCTCTATAGAGCGCATATATTCACATCTGGGAAAATTGAGAAAATACAATAAGCCTGTTTTATATTTCCGGTAGTTTTATATATATATATATATATAGAAACAGAGACTCCTTCTGCAATCTAATCCTCGCTTACACATGAATTGTCAAAGATAAAAGTACAAGTCATGAAAAGATTATTTAAATACTTTTAATAAAGTAAGAAAATTCCTTAACTTTGTAAAATTTGCTTGTAATGCTGTAATTTGTTTTTTATTTTTTGCAAATTTTTCGATAAAATTGTGAATAATGAATGTAGTTAAGAACTTAACGCAAGGATGATTTTAATTTATAAACTTTTTATTACTAAGTAAAAAGAAATTTGTTTTCATTTAAAAAAAAAATTTATAACATAAATAATTAGCGCGTATTTAAAAGTTTGCGCAAAAATCGTTATTTTATTTTATAAATTTTTTATTTATTTAAATAAATATTTTTACTTAAATAATAAAAATAAATAAATAAATTATTAACTACAAAAATTCTAAATATTCTAGTAAACAAAGTACTTTTTCCTATGATAATATTATTCAAAATTATTAAATGATTAAAAATCCAAATAATGTATATTACAAATTTTAAAATTATTTTTTAATACGTCACTGGATATTATTCTTTTGTAATATTTGAATTTGAAAAAGAAACAAAAAAATTATGATTAAAAAACCAAATAATCGTTAAAAATTTCGAATTTTTAAATTATTCGTTAATACGTGACCGAATATTATTTTTTTGTAATATTTGAATTTAAAAAGAAGGCAAAAAAATTATTGAATCATTAAAACTCCAAATAATGTATATTAAAAATTTTGAATTTTTAAATTATTTTTTAATACGTGACCGAATATTTTTTTTTGTAATATTTGAATATAAAAAGGAAACAAAAAAATTATTGAATCATTAATAATTATTTTTGTTTTATTTTTGTAATATTTGAATTTGCAAAGAAAGCAAAAAAATTATTGAATGATTAAAAATCCAAATAATGTACATTAAAAATTTTGAATGTTTAAATTATTTTTTAATACGTGACCGAATATTATTTTTTGTAATATTTCAATTTGAATAAGAAACGAATAAATCTTGTTCATTTCTATATTATTTAAAAATATAATATTTACTTAGAATCAACAATTACCTTTTCTTTTTTTACAAAAAATTACTTATTTTTTAGTAACAATTCGTTATTTTTTTCTAACATTTAGTAATTTTTTTTACTAACAATTAGGCATTTTTTTTTTACTAACAATTAGTTATTATTGAATAAAAATTCGATATTTTCTACTTTCAATTAGTTAATTTTTTATATTAATAATTAGTTTTTATTTTTAGTTTTTTTTTCTAGTTTTTAATTAGCACAGAATTAGTAGAAAAATTTAATCTGTAATTAGTTAATTAATCTTTAATCATTTTTTAAAACTATTATTTAAAATCTAGAGAGTAATATTTCTAAAAAGAAAAGGAACAGGAAATGTTTTTAAAGAAATTTCAAAAATTAAAAAAATAAATGGTCTAGAAATTAATAAAATTAAAAAAAAAATAAAATAAGAAAGTAAAATTTGTAGAAATAAAAAAAGGATTTTTTAAAAGCTTTTTCCAATTTTCATTTTGCCTCAAGTGGATGGAAAATTTTTCCAATAACTAAAAGCTTCAACTCTTGATAATAATTTATCAATCAAAAAGCATTTGGAATTATTGAAGTGAAATGGCTTAGTTTAGACATTTAGCTAACCTTTAGTTAGAATCATGGGTTAATTGATTCACATGCACGTGTTCTGTATAAAAACACTTTTCACAGAAGCTCGGAATCAATTTATGAAAACTGTATATTCCAACACACACACACGCTCTTTAATTACATTCACAGTCATTTGAGAAGTTACATTTTATTTACACTTTAGTGTATAATTAACGTGAAACTTTTTGTAAAAAACTATTAAAATCTCTTTAAATTATAAATGGTGGTTATTCCCCAATCTCACAAGTGTCAATTTTTTAAAATTGCGTTAAAGTGGAACAAAAATTTAATTAAAAAGTAATTGTAGAGTGAAGTTAAATCATCGTTATATCATAGATGCTAATTATCGTAAATTAAATTCAAATTATGAATTTTATTTCGGTTTTTATATCGATTTAGATTTATAAAGATTGTCGTTAAAATAAATAATTATAATTCACTATGGCGATGAAAATTAATTAATGAACAGTGAATTAAATAATATTTAATTGCTATTTAGAATAGAAGGAAGAATAATTTATGAAGTGTTTGCATTTTTTAAATTCCTCATATGTTGTAAAATAGAGTAGAAAAAATATGAGACTTTGCTGAAACTACTGTTATTATACAAAAGGAACAGAAATTGTTATCTAAATATTGTTATCAAGAATATAATTACAATTGTGTAACTTAATATACAATTTTTTATTTATTTTTCTTTCTTTAAATAGAAATCGATTTTCAGTTACAATTTTGTAGAAATTCTTCTTTACTTTTTTTAACAATTGATTTCTTTGAAAAAAAAATTGTTGTAAAGTTTTTAATTAAACACTTTTGTTTTTTGTTTTTTTTTAAGTAAACACTTCTCTACGAATGTCAAATTAATTCTACAACTGAATTCTGAATTTTAATTCTAAACAATTGATTTTGCGATTTTTGTATATTAAAAAAATGAACTATAGAAAATAAAAATATTAATAAATTTTTAATACAAACTTTCAAGAAGAAAATAGCGGTTATGCAAACTTTTAGTCACCTTGAAAATTTTCGAACCACGTGAGACATGTGCATGCGAAAAAAAAGTCAAAAATGATTTTTTATGAATTAAAATAGTTTTACCTATTTCTTATTTTTTTGCACCAAATAAACTGTAAATTCTTATTGCACTCACAAGGACACTAGAACTTTGATAATACACTTTAATTGCAACTTATTGGTGAATTGCATTCTACTATTTTTCATTGAAAACTATTTTTTTTTAATTTTTAATTTAGAAATTATGAGTAAACAGATAAAATAAACGATTAGTGCCAGAAGTAAAGAGTCATCTGGTCCAAACTTATTAAGGCACTGAATGAAGATGAAAATACACTTGTTTCTCATGAAAACGGATAGCGGTATCTAGTCCCCCTCCACTTTTAAATAATCAGAGCTGCATTAACTCAAAAATGTGCCCTAAGCTAATAAATAATTTATCATTATGAAAAAAAAATTTCTTCAATTCGATTATTATTTATTTCTCTTATTGCACTTCGAGTGGGAAAAAGTAAAATATAATGAAAAATAGTTTAAAATAAAATAGTAAAATTTTTTTCGCTAATTTTCTTAATTCTTCATATTAACAAAAAAAAACATGATTTAAAATATTTTCGTTCTTAAATTTAATTAGTATTTTTAAAAAATTATTTTTGATTACTTTATCGATAATTATTGTTATAATATTATTAACTTATTTAGCACTACATATTTCGTCTTCGAATTCGTCAAGAAACGAAATTTTAATTATATATGAATATTATAAAAATTGAAATATAATTAAAAATTGTTATTAGCAATTACCAACGATCAATGTGTTTACCATACGAATCAATTACCATATGATTGCATTTTTAAACTGTTGAGTCGATAAAGTCACTCAGTCAACTTTCCTGAATTTTAGAAACTTTAGAATTCGTTGTACTTTCAGTGGGTTTTATGTTAAGACGTTTCAATTCGCTTCTAAATTGTTCGCTTTGAAAAAAACCCTCAAAAAATTTTTTTTTCTTTTTATACAATTAATTAAAACTTTTTTATACAAGTAGTAATGGTGAGTTTTAGAGTCAGATCTAATTTTTTTTAAGTAGTCAATGGCAATTTTTGCCAGGTATAATTTTTCAGAATCCGTTCGACTAAATCTGATACATTCGAATGTCAGATTTAGTCGAACAAAAATTTGAATATTACAAGATTTAAATTTTCGCTTGCACTTTGGAGTAAAAATTTTTTTTTTTTATTATTTGATCTTTTTCCGAGTATTAGTTGATCTGAAAAGAAAATTTTGTTAAGAGCAGTAGAATTTTGATCTTATTGAAAAATTATAAAGAGATTAAGATGGAATTAATTAATTAATTAATTTATTTATTTATTTATTCATTTTAATTATAGTAAAAGAGAAAATTACTTACAGTATTCGTGTCTGATAATTTGTGTACCTTTGTAATAAAATATTTATCATAATTTTTATCGGAAACTCTATTACGATTGCGATGAAAAATCCGAGGCCTACCGAGTATACCAAATCTGATACTGCAGATTTAAACTGTAAAAGAATTGTATAGAAATTCTTACAAATTCCTCTCATAGTTTAAGTTATTATTTTTTATTTTAGTTTTTATTATTTCCCTATTAGCTTCTTTGGTGTGAAAACTGAAAACTTACGGAATTGTAGAAAGAAAAAGTATACGTAGTTTTTGTTGTCCCAAATTCATAATGGTAAATTAATAAATGGCACAAATAAATTGAGTAACTGATTCGTGAAAGAGGTTGCAGCCATCTTGCTGATAAAATATTGTAAAAAATATCTAAATAGAAATTAAATAACTGTAGTCAATACATACGTAGAATTTTAGTTATCTATATTACATCTATATTTTGGAAAATAACTGAATTCTCGCGAAGAATTTCGTTTAAATTTTTTAAAATTCTAATTAAATAATTTTTAAAGATTGTCTATGAATTTTTTGTCAAATAATGAAGTTTCTTTAATAATTTTAATTAAACATTTTAAAAATGATTGAATTTTATGAAGAAGAATTTCATTAAAATTGTATTAAAAATAATTGAATTCTTGAGAAAAATTTTACTATTTATAAAAGTAATTGAATTGTTCCAAAAGAATTTATTGAAATTTTAGAAAATATATTAATTTTCTGTTAATATTTAAAGATTCCTTCAAGAAATTCTATTAAAATTTTTTTGAAAAGAATTGAATTTCTGTAAAGGATTTTACTATTTATAAACATAATTGAATTATTGCGAAGAATTTTACTATTTATAAAAATAATTGAAATGTTTCGAAGAATTTATTAAAATTTTAAGAAATAATTAAACTGTTGTGAAGAATTTTATAGAAATATTGGAAAATAATGAAATTGTTTCGACAAATTCAATTAAAGTTGTTTTGAAGACTTGATTTGTTTCGAAGAATTTATTAAAATTTTAGGAAATAAATGAAAACAATGGAAATATTTATAAAAAAAAATTTCAACTCTTCCGAGGAATTAAATAAAAATTGTTTTGAAAATAATTGAATTCCTGCAAAGAATTGTACCATTCATAAAATTCATTGAATTCTTGTAAAGAATTTTACTATTTGTAAAAAAAATTTAATTATTTCGAAGGATTTATTAAAATTTTAGAAATTTTAGAATTGTTTAAAAGGATTTGTTCAAACTTTAGGAAATATTTGAATTCTTTTGTGAAATTTCATTAACATTTTCTAGTTTAATAATAAAATTTAATGTTTATTTAAAAAATTATTAAAAATTCTACCTAAACCATTTCCTATTGTCAACAATAGAGGAATAGCACAAATACCAATCGAAAAAATCGGTCTGTGCAGACTTGCGAATAAACCTTTCTCTAAAGCAGTTGTTTTCCAATTTGGATGTACGAAATACGTTCCACTCCACACTGTACTAAAAATAACGATAACTGAAATAATAAATAAAATGTTGGACCATGCCTAAAAATAGAAAAATGAAAATTAATTAGAGTAAATAAATTAAGTTTTGAATTTACTTATTTATTATAAATTGCAGTATACTTACCTTTGACAGTTTCCAATTTGCTTTTTTATAATCATACATAAAAATACCGAAGATTAATCCAATAATATAAGGAGACGAACGTACGTGGGTTTTAACGTAATAATTCAGAAAATAATCACTATCTTCTATTCTTCGTTCACTATGAAAATGTAATTCGTATTCACTAATTATCAATAGAGAAAACTAAATAATTGCAAATGTCAAATTGCTGTTCGAAAACATTTTTCCTTGTGAATTTTAATAATTTTTTAAAAGCGTTTTTGGAAAAATTTTGATTAATGAAATATCTAATAAACAGCCAAAAAAACATAAAAAAGGCTACTGCCTTTACTTACATTGAAATCGATTTAAAAATCGGATCTGAATCTTTTTTGTACGTAAAGTAAAAAGTTATCGCAATTGAACAAAACAGAACACAATTAATGAAAATGTAACCAATTTTTCTTGGCATTTTATGAAATGCTCTAATTAATAGTAATCCAATTATGTAACACTGGAAATCAATCGCTAAATACCAGGACTGTATTACACACTAAAAATAAGCATACGGTTATTATTTAAAATAATACGAAAAACTGTAGAAATTTATTTTTTTACATTGCAAAATTTTAATTTTTAATCTAAGTTACCTTCTTATTACCACCAAAGTAGTTATTGATGAAAAATAAATTCGTCCACTAATAAGAAGAACAAGAATCTTTAAAGAATCCCATAGTTGATTCCCAAAATGGTCCAGAACCTAGTCGATAAAAAATCGTCGCGTATCCGAATGTCATAAACATGTAGACAGGCAATAATCTGTTAAGAAACATTTAATTATTAATAGTAGATAATTAATATAATTGTATCATTATGCTAACTGTACCTCACTAATCGTTTTAATACCATAATGATGAAATTAAACTTTTTTCCTTCATTCCAATAACTTAAAAAGGAATAGGACAATAAAAGTCCTGACAATACGAAAAATCCGTCTGTAATCAAAGTGACATTGTGCAGTAGTCCGAAAATTATCTTAGACACAACCTGCAGAATTAATGTCATGAAGTATTAATTTAACTAAACATTACTCGCTTATCATGTATAAGAAAGAACTTTTCAAAAAAAACTTCTTTGCAAAAAATTTTAAACTTAGACCAATTGATGAATTATGTCCCTTGTGGTTTTAAATTAATCAAAGATAGTTTTATCTATACATATTATTTTATCTGTAATACCCATTCGACATATAATCCTGAAATTGTTCCCGTATACATGTATTGTAATTGCCTGTGACCGATAACTGTTAATGCTGCTAAAAGAACACGAAAAAAGTGAATGGAATCAAATCCTTTATGCTGATAATTCACCCTGAAAATCTCGTTGAAATTTCGACGGGCAGAAAAGCAGAGAAGAACAGAAGGGTTCTTATTCCGCTCATAATTCACGTCAATCACAGTGGCGATTATGACCGTAGTTATCAGTGACAGAAAAATAAAACTAAAAATAAAAAAGAAATTCGAATTAAATTCTTTTGCTTTCTTAATCTATTAATTTTCATTATTCAAAATGACTATTCATAAAAAGATTAGCATTACCTTCAGTGGATATTTAACATTAACAAACTATAAGTAACAAAAACTATTTCTTCTTTGTTTAATAATAAAGGAAGTGGAATATTTTACCTGAAAATTATATCATAGATTGAAAATTGTGGAACTTCTTTCGGAGTCAAAGAACAGTA
Source organism: Leptopilina myrica (nomen nudum) (assembly GCA_032872475.1). NCBI lineage: Eukaryota > Metazoa > Arthropoda > Insecta > Hymenoptera > Figitidae > Leptopilina > Leptopilina myrica (nomen nudum). The sequence goes on along the minus strand of CM065458.1, from coordinate 13,242,850 downwards.
CATAGGCAAAATTGATGCTCGAACTTTAATATTGTAATTTTCGCCAAATTCATCCAAGGGTTCCTTTAGTGCAGTTACAATGTCCTCAGGTTGACATTCCGCAGGGAAACATAATGCCATTTGCAAAAAATATCTTTGCCATCGTCGAAAGTCGCCTTTTTCCTTAAATTAAAAATTTTATTTACGCTAATAAAAGAATTTTCCAAAAACAATAAACTATTTACCCGAATTGCTTCCCAGGCAGAATCCTGCGGATCAAAAAATATTTCGTATTGACCAGTGAAATTCGTTGGTTCATTTTTTTCTTTAAACGTCACATCCACGAGACAATATTTACTGTGAATTTCCTCAACATTCGCATCTTTTTCACTAATTATTTTAGTTTGAATTCGTTCACACTGGTCATAGCTTCCCAAATGTCGTGTGAAACCATTGAACACACCATAGGGATATTTGGAAGAGGCGTCAAACACTGAAAATCAGTAAAAATCACTAAAGAAAACAAAAATTAATAGTGTAATCGAATTTATCAGTCGGTTGTCAAATTAATTAAAAACTGAAGTCAACGATCAGTTCGAGTCAGGAGCAAAGTATTTAATAGGAACAAAAATTGTTAGTCATTAAATCGAGAGTAAAATATAATTGTTGAAGTAAGTACTTACTTTCAGTAGCCCATAGAGTACCATTTTTTAAATGCTTGAGATACAATTCTAGTTGCCTTTTACAAGAACCTTCGGGAATCGAATTCGAAGTCGCGACAATCACTGGCAATAAAGGTACATTTAGAAACCAAGGAGACTTTTCACCTTTTTCACTGTCTTCACTGATTACATTTCTCCTCGATCTTTTATCAATCTGCAAATTTTCCTCGAAACTTGGTACTTTTTTTGTTAGCAAAATTTGTGGATTAAAAACAAAAAATACAAAAATCACACAAGTTCTAAAAGAGAACATAATTCCTCGTTGCTTTTAAAGTCAGAAAATATACAAAATTTGGAAAAAGTTTTAATTGCAATTATATATTAGAATTTAATAAATTTGAAGTAAATAAATTTGGATTAAATAAATTCGAAGTAAAAAATTTAGAACCAAACAAATTAGAAGTAAATTAAATAGAAGAAATTAAAATTAGTTCATAAAACTAATGCACTTTGTAAAATTAAAGACACATTTTTCCTCCTTGCACGCACGGAGTCGAGATTCTATTCTGATTTTCTGACAAGTATTATTGTTAATATATTTATCAATTACACGAGGTCATAATGCGTCTATTTAAGAAAAGCAACTTATTCCAGAGTGTTTATTTAATAATATATGCAAAACACAATTTCTAATTACCTAGTGCTTTAGTTTATGACAGAAAAAATTACTTTTTTTAATACAAGAATCAACTTTTTTCTCTTAATTAATGTAAAAATTTTGTCAAAGGCGAAAAAGTTGGTTGAATACAAATATCCTTCATTACTATGAAAAAAATTTATGAATAATCATTGGCTTCCTTAATCTTAAGTTCATGATCATGATCAATTTATTTTATAATATGTTAATTTATTATGTAGTGATAACTATAATGGTAAATTATTTGATTTTAGCATTTTTACTATCAATTAGTGATTTTTTTTTCGATTGCAATCGTGTAGGCTGATGTTAAAGATCATGATTATTATAATTATTTATGAATATGATTTTAGTGGAATTATATTTAAAATTATGATCAGGTATAATTAATTAAGATTATATTAATTTAATTTTATATTTTACTTGAACTTTATTTTTCATTTTTTCATTAAAGGAAAACTATTATACTTTGTACAGAATAAATATTTATTGATGTAAACAGTTTTCTTAAGTTGAAATGCGGTGTTTAAAAAAGAATTACCGACGATGAATGCGTATTTATCAGTTACCATATAAAATTTCTGAACTGTTGAGTCGATAAAGTCACTTAGGCAACTTTTTTGAATTCTAGAAACTTTAGAATTAGTAGCAGTTTCAGTGGAGTTTATTAAGATAATTAAAAATTATTATAAACGATATTTATAGTCAGACTTTCCAAATTTTTTAAGTAGTGGATGATTGCTTTTGCCAAGCAGATTTAAAAAAATTCTTGTTTCTTTGTGATGTTATTCGGTCTTTTTTTGAGTGGCAGTTGACCTGCAAAGAAGGTTTTGTTAAGATCAGTAGAATGTAGATCTTTATTTAATAAATTATAAAGGGTCCTTCAATTACTTACAGTTTTCGTCTTTGATGATTTGTGTACCTCTCTAATAAAATTTGTAAAAAATTTTTCACTGGAAACTCTATGACGATTGCAAGAAATAATCCGAGGCCTACAGAATAAACCCAATCTGCTAATACATATTTAAACTGTAAAAAAAAATATTTATAATACCATAATTTCCAAATTTAAGAAAATTTGGTTATATTATTTACATTCGTTATGATAAATTTCTTTTCAATTTCTTTTCAACACACTTTTTTTGAAAGTATCATATTGATGCCATAAATTTAGATCAATTTTTGATTTGATCTATATATTTTTGGTATTAATTCGTTGCACTTACTGAATTATAGAAAGAAAAGGTATATGTCGTCTTTGCTGTTCCTAATTCATAATGATACATTAATAAGTGGCTCATATAAATTGAGTAAGTGATTCGTGAAAAAGGTTGCAGCCATCTTGCTGATAAAATATTGTAGTGACTTTCTAAACAGAAATGTACAAATTTTAAGTACATAATTATTGTAGCAAAAAATATTATTAAATAATCTACTTTTTCATACCTAAACCATCTCCAATTGTTAATAAAAGAGGAATAGCACAAAAAGAAAAGGAATAAATCAGCCTATGTAGACTTGCGAATAAAGCCTTCTGAAAATTAGTTGATTTCCAATTTGGATTTACGAAACACGTTCCACTCCATATTGAACTTAGAATTAATATAATTGAAACAGTAAATAAAATTTTTGACCATGTCTAAAAAGTAAAAAAAAAGAAGAAAAATTAATTCGAGTACTGAACATCGAACGATAATTAATCACATTTTTATATAATTACGAGAATTAGTGTATTTACCTCCGAAAGTCGCCAAACAGCTTTTTTATAATCATACATAAAAACTCCGAAAATTAATCCAATAATATAAGGTGACGAACGAACATGTGTTTTAACGTAATAATTCAGAAAAAAATCACTATCTTCTACTCTCCTTTGACTATGAAAAATACAATCTGAATTAATTATTATAGTTTTGAAATTATTAAGAAAACACTGTAGTAATTACTTACTCTGAAAATGATTTAAAAATTGGATCTGAATCATTTTTGTATGTAAAGTAAAAAGTTATCGCAATTGAACAAATTAAGGCACAATTAATAAATATGTAACCAATTTTTCTTGGCATTTTATGAAATGCTCTAATTAATAGTAATCCAATGATATAACACTGGACATCAATCGCTAAATACCAGGACTGTATCACACACTAAAAATAAGAATAAGATTATTATGTAAATGCACGAAAAATTTTAGACACTTCTACTTGCTTTATCTGACTGTTTGACAATTAAACTTCTGATTTGCAGCAAAAAAAATTCTATAAACCTGTTAATTTACAATAAACAGAAATTAATTACTAATTGTTATGGAGTAAAAATTTGGCACAATTGTTATTGTTGTTAATATTAATTACTATTTAACCTTATTATTCCCGCCGAAATAATTATTGATAAAAAATAAATTTGTCCACCAATAAGAAGAGCAAGAATTCTTAGTGAATCCCATAATTGATTCCCAATAGGGTCCAGATCCTAATCTGTAAAACATTGTCGCATATCCGAGTGTCATAAACATAAAAACTGGCAATAATCTGTGAAGATATTAAAGACTAATATTAGATATTTAATATAATTGTATAATAATCGGTTTTCTTACTTTTCATTTGTTTTCTCTAGTGTACAGTAAAAAAATCTTTTTTCAAGGCTATATGACATTTTTAAATTGTATTGAAGCAGATAGTGCTAAATTTAAGACTGTTTACTTTTTGCTGTCCAAGATTTACTATTGTAACAAATATATGATGTACCTGATTAATCGTTTTAATACAAGAAGAAAGAAATCAAAACATTTGCTCTCATTCCAGTAACTTAATAAGGAAAAGGACAATAAAAGTCCTCCTAATGCGAAAAATCCATCTATAACCAAAGTTGTATTGTGTAGTATTCCGAAAATTATTTTACTTGTAACCTGCAGAATTGTTAATCTCATATATTAATCTGTTTATCCAGAAAACAATTTTTTAAAAAACATCATCTATATGCAATAATTGTAAACTTTCGTATTGGGAACTAATATTTATTTTCTTGATTGAGCTCGAATTTTTCATGTCTTTATTATCAGCACTGATTTCTTAAAAGAATGAAACTGATAACTAAAGTGGATTAAATTAATTTATTAATGTCAAAAATTTGGATCAATTTTTAATTTGATCCACATTTTGGGTATCAGTCAGGTTGCAATTTGATATTTTTAAGTTAGTACCCATTCCAAATGTAATCCTGAAATAGTTCCTGTAGAAATATATTGCAACTGCCTGTGACCAATAACTGTAATTGCTGCTAAAATAACACGAAAACAATGGATGGAATCCAATCCTTTATGTTGATAATTCACCTTACAAATCTCATTAAAATTTTTACGTGCTGAAAAGCAGAGAAGCAGAGAGGATGCTTTGTTTTGGTCCGAATTTACATCGACAACAGTGCCGACTATGACCATAGTTATTAATGTCAGAAAAAGTAAACTGTAATTTAGGAAGATATTAGTATTGGATTATAATTTAAACTTAGTAATTCCGGACAATGCACAAAAGAACATTAAGTTAAACATTAGGTGGAAATTGTACATTAATAAAATATAGTTCAAAAAAACTATATCTTTTGTAAAATAGGAAACAAAATATAATCCTACCAGAAAATTAAGTCATAAATAGAAATTTCTGGTACTTCCTTCGAAGTTAGGGAACAGTACATAGACAAAATTGATGCTTGGACTGTAATATTATAATTTTCGCCAAATTCATCCAGAGGTTCTTTTAGTGCTGCCACAATGTCCTCAGGTTGACATTCCGCAGGGAAACATAATGCCATTTGCAACATGTACCTTTTGTATCGTCGAAAATCGCCCTTTTCCTTAAATTAAAAATTTTATTTATGCTAATAAAAGAATGTTCCAAAAACAATAAATTACTTACCCGAATTGCTTCCCAGGCAGAATCCTGCGGATCAAAAAATATTTCGTATTGACCAGTGAAATTCGTTGGTTCATTTTTTTCTTTAAACTTCACATCCACGAGACAATATTTACTGTGAATTTCCTCAACATTCGCATCTTTTTCACTAATTATTTTAGTTTGAATTCGTTCACACTGGTCGTAGCTTCCCAAATGTCGTGTGAAACCGTTGAACACACCATAGGGATATTTGGAAGAGGCATCAAACACTGAAAATCAGTAAAAACCACTAAAGAAAACAAAAATTAATAGTGTAAACTAATTTCTCACTCGGTTGTCAAATTAATTAAATACGGAAGTCAACGATCAGTTCGAGTCAGGATAAAAGTATTTAATAGAATCAAAAATTGTTAGTCATTAAATCGAGAGTAAAATATAATTGTTGAAATAAGTGCTTACTTTCAGTAGCCCATAGAGTACCATTTTTTAAATGCTTGAGATACAATTCTAGTTGCCTTTTACAAGAACCTTCGGGAATCGAATTCGAAGTCGCAACAATTACTGGCAATAAAGGTACATTTAGAAACCAAGGAGACTTTTCACCTTTTTCACTGTTTTCACTGATTACATTTCTCCTCGATCTTTTATCAATCTGCAAATCTTCTCCGAAACTTTGTACTTCTTTTGTTAATAAAACTTGTGGATTAAACACAAAAAATACAAAAATAACACATGTTCTGAAGGAAAACATAATTTTTCGTTGCTTTTAAAATTTGGAATTTTACCAAAGGAATAGTTTTGAACAACTAATAAATTGGAACCAACTAAAACTACTTTATAAAACTGTTATACTTTGTAAAAAAGACATTGTTTCCGTCATTGCACACGGAGACAAGAATCTCATCTGGCAAGTGTATTATTATTAATATCTTTTATCAATTATCAATTATGCGAGGTCGTTATGTTTTTATTTAAGAAAAATTGATAAACATTATTACAGAGAGTTTATTTTATAATGTATGCAAAAGACAATTTCTAATTACTTAGTGCTCCAGTCTATGACAGCAAACACTGTTTTTTTTTTTTAATACAAGAATCAACTTTTTATTTCCTCTTTATTAATGTACAAGTGTCCTTCGTCAGTGATATAAAAAAAAATTATTAATAATCATTGGCTTCCTTGAACGTCGATTCATGATCAAGATCAATTCATTTTGTAATATCAGAAGCAGACGACTTTTGACCTTTTTCTCTGTTATAAAAATTTTTACGAGTCATGGAAATGCTGGAAATCATAAAATTGTCATGGGATTTCATTTTGACTCATAGAATCATGGAAATCTCATGGAATTTATAATCGGATTATGGAATTTTTAAAATTTTGGTTGCTCTTTTTAACTATAAATAGTGATATTTTATTGCAATGTTTAAAACACTGTTTACTAAATAAGTGTTAATAAGTAAGAACTTTTTTTCGGTGAGCTAAAATAGACTATTTTTATGTATAACAGTGTAAAAATTACGATTACATGTTAAAATACAATAATCCACTTTTTATTGCGATTTTGTGAATGTATGAGTTTACTTTGTAAACGAAAAAATTTTTTTCTTTCGTGTTCACGTTCATAACTGAATAATTAACTTTTTATAGTTATTCCTACATTTTTCAATTTTTCTGATATGAAAAAAACGGTGTTAGAACTTTGTTACCTGTCATGTATTTTTATTCTCGGGTTGAATTTAGAAAAAATATTCCATTATTAGTCATAAAATGTTCGTAATTCTTTGAAAAAGGTCTCGAATATTAAAAAATAATAGGTGCATATTTTCTGTTTGAAGAAAAAAGTTATAAGTTCTGTAAATTTTTTTTGTAATTAGAACTTAGAAATATTAAGGATTCAAAAAGAATGACTATAGAACAAAATAAACATTTAGATTTATAAAAAAAAAATTTTCTTTTGATTAACGATTTTGAATAACGAAATTCAATTAATTCTTTTTATTGAATTAATTTTTCTTTTCTTCAATTAATCTGCGGTATTTAAAACATTTCATGACCATTTAGCTTCCTCAATATATATTATTATATATAATTTTAAAAGTTAAATAATTATAATAGTTTATTAAATATAATTAATAAACCGGGTAAACTACCCTGAATAAATATTAATTATTTAATTTTTTATTATAGAATAATTATTTTAAAGTGTTATGATAAAATGTCAAAAAATACAAAATTTTAATTTTTTGTGAAAAATTATAATATTTATTAATTCCATAAATTTTCATGAAATATATACTTTATATACATGAATCGATTCGTTTTCATGCCAGGAATATAATGCTGAGAAAAATTATTAAAAATTTTAATAAATAAAGAAGTTATTTCAAAAAATAAAAAAATTCATTTTTTTCGAAAATTAAAAAATTGCTAAAAAAATTTTATTTTTAGATATTTTTGAAAATCCTTCTGTCTGATTCAAGATATTCGTGACCGTAATACACCTACAAAATTTTATCAAAATCCATCAAGATGTGTAAGAGAAAATTTGTCCACAAGAATCGGTGACATACACAAACACACACACACACATACACACACACACACACACACACACACACACACACACACACACACACACACATACACACACACATACATACACACATACATCCGGACATTTGTTCCTCTCGACGAATTATATATACTACACTTGAAAATTTGTAAAAATAATTGATTTTAAAAAATTCGGAAATCGACATCACTATAAGGCTTCCTTTATGAGGAAGCAAAAAATTAATCTACACTCAATGTATTTATATCAGTTATCATATGATTGAATTTCTTAACCGTTAGAGTCGATAAAGTCAATCAGGAAACTTTTTTGAATTCTTGATTTTTTATTTTCTTTAGTGATTTTTGCACTTGGTGGTAAAAATAAATTTTCGGAAGTCAGCCACAGATTTTTCTAATTTCCTTAAAAAAAGCTCATGGTTCAAAAGGTCCTGAAAAAAATTCTTGCATTTTTGATGGTGTTATTCATTCTTTTTTTGAATATCAGTTGTCCTGTGAAGAAGATTTTTAAAATGTTAATCATATTCAAAAAATTATAAAGAGGTAAATTAGAAATTAATTACTTACAACTTCGAGTACCTCTTCAATAAAAAATGTATAGAATTTTTTACTGGAAACTCTATGACGATTGCGATGAATAATCCGAGGCCCACTGAGTAAATCCAATCTGATACGAAATATTTAAACTGCAATAAAATGTTTACTTTAATACTAGATGTAACTCTCAATGGTTTGTGTATTAAATGAAGTGAATATTTATGCTCGGTTTTAATACTAGTCTATTCCCACTTGTTCGCTTTTTCCGAACTAAATCCCTTTTTAAAAATTAAAATCCCCTTTTCATCTAGTATTCCTTGAAAGAAATGAGAATCAGTATATAAAAGTTACATTACTCTTTTCCTCGAATATGAAAACTTACTGAATTGTAGAAAGAAAAAGTAGACGTCGTTTTTGCTGTTCCAAATTCATAATGGTAAATTAGTAAATGACTTAAATAAACCGAGTAAGTGATTCGAGAGAGAGGTTGCAGACATTTTGCTGATAAAATATTGTAATGACTTTCTAAACAGAAATGTAAAAATTTTAGTTACATAATTATTGTGTCAAAAATTTTCTTTAAATAATTTATTTTTTCGTACCTAAACCATCTCCTATTGTTAACAAAAGAGGAATGGCACATAAAGAAACGGAAAAAATCGGTCTATGCAGACTTGCGTATAAAGACCTCTGAAAATTAGTTGACTTCCAATTTGGATTTATGAAAAATGTTCCACTCCATGTTGTAGTTAAAATTAAAAGAATTGAAAGAGTGAATAAAATTTTTGACCATGTCTAAAAAGTAAAACTAAATCAGGAGAAAATTAATTAGAGTACTAAACTATTAACATCGAACGATTATTATTCATATTTATTTATATAACTACGAGCATTAGTGAATTTACCTTCGAAAATCGCCATTCAGCTTTTTTATAATCAAACACAAGAGCTCCGAAAATTAATCCAATGATATAAGTTGACGAACGTACGTGTGTTTTAACGTAATAATTCAGGAAATAATTACTATCTTCTATTCTTCTTTGACTATAAAAAATATAATCTGAATTAATTATTAGTTTTTAAATTATTGAGAAGACACTATTGTAATTACTTACGCCGAAATTGATTTAAAAATCGGATCTGAATCATTTTTGTATGTAAAGTAAAAAGTTATCACAATTGAACAAATTAGGACACAATTAATAAAAATGTAACCAATTTTTCTTGGCATTTTATGAAATGCTCTAATTAATAGTAATCCAATTATGTAACACTGGACATCAATTGCTAAATACCAGGACTGTATTACACACTAAAAATAAGCATAAGGTTATTATTTAAATAATACGAAAAACTGCAGAAATTTATTTTTCTTACTACTCCCTCAATCTACATCAGTTTAAAAATAACTTCTGCTTTACTTAAGTACTTAAATTTCACTACAAATAATGTTTATAAATCTTGTCCAATTCGAATGATCGCAATATACAAATTAGTTAATAATGACTGATTCGTATGGAGTCGAAATTTTACCTTATTATTCCCGCCGAAATAATTATTGACAAAAAATAAATTTGTCCACCAATAAGAGGAGCAAGAATATTTAGTGAATCCCATAATTGATTCCCAAAATGGTCCAGAACCTAATCTGTAGAAAATCGTCGCATATCCGAGAGTTATAAACATATAGACTGGCAATAATCTGTGCAAAACATTAATAATTAAAATTAGATAATTAGCATAATTGTACCATGTGATTGTTAATTTTCTTAAATTTTATTCTATTCCCCTATTCAGATAAGGGAAATTGTTCTTCATCGAACATTTTTTGTAAGAATTACATAATGTATACCTCACTAAACGTTTGAATACCATAATGAAGAAATTAAAACTTTTACTCTCACTCCAGTAACTTAATAAGGAGAAGGACAGTAAAAGTCCTCCTAATCCGAAGAATCCATCTATAATTAAAGCAGCGTTTTGCAGAAATCCGAATGCTTTTTTGGTCGTCGCCTATAGAATTAATGGATTAATATAATGAGTTATATCTGTAGCAATCGCATTCTGAATCATTGATAAATTAAATCAAAGGTTTTTTTTTTCTTACAATATAATTACGATTTTATCAGTAATACCCATTCAAAATGTAGTGCTGAAATAGTTCCAATATAAATGTTTTGAAATTGTCTATGACCCAGAATTGTAATTGCTGATAAGACAACTCGAAAAAAGTGGATGGAATCAAATCCTTTATGCTGGTAATTCACTCTGAAAATCTCGTTAAAATTTCTACGAACAGAAAAGCAGAGAAGCAGAGAGGATTCTTTGTTTTGGTCCGAATTTACATCGATAACAGTGCCGACTATGACCATAGTTAGCAGCGATAGAAAAATAAAACTGAAAATTAAGGAAGAATTTTAATTAGGTTTTTGTTCTTTTGTTACTGTAAAGTATTAATCCTAATTATTTAAAATAACAATTCATTAAAAGATGTTAGCATTACCTTAAGTGAAAATTCAACCTTAATAAATTATCTTTTTTACTTCAGTATTTTTAAGTTCAGAACACTATATTTTATGTTTTTAAGATAGCAAACAAAATATAATCTTACCAGAAAAGTATATCGTAAATAGAAATTTCTGGTACTTCCTTCGAAGTTAGGGAACAGTACATGGGCAAAATTGACGCTTGAACATTAATATTGTAATTTTTGCCAAATTCATCCAGAGGTTCTTTTAGTGCTGCCACAATGTCCTCAGGTTGACATTCCGCAGGGAAACATAATGCCATTTGCAAAAAATATCTTTGCCATCGTCGAAAGTCACCCTTTTCCTTAGATTAAAAATTTTATTTATGCTAATAAAAGAATTTTCCAAAAACAATAAATTACTTACCCGAATTGCTTCCCAGGCAGAATCCTGCGGATCAAAAGATATTTCGTATTGACCAGTGAAATTCGTTGGTTCATTTTTTTCTTTAAACGTCACATCCACGAGACAATATTTACTGTGGATTTCCTCAACATTCGCATCTTTTTCACTAATTATTTTAGTTTGAATTCGTTCACACTGGTCGTAGCTTCCCAAATGTCGTGTGAAACCATTGAACACACCATAGGGATATTTGGAAGAGGCATCAAACACTGAAAATCAGTAAAAATCACTAAAGAAAACAAAAATTAATAGTGTAGGCGAATTTATCACTCGGTGTCAAATTAATTAAATACGGAAGTCAACGATCAGTTCGAGTCAGGATAAAAGTATTTAATAGAATCAAAAATTGTTAGTCATTAAATCGAGAGTAAAATATAATTGTTGAATTAAGTACTTACTTTCAGTAGCCCATAGAGTACCATTTTTTAAATGCTTGAGATACAATTGTAGTTGCCTTTTACAAGAACCTTCGGGAATCGAATTCGAAGTCGCAACAATCACTGGCAATAAAGGTACATTTAGAAACCAAGGAGACTTTTCACCTTTTTCACTGTTTTCACTGATTACATTTTTCCTCGATCTTTTATCAATCTGCAAATCTTCCCCAAACTTTTGTACTTCTTTCGTTAGTAAAACTTGTGGATTAAACACAAAAAATACAAAAATAACACATGTTCTGAAGGAAAACATAATTTTTCGTTGCTTTTAAAATTTGGAATTTTACTAAAGGAATAGTTTTGAACAACTAATAAATTGGAACGAACTAAAACTACTTTATAAAACTGTTATACTTTGTAAAAAAGACATTATTTCCGTCATTGCACACGGAGACAAGAATCTCTTCTGGTTATAAGTTATATTATAAATGCTTTAATCAATTATTCTATGTCGTCATGGATTTTTTTAAATTCGAAACAATGTTGCATCGAGTTTATTTAACGATATACGCAAAAAACAATTTTTAATTACTTTGTGCTTTACTCTGTAAAAAAAAAGTTGACTTATTAACAAGAATCCACTTTTTATTTCCACTTTTTTAATATAAATATTTGTTAAATAGGAAAAAAAGTTGGTTGCATGCAAATGTTCTCTACTGATGAAAAATGCATAAACAATCATTGGCTTCCTTGTAATTGTCGATTACTCCACTGCAACAAGAAGTATCTTTAGTCACTTTTTTACATTTTTCGAATTCTAATGTCTCGAAACAAAAAAAAAATTATCAAAATTCTCAAGTTTGGTGATCTGATTTTATTGTTGTATATTTTACATTTATGTATTGTGATAATTGTAATCCTAAATTATTATTTTATTTGAGCTTTTGTCTATCAAAACCGAGTAATATTTCTTTTGTTTATAATGAAAGACTGACTTTAAAAATAATAATTTCTAACAAACGAACCTCGAAATATTCTTGTATTCTTGATGCTGTTATTCAATCTTCTTCTGAGTTTGTGCTGACCTGAAAAGTAGATTTTGTTAAGAGCAGTGGAATGTAGATCTTATTAAAAAAATTCTAAAGAGGTAAATTTCAAATTAATTACTTACAACTTCGAGTACCGCTTGAATAAAATATGTACACAATTTTTTGCTGGAAATTCTAAAATGATTGCGACAAATAGTCCAATGCCAACTGCATATATCCAGTCAGCTATGAAATGTTTTATCTGTAAAAAAAGTAGTTAACTTTTTCTGGTTAGTGCTTGCAATTTGTAAATTTCGTGCGATAGTATTTAAACTTTCTTAATCTGAATTTGCAAGGAGAAAAATTAATTATTACTCTAAATTTTAGTCTGATTTTTTGGTTCTGTAATTGATAAGGAACAACTAATTTTTAGTAGAAAAATATGTATAATATAACACAAATATTTATTTTTTTTTGTTTCAGGTTAGTTAAACAGCCGAAGTTTCCTGTCGACTTTTCATTGGTAAGTAAATATATTTTGAAATATAATGATACAAAGAAAATGTTTAAAAATTTACCAAATTCGCTTGAAAGTAAGTGACAAGTTCTCCTAACAAAATTCAATTGTATGTTAATGCATGACAAACATTTTTTAAGTTTCAAAAAACTTTTCCAATTTTCTTTTTTTTCAATTTCATTCAATTCTTTTCAATAGAACTCACTGCAATCTCTGACACACGAAAGTAGTAAAAGCTACTTTTTTATGCATTTATTTGGTATGAAAACTTACCACATTGTAGATAGAAAAAGTAGACGTAGTTTTTGCCGTTCCAAATTCATAATGGTGCATCAATAAGTGACTTAAACATATTGAGTAATTGATTCGAGAAAAAGGTTGTAACCATCTTGCTGATAAAATATTGTAAAAAGTATCTAAACAAAAATGTCATAATTTTAATTCATCTAATCATTCATTTGCTTAAAAAAATGATGAAAAATTCTTGAAGTAACCTAATCCATCTCCTATTGTCAATAATAGAGGAATAGCACAGAAACAAAAAGAGAAAATTGGTCTGTGCAGACTTGCGTATAAACCTTTCTCTAAAGCCGTTGTTTTCCAATTTGGATTCATAAAATATGTACCACACCATATTGTAGTTAACATAACGATAATTGAAATGCCAAATAAAACTTTTGACCATGTCTAAAAATATAGAACAAGTAAAATTTTTTGAATTAACTATCAATCTATTGATCTACAACTATCATTATCGAATTGTCATTAATCACATTTATTTATACTTATATAATTACAATCATTATTGAATTTACCTTTGAAAGTTTCCAATTAGCTTTTTTGTAATCATACATAAAAACTCCGTAAATTAATCCAATAATATAAGGTGACGAACGGAAATGAGTCTTATCATAGTAATTCCAAATATAATCACTATCTTCTACTCTTCTTAGACTATAAAAATTATTATTTGTCAAATTAACAATCTCTTGAAATACCATTTTTGAATATTAATATTTTTCGAAAGTTTCTTCATAAACTGTTTGATTGGCGAAAAGTTTTATAATTAGCTTCTCAACAATTATAATTTTTACATTATATTAACAAATCTTTGTATTTACTTACACAGTAATTTTTTTAAAAACTGGATCTGAATCATTTTTATATGTAAAGTAAAAATTTATTGCAATTGAACAAATTAGCGCACAATTAAGAATCATGTAACCAATTTTTCGTGGCATTTTATAAAATGCTCTAATTAAGAATATTCCAATTATGTGACATTGGACATCAATCGCTAAATACCAGGACTGCAACACACACTAAACAAAAATATTCATAACATTCATATAAATATATAGAAATCTCTTTTTATTGTTATATTGTCTTAACCTTATTATTCCCGCCAACATAATTATTGATAAAAAATAAACTTGTCCACCAATAAGAAGAGCAAGTGTTTTTAGTGAATCCCATAATTGATTCCCAAAATGGTCCAGAACCTAATCTGTAGAAAATTGTCGCATATCCGAATTCCATGAATATGAGGACTGGCCATAGTCTGTGAAAAAATTTATTGTTGATAGTAGTTAATAAATGTAATTCAATTTTCGATGACAGTAGAATCTCGATTATCCGATTTGTAAATAATTCGATCCGAACTGATTCTATACTTTGTTAAAGCTTTTGACCATTTTTTTTAAGAATTACAAAATTTACCTCAGCAAGCGTTTGAATACCATAATGAAGAAATTAAAACTTTTAATCTCATTCCAGTAGCATAATAAGGAGAAGGATAGTAAAAGTCCTCCTAATCCAAAAAATCCATCTACTACCAAAGAAGCATTGTGCATTAGTCCGTGGATGCTATTAGAAAGAATCTGTAAAATTTTTACTGTGATGTAGCAAATAACATTTTTAGAAGCATCTTTACAAAAAGTGCTTTTTTAGCGAGGATTTAGAGTGTAAATATGCTGAAATGACATTTTGAAATATTAATATTGTCCAAAATGCAAAATCTAAAACCTTGGATAGATTGAATTGATGAAAGATATAATTTTTCTTAACATATGATTTTATCTGTAATACCCATTCAATATGTAGTGCCGAAATAGTCCCAATATAAATATTTTGAAGTTGTCTATGACCAACTATTGTAATTGCTAATAAAACAACTCGAAAAAAGTGAATGGAATCAAATCCTTTATGCTGATAATTCACCCTGAAAATCTCGTTGAAATTTCTACGGACAGAAAAGCAGAGAAGAACAGAAAGGTTCTTATTCTGCTCACAATTCACGTCAATCACAGTGGCGATTATGACCGTAGTTATCAGTGACAGAAAAATAAAACTAAAAATAAAAAAGAAATTCGAATTAAATTCTTTTGCTTTCTTAATCTATTAATTTTCATTATTCAAAATGACTATTCATAAAAAGATTAGCATTACCTTCAGTGGATATTTAACATTAAGAAACTATAAGTAACAAAAACTATTTCTTTTTTGTTTAATAATAAAGGAAGTGGAATATTTTACCTGAAAATTATATCATAGATTGAAAATTGTGGAACTTCTTTCGGAGTCAAAGAACAGTACATAGGCAAAATTGATGCTTGAACTTTGATATTGTAATTTTCGCCAAATTCATCCAAGGGTTCCTTTAGTGCAGCTACAATGTCCTCAGGTTGACATTCCGCAGGGAAACATAATGCCATTTGCAACATGTACCTTTTGTATCGTCGAAAATCGCCTTTTTCCTTAAATTAAAAATTTTATTTACGCTAATAAAAGAATTTTCCAAAAACAATAAATTACTTACCCGAATTGCTTCCCAGGCAGAATCCTGCGGATCAAAAAATATTTCGTATTGACCAGTGAAATTCGTTGGTTCATTTTTTTCTTTAAACGTCACATCCACGAGACAATATTTACTGTGAATTTCCTCAACATTCGCATCTTTTTCACTAATTATTTTAGTTTGAATTCGTTCACACTGGTCGTAGCTTCCCAAATGTCGTGTGAAACCGTTGAACACACCATAGGGATATTTGGAAGAGGCATCAAACACTGAAAATCAGTAAAAATCACTAAAGAAAACAAAAATTAATAGTGTAAACGAATTTATCACTCGGTTGTCAAATTAATTAAATACTGAAGTCAACGATCAGTTCGAGTCAGGATAAAAGTATTTAATGGAATCAAAAATTGTTAGTCATTAAATCGAGTGTAAAATATAATTGTTGAAATAAGTGCTTACTTTCAGTAGCCCATAGAGTACCATTTTTTAAATGCTTGAGATACAATTCTAGTTGCCTTTTACAAGAACCTTCGGGAATCGAATTCGAAGTCGCGACAATCACTGGCAATAAAGGTACATTTAGAAACCAAGGAGACTTTTCACCTTTTTCACTGTTTTTACTGATTACATTTCTCCTCGATCTTTTATCAATCTGTAAATTTTCCTCGAAACTTGGTACTTTTTTTGTTAGCAAAATTTGTGGATTAAAAACAAAAAATACAAAAATCACACAAGTTCTAAAAGAGAACATAATTCCTCGTTGCTATTAAAATCAGAAAATTTACTAAATTTGGAAAAAGTTTGAATTGCGATTAAATTAGAATTAAATAAGTTTGAAGTAAAGAAATTGGAAGTAAATAAATTTGAAGTAAATAGATTTGAAATAAATAAATTAAAAGTAAATAAATTAGAACCAAACAAATTAGAAGTAAATTAAGTAGAACAAATTAAAATTAGTTCATAAAACTAATGCACTTTGTAAAATTAAAGACAAATTTCCCGTCATTACACACGGAGAGAAGATTCCACTCTGGGTAATAAGTTGTAATATTAATGCCTTTATCTATGATGTAAAGTCATAATGTTTTTATTAAAGAAAAAAATTTTTCAGAAAGTTTATTTTACTAGTACATACGAAGGATAATTTCTAATTACTTTCTGCTCCGGTTTATACAAATAGAAAAAAATTACGTGTTTTGCAAGAATTTGAATAGAATTTTTCTAAACGTAAATATTTCGTTTATATGTGAAAAAAGTGACTGAGTGCAAATGTCCTCCATTGATAAAAAAAACTATAAATAGTTATTGGTTTTCTTGATTGTCGATTTGTAATGGAGATCAACGTTTTTTATAACCGAATTTATTATCCAGTGATATAAATAGTTTTTTCGATCACAATCATTGAGGATAAATTTCAAGACAAAAAATTGAAATTTTGTAATTTTTGCCTATAAAGTTAGAAGTTAATGACAATATTATAGAAAAAAGAAATGAAATTCTATAAAACTTTAAAGAAAAATTTAATAACTTCATTCTTAGTTATTAAAATAAATGAACAATTTTTTATAAAAAGGGAAGTTTAACATATGTCAAATTTGAACAAATTGAATATTTTTTAAAAATAATTTGTTGACAATTTCAAAAATGAAATAAAATTTTGTTTTGTTTTTATTTGTTTCAGAAAATATTTTTAAACAAAAATAAGAGTTTTGAATTTAAATATCCTATTTCGTCTTAATTATTACGGCTAAATGGTATCAAACCTTGAATGATTTATATATTTTTCTTAAATTGGCAGTAAATTCTTTTTACTTCGGTTATTTGAAATATGTAAAAGGTGGCAAATTATACAATTGTGAAAGGTCGGAAGTTCGTCTTTAAATAATTCCATTCTGTGACAAACAATAATTTTTGAAAATGATAATCATTGCTTTTTTTGTTAAATTTTTCAAAAAGTGGTAGTCTTGTTTTTAAATTCGCATTATTAAAACACAGTTTTATACCTCAAGCGACATTTCTTGTTTTGTAAATATAAATTTTTTTTAAATTGAACTTTTTTCACTGTTTATGATTTTTAAGTATTTTCTGATTTAAAATTACAGAAACTATTCATATTATTGAAACACGTTTCGAGTTTTATAAAATGATGTTTTTTTATTTTTGTTTTGTCTAAAATTTCTTTTTATCTTATTCTTTGTTTATGATTTTGAAGTATTTTTTACTTTAAAATTCCAGAATCCATTCATTTTCCAAACGAGATGAAATTTTTGAATTCTGTTTTTATTAAAGTTCTCGTACTTAGTTGTTTAAATTATCAACTGGTGTTTGGAGAACTAAGTTGCAATGAAGACTTGAAGGAAAATGAAAGTTTTTTATCCGAAGAATTCAATTCTACGATAAGTGCAAGTGGTGAAAAATCTCCTTGGTTTCTAAATGTTCCTTTATTGCCAGTAATTGTTGCAACTTCGAATTCAATTCCCGAAGGTTCTTGTAAAAATCAATTACTATTGTACCTCAATCATTTGAAAAATGGCACTTTATGGGCTACTGAGAGTAAGTAACATTGTACTTTGCCCTGAAAAATTAATTTCTATAATTAACCCACAATCAATATAATCTCTTCTTTAATTAATTATCATCAATTAACATGAAAATTTTCCTTAAAGTGTTTGATTCTTCGTCCAAATTTCCCTATGGTGTGTTCGATGGTTTGACTCGATATCTGGGAAGTTTTGGTCAATGTGAAAGAATTCGTGCAAAAGTTCTAGATGCTAAAAGTGGAAAAATTGAGGAAGTTCGCAGTAAATATTGTCTGGTGGATGTAAAATTTAAGGAAAAAAATGAACCAACAAATTTCAGTGGAGAACATGAACTATTTTTCGATCCACAAGTTTCTGCTTGGGAAGCAATTCGAGTAAAGAGTGAACTAACTTTCTAAATATATTTTAGTTAATATGACAAATTGTTAGAAAAATCTTGGACGAATTTCTCTTCAGTAATTAGTAAAAATATTCACTGTGTAATAAATTATGTTTTTTTTATAATTTTAAGGAAAAAGGTGACTCTCGACGATGGCAAAGGTATTATTTGCAAATGGCACTGTGTTTTCCTGCGGAATGTCAACCAGAGGACATTGTGATGGCACTTAAAGAACCCCTGGATGAATTTGGCGAAAATTATTCTGTTAAAGTCACAGCATCAATTTCCCCATTATATTGCTCTTCTCCAAGTGCTAAGGAAGCACCGTTCTCTAATTACGAAATAATCTTTTGGTAATCAAATTTTTTTTTAACTGAAAAACAATCGGTTTTATCACTCAGGCTGATGACAAGTTTTCGTTTATCAATTTTCCTGACAATTTACTAACATTAAAATTCTTCAAAAGTTGATTTTTAAAAAATTGCATCAAAATATTTTAAAGAAATAAATTATTTTCAATTAAATTTTACATAATTTTAACTATTCAGAAAAAATTTTTGAAAGATTTGTTTATAGTTATTTTTAGCAGTGTAAAAATCAAAATAAGTTGTTTTAAACTAAAAATTGTGGTATTTTGTTGCAATGTTAGAAACAAAATGCAATTATAACCTTTTCTGAATTCAATTTCATGTTATACAATTTTCAAGTAAACTTCATCTTTTAATCCATAAATCTAAATCATTTTTCAAAAGTTCTTCTAGAGTTTAATTATTTAATTTTTTGATTACATAAACTCAAATTTTTTATAATAATTGTGACTCTCCATAGTTTTTTCTCAAGTTATTAAGGTATAATATTTTCAAAAAATTATAATTCCTTGCAATTAATTTAAAAAAAATATTTTAAAATAATTTTTCAACGATAATAGTTTTTCAATTTTGAAAAATTTCCAAACTATTAAAATTTGGTAAAATCTTTTAAAAATAATCGAAATCTTGAAAAGTATAAATAAAAATGATGAAATTTTGGAAGAATTTTAATTATACACAGGACCATGATTTTTTAAAAATTTTAATAAGTCCAAAAAGTAAATTTTGAATCTTAAAAAAATTATACAAAACAATTCTAATAATTAGTTTCAAAAAGTATTTTAATGTAATTTTTCGAAAATAATTGTATTACTAAAAATAATTTTTGTACATTTTTAAAAAACTAATGAATTTCTTAATGAATTTTTAATTTTAATGAATTTGACTTCTTTTCCTCCAAAATGCTAAAAATAGTTCTAAAATGTTATTATTTTTGGAAATATGTAATTGAAAATGTTGAAGTTTGAAAAATGAGAAGATATAATTTTCTTTTTTAAATTTACTTTTAAAGATTTATTATTAACATTTTTGATAATTCAATTCCTTTAAAAGTTACAATTAAAATTTTTCAAGAGTTGACTTTTTAAAATTGTAACAAAATACTAAAATTTAGCCAAGAATAAGAGAATTACTCGTTTGTACAATTTTTCAGTTCAACATTCCTTTTAATAATTACCATTGTCACTGTAAGCACAATAGTTGACATAAAGTCAGATAAAAAGCAGGAACTCTCTCAATTAATAAACTGCTTTTCAGCTCGTAAGAATTTTAATGAAATTTTTAACGTTAATAATGAACATTGTGGACTGGATACTATTCACTTTATTCGTGTAGTAATTAGCGGGATTTTAATTATTGGTCACCGACTACTGCAATGCATGTTCGCAGGAAATATCAGTGGACTATATATCGAATGGGTAATTTGATTACTTTAATTTTTTCCATTTACATAAGTGAATAATAGTTAATAGTGAATCCTTATTTTGATGTTATTACTCTTTAGATTCAGTCTGAACCAATTTTCTCGATAGTTCACAATATTCCCTCCGTAGTGGATGGAATGTTCGGTTTGGGAGGTCTTGTACTTTCCTACTCATTATTGGACAAATTGAGTGCAGCAGGAAAATTAAATTACTTTGATTTAATTAGAAATCGACTAATAAGGTATACTAATAAGGCTAATAAGGTTTATAAGGTTTTGTTGTGTTTGATACATTTTGGGTCAATTTGACTCAAACTTTATCACATCAGAAAAATTTTGTTTTAAGGCAATTCCTCTTATTTTAATTCATATTCTCCTCTCGTATAAGACTAAAAAATGGTTTTCAAACTTTTTAATCGAAAATAGCTTTTTCTATTATTATTATTATTATTATATTATTATATTATTTTTGCAAAATCAATAAAAATAATTTTTAAATTTTCACACAAAAATTTAATGAATTTGAATTGATTTCGAAAATGTGTCAAATTGACAGTGAACCTCATGTGCAAAAGGAATGTTAAAAGCACGTTAAAAAATTATGTTATTCTTCTGCTTATAATGCGCTGTTGATTTATGTCGATCGTTGAGAAACTTATTAACAAACTTATGAGTGAGGTTGCAAACTTTCGAAACGAAAAGTTTTAATAACAAAAAAAAAATAGAACAATATGAAAACTATTATTAATATTAACACAGTAAATTGTGAGGTATTAAAAAGTGTTGCAGATTAAATTAACACCAAAAAAGATTAATAATAATTTTTAATAATAATTAATTAATCAATTTCACGAAATTTCAATTATACCTAAATTTTTTAATTAAATGCACATTAGAAAATAAAAACTTCAAATAATATTAAAAAAATTCAATTAAACTTTTTCAAAAATAATTACTTCAAAATTCAATTATTTCCAAAAAGTTCACTCTATATTTCTTTTAATATTCATAATTATAATCTAAAATTTTAACTGAAATTCATTTTTATGAAATGAAAATCAATTTTTATTAAAAAATTCTACCAGAATTTAATTATTTAAATGCAAAAGTAAATAATTTATTGAATAATTGAATGTTTCTCAAAATTCAATTCTCATAAAGAATTTTAAAATTTTTTATTAATTCAATTCTTTTGTCGAATTTTATTAAAACTTGTATGAACATAATTACTTATTTCAAGGAATTCAATTATAATTGTATGAAAAATAATTGAAACGTTCCGATGAAATTTATGAGAATTTTCAAATATATTCGTTTACAATTCAATTTTACAAAATTCCAATGATTCGAAAAATTCTGCAATTAATAATATATTGAAAAATAAAAACTTGAAATAATTTCAATAAAAATCCTATTAAACTTTTAAAAAGAATTAATTCTACAGAATTTTTTTGTCAAAAATATGAAAAATTAAGAATTTCAATGATTTTAGTTTGAAACTTTTTGAAAATTTAATTATTTCTAAAAATCGACGTTATATTTTTAATATTTAAGTTTAATGTAAAATTTTTAATGAAATTTATTTTTAAAACCATTTTTATTAGTAAATTCTACGGAAATTCAATCATTTAAATACAAAAATAAATAATTTATTAATGTCATGTTTCTTGAAATTAAATTCTCATAAGAAATGTCATCAACAAATTTTTTTAATCATTAAATTCTTTGGGCGAATTTTAATAAGATTTTTAGAAAAATTACATTTTTCGAGGAATTTGATCATAATTGCATTAAAAATAATTGAAATTCTGCAATGAGTTTTATTATTTATTAAAAATAATTGAATCCCTGTAGAAATGTTATTATTTATGAAAATAATTGATATTTTGACAAGAATTTGATTAAAATTTAAGATCCTAAAGTTCTGAACGTTCAAATGAACGAAATTTATTTATTTCTTCTAAAAATTAAATTTTTATAGCCTTTATTTTGTATCACTAACCAAAAAATCAATTACTCAGTTTGTGAATTTAAAATTTTAGTTTTTAAATTTTTTATGATTAGTAATTTATTAAAATATCTTTAATAAAAAATATTTCGTTCATTTGAACTTTCAAAACTTTGGGATCATTAAAATTTTGTAAAATAATTGAATATCAATGTTCTTAAAGTTTAGTACGTTCAAATGAACGATAATATTTTTTTTCTTTCTCTAATTTGTATTTCTTTGCAAAAAATTATTTTTTAGATTAAAATAAATTAATTCAAAACTAAATATTGTTTAATTTCAATTATTTTTCTTTTTTGTAAAATAATTTTTCAAAATCACTTGAGGTGAAAATAAATTTCGTTCATTTGAACGTTCGAAGCTTTAGTCACATGAATTTTAGAGAAGAATTTTATTATTTATAAAGAGAATTGAAATTTTGACGAGAATTTTTTTTTGGTGTTATTTTAATCCTAGAGGGATTAAACTGTTGCAGATTATTTTAATCCATCCTGATGTTATTTTAACACCTCACATTTTACTGTGAAAAATAAAATTCTGGATAATAATTGTTAATATTGTTTTGCAGACTATTACCACTTTTAATGTTCGTGACATTTGGATATGCAACTGTATTTTATCGATTAGGTTCCGGACCCTTTTGGGAGGTTACAGTTGGATTTAACAAACAGTCATGTTCCTCTTACTGGTGGACGAATTTATTTTTCATTAACAATTATTTCGGTGGAAGCAACAAGGTTTGAAAATTAGTAAAAAATAATTTTCTCCTACAACAAGTTACGACAATTTTCTACTTTCTTTTAGTGTGTCATTCAGTCCTGGTATTTGGCTGTGGATTTTCAATGCTACATAATTGGATTATTCTTGATTACTGTATTTTACAAAATGCCTCGTAAAATTGGTTACACATTTTTAGGTTGCATTTTAATGTTTACAACTACACTGTTATTTTACACTATGTATGAAAATGATGTTGATCCAGCTTTCACGTCTTTCATAATGTAGGATTTCTGTCTCTTTTTTCTATATGAAAATAGAAGGAAAAATCATTTTTCATTTACACACTGAGGGAAGAGATTTATTTAATTTAATTTATTGCCCTTACAGACCAAACAGGCCAGAAATTAATGATTTTTTTCTCAATTATTACATTAAAACTCCACTCCGTTTGACTTCTTACGTCGCTGGTTTGATTTTCGGAGCAATTATTTACGATTCAAAGAAAAAAAATTGGCGGTTATCAAAGGTATATTTTGTAGTATATTTGAGTGGAAAATAAACGGTAGAATATTGTGATTATAAAATGATTAGAAACTGGAAATTTAGTTCCTTTTATACTTTCCGCAGATCTGGTCACAATTTTTATACTTCAGTGTGATGCCAATATTTTGGATTTCAGTGTCGAGTGCATTTTTCTTCACAACTCCAAATTTGAAAATGAGTGCTTTGGCCAAAGGATTGTATGCTTGTTTTTCGAGACTGACTATAGCATATTGTGCATGTGTAATACCTTTAGTTTTCACAATTGGAACTGGTTTAGGTAAAAACTAAGAACAAATAGTTTGTGTTGCTGATAATAATTTATTTTTATAGAATAATAATAATCTATTTCAATAGAATAATAATTTATTTTAATAGAATTCATTAATTAATAATCGTAATTCATTAATAATATGAATAATTATTCAAAGGAAACAATTGTCTATTATAGATTTTCATTATAATCTGCTGACTGCAAGATGGTTTCAAAGACTGTCACGAATATCGTATTCAATATACATCACTCAGTTCGCAATGTTTCTCTATGAGACTGGAACATCAAAGCTGACAAATAATTTGTCCTTCTACACTTTAGTAAGACAAAATATAATAATGTAATATAATAATCAGGGTTGCCATTCGTCAGGCAAATATTGTCAAATTTAATTGGAAAATTTTATCAAAAATACTGGAAATGTTTGCATCAATTTTCTTTTTTTTGCAGTTTAAATACTTTTTGGGAGATGCAGTGTTTATAGTGTTGCTAGGTTTATTTTTCGCTGTTTTAATAGAGTATCCGTTTAAAAATTTTGGAAATTTGATCCTGAAGAAGAAGACGAAAAAAGAGTAAACAAATGTTACTGACAAATTTAATTTTATTATTGTCAATAAAACATAAATTCTAATGAATTGTTCTTTTCAGGTCACGGATTTTTGAGAAAAAGGAGAAATAAATACGAATGAATTATATTTTCAAAATTACCATGCACTGTTTTTACTAATTATAATTCTGATGTTCTTCGAATTTTTATCATTCTGCAAAGCTTGATCGAAACTTGATACTTCTTTCGTTAGCAAAATTTGTGGAAAAAAAATACAAAAATAATTACATGTTTTGAGAGAAAATAATTTTCTATTGTCCTTTTTGGAACAAAATTTGGATTTTTTTCAATAAAATTAGAATTTAATTTCAATCACACCCACAGAAATTGTTTATATTTGTCTCAGAACCAACTAGACTTTTTATTTGTTTCAAATAAATTTTATTTGGTTTAAATAAAATTTTATTTGACTCAAATGTATGTTTTATTTATGTCAAATAAAAATTTTATTTAAAACAAATAAAAAGTCTAGTTGGTTGTGAGTTAAATATACGTTTATTTAAGTCAAATAAAATATATTGGGTTTAAATAATATTTTTGTCTGGATGCAGAGTTAAATTAATTAAACTAAAATTAGTCCACAAAACAAATAGTCTTAAAAAAATTAAATTAATTAAAATTAAAGATACTGTTATTATCCTCGATACTCGGAGACGAGATTCTGCTCCAGTTTATACAAATAGAAAAAAAAATTACGTGTTTATAAGATAATCAATTTTATATCCTTTTTCTAAACGTAAAAATTTGTTGATATGTGAAAAAAGTGACTGAATGCAAATATTCTCCACTGGTAAAAAAAACTATAAATAGGTATTCGTTTTGATTGCCAATTTATAATCGAGATCGATGCTATTTATATCTAAATTTATTATCTTGTGATAATAAAAATCTTAAATTATTAGCTTTTTTATTCTTATAAATAGTTTTTTGGATTATAATCAGAGGATTAGGTTTGATGATAAAAATTATAATTTTGTATTTTTTTCCCATAAAGATGGAAGTTAGTGACAATAAAAGAAAATATGATTCTTTAGTAAATTCTTTTTATTTCGCTTATTTGAAATCGAAATTGAAAAGCTGACAAATTATACAATTGTGAAAGGTCAGAAGTTCGTCTTTAAATAATTCCATTCAGTGACAAACATTAATTTTGAAAAATGATAATTAGTTTTTTTTTGTTAAATTTTTCAAAAAGTGGTAGTCTTGTTTTTAAATTCGCATTATTAAAACACAGTTTTATACCTCAAGCGACATTTCTTGTTTTGTAAATATAAATTTTTTTCAAATTGAACTTTTTTCACTGTTTATGATTTTTCAGTATTTACTGATTTAAAATTACAGAAACTATTCATATTATTGCAACACGTTACGAGTTTTATAAAACGATTTTTTTTTTCTTTTTGTTTTGTCTAAAATTTCTTTTTATCTTATTCTTTGTTTATGATTTTGAAGTATTTTCTACTTTAAAATTCCAGAATCCATTCATTTTCCAAACGAGATGAAATTTTTGAATTCTGTTTTTATTAAAGTTCTCGTACTTAGTTGTTTAAATTATCAACTGGTGTTTGGAGAGCTAAGTTGCAATGAAGACTTGAAGGAAAATAAAAGTTTTTTGTCCGAGGAATTCAATTCTACGATAAGTGCAAGTGGTGAAAAATCTCCTTGGTATTTAAATGTTCCTTTATTGCCAGTAATTGTTGCAACTTCGAATTCAATTCCCGAAGGTTCTTGTAAAAATCAATTACTATTGTACCTCAATCATTTGAAAAATGGCACTTTATGGGCCACTGAAAGTAAGAACCATTGTATTTTTCTTTCGAAAACAAAGCCATTCAATTGATTTCTATAAAATTGGAATTAAATTGATTTAAAATCCATTAGAGTTTAAAGAAAAATTATGATCTTGAATTTTAGAAATATTTTCTTAAAGTTAATGTTAGAATTTTTTTTTTAAGTGTTTGATTCGTCAGCTAAATTTCCCTATGGTGTGTTTAATGGTTTCACTGCTCATTTGGGAAGTTTCGATCAGTGTGAACGAATTCGTGCAAAAGTTCAAGATGCTAATAGTGGAAAATTTGAGGAAATTCGCAGTAAATATTGTCTAGTGGATGTGAAGTTTAAGGAAAAAAACGAACCATCGAATTTCACTGGTGAATACGAAATATTTTTTGATCCGCAAGTTTCTGCCTGGGAAGCAATTCGGGTAAATGATTTATTAAGAACATGTTGTTTTTATTTATTTTTCGTGGAAAATTCTTTTGGCGTAAATAAAATTTTTAATTTAAGGAAAAGGGTGATTTTCGACGATGGCCAAGGTACTATTGGCAAATGGCTCTATGTTTTCCCGCGGAATGTGAACTAGAAGATATTGTGGTGGCACTAAAAGAACCCCTGGATGAATTTGGCGAAAATTATTCTCTTAATGTGACAGCGTCAATTTCTCCATTATACTGCTCTTCTCCTGTTTCAAGAGAGGCTCCCTTTTCCAATTACGAAATCATTTTTTGGTAACTAGTTCGAAACATGAGGAACTCTTGCACTGATTAGCTTATTTGAACATTCATCCAAGAATACAAACAGAATCATTGATTAATTTTTCATCATAAATCATTCATAAATCATTTTTTTGGTAACTAGTTCGAAACATTAGGAACATTACTTTTGCACTGATTAGCTTATTTGAAAATTCATCCAATACAAAAAAAAAATCATCTGCTTGATTAATTTTTCAGTGTAATATTCCTTTTAATGATTACCATCGTCACTGTAAGCACAATAGTTGACATGAAATCTGGTAAAGAGCAGGAACTCTCTCAATTAATAAACTGCTTTTCTGCTCGAAAAAATTTTAACGAAATTTTCACTGCTACTAATGAACATCGAGGACTGGACACTATACACTTTATTCGCGTGGTTATTAGCGGAATTTTAATGTCCGCTCACCGACAACTTCAATTTATGTTCTCAGGAAGTATGAATGCACTATTTGCTGAACGGGTAATATCATAATTAATACAAATATTTATTGAACTACTAAATAAAAATAATTAATTAATGAAAGAATTAATTAATTAAAGAAGAATTCAATTCAATGTTGAAACTTTGTTCAACCTGAATTCTCCCCAGGTTCAAACTGATCCTATTGCCTCGTTTGTTCACAATATTCCTGCCGCGACAGATGGAATGTTCAGTTTGGGTGCTCTTTTACTCACCTACTCATTGCTGAAGAAATGGAATCAATCAGGCAAATTAAATTACGTTGATTTAATTATAAGTCGATTAATAAGGTACGTAGATTATTACACTACTGTGTAGTAAAGAACATTACACTAATCAGTTTGAAATTTTCATAATTTGCAGACTATTACCACTTTTAATGTTCGTGACATTTGGATATGCAACTGTTTTTTATCGATTAGGTTCTGGACCCTTTTGGGAGGTTACAGTTGGATTTAACAAACAGTCATGTTCCTCTTACTGGTGGACGAATTTGTTTTTCATTAACAATTATTTCGGTGGTAGCAACAAAGTAACAACAAAAGATTCAATATTATTAGACTAACAAGGATTAATATATTTTTCAACAATTTGCATTCTTTGAATTTTTTATAGTGTTTACTTCAATCGTGGTATTTAGCTGTCGATTTTCAATGCTACTTAATTGGATTATTCTTGATTACTGCTTTCTGCAAAATGCGCCGTAAAATTGGTTACATATTTCTAGGTTGCATCTTAATTCTTTCAACTGCACTGAATTTTTATATTATGTACAAAAATGATGTGGATCCGGTTTTTAAATCTTTAGCAATGTGGGTATTTAAGTGTCACTGAAATAAAATAATAATATGAACTAATTTTCCGTTTACATAATTAAACAGAGTGTTTGAATTGAGGTGAAAATAAAAATCCATTTCTCTCAATGTTCGTAAATAATTGAAAATATTTATTGACTTTTTCAGTCCAAACAGACCAGAAATTAGTGAATTTTTTCTGAATTATTACTCTAAAACTGAATTACGTTTGACTTGTTATTCTCTTGGATTAATTTTTGGAGCGATTATTTATGACTCTAAGAGAGCTAATTGGCGTCTTTCAAAGGTACATTGTTTTTTGATACAATGAAAAATTTAAAATCTATATTGATAATGTTCGTGATCCGGTAATCTGTTCGTAGTTTGAAAGTTAGTTGTTTGCTTTTTTGTTTCTTAAATTTTTTAATAATTTTTCTTTTCAAATATTCTCCATTTTTAAAACTAATGTATTGAGAGTCATCGCAAAGAATTTTATCGAAAAATTTAATAATAATAGAATTCCTTCACAGAATTTCATTATTTTGGAAAATAACTGATTTCTCGCGGAGAATTTCGTTTAAATTTTTAAAAATCCTAATTAAATTCTTTTGAAGAATTTCTTTGAATTTTTTCTAATCTAATAGAGTTTCTTAAAAAATTTTAATGCAAAATTTTGAAAGCAATTGGATTTTATGAAGGAGAATTTTATTAAAATTGTATTAAAAATAATTGAATTCTTGCGAAGAATTTTATTATTATTTATAAAAATAATTGAATTGTTCCGAAAAATTTTTTTAAAATTTTAGAAAATATATGAATTTTATGTCGATATTTGAAGATTAAAATTCTTTCGAGAAATTCTATTAAAATTGTTTTGAAAATAATGAAATTTCTGCAAAGGATTTTACTATTTATGAACATAAATGAATTATTGCGAAGAATTTTACTATTTATAAAAATAATTGAAATGTTTCAAACAATAATTTATTCAAAAATTTTCAGAAATAATTAAATTGGTATGAAGAATTTTATATAAATAATTGAAAATAATGAAATTTGTTTTCTTTTTTTATGAATATTGTGACAATAATTGAATTATTTTTAAAGAATTTAACATTCTTGTTGAAATAGAATTTTATGGAAATTTTTGAGAATAATTAAATTCTTTCGTGTAATTTTCTTTAAATTGGATTAAAAAAAATTTTAATTCCTTCCAAAGAATTGTAGTGTTTACAAAAAATAATTTAGTTGTTTCGAAGAATTTAATTAAAATATTAGGAAAAGAAATAAAATAATTTATGAAAATATTTTAGAATATTTGAATTCATCCGAGGAAGTTAATTAAAATTGTTTTGAAAATAATTGAATTCCTGAAAAGAATTTTATTATTTATTTAATTATTTTGTGAAATTTTATTAAAATTTTTTTAATTTGGACAGTAATTATCAATTTTGTACTTAATAAGTGAAATTTTAAAATTTTGACTATGAAATTATTTTAAAAATTTATATTTGAGAATAAAATATTTTGTAATTTGCATATAACAACAAATCGAATAAAAAAATTTTGATTTCAATTTTTTTTTAATAGATTGA
Organism: Leptopilina myrica (nomen nudum); assembly: GCA_032872475.1. Lineage (NCBI taxonomy): Eukaryota > Metazoa > Arthropoda > Insecta > Hymenoptera > Figitidae > Leptopilina > Leptopilina myrica (nomen nudum). The sequence goes on along the minus strand of CM065458.1, from coordinate 13,212,610 downwards.
AATTCTGGATTGAAAAAAATCAAGTATTCAATTAATTGCAAAATCTACTTATTATTATAGTCATTAAAATTTAAAGTTTATTATTTTACTTTTCACAGAGAATATCTCAATTTTTATATCTCAGTGCATTTCCGCTAGCTTGGTTTGCTGTATCATGTGCACTTTTTTTTACGAATCCAAATTTGAAAATGAGTGCTTTGGCCAAAGGATTGTATGCTAGTTTTTCAAGACTAACCATTGCATATTGTGCATGTGTCATACCTTTGGTTTTTACAATTGGAAATGGTTTAGGTTGAGAGAAAGTTATAAAAAATATAATAATAATAATAATAATAATAATAATAGTAGTAGTAATAATAATAATAATGTGGAACAATTGTTTATCGTAGATTTTTACTACAAAATAATGACTGCAAGCTGGTTTCAGCGACTATCACGAATACACGCAAAAAAAAGGTTGGATAATATATCCAATTTTTATTGGATAGAAGGAAATTAGCTGTTATACCTATGTAAAATCATATATGAACAAACGGCGTTGGTTCCAGTGACAATTTTAAATTTATACACGTGATTAGTCATTATATCTATTTAGTTGGATACGGTTTCCAACGAGTTGGATGTAGCAGCCAACTGAAATTTGTAAGTCCCGATTTCTATGATGCGTATGCGCTGTCAACAAGTTGCGACTAGATTCCGACAATTTCGTGCGTGAACGTGAACTGTCAAGACGAAAATACTATAATGGACGAAAACACGATGAATATTTTGAAAATAATCGCGCTGACAAACTGTGAACATAATAACATTGTTCAACGAAAGTGATTAAGTGAAAGTGAAAGTGTCAAGTAATAAAGTAGCAAAATTGAAATCAAAGTTTGTAAAATTCTGTCTTCCCTTTTACAGATAACCTTATAGATTATGAAACACTATTATCTCTTAAAGAGAATATGATTTTGATAAATTGATTTATTTGTGATGAGGAACAAACGCTCCACGATGAGGAATACCTAACGCTGAAAATTTTTTTAGGTTATGTATGTTAATTTTAAAGTAAAAAAATCATAAAGAGAATTAATTTTCAGTGATAACTAATGTTATTTAAATCTTAATTATATCTAAAACATTCAATAAGAATTAAATTAGTAAAATCAAATAAACAAATAATTTTATGAATATTCATGTGTAAATTTAATTAAATACGTAAAATATAAATAGTTATTTCACTATTAGAAAATAATTGCATTATCCAACTTAAAAGTAGTGATAACAAAAAAAATAGACAGTTCACAAAACAAATTGGCTCCCCTATCCAACAGAATTGGATAGTACATCCAACATCTAAGAATCCAATTAAATTGGTTGTCCTATCCAACTAAATAGATCGCGCTCCAGACACTATCTAAAATAGCTGGGGTATCCAATACATAGTATACTGTAGCCAACTATTTTTCTGCGTGTTCATCCTAAAGAGGAAGGAGGCGAAAAAAGAGTAAAAAATTATAAATTTAATTATCTCTTTATACAAGTTAAAAGTTTAAAACATGATTCTGGAAATAAAATGTTCTTTTCAGTTCAGCAACTTTTCAAAGAAAGGAGAAATAAATACAATAATTTATTGTCATATAAAAATCTGTAAATTAAAAATAAAATATTTCAGACCAGCTATTAAAAGCAAAGGCTTGCATTTGATGCACTTTATTTTCTTAAAGAAAATTTAAACGAAAATTCGAATGAAACGAATATATGAATTTTACTTTTAAATTAATTCCAGTTCGATTAGTATTTCGATATTTTTAAAATCTAAAACGAAATATTAATGTAAAATTGAAAAAAAGGTCATTTTATAAATAGTGACATATTGTAATGAAGTCATAAATATTAGCCGATAATAAATGATAATCGATGCTTACAAAATTTTTTTATATTGTTTATCTAAGATCAAACATAGTCTTAATTCGTTGTTAACTGCATTAAAACGTGTTTTTGAAATTTGTTAATTTTTGTACAATTGTCACCAGTTTGTTTCTCTTAATTGAAAATTATTTGCTTTTCTTAAAATTGTTTTTTTTTCTAACACGTCATGAATTTTAATTTTTTCACTATTTGTTTATTGGAAGTTTTTATATTAATTTGGCCATTATGTTCAGTGGCGGTTGGAGAAATAATTTCCGACAGAAATAAGAAATTTAAGTTCAAAGAAAGTGGAACGATGTTAAATGAATCGAATTTAGAATTAGGGAGGGTTGATAAAAAATCGCCTTGGTTTCTAAATGTACCTTTATTGCCAGTGATTGTTGCGACTTCGAATTCAATTCCCGAAGGTTCTTGTAAAAAACAACTGGATGTTTATTTCGAGAATTTAAAGAATGGTACTCTATGGGCCACTGAAAGTAAGTTTTTCTGGAAATATTATTTCAATATAGATTTAGACATGTTTGAACGATTTTTGTAAATATTTTAGATGAATAAATTAATTGTACTTAATTAATTAGTTGTAGTTTAAATTAGATTTGTTTTTTGTAAATTTAGTGTTCGATTCATCAGCAAAGTATCCGTACGGTTTATTTGATGGTTTGACGCGACATTTAGGAAGTTTTGATCAGTGTGAAAGAATTCGAGCAAAAGTTTTTGATGCTAAAAGTGGAAAAATTGATGAAGTTCGCAGTAAATATTGCTTAGTGGATGTAAAATTCGAAAATAATAATGAACGAATTGGAGGACATGAGAAAAATATTAATCCATTTGGTTCTGCCTGGGAGGCATTTTTTGTATGTCACTTTAATGATCTTTTTTTTCTATAATTGAGAATTAAAATTTTTTCCCCTACTTTTGAACATGTTCTAGTTTGTATCTTTTGAAACAATATTGAAGTCAAACGACTAATTTACTTTAAAAAAAATCAAAATCAAAATGCGTTATTCATTGAGGTCGCAGACTTTATAATTCATACATGCAGATTTTATGAGTTGTATAATTGTAATTTAGGAAAAAAGCAATAATCGAAGTTACGCAATGCTTAGTTTACAAATGGCACTATGTTTTCCTGCAAAATGCCAAACAGAAGAAATTGTGACGATTTTAAAAGAACCCCTGGATAAATTTGGCAGAAAATATAATATTCAAGTGAAAGCATCAATTTCACCAATTTACTGTTCCTCTGCAGAAGCTAAAAATTTTTCCCATTTCGATATAATTTTCTAGTAAGTATTACAAGTTTTTCGGGTAAAAAAAATTATGATTCACATTCTGTTGAAATAATAAAAGAAAGCTTCTTAAGTATTGTTTTGAAATTTACAGTTCTAGTTGTCTATTAATATTGAGTCTCGTTATAATTAGCACTGCTATTGACTTAAATTCTGCGAAACCCAATAAAGAACTTTCTTTATTACACTGCTTCTCTGCTCGTAGAAATATGAATGAACTGTTGAGAATTAATTACAGACATCGAGGACTTGATTCGATTCATTTTATTCGAATATTCTTAACTGTCATTGCAGTTTTTGCTCATAGACAATTACAGTACATGTACGCTGGCAACATTTCCGCCAAGTACTTGCAATGGGTATGTAAAATTGGAAAAAAAATTGAATAATTTTCAACTGTAAGAATTAAATATTGTCTCAACCTATAGTAAAAAAATAAAATGAAAAATATGATTTTCCACAAAACAGATTACGTCTGATTTCACGTTGGGGATATTTCACAATGTTCCGATTATAGTAGACGGATTCTTCGGCATTGGAGGTCTCTTATTGTCTTATTATTTACTGGAATACTTAAATGTTTGGGGAACAATTAATATCGTGCTTCTAGTCATAAAAAGAATAGTGAGGTACTGTATAATATCAACTTTTTTCTTTTGTTTTAAAAAGTCGGCGAAAATTATGAGAGAAGTTAATGGTTAGCAAGAGTTTCTAAAAGTCATGGAAAATCTGGAAATCATGGAATTGTCATGGAATATTTTTAATTTTTGTTGTAAATCCGTGTTTATTGAAATTCACGCTCCTTTATTCCTCAGGCTGACCACAAGTTTTTGTTTATCAATTTTTCTGACAATTTACTGATATTGAAATTCTTCAAAAGTTGATTTTTAAAAATTGTAACAAAATACTTTTTACAAATTTTAAAAATACAAAATACTTATTTTCAATTGAATTTTACATATAATTTTAATTATTAAAAAATAATTTTTTAAAGATTTGTTTATAGTTAGATTTAGCATTGTAAAAATCAAAATAAGTTGCTCTTTTAAACTAAAAATTGAGATATTTTGTTGCAATGTTTGAAACAAAATACAATTATAATTTATAACCCTTTCTGAATTCAATTTCATGTTATACAATTTTTAAGTAAACTTCATCTTTTAATCCATAAATCTAAATCATTTTTCAAAAGTTCTTCTAGAGTTTAATTATTTAATTTTTTAATTACATAAACTCAATTTTTTTATAATAATTGTGACTCTCCGTAGTTTTTTCTCAAGTTATTAGGGTATAATATTTTCATAAAATTATAATTTCTGACAATTTATAAAATATATTTAAAAATAATTTTTCAACGATAATAGTTTTTCAATTTTGAAAAATTTCCAAACTATTAAAATTTGGTAAAATCTTTTAAAAATAATTGAATTCTTGAAAAGTATAAATAAAAATGATGAAATTTTGGAAGAATTTTAATTACACACAGGACCATGATTTTTAAAAAATTTTAATAAGTCCAAAAATTAAATTTTGAATCTTCAAAAAATTATCACAAAACAATTTTAATAATTAGTTTCTCAAAATATTTTAACGTAGTTTTTCGAAAAATACTTAAAAGAATTTTTGTATATTTTTAAAAACTTAATGAATTTGTTGATGTATTTTAATTGTAACTTTGAAACATGATTTCTTTTTCTCCAAAATGTTAAAAATAGTTCTAAAATGTTATTATTTTTGGAAATATGTAATTGAAAATTTTGAAGTTTGAAAAATGAGAAGATAATTTTCATTTTTAAAATATATCTTTAAAGATTTTTCATTAAAATGTTTGATAATTCAATTATTTTCAAAATACAATTAAAACAACAAGAACTGCAATTAAAATTTTTCAAGAGTTGATTTTCTAAAATTGTAAGGAAATACTTTAAATAAATTAATTATTTTCAAATAAATTTTTCAAATTTTTAACTATTCAGAAGCTATTTTTGGTATTATAAAAATCAAAATAAGTTGCACTTTTTTACTAAAATTTGTTGTATTTTGTTGCAATTTTCGGAAGTAAAATCGAAAGTGTCGCAATTTTCGAAAATAATTGCATTTCTTAAATGAATTTTTGTATAATTTAAAAAAAACTACTGATTTTTTAATGAATTTTAATTAAAATTTTAAATTTTGGTTTATAATTAAATAATGTAATTTAAATTGAATAATAATAATTTAATATTTTAATAATAATTTAATAATAATAAATTAAATTTTATTGAACATTATTTTTGTCCAAAATGTTAAAAATAATTCTAAAATGTTATTAATTTTGGAAATATGTGATTAAAAATACCAAATATTTAATTTTTAAAAATTAGAAACTATTTTAAATTTTTTAATTTACATTAAAAGATTTTTCACTAAAATTTTTGATAATTCAATTATTTTCAAAATTTACAATTAAAATTCTTCAAAAGTTGATTTTTAAAAATTGGAACAAAATACTTGGAAAAAAAGATGTATTTTTTTCTATTAAATTTTACAAAATTTCAACTATTCAAAAACAATTTTTTAAATATTTGTTTACAGTTATTTTTGGCATTATAAAAATGAAAATTCTAAATATTTTTTTTAATATGTTATTTGAATTGTTAATTAATTTTCCAGATTATTACCACTATATACGTTTGTCACATTCGGATATGCGACTATTTTTCATCGATTAGGTTCGGGACCATTTTGGGAATCAACTATGGGATTCTCTAGAGATTCCTGTTCTTCTTATTGGTGGACGAATTTATTTTTCATTAATAATTATTTTGGCGGCAACAATAAGGTATAGAAAAACACATTTTTCAATTCGAATATCTCACTAATGAACATTATAGAAAATCGCAGGGTATTATTTTTTTAACACCAAAAGTGGTTTAAGAGTTATTTTTTGAAAATTTTTGCAATTATTTGGTTTTCATTATAGGTAGAAATACTTTTTTTAATTTTTGAATTCATTCTTTGGTGTAAGAATCAAAATAATAATTTGTTTAATATAAGAATCAAAATAATAATTGCTTGCTATAATAAGAATCAAAATAATAGTTGTTTGCTATAAGAATCAAAATAATAATTTTTTTAATACAAGAATCAAAAATCAAATCATTCGTGTTCGTTTTGAAAAAATAATTCTTCGATGCAATGAAAAAGAAACTTATTCAGTTATGATTATTTTTGTTTAGTGTATAATTCAGTCTTGGTATTTAGCTGTCGATTTCCAATGCTACTTAATTGGAATACTATTAATTATTGCATTCAACAAAATGCCTCGTAAACTTGGTTACACATTTTTAGGATGCATCTGTATTTTTTCTGCCATTGTACCTTTCTACTTGACATATAAAAATAATTTAGTTCCCCTAGTGAACTCGATAGCGATGTAAGAATTTCATATTGACTTCTCCTATATGCCATTCATTATTTTTTTTTATTTTCATATCTCACAGTTTTTCTAAGGATTGAGACAGAAAAAAGTATATCAAAAAGTTGCAATTGCAAGAATGTTTGATACATTTTTTTGTCTCCGTCCGTAGAAAAAGCAGAATTCTTACATTTAAAATTTTGTTTACATTTATTTTAATATTACGTACAAAATTATCGTTAAAGAATCTTTTTTTCACAGTCCAAGGAGAATAGAAGACAGTCACTACTTTTTAAATTATTACATTAAAACTCACATGCGATCGACCGCCTATATTGTCGGATTAATTTTCGGAGCGTTTATTTACGATTATAAAAAAGCTAATTGGCGACTTTCGAAGGTAAATCTCCAACTTTTGTCGTTAGGAAATATAATATTTTACAAATAAAAATATATAGTAATATTGAAGAAAATCTAGTAATAAAACTACCTAATTAAATTAGTTAAAACTTAGTTTTAATTTACTTAGTTTATTAAAAATTTTTTACTTAGTTAATTAAATTTAATATTTTTACTTAGAAATTTAATTCTTTTTTAATTAGTAATATTTTTAATTTTAATTTAAATAGTAAAAATAGACAATTACTTAAATTAGTCTTTAACTTCTATTTTAATTTTTAGATATGGTCAAATATTTCATTGATTGCTACATTTGTGATAATGTTTAGTACAGTTTTTACTGGGACACTTTTGCTGAATCCTAATTTGAAAATTAGTGTTTTTTATAAAGCCTTGTACACAAGTCTACATAGACCGATTTTTGCCTTCAGTATTTGTGCAATTCCTCTTTTGTTTACAATCGGAAATGGACTAGGTTGTTAAACAAAATTTTTTCTAGAAATATAATTATTTAAAATTAAATAAATATAATTTAAAAAAATAATTAATAATAATTCCAAAAAATGTACAAAAAGTAAAATTTATTAATACCTGGAATATGCATTTAGGTTTCTATTACAATTTACTAACATCAAGATGGATGCAACCGCTCTCACGTATTTCTTACGGAATTTTCCTCATTCATTTTGTGATACATAATTTCGAAATAGGGACAACTAGAACTGCATTCACTTTTTCGCTGTACAATGTGGTAAATAAATATTTTCAATATTTAAAATATTTAAAATATTTTAAATTCTTATAATAGTCATAATTATATTAGTCCTAATTGAAAATTATCCATTTTTGTGTAATTTCTTTTGTTTTGTTTAAAAGAAAAATTAAAGGTTTAGAAAAATGTTACTAAAGTGAAAATTGGGTTTTAGATAATTTTTGTCATTATTGAATATTGATTTATAAAAAAATGTTTTCATTTTCAGTTGAAATATCTCGTGTCAGATTTGGTATATTCTGTGTGTCTGGCATTATTCTTGGCTATTGTTATAGAATTTCCATTCAGAAATATTTTAAATGTAATAATAGAAAGGAAGTCGATCGTTACGAACAGAAAATCGCCGTGAGAGAAATAAAATTAATATTACTTTTTATTAAAATCAATATTTTACTTAAATATTGAAATGACATTTTTAGGAAAAATAAATAGTTTTATTTTAATAAATTTTTCTTTCCAGGTCATCGATTATCCAAACGAAGGAAGAGTAATATTTTCTACACAAGTTGATTATAATGATTTATACTGTATTATTAAAAACTCACTCTTCATTTTGAATCTTGAATTTTTAAAATCATGATTCTATTCTGTAAAAATGTATTAAATATTTTTATATAATAATTTTGACATTTTATAAACCTTTTCAAATCAAAAATTAATTATCAAAATAATATATCACTTACCAGGGTTGCCACGCAACGTAGAAACCTAAAAAACCTGGAAATGTTAGAGAATTTTATAAAAATTAAAAAAACCTTGAAAAGTCAGGGAATTTTGATTAAAATCCTGTAAAATTGTTGTTTTTTACTGGTATTTATTCTTGACATCTAATTCTACTTCAATATTCAAATCAATTATTCTCAAAAATAATATGATTCTTCGCAAAAGTCTAATTATGTTTGAAAATATACAAAAATTCTTAAAAAATTAAAAATTTTCATTTAAAATTAAAATTGTCTTCATAAAGAATTAAATTTTTCTCCGAAATTCAATTTGAATCGTGAATTTCGAAAAGGGAGCAACTCTAAAAATCGTAATAGTCATTTTTACTGTCTTTTGTTATATAAAAATGACACTTACGATTTTTAAAGTTGAGCCCTTTTCGAAATTCACGATTCAATTATTTTCGAAAATTTTTATAAAATATTCTTGTCTGAATTTCAATTCTTTTTAATATTACAAAATTTTCATTAAATTTCTCGAAAAATGAAATTATTGTAAAATTTTTTTTAAATTTGTCTCTAGACAATGAATAATAATAATTATTATTATAATAATTATAAAAATATGTTTATTAATAAAAAACAAAATAATGAAGTTTTCGATAACATTCTTTTCGAAAATTTAATTTTAAGAAATATTGAATTATTATTTAATAAGTTGTTTATTTTCATAGTTAAATAATTGATTTCTTGTAGAATTTTTTAATAAATATTGATTTAAAAATAAATTTTAGTTCAAAATTTTGGATTATAATTAAATATTAAATTCAAAAATATTTATTTATCAGAAAATTCTACGAGAATTCATTTATTTAACTCAAAATATAAACATTTTATTAAATAATTGAACTTTATCAACGAATTTTTAAATATTAATTCAATGCTTTTAAAAAATTTTAATAAAAGTTTTGAAAATAATTGCATTTTTCGAGACGTTTGATAAAAATTTTAAGATCCTTAAGTTCTGAACGATCAAATGAAGGAAATTTATTTATTTCTTTTAAAAATTAAATTTTTTATTGCAATTATTTTGTATCACTAACAAAAAAATTAATTACTCAGTTTGTAAATCTAAAATTTTAGTTTTAAAATTTTTTTATGATTAGTAATTTATTAAAATATCTGCAATAAAAAATATTTAGTTCATTTGAACGTTCAAAACTTTGGGATCATATAATTTTGTATATGAAAAATAATTGAAATTCTGATAAGAATTTTTTTAGACATTTTGAAAATAACTGGATTTCGGAGAAAAATTTTATTACTTAGGTGTAAAGATAATTTAAATTTTGACGGGAATTTTGGGCAATTCTTGAATATAATTCGATTTTTGCAAATAATTACATTACATTTGAAAATAATTGAATTCTTGACACTAATTTTAGAAAAATTTCTTTTTAAATAAATGAATTGTTTTTGTTAAATTTTATTGAAATAGTAGACATTAAAAATAATTGAAGTTAATTGAGAAACATTTGAAATTCTACGAAATTTCTACGCAGAATTTATTTAATTATTTTTAAAAAAATTGAATTGTCACATAAGAATTTCATTGGAATTTTTGAAAATAATGGAATTCTTTGAATATTAAAAAGACAAAAAAAAATTAAATTTTTGAAAATCTTAATTTCAAAAGAAAAAATTAAAATGATTAAATATTTATTGGAAAATAATGTTATTGATGTTTTTACAATATTTTTTACAAAAATTTCCATTGAGAACCTAACAATCACATACTGTTAATTTTTTATTTAAAAATTGTAATTTTTTTTGTAAAAGAAAATTCAAAGGAAGAAAAATTTTTTATTTTTGATTAATAATTTCACTGCGGTCGAAATTGTAAAAAGAAAATAAAGAAAAAGCAGTGAAATATACACTGATATTTATTATAGATATTTATGGAAGAAAATTTAAAGTTTAAACAAAGATATAAATGTAAAAGGCCGGAAGGTCGTTTTATTAGATCGCAGCACGTTAAAACATGCTAATTAATGCTGGTAAAATTTTTTGTTTAGTCTTCTTTTAAAGTCCACTGTATTTAAACACGTTTAAAGTTTCATACAACGAAATTTTCTTTTTCTATTTAATAATCGTTCGTAATTTCGTGTGTGGAAAAAAATTATTCGCACATAAAAAGTCTGATGATTTATAACTTGAGATGAATTTAAAATTTTTGATAATTTTCGTTTTGATTGTTATTCTTGATTGTTCAATATGTCCAGTGGTGTTTGGAGAAACGAGTCACCATGAAGATTTGTATGATAATAAAAGTTTTTTAGTTGGGAAATTAAATTCAACAATAAGTAAAAATGGTGAAAGAACTCCTTGGTTTCTAAATGTACCTTTATTGCCAGTGATAGTTGCGACTTCGAATTCAATTCCCGAAGGTTCCTGTAAAAAACATCTGGAATTTTATTTCGAGAATTTAAAGAATGGTACTTTATGGGCAACTGAAAGTAAGTTTAGTAATTTTTTTTATCGATGCTAAGAAAATTGTTTTCTTTAATCAAGAGATTAATTTTTAACTTAGTAAAAGAGCTTTTTAGTTTAGCAAATATTTTTTTTTCAATTAATTCTATAATTAATTTATTTTTTAATTTATTTGTAATTTTTCTTTAATTTCAGTGTTTGATTCGTCAGCCAAATATCCTTATGGTGTATTTGATGGTTTTACTCGGCATTTAGGAAGTTTTGATCAGTGTGAACGAATTCGTGCAAAAGTTCTAGACGCTAATAGTGGAAAATTTGAGGAAATTCGCAGTAAATATTGTCTAGTGGATGTGAAGTTTAAGGAAAAAAATGAACCAACGAATTTCACTGGTGAATACGAAATATTTTTTGATCCGCAAGTTTCTGCCTGGGAAGCAATTCGGGTAAATAATTCAACTATGAACTATTATTAGAACATTTTTCTAAAAACAGGCCTCGGATATTGTCATTATTTCGACTATTTTCGAATAATGCGACTTTTATCGACTTATATTAAAAAATTGAAACTTTTTCGACTTTTTCAAGTATTCTACTATACAGTTTTAAAAAATTAATCTTTAATAAATTTTAATTGAAAACATTGAAAATAATTGAATTCTTAAAAAATTTTAATGAAAAATCTTCAAGTGTAAATTAAATGATAATTAGATTATAAAAATAATAATAAAATAAGTTTTTTTGAATAAGACTTTTCCCCAGAATTTTTAAATTTAAATTTTTTTTACATTCAAATATTTGCAATATTTTCGATTGTATACATCGCGAAAATTCAAATACAGAAGAAAAGTAATAACATTTTGGAATTATTTTTAAGCTTTTGAAAGAAAAACTCCCTTTGAAATTTTTAATTATTTTCTAAAAATTACATTAACATTATCATATTTATAAAAAACGAAACTAATTTTTCCAATTGTTTTATAATAAAAGTAATTACTTTTGAGCAAAGCAAATTAAATTTTTTTAAGTTTTACTTTTTTAGACTTATTAAAATTTCGGAGAAATCAATTTTTAATTAAAATTCTTCAAAATTAAAATTTTTTTTATTATATTTTTCAAAAATTCAATTGTTTTGTTAAAATTTATAATTAAAAAAAAATATTTTAACCTTCACAAAAATGGACATTTTTAATTATTCAAAAATTTGAATTTTATATATTAAAATAATTGAATTCTCGAAAAGTAATTGATTTAGAAATGAAGTTTAATTCAAAATTTTTAGAAAATAATTTCATTTTGGAAAGGTTATTCAGAAAAGTTTCAGAAATTAATAAATATCGGAAATTAAAATATTCTAAAAATTATATCTTTCCCCTGAAAAAAGAAATAAGAAATATTTAAATATTTATTTAGAATGAAAATGAGTTTCAAGTTTTAGAAATTAATAAATATGAGAAATTGCAATTTAAAAAAATGTTATTTACTCTGAAAAAAGAAATAAAAAATATTGAAATATTTATTTAGAAAAATTATTCGACTTTTGATTAACTGAATTTAGAAATCAGAGAAGAATCAGGAAAGTGCAAAATAAATTTTATTAATTTTTTTGTGACAACACTAAATTAAATAAATTACTTTTTCGACTTTATTTCTATTTTTAATTGACTAAAGCCACTTTTTTTGTTTCGTTAAAGTCGATCCGAGGTCTGCAAAAATATCTGTTGATTTTTTAAATAACTAAAATCTTTTAAATATCTTCTTTATTATTTTTAAATTTTAATACCATATATGGCTTTTAAATTCCTGTTGATGATTTAAGGAAAAAGGCGATTTTCGACGATGGGAAAGATACTTTTTGCAAATGGCACTGTGTTTTCCTGCGGAATGTCAACCAGAGGACATTGTGATGGCACTTAAAGAACCCCTGGATGAATTTGGCGAAAATTATTCTCTTAATGTGACAGCATCAATTTCTCCACTATACTGCTCTTCTCCAATTTTGAAAGAAGCTCCGCTTTCTAATTACGAAATAATTTTTTGGTAACTAGTCTTCCTCTCATTAAATAAAACTTTTTTTTTAAATAGAAACTAGATTCGAAAAACATTGGAATTTTTTTCAATTTACAGTTTAACGTTTTTTGGAATAATCATCATTGTGGTGTTAAGCACAATAATTGACATCAAATCTGATGAAAAGAAAGAACTCTCTTCGTCAAAAGAGTTAATATACTGTTTTTCTGCACGGAAGAATTTCAATGAAATAATGAAGATAAGTTCTGGAAATCGAGCATTGAATTCCATAAATTTGGTTCGAGTATTCTTGTCATTTCTTGCAGTCGCTGCGCACAGACAAGTTCAATATATTTATGCTGGAACAATAAGTGGCCAGTACTTTGAATGGGTAACTAATTAAAAATTAAACTTTATCAAATTGAGACAAAAAGTTTATCAAATTTGTTGCTATGCAACTATTCGATAAGTGTTTTTTGTCTCAATTTGCTATGATTAAAATAATAATAATAATAATAATAATAATAATAATAATAAATAATAGTAGAATAAATAATAATCTCTGTTAAATTTCAGTCACATTAACTGTTAGATAAAAATTAACAAATTAACTAATTAAATTAATTATCCTGCAGGTCATGTCTACTCCCTTTTTCGGACTAACGCACAATTTTTCCATTCTCGTAGACGGATTTTTTGGTCTGGGAGGACTTTTACTTTCTTACCTATCATTGAAAAAATTGAATGAATCGGGAAAATTAAATTATGTGCGTTTGATTTTAAGCCGATTAGTGAGGTACTCCTTTGTTTAAAATTTTTAACACCATTTTTATATTAACTTAACTATTTTTAAAGTAATTTGTAAAATATTATTGCGAACCTTTTTGAATTGTTATTTTTCTCAAAAACTGGTGTATTTTTAAATCAATGCGCAATTTTGTGGAAAATATGTTTTTGAGCTCATAAAAAAATTACTAATTAAAAAATTGATTTTCACAATTTTCGGAGCATTTTTTTAACACAAAATCATGAGGCTGAAGTCCACAACGTTTTTAAAAACGAAAACAAAAAAATAATGGGACGTTACTTTTATTTTTAATTGTAATAATAATGTTATTTTTTGACAATTGAATCATTAGTAACAACTGATTTCTTAAAAATTAAGGCAGATGAAAATTAGAGATGAATTTTATTTGAGAAAACTCTTTTTTGATTTTTCGTTTTTAAAAACGTTGCGAACTTCAACTTCGTCACAAAATCTTTGTTTTTCGACTAAAAACACTAAAAAATACCATTTTTATTCAATTTTTGCATTTGGAAATTCATTTCTTTATTTTTCAAACTAATTTCAGATCATAATTTTATCCTAATTGCTTTAAATATTCGATTATTAGAAATCTAATTAAAAATTAATTTTGAAGAAAGTAGAATTCATAATTTAATTTAATTTAAATTCTAAAATACTCAATATTTCAGTTCTTTCTCTGAAAAATTGAATATTATCGAATTTTTATAAATTAATAAATGGAACTATTTCTATAAACTTAAATTTTCTAAGAATTCGATTAAAAATTATTGAAATTTTTGAAATAATTTTACTTATAATTAAAGTTGAACAATTTCACTAAAAAAATTAGGTAATTAGAAATTAATTTTGAAGAAATTAGAATTCATAATTTTTTAAAAGAATTAGATTCGATAAATACTATTTTAGATTTTAAGAAAGTAAATATTTCAGTTCTATTTTTTTGAAAAATTAAAAATTATCGAACTTTTATAAACAAATAATTGGAACTACTACCAAACAATCAAATTCTCTAAGAATTCGATTAAAAATAATTGAAATTTTCGAAATAATTTTTTTTATAATCATTTTATAATTCTTTTTTATAATTAAAGTTAAAAAATTTTATCAGAGAAATTGATTAGAAATTAATTTTTGAGAAATTAAAATTCATAATTTTTTTAAAGAATTTTATTCGATTTCATTCGATAAGTTTTTTTTTTATTTTGACATCTTAATTATTCCTTTATATTTTTTTTACACTAGTTTATTGTTTTTCAGATTATTACCACTCTTCATGTTTATTACATTTGGATATGCAACAATATTTTATCGATTTGGTTCGGGACCTTTTTGGGAAGTCAGTGTTGGATTCAATCACAATTCTTGTTCTTCTCACTGGTGGACTAATTTGTTTTTTATTAATAATTATTTTGGCGGTAATAATAAGGTAATACGTTAGCGAAAAAGGTTATTAAACATGATTTTAATTATTATTATTATTATTATTATTATTATTATTATTTTGACATTTGACATTATTTTTTTAGTGTGCAATACAGACTTGGTATTTGGCGGTTGACTTTCATTGTTATCTCATTGGATTATTGTTGATTACTGCATTCCACAAAATGCCTCGTAAAATTGGTTACATATTTTTGGTTGCTTCGTTGATTATTTTTGCGTCGTTGCCTTTTTATTTTACTTATAAAAATAATGCAGATCCGCTTTATACTTCTTATGTAAAGTAAGAATTTAGTTTAATATTAACTTTTTATTTGAATATCGCCTTTGTTATAATGTTTTTAAGTAACAAAAGTTTAAGTTGAGTTAATCAAAGTTTTTCAAGTTTAAAAATAATTGCCATTCTTAGAAAAGTTGTGTTTCGGTTGCAAAAGTTTAATATTAAGGGATTTAAATTAAAATTTGTAGTTCACTGAATGTTTGTTATAACAAATTTTTGTTACGAGTGTATTTGTCTTTTCTATATAGACACAGAATGGTTGAAGACATGGATTATTTTGTAAATAATTACGTTAAAACTCATTTCCGTTTGGCTGCCTACGTTACTGGATTAATTTTCGGAGCACTTATTTTTGACTATGAATATGAAAATGCTAAATGGCGTCTGTCAAAGGTCAAGTAATTAACTCATTTTTATATTGTCTTTTTTTATTGAAAGAATTATTATTTTAATATTTAATTATTCATTTTAATATTTTAGTATTTTTATATTCAATTATTTATTTTAATATTTTAGTTTTTTTATTGAATTATTTATTTTCATATTTTAATATTTAAACTATTTATTTTATATATTTTCCCGCAGATATGTTCGCAAATTTTCATTTTTGCTGCAGTTTTTCTCGCTGCCTTTACAATGTGGAGTGGAACAATTTTTATGAATCCAAATTTGATAATAAGTGCATTTACAAAAGCTTTATACGCAAGTCTGCAAAGGCCAATTTTCGCTCTCAGTATATGCGCGATTCCTCTTGTGTTTACAATTGGAAGCGGTTTGGGTGAGTGAAACTTTATTGGGAAAAATAATTTTTTTTTATTTTCTCCATGGGAAAAATTTAAATAATTGAAATTTATTCATTTTTAATCTAGATTATTACTACAAAATAGTAAATGCAAAATGGGTTCAACGTTTAGCACGAATTTCGTTTGCAATTTATCTAACACATTATGCTCTATTTCTTTATGAACTTGGAACAATAAGAACTGCATTTACTTTCTCGTTCTATAATTCAGTGAGTCAAATATAAATTATAAATTCATAATTACATAATCAATTTAATTATATATCGGTATATTATTGTCAAATTTTGTATTTTAAAATTCACTGTTTGTTTTTAGGTGAAATATATTTTTGGTGATTTGATTTACTCTATATTCTTGGGATTATTTTTCACTGTTGTTATTGAATTTCCGTTTAGAAACGTTGGAGATATTATTTTGAAGCGAAAGGCAAAGGAGAGGAAGAGAAAAGAGTAAAAGAATAATTCGTTTTTGTACTTCTTTTTTTTTAAGGGAAAATTTATTTTAATTCTCTAATTGAATTATTTGTTTTTTAGATCACCAAAAAGTATTGGAAAGAAAGCGAAATAATTATTATAATGAAGTGATTAAAATTATGCCACCTTTTAGCAGTATATTTTGTTACTATTTTGTCAATTTTTCTTTTTGAAATAAATAACAATTTTGTACGAATAAAAATTTGTTTTTATACAATATTTTTAATAACATCAAGAAAATAATTTAAATATTCTACAAAACTATTTTTAAAGTAATCTGCATTTTTTAATACAAAATCTTTGTTTTTAGGCTGAGAATGCTTAAAAAAATACTATTGATACTCAATTTTTGTATTTGGATATTCTTTTCTTTATATTTCTAACTAATTTTAGATTATAATTTTTTGTATTTTATACGATTTTCTATTTTTCAGATATATACAAATTATGTCTATTTAATGATATTTTTATGAAATTGAATTAAAAATAATTAAAGTCGAAGAATTTTATTAGAGAAACTAATTAGAAATTAATTTTTAAGAATATAGAATTTATAATTTGTTTAAAGAATTTAATTCGACTTAATACTTCGAAATTAAATTCGATACTATTTTCAATTCTGAAATACTAAATATTTCAGTTCTATTTTTGAAACATGAAAAATTATCGAACTTTTATAAACAAAGAATTGGAACTACTTCTAAAAAATGTAATTTTCTAAGAATTCGATTAAAAATAATTGAAATTTTCGAAATAATTTTACTGAAAAATTATTATTAATTATTTCCTTTTAGTTGTTTTCTAAAATTGAACTGTAAGGAACTTTTTTTTTATTATTTAGGAAACGTGAAAAAGTTGATGATTTGGAAATCAGAGGGGAAAAAGTAATAAAATTTTCGTAGTAACCTTGTTCGACATTTTTTTTACAGTTCTTTATCAAGGTTTTACTGTTTGTACATGGAAACGAAATATGTAAAAATATTTCCGAAAAGAAGTTTACTGGGTTAATCCTTTATGATTTATGCACCTTAAAGTTTTTCTTTAAAAAGAATATTTCAATGTTCCTAAAGTTCTGAACGTTCAAAAATCAACGAGATATTTTTTCATTACAAATATTTTTAACAATTACCGATTCCAATAAAATGTCATAGTACAAATTTAATATTTTGAAACATAAAATCAATATTTTGAAGCTAAGTGACAATATTATTATAATCAAATCTTAATTCGAGGAAAAAATAATTAAATTTCGTTCATTTGAACGTTCAGAACTTTAGGAGCATATTTTTCGATAAATATCATTGATAAATAAAAATACGAAAAATAGGTAATATATTTTGAATAAAAATATATTTATTTATACTTTGAATAGTCTGCAACATAAATAAAAATACTCCTTAAATTTGAATTAGTAAAAATATTAACTAATTTTAATTATACTGACTGCAACTTTTTGCTTTTCAATTGGTACGTTTTACTAATAAATTGGTATAGAAACTAGAAATGACCATTTATTAGTTACGTCGACAAGAAAATTGTTAATATAGCACTAACAAATTTATTTTGTTTTCCTAAGAATTTAAATTTTTTCTAATAACATTAAATCTCTTCACTGAGAAAACATTATACTTAATCTAAAATTTAAAATACGAAGAGAAATATTTTTTTAATTTAAGAATAAGTAGTTAACCAAAACAATTTGTTTGAATTGAACGTATTTTATATTTGAAATTTTGAATTGAACAAAATTTTTATTGAATCAAATTTATTATGTATTGAATCAAAATTATTATGTTTAATTCAAAGATAAATTTTGCTTGACTATTTAACAAGTATAATTATGTTTGATTTAAGTATATTTTTCTGAGTGTAGAAAAATAATTTTAAGTGATTTTGTTTAATTGACATTAGTTTGCAAGCTTAATTCCAATATCTAGAAAATATCTACTGCTTCGATTAAAAAATATTGTTAATTATTTGTTTGAATAATAAGTATTTAATTCTTTTTTTATGTTTCGATTTGAGCAAAAAGTATGTTTAATTATGTTTGATTCAAAATTAAATTAGAAATAATTTATAAAATCAACCACAACTTATGTTTGGAGTAAATTTATTATTTCTTAACATGAGTCAAAGAATATGTTTCGAATTAAACTTAAATATGTTTTTTTGAATAGCAAAGATATTTTACGTTTGATTTTAACAAAATATGTTTGAATCAAGTGAATCATTTTCTCAAGGTAGCAACAAATTTTTAAACAAGAACAAACGAAATTTGTTAGTTCTATGTTAACAATTTTTTCTTCTTTATGTAGTTTCAAAAAAACACTGAGAAAACAATTTATTTAATTCAAACATATTTTGTTTAAATGAAAATTAAAATATCTTTGCTGTACAGTCAAACAAAGTTAAGTTTAATTCAAACATATTTTTTCGTTCATTTACAAAAATAATATATTTAATTCCAAGATAAGTTGTTGTTGATTTTAAATTATTTATAAGCAACTTTTAAGTTGAAATTAAACATAAAGTTTTGAAGCATATTTTTTGTAGATAGATGTTTAAACAAACTTCCTTCAAAAAAGTTAAATGTTAAAATAACATTATTTTGTTTTTGTAAAATGTAACATTTTTATGAAAAATGTTGTGTAGTTTGGATACCGATTCGTTTAAACCAAAACAGAAAATATGTTTGAATTAAACTTAACTATTCGAACAAAAATTGTTTTTTAATCAAAGCAGTAAATATTTTCTATATATTGGAATTAAGCTTAGAAACTAATTTCAGTTAAACAAAATCACTTGAAATTATTATTTTACTTGAAACGAGTATAATGTTATCTCAGTGAACAAATATTAAAAAATGATAACTTCTTATATGTATAAAATATTAAAAATGTTTAGGTACTATTTTCCTTGTGCGGGAAAAATGACTTTTATTTAATCATCGAATGAATGTTACGAACATATCACCCACGTAAATGAGAAACACTTGATTTCGGCCAAAAGCAAGGCAAAATTAAAGTTTAAATAAATTCCCACCGAGTGAGAGATGGAAAAATGACAAATTTCTCATTTGCATCAAATTAGATATTTCCTCACGCAAAAAGATATGTAATCCTCGACTTTGTCTCATTTGTCTGCTTGTATATGTATCTGTTTCTTTTCGCAACATCACACGAATTCTGAATTGCTCTTCCTCTTCCTCTCTCTGTCACTCGTTCACTATTTTTTCATTCTCTCAATCTCGAGGGTAGTGGGACGCCTTTGTGATGAAGAGGGAGCAACTGAAGATGGGCGAAAACGGATATCGCGACTCATCCGCGGGAGTCGCTCTGGTACTTTTGAAGGCAGCGCATCTTGAGGAATTCTTGGGACAATTATTTAATCTTAGGTACGGACTTTCAATCCACCTTTATTTATATATCTGTTTCTATCTCTCTTTCTTTTTGCCTCTGTCTCTCTCTCTCTGTTTCTCTTTTCGTCTCTCTTAGTGATTTGTGTACACGTGACATTGCGCAAAAAAAATCATTTATTTGGCTCCATTAGCATGCTGACCCTTTGACACGAAATCTATTACAAATTAAAGTGACGTCGCGAAGCGGTTATGTATTGTAAGACCCAAACCGGATGTGTGCTAATCGACATTGTTCGGGGCCGTTGCTAATCGTTTATTGCTTCCTGCTTTTCTTCACAATAAAAATCATAGTGCAATTTTTATTTTTTTTCTTCCAAAAAATGCTAGTATTTTTTTTTTGCATCCAAACTGCTTCTGAAACATCGAAAATTGTGTTTGTGTGACGATCACTAGTGCTCAAAATGAAACAATTCTTCACATTAGTCAGTGTTCTTTTCCTTTGCTTCGGCTTGATTATAAGTTATGTTGTTTTGAAGAGCCTCTTTCTTTTGATCAATAGGTTTTGTTATTCGCGACGAAAAGTCGGGGTTCTAACGAAACATAAATCGTTTTCATAATGTGGTCACATTTTAAAAAAAATCAATTTTATAAATTTTGTAAATTAATTAATTTTATAAATAATAAATAAATTGTATTTCAAATTCTATTTTCTTTAATATTCAAAAGAAGTTAATATCAAAGAAAAGTTTTATTTTTTATATACAGCGGGAAAAGTTTCGTTCGTTTTAATTTAAGAATATTATTCTTTGGAAGAGATTTCGTTCCCGACCCAAATTTCAAGTTTCGAGTAGTTTCAGTGGTTTGGAAATACCATCTCGTGTCAAATATCATCAAAAAAAAAAAGAAAAGTGTTTCGTTCGAAAGACAGTGAAGAAAAGATTCTAAATGTGCAAAGTTTATGAAGTAATCTTGCCAGTGAACTATTTTTGAAAAAGATGAAATAGTTTTCTCTGTAGGTTGTCTTTCAAAAGTGGAGTTATGAAAAGAGTCATTATTACGAAATAGTAAAAATTTCTTTTGAACTTGTGTCAATTTTTCCTAACTCAAGTGATTATTGTTTTGAAAATATAAAACTCGTGTTTAAAAACTAAAAACATTAATGATTAATGGTAAAGATAGTCTAAAACTAATTATTAATGAAATAGAACGTCTAAAATTAATGATTAATGAACAAAAAAGTCTAAAATTAATTATTAATGAACAAAAAAGTCTAAAATTAATTATTAATGAAAAAGAAAGTCTAAAATTAATTATTAATGATAATAAAAGTTTAAAATTAGTGATTAATTTTAGGACGGTGAAGTTTGCAACGTCAACGATTGAAGAAACAAAATTTGTTTATACCGAAAATATTAAAATTCTTCTCTTTAGAAATTTTTCTGTTTAAAAATGTTGCTAAATTTTAGAACGTTCAAATGAACGGATTTTGTTTAGCTTTTAACTGTTTTTGAAAATTACTATTCAAAAAAGAAAAATAATTGAAATTAAGTAAACAATATTTATTTCAGAATTAATTTGTTTTAATTTTAAAAAAGAATTTTTTTTTACAAAGAAATACAAATTAGAAGAAGAAAAAAAATATTGTCGTTCATATGAACGTTTGAAACTTTAGGGATATGTTTAAAATGGTTATTCAAAAAAAGTATTTTACAAATTTTTTAATTAAACATTTGGTTAAGAAAATTTTTTTTTTCCCTAAATCGTTGTGAACTTCACTAAAATTCAATATTAGATTATTCGTGATTAATGATCAGAAAAATTCGGAAGTGATTAATAATTAAATATAATTAATGGTTTTACTAATAGTGCAATTTTACTTGATTGTACAGTCGAACCTGTCGAAATGCAAATTTTTTTTAGGCAAAAATGTCCAAGAATAATTATTTCCACTTAGTTCTGGAATATTGTAAAAATATTATAAATTATGAGACTATTTCTTAGGGATTGTTTACTGTAATGGAATTTAAGGAAACGAATTCCATTTCGACAGGTTTCACTGAAATGGAATTTTTTTTATACATAAAATATTTGGTTCACTGTTTAATCGTTCAACATTTTTTATTTTCTACTTTTAAATTTTTTTCAATTCTGGTTTTTTTAATTACCGAACTACTAATTTTTCTTTCTTAAAAACTTCTTTAATATTAACAGAATTTGTTTCAAAATCAATTTTATCAATTTTTCCTTTTGTCATTTAAATAAATTTAAATTTATTTAATTTAAATTTATTAAAATTAAATTTTAATTACAAAAATTTTAATTTATTAAAATTAAATTTAAAAAATTTTTAATTTTAATTAATTTAAATTCATTTAAATGACAAAAGGAAAAATTGATTTTGAAACAAATTGTATTAATAATTAAGAAAGTTTTTAAGAAATAAAAAGTAGTAATTTGGTTAAATAAATATTTGGATAATAAATTTGGTTAAATAAAGTTAAATTTAAATAAATGAAATTTCTCCCTCGTGTTTCTAATAATAGGAAAGGTTTAACTTTTTTTAAATTCTAAATTCCATTGAAAATTATTTCACGTTAAAATAGACGAAATTTGCTTCCTTTTTCAAATCTTGTCACAACAAATAGCATTATGTATTCAAAACTAGTTGGTAAAGTTTCAAATTTTTATCCACTTTTTCAATTTTAATTGCAATTAGTAATTTGTGATTAATATTTACTATAATTATCTACTAATTTCGAAAAAAAAATTTCTTTTATTATTATGTATTCAAAACCAGTTGGTAAAGTTTCAAATTTTTATACTCTTTTTCAATTTTAATTGCAATTAGTAATTAATATTTAGTATAATTATCTACTAATTTCGAAGAAATATTTCTTTTATTTGAACGTTCAGAATTCTTGCAGGAAATAATTGAAAATTTTCGAAATTAATTTATTGACTTCTAAAATTTACGACAATGAATTGAAAATTCATGAAAAGAAAAATAATTGAAAAACAATGAAAAAATAATTGAAAAAATTGAGTTGAAAAATAATTGAAAAAGTTCAACTGAAAAATAATTTTTAAAATTCAGTTGAAAAATAACAGAAAAAGTTAAATTGAAAAAGAATTGAAAAAATTCAGTTGAATAATAAAGGAAGAACTTCAATTGAAGAATAATTGAAAAAATTGAATTTGAAAAATAAAAGGAAAAGTCCAATTAATAAAGAAGTGAGAAAAATTGAGTTGAAAAATAATAGAAAAAGTTCAATTGAAGAATAATTGAAAAAATTGAGTTGGAAAATAACAGAAAAAGTTCAATTGAAAGAGAATTGAAAAAATTGAGTCGAAAAATAATAGAAAAAGTTCAATTGATGAATAATTTGAAAAAAATTGAGTTTGAAAAATAATAATATTTAAAAAATTCGGTTGAAAAATAATTAATTAAAACTGAATGACAGAATAGTTTTTATCTACTTGACTTACTCGTGATGGAAATAAGATAAAAAATGTTTTGGAAATAGGCGAAAGAAAATTTATAATTAATGCTAAAATTCAGGTGTTTGATGACCCATTGCATAAGTCACGTGACCGAAAATAAATTGGAGTAGACAATGTTTGAAGAGGACAAAGACGAGATACGGATAATTATATTTTGTAACTGATATTGCCGATTTAAAACAGTGTCTGGCAGCTAAATTTGGCGGTCTCTGGCCCCAATTGCATCGCGTTCGTTAACTCGTTGCGTAACGTAAAACCATTGGCGTACACTGTGACAACATAATTTACTATCCACGCATATATACATTTTTTATTTACTTTTTCCCCCTCAATTCCAAAAATGGAACAATTATCCCTCAAATTTTTAATTTTTAATTATTAATTCTAAATATAATATCAAAAAACTTGATAATTGAATTTTCTCCCCCAAAAAAAGATTTTTTCCCATTTTTTCCTGTTTTCTATTTTTTTTTTTTTTGTTTCGCCAAAAATTCAAGGGTAGGAAGTTGAAAGAAAAAACATTGTTTCGTAACTCTATAAACTCTCAAAATCTGGATCTACTGTCAATTTTATCCACTATCTAATTTTCAATCAAATTGAATTGAGAGAGAATTGAGTAGAGTTTTGAGGAAAAAATTTTTCGAAAGAAATTATATTGGTGTATATTATGGCGAGTTGGCTGGGAGCTATGACTCAGAAACTAAAAGCGTTAGCATATCTCAAATAACTTGTTGCCGCTTTTAAGTGTCTGGCATGACACTGAACTGTTTCACTGGCTTCATCACAAAGTTCCAAGTCCCTTTAAAAATAAAGACTAATGTACCGAAAAAAAAAAATTGGTAATTATTCATTCATCACAAGGTCCAAGAAGCGCGTTTCCCACTTTATGGGAACTTTGGGGAAAAAAACAAACACACTTTAAATGTTCAAAATAGATTTTCCAAATGTCATTATGGTAGTCGAAATATTTTGAAATTCTCCTTTTTGAAAAATGAAAAAAATGACAACTGACATTTTAAAATGGGAGACTATGTGCGGTGAAGAAATTTTTTCATTGAAAAAGTAGCGGAGAAAATGTAAAAGACTGAGAAAAGTTTTCTTTTCAAGGAATTTCGAAATTTGGAAAAGTTTTATAATCTGCAATTGAAATGAGTTTCGAATTATTTTATAGAGATTCGGTTACAGTTTTTTTTTTCTGAATTTTTGTACATTTTTTTATTCTTTACAGCATCTTGTAACTTTTTCATTTCTGAAACTTTCTGTTCTAATAAAGATGAATTTCTAAAATTCTTTTTCTAATTACGGTTTTTTTCTAGAGTTTCTAATTTTTAATAAATAATAAATACTAAATAATTAAAAAAATAATGAATAAATAATTAATGAATAATTAATAAATATAAATGTAATTTAAATGAATTCATTTAAAATTACAGAAATCGTTTCTTGTTTGTTATTTAGAAACAATTTCGGAGAAGTGAAAATTTTTTTTTTGCATTGTGTCAAAACTGTGTTAACGACAAACATTTATTTTTTCAATTTCAAGTTTATAAATTCGCAGTAAAGAAAACCACTAGTACATAAATCATTCGTAATTTAGTTTACAAAGAATTATACTTTTAGCAAAAATTATACAATTTCAAATTTTTAAAAAGAAAATTCGTAAGAAAATATTTTTTCTAAAAATAAAAACAAGTTTTTCTCACAATCAACGAAAGACTTTTTATTTGAAATATTTTCAGAATTTACAAATTACAAGAAAAGTTAAAAATTTAATTTTTATATTTAGAAACATTAGATGTAATAATAATAATAAATATTATTATTATTATTATTATATTTTGCTGACGCAAAATTATTATAATTAAAATATAATTTGAATATTATTATTATAATTATTAAATTATTAAATTATTAAATTTTATTGACACAAAATTATTGTAATATAAATGTAATTTGAAGAAAAAATAAATAAATTTCGTTAATTTCAAAGTTCAAAACATGAAGAATATGTGATTTTAATAAAAATTAAATATTCTAATTTTACATTTAGAAAATTTATAATTAATTTTCTTCGATAGTCATTCAAAAATTTGATTTAAAAAAGAAATAAAAAAAATTGCGTTCATTTAAGCGCTCAGAACTTTAGAATCACTTCAAAAAGCAGAACTTGACAGAAAAAGATTGTTTAGAAAACTAATTTCATTAAAAAATGTTTTTTTTGAAAAAAAATTATTAAAAAAGAAAATATCTATAATAAATTTTGTAAAAGTATTTTGCAATTTGGGGTAAAATTGCAACAAACCGAAATTTTGATGTAAAAAAGACTAAACATTAAAGAAATTTATGTGAAATTTAGCAATGTTATACTAAAATTAGAAAAAATTTTTTGATATTGATATAATTATTATACTAAATTCCACACATTTTTTTTAAATGTATAGCATTTTTTGTAACAAAATTTAGGTTTATTGCACTTTTTCCCTAAATTGCAAAATACTTTTTCAAAATTTAATATACATTTTTTTCAGTGTAGTATTCTTCTCTTTCCAGTGATATTTATTAATTAAAAATTATTGAAATATTTATTGATTAAAAATTATTAAAATATTTATTAATTAAAAATTATTAAAATATTTATTCATTAAAAATGATAAAAATATTTCTTAATTAAAAATTATTAAAATATTTATTCATTAAAAATGATAAAAAATATTTATTAATTAAAAATTATTAAAATATTCATTTATTAAAAATTATTAAAATATTTATTCATTAAAAATGATAAAAATATTTATTAATTTAAAATTATTAAAATATTTCTTAATTAAAATTTATTAAAATATAGATTAATTAATAAATTTAAAAATTTGTAAACATTTGAACATTGACCACCGGTTTTTTTTAATGAAAAATAAATTTCGCTTAGTGTGATAATTTCTCTTATTGTCCTGCAGAAAACACAATATTGATAATCTGATTATTTCCAACAATAAAAACTAAAAAAAAAAAAAATCGCGAAACTTGGACAAAAGACCATTTTATATTATATTTCGAGTTTTATTGTCGAAATTTCAAAACTTTAGGACTTTAAAACACCTGTTTATTGCGAGGTAAAACTGTCAACGCAAAGAGAAATGAATGCACCATTGTCTCTCTAAATTTATTTAATCGTTGTTGGCAAATTTTGCTCATATCAGCTTTGCTTTAATAGTAAACCGTAATTCTAGTGAAAAAATACTGTCAAAACTATTATTAGCAAGTAAATTGGAATCAAGCAAAAAAAAAACCAATTTACATTCCATTTAAAACAGTAATTTAATAGTTTCAGAAAACATTAAATTATAAATAAGTAAATAAATAAATAATTTAATTAATTAATTAATTAATTAAGTTTTTAATTTTATTTCTTCAATTTCTATTTCTTTCATTCGTTTCCATTTGATAATTTGATAGTCACTGATTTCTTTTGATAGAGCATATATATTTTTTTTGTTCCTCTACTATTTCTACATCGTCGTCTTTATTTTTAACTCGTTTCCGTTTGTGACATCAACAGCGAACTTGAACTGAAATACATATATATATATATATACATATATATAAAATTTCTTTTTCCTTTTGGTAAATTGAAAATTCACTTTTTGCATTAATCACTTTCGTATTTTTGTTTTATTGCGTGTATGAGAAAATATTTATTTAAGTGGATTTGTCATTAGTTTTTTTTTAGTTGTTGCTGTGGCAAATGGTGTGTTTATTGACGATTGTGTGCAATATATAGTGTTTAGTTGTTTGCCCACGCTTATAAATACGTAGTGTGCTTTTTCTGATGACGCGAATTTTTGACGTGATTTAATTTTATTCTTGGCAATTGTATTGTTATCATAGCAGCACGAATCATCATAATATTCTGAGCGAATTTTTTTTTTTTTTAATCTTATTATTTCGCTACAATTGTAAATAAAAAACAATGTGTGATTGGATCTTTTTTCTCCAGGCGTCACGAGCAATTTTTAATAACACTTAACACTTATCTAAAAAAGAAAGAACATAAATTTGAGAGTTTAATTTGAAACCAAAGAGAAAGAATTTCTTTTCTACCAATCACAGTTTTTCTGAGGATATCAAACTGAGGCAAAAGAAAGAATTTTTGTCTCCATTTATATGTGAGCCTAAAGTTTTGAACTTTCAAATAAACGACGAATTTTTTTTTCTTAAAAATATTAATGTCTTAACTAAGAAAATATTGAATTTTAATTCTTTTTCTTTTTTATATGCAAATTTTTTTTAAATATTCAAATAAAAATAATTTCGTTCATTTGAACGTTCAAAACTTTAGCATCACCTTAATTTGGTATTGGCAAAAAAAACTGTGAATTGAAAATTGGAAAATTATTTTTAAACTGGAACTTTTGTAGGAAAAATAAATGAAATTCTCATTTTCTAAAGCAATAATCGCATCAGATTGGGAGCAATTTTTAAAATTTGCGCAATGGTAGAAAAAGCAGGATAGTAATAAAATAAACTTCCTTGAAATTCGCGCTGATTAGAAAGGTTGAAACAATATTTAAGTCGAAACATAAATCACTGGCTATACTATAAGCAGTAAAACCACTGTTTACAATGAAAGACATGCTTCATAACATATATTTGAAAATAATTTATTGGCAAACCTCGAAACTTTGTTAGTACAATGCTTTTACGTGATTTCAACACATTTTCGACAGAATTGCGTGAAAATTTTTAAATAATTTTTTTATCCTCGAGAAAAATTAAGAAACGGTGAATTTCGAAAAGTGATTTTTAATTTAAATTGTCGAAGAAAAAGAGTCATTTTCACTAATAATTCAGCGTCCGGAAGTAAAAACCTTTCGCTACCTGTGAATAAAAATTATATTAAAATTAAAAACAATATAAAAAAAATAATCGAATAGTGAATTTAAAAAATTGTTTTTATATTATTATAATTTTAATTTTGTTCTATTTATTCGCTTACGATTTTCAGATTTGTGTCTTATTTTTTTAAATTCACTATTCGATTATTATTTTTTTTTTATATTGTTTTTAATTTTAATATTGATTTTTACATGAGCAAGAAGGGTAAATGGAAAGATCCTAAAGTTCTGAACGTTCAAATGAACGAAATTTATTTCTTTCTTCTAAAAATTAAGTTTTTATTCTAATTATTTTGCTACACTATCAAAAAAATTAATTACTGAGTATGTAAACGTAAAAATTAAGTATCTAAATTTTTTTTTTTGATTAGTAATTTATTAAAATATCTTCAATAAAAAATATTTCGTTCATTTGAACGTTCAAAACTTTGGGATCATTAAATGGATATTTTTACGTACACAAATGGAATAGTGTATGGAAATTTTTTTCAATAAACAATAAAAAGATTACCTGCGTTCGCACACTTAAATTTTCGACCGTTTGCGCCAGTTCGATTCTCTGTCTCAAAATTAGATACAATCTATTTTTGTGTATCACTCCGCTCGCTCCAGTTTTAACAGTTCTTCGAACACAAAACTCTCGTGTCTCTCGATTTTCCATTATAGACTGTTATTGTCATATTTTTTCCCCCCTCAAAAAAATTTCCGAAAACTACTATAAAAATTTACATGCATGACGAAAGTGAATAAAGATATATGAACTTAGCAATAAAAATCGATTTACAAAAATACACGCAAAATTTTACTATAAGAGAAAGCAAATTTTACTTATTTGAGTCAAATTTTCATAGTAAAATCGTAAATATTGGAAGTATTTTTGACTGAAAAATGCTGAGAGAGTTATTTTAGGTTCTCAAATGATATTTATTTATTTCTTCTAAAGATTAAATTTTTATCGCAATTATTTTGTGCCACTGACAAAAAAATTAATTACAGAGTTTGTAAATGTAACATTTTAGTTTAAAATTTTTTTATGATTAGTAATTTACTTGAAATATCTTCGATAAAAAATATTTCGTTCATTTGAACGTTCAAAAGTTGGGGATCATTTTTTTTAGACTTTTTTTGTGTTTAAAAATTGTTTTTTTACTTGTGTTACTTGTGTCATTTGTGTAAAATTCATAATTTTGTTATTGAATACTTTGGATCTAAGGAATAGAATGAAAAGAAAATTAGAAAATTTAAAAAAGCAAAAGTTCCGAAGAAAAAAAAAGTAGACAATTTTAAGGTTATGTTTGTGTTATTTTCTCCTTAATTAAAACATTCTGCTTTCAATTTAAAACTATAAGGGGCTTTTTACTAATTATTGCAAACGAAACAAAGACTAGATATCAATGGATTAGATTAAAAATTGATCCCCATTGAGAATTCTCTTTCGAAAAATTACAAACATAACCTGGAAATGTCTTTCCCTCTTTAGCTACATTTCTTCGAATCGTGTCACATATTTTTTTTTGCCGCTTTTTATTCCATTTTAGTCATATTTTCATGAATTATTTTTAAAATTAATAAACATCCTAATTTTTTAATTCCTCCAAAAAAAACTCAAAAGTAATTAGAAATTGAAGAAAAGTGTTAAAAATTTGATTCTTTATCCAACAAAATATTTTTTTGATAAGTGGTTTGATTGGAAATTTAATTTTTTATTTATTTTGAAATGTTTCTAAAAATTCAAAATGTGAATAATAATTTTTGTTACTTTTTTTAGTCCTATATTTAGTTGTATATAAAAAAAATATTTTATAAAGTATTCTATATTTATTTTTTTTTTTGGCAAATCTTAGAAATTGTGAATGTTTAACTAAATTTCATGACAGTAATATTGCATTGCACGAAGGAAAAGTAGTAAAATGACAAAATCGAATGAAATTAATTTTTTTTAACTTAATCTTTTAGTAGAAAAATAATTTTACTAAATAAATTAATTCTGAATATAAGTAAATAAAATTTAATGTGTCGGATAGATTTTTTTCCAATTATAACATTAATTTCTATTTCATTGTAATAAACTGTCTAAATTTGTCACGTGACAAATTGGTAAAAATGTTGAATAATTTAAATTAGTAGCACACTTTTTTCTTTTGAATTAGTCAATTTTACTAATAAATTGGTAGAAATTAGTATTTTTTAGCTAAATTTACTTATTTAAACAGCAAAAACTCAGTTAAATTAGTGAATATTTTTACTCATTCAAATTTAGAGAATAAATAAAAATAATTTAGTATTTTAAATATTGATTGAAAATATTTGAATGAAGAAAAAATTTTTTTTTCCATTTGATCAAAACTTTAAGGGCATCATGTTTCTAAACTTTCGAACGTTCAAATGAACGACAATATATTTTTTTTTACTTTCTCTAATTTGTGTTTTATTTCCAAAAAAATTATGTTTTATATTAAAACAAATTAATTCTATATTAAATTTTGTTTAATATTTCAATTATTTTTCTGTTTTCGATAATAATTTTCAAAAAAATTTCGTTCATTTGAACGTTCGAAACTTTAGCCCCATAGGGAATCGTGATTAAAATTAAAAATTAAATTTTAAGGGAACGTTCAAAAATAATCTCACGTTTTTTGTAGCACATTAGAATTGAAACAGAAATTAAAAAACTGATTTTCTTTACCCCTTCCCCCACAAAAAAATAAGAATTAAAAAAAATTTTTTTTGAAAAATGAAAATTGAAGAATAATTTTTGAAAAATTTGCAGAAATAGCTGTTGAACGAGAATATTCCTGAAAAGATGTCAAGGCACATTCTTAGCAGGCCACGCACGCGTGTCTATGGATGCAATTACGACAAGGGCGAATCCTATTACAAGCCGATGGTGGACCATCTCGACCGGAAGTACAGTGGTCGTCCACTATTCTCCGAACCAAGAAATTCATTAGCCGACGAAATTGCGGCTCGCCGAAGTGACATCGGTAACATCTTCAATCGTTTTCCAAAATGGTTTTGAGGAATGAAAACGTATTGTGCATCCTTCTCGTCCACCCGCTCGTCTCCCCCACTTCGTGGATCTGTTTAGAATGCTCGTGACACGTTATTTTATTTATTACAAGTCTCGTCTTTTAATTATGCAAAAAATTAGAAATCCTCAAGAGTCCTCAGTTTTCTCTCCAAACTCTCAATATATTGCTGTCTTTACTCGTTGATTCACTTTTACTGTTTTCTTTTTCTTTTTTTTTTTTGCTTTATTCACTCTATTCTATAATGTGTGGTAAATTTTACTGTATTATGTATGGTAAATTGCACTATATTCTGAATATGGTAAAATTTACAATACTCTAGGTTTTAGAAAAATTTACTGTATTCTGAGTATGGTAAATTTTACTACACTTAGAGTGTAGTTAATTTTACTGTAATTAGAATGTTGTAAATTTAACTATAATTAGAATCTAGTAAATTTTACTATAATTAGAATGTAGTAAATTTTACTATAATTAGAATATAGTAAATTTTACTATAATTAGATTGTAGTAAATTTTACTATAATTAGAATGTAGTAAATTTTACTATATTCCAAATATGGTAAATTCTGCTGTATTCTAGATGTGGTAAATGCCATTATATTTTAAGTATGGTAAATTTTACTATACTTAGAATATAATGAATTTTACTATAGAGTGTAGTAAATTTTACTATCTTCCAAATATGGTAAATTCTGCTATATTTCAAATATGGTAAACTCCACTATGTTCTGAGTATGGTAAATTTTACAATGTTCCAAATATGGTGAATTCTGCCATATTTTAAATATGGTAAGTTCTACTATGTTCTAAGTATGGTAAATTCGACTAGTTTAATAATAATTCTATAAAAAATAAATAATAATAATTATTATTTAATAGTAGAATTAATAATAATTAATTAATTAATTAAAATTTTTAATTAATTAATTTAGTTGTATAATTCTACTATTAAATATCGTAAATCCCACTACATTCTAAATACAGATATTTTAAAAAATTAATTTTGTTATTAAATATATTGTGTCATCTTTCAATAACTAATAATTGTATTATTTTTCAATAATACATACTTCTATTAATGCAAAAAAAAAATCGTTCCGAACTAGTTTTGAGTAAATTGTTTTTATTATCTATACAAATTTTAATATTTAATATTATTATATTATTATTATATTATTATTATTACATTATTTTTTATTATATTCATTTAATATTTTGATTTTAATTTTTCGATTTTAACATTTTGATTTGAATATTTTTTTCTAATCGAATAAAGTAAATAATGAGAATAGTGAGGAGAATCAGATTATAAAGACAGCAATGAGTAACGAACGTTTCAATTTTGACTAATCAGCATCCTCTGTCTTTAAACAAAAAAAATGAGCGTGTAGATAGTTTCTTTGTCTTTTCTCCCGATTTATGTGTCTACTGTCACTTTTATCAAATCCTAATTGTTGTCCATAATCATTACTGTATTTGGAAAACTTGGCTGTTTAATAAACGTCTACTTTTCTAAACCTCTGACTTTGTATCGACAAAAAAAAAAAGAAAGGCCAATGTGTTCGTACACAATTCGCGATTACCATCCTTCCTTCAATTTCTCTTCTGCTTTCGTATCCACAATTATTTTCTTATTTCTATTACAAAAATTTAATATACCAAGTGTGTCTGTTTTGAAACACAAAGTGAAATTCGATTTCTTATACAATTTTTCGTAAGGAGAGATTATAATTAATAAAAAAAGTAGTAAAAATAAATTTTTCACGCTCCACTGGTGAACGGGACTTGTCAAATCTTTATTATGTTCGAAATTTTTAAAGAGAAATATTCTTTTATTTGAAAAAATTAAAAGAAGTGTCACTTAAGGCTGAAGACATTCTAATCATTATTTAAATCGATTTTTAACTTGAAAATATGATTTTTAATCAACTTTATTGATTTTAAGGGAAAAATCCGACAGACAATCGATTTTTTGCTTGAAAATATGTTTTTTAAACAACTTTATTGATTTTGAGGAAAAAATCCGACAGAGAATCGATTTTTTGCTTGAAAATAGATTTTTTAAACAACTTTATTGATTTTAAAAAAAAAATTCGACAGACAATCGGAACAAAAGTTATAAATTTCGTAGGAATTTTAAAAGAAAAGGGAAAATTAAATTTTCTTTTGGTAGAAAAGCGTAAGGAAATTAATTTTCTGTAAATTTTGATCAATTTAAAGTTACATTTCAGTAAAAAATTGAATGTTTTGCTTATAAAAATTAAATTTTTATTGCCTTTATTTTACTTCACTTTCCACAAAAATTAATTACTGAGTTTGTAAATGTAAAATTTTAGTTTAAAAATTTTTTTATGATTAGTAATTTATTAAAATATCTTCAATAAAAAATATTTCATTTATTTGAACTTTAAAAACGTGGGGATCATAATTTTAAACCGAAATTTTACGTTTAGAAACTCAATAATTAATTTTCTCGATAGTGACGCAAAATAATTGCAATAACAATGTAATTTTTGGATTTTTGGAAGAAATAAATTTTCTTCATTTCAAAATTCAGAACATTAGGATCTTTTAACAAAAATGTTTCTTATTGAGAGAAGCAACTTTCAATCGCTTGAAATGTTGAAAATAAAAATCTTCGCCTTTGTTTATTGAATTTAAAACGAATTTAAAATTAAATTTGTCTTTTTCTTTTAAATTATTCGAAACTGTGACAGTGGACTAACTTTATTTGACTGTCCAATCGTTTGTTCCTTACAAAATTACAGTTAAGAAAAAATAATAGTCAAAATCTTTTCATGAAAAAATAATTATTTTTAACAATTCTGACTGCACTAATGAGAAGGTAAAAGGAGATTGTAAAAATAACCTTCAGTTTATTTGGGGAATTCCTTTCTCCGTGGAGTGTTTTATTTACGTAAAAATAGTAAATTCCTAACGTATTTGAATGACTGAAATTTAAAAAATTCAAATGCTTAAGTCGACATAAAATCTTTCAACAAAGTTTTTCACTTTGATAATAAATGGGAAAAATTCGAACTCTTTGATGACGAATCGAAATAAGCTTCCTGAAGTTGGCATCAAAAAAACAATAATTTTCCTTGAAAACAAAATCGAAAAGAATTTTTAATAAATCTTTTAATGATTTTAAATTAAGTGCTCTGAGTTTTGAAAAGAGTTTTCAAAAAATACTCCCTAATGTTTTAACCGAGGGAGAAAAAAAAATCGAGAAAAAAAATTAAATTAGAAAGAACTATAAATTTTCTAATTTGTCGTTTTTGACGCCAACTTCAGGAAAATGAGAATGACACAAAAAAACGTTAAAGAATAATTTATTTTTGATGATTTCGCCAATTTTTTTTTCCTATTTTCTATTTGACCTTCGGTGAGGGATGTTTCCACACACACACACACACACACATTAGCCTTGGCATTGAGTCAGTGTGTACATTTATATATATAAATATATATATTAAAATAATGTATATATGTAATTGGAAAATTAGACGTGTGTGATGAATAATGTGCTGACATTGAAAAATAAATGAAAACCGTGGGAGACGAGGATGCATTTGTGTGAAAACGTGAGAGGGATGCTAATTTTAAAACTGTCGTCGCTTTGGCTAATGTCGCGGACACGATGGCCTTGAACTACTTTCCAATCCTACGGTGGAAAATTATTTCCGCAATCGTTGCGGCAATCGTGACGACAAAAATAGGGTCGACATATTATAAAGTGTCATGTATATACATTTTCCACCCAGGTTCATGCAACTGTGAAAAACCGATTTTCTCGTACGTTGACCCAAATCATGAGGGAGAGAAAGAGATTCAAATCTTCCGTTTTCTGATTATTATGAGCTGGACAATTTTTTATAATAACAATAATTTGTGCGATTTCAGGAAAAGAGATTATTTTTTTTTCATGTACCTGAGTTTGACGCATGTGAGTTAGAAATGCGATCAACTGTAGTAAAGAATAATTTTTTCTTTTATTTGTTCCAATTGAAGAAAGAGACTTTTGGATCGAAAAAAAAATTTTTTTTTGTTTATAACTTTAAACATTTTTCTATGAATAGTAATTAAATTTATATTATCAGGGTTGCCACAAGTCATAGAATTCAGCTCACGAAAAAAAATCTTCACCTGAAATAACTACAAATTTCACTATATTAGCGAAATTTTTTAGTTATTGCAACGAATTCATTTGCTATTTCAACGAATAATTTTGCTATTTTAGCGTAAGTTATCGCTGTTCTAGTTGAAGGTTTTTTTTCTCTGAGAGAAAAGTCAGGGATTTTTATTAAAAGTACTGGAAAAAATTAAATTTTTAGAATTTATAAGAAAATTCTGAATTATTGCGTCATTTTTGTTTGCCTTTAAATTTAAATTTAAAAATGCCTAAAGTTTTGAAAATTGACAAAAATTCTAATACAAAACATTCAATTTTTTCTACTTTTGACAATAATAAAATTGCAATTTTAATAAAATTTTCTTGTTCAATAACAATATTTCTTGATATTTAATTGTTTTCAAAAAGTTTTACATAATTTCGAGTAGTCTAATTATTTTTAAAAAATTTAAATAAAACTTTTTACAAGTAATTTAATATCCTCATAAATAATATAATTTTTTTCAAAAATTCAATTATTTAAAAAAATATTGATAAAATGCGTAATAAATATGAAAAATTATAAAAAAATTCATCATGAAATACAATTATTTTCGTAAAAAATAAAATTCCTTCGAAGCAATTCAATTCTAAAATAAATTTGAATCAAATTCTTCCCAAGAATTCAATTCTTTTCAGAAATAAAATTTTCCACAAGAAAATGAAATTTCTCAATTTAATTATTTTTAAAAAGTTTTAATAATTTCGAGTAGTTTAACTATTTTAGAAAACTTTAAATAAAATTGTTCACAAGAAATTAATTATTTTCATAAATAATAATATTATTCTACCCTGGAGTTCAATTCTTCTCACAAATAAAATAATTATTTACAGGAATTCAATTCTTTATAAACATTTCTAATGAAATTCGTTGCAGGAATTCAATTATTTTACATGAAACACTTTTTAAAATTCTCGTAAAAAGTTCAAGTTTTTTTGTACAGAAAATAAAATTCTTTTCTGAAAATCAATTTTAATTTGAAAAAGTTTTGGTACAATTTCAATGCTTTTCAAAAATTTTTCTCAATTTAATTATTTTCATTATAATATTATTTGATAAATTATTTATTTTTGTATTTAAATAATTAAACTTTTGTAGAATTTTTTAATAAAAATTGAAAAATGATTTGAAAATTAATTTTAGTTATTATTTTAGCTAATAATTAAATATGAAAGGCACTTTAGCGTGAATCTATAGAAATTATTGATTTTTGAGAAGGGTTCAAAATTAAAATTGTTGAAAATGTGAATTTATAGTTATTCTTATGATAAAAAATAATTATCCTATCATTCTGTCATTTTAAATTTCTTCATTTTTTTCTAAAATTTTAATAAATCCTTGGAAATAGTTAAATTATTTTTATAAATAGTAAAATTATTTACAAGAATTGAAAGAATTTTCTAAATAGTAAAATTCTTTTCAGGAATTCAATTATTTTCAAAACAATTGTAATTGAATTTCTCGGAAGAGTTCAAATATTTTTTTTTAAATACTTCTATTTTTTTCATTTATTTCCTAAA
Source organism: Leptopilina myrica (nomen nudum) (assembly GCA_032872475.1). NCBI lineage: Eukaryota > Metazoa > Arthropoda > Insecta > Hymenoptera > Figitidae > Leptopilina > Leptopilina myrica (nomen nudum). The sequence continues at coordinate 13,175,398 of CM065458.1, read as the reverse complement.
ATTTTAATAAATTCTTCGAATCAATTCAATAATCTTTAAAATAACTTTAATTGAATTTCTTGAAAAAATTTCATTATTTGCAAATATTTCTATAAAATTTTTCACAACAATTTAATTATTTCTTAAAATTTCAATAAATTCTTCGAAACATTTCAATTATTTTCATAAATAGTAAAATTCTTCGCAATAATTCAATTTTGTTTATAAATAGTAAAATCCTTTAGAGAAATTCAATTCTTTTCAAAACAATTTTAATAGCGAATTTCTCGACAGAATCTTCAAATATTAACATAAAATTCATTTATTTTCTAAGATTTTAATAAATTCTTTGGAACAATTCAATTACTTTAATAAATAGTAAAATTTTTCGCAAGAATTCAATTATTTTTAATACAATTTTAATAAAATTCCTCTTCATAAAGTTCAATTATTTTTGAAAAACAAATTCAAACAAATTCTATTCAATTGTTTCGTGAAAAATTCTGGGATAAAAGTTCAATTATTTTAAAAATGTTTAATTAAAATTATTAAAGAAACTCCATTATTTGACAAAAAATTCAGACATTCTTAAAAAAAAATTTAATTAGAATTTTTTAAAATTAAAACAAATTTCTTAGTTAAAATTTACTTATTTTTCTATAAATAATGAACTTCTATGAAAGAATTCTATTATTATATTTTTTTATAAAACTCTTTGCAATAATTCGATGATTTTCAATACATTAATTTTAAAATTCTTCAGGGTCCAGAAGAAAAAGTAAAAATCAGTTAGGAAAAAGTCTAGAGAATTGTTAGGGAAAAGAAAATTAATTTTTCGTGGCAACCTTGATTATTAAATTTGAACATATTTATTCATTTAAGTAGTAAATTACGAAATACGCTCTAATAAATGTTACTAAATATGTTTCTCTTTTTTGAACTTCGCGCCTATAAAAGTTCCTTAAATTGCCGCCTAGGCGGCGTGAAAATCCGCTCACAAACGCAAATATTGCTTAAGATTTTCCAAAGAATTATAGGTATAAATTCTCCGTTATAAAGGACTTTGACTTTTGGTGGGTTGCAGGGACCCGCGATCTTGCAGGAACTCGGCAGTCGACATTCGGTCGTGATTTAGAACCCGAATTCGAGTCCAGACCCCGCACACTACCGACGATCATCAGCAACGATTCATTCTTCGACGACGGCGACGAAACTGTGTTCGACATCCGAGGTCAGCGCACAGCACGAACCCGTCGCCTTCCATTGAGCGAGGACTTTGCCAACGAGGTCGCATCCACAACACGGAAACTCAAGTCCCGAGTGGCCGCCTTCAATCTCGAGGCGAACGAAGTTCTCGATTCCGAAACCAAGTCCCGATCGGAGAAGCTCTTTCACGACACGGCGAAATCGGCGAAATCGGCCCTCGATGACGCCGAAAGTGCATTCAGAAGGCGGCCCAAATTCCGCACTGACGAGCCCGATATTCCCGAGGAGAGGCCCACGCGGTGGTCGAAACTCCTCGACACGGAGCAAATGGTCGACGACTTCAGCAGTGCGGCCGCTGGCAGGGCCAAAATCACCAAGGCCAGGCTCAACGATCTTGAGACCGAAATGGAGGAAATGGCCGAGAGGCAGGCCAAGAGGGAGCGCAGAGCCGCCGCTCTCAGGGCTCTAGTCAGCGAGAACGCTATGGCCGACGACAGCTTATTAGCCTCGAGTAATGTCAGTAGTAAAACTTCCATGCGCTCCGAACGGGCCGAGAAACATGTTAGTTTCTAATTCTGAATATGTAAATTCAAGTCTCTTTATTCATTTATTCAAATATCACTAGAATTGTCACACACACCTTCATTGACTACGATTTTTCAAAGGAACTGCTCATTTGCCTATATTGTTCTAATATACAACGTTTCCATTATATGGGCCGAATCTCTGGAACTTTTAACCTTTATGTCCCTCACATTATTTTCACTTAAATAGCCTAATGATTTTTAAACATTTGTGACGCGATCTGAAGAAAGGGACCTTAGAAGCAAAAAATTATAGGTTATGTTTGAAATTTTTTAAACGACAATACAAAAAAATTATCAACTTTTAATGTGAATCATTAATGTTTAAGTCTTCATTATAACTGAAATATTTAATAAACACTGGTTTTAATTTACAAAAAGTAAAGAGAAACTTTTAATCAACCAAACAGTAACATTAACATAACCCTAAAGTGATTTGCTTCTAAGGTCCCTTTCTTCAGATCGCGTCACATTTACATGTTTTTAAAAAGAAAATAAGGATTACGATTTAACCATTGATATAAATTATTTTCTTTATTTTTTCTATGTTTTTCTTTATTAAAGTTCACAATACCATGTCACTTTCATTTTTTTCTAAAAGTATTTTAACTGTTTAAATAAGATTTTTTTGGAAAACACGTTTCTTTACTGTTATAAACTATTTAAGAATATCTTAAGAATTCCATAAACAAACTGAAGAAAAATAAAAAGTAAAAATTATAAAAGATATAATCTTCTATAAAGTGTCCCTCAGTTTTTGTGTCGCTGGTCAAATCAAAATGGTTTTATAAAATAAACATTAAAAAACTTAGTGAAAAAATTTATTGAAATAAGAGGCACAATTGAATTGTAATTCAAATTTTATGTGCGTGATTTTTATTTTTATTTTCAAACTATATTTTAAGAAAAATGATTGTTGGTTACTTATGATACTGGTGTAGTAGGAAAAATATGTCGCTGATCGAATCATTAATTTCTCCAAAGTTTCTTATTTAATTTGCTCCAAAATTGGGGCACATATTACTTTAGATGTACTTAAAACTGTGCATGTGTTTTTATTTATTCTAATTCTAATTTAATTATTTTTTTTACGTGGATATTCAAATTGTCGCTCGTCAAATATGTCGCTTGGTCAAATCAATCGTTTTCCAATCAATCTGAAGTTTCGCATTTATTTGTTCCATGTTATTTATCACACGAAGTAACCAAAAATGTAATAAAAAGTGAGAAAATCAAAGAAAATCAAAGAAAAGAAAATAAAAAACGAGAAAAAGGAAACGCGGAATGAAAAATTTATCAACGGAAGGCACTTAAGTAATATTTATTTATTTTTTATTAAACGTTCATGAAACTTTTAGTGTTTTTTCAAGGTTATATTAAGATCCTCGATATTTTTTCAAAACAATTCAGCCAATCAAATAATTAGAAAATTTCATGTTACTAATTCAAATAATTATACGTAAAAAATTTTCATTAATTTCTTTTATTGTAATGTTGTCCTTATTAGTTGTATTAGACGTTTATTATATTTATTTTCATGTTTAATTATGTTTTTGTGATACTGAAAAATAACTTACTTAAGTGTAGGAGATAAAATGTTTATGTATATATCTTGTTACAGATTTAAATAAACTAACATTATTTTCTTTCCAAAAATTTATATTTTAAAATAGAAGGCAACCAAATAATGGTTGTACAGTAATAAAAATGAAATCTATTTTGGTCGAAGGTGTAATACTAAAAATATCAAAATTCTGCACACAAAAAATTAAAAAATTCAAATTCAAATGTTAAAGTTTCCAGAGATTTGCCCATATACTTCAATTTATTTAATTAAAATAAATAAAATATTTACTAACAATCAAAATGCGCCGCCAAAAAAAATTCTCAATACTAAGAGGATTTTTTGTTGCAGCTCCTCAATTTCAATCTAAAGAGAAAGATTAAGGCCAAATCTACGACGGACAGTCAAATCGAAAATTAGTCCATAATGAAATAATTTTGTAATTTAAAAGAAAAGCATAAATTGAATTTTAAATTCTCCTTGGTGGAAATGCGAAGAATTTAAAACTATTAAAAGTTGCATTTGAATAGAAATCACAATTTTCTGTCAATAAGAAACATTTGTTAAATTTTGGGTTTTCTTAATAACCTAAAAATACAAATACAGTTATTCCATTTATGTCATTTATTATTGACAAAAAAAATGTAATTTTCATTCAAAAATAACTGTAGAAAGTTCCAAATGTAGAAACTTAAATTCCTTACGCTTCTACCGAAGGGAATTCAAAATTTAATTTGACTTCAAAAAAAAAAAAAAACGAAATTATGACATTGAACTAATTTTTGTTCTGATTGTTTGTCGCATTCTTCCTTAACATAATCTCAAACTAAAAAGTGATTTTTAATAGCAAATGAAATCAGAATTAAAATGATTTCACCAAATTCCGAAAGATTCAGTTGAATAATTATCAGAAAAAATTAGGTTCGACCGAAGTTTGTTTGTAAAATAATAATTATTAAACATCTTTTGTTTTTTCTTTAAGGGCCAGTTAGCAAATTGAAATTTTCAACCAATTTTGACGAAAAATAGATAATTCTGCTCTTTGGAACGCATTTTTCTACAATTCTGCTCAATAAAGTTTGTTAAGCATATTTTGTTCAAAAGTTATTAAAAAATTCAAATTGTAAAAAAAAATTATTTAATTTTTTTCAATAACTTTTGAATAAAATTCAACGAGCGGAATTGTAGAGAATGTTTAAAAGAGCAGAATGAACATTTGTCAAAATTGGTTGAAAATTTCAATTGGTTAATGACCCTTAAAGAAAAAACAAAAAATGTTTAACAATTATTTTTTTACAATTTTACATTTATTTTCTATACTTATGAAATAAATGTTTACAATTAAATTATCATTTTACATTTACAAATGTAAAAAAAATTTTTTAATTTTTGTCCAACTTAATTTTTTCTAATAATTGTACAACTGAATCTTTCAGAATTTAGTGAAATAATTTTAATTATAGTTCAATTTGCTGTTAAAAATAATTTTTTAGTTTGAAGTTACATTAAGCGGCCAAATTCTTTAAAAGATTAATCTGTAAAAAGAAATTGTTTTTCAAATTAGAAGATTTTTCTTATTTTAAATATCTTCATACAGAAAAAATCCTCTTTTTTGTTAGAGATTGACAAATATTGAATATAAAATAGAAAAAGTAATTGTTGAGCGGAGTTTTCTTCTCAATTTGAGATTTTATTTTTTTTCGGTGAATATTATAGATAGTCTTTAATATTGAACGGAAAAAAGCGACTAAAGCTTCTTTTACTTCTTTCATGGTAAAATCTACGTCCTCGACAATTTCTGTATTTTTCTGTCAATTTTTACTATTTTCTAGATAAGCAAAACTTAATGACTGACGTATAAAATTTAAGTATGTAAAAACTAGTAGAAAATTAGTAAAAAAAATTAGTTAAATTACTTCAAATAACAAAATTCAATCCGAAAATAGTAAAAGTTGTCAAAAATCCCAAACAGATTTAATTTTACTTTGTCAATAGTAAATACTATACACTGAAGTGTATAACGAAACAAATCGTTTCTATATGAAAAAATAAAAAGTCGCATCGAATATTTTTCTATTACTATTAAGTAATTTAATAAATTAAAAAATATTCGAAATGAAAATAAACTTTGATATTTTCATTTCATTTTTTACTTTATTCCATATTTATCTTTTTAGAATATTTCATTTTATTCGCCTTGAAATTATTATTAAATTATTATTATAAAAGAATTAAACTAATAGATATTTTATTTCTTTAAATTAATTGTATAAATTTAATTATAAATTTAAATTTATAAATTTTTATTTATGTAGTTTCACTTTCATCTAATACTGGCAATTTAAGAATAAGAAAATCTACTATATTTATATGCCCTAAAAACTTTGTCTTAACAAAAAAAAAAAAATAATCAAAAGAGAATGAATATTTTGTGAATTGTTCGAATATATTTCCAAATGTGTTTTTATACAACATGACAAAATGGGAAAAAGTGTTTTACTTTTTGCTTCCTCATGGAAGCAATTATATTAATTGTTTTTTAAAATCGATCAAGTGTATTCTCCTTTTCGTATAAAATAAAATAATGAAATATTACGAAATAAATGGATTTTTCTGTATTTTTGTCTGTGTCTCTCCATATAATTTTGATATAGTAGGTTTAGAAAGAAGTTTCCTCCTAGCATGAGCCTAAACCTGCATAACATAATTTGATTAATTTTTTTCAAACAAATAATTTAGTAAAAAAAAAGGATTTTTCACAAAGAACATTTTTTACTTTATTCCTAAAGAATTAATAAATTTTTATTATTGTTTATTTTATTTTTATTTTCGTTTATTCAAAATATTTATTTTTCCATTGATAATTATTGTAGGTGTAAATTTTCTTACGTTGGGAATAAATAACGCTGGTTATGGTGGGAATTTTTTTTTAATTTTAACAAATTTAACAAGAAAGCACTAACTGCTCTCGCTTATCCACTAACGTTTCAGGATCACGAGGTTTAGCAGGAAATTACAGTGAATTCGATGATTTCGACTATTACGATGGACGCGGTCGAATGATTCCGGAAGAGAATATGGACGAAGATTATGTTGCGACTCATCGTCGGTTCAGAGAGCGAGCCGCCGCAGCCTTCGAAGAAGACTTAGCTGAGCTAAGACGTAAACGAAGAGATATGCAGGTTAAATTTAAAATTCAACAATAAAATCGTAATTAAAAATCACTTTACATAAATATATAATTTTTCCTTAAAAAAAAACACGTTTTTTTTACCATTTTTAATTTATTTTTAAACGAATAATAGGAAAACGTAATAATATAATTTTTATGTATGCTAACAACTGTTTGATAACAATACATTTATAAAAAATTGATGATAAAAAAATTCAATGATTTTTAATACAGAAAATTATTTTTCTTTTCACAAAATTTGTTTAATATTTAACATTTTTATTTTTATTAGTTTTGGAATTTATATTTTATATCTAAGAAAATTAAAATATTATTAGGAACTATAATTTTTATCATACATATTATTTGCCACAATTATTTTTTTTCGTTTTCAAGAAAGAAGATGAATCTATATAATAAGCATCGTCATAAATAATAAATATTACATTTTTGAAATTCGATTATCGTGCATAAATAATCATTAATTTTAATAAACCTCCAGAAATTATCGTATCATTTAATTTACTAAAAATCTGCTAAAAATCAACGACTGTGGCAAAGAAATAATCTGCGTAACTAAGGGTAAAATCAAGTTCACACATTCAGGTATGAAATATTAATAATAATAGTAATAATGATAATAATAATAATAATAATAATTAATTTTAATTCGACACTAAAATTAATTTTAAAAAATCATTAAATAACCGAAACATTTTAATAAACAATAAAAATAAAAATGATCACAAAATAGTAAAAACAGTTTTTAATAGTAAAAATAATACTAAGAATAATTGAAATAATAAAAATAATAATAATAATAATAATTAACAGCAAATTGATAATAAAGTAATAATACAAGTGGGGAATTAAAAATGATCTCTCTCTTTTTATAGGCTAAACGAATAGAAGTCTGTTTCTGCTTAAATGTTCGACGTAATGCTCCGAGGCTTTTTGTTCCAATGATTTCGTATTGAATAAAATAAAAAATACAATAAATTTGTAAATAATATATATAAATATTATTGACTTTCGGTGTTTATTGAGTCCTTTATATTAAAAAAAAAATTGACGCAATAATTTTTTTCAGAATCGTGAAAAACAATTCTCAGATTCTTGGTATGATTTGTAAAATTTTCAAAAGAAAAATAATAAATACTAATATTCTGTTTTTTTAATTAAACCAATTGAAATATTATGTTTCTTTTGTGTAAATTATTTTTAGTGTTGTATCGTCTTCCTTCAACTTCTATCCATTTAAACGTTTTTTTTTGTATTTTGTAGATTTTCATAGTATTTGAAAATTAAACAAAATAGTTTAAACTTAACTAGTTGATATTAAACTAGTTCAAAAGATCCAACTTATTATCTTAATATTTTTAAGAAAGAAGGGAAATTTTATATAAAATAAACTTTAATACAAAAATAAATAAATAAATAAATTGTAAAATGAAAAATATAAGATAATAATGTAAATTAGTTTCTATTAAATAGATTACTGCTTGAAATAAATTATTTGGACGATAACTATAACATCCGGTATGAATAAATAATAAAATTATATAAAAAATTATAAATATAATAATAATATTAAAATAAAAATCATATTATGACTTATTTTGTTAAAAATTTTTAACTTATCGATCGATGTAATAATTCACCTAAGTGAAATTTTTTTCCACATTCCCATTTTTAATTTAATAACAGAATTTATACAAAATTCAAAACTTTTAATAAAATTTTTGGTAAAGTTTCAATTATTTTCAAAAATATCTTCCTGAATTCAATAATTTTCAATTATTTACTATTTTAATGAAACTTTCCACAAGAATTCAATTATTTAATTTCATAAATAAATAATTGAATTTCTATAGAATTTTCTAATAAAAATGTATTTAAAAATGAATTACAGTTAAAATTTGTTGATAATGATTAAGACAATGTTAAAATTGGCGTGAATTTTTAAAAGTAATTGAATAATTAGAAATAAATTATTTCAAATTACAAATTCTTAAAATTGGAATTTTTTTACTTTTAAAATTCTTAAAAGTTTATTTTTTTTGAAAAAAGTTAAATTCGAATTGAAATAAACATAAATCATCGATACAAATAATAAATAAATATTTAAATAATAAATAATTATTTACAGGAATTCAATTCTTTATAAATATTTTTAATTAAATTCGTTGCAGGAATTCAATTATTATACTTAAAACAAAACATTTTTAAAAATTCTCTCATCTTAAATTTTTTTATGCTTTATAATAAATATTCTTATAATTTTTCGAATTTCAGAAGGTTTAAATTTGAAATTTTAATTCCTATGGAAAAATTTTAATGATTGGATATTTATTTAAGAAAGATGTTTATAAAATCGGATAATTTTACTTTTAAAGATGTTAATTCAATTTTTTTTTAATTTTATGTTCCTAAAGTATTAAACGTCCAAATGAACGACAATATTTTGTTTCTTTTCCTAAATTGTATTTCTTGGTAAAAAAATTATTTTTTTAAATTAAAACAAATTAATTCTCAACGAAATATTGTTTAATTTCAATCATTTTTCTTTTTTAATAGTAATTTGCAAAAACAGTTAAGGTTAAAAAAAAATTTCGTTCATTTGAACGTTCGATACTTTAGCGACATTGAAATTTAACAATTTTAATAATGTTTGAATCGGAATGTTTGGAAAATTATGGAAAATTATTTTAAAAATTATTAAGTATTCAATCATTATTATTTTTCCATGGAAAGTAATAATGATTAAATATTTATTTAAAAATTAAGCTCCCATTGTTTTCGAATATTTTTATACAATTCTAGAAATATGTAAATAAATGGAATAGAATGTTTTTTTGAGTATCTAATTATTTTTCGATAAAATCAGAATTTTCTATTGTAGGAAAAAGAAGAGAAAAGGAAAATTCTGTCAGGGAAAAAGAGTTAATTTTTTTTTCTTCAAATCAGGGAAATAAATAAAAAACAACAAAATAAAATAAAAATTGTATTTGGATTAGGAAAATTCGTCCTGCTTCGAATCGAAGTCTGCACATTAACCCACCAAAAAAAAACTGTAATTGGAATTTCTTCAATTTGTAGAAATACTGTTCGACATAAATTTCCCCAACAATTTCCAATGAAATCTATTTCTATTTTTGAAATTGTGTATTCTAAATTTTGTGAAAATACATAAAAATGCAATATTGCGAGTAAATTTGTGTTTATAGAATAATGACATTATACATGAGCGTGTAAGTAAATTTTGGTTTCCAGGACAGAATGTTCGACATGATCGATCTTAATGCAGAGATCGAGAGAGCCAAAACCACTTTGGAACAGGCCGATAGTGCTTTCCAACGTCACTCGCTAAAATTTAACAATCAGGAGGAGGATGTTGAGAATATGTCACTGGCGCAGAGAATTGAGAGGAATCGGAAGCTGGCAGCAATCGACGTGTCTGACAAGCCAGAACCAAAACCAAAACCGCCAATGGTCAAATGGATGAAAGTTCATTCTCCCGAGAAAGAGCAGCAGCCACCCACTGCTCTTCGGTCCCGAATTAATTCCCTATTCGCTGATAATGTCGCGGCAGAAAATCCCTCATTCTCCAAGAGGAAGAAGAGCACCTCATTCTAAAATTAGAAAATTCTTCTTCCTTTAAGAATTGCATCTTCCCAAAATGCGCTGGGAAATGGAAAAAAAAGAGCAAAAAAACAAAAAAATAAATAAAAAAGGAGGAAAATTATTTGTAGATTTTAAAAATAAATTGTCAATGTTCTTAGCGAATTACTCATATTTTTGTCAATTTTCACATTTCATTGTTTCTTCGTATTTATTCGAGACAGAGAGAAAATGTTTTTTTTTATCATCGACGCAGTGTAATTTAGAAATAGATTTTTCAATTCGAAGTTCGATTCGAAAAGAGAGATTTTTCAATTAAATATTGACAACTTTCCCTGAGGGATTTCATCCCTTAAGTAGAAAAAGGAGTAACAGTCAGACTAGCAATGTCTGACATTATCCGTCCGCTTTCACTTAAGCGCACCCATCGCAACGCATAAGTAGAATAAGACATTTTTGATCAGACAATCACTGACTGAAAAGCAAAATTCGTTTCAAATTTTTCCACACATTTTTATTCTCTCTAAGTTTGAATTAGTTAAAAATAATTAATTGTCATCGAAATTAATTTTTTTGAATGAATTTTTGCAACAGCAATTAGTTAAAAACAATTAATTCTCACTAGAAAATTAATAATTCATTCAACAAAAATAAATAACTAAAAATAGTCAAATTTAAAAAAATTAATTTGTTACTAATAATAATAATTTATTTAATAGTAACAAAATCACTGAAAACAGTCAAATTTCACAAATTTAATTAGTTAATAATAATAATTAATTTTATAGTAAATAAATGAATGAAAGTAGTCAAATTTCAGTCACGAATTTAATTATTTAATAATAATTAATTTAATAATAAATAAATGACTGAAAATAGTCAAATTTTACGAATTTAATTAGTTAATGATAATAATTGATTAATTTAATAGTATAAATAAATAATTGAAAACTGTCAAATTTCAAAAATTTAATTACTTAATAATAATAATTAATTTTATAGTAAATAAATGAATGAAAGTAGTCAAATTTCAGTCGAGAATTTAATTAGTTAATAATAATTAATTTAATAATAAATAAATGACTGAAAATAGTCAAATTTTACGAATTTAATTAGTTAATAATAATAATTAATTAATTTAATAGTAAATAAATGACTGAAAATAGTCAAATTTCACATGTTTAATCAGTTAATAATAATAATAATAATAATAATTTAATTGAAAAACAAATTTAAAGCTATGAAAAAATGGGGGAAAATTCTGAAAAATTCTGGGAAAATTTAAATAGTAATAATAATAATTCATTTAAAAGTAAATAAATGACTGAAGATTGTCAAATTTCAAAAATTTAATTATTTAATAATGATATAAAATTTAATAGTAACAAAATGACTGAAAACAGTCAAATTTCACGGAATTAATAAGTTAAGAATAATAACAATTAATTCGATATTAAAAATTCACTGAAAGTAGACAAATTTTAAAATTTTAATTAGTTGATGCAATCATTAAAATAATCGAAATAGCATACAAATAAATTCAATAAAAATAAAATAAAGTTTTTTTGTACAAATAATTTGTATATAATAAAAATTAAATTAAAAATCTATCATTAACTGTTTCATGATTTAAAAAATTAGTAAAATCTTGAAATCCGTGACTGACTTTTTTGCTATAAAATTATTTATTCTTGAGATTAATTCAAGTTTAGAGAGTATAAAAAAATATTAAAATTTAATTGTTAACTACTGAATATTGTAAAATCGTTATAACCAACCACCAAATAAACAATAAATTATGAATTAAATTCGTAACTAAATCATTAAAACATATTAAAAAAAGACAATATTTACATCTTAGAACTAAATTTAAAAATGTTTCCTACGAAATCTTTTTGTTTTACAAAGAACACTTTTGCGTGACAAAGAAAAATTCTCCTTAATTTGCAAAAGTAGATTTTAATTGACTCTAAAACATCATGAAATAAAGCTGTGTACTATAAATTAGTTTTTTTTTATTATTACAGAAAGTTGTAATTTATAATTAGCAAGAATTCATAAAAATAAAAATTCATAAAAAAATAGTCAAATTTGAAAAAATTAATTAATTTGTAATTTTTTGACTATTTTTTTCATAAAAATTCGTATAATATAGCATAAAAAGACATTTTTAAACATAGAAATAAATTTAGCTAATTTTTAAAATTTATTTGTTCTTTTTTTATTCCAAAAAGAACACTTTTTGTGTAATGAGGTAAAATTCTTTTAGATTAAAAAATTAGCTATGACTCTTTGAAAGGAGTAACGAAATTAATCGCCTTATAAATAAATTTCTAATTAAGGAAGGATTATAATTTTCATTTTCAAAAGAATTTTACCTCATTCATTCAAAAATGGACAAAAATTATTAATCCACAATGTTCTGAACACTGAAATGAGGGAAATTTTTCGACAAATGAAAATATTATTTTTACAAAAAAAAATAGATGAATGAAAAAATCAAGAACAAAATTATTCAGAATCTTTATAATTCAGTTTTTTAAAAATATGCAAAAATTAAAAAAAAATGTGACGCTAATAATTTGAGAGGAAAAATTTTTAATTTGAAAAAGAAATAAATTTTCTTCGTTTAAGTGTTCGGAACTTTAATAGGGATGTATAAATTTATTTAGTTTTAAATCATCATTGTATAGAGAATAAGTATTCCTTTACTTGACATTTTTGTGTGAAAAATATCTCCAATATAAATATAGTGTGTCGTGTGCGTTACATTTTACTATCATTGTCATCTCTAAATTATATAAAATTCAACAAACTCCATAATTTATTAAAGTTACAAAATTTTAATTTTTCTTACACTATTTACATTATTATTTAAATAAAAATTTATAGATAAAATATTTATAAATATAAGTACAATATGTATATGTTTGTTTTGTCAATAAAACAGACGAAAATTTTAAAGCAACTTGAGTTAGAAATTGTTATTTCTATTAAAATAATTTTTACTTCTATATATTTGTTTATTTATTTATTTTTATAGTATTCTTATTATTCTTTTTATCGACAATTAACGACAAATTAATTAAATTGTCAAATTCTTCCATCTTTAATTAACCACAAACTTTGAATGTTGAAGGAAATGTTTGTCCTAGAAAGTATGTTTCAAAATTATTGACTTTAATTAAAAATTAAAAAATATTTACAAATAAAAGCATTTTAAACTATTGAATTCTAAGATAACCTTCTTTTAGATATTAATTAATTTAAAAACAGTAGTAACTTTTAGAGAACTTTAAATTTCAATTTACAATTTTTAAAAATTGAAATTGCAGAAAAAATTACTATTATTGATATTAACAAAAAATTTATTAAATAATAATAAAATTAATTGAAATGTTGGGAAAGGAAATTAAAAATAGTTAATTTTTTTATTTTTATTAGAGATTTTAAAAAAATTGAATTTGCAGAAAATTAAAATTATTTGTAAATAATTAAATTTAACAAATCATAAGAATTGAAATTTGTTCCAAAAATGAATTTTTTGATCATTTTCTTTAAAATTATGTAAAATTGAATTTAGAAAAATATAACAATTGAATTGTTTTTCCAAAAAATGAATTTTTTAAAACATTTTCTTTTAAATTCTACAAAAATTAAATTTAACAAAATATAACAATTGAATTTTTTTCCAAAGAGTGAATTTTTTGAAAAATTTTATTTAAAATTCTGAAAATTGTATTTAATAAAATATAACAAATGATTTTTTCCAAAAAATGAATTTTTTAAAACATTTTCTTTAAAATTCTAATAAAAATTGAATTTAACTAACAATATTGAAATTTTTTAATTAATTTTTTTTAAAGTCTGAAAAATTGAATTTAACTAAATATAACAATATTGGAATTATTTTCCAAAAAATGATTTTTTTTTTAAATTCTGGAAAATTGAAGTCACAGGAAATTTAAATTGAATAACTCGGAACTAATTGAATTTAACAATTGAAATTTTTGCATAAAAATGATGCTTCAAATTATTTTCTTTAAAATTTTGAAGAATTGAGTTTTAAAAACCCTTTTCTTCCTCTAAAGGTATTTGAATTTTTCTTTCCAAATAATTAAAAATTTTTTTAAATAATTCAAATTCAAATATCGAAAATTTTTCGAATCATTAAATAGATTTTATATCAACCCAGAAAATTTGAATTTGAACAACAATAAATTTAAAGTTGAATAAAATAAAAATAAAGAAATTAAAACTTTCAGATTTTGTAAGAATATGAAAAGTGAATTAAATTTTGAAATAATTACATAAATTATTATTATTATTATTATTATTATTATTATTTTTATTGCAATATAAAGTTTTAAACCAATTCTAAGACTTGTTTAAAATGAAAATTCCCAAAATTAGAAAAAAGAAAATTGGATTAAAATTTTTCAACATTAACTCTGAATTTATTAATTTTGACAAAGAATGTGATAATGGTTTTGATGATTTATCCAATTGCTATTGATAGATTATCTGTTACAGATTGCTCTCATTTTCGAGAGCATCATGGTCAAATAGCTTTGAGTGGTGCTAGAGTCAAATTTCGACACCTCTGACACGGTTTACTTACTATAAATCAAGTACCTATCGAATTATCGTTATTTCACTGTCCTACATTAATTACTGCAAAATTTGGTAATATCGTCGAGTTCAATTAAAATTTATTGTTTTAATTGCAAAAAATTTCATTCTCCCAATATTGGAAATTTTAATTACTCTTCCACTCCACTAGTGAATATAGAAAGGTTAAATTAGTAAACAAAAATGAATCAGTCTCTTTCTATTTTTCATTTTATTGCTTATTATTTTATTTTCATTTAGCAATATGTATAATAATATAATTTCTGTCGATTATAAAATATTATTTAAAAATACTATTTAAAAATTTTTAGTAAAAAAAAAGTATATTACTAAATAAAATTTAATTCACTCTTGTTTAGAGAATTTTTATTCACTAAAAAATACCCGAAGTAAAAAAAATTTTTTACAGAAAAAAAACCAAAAAACACAAGTAAATAAATGAAGAAAAATTAAAAATTCTTTGTCATTATTCAACTTATTCATAAAGTGAAGAATTTCTGGTAGAAAAAACTTTGTTTTTTTTTTTAATTTTCTTGCGTGGAAGACTTTTGACGTGAAGTGAATTTTTACTTGTTCAGATTTAGAGAGTGTGAATTTAAATAAATTGAATGCCATTAATAATTGGGTTGTTTAGATATTTGGGCTAATTAATTAAGTCTGTTAATTTATTACTGCTGTTGGTGGATGTGAAGTTTTGAACTTTTGAATTCTACTGACTCATGACAGAGACAGGTGAGATTTGGCGTCGGCTCGTCCACTCGTGACCTTGCTCTTGATAGACACTGATTAATTTAATTGAAACTTTAATTCTCGATTCTATTTTCACGTGTGAAAATTTTCGTTATTTTTCCCCGAGACCTTACAAAATTGTTGGGATTATTTTCAAAATTTAGATAAAATTTTTTTTTTTTCAAAACATTGTCATATTTCCCTCAAGTTTCGAACGACTATTTTTTTAAAAATATTTTTTCGAGAGATTCTGGAATAAAATTAAAAATAAAAATAACTATTATTTATAGAAGGGAATTTATATTCGAAATTGATAAAAGAATAATTTTCTCTGACAAAATTAAAATTTTAAGGAAATAGAGAAAAAATTGCTGTTTATTTAAACGTGCGAATCTTTAGGAACGTAATTAAATTTTATTAGAAATAAATAAATTTTTTATCAACGACATAGAATTAATTTTGACATTAATAAAACGTAAACTTTTTATTTATTTCCAATAAATTTGCTCTGGTTCGATTGTCGAATAAATTTTTTTTCTTGATTTAAAAAAATAGAAATAAAGTAAAAGTTAAAAAGAAAATTAAAAAAAAGTAAAAAGTTCAAATAATTGTAAAAGCAAAATTAAGAAGTAAAAATAATAGAAAAAACAAAATTAAGAAGTCAAAATAAAATTAAAAAGTGAAAATAAAAGTAAATAGTTTTTGCTGTATAATTTGAAACGTAATTATTAGATGTCATACTTCGAGGTGATAGACAATTATTTATATGTTTAATTCACGTGATTAAAATTATGCGCTTTCGTCAATAATTAACCTTGATTTGACAGATGCAGTGTTATTACTTCCTATTAAAATATTATTGTTCCTTCAGACTGTTATTGGATTCATTAGAGAGCTGCTGATTTTTCTGAAGGTACTTAACACTTAAGTATAAAATTTTTCATCAAATTATATCAAGATAAATTATTTCCAATCAAAATATCAATATTATAGATTTACACTTATTCTTTTATTACAAAAATTAGTTAATTAATTAGAATTTTAATAAAAGGTATTAAAAAAAAGATAAATAAAAGGCCACTACCTTTTAACACAATTACTCCCATGGTTGACTATTTTATTATCATTTTTTAAAAGTGTAATGAAAAAGCCTTTTTATAACACGAATGCATTAATGTATTTTTGCATTTTTAATAAATAAAAATTTTACTCAAAGCAAATAAAACTTTTTTTTTAACAAACGTAATCTTAGTAAATATTCGATAATATTTTGTAATATTTATAAATATGATGCATTCTATATTTTATTACAATTTTGTTAATGATTTATTGTGTGTAATATTTTTATTCAAGTCTGTATTTTATGTTTGAATGTTGAATGAAACTTTAAACATTTTTTTAACTACCTAAAATGAATATTAGATTATTTTTTTTCAATATTTACGCATTTTTTTATCATTTTTATATATGATGATAAATTTTTATTTATAAAAACTTTTTAAAAAAAATTCTTTCTCATGCACCCAGAAATGCTTTTTTTTTGTTGCAAATAAATTTTTGTTTCCTTGAAACAAAGAGAATTAAATTTCAAACGAAAAAACGAGCAAAAGCAAATAATTTCTTGAAAGAAAAATTAAACTCTTCTGTGTGAACCCAAAAGATTTTTATTAGAACAGTTTTTTAATTACTTTCTGATAAAAGTGTTAATTTCTATATAAATTTGAGTTTTGGCCTTCAAATAAATTTGTTTTTTGTTCAAATGAAACTTTATTTGGTTCAAATTAAATTTTATTTGGTTCAAATTTTATTTTATTAAATTTAAATAAATTTTTCTTTGGTCAAATTAAATTTTGCTTGGTTCAAATTAAACTTTATTTTGGTTAAATGAAAATTTTTATGTTCAAATGAAATTTTATTTGGTTCAAATTAAATTATATTAAATTCAAATAAATTTTTCTTCGGTAAAATTAAATTTTGCTTGGTTCAAATTAAACTTTATTTTGGTACAAAAGACATTTTTTTTGGTTAAATGAAAATTTTTATGTTCAAATGAAATTTTATTTGGTTCAAATTAAATTATATTAAATTCAAATAAATTTTTCTTCGGTAAAATTAAATTTTGCTTGGTTCAAATTAAACTTTATTTGCTTCAAATTAATTTTTTTTAATTCATTTAAATTTTACTTGGCGCAAATTAAATATTGTTTGGTTCAAATTAAATTTTGCTTGGTTCTAATTAGATTTTTTTTGGTTCAAATCAATTTTACTTGGTTAAAACTAAACTTTATTTGCTTCAAATTTATTTTTTTCATTCAAGTAAATTTTACTTGACGCAAATTAATTTTTTCTTGGTTCAAATGAAATATTCTTTGGTTCAAATCAATTTTACTTGATTCAAAATAAACTTTATTTACTTCGAAGTTAATTTTCTTTGTTCAAGTAAATTTTACTTGGGGCAAATTAAATTTTTCTTGATTCTAATTAATATTTTTTTCGTTCAAGTAAATTTTACTTGGCTCAAATTAAATTTTGCTTGGTTCAAATGAAATCTTTTTTGTTTCAAAAACATTGAACTTAAGTCAAATTAAATTTTGCATAGATTCTAATTGAATCTTTTTTGGTTGAAATAAATTTTACTTGCTTCAAATTAAACTTTATTTGCTTCAAACTAAATTTTTTTAAAGTTTAAGTAAATTTTACTTAGCGCAAATTAAATTTTGTTCGTTCCTAATTTTTTTTGGTTCAAATAAATTTTACTTAGCACAAAATAAATTTTTTTCTTAGTTCTATATGAATTTTTTTTGGTTGAAATAATATTTACTTAATTCAAATTAAACTCTATTAGCTTCAAATTAAATTTCAGTTGGCTTACATTAAATTTTACTTGATTCAAATTAGATTTGATCTAATTCAAGTAAATTTTATTTTATTCAAATTTTTACTTTGATTCTGAGACAAAAAAATTTTATTTAACTCAGTCCAAAAATATATTTGATTCGAAATAAAATTTTTCACCGGTTCCTTCAAAGGAACATAAATTTAAATTCAATCGAAAATAATTTAATCACAATTCAATTCGATAATAATTTAATTACCATTCAATCCGATAATAAGAAATAAAAAAATAAATAAAATAACACTACGTCAAATTGTTTTACGAAAATATTCTCATTTCTCTTATTCTCCACGCCTCATGTTATATTCTCAATTTCTTCACTCTACATTTTTGTGGTGAATAATTCCAAAAAAGAAAGCAGCCGTTCACGAAAAGACACCTGCGCTACTCCCATGTCGATGGAGATAAAAAATCTGAAAACGAAAAGTGAATGAGAAAAGGAGTGTACTGAACTTGGAAAATGCTTTTTTAAGAAAGTCGTTCACGGTTAATGCTAGAATTGAGGGACGTTGTCATCGGGGTGATCACAAGAGTGAGGCCAACTGACATGTCTGTGCCAGAAGCCCCCTACTCTGTTCCGTTGAAATTTTCACAGGGGAGGTCAGGGGAAGGTCGGGAAAATGTTATAAGCTAAAATAAAAGCAAGAAACAAGACAAGGGGCCTCGGGTGTGACAAGAAACTAGAACCACGAGGGTGTTTTTTTTTATTTAACTATCAGTCGGTGCAGGTGCTTCGATCGTAGCGGGTTTCCGAAACAGGTTCGTCAACAGTATTGTTTTTTGCAGTACGAAAAAAAAATTCTATTTCTCAAGTTTCGCCCATTTATTCTAAAGTGACGAAAAAAAAATTGTGAACTTTAATAGCACAGTGCAAGTGATAAATCTCTGTAAAGTTTTTTTTTTTTTTTTTTTGGTTCAAAACGTATGTAATTTAATTACGTAAGAAAATTAGCTTCTTCAAACTTAGTAGTGGATGTTTTTCTTTGTTTAATTTAGTGACTGTTTTTAATTTTCTTCGCCGAGTGTTGTAACTCGATTGCTGCCAATCAGGCCAGTTCTTTTTCTAAGCAATGTGAATCAGTGCTTCTAATTCATGTCCGACGCATTTAGGATCATTGGAATGCTCAATCAATCAAAGGATTACGAATTCTAATTTTCCGTGTATTCATTAGATAAGTCGTGATGAAATTTGCCAGGAAATTTTAGTTGGCGATTTATTCATCGATTTTCTTTCTAATTTGGATTAAAAATTAATTTTAAACGAAAATTTATTCATGGGCTTCCTCGTAGAGAAATAATTTTTTTTTACATAATTATGGTCCAATGGCTCTAAAATTTCAAATGAACAAAAAAAAATGTTAATTTTCTTCTATTTAAATAAAATAATTGTCTACAATATTGAAAAAAAATTATTTACTTTAAATAGCCAATTACTTGTCTATTATCAAATGAAAATTTACTTGAATTGAAGAAATTTTATTCGAATTAAATTTAACTTGAAATAAATAAAACTTGCATAAACTTTGAAATTGTATTTGAAGCAATATCAGTTCAAAGTTTGTGGCAAATACGATTCAATTCATTTAAATAAAAAATTTTTCGATTCATATTTTTTCGGCCATAGACAAGTAGTTGGTTAATGAATAAAATATTTTTTTAATCAATCTAAAGCAAAAGTGGAATTAAATATTTGAAAACTTAATAATTTATTAAATGTGAAACAAGTTAACAGGAAATAATTTATTCACACTATTTCTGAAGCAATATTATTGAAATTAAAAATTCATCATCAAAAAAACGAATGTTTTCGTTTTATTTGCCATAATTTCGAAAGTTTATCGGACGTTAAAGATTACTTAACTAATATATTTATTTAAGTAATAAATTACGAAATACACTTTACTGAATTTTTTCTCTTTTTTGAATTTCGCGCCTAAAAGTTCCTTAAATTGCCGCCTAGGCGGCATGAAAATCCTCTCACAAACGGCAGAGCGCAAACATTGCTTAATATTTTCAACCAAAAAGCATCAATTTTTCTCTGAATCGTTGGTCAAAATTCCACCTGCGTTTGGAGTCGATGATAAATAATTTATCGACAATTTTCTATCAATTTAATTAATAATAGTCAGATCCAAACAAAATAACATCGTAATATTAATTAATAATAGTCCAATTGGTCTATTAATTAATTATTAATTAGTCTATTGTTTATATTAATAAATAATTAATATATTAATGTAAAATATTATTGAATATAATTTAAATAATGAGAAGAAGAATAATATTTTTTTAATAGAAGATAATTTTGTTTAGAATTAAGAGAGCGAAGTAATGGATGACGAACCAGCGGCATGGGACATGGGAGGAGACGATGAAGCTCCAGCTTGGGATGTTGGTGGAGGAGATGACACTGCAGCTGCTGGAGGTGGAACAGCGGCTGCAGCAGCTGATGCACCTGTAGTGCCCTCTGGACCCAGAGAAAAATGTGATCCCCCTCATTACACTCTTCACTGGGTTCGACCCCTTTTCCTAAACTACCGCTACCTCTATGACTACAGGTACCACTAAAAATATTTACCTCTTACAATCCCTCGTTTTTCCCAATTTTTTTAATTTCGAATTTGCAGTAAAAAAAATTGCACTCGAAATTTGGAATTTGCAATAAAAAATCGCACTCGGAATTTCGAATTTCCAATAAAAAATTGCACTCAAAAATTCGAGCTGGAAATTGCAGGTTAGGCGACGCAGAGGGAAGAAAGTCTCGCGCAGCCGCAACGCGCGTGCGCGATTCTTTTTTCCCCCGCGTCACCACTTTTTTTCCCTCCTCACATCTCGACTAGCTTGCGCACAGTTTTTCGAGCACTGCAAAATAAATTTAATATCTAATTTAATGAAATTAACAATAAGATAATGAATAATAATTCATTATTCTTTAAGGAATATTTTAATATTAAATTAATAAACAAAATTGCCGCCTTAATAAATTAATAAACAATAATAACAAAAAGATAATATTGTGTGTTATTTGCAGACAAAATTACTACAACGACGTGATCGACTGGATGAATAAGCGAAATAAGGGAATTTATCGTGAGGAGCCGCGAGCTCAGGAATGGGCAGAGAGGGCAATAAGAATGTATCACTTGAATAATAAGAACCCAAGTGTCAAGCGATCGGCGGATATGCGTGAAATCACCCACATGAGACACACCATCAGACACTACAGTTATCATACTCGAGCGTACTACAGCCTCAAGTACATGAAGATTCTTTGAGAGACTCTTCAACAGTATCTTATCGCCGCAATATCGAAGAATGTGCAACCAAACAAAAAAAAATGGAAAATTTAATTCAATCACAATTTATATTATTAAATAATAATTGCTGACAATAAAATTGTTACGAAAAACAATCAAGACGAAAATTTAATTGAAAAATTATTCTGAATTCAATTCAAGTATTTACGTTTAAATTATTATTTATCTATTTATTTATTTATATACTTATTTATATATTTATTTATATATATTTATTTTTATATATATTTATTTATATATTTATTTATTTATTTATTTACATTTTCATTTATTAATATATTTATTTATTAATGCTTAAATATTGTAAAATTATTTAAGCAAAAATATTGAATCGCAAGGAAAATTATAGTTTCGTTGTAAATAAATTCCAGATTTTCTTGCATAATTTGGAATTATTGAAATATTTATAGTTTATACCAAACAATGCGAGCAGATTAATTGAATTAAATTGAGTTAAACGTTGCACCTGCTTCGACTTAGAGAACGATTTTTTTTTGTTTTAATGGCAAATGCATCGACGTTAAATCATCGAGCGGCGATTTGCCAATATTCGTTATTATTCGAAATTTATTTCCCCTAGTCATCTAAAATTAAGAATTTGATTATTACTGAATATCCAATCGATTGTGATTTTATTATCACTATGATTGTGTAAACTAGTTTCTAATCAAGAACAATTGTCATCATTATTATTATTTAATTATTATTCTTATTAATGTTAATATTATTACTATTATTAATATTGTTTCTATTATTAATTAATTTCTAATAATAATAATATTTCTATTATTCATTAATTTCTATTATTAATAATATTATTAATAATATTATTACTATTATTGTTATAAATATTATTATTATTATTATTATTATTATTATTACTCTTGGACAAATATTACGACAATTTTATAAGAACAGTCTCTGAATTCGAGCATTTTTAATACAACAAACACTTTTTTTTGGATTTTGATTTGCATTTAAGAACAAGGAATTTCAAAAGTGATTTCAATATTTTTAGCTATAAATTTCGAACATTTTTTTTTATTCTTTTTGCAATAAAAAGTGTAAAATTTAACTTTATTTCTTCTCCAAATATGAAACCCGTTGAATTCCTCTCATCATGACTTAGCAATACGATCCAAAAAAAATTCTTCATGAGAAATAGTGGGACTGTTCTTGCAAAATAGCGTCGCAAAAATTAAATATTGGCAAATCCCAATTAATCAACTTTTATAAACACTAATTTTGGGAAAAATTATTGTATAACTAACAGTGAAATAGAAAATAACAAGACTTTCTCATTTTTAATGAGAATGTAATAAAAAAAAAAAAAACAAAAAAAATATATAAAAATTTTTCTAAATTACCAAATAAATATTATACTGCAACTGTAAAATAATAAAAAATTCTGAGAACTATCTAGTAGCTTTTTTTCCCTTGATTTTATTTTAAAAATCAGTTATTAAATTGTAAAATAATAAAAAAGAAAAACTGAATTTATCATTATTAACGAAAAATTTAATTTGAATTTAATTTGAATTTAATTAAAACATTTAATTTGAATTTAATTTTTAAATTTCATTTGAATTTAATTTTTGAATTTAGTTTGAATTAGATTTTTTAATTTAATTAAAACATTTAATTTACTTTCAAAGAAATCAATTTAGAGAAAAGTGATTTTTCCCCTAAATTTATCAACAAAAAAAAAGTAAAGAGAGCGTGAAAGTTGGAAAAATTTGTCGACGTGAAGAAAGTGAATTATTTTTTATACAATTCGGTGAAAAGTGGCTTTCCTTTGAAATAATACTTTGTCAAATGTCGGAATGGAAGTTTTTCTTTTTCTTTTTGTGATTACGAACATGTTGGCAACAAAGGCCAGAAGGGTTAATTAGAGTATATAGAGTTTACGAGTAACCGCCTGTGTTCATGTGGTAATCTCAGTAACCTACTTGCGACAACACGCAAACTTCCCGACGATCGTTCCAAACTCATAAGGACTGCAAAACTCGATTAAAACACATTCCTCCCACCCGTGAAAGATAGCATTCTGTCACCTATTTGAAGAAAAAACAAAATAATTTTATTGAAAATATTTTTCAAGTCCTTCACTTCAATTCAATTTTCATTTCGTTTTATACTTTTATTTCTATTTATTTTTGGAATATTTTACGTTGAAATAAAGTAGTTAATTTTTCACATTGACATTTTTTTTACAATAATTTTTGATCAGGTGACAAAAAATAAAAAAGATGTTTTCAATTTAATTTCTAAGTTTATTAGGTTTTAAAATGTTTTTTAATTTTTTATTCTATTTTTATTATTTTATTTAAATCTAGTTTTCTTTTTGTACTCTGGGAAACTTTTCGACAATATTTATATCGATAGAAAATTTTCCCTCGTTTGAATATTCATAACTTATGAATTATTACTAACTATCAATAATTTTCTATTCTCTCCATTAAGCAAACTAGTTTTATTTTTACAATTTTTTATCAATAATTTAAATTCAAATTAAAAATTAAAAAAATTATGTAAATTCGATAAATTTCCTTAAAAAAATATTTGTTTTCTAAAATCGTTCACTATAAACGTTGTAAACTTCACCAATGTCATTTTTGCTGATGAATTTTGATCACTAAAATTTATTTTTTTGAAGTTTGTAAAATCATTTAAAAATTTCTAAAAATAGTATAATTATTTCTAAATTGAGTTACTAAGAGTAAAAATTGTATGAAAAGGAATTTTAGAAATTCACCTTGAGGAATAAAGTTTAAAAAAAAATAGAAAATGTATTTTAAAAAAAGTTCAATCATTTTTACTCTTCACTACCAAACGAAAGATGTTAAAATTCCGTTTCCTTAAGGAAGTTGAAAAATCAATTTACAACTTTACTTACTACTAAGTGCATGTTGAACTCTGTAACTCTAAAAAGATAAAGTTTTTTAAACTTATAAATGTTCTTTAATCAACTATTCAACTTTGTTATTTCTCAATTCACTAAGAAAAATATTTTGAAATTTTATTTCAACAAGAAATATTCGAACTTCCGTTTTCATGATAAAGAGCTAAAAAAAAAATTTGACCGTAAAAAAAACTTCATTCACTTATAAAAATAAAATTATAAATAAAAAAAGTTTATTTATGACGAACTGAAAAAATACCCCTTTTTTATAACCAAATAATAAAAGAAAATTTCCTTCCCTTCACAGATAGAGTAAAAAAAGTTTTCTAACTTTTTTAATACAATAAGTAGGATAAAATGAGCTGCCTCAAATAAAAAAAAATATTTGATGGATAAAAACTTATCAAGATATACCAGCGGATGAAAAGATGAATAACGATCTTTATGCAGTTTCTACAAAATGTCCTTTTTATAATTCATATCCATTAAATAAGAAATTGTTAAAAGCTTCAGAGAAAGATTAAATTTTTCACTTCTTATAAATTTTGTCACAAAAAAAGAAGAAGAAGACGAAAAGAATACAAAAATTATTCATGCGAGAAAGAATTCAATTTTTTTCAATTAATTTCCTTTGAAACACTTTATTATTAAGTTTGCTGTGCAAATTTCTTTTTTCGTTTTGTACAAAAAAACAATCGCGCACAAATCTTGACACAGTTTCAAACAGAAGATTTTTCCACTTCTGTCCCAAGAATCAATTTTACAATTTCATCATAAATTTTCTTTTCAAGTGTCGAAACGAAAACAAAAAATTTGTTAGGGCGAAAAATTAATTTTTTTCCATATGATTTGACAGCAAAATAATTTGTCACTACTGTCGAGTTTTGAATGAAAACACAAAAAAAAATATATCCACTAATTAATTTTAAGGGAAACAAAAATAAACTCTTGTGCGAAATTGCGAGTCATCTCTATTCTTGACTATACTCGTAAATATCAGCGGCTATTTTGAAATCTAAATTATTAATTTATTAATACACTTTCGTATACTGCATTTTGGCAACTTTTTTTTTTGAAAATTTTACACAAAACATAAAAGACGATAATTTAGGACCGAATGATAAAAAAAATGGTTTGAATTGAAAATTTTCTTTTTTATAATTTTAACAAACTTGAAGAGATAACCGCAGACAGCAAAAGAGTAGGAAAATATCTTAACATTTTTTTTGAACAATATTGTGCTTTTGATTTGAAGAAAAATCTTTTAGATGAAGAAGATAATGGACATTACATTTACATTTTGAAAAGGTACTTCTAAACTATTCCGAGACGTTTCGCAATTTAAAGCTCTCTTTTTATACAATTACAATTTCAAATGTCTTTGCAAAATTCAATAATAGAATTCAAAAACAAGTTATATAAGAGTGTTTCAATAAAATAAATTTTTTAAAAATCTAAAATAAAATAAGTTTAATTTAAACTAATCAGGAAATAGTAAATAATATATATTATATTATTTATAGACAATTATCAAGAATGAATAAATAAGCCTTAATTTACGAAGCATCAGTAATTATATCGGTATTTTGAATTTTTTTTTTTAAGCAAAGCCTGTAAATTACATAACATAATATCTATTTTTTCTTGGCTTGTAATTATTACATCAACATCATAATCATAATCATAGAGCGATACTGAATATTAAAGTTCGCTGATCTCATCATCTCTTCCGAAATATTCACATATTATATATAAATTGAAAGTACTTATACGACGAATCTTTACAATTATAATATTGTACGCAACATTTTTCCGCATGTCATTTTGCAAATAACTTACTTTTTAAACCGGTTTTTTTTTCCACTGAAAAAGTGAAACGAGAAAGAATTTGTATTTTTTCTTATTTTCTTTGTGTGATTTCGTGATATAAATCGAAAGTGTGTGTCAGTTTCAATTCCGTCGATAGAATTAGGACCACAATATTAAAGTTTGTGCTATAAGCGAAAAAGAAATATGAAACGAGTATAGTTCACACACAGAAGTGCCTTCAGACTTCGTTGTAAGGCAACATTGGACAAGATTTTCCAAATCGGTCTTTTCTCGTTATGCTTTATTGATTATATTAATAAGAAAGTTTTTTTTTAAATTGTAATAAATTATAATTATATAATTAAATTAAGTTAAAATTTGTTAAAATTCGATAAATAAGAAGGATGAAATTTATACGATGGTGGCAATAAATTTTAAAAAGCCTTTACTCGCTCAAATTGATTAAATTTCCGTCGAGTTTGAAATTTTTATTTTTACATTTCATGTATTCGTTTAATTTCAGTTTCTATTTCGAATTTAGGTGAATTTAATTTTTGAATTTAGATCAATTTAATTATTTAGAAATAAAAATTGCATATCGTTAATTCTAAGCTTTTTCGTAGTTTTTTATACAGTTTTTGTCATTTTTCGAGTGGAAGTTTTTTATTAAAATGAAGTCAATATTTTTTAAAATGTAATTAAAAATGCAAAGTAAAGAGAAAAATGCGTTTTTAAAATTGCAGTGTTTCGTGTCAATAGGAAACTTGTTTGACTTTATGCTCATGGACTTTAATATCGCACTTGCTACTATTTTCTCATAACTTTAATAGAATTCGTCTTTTATTCTTTTTTCTTCTTTAATGGCTTCGATTAATTAGACAAATTTACCGGTTCTATAAATAATGAGAATTTTAATTTCACCTCTTTCAAAAAATGCAATTTAGATAAAAATTTATTTCTAATTCCAGAAAAAAGTTCTTGATAATTCGAAGAAATCACATTCTTTGACTCTTTTTGTTTGATTCTAAATAAATTTTTCCTTCAAGTAAAAAGAGATTTTGGAATAAAATAAATATTTTTTGAATCAAATCAATTGCTTTTTAATCAAAGAAATTGTTTTTTAATACAAAAAATTTCCTTGAATTCAAAAAATTGTTTCTTAGTCAAAGAAATCTTCTTTGAATTCAAGAAATTATTTTTTAATAAAAAAAATTTCGTTTGAATTTAATAAATCAAAGAAATTTTCATTAAATTCAAGAAATTGTTTATTAATGAATGAAAATGTTTTTGAATTCAAAAAATTGTTTCTTAATCACAGAAATTTGCTTTGAATCCAAAAAATTACTTCTTAATCAAAAACAGTTTCTTTTAATTCAAGAAATTCGATCTCGAAATAAAAGAAATTTTATCACTTATATAGAATAAAAAAAACAAATTCTTCAATTCATAAGAAAAATTTTGTTCAAACAAATAAATTATTTTTGAATCAATAAAACTTATTTTCAATCAAAAAATTTGTTTGTTAATCAACAAATTTGTTTGTTAATAAAAAAAATGGTTTTCAATAAAACAAACATTAATTTTCAGTCGAAGAAACAAGTAAAAGCAAATAATGTTTTTATATCACCAAAAACTATTTTCCAGCTGCATAAATAAATAAAACTCTGCGATGTGAATGCTTAATAATTGGAGTAATACAATTAGATTAAAAGCCTCGCAGTTTTATTTAATTACAAAAGCAAATTTTCAACTCGTTAAAAATTAAAATTCCAAAAAGACAATTATAACCACTTGTAAACGTTATGAGAACATAAATTAGATTATGTACGATATTCAAGTCTTACAAATAAACAGAACAATTTTCACAAAAATCCAGTATTTAAATTTTTTTTCCTTTTTCCCTGCCTTTTTTTAATTACAATAAAAAAAATATTAAAAATGAGACGGATGTTTACAATATATTTTAACAAAAGACTCCGTTGGAAAAATTTGCTTATTTTATTATTATTTTGTTTTTTTGAAAAATCAGAGATAAAACGAATAAACGGCAGAGAGTACTGTTGCAAACTCGATAGCTGGAAATTCAATTAATTTACTTGAGCTAAAACGAATCAGACAAGTTATGAACATTCGAGTGGGTTACGAATCGTTATGAAATGATTCGAGTTATAAACTTTCGCACGAACTCAAGTCGCTTGAAAAATCTCTGAATCCAGATCCAACGTAAACATCTCGATTTGACGTATTATATAATCTTACAAAACTGCTCTTCCACTTTCAGCGAA
Organism: Leptopilina myrica (nomen nudum); assembly: GCA_032872475.1. Lineage (NCBI taxonomy): Eukaryota > Metazoa > Arthropoda > Insecta > Hymenoptera > Figitidae > Leptopilina > Leptopilina myrica (nomen nudum). The sequence continues at coordinate 13,146,702 of CM065458.1, read as the reverse complement.
GCTTTAAAAATCGCCGTAAATCGAATTGCAGTAATAACGGTTTTTTTTTCTTCTCACTAGGATATAACAGTAGTTTTTTTTTTAAATTTAGAGACAAGTTTTTTCCTGAGGAGAAAAAGGACACTAACGAGAGAGATAGAAAGTGCATCTCTATTGTAAACATGCATAGTAAAATTATTCGTAGTACATGTGCGATTTTTATTAATCATCAAATTTTTTTTTTGTTGACCCCGCTAGTCAGGATTATGTTTAAAATTCATAGTTTCGCAATAATTGTCAAGTAGTTTTTTTTGGAATTTCAGAAATAAGCAAAAATTTCCCATTTGTTCGACCTTTTTTCCAAGTGGGTTCAATATTTCTCTTTTTGATTTACGACTGACAGTGCGATTTAATCCGGAAAAATTGTGAGAGCTAAAAATAAAAAAAAGTGAATAATTAATAGAAAAGAATTAAATTGAATTAAAAAAAATACTCGAGAAAGTATATATATATTTTGTTATTATATAACGTGGAGAAGAAAATATTCAATCAATTATCTGTCTTTAGCGAATCGCAAGTTTTCTTTAGATATATTTTTATTTTTATTTACGTAAGACTAATTAATTGAGGAACTTTTGAGAAAAGAGGTCGAGCATGGGATAAAAGCGAACGATAGGCGCATTGTCGATCGAAGGCGAATCCACGTTCGGGATATTTTAGTATAAAAGTTATTGGAATCCGTATTTTATTTATAATCGCGAGGGTTCGTTTGTTAATCATTAACAATCGCCTTTACTTGTATTTTTTATTTATCTCTGATATTATCAGTATTTTTTTTTCTTTTTACTGCTCTCTAGTATGCGAAAACAGCGCATATTGACTTTAACTAGGAAACATTAACGTTTAAAGAAGTTCAATAAGTGAGAGAATCTTTCGATAGAGGGCAAAGCACTTGCTGCTGCGGTATTGAAATATTTTTTTACAATATAATTCGTTTAGTAATCGTTTAACTTTAAGATTTACTTTTAAAATCTGTCATTTAATTTTAATGAGGTTAATAATTTCTTTTCTTCATTTTCTCTCGTATATATAATATTTTCATATATAATATGCTTATCTGCGTGATATTTGCAGATTAGAGTTTGATATAATAATAATTGTTTTTTTTTTTGAGACTTATCTACTAATGAGCACGAGACGAACAGATTTACACCTAGGAAGTACAATAGAGACTCTTGTTTTTTTTTATCTCAACTTAATTAGTAGCGAGAGAATGAAATTTTTCATTGACAAGAAAAGTATATTTATATATATCGTATAATATGTATATCAGGGTGCGAAGAATGAAAAATGGGAAAATTAAATAAAAACACTAAATTACAAATTTCGAGTTCTTTCTTTTTAGTTGAACGAAATTTGACAGTAATTCAGATAAAAAGAAAGAAATCTTTAACTATACCGAAAGAATGATAGGATCACTCTGATATATCACACGCAAACGCAAATAAAAACCTAGGTTCTTCGCTAAAACATATCTAGAATCAATACAATAGTATATAATCAATATCAATGAATCATCGTCGACAAAACGTTTCTCCGATTGCGGAGGTTCACCCAATTTTTTTTTTTATTATAATTTCATGACACGAAATATGTGTCATTCGCTACGCATTCTGTCGAAATCGCACACACTTCATTTTCTCCCCCAATCACGCACACAACTAGAGTTCAATACAGTCATTCGCGAAAAATAAATCTCTAAAATCGCGGATCATCGATTACCACGAACGAGCTTTAAACCTCCTTGTGTCAAATTCACTGAAAAGTCGAAGGTCAGTTCTCAACATCTTTCTTTGTACTCGCGAGTTCGACATATGAGTCATTATAACATTTCGATGATGCAAACCAGAATGAAAGTATATCTACATTTCCAAGCTTTTCAATAATATTCCTTTCATCGTCAAAAAAAAAATGATTTGTTTTTTCTTTATTAATAAATTCTCCAAAAAAAAGGGATATAAATATTTCTTTGGCAATTTTTTTTCTTTCTACTTTTTTTTGTAAGCTATGACAAAAATTTCACAAACATTTAAACTGTGAACCGATTCTTGTGAAAAATCGATTCTCTCTCAAAGATGAATAAAAATTCTCTATAAACAAGAATATCTAAAAAATTTCTTACGAAAGAACTTTTACATAAAAGTTTTTACTATAAGTTTCAAGCAAAAAATTTCTAGTTATCGGATAAAATTTTTATTTAACAATTGAAACTTTGGTCTCGCATCATCGAGAAAAGTCGGCAACATTTTTTTTTTCTTTAAAAGCGTACGAGTTTCACTAAATGTAAGTTTGATTAAAGACATCAATTTATTCGAGATTCTTAAAGCGGCTGAATAAAAATCGAGTTTTTATTTCTAACTGGCCTTCGAATATTCGGAGTTTTTTTTTGTAATATTTATTTTTTTTTAATATTCGCTTGAAGAATAAGAATCACGATCTGCGTAAAACGAATAGGAAACTTAACGTAATCGAGAGAAAGATATTCATATTTATTTCGATTCGTTAGTTTCGCGAGGTTCTTAATTTAAAACTTCACGCGATGAAGAATTTCAGATTGCTGAAAAATTAGCGACAATCGGAGACAAAAGGAAAAAAAAGTAACATTTTCGAGAGAAAGTTTCTAGAAAAACTCTCGTCGAAAAGTTTTTTATTAAAAGTAAAAATATCTTTCATCGAAAAGAATATATATCTTTTATCAGAAAGGTATTATTTTTATAAAAAGTGAAGATCCATTTTAGTTAAAACTGGAAAAATGTAATGTTAAAAATATAACAATTGGTCTATTTAAGAAATGCGAGAAATTAAAATACTTCAAAATTTTTTTAAAGTTCTGCACTGGAAAATAAATTTAAAAAAAGATATTGTCTTTTAGCTGTAAAATATATACGTTTTGATTAAATTATCTTTCAATTGAAAAACTGTTTTTAAGATCCGAATGTTCTAAATTATCAAATGAACGAAATTTATTTCTTCTTCTCTCTAAATTTGAATTAGTAAAAATGTTTATTGATTTCAATAAGTGAGTGACTTTTAACTTATTAAATAGTAAAGTTTCCTAATAAATTAGTAGAAATTACTATTATTTTTTAAATTAGACAAATTTTACAAGTAAATAATAATTGTAGTAAAATTTTCGAATAAATTAGTATAAATTATTATTTATTAGTTAAATTTATGCAATTTAGTAGAAATTAATATTTATTATTCAAATTTACTGTAATTTTCTAGAAACTACTATTTCTTACTATAATTTAGTAGAAATTACTATTTATCAGTAAATTTTACAAGTAAATAGTAATTTCTACTAAGTTCTAGTAAATTTAACTAAAAAATAGTGATTTCCAGAAAATTACAGTAAATTTTATGAAGTAATAGTAATTACATTTAATTATAATACATTTTACTTAAAAATTAGTAGAAATTACTGTCAATTAGTAAAATTTACTATAATCTAATAGAAAATTAGAAATCACTATTTTGAATTAGTAAATTTTAATGATAAATAGCAATTTCTACTAAATTACAATGAATTTTACATAAAAATATTAATTTCTATTAATTTATTAAAAAATTTTATTAATAAATTATTAAAAATTACTTTTTTAAATAAAATTTACTATAATTTAGTAGAAATTACTATTCACTAGTAAAAATTACTGTAATTTAGAAGAAATAACTATTCATTAGAAAAATTGACAGCAATTTAGAAGAAATTGCTATTTATCAGCAAAATTTACAAACACAAAAGCAAAAAGTAATTCACTAATTAAACTTTATAATTCTTTAGATCAAATTTTTATCACTTACAATTATTTTGCGTCACTAAAAAGTTAGTAATTTATCAAAATATTTGTAATAAGAAATAATTCCCCTATTTGAACCTTCAAAACTTTTAGATTGTTTTTTTTTTAGTTTTTTCCTTAAAAATCAAAAAAATACAGTGGAAAAATTTGTAGGTTATGTAGGATCGTCTTAAGTATCAATTATTAGTCATTTTTGATAAAATTTGTAAAATCGAAAGCAATTCTTATTAAATATTTCGGACACTATTGATTTAAATAATATTAACTTGCACCGAGAGTTAGTTTTCTTGATGTATTTTCACTTTAAAATTAACAATCATAACCTAAAATTTTTTACGCGAAAAAAATTGGAGCTTGAAGCGTCACCACGCAAATAAACAACTATTAAACTAACAGAACTAACTTTATATCAACAAATAGAGCAAGAGAAGTGTTATTTACTATAATTACTCAATCATTTATTCTTCTCGCGTGAAACACGAATTGTGTGAAAAAAAAGCCGGCCCCAAGAGTAGTAGTCGCGTGTTGAGCGCAAATACAATATAAAGTTCGATACAAAGTACACGAATTTGCGACACAGAACTAAATTTAACATCGTTGTAAATGTATCACAGACTATTAATAAAAGAATACACGGTGTTATAGAAAGAGGCGAGAAAAATGTCTTTGCTAAGCGCCAATACAAAATGATTTATTAACATAAAGCGCGACTACTTCCTGAGGCATTGTTCAAAAGTAAAAGGTAAATAAATAATAAATCACTGAATTGATAAAATATAAAATAAAATACATAATCGCGTTACGCAGTATCGGGTCAGATCCAAATAAATTTCTAAAGTTCACTGAGTTTCTTTTTTTTTGTTTCTTTTTCTTTAAAATAAGACGGAGCGACTGGACTAGTCTTTCGACTAGCTTGCGGTCTGCGCAAGCGCCTTGGGCCCAGTGGCCCTGGACACCAATCGATTTCCGGTTTCATGGATCATTTGTGTCCCCCCCATTTTCTTGATCCAAAAACTCCGCTTGTGATTCCAGAAGAATTTCTAGCAATCCAGGATATTTTTTTTTGTAATCAGTGATCAGTTGAAAATTCAAAATCGAGTCATTCATTGAGACCTGTGGCAGTCTTTTTACACGAAGTTTGTATCCAATGAAAACTTCAACTATAATTACAAGGACGTTGTTGATCAAATTGACGACCAGCTTAACGAACCTGCACTATGGCTAGTGATTATCTTCAGCATTTTCAATCAATTTAAGAACATGATCTCCATCTCATCTTGGAGGGCAAATTTCTAATATCGAGAGGTAGAAATTGGAAAATTTTTGAAGAATAAAAAAAAATGAAAGGTACTGAATGTGACAAGATTGGAGGAGAAAAGGAATGTTAAGCTCGTGTGTGTGTGTGTGTCTGAACATTACGATGGTTTTGGATTACAGACGAAATGCAGATCAACAGCGTTCTTGAGATCTCTCTCTCTTTTGATCGTTGTGGCACTGGAGGACTAGAGCTAGAATCAAATTCTTCTGCAGTCACGTCTGGAATTTCTTGGATCAGGATAAGCATCATTAAACCGGATATCGATGTGGAATCGCTCATGGCATAACATTCGGTTGCCCAGGGTCTCACTGGGCTTGTGCACTAGGGTCACACTGCAACAGTCGCACTATAGAGGGATCGCTTTTTGCCCCCTCAATGAATTCTTCCAATGACAACTTTCCGTCCTTATTCTTGTCCATTTGCCGGAAGATCTTATCCGTCCTTTTCTCTGGCGTCGATTCGTCCTCTGGCATTTTCATCACAGTGCCAACCATTTTGTAGATCGCCTGCAATTCAAACAAACAAACTTCTTGCACCTCAACTTTACACTCAACATATTAGTTTATTCAATTATTCAATTCTTGTTTTCAATCTTAGACAATTAGGATTCATTGGTCTAAACTTCAAAACAAGAATTTTATTAAGATCCAAAAATTGACTACTAACAAAAAAAAATTCAATCATTCAATTATCAAATACTAAATATGAAATTCAATTTATTTTATTCAATTACTCAATTCTTGTTTTGAATTTTAGGCAATTGGAATTCATTCTCCTAAACTTCAAAACAAAAATTATATTAAGATCCAAAAACTGACTTTTAACAAAAAAAAATATTTAATCGTTCAATTACTAAATACTAAATATGAAATTCAATTTATTTTATTCAATTACTCAATTCTTGTTTTGAATTTTTGGCAATTAGAATTCATTCTCCTAATCTTCAAAACAAGAATTTTATTACGATCCAAAAATTGACTTTTAACAAAAAAAATATTCAATCGTTCAATTACCAAATTCCAAATATGAAATTCAATTTATTTTATTCAATTACTCAATTCTTGTTTTGAATTTTAGGCAATTGGAATTCATTCTCCTAAACTTCAAAACAAAAATTATATTAAGATCCAAAAACTGACTTTTAACAAAAAAAAATTCAATCATCAAATACTAAATATGAAATTCATTTATTATTATAAAATATAAAGACAACGATAAAATCACTACTTAATTTTTAATCATCGCAATTATTTTCCCCATAGAAAAAATAGAAAAGAACAAAAAATAATTTCCTCAAACTCGATCAATTCAATTTCAACTGCTCTGAACAAGGGGTTTGTTCAAGTATTATGCAAGCAAGGGAACTTTTTTTTTTAAATTTTATATTCGTTTTTCCAATTTTTGTAATTCGGAAATTTAGAAGACAAAATTGGATTCCCTCCCCTCCCTCTCTCTCGTCCCTGGAAAATATTGTGTAACTCATGTGGAACTTTTTTATAGAACTGCTGTTGAATAAATTGAATTTCTGTAAAGATTCTATAGCAAAATTCCTTGAAATCTTTAGATGGAATTTTTATGCAATTTCCGTGGAATTACCAGAAGCTACTTTATGTGGAATTCTTTCACATGAGTGCATTCAACTAATGTTTAAAGGGCGAGGAGAGGAACTTTTCGAAATATGCAATCGTAATAGTTGAACTTGTCTTACACAGTGAATTTTTGAAAAAAGTCTATTTCAGTTCATAGTTGAAAATATATTTTTTTTCTGATATAGTAAAAGAAGAGGGGGAAAATATTCTGTAAATGTAAAATAATAAGAAAATGTAAATATTATAAACTAAATAATAATTGAATTTCTAAAAACAATTGTAAACAATATTTACGAAAATAATGAAACTATTTTGCAGAATTTTAGTAAAATATTTTTGAAATAATTGAATTCTTTTGGAAAATTTTATTAAAAAAAGAAAAAATTGTTAAGAAATATTAAAAATCAGTGAATTGAGAAAAATTTTTGAAAATAATTTAAATTTTGTCCAGAAATGTATTAAAATTTTTGAAAATAATTAAATTTCAGAGAAGAATTGTATTATTTATAAAAAGAATTGAAATTTTGAGGAGAATTTAAAAAAAAATTTGAAACATAATTAAATGTCTTCAAATAATTTTATTACTTTCGAAAATAATTTAGCTGTATTTGAAATTTTTGAAAATAAATTTACAACATTCTGTACATTTCAGTTTTTTAAAAAAATTAAAATAAAATATTTTTGTAATTATTTGTTGCAAAATTAAACTAAAAATCAATTCAATTATTAATTGTATATTAGGTGAAGAGTTCGCTTTTAAATAATTCAATTCACAAAAATCTTTATGGAAATTATTAAAAATAATTGATTCAGAAAAGAATTCTGCTTAAAAATTGTAGAAAACAATTAAATATTGGTAAAGTTATGCTAGAAAATTTTGGTAATAATGAAATTTCAAAAGATTTCAAATTAAAAATTTTAAAGGTATACATTTTGAATAATTTTCAACAACTTAAATTACTTTGATTCAATTTTTTTAAAATTTGTTATTTATTAGTGATTTATTGGAATTACTTCAAATAATTGATAAATTTTCGAATAATTGGAATTTTCTAATATTGAATTAATAACAAATAAAATTTAATCGTATTTTAAGTAAACTTTTTTTCTAAAATATCGTTGAATTTAAAAGAAGTTATAGTAAAAATTTTATAGAAATAATTAAATTTTAAAAGATTTTAACGTAAATTTTTTTTTAAATTTCAATTGTTCTTGAAGTGTAATTATTTTTAAATAATGTTTTCACAAAATTATTAAAGTTTTAATTCAATTTAATTAAAAATAAATGAAAATAATTCAATTTTCCAAAGTTGCAATTAAGTATAATAAATTTTGAAAGTTTACTTGAAATTTAGTTGAAAAAACTTTATTACAATTTATTAAAAAATTTTCAAAAAATTCTAAATACAGTCGAATTTTATTAAAGTAAATTTTGGAAAAGAAACTTTATTACAATTTATTAATAAATTTTCAAAAAATTTTAAATAAAGTCGAATTTTACTAATATCAATTTTAGAGATCAAACTTTATTATAATTTTTGAAAAATAGTTGTAGTTTTAAATAAAAGTGAAAATTTTTTTAAAAATATTTTGAACTATTAAAGTTTTAAATAATTTAAATTAAAACTGAATGAAAATAATTAAATTTTTCCAAACAATTTCAAATTTTTCACTTACATTTTTTAAATAGAATTTAAAAAGATTTGAATTGTAATTTTTAGTCTTAAAATTTTAACGCCTGTAGAAAAGTATATAAATATTTATTTAAATAAATAAAAATTAATTTAAATATTAAATTTATTATTTATTTATTATTCATTTATTTTTTTATTTAAATATAATTTAATTTAATATTTATTTATTTTATATTTATTTATTGAATTTAAAAATAAATAACTAATTTTTGGAAAAAAGAATATTAAATTTTTTAGAATTAATAAATTTTACAAGAACTTTGAATTTAAAATTAAAAATTTTTCTCTGTAAAATAAAAAACAAAATATGACAGTAGGTTTAAAAGAGCTTTATAGTAACACAGAGAGAAATTTTCATTAAACAATCTTGCATGAAGATAGAAAATAGAATGTCAAAATTCGTATCTTTTCTCATTGTACTCTTGTAGAAATTTCAGTAATGTCTATATAATACGACATAAAAAGAAACAATGGGTAATTGGTTGCCTTCTGTTTTCTTTCCCCTTTTTCTTGTAATTTTTGTCTTGGAATTGCCTCAACTGTTATGTTTTCCTTTTGAAATTTTTATACTTTTCTACTTAATAAAATTCTATTGCAAATGATAAAAAAAAATTTTGAAACACTGATAAATCCTTTTTTTTAAATAAAACCAACTTTTTTTCTCAAAAGCTCAGCTCACAAAGAAAAGTTGAATAAAGATATAAAGTCTCTTCAAAAAAAAAAAAAAAAAAATAATAAATTCCTTTTTAAAATTCTGTCTCTTGTACTTTGTTTCTCAGTCAACGTAATTCAAATGATAATTCTCTTTTTAAAAATCCCCCTAGTCGATGAAATTGATAATCCAGTTATATAGAAATTTGTGCGAAATATTAATTAACTCAATTGAATTAAAAGTTAAATTCTAATTTAATAAATCTGAGTGAAATTAGTTTGAAACTTTTGAAACTTACCGTGACGATTTCGAGCATTTCTTGACGCGAAATGTAACCATTGCCATCGAGATCGTACATACTGAAGGCCCACTTCAGTTTCTGTTCCAACTTTCCCCGTGAAGTAACGCTAAGGGCGCAAAGGAACTCCCGGAAATCGATGGTACCATCACCATTAGCGTCAAACGTCCTAAAGACATGTTCTGCAAACTGAATTCAGAAACAAAAATAAAAAATTAGAAAAATTGTTGAATAAAAAAATTGCAATGTTGATTCGAGTGGAATCGGCCCGGAAAGGAACGGGTTTTCTTTTCATTTCCGCTTCATTCTTCCGCCTTCTCTCTCACTATACAAAAAAACACTGACTTTCCTTTTCCCCTTTTTCTGAGATACGAATTCTATAATAAAAATTTCATATTCTAAAATTGAAATCACTATTCTATTCATAGAAGAAAGAATATTCCTCTCAGACACGTTCGTGTTAGAAAAATTGTTTTTTTATTGATAGAAAAATAAAATTCACTTCCCTGAATTGAAAACCGTTAATTTGCGACAATAGAAAATGAATTTTCCTTTTTTGGGAAAAGAAGGAAATTAGGAATTTTCGATTATAAATTTATAATATTGATAAAAATTGATTGAAAAGTGCCCAGGGCGACGATATTCTTTTGACTTTAAAGTTTTCTGGGAAGAAATGTATCCCGAGGGATATTATGAATCTTTTTTGCTTGATATTCTCTCTTTGTGGATAAACTTGAATTAAATGAGATGGCGAGGAACAAATCGTTAATGATCTAGTGAAAAGTTCTATTGCCAGCTTGTTCTCAAAGCCACGACCCACCCAATAAGTCAAGCCCTCTTTCACCCTCTTTTCACCCTCTTTTCACCTTTTTGAGAAGTACGTGTTCTCTCTCACGTGCTTCTACTCGAGGACCTGAGGCGACTCCACTTTTGCCGCTTCTTCGACGTCATCATTGAACTAAGTTCGAGACCTTCGCTACTACTTTCAAACTCTAATTTCCACTGCTTTATTAAAAATCAACTTTTTCTTAAATTCTTCTTTGAAAAAAATTTTTCAAGCTAATGCTTCTCCTTTTAACAGCCTCGAGGGAATTCAAGTGCTATCTGAAATTATATTTCTATCTAGAAAAAAAATGTTCTAGAAAAAAAATTTGCAAAAAGAGAAGTGAAAAAGAAATTTTTCGGTTGCTTATTTTTATTTTTTACAAATAAAATTTTTTGAAATTGTTCTGGTAATAATTTGATTAGAAATAAAGATTTTTCTATAAAAATTAAGGCCTAAATTAAATTCGTTAAATTTAAGACTTCGGATCGAATTTAAGTCACAAAATAAGTTAGTTTTAAAATTAAAAAAAAAAAGTTTTGTTTTGTCATAAAAAAAACGTTTTGTCATTTATTTGAAAAAATTTTATTATTTCTTAGAAAAAATATTTTCCTACAGATTTTGTCACAAAAAAATTTATTTCCCCTGATTTCTAAAAATACTTATAATTCTTTCTTATTCCGATAAATTCAATTTAAACTTTTTGTGAAATTAAACGATTTTCAAAATATTAAAAAAAATTTTTTCACTTTTATTTAAAACCACAACTATTTTTCAAAAATTATAATAAAGTTTGATCTATAAAATTTATATTAGTAAAATTCGACTTTCTTTACGATTTTTTGAAAATATATTAATAAATTGTAATAAAGTTTCTTATCCAAAATTTACTTTAATAAAATTCGACTTTATTCAGAATTTTTTGAAAATTTATTAATAAATTGTAATAAAGTTTTTTCAACTACATTTTAAGTAAACTTTCAAAATTTTTTTATATTTAATTGCAACTTTGGAAAATTGAATTATTTTCATTTATTTTTAATTAAATTGAATTAAAACTTTAATAATTTTGTGAAAACGTTATTTAAAAATAATTACACTTCAAGGAAAATTGAAATTTTAAAAAAATTTTACGTTAAAATCTTTAAAAATTTAATTATTTCTATAAAATTTTTACTATAACTTCTTTTAAATTCAACGATATTTTAGAAAAAAGGTTTACTTAAAATACGATTAAATTTTATTTGTTTTTAATTCAATATTAGAATATTTCAATTATTCGAAAATGTATCAATCATTTTAAATAATTCCAATAAATCACTAATAAATAACAAATTTTAAAAAAATTGAATCAAAGTAATTTAAGTTGTTAAAAATTATTCAAAATTTATATCTTCAAAATTTTGAATTTGAAACCTTTTGAAATTTAATAATTACAAAAATTTTCTAGTATAATTTTACCAGTATTTAATAATTATTTTCTAGAATTTTTAATCAGAATTCTTTTCTGAATCAATTATTTTTAATAATTTCCATAAAGATTTTTGTGAATTGAATTATTTAAAAGCGAACTCTTCACCTAATATACAATTAATAATTTAATTGATTTTTAGTTTAATTTTGCAACAAATAATTACAAAAATATTTTATTTTAAACTTTTTAAAAAACTGAATTGTACAGAATGTTGTAAATTTATTTTCAAAAATTTCAAATACAGCTAAATTATTTTCGAAAGTAATAAAATTATTTGAAGACATTTAATTATGTTTCAATTTTTTTTAAATTCTCCTCAAAATTTCAATTCTTTTTATAAATAATACAATTCTTCTCTGAAATTTAATTATTTTCAAAAATTTTAATACATTTCTAGGCAAAATTTTAATTATTTTCAAAAATTTTTCTCAATTCAATGATTTTTAATATTTCTTAACAATTTTTTTTTCTTTTTTAATACAATTTTTCAAATGAATTTAATTATTTAAAAAAATATTTTACTAAAATTCTTCAAAAACGATTCATTACTTTCGTAAATATTAAAAAGTTCACGTGAATTCAATTGTTCACCAATTTTTTATAATTTTTTTCGCAATAATTCAATTATTTTTATAAAAAAATATTTTTTAGAAATTCAATTATTTTCATAAACAATAAAACTAATCGCAGAATTTTAACTATTTTTATTGCGCAATATTAATCCAATGCTTCAAAAAATGTAGTTATTCTTAAAAATTGTATTAAAATTCGACGAAAAAATTAAATTATTTAAGAATTGATTAATAAATTTCTTTATGGGAATTCAATTTTTAAAAAATTCAATAATTCGATATTTATTTATTTTTGGTATTTAATTTTAGAAATGATTGCGAATTTACAAACGGTTTCAAATTAAAATCTTTGAAAATTAAAAATTTTCACACTATTAACTAACAATTCTTGGAAATTCGTTTTTTATAAAAAGTTTAATTAAATTTTTTTCAAATTTAAAGTTTTTATTTTCCAATATATATTTATGATTGAAAAATGTCCGAATAATCGAAATTTCGTAAAATTGAATTGTTAACAAACAGATTAGAAAATTCTCAAAGATATTTTTAAACAATTATTAAAAGTAGGTAATTGATTCAAAAGAACAATTCTGTTAAAAATTCTAGAAAATACTAATTGAATTAAAATGTTGAAAATAATTTTGAAAAAACGACAGTAAGAATATTTTTATAATCAGGATAAAATAATTATTTTGTTACTAAGACATTTTTTATTATTAGAAAAAATAAAAAAACGCCACCACTTCGAGTTGAAGATCTTCATGTTTTGCAATAATATTCGTATGAGTTGTTGAGTCTCAAGTTTGAATTTGGGATTTTCGAAAATCTTATTTCTGAGGAAAAATAAAAATAATTAAATACTTTTTTAAAAAGGAAGTTATTGTTGTTGTCGAAAAATTTTATAATTAAAGAAATTCGAAGACAAATTTAATAGAGCAGAATATTCTTTCAGCTTAGAGAAAAATGATAAATTTTGTCTGGAAATCAGAGGAGCAAAGGGAGAGAAAAAAACAAAATAAAATTTTTTTGGCAACCCTTTAGTAACTTATTGTCAAAAAATATTTTCACGAAATAGTTGTCCAAGGTGAAAAATGTGTCAAAAATTATTAAAAAGTCGCGTGAGTTCAAGGCCTGCATAATTTTCAAATTATCGTTAAGAGAATTTGTGAAAAAAGGAGATTTTTCAATAAAAATGTCGCCTACTTTATAGTAACAAAAAAAAAAAAGAAAAAAAAGAAAAAGAAAACAAAAAAATTGTCTAGTTGAAGATGCAATTCCTCTATATATATTCATTGGAGCAAACCCAAATATCGATTGTGAAATTGTTAAGGAATAAAGAAAAGAAGAGGAAAATTTGACGCCGCAAGTATATAACAAGAAATCGATGAGTAAAAGGATCGGCAATACCACGCTCCTTTCCGGCTACAACCATCCTCTGTTCCCTCGGTTTTAATAAGACTTTATTCGGTGATGAAGCGTAAACTAAGACATGCTGGCTTAGAGTTGATCGAAATTGATAGCGATAATAAATTATAAACACAGCTTCGGCATCTACAACTTGATGAGCTAGACAGCACGAGATAATCAAGCCAAAACTTTGTGGGAGTCTATAGTCTACTAATTTCAGTGCAAATCAAAAATTATTATCATTATTATCGTTATATGTCGAAAAACACTTTAATCTGAATTCACTTTTAAACTATAAAGAAACGAGTATATATATAAATTGAATTTAAATTGCTTCTATATAACTAATGATGACAAACGATTTCAACAGTAGCAATCGCGAGTGAATTTTAATTTAATCCCTCTAGAATCTGGCTCTAGAAAAATTTAATAAAATCACATTTTTAAGCGAATTAGAAATCATTAAAAATATTAAAATTGGAAATTACAAATTGAATAAAAAATTTATTCTATCGTGTGAAATTATTTCTCTATTCATGCCAAAGATGATAAAAGACGAAAAAATTGTTTGTTTTTTTCCATTTCAATTTTTAAAGCTTGAAAGAAATTTATACAAATTTACAAAATAAAGTATTATTATAGAAGCTTCAAAAAAAAAAATATGTACAATATTTTAAATCTATTGTATGCTAATAATAAACAGAAGATAAATGATGTGGAAACAACCATTTGTTTACTGTAAACATTCGGTATCACATTTATGTAAAAATTTCTCTGAAAAACTCCACAAAAGTTGCCTTCCTCACTTTGTCAAATATTTACATATTAAATTCAGACGTGGGGAAGAAAATATTTATACACAGAATTATAAACATTTTCGCAGTCGGATTTTGTAAAAAAAAAGAAGAGAATATTATGTAAAAATGTTTAACGGTCGACTCAATTATTGGACGGGAAATAATAAATGAAATACATTCCGAAAAATGGCTTTTAGTGAAAAAAATGTTGCTTTAAGTTCTTTAAGTCAGTAAATTAAAATTAAATTATTTTATTTATTGAATTAAATTTAATTATTTGTTATTAAATTTTATAAAATTTCCTCTCTCTAAATTTAAATTAGTAAAAATATTTACTACTTTGGATTAGTGACTGCTTTTTTGCTTTTGAATTAGTAAAATTTAATACTAAATAGTAATTTTTTACTATTTATCAGTAAACTTTATCAGTAAATTTTACTAATTCAAAAGCAAGAAGCCATTCAATAATTCAAATTATTAACAATTTTTAATAATTAAAATTTAGACAACTAAAATTTAATAATCATTTATAACAATTATTGAAAAAATTCAAATATTTTAAAGAAATTTAATTAAATTATCTTTGAAATCAATTTTATAACGAATTTTAAATAAAATTATTTAAAAAATGTAATTTATAAGATTTTTTTGTATTGATTCTTTTTGTATATTGTATTAATTTTGATAGACATTTTAAAAAAAAGTATTAATAGTTATCAAAATAGAATATTTTTTATTAAATTGCTTTTGTTTTTGTCAAAAAAAATTTTCTATCATTTATTAAAGGATTTTTTGTTTTTATATTTTGTGTATATTATTTGATTTGATTTTTTGTTTTTTTTACAAATTTTTTTGGTTTAAAAACCAAACATCAAGAATCTTAAAAAAAAGGAAACTTCAACAACAATTTCATGACAAAATTTGTAAAAAACAAACAAAATAAAAATGAGTAGAACTTTTATTAATAGCCACTTATCCAAATATAATTATTTTATTATTTTCCTATTTTTTATTACTCTGAAAAAAATGTATTTTATTCAAATTACCAATTTCTTGCCTCTCATCAAATAAATATTTACTTGAATCGAATAATTTTTAATCAAATTTCATAAATTTTTTTACATAAATCGAATGATTTTTAGTCAAGTGAAATTATGTTTAATATTTTTTTTAATTCTTCTCAAAATTCTACTTCTTTTTATAAATAAAATGCTTCTCAGAAATTTAACTGTTTTCAAAAATTTTAATACATTCCTGGACAAAATTTTAATTTCTTTCAAAAATTTCTCTCAATTCAATGATTTTTAATATTTCATTTATTATCATTATTTAATTTTCGAAACAATTCGTTACTTTCGTAAATATTAAAAATTTCACGTGAATTCAATTGTTCATCAATTTTTTATAATTTTTTTCGCAATAATTCATTTACTTTCATAAAAAAATATTTTTTAGAAATTCAATTATTTTCATAAACAATAAAACTAATCGCAAAATTTTAACTATTTTCATTGCAATATTAATTCAACACTTTGAAAACTGTAGTTATTCTTAAAAATTATATTAAAATTCGTTGAAAAAATTCAATTATTCAAAAATTTGTTGACAAAATTTCTTTATGGGAATTCAATTTCAAAATAAATGATTTTCCTTCGAATTCTGAAATTATTGATATAATTAAGTAAATTCAATTTAGGTGATTTTGATATAAATTATTTGATTGAAGTAAATATTTATGTGATAATAGGAATGTAATTCGTTATTTGAAAAAAATAATTTTTTTAATGCAATAAAAATAAATATATGACGCACTTTTCATTTTTCTTCTCAATAATCCAAAAATCGCCTCAAAAATTTTCTCAAAGCTATTTTTACATAAAAGTGAATAGAATGTTTAATTGGAAAATATTTTACAAATTATGTGAATATAATTATATATATATATAAAAATGCAAAGTTATAAATAGAATATAAATATATAAAAATAGAAATACATTAAAATTTTTCAAGTATAAAAATATTTAGCTCCATGCTGATACGATTGTGAATTGTAATTTTAGTAATAATAGTAATAATGATAAGAAAAATAATTAATAATAATAATAATAAGAAAAATAAGTAATAATAATAGTAATAATGATAAAAAAATAATTCATAATAATAATAAGAAAAATAATTCGTAATGATGATATAATAATAATAGGAAAATAATTTAAAAAGTGAGAATGAAATATTTGGGAAAATAATTGAAAAAAATATTATGAATATTTTCAGTGGATACCATTAAACAAAATGAAAAAATGAGCGCGCTGATACACAACTCGGTACTGCGTTCATTTTCCTGTGTCGAGATCAAAACGGACACTGAAAAAACATGACGAATTTTTGTTTTTGTTTTGACTTTATCAGCCATGCTTATGGTTTTAAAACAGACGTGTTGTTTGTTACCTTTGTCCACGGCGCATTATCAGTGGATAAGGAGAAGTTAATTAAAACAATTATTTCTTTTTAAATTCGTTTATACGACCGACTAATAAATTTTGCAGCTCTTTTGTCATTTTTTTGTTACCATAATATGATGAGAAATGTGAAATATTACCAACTTACCTTCGATGCGTCACCATAAGGGAAAAAATTTCCATATATTTTCTTGAATTCCTCAACACTCAAGTGTCCACTTGGACAATCTTTCAGGAATCCTTTGTACCATTCCTGTATCTCCGCATCTGTAAAACAAAAGCATACATTAAATTGCATAAAATTATGAAATAATTTTGGTGTCTACATTTCATTAAAATTTCACAAAAACAATTTTCATTTTTAGTGTAACATTTCAAAAATTTCAATTATAAACCAAAATGGAAAACAGGGGAAATTTCATATTCTCGTCATGACCTTTACTTTTTCTTGATGTTATCACATAATGCAAAATAAGTTATACGTAGGACTTTAAAAAAAAATATAGTGTTGCATTACGAGATTTATTAATAATTCAACAGTTTTTCTTCAGCAGTCGACTTCGAATGCTTCGTGTACGTAATTTTTGCAAATCACTTTTTAACTTACATTCATGGTTGTGACTTAATGTTAAAAGGAAAATATTGATTTAAATATACGCTACTAATTACCCATTAAAATTGTTTGTTAGAATTGAAAAGAAAAACGTTTCCATATTCATCAAATAAATATATTCAAATAAAGAGAAATTCTTTAATTAATATTTTCTTTTTATATCTATATGTATGTATACGTTTAACTGTAAATATTTTATGAATAATATTTCTTAATGTTAGAAAATTGTTACTTTCTCTGCTATTGTATTATATGTTTAGAGATTAAAGAGATTAAAATTACACATTTGCTATTCAAGGAAGAGAAGCTTTCAACAGAAGGAGAATAAAGTGAATGCTTTATGCTTTTTTCCCTTTTACGACCTCGAACTTCAATCTTTTTAAAATCCTTCAAAGATATAAAAATATTTTACTAGAGATTTTTACAAAATAGAATTGCTTTTTGAGCAGATTCTAAGCCGAATGTGTATGTATATATCCAACTCGTGATTTATTTCACTCGAAATGCATTTAATAATAATCTCGAATTCATATGTTAAAAAAATAGAAAAGCACTGGTTTATATTCAATAAATGGTAAGAAAATATTTTCATCTTTTTGAAAAATATTGTTCCACTCTTTAAAATTTCAATTAGTAAAAATAAAAATGTTTACTATAATTTCAAGACTTCTTTCTTTTGAATTTGTAAATTTTTCTAACAAATTAGTAGAAATTACTTATTAGACACTGAAAAAAATATAATTAAAAAATAATTAATAAAAATAATTATTAATATAATTAAAATAAAAAAGTAATTCTATTGAATTTATTTACGAATATCTTTAATTTTAAAATTATTCAATAACGTCAATAGCTTCCTATTTAATTAAATAAATAATAATAAAAAAATAAATAAATCATTATTCTTTTCCCACGGAAATTAAATTTCTTCAAAAGATTCAAATTCAAACCTTTTAGAAATTCAACAACTTATAAGAATATTATTTTATTATAAAACATAAAGATATCGATTACTCCAAGTCTTCGACTCGAAATTATTGATTTCTTCATGCTTTATATTTAATTAAAAATGAAAAAGAAAAAACTAATATTTTTTATTATAAAAATACAGTAATTTCTTAAAAATTATATAATTATATGATTATATAACTCAATTATTATTTTCTATAATTTGTAACTAAACTTATTTATTAAATAAATTATTTTAAATTGCTTTTGAAAAAGTTTTTTAAGAATTTTCTAATCTGTTTGTTAGCAAACAATTCAATTTTACGAAATTTCGATTATTCGGACATTTCTCAATCATAAATATATATTGGAAAATAGAAACTTTAAATGCCTATAGTTTGAAAAAAATTTAATTAAAATTTTTTCTAAAAAACGAATTTCCAAAAATTGTTAGTCAATATTGTGAAAAATTATAATTTTCAAAGATTTTAATTTGAAACCGTTTGCAAAATTCGGAATTATTTCTAAAATTAAATACCAAAAATAAATAAATATCGAATTACTGAATTTTTTTTTTTAATCGAATTCCCATAAAGAAATTTATCAATAAATTCTTAAATAATTGAATTTTTTCGACGAATTTGAATATAATTTTTATAAAATTGGTGAACAATTGAATTCACGTGAAATTTTTAATATTTACGAAAATAATAAAATGTTTTTATAGAATTTTAGTAAAATATTTGTTATATAATTGAATTCTTTTGGGAAATTGTATTAAGGGCATTTGAACCATTATGACGTCACAATTAGTGAAAAGCATGTGACTTACAAATGTGACGTCATAATGGTTCAAATGCCCTTAAAAAAAGAAAAAAAATTGTTAAGAAGTAATAAAAAACAGTTAATTGAGAAAAATGTTTGAAAATAATTTTTAACGAATAATTTTTTTTAATTTTATTAACAATTAATTAATTTTATAACATTTTTCGAGAAAATCTGATTAAAATTATATTAAAAAAAATAATTGAATTATTACGAAGAAATTTATATAAAATTTGTAAATAATTGAATTCCTGTGAAAGTTTTGTTATTTATGTAAATAATTAAATGTTTGCGTAGGATTTTATTAAACATTTTTTTAATAATTGATTTCTTTTTGGAAAGTTTTATTAAAATATTGAAAATCATTGAATTAAACAACAGTTTTTAATAAAACTGAAATTTATCCAAGAATTTTACTAAAATTTTTGAAAGTAATTAAAATTTTGCCAATAATTTTATTAAATTATTAAAAATAATTGAATTTTGAAGTAAAATTTTATTATTTATAACAAAAATTGTAATTTTGAGTGGAATTAAAAATTTTTTTTGAACATATTTGAATTTGGGAGAAGAATTTTAATACTTTTGAAAAGATTTGAATGTTTGCAATTACTTGTAACTGTTATAAAATTCAATTTTTTTTTGTTTTAACTAAAATTCTTCATCAATCCAGTATTTTTAATAATTAAAAAAAATAATATTTAATTTTATAATCATCCAGTAAGTCCTAAAAATTATTATTCAACAGTAATTACATTTTTTGTTTAATTCGATTGAAATTTGTACTAAAAATAAATAAAATTCTGCAAAAAATTCAATTTTTTTAGTGTTTTTAATTAAAGTTCTTGTGTGAATTCTTTTTATTTTCATAAAGAATTTAATATGAAATAGAAAAATTAACTAATTTCAGAAGAATTTGAATTATTAAAAATAGATATTTAATAAATTTTCAGGAAAGTTTCGGTGCTGTAGGGATAAATTAATTAATTAAATATTTAATTGCAATGTTTATTGAAAGAAGACCCTACAGTTTTGAATGTTCAAATGAACAAAATTTATTTATTTCTTCTAAAAATTAAATTTTTATTGCAATTATTTTACTTCACTATCAATAAAAATTAATTACTGAGTTTGTAAACGTAAAGTTTTAGTTTTACAATTTTTTTATGATTAGTAATTTATTGAAATATTTTCAATAAAAAATATTTCGTTCATTTGAACGTTCAAAACTTGGGGATCATATTGAAAGTTGTTTAAAGATTTATTAATATTTAATTTATTATTAATTCAAGTGGAACTTAAAAATCTTTAAACAACTTTCAATAAACATTGCAATTAACATTCCGAATATTGCAAGGATAAAGAAATTAATTAAATATTGCCATGTTTATTGAAAGTTCTTTAAAGATTTATTATTATTTATTATTCAAGTGGACCATTTAAATCTTTAAACAACTTTCAATAAACATTGTAATTAAATATTCCGAATATTGCAAGTAAATATTTAATAAATTTTGTTAGGAAAGTTTCGGTATTATATGCGGGGTTAAATTAGTTAATTAAATTTTCCATGAACAGATTGCTTATTATAATTCGAGGGACAGAGAATATTTGTTTTGGTGAACTACGACTGAAATAAGGGTTTAACGACCTTGAATCGTCTCTTAAAAAGCATCTAATCCCCGAAGCCATTTTCGCAATAGTATAAAATTGCATTTTTAAGTCACCTGAAAACTCGGTGTTTTGTTTAAGATCTTCCAGCACTTCTGGCTTGAGTTTGCTGTTCTGTTTACCCATCGTTGAAGGCGCCGCCGCTCCAGGAGTTCACCTCGCTGGATCTCGAATCCCTTTTAAATATGTAAGAGCCAACTCTAGTCTACTAGCCTACGTGTGCCTATGTGCACCACAAACTTCGTGGCTGGTACAAAGCACCAGACACACCTGCAAAAGAGAACATGGAGAAATGATTAACCATCGTGATACATTTTAATACACAACATGCCTCGAAAAAGCAGTCAAATTTTCATCATCCTATTTTACAATCCCATTTACATTCAATTTCAGAAACAAGTTTTTTTCTTATTTATTTGCTGCGAGACAATATTTTTTATTCTTTATTGTTGATGTCATTTTATTATTTCTTGACTGAGAAAACAATTTTTTTTTTAAACCAAACATAAGCAGTCAATCAAAAAAATATAAAATCCTTCAGTTTTGAACGTTCAAATGACCGAAAATGACTAAAAATTAAATTTTTATTGCAACTATTTTACTTCACTATCGGCAAAAATTATTTGTAAACGTTAAGTTCTAGTTTAAAAAATTTTTTTAAATCAGTAATTTACTAAAATATTATCAAAAAAGAAATATTTCGTTCATTTGAACCTTCAAAACTTGGGGATCGTAAAGATATGTTTCATTTAAACATATTTGATTACTGAATTAAATCTAATTTTTATATATTTATTTATTCCAAAAATAAAGAAATAAATGAATCAAAATTATTATCTTTAAACCAATTTTTGATTGACTATAACAAAGGTAATTATGTTTAATTCAAATATGTTCTCTCAGTGTTTCTTTTACTCTCGAATTTTACGCCTTGAAAAAAGAGTTCAAAAAACGAATAAAATAATTGTCATGAAAAAAGTTCGACAATTAATATCCAACTAAAGTGTTTAAGTTTCTAGTCTTGAAATTAATTACATTTTTTTAAACGTAATCCTCATTTAAGATTATCAACGTTAAACTACCATAAACATGGTCTATAAATTTTTATTACTTAATACCCCATCTTCAGAGCGCGTTAAACACGCGTTTACTCTCAGTAGACGAAAAAAAAAATTAATTATGTTTTCATTTGACTGCTCTTTTTAAAAAATAATCTCCATATTAAACTTGCGTTTATACACTACCGAAAAAAAAGGAAACAACACAATTGAAAAAAATAAGTTTATTTTTCGAGTAAAAATTCCGAGCTTTGGGAGGTGCTTTCTACGACCTAGTTTACTGTGAGGTCTCGCTTTTAAAGCAACTTTACTTTATCCTTAACATTTATCACTTAGAAATTTCGATATCCGCTGAGAATTTCCTTGAGGTCAATGATTTCATCTATTACATTACACTGAGATATATATCTATATTTTAAATCTATATAGAAAACTCAAGGGAACAAGTCTTCAGGGCCGTTGAAAACTTAGCAGATCTGAATTAATTAACATTTACATTCTTAAATTAAATCTTCAAATATTATGTAAAGCGATTGTAATTTTTTAAATAGAAATTTTATGGAATTTAGATATTTTAATAATTTATCTCCTTTTTTTTACTGTTTGAAATATTAGAGAAATATTCTTAAAGTTTTGAACATTTAGGTAAAAGGAATATTTTTTTCTATTTGAATTGTTTTCTGTAATTTACTCTCGTCTGGGTTGCCACAAAAATTTGAGTTTTTTTCCTGACTTTTCCCTGACTTTTAAACAGAATTTTAATTGTTTCTATAATCCGTAGAAGAATATTCTAATTCATAATACTGCAACTTCCCCAAAATTATTTTCAAGATTTTAATTTAATTATTTTTTGTAATTTTTAACTAAAATTCTTCTCTGAATCAATTATTTTTAATAATTTTCCAAAAAAAGTTCTTTAAGTGTTTAATTATTCAAATAAAAAAAAATGTAATTTTTAACAAAAATTCTTCTTTGAAACAAATATTTTTAATAATTTTCTAAAAAGTTCTTTGAGAGTTTAATTATTTAAACAAAAAAAAAGAAAAAATTAAAAGAAGAATTAAGAAAATTCCGAAGTCCGCTTACATAGATTTCAAAACCATTCGAATAAAAATTTTCCCTAAAAATAAATTCTTCGGAATTTCTAACTAAATTTACTTATAATTCAAGTTTTCTAAAACATTAATTTAGAATCTTTTGCAATTCGAATATTTACGAAAATTATAAACAAAACTTTTATAAAATTCTATTATTTTCGAAATTTCAACTAAAAATATTTTTAAAATCAATTATTCTTGGAATTTTCAACTAAAATTCTTCTCTAAATTAATTACTTCTGAAATCTTTAATTAAAATTCTTTCTCTAAAATTCTAAATCAATTATTTTTGGATTTTTTAATTAAACTTCTTCTCTAAATCCAATATTTTTTTATAGTTATTGAGAATAAAAATTATTCAATTACACTAAATAAAAAAATAAATAAAAAAATTCAAGTGATTTCATGGAAATTTAAACAAATATTTTTCAAAAAACTACTTTCTTTAGAATTTTTGGTTTAAACTTTTAATTATTTAAAATTTAGATTTTTATAGTTTCAAATGACGATTATTTCCGATAATTTTTGAAAAAATTCCTTGAGATTTCAGTATTATTTAAAGAAAAAAAGAAAGTTTACTAAAAAAAATTCTAGAATTCACTTGATTGCAAAACTTATAATAAATTACAAAATTTCGATTTTGTAACAATTTTCCAAAAATTTATAAAAATTCAACTAATTTTAAGAAATGTGAAATAAATAATCTTCAGAAATCTACGTTTTTCGAATTTTTACTTTAAATTATATTAAATTTAAATTTCTCTAATTTCGAATTCAAACCTTTTAAAATTCAGTTATTAAAAAAAAATTGTAAATCGAACTCTCGTGAAAATAAATTATTTTACGAATCTTTAAGTAAAATTATTCTGTAAATATTGCATGTGAGTTAAATTCTGTGATACTTCTTTAAGAATTCAATTATTTAAAATTAATTCAAATTCATATAAATATTCTGTAAATTTTAATTATCGTCTGAAGTACTTAAAATTTCAGCATTTGCATCAAAATTCGTATAGACAAAGATTTATGAATAAAAAATTCAAGAAAAATTAAAAGTTGATAATTTTTCCAAACAATACTGAACCCAAGTATTTTTTATTTAGTATTTAGTATTTATTTTTAGTATTCAACATTTTCGTTATTTTTGTTTTATTTTTTTGTTTTTCTGGAAATATATTTTTATATTATTATTGGAAATATTATTCTTCAATACTTTTGACAAAATTCCCTGATTTTTCCCTGATCAATTTTACTTCACTTGACATTTCCCCAAATTTTCTAACCTATGGCAACCCTGATTGTAGAATAAAGAATAAAAATTTTTTTTTTTTGTTTTTTGTATGTAAAATGCGTCATTATAAAAGTTACCTTTCGCGATAAAAAAAAATTGTAGGTTATGCTTGTTAATTTTTAAGTGAAAATACATAAAGTAAAATCAACTCTTAAAGCAAACTTGATAACTTCTTCAACTTCGTTATATTTGAAATTTTTCATAAGAATTACTTTCGGGTGTGCAGAATACTAAAAAATTATGTTTAATTAAAGAAAACCCGTAGCAAACATAACCTATCAGGTTTTTTTTCGGATTAGGTACCGTATGTTGGCAGTGGAGAAAAAACAAGACGCGCAGGCGCAAAATGGCTGCGCAGACAGTTTTTTTCCCGCTACTCTTTCCTAAACTACAAATTACTGTAAATTTCGTTTCTCAACCTGCTTTCACCCTCACAATAATTTGTTTTCCGATTGTCAGAATAAAAATATCGATCAAATTTGACCATTATTTCAAAATAAGTAAATAATAAAAAGAACCACACATAAAATACATTAGTACCAATCAGACAAAAATTCATATTCTCACAATTTTCACAAAGTTCATTCACCCTACAAACAAGGAGAGGGATCATTTACACACTCTTCGTCGGTGTTCTGTAACAGAAAAAAGAAATTTTTTTTTTGTGAAAAAACAACAAAAATACATATTTAGAGCATAGTGCGATTTATTATAATAAGTAATAATAATAATAATAATAATTGTAATAATAATAGTAATAATTATATAATAATATTGTAGGTATATCGGAGTTACAACCCACGGACAAAATACGGGTCATTTTTGATTGTTTGAACAGAACAATATATTTACGTCTTGGTTTTGTTTCACGTGGGGGCGAATACTCGGAATAAGGTCACAGACATTTCGCGCCTCTTTTTATTTAACCTTTTTTTTTTTTTGAATTCGAAATCAGTGCCTGTCACGAAAAAATAATCGCGAGAAGCTCTCTCTCTCTCTCTCTCATTGTCAAGATAAGATTATTCTAAAAATATCAACACCGGATATGAAATATAGACCGGATTAAATTTCCCCTTAAATGTATATATATATATAAATGTATATAGAAATATACATACAAGAAAGAGGAATGATCGCTTGAGTATTTTTGCTTGCTTTTGAGATTTCCATATCCGCGAGAGTCAACTATCGATTGACTGCTCAAATACTTTTGTGGACTGTGTCTTCGCGGGAACAAAAGTTGTCACTCGAATCGATCTCTCAAACCTGTCAATCGTCTCAGCTCTCTATGTATATATATGTATATGAGAGGACTCACAGTTTTATTCGCTTTTGCAGCTCCGTTTCAATAGACAGCTTTTGTTGTTGAGTATACAAAACATGTGTCTTTATTGCCGAGCATTTGTCCTTTACATTATTTTTTTTCTCTTTTTTCTTTTCTTTTTTTTTTATATCTGACTGTAGTTTTTAATGCCTTTATATACAAAGATGATGGCGTATAAGTAAAGACACCGATGGATATATGCCTTGAATATGCGATTTTTCTTTCAGAATTATACTACATTTACAATTTAATTAGAAATAGTGCTTTTTCGATACTCGACATTTTTCCAAAAGTCGATAAAATTATAATTTATAATTATCATATAATAATTACCGCTTCCTTATGAAGGAAGTTGTATTCTAAAGACCATTTTTTCAAAAGCCTTTTTTCAAGCAAAATCATTTGAAATTAGTCATGCTTGAAAAACAGGAATTTACAATAATAGTTTCGAATTTTTTATTATTATTTTCGCATTTAAAAAACATATTTCACAGTTTTTTTTTTGTAAAAGATTGCTTTTTGTTTTAAACACTCTTTGTGCTCTTTTTGATTGTTTTATTCTCGCGTTGCAAAAAAAAGAGACTATAATTGTGAAAGCGTACATCAAGAGTCATTTAGTCGATAGTAAGAATAAAACAATTGTTATTAAAGTCGTATTGTTTCGCAAAAAAAAAAAATTCCTCCCATCAATTCGGAGAATTAATTAAAATATAATTTTCCCACTATAATTAAAATTTTCCAATTCTTAAAAAAAATGTCAAGTATCGAAAACAATCACTCGGCTTTTTTGTTTTCCATTCGGAAATAAATCTCATGTATAATATAACTGTGACGAATACTAATAGGATTTTGAGATTGTGGTAAATGACAATCATCAGTAAACTCTAAATTAAACTATATATAAAATGCGCTTAACTAACAAGTACAACAATAATAACGTTATTTCGGACAAAGGATCTGTGTGCAAGACCACGTCAGTCGCGGACGAGCAGAGCGAAACGGAGAGAAAATGGTATCGAGAAAAGCTTTTTCAATGCAACAACTTTCAATACCTTTCTCCTCCTTCTCGTTATTATTATTATTATTATTATTTTTTTTTCTATTAAATTATAAAAAAAGCGCTGCTTACAAATCGTTTCTTCAACGATCCGCGAGAATTGTTATTTTTTTCTTCTCCCTTTTCATCCATATGACAAAAAAAGAAAGAGAGAAGAGATTTTATTTTTTTGAGAATATGAAAATAACTTTTTCTCGACACCAATATTCACTTCATTTTGCTTTTAATATCGACATTAGTATAGCGATTAATATCTAACAATTAGTGAACCTTATGTAACATATTGAATATTTATTATATACTTATACGGTAAAATGCATTATTCATTATTAATATTGCGAGCTAAATTTGTGTAACGATACACGACGAGTAAGAAAAGTCATATACTGAAATTTCCATTCTTCCCGATAGCAATGATGATGATGATGATGATAATTTAAAATTCTTTTTATTTATTCGCTGAAAAATTTAATAAACTCAAAAATCACAAGCTAAATACTACACGAAAAAAATGTTTTAGTCCTTGTCTGTAAAGAGAAAAAAATTCCCTTCTGCAAGTTTCAGCGCAAAGCTAAAATCCAGTCGGTAAATGTCGGTACAGGAATCTGTACAAACAACTCTCTTTTTGGTCTCGAATCTATTTAAAAACAAAATATTTAAATATTTAGAGAAATAAAAATTTATTTCTGTTTCTTATTAGAAGAAAATAAAAATCGAATCGTTAATTGTAAAAATTGACAAAAAACATAACCTAAAAATTTTTGAGATTTAATAGTCAAGTGAATCTGAAATTTGAAACTTTTAACGAACTATACGTTTCAAGAGTGATTGCATTTTTTACGAGAATTTATTTAAAATTCTATATTAAAAATAATTTAAATCTGACAGTCATTTTTTAATATACAAAAAATAATTGAATCTCTCAACAAATTTTTTTATTCATGTAAATATTAGTATTATTGTGAAAAGAATTCATAAAAAAATTTGTTAACAATTTAATTCCTATATAAAATTTTTATTATTTATGAATATATTTAAATATTAGCGTCGAATTTTATTAAATTTTTTTAAATTAAATTAGAGAACGTTTTTCTTAAAAATTCAAATTCTTTAGAAAAATGTTGTTAAAGTATAGTATATTTTAAAAATTAGTGAATTGGTGAAATTTTTTTCTAAAGTAATTAAAATTTTGACAACAATTTTATTATTTTTTTTCAAACAATTGGATTTCTGTAAAGAATTTTATTCTTTATATAAATATTTGAAATTTATAAACAAAATATTTAATATTATTAAATTCGATATTTATAAACAAAATATTTAATATAATTAAATTCGATTTTTAGAGAAATAAAAATTTAATAGTGTTTCTGATTAGAAACAAATAAAAATCGAATCGTTAATTCAAAAAATTGAAAAAAAGCGTAACTTAAAATTTTTTGAGATTTACAATTAAGGGGATCTAAAATCATAACGTTAGTCACAATTGAAACTAAATTCAAAATTAATAAGTACATTTTAAACTTATTTTTTTAATTTAACAATTAATTACCTGTAGAAAATGGAAAATTCTACCAATTTCTACAAGAAATCCAATTTCGAATCGTTAAATTTCTTACAAATTATTATTCAAAGGTGAAAATAGTAAAAATAGGATAAATGTGCGATCCGCTAATGCGCAAGCGTCAATAGACAAGGAAAGAAGAGGGGACGATAGAACACTATCTGTCCCCTTCTACAGACTTGATGCCTCTCGCGCTCCACAAATTTTACTTTCTGTTTACCTTATTTTCCGCTTGATTAAAAATTCGATTTTCATTTTCTCAAAAATTACAAATACTTTTTACTGAATATTTGCCTAAAAATAATAAAAATTCTAAAAATGCCTAAAATTTTTCCGTCTAAATTAATAAATACATAGTTACGTTTAAAAGTGAAATGAAAAAAAAGTTATTTTAAAAAAACAGTCGGAATAGAAGTTAAAAATTAAACTTATAAAAAATTAAACTAATAACGGTTTATAATTTATAAAATCATTTTTTGGAATTAAATTTAAAATCCAAATGTATTGGAAAAAATCAATTTAACGACATTGAAAATTACCATTGCTATCGTGAACAGAAATGACATGTAATTTGAACGACGTATGTTTGTATTTTTTTTTTTTTTTTAGTGAAAAAGAAGTGGAAAGATTACGTATATATTACATTATGTGCAATCAATAAGAAATTCGAGAAGGACGGGAAATTCGATTCGATTTACAACAAAGTTTGCCATAAACAAGGTGTTTACTGCCAATTGTCTCGTACCGTTTCCTCTTCGATGTGATTCGTTGATTTTAACGGTGGCGAAAACTTGAATGGCAACGTTTATTGTAAACTATCATTTTCAGGTTTTTATTGGAAATTGAATAAGGTTCATAAACGAAGAAATGCCGAGTTCTAAAATTCTTTTTTTTTTTTTTTTAAATTAAACTGAAAAAAGAGATACAGAAGAATCAATATAACAAACAATAAAGTTCTATCATCATCAAAAATATATATATATGTTATTTATATAGACTTGCTCGAAACAAGAGATCAACAAATATGGAATGAAAATAGTAAGAAAAAAAATACAAAAATAAAATTTTGAATTGAGAAATGCGGGAAAGTAATAAAATAGGAAATTAAAATTTCAATCTAGAAATAAAAATCTGAATTCAGAAATAAAATTCAAAGAAAATGAATAAAAGTAGGTAGTTACAAGAGGAGGAGAATATAACCTAAAGCAATGTAGGAAATAAGAATCTTTTCTCAGAGTTTCTGGCTCTTGATTCTAATTATAAGATTGAAAAGATGTGTTTCTTTTTTATTTTTAAGGTATAATATTAAAAGAGTTGAAATATCACAGTAATAAAAAATTATAATAAAAATGTTGAAAAAGAAGAGCGTTTGGAAATTGAAGGAAAGACGAGGATGGGGAGTAGAAAAATATAAAATCGCGGAAATTTAAGAGATGACTAAATGAATTTTATCTTTCTTTTTTTTCGTATATTGGCTTCAATTGACTTTTCCTCTCATTGCCTCGAATTCGAGCAATGTTGCATTAATTGTATTTTTTTTTCTTGCAAATTTTTAATGTATCAAATGGAGAAGAAAAAAAAATATCGAAATTCTCGTATAAAGAACCAAAATAAGGTTCTTGAGGAATTTTTTTTTTTGGGTATTAATAGGAGGGACAAGAACGCAGTTTTTGATTCTAATACCCGTTGCTTTCGTCTTCCGTCGCGACGCCTACGCTTAATACGATTTTCATAATCATTCGTAAAATGTATTATTTCGATTGTCAGTGCTCGACTTTCTATTATAGTACGCCTACTCGACTTTCCATTTTTTTTTTATTGGGTCATTTCGTTTGCCATACACGTTTTGCTTTGACACAACTTGTCGCGATGAACACGGGATTTCTCGTTTTTTTTTGTTTCAAAAAAAAAAAAAATTGTTCATCATCTCTTTTTTTTTTGCTTCTTTGGAAATGCTGGTCCATTTTCGCGTGCGTGTACGGTTTTTCTTTTTTATTTATTATTTATATATACAAATTAAAAAAAGCGACCTGCGTTAGATTACAGTTTTTGTTTTTGGAGAATGTCGAGTAAAACGGTCAAAGAGTTCATCTTTAGGTTATTTTTAAAATTGACTCGATAATAATTTCTATGTTTAATATTAGAGAATAGATACAATGAAAGCAGGTAGTTTTATAGTTAAATCTTAAGATTGATGAATCACTTGTTTTTTTTATATGGAAGGATGCAATGATATGTTGCTAGTCTAAATGTTTGACGATTTTTTTTTTTTGCTTTTCAATCCCGAATTTAATTTTTAAAGAAAGAGGGGGAAGAATTTCAGGTACGTTTATGAATTGACGTGGTGTGAATTTTGTTTGGGAAGAGAAAAATTTGTTTTAAAATGGGAAAATTTCTGAATTGATCTAAAATAGTCGTAAAATGTTCGAAGAAGGAAAATTTCCTTGTTTGCACCGTTTGGAATTTTGCCGAAACCTGGCGATTAGAAATTCTTTAAAATCCTTTCGAAAACATCTGAAATAATAATCTTTATAAATATTGAAAAATCTGCAACTCTGAAAAGCGGAAATTCCGAAATTCTTGTCGCTGAGGATTAAAATTTCATTTTTCCCCAGGATTTTGGATCTGTTCGTGAAAGTAATATTCATTTTTCCAAAGGTCAATCTGAGAAAAACAATCAGAATGCCGTAAAGCTCCTTTTCGATCAAAGTTTTCAAATATCGAGAAATCATGATTGAATGTGTGAATCAGAGATTTATCTAAATTCATTGAGTTCCGGAGAAAAATGTAACTTTATTTGCATAGAAAATCCGCACTCTCTGAATTTGAATTAGTGACTGACTTTTTGTTTGGGAATTAGTAAATTTGACGAATAAATCAGTAGAAATGACTGTTAGTAAAATTAACTGAATTTACAAATTCGAAAGCAAAAAGTCAAAGTTTAAATTCAGAGAGCAACGAACCTTTTGTGATTCTCGCAAATTTCGCAACAGAGATAATTACTTTCGGAGGAGTTCCTGAAATTCCATTGCATAATTCACACCACGTCGCGATATTTATGTTTAAAATTTCTGATCAGTAAAAGTCAAATTGTTCTGCGAGAAAGAA
The DNA here is from genome assembly GCA_032872475.1 of Leptopilina myrica (nomen nudum). Taxonomy (NCBI): domain Eukaryota; kingdom Metazoa; phylum Arthropoda; class Insecta; order Hymenoptera; family Figitidae; genus Leptopilina; species Leptopilina myrica (nomen nudum). Next base: position 13,115,221 of record CM065458.1, on the reverse strand, counting down.
AAATGGATTGAATTTCTGGCCGAGATGGAGGAACGCGAGAAGAATTTTTAAAATAGATATGTGAACAGAAGAGTCATCAATATTCAATCTCGAATGTCCTATAACAAGATTTGCAATTGTATACCGATTGAATGGAAATCAAGATAATCTAATTTAAGATTCAGAGCCTTGTTGAATGGGATCGGACGACGAGGTCAATCGAGCATGATTTGCGGACCGAGATGAATCCAATCTTACCTAATTATAAGAACATGCAATTGGTCAAACTCTATCACTATTTAGACGCTAAGTCTATATCGATTTTGCTTACGGTTAGATCATTTTAAGGACCTTATGACGTTAACTTGCAAAGTTTTGCTTAAGAGCCTAAAACGATTAGTTAAGACGCGACAGTGATAATTAGATGCAAAGTGCATCGAGTTCTCGACTCGGAATTACTATAGAAAAAGTTTCGTCACTCGAAACTTATGCAAATTTGTGCGTTTTCTTTTTTTTTTTTTTTCTTGTCGAATAGAAATAATTGTAAGCAAAAATGTATTTCCTTCGATTTCGATCCTGAAGAAGAAAGAAACTACCAGTATCAATTACAGAAAATTATCCGAAAAATCAGAAAAAACGAATAAATCGGTGAGAAACGAACGTGAGGTGTAAGAGGATAAAATTCGTCCTCGTTAGAACTTTTCTCTCCAAGGAACGTTAAAGAATAGAAATTCGAACTTTCGAGATCAGATTTCTCGATCTATGAATTTAGTTTTGAAACGTGAAAAGCGTTGCATGAAAATCAGAATTTCAAGGCAATGCGTCTATCGGATATCAAACATTGATATTTGATAGGCGAAGGAAAACCCCGAGATTCATCCTGGCAATGAAAATATTCAACAACTTTAATCGAATTCCGTGCAATTTTTTTCCCTTTTGCGAATTCCTTCAAACGTTGACTTCGACATGTCATCTGCTTCAAAAGCACACGAGAGGAAACAGTTTTTCTGCCTTTTGAACAAGCTCACAGTTCTATCTCTAAACTAAAAAATACTCAGTTCAAGGAGCTTTCACCGCGAATGTAAATCAATATTTTCTCGATATCTTTCCAGATTACAAAAAAAAAACACAAGGAAAAACAGTAAATAAAAATCAAATAGTAAATAAGCTATCTATTTTCCTAATATTTTGTAAAATGTGAACAAGAAGAAAAGTCGTTGCTACTCAGTTCGGAATGAAACGAGTGCATTTAGTGCGAGAAGAACTTGTGCAACGATTGAATAAAAAAAATACAAAAAACTAGTTCACGGGAGAAATAATGTTCGTTGTTTTCTTTTATATTTGCGACTCCGGAGACACAATTTCCAGATTTGTTTTTTTTTTGATTGAAATTATTAGTCGTTTTTTTTGAGCTTACTATTTTAGCAGTCCGTAGAGATGTATGATAATAAAAATTATTCGTGAACGGAAATACTGTCTCAACTCGGGCTCTACGAAACGTGACAAATGAAAATGAAAATCAGAGATTATCGGCTAAAATCGATGTTGCGTCGTTACAAAGTCTTCATTTTTTTTTTATGTAATATAATAATAATGATAATAATAATTATAACAGGGTACGCGTTTGATACACATATTGGCGAACGAGTGAATTTCCGACTTTCATATTGCGGTAAAATCAATACGTTGGCCAGTAGGAGAATATTGTTTATCGTATATGGCTAGCAGTAAGCAACGTACATACGCGTCTTGATGCAATTTCCGTTAATTCTGACTCGACACAAGATGCGAGTAATTGAATCAATCGCATTGCATATGCATCGCGGCGTATTAACTAGCACGTCACATAAATTCGTTACGGACTTGGTCCGAAGCCACGAATAATCGCGAACCTCTTCGATGGAAGCACGAAAATTCCTATTGCTCACATTATTATTTTTTTTTTTCACAGACTTTGATGGCTTACCAGTGAACGTCACCTGGTCTCATTTTTATATTCTTATTTTTATTTCTCTTTTAAAAAATCAAAACAAAACACACCAGATATTTATGCGGAATGCTTTAAAATCTTTGCATCTTCTTCATCTCTTTACACCTTTTATTTTTTAATCTATAATCTTTAATCTTTAATCTTCAATCATCAATCTGCAATCTTCAATCTTCAATCTTCAATCTTCAATCATTAATCATTAATCTTTAATCCTTAAATAACGCCCTTAAAACTGTTGCGCCTTTAAAAATCCTCTAAAATCCAAAACGTCTCAATTATTTGAAATTCATAATTAAAATTCCATTCCAATTTAGTGAATTGGAATAACGAGATTAAAAATTGGAAATGTATAATTATCTGGTGTATCGTTTGATTGATTGATGAAAATTTTATTAATAATTTAAGTATTTTTTGTCTGACCATTTTGAAGAGCGTGATGTGCTTTCTTCATGTGAATGAATGTACTACGAATGTGTGATGGCAATTGATTAGAAAGACGATACAGAAACGTCATCTTCGAATGTAACGTGCCGAGATTAAGGAGCCAACATTTTCGACAGCTCCTCATCTTGCAAGCAACCTTTGAGAAATTCTTCCTGTGTTAATTGGCCATCATTGTTTTCGTCCATTTTCGCAAAAATATTCTTCGCTCTTTCCTCCGCGCTGTCGGCAGGCCTGTTGCTTGAACATGCGCCCAACATGTCGTATATCGCCTGGAAACATAAGAAAAAAAAACATTCTTTCATCAAACACAGTTTTCAAAAGTAATAATTTAATTACAGTTCAAATTTTATGAAAATGAAATTTCGATTCTTTGCTCTCTAAATTTGAATTAGAAATTTTTTTTTACTAATTTGAATTAGTGACTGACTTTTTGTTTTTTAATTAGTAAATTTTACTAATAAATAGTTATTTCTACTAATTTCTTTAGTAAAATTTACTAATTCAAAAGCAAAAAGTCAGTCACTAATTCAAATTACTAAAGATTTTTACTAATTTAAATTTAGAGAGTGCGGAAATTTTTAAATTAAACATATATTGGAAATCAAGTTGAAGTCCAAAACGTTGATCGACGAAAAAAAATTGTTCATTTAGTAAATTAATTAAAAATAATGCATCATTATTGACAGAAAAATATTAAAATTTTTAAACAAAAAGATTGATGTTTACATTTCTATAATAATTGTTGTAAAAAATATTAAATTAAAAATGTTTTATTGCATTAAACAAATTTTTTTCGTTGATAAACGTTGTAGACTTCAACTTCGCTACTGAAATATAGAAACTTCATATAATTAAAAAAAAGCTGTTAATATAGAAATAACAAATTTATTTTGTCATCCTAACAATTCGTATTTTTTCTAATACCAATAAATTTGTGGAGGTGAGAAATAAAGAAATTCTAATACAAAATTTTATGACAACAACAAACGAAATTCATTTTATATCAATTTTTATTACAAAACTATTTCTATTATGAGAAATAAAATATTTAAAGACAAAAATTAATGATTTATTCAAAAGTAATTGAATGCTTCTTAAACTTGAATTCTTTTGACAAATTTTTTAATCAAGTTTTTAAGAATAATTACATTTTTCGAAGAATTCAATTCAAAGTCTATGAAAAATATTTTAAATTAAAGTAATTCGAAAATTCTTCTCAATAAAATCTATATTATTTTCCGAAAAATTTATTTAAGATTCTATATTAAAAATAATTTAAATTTCACAATCGTTTTTTATGTATACAAAAATAATTAAATCCCTCAAAAAATTTTATTTATGTAAATAATTATATTATTATGAAAGAATTAATGTTTATTGTGAATTAATTTTCATAAAAAATTTGTTAATAATTTAATTCTTGTGAAATTTTTATTATGTAGGAATATTTTTAAATATTTGCGTCGAATTTTATTAATTTCATTTTTAAATAATTGAATTCTTGGGAAAAATTTTACTGAAATGGTATATTTTGAAAATTAGTGAATTAGGGAAATTTTTGTTTAAAATTGAATTTTTTGACAAGAATTTTATTAAATTTTTTTGAAAATAATTGAATTTTTGTGAAGAATTTTATTAGTTTTAATAATTAATGGAAAATGTATATAAAAAATGTAACTAATTTCAGATGAATTTTAACTATTAAAATTTGTCTAAACTCTCAGTTCTTTAAAATTTCTATAATTTTCGAAATTAAAACAAATTAAAACCTCTATTAAAGTTAATTTATTTATGAAAATGGTAAATGCTACTCTTTGAAAATTGAGTTATTTAAAATTATTTAACATATTTAAGCATAAAATTATTCATTAAATAATTTCTTAGTAATAATTTTACAATAATTCTTGAAGTATTAAGATATTTAAAAAGAAATTATTGTCAAAAATAGAAAAAAAATTGAAGTTAATAAATATTATAAAATTAAAAAATTAAAAATTGTAATTATTAAATAAATTTACGAATTTTTAGAAAAGAACGTGAAAAAAATATTATTTTTAGAACAAAAAAAATAGTTAATATCCTGAAGACACATAATTAAAAAACGTGAAATACCAATAATTGAAAAAGCGTAAAATTATAATTCTTTAAGTTGTATTAAAAATAAAAAATTTAAATTATTTAAATTTTAGAATAGTGAATGTGACTAAAAGTATAATTTTATAGAAGCATTTCACATTTTTATGTTCTTATGACTAAGAACTCTTGGTTATTAAAGTAACATTTTTCCTTTCGTCAAAATGTATTCATTTCATGGCTATAAAAGTACTCTTATACGGTTACATGAACCTTTATTCGAATAGACAATCGCCCACACTGCCGCAATTTCGAGAATATAACGCAAGTCACGGGACTGTATACGCGTAGACTGCAACGTTTTGTGCTCAAGTGGTTTACACTGCATTGTTTTCTCAATCATGTGGTTTTCGTGTTAGAACTCAACCGCGCTCCTCCACTCTCAATTTTGCCTCCAATTCAACATTAGAATTGTTTCCAATAATACACCGAGACAAAAACTAATTAATTGCTTTCCTCTAATACATCCGTTTGTTTAAATCCTCAATTTCTTAAAAATTAATTAATTATTTTTTCAAGTTCTGCTGAATCATTTATTTGCTTCTTATTTCCTTTGTTCAATTAATAATTTGCCTACTATTTTTTTGTTTAAGTAATTATTTGTTTTTTTTTAAATTAATAATTTGCTTGCTATTTTTTTGTTGAATTAAGTTTTTGATTCTTATTTTTTTTAAATTAATAATTTGCTTGCTATTTTTTTGTTGAATTAATTATTTTCTACTTATTTTTTTAAATTAATAATTTGTTTGCTATTTTTATGTTAAAGTAATTATTTGCTTCTTATTTTTTTAATTAATAATTTGCTTGCTATTTTTTTGTTGAATCAGTTATTTGCTTCTTATTTCTTTTGGTAAATTAATCATTTGGCTGCTATTTTTTTGTTAAAGTAATTATTTGTTTCTTATTTCTTTTGGTAAATTAATAATTTGCCTGCTATTTTTCCGTTAAAGTAATTATTTGATTCTTACTTTTTATTAAATTACCAATTTGCTTGCTATTTTTTTTATTAAACTTATTATTTGCTTTTTATTTTTTTTAATTAATAATTTGCTTGCTATTTTTTTGTTGAATCAGTTATTTGCATCTTATTTTTTTGTTAAATTCGCTTCTTTTTATTTCAATTTATTTAATTAATTATAAATTAATTAATATTTATCATTTAATTAATTAATATTTATCATTAAATTCACGTCCGTCGAGAATTCTCTTTGTACGTCAAAAATTCTTTCCTCCAGTCAAGGAATTCAATTGTTAAATAAACACAGAGACGGTGAATCATGATTTTAACTTTTAATTTAAATTTGTCAGGAAAATTATGAGTTTGAAAAGCTTTTTAAATTAAAAAAAAAAACTTTATGTTGCCGTTAACATGAAAAAGCACTATTTCCAGGTATATTCATTGTTTGAATGTGAAATATTCAACAGTGAAAATAATTATTTTATTTTATAATCCCGACGGAATGTTTTTCAAAAAAAGAGAAACGAATAATTTTTGCAACAGTAAAAAAATTTATGTAAAGCCCTGTATTTTGAGAGTGCATAATCTGAAGAATAGGCATGAGATTTTTATTGCTGACGCAAAATGTGTAAATGTCGATTCAAGAGAGAGAGAGGAAATAAAAGAAAAACTTTATTCTTCAGATGCTCTTGAAAAAATATAACAGATGGGAAAATCCACAGTGGTTTTTCAAACGTTTTTAGTACGTCTGTATCTTGTAGTTAATCTTTAAAGTATACTACTTTATGTGTTTTCAACAATTTTGAAAACAATTTTTTTTTTGAATTTTTTACGCTAAGGAAATTGGTTGAAAAAATGGGTATAGAGTATTTTTAGTTCATTAGTAATGTAAATTAACTTTTACTTTTTTTTATGTATAGTAAGATTTCTTTATATCGCAATGGAATTGAAAGACCGCAATAGATTCCTCGTTTATTATCTTTTCGCTCCTGTACTTGTTGCCATTTAATAGAAAATCCATAATTAAATTGCAGAACGATCGTGCGATCCAATTTATGCACTGTAAATTAATAGCAGTAAAATGCACTCTAAACGTCAATATATACCTATTTTTTTTTTTTTTTTTTTTTTTTTTGCAAATATCGCCCGCTGAAATCCGTCCGCGATTTCCTTTAAGTGGTCCCCCATTAGCCTACTTTTTTCTGTTACCAGAAAATGTAAATTGGCGCACCAATACAATTTCATGCCCGAGGTAGAAATAACCTGCGAAAATATCCTCTCAAACTGTTCTGTCATATTCAGAGGGTTTTTATACAAAAATACTCGAATTCATTTTCCTTTTTCTCCTCTTTCTCGTATACTTTATCGGAAAAATTCTCATATTTCTGATGGTGAAATCAATCTGCGTATACAGGGGAGCGATTTTAATATACGAAATTTCTTCCTTTTTTTCTTATCAAAAATGTTTGTCAACAATTTTTGTCAAATCTTTTTTAATGAATTTATATTTACCTCTATATTGCTTTATTAAAATTTTCTGATGCAATTTCGATTCTCACTATTCTATATATATAACAATAGATATACAATGAGATTCTATTGTTCCGTTTCAGTGAAAGGCAAGCTTTGCTTTCCACAAAACTGAAGATACTCTAAAATCCCAATATATATATATATATTGAAGTTTCATTAGCGAACGAACAATACTGAAAATGTCAGAGATTTTCGAGCCTTTGGTTGAAAATTAAAATATTTTTCTTTATTGAACAATGGGGAAGTGATTCTTTTTAACAATTTAACTTTTTTACTTCTTTATAAATTTACATGAACGACAGAGTAAATTCAATCTTTTCGATTCATTAAATTTAAACTCGAGAGAAAGAGAACTGATGTTTAAAAAGTAAAATCGATTGTGAGGAAAGCCTCTCAAAGAAAAATGGGGATTTATTAGAAGAATTTCTCCAGACATTGATAAAAGTTGAAGGTAAAAAAAATATTAATAGGAAAAAAAAGAGTTAAAGAACGTGAAAAATGTATATAAAGTCTAATCAAAAGGTTAATGCTCAACTGATCGTGCTTTTGAATACAATCACTCTTTTCATTTGAAGAACATTTCGAATTCTAAATATTGAAACTGTCAACAATTTTTTTTTTGAATAAAATTAACAACTTTAAAAATAAAATTAACAATTTCAAAAATAAATTTAACAAATTTTAAAAATAAATCTTTTATTATTTAAATAAGAGAAAAAATTTGAATTCAAATTAAAAATTAATAAAAAAAAACTATTGCGCATAAAATTATATATTTCATTTATTATTAACACGATTAGAGGACAAAAAATTCAGATCGGAAAATAAAAGAAAATAAGTCCAAAGTATAAAAAAATTCAAAAATAAAAAAGTCCAAAGTCAAAAAAATCCAAAATAAATAATAAAATAAGTGCAAAATTAGTATTAACTAATAATATAAGTAGCACCTGAATAAGCGAGTGCTTGAAATATTCTGTAAGCGACATATAGGTACGTCTGACTAAAGTCTGGTTATATCACTTAAAACTCTCTTTAATGCATAAGTAAAAGTAGGTAAAGCCAGCAATCGTTATATTCTTAATGATAAATAAAGAGTATAAATATAGAAGCACGGGCATTAAATATTCAAATTAAAACTTACTTTCAGTAAATTACCTTTAGAGCATAAATAAGTAAATAAACCAGTAAATAAATAAATAAAATTAATCAAAAAAATAAAATAGAAAAATAAATAAGTAAATAAATAAATACAACAAATAAATAAAAAATAAGTAAGTAAAATGTTAATAAGAACATAAATGAATAAATAAGTATTAACAGAAAAAAGCAAATAAATAAAATAAATAAAATAAAAAAGAACATTATAAAAATATGTAAGAAACTTCTTTTCAGAAAATAACCCGGTAAATTGATTTTAATTCTTAATAAATTTTCGATAACTTGTCGTTTCTGAGGTGAACAATATTTCCGAGAGATTTTCTCGAAAAGTTTGTAGGTATATGGAGGCATCTGATAATATGACATTACCTGTACAATTTTCGTCATTTCCTGGATGTCAATGACGCCGTTTCCATCAACATCGTACATGCGAAACGCCCATTTTAATTTTTCCTCTGGCGTTCCACTCGACGTCACATCGATTGCAAGTAAAAATTCCTGAAATAAAAAAAAATGTGTTTCAATTAGAAATCATTTCCTTAACACATATATATATATATATATATACGTATAATAATGAAAAAATATTTTTAGACTTCTACGTCACAATGTACTCTTTAAAATTGAATTAGTTTTTCTAAAGATATCGTCGAATTGAGAACCACAATTTTCTTAAATGTATCAAATTGATACTAAAGTATGTTTGATAACAAAAAATTGATCTAAATTTTTGTATCAAATTGATACATTCCTTTATATTAATTTGATCCTACTCATTGAGAAAAGTGTGCGACAATAACAATTTTTACAACACATTTCTTGAAATGATTAAATTTATTCTTCAAAGAATTAAATTATTTTCGAAAACTTTTAATTAAAACAAATTTTTTCAAAATAATTGGTCAAAATTCAATTATTTTCAATGTTTACTATTTCAAGAAATGTTAACAAAACAATTCAATTATTTAAAAAGAAATTTTAATAAAATTCGTATCAAGAATCCAATTATTTTCAAAAGTATAATATAATTCTTTGCAAAAATCCAATTATGTTGAAAATTTTACAAAAATTCTCGTCAATTTTCAATTACTTTTAAAAATAATAAAAGTTCTCTCCGACATTTAAACATTTCGGAAAAATTTTAATAAAATTCTTGGCAGAATTTCAATTATTTTTAACATGTGTACAATTTTTATCAAATTTTTTGAAAAATGAAATTGTTCCTAAAAATTTTATTAAAATTTGTCAAGAGAATTCAATTTTTAAAATTTTTGTAATAAAATTCTTTAGAAAAATTCAACTTCAAGAAAAATTTGATTATTTGTTAAAATATTTATTTTAATAGTAAAAAAATTCAATTATTAAACAAAATTTTTAAAATTTTCTACAAGAACATTTAATTATTTTTCCAAAAAATAAATTTTTTTTTAAATTATTGCAGAATTTCTATTATTTTTAATACAATTTTAATTGAATTTTTTTGTGAAATTTATTAAAATGGTAAACATTAAAAATAATTGAATTTTGCCAAATTTTTGAAATTAATTCAATTTCTATGAAGAATTGTATTAAAATTATTTGGAAAAAATTGAATTGTTACAAAAGAGTCATTTTAATTTTTAAAAAATAATTTAATTTTTTGAAGAATAAATAAAAAATAAAATAATTGAATTTCTGAGAAGAATTTTACTATACTTTTAAAAATAATTGAATTTCTGCAGTAATATCTAATTATTGCAGGAATTCAATTTTTTTAGTGTTTTTAACTAAACTTCTTCTGTAAATCCATTATTTTAAAAAATCCATTAATTAAATATATATTAAAAAGTTTAACTAATTTCAAAACAATTTTAGTTATTAAAATTTTGTTTTAAAATCTACGTTTTTAAAAATTTTCTAATCAAATTCATTTAAAATTTTAATTGTACAAAATTTTAAATGAAAATCTTTTCAAGTTCGATTATGAAAATCGTAAGCTCAACTCTTTTAAAATTGAATTAATTTTGAAATATTTAAATAAAATTAGATTTTAAGAATAAATATTAAATACAATTAGAAAACAACAAGTTTCCGGGATTTCGATTAAAATTCTCCTACAGTTTCCAGGTTGCGTGGCAACACACACTGAAAAAAATGTATATTAAATTATATAAAAGTAAAAATTTTGATAAAAAAAATATTAAACTTTAAAGAAAAATTTGTGGAATTTAGTATAATTAAATTAAATATTAAGAATTTGTATTCAATTTCAATATAACTTTACTAAATTTCACATAAATTTTTTTAATCTTTAATATTTTTTATATCAAAATTTCGGTTTGTTGCACTTTTTCCCCAAAATGCAAAATACTTTTACAAAATCCAATATACATTTTCTTTCAGTGCATCTATAATGTTTGTTTTAAATTTGTGTGTACTTAAAAAAGTTCTTGCACTGACTGCAAAATCATAGCTATATTTGTCAAATTGACTTATTTTCAAGAAAAAAAAATGATAAAAAACTTATTAAAATAAAAACAAAAAAAAGATAATTTTAGGACTATGTTAAAATATTAAAACCTACGAAATTTATTTCACATTTATTTTTTTTGACAAAAAAGAATGTCGAAATTAAATATAACCTGTTGACTAAAATAAATGTTTCCAATTTTTCTTCATTCAGAGAATGGTCAGAATAAAAAAATAAACAAGAACCGAATATAATAAACGGTAAAAAAGAAAAGAAATTCGAACAGAAATAATTTTGAAATGCAGAAAAAGAATATTTAAATGTCAAACGATATGAAAAATATGCGTTTGTCAAGTTTTGAAAATATATTCGTGAGTGCTTTAAAAGTAGACTCGGTATATAGTGGAAGTTGAAGGAACGCAAGAGTGGGTCATCCGCTGCCCGAGGTAGGTAGGTAGGCTTGCGAAGTAAGTTTTATGAAGCAGAAGGTTGTGAAAATAAAAAGCGAAGAGGGGCTGAGGGAGAGAAGGACGTCGACGTCTCTTTTCCGAGTAGCTGACCTCTCTTGCAAGATGTGCTCTCTCCCCCCCTCACTCTCTCTCTCTCTCTCTCTTACCTCGAGGTCTCTCAGTATTGACCTCTGCAAAGCCGAAACACCCTAAATTCTGATCATTTCTCAGCTATCGCACTACATCGTGAAATCTGTATCGAGACATTTGACTATGTTATTTCCTTCGCTCCTGTCTTACCCGAGAATCATGGGCAATACCCAGCCGTATCTATAATGAAAATCCCTCCTTCTATATAACCTTGTACAAATATTAGGTTGGACCAATTCGAATATATACATCTATACTTGGGAGCTAAATTTACTCCGGCAATTTCACTCATGTATTTGTCCGTTTCTTTGAATCTTTCTTTTACACTGAGAAAACGACATATTAGATTCAAATATATTTTCTATATATAAATCAAGTTTAAAATATCTTTGCTATACAGTCAAAAATATGTAAGTTTAATTGAAACATATTTTTTGGTTCATTTCAAAAAATCTCAATGACTTTAGTTTTAAACTTTTTGAAAATTTAATTATTTCTATTACAAGCATTATGACGTGAATTTTTAGAAATAATTAAATATATACGAGATTCATTGAACTTCATAACCATACATAACTTAATAATGTTAAAATTTCATGTTACGAAATTTATATTCTCATAAATAATGCTATAAACAAATTTAGTAGAATTCACGTAGAAATTCTATAGAATATTCTCTAGAATTTATATAGAATGATTTTATAGAATGATTCTAGTGAAATTCTATAGAACTTTTTCAGCTGGGTTTCTATAAATCAAGTTTAAAATATCTTTACTATACAGTCAAAAATATTTAAGTTTAATTGAAACATATTTTTTGGTTCACTTAAAAAAATAATATATTTAATTTAAACATAAGTTGAAGGGTGGCATGACAAAAGGGGTCAAGCAACAATTTCATGATTTTACAGGAAACAAAGATAAAACATTTAAACACTTTCCTGGTCATTTTAGAAAAATCTAAAAAAAAACCGTTTCGAGATATTATTTCGCTTTACCAGTGGAAATACAATTTATGGAGATAAACCTACAGATTAGTGAGAAAAATAAGTAAAAGTGGACCATTTTGGGGTTACGTCAAATGCCCATATTTTCTTTTAAAAAATTAATTGTTAAAAAAATATACAGTTTAAAGAAAAACTGAAAAATTAGTTTGTTAATTTTGAATTGATGAATTAAAATGCAAAACAGTTTGATTCAAAGAAGTTATTTGTTTTCAAGAAAAATATAAATTAAATACTTAGTTTTAAAAGTAAACAGAAACGAAATTTTCAAATGCAATCTACAATCAGGAATAATTAAAAATTAACTGAAGAATAATATTTAGGTTGTTGAAAATTAAATGATGGATAAAACTATTTCTAAATAGACATAAAATCTTCTAGCAAAATTTAATATTATATTTAATAATATTAAAAATAAGGAATATTTTTAACCATATTAACCTATTCATAATAGTATTGATTTCTTTTGTTTTTTAACTAAATTGCATTGTAAGTAGAAATTTAGGCTATTTTTTAGTCTTATTTTCATTAAAAACGAGTTTAAAAAGACAATTTACAAGAAAATCCTTTTACAGAAATGTGTAAAAGAATTTACTTGATTTGTTTATAAAAAAAATCTCAATTTCGAAAAATTGTGGCTTTTGGCCCCTTTCGTCATGCCACCCTTCAGTTGTGGTTGATTTTAAATTATTTAGAATCAACATTTTAAGTTTGAACCAAACAAAAAAAATTTTAAACATATTTTTTGTTTAAATCAAAACAGAAAATATGTTTGAATTAAATATAATTATTCAAACAAATAATACTTTTGAATCAAAGCAGTAGATATTTTCTATATATTCGAATTAAGCTTACAAACTAATTTCATTTAAACAAAATCTTTTTAAATTATTTTTTTATTTAAATTATCTATCTGCTATTCAAAAGGTACTCTACAAATCTGATTTAGTAGAAAATTACTATAATGAAATTCACTGAGAAAACGATTTATTTGATTTTTAACTGAAATTCTTTTTTAAATCAATTTTTATTAACAAAAGCTACAAGAATTTAATTATTTAAATGCGAAAGTAAATAATTTATTGAATAATTAAATGTTTTTCGGAATTCAATTCTCATAAAGAATTTAAGTAACAAATTTTTTAATAATTCAACTCTTTTGTTGAATTTTATTAAAACTTTCATGAAAATAATTACTTTTTCCAAGGAATTCAAAATATAAAAATAATTAAAACGCTGCGATGAGAATTTTCAAATTTATTCGTTTACAATTCAATTTTATAAAATTGCAATTATTCGGAAATTTTGCAATTAAATATATATTAAAAAATAAAAACTTAAAATAATTTCAAATAAATGTCCTATTAAACTTTAAAAAAGAATTAATTCTACATAATTTTTTGGCAAAAATTGAAAAAATTAAGAATTTCAATGGATTTTAGTTTTAAACTTTTTCAAAATTTAATTATTTCTAAAAATCCACGTTACAATGCTTTAAATTCTTAAGTATAATCTAAAATTTTAACTGAAATTCCTTTTTAAAACCATTTTTATTAGTAAATTCTACGAGAATTCAATTATTTAAATAGAAAAATAAATAATTTATTAATTTCATGTTTTATGAAATTAAATTCTCATAAAAAATGTTATCAACAAATTTTTTTAAATCATTAAATTTTTTGAACGAATTTTAATAAGATTTTTAAGAATAGTTTACATTTTTCGAGAAATTTGATTAAAATTGCAATAATTGTGAATTAAATTAATTTTCATTGCCAGGTATTAATTAAAATTGTTCTAGTAGTACTTGAGAGACAAATAAAGAATAATTATTAACAAATGTTATTAAGCAAAAAATAAAATTCATAAAAAAAAATAATTTTTTTATCTTCTGCTGATTGTCGGCTGTGGTTACTTTTTATTAATTGTAAATTAAATTAATTTCCATTACCTAGATATTAATTGGAATTGTTCTAGTAGTCACTTAGTGATCAAAAAACAATTATTATTAACAATTCTTGTTAATCAAATTATCAATTTCACGAAATTACAATTATTCGGAAATTCTGCAATTAAATATATATTGAAAAATAAAAACGTGAAATAATTTCAGTAAAAATTCTATTAAACATTTAAAAAAAATTAATTGTACAGAATCTTTTCTCGGCAAAAATATGAAAAATTAAGAATCTCAATGACTTTAGTTTTAAACTTTTTGAAAATTTAATTATTTCTATTACAAGCATTATGACGTGAATTTTTAGAAATAATTAAATTTCTACGAGAGTTCAATTATTTAAATACAAAACTTAATAATTTGTTCATTTCATGTTTCTTGAAATTAAATTCTCATAAATAATGCTATAAACAAATTTGTAAAATCATTAAATTCTTTGGACAAATCTTAATAAGATTTTTAAGAATAATTATATTTTTCGAGGAATTTAATTAAAATTGCATTAAAAATAATTTAAATTCTGCAATGAGTTTTATTATATATGAAAATAATTGAATTATTGCGAAAAAATTTATAAAAAAATTTGTAATTAATTGAATTCCTGTAAAAATTTTAATTACTTATGAAAATAATTGAATGTTTGTTTAAAAATTTTATGTTTAATATTTTTTAATTTAACTTAAATATTTGTGACTGTATAGCAAAGATGTTTTAAGTTTAGCTTTAACAAAATATATTTGAATCAAATAAATCGTTTCCTCAGTGCAGTAATCGATAAATAATTATTTTATAACAATTTAAAAGATTTTGCTGGACATTTTGGGTCAATCGTGTGAATATTTTTTCCAACAGTGAAAGAATTGATATTAATCATTTTAATAGGGCACAGTTTTAGAAAAAGGAACTTTCATTAGTCCAAATATAGACTTAATATAAGGTCAAGAACTGCACTGAAGGAAGCGCTCTTCAAATAACAGCTACAAACTTCTGATTGAGAACTCTGTTTGAACTGTCTGAGGAACTGTCACTGAAAATGTAGGTTATGTTAGTCTGTTTTTCAGCTGAATTTGCTATGTGCATGATTAAATTAACACCCATAGGGTTAAATCAATCCGATGGTTGATTAGTTGGTATGACAGTTCTACACATTCAGAGTTGTCCCAAATATTTAATTTTGCATTCCCCTGGCTTTCGGAGCAACATTTTTACTATTTCCCTGACCCTAAAGAATATTCTAATTCACTCTATAAAAGTTATTAGATAATTAGGAAAAAAATGTAACTATAATTTCGAAAAATTATTTTATTATATATTTTGTATTTTATTTTTTCTAGAATTTTTAACTAGAAATTCTACCTTTAAGAAGAATTTTTTCTTTCTTTCCTTTTAATAATTTTTAAATAAAATTATTCTAGTAATTCCAAATTCATTTATCTCTAATTTAATTTTACAAAATTTCGATCATTTAAAAATTCTTTAGTTGAATATAGAAACTGTGTTTTCGAAAATCTACATTCGACTTGCAATTTTCAAATCCTTTAGAAGTCGAAAATAGACTGATTTCACTGAGAGAAGAATATATTTGAATCAACACTGAGAAAACATTATAATACTTAAATGAAACACAAAAATAATGTTAGACGATTTTGTTTAATTGAAATTAGTTTGTAAGCTTAATCCCAATATATAGAAAATACCTACTGCTTTGATTCAAAAGTATTATTTGCTGGGATAATTATATTTAATTCAAACATATTTTCTGTTTTGATTTAAACAAAAAATATGTTTAAAATTTTTTTTGTTTGGTTCAAACTTAAAATGTTGATTCTAAATAATTTAAAATCAACCACAACTGAAGGGTGGCATGACAAAAGGGGCCATAAGCCACAATTTTTCGAAATTGAGATTTTTTTTATAAACAAATCAAGTAAATTCTTTTACACATTTCTGTAAAAGGATTTTCTTGTAAATTGTCTTTTTAAACTCGTTTTTAATGAAAATAAGACTAAAAAAATAGCCTAAATTTCTACTTACAATGCAATTCAGTTAAAAAACAAAAGAAATCAATACTATTATGAATAGGTTAATATGGTTAAAAATATTCCTTATTTTTAATATTATTAAATATAATATTAAATTTTGCTAGAAGATTTTATGTCTATTTAGAAATAGTTTTATCCATCATTTAATTTTCAACAACCTAAATATTATTCTTCAGTTAATTTTTAATTATTCCTGATTGTAGATTGCATTTGAAAATTTCGTTTCTGTTTACTTTTAAAAATAAGTATTTAATTTATATTTTTCTTGAAAACAAATAACTTCTTTGAATCAAACTGTTTTGCATTTTAATTCATCATTTTAAAATTAACAAACTAATTTTTCAGTTTTTCTTTAAACTGTATATTTTTTTAACAATTAATTTTTTAAAAGAAAATATGGGCATTTGACGTAACCCCAAAATGGTCCACTTTTACTTATTTTTCTCACTAATCTGTAGGTTTATCTCCATAAATTGTATTTCCACTGGTAAAGCGAAATAATATCTCGAAACGGTTTTTTTTTAGATTTTTCTTAAATGACCAGGAAAATGTTTAAATGTTTTATTTTTGTTTCCTGTAAAATCATGAAATTGTTGCTTGACCCCTTTTGTCATGCCACCCTTCAACTTATGTTTAAATTAAATATATTATTTTTTGAAATGAACCAAAAAATATGTTTCAATTAAACTTACATATTTTTGACTGAATAGCAAAGATATTTGAAACTTGATTTATATATAGAAAATATATTTGAATCAAATAAATCGTTTTCTCAGTGAAATCATGTTTGATTTAAACTTAATAATTTTGATGATGATTCAATAAATAGTATATGTTTGGTTCAACAAAAATTACCTTTAATTCAATAATAAAATATGTTTCATTCAAACATACACTGAGAAAACAATATATATTTGATTCAAACCTATTTTGTTTAAATCAAACTTAAAATGTCTTTACTATACAGTCAAACATATTTAAGTTTAATTGAAACATATTTTTTGGTTTATTTAAAGAAATAATATATATTTAATTCAAACATAAGTTGTGGTTGATTTTAAATTATTTAGAATCAACATTTTAAGTTTGAACCAAACAAAAAAAATTTTAAACATATTTTTTGTTTAAATCAAAGCAGAAAATATGTTTGAATTAAATATAATTATTCAAACAAATAATATTTTTTGGAATCAAAGTAGTAGGTACTTTCTATATATTGGGATTAAGCTTACAAACTAATTTCAATTAAACAAAATCATTTAAAATTATTTTTCTATTTAAGTTAAGTATAATGTTTTCTCAGTGTATTGTTTTGGTTCACCTATTATGTTTGGTTTAAAAAATTTTTTCTCAGTGTTGATGTCACTTTTAAATTTTATGCTAAGAAAAAAGAAAAGAATAGCATAGATTAAAAAAATCTTTGAACAAAACCTCCCCATTTTTCCAACACAGTATACTTTTTGGTTGCGTAATTTGAGAATCACTCTCAGTGCCAACTTTCCGGAAAGACGATATAGAGATACGTGTGAGTTTCGAAGGAAAATAAGCAAGCTTTTCGTGTCACACAGTTATAAAAGAGAAAAAGGTGGAAAAGTTGTTGAGCAAATCTAACACAGCAACTTTGATGAACGCACAGCATAGAGAGAGAGAGAGAGAGAGAGAGAGAGAGAGAGAGAAAGAGAGACAGGCGTGTAACGTGTGCTTAATAATTCGCGCTTGACAAACGACCCCCAGGTTAATGCATGTGACGTGAGCAGGAACGTAAACCTTTGTATAAGCGAACGAGAATGCTTGGCTTGCACGTACATACATAGGAACATATATGAGAAACGTTTCGGTTTCGCTCTGGAACCTATATGAATCCTATATCGTTTCGAGGCAAAACCCTCTTTTCCGAACAAAAGACCATTAGACTGTATTCGAATTCCACTGGCCCCCCAGGACCGCCGCGCCGTGCCGAACAATTTATTGTCTCCCAAGTATTCCCTTTGCGGAAATACATATAGTAGGAGGCCACAAGTTGTGGACGTTGTGGACGACACAACTTTAGTGGGTATAACCACAATTTTCACACCTCTGTTAACGCTTCTTGGCGTCTCATAATTTTCATTTATTACCACTAGCTATGAATGTTTCGTTCTGCTCGACGTTCATGCGCCTTTTTTTCCCCCTATATATTCTTTAAAGAATAAAATATTTTTTATTTCTTTTTTTTAGATATTTTCTCACAACGCAGAGTGCGAGTGTTTGTGTGCTATTTCTCTGCTATTTAATGGCTGTACTCCACAATCGGTGATAGTTATAGTGGAGTTGTAAATCATATCGTACTTTCAAATTGATAGTCATTTTCATTAATAGTCTATTAAGGTTTATGACTGGTTTCAGATATGCTAGCAAGTTTTTTTTTCTCTGTTATTACCTTTTACTATTTTTTTCGCTTTGATTTTATTTTCGTTTTTTATTTTCTATCAAAAAAATACCCGATTATGCCCTAATTCTTTCATGTGGCTAAAGTTTCGAACGTTCAAATGGACGAAATGTTTCTTTACCTTAAATTTTTTTTTTTGAAAGTTGGAAAATAATTTTTTCAATTTTTTAAAAATAATCTTATCTCCTTTTAATTGTAATTGAAAATTTGTTTGTTCAATGTTATTAAAATTATATTCACGCAATAATAATTAAATTTGAGCAATGAATTTTAATACTTATAAAAATTATTAAAACCTTCCAATAAATGATATTATTTATGAAAATAATTTAATTCCTGTGAAGAATTTTATTAAATTTTTTGAAGATAATAAGCAGTAACAATTATTTACTTAATAAGTAATAGCCATTTAATTTGTTCAAGAAATAAATAAATAAATATACTTTATTTGAACATACAGAAATTTGAAATTATAAAAATTTAAGAGAAGTTCAATAATTATGATTATTGAATAATAATTGATTTTTAAGAAGAAAACAAATTGAATTAAAACTTTAAGAAGGACAGTATATTTCAAAAATAAAATTATAATAACGGTCTCTAACTTCCCTTGATTATTTTCGAAAAATTGAAATAAAATTAAAATGATAGTTAAAAATTTGAAATTGAGAAATAGAAAAAATAAGGAAACTATTCCCTTTTTTTTAAAAATAGATTTTTTTAAACCTGCAATTAACAAATAAAAATTATGACATTTTTTGCCAAAAAAAACATTAAATATTATAAAAAAAATTGTGTGTTTAATAAGAATGTTTTTTTCTTTATTTCTATAAAAGAAAATGTAATTTTCTTAAAATTTTGAAATTGAGGAATAAAAATGATGCAAATTATGCCTTTTTTCTTACAAAAAATAGTATATTTTTTAAATTGTGATTAAAAATAGAAGTTGTGGAATTTCTTTACTCCTTTTCAAAAAAAAAAAAATTAAAATTTTGTAAAAATAGTGATTTATAAAAGTTATTCTATTTGTTGACAAAAAAAATTGCAATTCTGTTAAAAATTTGAAATTGAAGAATAAAAATGGTATAAAGTTTCTGATTATGCAATAAAATTTTCTGAATAAATTTCGATTCATTAAACAAATTTTATAGAACAAAAAAATGTTTTATATAGGTAAAAATAAAGAAAATTTGCATGGTTTTGATTTTTCAGTCACAATTTTCGTTACGAAGTTTTATTTTCTTTTTGGAAAAAAGGAAAATTCCATAATTTCTCTTTCTTAATAGAAATAATAGAAATTAATAAATTAATAATTTTTTTGTATTTTTTGTTTTTATAAACAAAAAGAAAAAAAAATATGTTACCTCATTGGGAAGAAAGAAACTTAAGTAATCAAATTCTTAAATTTTATATTCCTAACCATTTTATTTTGAATAAATAATTAATTTAAATTTTTCCAAATAAAAAATAATTTTTCCCGATGTCAAATATAAGAAAATAAAATGTTTATATAAATAGCATATACACTTATTAGAAGATGAGATAAATTACACTCTCAAATAAAAAAGAATCGATTTCGAGTTATAAATACAATAATTATTTATGCAGAAAGCAACTAATTCAAATCGATCTAAATGGATATTTTAAGAACAAAACAAAATTACAAATCCTTTGAAAATTGTATAGTTCACGAAATTAAAATGGGTCATCTGGCTTCTATAAATTTGAATTGATAAACAGCCACGAGAAAAAAAGTTGGCAGCTATTTCAGTTCGGAAACGACCTTCTGTTACTTACATATTTTTTTTAATGAATTCTCTATCTATTGGACGGGAAAATAATTTTATTTTGTTCAATAATCATATATATATATATATAATATTGAAGAAATAAATATTATTTTAAATGAATTTTTAGACACAAAGCGATATTTAAATATCTGCAGTTATATGCGATGCGCAAGTTAAAAAAAAAGAATCTATAAATTATCCAGCTTTCTACGAATATTTAAAATATAATGAAAAAATAAATATTATATTTCGTCTCTGTTGTATATGTAAAAACTAAAAAGTCACCGATTTCTCTTATACAAACTATAAATTTTGAATGAGTGAAAATGTTTATTAATTTTCAATAAGTGACTGACTTTTTGTTTTTAAGTTAGTAAATGACTAAATTTTAAGTAACTTCTACTGACTTTTTGTTTTTAAGTTAGTAAATGACTAAATTTTAAGTAACTTCTACTGACATTGTTTTTAAGTTAGTAAATTACTTAATTTTAAGTAACTTCTACTGACTTTGTTCTTAAGTTAGTAAATTACTAAATTTTAAGTAATTTCTACTACTTTATTAGTAAAATTTACTAATTCTTCTTCTTCTAGTGAATTTCAATAAATTCAAAAGCGAAAGTTCCTGCACTAATTTAAATTTGTAAATATTTTCAATTTTTTATTAATTCGAATTTAGTGTGATTATTTCATTGAAATTTTGTTATAATTTTTTTTGTTTATTAATAAAAATTAAAAATTACTAATTACTAATTAAACTTTCGAGAGTTTATTTTCAAAGGAACGGACCGTTACTGAAATATTTATCTCCGACTTATATTCAGCAAATTTGAAATGAAATCTCTAATAAATTAAAAAATGAAATTAAGAAGTAAAAGTTGATTAAAAATTGCTACCTTGGCCGCAGTAATATTAATTATCGCTGAAGAATTTGCATTATATTCCATTGGTAAGAAACGCAAGTAACAAAATAATACATTTTTCCCTTAAAATGAACAATTGCAGGTTTCGCTATGATAAATTGCTCTTTATAATATGATGCCTCTCTCTCTTGCTCGAGTATGCAGCAATGAATTTATAGCTGCCCAACGAAATTCCAAAGTGCATAAATTGCCTCAACTATACTGTTATGGGCAAGACGAAGAGTCGTTTCACACATCTGATGCAGTTTTAATGAAGACAAGTTTCAAATTTCGAAAACATTTCTAAATTATTGACGAATTTCTTGCAAATTCATTTCTTTTTTTTTCTTATTTTTTCCTTTTGAAATTGGAATTTTCTTTTAAAAACTTTTTCAATGGCTCAATAATCCGGAATAGAACAATTATAAATATAATTTCTTTGTCCCATAAATTAGGAAATTACCAGTAATTCTAATACAAAACGTTGTAAGTTTTTCTATTTTTGACAATAATTTCATTTTATTTAACTTTATTATCTTTAAGAAATATTATAAAATGATTATTTATGAATTATTTCATGAATAATTTATTAATTTTACTTAAATATTTCAAAGTTGATTGGATTTTCGCGTTTAGAATTTTCGTAAATAGCTGAACTTGAAAAAGAATTTAATTTTAGAATATAGGAAATTCGTTAATGAATATGATAGATCGTTTTTTTTTGAGAATTTAATTATTTTTTTAATGAATTAGTATATTCTTTAGGATCAGGAAAAAAATTTACTTTTGTCTAAAAATCAGGGAAAAATTAAGGAAATAAAAAATTCAGGAATTTTCCCAGGTTTTATAAAACTACTTTTATTATTATTTATTTATTATCATTATTATTTTATATTATTATTACATTATATATTTACTATTATTTTTTATTTTTATTATTATTTTTCATTTATATTATTATTATTATTATTATTATTATTATTATTATTATTATTATTAGGTATTTATTATTAATTAGAAACTTATTAGAAAACATCAATAACTTCATTTTTCGATAAATATTAATTATTTTTTCTATTTATTCTTCAAGAAATTAAATTATTTTCAAAAATTTCAATGTAATTCTTATGCGACAATTAAATTTCTTTTAAAAATAATTAAAAAATTTTTTTTTTTAAATTATTTAAAAAGAAATTTTAATAAAATTAGTCTCAAGAATTATTTATAAAGACGATTTAAAATTTTGACAAGAATTTTTTTAATTTTCAAACATAATTGGATTTTTGCGAACAATTGTATTATTTTTGAAAATAAAACTAAAAAAAATAAAAATGAGAATAAAACTATTCTTGAAACTAATTTTATTAAAATTCGTTTTAAATAATTGAATTCCGTTGTGAAATTTTATTAAAATAGTAAACAATGCAAATAATTGAATTTTGACAAATTTTTGAAATCAATTAAATTTTTAAGAAGAATTTTATTAAAATTATTTTTAAAAAAATTGAACTGTTACAAAGGATTTCATTAAAATTTCTGAAAATAATTTAATTCTTTGAAGAACAAATTAAATAGAATTTTTGCAATAATATCTATTTGCTTCAAAATTCAATTTGTTTTAGTGATTTTAACTGAAATTTTTTTGTAAATCCGTTATTTTTAATAATCAATTAAATACACTACATTAAAAAATTTGAATAGTTTTAGAAAAACTTTAGTATTATTAAGATTTTCTTTAAAATCTAGGTTTTTAAATTTTTTTAATAAAATTTATTTAAAATTGAAATTCTACAAAATTTTAAATGAAAATCTTTACAAGTCATCTACTTATGAAAAATATAAATGCAAGTCTTTCAAAATTAAATTATTTCTGAAATATTGAAGAAAAATTAGATTTTAAAAATAAATAAAATTAAGAAACAACAATTTTCCAGGATTTCGATCAAAATTCCCTGACTTTTCCAGGTTTTTTCAATTTTTTGTAAAATTCCCCCGACATTTCCAGGTTTTTCAAGTTTACAGGTTGCGTGTCAATCCTGAAATTGTATTTTTCTGGCAACTATCCTACTACGGAATAAAAATATTCTAAACAATACAAAAACCCATGGGAAAAATTTCTATTTAAACAGACTTTATTTGATGGGACTTTTGAATGAAGATCTTTATCATATAAAGCAGTATTTTTTAAGTAAAAAAAGAAACTTAAGTCAAGCAGTCGAGCAGTTCTTTCCTATTCCTTCTTTCTATTTTTGTATTGTCAAGTATCCACTAAGCACACGTGACACTCTCAACATTACCCTTTTTTTTATCCCCATTTGCATTCATAGTTGTAGAATTTTTTTTTCGAATTTTTAAAAGAAAACTTTTCACACTAAATGCAATTTTTGTAATCGAGCAAAAATATCCAAACGAATTATCATCTCGTATTTCGTTTTCATTTCTCAGTGTTTCTTTACAGCACAGCGTTTCTATTACATGTACAAAATTATTCATCATTTCTAAAGAATAAAAAAAAGCTATAAAAATTTTCTTCTCTTCTCGAATTTTTTTTATCCATTTTACATCTGAATCGAGATCAAGATTTAGAAGCAAGAAATAAAATTTCAATTTTTGTTTTTGTTTTCGTTTTTACAATTATGTGATAATAAAATGTTTCGTAGTTAAATAATTTTGCTGACAAATCTAAATATATTGTCCGGTGTACGACGAAAACTTTTTCTTTACCATTTTGGAACATATAAAAGACTTTATTTGTTGGAAAAGTAAATGATTTCACTTTGTCAAGAAGTGCACTTTAAGCCGCAAAACGTTTTATGAGTTAAAAATTTATGATCACTGATGATCAATTTATATATAGCTTTCCAAAAGTACTTGAGAATTAATTTCTAAAAATGTTGCTATACTCCTAAGAGTATATTCTACACGGAGGAGAAAACGAAACTTGTATAAGTAGTTTTCAGAAGAAATAAACTATAATGTTCCCCAAAGATCCCAAGGGAGAAAGAGGAGGAGAAGAAGAAGAAGAAGAAGAAGAAGAAGAACTTCCTTTTCGTGAGTTTGTCATTTTAGTTGCACTTTTCTTCGAAACGAAATAAAAGTCAATGGTTTGCAGCACAAATAAAAGGAGATCAAATTTTTTTGTTATTTTCAAATTGCATTTTCATTTCCAAATAGTGTTTCTTATCAATAACTCGAGAAATAATTGTCAAACTGGATAATTCGATCTTTAAAACAATTTCAAAAAAGAATGAATTTCACAATGTCTCGATTGTTATTAAATAGAAATTACAAATAAAAAATTCTCTATTATTAATAATAATTTTTTATTAATCAAAATTAAGTTCTTATTAAGAAGAATTCGAGGCAATTTTAATGTAAAACATGATCGATTAATTTTAATTGCACGCGTGTGTGTTGAACTGAAATTTATGTCTTGCATTTAATGATGAAATATTAAATTTGAATATGCAAATCATAACCAGCTTTAAGTGATAATTTTATTTTCCAAGATTGATAATGATAATTGAGTTTTCGTGATTCGAGCAGATAAAAGTTTAAAAAGAAGAGAAAGAGAAAAAGTTTCCGCTTCAACATAAGTCTGATTCATTTCAAGTCTTTTTTTTCAACCATCTTGGGTCGTAATAATGAGAAACTCTTTATCGAACTTGAAAAAATAAAGAGACAAGAATGAATTAGAATCTGAATTACTGCAGAAAACTTGTCCCGAATAAGATTTATGGGTCAACTTTCCTAATTTCATTTTTAACTTTAAAGTATATCTTCACTTTGTAGTCACAGTCTTTTAGTTGAAATTTATTTTACTTCAATATTTTCTTCCATAGAAAAAAGATTATAGGCAAAATTTTATGTATTTATTCACTTGGATTGAAATTTATGTCAAATATATATAGGAATTTGTTTCTTTTGGTGTCATAATTTTGGAAAAATATTTTACAAATACTTTTGTCTTTGTAAATATTTTTCGATCAATTTGAACATTCCAGGCTTCGCACTCCATTATGAGTTTAAAAAATTTGTTTTAATAAAATTGAATTTTCGTAGTTTTTTTTCGAAAATTTTGAAAAATAAGATTTTTTAATTCAGTTATTTCAAGAAAATTGAATTTTTATAAACAAATAATTGAAAATTTTTGATGTAATTAAAATTTCTCTACATTCTCTTAAAAATAATTTTCTTCTTTTAAAGAATTATTTTGAATTTTTCTAAATAATCAAGAGAAGTTAGTCACCGTATAATTATAATTTTATTTTTAAAAATTTATTCGCAATACATTCAATTATTTTCTTAAATAGTAAAACTTCGACATAATTAAATTATTTTTAGAAATTTTATTAAAATTATTTGTAAAAGTTCAATTATTTCTATAAATAACAAAAATTCATTTATATTCACCACAAGAATTCAATTACTTTCAAAAATTTTTCTTAATTCAATAATTTATATGTCTACTATTTTAATAAAATTTCCATAAAGTATTCAATTATGTCAAATATTTTCATAAATAGCAAAATTTTTCCGATTTACTGAATTCTTTTATATATTATTTTTGAAAAATATTTCTCACTAGGATTCAATTATTTTAATGAATTTCCATAAAATTAAAAAAAAACAATTCAATTATTTTCAAAAGGCAAAATTCTCCGCTGAAATTCAATTATGTTTAACAATTTTTTTAAATTCTCCGAAATTTCAATTATCTTTATAAATAATTAAATTGTTCACTACAATTGAATTATTTTCAAATTTTTTTTAGAAAATTCTACGCAAACATTTAATTATTTTCATAAATATGTAATAACATTCTTTTGAAGGATTCGATTACTTTTATAAATAGTTAAATTCTTTGCAGAAATTCAATTAGTATCAATAAATTTAAATGAAATTGAATTAAAAAAATTTTCAATGATAATTATGAACAGACAAGATTTTTCTTGAAAAATTGAAAAAATTCTTTGTTTATAATTCAATTATTTTCCAAATTGTAGATTTATGTTCGAAATGAAATAAATTAAAATTTGATGAGAAAATAAAACCGGAAAAAACGGGGAATTTAAAGGTTAAACACAATTTCTAATCCGTCACTATTGATAGAGTAAATGTCGGTAAAATTATTTCCTATTATCTCATTAACAGTCGTTTTTTATTAACGATTTTAGTTTTTAACACTGTTTTTAAATGGAAATGTGAAAACTAAAAATCTAAATTTGACTATTGGTTCAGAAAAGTAGCTTTCAGTAGCATTAGGCTCAAAAAAAGTAGCCAAAAAGTAGCCTCGTATCAAAAAAGTAGCAAATAATGTAGCTTTTACTAGAAGAGTGCGAAGCCTGACATTCGGAACTTTTATGAGCCCTAAAAAAATCGATCATGAAAAGTAAATTGATTGAATAAAAGTAAATTGATTAACAATTTTCTTGCTATATCATTTTTCTCTTGAATTCCACAGGAAAGCGTAAAATTTTTATGGACAATAAATTAATTTACGAAATGTCGACAATTTATAGCACTAAAAGGGAGGAAAGTAATCTAGCTTGTGCAATTTGGATTATCACACCGCAGAGATTTCTACTTGGTCCTCGAAGAAAAATAAAGAAGATCTCAAGAACAAATCTCGTATATACCACACTCTAGCAATTTGCTCTCTTTGACTTTTCCATTATAACTTAATATCTAAATTTGCCTCTGCGAATAAAAATTCCGATTTGAAAAAATTCCACCTTTAATTACTAATTCATATTCAGCGATCGTTCTCCATAAAAAAAAGAAATTCTTCAATTGAATTTACAAGTTAGGGAGAGAGTGAGAGCATTTAGAGTTATAGAATCGATTCGTTAGCAATGGAGAAACCGGAAATGAATTTGAAGGAAGGAAATGTGAAATTCATCGACGACAAGCAGGTCAGATGTAAAGGCCATAGCCAGAGAGAGAGAGAAAGGGATAAAAGACATCTTTGTGTACTTTGGAGAAATAGAAATGACTAATGGAACTCACTGAAACTTGCAATTTACACTGATTTCACTTGAATTTGCAAGTGAGCCAATAATTCAAATATCAAACTGATTCGCGGTCTGACAATAACTCAATTTCATGAAACTAATGACTATGAGGACGATCTGTAACGATATGTGCACAGTTCATATGTATATATACAGATATACAAATGAGGAACATACTAATTATTGCTGGTATATATAAACAGTGTGCCGTTTACCGTGCAAAATTAATTAAAGTTTTCCAATAATTAATGAATTCACGACTAAAGCACATGGACTGTAAAGTATACATAAAAAAATAGTCGCATCAATTCTTTTTATTTATTCGTTAGTAAAATAATATTCACGCAGTATTTTTCTTTTCTTTTCTTATTTGTAAAGTGTAGAATAAAAAAAAATTATAAATACAAAAAACAGACCATGAAATAAACAATCGTATGAATTTTTTTCAACTTATAAAAATATTATTGTAAATATCCATTCTTCGATTTCTTTCTGACTTACAATAATTAAAGATGATCGTGTGATAAAAATCATTCTTTTATGTTATGAGAATTATTGCCATCATTTCAAATCAATTATCAGTTTCTACAATTTTCAACTAGAATTTTTCTTTCAATCGATTCTTCTTAATGATTTTTTAAAAAGTTCTATGAAATGTTAAGAAAAATTTAAATCTATTTGTAAATAATTCAATTTTACGAAATTTCACCATTTTCAAACTTATAAACCATTTTCAAAATTTAATTATTCCTAAAAATTCAGGCCATAATGTTTTTAACCCGATTTTATCAGATTATTATCTAAAATTTTTAACAAAATATATATTTAAATCAATTTTTATTAGAAAACTCTAAGAAACTTCAATTATTAAAATATAGAAATAAATATTTTTTTTAAAGATTCTTAAAAATTGAATGCGATGAAGAATTTTATTAAAATTTAAGAAAATAATTGAATTTGGAATAAGAATTTTGTTACTGAATTTTATTACTTCTGAAAATAACAGAAATTTTCGGGAGAATTAAAAAAAAAATTTATTAAATTCTTTGAGTGGATTTTAATGAAATTTTTGCGAAGAATTTGATTACTTTTGAAAATAAAAATTAATTTCTGCTATCATTTATGTAACTTCTAAACAGTTTAATTCAATTATTAGCTAAAATGTTAATAAAATTTGTATTCCACTTTTCGAGGAATGAAATAAAATGGTATTAAAAATAATTTGACATTCAGCAACGAGTTTTATTATTTATGAAAATTTGTCAAGAATTTTTTTTTTAAATGAACTGAATTGCATTTTTGCGATGAATTTTATTACTTTTCGAAAATAATCAAATTTCTGTAATAATTTATAATTTCTCCAAAATTCAATTATTTTTAGTGTTTTTAACTAAAATTCTTCTATAATTCAAGTATTTTTAAAATTAATTTTCATAAAAGATAAAATTTTTAAGAATAATTACAGTTTTTCCAACAAATTTGATTAAAATTATATTAAAAGAATTTGAAATAAAAATTTCCTAATATTTAATTGAAAAGTATTGAAGTTTACACAAATTTCAAGTGACGTTCCTTTCTTTATAAATATTTAAACATAACGAAAAGGTTTCTTGCAATTATTAAATATAATTTGATTAAAAAAGAGTTTTTGTTAAAAATTCTAGAAAATAATTAAATTTCGGAGAAACTGCAGTATCGATTTTCCAAATAATTAAACTTCATATATCAAGTTAAAAATTAAAAAAAAATTAATTGACAATAATAATTGTAATAATTTGGATTTTTCCAGAATTTTTCACGAAACAATTGTCATTTTTCATAGCTTTAAAAATTATTTTTCAATAATAATAATAACAATATTTAAATACTTATTTTAAAAAATATTTTAAAATATTTAAAAAAAAAAGTCTAGTTTAAACTCCTAGAATAGAATTAAATTTTTTAAGGATTATAATTATATTTAGAAATAATTAAATGTTTACAATTGAAAAATTTCATTTTTAACAATTTTATTACATTTTTTAAAAGTATTTGTTTTCTAAAAAATTCTATAGAATTATAATTATATTTAGAAATAAATCAATGCTTACTATTGAAACATTTTATTTTTAACAATTTTAGCACAATTTTTAAACGTATTTGTTTTCTTTAAAGAAAAATGTTTTAAAAAATATTTAAAAATTATGTAAAAATAATTAAATTTTACATAAACTCAGAATTTATTGGATTGAGACAAGAAAAGGTTTTTTTAAAAATATTTCTGTAAATCAGAGAAAAGTCACAGAAAAAAAAATTTTTTTTCCTTCCAACTCTGAATCTACTTTTTTTCCCTTTTTTTCTACTTTAAATCCTGTAAAACTATATTTTTTTGCACCTCAAAGTCGACCCGAGGTCTGAAAAAAGCAACCAAACATAAAAATAATTCATAAAAAAATATCCTACACGTTGTCTGGTTTTACGATTGTTTTATGATCCAAATTTTATCCCCTTTTTACATTTTTTTAAAGAACCAATTGAGCCCGTTATAAGATTGAATATTGTTAACAAAAAATATGTTCACCTACGATAGAAAAAAAAGAAGAAGTATCAAAAACATAAGCGTTATATTTGAGAAAAAAAAGTTACTTATAAATATTCTAATTTCTTGTAGAAACTTAAAAAATAGTTTACAGGAAAGTAGACATTAAAGTTGCAAAGAAAAAGTTACCGCACACTCAAAAAAAAAAAAAAAGTTTCTGAATTTATGCGACGAACGAGATTATATAAATATATATATAAATTTTTCTATTTATGGTACGATGCAAAAATCAAAAACTTAAATCCCTTACTGTAAATATAGACTCACGTCAAGTATGAGCTCCAAAATTTATAAATGTGGTTTGACAAACGCTACGGGAGGTAAATGTCAATGGAGTGAAAACTTTGATCGACGATCCGCTTTAATCTAGTGTCGAGTCATGACGACACGATGTTCGGCACTATATATATTCACCAAGTGATATGCATATGTATAATATATAGCTGCAGAAATCATATTCATATGTTTCCGATTCAATAATATACGTGTGTAATATTGTCGATTGGCGAAAAAAAAGGTCAAGTAAAATTTTCAAACAAAATATATACCTGTGTGACACGTGAAAAAGAAAACATATGGACTAATTTTAGTCCGCGGATAAGTCAAGATATTGTTTTTTTCTGTGAAACATTTTTCCCCCCTTTTTTATTGATAGGTTCGGTTTTATTACAATTTTTTTTTCATTAATCCCAAAGGTACACTTTTATCGAAACGGATTTACTGCAACACGACCGTTTCTATTTCTATATAAACCAGGAATTGATTGCTTTGTCATTGAAAATTGGTGGGGGGAAAAAAAATGAAATTGAAAACAAAATTTACTAATTATTATTATACTTTTGAGTGTAAATAACATGAGAATTGAGTTATTAACTATTGGTGCAAGAAATAAATAAATGTCACAAAAAAAATGGAGCAACAAAATCAATTATTTTTGAAATAATTTCGTTATTCTTCGGTGGAATTTTTCTTTATCAAGTTTTTTGAATTCATCTTTAGTAAAAATATTATTTTTTCTTAATTAATGAATATTTGCGAAATTTATGAATAAATAAAATAAAAATTTAGTTATTATCGTGAAATTTAGATTTCTATTGTTTATTTTAATAAGGAGGTGGATTAAAGTCTAATTTTGTTACTTCATTCACTTTTATTTTTATTCTCCTATTTTATTTTTTCATTTTCACTTTTATGCTTTTTCTCTTTCTTACATTTTTCATTTTTACTTTTAATTTAATTTTCTTATACTTCTTCAACAACAAAGTTTCCTTTTAACCATCAATTTGAAATATTATTTTTACTATCATTTTTACTTTCACTTTCAATCAAATTGAAAAAAAATCAATCCAAAGTGAAAATGAAAGTGAAAATTAAAATGAAAACGAAAATAAAATTCTACCAAAGTGAAAGTGAACACAAAATGAAAAATAAAATATAATAATAAAAAATAACAGTGAAAATCAAAGTCAAAACGAAACATAAGCGATGGAAAAACATTTTTATCACAAAAAACCGCAAGTAAATTTTGACGAAACGAAAGTGAATGTAAAAATGGATTTAGAATTTTCAGAAATTAATGAATCAACTATAAATTGTTGCGTTAGATAAGAAATTTATTAAACAGGTCTATATTTATTCATTAAAGTGTAGCAACGAAGCTACTGGTTTGCATCAACATGAAGGCACTGGGCATTATCGACAATATCGAAAGCCCATCAATATTCAGTGAACAGATGTGATAATGCAAACTTATCAGTTCTTAGGGCGTTATAATGTTTCAATCTATACGTTATTATAGATTGGATGGACAAAAATGCAAATTATAGAAAAAAAAATTTTTAAATTACAATGAATCACACTATACACTGAGAGAGAGATTCTGTACCTTATATAAAGTACAATTTTACAGATCAAAATTGATGATTTCGCGAAACAGGATTTATAACTTTCATTGTTTTATGATTTTCCTGAATATATATAAAATACATGATATATATTTCATGAAATATATATATAAATTCATTCCATCACGATAAATAATAATCGTGGATATAATATGTATATAGATACAACTATACTTTTATCTCTGAATTAATTTGTGGTTATACTTGAGCGAATATTTTAGTGGAATTTTATTATCATAAACCAAAGAGCTAAAAATAATGTTTGTAAAATCATTCAATGTATTAAGAATATAATGGGAGATTAAATTATAATGGTTGGAAAATACGTTGCATGTTAAATAGAATAATGGCTTTTTTTATGGCATATTTTTATCGTTTTGCTTTATGTAGATATAGCTTGCATTTTTTACACTGCGTTGTAAAAACTGTCACATCAATACATTTCATTCATAAGAAAGTAAATTTTCTTCTCTTTCTTATTTTTTTTCGAAATTATTGCAAATGTTTTCACAATTAAATCGATCTGATTATTTATATTTTAATATTTTTATACCTTTTCTTTCTAACATGCCTAATACTGAAAGAAATAGTTTTACAAAAATTATTATCGATTATTTTTAATACTATAGCAAAAGTCACTAATCCTTCTAAACAATTCAATTATTTTCAAAACAATTTTAAATGAATTCCTCGGTAGAGTTCAAATATTTTTTTTAAATATTTCTCTTTTTTCATTTATTTCCTAAAACTTAAAAAAATTCTTAGATACAATTCAATATAATCGTCAAAACAACTTCAATTGAATATCTCGAAAAAATTTCATTATTTTCAAATATTTCTATAAAATTCTTCACAACATTTTAATTATTTCTTAACATTTTAATAAATTCTTCGAAACATTTGAATTATTTTTATAAATAGTAAAATTCTTCGCATTAATTCAATTATGTTTGTAAATAGTAAAATCCTTTACAGAAATTCAATTTTTTTCAAAACAATTTTAATAGAATTTCTTGAAGGAATCTTCAAATAGAAACATACAATTCATTTATTTTCTAAAATTTAAAGAAATTCTTTGGAACAATTCTATTATTTTTAATACTATTTAAAAAAAATTCTTCATAAAATTTAATTATATTTAAAATGTTTAATTAAAATTATTAAAGAAACTCCATTATTTGACAAAAAATTCAAAGACATTATTCAAAAAGAATTTAATTAGAATTTTTTAAAATTGAAACGAAATTCTTTGTGAGAATTCAGTTACCAATAGCAACTAACTTCAAACTTCCTTAATTAAATAGATAACAAAATCTTCAAATAATTTTTATAAAAAATGAGTTAAACTTTTTTCAAACAACTAATTTTACAAAACTGTTATAGTAAAAACTTTAAAGTATGGAAAATTAAGATTTTCAAAAGATTTTATTTCGAAACCTTTTCAAAATTCGATTATTTCTAAAAATCCACTCTGTAATATGCTTT
Organism: Leptopilina myrica (nomen nudum); assembly: GCA_032872475.1. Lineage (NCBI taxonomy): Eukaryota > Metazoa > Arthropoda > Insecta > Hymenoptera > Figitidae > Leptopilina > Leptopilina myrica (nomen nudum). The sequence goes on along the minus strand of CM065458.1, from coordinate 13,081,877 downwards.
TAATATTCAATTATCTAAAATTTTCACTGAAATTAATTTCTAAGTCAATTTTTATCAGAAAATTCTACGAGAATTCAATCATTTGCAACAAAATATAAATATTTCTCAAAATTTAATTCTTATAAAGACTTTAATTTTCCATTTATTATCTTTTAATAATTCAATTTTTTGATAAATTTTTAAAGATGAATTATAATTTTCCCAGAAAGGATCCGAAATTAAACTTTTTCAAAAAAAATAATTATTAATTAATTTTCGAAATTTTAACTGAAATTCAATTTTAAATCAATTATTATTCGAAAATTCTATGATAGTTTAATTACTTAGTACTTACATACAAAGATACATAATTTCTTGAATAATTGAATGTCCTTTAAAATTTAATTCCCATAAAGAATTTTGTCAACAAATTTTTTTTTTTTTAAATCAGTTAAACTTTTTTAAAACAATTAATTCTACAGAATTGTTACAGTAAAAAGTTTAAAAAATTCAGATTTCCAGAAGATTTTAATTCGCAACCGTTTCAATATTCAATTATGTCTAAAAACCCACGTTGTAATGCTTTTAAAATTCAATTATCTAAAATTTTAAATGAAATTAATTTCTAAATCAATTTTTATCAGAAAACTCAGAAACTCAGAGAGCTATATGTCTTAATTTTTTGTAAAAGTATTTATTTCGGGAAAAAATGCGAACAGATCGAAATTTTTATTATTTTCACATATTCGAGAATTAAAATAAAAAGATTTATTAATTTGTTAATTACAATACGAATTTTTATTAATTAGTTAATTGCAATACAATTTTTTTTAATTAGTTAATTGCAATACGTTTATTTATTAATTAGTTAATTGCATTACGAATATTTATTAATTAGTGATTTGCAATACGAAGTTTTATTAATTAGTTAATGACAATACCAGTTTTTATTAATTAGTTAATTGTAAGAATTGTGAAATGATAGAGGAGCAAAACAATGTTCTGAAAAACTAAGTATGAAGAAAAATATTCCCTTAATTTTCTCATTCACTTAAATAAATGCTCCTATTCCTTTTGGTGCATCTGTGAATTCTGATGTGAGATATTCCGAGTGAAGTAAAATATTACTCCTTTGATAATTTACTTTGAAATATATGTATTTTCAACAAGAGATGACTAGAAACTTGTATTATAGTTCTCATATCTCCCAGAGATATGAGATACGTAAACTTCCAGCAAGGAGCGAAAGAGAGAGAGAGAGTAGAGACCATTTCATTGTAAGTAGACTTGAAAATAGAGATCGCAGCACGAATTTAGCATATAATATATAAAATTTCAAACTGCAGAATATTTATCGAGAATGACGGCAATTTCTAATAACGAAAATATAGCTAAATGTAAAAGCAGTTAAATATTTATAAACCATTTCAATTTTCCAAATATTTCTCTAATTTAGACAAACTTGAAGTCCGCAAATGTTTATATTTTATAAAAACGAAAAATCAAAAAAAGAGTTTTTTTTTCAAATAAAATTCATCTCTAATTTTCATGTGCCTTAATTTTTAAGAAATCGTTACTTCAGATTAAATTATTAAAAAAATAACATTATTTTCAATCAAAAATAAAAATACCCTCCCATTATTTTTTGTTTTTAAAAACGTTGTGGACATTAATTTAGTTACTCAAAATATTTTTAATTTAGTCAAAGTCAATATTTAAATTAATTTTTTTTTTTCTAACGAAAAATTAATGTGTGCACAAAAGGGAGTAAAACATTAATTAGTTTACAAAGTAGGAAAGAAAAAAAAAATGAGAACAAACGAATAGCGGAAAGGTAAATGCAGCGCACCTACAAGGAAATTGCTTGGTTCAATTTTCGTTGTTAATTAGGTGCCTAAATATAATTGGTTGTCGTTCAAATAAAGTGTAAAAGTAACATATGAACACACGTATATATGTGTGACACAGGAATAAAATATTTGGTTGGTCGATCCTACATCGCTGAACATTTGACCCAATTTTCACAAACTAACGCCCCGACGCTCTGCGCTACTTCACTAATGACCGAGCCCGTCAAGCATTGAATTACGTATATATGAAATATGCGGTCCTCTCGCCTTTTACCACCCTTGCAAAAAAAAAAAAAAAAAAAAATGAACTCACGAGCGCAGATATCTTTCTCTTCAGATATTCTTTCTCAACCATAAGGGATTTGCCACGACCTATCAATTATTTTTTCCCTCGCACAGGAAATATTTTATATACTAATTTCTCTAGTGACGATATATAATCATTCGGAGAGAAAAATTAATTACCAAGTCGATTTTTTTCACCACTTAATAATGGCAAGATTTTTCACTAATTGAGGAATTTTTCTTCATTCAACTATTGTTATTATTACTGTTTACGATCTCTAAATTTTCATCAGTGGGAATTTTGCTAATATTCAATGAAGTGAGATTCTCTCGATTTTGATTGTTTTTCATTGAAAATCAATAGATTCATTATCGGTAAATAATGACTGGGTTTCTAGTCATTATCAAATGATAATGAATCTACTGATTTTGAATTAAATTTCATTGCGATTGTAATTTATGGGAAGATGAGTCAATGAGAAACAGTGTAATTTTCGCACTAATGAGATATATTTTGAAAAATGATTGGCGCACTGGAAATCTTCTTTTAAGTCAATTATTTTTTAATGTTTTTGAAAAAAAAAATTTTTCGAATTTTTAAAAATCCATTTATTTTTAATTCAAGTTTACCAAAATTTGGATGAATTCGAAAATTCGACAATTAAATACAGAAAACAAAAACATCAAATAATTTTTTTAAAAATCAATGAAACTTTTTTAAAACAATTAATTTTACAAAACTGTTATAGTAAAAAGTATGAAAAGTTCAGATTTTCAGAGGATTTTAATTCGAAAGTCGAAAACTTTTCAAAATTCAATTATTTCTATAAAAATCCACGCTGCAATGCTTAATTAATATTCAATCATCTAAAGTTTTAACAGAAATTAATTTTTTTAATAAATTTTTATTATAAAATTCTACGAGAGTTAAATTATTTAAATACAAAGATAGACAATTTATTGAATAATTGAATGTCTTTTGAAATTTAATTCATATAAAGAATTTTATCAAAAAATAATTTAAAAAACAATTAATTCTACAAAATTGTTATTTAAAAAAATATGAAAAATTCAGACTTCTAGAAGATTTAAATTCGAAAGTCAAAACCACTTCAAAAATTTATGGTATAAATCTAAATTATCTAAAGTTTTAACAGAAATTAATTTTTTAAATCAATTTTTGTCAGAAAATCCTACAGAAATTCAATTATTTACAAACAAAAATAAATAATTTATTTGAATAATTAAATATTTCTTAAAACTGAATTCTTATAAAGACTTTTATTTCCCAGTTATTATTTTTTTAATAATTGAATTTTTTTGACAAATTTTAATAAATTTTTTAAGATCAATTCTATTTTTCTTGAAAGTTAATTACAATTTTATTAAAAAGAATTGAAATCCTGCAAATAAAATCCTCAAATAATATAAAAAGAATCCGAAACTAAACTCTTTCAAAAAAATTAATTTCAAAATTCAATTTATTTCTGAAATTTTAACAGAAATTCATTTTTCCACAAACAATTTTATTAAAGAATTAGTTAAACTTTAAAAAACATTTTTTTAAAAACTATTTTAAAATTCTTATAGTACAAACAAAAAGTATTAAAAATTCCCATTTTCAGAAGATTTTTATTTGAAGTCTCTCAAGATTCAATCATTTTTAAAAATTCACGCTGTAATGCTTTTAATATTCAGCTATTATAATCTAAAATTTCAAGTGAAAATCATTTTTGTTTATTTTTTACTGAAAAGTTTTAGTAGAATTCAATTATATAAATAAAAAAAAACAAATTTATTGAATAACCATATATTTCTTAAAATTAATTTTTTTAAATTAATTTTAAGATAGTTTTTAAAAATAATTATATTTCTCAAGAAATTTGATTAAATTTTCATTAGAAATAATTGAAATTTTACAGTGAGTTTTATTGTTTATGAAAATAATTGAATTCCTAAAAAGAGTTTTTCATTACTCGCAAAAATAATTGAATCTCTGTAAAAATTTTATTATTTATAAAATTAATTGAATGGTTGCGAAGAAATTTATAAAAAAAATTGTAAATACTTCAATTCCTCTCAAATTTTTATTTTTTCATGAAATTAATTGACTGATTGTGAAGATAAAAGAAATTTGTAAATAATTGAATTCCAGTGAAATTTTTGTTATTTCATGAAACTAATTGAATGATTGCGAAAAAAATTAATAAAAAAAAATTTTGTAATTAATTGAATTCCAGTGAAATTTTTATTATTTCATGAAAATAATTTAGTTTTCGGAGAAGAATTAATTTATTTCTAAAAATAATTGCATTTTTGGTGAGAATTTAAAAAAAAAATTTTGAACATACTTCAATTTCTGGTGAAGAATTTTATTACTTTTGAAAATAAGTTCTACCTAGTAGTTTTGACTTCAATTTTTTTTAAATTTCACTTTAATATTCACATCGATAGATACTAAATTTATAATTTTAATTTTATTTCAAACATAATTTAATAATCTTAAATAATTATCTTTTATCTTAAATTTTTTAAATAATTTAATAATATTGACACTCTATTGAAAGTGTGAATTAAAAATTTGTCAAAGTGAAGCGAAAGTGAAAATGAAATTCAAAGTAGAAATAAAATGACATAATCGATACTCACTTCTCAAGTATTACATGAAATAAATAGAGAAATCTTACCTTAAAGTCGATGTAGCCATTTTTGTCCATGTCAAATGTACGGAACACATGGTCACAAAATTCTTCGGCATTCCCCGATGGGAAAAACATTTTGTACATATCGACGAATTTAGCAGGTGTGAGCCTGCCGTTGGGACAGTCTTGCTGCAAAACAGAAGCAAAACAAAGAAATTAATTCCAATTTACCAAATTTAAATTCAAAATTTCATATTTTGCATTTTTGTTCTCATTTTCTCCCCTATCAATTATATTTCCATTATCATTATAAAAAGCGTCATATATATATACATATGCCATAAAATGACAAAGATTCAAAATGAAAAGAAAATGAGCTACTTTTTTTTAATTTTTCTTTTGCCCATTCAGATAATACGTCTTTTTCCAAGAGAAATATTCAAAGGATTAAACTCAGGGGAACAGAACCTATTTAAAGTTTGAAGAGGTCTCAATTTCACCTTCTCAATAAAAGTCGTCATTTCAGTTTGAATTGCTGTCGACTGGCAAAAATTCAAATAAACTTTATCTTTTTTTTTTTTTTTTTTGCAGAATTGTAATGCATTTAAAGTACTGATTTTATAATAATTTGAGTGCATGGTTATTGTATATTTGGCGCACTCGTAAAATAAATTATCTCTCAAGCATTAACAAAAACACATTGGATCTTTTTTTTTTTTTTTTTTTGCTCCGTATATTATCTATTTAGAGAGTATATATAACCACGCCAGCAAAATTCACAAGGGAATCTTCTTGCTTTGTAGTTTATTTATTTTCTTTACTCTTTGTAATTTTATTCTATTTGTTATTTTGTGCACTCAGTTCGTTTATATAATGGTTGTGACCTACATTCATTAAAACCGTACAAAACAAATTAATTTATGTATTTCCAGAGGCATTAAAAGATTTTCTTTTAAAAGTGATGTCTATATTTCATATATGTGTGTGCGGTTTATGAGAATTGTATAATGAAAGCAACCTTACGTGGAAGTTCCATAAAAATTCCATTGAGTAGAGTTGGAATGTTTTCACGAATTTTTGGGTGAGGGAAAAGAATTTTTTTTTCGATGCAATGTTGATGACAACTTTGGGGATTGAGGGTATTACTTTTTTTTCATGTTTCTAAGCCTAGATGATCGCATGTGGGGTGCTAGACACCCTAAAACATTTGTAAAGGGGAGGAAAAATATATTATTGATCGAATTGAGATTTGTGATGCTAGTTAAATTTCAATTTGTATTTCTAATTTAGTTCAGAGTTTAGACAGCATTTTCCATTACTCGCAAGCTTTTGGCTTTAACTTTTAGGAAACACAATTTTTCCCTTTTATATTTTTTAAATTTACTGTCTCGCAGAAATTTTTATCTTTAAATGATTTACTTCTGCAGTACAATTCAAATGTTTTTTAATCCTCTATCGCGAAGCTTAAAAAAGGCTATAAAACTTTTTTGTAAAAACAATTTGTTCTATATTCAAGTTTATAAATGTTTTCAGTATTTAAATATTTACATTTAGTTGAAAGCACTATTAAATTATCTTTTTTTCAATGCTTTTAGAATTTAAAATATTACTCAATTTTAAAAAATTTTTTAAAATTATTTTCTTTAGAGGAAAAACGGTTCTTTTTCTGGGACGTCGAACACCAGATGAGATTCATTTTGTGTATTTATAAAGTTGAATTTATTTTAATTTAAGTTTTAAATCGTTTACGATAATTTAACTATTTTTCAAAAAAATAAAAATAAATAATAAAAAAAAGTTTAATAACAATTTTTTAAATACAAATTATTTCATAATTTCTAAATTAAATTAAATTCAAAACTAGAATAATTTTTGATAAATAAACATTTGAATAATTATTTATTATTCCACAGGAATGAAAATCTTTCAAAGCACATCAATGTAAAGTCTTTTTGCAAATTTAACTACTTCTTAAAGTTATAACTGAAATTCTTACAAAATTCAATCATTTTTTTGTTGAAACAATTAAAATAAAAATTATTCAAAACTTTAATCTGATAAATATTTTTTCAAACTCTAAAAATGTAAACATTATTACAGCTTTGAAATGATTAAAATTTTTCTAAATTTCGATTAAATTATTTAAATAGAAAAATAAACAAATTGTTATATAATTAAATTTTTCTAAAAATTGAATTCTTTTAACGAAGTCTATCAAAATTTATTAAAATAATGTAATTTTTTCGAAGAATTTTTAATAAAATTTTTTAAAAAAACGCAGTTTTTGTCGAATTTATTTAAATTGCATATTAAACATAATTAAAATACTGCGATGAGTTTTAACATATGTATATGAAAATTATTAAATTCTTACAACGAATTTTATTAAAATTTATAAAAATAATAAAGAATTTTATTGACTTTTTTTAAAATCATAAAATTATGAAGAAAAATTTTATTTTTTCCGCAAATAATTGAATTTTGAAGAATTTCATCATTTTTTCTTTAATAATTGATTAATTTCGATAAATTGAATGAAAATTATATTTTAAATACTTTAATTTCATCAAACATTTTATTTTTTATGAAAAGAATTGCATTTTAGTTAAGAATTTTACTTTTTTAAAACAGTCGAAATACTGTGAAAATCTTTATTATTTGTAAAAATAATTGCATCGTTACCAAGAAGTTTTGTACAATTTTTTAAAATAATTGATTGTTTCAATAAATTTAAGTAAAACTATATTTTAATTTTAAAATAATTGAATTTCTACAAAATTTTTATTACTTACAAAAATAATTGAATTCTCCTGAAAAATTTTATTTATAAAAATAATTGAAGAAGAAGAATTTGATAAAAATGTTTTTTTTAAATAATTTATTAATTTCGATAAATTTTATAAAAATTGTATTTTAAATAATTGAATTTCTGTGAATTTTTTTTATTTTTGAAAATAATTTCATCTTTGCAAAGAATTTCAACAACATTTTTTAAAATAATTTCAAAGTGTTTTTCTTTTAATATAATTTAATTTTTAAATTATTAAAACTTTTACACATCACAGTCCTTCCTTATTGTATTTTGGACTTTTGTATAAAATTTCAGCTCAATTTATTAAATATTTAAGGGGAAAAGTGGTCGAAAAAATTACCATTGAATTTCCAATAGTCACACTGAAAAAAAAATTTATATAAAATTTTGAAAAAGTATTTTGCAATTTAGGGAAAAAGTGGATACGGAAACTTTTATATAAAAAATACTAAACATTAAAAAAAAAATTGTGGAATTTAGTATAATTATATCAAATATAAAGAATTTTTATTCAATTTTGATAACTTTACTAAATTTCACATACATTTTTTATACTTTCGTATTTTTATATAAAATTAATTAAATTAATTTATATAAAATTTTGGTTTGTTGCACTTTCTCCCCAAATTGCAAAATACTTTTACAAAATTTATTATACATTTTCTTTCAATGCAAATCTTGTTAAAATGATGCGATATGGAAAATTAATTGAATCGTTAGGTATTTTTTCAAAGTGATAAATTCGTTTCATGAATTTTATTAAATTTTTTTCAATTGCTTTTAAGAAATTTATTTAAATTTTTGAGAATAATTTTTATATTTCAATTCCTACCGATTTAGTTCTAAAACTAAACTAGCGATTCTAAAAAAGTGTTTTTATCAGAACCTGCTGTAGGTTAAGGTGCAAGTGGAGAATTTTGAATTTCTTTTCAAAAGTAATAGTATGAACGATTTAAAAAAAAAGTGAATAATACTAATAATGATAAAAAAGTGTCACCATCAGCCCCCAGGGATCAGTTAAAATTCAAAAATCTCCCAATTCCAGGAGAATTGAAATTTCCCTTTGGAATATCCACGGAATTTGCTTAAACATTATTTAAATCGTCACACTTTCCAAGGAATCCTTCAATATATCTGAATTTATCTGAATTTTCCGAGGACTTCCGGAGAGAAGAAAACTTTTCTATGTTAATTCCAACCATATTCATCCGTGATGACCAAATATAATAAAAGAAGAAATATGGAAAAATGTTATATTCTATTTTAAAAGGCAAAGGCTAAATTATGTGTACACTTGGCTTTACTATATAAAGTAGAAAAAGTTAGAGTGGAGTTGTGTAAAGCGCGTTTTAATGATGTGACCCGGACAAGTGACTTGGCCGGGGGGGGAGAAGGATCGAGTACACACCAAATGGAATGTGTGGGGTGTTGAGACCGCGTATTTGAATATTTAACATATACGAGTGCACTAACGTTGTTCCTGAAAATGGCCATGAGCAAATTCTCATCTGCATAGACGATGCGCGTTGAAAAGCTATATCTTCTGGTCTGCGAGTTTCAGTCTCGCATGCTTGAGAAGCACTATGTATGTATTTTCTTGCATCCCATTTTGTAGTGCCAACCGACTTCTTACCTTTTGTCCTATATATATATAGAATGCACCTTTAGACATATTATTATAACCTCTGCGCTAAAGCACTATATTCTACATTGTACATTACTATTATCAATAAAGCTTCAGTCATGTCTGCTTTAAGAAGATTATTATTATCTAGAGTAAGGAGATTTTCCCAATAATATTACCGAGAATTCACTATATATATTTTCATGGTGAATTTCATCTCATCATGAATTATCATTTTCATAGCCAATTTTACTTTATTGTGTATATATATGCGCATACAGTGAATAGAACGTTTTTGATGATGATTGAACCAAATATCGTAAATTTAATTTGCAATACGGACAAAACATTTTATTTATTAAGCGAATGGTATATGTATGGCAGTGAAATTTTGATTTATCGAAATTTTCCCTGTTGACAGAAGGCTATTTTTTTTATCATCGAACAATATTCTCTGTTTTAATGAAAATGACAAATAAAAATTTTTTTTCCCTTCATTTCAGAATTTATATTTTTTTGAAAAAAATCATTCTTTTTTGCATCCATACGCTTTGTTATTCAGAACCATGAATAAAGGGTGAAACAAAAATGGTCAATCAGTGATACTAATAAAAAAATTTCCAAATTAAATACAATCAAAACGTGAATAATTTTTATTACATAAATATTTGGAGAATATTTACTTTTCCACAGGACTTTAAATATATTTTTTAATTGTTTTCAATGTTAAATATTTCTTTAAAATGACAAGTATAATTCTTCCAAAACTCAATTATTTTTTTATTAAAGTAATTCAAACAAAATTGTTCAAAAACATAAAATTTTGCTAAGACAGTTATTAATAGTTTTTCCAGAATACAATCAATTTTTTTCATTAAAGTAATTCAAACAAAATTATTGAAAACATAACATTTTTTAAGAAAGTAATTGAATTAATAATTTTTCGAAATAAAAGACTGAATATTATTAAAGTTCTACAACAATTAAAAATTTTAAATTCGAAAAAACTTATTTAAAAATTCACTTATTCTTTTAAATCCTCTACCGCTTCTAATATTTAATGATCATCTGAAATTTTATCTACAATTAGTTTTTCAATCAGTTTTTATTTAAAAAATTCTTCCAAGAGAATTCAGTTAGTTCAATACAAAAAATTAATAACTTATTAAATACATTATTAAACTCTTACAACGAGTTTTATTACATCTGTTTTAAATAATTAAATTCCAGTCAAAAATTTTATTACTTATAACAATAATTGAAGAATAAAAATAAAAAACTTAAATAATTAAAGAATTTTATAAAATTATTTATAAATACTTGATTTTTGTAGAAAATTTTAATGAAACATGTATTTTAATATTTTAAATAATTGAATTACCTTATGAATTAAATTCTTAATATAAATAAATAAATGCTTGAGACGAATTTTATTCTAATTTTTTTAAAAATAATTTAATTTCAAGAAATTTTTTTAAACAATTGAATTCTTTTAAAGAATTTTTTTTTCAACAGTTAAAAAAAATCAATTTTTTCCAAGAATTTTAATAGAATTTTAAAGAAATATTTCAGTTTTTAGGAAATTTGTGAAAAATTGTATTAAATCAATGAAATCCTCGATAAGTTTCGTTATTTATAAAAATAATTGAATTTCCTGAAAAATTAAATTATTGATGAAAATAATTAAATGCTTGAGAAGAGTTTTATTCTATTTTTTTTTTAAATAATATAATTTCAAGGAATTTATGAAAAAAATTAAAACTTTTCAAAAATTTGATTAAAAAATTTCGAGAATAATTATTTTATTTCATGATCCCAAAGTTTTCAACGTTCAAATGAAGGAAATATTTTTTATTGAAGATATTTTAATAAATTACTAATCATACAAAATTTCAAAAATCATAATTTTACATTTACAAACTGAGTAATTAATTTTTTTGTTAGTGTTACAAAATAAAGGCTATAAAAATTTCATTTTTAGAAGAAATAAATAAATTTCGTTCATTTGAACGTTCAGAACTTTAGGATCTTTTTATTTCAATTATTAGTGATTTAAAGTAATGCAAATTCTTCATAAAAGAGAAAAAATCTTTTGAAATTTAATTATTTCTGAAAATTCACACTAAAAAGCTACAAATATTTCTTGAAATTGAATTCTCTTAATGAATTTTATTTCAAAAGAAAAAAAAAATTTAATTTTTTCCAAGAATTTTAATAGAATTTTAAAGAAATATTTCATTTTTAAAGAAAATTGTGAAAAATTGTATTAAATAATTGAAATCCCGTAATAAATTTCGTTATTTATAAAAATAATTTAATTCTTGCAGCGTATTTCATAAGAATGTTTCTGAATAATTCAATTCCTGCGAAGGATTTTTCTTCTTTAAATAACTGAATTCCCAGGAAAACTTTTATAAATATTTTAAAAATTACTAATAAATTTTTTTACTAAATTTTACGAAAATTATATTTTATTATTTAAATAAATGAAATACTTTAAAAATGTTACTATTTATGAAAGTAATTATTGTTTTGCTTAGAATTTTATTAAAATTGTTTATAATAATTGAATTTCGATGAAAAATTTTATTACTTGAGAAAATAATTGAATTTTTGTCATGCATTTTATAAAAATTTTTTTAAATAATTGATTTCTTTTAAAGAATTCGCTGAAAATTGTATTTTAAACAATAGATTTCCTGAAAAAATTCTATTACTTAAGAGAATAATTGAACTGAATAAAAAATTCTATTATTTATGAAACTAATTGAACTGAATAAAAATTTTTTCGAACACTTGAATTCTTTTGGGAAATTTTCTAAAAATGAAATGAAAATAATTGAATTGTTTCAAAAAATTCTATTAAATTTTATTCAGTTGTTCCTATGCAGAAAAAATTGATTTGATTCAAGCAGATATTTATTTTATGATTTACAAATAATAGGTTATTTGATCTAAAAACATTTATTTTCAGTTTAAGAAAGAAACGAAAAGAATTTTTTTTTAAATTTAGAATAAATTTATAATCATAAAATTTTAATTGTAATTGTTTATAATGAGGAATAATTTTACATCATGAATACTGTGAGAAAATAAATGTAAGCAACATAATTTTTAATAATTTGTAAATTGTAATTTTAATTGTATAGTTCCTTCCATTAAAAAATACAAAGATTCAAGTAATACATGTACAAGAAAAAATCTTGTTTCAATATGCTAGAAAATAATTTTAAAAAAAAATTTTTCTGACAAAATGCCAAACCAGCATAAAATCTGATTTAAAAACAACAACAAAAAAATAATAAAACTTTCAATCTCCGTGAGGATTTAAAAGTGTCACCAATTTGGAAAGCACATGAAGTCGTTTCGCAGTTGTTTTTATATCTTATTACTTTTGAAATTCGAGAATGGCGTGACGACTATAATAAAAATTGTAATTTCACGCAAATAGTGTTTTATTTGAAAAAATGACAGTTCACTTTAACAACTGGGTACATTTTCCAGTTGCTGAAATTTCAGGTTAAGAGCATTGATTTTTCGACTCATTCATATACCGCATGTACATATGTGACGACAAAGCGGATTTTAAGTTTTTCTTTTTCTTCTTCTCCTTCTGCTTCTGCAATATGCTGCAGAGAAATTTCACCGATTTTTCTATACATATGTATATAGTGGAAAGCGATGAGTGGAAAATATAATAAAAGGAACAATTGAACGGAAGCTAAAGCGGATTATTAAAAGAATTTAATCCAGTGCTCACTTTTTTTTTTATAGAAATCGACTCTTAGTGATGAAAAATTAAATCCTCTGCTCTATAATCTTTCATTGGGATTCTTATTTTACACAAATTATAGCAGGGGAATCGTTTGTCTTAGTCGTGGTATTTATTTAAAATCAAGTGAACTGATTATTTTCATCATTTTTCGTCTATGTTGTTTTAACTACAAAATTTGTTACATTGGGAATTTTCGCTCTTTTTTTTTTGGTTAAACAAAAACAAAATTAACCAACGTCGATTTCTATTAATTAAATGTCATCGAGTCGCATGTTTCAAACAAGGTTTGAATTTAAAAAAAAAAAGAAATTCAAGTGAATAAATTTAATTTGCAGTTTAATTCAATGCGAGTTGAAATCAATGAGCAACAGATTTTCCTAACAGAAGTGATGACACTAGCCCATATTTAATGATGCGTGCTCAAGAGCCATTGGAAAATTGAATATTCAGCTATTTGCAATCAGTGGTAATTAATGCTGTGGATTGTTCAACATTCAACACACGTTCGACATTCATAGCCATGTAAAAATTCAAATCTAATATAATTAATTTCAAGTCATTAAAATATTTACTATGATTACGATATTATAATATGTTATTCGCAGAGCTCTATACTTGACAAAATGTTGGAAATAATAATTGGGAAAAATTGACAGACACCTAACATAATTATATATTTCACAATGAAATAATGATCCCTTGTCAATAAAGCTCATGGCAAACAATGTATCAATTACGTAAAGAGCGAAACGTGGAGAATAAACAAAAAATTCGTCCTCTTGATTGATTGTTGTTCTGAATGCATTTTTGCATATGTCCTTGTTTCATTTCTGCTATTTTTATTTCCTTTCCTACACTCTAAATCGCAAACTGTGATAGATGGATTTTGATTTATAGATTCCATATCGTGATTTATCTTCTTTTCCCTCAAATCTAATACCGTTTCTCATAACCGTTTTTTATATGGATTCAAATGATGTTCCAAAAATAAATGAAACAGTATAATCGAATAACGAATTTCACACTGTTTTATAATTTCTGAAAAAAATACTTTTATCTGAATGATTCCACATTTCATGAAAATAAATTTGTCTTTCCAACAAATTGCGCACTTAAACCATACTACAAACTACATTTTTTTTAGATTTGTGACAACAATTTAACAAAAATTTCAGTAAAAAAAGAAAATTATTCCAAACACTAAAAAAATTTATTTTTAACAAAAATTTTCGTATTTTTTTCTTTTTTTCTGAATATTATTTTTAGTTTGGCAAATTTTTCAAACAATTCAAATTTTTCAAACAAAAGTTGGATGGGAACAGATACTAAAAACAAAACATAATTTTTCTTTACTCAGGGTTGAAAGGCTTTTACTCTTTTTAAATTCCCTGACTTTTTCTGGTTTTACAGGTTAAAAATTGGAATTTTTCCAGATTTTTAAAACTACATTCATTATTAATTAGAAAAATTATTTAAAAAACATCAAATTACATCAAATTAACTTCATTTTTAAATAAATATTTAATCATTATTATTTTTTCATACAGAAATTAAGATTTTCAAAGTTCAATTTTTTTTTATTTACTCTTTAAAGAATTCAATTATTTTAAAATTTTTAAAAATTTTTCAGAATAATTTGTCAGAATTCAATTATTTTCAATGTCTACTATTAAAAAATTTTTCAGCTAAAGAATTCAATTATTTAAAAAGAAATTTTCATAAAATTCGTCTAAATTATAAAATAATTGATATTAATAAAATAATTGATTAATAATTTTAAATATAAAATAATGAAAATAATTTCAATTATTTCCAAAAGTATAATATAATTTTTTGCAAAAATCCAATTATGTTGAAAAATTTACAAAAATTTCTAAAAATTCTCATCAGTTCTCAATTTCTTCTATAAATACTAAAAATTTTCTCCAACATTCAAACATTTCCGAAAAATTTTCTGAAAATTCTTTGCAGAATTTCAATTATTTTTAAAATATGTACAATTTTTATCAAATTTTTTTTTTATTAAAATTTGCCAAGAGAATTCCATTATTTAAATTTATAATCCATTTATTTTTACAAAAAATAAAAACTTCTATTATTTAAAAAATTTATTGGTAAAATTCTTCACCAGAATTTAATTTTAAGAAAAATTAAATTATTCAATAAATTATCTTTATTTGTATATAAATATTTAAATTCTCGTAAAATTTTCTGATAACAATTGATTTTTCAAATAAATTTCAGTTCAAATTTGAAGTTTTTATTTCTTGCATATATTTAATTGAAAAATTAACGAATAATTAAAATTTCGTAAAATTGAAAATTATAAACAAATGGATTTGAAAATTGTCAAAGAATTTTTTCGAAAATGATAGTATGATAGTTGATAGTATTAAAAATTCAAATTAGCAAAGATTTCAATTTAAAACCTCTTGAAAATTTAATTATTTCTAAAAATTTAAATAATAATTGAATTTTCTTAACAAATTTAAAGCAAATTTTTAAGAATAATTTTCGTTTTTTTGAGTAATTTGATGAAACGCATTTTATAAAATAATTTAAAAATAATTGAAATTCTGTAAAGAATTTTATTAAAATTTTTATAAATAAGTGAATTTCGGGAAAATATTGTTTTATTTATAAAGTTAATTGAAAATATGACTAAAATTCTTGTAAATTTGTTAACATAATTGGATTTTTGGAAAGAATTAATTACTTTTGAAAATAATTGAATTCTTGATACTAATTTTAATAAAATTTTTTTTAAATAATTGAATTTTATTGTGAAATTTTATTAGAATAGTAAACATTGAAAATAATTGAATTTTGAGAAATTTTTGAAATGAACTAAATTTGTACGAAGAATTTATTAAAATTATTTTGAAAAAAATTGTATTTTTACAAAAAGAATTTCTTTAAAATTTTTGAAAATAATTTAATTCTTTGAAGAATAAAAACAAATAAAATAATTGGATTTCTGCGAAGAAATGAAACAACCTAGAAAAGTCAGAGAATTTAGATTGAAATTCTGGAAATTTGTTGTTTTAGTAAATTTAAGTAAATTAAATTAATTTACTAAACTTTAAAAAATAATTGAATTTCTGCAATAATATCTAATTACTGTTGAAATTGAATTTGTTTCAGTGTTTTCAACTAAAATTCTTCTATTAGTCCTTTATTTTCAAAAATCAATTAATTTCAATTTGAGATGAATTTTATTGAAATTAATTTTGTTAATCTAGCCTTCTTAAAATTACTGTTGAAATTGAATTTGTTTCAGTGTTTTCAACTAAAATTCTTCTATTAGTCTTTTATTTTCAAAAATCAATTAATTTCAATTTGAGATGAATTTTAGTTATTGAAATTAATTTTGTTAATCTAGCCTTCTTAAAATTTCTAATCAAATTAATTTAAAATTGAAATTTTTAGAAATTTCTAATCCAATTTATTATTCAAATTTTACAAAATTTCAAATGAAAATCTTTTCAAGTTCATTTTATTATGAAAATCGTAAATGCAACTCTTTTAAAATTGAATTAATTTTGAAATATTCAAGTAAAATTAGATTTCAAGAATAAATATACAATTAGAAAACAACAATTTTCTAGGATTTCTAACAAAATTCCCTGACTTTTCCAGGTTGTTTCAATGTTTTTTTAAATTCCCTAAAATTTCCAGGTTTTTCAGGTTTCCAATACAAATTTGTTAAATTTCAAACTCCCCGCTTGTATACGTTACTCGCAAGTTAATCGAAATTCGAAAAGTATTTAAGACTCTCTATTATTTGGCAAACATCTTCCCGCGTTTCGTTGAATAATGGAAAATTAATGCCTGCAACGCTATGAAGATCAACAGATTCGATTAAGCTAAGTTAGTTCGAGGGAAAATGGGAGCAGCAAAGTTTTATCGCGTTCGTTGCACGCGCGACGCCGAGAAAATGAACGTCATGGTACACGCAACTGGTTGCAGGCTCTTTTTCCCTTCTCTTTAACCATCAAAATACCATCTTACTTTATATGCTCACGTAAAGATGTTTCTTTCGAGTGTAATCGACGGAGCAAGATGATTTTGTGAAATTGTATTTCCCGCCTCGTTTACTTTTCAGTTAAAAGATTCCATTACCTACTTTAATTTTATCACTCTTGGGATTAAACTTTAATAGTGGCTACTTCGTTTAGAGTTGAGCTTCAGACTTACCAAGCACTATAAGTCATAGTCGAGCCTCGCCTGTAATGATAGTTTATAGTGTTGGCCAATGAAAAACCAGCACGAGTTTTTCATCTTCAAAGAAATTTTCAACAAATTTATCAAAGGACCAAACAATATTATTATTATTTTAAAACCTATTCTCTAATTTCTATATGTTTACTAATTCAGTTTTTTTGTCTGGTAAACGGAAATGTGTTTTTTAAAGCTTTGCGAAAAGATCTTTAAATTCTACGACTGTTTTACTGGAGTGATTTTTATTTATCAAGAGGGATCTCGCATTTAAAAGGTGTCATGTGAAGCTAGGAAACAACCAAAGGAAAAGTATTTAGAAAATCAAAACTTTTTGTGTGTAGAGTGTTATTCCAAGATCGTTTTACGTTTCGATGAGAGAAGAAACGAGATACTATAAACAACTAAACTTTCCTGATTGAAAAGTTTACTCTCGGATTTTATTTTTCAAGAACGAATTGAAAAACAATTTCGATTGTTCGAAAATATAAATAAAGGAAAGAAAAAGCAACGAATAAAAAGAAAACAGTTCCATTTCATTCGTATTTATCAGACAAAAGTGATGAAACGATACCTGAACTTCGAACATAGAAAAAAATACAAAACTCCTCCATGAAACGAAGAGATAAGGAAATAAGTGAAAAAAAAATATTTTTTATTCCACCTAAAAATAAGATCCCTGTGAAAAATGATCTTCTTGACATCATAAGAGTGTATAGAGAAATTTTTTGACAGTACCTTCCGGACTTTGATTGATTACACTGCCTCTACAAACGGAAATTAGAAAACATGTATACAATGACAAAATGTTATTCAAGTTACATTTGGAAGACAAGAGGATCACTTTCCTTGACAATTAGAAATAGTTGTCAAATATTTCTTATCCCACATTATAGAAATTTAATTTTAGATATAAATATTCCCTAGAGTTTAATACCTTTCCAGAATACGAAATAAGTCCGTCTATCTACCCTGTGAGAATTACGAGATGTGAAAAACCAGAATTCCAAGAGAATAAGGGAAAGCCAAATAAGGAAAGTGACAAAAGAGATCGAGAATGACGCTTTTTGGCGAATTCGATTTCCAATTTACCATCAAGTCGACTTCCAAAGAGCACACACCGACACACCTCTCTTTCACATTTTCACTGACGAAAAATTTTTCCCTCAAATGAAAGTTTCAGCAGAAAAGATAGAAAGAGGAAATGGGACTATAGGGAGGAACGATAAGCTGTTGAAGAATGGATCGGTCAACAAAAGTTGAAGTGTAACATTCTATATTGATCGACTAGCACTAACTACCATTGATACCATTATACGCCCTACAATAATAATAATAGTCTACAAACCAAAAAGTGTTAAAAAAAATTAATTTCTTTTTCAATCAAACCGAATTGTCATGAGGCTGAAGTCAACAACGTTTCTAAAAACGAAAACAAAAAATAATGCTACGATATTTTTATTTTTGATTCTAAATCATTTTTTTTAATAATTGCATCCTTAGTCTTCGCACTCCATTATGAGTTTAAAAAAAGTAGGAAAAAGTAGCCTTGATGACTAAAAAAGTAGGAAATAGTAGCCTTGATGACAAAAAAAAAGAATTAAAGAATTTCTTTTTAAACTT
This sequence comes from Leptopilina myrica (nomen nudum), assembly GCA_032872475.1. NCBI lineage: Eukaryota > Metazoa > Arthropoda > Insecta > Hymenoptera > Figitidae > Leptopilina > Leptopilina myrica (nomen nudum). The sequence goes on along the minus strand of CM065458.1, from coordinate 13,063,069 downwards.
TTTAAAAAATCGAATTTCCAAATTATTTTAATTTAATAATTGATAAATAATTAAATTTTATAAGGAGTCATATCCTAATGTATTCACGTTTCTTAGTGCGAAGATTAATAATTAAAATTTTTATTAGTTAACTTTTAAAAAAATACACACACTTCAAATTTTTTAATAAAATTGAATTTTCGCAGTTTTTTTGAAAATTTTGAAAAATAAGATTTTTTGATTCTGTTATTTCAAGGTAATTGAATTTTTATAAACAAATAATTGAAAATTTTTGATGTAATTGAAATTTCTCTAAATTCTCTTAAAAATAATTTACTTCTTTTAAAGAATTTTTTTTTAATTTTTCTAAATAATCAAGAGAAGTTAGTCACCGTATAATTATAATTTTATTTTTAAAAATTTATTTGCAATACATTCAATTATTTTCTTAAATAGTGAAACTTCGACAAAATTAAATTACTTTTAGGAATTTTATTAAAATTCATTGTAAAAGATTATTTCTATTAATAACAAAAATTCATTTATATTCACCACAAGAATGCAATTATTTTCAAAAATTTTTCTTAGTTCAATAATTTGTATGTCTACTATTTTAATAAAATTTCCAAAAAGTATTCAATTATTTTCTAAAAGAATGAAAATTTCATAGGAATTGAATTATTAAAAATAGAGTTTATCTAAATTTTTTTCTTAAAAATGAATTATTTAAAATTTTTTTAATAAAATCTTCGCAATAATTCAATTACTCTCATAAATAATAAAACTCATTGGAGAAATGGAATTATGTTTAATACAATTTTTATCAAATTCTTCGAAAAATGCAATTATTTTTAAAAATTTGATTAAACTTTGTCTAAGGAATTCAATTATTTCAATTCTTTTCATAAATAGCAAAATTTTTCCGATTTACTAAATTCTTTTAAATATTATTTTTGAAAAATATTCCTCACAAGAATTCAATTATTTTTATAAATTTCCATAAAATTTAAAAAAAAACAATTGAATTACTATCAAAAATTTTTCTTAATTCAATAAAATTTGTATGTCTACTATTTTAATATTCCAAAAAAGTATTAAATTATTTTCTAAAAAAAATGAAAATTTCATAGGAATGGAATTATTAAAAATAAAGTTTATCTAAATTTTTTAATACAATTTTAATCAAATTCGTCAAAAAATGCAATTGTTTTTCAAAATCCGATTAAATTTTCTCTAAGGCATTCAATTATTTTCATTAATAGCAAATATTTCCGATTTACTAAATTCTTTTAAATATTATTTTTGAAAAATATTTCTCACAAAAATATTCAATTATTTTCATAAATTTTCATAAAATATAAAAAAACAATTCAATTATTTTCAAAAGTAATAAAATTCTCCGCAGAAATTCAATTATGTTTAACATTTTTTTTAAATTCTCCAAAGTTTTAATTATCTTTATAAATAATTAAATTGTCCTCTGCAATACAATTATTTTAAAAAATTTTAATAAAATTCTACGCAAAAATTTAATTATTTTCTTAAATATGTAATAACATTCTTTTGAAGGATTCAATTACTTTTATAAATAGTAAAATTCTTTGCACAAATTCAATTAGTATCAATAAATTTTAATGAAATTGAATTAATAAAATTTTCAATTATAATTATGAACAGAGAAGATTTGTTTTGAAAAATTGAAAAAATTCTTTGTTTATAATTAAATTATTTTCCAAAATGTAGATTTATGTTCGAAATGAAATAAATTAAAATTAGATGAGAAAATAAAACCGGGAAAAACGAGGAATTTAAAGGTTATACACAATTTCTAATCAGTCACTATTGATAGAGTAAATGTCGGTAAAATTATTTCCTATTATCTTATTGGCGGTCGTTTTTCATGAACTATTTTTGTTTTTAACACTGTTTTTAAATGAAAATGTGAAAACTAAAAATCTAAATTTGACTATTTGCTCAGAAAAGTAGCTTTTAGTAGCATTAGGCTCAAAAAAGTAGCCAAAAAAATTAAGGCACATGAAAATTAGAGATGAATTTAATTTTTAGAAAATTCTTTTTCGATTTTTCGTTTTTAAAAACGTTGTGGACTTCAGCTTCATAAATTGTTATCAAACATACCTGTAAAAATATAACACATTGAAAAAAAGTGCACTATTTTCTAAACATCGAAACTGAATAATGAATCTCTAATAAAAGAAATATAGCAGTAAAAAGTGTGTTGCGAGTAGAACAAAAATCGATTTTCTCCTGCGCTGAAATGCAGCACTCTCTCAAACAGAACAATGTTCCCACTGTAACCACCTTTATTATGGAAGCTGTTGTGTAAATAAGAACTCCACCGCACTAATGGGAATGTATAACAAGCATCTAAAATTTACAGACATGTTGAATGTTTTCTATTTTTCAAACAGTTTTACAGAGAAATAAAGCACTTTTTCCCTCTCTTTGTGAAAATTCCCAATTTTATCATATACTCTAAAGATTCAAGGTAAATTAAAATAAGAAAAAAAAACTCCTAATTAGAATTGTACTCTCTAGACGGGAATAAAGCTAATGTCATTTATTATAGAGAAAAAAAGTTCAAGTAGAAACTTAAAAAATCAGGCAATTTAAATTCAGCACATAAAATTACACTCCTCACACATAATGCTCCAACATATATAGTCAACACAAGGGCTTATAATGATGAAGTGTGGCAGTTTGTCAAATTAACATATCTTCGGCCTTTTACTCATTTCTGTCTTTTTTTTTCACCCAAGCAAGATTGTGTACGGAAATGGCTCCACTCCCCTGAAATGCTTTCCTTGCTCCTATTATACGAAAAGTAGAGCACGACTCACAAGCTTTGCTTGCTATTCAAGAGCTTTTAGTTTCTTCTTTATACGAGTCCAGAATTCCACGTATATAAACTTATCCTTTTCGGAAAAGAAAAAAAAACTAATACCACTTATATGGAAGGGACATGACTGATTGTCTCAATTTTTTTTTCCGTTGGAACTATAAGTACAGGGTTTCTACAAATTTCTCCTTTAGAAATTTCATGATTTTTTTCATGATTTCGAGATGATAACATTTTCGTGACACATTGAAACGAAATTTTTCTTAGTTAAGTCAGATAAATGGGAAGAAAAAAATTTTTTGTCAGGGGAAATTAAAAAAAATGAGACTTATTCGACTTATTTCAAAAAGATATATAACTTTATCGACTTTTCTTCTAAACATTGCAAACAAAATACTAATTAAAAAACTATTATTGTTTAGAAATTATTTTTAAATAATTTAAAAAAATTAATTGAAAGAATTTCTTTATATTTTTTTTAATATTACCTAAATAATTTAATTTTTGGAAAATTGTAGAAAAAAGTGAATTTTTGAGAAAAATTCTATTCAAATTGTGATTTAAAATAAATGAACTTCTGTGAGAAATGTACTATTTATTGATATTATTTAATTCTTTATATGAATTTTAACATTATGTTTAAAAAAAAATTTATTTCCCCTCAAATTTGATTAAAATTGTATTTAAAATATTTGAATTCTAGCAAAAATTTCATTATTTATAAAAATAATTAAATTCTTGAATTAAGTTTCATTAAAAGTTTTTTAAAATAATTGAATTCCAGTAAAAAAATTCAATTATTTTTTAAAATAATTGAATTCTTAAATTGAATTTTATTAAAAGTTTTCTAAATAATTGAATTCCTGTAAGAAATTCAATTATTTTACGAAATAATTGAATTTTATTAAAAGTTTTCTAAATTATTGAATTTATGTACAAAATTAAATTATTTTTCTTAATAATTGAATTTTTCCGGAGAATCTTTACAAGATTTAAAAAAATAATTGAACTCCTGGTAAAATTCAATTATTTCCAAATTTCCAATATAAATTAATAAGAAAAACTCCACTATTTTTATGATTCCCAAGTTTTGAACGTTCAAATGAAGGAAATATTTTTTTATTAAAGAAATTTTAATAAATATATATTTAATTATTTAATTGAAGAATTGTAAACCAAATTGGGTTTGAAAATTCTCAAAGAACTTTTCCGAAAATTATTAAAAAGAAATTGATTAAAAGAAGAATTTTAGTTGAAAATCTGTAAAAAAAATAGTAATTTACTTGAAATAATGAAAGTAATGAAGAAGTCCCGAGTTTTCGATATCTTCATGTTTTGTAATAATTTTCTTTTAAGTTGTTGAATAAAAAAAAGTTTCAAATTTGAATTTTTTTTTAGAAAATCTTAATTGTAATAATATTATTGCAATTAAGTGTTTATTTTTAACAAAACTATTGATGCTTACGAATTTGCAATCAATTTACAATTAAACAAAATCATAAATAATGAATGTAATAAAGAACATTTTTTGTTAATATCTAATTATTTCTAGAGTGAATTGATAATATTCTTTAGGGTTAGGTGTAAAGTGAAAATTATGTCTGAAAATAAGGAAAAAACAAAATTATATTTTTGTGGCAACAAAAATGTAATTGTGAATATAATATTCTGTAAATTTAAAATTCAATAATGTTTTAAAATAGCCTTTCAAGAAAATAATTGCATCAGGTAATTTTTTAAATGTAGTAAATGAAAGTTTTGGAATCAACCCCGCTCGCTTGATTGTCACACTCCTCAAACTGGGTCGCTTTTTATTTTTATACATATACAATAAATATCTAAACGCTTAAAATGAGTTTTACAATTGTTTATAAAAGTTTTTCTTCTGCTCTCATTTGTTATTGACGTTCCAACCTTTTCCATTCGTTGTTTCGTACATTCGTTTATAAATATAAATAAAACACACTGTCTCACGTACGCTAATCGATGTGAATAGAACACTCGAGTTTAAGGGTTTACCAACTGTCCAACACTTTTAGCAATAACATAAAATAGTTCGACCGGATATTCTGTGAAAGCAATTCTCGTGCATTAATGTTGTATAATCTAATTCTGTCAGGAAGTATCTCTAAAATACAAAGTGTGTTAAATTTGATGCTGAAACTAATTTCGAGTAAAAACCAATATGCAGAGTTGTTGGGGGAAACTTGAGCAGTTTCCATTGGAGCTGTTTGCGGCCAGACTCCTGACTCTCAACTGATCACGTTTATTTATTCAAGAGACTGTACAATGTGAAAACTGGAAGGCAACACGAGTAAACAGCTCCATAATGACACAAAGAAGAGCGTAAATAAAATAGTGACTGAGGCAGGATCTTGACGTTTCACTTCAGTCTTCCTGCCACTTCTTGCAGGGATTGTTTCTTCGGAGACAACTTTTACAATTAAACTAAATGATTTTCGCTTTACAATTTGGAAACAAATATTTAAAAATACAAACGGGTTATTTAACATGTAAGGCGTTTAATCAAAATTGTCATTTACTCGATTTTTTATACTTCAGGGTTTGTACATGTCGTGGAAAACATGGAAATCGTGGAATTGGCATGGGATTTCATTTTTATTCATGGAAATCTCATGGAATTTTTAATCGAATTAAAATTTCTTTTATAAAAAATATTTCCTTCATTTGAACGTTAAAAACTTGTAAATCATGAATATAGTGGAGTTTTTCTTATTAATTTATATTGGAAATTTGAAAATAATTGAATTTTACGAGGAGTTCAACTACTTTCAATAATTATAATGAAATTCTTGGTAAAACGTCATCAAAAATATAATTTTCTTGCCACAAAAATATAATTTTGTTTTTTCCTTATTTTCAGACATAATTTTCACTTTACTCCTAACCCTAAAGAATATTATCAATTCACTCTAGAAATAATTAGATATTAACAAAAAATGTTCTTTATTACATTTATTATTTATGATTTTGTTTAATTGTACATTGATTGCAAATTCGTAAGCATCAATAGTTTTGTTAAAAATAAACACTTAATTGCAATAATATTTTTACAATTAAGATTTTCTAAAAAAAAATTCAAATTTGAAACTTTTTTTTATTCAACAACTTAAAAGAAAATTATTTACAAAACATGAAGATATCGAAAACTCGGGACTTCTTCATTACTTTCATTATTTCAAGTAAATTACTATTTTTTTACAGATTTTCAACTAAAATTCTTCTTTTAATCAATTTCTTTTTAATAATTTTCGGAAAAGTTCTTTGAGAATTTTCAAACCCAATTTGGTTTACAATTCTTCAATTAAATAATTAAATATATATTAAAAAATAAAATCCTTGAAATAATTGAAAAATAATGCAATTAAATTTTTTTCAAAACAAATTAATTCTGCAGAATTATTATAGTTAAAACTTAAAAATATGAAAAATTTAACTTTTTAAAGATTTTAAACTAGAATTCTTCTTTTAATCAATTTGTTTTTAATAATTTTTGGAAAAGTTCTTTAAGAATTTTCAAACGCATTTTAGTTTACAATTCTTCAATTAAATATATAAATTCAATTAAATCTTTTCGAAAATATTAATTCTACAGAATTATTATAATTAAATTTTAAAAGTATGAAAAATTCAAATTTTCTAAGATTTTAATTTGAAATATTTTCAAAAGTTAGTTATTTGATTATTTCTTAAAAATCACGTTTATAATATTGACTTATTATCTAAAACTTTAACGGAAATTTATTTTTAAATTAAGTTTTATTTTTAAAAAATTTGACAAGAATTCAGTTATTTAAATACAAAAATAAGTAATTTATTGAATAATTGAATTTTTCTTATAAAATTGAATTCTGGTAAAGAACTTTAATAAAAATTTTTGAGAAGAATGTCATTATGATTATTGTTTTATGTCATTGATTTCTTTCAAAGAACACAAACAAAGTTATTTAGAATTATTATCTTCTTGGAGCAATTTATTTAATATTGTATTAAGAATCATTGAAATCCTGCAATGAGTTTTATTATTTTTGTAAAAATAATTGAATTCTTGCAACGAATTTTATTTCAATTTTTAAAAATAATTGAAGTTCTCAGAAAAATTGTATTATTTCTAGAAATAATTGAATACTAGCAACGAATTCGAGTTAATTTTTTCAAAATAATATATTTTCGGCCAAGAATTACATTATTTATAAAAATAATTGCAATCCTGCAATGAGTTTTATTATTTAAAAAAATAATTGAACTCAGGTAAATAATTTTATTTATGAATATAATTGAAGTTTTGAGATAAATTTTATTATCTTTGCCTTTGGAGATCATTGCGTTCATGAAAAAAATTTTATTATTTATGAAAATAATTAAATCCTTGTAAAAAATGTTATTATTTATGACAATAATTGAATTTTGGCGCTAAATTTTATTATTATTTCCAAAATAATTAAATATCTGCAATGATTTACAACTTTTTAAAAATTCAATTATTTTTACTGTCATTAAATTCATTTATAAGTCGATTATTTGTATTAATTAAAATAGCGAAAATATTCATTGCAATAACTAAAAATTTCGATAATATAATAGATCTTATAGTTGTTCCAGGTGAAAATTTTTTTTCGTGTTTAGAAAATTTATGTGAAATTTTTTAAAGCTATACCAAAAATTGAATAAAAATTCTTTATATTTGATATAATTATACGAAATTCCATAATTTTTTTTTAAAGTTTAGTATTTTTATATCAAAATTTCTGTTTGTTGCACTTTTTCCCTAAATTGCAAAATTTAATTAAATTTTACAAAATTTAATATAAATTTATTTCTGTGTTCAAGGTGGGAAAATATAAATATTAAATTTTTGTAATAAAGTATTTTCCAATTTGCAAAAAAAATGTAACAAACCGAATTTGTATTAAAACTCAACTAAAATTCGTATATTTATTTCTAACAAATTTACTAACTTGTAAATTTCGAATTCAACAAAATCCACCCACCCTGCTAAATTTTCACACAGTCTCCAGTTTATGTGTAAATTATTATGCATTTCAAGATGTTTGTGTACTCACTTTGAATCCTTTATACCACTCTTTGATAGTCGCCTCATCGTATCTCGTATGCGACTTGAGGAAGTCCATATCCTCTTTACTCAATTTGTCTTTGCTCCCAAAACAACCCATTTTAGGTGCGAGCTGCAACAGAAAGGATTCCTTCTTCAAACTCAATTTCAACAACATCGTAAACGTGTGAAACTATAAAATTTATGAGCTTCTATTTGCTACAAACGATGAAGGACGAGGAGCGTGGCGTCGTTTTTTTGCAATAAAATTGATTTTTTAATAAGTATACTCCGAACATGAGAAATAGATGATAATCTTTAAAAACTGACTCTTCAGAATACATTTTTTTGTTTGAAAACAAATAAAAGAACTAAACAGGGGAAAAAATTAACATTAACAAAACAAAATCTATAGATACTCGTTCTCCCTCGTGGTGCAGTAAAAGAAGATAAATGATCCTCGGATGATACCATTTCTCACTCGAAAACAATGTCTATACACCTACCTTTTTTTTGCGCAAGCTTCCAGCAGAGAAACGTTATATAATTCTCATCCGGAAAATATATTTATTTTCATAGAAGGGGAATTACTGTCACGTAATTAAGAAATATATCTTGTTCCACATTTTTTACAATCGAAAGAAGAAGAAGAAGAAGAAAAAAAAATATATTAAAATTCGATACTCAAAGAGCAGGTTTGTTTCACCCTCATTACATTCCGACCATAATAATAATAATAATAACAATAATTCATTTCATATATATATATATATACATATTTCCTGACAAATATGAATAATAAATAGTGAAACTTGTCGGATAATCCTAATGACTGTGTTTCCGAGCAATCTTCAATTACAAATTCATCAGCATTGACCGTCGGCCGAGTAAAGCATTATAATTTATTATTATCATAAATCAATGATCGTTATGTGTGTATATATGTATTGATGTTGTCGAATGCAGAGAGAGAGAGAGAGAGAGAGAGAGAGAGAGAGACACATGGTCAGTATTGTTTCGATGGACAGACAGACAGACAGACTTCGTGACGGGGTCGAACGTGTATCAATATAAACACGTGTGATAGTGTCACACGGCACAATGGTCAAACCCATTACATTACTTAACATGGTGACAAGTTGCAACCACAAGACCTTATAACACGCTTATCGTACGCTGCATTGTGTTGAGGTTTCTCGGATGTTCCTACGCTACATAAAGGGAAAGTTTCGTGACCTCGTTGATGACTCGCTTAATGCGCTGAATATCAAAGTCATATAACTCAATCCATTAATTCAATTTGCTGACGAGGACCAACAAAAGTTCAAGAGAAATCAATTTTCCTGCATGGAGGCGAATTTTTTTTTATCAATTCCAAACAATGTTTCACAAATGTTTTACAAATGTTTTACAAATATTTTACAAATATTTTACAAATATTTTACAAATATTTTACAAATTACTTCCGCAGTACACTGAGAAAACGATTTATTTGATTCAAACATATTTTATTTATCACAGTAAATCGTGAGGTCCCTGAAGTTGGCGTCGACGCTGAGCATCGAAAAATATTTTGTTCACAAAACCGAAAAAATAACTAAATTTTATCTTCGGTTCTCTCTAAATCTGAATTAGTAGAAAGTTACTAATGAAATGGTGAAAAGTCGTCCACTAAATGATTTAGTAATAATTCTACTAACAATTAGTAAAATTTTACTAATTGTTAGTAGAATTCTACTAATTCAGATTTAGAGAGTTTATAACTAAAAAAAAATATTTTCAACAAGTTGTTTTCTTCTTCAGTGAATAAAAGAAGTGAAATTGTAAAAATTCTATCACTAAAAATAAGAAAAAAATTGTTTTCGGTGCTGAGCGTCGACGCAAACTTCAAAAACGTAAATCGTGAGGTATTAAAAAGTGTTGCAGATTAGATTTACATCAAAAAAGATTAAAATAATCAATTTTTGTGTTATTTGCTACAATGAATGAAATTTTAGTTTATTAAATTTTTTGATAACTATAAAAGATGAAGATATCGACAACTCCGAGTCTTCGAGTCGAAATGATCGATTTCTTCCTATTTTATAATAATTAAAGATGACCGAGTAATAAAATCATTTTATATTATTATTATAATATTATACTTCTTCAAAATTATTTTCATTATTTCAATTCAATTATTATTTTCAAAAATTTTTAACTACAATTTTACTTTATATCTATTATTATTAATAATAATTAATTTTCCAATTTCACGAAATTTCAATTATTCCTAAATTCTTTAATTAAATGCATATTAGAAAATCAAAACATCAAATAATATTTTTAAAAATTCAATTAATCTTTTTCAAAAATATTAATTTTTGAAATTCAATTATTTCCAAAAAGTTCACTTTATATTTCTTTTAGAATCCAATTATAATCTAAAATTTTAACTGAAATTCATTTTTATGAAATGAAAATCAATTTTTATTAGAAAATTCTACAAGAATTTAAATATTTAAATGCAAAAGTAAATAATTTATTGAATAATTGAATGCTTCTCAAACTTCAATTTTCATAAAGAATTTTAGTAACAAAATTTTTGAATAATTTAATTCTTTTGTCGAATTTTATTAAAACTTGCATGAACATAATTACTTTTTTCAAGGAATTCAATTATAATTGTATGAAAAATAATTGAAACGCTGCGATGAGTTTTATGAGAATTTTCAAATTTATTCGATTACAATTCAATTTTACAAAATTTTAATTATTCGGAAATTCTGCAATTAAATATATATTGAGAAATAAAAACTTGAAATAATTTCAATAAAAATCCTATTAAACTTTTAAAAAGAATTATTTCTACATAATTTTTTGTTAAAAATGTAAAAAATTAAGAAGCTTTTTGAAAATTTAATTATTTCTAAAAATCCACGTTATAATGCTTTTAATACTTAGGTATAATCTAAAATTTTAACTGAAATTCATTTTTAAAACCATTTTTATTAGTAAATTCTACGAGAATTTAATTATTTAAATACAAACATAAATAATTTATTAATTTCATGTTTGTTGAAATTAAATTTCTCATAAAAAATGTTATTGACAAATTTTTTAAATCATTAAATTCTTTGAACGAATTTTAATAAGATTTTTAAGAATAGTTTACATTTTTCGAGAAATTTGATTAAAATTGCAATAATTGTGAATTAAACTAATTTTCATTGCCAGGTATGAATTAAAATTGTTCTAGTAGTACTTGAGAGACAAATAAACAATAATTATAAACAAATGTTATTAAGCAAAAAATAAAATTCATAAAAAAAAATAATTTTTTTATCTTCTGCTGATTGTCGGCTGTGGTTACTTTTTATTAATTGTAAATTAAATTAATTTACATTACCTAGATATTAATTGGAATTGTTCTAGTAGTCACTTAGTGATCAAAAAACAATTATTATTAACAATTCTTGTTAATCAAATTATCAATTTCGTGTTTCTTAAAATTAAATTCTCATAAAAACTGTTATAAACATATTTTTTAAATCATTAAATTCTTTAGACGAATTTTTAATAATATTTTTAAGAATAATTACATTTTTTGAGGAATTTGATTAAAATTGCATTTTAAAAAAATTGAAATTATGCAATGAGTTTTATTATTTATGAAAATAATTGAATTTCTTAAAGAATTTTATTATTTATAAAAATAATTGAATCCCTGTACAAATAATATTATTTATGAAAATAATTGAATTATTGCCAAGAAGTTTATAAAAAAATTTGTAAATAATTAAATTTTTTAAAATTTTTATATTATTTATGAACTTAATTTTTACGTTTACATACTCAGTAATTAATTTTTTGGATAGTGTAGCAAAATAATTAGAATAAAAACTTAATTTTTAGAAGAAAGAAATAAATTTCGTTCATTTGAACGTTCAGAATTTTTGGGATCTTAGAATTTCGTAAAATTGAATTGTAAACAAATAAGACTTGAAAATTCTCAAAGTGACTTTTGGAGAAATTATTAAAAATAATTGATTCAATGATTTAAAGAAGAATTTCAGTTAAAAATTCAAGACTGAATTAAAATGAAGATTAAAAATAGCGTTCAAGAAATTACACTGAAAAAATTAAATTCTAATTTGAAGAAAAACTTCTTAAATATGCGCTAAGAATATTCCCCACTCAAATTAAGTGGGAAATATTCTTACAATAATAATGTTCTTCTTATTGTAAGAATATTTCCCACTTAATTAAAGTGGAGAATATTCTTAGCGCATATATAAGAAGTTTTTCTTAAAATTAGAATTTAATTTTTTCAGTGTACAGTTAATATAAAATAATGATTTTATCTTTCTGTCTTTTTAATTAATTTCTTCATATTTTACAATAATATATATTTTTTTAAATACATACTACTTTTTTTTTTTACCCCATTGGTAGACCTGCGGAAACTTTTACCATTACATTGCAAAGTAAAACCCCAATTATTCTTAGTCAAGACATTTTAGAGAAAAAATTTACGACTTTCAATCGTTGAAACGAAAAGAATAATCATGAAAATCAATTTGCATGAAATTGCCATACCCGAGGAATATTCTTTCTTAATCCATAGTGATTGGAAGCATAGCGTGTAGTGTGATTAGCCTGAAATGGAGTTTTCCACTTGTCTGGCCACGTATACGCCGCTACTACTGCACGCATCTCTCGTCGAATACATTTATATATCGGAAAATGTTGGTTGCGCGACCTGTACTCAACTATTGAGCTATTGGAAACCTATAAAACTTAGAGGAATTTTAAAAAAGAAACTATATACCTCAAACGGAATTAAAAATCTCTCCTCTTTCTACATCAGAAGCCAATCAATTAATTCTTTCAAAAAAAAAAAAAAAAAAAAAATGCAATCATTCACTTTCTGGCTTTTAAAATAAATGAATTTTAATTTCACTAAAAGCACTTTTAAACTGTACCTTCATAGTGTCAATGAATTAACTAAATATTAAAATTGATTGAGGTCAAATTTCACATGGTAAGGGATTTTCCTTTATTTTTCTTTTTAGTAGGCGGATTTTTTAACGGTAAATAAAAAAGTTGTCGATTTTTTTTCTTTCCTAATATTCGAATTTAATAAGCATTAACTTCTTTACTTTCTTTCTTCTTCTTTCTTCATTTTTTCTAAATTTATGAATTTTAATCAATTAATTAATTTATGAACAGTCCACTAATTAAAATTAGCAAACATCTTCACTTACTTTTAATCAAACTTAACTTAATGTTTCAAAAAAAAAAAATTCCTAAAGATTAATTAATTATTATAATGTAATTACAATATAATAATTAATGTAATAAATATAAATATAATTAAATAAATGAATAATGTAATTAAATAATAATAATTAATTAATCTTTAGGAAAATTCTTTTGGAAACATTTTACTCACGTTTTAGTGGAAAATTGATAAGATTTGATAACAAAGTATTAAATTAGCAAAACAAAAAAAAATCTAGGGATTAAAATATTTTTTAACTTTTATGAAAGAATGTTCAAAATAAGCCAACATGTATTGTACTATAAACAATACGTTTAATTATAATAACCTATATTTATGTAGCAGTTACATTCATGTAGTTTGTTTCGAATTTTGGCTGAACTTTGAATCAAAATTTTCAGAACAACACTGCTTTTGTTTCCAAAATTTAATGCAGTTTCCCAAACCAAGCGCATTCTTTTTCTAATTTAGGATATTTTGTTACATTCACATCAAAATGTTATTTTAAATATTATTATTATTATTACTAACTAAATATTACTTTCACAAAATTAAGTCCATATTTTATTATCCTAATATTGTGAAATATAATATTATAATATAATATAATATAATATAATTTTTATTATTATTAATTAGAGACTTTTTCAAAAACATTAAATACTTCATTTTCAAATAAATATTTAATTATTATTATAATTTTTCCATATAAAAATTAGGATTATCAAAAATTCAATTTTTTTTTATTTATTCTTCAAAGAATTAAATTTAAAAAAAAATTTCAATTCCTTTCAAAATAATTTGTCAAAATTCAATTATTTTCAATGTCGACTATTTTAAAGAATTTTAACAAAAGAATTCAATTATTTAAGAAGAAATTTTAATAAAAATCGTCTTAAAAATTTAATTAATTTCAAAAATTTGAATTTTTTTCAATTTTTTTCAAAATAATTTGTCAAAACTAATTTATTATCAATGTCTACTAACTTAAACAATTTTATTCAATTCAATTATTTAAAAAGGAATTTTAATAAAATTAGTCTTAAGAATTCAATTATTTTAAAACGTGATAAATTCTTCGGAAAAATCAAATTATGTTGAAAAATTTACAAAACATCTCGTCAATTTTGAATTTTCAATTACTTTTATAAATAATAAAATTTTTCTCCGACATTCAAATATTTCTGAAGAATTTTAATAAAACCCTTAGCAGAATTTCAATTACTCTTAATATATTCACAATTTTTATCAAATATTTCGAAAAATGAAATTATTCCTAAAAATTTTATTTAAATTTGTCAAGAGAATTGAATTATTAAAAATTTGTTTAATGAAATTCTTTACAAAAATTCAATTTTAGGAAACATTTAATTTTGTAATAAAGTATTTATTCTTATAATCAAAAAAATAAATTATTAAACAAAATGATTGAATGATCGTGCAGAATATTATAAAAAATTTTGTTTAATAATTGAATTTTTTTACTATAAAAATAAATCTTTTTTTTTTAAATTAAATTTTTCTTAAAATTGAATTCTTATAAAGAATTCTATCAACAAATTTTCTATTAATTGAATTCTCTTGACAAATTTTAATAAAATTTTTAGGAATAATTTCATTTTTCGATAAATTTGATGAAAATTGTACAAATATTATTAAAAATAATTAAAATCTGCCAAGAATCTTATTAAAATTTTTCAGAAATGTTTGAATGTCGGAGAAAAAATTTATTATTTATAAAAGTAATCCATTAATTTAAAAAAATCAGTTAAATGCATATTGAAAAATTTTTTAAATTGTAGAAGAATTTTAGTTAAGATTTTTTTTAAATCTAGATTTTAAATTTTTTATTGAAATTCATTTAAAATTGAAATTTCACAAAATTTTAAAAGAAAATCTTTTCAAGTTCATCTATTTATGAAAATTGTAAATACAAGTCTTTTAAAATTAAATTAATTTTGAATTTTAAAATTAAATGTCTAGAATAAATATGATTAGAAAACAACAATTTTCCAGGATTTCGATAAAAATTCCCTGACTTTTCTAGGTTTTTCCAACTTTTATAAAATTCCCTGAAATTTCTAATTTATAACATTTTTTTTTACTGTGTATGTCAATTCTGTATTTTAAGAGTCTGTAAAATGTAAAACATCTTTTCTTCGTATAGAGTAAAGAAAATTTTCTGACATTAACGAATTACCAAATTTTTTATAAAAAAAATTATTCATTTAAAATAAATTTAAAATATAGTGCAATATTACCAAATTTTCCTGCACTAAAAATCTTAAAACTCTAATAAATTAAAACTCCACTAATGAAATAGTGTTTGCAAATAATTACCAGAGGCGGAGGAAAATATTTTTCGAAAGAAAAAATTGATGCTGCGTCAGAATATCTGCACGTGAGAAGACAAAAGCAAGTTATATGTCCAAATCGATTGGATACCGTAACGAAACGAAACAGGAAACCAACGAGACATACGCGATGAGCATAATAAATTAACTCAGTTGAAGAGTTTCCTATCTACCCGTAATAAGAGATCAGTACGTGACAAGAATAACGATTTCAAAATGAATCTAGGAAAGATAATTATTGAAATATTATGAGAAAAGTTAGATTGAAATGATAATTAATTCCTAATTAATTGGATCTATATACACTGTTGCAAAATGTTTAATTTATAACGCACAACATGAAAAGATGATTTGACTGCAAACCGCTATTAAATACCCTCAAAATACACTAATTGTAAGTTGAAGTCCGCAACATTTTTAAAAACGAAAAATCAAAAAAGAAGTTTTTTCAAATAAAATTCATCTCTAATTTCCATGTGCCTTAATTTAAAAAAAAATAAATTGTTACTAAGGATTCAATTATCAAAAAATAACCTTATTTACAATCAAAAATAAAAGTATCATCCCATTATTTTTTTTGTTTTCATTTTTAAAAACGTTGTGGACTTCAGCCTCATCAAAAATACCAACTTTAACACCCCCCCAAAATATTCCCTACAAAAAACAATTTGAAAAATACAAAAAAAAATCATTTTATGCCAGAATTATTCAAAACCCAAAAATAAGGGAAAATAATCGAAACGATTGAATAAAAGGAGAACAAAAATAGATTCTATTTTCAGAAGTAATGACTTTATATACTTAATGAGCGAGTTGAATAAGAACGATAAGCTAAAATTATAATAATTACACAATTGAGATGTGTTTTTCATTTTCATTGAAAATGAAATTGCAAATGAAATTGAATTTGTTCGGTGAAGATATTTTGATTTTACAATAATGTACCTTTGCGATTTCACAATATATATACAATCTTGGATCGTGTTACACAGTTGCATAAATGAATCGCCCTCAACTAGAGTCACAGATTAATCTAACGAGGAATCTGATTAAAACCTTTGTATGTTACTTGGAAGGAATTAATTACAAGCTGCAGAGCGTTAAACCTTGTTACCAAAATTTAATGATATTGCATTGATTTCCTGGACAGTTTCATTGTCAAACTGCATACACTTTAAAAGCATTTTCCCAGTATCTCTAACTTCTTGAATTATCGTTTAATTTCGTTTTTTTTCACTGAATAACAAGTAGTATTAATTAATCACTCCATACTCTAATCTTTCCTTTCTGGAAAGTTAACTTCGAATGGAGTAGAAAAAAGTAATCTTCGTTTTTGTGGATTTCGGTAAATTAAAATATTTTTTTTTTTTGAAACTAAATGTTAAGCATTTGTGGCATAAAAGAAGTTACATTAAAATTTTTAAATACGAAAAATGTCGAAAAGTCGTTAATTTACTTAAATATTGTGACAAACATTTTATTTTGTATTTCCCTGATTTTCCCTGTTATCACTGATTTCTTTATTCAGTTATTCAAAACTTGAAGTTTTGTTGAATTTGTTTTATTTTGTTTAATAAATATATTGAAATACTTTCTGGTTTTCCACGGTCAATAAAATTCAAAAAAATTTGAATTCAAAACCTTGGGAATAATTTCTAAAAAATTATAACTATTACCCTTCGAAAATTAAATTATTTTCTAAAATTTTTAACTCTTTTCTAAATCAAATATTTTTAATAATTTCCCGAAAGTTCTTAGAGAATAAAATTACTTTTTAAATACAAAAATTCAATATTTTATATTAATTGTAACTTTAATTGTCCGTTTCTTAAAATTATTAGAGTACAATATTTTCCAAAAAAATTATAATAAGTAAAGCTTTAAAAAGATTTTAAAAATATTTTATATTTAAAAAACATGTTTAAACATTTAATACTTAAAAAGGTTTTCAAAATATTTAATATTTAATATTTAAAAACACTTTTAAAGAATTTTTGAAAAATAAGAGTTGTTCAATTATAATTGAAAAATTTCCAAATATCTGAAATTTGATAAAATATTTATAAAATACTCTAATTTTACAAAGATATCAAAAAAAATAATCAGATTTTTGAAGAATTTGAATTATAAAATATAAACAAAAACATGATTTTTCAAAAAATTTTAATTTACTTTGTTCAAAGATAATAATTGATTTTTAAAAAATTAAGATAAGACAATTCTAAAAATATGTTTTTTTTACAAAATAATACAATGAATTCTAAAAAATTCTAAAGTTGTAATTTTTTGTATATTTTGGATTTTCGAGAAATAAGTAAATTGAAAATATTAAAAATAATTAAATTTTAAAAAATTGGAGCAACAAAAATTCTAAAAATGGCGTGTTTTAAAACATATTTTTTATAATGTTTATTAATTTTCCTTTTTATATTTATACTTGAAGATTTTTCATTTAAATTTTTTAAAATTCGATTATTCTCCAAATTTAATATTAAAATTCTTCAAGAATTTATTTTCAAAAATTCCAATAAAATACTTGAAATAATAATAACAATTTAATTTAACACCTATTTTTAATTAAAATTTACAAAATTTAAATTTTTAAAAAACTTTCTAATTATATTTTTTGAAAATTCAATTAGAAAAGCAGAAGAGTAAAGTAAAGATTAAGTAGAGAGTAATTTTTCGATACTGACTGAGCCAATTTTAATTTAAAAAAATATTTATCAAAGATTTCTGAGCGATCATTATTAAAATTCACCAATTAAAAATTTTTTTATCACATTTTTTTATTTTTCAAAAATTAAGGTTAAATTTTTATTTATAGCGATTCCAAAAACTCTCGAGGAATCAGTATTCATATCGTGTGAGTCTCAGTCACTTTTGGCGAATTCTATTAATTTGTGGAGAAACTTGACGTAGATGGAGTAAAACTAAAGTTTAGATTCGAATTCAGTGACCCGAAAAACGTATGAAATATCCTGTTAAAACATATCCTGTTAAGCTTTCAAAAAAATGTTCTGCTCCTGTGTAATTGATAAATTTATTTGATATTTTCTTGTGAATTTACTATTTAGTAATTAATTAATTAAACTCAATACTTACTTCTTTCAATTAATGTTTAATTTATTATATACTTTTAATTTTATTCTAGTAATTTATGAAAATATTTATTTAGAAAAAAATATTCGTTTAATATTCGTTTTCCTTTTAACGTTTAAAAACTCGAAGAACATTCTTTGTTTCAGCACAAAATTAAAAAACCATGCACTTAATTTTGGAAATCCACAAATTTTTGAATACTCAAATAAAAAAAAACATTTCTTATTAATAATTTTTTTGCGCAAAATTACTAATGAAGAAATTAAAAACTGTAATTTTAAATTAGAAAATAAAAAACAAAGTTTTTGACAGTGAGTCAAAAGTATTATAATAAATATTTAATTTGAAGAAGAAATAAGTAAACCACGATTGTTTTGAACTTTCCAAACTTTACAAAATTACTAACATACAAAATAGTTTAAATTAACTTAAAATTTATAATCCGTTAAAAGTAAGGTTTTCTTATCGCAAACAAATTTTAAATGATCTCTAAGTTTTGAACGTTCAAATGAACGAAAATTTTTTTCTCTTCAATATTTTTATCTTTAAATGACAATTAACAAAAATTTAACACAAATATTAAGAAAATAATTCAATGTTTTAATTTTTAAAATAATATTTTCTACCAAAATTCAAACATCAAAATAAGTAATAAAAAGATTCGTTTATTTGAACGTTCAGCACTTTAAGGGTATTATGATATTTTAATAAATTACTCATCATAAAAATTTTAAAACTAAATTTTTACATTTACAAATTAAGAAATTAATTTTTTTTTGTTAGTGACACAAATTAATTGCAATAAAAATTTAATTTTTAGAAGAAGTGAACGTTCAGAACTTTAGGATCTTAATTTTAAAATCTGCTCTAAATGCAGTATATAAAAATTTCCAAAACTAACAAAGAGAAAAAAAGAAAAAAAATATATTTGAAAAATATATTTCATAAATTACCAAAGAATAAAACTATTTTGTATTCGAGTTGAATATTCTTCCTTCGAGAGGTTAAATTGAATGAATATTGTAGTCGAATTTTTGTAAAAAAAATTATTTTTCTCTAGACGTACCAATTTTATATACATGAATGTAAAAATGCCAACCTACAATCCTATATTTGAAGAATAAACCATGTAAAAAGCAGTTTTCGAATACATATTTAAATACAAGTTGAAATGAAATGAAAATGTCATGTCAAAAATTCCAATTGCAAAATCAATACAGCACTATTCACTGAGAAAACATTATACTTAAATGAAACACAAAAATAATGTTAGACGATTTTGTTTAATTGAAATTAGTTTGTAAGTTTAATCTCAATACAGAGAAAAAATATCTACTGCATTGATTCAAACGTATTATTTGTTTGAATAATTATATTTAATTCAATCATATTTTCTGTTACGGTTTAAACAAAAAAATGATGTTTACAAATTTTATGCTTGAATCAAACCTAAAAGTTAACTACAGATAATTTAAAATCAATCACAATTTATGATTGAATTAAAAAAAATTTAACACAAATATTAAGAAAATAATTGTTTTTCTTTTTAATTTGTAAATTAATATTTTCTATATACGAAAATTCAAACTTCAAAATAAGTATTAAATAAGTAATAATTTCAATATATAATCTCTTAAACTGAACCAGAAAATATGTTTGAATTAGACTGAAAAATATGTTTGAGACTGTGTAGCAAAAATATTTTAAGTTTGATTGAAAGAAAATTTATTTGAATCAAATAATTTTTTTTATCTCAGTGTACGTATATTATAAGCTCACTACAACATAGTTAGAATTTCCTAAAGGTCTTATTTTATTAATAATTAAAAAGAAATAAATCCCGGACTTGTAAAGGTTGTTAATCAAAAAATGAAATCTCTTGGAAAAGTAATCAGGTGTGTTATTATTTTAGAAGATACGCTTGAGCTTTTACTTAATCCATCCAAGATTAATCAGATTAGGTATTATGTCTTGTACCAGCATATATATATATATGTACACGTATATTATTATCGCACAGCAAACTATATCCCGAGTACAGGACATTTTACAAGTAGAGTTGCGATACTAAAACCAGCAATAGTGTGTCTGATACCGTCATTCATCACACTTCAGCCCAGCCTAACCTGCGAAATACATCAGCTTTAACATGTATTCTCTCAAGTAATCTATATTTACCTACACATACACGAAAAAGATATAAACCCTCACAGAGGAGCCGGAAGTAATCTGCTGCGCACTGTTCAAGAAGCAAATTATAAAATTATGCAACTCATCTGAATATTCCAAAAAGCACGCATGTCCTTTATTATTTACATCTTCATTTATTTTCAAAAAAAAAAATCTTCATTCATTTTATAAAAAAAAAATCTTCATTCATTTCATGAAAAAAAAAATCTTCATTCATTTTATTAAAAAAAATAATCAAAATATCCACTTTTAAAAATGCATTGCCTAGGTTAACCTTTTTGAACAAAAAAAAAAATGTTGTTACATATATGCAAATTAAATTTTATACCGTACAAGGAAAACTAGTCACAAAGGAAAAGAAGAGCATTATACAGTGTAGCTGAGCTAGAAAAATTTTTCCTACTTTTTAAGCATTTTGAAAGTATAATAATGCATCATTAAAAAAATTTTTTAATTCTCTTCATATAGAGGGAAGGCTTTACAAGTGGTCGTATGTAAGAAATTATCCAAAAGTTCACTGCAAAAGAAATGTCTTCGTGTTCCTAAAGTTTTGAACGTTTAAACAAAATTACATTTTTGTCTTGCTTCTTTCACTTTTGTATTTCAGTTAAAAAAAAAAAATTATTCCTTACATTAAAAAAATTTATTTTCAAGTATAATATTTTCGTTTTTTTTCTAACTATTATTTTTAGTTTGGCAAATTTTTTAAACTATTCGAAATTTTCAAACGAAAGTCTGGTGGGAATGGATCCTAAAAACAAAACATAATTTTCCCCTTACTTTTTCTGGTTTTCCAGATTGGAAAACGAAATTTTTTCAGGTTTTTAAAACAACATTTATTATTAATTGGAAAATTATTAGAAAACATCAATAACTTGATTTTTAAATAAATATTTAACCAATATTACTTTATCATATAGAAATAAAGATTTTCAAAACTTTAATTATTTATTTTTCTATTCATTTTTCAAAGAATTAAATTATTTTCCAAAATTTCAATGAAATTCTTATGTGACAATTCAATTTTTTAAAAAAATAATTTTAATAAATTTAGTTAGTTTCCAAAATTTCTCAAACTTGAATTATTTTCACTGTCAACTATTTCAAAAAAATTTTTACAAAACAATTCAATTACATAAAAATAAAATTTAATCAAATTAGTCTCAAAAGAATTCAATTATTTTCAAAAGTAGCATAATTCTTCGCAAAATTCAATAATATTACAAAATTTACCAAAAATTCCCGTCAAAATTTAAATTATCTTTATAAATAAAACTTTCCTCCGAAATTCAATTATAATGAAAAATTTCAACTGAACTTTA
This sequence comes from Leptopilina myrica (nomen nudum), assembly GCA_032872475.1. Classification (NCBI taxonomy): domain Eukaryota; kingdom Metazoa; phylum Arthropoda; class Insecta; order Hymenoptera; family Figitidae; genus Leptopilina; species Leptopilina myrica (nomen nudum). Next base: position 13,040,928 of record CM065458.1, on the reverse strand, counting down.
CTTTTTAATCAATATTTGTTAGAAAATTCAACAAGAAATAAATTATTTAACTGTAAAAATAAAAAATTTATTAAGTAATTGAATGTTTCTTAAAATTTAATTTTTATAGAGAATTTTATCAGAATTTAATTATTGAGAGGCAAATTTAATAAAAAAGTTAACAATAATTTCATTTTTCAAAAAATTTTATATATTAAGAATAAATGAAATTCTGACAAGAATATTATTAAAATTATTGAAAATAATTGAATTCTTCAGACTAAATTTATTAAAATTTCGGTTTAAATAATTGAATTCTTTAGTGAAATTTTATTAATTGAATATTTGAGTAGAATATTATAAAAAAAATTTTAATAATTGAATTTTATGACTATAAAAATAAATATTTTATTAAATAATTGAATGTTTCTTGAAATTGATTTTCTATAAAGAATTTTATCAATAAATTTTGTAATAATTCAATTCTCTTGACAAATTTTAAAAAGATTTTTAGAAATAATTTCAGTTTTCGAGAAATTTGATACAAATTGTACATACGTTAAAAATAATTGAAATTCTGCCAAGAATCTTATTGAAATTTTTCGGAAATTCTTCTTTCTTGAATGTCAGAGAAAAATTTTATTATTTATAAAAATAATTCATTATTTCAAAAAACCAGTTAAATGTATATTGAAAAATTTAACTAATTTCAGAACTATTTTAGTTATGATAATTTATTTTCAAATCTAGGTTTTTAAATTTTTTAATAAAATTCATTTATAATTGAAATTTTACAAAATTTTAAATTTAAATTTAAATTTCCAGGTTTTTTCAATTTTTTGTAAAATTCCGATTTCAGGGGAAAAAAAATATCTTATAAGTATAGTGTTTAATGGTGTCATTATAGACCAAGACGAAAGACCAGCATTTTATGTATCTACATAAAGGGTTGATTGTTCAACTATAAACAAACTGTACTTTAAAACACAAATAAGGTATATTTGCAAAAACATTATAGATTTTATTACGAAGAGTTATATGTTTTATTTATGAAGGTAGAAGGAACTTTTTCGATTTATCGAAAGAATGGAAATGGGAATGAGATTTCATAACCACATTTCGTTCACTTTCCTCAATCTCATCTCATCAGATATTATTATTATTATTATTATTATTATTATTATTTTACTTTATTAAGCACTAAAATTTAGTTATAAAGATGATGTAATAAATATTCTAGTAAATGTAAAATAAATCTTTATAAAGTTGTGTATAAGCTTCATTTTTTTCTTCACAGTTCAATAAACAAGTTAAACAATTAATCCACATGTGCAGAGTACCAGTATATCGAATATGATGCATTTTCAGAAAATACAAACATTGAATTTTGCGTCTATATAATTCTGAATGGGCTTACATTAAATTTCAATACAATATGTATACATTTCAAATCAGATAACAAAACGTCCATTGCTTTGTTGTCACTGTAAATATGTTTTGTTGGAGGAATAAATACGAATTTGTTAAACGAATTTCGGTAAACGCGGCTGATTTTCCGCACCCGTATCAATAGTCGGACACTTAAATATTAAATTTCTGCGCAAATAAATAACTCATTATCATAATTATTTTTTAATATGATAGAAATTATCGCATAATTAATATTCGTTGTTTTCACTTTATAGTTGATCTGTGAAAACAATAATTTATATTCTATACGGATTTTCTTTTTTTAATTAAAAAGCAATTTTCCGCAGTGATTGCAGACTGGAACTTTTTTTTTCATATGCCAAAGTCTATTAATTTTTATTGTCAGAAATTTATTTAGAATTATAAATTTTTATTCGATTTCAACTGTAGGCCATTTGTCACTCATAATAAAAATCAAAATCATATTCCTCGCACTAATATATGTAAATAAGAAATTTTATTTTTAAACTACTTAAATGGGGAAACGACCAATTTGCGGATAAAAGTAAAATCCAGTTTAACGTCGCAATTACAAACGCAGTAATAGGTTTAAGTTCCATTTAGCCAGCTTCATACAATCTCGAAATCTAATTTTAACTTAGCTCGCAACTAAAATTAAAAATTTCCTATTATTTCACATAGCGGTTTAATAGTCTATTAAGTATTTCAAAATAGAGAACAAAAAATTCTCCTTTTTATTTACCTGCATCAATAGAAAAACGCTTTTCGAAAATTTCATCAAACTCCCTTTTGTTCACAAAAAAAAAATTTTACTTCAAAAAACAAATAATTCTCCAATAAGAAATATTTTCTTTAAAAATTTTATTTCCATTACTATTATTATTTTTTTTAACACTTTCCTCTATTTTTCGCTTAATATTTATAAAGAAAGTAAAGCTGAAAATGTCCTAGAGACTTTGGAGTATATGATCGATTTTCACATGAAAACAAATGTGTGACCACAGTTATTCGTTTGTGTGTACACTGAACATACATATATACAAATGTTTTAATAAAAAGTAGGAGTGGTTCGACTCATTTAACAGATAATGAAATGACAACAATTGCACACGATAGCTCCGCAAACGATCCTTTGCAATCCATAAAAATTGATTGGGAAATTTAATTACAACACTAATAAATGTTGAAAAGATAATTTTTCATTTTTTGTGTAGAAAAAAAAGCTATTTACCTAATTGACATTAAATTATCTTTTTCACATTAAATATACATCTTTGCCAAACAACTTCTTCTTTAAAGTATCAATTTAGAGTTTTACTAAAAAAAAAAAAAAACAAATTCTATCAGAAATAAAACAAAATTTTTCCTGTTCAAATATTTTCGAAAATTACTCAAGAAAATAATAAAATTCGTTAAAATATAAAATATAGAAAATATAGAAAATGTATAAAATATAGAAAATAAATAATATAGAAAATATAGAAAATGAATGTTAAAAATGTAGCAAATAAAAATTAATTAAATAAGAAAAAGTAAATAATAGAAATTATTATAAGAAGTCAAACATTTATTTACAATATGAAAATATTTCTTATTATTGAATCGAAAAAAGTAGGTTAATTCAACTATTTGATCAATTCATTAATAAAATAAACTTTTTCCATAAAAATATCGTAACAACACTTGAAAAATATGATTAAAGAATTACAGAAAATATATTTTCGAAGAGCATTTATACACCATACGGGATGGAAAATTCATAAGATAATAATAAATAAATGGTGTCTATTAATATCGCGAAATAATATATCAATTTAGAAATTTTCTGAGTAGATTATCTCTGGAGAAAAAATTATTTAACGGATCTCTTTCAGACCTCTCCTAATCCGTAAAACTAAATCATTTTCACATTCCCCTAATATGGAGAAAGCTTTTGAAGAAAATCCTCTAATTAAAAGCTGAAATTGATGAGTTTCAGCTTTCATTTTTCTACATTTATCTCGGTGAAAGAATAAAAATGACGAAACAATTGTTAACTAAATTTAATATTTATCAACTTTTCTGCATTGAAACAAAATATTAAAAAAATGTTTCTTTCAACTCTAAGTTTCTATCTCTGAAGATTTGAACGTTAAATTTTTCTTCTTCAAAGAATTCAATTATTTAAAAAGAAATGTTAATAAATTAGTACCAAGAATTCAATTATTTTCAAAAGTAATAAATTCTTTGCAAAAATCCAATTATGTTCAAAAATTTATAAAATTTCTCGTCAATTTTCACTTACTTTTGATAAATAATAACAATTTTTCTCCTACATTCAAATATTTCTGACAAAATTTTAACAAAATTCTTGGCAGAATTTCAATTATTTTTAATATATGTACAATTTTTATCAAATTTCTCAAAAAATGAAATTATTCCTAAAAATTGTAATAAATTTTGCCAAGAAAATTTAATTACTAAAATATTTGTTGATAGAATTCTTTTTAAAAAATCAAGTTTAAGAAAAATTGAATTATTCAATAAATTATTTTTGTTCACATTAAAATAATTCAATTCCTGCTGAATTTTCTGATAATAATTGATTTTTAAAATGAATTTCAGTTAAAATTTTAGATAAAACTGGAAGTTTTAATTCTATCATAAATTCAATTGAATAATTTACAAATAATTAAATTTTCGTAAAATTGAATATTGTAAATAAAAAGATTTGAAAATTGTCAAAGAACTTTTTCGAAAAATATTAAAATTAATTGATTTAAAGAAGAATTTTAGTTAAAAATTCTAAAAATAATAATCGTAATGATGGAAATTATTTTTGTTGAAGAAATTGTAGGAAAAAAGTAGCAAGAAACCTTTTTAAAAAAAATTAATTGTACAGAATTGTTCGTTAAAAGTATAAAAAAAATTCAAATTTTCAAAGATTTGAATTTAAAACTTTTTGAAAATTTAATTACATATTTCCAAAAATAAAAAAAAATGGAATTCTCGAAACAAATTTTAATAACATTTTTTAAGAATAATTTCAGTCTTCTAGAACTTTGATTATTGAAATTTTTACAAAAATTTTTGTAAAGTTTTCAACATAATTTGTTTTTTGCAAAGAATTTATTACTTTGAAAATAATTGAATTCTTGAGAGAAAATTTTACATTATTTATGAAAATAACTGAATCACTGTAAAGAAATTTATAAAAAATCTACAAATAATTGAATTCTTGTGAAATTTTTATTAAAATAGTAGATAATTTTTTTAAAATAATTGAATTTTGCAAAGATTTTATTACTTTTGAAAATAATTGATTTCTTGAGAATAATTTTATCAGAATTCGTTTTAAATAATTGAATTCTTTTATGAAATTTTATTTAAATAGTGAACATTGAAAATAACTGAATTTTGACAAATGTTTGAAATTAATTAAATTTCTGCAAAGAATTTTATTAAAATTATTTGGAAATAATTAAATTATTACAAAATAATTTCATTAAAATTTATGAAAATAATTTAATTCTTTAAAGAATAAATACAAAAATAGAATAATTGAATTTCTGAAAAGAATTTTACTAGTTTTTAAAAATAATTGAATTTCTCCAGTAATATCTAATTACTGCAGAAATTCAATTTGTTTTAGTCTTTTTAACTTAAATTCTTCTATGAATTCATTATTTTAAAAAATCAGTTGAATATATATTAAAGAATTTAACTTATTTCAAAACTAAATTGTTATTAACATTTTTTTTCAAATCTAGGTTTTTAAATTTTGTAATTAATTGAAAAATTATTTTTAATTTATTATTAATTTTGTAAAATTGAAATTTCACAAAAGTTTAAATTAAAAGCTGTTTAAGTCAGAAATAGAAAAAAATTGAATTCATCAAGAATGAACAATTAGAATTTTAGTCAAGAATCTAAAAAAAAATTTTCATTTAATTCTCTCAAGCCAAAAAGCCATTTAAAAATATAATGTCGTTTCTATAAATATGTTCTGACTTTCTCTGTTAACATCAAGAGAATTCATTAGTCATTGCAAAAATGTTCACGACTTCCACATTACATAAAGAAAATCAAGAGAACTACTTTTTTTAAAAAAAGAAATAATATTTGCCATATTCTATATTTACTTTCAGTAAATACATATAATTTGTAAGTTTAGTTTTTTTTATCGCATTTATAAATATTGCGTAAATAAAAAAAGATGAGATAAAAACATTTTCTAAATAAAAGTTAGAAAACTTGTTGAATTATGGAATTTACAAGGTGAATATCTTTCGATAAACATTTCTCTCAAATGTATGGCAAACTACTTTTGTAACACATAAATGAATAAATCACTTATTTTTTGGTGTTGCTTGAATAAAATATTAACTTGTTTTAAACTCTGTTTCATATAGTCTGTAGGTATCTATGTCGTTCTTATTTTGCAATAAGTCAGTATTATTAAGTTCAACATTTTTTTTTACACAATTTCGATATAATTTATATTTTATTTTGCAAAAATTTTTAATAATAATAATAATAATAAATTTTAAATTGCAAAAAATGGATAAACCAAAATTGTACTTATTTTTTGCAAAAATCATCCAATTTTTTTTTTCAAAATCGTAGAAATAAGAAAGCAATTTATTAATGAAAGTGTGAGAAAGGTAAAGTTCTTGAAAGAAATTTTAAGAACGACTTTTAAAATTTATGCAAAACTAACTCTACATTATATTAAACTTTTGAACTTCTTCCCAGTAAAACCTCAAAATCCTTTCAAACTTTCGTATTTTCTCATATGAAAATTCCACTTCTTGATATTTTCTTTCGAAATAACGAAAATATGTTTTTATACGTCTGAAAAGTACGTGTAAGGAAAATTTCCATTTCTATTTTCAAACAAATTTTGATTAGAACAGTAATGTTCTGGTGTTTAATTTTTCATGATAATTTTCTAAATATAATTTTGAAAATACAAAATTATAATTATGTAATTATGCAAATGACGATATAATTATTATTTTTAAAAAAAGTACTTTAACTTAACAAGAATGTGAGAAGAAAAAACTACGAAGAAGGGGAAAAATCTCGTGACTGAAGAAAAATTCATTTCGCTATATATACATAATATAAGTCTATGAAAATGTACCGTTATTTCATTCTGAAAAATACTGGTATATATGTTTAGAGAGAAATATTTAGTGAAATAAATTTAACCTGAAATTGAACCTCTAAATTGGAGCAGTATATTGCTGCGTTGTTTGAACTGTAAGGCCACTTATGGCGTACAATTTCATTCCATATAATACAGTTTATGAATTAACTGTCTGACATAAAGTATAATATGTCTACGCTTTCAAGTTTTGTAATTTCATTAAGCCATTTCAAGGTGCTTAGCTCTAATACCTTTATGAAAATAACATTGTTATTCTATTCAGTAAAACTCGGACTCTTCATAAAAGCAAGACCCTATTTCTTCCAATGAGATTTTCAAAAATATATGTAAATAATCTACACTTTCAAGTTTCAATGTTCCTTGTGGCCAAGGGTTATTACGTTAATGAAGTTCTCCACGTTTATAATCAATGCCTTAGAAGGAAACATTGTTTTCTATTCAAATTTCGATGTATACACTGAAAAAAAAATTTATTTGATTCAAATAATATTTATAGTATTCAGTTAAATGGTATTTAAACAAATAATTTTAGCTAAATGCTAAATGATTTAAATAATCAAATTCCACGTCTCTAAAGTTTTGAACCTTCAAATGAACTTTCTTTTTTTCTTTTTAATATTTTTCATTAATATTATCTTTAAATGTCTATTGAAAAAAATTTAATACAAATATTGAGAATAATAATTCATTTTCCAATTTGTAAATTAATATTTTCTACCAAAAATCAAACATGAATTCGATTCGTTCATTTGAACGTTCAGAACTTTAGGGGTTTGAAAAATTCGTCGAAAGAATTTACTTCTTCGATAAATAAAATATTCAATAATTCGAAAAATTATTTATCTTTCTATATTTAAATAATTGAATTCTCGTGGAATTTTTCGATAAAAATTTATTTAAAAATGAACTTCAATTAAAATTTTTGATAGAATGTTTAAATCCATTTTTTGAAAAATGACAAATGATTAGCAGAAAGTATAATTATTTTGAAAAGTTCAATTTCAATTATTTAATTATTCATTACAAATTTTTTTATAAAATTCTTCACAATAATTTAATTATTTTCATAATATAAAAAAATAGAATTCATCAAAGACTTTAAATTATTTAAACTACAAATTTTATCGAATTCCTGAAAATGTAATTATTCTTAATAATTTTATTAAAATTTAACGAAAGAATTTACTTATTCAATACATATAATATTTAATAATTCAAAAACATATTTATCTTTCTAAATAATTAAATTCTCGTGCAATTTTTAGATAAAAATTTATTTAAAAATGAATTTTTAGTTACAACTTTTGATATAATATTTAAATCGAATTTAAATATTTTCATAAATAATAAAAATTTTACAGAACTTTAATTATTTACTAATTTTTTTATTCATTTTTTTGCAATAATTTAATTATTTTTATAAGTAATAAATTGTTTTACAAGAATTCAACAATTTTCATTTTTTAAAACAATTTGAATTGACTTCGTCGAAAAAATATATTTTTTTGGTTATTAATATTTTTTTAAAGAATTCTATTTACTAAAAAATTTGTTAATCAAATACGAATTAAAAATCACATGTTCCTAAAGTTTTGAACGGTTAAATGAACGAAAATATTTTTTTTACTTCTTCTAATTTGTCATTTATTTACAAAAAAATTATTTTAAAATTAAAACAAATTAATTATAAACTAAATATTGTTTAATTTCAATTATTTTTCTTATTTTGATAGTAATTTTTAAAGAAACTGAATGTAAAAAAATTTTTTTTGTTTATTTGAACGTTCGAAACTTTAGTCCCATAGAATCATTTAATTTTTATTTAAATAATTGAACTCTGGTAATACTTTTTTTATTCAAAATTTATTTGAAAATGAATTTCAGTTGAAATCGTTAACAATAATTGAATATTAAAAGCTTTGTAGTAGCATGAATTTTTAGAAATAATTGAATTTTGAAAGGTTTCAAAGTATAATCTTTGAAAAATTAAATTTTTCCAACTTTTAACTAAAAATTTTGTAGAATTCATTTTTTTAAAAAAAGTTTAATTGAATTGTTTTTAGATATTGTTTTTGAAGTTTATATTTTCCAATTAAATTTCAAAAGTTACCGAATAATCAAAATTTCGAAAAATGAAATTGAAAAGAAATGGGATTAGTGAATAAAATATTTCATTATTTTGTCATGAAAAATATTTTTTGTTGATTATAAGCGTGAAATTTACTTCACCGACATAAAGCATTTCAAAAAAAAAAAATAATAATTACGTAAAGTAAAAAATTACAAAATGAAACAAGAAACATTCGAGAAAATTGATCAATTAATTTCCACTCGTCAGTTAAAATACTTAGCCCCAGATCAAAGTCTACTTGAATAATAAATGAAAATTCAGTCAAACGCAATTTCAACGTTTAAATGGATTTCTGTCAAATATGATTTAGAGAATTTTCGTGCCCTCCCTCTTTCTTATACTGCAAAACGATTTTGCTTGTAAGATATATATATATATTTGTGTATGTGTGTGTGTGTGTGTCTATACAAGCAGACTTTTTAATTAAAAAATGAATGCTTTTAAAATATTAAAGCTGACATCATAGAAAATGTGAATTTTCAAGTGTTGGAATAATTTCACCGCGCTATATAGAACAATAAAGTTTGTTCATAATGCGAGAAAGTATAAAAAATGCTTTTAGTTTCACAAACAAGTGGTGTTTCTCAACCAGGGATTCGTAGTGGTTTTCAGACACGTCATGCATCTGCATATATTATAAGTTTTGTTCTCAAGTGATGCAATTTAAGACAGGTCAGCCACAAGTTTCCTGTTCTGCATTATTAATTGTATGATATTCATCATGAACTACTTTATTTTTAGTTTTATTTAACCATAAGTGTAATGCTTTGCACATTTACAAACGCATTTCGGACACGAAAATTTTATTTTCCCTTTTCTCTCATTTTTGCCTGATATGCAGCCCTCGAATCGACTTTAACGAGCAAAAAAAGTCGCTTTTTAGTCGATTAAAAATAGAAAAAAAAGTCGAAAAAGTCGTTTATTTAATTCACCACTGTCGCAAAAATTCAAATTAATAAAAACACGATTTTTTAAATCATTTTTTGCAATTTCTTCGAAAAATCAATTATTTAAATACAAAACATCCAATTTTTTAAATTAAAATGAAGGTAGAATATTTTCCAAAATTGGAATAAAAAAATTTGTAAAATTAACTTTTTCACAATATTTCCAAATAGATTTTTTAAAAACAAAAAGTTTGACAATTAAATACAATAAAAAAATGTCAAAAAAATTAAAATTTGGTAAAATATTTTCAAGAGTAATTTAAATTTAGTAAAACCTTTTGAAAAATAATTCAAAATTTGACAAAATCTTTTAAAGATAATTGAGTTTTTTTTAAAATATAAAAAAAAATTAATCAAATTTATCTTCAAGAATTTTAATTATAAATCAATTATTTATGGAAAATTTAAAAAAAATTAATTTCCTATATTCAAAGGTAATTAAATCTTAAAAAATTATGATAAAATAATTGCAAGAATTTGTTTTTTTTTAAATATTGTAATGTAAATTTTCAACAAAAAAATTGTAGAATTCTTGTGAACAAAAATTTTTTTTGAAGAATTTTAATTAAAAGTTTTGAATATATGATTTTTTTCAAAATGTTAAAAATACTGAGTATTGAAAAATTTTAAATTTATTATTTTATGTATAAATTTGAATTTTCGGAAATATTTGAAAGTATTGAAATAATTGAATTTTAAAAAATTAGCACACGTAATAATTTGAGAGAATTACTTTTTTCAAAACTATTTTAATATTATATATTTTTAATACCTATTTTTAATTAATTTTCATTTTTACTGAATTTATGCTTGAAGATAATTACACAATTTCAATTATTCAAACTCTATGTAATTACAATATTTTAAACATTTAATTATAAAACTTATTGAAAAATAAACATTCAAAGTTTTGTTTATACTTTTCACGCTATAAAAATCGAAAGAATTTGTATCTTGTAGCAAAATTTAATTAAAATTAAAAAAAAATTATTAAAAAGATTAATGTCTTAACTAAGAAAATATTTAATTTTTAATTTTTAATTCTTTTTATTTTTTATATGCAAATTTTTGTAAATATTCAAATAGAAAAAAATTGTCGTTCATGTGAACGTTCAAAACTTTAGCATTACTTTGTAAGTCTGAAAATATTTACTTTAGCAAAAAAGTTGTCAACATAAATTTTTCTATAACAAAATTTTATATAATAGGACAATTATTAATGATAATATTAAGAATGAAATAATTAAGAAATTCAAATGAACAAAATTTTTGTTCCCTTTCAGTGTTTTTTAAAAATTACTATCGAAAAAAGAAAAATAATTGAAATTAAACAATATTTAGTTTTGAATTAATTTGTTTTAATTTAAAACATAAGATTTTTGTAAGTAAAATACAAATTAGAAGATGTAAAATAAAAAATATTGTCGTTTTTTTTAAACGTTCGAAACTTTAGGAACATTTTGTAAATTATTGTGGGAAAAAAAAGTTTCTGAAAATAAGTTCAACTTTGCTAAGAATTTTCTAACATTGCTTGAAAAGAATTGAATTTTAGTGATGAATATTATTAATTAAGAAAGCAATTAAATTTTCTAATAAATTTTATAAAAATTCCTAAAAATACATACATTTAGCTACTTATTTATAAAGAATATTATTGAAATGATAATTTTTTTTATTTTTTGAAAATAATTATTTAAATAATTAAATTTCACGAACATTCTTGAATCTAATTGAATGTCGGCGAAGAATTTTATTATTTACAAAAGTTAATTAAATAATTTTTATTTATTTTTTTTAAGGGCATTTGAACCATTATGACGTCACAATTTTAAAACTCATGCTTTTCACACATTGTGACGTCATAGTGGTTCAAATGCCATTAATTTAAATTTTTTATTGCAGATATTTTAATAAATTTCTATAATTATACAAAAATTTAAAAACTAATATTTTACTTTCACAAACTCAGTAATTAATTATTTAGGTAGTGAAGCAAATTAATGGCAAAAAAATTTAATATTTAAAAGAAATAAATAAATTTAGCTCATTTGAACGTTCAGAACTTTAGGGTCTTAAAAAATGAACTGAACCATTTAATTGACTCTGATAAGTATTATTTAATATTATTTAATATTATTAAATATTGATAATAGTGAATTAATCGGTTATTTGAATCAAATAAATTTTTTCTAAGTGTACGTCACGTATTGAAATAATTTACAAAGCTTGTAAAGTTGCAAATTATTTAATTTGTGTTTCTGACTTTTTTCAGTCAAAAGCAGACTATTTTTGTCGAATACTGGAAGAATTATTTCGAATATTTCTAGCCATTGGAAATTGTAAATTGCTAAACCTTGAAATTGATAGCAAGTAAATTAATTGCGACAGGGTGCGGCAAATACACTGGTCCAGAGTTAGCATCTGATTAGCTTGGAAAGTCACTGTTAATCCAGGAAAGGATCACCTCAAATACGTGCTTTGCCACTGACAATCAGAATTGAACTTAGGTCCAACCTTCGAGCCACATGAACACCTCAAAGGCCAATGCTTAACAATTAGAGTCACGCGGAAGCAATTTGCATGTCACTGCATGCAGGAGATTTACACCAAATCAAAAGGAATTATCAGTCTGGTTGTCGTTTCAGCACTTTCGCTTAAACAAGAGGAGAATAGAAGGAGGAGGATCGATCGAGTACACTTGGCATACAAGTTTACTTAGAATATTCACACCGTATCATTGCCACACGTAATAAGCGGAGAGCGAAACATAATCACTAAATTTGAAAAAAAATATTTTTTTTCAGTCGTTTAATTTAAAACAAGTGATACTATTTTACCCTTTACGCATAGAAAAAATCGAATATATAATCAACCCTAGCATAAAGTGAAGAAGTAACTTTAATCTTGAACTTCGACCTCTGAATTGGAAATCGATTGCACCTATTTTGCCAGCCTGCACCCACTTGAGATAGAATCATATTCTTCCACTTTTACTACCACTTCATTCCTGACTTATATTGAACAATATATTTTTACGATATAGATTTTTTCCAGTAATATTTCTAAATATGGAAAAATTGATATTCCAAAAGACGAGCGTCTTTTTTCACTCTGAAAATGAAAAACATCTAGTTAGAAAAAATAGCAGAGGCAATCTAAATGATCTGATGCTTGGAGAGAGATTATTATCATTAATTATTCACGCGCTTCTACAAAGAGAAACATGTTTTATTATAAAATAGAGACGTAACATATATATATATATCACAGTCTTGGTTTATTGATCAGTTAAATAATTTCATAGCTTCTGTGCGTGCTTAGCCTAATAATCTATCGATGGAATTTCGCAATACAAGGCAATGGGACAACTCAATAAAGCGTGATACGTGAAGAGACTTTTTTTTCATTTCTACCATAGCTGAACAATATTATTATGATTTGAAATCATATACTCAAGGCAAATATGTTTATAGGTGTTTTAGCACAGTTTATCTGCGGATATCAAAATGAGACAAAGAACGAAGTTTTTCGCAACACTTTTCATTCTTCTTTTTGTCTCAAATTTGAAAATCTTTCAAGTTTTTGGTGAAAAGGGAAAAGATAAAATATTTTTAAGAATTAAAGAATTTTTAAGTCCGTGAAGTTCGCATCGTTTAAGATCAACGATTAAAAGAAAAAAAAATTATTTCTCAACCATAAAAAATAAAATTTTTTGTTAACAAATATTGTTTTTGTAAATCATTATCTATGAAATTAATTGTACTATTTTCTTTACAAAAATTTATAAAAAGTTGCTTTAAAAAATATTTTTCTTCCGAAATCGTTGACTATAAACGTTGGGAACTTCATTAAAACATTTTGAGGATTTAACATTGAAACAGACAGTGCTGAATTTAAGACTGATCCTAAATTAAGATTCACTTTTTACAATGAACATCACATTCTGAACAATAGAATAAAAAAAATTATTTCTTAGCTTCTTGTCATAATAAGTTTCAAGCAATTCTGTAAATTTTGTTTTAAGTCGCCGTAAAAATCAGCTTTTTTAAAAAAAAGGTCCATACACGCAAAAAAAAGGTTGGATAATATATCCAATTTTTATTGGATAGAAGGAAATTAGCTGTTATACCTATGTAAAATCATATATGAACAAACGGCGTTGGTTCCAGTGACAATTTTAAATTTATACACGTGATTAGTCATTATATCTATTTAGTTGGATACGGTTTCCAACGAGTTGGATGTAGCAGCCAACTGAAATTTGTAAGTCCCGATTTCTATGATGCGTATGCGCTGTCAACAAGTTGCGACTAGATTCCGACAATTTCGTGCGTGAACGTGAACTGTCAAAACGAAAATACTATAATGGACGAAAACACGATGAATATTTTGAAAATAATCGCGCTGACAAACTGTGAACATAATAACATTGTTCAACGAAAGTGATTAAGTGAAAGTGAAAGTGTCAAGTAATAAAGTAGCAAAATTGAAATCAAAGTTTGTAAAATTCTGTCTTCCCTTTTACAGATAACCTTATAGATTATGAAACACTATTATCTCTTAAAGAGAATATGATTTTGATAAATTGATTTATTTGTGATGAGGAACAAACGCTCCACGATGAGGAATACCTAACGCTGAAAATTTTTTTAGGTTATGTATGTTAATTTTAAAGTAAAAAAATCATAAAGAGAATTAATTTTCAGTGATAACTAATGTTATTTAAATCTTAATTATATCTAAAACATTCAATAAGAATTAAATTAGTAAAATCAAATAAACAAATAATTTTATGAATATTCATGTGTAAATTTAATTAAATACGTAAAATATAAATAGTTATTTCACTATTAGAAAATAATTGCATTATCCAACTTAAAAGTAGTGATAACAAAAAAAATAGACAGTTCACAAAACAAATTGGCTCCCCTATCCAACAGAATTGGATAGTACATCCAACATCTAAGAATCCAATTAAATTGGTTGTCCTATCCAACTAAATAGATCGCGCTCCAGACACTATCTAAAATAGCTGGGGTATCCAATACATAGTATACTGTAGCCAACTATTTTTCTGCGTGTAATGTTCGTAAAATTTAATTGAAAAATCAAGAAAAATTCGTAAATGTATACGATATAATTTGAAGAGGATTTTTAAGACGTTAAAAATGATTGTCAAATCGCTCGGTCAGTAGTTGGTTCGTAATGTTCGTATTTTGAAAATAATTTCCCTACTGTAACAAACAATAATCCAAAAAATAAAAATACTCTTTCTTTGTTGAAAAATTTATATGAAATATTTTTTTTCCCCTCAGAACATTGCCGCAGGTGAACCATGTTCTACTCTCTAGAACTAAACTTATTGAAAATGTCACGTAATTTAATAAAAGCGGTTGAAAATAAATAAAAATAAATAAAAATACTCGGGGAAAAAGGACAATGATTACATAAGAATAACTGACAGTTACGATAAAATGTTAGTGATGCGACAGTCATTCAGCACGTAATTGTCATAAATAAATAGTGCACTTCGTGTGTGTAAGTGTGTGTACGAGAAAAGCAAATAGCAGATCTTGGAGAGCATGAAATTCTCGCATTTTAATGCCGATAATGAAGGCAAGCCGGATGTAGGGGTAAAAACATTATGCACATAATAATGCAGTGAACCACTTTATATATCGGAAGGATGATATAGAATACAAGTGTTATTTCGGTGAATTTAAATTCGAATTTGTCCTCAACGAAAATTGTAAAGTCAACAAAATGCGGAGAGTAATTAAGTCCGGGCTGTATAATTTCCTCGGTATGGTTATAGGTTGAAATTACTTGCATTTTGGTGAAAATTAAAGAGTATTTTTTTAAAAAACAAAAATAATAGTGCGGCTAAAAAGTGCCAGTACACTGAGAAAAAAAAATTATTTGATTCAAACAAATTTTGTTTGAATCAAACTTAAAATATCTTTGCTATACAGTCAAACATATTTCAATTTAATTCAAACATATTTTCTGGTTCAGTTTAAGAGATTATTATAATGAAATCAAACATAAATACTGTGATTGATCATGGTTGCCACAAATATTTAATTTTATTTTTCCCTGATTTCCGGACAAAAATTTCACTTTTTCCCTGACCCTCAAGAATATTTTGATTCACTCTAAAAATTATTAGATCATCAAGAAAAAATGTTCTATTACATTTATTTATAAATTTCATTAATTGTAAAATTATTCAAAAACATGAATATCTTCTTTTTTAAATAAATATTTAATCATTATTATTTTTCTGTAGGAATTAAAATTCTTCATGTTTTGTAATAATTTAAATTACCATAACATTTTTCAGAATAGGTTAATTATTTACAAAAATCCTAAAAAAATCCTTCGCAAGAATTCAACTATTTTTACAAGCAGGAAAATTTCTCAAAAAAATTAAATTATTTTTTAAAAATGTAATAAAATTCGTGGCAATAATTCAATTACTTTCATAAATAATAATAAATCGATTATTCGTTAATCCATTTTTAAATCAATTTTTATTAAAAAATTCTACAAAAATTCAATTATTTAAATTAAAAAATAAATAATTTATTGAATAATAGAATGTTCTTTGTTAAAATTTAATTCTTATAAAGAATTTTATCAATAAATTTTTAAATATATGAATTTAATTTGACAAATTTTAATAAAATTTTTAAGAATAATTACATTTTTCGAGGAATTTTATTAAAATATATATATATTGTATAAAAAATCATTAAAATTCTGCGATGAGTTTTATTAATTATGAAAATAATTTTAATGTTCTTAAAATTTTCATAAAATAATTAAATTTTGGAGAAAAAATTTATTATTTATAAAGTTACTTGGAATTTTAACAAGAATTTTTTTTTTAATTTTCGAACACAATTGGATTTCTGCGAAGAATTTTATTACATTTTAAAAATAATTTAATTCTTCCAACGAATTTTATTCAAATTTATAAAAAATAACTGTATTTATGTGAAGAATCTTATCATTTATATAAATAATTGAATTCTTACAAAGAATTTTATTTCAGTTTATAAAAATAATTGAATTTCGGTGACGAATTTTTTAAATCATTTATATTTTTCGAAAAATTTTATGAAATTTTGTATTTTAAATAATTGAATTCCTGAGAAAATGTTATTACTTATGAAAATAATGGAATTATTTTGAATGAATTCATTAAAATTCAATTCCTACAAAATTTTGACAAGAATTTTATTAAAATTTTTAATTATAATTGAATTTAGATAAAGAATTTTTTGATTTATAAATATAATTGAACTTTTGAAAATATTTATTTTTAATTTTTGAGAATAATTGAATTTTTGCGAAGAATTTTATTAATTTTGAAAATAATTTAATTCTTCCAATGAATTTTATTCAAGTTGATAAAAGTAATTGAATTTCGGTGAAGAATTTTATTATTTATAAAAATATTTTTATATAATTGATATTTTTCGAAAAGTTTTATTAAATTTTGTATTTTAAATAAATCAATTCCAGTGAAAAATTGTATTACTACTTATGAAAATAATTGAATTATTTTGAATTTTAATGAAGTATTTTATTATTTATAAAAATAATTGTAATTTTGACGAGAATTTTTATTAAATTTTCTGAACATAATTGAAATTCTGCGAAGAATTTTTGTAACTTTTGAAAATAATTGAATTTCTGTAATCATTTGTAACTTTTCCAAAATCTAATTTTTTAAAGTATTTTTAACTCAAATTCTTTTATCAATCTAGTATTTATGAAAATTGTAAAAATTATTCATAAAATAATTTACAATAATTATTATTAATTTTATTTCATTGTTATTTATTATAATTATTTATTATTAATTATTAATTTAATGATAGTTTTTGAAAATTGAAGTTATTTAAAAAGAAATTATTGTCAGAAATAGAAAAAATTGAAGGTTTTGTATTAAAATTTGTGGTAATTTCATAGTTTACGAGGCAAAAAGAAAAAAAATCAGTTTTCTCATGAATTTTAAAAATTTAGTTTTTTTCAGTACTTTTAGTAAAAATCCCTGACTTTTCCCTGAATTCCCTGACCTGTGGCAACCCTGTTGATTATAATTATCTGTAGTTAACTTTTAAGTTTGATTCAAACATAAAATTTTTGAACATAATTTTTGATGAAACCGTAAATGAAAATATGTTTGAATGAAATATAATTATTCAAACAAATAATACTTTTGAATCAATGCAGTAGATATTTTCTATAAATATTGAGATTAAACTTACAAACTAATTTCAATTAAACAAAATCGTCTAACACTATTTTTGTGTTTCATTTAAGTATATTATAATGTTTTCTCAGTGTTCTAAAATAGTTGAAATAGAAATTGAATTTGTAAAAGTATTTTTCAAAACAAAAGTATATTTTTATCACTATTGAAAATGTTCCATGTCGCTTTATTGTTCGAATTACAGAAAGCTGTCGCTTTTGTACTAGCAAATAATATGATCCGCTAAAGGGGATATTTCATGAAATGTCAAGTTGTCTCTGGAGAACGATGTTATAGTGTACACAGTAACATCAATTTACAGTCACAAAATATCAACCATTTTCAAATACATCCTAATGAGAATGTAGCAAATTTTATAGTTTACGAGGAATTTCATATGGAGAGTTATATATATGTTTTACTTGAAATTCCCAAAATTGAGCAATACATATAATGGACGGGCGCAGGTATTTGAAGAAGCAGAGCTCTCGTTATTGCGAATCTGGCAATAAAATTGCGGGGATATCTCAAATCGGGACATAAACGGGTCACTTTATTATAACACCTAAAACAATAGCAATTCTTGTTAAATAAAGTGAACTAGTGCAGTCAATGGTCCAAACTAAACTCGTGAACCACATTTGTATGGTAATTTTATAGACCTTGCCTCACACTCCGTAATCACCCGAACTCCTCGCACGTAACGTACCAGGATCAGAGAGAGAGAGAGAGAGTTTTAACATTTTTATGTATATGCTCCGACAAAAAAAGAATCGCGAAACCAAATATTTGATATTCACGTGACGGCTAACATGATTCTCCTGTCAGACTATATACAGATTTATGTCTCCCGTTGGTGATTTATTTTCATTCACGCAAATTTCATTATTATTTTCACACTTGACCAAAAGAAACTGATTATTAAATTTTACCATTAACTACATGTCAAAAACAAATGCATTCAATAATTATGATTTTAGCAGGAAAAATTAATGGTTTTACATAATTAATCGTATATACGTGTCTGAAAAATAATATATAAACAGGGTATTTAATATTTTCGTTCAACAAAATTCTTGCTTATTTGCCGGCAATGTTCCGATTTGTTTCCCGCGTTTTTTTTCTCAACAAATTTAAATTTAATTTCGAATATAAAAAATAAACATTTAAATTTTTTGAAAATAATGCTTTTATTAATAACTTTAATTTTAAATTTAGAAAACAATTGAATTAAAGAACGAATGTTTTCAATTTTTTACAAATAATCTTGTCTCTTTTTAATTATAAGAGGAAATTTGATTTTTCAATTTTATTAAAATTATACAACACACAATAATAATTGAATTTCCGGAAAGAATTTTAATATTCATAAAAATAATTAAAACCTTCCAAAAGAATATGTTATTATTTATGAAAATAATTCAATTCTTCTGAAAAATTTTATTACAATTTTTGAAAATAATTTAATTTAGTATAATATTTCTGAAGAAATTTTATATTATTTATGAAAATAACAGAATTATTTTAAAGAAATTTATAAATATGTAATTAAATTCTTGTAAAATTCTGAGTCTTTATGAAAATAATCAAATGTTCTCGAAATTTATTTTTAAATATTTTAATTCTTTTTTGAGAAAATTTTTAAATATGGTAGATAATAAAAATCATTCATCTGAGGAAATTTTTTGACAATATTTGAAATTTTGCCGAAAATTTTATCTAAATTTTTAAAAATAAGTGAATTTTTAAAACGAATTTTATCAATATTTTAGAAAATAATTAAACTTAGAAGAATTTTATTAAAATTTTTAAAAAGGTTGAATTTTTGAAACGAATTTTATGAATATTTTAGAAAATAATTGAATTTAGAAGAATTTTATTATTTTTTTTTAAATAATTGAATTTTGTAGAAGAATTTTATTGTTTACAAAAATAATTGAAATATTGATAAGGATTTAAAAAAAATTGTTGAACGAAATTGAATTTTTCTAAAGAATTTTATTACTTTGGAAATTAATTGAATTTTTACAATAATTTTTAATATTTTAAAAATTCTCCAAATTATATCGTAAATTTATACGAACTTTTCTTGATTTTTCAAATTTAAATGTTTCCCACATTATGGACCCATTTTTTAAAAATCTGAAACGAATTTTATTAAAACTTTTCAAAATAATTGAAGTCGTACACATTTTTTTCAAGAAATATTATGTAATTTGTGTTTGCAAAAATAATAGTAATAATAATTCCCGAAAAAATTCAAAAAGTGTACAGTATTTTTAATTAATTCAAAAATTTTCAATTATTTGTTTGGAAAAGTTCAATTATCTTGAAACAACAGAATTAAAAATTTCAACAATCTTATTTTTCAGAATTAAGAAAAATACTTTGGGAAAATTCAATTTTTCTAAACAATTTAAATTCTGTATATTTTTTTTATATTAACTAACAAAAAATTTTATTATTAATCTTCGCTCTTAGAAACATGAATACATTAGAATGTGATTGTTCATAAAATCCAATAATTAATTAATTGTTGAATTAAAATACATTGAAAATTCTATTTGTTAAAAAGTTTCTAATGAAATGCTTTAACAAATTTAATTACAAATTTTCAGACAAATTTCAAAATATTTCTATTAAATCCATAATTTTTATAAATTTATTTACATAATATCTTTGAATCGGTAACTA
Organism: Leptopilina myrica (nomen nudum); assembly: GCA_032872475.1. Lineage (NCBI taxonomy): Eukaryota > Metazoa > Arthropoda > Insecta > Hymenoptera > Figitidae > Leptopilina > Leptopilina myrica (nomen nudum). The sequence goes on along the minus strand of CM065458.1, from coordinate 13,020,331 downwards.
ATTTTTTTACTATCAAATTAATTATTTTCGACTCAAATTTACAGAATAGCATAAATATCTATAAAAATTAAAACAAAAAGTGATTTTTTAAAAACGAATAAAAAAAAAATAAAACTATTTTTAACTTTGGTGAAAAAATTTCCGGTTAGTAGACACCCTGACAAAGCAAATGTTAATATTATCTTTCAACGAAACTCGAAATTATTTACTTCAATATAGACTAAAATCAGCAATTTGAATGAAAATTATAATAAAAGCATTCAATAAAAGGCAAACATTGGCTTAATTAAATTAAAAATTTTCAACAACAAACAAAGTTAGTTTTCAAAGTGTATACCTAAACACGTAAATACAAATTTTAAATGCTATTTATCTAAATATCAAATTCAGGAAAGTGTATATTAATTCATGTGTTCATATTACAATATTAAACACACATAAATAGACTTTCAATATGAACTGAAACACATATACACTATAACTCGGAGTGAATGCCCATTGAAATACATGCATATGCGTTTATCAAATGTCAATCTAAATATGAATTACCGTTATTAACGTGAGAGATAATATTTTATCGGAAATATGTTTATTTCAAAATTTCCGCTACACTATACAGCATAGTCTGATGTTAAGTTACAAATTCAACAATTTTCCCAAATTGTAAAATAGAAGGGAGAGCAAATTGTGTTATCATATAAAGGGCTATTTGCAGCATTTGATACGCATGTTGAATTTAATACAATTCTCTTTAGTTTCGTATCGGTAATTATGCAATCTACAAAATGTAATTTCAAAATTTACAATCAAGATTTTGGAAAATGTAATTTTCGATATTAATGTGGAGAAAATTCAACCGCATGAAAAAAATTTTTTTTTTAATTAGACTCAGGAAAGTAATTTTAAGAATGGGGACTTTAATCAAGACGACGATTTTACAAAAGTTAGGCTATAAAACGGCTTATAGTATGAAACGTGTGTAACTAATGTTCATTCTTTAGAAGAATTTCTATCCAAACTGTTAAAAGTTTCTATTTAAATTTTAAATAGAAATTTTTTTTTTATCAAATTTTAAAATGTCGAGAAAAATTTTAAATCCTAGTATTTCTTATTATTGTTTATAAGTGTATAGGATACATGAAGAATTCTACAGTCGTAAAAACATTTCACTTCGACAATAGTAAATTTTTCAGACGATTTTTGTGCTACCAAACTTTTTTGGTCGGCATCCAATAAAATTTGTTCTGAATTAACAAAAAAAAAAAAAAAATGGACCATGCCAATCAGAAACGACATTGAATCGGAATTCTATCAATCAAAAATATTTTATTCTCAAAATAAAATCTGTTTATTATGACCCAAAAGTTCTCAACTTCAATTATTAATTTTTCACTTCTAAAGCAAATAATAACTTTTTATTTCAATTTTAAACTAATGCTTTTTATTTTAATTTTAAATTAATGTTTTTTATCTGAATTTGGTTTAAATTTTTCTTTTATAGTTTTTGAAGTAAATTAAAAAAAGTAAAAGGGTGACTTTTAAACATTGCGATATCAGAAGTAATTGAATAATGCAAAAGTATTAAAACCTAATTAAGTCTCCATGAGGGAAATTGAAGTTCTAACAATGTACGTTTCACAAAGCTTTTCGTAGTAAACCATAACTCTCTACTCAAAATACCTTTGACAACCCACAGAATTGAGGAATACTTATGTAACAAAATTAACACCTCACAATGAAACTCGACGCTAAATTTGATTTGTTCCTCTAATTATCCGACATCACACATGTGTCCTATTGAGGAACAATTTGCAATTCACTTTTAACGTTACAACATATCTTTCAATTATTATTATTTTAGTCAGTAAAAATTTTATCCAAATCGGTAATTTTAAATCCGTTTCATTAATTAACAATTATTTAAGTATGTTAACAATAACAATTATTTAAGTACGTTAACAATAACAATTATCTAAGTACGTTAACAATAACAATTATTTAAGTATGCCAATAATTATGTTATTTACGTAAATAAACAAGTGACTAAATAAAACTATTTCACTTCTTTTCTAAACACTTTTTCAACTTTTTTTTTCCCCAACTAATTAACCCTAATTATGTGGGGAAAAAAATTGTTAAAAGCTACTACTTTAGAAAATAAGGAAGTAAATATTATATGAATTTCATTTTTAAAACACGAGTGTGTGTATATAATGCCTTTAGTCGTACGATCTTTAATTTACATTTTTACTGACCTACGTAAAAGTTTCTGTATGTATGTAATTTTTAAGCAAAAAAGTATATAATTCTTTTCACGAATAACCTCTTCTGTATGTATATACAATATATACATAGACGATAATCGGATGTGTGTGGAAGGAAAATAGGATTTACGTGACGAGGTTAAAGAAACTGATATTGCACTACATCAATGCTCGATTTCACATCTGAATTCCAAATATATCGTGAAAGATAAAATTAAAAATAATGTTTCACACAATTTTTCCGTCGCACAAAAGAAAAGAACGAAAAAAAAACATAATTTTTAAGCGAAAAAATTTTAATATTATTTATTATGCTGCTTGTTTTTAACGTTCCAATCGAAGGAAATTTGTTCTCTAAATTTAATTTTTCAAAAATTAGTTAAAAGTATTTTTCTTAAATTATCATTATTCTAATAAAGGGAATTTTTTTTACTTCTTCCAAATTAAGCGTATTGTATTTTTAACAAGAATTTTATTACTTACAAAATTTTATGTTGAAAAATTTTTATTTTTTGAATTTTGTAGAGGAAAAAATGTTATTAGAAACATTTTATAGTAACAAATCTGAAGAGAAAAATAATTTTTCCTAACGAATCTTTTAGTGTAAACGTTGTGAATTTTCACCAACGTAAAATAATTAAATCCCTATTTGGAACTTTTATTATTTATATGTAAATATTTAAATGTTTACTTAGAATTTTATAAAAAATTTTAGTAAACTACTATAATCGTAAAAAATTAAAAAACTAAAATGTTACATTTAAAAACTCAGTAATTATTTTTTTTTGTTAGTGGCACAAAATAATTGCAATAAAAAATTAATTTTCAGAAGAAATAAATAAATTTCGTTCATTTGAACGTTCAGAAGTTTAGGATCTTAAAAATAATCGAATTTCAGAAAATAACACATGTACTTAGGAATAAATTTTGTTAGTGTAAAAAATAATTTTTTTTAAATAGAAAAAAAAATTAAAAGAAGTAGAAAAAATTTGCACGTTCGATTTAGTTGTACTTGTATTCTTGGACAATAAACCTGTTATTACGTAACTAAACTTGAATACAAAACAATTCATCAAAAAGTGTTCGTTTTCCTGGACGAAATTAAAAAAAAATTACATTATTCGAACCTGCGAGATATTTTCCTACCAGAAATAATGAATGAAGGATACGAGAACGGTTTAAGCAAAAGATGTGAATTTAAGATAAGTGTCACTAAATCTTGCCTGCATTATTATATTTTAGCATAAGCAAACAAAGTTGTTAACATACTCAAAATAAATGTTGTATTTTATTTTCGCTCTTCGGCTCATGGCAGTTGAAAATGATGGATCACTATTAATACACGTACGTATTAATACTTGACAAAAAATTATTACAAACACCTTTTTTCCGTATAACTTTTTTTTATATAATTTTCCCCAAACGGAAATTAACTTCTCTTTTCTAATTTCCCCCCAAAAAAAAGAAACACAAAAGTTAAAATAGCTTTTGTACATTTCTAAAACGTCAATATTTTCTGATAGAATGAATTAAATAAAAAGCACTTGATCTAGTCATATTGAAATTGCTATTCACACCATGTCCCATCAGCTGGAAATTTTAAACGTTATAGATATATTCTTTCATGAAAAGCGAACATCTTTGAAGTTTTAATTTTGTGAAAACTAATTTTTCATCGTACAGTAAATTTAACAGTGAAGTTGACAGTAAACTTAACAATAAAGTTGACAGTAAAGTTAACAATAAAGTTATAACCGATTAAAGTGACACAGATTTTATTTACCACATTATTTTTATTTCTATTCGCAAACTGAGTTAAAACAAATGAATGTCCTCATTCTTCAGTTTTCTATTGTTTACAATAATGCCACATTAAATAATTATAATATCACCATTCTTATAAAAAAAACTTTTTCCAACTTTCATCTACAGTTTTATTTAAGCTTCTCAAAACTCTCTTAAGGTGTTGAACATAAAAAGTTAAGCTTCACAATATTCTTCCTCTTTTCTAGTCAAAAAAATTAGCGCGAAATTATCGGAAAAGTAAAGTTAGTAATTTGTCCCGAATCTTGTAAACTTGACAAAACAATAATGTGGTTGTTACACAAAAAAAAAGTCACTATCTAAAAGTTTCTACGAAAAATTTTATTTTCAAGTATAGAAATATTTACGAATATAATAAACTTGTTAGAAAAGTCGAATTGTAATTTGTGAAATGATCCCCAAGTTTTGAACGTTCAATAATGAACGAAATATTTTTTATTGAAAATATTTTAATGAGTTACAAATTATAAGAAAAATTTAAAAACTAAAATATTGTACTTTATACTACATTAACATTAACAAACTCAGTAATTAATTTTTTGGATAGTGAAGCAAAATGATTGCAATAAAATTGAATTTCTGGAAGAAATAAATTTGAACGTGATGAAGAACTTTAGGATTCTGAATTTGACTTTGTTATTTATTTCTGAAAATCTATTTCTTTGTTCCTTGGGTTTGTGTTGACTATGCGTGACCCTTCAGGAAAAATCTATTAATCAATGTACACAGACCACAAATAGAAAATTTTGCTTTTCGGTCTAATGTGATTAAAATTAGAAATTTCACAGGACGAGCTCATTATGATGTTAAAGTTGTCATAAAATCAGAAAAGTCTATTGTACGCTTTAATTATTCATCTGACGTGTTTCTTCTCTTATCTTATTTGTGGAAAAGAATTAGAAAATAAACCGAGAATTGAGATCGAGAAGAAATTACATTACTTCGTTATTATTGAAAAAATTTGAAACTAGAAACATTTTTTGAAAGTGAGAGAAAAGAAAGGAAGGGCTAAAAATAATTCTGATTGGAATAAATGTTTTTGAAACAAATAAAATAAGAGAGGAGAGGAGAGATTTTCACTTAAACCTTGACTAACATAAAATACTCGAGATGTTTAACAATAAATACTTGAGGAACATAATAAGATAGAATGTAAACAAAGACAAGGAAGTATCCTTGGAAATGCATTCGCCTCCCTCATATATCCTGGAGTCCTGGACAAACTTATCAATAATTCTCTTATCAAACTTTGCCAACAGCTTCAAAGCGATCATTCAACAATTGACACAAAACTTTTCCGAATGGAACCACCCAATTTCTTCTTTTCTATACAGTTTATATCTAAAGAGCTAATAAAAAAATACCTGAAAGAGTATCGATTCTTCTTATCTTCCTCTCCCCCGTTCTCCTCTTTTTTTCTTCGCCAAACAAATTTTTAACTCGGGTAGATTCGAATAAATCTATCCGGTGCTCCTCGACGACAATCTCATTGAGTTCAATGAGATAATTCCAACTTCACCTTTTTTTTTTTTTGCACCACGAAAAAAACAAATTCCACTTGATCCTCTTAATAATATAAGAGTACCGCTCTTTCTTTCTATTTCGCAACAACAAAATATTTAATTACATGAAAATATTTAAATCTTCTTGCACCAATGATAACAATAAAAATTTTCACCCTTCGCGATAATCACCCGCGAGGAAAATCGATCGACTAGTCAACTTACTCGAAATGACGCGCATCGATCGCGCATTCCGTTTAGCGTTTTAGCGAGAATAGGGAGCAGTGACTCCAAAAAAAAAAAAAAAAAATCTCGAGGAAACCCGATCGTGGACCACTCGATGAAAATCGACACACACCGTCTTCGAGACCCACTGGCATCAACTTTATTTTCCCTTTTCACCTCTTTCTTCACACTTTCGTTTCTATTTCTTCTTTTTCTAGCAAATTTTTGTTGTTATTTATTTATTTTTTGCTTCCCTTAGAGAACTTTTCTCTTTTTTGGAAAATGAAATGTTTTTCTATTTTCTTGTTTTTTTTTTTTTTACTGCTAAAATTCTGTTTGAAAAATTCACTAGACTTTGGATATAGCGGGAAACGCGACGAATTTAGTTGGGAGGGAGGAAAAAAAGGTGATAAAATCGCGAATCGTACGTCGTCTTTCGTTCTCGAGCGAAAGCGCCGGACGTACTAGTGCACGAGTGGAACTGACGAGGAACCTGGCAGGCTCCCCTAGACGCTGCGCGCTCCGCTGTCCTGCGTGAAAACCGTACGCTATTGAGGGTACCTACAATATCGACGTCATCGACGTTTTTACCGCACTACATCGTCCGCCCACCTGGATCGTTGCCCGCGGCCTTTTGTATCCCGCCCTGGATCCTACGCGAATCTTTCGAGTCTAAGGCGAGAGCGTAGGTTGATACAGGGGTCGTAAACCAGACTCGGATTAAGACTCTCTCTCTCTCTCTTTCTCTCCTATAAAGCATCTCTCTTCTGAGAAAATAGAAGAGATTCTGAGAGAAGCAACCACCCGGAGATGGTAAATAATTATTACACTCTCCATTGTCAATATATAAAGTCAAACGCTATTTTTCTTTTCGGCAAATAAGAAATTTTTTTTTCTATCCAAACACAATTTCTGCTATTTTTAGATTTTTGGGAGAAAAAAAAATTATTCCCAGGGGTGTTCGAACGCCAAACGATTTTTCATTGTCGATTGGATCCTCTAACCACTGCGCTACGCCACACTAAGAATAACCGAGCGTAACATGTTCCTAAAGTTTCGAACGACAATACTTTTTATAACTTCTTCTTCTAATTTTTCTATTCTACTCCCAAAAAATTAAATTTTTTTGATGAAAACAAATTAAAAGATCCTAAAGTTTTGAACGTACTTCAAATGAACGAAATTTATTTATTTCTTGTAAAAATTAAATTTTTATTGCAATTATTTTCCTTCACTATCCAAATATTAATTTTTGAATTTGTAAACGTAAAATTCTAGTTTTTTTAATTTTTTTATGTTCAGTAATTTATTAGAATATTGTAAAAGTAAAATATTTCGTTCATTTGAAGTAGGTTCAAAACATGGGGATCGTCAAATTAATTCTAAATTAAATATTTTCAATTACAATTATTTTTCTTTTTTCGATTGGCAATTTTCAAAGATACTTAAAGTGGAAAAAAATTGTAATGTTCCTAAAGTTTCGAACGTTTAAAATAAACGACAATAATTTTTTTGCTTTTTCTAATTTGTATTTTACTTACAAAAAATGATTTTTTAGATTAGAAACAAATTAATTCTAAATAAAATAATTTTAATTTCAATTATTTTTCTTTTTTTTTGAGCGTAATTTTCAAAAATACTTAAGGTGGAAAAAAGTTTCATATTCATTTGAACGTTCGAAATTTTAGCTCCATAGCGTAACGGTGTCAAAAAGTCCCTTTTCAGGGTGTCTACTATTTTTGTTCAACAAAATTCCCGGTTTTTCTTTTCTCATCAAATTTCAATTTTAATTTCATTTCAAACATAAATAAATCCTTAAATTTATGTCTTTTTTTAATAATTTTACTCGAATGTTTGGAAAATAATTGAATTAAACAAAGAATTTTTTCAAAACAATCTTGTCCTTTTCTAATTATAATTGGAAATTTGATTTTTCAATTTTATTAAAATTATATTCACGCAATAATAATTGATTTTCCGCCAAGAATTTTAATATTTATAAAAATAATTAAAACCTTCCAAAGATTGCTATTATTTATGAAAATAAATTCAATTCTTGTGAAGAATTTTATTAAAATTTTTGAAGATAATAAGCAGTAACAATTATTTAATTAATAAGTGATAAACATTTAATTTGCTCAAGAAATAAATAAATATCATTTATTCGAACATTCAGAAATTTGAAATTATAAATTAAAAAATTCAATTGTTTAAATAAAAAGAAAAAGTTTTTAAGAAAAAAGATTCAAAACGAATTAAATTTCTATAATATTTTCAAAGGTTGAAATTACAAAAAAATTGGAAAAAAATTGTCTGAAAATCTTGTTCCAAATTTTAAGACAAAATTATTTCTAATTCAAACTTTCTAGTTTTAATTGGAAACCATTTGAAATTCAATTATTACAAAAGTTGTAAATGAAACTCATAAAGAATTTAATTATTTTGGGAATTTTTACTAAAATTCTTCCCTAAATTCTCTCAAATTGAAACGTTTTAAAATTCACATATTTACAAAAGTTGTAAGCAAAACTCTTATAAAATTAAATTATTCTTGTGATTTTTAGTAATATTCTTTATTCAATTAAGTATTTTTAATAATTAAAAAAAACTTGTTTGAAAATTCAATTATCTATACACGATGTAAACAAAACATACAGAATTGAATTATTTTTGTAATTTTTATCAATATTATTCTCATAATTAATTATTTTTAATGAATTTTGAAAAAGTTCTTTGAAAATTCAATTATTTAAACAAAAAGAAAAAATTTTAAAAAAAATTCAAAAAGAATTAAATCTTAATAATATTTTCAAAGTTTGAAATTACAAAATAATTTGAATAAATTTTTGCATGAAACTTTTTCGAAATTTTAAATTAAAATTATTTATAATTCAAATTTTCTAAAAATTCAAATTAAAACATTTTGAAATTCAATTATTTACAAATTTTGTAAACAAAACTCTAAAATAATTTAATTATTTTTGAAATTTTTACTAAAATTCTTCTCTAAGTTATTTTTTTAAAAATAAATTTGGTAAAAAAATTTAAAAAGAATTAAATTTCAACAATATTTTAATCGCACCAAAATTCAGAATTTTTTTTATAGATACTAAATACAATATTTTTCCAGTAAAATTTTCCGACTTTTCTCTAAATTTACTGACTTCCCTGGCCTTTGATAACTTTACAATAGCAAATAAATATTTTCGTTTTACAAAATATGTGACGCGCTTAAAAAAAGATACTTAAGAAGCAAATACTTTTAAGGTTATGTTTGTATTATTTTTACTTTAATTCAAAGTTTCTGTGTTTAAATGCAAAACTAAAATCAGTTTCTATTAATTATTTTCGATCTAATAAAGACTGAAACACTCATTGTAAATATTGCGAGTTGATCCCATTTATCTATTTTTATTACAAAAATTGCAAAAATAACCTAAAATTTGTTGCCTCCTATAGGTAACATTTCTCAGGTTTGCAATCTATTTTTACCTCAAGGTAAAAATAATACTTTTTTCAAATGATCCCTAATAATGATAAAAATGTTATTTACTTGTAAAGTACTACTTCCAAATTCACAAAAAAATTGAATTTAATCCACAAAGAGGGAATTTTCACTCATTTTCCAAGAAATTCAGAGAAAAATATTAAATTTAATCTACACAATATGTAAAGCAAATAATTTACCTATCCTGATGAGATCTTAATATCTTCTTTTTATATTCGCCACAAAAAAAATAAAACTCCAAAAGATATTTTAATCGAAAAATATAATTTCGTGCGAACGAGAACATAATGTTCTTCACGACCATTTATAGTAGGTAATATTTATGCTGCAAAATATGCATCAAGGGAGGAACTATAAAGTTTCCCATGGTAAAAAATGATTTCATTTGGGAAAAAGTGTTACAGCTTTTTTTAAAATTTCTTTCTAAAAATAAACAATTCAAACCTCTCCCCACGAAATTATAATCAAATCATAAAATAAAGTTTCTCTTCTTCTGCAAAAATAATTTTTTAACTTATTTGTATGAAAAGCTTTTCTCACTTTCTTTTATATCGCGCGGTCGCATATTCTTAAAAAATCTTCAACTACACTATTTTAAGAAAAACTAAGAGCTTTTAACATATTGTTTACAATTCAAGAGAATTTTTTTTTAAAAATACTATAGTGTAGGGAAATAACTCTAAAGCTTTTAAATCTCGCAAGTAAAACATAAAAGATTCTTAAGAATATGTTTTAGAATGACTTTTAATCTTAGAAACGAGGTGAAAATACGTAGAGTATAAAGAAAAACAGCAAGAAAAAAATTATTCAAATTTCAAAACAAATAAAATTATAAATGAAAATTATATATATATATATATTTAAACGTATCTTTTCAACTTTGCAGAAATTGTCTTTAAAATAATAAAAATAAAATTATTTAAAATAAAATGTTTTTAAGCTTCAAAATAAAATTAAAAAAAAAAGTTGATATCAAATATAAATTCGATTCTGATAAAGAAAGAAACGTAAACCTTAGCCCTCTAGAATTACGTCGTTCAACCTTTTTCCCTCATTCAATATAACTGACGGCTTTCTGACTGCCTTTTTTATCTTTAAAAAACTTCGGGCCGGATTTCATTTAAAAAAATGTGAATTTAATGCAAAAGTAAATTAAAAAATATACACGGAAAAAATTGGCAATTTTTTTCAGAAAAAAATTAAGAGAAATCTTTATTTTCAGTATATCTATATATATTTAGAAAAAGAACATAAGAAAATTGTGTCGAAAATAATAATTTACTTGACCACAATCAAACTAACAAGTGTCAATTTATTTGAAACCAAATATAATTTTTCCAGTGTATTAAAAAAGTTCGGCCATAAAAAGACTTTTAAGAAAAATGGTTCTTCTTGAGAAATAAGAACATTAAAAAAAAAAAAAGAAGTCAAAATGATCATCACGTAGAATGCAGACCAGAAATGTGTCGCTTTCTTTTTATTGTAGAACACATTATCGCTGACCTTTTATTGCAACTTGTATCAAGAAAGGGACCGAGATCCATTTAACGATATTGGTTGAGAAAAGTAGTTATATATATATATGTTGTCGATGCCGGAAAAATATAAATGCTATCAGAAAGCAGAGCAGATACGCCCTTTTAAAAGTGATTTTGCGATATGTAAGTAGTAGGTGTTCTGTCATTCAGGATCTAACACAAACTCAATCTCCCTCACAACTTTTTTTTTACTCTTTAAAATCACAAAAGGGCGCAGCCCCTTTTTCTTTCTGACTGACCTTATCTATTTACTTTTTTATATTATCTCATCCCTCTTTTTCACTCCCTTTCTTCCATTTACGGACTTTCTCTAAATTTCCTGAAGTCAAAATTCCACTTGAATTTCAGTGTTGAAATTCAGGCGTTGAAATAATATATTTGTATTCTTTTGATGGCAAATCTCTTTAGTTTCTAAACAATTAGGTTGATAAGTGTTTAAGGGGATGCAGTGATCTTCCAGTAAAATATTAAAAATTTGTATTAAAATTTGTCAAGAGAATTCAATTATTTAAAAATTTGTTGATAAAATTCTTTATAAAAAATCAATTTTAAAACATTAAAAAATTTAAATTTTATCCCAGAATGGCTTTAAATTAAAGATTAAATTAATTAAATCCATGGCTTTAAGTTTGTTTTTAAACATTTAAACATTTTTAAACATTCAATTATTTAATAAAATATTTATTTTTAATTCGAAACTTATTCGAAAACATCAATAACTTCATTTTTAAATAAATCATTATTATTTTTTCATATAGAAATTAGGACTTTCAAACATTCAATTATTTTTTTATTCATTCTTCAAAGAATTAAATTATTTTCAAAAATGAAAATTTTTTTTCTAAATAATTCGTCAAAATTCGATTATTTTCAATATCAACGATTTTAACGAATTTTAACAAGTTTCCATTAAAAGAGTAAAATTTATAAATTCTAATAATAATTTCCACAAATTACAATTAGAACTTGTCTTGATTTTATTTATTTCTATAATTTTCAACATTAAATTTCATTTCTAAATCAATTATTATAAATAATTTTTCAACAAGTCTTCTAGAATTCAATTGTTTAAATAGAAAAACTCAATTTATTATAATAATTGTAACTGTCCATATTTTTTTAGTTATCAATGTGGTATAAAATTAAAAAAATTTTATCGTGAAAATTAAAATTTTTTAAATTATAAACAATTGAAAAATTTCCAATAATTGAAATTTGGTAAGATAACTGCATTTTTAAATAAATATTTAATCATTATTATTTTTTCATATAGCTATTATGAATTTTTAAACATTCAATTTTTTTTATTCATTCTTCAAAAAATTAAATTATTTTTAAAAAAATTAATGTTTTTTCCATTTTTTCCAAAATAATTTGTCAACATTCAATTATTTTCAATATCTACTATTTCAAAAAATATTAACAATAGAATTCAATTATTTAAAAAGAAATTTTAATAAAACTCGTCTTAAGAATTACATTATTTTCAAAAGTAATAAATTCTTTGCAAAAAGCCAAATATGTTGAAAAATTTACAAAAATTATCGTCAATTTTCAATTATTTTTATAAATAATAAATATTTTCTCCGACATTCCAACATTTCTAAAAAATGTTAATAAAATTCCTGGCTGAATTTCAATTATCTTTAACATATGAACAAATTTTTCGAGAAATGAAATTATTCCTAAAAATAGTAATAAATTTTGTCAAGCGAATTCAATTATTTAAAAATTCATAGATTTGAAAATAAGCAAATGAATTAAAATTTTTGAATGTAATTTGATTTTTGCGAAGAATTTATTACTTTTGAAAATAATTGAATTTTGAAAATCTAGGTTTTGCAAAATTTCTAATCAAATTCATTTAAAATCGAAATTTTGCAAAATTTCTAATCAAATTCATTTAAAATCGAAATTTTGCAAAATTTCCAATCAAATTCAGAATATAATTTTATGATAAATTAAATTATTAAATAGATTAATTTTTTTTGTATTTAAATAATTAAATTCTTGTAGAATTTTCTGATAATATTTAATTTTTAAAATTAATTTCAGTTAAAATTTTAGATAATTGAATTTTGACAAATATTTTAAATTAATTAAATATCTACAAAGAATTTTATTAAAATTAATTGAAAAAAATGAATTATTACAAAAGAATTTCATTGAATTTTTTGAAAATAACTTAATTCTTTGAAGAATCAAGAAAAAATTTTAATTTCTGAGAAGAATTTTACTATATTTTTAAAAATAAAATCATTTAATTTCTGAGAAGAATTTTACTATACTTTAAAAAATAATTTAATTTCAGCAGTAATATCTAATTATTGCAGAAATTCTTTATCTTCTAATTATAATTATTTTAATTAATTAAATGTACATAATTCAATGAATGTTTACTTACGAATAAAATCGACAAACACAATTTGCTATTTAACTCACCTGAAACAGAAAAAAAGAAATTATACTTCACTTAAGAATTACTATAGAAAATATGTAAATGCAACAAATACTAATTTCTATTAAATAATAAATTATTTCCATCAATGTATTAATCAACATTAAAAATATCCCTTCGCTGGACTTTAATGACAAATCTAATATAATTTATCAAATTTTACTAGGTTCCAAGTTTTTATTTCCAAAATAACTCATTCACTATTTTCAAAGAAAATTTATTTATAAAAAATAGAAAAATTTACTTTTTCACAGGTAATATTTATTATATAAAAAAAATTTTTAAATAATAAATAATAATAATTAATAATACGTCTACTATTTTAAGAAAATATTTCTAAGTTTAAAAAAAAAATGTCAAGTATTTTCAATAAAGTAAATACTCGTTAACTTTATCTATTAAACAAATGAACTAATTACAATATTCAACATTACACAGATGATTCATACAAAAATTGTTTTCAAACTAAAGACAGACGTTTTTAACAAAATAAAAAGTAATTGAATTATTACGGAACATACTTGGCCGTGAATGTAAGAAAATAAATTGGTTATTTAATGCAGAAATACCTCTGCTTTATGTTAATGTTCTATAAGTCGAAGCGCAACGTTTGTGCTATTATTTATCTTTACACGGTCACTAGAAACAAACTTTCAACGATGATGATACCGAGGACAGGAAGAATAAATACCATGTATTTAATTACCTCGAGTACAAACAAGATGTATACATTTTCCTATATAAATTGTATGAACAAATGGCCTCTGATGACATATATAGATCTTTTTCTTATAAAATTATACTTGCGTATATTAAAAAAAAAAAAAAGGAGAAAAAAAAGTATCACAATAGAATGATGAAATATATTTATATTGTCTCTTTCAGAATTGTATACATAATGAAAATTTCTTCTTGAAAATTGAAATACACAATTTCTCGTCTTTTTGAAATAATTACTTGATTAAATGTAGAGTTTTATTTTCTTCTTGTAAAAAGCTTCTGTTTGAAAGCTTTTGCAATTTCCTAAGTAATATTACATTCAACGGAAAATAGACTACGGTTTGTTTTACTTATATAATAACTGATAATTTCAAAGTAAGAACATTGGAATTTTTTTCGAAAAAATTAATTTTGTCTGAAATAAAATAGTGGTAGAGTTATATAAAACTGCAAAAGAAATTTTTACCAAGAGTGTGTTCGAATTTTGTGAAAGCGGGTTCTTAATGGAAAATATTTTTCATTAAAAATATTTTTATAAATCATTATTGATGATACAAAATTTTTTAATGTTCAAATATGAACGATTTTTTTAATAAAAAATTTTATTATAATTAATTTTCATATTTTTTCATGAAAACTATTTATACCGATGACAGACTACAATATTTATTTAAAAAAACAAAAATGATTAAACCCCCACTTTTAGCCCCTGTAATGGGGATGAAATACTAAAAAATCAATAACAATTACACAAATTACTCATTTTTAATTTTTTCAACGCGGACAATTTTTATTTACATTCTGAACAACATCCAGAAGAATAGAACATTTTGTTTCAATTTTAAAAATTTTTTGGTTCCATCCGCCACTCAGCAGACAATAAAAAAAATTTTTTTAATTTATTAATTCAAATTTTTAAAATTTCATTCATCAGCAAATCATTATTTATAAAAATAATTGAATTCTTGAATTGAATTTCATTAAAAGTTGTTTTAAATAATTGAATTCGTGTAAAAAATTTAATTATTTTTATAAATAATTGAATTCTCTCGGAGAAATTTTCAAAGATTTTTAAAAATAATTGAAATTTTCGAAGAAATCAATTAAAATTGTATCGAAAATAAGTGAAAGTCTGATAAAAATTTCATTATTTATATAAAAATGATTAAATTTTTTTCGCATATTTTTTTCTTTATAATTGACTTTTTTGCAAAGACTTTCATTATAATTATTGAAAATAATTGAATTCTTCATAATATTCAAGTATTTTCCAAATTTCCAGTAAATAGAATTAATAAGAAATTTTTTTTATTATATTTTACACAAGCAATCAATTATTTATCCAAAAAAATAAAAATTTCAAAAAACCATTGTAGAATTTCAATTATTTTTAATAAAATTTTAATCAAATTTCTTAAAAAATGTAATTATTCCTTAGAATTTCATTAAAATTCGTCAAAAGAATTCTAATATTTAGAAAATTTGTTGATAAAATTCTTTACCAGATTTGAACTTTGAGAAAAATTGAATTATTCAATAAATTATCTTTGTTTATATTTAAATAATTGAATTCTCGTAGAATTTTCCGATAATAATTGATTTTTAAAATGAATTATAGTCAAAATTTTAGATAATTGGATTTTGACAAATTTTTGAAATTATTTAAATTTCTACGAAGAATTTTATTAAAATTATTTGGAAAAAAATTTAATTGCTACGAAAGAATTTCATTAAAATGTTTGAAAATAATTTAATTCTTTGAAGATTACCTTGAAATTTGAATAATTGAATATTTGAAAATAATTTAATTCTTAAGACGAGTAATAAAGAAGAATTTTATTGAAATTATTAGGGAAAAAATTGCATTGTTACAAAAGAATTTCATTACAATTTTTGAAAATAATTGCATTTCTGAGAAGAATTTGACTATATTTTTCAAAATACAATAATTGAATTTTTGAGAAGAAATTTAATATACTTTTAAAATTAATTAAATTTCTAAAGTAACATTTAATGATTGGAGAAATTCTTTATCTTCTAATTATAATTATGTTTTAATTAATTAAATTATTAAATGAATGTTTTGTGTACTCTTCATAATATTCAATTATTTTCCAAATTTCCAGTAAAAATTAATAAGAAACACTCCAATATTTTCAAGGATATCATAGTAAATTCTTAATAACAATTGAATTATTTTAAGGAATTTTAATAAAAATCTTGCAAAGGATTAAATTATTTTCAATACAATTTTAAACACATTTTCTCGAAAAAATATTATCATAAGATAATTATCGTTTTCTTCAAGGTATCGTAAACTGATACTAAATTGGGTAAAATTGATAGAAAAAATTTCCATAAAATTACGATTTGTTCCACGCTTTTGGTATCAATTCCCTGCAATTTGATACACTGTAAAAAATTTAGGGAGTTAACGGACTCGGGTGTAGGGAGTTAAATTTTTAGAGTTAAAAATTCACTCCAAAAGAGAGTTAATTTTTAACTCCCTTCATTTAACACCCGCGGGAGTTATTTTTTCCATGGGGAGTCAGCATTTGGGTGTTAAATTTTAACTCCTTTTATTTAACTCCCCTGGCATTAACTCCCAAATTGGGTGCGACTTTTATAGACTCCCTGGGGAGTTAAAATTTAACTCCTTTTTTTTACAGTGTACTTTCGCAAATTAACAGCAGCTTGTATTCAGTTTCCAATAATATTTATAAGATTTAGAATTTTATAAATAAAAATTTCCCTTTTTATCACACTCTTTTATCCCTTCAGTTTTACAAAATTGTAAAATACTTTTATAAAATGACTCAGAGTAATCGATTCTTTTAATAAAAGTCCCTGAATTTTTCTCGAATTTCCTAAATCAGAATATATCATTATTATTAATCAATTTAATAAGTATTAAAACTATATTATTTAAATTCATTTTTTATTTCCATCAAAAAAATTCAGTTACAAATTTTTAAATTCTATTATTTTTAAAATCATTAATTTATTTCTAAAAAAAAAAATAAGTAAGAAGTTTCTCGCGCGTTAGTTATTAAATAAAACTTTTTTTCACTATTGCCTTGTTTCCTTTGTGAATATATAATATAATTTTAATGCTTTTCATTTGGAAATTAGTT
Organism: Leptopilina myrica (nomen nudum); assembly: GCA_032872475.1. Lineage (NCBI taxonomy): Eukaryota > Metazoa > Arthropoda > Insecta > Hymenoptera > Figitidae > Leptopilina > Leptopilina myrica (nomen nudum). Next base: position 13,003,158 of record CM065458.1, on the reverse strand, counting down.
TAAAATTAAATTTTTTTTGATTACATAACCAACAATGAATTCCCTCAGTGTGTACAGTGAAAAGGACAAACTTTCCTCGCATAATAAAGTGCGAATATAATAATACACTCTGTTCTGTTAATTTTTCATCTACTTTAGTTTACATGGGCGTTCGTTTCACAGAAACGAAATAATATTTGTACACCCTTTATGAAACTATAATATATAAATATATAAACAAAACATTTCTATTAAATCTAATTGTTTAATAACGATAAGAGAAAGTTTGAAAACTTCGTGTCCTAATCTAATAAACACGGTTGAAGTTGGGGTTATTCTATTCTTAATAAAATGAATGTAATTGGCTCGTACGTGCACTGCTTACGATCCCCCCTAATCCCTATTGAAATTGACAAGAGGTAGAGCAAATCAGAGACAACAGGTCACTTAGGTTAACTCTAATTGACTACGTTGGTTGGACAATCAACACTAACGAATTCACTTTGACCTAGTCAAATAAAACAATTGTCCAAGTGTGCAAAAATTGGTACAACAAAAAAAAGAAAAACAACAAGATGTGATGTATGAAAAAATTTACCTCAGGATGATGAAAAATTTTCTTATTTTTCAGTGTATATGGATTTTTAGATTCCAATGCGATGTCCAGTGGGAAACTTTTTCTTGGCTCATCAATCTTAGGACGAAACTTGAACACTTTTTATATCTCAAAGTTTTCGTACATTTGGGATTTTATTGGATCTGTTGATTTGCCGCTGAGGTGATTGATATTTCCCACAATCGCCAAATAATGTTCGTCTTATCGAATAGAATTTTCATTTCAAGGTCTTTGGGTTCAAAAAAAAGGTTAATAGCTGTGTATTTAAAAATCGGAATATTTTAATAAAAGGATTTGTTTAACGGACTTGTTTTATAAGATAAATTAAAATTAAATTGAATAGTAGCCTCGATAACAAAAAAAAAGAATTAAAAAATGTCATTAAAAACATTTTTAAAAATCGAATTTTCAAAGTATTTTAATTTAATATAATTGATAAATAATTAAATTTTATAGGAAGTCATATTCTAATGTATTCACGTTTCTTAGTGCGAAGATTAATCATTAAAATGTTTATTAGTTAATTTAAAAAAATACACACCTCAAATTATTTAATAAAATTGAATTTTCGCAGTTTTTTCGAAAATTTTGAAAATTAGTTTTTTTAATTCTGTTATTTCAAGATAATTGAATTTTTATAAACAAATAATTGAAAATTTTTTGATGTAATTGAAATTTCATTACATTCTATTAAAAAAAATTTACTTCTTTAAAGAATTTTTTTAAAATTTTTCTAAATAATCAAGGAAAGTTAATCATTGTATAATTATAATTTTATTTTTAAAAATTTACTCGCAATGCATTCAATTATTTTCTTAAATAGTAAAACTTCGACAAAATTAAATTAATTTTAGGAACTTTATTAAAATTCATTGTAAAAGTTCAATTATTTCTATAAGTAACAAAAATTCATTTATATTCACCACAAGAATTCAATTATTTTCAAAAAATTTTCTTAATTCAATAATTTGTAGGTCTACTATTTCAATAAAATTTACAAAAAGTATGCAATTATTTTCTAAAAAAAATAAAAATTTCATAGGAATTGAATTATTAAAAATAGAGTTTATCTTAATTTTTTTCTTAAAAATCAATTATTTGAAATTTTTTTTATAAAATCTTCGCAATAATTCAATTACTTTCATAAATAATAAAACTCATTGCAGAAATGGAATTATCTTTAATACAATTTTAATCAAATTCGTCGAAAAATGCAAATTTTTTTAAAAATTCGATTAAATCTTGTCTAAGGAATTCAATTATTTCAATTATTTTCATAAATAGCAAAATTTTTCCGATTTACTAAATTCTTTTAAATATTATTTTTGAAAAATATTCCTCACAAGAATTCAATTATTTTTATAAATTTCCATAAAATTTAAACAAACCAATTCAATTATTTGCAAAAGTAATAAAATTCTCCGCTGAAATTCAATTATGTTTAACATTTTTTTGAAATTCTCTGAAATTTTAATAATTATCTTTATAAATAATTAAATTGTTCTCTACAATTGAATTATTTTTAAAAAATTTAATAAAATTTTACGCAAACATTTAATTATTTTCATAAATATGCGTAATAACATTCTTTTGAAGGATTCGATTACTTTTATAAATAGTAAAATTCTTTGCAGAAATTTAATTAGTATCAATAAATTTTAATGAAATTGAATTAATAAAATTTTCAATTATAATTATGAACAGAGAAGATTTGTTTTGAAAAATTGAAAAAATTCTTTGTTTATAATTAAATTATTTTCCAAATTGTAGATTTATGTTCGAAATGAAATAAATTAAAATTTGATGAGAAAATAAAACCGGAAAAAACGGGGAATTTAAATGTTAAACACAATTTCTAATCAGTCACTATTGATAGAGTAAATGTCGGTAAAATTATTTCCTATTAACTTATTGGCGGTCGTTTTTCATTAACGATTTTAATTTTTAACATTGTTTTTAAATGGAAATATGAAAACGAAAAATCTAAATTTGACTATTTGTTCAGAAAAAGAGCTTTCAGTAGCATTAGGCTCAAAAAAGTAGCAAATAGTAGTTTTTAGTAGAAGAGTGCGAAGCCTGCTTTTCTTTAATATTTGGAACACTTTTATATGCGCAGTAAAAATTCTAGTGAAAACCCATGAAAAATGCAAATTTACTCCAACTTGCGTAGATGTAATTTCAATTTTCATAAACTTATAAAAAGTTGTTTGTATGCATAACGATAAGTGCATACGATACAAAAGGGAAAGCAAATACGTGTTTAGAAAAGTAGAAGCTAGCTTTTATTATAAACATAAATGCTAGCATCTAGATATAGATATATTCTACACCAATATATTAATGGGTGGAATCATTTAAGGTGTCCTCGAATCTTTGCACGTACTGCAACGCATTTATGGTCCGATATTTCAATGTTCTTTAAACTCAACTACCATAAATGTATAGAGAAAAAGTGAAAAGCGAATTTACATTTTTAAATTCCGAAAACGGTTTAAAAAAAAAATGCACTTCTTCCCCATTTGTAAAAATATCAAATACATTCAACATACATAAATAATATCCAAAAAAAATTAAAAAATACCAGAAACATTTCAATTCTTTTTCTCAAAATTTATCATCCACAGAGATTTACAGCCCTTTCTCCCCACAAAAGTTTAAGATAAAACCTCAAAAAAACACTTTTTTTTATCACCAACTGATTAATGACACTAATAATAATAAAAATTAAACTTTTGCCAATATAAATGAAAAAAATAACACTAAAAAAGAGATTTACTTTGACCCCTCCGAATGATTCGAGAAAGTAAAGGAAACGTGGGGAGAAAGCTTGTTAAACTTCCGGGATTATAAGCACCCAAGGAAATTTCCTTTCCTTGAAAATAAAGTTTTCCCAAACTAGATTCGAGTCGAAACAAATGTTTCCTTGGCAGTTACTTTGATGGCTTATTTGTTTCACGAAGGAGGGAAAAACTTGGACAAAAATTTATGGGAGAGACGCGAGGAAATTTCTCCTCGCGATTTCAAATCGATCGATATGTTGAAATCAAAATGTATGCGAGTTTGGAAAACATACACACACACACACACACAAAATTGATGATAGTTAAATTCGAACGAAAACGTGAGTTACACACGAAGAATCGAAAACCTGCTCATCAAACTAAAATGCTACAAAAAATAGGATCTCTAAATGAACTATCATTGCAAATTACCGATAGTGGCCTTCAGTGACCCGAATCGTTTTCATGTTTGACCTTTTTCTTTTCCGTCATTTCACACTTGTCATCCTCTTCTAAATTCGAATAAAATGTTGACTGAAGACTAAATAACTTCAAATATTTCCAATTTTCTGAAAGTTTACAGGAAAAGAGTAAAATTATAAATTTTAATAAAAATTTCACCAAATAACAATTAGAACTTTTCCTGAATTCATTTTTTTCTATAATTTTCAACTTTAAATTTTAACTCTAAATCAATTATTTTTAATGATTTTCCAACATTTTTTATTGAATTCAATGATTTATACATATAAAAACTCAATTTTTTATAATAATTGTAAATGTCAATACTTTTTTAGTTATTAATGTAGTATAAAATAAACAAAAAATTAAAGAATTGAAATTTGGTAAGATAACTTCAATTTTTAAATAAATATTTAATCATTTTTATTTTTTCATATAGAAATTAGAATTTTCTAACATTCAATTATTTATTACATTAATTCTTCAAAGAATTAAATTATTTTTAAAAATTTTGAATTTTTTTCAAAATAATATGTCAAAATTTAATTATTTTCAATATCTACTATTTGAAAAAATTTTAACAAAAGAATTCAATTGTTTACAAAAAAAATTTTAACAAAACTCGTCTCAAGAATTCAATTATTATCAAAAGTAATATAAATCTTTGCAAAAATCCAATTCTGTTCGAAAATTCACAAAAATTCTTGTCAATTTTCAATTACTTTTATAAATAATAAAATTTTTCTCCGACATTCAAACATTTCTGAAAAATTTTATTAAAATTCTTGGCCAAATTCTAATTATTTTTAATATATTGACAATTTTTATCAAATTTCTCGAAAAATGAAAATATTCCTAAAAATTTTATTAAAATTTGTCAACAGATTTCAATTATTTACAAATTTTTGATAAAATTCTTTGTAAAAATTCAAGTTTAAGAAACATTTAATTATTTAATACATTATTTATTTTTATAGTAAAAAAATTCAATTATTAAACCAAATTTTTATAATATTCTACACGAACATTCAAATATTTTTCCCAAAAAATAGAAATTTCAAATAATCATTGCAGACTTTTAATTATTTTTTATACAATTTTAATCGAATTTCTTTTTGTAAATTTTTCAACAAAATTTGATTTTTGCGAAGAATTTATTACTTTTACAAATAATTGAATTCTTGAGACTAATTTTATTAAAATTCGTTTTAAATAATTGAATTCTTTTGTGAAATTTTATTAAAATAGTAAACATTAAAAATAATTGAATTTGGACAAATTTTTAAAATTAATTAAATTTCTATGAAGAGTTTTATTAAAATTATTTGGAAAAAAAATTGAATTGTTACAAAAGAATTGCATTAAAATTTTAGAAAATAATATAATTCTTTGAAGAATGAAGGAAAAAATAAAATAATTGAATTTTTCAAAAGAATTTTACTATGCTTTATAATAAAAATAAAATAATTGAATTTCTCCGAAGAATTTTCATATACTTTTAAAAATAATTGAATTTTTGCAGTAATATCTAATTATTGCAGAAATTCAATTTTTTTTAGTGTTTTTAACTAAAATTCTTATATAAATACATTATTTTAAAAAATCGATTTATTAAATATATGTTAAAAAATTAAACTAATTTCAAAATAATTTTAATTACAAACATTTTTTTTTAAATGTAGGTTTTTTAAAATTTTTAATCAAATTCAATGAAAATTGAAGTTTTACAAACTTTCTAATCAAATTCATTTAAAATTGAAATTTTACAAAATTTCTAATCAAATTCATTTAAAATTGTGATTTTACAAAATTTCAAATGAAAATCTTTTCAAGTTCATTTAATCATGAAAATCATAAACGTAACTCTTTTAAAATTGACTTAATTTTGAAATATTGAGGTAAAATTAGATTTCAAGAATAAATACAATTAGAAAACAACAATTTTCCAGAATTTTAATCAAAATTCCCTGACTTTTCCAGGTTTTTTCAATTTTTTTTTGTTGCGTGGCAACCCAGAGTTATAACACTTTTAGAAAAATCGCCAGAAAATATTTTGAACTTCGATTTTTTACTCGAGCCAATTTATTAAAATGAATCAAAATATAAAAAATGTCACTTTCAAAAGACAAAAGAAAGAAAACTCATAAATTATACTTAAAAGGAACCTTTAAAAATATTTTATTACAGCAATAAAAAATAAAAAGAACGCTAGAATAATCACCGCAAAAATAAATGTGTAAAGTCGTATCATCTTGAGATATGAGATCGAAAATTTCCTACCAAAACATCTTAAATTAAACCACTTTCTTCGGAACGCTAAAGCAAAAATAAGCAAAAAAAAATTCTGTTTTTCAACTTCAAAATTAAATTATTTACATAATCAGTCCGTTTCATTAAGAATAAAACTCAATTCCATAAAAGTCCAGAAAAAAAGTATGTCAACTCTAAAATATATTTTTTTTCTTATTTTTCTCCTTAAGAACAAGCGTAGAATTTAAATAGTAAATTTCCAGTGCTCTAATAATTAAGACAAAGTGTCTTTATTACGTGCGAGAATACGTGCAAGAGACGAGGACTTGTTTAAAGTTGAATTCACTTTCGTGCCAGTTCACAGTCAAAAGTTTGCAAGACGTAAGATAACCTTGTAAGCTTTACCATTTCTCAAAGGTCTATATAGGTAAGCTGCCCATTAGATAAGGATAATGTGTCAAGGAAAACAACTTTTGAGAATGTACATACACACTATACATCTTTAAATGGTATCAATAGAAAAAAGGGAACGATTATTATTTACTATTTTCGATAGTTACATTTCGAACTTTTTTTTTTTTTTTTTTTTGCTTTTCTCTATACTAAGAAAAATGCATTATTAAAAAGACATTTTTCTCGAAAGCATAAAAGTTTCTATGATTCAAAAAGATGTGCCATAAAATTTATATTATTCCACAATGTATATACGGCACATTTTGAATCATTCATTCGTTTCATTTCATGCTTTTGGTAAAATGCGATGTTGACACAAAAACATTTATTTAGTGTGTGAGGTGTACTTTTGTCAGCGTAAATTTCCCACTTTTCCACTAATTCATTATTCATTTGTTAGATTTACAAAAAAAAACCCTTGTCCCTGTTAATGGATTTCAATTCGAACATTTAAACATCAAAACAAAAATGCAATCGAAGATAACTAGATGTCTGATAACTTTCACGCAGAGACTAATTTTTAAGACACCTTTCAGTCACGACATTATTTTAACTTTACCAAAAAGCTGCTTTTATGGTAAAGCAACAAATGTCATTAGAATTAATTAGCATTTTTTAAGGAACTAGATTCACTTTTTAAATCCAAAATTTTAGAAAAAATGGTTCGATTCTTTTCGGTTTTGACAGAAATTAATCCTGCGATGATCACGTGACCCAACAATCATTTGCTGTTAAGGGAAATGGAAATGGATTTTATTTGATAATGAGAAAGATTAAAGTACTTAGTTTTGTAGAAATTCACAGAAAAATGAATACAGATTAAAGATCTAGATTTGAGAGTGACAATAATTATCATTCCTATGAATTTTTTTTTAATTTTTTGAAGAGTCATGTTTTGTAACAATGTTGAAGTCCACAACGTTTATCAACGAAAAAAATTTGTTGAATTATAAACAAAGAATTTTTTTAATTTTTCAAAACAACTCTTCTCTGTTCATAATTATAATTGAAAATTTGATTAATTAAATTTCATTTAAATTTATTGATACTAATTAAATTTCTGCAAAGAATTTTACTATCTTTATAAGGAATAGAAACCTTCAATAGAATTTTATTACATATTTATGAAAATAATTAAATGTTTGCGTAGATTTTTATTAAAATTTTTGAAAATAATTTAATTGTGGAGAACAATTTAATTATTTATAAAGATAATTGAAATTTCGGAGAATTTAAAAAAAAATGTTAAACATAATTGAATTTCAGCGGAGAATTTTATTACTTTTAAAAATAATTGAATTGTTTTTTTCTAATTTTATGGAAATTTATAAAAATAATTGAATTCTTGTGAGGAATATTTTTCAAAAATAATATTTAAAAGAATTTAAATCGGAAAAATTTTGCTATTTATGATAATAATTGAAATAATTGAATTCCTTAGACAAGATTTAATCGAATTTTTAAAAAAATTTGCATTTTTCGACGAAGTTGATTAAAATTGTATTAAACATAATTCCATTTCTGCAATGAGTTTTATTATTTATGAAAGTAATAGAATTATTGCGAAGATTTTATAAAAAAAATTTCAAATAATTGATTTTTAAGAAATAAATTTAGATAAACTCTATTTTTAATAATTCAGTTCCTATGAAATTTTCATTCTTTTAGAAAATAATTGCACACTTTTTGGAAATTTTATTAAAATAGTAGACATACAAATTATTGAATTCAGAAAATTTTTTGAAAATATAATTGAATTCTTGTGGTGAATATAAATGAATTTTTGTTATTTATAGAAATAATTGAACTTTTACAATGAATTTTAATAAAATTCCTAAAAGTAATTTAATTTTGTCGAAGTTTTACTATTTAAGAAAATAATTGAATGCATTGCGAGTAAATTTTTAAAAATAAAATTATAATTATACAATGATTAACTTTCCTTGATTATTAAGAAAAATTAAAAAAAAATTCTTTAAAGAAGTAAATTTTTTTTAATAGAATGTAAAGAAATTTCAATTACATCAAAAATTTTCAATTATTTGTTTATTAAAATTCAATTATCTTGAAATAACAGAATTAAAAAATCTTACTTTTCAAAATTTTCGAAAAAACTGCGAAAATTCAATTTTATTAAAAAATTTGAAGTGTGTATTTTTTTTTAAATTAACTAATAAAAATTTTAATTATTTATTTTCGCACTAAGACACGTGAATACATTAGAATATAATTCCTTATAAAATTTAATTATTTGTCAATTATTAAATTAAAATACTTTGAATATTCGATTTTTAAAAATGTTTTTAATCAAATTCTTTAATTCATTGTTTTGGCATCAAGGCTACTATTTCCTACTTTTTTTTGTCATCAAGACCACTTTTTCCTACTTTTTTTAAACTCATAATGGAGTGCGAAGCCTGTAGTAGCTTTTTTTCAATTTTTGAAAGAGATTAATTTTTTTTCAAAAAGTAATTCACAACAATTTCCGGAAGAGAAATTTCTCCAAGATACATATTCTTCTCCTCCTTTTGAGTTCTAATGGTTTTAAACGAAATGTCACAACGTTTTCGAGGAAGCGAAATGGGAAAAAAGAGAAAATGAATGGATGTTACATGCCAATATATAAATCGAGGACTAAATCATATCTACTTTTCGAAGTCCTTTAGTAAACCTGGATTGAAGTCGATCCGTGGCAATCCAACCTACTTACTGACAATGCCAGTACATGTTACTGAGCGAATCACAATACATGGCACGCCAAGAGAGAAAAGCAGAGAGTTCACTTTGCGCACAATGGCTGTCGATTTTGAGTGTGTTAGCTTTGATACACGCAATACTTATTCTCGTATACATATACATTTACACAAGAAAGCTTTCGCGTGAACATACAACATTTGAATTTTACAAAAAACGAGAAAAAAAATCACTTTATCTACATGATTTATTTTTAATTCCGATATTACAGCGACGAATGTTTTTTATTTAACATCAGGAGAATGTGAATTCGGGTAAATAACACGTTTTTCAATACAACGCATTAAATGATTTAGGTGACCTAAAGAAATTCTATTATATTGATATCAATCTATCGGGAATTATAAAACTGAATTATAAATCTTTGGAAGATTTTACAAAACTTGATATTAATTAAGCCACATTTTGTTTGCTCCATGGTTAAAAAATGGGCTATTCTATTCTAATGAAAATTATAAACCAATTATTGAACATAATATAATTCTTAACAAGAATTTATTTGACAAAATTTCTAAGTAATTGCAATTTTTATTTGAAATTTTGAATTTGAAATTATTCAGTGCTTTAAATATTTATGTTTGGAAATATAAAGTTTTATAAACTATGAGGATTACCAGTTGAATAAAACACCATAAAAATAAAGAAAACTTTGTTTTCGTAGATGTTTGGATACTCATAAAACATTAAGAGTCTTTAAAGTGTAATTTGTAGTTGATCTCCGCGATCCAATTAAGGACATTCATTAATTTTCACTTAATTCGATACGTCAATTATCGCACTGAAGTTATGGTTTCAAGTTACTTCATGAATATGGAACAGGTCGAATCATTCATGCGCCACTGCAAAATTTCTTCAACGGGGAAAATATACAGTAAAATTGGACCAATTTTTAGAAACAATGGTTCCAAGATCAGGACAATGTTGGTCTTTGAAAGTGTACAGAAATCAATATACGAAGACTCGGATTTTAGTTATAAAGTTATAATGAGGCGAAATTTAAATTAAGCCAGGGCAAGAAGAAAACTATAAACAAGCAGAGTATTTCTAAGGATATCGAATTAAGCCAAAAAAGAAATTAAAAATATTAAGAAGAAGAAGAAGAAGCAACAATGATCCTCAAGTTTTTAACGTTCAAAAACTCAGTAATTAATTTTTTGGATAGTGACGCAAAATAATTACAATAAAAAATTAATTTTTAAAAGAAATAAATCAATTTCGTTCATTTGAAGTTTTGAACATTAAAAACTTTAGGATCTTAAGCAACATTTGTATTCGTTTTTTATCTGATATCCCTGGAAAAGCTACAAGATCACAAAGAATAAATTTTAGTAAACAAATAAAAATTGTCCTTTCAGAACTCGATTTTTAAAAAAAGATGATCTTTTATCTGTTCTTTTTTACCTACAACGTCAGGCTGATATTGGTCCAGAATTAAGATTAGAGGCATTGCATTGAACATGGGACCGATATTGGCGATAAGAGTTGGTCCAATATTGAGCCAATCGTCGACAGCATTGGCAATTTCTCTCACTGGGTTTTTAGAGAGTGTCTGTGGAGAAGAAGTTTTGCTAACTGCAGCTCTCATGCTTCCGACCCACAGCTATAGGAATGAACTGCACGTTCTCTCTTATCAATGTGTGAATTCTCTCCAGAGAGAGAGAGCAAGAAATCCAGAATCTTCTACGGGTAATTAGGACTTGCTTCAACACCGCTCCTCTTTACGCCACTAATTTTTAATTTCATATACTTTTTTTCTCCCCTTTTTTACATTTACATTCGACGTAGGTACCTGACTTGTTCCACATTCATCATTTAGGTTTGTAATTAAAAATCTTTCGCAGTTCCTAATTGCAATCTACTCGGTTTATTCATTAATTAGATTCCATTATTGAGCACATGCACATGCACGTTGACTATAAAAATTTATAGCTTTATCTGATAGAAATAACTTCTAATTTAGAGAGTAATTTATGTATTTATGTCTTGTATGGAAGACATTTGAAATTGCATTAATCGTTAGATATTCAAAAATGTTTTGAATTATATTAAATATATTAAAAACACTGTTATCTAAAAAGTATTAAAGTAAAAACGAATGGATCATTTTTATCCATTTGGGGATCATTTTGACATTTGTAGAAAAACAGTGAAAGTATATACTTTTTAAAATAATTTCTTCATTATTCCATTTTTAGGATTAAATATAGATATCTGTCAAAGTTGAATATTCAAACTAAAATAGTAACTTCTATCTCTAACTGAATCCAAAGAGAAAATATTTCCAATTAATGAACACACAAAACCATTTAGTAATCTAGCTGAATTTACAACTTTGGAATAATAATTATCTTCTATAGTAATAAAGACCGAATAAGCATTTTTTTACTTAAGCACTTTGGTTACATGCAGAAAACTTTCCTTCTTTTTTAAATATTAAACATGGTTTAAATTTAAACAAATGTAAAACATGTCTTTTTAATAAATCAAAAAGGTTTACAATAGCAATAGGACAAATTTTCGAAACTCTAATTAAATACCTTTTATTTATAATTTTATACAGAACTGTATTTTGTCCCGTATTTATTTTTTTCCAAATTCTCATTTGACCGAGTTTGAAATTTTATAAATGGAACTAACAGTTAATTGGCAGTTTTAACTTTGTTGCCTTTCAAAATTTACCAATTTGGAAAACCTGACGCGCCAGAGCAATTATAATGCCAGAGGATTGTACTTTGAGAAAGAATTCTAATTGTTAGGTCTAAATTTCGTCGGACTGTTATCTTATTAGCACAAGATGTTAAAAATCGTGGTGGTTAACTTTTTTAATTAAACTTGTTACGTTACGGTAACATATTTTCAATACTCAACAATAATTTTTTGTTTTATAGTTATTAATAATTGCTACTAACATATTAACATATTAATAACTAACATATTAATTCTAACAAGTTAATAATGAATTGTAATAACAATAAATAATTAGCAAATAACATAACACATAACAAATAACAAATAACAATAATTAGTTATTACTGAAGAAATTCAATTATTTTTAAAAACTAGTAAAATTCTTCTCAGAAATTCAATTATTTTATTTTTTATTTATTCTTCAAAGAATTCAACTATTTTCGAAAAATTTAAATTTTTTATAATTTTTTTCGAAATAATTTGTCAAAATTCAATTATTTTTAATATCCACTATTTCAAAGAATTTTAACAAAAGAATTCAATTATTGAAAAAGAAATTTTAATAAAATTCGTCTCAAGAATTCAATTATATTTGAAAAAGTAATATAATTCTTTGCGCAAAAATCCAATAATGTTCAAAAATTTACAAAAATTCTCGACAATTTTCAATTACTTTTATATTACTTTTATAAATAATAACATTTTTCTCCGACATTCAAACATTTCTGAAAATTTTTGAATAAAATGCTTCGCAGAATTTCATTTATTTTTAATATGTGTACAAATATTATCAAATTTATAGAAAAGTGAAATTATTCCTAAAAATTTTATTGAAATTTGCCAAGAGAATTCAATTATTTAAAAATTTGTTGATTTTATTTTTATAGTCAAAAAAGTCAATTATTAAACAAACTTTTTATAACACGAACATTCAATTATTTTTCCAAAAAATAAAAATTTGTAAAAATAATTACAGAATTTCAATTATTTTCAATACAATTTTAATCGAATTTCTCAAAAAATATAATTATTCTTTAGAATTTTATTAAAATCCGTCGAAAGAATTCAATTATTTGAAAAAGTAATACAATTCTTTCCAAAAATCCAATAATGTTAAAAAATTTACAAAAATTTTGATAATTTTCAATTACTTATATGAATAATAACAGTTTTATACTAACAATTCTGCCAAGAATATTATTAAAATTTTTATAAGTAATTGAATTTCAGAAAGAAATTGTAATATTTATAAAGATAATATTGGAATTTTGACTGAAATTTTTGTAAATTTTTCAACATAATTTGATTTTTGCAAAGAATTTTTTACTTTTGAAAATAATTGAATTCTTGATACTAATTTTATTAAAATTCGCTTTAAATAATTGAATTCTTTTGTTAAATTTTTTTAAAATAGTAGACATTGAAAAAAGTTGAATTTTGACAAATTTTTGAAGTTGATTAAATTTTCACGAAGAATTTTATTAAAATTGTTATGAAAAAAATTCAATTCATAAAAAAGAATTTCATTAAAATTATATTTCAAGAATATTATGTCCACAATGTTGGAAAAAATTGTTTTGGATCGTAAGAAATTGAAACAGAAACTTTAATCAAACTATCATAAAGATAACCCTGTAATATTTTGTTGCCAGGGCCCTTTCTTCAGAGCACGTTCACATATAGTAATAAATATCCGAAGATGGTAATCCTCATTAAGAAAGTTTTACAATTAAAGTGCATAGTGTGCACAGAGCATAGTAAAACGTCTTTTTTCGCAAAAAAAGTTGTCTGAAGTTATTCGAACAATTAAAGTTTGAGGAGTTGCTCTTTCCTTCGACCCATAAAAATAGAGTAAAAACAACATCCTACCTTTATTGAATAAATGTTTATCTAAACCAAAAAAAAATCCCTATAAAGCGATACTTTTATATCAACAACAATTAATTAAAAAAGGAGGATAAAATATTCCTTGCAGAAAGAATTCTTGACACACCAAAAAAAAGTTGTTTCTTTGAAACAAAAAAAATCGTTTTTTCAAACTCACTCTTTGAATTAAAGATAAAATTTGAGTTAAAAAAAAGTTTTCTTTACGTTCAAGAAAAACAATTTCCAAAGTTTTTTGAATTAAAGACATTATTTCTTTGAATGATATTTTTGATGCACAGAAAAATTTCTTTAAGACAAAAAAAAAGCTGAGAACATTCAAATAAATTATTTAATTGAATCATTTATTTCTTTATGATCCCAAAGTTTTAAACTAAATATTTTTTATTGGAGATATTTAAATAAATTACTAATCATAAAAAAATTTAAAACCTAAAATTTTACATTTACAAACTAAGTAATTAAATAATTTCAAAGTTTTTAACGTTCAAATGAACGAAATATTTTATATTGAAGATATTTTAATAATTAACTATAATCATAAAAAAATTTCAAAACTAAAATTTTACATTTACAAACTGAGTAATTAAATGATTCCAAAGTTTTGAACGTTCAAATGAATGAAATATTTTTCATTGAAGAAATTTTAATAAATTACTAATGATAAAAAAATTTTAAAACAAAAAGTTTACATTTACAAAGTCATTAATTAATTTTTTTGTCAGTGACACAAAATAATTGCAATAAAAATTTAATTTTTAAAATTAATAAATAAAATTCGTTCATTTGAACGTTCAGAACTTTAGGATCTTGTAATTATTTTTTTTTGTTATTGAAACAAAAGAATTGCAATAAAAGTTTAATTTTTAGAAGAAATAAATAAATTTCGTTCATTTGAACGTTCAGAACTTTAGGATCTTATTTAGTTACTGAATTTCATGGGGGTCATGTAATTATTGGAAGAATTTTTTTGTTAATTATTTTGATTCGGATAAGATTTACTCATTTAAGAAGGTTTCATCATTTTGGGTTTGAGGCAGCTTCTTGGTATTGACATTTTGTTGGTGTAATTTGAATTTTTGTTTGTATTTTTGTTTATATATTTTAATATAAAAAAGATTATTTATCTAATGTTAGATTATGAGTCTAAAAGTTTTTTTTAACTTATTTTCATAATTTTAAGTTAATTCTGGGTACAGAAAGAATTGTTGCAAAAAGAATGAGAAAATTGGAGTAAAAAAATGAAAGATTTAAAAAGTAGAATGTCGTGGTATGAAAGTATAAGAAGAAGAAGGAAGATAGTTTGAAAGATAAAAGTGAGAGTTTGATTTGATATACGTTGCGTTGCGTATGCCGACCGCGCCGTGAAAACTGGCGGCAGCAGTTCACAGTCGGTGTACTTGAGGGGTAAAGCTGGGTAAAGCTGTGTTATCGATCTCCCATCCAGGCCACCTGGCTCAAGACCTATCTACCTGCCTACCCACCAACCTACTACCTACCCTTGTGACTCCAAGTGTAGGATACATACAGTCTGCAAAAAAAAAGCGCCAAGCTCGAGGCAGCCCATAGACTATGAATCAAGAAAAAGGAGGAGAGATCAGAACAAAACCTAAAACGGGACAAGATATGAATGATGGAAGAGGGGAGAAGGCCAAAGAAAAAGAAAAAGAGCTTTTGCGCAAGCGAAAAACATTGAGTGTAAAACATATCACCGCTGCGTGACACAAGTAATATTCCAAGTGGCATTTCGCTCCAGGCCTAACACAAAAAAAAACCGTTGTAAAAATTCTCTACTTAATTTTCTCATATTTTTATATTCCTTCTATATCACTAATTTTCGACCTACATGATATGAATTTTACTTTCAACCATGACTATCAAAGCAAACTTTTTTTTTTAAATCCACAAAGAAATAGTTTTATCACATTAAAAACAAACACTTTAAAAAAAACCTTTAACTGGAACAGCGATAACTTTCGCTAAAATAGCGAAAGTATTCGCTGCAATGACTAAAAATTTCGCTAATATATAGTAAAATTTGTTGTTGTTCCCAGGTGAAGATTTTTTTTCGTGAAAGAATTTAATTATTCAAAAAGAAATTTTAATAAAATTCGTCTCAAGAATTTAATTATTTGAAAAAGTAAAGAAACCAAAGTTTTGAACGTTGAAATGAACGAAATTTATTTATTTCTTCCAAAAATTAAATTTTTATTGCTATTATTTTACATCACTATCCAAAAAATTAATTACTGAGTTTGTAAAAGTGAAATTTTTGTTTTTAAATTTTTTTATGATGAGTAATTTATTAAAATACCTTGAATAAAAAATATTTCGTTCATTTGAACGTTCAAAACTTGGAGATCATAAAAAGTAACATAATTCTTTGCGCAAAAATCCAATTATGTTTAAAAATTTACAAAAATTCTCGCCACCTTTCAATTACTTTTATAAATAATAACATTTTTATTTTATTTTATAATAATTGAATGTTTCTTAAGATTGAATTTTCATAAAGAATTTTATAAAAAAAATTTTAAATAATTGAATTCTCTTGACAAATTTTAATAACATTTTTAGGAATATTATTAAAAATTTTGAAAAGACTGGAGACAATTTAAATTTTGACAAAAATTTTTGTAAATTTTCAAATTGAATTGAATTTTTGAGTAGAATTATCTTACGTTTGAAAATAATTGAATTCTTGAGACTAATTTTATTAAAATTTATTTTTGAATAATTTAATTGTTTTGTAAAATTTTATATTAAATCAGCAAAAATTGAAAATAATTTAATTTAAAAAAATTTTTTAAATCAATTTAATTTCTATGAAGATTTTTATTAAAATTTTTGAAAATGGTTTAATTCTTTGAAGAATAAATAATAAATGATAAAAAAAATAATTGAATTTCGCCAATAATATGCATTTGCTTCAAAATTCAAGTTGTTATAATGTTTTTAACTAACATTCTTCTTTAAAATTTTTTAATAATTTTAGAAGAATTTTAGTTATTAACGTTGCTTCAAAATCTAGGTTTTCAATTTTTTAATAAAAATCAGTTAAAATTGAATTTTTTACAAAATTTTAAATGAAAATATTTTCAAGTTCATCTACTAATAAAAATTGTAATTGCAACTATTTGAAAATCGAATTAATATTGGAAATATTTAAGTAAAATTAGATTTCAAAAATAAATTTTCCAGGATTTCGATCGAAATTCCCCGACTTTTCCTGGTTTTTTAAATTTTTATAAAATTCCCTGATATTTCCTGGTTTTCCAGGTTTCCTGATTGCGTGACAAACCTGCTTTAAAAAAACCTTTAAAAAAATTTCAAATCTTGAAAAAAACGCTTTTTATCGCCATTGTTTAAAAAGCGTACTTTTAAATCCAAACAATAATGTATTCCAATTCGAAATCAATGTATTTAAATAAATTATTCACCCCCTAAAACAGCGAGTATCGTAAAATATTTAAAACACTTAAAGGGATTTATATATGCTCAAAAAAAAGGTTTCCAACAGATTAGGCAAATTTTTTTTTAACGGAAAAGAAATAGTCTGCGATGCCTTTGATCTATTGGCAATTCAATTCAATGCAAGATAGAACAGAGGGAGAATCGTGTCAATAGTAATTTTAAAATTGTAAATTGAAAATAAACATTCTCATTCGAAATCAACTTTCATTCCTCTACCTATATACACTACGAATAAACCATCATTGTAATAAAATAACTTTTACTATTTTTCAAGAAAAAAACCACAAACTCTATCTATGACAATATAAACTATTTGTGCATAAGGAAAATTTTTTATTATATCCAGAGTAAATTTTACAGTGTGAGATGATGATGATGAAATTTTTAGTAACATTTTATCAAATTTTGATCAAATTTATTCTCGGACGTAGTAAAATTTACTTCGGAAGTAGTAAAAAAAACAGTTGACAAAAATGTATGGAGAAATTCGAGAGACAGTTTAAGTTTTACTTTGTAAATATAGTAAAAAGTTACTTTATGGTTTCTTTCGTGCGGATATCAGAAGTTGAGAACAAGAATAAAAATGTTTAAAGGGCAGGATAACGCCTGTAAAGTTTTGACAGACTGGTGAGTACGAGGGAAAAAATAAGTTTTCTATTATGTGGATGGATAACTAATTTTTAATTGTTTTAACCCTGTAGGAGGCGTTATTATTAGAACAATAATTTATAATTACCTTTCGTTACCATTTTTTATTATATTTTAACAACTTTCCATGTTTTTTTTAGTTATTAATGTACTATAAAATAAAAAAAGTTTTTAATGAAGAAAAATAATATTTTTTACATTATAAACAATTGACAAATTTCCAAACAATTGAAACTTGGTAAAATAACTTCATTTTTAAATAAATACTTAATCATTATTATTTTTTCATATAAAAATTAGGATTTTTAAACATTCAATTATTTTTTTTTATTTTTTTTTCAATGTCATCAATTTTAAAAAATTTAAATAATAGAATTTAATTATTTTCAAAAGTAATATATTTCTTTGCAAAAATCCAATCATCTTAAAAAATTTACAAAAATTCTCGTCAATTTTCAATTACTTTTATAAATAGTAAAATCTTTCTCCGACATTCAAATATTTCTGAAAAATTTTAATAAAATACTTGGCAAAATTTTAATTACTCTTAATATATGTACAATTTTTATCAAATTTCTCGAAAAATGAAATTATTCCTAAAAATTTTTTTTAAATTTTTCAAGAGAATTCAATTATTTAAAAATTTGTTTATAAAATTCTTTAAGAAAATTCAATTATTTAAAAAAATATGTATTTTTATACTAAAAAAATTCAATTATTAAAAAAATTTTTTATAACATCCTACACGAAAATTCAATAATTTTTCTAAAAAAATTTCAAATTTCTAAAAATCATTGCTGATTTTCAATTATTTATAATTCAATCTTAATCGAATTTCTCAAAAAATGTAATTATTCTTTGGACTTTTATTAAAATTCGTTGAAAGAATTCTATTATTTATAAAATTTGTCGATAAAATTATTTACCAGAATTGAATTTTCAGAAACTGGAAATATCCAATAAATTAACTTTGTTTGTTTTTAAATAATTTAATTCTCGTAAAATTTTCCGAAAATAATTAATTTTTAAAATGAATTTCAGTTACAATTTTAGACAAAATTTGAAGTTTTTATTTTCTTACAAATATTTAATTGAAAAATTTACAAAGAATTAAAATTTCGTAAAATTTAATATAATTTTGTAAATTTTTGAACATAAGTCAATTTTGCAAAGAACATATTACTTTTGAAAATAATTTAATTTTTGAGACTAATTTATTAACATTCGTTTCAAATAATTGAATTCTTTTGTGAAATTTTATTAAAATTGTAAACTTTGAAAATATAATTAAATTTTGACAAATGTTTGAAATTAATTAAATTTCTACGAAGAATTGTATTAAAATTATTTGAAAAAAATTTAATTCTTACAAAAGAGTTTCATTAAAATTTTTGAAAATAATGTAATTCTTTGAAGAATAAATAAAAAAATAAAATAATTGAATTTCTGAGAAGAATTTTACTAGTTTTTAAAAATAATCGAATTTCTTCAGTAACATCTAATTATTGCTGAAATTCAATTTGTTTTAGTTTTAGTGTTTTTAACTAAAATTCTTCTATAAATTCTTCATTTTATAAAATCAATTAATTAAATATATGTTAAAAAATTTAACTAATTAATTTTGAAATATTGAAGTAAAATTAGATTTCAAGAATAAATACAATTAGAAAACAACAAGTTTCCGGGATTTCGATCAAAATTCCCTGAGTTTTCTATTTTTTTTCAATTTCTATAAAATTCCCTGACATTTCCAGGTTTTCCAAGTTTTTTAAGTTTACAGATTACGTGGGAAACCTACAGAATTTAGATTTTAAAAAGAAAATAAATAAATTTCCTTCATTTAAACGTTTAAAATTAATGCCACACTTATCGCTTTTTCAAATTCAGAAAATAGGAATTGCATTGGACTATTGTCTCGCTAAATGTTAGCAAATATATTTGACTTTTCCTCTCCGTGTAGCACTTTGCTATTTTAACCCATTCCGTGCATCAGATACGCCAAAATAATGGGCATATGTTGTCTCCAAATACTGGGAACAGCGCAACTGATGCACCAAAATTAGTTCCGTGTGGAAACAATACAAAAACAAAACACTTAATTTGAAACTAAATTTTTTTTTAAATATATATTTTCAGTTTATAAATTTCTATTTCATTGAGACAGTTTATATAGTTGTAGCTACAGAATTTTATAGCAGAGAAATTGTAAAGATAAGAAACATATTGCACTAAACGTGAAATGGATGATACGTTACAAAGTAGTACTACTGTCTGACATATAATACTGTTACTACTACTCGCTCTTACAAGCGCAAAGGGAAAGATAAATTTCACTCGAAATATGAAAAAAAAGAGAATTATATTTAAATATTTATAGAAAAATATTTTTTAAAAAATAATTCTTTTTTAAACGACAAAGAACGAACACAAACTTTTCTTGAAAGTATCAAATTTTGATACTAAAGTGTGCATCAAATTGATGTCGAAAATCTGTATCAATTTTCTATTTGATCCACATTTTTGGTATCAATTTGTTGTTATTTGATACTTTTAAGTTAACAGTGAAAAGAAAAAAATTGTTATCAACTATTCGAAAACTTTCTGAAAAGCTGTCTTTGCTGGAAAATATCTAATTCATATTAATAGTGAATGATACTGTGGAATAATTCTCCAGAAGCTCCACAAAAGTCAGTTTTCAAAGCGTAAGTTTAATTCTCTCATTTCTCCGGCTAAAGTGAAGAACAACGTTAAATCAAAGGTGGCCATTAATTTGCCTCTCTGGGGTTTCGATTTATTCTCGAAGCAAAGAAAGTTCGTTAACTATAATAAATAGTCTTTACAATTCACAGTAAATAAGCGCACAACTAATACCTACTTATTATTAATACAAATATTTCCTTCGCAGACTATTTCAATTCTTCGTTAAAGTTAATGGCATGTCAAATGCTACTTTATAAACTAAATATATATATATATATATACACACCTCTAATATCCTCTTGAGAAAATAGTAAATTTACATACAAGAAGCTTTCTATCGATTTACGTGAATAAAAATTTATAGAGTAGTCTCTATGTATATATGTTGGAAAAAGGAAAATAATCATTAAAAAAATGTAAATGAACTCACCAAACTGGGCGCATTAAAAGTTCCATCCCTTTGCGGCGGCATTTGTGGCTGAAAAAAAGTATTTACACTTTTAATATGATTATAGACGCAAATTTAAAAATAGAAACATTTCCCTAAAAATTTACTGAAATTAAAATTATTTTCCCTGACAAAATTTTATTTTTTTTTACAGAAAAATATGAATGTTTTCTGAAAAAGAGTAAAATTTATAAATTTTAATAATAATATCGACAAACTATAATATTCAACTATAAATTTTATCTCTAAATCAATTATTTTTAATAATTTTCCAACATTTCATCTAGAATTCAATTATTTAAATACAAAAACTCAATTTTTTATAATAATTGTAATTGTCCAAATTTTTTTAGATATTAATTTACTAAAAAATAAAAAAAAATTAATCAACAAAATTAATAGTTTTTAAATTATAAACAATTGAAAAATTATATTATAATAATCGACGTAATTTGCCCTCACCTGAAGTTAGCGTTGTTTTATTGCAATGTTTTGTATTGTAGTTTAAATTGATATGTGAAAAGAAGGAAAGTTAACTTGTAAAAATGTGTAGTATTCTAATTTGTTAGCTTCGTTAAAAATTAAATTTTGAATAATATTATTAAAAATTTCTAGAAAATTAATTGAATTCTGGAAGACTTGCAGTTCAAATTTTTAAGTATTTTTAAATTTTAAGCGAATAAAAAACAATAATTAGTTAAATATTTATTTTACAAAAGTTATAAAAAATTTAAAAATATCATTTGGAAATTTTTTATAAATTAGGTTTTTGAAAAATAGTAATTCAAATCTTTTACAGAAAAAGGTACTTGAATTTTAACAAATTTATATTTTAAAGAATTTTTATTTTTCCTTCATTAAAAATTGTCTTTAAATATAATTATAATTATGAATTTACAAAAATTATTCTATTTAAATAATTTAATTCTGGTAGTTGAATTCTGATCAGAATTGATTTAACAAAAATTTAAGTTAACATTTTAAAAAATTAATTAAATATTTAAACCCTTATAACAAAAATTTTTGGATTTAATAAAATTTTGAAAAGTTTTTAAATAAAATTCCTTGAATATTTAAGGGAAGTAAAAGTTTAAAAGTCTTTAAATTCTTATTTAAAAAATTATTAATAACATTATTTTTCTTTAAAAATTATTAAAGTTTTTCAATAATTTTATTCAAAAATTCTAAAAAAAATAGAATTTTGGATGAATTACAGTTGCAAATTTTAGAAATAATTATATTTGCATGAGGTTTTTCGTTGAAATTATTTAAAATTTTAATTCCTCGGGAAAAATAAATATCATTAAGTTTTTAAATTTTTGTCTAACAAAAAGTATTAAAGTTTTGAAAAATTTAATTCACAAATTTCGTAAAATTGTTTCTTGAAAAAATGAAACTAAAATTTTTTTAAAAATACCTCTATTTCCGAAAATAATTTTAAAAAATTGAAATAATTGAAAATGTTGCCAACTTTTATTGAAATAAATTTTGAATTTTAATTCAAGGTGCTGTCAGAAATTGTTTGACATTTACTATACGAGTTGCTCAAATAATTACAATTTAATGAAGGATCGTAAGAAAAATTATATTTTTAAGAAATTAAGAATTTAATAAAAATTTTTATTTAATAATAAAATTCTTGGCAGAATTTCAATTATCTTCAGTATATGTACAATATTTAACAAAATTCTCGAAAAATAAAATTATTCCTAAAAATTATATTAAAATTTGTCAAAAGAATTCAATTATTTAAAATATTGTTGATAAAATTCTTTATTATTCAATTTTTAGAAACATTCAATTATTTAGTAAAATATCTATTTTTATAGTAAAAAAATGTAATTATTAAACAAAATTTTTATAATATTCTACACGAAAATTCAAGTATTTTTCAAAAAAATTAAAAATTGACAAAATCATTGCAGAATTTCAATTATTTTTAATACAATATTAATCCAACTTCTCAAAAAATGTAATTAGAATTTTATTAAAATTCGTCGAAAGAATTCTATTATTTATAAAATTAGTTAATAAAATTCTTTTCCAGAATTGAATTTTAAGGGCATTTGAACCTTTATGACGTCACAGCATTAAATATATGCTTTGCATCAATTGTGACGTCATAAAGGTTCAAATGCCCTTAAGAAACATGGAATTATTCAATAAATATTATTCGAATTTTCGAAAAACAGTTACAACTTTATTTCTAGTTTTTTTAGACTGAGAATATTAACAAATATTTATTGAGTTGACAAACGAAAGCACATTTTTTTTCTAAATAATTAATTACCTCTAATCATTTTTCTATTTTCAAACAATTATATTTCCCTTGTCGATTATATTGATCTTAATTTCCTAATGTTAAATAATATTGCTATAAATATATCTTGAAGAAAAGAGAAATGATGATTTAAAAATGCACCTGCAGATCAGGTCGAGTTTAGCAGACGAAAGAGGTCACGAAGGTAGGTGGTCAATGCACTATCTAATAATACCACATCCTACCATATTTCATCCTCTTTTCACCTGCCCACAAGAGTAATAAGAGAATATAAGATCTTTGTAAGAATTTCAATGGAAGGAAACTTCTGACTGAGCATAATTTTTGCGAGAATACTTTATATTTTATATTCTCGCTATTCTTTAAAATCTGCAAAAAAAAAAGAAGAAGAACAAAAATTCTATTCAACGCATGAGATAATTGATGAAAATTTAATTACACTATTTTTCGCGTATAAAATGCAAAAACAAGATTCTTTGAAAAAAATGTCTTAAATGAAAATACTGCTGGGACACTAACAAACGTCTTCTGGTAAAAGTGTCTTATTTACACGCCTTAGATGAAAAACAAACATTTCAAAATGTACACTGTGAAAAAATTTCTTCTCGCAAAATTCAACAACTGTTGGGCAGTAAAGTGAAAAGTAGTTAAAGTAAATACTTTTTTAATTAATCTAACACTAAGTCAGGGTTTATTTATTTATAAAGTAGAAGTCAGGGAAAACTTAAGGAATTTAAAAAAAAGTATCATGAGGAAATTAAATTTCTAGAATTTAGCTCGATAATAAATTTTTTAAAAAATAGTAAAAAAGTAGCTGTCGAAAAATTCAACTCTGACCAAAAAAATTCATTTTAGGATTGAATTTTATTAAATTGTTCTTATTTTTTAGTATAATTGAATTCTTTTTCAGAATTTAATAAACATTGTCTTAATTTAAATAATCTATTTTTTCGATATATAAAAATTTTTATTTTGAACATATTTAAATAAAATTTTAATTAATTAATTTAAAATAGCATTGAAAATAATTGAATTCTTGCAAAAAATTTTATTAAAATCTTCAAAATTAATTGAATTATTGCGAAAAACTTTATAATATTATTTAAAAAGAATTGAAATTCTGTAAATAATGTTGTTATTTCTTAACAAAATTGAATTGGTTTTATGATCCCCAAGTTTTTAACGTTCAAATGAACGAAATACTCTTTTTCTTAAATATTTCAATAAATTACAGATCATAAAAAAATTAAAAAAAGAAAATTGTTCTTTTACAAACTCAGTAATTAATTTTTTGGATAGTAAAGCAAAATAACTGCAATAAAATTTAATTTTTGGAAGAAATAAATAAATTTCGTTCATTTGAACGTTCAGAACTTTAGGATCTTTTGTTTTTAAGAATTTAATAAACATTGTTTTAATTTAAATAATCGATTTTTTCGATATAAAAAATTTATTCAAAACAATTGATTTCTTGTGAAAATTAATTATTGAATTCTTGTAGAAATTTTATTATTATTATTATGAATTATTTATATTATTTATGAAAATAATTAAATTTTGGATGAATTCTATAATATTTTTAATAATTGATTTGTTTGCAAAATTTTGTTCAAATTTTTTAAAATTTTGTTGTCAAGTAGAATTAAAAAAAAATAGTTTGCATCGTTCACGATCAACAATTGAATGAAAAAAACAATTATTTTCCCACCAAAAAGAATACAAATTTTTGTTCTCAAATATTTTTTTTCTAAATCATTATTCAAAAAATAAAACGTATTATTATTTTCTGTACAAAAATTTATAAAAAAATATTTTTCATCAGAAATCGTTGACTATAAACGTTGGGAACCTCACACGAACGTAAAAAATATAAATGAAGTTATTAGCAGTTTTCCCTTTTAAGATAAAGTACACAAGATTTACTCTCTACAAACTAATTTTTCTTGGTTTACAAAATAGTTTCCAAAAATAATAGAACAATTTTTCACAAGTCACGCAAACAATTGAATATAAGAGAAAATAGTGAGAAAAAAAAACAATAATATCTAAAGTAGATAGATAACCTGTAATCTTGTATATTATTTTTGGTGGAAAAAAAAAATAAATGAGAGGAAATGACACGGGATGAAGAAGAATTGCGTTAAAAATAAGGGTCAGGGTTTTTGGCGTGCGTGCTTAATCTATCCTGCGGCGAATAGGCAACCCTTTCTAATTGTAGTGAGTTGGTAATAATTACCAAGGGCGGAATTCCCTCTGAGAGAATGCTACAGGCGCATTTGTAGGCAATAGCCAACTCCGCAGTACATGCACGTACATACATCCGATCTAGTCTAGTTTCTGTATAGAAAAAAAAGGTGTGGTCGAGTGTACTCATCAAATTTTATACACATTTTTAACAAAAAGAAAAATCGCCTAATTCAACAATTTTAAAAACAAAATTTTTTAATTCCATATACACAGAATTAATTTTTCTTTTCGACGATATTTTATTAACACAAAGAAAAAGAAAATAATGGGTCAGAATTCGTGAAACTTTCACAAAAAATAAAAAGTTTTTTTTTTTAATCAAAATGAAGAAAAAACATTTCTGTTTGGTCTCAGGCATATGTCCACCAAGGAACAGAAAAAAAATTAATTTTGCAATAAGTTTTATAAAAAACAATATTTTTTCTGTTCTTTGGTGGATACATTTCTAATACCAAATAGAAATGTTTTATCATCATTTTGATTTTTAAAAAAATACTTTTTGTTTTCTGTGAAAGTTTCACGAATTCTGAGCCTAATCCAATTTGGAAAGCATAACAAATTTTTCTTTCATCAATTTAAGCACCTAGGTTTTATGCACGGAAAAGTAAAATTTATCTTGATTTGAAATTTATTTTCTACACTAAGACTGAATCAGTCTGTAATTTTACTGATGAAACTTTTAGTATATAAGTAGTAAATGAATAAAAAAAGAAGTTTTTTATTCGTTTAAAGTTAAATCAGACTTGAAAGAGTAAAAATTCATTGTGTCACATTTCACCGAATTTTTACAGATTTTCTCAACTATCTAAGGATTAATTTAATGACATAAAACTGAAATTTAATTTGTCTCAATTAAGTTCTAGGCAAGTTTAAATTAGGTTCGTTAATTAAGCTCTGATATCGATTTCATGAAGGAAAGATAGATTGGGAAGGGGCATTCAAATGAAACCAACGACAAAGTGCTCCATACGTACTTGTAATTGAATAATTAATATCCCACATAGTTGATTTGTATATTAAACTACTTCAATCAACGGTTAAATGCACTGAGGAATGAGACCAATATTTTTTTTAATTGCACACTAGAAGATATAATTTATTCTCCATTTTTAAATTGATGAAAAAAAAAATTAAATTCTCTCTAAATTAAGGATATAATTTGTAAAATTACAATATAAAATGTTATGTTATAGAAAAAGAAACGTTTACTACGAGATGAGTGATTTATTTAAAATATCTCTGAATATTCATCGATTATTTAATTGCAAACGTTGAAATGTTCTAAAAAGCGTAAAAAGGCTATTTAAAGAAAGAAGAAACAGTAGGACGGAATTGAAAAAGCTTCTTAGATGCCGCGTCGCTTAGGAAATGGTGAATGTGCGCACAAAATTGCCTCGTAAAATCCTCACAGCAAATAAATTATTTTAAAACGTCGCGTAGAACTATTAAACAAATGTAAAAGGGAAAAATAAAAAAAAACTCTACTATCAGCTTTTATGCAGAAGAAAAATGCGAAAATATTGCAAATTTAATTCTTCACTGCGCTTTTCCGACTGGGATCTTTTTTGCAAGTTTTTTAAGAGTTTCTAATATTAAAAAAAATTTTGGACTCCAATTTTTCAATTTTGAGGGTATCTACTATTTTCGTTCAACAAAATTCCCGGTTTTCCATGCTATGTCCTAATTTTTTCCCGCTTGTTACTCAACAATATTAAATTTAAATTTGATTTTGAACATAAATAAATCTTTGAATTTTTTTAAAATAATGTTTTTCTATTGTTGCCACAAAATATAGATTTCAAAATTCCAGGCTTTTTCCAAGTTTTCCAGGTCAAAAATATCAAAAATTGCAGGTTAAAATGGAAAATTAGTTTGGCAGTTTAGGAATAATTTGTGATGAAAAAACAAGTATTTTACAAAACCGTGTTAACACTAAGCAACTACTCTCGTTTTTTCTAAAGAATAACCACAGCCGAAAATCAGCAGAAAATGTAAAATTATTTTTTTCTGCGAACTTCAAGAATTGATTGTTGTTCACTAAGGAACTACTGAAACAATTTTAATTAATATCCGGGTCGTCAAAATTAATTTAATTCATTTTTTCTAAAAAATAACCACAGCCGAAAATCAGCAGAAAATGAAAAATTTTTTTTTCTTCGACCTTCAAGAAAATGAAAATTTATTTTTTTCTGCGAACTTCAAGAATTGATTGTTGGTCACTAAGCAACTACTAGAACAATTTTAATTAATATCCGGGTCGTCAAAATTAATTTAATTCATTTTTTCTAAAAAATAACCACAGCCGAAAATCAGCAGAAAATGAAAATTTTTTTTTCTTCTACCTTCAAGAAAATGAAAATGAAAAATTTTTTTTTCTGCGAACTTTAAGAATTGATTGTTGGTCACTAAGCAACTACTAAAACAATTTTAATTATTATCCGGGTCGTCAAAATTAATTTAATTCATTTTTTCTAATAAATAACCACAGCCGAAAATCAGCAGAAAATGAAAAATTTTTTTTCTTCTACCTTCAAGAAAATGAAAATGAAAAATTTTTTTTTCTGCGAACTTCAAGAATTGATTGTTGGTCACTAAGCAACTACTAGAACAATTTTAATTAATATCCGGGTCGTCAAAATTAATTTAATTCATTTTTTCTAAAAAATAACCACAGCCGAAAATCAGCAGAAAATGAAAATTTTTTTATTCTTCGACCTTCAAGAAAATGAAAAATTATTTTTTTCTGCGAACTTCAAGAATTGATTGTTGGTCACTAAGCAACTACTCTCGTTTTTTCTAAAGAATAACCACAGCCGAAAATCAGCAGAAAATGAAAAATTTTACTTTTTGTTAAATTGAGTATAATTTAAAAAAAAATTAATATCGATAAATAAATTTCCCTTATTTGAACGTTTAGAAATTAGGAATATTAATTTTCTTTTTAAATTTGTGATTCTAAAACTTTGCTAAAATTTGCAACATTATTCATTTTCAAAAATTTAAAAGAAAAAATATTTTTCTATGCAAATTTTTACAAAATTTCACCTAATTTAACGAGCACAATATTTATACCTAATCTTTAAACTTCTCAGTTTCTCTTTCCAATTTGCTATAAAGAAAGACCTAAATAAAAAAAAGTCTAATTATTTTCCCTGTGGAAAGTATAAATCAATTTTTCATTCGTTGATAATAAATGCCAACTTTATAACAATTCGCAGAAAAGACTTCTTTTTCGAATAATTTATCAGTGATGAATATAGAAGTTTTTAAATTTCTTAATGTACTTTTTAGAGTCTCAACAGGGTAGAATAAAAAATATTTTTTTAAATAAATCATTTTATAAAATAATTCATCGCGGTTTTTTTTAAATTCAATTCCAAAAGTTCCTTATTCAATATTCATTTCATTTTTGATTAAATATATGTATGTAAAATAATAGATTACATCCAATCTTAAAAAATATATATGTCTACCAGTGAATATATATGTATATACGATGAGTTTAGCTCTACAAAAAAGTTGAAATCCGCGACAATATTTCACAAACCTTTATGTTTTCTGAAGCTAGCCTCGTAAACAAAGACATATCTCGTGAAATTTCAATATCTGTTCTGTTATACAACCGAACGTGTATATATACGATGAATTGGATTAAATATGGAAAATTTCTAGTTTCCAAAGAAAAAAAAAATTTGTAGTATAAAATATTTTTTTCATAGGCATTTTTTTATTAAATACTTTTTATTAAACGCTATCTATAAAATGTTTTTAATAAAATGCTCTTTAAAAAATGATTTTTAAAAAACGTTTTTATAAAATAGTTTTTAAAAAATGTTTTTATAAAATATTTTTAAAAAATGTTTTAATAAAATGTTTTTTTAAAATGTTTTAATAAAATGTTTTTTTAAAAATGTTTTTATAAAATGTTTTTTTCAAATGTTTTTTTAAACTGTTTATTTAAAATGTTTTTTTAAAATGTCTTTAAAATAAAAATAATAATGTAATGAAACTATTATTATGAAATAATGAAAAGATATTTAAAAATTTAGTCCATTTTGTCGGGAGCATTTTCATAAATCTATTTTACAATGTCAACTAAGTTCAAAACTTGCTTTCGTGGAAAATGTGGAAAGTTATTAATCGAAAATAATTAAATTACATCATGGGACTGAGAGCGTTGAAAGCATGTGTGTCACTCGTTAATATTTATGTCTCTAGTAGGAACTTTTTTTTAAAATTCCTTTTGCATGCAATACTAATGCAAAAACCACAAAGATTTTCCTTTACAGCATAAAATTAAATTTTCCCCACTGTAAATGTTTATAAAATTTACAATTTCAGACAACAACATAATATTTAACAATTATGTCATAATTTAAATTTCGAAAAGGAAATAAGCATATTTTTGAAAAAAGTTATTTAATTTCCAAACGACGAAAAACAGGTTAATATTTAAGAAAAATAATTAAAACAATAATTAAAATAATAATTAAAATAATAATTAAAATAATAATTAAAATAATAATTAAACTAATAATTAAAATAAAAATTAGTAAAAATTATTGTCTTTATATAAAAGGTCTAACACTAAAATTTTAACCATTTTCAATTTTTCAATCTCTTTATTATTGGAAATTTATCCAATTTCAGAAAAAATTCATGTTCATTCATAAAAAATTATTTTTTAAAAATAATTTTGAAAACTAATGGATTTTCCAGACTAATTGACCACTTTTACGATTTAAAAACTATGGAAATAATATAATTATAGGTCAAGCTGGGGAAAAATAAGAAAATTAATAAACTAGTGAACCATAATTTGAAACCACCTGTAGTTAAAGGGAAGAAACTGAAAAATATTGTCGATATGAAAATGAAAACGAAGGAATCTGTACAGTCTTCTACTTTATCCTCGGTAGGAAAGAGGAAAAAATTCTCCCTTCTAGTTCGAAAATCCACCAAGCAATGGCGCCACTAATTTCAAATTTAAATCACATTTCTTCAAACCAACATTAACGACAGAATTTCTTTTGTTACTTATCTAATACATTATTTAAAAACAAGACAATAAGGTGGGATATAAATATTTTAGAACACATCAATAAAAATAGTAATTAAGAGTGTGTCTACACGGTCTTTTGTTTATAGACCATAAAAAAAAATTACGACAAACTATTATTAAACGAAACAATTAAATTAATCAAATTAATAAATACAGAAAAATACAATTTTCTATATTTATTATAGAATATTATTCATTATTCTAATGAAATTAAAATTAAAACTGTTTCTATTTTAATAGAAAAACCAAATAAATTTTAATTATAAAATGTTTCAAATTTAGCACTACTCAATTATTAATTCAGCAACAATAAAGTTTTAATTTTATTTATTCGACATTGAAAATGATTCAATTGATTATTCGATCAACATAAATTAAGATACAGTAGCGCTCAAGTTTTTCTTTCACTACATATATATAATTATTGGTATCGAGTAAAACGAAAATATTTGTGTATTTAACGTTTATCTAACGTTACATGTTCACCTTCTGCCGGAAATTAATCCTATTTTTCATCTCACGTTTATCTGACTCGATAGCGTGTTTATCTAGCCTTAATATCAAATTCAACATTTTAAATGCAATTAAGTGGACTCTAACGCTCGCAAAAGTCACGAAAAGTTCGAGAGGTATGTTTGCTAATTTGGATGAACGTTGGTACTTTCTTTAAATCGATTTTTTGTACAAAACACTACTGACCTTATTCTTTTCAAATTTTTTAGTTCACTTTACATTTACACAACATTTTACCTTGTTTTTCTAAATATCAAAAGTATCTATTTTTATAATATATGTGTAAAATTTTATTTGTTTAAAGGAATAAAATTTTTGTTAATAAACAAATCGCGATGGTGCTAAATTTTCATGTGGATATCCGCTCCAAATCTGAATCCGTGACTTTTACTGATTTTTCTGACAATTTACTGAAATTAAAGTTATTTTCCCCTGACAAAATTCTTTTTACACGAAAAATATGAATGTTTCCAGAAAAAGAGCAAAACTTGTGAATTTTAATAATTTCTGAAAAATTTCAACAGTAATTCTTCCAAAATTTAATTATTTTCTACGTTCCTAAAATTTTAAATGTTCTAACGAAGGAAATAAATTTTCCACTATAGATATTTTCAAAAAATACCAGAATTAAATTTGACGAAAAGTTAACTCAACATTTATAGAGAGGAATTAATTATTAATTATTACAGAATTAACTATAATAACAGAACATAATTAATAATTAATTAATTCTTACCAAAAAAAATAATTTCATACAAATTTCAAAATTTTAACAAAATATTTGAAAGAATAACAGAATTAAATTTGACAAAAAATTAACTCAACATTTATAAAGAGGAATTAATTATTAATTATTACAGAATTAATCTTCTAAAAAATAAATAATTATAGTTTAAATAATTTTCCGACATTTCTTTTAGATTTCAAATATTTAAATACAAAAACTCAATTTTTTGCACTAATTCTAACTGTCCTTGATTATTTTCATAAATTATTAAGATATAATATTTTCAATAAACTTATAGGAACATTATTTTCTGCAATTTTCAACTAAACATTCATCTTCTAAAAAATAAATAATTATAGTTTAAATAATATTCCGACATCCAAACAATTATAATTTAGTAAAATCGTAAAAAAACAATTGAATTTTTAAAAAATATAAACAAAAATATTCAAATTTTTGATGATTTTTAATTAGAAATTATACCATTTCTCATATAGATTTTAATAAAGCCTAAACAAAGGAAATTAAAAAAAATGTTATTTTCATTATTCGAAAATAATTGAATCTTGCAAAATTATGATGAAATAATTCGAAGAATTAGTTTTTAAAAATATTTTAATGTTATTTCTCGAAAATATTTGAATGTCTTAAAAAAGTTTTTGTATAAATTCAAAAAAATATAATTATTTTTTTTTAAGAATTTTAATAAAAAAATTTGAACATGATTTTTTTCGCCAAAATTATGTTAAAAATAATTCTAAAATATTATTTTTGTGTGCTTTTGAATTTCTTGAAATTTGTAATTAAAAATACTAAAAAAATATTGAACTTAAAAAAATTAGAAGCTAATTTTCATTAATTTTAATTTCGAAATTTACATTGGAAAATTTTTTACTAAAAAAATTTTCTTTACTGTTTCTAATTTGTATTTTATTAAAAAAAAAATTGTTTTTTATATTAAAACAAATTAATTCTATATTTAATATTGTTTAATATTTCAATTATTTTTCTTTTTTCGAGAATAATTTTCGAAAGCACTGAAAAAAATCTAAAGTTTCGAACGTTCAAATGAACAATAATATTTTTTACACTTTTTCTAAATTGTGTTTTATTTTTTTTTAAATTATTTTTTATATTAAAAGAAATTAATTCTACATTAAATATTGTTTAATATTTCAATTATTTTTCTTTTTTCGATAATAATTTTTAAAAAGACTGAAGGTGAAAAAAAATTTCGTTCATTTCAACGTTAAATGAACCTAAAGTTTTGAACGTTCAAATGAACGACGAAGTTTTTGCCATTTTGATTTGTTTATTTTTTTTAAAATTATTTTGTTTATTAAAAGATTAATGTTTTAACTAAGAAAATATTCAATTTTAATTCTTTTTCTTTTTTATATTCAAATTTTTTAAATTATTCAAATAGAAAAAAAAATTTCGTTCATTTGAACGTTCGAAACTTTAGCTCCATCAAAATTTTCAATTGAAATTTCTCAAAAGTTAATTTACAGAAATTGTAACAAAATATTTGAAAGAAATTAATTATTTTCAATTAAATTGTACAATATTTGAATTATTTAAAACTTTTTTTGTTGTATATTTCGAAAAATTAATTAGTGAAAAAATTCAAAAATAGTTGTTCAATGATTTTTTTATTTTTCCCTTTAGAAAAATCGGAATAAATGTCAATTTATAATAAAAAATGTGGTATTTTGTTGCAATATTTCGAAGAAAAGTCGAAAGTCTAAAGTTTTGAAAATAAATCGAAAAAGTCGTGATTTTCTTAATTTTCCTGGCATTTAGTCTTCAATTGAATTATTTTTCAGCTTTTTAAAAATTTGCTATTTAATTTATTTAGGTTAATTTTTAAAGTTAAACAAAATTATTTGTTAAAAATTTATTTAATTTTATTGTTTGTTTAGTGGTTGACTATACAACTTTCCCAAGGTCTGTGACAACCCAAAAAATCCCGAACAAGAAATTAAATTATAAATTATAATTTAGTTTCTTAATACACGTGACGCAATGTAATTCCAACAAAACTATTAAATTTCAAGAAGAAATAAATAAATTTCATTCATTCGAACGTTCAGAACTTTATAAAAAAAAAAACTTGCTGTCCT
The DNA here is from genome assembly GCA_032872475.1 of Leptopilina myrica (nomen nudum). Lineage (NCBI taxonomy): Eukaryota > Metazoa > Arthropoda > Insecta > Hymenoptera > Figitidae > Leptopilina > Leptopilina myrica (nomen nudum). Next base: position 12,969,069 of record CM065458.1, on the reverse strand, counting down.
GACACTGAAACCAATTATTCTCTGAAATATTTAGAACTCAATTTAATAAATTTTACAGTAGAAACTGTCCGTTCCAAGAGTTTGTAATTGAAAAAGAATTTTCAATAAACAATGGAAAGCAAGACGATAAGAACTTATTCTCTCCCCTTTTCAACTGTTTTCATTCCCTACTTTCTGCGAAACTTTCTTTTTCCCTAATATGTAACTTTCATCGCAGTGTTGGAGACACTATTTATGCAATTAGAGAAAAAGTTGTTAAATCTCATTACCAATATATTTATCGTACTTTTATCCTTATTTGGAATTTTTATTCCACTTTTTTCTCTTAACAGGATCACCACTAATTATTAATGAAAATTCCTCGCGGCATTTAAAAATAAAATTAAAAAAAAAAACTTATAAATTTTAATGAGGTCATGAACAAACAAAAAGATCGCACCCGAGGAATAGACTACTGCAAAAAGATTTTTTCAGGTAGATATAATACAACGAAATCAACTCGAGCATTATAATAATCTCTTTTAAATGAAGTTACGTTGCTACGGATTTACGCAGAACTTTTAAAGTCTAAATCTAAAAGTACAAAGTCAGCCTAGATTTAATGAAACGTACTGGATTTTTCATGAAAAGTACGTACTTCAGTGTAATATTTCAAAAAAAAATTTTCTTTATTAATTAAAAAAATGAGTTCTTTTGCAATTATGCTTTCTAAAATAAAAAGTCGTTTCTAGATGAAGAATGAATATGTAATTTTTTTTTCCAAACTGTATAGTCACACACATGTTTTTCAAGCTCGGTTAATTTTTATTCAATAACGTCAATTTCTTTATTAATTTTTAATTTAATTTTAAAACTGAAATTGGCACGACTTCTGAATATCGAAGTTTTTCCCAAATTGAATTTCGTAAAAAAAAAAATCTCATTCATAAAGGAACTTTAGCCAACGTTCCAACCTCGCTTTCACTAAATCGATAAAAGCATAAAGCTCTTATTTTGATAATGAATAACGAAACACGCAACACTTATTTTATGTGTAATTATTATAAAACCCTTTTTTTCAACATAAACAAAAAGAAAAAATTTGATATATCGTTGACTTACGTTTCTTACCAAGAAAAAAATAAATAAAAAAATTTTTTTCTCATATTCAAAGGCTAAAAAAGAACTCATTGTTAGCTTACCATTCTTATTATACGTATAATTAAACCAATTTTCCAAAAATAAATCTTATATTATAAGAAAAAATATTATAATAAATATTAAATGCCATACGATTTATATAAAATTAATTAAATCCAAATATGGGCCAAATTTTTAAACAGAAAGTATTTTAAAAAGTAACATTTATTTTCAAAATAATAAAAATGGGTTGAATTAAAAAAATTTCTACCCTCTTTTCAAATTTCCTGACTTTTCCAGGTTTTCCAAGGAATTTTTCCAGGTATTAAAAAAAACATTTATTATTAATTATACATTTTTTCGAAAACATAAAGAGAGTCATTTTTAAATAAATATTTAATCATTGTTATTTTTCCATATATAAATTAGGATTTTCAAACATTGAATTATTTTTTTTTATTTATTCTTCAAAGAATTGAGTTATTTTCAAAAAATTTTAATTTTTTTCCATTCTTTTCCAAAATAATTTGTCAAAATTTAATTATTTTCAAAGTCTACTAATTCAAAAAATTTAAACAAAAAAATTCAATTGTTTAAAAAGAAGTTATAATACAATTAGTATAAAGAATTCAATTATTTTCAAAAATAATATAATTTTTTGCAAAAATCTAATTATGTTCAAAAATTCACAAAAATTCTCGTCAATTTTCAATTACTTTTATAAATAATAAAACTTTTCTCCACCATTCAAAAATTTATGAAAAATTTTAAAATGATTCTTGTCCGATTTTTAATTATTTTCAATATATTGACAATTTTAATCAAATTTCTCGAAAAATGAAATTATTACAAAATTTTTTTTTTAAATTTGTCAAGAGAATTCAATTATTTGAAAATATGTTTATAAAATTATGAAAATCCAATTTTAAGAAACATTCAATTATTTAGTAAAATATTTATTTATAGTCAAAAAATTAAATTATTAAAGAAAATTTTTTACAATATTCTACACGAACATTCAATTATTTTTCCAAAATTTTCAATTATCAAAAAATCATTGCAGAATTTCAATTATTTTTAATACAAGTTTAATCGAATTTCTTAAAAAATGTAATTATTCTTAAAAATTTTATTTAAAGTTGTCGAAAGAATTTTATTATTTATAACATTAGTTGATAAAATTCTTTACCAGAATTAAATTTTAAGAAAAATTAAAATATTCAATAAAATTTCTTTGTTTGTATTTAAATAATTAAATTCTGGTAAAATTTTCTGATAATAATTGATTTTTAAAATGAATTTCAGTTAAATATTTAAATAAAATTCGAAGTTTTTATTTTCTTCCATATTTTCATTGAAGAATTTAATGAATAATTAAAATTTCGTAAAATTGAGTATTGTAAACAAATAAATTTGAAAATGATCTGCATACTAATTTTATTAAAATTTTTCATTCATAAGAATTTAAAAAATGTTAAATTTAATATTTTAAAACATTGTTTTAAATAATTGATTTTTTCGATAAATAATAAATATTATGAAAATTTTATTTCGAATAATTGAATTCTCTTGAAATATTTTCTTTGTGAAAGTATAATCGAATTTTTCGCTTAATTAATTGAAAATAATATATTAAAAATAATTCAAAATTTTCAATGAGTTTAGAGATTGGAAGAATGTCAAAAACATTATTTTACATTTAGAAAACAACAATTTTCCATGATATCGATAAAAATTCCCTGACTTTTCCAGGTTTTTGTCAATTTTTATAACATTCCCTTAAATTAATATTAAATGTTTTATTCAATAGGCAAAAAAACTTTTTAATAAAATATTTTTAAAATAATTTAATAACTTTATTTTTATCATTTCTATTTATTTTAATTTTAATCTTTAATAAGTATTATTTTGCTACCTAGCGGACTACAGAATTAAAATTTACCGCGAAATTCGCAATTCAATTAAACAAGAAAATAAAAAGTTTTAGTAACTCAATTAAAATTTTTGCTGTAGAGGAAAACTCTACAAATGTCCGACAAGTGATGAAAAAAAACTCATTTCTCATAAACGAAATGGTGTGGACGGAGTATATATAAGAATGAGTAATTCATCGAGATTATACTATTCATTCCGGATTCCGATCTCACAATTTTCTTTTTACTATCCCCTAATTGTGACTGGTCATTTATAACCCCTCTGTCTTCAAAAGTAAATAAAAAGAAGAGGGGAATTTAAAAAATGTAAATTAATAAAAAATTTCTATCAATAATTACAATTTTTATTTACTTTTGTCATCAACTTAGCACTTTATATTATTAAATACTTTTATTATGATTAATAATGCTTTTAATAATTATTTTCTTAGAGATCAATACTATTTTATTGTTACAGAATTTTCATCAAATTGTAAAGGTTAAAATAAACGAACTAATAATTACACAAATTTTACTAAACGCTAGAAGGAAAAAAATTGTCCGTGAAAATTACTAACAATTAACAAGTTATGAAATTTTACTATATACGAAATTTATTCTCATTTTCAAATTAAATTTGTATTACAATAATGTTGTAATTTTATAATTATTATATCGCATATAGTATTATTATAATAATGTAATTAATATTATAAAATTTCTAAATGAAAAATTAATTTTTTCAACGTTTATTGAAATCAGAAATTAATGACAATTGTTTTCTACTAAACTTATCTCCTTAATTTAAATGTTAAAAAATTTTATATAATAGATTTAGGGAGTTCAACAATTTCGCATAATAAAAAGCAAAAATTTAAATCATATTTTCCATTTCATAATATTCATAAATTTTCCAATTTGTTAAAATTTCACTTCTTTTTATAAACGGACAGACAATTTTTCATTTATCACTACGATTGTAAAATGTAAAAAATAACACCGCACTTTGGAAAAAAGCGAAAAAAAAAATATTTCCCACAGAATATGTGGACATTATTTTCAAATTGCTAATAAAAATGAAAAAGCTCTTCAAAAATATGCTTTTTTCCAAACAACGTTATTTAAAAAAATTTTACAATATATTCGTAATTTTGATCGGAATATAAAACGTAAAAAAGTTTGTATTGTTTCTCTGCATTAAAAAAAAAGTAATAAAAATAAAAAAAATTACAAAATAAAAAGAAATAAAGAGAAATAAAAATAAACAAAAATAAAAAAAATAAGAACAAAGATTGTTATTTTTAAATATAAGTACATGACACATGGACTTCTACGAATATATGATCATAAAAATTAAAAATAGAATAAATAATTTTAAATGAATTTTTAAAATATTTTTTTAAAAAAATACCAAAAAAAAATTTCCCTGTAAGATGTACGCTATTTTTTTGGCAATCATATTTGGCACGAAGAAAACGACTCGGTTAAAGATGGATTAAGTACAAAAGGACAATGGGTTCGTTAGTAAAATTCGACCAATGAATTTATTTCATCTGACGATGAAAACACGTTCTGGCAACATTCCCTGACCATTGTAAGAGATTATTTTCTATTATATATATGTATATATTTTTATACGCTTTGAGAATAAATTCTTACACCGGATGTGCAAGAAGAAGAAGATGTTCCGAAATGCAAAATAGAGAAAGAAAGAAAAATTAACTAATGTTCTAAGAGGTGAAGTTTGATGTAAAATTTTTTTCCTATTTCTCTAAAAGTCAAATATTTCTACCTTAATTATTAATAATTTTGTAAAAAAAAAATTTTGTTCTACTAAAAATAATTTACTATGTTTTTTTCAACTTTCTAAAATTTTGGAAGCAGACTACAAGTTTCTGAAAATATTTTTCTAAATTTATTTCTTTTTCTGGTATTTTACTTTCGAATTCGAAAATTTAGCAAATACATGATAATTTCTAGTAATTTATTAGTAAAATTTTGGAAGGAGACTCCAAGTTTCTGAAAATATTTTTCAAAATTTATTTCTTTTCTCTGATATTTTACTTTCGAATTCGAAAATTTAGCAAATAAATTATAATTTCTAGTAATTTATTAGTAAAATTAACTACTTCAAAAGCAAAACGACAGTCACTAATTGAAGTTAATAAACGTTTTATACTAATAAATAAAAATACTTTTTATTTAAGTAAATAATAATTGGTAATTGTATTTCAATAATTTAAAAAAGTGTTTCTTAATTTGAATTCGTGACTGTCTTTTTGCTTTTAAAGGATTAGTAAATTTTACTTATGAATTTTTATTGTATTTTTTAAATAATTTAGTTTATTTTTCACTAATTTATTAGTAAAATTTATTAACTCAAAAGCGAAAAGTTAACAAATTATATTTGCTAATTTATTTGTAAATTTTGCTAACTTTTTGCTTCTGAGTTAGTAAATTTTACTAATTATTTTTAAAATTTGCTAACTGCTTGCTTTTGATTTAGTAAATTTTACTAATTATTTGTAAAATTTGCTAACTTTTTGCTTTAGAGTTAGTAAAATTTACTAATAAATTAGTAGAAATCACCATCTACTGATTGTATTTGCTAGTTAAAAAACCAAAAAGATTGTCATGAATTTAAATTAATAAATAAATTAATGTTTGTACAATTATTTTTCTATAAACTTTTAATACAAATGGAAACTGTAATTAAAAAAAACAATAATAATTAACATGTTTACAAATAAAATATTTGGGAAAAATTATCAAAAATTTTAAGTAATTTAAAACTATAGTTCCGAAAAAGTTTAGTCATTTTTAAATAACCAAATAAAAATGCATTTAATTAATAATTTGCAGCACTAATAAAAATTTAAAAAGCAAACTTTTTCCATTGGGTAGGTGGAATGACAATAATAATAATAATCGTACAACATAATTGATTGTGTGTAGTAACATATAGTAGTGGACAGAATAAACATTGTATACACAAAATATCTCTAATTTTACAGACTGCTGCAGAAATTTTTGGCTACACGTTTGAAATCTAACGATTGCTTTGCACTGTTGGCAACGAGTTATATCTGCAGTTATCGAAACCTTAGGTTTGATAAACCATGTATATATCACTCGAATGCAACCAAAAAATATATTCGCTCTTTTGAATAAGATAAAATGGATTTTTCTAAATCATTTTCAACTTTTTTTTCTACATTTCCTCTTCTTAAAATGATTTATTCATATATACGAATCATAAACTTATGAAAAAGAATCCTTTAATAAAAATGGAAAATTTATTCTTAAGTTCTCGAAAATTTAAGATGTTGAAAAGGGCAAAAATTATTTATTTCTTTTTCAACTTTAAATCTTATTAACATAAAACATATAGTGTTAAGAATATTTTACCAGAAATTATTTACTTCAGGTATAAGAATATTTTGCTAAAGTTATTTATACCTAAAGTTTAAGAATATTTTTACTAAAATGATATTTACTCCGAGTTTTGATCGTTCAACAAAGAAATAAAATTTTTTTCTATTCTTTTATTTAAATTAAAATGAAAAAAAAATAAATAAAACATTCAAAATTTTAGAAACATTAAAAGTTTTTAACGTTTAAATGAACGAAATACTTGTTTGTGATTTAATATCTTCATAAATTACAAGACTAAAAAAAATTACTGGAATTAAACATTTATTAAAAGTATATGAAAAAGGTATTTAAATAAAAATAGTAAAAGTACTTAAAAATTTTCTAATTGTAAAAAATATTTTATACAATAAAATTTATGATCCCAAAGTTTTGAACGTTTAAATGAACGAAATATTTTTTATTGAAGATATTTTAATAAATTACTAATCATAAAGAAATTTAATTTTTAGAAGAAATAAATAAATTTCGTTCATTTGAACGTTCAGAACTTTAGGATCTTTAAAATTTAAATTAAAAGAAATAAAAAAGACATTCACTTCAACATTTAAAACTTTAAGAACATTCACATTAAAAAATAATTTATAAAGTTTTAAATTGTTTTTCATTTTTATTACAATTTGTAATATTTAAAGTTATTTATTAAAAAAAAAGAAATATATATTTCATTCACATGAACGACCAAAATTTTTAGAGCATTTATTAAATATGAAAAACAATTTTTGGAAGCAATTGCCAAATATATATTTTTTCCATTATTAAAAAGAAAAATTGATTTTTGTTCGCATTTAAAAATTGAAAGGCCATTATTAAAGATTTTTCTAATATTAAAAAACCATTGGCTTCTTTCGTCACAGAAAAGAATTTTTTTCACATTCAGATTGATTTTTCGAGATAAAAAAATTTTTCAATTCAGAGATAATGCGTTAAAAAGACGAAATTTGAATATAAAAAAATCTAATGAGTATAAAAAAAAAGAAGAGAATAAAAAAACGAAGTAAAGTAAACGAAGTTCTAAAGTAGAATTAGTAGCATTAGTAATAGTGGGAGTAGTGTAGTAAATTTAAAATATAATATTATAAAGTTTTGATGATTATTTTTGGTCCAGTGCGTTATTAACTTTAGTTTCATGTTTCTAGCGTGAAATTCAAATATTTGAAAATGGCTCATAAGATTTATTTCCATAATTACAAATTGCAATATATGAAAAAAGTTATATCCCTATAAAATGTACTTTTTCATAAAAAAAAAAGTAAGCCCTATATTTTATTTACAACGTCAACGATTATTGTTTACTAGTTACTACACTGTATATTAATCGATTAAATACACTTGATGAAGACTGGCTTTTAAAAGATAGGAATATTTACTTTATCTCTACTTTATAATTTACAAGTTATTCTTGTTTATATTTTTGAAGCAATGTTTTTTTTGACAACAACAATAAATTATCAACACGTTCCAAAAAAAAATGTATAGATTGAAAACTAAACACTTTCTATATACAATAATAATAACAACAATAATAATATAATAATAGGGAAATATTTTAAGGGAAAAATCTGCTAATGTATTTTCCTTCACTTATAAATATATATTTATTTATAGTTCCAAAAACTTATATACTATTTGTGAATGAAATGAATATTTTGTGTCGAGGGTTCTGGCTATAAGGGTAAATTAATTCTGCTGTATACCACTACAAAACAAAACTACTCGATCATAAATCAAGAATACTTGTTGAATTTCAAATCTTAAATCACGAAGATATGCATGCTTAGAGTATGAAAAAGATGAATTCCCTTAGAAATAAATAGCTCCATCACTTTGCAATCACTTAATCAAGTGTATCTATAATTCATAATCTATATTGAAAATGATTTGCATTGAGTGAAAATTTCTACTGGTTGTGTACTTCGACAAAATATATAATATTATAATGTACTCTCTAATATATTATACATCATCTAAATCTGAATTAGATAAAAAATTACTACTGATAAATCATAGTAAATTTTAACTGATTCAAAACAAAAAGTCACTTAATTATCCAAATATTATAAAATTTCAACTAACTTTTAAAGAAAACTGTCTTCTAATTCATAGTAAATTCTATTTCAATTTTATTTACATTGTGCGTAGAAATGATCTTAAAATTTGGGATATTCAAATGAATTATGAATATTTTTACTGATTACGAGTATTTCTAAAAAGTACTGACTGCAATAAAAAGCGAAAACGAAAACGAAATTAAACAATTAAAAAACATTAGAATTTAATTTCTTTGAAACGTGGCTGAATATTATTGAATCAAATTTGAATAATATATGTAAAATTTCAATTATTTGAAAATTTATAAGCTTAGATACGTATTTAGAATTTTGAGAGTTAACAATGATCCCCAAGTTTTGAACGTTCAAATGAACGAAATATTTTTTATTGAAAATATTTTAATAAATTACTAATCATAGGAAAATTCAATTACTAAACTTTTACGTTTACAAACTCGCGGTAATTAATTTTTTGGATAGAGAAGTAAAATAATTGCAATAAAAATTTAATTTTTAGAAGAAATTAATCAATTTCGTTCATTTGAACGTTCAGAACTTTAGGATTTTGAGTTAACAATACTTTTTTTACGTAACGCTCTAGTTGAAAAAAGAGAACGAAAAAGGAAACAGTCACGAATTACGGAAAAAAATTAATGACAATCTAAATTTGACTTCATTCAGACTTATCCATGAATAGATAAATGTAAATGTTTGAAAAGAAATTTGGCAAAACGAATATGTTTATATTATTTTCTAATAATATTTTTTTAATTTCATTAATTATTATTTCCATAAAAATACTGCGAAGCTAATATTTTTCGTCAAATAAACGTATCAGAATTTTCAAATTAATCCTTTGATATTTATAGTTTACTTATAATGTTTAATATATTTCAATAATAATATTTACCTACGAATAAAGTCGACAGAAAAATATATTTAACTCACCTGAAACAAAAAGAAAAGAATATTACATTATATAGGAATTATTGTCAAAAAAAAAATGAAAACAATAAAAATTTTTATTAGATAATTTAAAAAAACGATACACCCTTCAAATTTTTTAATAAAATTGAATATTCGAAAAGTTTTTTTTCAATTCTAAAAATAAGATTGTTGCAATTTTTCAATTCTATTCTTTCAAGGTAATTGAATTTTTCTAGACAAATAATTGAAAATTTTTAAAATGATTGAAATTCCCTTACATTTTTTGAAAAATAATTGAATTCTTTTAAAGAATTTTATTTTAATTTTTCGAAAATAATCAAGGGAAGTTAGAGAGCGTTATTATAATTTTATTTTTAAAATATAAACTCCCTCTTAAAGTTGTAAATCAATTTTTTGCTTCTAAAAATTATATTATTATTCAATAATTATAATTATTGAACTTCTCTTCAATTTTTATAATTTCAAATTTCTGAATGCTTAAATAAATGACATTTATTTATTTCTTGAGCGCAAATTTAATGTTTATTACTTATGAAGTAAGTAATTAATTATTACTGATTATTATTTTCAAAAAATTTTTTTTAATTCTTGACAAGAATTAAATTATTTTCATAAATTGCATTCTTGCATTTTGCATTCTTTGGAAGGATTCAGTAACATTTATAAATAGTAAAACCCTTTGCAGAAATTTAATTATTATCAATATAATTTTAATAAACTTGAAAAATTAAATTTTCATTTATAATTATGAAGAGACAAGATTATTTTTAAGAAATTGAAAAAATTATTTTTTAAATCTTCAATTATTAATTAATTATTAAATTAAAATACTCTGAAAATTTTATTTGTTAAAAAGTTTCCAATTAAATTCTTTAACAAATTCAATTACATATTTTCAGTCGAATTTCACAGTATTTCTATTAACTCCATAATTTTTTTAAATTTATTTACATAATATGTTTGAATCGGTAACTGATTTTTTACTATACCAAATTAATTATTTTTAACTAATTCGAAGATGGAGAATATTATAAATATCTTAAAAAATTAAAATAAAAAGTAATGTTTAACAAAAAAAAATTATAATAATAAATTTTTTTAAATTTTGGTGAAAAAAATTCCCGGTTTGTTATAAAATTCTCCGCTAATTCCCGGTTTTTTCCGGTTAAATTAAATTTCCGGATTTCCCGGTTAGTAAATACCCTGAAATTCTTGTTATTAAAAGAGATATTTTAAATATTTTTTCTAAACCAAAATTTTTCTAAGCTTTGAATAAAACCATTTTTTTTAAACTTTTGTTTTATGATTCCATGAATTTTATCAAATTCGAAGTAAATTTCAGTAAAAATTAGTAAAATTTATAATGGACTTGATAAAAATTTTTTTCCAAAAATATTAAAATTTATTGTATTCAACATTTTTGTTTACAGAATAATACTTTCACTATTTCCGAAGCAAATTTTTTGAGAAAAATTAGAAGAATTTAATTTCGAAAAAGTAAAATTTACTCTGGGAGTAATAATTCCTTATTAAGGATGTTTAGATAAATAAAATAAATAATAAATCTCTAATTTTCATGTGCCTTAATTTTTAAGAAATATGTTGTTACTAAGGATTTAATTATCAAAAAAATAACATTATTTAAAATCAAAAATAAAAGTATCATCATGATACCAAAGTTTTGAACGTTCAAATGAACGAAATATTTTTTATTGAAGATATTTTAATAAATTACTAATCAAAAAAAAAATTTAGATACTTAATTTTTACGTTTACATACTCAGTAATTAATTTTTTTGATAGTGTAGCAAAATAATTAGAATAAAAACTTAATTTTTAGAAGAAAAAAATAAATTTCGTTCATTTGAACGTTCAGAACTTTAGGATCTTGTATCATCCCATTTTATTTTTTTGTTTCCGTTTTTAAAAACGTTGTGGACTTCAGCCTCATTAAAATTCTTCCAAAGAAGAAAAATAGTAAGTAATAGTAATTTTCCGTACTTAAAAGTACAGAAAAGAACTTCAAAGAAAAGTATTTTTTTACGTAACTGAAAAAAAAATTTCAAACTCCCAAAAAATGAGAATTTTCGTAACATTTTCTCTAAAAGAAGAGACTGAGGGGAGAGAATACACGATTTCAGGTGTTTTAGGGAGCATTTTCTATTAATTCAAGGGGATGAAAATGGGGAAAAGAGAAAAACAAGGGGATTAGGTAACTAAGGAGACAGCAACTGTGATCCCAGTAAATAATTAACTAATTGATTGAACAATGGAACAATAATATACTTAAATTTATCTCCCGGTAAGTTATATAATTAGGGCACTCAGTTTCACCGTATTTTTTTAACCAACCACACTTCCCTGATGTGCAGAAATTTACCCACTTTGCCCCAATTTCTATTGGAAATGCTTTTTCAGCAAATAATAATAATAATATTTTCTTCTATTTTTTTTTGTATGGCCCACGCTATAGAACATTATCAAAACGTGCGACTTTAATAAACAGCAATGTCGTCGGTTAATTTCAGATTTTAGAAAATTTTCAAATACTCTTTAAGTAATATCCTTTCAAGTAAAAATGTGATGAGATCCCTTTGATACTATTTACTATATAGTAGTAGCGGAAATTACTTTTCCTCTAAATATGTGAATGTAGATTTTTCTCCGTATATATATATACCATCAACACATTTGGCAATTTTTGTCAAATAATACTAAATCGTATGGTTATGTATATAAATCAGATTTTTCATAGCTCAATAAACAAAAGTGTAGTTCTAAAAGCATAGTGCTATATAGATTTGCTGCAATCGAGTCGACCTGTACTGTCTTTCAATGTGTGCCATTATTGGGAATCTGGCAAATTGCCATCATCTTAGCTATACAGAGATGTAAAACGAAAGAAAACGATATACTTGCAGAAAAAAGTAACCAATTTTTGCGCCTTTAAATTACACACACTGCTTTAGGAATTAAAAAAGAAGATAATACAAACTCTTCACATTTTTCATATTCCGAATATATTAAAAAACACTTCATAAAAGCAAAAAATAATTACGACTTTTATTAATTTCTTGCTATCATATTTATATTTTCTCCTTTATTTTCCCTATTTATCAACTCGTATATATATATATAATCAAGAATAACTTCTTTTATTCGTTAAAAATTTAAATCACACAAACCACAAGTTTCTATGAACGTTCAAACGAACAAACGACGAAGTATTTCTTATTAATAAATATTTATAATTAGAAAATTTATATTTCACTTTTTTTGTATGATCCTAAAGTTCTGAACGTTCAAATGAACGAAATTTATTTATTTCTTCTAAAAATTAAATTTTTATTCCAATTATTTTGCTGCACTATTCAAACAAATTAATTACTGTTGTTTGTAAAAGTAAAATTTTTGTTTAAAAATTTTCTGTAGATCCGAAAGTTCAGAAGATTCAAATGAACGAAATTTATTTATTTCTTCTAAAAATTAAAATTTTTATTGCAATTATTTTGCATCACTATCCAAAAAATTAATTACTGAGTTTGTAAACATAAAATTTTAGTTTACAAATTTTTTGATGATTAGTAATTTGTTAAAATATCTTCAATAAAAAATATTTCGTTCATTTGAACGTTCAAAACTTGGGGATAATTTTTTTGTTAAGTCAGACAAAAAAGCTGAATTTAAACTTTTTATGAATACAAAATATATAAATTTCGTTCATTTCAGAGATGGAATGGCATTAGGAATGTGAATGAGAAAATTCGATATTTATTTTCTCGATTCACATATACATTTTTTGTTGATAGAATGGGATATATGAATTTTGAAGTTTTGTATTTTTTAACAACCATTTTCATCACGGTCCATTGATTTAAATTACTGAACCGATTGAAAAATGTCAATAATTTTTATTGGTGTTTCCATTATTTTTAATTTGAAACTTTTTACGATCAGACTATTTTTTTTAATTTGAAATATGGTCCAAGTAATAAGTAATAAATAAATATGAAAAAATTTATTAAAAAATATAGCGTCATTCATTAGTTTACTTTCATAACTATATCCTTTATTGATATAATTAATATTTCCGTTGCAAACTTTTATCTCTTTATTTTTATTATAATTATTATTATTATTATTCTTTTATTATCATTCTTATGATCCCCAAGTTTTGAACGTTTAAATGAACGAAATATTTTTTATTAAAGATATTTTAATAAATAACTATAATCATAAAAAAATTTAAAAACTAAAATTTTACTTTTACAAACTCAGTAATTAATTTTTTGAATAGTGAAGCAAAATAATTGGAATACAAATTTAGTTTTTAGAAGAAATAAATAAATTTCGTTCATTCGAACGTGCAAAAATTTAGTTTTTAACGTTCAAATGAACGAAGTATTTTTTATTGAAAATATTTCAATAAATTACTAATCATAAAAAAATGTAATTACTAAAATGTTACATTTACAAACTCAGTAATTAATTTTTTGGATAGTGAAGCAAAATAATTACAATAAAAATTTAATGTTTAGAAAAAATAAATAAATTTCGTTTATTTGAAAGTTCAGAACTTTAGGATCCTAATTCATTCTTATAAATATTATTTTTTTATTTTTATTATAATTATTATTTTATTACCATTCTTATTATTTCTTTCATTTTTATTATAATTATTATTTTATTACCACTCTTATTATTTTTTTTCATTTTTATTATAATTCTAGTTATTTTATTCTTTTTATTTTTATTGTAATTATTTTTATAAAGTATTACCACATTAGTGCTGCACTGAATGTACACCCTTAAGGCATGAATTTGCAGAAACGGTTGAAAACAGCCATAAATTATAGTATTGAAAATCTTTCTATTGAATTTTGATTAATGGTGAAATTTTCCCCAAACTATCAGTCAAATATAGTGAATGTAATTCAAGATAAAAATTTTTTTTATTTTCGATCAAAGTTACTAGTCGTGGTGTTATAGTTGTGTGGTCGAGGACAATATTTCTAGAAGATTGCTCTTTTTATAATTAACCTACGATCACAATGAAGGTGCGGATTTATTATATTGAAGAGATTGTGTTTAATGAAAATATTGAGTAAAAAGCTATTCACGACTACTCGTTGAACAAATTACACACGAAGGTTAAGGGTGTTTAATAGTATGCATATATATACCTTTTGAACCGACAACGTGCGATGACAAACGAAAGAAAAGTAAAATTGAGAAAAAAAAATGTATTATTTTCTCAAGGATAGAAAAACTTGAAAACAATAATCAATGACGCAGATACAGAGAAATCATATTTTGTTTTTGCAATTACAAAGCATATAAGAAATCTTACAATTCATTTTCATTTTTGATAGAAGAAAAATTGCTCTTTTGGAAAATAATTAAATTTTAGTGATTTTTTTTCTAGCAGTAAATAAATAAATAAAGTGTTAATTAATTAATTGGTAAATTAATTAATAGATAACATATTTTTTTATTAAATGTGTAAAATCTGTATTAATAATTTCGAACTAAAAGTTCAACAATATTGTTCACTTTAACAAATTGAACTATGTATAGTTGACTTGTAATCAAATTAACTAAATTTAAAGAAGAATGGAAAAATATTTTTAATTGTGCTGTATCTAATATCCTGTCAGCTGAACAATTTATTTCTCATGCAGGCCTGATTGTAAAAGTATGCGTGACATAACGAAAGCCATCGTCATTTGAAACCTAACCGGAAGATTTTTGCGATATGCCTCTACCCACTTAAACTATAGCAAAATTCCTAATGTAAAAAATATCAAACAAATAAAAATTATATTCCCTAACACTTTCTGTAAAAAAGCAAAAAAAAAACCCACCAACCTAATCGTTTTTACTTTTCATGTTATAAACTTCATTCAATTCCCAGTAGAAACATTCTGAGAAATGGGTTTCCTTAGCAATTTCCATGGTTGATAAGAAGCAGAGTTATGGAAAATTGCCTGTAATCCCTAAAAATAAGTCTCCAAAGGTTCAGATAAAACTCGATAAATTCTCCAAACAGTTATTACTTCTTTTTTTATCAATAAATCATTTTAGAGGGTATTTCCTTCGTGAAAGTTTTAGTGTGTTATTTTCTTTTTCCTAAATTTGAGCTCCCTTCCATTTTTTTTTTCTCACCGGGAGGTAATAACATGAAATTTTCCTAACGTTCTTTAGAAAGTGCTTTGCAATTTTTTTATTACGACAATGAAAATGGAAAAAACTCATTTTAACGAGATTCATTTTTTTTTTATTTCTAAGGGGATGTATGGAAGGTTTTTCATTTTAAAAAAAAAGTGGATTATTTTATTCTTTCATTCTCTAAAAGGTTTTCAACTGTAATTTTAATTAATCGGCAAATAGAATTTTATTTAGGAAAAAAAAAATTCTTTCAAGTTACAATAAATAGAAATTTAATTAAGAGAAATGTGTGTAAGTGAAATAATAATAGGTTTTGATGTAAATTACTCTGATAGATTTACTTGTTAAAAGCAGAGTAAATCTCCATTTAGATAATTATACCAACTTGGAGAGTGTAATAATTCTTTTTCTCTCGGCTTGTCTTTGGTTCAATGACAAAATTAGAATAACGATGCCAAGATTAGAGAAAAGCCCACAAGAATCTTTGTGATCATTCGAATTTTACAAGAAAACTTGATTTAATGACAGTGTTATTAGAAAAAAGCATATCAACAAAAACTTCTCCTCTACAAAAAATGTCATGTGTTTAATTTTATTTTTATCATTTAGCTGAATTTTACTTCACAGTTTTGTAATTACTTTCAATTCTTATCTGCTTGACACATACGAAAATGGGTAAAATAAATAATTCCCACTTTATTATGCGGTGAACGCAAACATTTCAAAGAGTACATGACTTTGGGATCAAGACAATAGAAACGACGATAATAAAAAGTATGAATAGACAGAGAGGAGTATTTAATTAGAAATGACACTTACCGACTATTCTCGTCTTCCTGTTGGTGGGGAAAGAGCAGGTTGTTTTCTTTTCGTTGCTTACAAATCTTGACATTTCCAACTTCCCGGCAGACTTCCCGGGTACGGCGCTGATAGTTAGAAGCAGCATGGGCCTTCTTCATCTCACACTCTCTATCTCTCAAATTTGCAAAAAAAAAATTTCTGACACTCTCAAAGGAACTTTGATGCACACTCTCACACACAATCAACAAAATAATAACATTCACTATCGCATTCATACCAAAACACTTGAGACACATGGTATTCATACTCACAATAAAACAATAATAATTTACGCAGGGTCGCGAAATACGATAACGTGCGGTTAGAAGCATGAAGATTTGCAAACACGCTCCTTCATATACACAGAATCGAAATCACTTACCCTTTTTGCGATATTTTCAAAAACAAAAAAAAAACCTCGACAATAATTTGACCTCACAAATAAAAACCAGTTCGGAGTCAAACGATTTTTGCTTATCTTACCGAATAATAATGGAATAAATGTCCCTTTAATTTAACAGGGGGGGAACGCGAATTTATTTTCTACTCGTGTTTTAACCGAACGCGATATAAATCACAATAACAAAACTTAGATACACATTACTGACCTAGAATGAAATTGTCGACGACTCGTCACGTCTGACTCAACAAATTCAAAACATTTTTGAGACACGGGCTCATGCAGACTTCACCACGGTTGCCATATTGGAATTAATTGAAATTTTATTCCGCAAGAGAGTGGCCGCAGCCAGGGTTGGGTAGGCACGGTACATAACAACATACCATATTGGCACAAGAAGTAAAATTAAATATCAAACTTTAAATACTTTTTCTCGAGATATTGTATTTGATAGTAATAATTTTCTCGTTTCTGTAAATTTTATCGAATATCACAAATAAAGTTACGTTTTAGCAGCGCAAATGGTGCAAATATAGTTCGAGTTATGTCCACTACCGACACAACTGGCGTTGCAATAATTTTGCGTATTTCTACATTTATGGATTTTTTTATATACTAAAGCACACTTTTATTTCAATGAAAGAATCCACATCACACGTATTCTAATTTTTCAATAAGTAAAACAATTTGGTAGCAACAATTAGGTAACAATTAAAAATTGAATAAAAATTCAAGTCCAAGAACTGGCGGGAAATTTAAACGGAACTTTCATCAGCTGACTTCACTTTATTAACATTTTAATATTCTTGTACGAAAAATTGATAATTGTCAAGAACATTGACATTCTAATTTTATATTTTTTCTCCATTTAATAAATTTTTATTCTTCTCCTAATCATCTACTTATTTGCAAAAAAAAAAAAGAATTACTTTTTACACCGTCTGGTGGTTTTTTTACGAATCACCTTCTTTCACAATTTTTGACGTTGCAAACTTGCAGTTTCCTAACCTGTAAATATATATTTTATATAGAACCGCCAGACCGGTATTAGTAAATGTTAAAAATTACATTAGAATATTTGTAAATAAATTGTTTTTTCGTTCAAATGGCATCTCCAGCTCCAAAATCACCAGAGCAATCTGAACGAAATAGAAAATACGATAGACAATTAAGGTATGTACTAAATCGAATGAAAAATAAAAAATATTTTCAACTTAAAAGCAAGATATTTGATAATTTGTCCTATTTTATGCAAAGTTTGTTTTTTAATATTTTGATTATTCACCTATTCTTCTATTTGTTATTGTAATGAAAAAATATTATTTTTTTTAGGTTATGGGGCGATCATGGTCAAGCTTCCTTGGAAGCAGCCCACATTTGTTTAATAAATGCCACTGGTTTAGGTACAGAAATTTTAAAATCCTTAGTATTACCAGGAATTGGAGCTTTCACAATTGTTGATGGTAAAAAGATCACGGACGAAGATATTGGTTCAAAGTAAGAATAGATTATTGTCAAATATTAATTACAGATATTGGATAGTGTGTAAAATTGTGGTAGAATTAGAAATTAAATTCCAGTTTTCAGGTTTTTTTTTATATTTAAAATGAGTGTTGTATTAGTTTCTTTCTAGATGGTGAAAGTGTAGGAAAGTCAAGAGCTCAAGTTGCGACGCAAATGCTTCTTGAATTGAATCCTGACGTACGAGGAGATTATATCGATGAAGGTCCCGAACAAATTCTAGAGAATAGTCCCGATTTTTTCAATAATTTCACCGTCGTTGTTGCGACTTCTCTACTTGAAAAGTAAGTTTGACAAAAATTAGAAACAGAATTTGCTTTTTTGTGATACGTAGTAAAAAATAGGATTAAAATTCACTACCTACGGAATATTGATTTTTGAATAAAAATTCTTTTTTCAGGTCACTAATTCTCCTTTCGAGAAAGCTTTGGGATTTGAATATTCCTTTAATAGTGTGCAGATCTATAGGCTTCGTGGCTTATATGCGAGTTCAGGTGAAGGAACACACTGTAATCGAAAGTCATCCGGATAACGAAGTGGCGGATTTGCGTTTGGATAAACCTTTCGAATTATTGGAAAAATATCTTGATTCGATAAATCTCGATGAGCTGGATATCAAAGATCATTCGCACACTCCTTACGTTGTTATTCTCTACAAATTTCTGATGAAGTGGTTAGAGGAGCACGATAATGTGCCTTCTACTTATAAGGAGAAGGAGATGTTTAAAAAATTGATAAGAGAGGGAATAAGAAAAGACGAGCACGATAATCCTACGGATGAAGAAAACTTTGAAGAGGCAATTAAAGCTGTAAATACAAACGTGAGGTGTACCACTGTTCCTTCGTCTGTAATGGAAATTTTAAACGATGATCAATGCGTCAATTTAACAGCAAAAGTAAAAAATTCAGTCTATTATTTTACAAACGTTTGTTTGAAGTTTACAATTCTTATAATCGTCAATTTTTACGAAACAATAATTTTCTTTCTAAATTTTTACGTTTCTTGATCAATATTTAATTATGGAAAAATTGAATAGAAAATATCTTTTCTGAGTAAAAAATTATTTTCTCTCTAAATTTTTACGTTCCTTGATCAAGAATTTAATTATGGAAAAATTGAACAGAAAATTATCTTTTCTGAGTGAAAAAATTATTTTCTCTCTAAATTTGTACGTTTCTTGATCAACGATTTAATATGAAAACATTTTTGAATAGGAAATTAACTTTTCTGAGTAGGAAATTATTTTTTTTTCAATCGTCGAGGAAGATGTAAACTTCACAATCAGAGAAAAAGACAATAAATTGTTTTCTAATTGTAGAAAAATAATTCTTTTAGAGTAGATCCTTTTGGATTATTGCGAAAGCCATAAGGGATTTTATGGACAACGAAGGCTGTGGATTGTTACCTTTGAAAGGCGCTTTACCTGATATGATTGCCGATACAGAAAAGTATATCGCTCTTCAACAAGTGTACCATAAACAAGCAATTGCCGACGTTGAAGCTGTTTGGCGACACACAATTCGTTTGCTGCGACAATTGGGACGTTCAATGGATTCAATATCAGAGAAAGAGGTGAAATTATTCTGCAGGCACGCCTCCGATATTCACGTCGAGAGAGGATCGTGCATTGCTGACGAGTATGATCCAAAAATGATAAATGCTAATGAGATAGGTACTAATTTTTCCCCTTCAAATTTATAAAAAGAATTAATAGAATTGATAGAAAACAGATTCAAATTATTTATTCGCAATTTGATTTTTAGCTCAGAAATTAGAAGATTCCGATAGCATGCTAGTGTACTACGTGGTCCTGAGAGGAATCGAGAAGTTTCAGTTTGAATACAATTCCTATCCTGGGGAATTTGACGATCACGTCGAACCCGATATCATCAAGTTAAAGGTAAAATTACCATATTCCATGAGTTTTCTACTTATTGAAAAATTACAATTTGACTCATCATTTAAAATTTTTAGGCATGCATATCAAAACTTCTTGGCGAATGGGGATGTGGACCACTGGCAAAGGACGATTACGTTCATGAATTTTGTCGCTTCGGTGGAGCTGAACTTCACTCGGTTTCTGCATTTCTCGGCGGACTTGCAGCTCAAGAAACTATCAAATTTATCACAAATCAATATAAACCGACTCACAATACGTTTATACACGATGCAGTGACTTCGAATTCTGCAACTTTCTTTTTCTGAACAAAAAATTTCTCTTTCTTTTTCCTTTTTTTTTGCATAAGACTGTATTTATTAAATGAAATAATACAAAAACTACAATTTTAATAATTATACGAGAGCGGTATATTAAATTTCCTTTACATTGGCTGCATTTGACTTGCAAACGTTTAAATGCCATTATTCCTTACATTTTTTAAATGAACAGAAAACAGTTGATTGTAAAAAAACGTAAGTTCTTAATATTAAATAATTTGCAAAAATGTGTAGAAATTTGAAATGAAATATTGAATTAATCAATATTGGAATTTTCTTATCGTGATTAGGAATACTATCGTCTGCCTCGACCCCTACCTCGTCCTCCACGACCTCCTCTCGCTCCTCTGCCACCACGTCCTCGACCTCTCGCAGCTCCTAAGAATTCGGATTGAATTAAATATTAAATTCAAATTTTTAATAAGAATATAAAGAAAATATCGTAATTTAAAAGAAATATTTTTTAGTTATATCAAACCTCGTGCA
The DNA here is from genome assembly GCA_032872475.1 of Leptopilina myrica (nomen nudum). Lineage (NCBI taxonomy): Eukaryota > Metazoa > Arthropoda > Insecta > Hymenoptera > Figitidae > Leptopilina > Leptopilina myrica (nomen nudum). The sequence goes on along the minus strand of CM065458.1, from coordinate 12,947,973 downwards.
GCTTCCTTCTTCTTAGCTTTGGCTTTTGGTGTGTCATCAATAAGTAGAGTTTCTAATGGCAAAGAATCTGGTAGAATGTAGTGCCTAATATTGTTTCCTCGTAAGCTCAAGGTGTCCAATTGAACCGGATCTCTATTTTTTATCGTCATTTTTACTGTCTTTAAATGTGTGTTCATTGCTACGTCCACACCTTAAGAAAAATAATACCAAAATTGAGTTATAAATTTTTGAAACTTAGCTTGAAGACTTAAACGAAAACAAAGCAAAATAAACATCCTAAAGTTCTGAACGTTCAAATTATAACGAAATATTTTTTACTTCTGATATTTTAATAAATTACTAATCATCAAAAAATACGATACCCAAGTTTCGAACGTTCAAATGAACGAAATATTTTTTAATCAAGATATTTTAACAAATTACTAATCATCAAAAAATATGTTACCCAAGTTTCGAACGTTCAAATGAACGAAATATTTTTTATTCAAGATATTTTAACAAATTACTAAGCATAAAAAGTTTTGTAAACTAAAATATTACGTTTACAATGTCAGTAATTGATTTTTTGGATAGTGAAGCAAAATTTTAATTTTTAGAAGAAATAAATAAATTTCGTTCATTTGAATCTTCTGAACTTTAGAATCCTCAAAAAATTTTAAAACTAAAATTTTACTTTTACAAACACAGTAATTAATTTTTTTGAATAATGAAGCAAAATAATTGGAATAAAAATTTATTTTTTAGAAGAAATAAATAAATTTCGTTCGTTTGCGAACATTCAGAACTTTAGGATCAAACAAAAAAAGTAAAATATAAAGTTTCTAATTATAAATAGTTAGTAAAAGTAAAAGTTTAGTTATTAAATTTTTTTATGATCAGTAATCTATTGAAATATTTTCAATAAAAAATCGTGGAAAATATCCAAACATATTTTTTTTAAAGAAGCAAAATACATATTTCATAAAATAAAAAAACAAACACTGAAACTAGAACTAAATATTTTAATAAAAAACAAAACTAGAAAATGTATAGAATTACAATAACCCAAGCCAAAATTCACGTTCGAAAAACAAACCTTAGCTTGTCAATTTCCGTCAAAAATCATAAATTAAACATACCTGTGATCGTTCCATGAACTTGTGTGCCATTTTTCAATTCAATTGTGACCGTCTCGTGACTGAGTTTCATTAAAAACCTGCAATATAAAGTGAAAAATTGAAAATTGACAACGTTTACACGCGATTGTTGCAGTTGTTTTTGAAGGTTAAGTCTACGTAATTCCAAAATAAATTCATATTTCTTACTAAATACTTTGTTTCACGTTAATTTAACATCAACATTAGTAATTTGAGCAATTGTTTACCTTACTAGCTTCATTGTAATACTTGATTTTATCTATTTTATAAAATTAAACCGGTATAATTCAATGAACGACTCGCTTATGATTCTGAGATAACCTCAAAAGCAACGCTTCTTTGACAATCTTGAAGTTGGCAGTTTTCGTTTCGACTGGCAGCCATGTTTTTTTCACGATTAATCGAAATGTGAAATCGATGACTTGCTGCTCATTTCGTTTAAATCATGGCGTTCGAAATATATACTTTTAATAGACGACAAATTTGTTTATTTGTTATTTTTTGGAAAATTGTCAAAAAAAAGTGAAAGCAAATCAAGTAACAATTAGTTAGTAGTTATGTAACTAAAGCTAAAAAACGGTTTTTTTTGGAAAGATTTTATTCTATAACCACACTGCTCCAGCGTATCCATTTTAGATGACGTCATAATTTAAACACAATTAACCAGTGTTGAACAGCATGCCATGAATTGCATTGAGCACTGTCAGCAGTTGGGGACAGTAGACTCGTGATCTTATTGATATATTCCTAATATTCTCAATTGTAGTCATTTTTGTTTTGTATATTTTTGACACAAAAATAATAGAAATATGTGGTTGGAAGAGTGTGACAGTTTTGCGGAACTATGCCGGGGTTATCTTCCATATTATTTATTAATAGTTTTACCAATTTTTATAATAATTTCACCGGCCAACCCCGTGGCAGCCTCTCACGAATTTCCCGTTTTTCGAATGCACCAGTGGGACTTGCACGGTGTGCCTCATGGTAAAAATAATTTATTAATTTCTCTTCTCTTATCGTAATTTTCTAACCTCAATACACATGCAATTTGTAAATTGTGTTTCATTTTTTTCATATAAGTAAAGAAATTGTTCTATTACTTTTAGGATGTCGCAGTGCTCCCATTTCTTTAGAAGCAAGATCACTGACAGGATGGAGTACATCGAGACATTGTGTTGTCACAAGTATTCTGAGTCTCAATCAAGATTCATTTCAAGATATCCGAGACAAAGCTGGTGCATTGATAATTGTTCTTCCTGAAAAAATGGAGAGTCTCAGTGAGGAACAAAAACAGGTATTTTTTTTTATGAATGAAGATTTTTGACTTTATTTACTTGTGAATAGAAATTAACAGATAAACTTGTGAGTTTTTCAAATGTTAATGAATTGAGGGGAATATTGAGAGGAATATATTTTTCTAGCATGTATTGGCATTAGAAGAGTCCATGTTGTACGGTCCTGTGACTCCAATTCCAGTGTATTTTGCGCACTGGAGTCCCTATCTCCAAGAGGTATTGGACGATATTCACGGTGGATTTATTACCGATGAAAAGGCAGGCTCGGCTGCGGAGGCAATTGTGAATTCTATTTCTGCCAGTGGCTACCAAGTAGTGGTTGCCACGAGCCAAGCAACTGCTAAAAACGATGTCAAAGTAGCCACATTACAAGGCAAATTGACAGGCACAGGTGCCGAGGAAAAATTGCCTATTATAGCTCTAGTCGCTCATTACGACAGTACGGGTGCCGCACCGGTAAGAATTTACTATTCCAGTCTTTTCTTTCAACTATTTCTTCTATATTCAGGGTTGCCACTCAACCTGGAAACCTGGAAAACCTTGAAATGTCAGGGAATTTTTTTAAAATTGCCAAATACCTGGAAAAGTCAGGGAATTTTTATCTAAATCCTGGAAAATTGTCGTTTTCTTAAAGTTATTCTATATCTTATTCTTAAAAATCTAAATTTAGTTACTGAAATATTTCAAAATTTATTTATTTATTTATTTAATTGTAGAAGAATTGCTTTTACAATTTTTTATATGTTGATCAATTTCAAAAGATTTCAATTTACAATTTTAGAAAATTTGGATTTTAACTGAATTTAATTAGAAATATTAAGGCACGTACATTTTTGAAAAAATTTTAATAATTCGAATTCTTCTGAAATTAGTTAAATTTGTTAATACATATTTGATTATTCAAAATAATAGATTTACAGAAGAATTTTTGTCATAAACACTAAAAAAAATTAAATTTTCAAGCAATTACAAATGTTTTTGTAGAAAATCAATTAATTTCAAAAATTTTAATAAAATTCTTGGCAAAATTTCATTTAATTTCAAAAAATTTCCTCTATTCAATAATTTCTATTAACTACTACTTTAATAAAATTATCCAAAAGAATTGAATTGTTTAAAAAATTTGTTAAAATCCATTACTTTCAGAAATTGTAATAAATTTTTTTGTAAAATTCAATTATTTTCGGGAGTTTTGATAAAATTCTTTGTAGAATTCAATTTTCAGAAATTTTAATACATAAAATGCTTTGCAGTATTCAATAATTTTAAAAAATTTTTATGAAATACTTTTAAAAATTCAATTCTTTTCAAGAATTTTAATAAAATTCTTTACAAAATTCAATTTTTTCAGTAATTTTAATAAAATGCTTTACGAAATTAAATTATTTTCAGAAATTTTTATAAAATTCAATTATTTTCAAGATTTTTCATAAGATTCTTTGCAAAATTCAATTTTTTCCAAGAATTTTAATAAAAATGTTTACAAAATTCAAAAAGTTTTAGGAGTTTTAATAAAATTCAATAAGTTTTAATACAATTTTTTCTACAATTAATTTAATTTCTCGAAAAGTGAAATTATTCTTAAACCTTTTTATTAAAATTTTTCAACAAGAGTCAATTTATTATTTAATAATTTGTTGATAAAATTGTTTATGAAAATTCAATTTTAAGAAATCTGCAATTGTCTATTATAATTTTGTTATTTAAATAATTTTGGAATTTTTGAGATTTTTCTAATAAATATTGATTTAAAAATAATTTTCAGGTAAAATTTAGAATAAATCGTAGAATATTGAAAGCAATACTGCATAAATTTTTTAGAAATAATTTAATTTTGAAAAGATTTAAAGTAAAATCTTTGAAAATTTGAATTCTTCATATTTTTAATTAACAATTTTGCAGAATTTTTTAAAAAAGTTTAATTGAATTTTCTTTTAATTATTATTATTATTATTTTCTAATACATATCTAACTGAAGAATTTTCTAATAATCCAAATTTCACATAAAATTGAATTGTAAACAAATTAATTTGATAATTCTGAAAAAAAACTTTTTCAAAAGATATTGAAAAAAACGTTGATTTAAAGATGAATTTTAGTTGAACATTTTAGAAATGAATAAATTGAATAAAAAATGTAAAAGTTTTGACTGAAAATCAGGGAGTTATTTAATTTAATAAAATATAAATATTGTCTTAAAACCCTGGAAAAATTCCGTTTTTTAATTTGGAAAACCTTGAAAAGTCAGGGAATTTGAATAGAGCAAAAGCGTGGCAACCCTGATTTTCTATCTTTTAAATCTCTTTTCATCGACTAATCTTGAATTACTGCATTTTTCAGGAACTGTCTTTCGGGGCCGAGAGTAATGCCTCAGGAGTTGCAATGTTACTCGAATTGGCGAGAATATTCTCTGCCCTCTATTCGATTGGTCGCTCACGACCGCGATTTAATCTAGTTTTTTTAATAACCGGTTCTGGAAAATTAAATTACCAGGGCAGTAAAAAGTGGTTAGAGGATCAATTGGATGGATTAGAAGGCTCGATTATACAAGTAAATATTTTATTCAAAATAACTATTACCTTTCTTCGATGAAAAAGAAAAAAAGAAACTCTGTTCTTATTCACAATTTATTTATTTTTTAGGACGCTTCGTATGTAATTTGCCTTGACTCCGTTTCGACGGGGAAGAATTTATACGTACATGTCTCGAAACCACCGAAGGAAACATCCTCCGGTGGATTATTATACAAAGAAATGAAATCAATTGCCGACGATTTAGGCTACACGACCGTTGAAGGTGTACATAAGAAAATTAATTTAGCCGAAGAGATGCTGGCTTGGGAACACGAAAGATACAGTATTCGAAGATTACCTGCCGCCACTCTTTCTACGTTGAAAAGTCACGAAGATCCCATGAGAAGGACATTCTTGGATACAGTTCAAAATGAACAAGTTGACAGACTTTATGAGCATACAACAGTTGTTGCCGAGGCATTGGCAAGGCATATCTACAATTTGAGTTCTGGTCAAATATTCGCCGAACCATTGGTACGTTAATGGCAAAAGCGGAAAGTATAGAAAATTCCTTCCCTATTTCTTGTAATGAAAAATGAATTTTCTTTCAGAGTGTTTCCAAAGATTCTCTTTCAATGTGGTTGGAATATTTATCCGCCCAACCGAGAGCAGCTGTTTTATTAGCGGATAAACAAAATTCTCTAGTTAGTGCACTTAAGGAAATAATGATGCGATATTTGGGTGATGTTAAAGTTACGCTTCACAGTCCCGAAAAGCGTGATCCTGAATTCGTTTTGTACGATGTCACTAAAGCCACATTAAACGTATACAGGTAATTTATACATTTTTCTCAACAAATTACGGCGCTTAAACATAATATTCATAATAATTTTTTTTTCTTTTTCACAGTGTAAAACCAGCAGTGTTCGATCTATTTCTAACGATTGCTATAGTTTTGTACTTAGGAATTGTGTACCTGGCTGTACATAATTTCCCACGCCTTTACTCCTTAGCAATTAGGCTCTTCGTCAAGAATAAGGTTTCATAAATTTATGCGGAATAATTCCTGAAAATTTTGAACTGATATTGAAAATTAGAGACTTTTTTCATCTGTATTCACGTACGTAATACTTAATTTGTAAATTAAAGGAGTACAGACATTTTTTTTCTTTTATAATGCGTGAAGTTTTTTGCTAGTCTTATTAAAATATTTAATGAACAAAGTTTTTAATTTAGAATCGACTAGTAATTAAATATACTGAAACTAGGCGCTTTGTTTCGTCTTTCTAACTAGACAATCATGTAAATTAATTTCCTCTTTATAATTCCTTTTTTTCTGAATTTATTTAAATTACCAAGAACTTCAGGTTTTCGATTTTCATAGTCTTTCTTTTTTTAGATTTAAAAAATATGTTAAAATCTTTTTTTAAATATTAAAAAAAAGGTTTTTGAAATATTTTTTAAATCCGTTTTGCTTGAAATTAGAAGAATAAGTGATTTGCGAGACATTGTTTTTAAATAGAATTTTATTTAAATTCTTCAAATATCTATTCATGCGAATAAAGCAATTAGAAAATAGTGAATTGAGTGAGAGATAATGCAACCATTGTGAATAATATCATTTATTTCTTGTGTAAAAAAATAGATAAAATATTATATTACCTTTCCGTGCGTGATATTCTTCGATTAATTGTAATGCATTCCACGAAATAGATTTTTTTTTTGTAAAAAACGTAAAATGTACTTCGAAAAGAATGGAGGTAATATCGAGATTTACCGATCCATTTTTTTTATTGGAAATTAAGCGCGTAAAAGTTATTGAAAATAAAAATTGATGATTAAATATGTACTATACAATAAATATAAATTTAATCATAAATTGCACTTTTTTGGAAATTAATTTCTTTCTTGTTTAGACTTATTTTAGCTAATAAACACGTCAAGGTATTTCTAGAAGTAAAACATTTTATTGTCACAATATTCTTTATTGTTAATTTATTTTTTGTTTTTTTATTTTTATTTATTTTTATTTATTTTTATTTTTTATTAAAAAAAATTATTGTTAATTAAAAAAATTTTGTTTTAATTGAACTTGAAACAACAGAGTAAATATCTAAATTTTATGAGTTCGATCTCGAAATGATGAATGCTTTCACTTTATACACATAGATGCATTCATAGAAAAACCAGTTAGACCAGTTTTTGAGATTTATTTTTGTCTACTTTTCTTCATCTGACTACTCTTCTCGAGTCCTTTCAATAATCCATTGACTTTCGGTCAGGATACATTCATCATAAATTATAGAAAAATGAGTCGTATCTTATTAAAACGTAAGTAATAAAAATATTGAAAAATATTAAACAATTTTAAAACAAAGTACAACTATTTAATTTATCTGAAAACTCGGCAGGAATTTCACCCGGCTTCTCGACAAATGGCTCGAAACATCAACATACGAGTGCTTTGAAATTAATTATCCAACCACAATTGGAAGCAATCAAGGAAGCTGGAACATGGAAGGCTGAAAGAATAATAGCTTCACCTCAACGAACGCAAATTTCATTGATGAGCGGTAAAAAAGTTCTCAATTTCTGCGCCAACAACTATTTAGGATTATCGGTGAGTTGCAAAATAATTTACAAATATTTATCGTAATTTTAAATTTAATCGTAAATTAAATTTATTATAATAATAATTTACATTATTTTTTATTTTATTTACATTATTCTTGATTTTAAAATGATCTGAAAAATAAAATATTAATTTTATTGATTGTAGGATCATCCTAAAGTGATTGAAGCGGCAAAAAGAGCTCTCGACGAATATGGAGCAGGATTGAGTTCAGTGAGATTTATTTGTGGCACGCAGAAAATTCATAAGGAGCTGGAAAAGAAAATTACGGCATTTCATAGAAGAGAAGACACAATTGTTTATGCCTCTTGCTTCGATGCGAATGCAGGAATTTTTGAAACTCTTCTAACACCCGAAGATACGGTAATTAGCGATGAACTAAATCATGCATCTATTATTGACGGAATTCGTCTCTGTAAGGCCAAAAAATTCAGATACAAGCACAGAGATATGAACGATTTGGAGGAGAAACTCAAGGAAAGTACAACTTCACGTTTGAAATTAATTGTAACCGACGGCGTTTTCTCAATGGACGGTACAGTTGCTCCTTTAAAAGATATAATAGACCTGGCAAAGAAATATAACGCTCTGACTTTTGTTGATGATTGTCACGCAACTGGTTTCTTCGGAAAGACTGGTCGGTGAGTGAAAAAAATAAAACTATACACGTCGTGAAATTTAAGACTTGATTTTTACGTATTTTTTGAAACTTATTTTTAGAAGCGTAACTAATTCTTCTTCTAAGGGAAAACTATTTCAATTTATCCACTTTTTTTGTTTCGTAATTTTCTTTTTATTTTCATTATTATTTAATAGAAATGGATTATATTTTTTATCTAATAACTCTGGTAATAAATGCGGAAGAATAAATTACTTTTGTGTGTTTGTGTTAACTATTTTAGGGGAACTGAAGAGTACTTTAATAATGTGGGTGGAATCGATATAATCAATTCAACTTTAGGGAAAGCTTTAGGAGGAGCTGCTGGTGGTTATACAACAGGATGTAAGGAAGTAATTGATTTATTAAGACAACGCAGTCGACCCTATTTATTCTCCAATTCATTGCCACCACCAGTTGTTGCTTCCGGAATTCAAGTAAATAGAGGAAAAATTACACTTTGAAAGTTATGAGGTTTTTCATCATTTATTGATGATTTTTTTTTATTAAAATAACTTTCAGGTGATTGATCTCATTTCGGATAGCACTGAATTTCTCGACCAAATTACGGAAAATACTGAAATATTCAGAAGCAGAATGACTGAAGCTGGCTTTAAAATTAGTGGCGATAATCATCCTATTTGTCCCGTCATGCTTGGAGATGCAAAATTAGCATCGGAATTCGCTGATAGAATGTTGGGTAAGATTTTAAATAATTTTTGTTCAAAAATTAAATTATAATCGATAAATTAAAAGAAATAAATAAATAATAAAAAAAAATGATAAATTATACAAAATATTTACGTTGAAATTATTTTGCTTTCAGAAAAGAATATTTATGTTATTGGCTTCAGTTATCCGGTTGTTCCCAAAGAAAAAGCGAGAATTCGCGTTCAAATAAGCGCAGCTCATTCAAAAGAGGAAATTAACAGAGCAGTTGATGCATTCATAGAAATTGGAAGAGAACTAAAAGTCATTAACTAATTACAATTGATTTAAATGAAATCTTTGCTTTATTCTAGATAAGTTTTCATAAAAAATTATTAAATTTTGAAAAAATCACATTTTATATGATTGGATTTGAAATTCGCTTTTGATTTTCATTGGCAATATTTGCTCTCCAAGAATGTTCGTTCATTTGCCAATGGAGAAGGAAATTGTTCCAATCATTGATCAAGACTGACATTTTGTTATATAATCTAAGAAGTAAAGAAAAAGAAATTCTTGTAAAACAAAAGTTCTTAAAATTAAAAAAATGTGAAAATTAAAAAATAGTAAAGTTTGCGATTATGGGAAAAAAGTGTTTCTTACTCGCAAGATGATTGAATTTTTCTTAATTCCTCCGATGAAATTTCATTCTGTTTCAATATTTCTTTAAAATCGTTTTCAATTTGATTGGATTGACAGATCGTGGAAGCCATGAGACGGGCATATTCTCTCATCGTTACGATTTTATTATTTCCTTGATTAGGAACATTTCTGTAAAAATGTTTTGTACAAAAGTTTCTTTCGAAAAATTGTTCATTTTAAAATTTAATTCTATATTATATGATATTTGCTTCAACTTACCTCTCATCTTTCATAATATTTTCATAAATGTTAAATTTATCAGTTTCCGCGTTCATGTTTTTCTATGTCAATTTTTATAAAAATGATCAAAATTTAATTTCAAAGTGTAAAATGATGAAAAGTTAATTAAGATAAATAAAAATTGATAAAAATATTCATTTAAATTGTTTGCTATACTTAATGTAAAACAAATGCTCTTAATAAAAAAATAAAGAGATATTATACAAACTTTGTAAAAAAAAACTTTGTCTCGTTTTTTGTTTTAATTACTTCGGCAATATTCATGCAAAATTTTCTAACCATGTCAAGGCAGAAGATAAAAATTAATAAATTAACACATATTTTCTTTTGACTGTTCACTAGGTTTACTGGAAATAAATCATAAAATTCAAAAAATATGATAAAAAATTGGAAATGTCATTAAATTGGAGTACAACTTCAAAATTTTGACACGAATATAAAAAACATGACTGTTTTTAAAATCGAAATTGTACTCAAAATTGAAAATACTACGAAAAAAATCAAGTTGTAAGAACTCTTAAAACCGAATACTCTAAACCTATCAACATTCAAAGTGTCATCAAAAAATAAAAGCAATAAAAAAAGTAAAATGCTATCAAAAACTTTAAATCTCTAATTTTTGTAATCTTTCTTCGTTTATCAGAATACTTTTTGAAAATACCGAAAATACTCAGATATAATATTGAGAACAATAAAACAAAAATTCTTCATGGCTTGTATGTGGATAAATTTTACAAATCAAAATTTTTCGTGATATCTATTAGTGCAAGATATGTTAACAAAAACTATCGGTGATAATAAGAGAAGAGATAAGTGTAAAGTTACAATTTCCTCAAATTCTGCATCAAATAAGAAAAAAAAGTTGCAGACAAGTAGAAAAAAGAAAAAATCGAATAGTTCGTCACCAACAACACAAGTTACGTACAATTCATGTGGTCACAAGGTTGTAAGAAAAATTGCAGTTCCCGAAGAAATTAAACGCCTGAGGAGGAGATCGAAGAAGAAAATAATGACTGATAAATACACAAGTTGTGTACAATGGACAGATTTTGATACAAATTCATTGAAATCGTCAAATGAGGGGAAGGAGACAGCAAGAAGTAAAAGTAAAACTGATTTTTTATCAATAAATATTTGACAAATTAAAAAAAAATTTAGGGTCCTAAAGTTCTGAACGTTCAAATGAACGAAATTTATTTACTTCTTTTAAAAATTAAAGTTTTATTGTAATTATTTTGCTTCACTGTCCAAAAAATTATTTACTGAGTTTGTAAACATAAAATTTTAGTTTATAAATTTTTTTATGATTAGTAATTTATTAAAATATCTTCAAAAAAAATATTTCGTTTATTTGAACGTTCAAAACTTGGGGATCATAAAAATTTTTGCTTCTTAGGTGCATTATTATTATTATTAATATTAATTATCTTTTTTCAATTATTATAATTTCTTTTAAATTATTATTATGATCTTTTGTTATTGTTATTTAGATCAGAATACTCTTTCACAGCAATCATTTTGTGTGAAAAAAAGAAAAGACATTTCGAGATGTGAACTAAAATCAGCAGAATGTTCACCGTGTTGCAAGAATTCGGAAAATTTCCACTATGCAGTCAATTATAAACCTTCGAGAAATATGAATTCCTATTCGAATTGTTTTACTAAAACTAAAACTAAAACAAATAATATGGATTTGAGTTACAATGATCTTAAACAAAAAGATGATCAACAATATAGATATCGAACAAAATATGTCAATTGTCCTTACAGTTTAAAAACTATTGATAAATTCTATTCAAATTTTGATGAAAAAAATCCAACGAAAATTCACGATTTTCCCACCATTGAAAGAATTGTTTGTACCAATAAAAATTTGGATTTATATCATCAAGATGTGAATTTAAATAAATTAAGAAATCGAGACGATTCGCCGATGAAATACGATAAAGAAATATTTCCCGATTCTTATGAAAATACTAATGAAAATACAAATGAAAATACTAATAAAAATATTAATAAAAATACAAATGAAAATACTAATAAAAATACTAATGAAAATGCTGATGAAAATTATCACGATGATCGAAGAATGGTAAAAAGTTCCTCAAGATTGGAAACTAAATTTCTTGAAAATTGTGAGTTCGATGCTTATTCTCCGTTTAAAATTAGTATTCAATGTTATGAGAGAAATCAAAATAAGCAAAGAGTGACGAATGATGCTGCAAATCAAGAAACTCAAACTGCTTTGGAGATAAGGCAGCAAGCAATTTCTACGGATGTGGCAACTTATTCCTCGAAGGAAACTCAATGCGAAGGAATTGTGACTGAATCCAGACCAACTGAAATTGATGATGGAGAACTGAATGTGAATTCTCCAAAACCGACTGCATGCGTCTCTTGCGATCAGAGAGATGATTATTTTCTTCTCATGCCTGGAGGAAAATGTGTGAAATTAGCACAGGAAATTTTTACTGATGACAATTTTGTTTCGTGTCCTACAACAAATGTCAATTACGAAGGTAAAAAAAAAATAAAAATGCTTTAAATCTAAAATTAATTACACGAATGAATTAGAGAAAGCATACAAAAATTGAGAAAGAAGAAAATTAATTTTTCTACTTATAGAATCTATTTTGCAGATGAATCTTTTTCGATTTGCACTGAAGCATCTGTTACAACTCAAGAATCGAATTTGGTTGATTCTAATACAATGACAACTCATCCTGAATCATTAGAACGTGTTGGGCTGAGAAGTGAATCTGAAGGTAATTTTACACAAATTATTTTTCTTTTCTTCCTCTTTACAGGGTTGTCACAAAAGCAAAATTAAATTTTTCTAACAATTCTGTTTTACTTTTTTCGTTCTAGAAACAGAAATACAAGAACACGAATTTTTTCAAAACTAAAAATTGTGTTTTTTACTCCTTTCCTTTTTAGAAACTGTGATACAGGAATTTTTCGACTCACGAACCACAATAAAGACGAAAAGTTCCGAAAGAAATGAAAAGAGAAGACGATGCAGAGCTTGTAGGAGTAATCAAGTTGTGGACGAGGATTTAAAAGTATGTTTTGAAAAGCTTTTCAACAAAAAGCTGTCGAAATCGGCTTGTTTTCCTTGCTTACAAGAGAAATTGGATAAAACCGACGATACGAATAAAAAGTTTTTCTACATTCTGAAATATGCTCTTGAATTGAGTTCCAAGCTAGAAAATAATAATGGTTCGTATTAGAAAAACTTTCATAAAATTTTAATTACAACAATTGCTACAATTTCTTTTAATAGGACAAAACAATAAAATTGCTACAATTCTTTTTAATAGGACAAAATAATAATATTGCTACAAGATTCGAATCGAAAAGTGGGAGTAAAATAATAAAAAAACAATGCATGTGTTCAAAAAAACTATCAGATGGTGAAATTTCCAAGAAGACACACAGTAAAACATCAAATTTGGAAAGTAAAGAAAAAAGTGAGAACACTAAAACATCCAAAAATGTATCAATTGAAAAAGAACCTACAACAAAAATTATAAAGCCACAAAATTCAATTCAAAAAAATATTGGAGTCGAAAAACAAACAGAAACAGATAAACGGCCAATCGTATCGCGAAGTATGAATACATTCGTCGAGGAAATTCCGATTGAAACAATTCAAACTCTACTTGAAAGTGAGGGAACTAATACCGATTATTTAACTCATTCCAAAGAAACAGGAACAAATACAGTCGAAAAAGTAAAATCTCGTCACAATGCTGCAACGCAATCACGTTTAACGAAAAAAAGTTTAACAAAAAATACGAATAGAACAAAAATGACAACGACGAATCAATGTCGAGAACCTATTTTAGTTCGTGTCATCTCATCGAGTGAAAGACAAAAAGGAAAAATACAATCACAAACATCCGAATATTCCACATCCGAAAGTGATGATTTTAGAAGAAAAGATTTTAGACGAGTTTGTTTCAATGATAGTACGCAATTTCAAGTGTTCAAAAAAGATTTGAGAAATTGTCAAGAAAATTGTTTTCCTCCATTAATTAAAGATTTGAGTAAAATCAAAAAAACATCGGACAAAAATAATTTAAAAGTGAGAAAAAAATTGCCTGATAGCAAATTTGTGGAAAATCAAAGAGTTCGAAACGAAGAAAACAGAAAGGTGAATTTTTTAAACTAAATTTTGAGTTACAAAAAATTTGTAAAATTGATAAATTCTTCTTTTTTAGATATTTTACAGCGATTTCTTCGATTAGAAAAAAAAATGGAAAAGTACACATTTTTATTGTCTTTTGTGTTCAAAGTCAAAGTTTTGTTATATAAATAAAGAAATAAAATTAAATATAATTATTTCTAGTCGAAATCTTCGTACTTAAAAAATACTCAATCAGCGAAAAATTCTAACATTAATAAACTGATTTTAATTATTTTCCAGAAAATATAAAAATTGATATTTTTTGATAAATGACGATTTTGTGAGTCAAACCATTTTTGAATTTTCAATAATTATATTAAGAAATTTGAATAACTTTTATGGAATAATTTCTTAATATTCTTCTTTTTAAAGACAATTTTCATTTTTAGTTTATTACAATTTTTCAAAAATCGCTTATTTTTAATATTTATTGCAAGTAAATTTTTTAAAAATTTGATTTTCAAACATTTCAATAAAATACGTAGAAAATTAATTGTCTTTAATTACATTACACAAAATTTAAATTATTTAATAACTTTTTTAATTATAAAATTCCGAAAATTATTCCATTGGCTAAGTTTACAACATTTTATAATCGACAAATTAGGAGAAAACAAATTTTTTCTACAGAAATTTTTCTAATTTTCCCATGAGAAAATTTTTACACATTTTTCTTATCAATTATTCTAAAAAGGAAAATTTTATCGTCTTTCGTGTGAAAAATAGTTTTCTTTAATTAAAAGCGTTGATTATAAACGTTGAAAACATGATCCAAGTAAATTTCGAAAGAAAATAATAGAAAAATTTTAGCAAAATAAATTTTTGATTTTTTGACTACAGCTTTGTTTTACACAATGAAAATGGAAGTAATTTTATTTCATACCAAGAAATTGGTACTTTGTTGTAACAAAATATTCGGAAGAATAGTAAAAAAGTCGCTTTTTCTGATAATAGTCGAAAACTATTTGCGATTTAATTTAATATTTTTAATTTTTTACAAATAACATATCCTCAGAAGGCGAAAGGAGTAATTTTCATTTGCTTCCATGTTAACATTTTCATAAAGATTTATTAATATCACAAAAATAATGGACACTATAGGACAATTTTTGGTGAATTCAACATTCTTCTTTACTTTTACAAAAGTAAATTTTAATTTCTTATAAATAGAACACTAAATTATATAATAATATAATTTCAATATAGCAAATACATAAAAAAAAGGCCAAGAATTAACCAGTTGAATCATAAATTATAACAAACATGCCTATTACTCAACAGGTTGTGATAAAAAAAGAAATTCAAAACAACGTATTTATATATACAATAAAAAGGAAGATGAACATTAATTAGTACATATTTTTTTTTGTACCATTTTCTCTTTATAAAATTTCTCATATACCTTGTTCACCAAACTTGGAAAACACTCGAAATATATTAGTTTAATATTTTGGAAGATGTCGGGAAGATTTCAAAAATTCATCTTATCTTTAAAAAGCACTTAAAATTAAAACATTTCGATAAAAATTAAAATTATTAAAATTGCGATTATTCCTTTTTGAATTAATAATTTCTTGTCGATTGTAAAATGAACACTTGATAGTTAAAAATTAATCACACACTTTAAAAAAAAAATTACAAACAATTCTATACATTATTTGCAGATGAATATCCTTTCATACGTTTTTATAAATATATTCTGTAGTTAGTATTACTGTGTGCAGAACGCTAAATTATCAATACTTAAAAAATTTCTTTTAAAATACAATAATTATGTCAATAATACTTTTTTTTAGCGATTGCACGACGTGTCAGTCAATAAATATATACCATTTCATACAATTTTTCTAATAAAATTAATGCACATTTCGAAAAATTCATGTAATTTGAAGGAAATTTCAATTGCTCATCAAACTTTTAATACAAACGAGGTACAAAAACACACCCTACAGTGTTTTAAAGCAACTTTCAACACTTTGATTGCTGATTAGGTATAATATATAATTTGTGTCGTATAGCTATAGTATATTTTGTATAAAATATTAAAATTGTAATATTGTTAATTGTTAATTTTATATAATTAGCAAATTTGATAAAAGTTTGACAGGGCAAGAGATTTTTTTTATAAATTTATATAGAATACTTTGGTACTTAGTTGTTTTCTTTTCATTTAAGTATTTTACAAGTATAATTATGAAATAATGTAGAGTATTGTATACAAATATATACAATATATATTATATTGTATATAAAATTATGCATTATTATTATGCAAGATCGATGGGTGTAATACTATTCTTTTTATGCTAGCAATAAGAAACCCCTTTTGTTGTTTTCATCTTGTGATAGAATCGTTTTTATATACAAATTATTGCACTTTAGGTAGATGACTAGATTTAGTTTTTTTTCTGTTGAGACATTTCGTTAAATGTTGCCGTTCTAAAATTCAAGTTTGTAAACTGAATAACTGATTTTTTTTTAATTCTAAAATTGTGTTATCTTGAAGAACTAAGATTTATTTAAGATTAAAAAATTATTTTCCAAGAAATACGTACCACATTAATTAGCTTTCTTGGGATCTGCTTTTTCATCTTTGGCTTGGCCACGACCGAATAGTTTTGCTAACGAATCCCAAATTCCTCCAAGAAAGAGGGCGCAGCACAAATTTTCGAAAGGTACAAACGGATCGTGAATGCCCAATAAAATTGATGACAACTGAAAATGAAAAAATGGAAAATTTTTAAAACAAATTAGTAAAATGGTGATAAATGGTAAAATAAGAAAATAGTGAATTTTTACCACAAAATTACTATTTTTATAGTTATTTTACGAGATTTTATTTTAAGAAATAGTATATATTTCGATTTTTGTTTTGAACTTTGAAAATCTTTGATAGGAAAAAGAATTTAATTACCTTGAAGTAGACAAAGAAGATAACAATTCCAAAGTACACTAATGCATGAGGTGCAGAGATAAGGTCAGTCTTTTTATCTAAAACGAAAATAATGGAGGCAACCAGCGACGCTTTCGTGGGACTGAAAAATAAGTTCGTCAATTATTTTTTCAAATATAAAATTGCGAGGAATAAAAACTTAATTATTGGAGTGAAAACTCACAAGCTGGGTTGCATAAATTCCATAGCGGTTGGAGTCCAAACTCCTCGAATAAGTCGCTCAAATAACTTGATGAAACCAGCAGCATTTCCTGTGGAAAAAAAATATAATTTTTATATTTACTTCGTTTACAAGATTTTCTTCAAATTTTTATTTCTGTCAAACCTTTGAGCGTTCCAATGAGAATCATTATTAAATATGCATTTGGATATAATTTTCCAGCGTGAGATACACCATCGTAAACTTTTTTACACCTTAAAAAATTACAATTGTGATTATTCAGAAAGGTATTTGTTATTCAGGCCTCAGATCATTTTTTGCAATTTCTTCAAAAATTCAACTATTTAATTTTAAAAAATCAAATTTTTTATAATAACTTAAACCGTTCATATTTCTATTTAAAGATATTAATTAAGGTAAAACATTTTCAAAAATTTTAATAAAGAAATTCGTAAAAATTAACTTTTTAAAAATATTTCTAAATGATTTATTAATAACACAAAAAGTTTTACAATTAAATATAATTAAAAAATGTTTAAAAAATTGAAATTTGGTCAAATATTTTCAAAGCTGATTTAAATTTAGTAAAACATTTAAAAAAATAATTCAAAATTTGTCAAAATCT
The DNA here is from genome assembly GCA_032872475.1 of Leptopilina myrica (nomen nudum). Taxonomy (NCBI): domain Eukaryota; kingdom Metazoa; phylum Arthropoda; class Insecta; order Hymenoptera; family Figitidae; genus Leptopilina; species Leptopilina myrica (nomen nudum). The sequence goes on along the minus strand of CM065458.1, from coordinate 12,930,222 downwards.
TACGAAAAATAATTGAGTTTTTTAAAAATATAAAAAAAATTAATGAAATTTTTCAAAAAATTGTAATTATAAATAAATTATTTCTGAAAAATTCTTAAGTAGTAAATTTAAAAAAAATTTTATTTACTTTATTCGAAAGTAATTGAATCTTAAAAAATTGTTAGAATTAATTTTTTATAAATATTGTAATTTATAATTTTTCAAAAATAATTGAAGAATTTTTGTATAATTTAAAACAAAATTTTTTTCAAGATTTTAAATTGAGAATTTGGAATATAAGATTATTTTCTCCAAAATGTTGAAAATAATTTTGAACAATTTTGGCGCAAAATTTGAAAGAAAAGTCGAAAAATTTGCAATTTTTTAATAAAAGTCGATAAAAGTCGCATTATTTGAAAATAGTTGAAAAAAGTCATAATATCCGAGCCCTGGTTATTCAGTAAGATAATGGTATTTGGATTTAATTTTCTTTCCTACTTTTTAAAACAAAAATTTCATTTTTTACATACCTGTATATTTCTTTCATAGCCGAACATATAATTTTCACTGGCAAAAATTTGGCAATTTTATATCCGATATCGAAAGGAGTGTAAAATATAACGTACCTAGAAAATAAAGAATAAATTCCATTTTTTTAGTGTTCTTAACTAAAATTCTTCTACAATTCTATTATTTTGAATAATAAAATATATTAAAAACTTTAACTAATTACAAAAGAATTTGAATTATTGAAATTTTTCGAATATGAGTTCTTTAAAATTTCTAATTAATTAATTATAATTAAGTTCGTATGTTTTAGTTCATAACTAAGATCCTAAAGTTCAGAACGTTCAAATGAACGAAATTTATTTATTTTTTCAAAAAATTATATTTTTATTGCAATTTTTTTGTGTCACTTACAAAAAAATTAATTACTCAAGTTTGTAAATGTAAAATTTTAGTTTAAAAATTTTTTTATGATTAGTAATTTTTTTGAAATATCTTTAATAAAAAATATTTCGTTGATTTGAACGTTCAAAACTTTGAAATCATTCATAACTAACCAGACAACGGTAGCGAGAGCAACTTGTTGTGTATTTTTTAATGGTGCTAAAATAGGTTCACCCAATAATCCATTGCACAACATTCCACTAGAAAAAATGACTAACATTGTGGAGAGCCAGCATGATAAAGGGTGTTTTCTGGAAAATGCATGTGCCCCTGTAAAAAAATAAAAAATTTTAAAACCCATTTTCCTACTTAAATTTAGATAAATGGACGAATTTTTTAAAGAAAAAAAAATCAAATAAGAAATTCCTGTGTGACTTTTTTTTAAAACTCAATAATGACTTTTCATAAAATATATGAACTCATAAACACAACACAATAACAAATAGGTCAATAGGAATCCTTATAAATACTTACAACATGCATGAGAGGGCGGAAATAAAATTGAAGGGCAATTACTTTCAACGTAACATATTATTTACTTAGAAAAATTATTCTTAAGAGAATATTGATTATTTCTCTCGACCCTATCGATTGCTTGAATTATTTCAAGAAAAAGGATGGAAATAAAAAGTTTTCCAAATGTAGAACGAACATAAAGTGATCCTATATTCATTTTAGTTGGAAAAAAAAATTCTCTGTCTATAGAAAACAAAAAATTAATTTTTTGATCAATCGTTAAAAAATTTTTTGATTTCTTCCAAATTTTTTGCTACGTTTCTTCTGCCGAAAAAAACAACTTTTCTACACATTTACATAAGTTGCAATTTTACTAGTCATTTGAAAAAAATGTCATTGTTGTACAAAACAGAAAGTGTTTTACTTCACTAAACATTCTCAAGGTATTAGTTTTTACTTCTGTTTCTCTATCATAATACGTAAGTTTCTCTGTAATAAAAAAAGACACGTATCTAGACGTTAAAATAAAAAAGAAAATCTTTCCATTTAAATAATTACTTTCCAAAAATATTAAAATTCAAGTTTCCTTCACAAAAATTTAGATTTCAATTTAAAAAACTGAAATTAAATTGAATTTAATTTGAACGAAACTTAAACATAATTTTCAGACTATATGACAGTCTATAATTTTGATCAAATGTGATTATAAACTCTAAGATATTTACAAAAATAGAATAGCCCAGGTTATACAGCAGGGACGACGGACAAATTCTGCCAAAAATGCACGTGTTGTTTTGATGTTTTTGGTTAATTTCCAACAATTTGACATTATTATAAAATCCAATCTCATAACAATTTGCAATCTACTATATAACAAAAAAAAACAATTTTTTGTTCCTATATTAATATTAAATTAAATCTAAATATTACAATCCATATTATAGAAAAAAAAATTTATTTCAAAAACTAAACTTTCCAAGTGTTCAATTTTATTCCAAGTGCAATAAAAAAAATTCAAAAATATCAACACGTAGAATAATAGATCAAGTTCTAAATATGTTTTCCAAAATAAAAAAATGATTTTCTTTATAAAATTCTAAATTAGGAATACAACAGAGCCCATGGCGTGAGGCTAGGAGCTATCTCGGTGTTGAAGCCAGGAGAGAAGTTTTAAAATTAGAATTATCCCAGTGGGCTTAAAGCTTACCGGGTCCTAAATCTTCTTTGACGTGCAGCGCGCAAAGTACACAGTTAGCGATGTCGAAGTAGGGAAACATTTTTAATTTAATGACTTGATTAGCCATGTCCAGGAATGCCTCGGGATCCATTTTTTTTGCCACAAGTTTTTATAGCTAAATGACACTAATATAAATTAAAATCACACTAAATATTTATTTTTAAAAACTTTAAAATCGTCGCTACTGTTTATATGTACAACGCTGCATTAATTTTTCCTTTTCTTATTGTTATGCAGCCGACGGTGTAAACTCGTCTGCTTGTCGTCTGCTATATTACAAACCTTTTAAACACGCGGTGCGCATGCGCATTAATACATTACTTGGGACCGCAACTTTTAAAATAAAAAAAAAATGAAAAAAAGTGTAGGATAATTTATATCTTACAAAAAAATTGGGGAAAGAAATGACGTAGTCATCATTATTTAATCAATGTTGATATTTAGGATTATTTCCTGACGAACAATATTAGTTGAAAAATACCTTAAAAAAGTTAACGGTAGATGGCGATTCAGGTGAATTTGAATTTTTAGCGGAATTTTTTTTTTATTATTAATTTATGATAATTATATTTAAAGTTACATAAAGGGGATTTTTTATAAATGAACTTTGAAACTATGTACCATATTTGAATTAATTACACTTTAGTAAAGACCATTTTTTTCGCCAAGTGTCGACAGAATTATAAATAAGTTTTTCTCAATTACTTATTAAATTATTTATTGATTTAGAATAATACTGATTTCGTGCTCATCCTGATATCCTATTATTTGTATAATAGTAAAAATAAGGTATATATGATATAAATATATTGTTTAGATTTTTATTGAAGGAATCAGAATTTTCATTAAAGTAAAAAAATATTATTTTAAAATATAGTTATTATAAATATAATTAAAAATAATAGTTAATAACTTTTTATATTTGAAAAATGAAATATTTGTGCGAGACTAATTTTTCCCTGGCAGTATAGGAGTTGTAATTGACAGACGACATATTTATTGAGCGTCGTCTGCTAAATTTCCATCCTCATGTAATAAAACTAATACTTCAATGTTAAAATTGATTGTTTATTTTTAATAGTGTGTGCCTTGTATTCCATGAAAAGAAATAAGAATAATGGTGAGTTTATTGTTTTACCAACTGAACTTTATGTTACTAAAACTTGTTTTTTAACCTGTCAATTTTCTGATCCAATTGACTTTTTCTCAAAATATTATTTTTTGTATTTATTTACCAAGTTTGATACAATTGTCGAATGAGAGTTTGAGTTTTTCATGATTTTTAAATAAATTTTTCATTTAATAAACTACTGGAAAAATAATTGCTCGTTGGCAGGGTTGATTATTGAACATAACCTCTAATGCAGTAGTTTATTTTGTCAATAAATGATGTATATATATAGTAATGTAAATAGTTTATGAGCTTTAATTGTTTACGATTTGGTTTGACTTTTTTTTCTTTTTAGAAGGACGGCGTGAGACAACGACAACATTTGTCTAGAAGATCGTTAGAGGAGAGTTTTTATAATGTAAAGCATGTTCCAAAGAAATTGTACCCACTGCCAAATGGAACTCATCATTTGCTTTTTGTGTTGACTTTCTTTCTTTCCATTTCGCTGATAGTAATTGTTTTAGAGAGAATTTTACCGGAGCCACAATTAATCGAATCGGAAGGTTTATATCCAAAGAGATTCGTTGCCGAGAGGGCGAGAAGTCACATTGTTAATTTAACGAATTTTGGACCTCGAGTCACTGGAAGTTATGAGAATGAAGTGCTTGCTGTTAAATTTTTAACGACTACAATCAATAATATAATTCGTGATTCCTATGAGCATCATGAAGTGACTTTGGATGTTACGAAGCATAGTGGAGCTTTCACCTTAACGTTTTTGGATGGCTTTACAAATGTTTACCAAAATGTTCAGAATGTGATTGTCAAGCTTGGTCCCAAGAGGCCGTCGAAGCATAGTTTACTGATAAATTGTCACTTTGACTCTTCGGTGCAAAGTCCCGGTGCTTCGGACGATGCCGCTGGCTGTGCAATAATGCTCGAGGTCTTGAGAGTCATGACCCGGAGTCCTAAACTTTTAAAGAACAATATCATATTTTTATTCAACGGCGCCGAGGAAAATATATTAGAGGTTTTTGTTTTGTTATTTTCGAATACAGGGTTGCCACGCTTCTTCTATCATTTTCAAATTCTCTGACTTTTCCAAATTTTCCAGGTTTTTAAAACTTCGTTTATTATTAATAAGAATATTATTGGGAACATCAAGAATTTGATTATTTTCAAAAGTAACGTATAACTCTTCACAAAAATTCAATTATGTTTCAAAATTGTCAAAAATTCCCGTCAAAATTTAAGTAATCTTTATAAATAATAAAATTTTTCTTCGAAATTCGACTATTTTCAAAAAATTTTATCAGAATTTCAAAATAGTTTTTAATATACAAAATATTTATCAAAATTTATTGAAAAATGCAATTACTTAATAAAATTTCATTAAAATGTTTTAGAAGAATTCAATTATTATTTAAAAATTTGTTGATTCTTGATGAAAATTCAATTTTAAAAAAAGTTCAATTATTTAAAAAAACTTTTTTGACTTGGAAGATTAATAAATTTCTTTTATTATGATTTATATAATTTTTACCAAGTGATAAATTCTTTTAAATATATTTAATAAAATGTTTATTCTTAGAGTGAAATAAATGAATTCTCGTAGAATTTTCAAATAAATAAATGTTTTTGAATACGATATTCAATTACAATCAAACAAATTTTTAATAACATTTATTTTGAAATCAATATTTATTAGAAAATTCTACAAGAAATCAATTATTTAACTACAAAAATAAATAATTTATGAAATAATTGAATATTTCTTAACATTGAATTTTTATAACAATTTTTATAACAAATTTTATCGCAGAATTAAATTATTATGTCTATTATTATTATTATTATTATTATTATTATTATTTATTGTCAAGAGACAAATTAAAAGAAAAAATTTTACAATAATTTCATTTTTCGAGAAATTCTTTGAAAATTTTGTATATTAAAAATAATTTAAATTCTGCCAAGAATATTATTAATATTTGAATTTCGGAGAAAAATGTTATTATTTATAAAAACAATTTCAAGTTTGACAAGAATTTTTGTAAATTTTCAAACATAATTGGATTTTTGCGAAGAATAATTATGTTACGGTTTGAAAATAATTGAATTCTTCAGACTTATTTTATTAAAATTTCGGTTTAAATAATTGAATTGTTCCGTGAAATTTTATTCAAATAGCAAACATTGGAAATAATCGAATTTAAATAATTTTTTGAAATCAATTAAATTTCCAAGAAGAATTTTATTAAAATTATTTTGATAAAAATTAAATTTTCACAAAAGAATTTCATTAAAAATTTTTGAAAATAATTTAATTCTTTGAAGAATAATTAAGAAAAGATAAAAAAAATAATTGGATTTCTGAGAAGAACTTTACTTTTTCTAAAGATAATTGAATTTCTCCAATAATATATATTTGCTTCAAAATTTAATTTTGTTCTAGTGTTTTTAACTAAAATTCTTCTATAAATCAGTTATTTTTAAATAATCAATTAAATATTTATATTAAAATTTTTTAAATAATTTTAGAAGAATTTTAGTTATTAAGTTTTTTTTGTAAAAATCTAGGTTTTACAAAATTTAAAATAAAAATATTTTCAAGTTCATCTACTTATAAAAATTGTAATTGCAACTCTTTTAAAATTGAGTTAATTTTGAAATATTTAAGTAAAATTAGATTTAAAAAATTAAGTTTCCAGGATTCCGATTAAAATTCCCTGACTTTCCCAGGTTTTTTCAATTTTTATAAAATTCCCTGACATTTCCAGGTTGCGTGGAAACCCTGGAATAGTTTGAGTATAAATTTATAATTTGTTTTTTTTTACAAAAGAAATTTTTGTTTTCAGGCATCACATGGTTTCATAACACAGCATCCGTGGGCAAAAGAAGTGCGAGCGTTTATCAATTTGGAAGCCTGTGGTGCTGGAGGTCGAGAACTTTTATTTCAATCCGGACCCGGAAATCCTTGGATTCTTGAGGTCTATTCGCAAACTGTTCCCTATCCTTATGCCTCGTCATTGGCGCAGGAAATTTTTGAGAGTGGCATTGTTCCCGGGGAGACGGATTTCCGCATATTCAGAGACTTCGGCAATGTGTCGGGTAATTAATTAACTATTAATTAAAATAGATTATTTATTTAAACTAAAATCGATAGTAAAGAATAAAAATTTTGCAGGTCTGGATTTTGCCTGGTCAACGAATGGTTACGTATACCACACGAGATTTGACACCGTTTATCAAATACCACTGGGCTCTCTTCAAAGAACAGGGGACAATATTCTTGCACTAGCTCGTGGAATAGCCGACAGTCACTATTTACCAGATTCCGATGCTCAAAATTCAGAAGGAAGTCTCGTTTTCTTTGACTTTTTGGGGGCGTTTGTTATTCGTTGGCCGCCCTACGTGGCGACAATTGTTAATATTATTGGTATTTTGATAGGAATTTATTCTATTTATTTGAACATGGAATACGCACGTAAAGGTGAGATTGTTTTTTGTCGAAAAACTTTAGTCTTTCGAGTTGAGTAAAGAAATTGACCATTTTTACTTGACACGAAAAGAATGATTTTTTTCCCAACTGTATAATTGTTAAGCTCGTGATAAATTATTCAATTAATAATTGATTTTTTCTTTTCTTTTGCAGAAGTGAAAAGTTCCATGTATGTAAAGCAACTAATGTTTTGCGTGACAGCTGTGATATTTTCTTGGGTCATTTCAATGATCTCGGTTTCAATGATAGCTTTAGTCCTTACAAAATTAGGCAAAGTCATGAGTTGGTATGCAAGACCGGCGTGGCTATTTTTCCTCTACGTTTGTCCCACTGTTACTGTCTCTATGACTTTTTTGCTCTACATCGGAAAACGTCAACGTCAAGTAAGTTAAATAAGAAAAAAACGTCTTTAAATTCAAGACTAAGATAAAAAAAATGTAAATAAAATTTCAAGTGAGACAGAATTTATTCTAGTAATTTATATAATATTTTTATATAATAATGAATAATGTTTTCATTCAGAATGTTAATTCACCTTGGGTTTTGTATCAACTCTATTGCGATGCCTACAGCGTAATCTGGATGGCTATTCTTTTTCTCTGCGTAATTTTAGAAATTCGTTCTGGTTTTATTCCACTTCACTGGGTTTTATTTCCAGCAGTTGGAAATATAATTCGACATAATTTTCTAAACAGATGGAGAGGTGAGAATTCGCTACTTTTTTAATGCACCTTTGGTAGAAAATATTAATTTACAAATTAAGAAATGAATTATTTTCTTAATATTTGTGTTAAAATTTTTTTTAATATCATTTAAAGATAATAATTTTGAAAAATATTGAAAAGAAAAAAAAATTCGTTCATTTAAACGTTCGAAACTTTAGAGACATCTTTTTTAAAGAGGAATTTTCAATGTTAATTATTCTTTAGAATATAATAATAATAATTATTATTATTACTATTATTATTATTTTTACTTTTGTTAATTTAATTTAATTTATTTACATTAATATTTCATTTATTTATATAATTATTTTACAGATTGGAAATGGATGTGCTACAATTTAGGAGTTTTATGTCTACCTTATATACAGACATTTTATTTAGCCATTGGTGCTCTTTCTTTATTCATTCCTATTATGGGACGAGCGGGTGCTGGAATAAATTCAGAAGTTGTCATTGCGAATATGGTGTCTTTGTTGTTCTGTCAACTGTTAAGTTTTGTGGTAATGTCCAAGTTTTTATTGTAAATTTATTATAATTCTTTTAAACTCTTTCAAATATTCTTTCAATTATAATTATAATTACATAACAATATTTAAATTCTTTCAAAGCGTTAATGAAATGGACAGAAATGGAAATTTATCGATTAATATTATTAATTGAAACCATTAATGAAGTTGATAGAAATGAAAATCTCGTTATTGATACTAATAATATTAATTTAATAGTTTAATTTAATAAGAAATGAATTTAAATCAATTAATGTATAATAATGTATATTTTTCCAGCTGCCAATTGTTTTACTAATAAGAAATGCAGAAAGAGTCCTAAGTGTTTTAATGGGAATATTTTTAATATCAATTGGTGTTTTAATTTTAACGCCCCTTGGATTTCCATACAGTGGAGATCCTACATCACCAGCAGCGGAGCGATTTATGATTATGGTAAATATAGAATTAATTCGATTTTTTTCTACTTTCTTTTCTAATAATTCTTCATTTCTATAGAGAAAATGGATAGAACATAAATTTTTGTATTACTTTTAGCACACAGAAAGACAATTTTATAACGCAAATGGCACTCTTCGACATTCAGGCACTGGATATTGGATAGTGAATTTAGATATGAATAGTCCTCACAGTGTAGAAGCGATAGTACCGGAAATAGGTGCCGCTTCGTCAACCGAAAAAGACTGCAAAGAAGAATTATATTGCGGTTTTCCTTACATTTTACCCGTCACAACATTCTTATGGTAAATTTTCCCCTCAATTTATTGAAAATCTAATGAAAATATTCTTTTATAAACAATTTTGTTTTTCCTTTAGGAAAACGAGTTGGATTCCAGGACCTGCGCCTTTGATAACTATTCCCACTAAAGTTGACATGTTAGTGAAAAGTACGAAAAGAACAACAGTTACTTATGTGTTCAATGTCACAGGTAATTTAAGAGATTCTATTCTTAAAACTGGACTTTTTTTCCACGAATTTTCAATTCTCTGTAATAATTAATTAACAATTAAAAAAAAAATGTTAACTAAAATTCTCTATCTACAGGACCTGATCACATTAGTATAATTTTTTCCCCTTACAAGGGAATTCAATTGGAACGTTGGTCTGTTCTGAAAGAAAAACCACTACTCGGACCAATGTGGAACGATCGGGAAACTTATTTTATTTATTTCGCATGTGCCTCGAATTGTTCTCCATTTAGTTTTTCACTGGAATTTATTGTAAGATTGATATTCTTTTTACCTAAATTTAATTTAAAAAATATTCCTTGAGGTTTGAATAATTTTTTTTTCACCAGGTTCCAGAAAATCATAAAGGGCCTTGTATGACATTGTCTGCTTCCGGACATTTTATGCACGGTGAACATCAAACGTCTTTGAGATTTAAACGATTTTTATCGCAATTTCCATCTTGGACTGTTGTCACAGCTTGGACATCGTCTCTGTCCTCTTGGGAATTTTAACAAAATTTCCCACTTCTTTCAAAACAAGGTTATAAATTCACTTATTAATATACACAAAATAATTAGAGAACAAAAATAAATACTGAAATATTCATTGTAGGTGTTACAAAATGATAAAAGATGACTGAGAATGCGTACTTTTCTGTGGAGAATTCGTTCAAGATTTATTAACGTATCAATTTAATACGTAAAACAAAATTGTCATCAAATAGCATATCAGTTTTGGAAGCTTAGCTTTAGGACCATTTTTTAAATGCGTACGTGATAGAAAAGAACACCATTTATTACCTAGATTTAAAAAAAAACTTAGAATTTTAAGAAAGAATATCCGTATTCACGCAAACACAATAAATAAATAGGTGCCATAATTAAAAAATTAAAATACACCAAAAAAGACATTTTAATCTTTTAAATTGCTTAAATTTTGATAAGAAATCAAAAAGTAGAAGTTACGTAGAATGAACAAAATAATTAATAAATAGCCACATGAAGAAATTAACACTAAAAATGATACATTCTGTTAATTTTGTTCATTTACAATCTTTTATACGTAGAAAATTGAATTTGTTTTCTATAATATTTTATCGATCTAAGTTTTTGAATATTCTTTCTTAAATGGTTCTTAAATTCACTTTGTTAAAGTATTTTAATTCACATCCTTTTATTATTTTTTAAAAGAATAAGTCACAGGGGACATTATTTTTCCAATATATTGTTATTACAGTAATATTGAAAATTTAACTTTTTGCAAGTCTTTTTTGAGAGAAATTGTTTCCCGTGAATTATTCTTTTAAATTTTTGTTGAATTACCTCCAATTTTCTACTTTTTTATGTGTTCACTGTTTTATTCGTCTGTAATTGTTTTCTAATTAATAGATATTTTTTCCTCGTCAAAATATTTTCAGTCTTCATTTTCAATTGTTTGAGAGTTGCTTGTGTTTGAATATTAGTCTTAATTTTCTTTTTATTCAAATAATGAAATAATTCATAATGTTCATATTCTCCGTTAACGTAACATTTGTTCCGATTTTTTTATTGCAAATATCTCCGTTTGGCAGTGAACGTAAATTAAATTATAAAAAAACAACTAATAATTTACAAGAAAGTTTGTAGAATTAAATTTTTTTGTTGAGAAAAATTATTTAAATTATTTTATTTATAAAAATCAAACTTATTTTTATTTATTTTCTTTTTACTTCTTTTATAATTTAAGTTTTGCTCAATTTTTACATTCTGTACTGATAAATAAATAATTTTAATTTGCACAAAATTATAGATCTAACAAAGCGCATAACGTATATTACAAAAGTAAAAGTTAGATTAAATGCGATCAATACCAAACAAAGTATTTTGCATTTTCGAGCGAATAAAATTGTAAAACCCATAATGAGATAGCGGTTCAATAAAAAATAAGACTGTACGAAGTGACTTTTTAGAAAAAAAATATTACTATTGTTATTTATAAAAAAAAAAATTAGTGTAGAAAAAGGAAAAAAAATTGCAAAAGCCTGAAGTCATTAAAAGAAAATTTTATTTGCTTCAACACTATGTAGAATGAAAGACGAAAAATCTTTACGTATTATAAAATAATAGAAAAAATTTTAGAATTCAAAATTAATCTAAACTTGGCTTTCTAATTGCAATGAATGCTTTGCATTTTATAATACAATATTTATATATATATTTCTCTCACTATCTACTTAGAAAAAAAGTCGCCAAATAATAAGAGATTCGCATAGTGGAATCGAAAGTTGCCAAGTATTGTTTTTTGAACTACAAATTATTGGTTTACGTGTCAATATTGTTGACAACAAGAATTTTTCTGTATTGAAACAATTTTAAGAAGAAAAAAAATTTACAATCGTAATGGAAAATTAAATTTTAATTTAAGTTTTATTCAATAATATTTTGGAACAAGAAACAAGAAAAAGCTCAAAAAAAAATTTTATCATTATTGTTATTGATAGTTATTGTTATTACACGATTATTATAAGAATTCAGTTTTAGGTGGATTGAAATAAAATCTGTAATTTCACATTTTAATTGAACAGCGTTTTGTATAATTTCTCCTCTGACAATTAATTAATCCCAAATTAATAGAGTCGAATTCGGAATTAATCCAAATTAATATAGAAATAAATTAGGAATTAATCCAAATTAATATAGAAATAAATTTGGAATTAATCCAAATTAATACACGCAAAAAAAGGTTGGATAATATATCCAATTTTTATTGGATAGAAGGAAATTAGCTGTTATACCTATGTAAAATCATATATGAACAAACGGCGTTGGTTCCAGTGACAATTTTAAATTTATACACGTGATTAGTCATTATATCTATTTAGTTGGATACGGTTTCCAACGAGTTGGATGTAGCAGCCAACTGAAATTTGTAAGTCCCGATTTCTATGATGCGTATGCGCTGTCAACAAGTTGCGACTAGATTCCGACAATTTCGTGCGTGAACGTGAACTGTCAAGACGAAAATACTATAATGGACGAAAACACGATGAATATTTTGAAAATAATCGCGCTGACAAACTGTGAACATAATAACATTGTTCAACGAAAGTGATTAAGTGAAAGTGAAAGTGTCAAGTAATAAAGTAGCAAAATTGAAATCAAAGTTTGTAAAATTCTGTCTTCCCTTTTACAGATAACCTTATAGATTATGAAACACTATTATCTCTTAAAGAGAATATGATTTTGATAAATTGATTTATTTGTGATGAGGAACAAACGCTCCACGATGAGGAATACCTAACGCTGAAAATTTTTTTAGGTTATGTATGTTAATTTTAAAGTAAAAAAATCATAAAGAGAATTAATTTTCAGTGATAACTAATGTTATTTAAATCTTAATTATATCTAAAACATTCAATAAGAATTAAATTAGTAAAATCAAATAAACAAATAATTTTATGAATATTCATGTGTAAATTTAATTAAATACGTAAAATATAAATAGTTATTTCACTATTAGAAAATAATTGCATTATCCAACTTAAAAGTAGTGATAACAAAAAAAATAGACAGTTCACAAAACAAATTGGCTCCCCTATCCAACAGAATTGGATAGTACATCCAACATCTAAGAATCCAATTAAATTGGTTGTCCTATCCAACTAAATAGATCGCGCTCCAGACACTATCTAAAATAGCTGGGGTATCCAATACATAGTATACTGTAGCCAACTATTTTTCTGCGTGTATAGAAATGAATCTGGAATTAATTCAAATAAATAGAAATTATTTTGAATTCAGGGTTGATTTGGTAAAAATAAATTGCAAATGAACTGGAATTTACGGAATTTTAGAAAATTAAATTAATTACGTCTATCGAATATGCAGAAAAGTAAAGGTGAGAGTGGAAAGTATTTAGAGAGATTGAGTTGCAAAGAAAAATAGTAGAAAACCAGTTTCTGTTTATGGTGACCATAAAAGAAGATGGTATAAAATTATAAATAATAATTGTCCTGTGACGAAGAATAAACTTTTTAGTTTTGCCGTTGGTAAGAAATGTGTCAATATTGACGATCGGAGTACCGTAAAGTGAAGAATCTTCCTGGTCAAAGCAATACGAAACTCGGATGTTGTAACATCGATAAAATAACGTTAAATAAAATCAACTATTTTTTTCTATTAACAATAATTACATGTACACAAATTTTATGAATGAAAATTTTTCTTTTTAATCAGTGCAATTTTGGAGACAATCGACAAAAGTTTCAATGGATTTTCAATTTAAAAGTGATATGTGCAATTATTTGGTGAGTCAAATAAAATAATGTATTTAAAACGTATTTATTAATAAAATAAAAATGAAAATAAAAATAAAATTAAACATAAAAATAAAAATAAAAACAAAAACAAAAATAAAAATAAGAAATAAAAAATATTTTTAAACTTTAAAAACTTTTACACTGAAAAAAATTTATTCGATTCAAATAAGCGACTAGTTACTTATTAACAAATAAATACTTCATTGTATCAAATAATTTTCATTTGATTCAAAAAAATTATATTTAAATCATAAATTAAATTTGAAACAATAATTTTAGTATTTGAAGCAAGAATAATTTTTTGTGAAAATTATTATTGATAGATAGACAAGTAGTCGTTGATTTGAATCGAATAAATTTGTTCTCAGTGTAAATTTTTTAACATAAATTTTTATAAATATTGAATTATTTTGAAATAATTTATCACTGAACCTAATTAATACTTGCTTGTAAAACAATTTGTTGACTACGTTTTTGCAGGTGGTTCTAATTATCACTCATATCGAAACTAATGTTAATTGACTTTCTTTAATTAAAGCACTTTAACATACGATTGTTAATAATTTACTTGCAATTTTTCTATAAAAATACTTCTTTACTATTATGCAAAGAATAAAAATTAGGATTCCAAAATTACATTTAAAATTTTAAATAACATTTTTTAAATACGTGCGAGACAAAAAATTCGTATTACTCGGTTATTAAATTTTGTGTATTAAAAATTATTTCTATTATTAATTATTTAACAGGTAAGTCTTTAATTTTTTTATTAATTATTTAATGCAGGTAATTTTTTTTCTAAATGAAAGAATGTAGGAATTCCGTTGTTGCCAAGCTTTGTTGGATTTCGTTCACATAAAATAGAACTGTAGTCGGTTGTTTCTTTATTAACACATTTCGAACCTTTTCATTTGCACGACCTACTTCCGTTTCGAAATCCATTATAGTTTTTTTTATGAAAAAAATTGATTGCAAAAAAAAATAATAAAAATATTTAGAAAATGGAAAATAATCTAAAAACTAGTCTACGTTATCAACTTTTTTTCAATTAATCGTCAAAAAATAATTTTTGTGATTAACGAGAAGAAATGGTTTAACATTTTTTTTTTAACAGAAATTATGTAATTTGTTTTTTTTTAATCAAATGAATTTTTTTTCCATCTAATAGACAAGTAATCGTTTAAAAATAAATTTTTTTCAGTGCGGTTTCGAAAAAACTATCAAGAGTTTTTGTATTTTTACGGCGCCAAAAAGTATCTGCAGAAACGTGTCTCATACACAGCAACTCTTATACCAAAAGCAGGAGGTTTTTATGGTTTTATGTTTTACGTGTTTGGCGTACCGATTAATTATTATTCCTCAATGGCTTCTTCCTTAGGACACAAATGTTGTACCGATGGCAACGATCATAATATTCTTAAAGAATCTTTTTTAGGCACTATCAATCCTCACTTTTTTACTCCTGTAAAATGTTTCAATGTCTCAATTTCGAAAAATCCAGTTATTTATTTTTTTTAATACAATACTGAACATTTAGTAACATTTATCAATAAATAAATAAATAATAGTAAAAATTACGTCAACAATAATAAAAAGAAAATTAAAAATTACTTTAGTCACATTCACAACGCTTATAATCAGCATTTTTAAAAAAATATTTCTACAAAATATTTTATACCATTTTTTTTATCAAACAAGTTAAAAAAAGAAAAACTTATGTAAACAAAAAATATTATTTCCTGGACAAAAATGATTATAATTTTGAACGTGGGTGAATTTCGTTGATTATAAACGTTACGAAGGGAGATAACTGAAACGAAAATAATTCTTTTGAATAAGAAAATGAAAAAAGATCCATATTTTTCATATTAAGGAAAATTCTGTGAAGAATTTATATTTGCATCAGATGGTATATAATTTTAAAAAGTTCATCTTTGTTATTTAAATTTCATATTCGTCATGTTCTGTGAAAATCAAAAGACTTCTGCTTTCTTGATTTCAAAGCCAACTCATTTTAGTTTGACGTTCATTCATCGCAGGTGGAAGAAAGGGCCTTTTGTGACACTTGTACTGTGTATGTAAATAAGGGAGATTCCACTGGGACTTGTTTTAACAACAGACATCAAGTTTATACATTAAAAAAATAATATTCAATACCAAAAAAAAAGATTGTTTTATACTAAAACTAAAATTAACTAAATAAATAAAAAAAACTATTCGTTCATTCGCCTTAAATTTTTCTACTCTGAAGAAAATTTATTTAATTCAAATAATTATTATCTATTATCAAATATTATTACTCTATCATCAAATAAATATTTACTTGAATCAAACAATTTTTATTGATTCAATGTTCTTTTATTTATTTATTTATTTATCAAATCGTATTTATAATAAATTTCATTTGAACTAATAATTTTAGTGTTACAAACAAAAATATACTGTAAGCTTTCAATTATTGTGAATAAAATATTCGAAAATACTTCAATAAAAATTATTTGATTCGAGTAAATATTTAATTAGTAATGGATTATTTAAATCAAATATTTTTTTCCTCAGTGTATTGATTTGATTTAAATGATTTAAATTATAATTGAGCTGTAACTAAAAATTCCAATTTTCGTTACACATTAATTTAGAATAAATAAAAATTGAATTCCGAGTATTTTTATTTCTCGTTAAAATTGCGGCTTTTCTGACAGAATCACTTGATCCTTTATCGATTCGCGACATTCCTGTTTGTAGTGATGTGCAAAGAATGAAAATGCAAAGCTGATTTAACGTATGGGCAACTGAAACCAGTATTTTATTTTAATTGACAAATTTCCAACTAGATAAAAAAATTCCTACACTGCTCTCACATACATTTTGCATTAAATAAATATTTTCCTTTTTAGGACAAATAAAAATATTTTTAAAAAATTTGCAGAAAAAAAGACAAAGAGAGAGAGAGAGAGTAAATAAATAAAAATGTAAACTTCAAAAAAAAATTTTTCATTCTGTTAATAATTTTTATAATATTGAAAATTCATAGATTAACAATAAAATTAACGAAAATTATTAAAACATAATGGAAAAATTAAAAAAAGAAAAAAATCACTACTAAATTAGTAATAAATAAATAATTTACGGAAAGGTTGAAATATTTAACTTAAAATTTGATTATTTTTTTTATAGTTGTTATAATAGTGTAAAAAGTCATTGTTTTTTCACTTATTCTCTGTGAAAACTGTATAAGTGAAACGGGAACCCTTGTTTACAATCAGATGATTCTGCATTCCAAAACGTGAATGCTATAAAAGATCCGATGCAATGTTTAAGACAAGTCAGTATAAATTTTATAGTCACATATCAGGTGTTAAGAAAACATAAAAATCGAAAAAGAAAAATTACAAAGGCATTGGCTCTTGAACCAACGAAAATAATATTTTTATACCTTTTGAAGCCTATTTTCTCCTATAAAGTTGGAATTTTAACAAATTATTTATTTACACTCCTTATAATTATAAGTTTTTAAATAAAAATGATTCCTTCGAATATTTGCAGCATTATTCAATTGAAAATGTAGAAAATTGTTTTATTTTGTTATTTATATTTTTATACTAGTAATTTATCAAATTTTTTGTTTTTAATTTATTATATTTTTGTTTGTTATTTTACTCTAGAAAATGTTACGTGCGCTAGCGCGCGGAAAGTAGTATTCAATTTGTTATTGTTATGCAAATTACAAAATTTTTTATTTACAAACATAAATATTTTAAATAATTTCACAATCAAAATTTAAAAAAATCACTCATTAAGTACAAAATTATTTATTACTGTTTATATTTACAAAAATTTTAATGAAATTTCACGAAAGTATTCAAATATTTCCTAAAATTTTAACAAATTCTTCTAAACAATTCAATTATTTTCAAAACATCAACAATTTTAATTGAATTCCTATGAATGGTTCAATTTGTTTGAAAAATTTTAAGAAATTTCGAAAAAAATCAATTTTTTTTTAAACATTTTAATAAATCCTTCGAAATAATTGAATTATTTTTATAAATAGTAAAATTCTTCACAAGAATTCAATAAATTTTAGAAATAGTAAAATTCTTTGCAGGAATTCAATTATTTTCAAAACAGTTTTAATTGAATTCCTCGGAAAAGTTCAAATATTTTTAAAAATATTTCCATTTTTTCATTTATTTTCTAAAATTTTAATAAATTCTTCGAAACAATTCATTATATTCTTTAAAACAACTTTAATTGAATTTCTCGAAAAAATTTCATTATTTTCAAATATTTCTATAAAATTCTTCACAACAGTTTAATTATTTCTTAAAATTTTAATAAATTCTTCGAAACATTTCAATTATTTTTATAAATAGTACAATTCTTTGCAATAATTTAATTATGGTTGTAAATAGTAAAATCCTTTACAGAAATTAAATTATTTTCAAAACAATTTTAATGGGATTTATCGAAGGAATCTTCAAACATTAACATAAAATTCATTTATTTCTAAAATTTGAATAAATTCTTTGGAAAAATTCAATTACTTTTATAAATAGTAAAATTTCCGCAAGAATTCAATTATTTTTAATACAATTTTAATAAAATTCTTCTTCATAAAATTCAATTATTTTAAAAATGTTTAATTAAAATTATTAAAGAAACTCCATTATTTGACAAAAAATCCAAAGACATTCTTCAAAAAGAATTTAATTAGAATTTTTAAAAATTTAAACAAAATTCTCAGCGAGAATTCAGTTATTTTCCTAAATAATAAAATTCTGTGAAGGAATTCTATTATTATTAAATTTTTTGACAAAATTTTTTGCAATAATTCGATGATTTTCAATACATTAATTTTAAAATTAAAAATATTTGAAAAGAAAAATGATAAAAAAGCTAAGAAACAAAAAAGCAGACAGCAACTAACTTCAAACTGCGAACATACTATACCGGATCACGAACTTTATTAATATATAGATTTTAATTTTTTTTCCAATTTGAAATAATAATTATTTATAAAATTATATTAATAAAAGTTATTTAAACATTTATACACGAATTTAGACACAATGAGTATAAATATGTGTGATGTCATCAGACTTTGGTATGTACACGGATTGCGTGATTCGCATATGAAACTCGTTACAACGCTATGGCAAACGACTTACTTCTTTGCCATATCCGGTCAACGCCGCCACCGGAAATCACGATGTTGAGGGACTCTTCGGATTGTTATGGAGCTTCCAATAATCATTCGCCTCTATAGAATTTTTCGCTTAATTCAATTTCACTCTTTTGTATTCTTCGTTAAACATTTAACGGAATAACTGTCAATAATAAATTAATAACCAAATTAATAACTAACAACCAAATAACGAAATAACCAAATTAATAACTAACAAACAAATAACGAAGTAACGAAATTAATAACTAAATTAAAAACTAACAAAATAAATAACGAAATTAATACCCAAATTAAAAACTAACAAACAATAAAACTAAATGACAAACTAATAAACTAACTAAGGAACCAAATAATTAACGAAGTGATTAACTTATTAATAACAAACTAATCATAATAAATTATTGTTTCCATTTTTTTAAACAATAATTGTATATTAGTTTAGTTATTAATTAAATCAAATTGTGATAAAAAATATACAATGATATTTAAAGAAAACAAAAAATATTATTATTATTATTAATAATATTATTATTATTATATATTCAGTAAACAATCGCAGAAACGTCATATTTACGTAACTGTAACAATTTGTGACATTCTTGTAAAACCGTTATGCAATTGTGACATAAAGCCTTGGGTTGTCTGCTGATGTATACAATAATACCACTATTAATAATTTATTTTTGTTTGTTTACAATGTTCAGTTTTCTGAGTTGATATTTAATTACAAGAAAATTACTTTTATAAAGTAAAAAAAGTAAACAAGTAACCAGAGTCCTACAATAAATAAAATGATGTCAATAATAATTAAATTACAATATTCGTTTTGAAAAGTATTTTGATTCAAATAACCGGATAATTGTCTATTTCTAAAATAAACAAATACAGAGATCAATAAATTTTTATCTACAATAATCAAAGGCCTATGTTTTAAATATTAAAATTACTGAAATGATTTTCATTTATTTCAATTATTTATTATTCAATTATTCAATAATTATTTAACTTAATTATTGATTAAATATTTAAATTTAATAATTAAATTATTTAATCACACTGAAAAAAAATTATTTGATTCAAGTAAATATTTATTTAATAATAGTCAAATAATCGGTTATTTGAATCAAATAAATTTTTTTTTCAGTGCAATTTATTGATTCAATATTTAACTTTAATAATTTAATTATTTTATTTAATTACTGATTCAATATTGAAATCAATAAAATCCGTGTTTGAATCAAGTTTCGATTTAATTGACTTTATAAAAGACAAATAATTATTCACTTAAATCAAATAAATTTTCCTTCAGCATAATTTTTTTTTTTTGCCAAAAATTACAAATTTTTTTTTGAAATAAAACTTTGAGATTAAATATCACTCAGAGTCAAACTGACACGGATTAATCGTTAACGATCGTTAATAAATTAAAAAAATTGCATTAAATTTTAATTGAATTTAAATTTAATGAAAGTTTTATTCAATGGAAAATTAGCGAAAATGGATTAAACAAGGGGTGTTGAAAAGAATACCAAAAAAGGAACATAAAAAAAAATGTTGATCTGTTTAAAGAAGAAACTGACAAGTGGTGGGACCCAATAGAAGAAGCTAAGAAATATGAGGCATCCTCCCCTCTTAAAATGCGTCGCGACGTCCACGTCCTTTACTTTACGTCTTCAGTTCAACGCCTACACCACCAGTTCTTCGATAACTCTCTTCCTTTCAATATCGCCAGTGTCTTAGGATTAGTGTGATTATATGAGCATTTTTTCTTCTCTTATTTTAAATTCAACATGTCAACAGTAAATTAACATTTTTATTTTCATCGCTTATTTGCAAATTTTCTCCTCGCAGAATATTTCTAATCAAGTTATTTTCTACTTTTGGATGCAGTGTGCATGGAAAATATTTTAAGTATTATATTTACATTTTTACCTTCTTGTTCATTATTTTGCATTCACTTCTATTTTAATTATTTTAACTATTAACTGTTTTCTAAAAACTAATTTGAGAAAATATATTTTTTTAAACATTTCTCTTAAAGGAAAATATTTTACTATATCATTTAATTTTTGGATAAAAATTTATTTTTAAAAAATTAAAAAAAAATATTTCACTAAAAGGTTTTTTTAAATAAATATTTTATAGACTGCGAATTGAGGTAATTAAATTTGTCGCAGAAAAAAGAATTATTGAATAATGAGTCTTGACTAAAAGACCTAAAATTTGTAATTCCGGGCAAACTTTTTTCCCCATGTACTTTTTATTTGTAAAAATTTGTCAAATTTATTTGATTTACTTTATATAACAGTTAACTTTATGTTAAATTCATTTCTTTACATATTCTTTTCTGCACATAATATTTGAACATTTCTTGAATTAAAAAATTAAGTCAAGAAGTAAAAAAATATTGATAAATGTACATTTTTTTTATTTCTACATTTTCAATAAAGAAATCAATTTATTTGATTGTATTTGCTGATTCAATTAAATTGATTTTGCTGTCGAAGCTCATGTATTTGAATGGACGCATGTTCGTGCGTATATATACAAAATTACGTATTATCAGAAGTCAATGCACTTAGATTGTAGTCGACACTTAATGTCTTTGAGTGCTCACTAAAAAATTAATGTACCTGAAATATTATTTTATCAAATATGAATTTATTTTTGTTTAATTTCGAGTTAAATTTGACTTTTCTCCTTGATATATGACATAAAAAGGGAAATAATATTTTATATAAATTAATATACGTAAATGTATTTTTAATAAAATGTCCTCGACTTTTAATAAATTATATATATTAAAATAAAAGAGAAAGAAATTTGTCAAACGAACATTTGGTTTTGTTGAAATAATAATAAAAATTGTAAACTATTTTCGAAACATTTGTAGCTTTTGTGGGAAAAATATAATTTTGTTTAAAATATAATTAAAATTATATAATCGTAATTATTAAAATTGAAGTATTATTTTGACTTTTAGGTTTCTGTAAAAAAAAAAAATATTTAAAAAATACCAGCTATCGTGTGTTAAAATTGTGTAGAATAGATATCACTTTTAAGTGTTTAAAGCTATGAGATAGCAGCATTAGTCGATTTATCAAAGAATGTGTCTGATTTCTCACGATTCAATAAACTCTATAGATCATTTTCTTGACAAGTGGCCAATATATATTTTTTTTCAACAATTACGTGAAAACCTGAAATAATATTTAGAATTCGCCCTAAACAATTTTGCATTCTCTTAATACGATAAAAAAACAAATTATTTTTCCTGAAATATAATTAATTAATAAATTTATTTGATTGATTAATAATAATTTTTTTTCTACTTACAGTGTTCATAAATATGGGAAGAACAGAAAAACTGGATGCTTCGAAGGCAAGATGTCGGCATAGCTGATGTTATTGGAAATTCGGCTGTGTCACATCAAGCCAGCCGAATGTTCAGATTTCACCATAAATAAAACTGCAAAATTGATAATATTTTTCATTCTTCTTCCTGTGGCGAGAAAATAAAATAATTGAGCAAAAAAGTTTGTTTTTAAAATTTAAATTAAACTTTTTTTTTTGTAAAATACATGTTCGAAATGAGTTCGTGCATGGTTTTTGAATTATCCGGATGTGACGTAAAAAGAAAGATCAAATATCGAAATAAGAAACTGATAAGTATTTCGTCGAGGACAGAAATATTTCGTTATGAATATTAAATTCTGCACGTAACGTAAACGTGAATATGTACATACAGGTGAAATTTATATATATTTATACAAATACAGTATTACAAGTGTCGTCTGTCATTTATAATTTTAAACGTTAAAAATGTATTTCTACGATGATCCCCAAGTTTTGAACGTTCAAATGAACGAAATATTTTTTATTGCCGACATTTTTATAAATTACTAATCAAAAACAAATTTACGAATTACGAACTGAAATATTTACGTTTGGAAACTAAGTAATTAATTTTTTTTGATAGAAACGTAAAATAATTAAAATAAAAAATTTAAATTGTAGAAGAAATAAATCAATTTTGTTCCTTTGAACGTTCAAAATTTTAGGGTTTTTCTCCACTACGTTAGATCTATTTTTCTTTATTTTTATAGCAAATTTTTTAATTTTTATGTAAATAATTTAAATTTGTTTCTGACAATAGAAAATCAAAATCGAATATTTAGCAAAAATGCGGCAATAACACGAAGTTGAAGTTCACAATCAACGAAAATCGAAAAAAATTTATTTTTTGCATCCAAGTATTATTTTTAATTTAATATTTAATTGTAAAATAATTATTTTTAAAACATAAAGTTTTCTTCTAAACTTTTTGTGTGTCAATATTGCTGCGTTATTTTTAATTAATTTACTAAGTGAACAATTTTTTTCATTGATCAAAATTGTGGACTTCAATCTGCGGTGCAAAAACTGACATAAACATAACCTAAAATTTTTGGAAGTCAAGGTACTTTTTGCCACGGAAAGTCTGTGTAAAAATTAATGAAAATATTAGAGTGAATATTAAATAATAATTTAAGATTAATATTTGTAAACTTACTGCTTGCTGTCTTCGTTTAAAAGTATCGAGTAAAATTTATTTGCAAAATAATAATTTTTTTCCGAAGATGACACTGTCCTTCGCGTCTCTAGTTGTATTTTCATTGTTATTAATTAATTGTAGGATTGTTGCAATTTTTAACACTTGTCGCGCTGACTGAATTCGCATACCATGCAAGTACAATAAAATTCTGTTAGATTCAATGACTAACATAGAAATAATCTCTTTGCTCCAACTGCACACATTAATATCAGTCGAATAGCAGAAAGCAGTAACACTGATACCGACTGGTATTAATGGTGCGAGCGGAAAGTCGGTGTTCTACGGCGCAGCTTCTCATGCGCATAGGAGCTAAAATGGCTACCATAACCTCAACTTTGGCGTCAGTAGCGCTGCAGTAGCACAGTTTTTATTTCTTAACAATAAGTTTTTAATTATTAATTCTTTAATTGTAAAAATAGTGTTTCTCTCAGTGCAATAATTGAATTCTTTTCTGGAATACGTCCTTGCAAAGAAGCTGATAGTTATTTGATTCTACATTTGGTGAGTGTTGTGAAAAAAGAAATATTAACGCACGTTCTCAATGTTTTCAATATAAACCATATACCTAAACTCAGTGTTTCAGTATTTGAATATTGTTTACAAATTCGTATTCTTTATTATAACATAATGATTTTTATTGTAACATTACATGCTTGTTTTTTATTTTTCAGATTACGACTTCGTGGCCTAACCTAATCGTTACACCTGGATTTTTTCACGAGCTTGGTAAATTTTTCTCAAAGTAAGTGCAGTCAACTAAATAAATAATTATACAATAATATTGGTCAAGAATTGTAATTTTAAATATATGACACGGTCCAAAATGAAAAAAACGTGAGTAAATAAAAAAACACGTTTAATTATAAAACAAATTAAACGATTTAAAATTTAAATATACATTTAATAGTAATTACAGGTGATAAACAAATCACTATATCTATATAATAGAACAATCGCTATTATCCTCTTAAAAAAATACGAATTAGGATAAATTGAAATCAAGAATAATTGATATTCTTTTAAAACGATAATAAATCAGTTACGAGAATAAGAAAAGGACGAAATAAGAAAATGTGAATGTAAATTCAAATAATTGGATCGAAAGTGTTTGCAAAAGCACCAGTGTTTGTGTGTAAATTGCGTGACATGTTTGCGTGACAAGTAGAAGCTTGCCTGAGTGACTATAGAGTTATATAGCATTCAAGTCATCAATGCAACAGACACTATTGAGAACTCCAGTTGTAACTACCGGAGTCCTCATTTATATATTTTCTTCTTCTATCCTCAATAGTAAAAAAAAAATGGTTCATTAAAATATGCATCAATATTTCGTCTTCACATTTTCCTTATACTTTAAAGGAGATTTTTTTTCAATTTTCTTCTAAATATTGAAAGAAATTTTACAAATTGCAAATAACTGAATTCTTAAACATAATTGCCAAAGAGCCTGTAATTACTTTTTATTAACTGTGAATTAAATAAATTTTGATGACTCGAAAATTTATTTAAAAACTTATTAACTTATTAACAATGAACGAAATTTATTTATTTCTTCTAAAAATTAAATTTTTATTCCAATTGTATTTTACTTAAAAACCAAAAAAATTAATTACTGAGTTTGTAAACGTAAAATTTTGTATTTTAAAATTTTTTCATGATTTATAATTTATTAAAATATTTGTAATAAAAAATATTTCGTTCATTTGAACGTTCAAAACTTGGGGATCATCATGAAATATAATTATTTCTATAATTTACAACTATAATTCATTTAAGATTCAATTATTTTTTTTTGAATATTTTAATAAAATTATTGAAAAACTTCATCATTTTTGAAGAAAAATAATTTTGTTAATAATTTTTTTAAATAAAAATTTAAAGATTTTAAAACTTTTTCTTCTCTTAACTATTTCAAGGAATTTAATTTAAAAACCTTTTAAAATTTAATTAATTCCTAAAATTTCTGTTACAACGGTTTAAATATTTAATTATTTTTTAAAATTTTAATAGAAATTTTTGTTAAATCAATTCCTATCAGAATTAAACTATGAGAATTGAATTATTTAAATAAAATAATTTTTGTAAATTCATAAAATAATATAATTATAAAAATATAATTATTTTTATGGACAATTTTTAAAGAGGAAAAAATGAAATTCTTTAAAATATAAAATTTTACAAAATTTCCAATTGTTTCAATTTGTTAAAATTATTATCGAGAATTCAAGTACCTCTTTCTTTAAAAAATTTTTATTACTATTTTTCAATATCTAATTCTTTTAAAATTTTCAAATTTTAATAACTTTTGTAAAATAAATATTTAACTAATTATTGTTCTTTATTTGCTTCAAATTTTGAAATACTTAAAAGTTTGAACTGCAAGTCTTCCAAAATTCAATTAATTTTCTAGAAAGTTTGAATAATTTTATTCTAAATTTAATTTTTAAGGAAGCTAACAAATTAAATCACTATACATTGTTTGAGAAGTAGCTTGGAGATCAACAAACAATTTTTTATCAACAATTGTTAATAAACAATTCATAATGTTCGCGAAAACAATAATTTGTCATCTTCTGCTGATTGGCGGCTATGGTTACTTTTTATTAAAAGTGAATTTTATTAATTTTGACGACCCGCATATTCATTGGAATTATTCTAGTAGTTGCTTAGTTGTTATTAAACAAAAGTTAAAGTTCGCTCAAAAAATAATTTCTCATCTCTACGAATTGAAATATTTTTCGTCCTTAATTCTTATCAAGTTTTTGGTATTTGGAAATTTAGGCCAGAAGTTTGTTTAGTGTTTGACAGGAATTTTATATACGTAATGATTAATCTGAAAAAGCCAGGTATTTTATATTTATCATTTTGTGGTACGTTCAAATTTTTAATTCGACAAGAAAATTCATTTGTTTGGGAAAAAATTATTTTACAAAATTAAAAGAACGTATTTTTCGAATTATCTCATTGCAACTTTTGTGAAAATTGAATTCAGAAAAAAGTAAATTTTTTATCATTGATTGAGAAAGAAATTTGGTTTTTCTGTAAATAATATTAACTTCTTACTTATTCGAAAATTTATTCTCAAAATAGATTTAAATTTTACACTGAAAATGAAAGAAATATAATTAATAATCATATTATCTAATTTATAAGTTTTTTTAACAGATATTTCTATGTGTAAAGTAACGTAAATTAATTAAATATTTAATACTGCTTCTTAATAACATTCACTGTCTAAGAATGTAGAAAATCTTATCCGAAGTTTATATACAAAATATATAAGTTAGAAAATCACTTATTTTTTAAAATTAAAAATAAAATCTTTTGACATAAAAATATTCTGTAGTCTAACGTGTTTAAATCGTGAATTCTCTGCTGTTTTACATTAATTAACGAAACAATGTGTAAAAAAAGGGAAAAATAGTGAAAAATTACAATGAAAATTGTAAATTATTTTTTAATTGTATTCTTCTTTTTGTAGGAAATTTTTGATTATTTGCTACTTTTTAATGGATTGTTAATGCGTTCAACTTTTGCAGTTCTGATTCTGGTGAGTAGTGATTCGGATTTATTTGCTTTTGTAGAATTGGCATTTTCATTTTTCTCGGGGGGATCTATCAGCGGTACGGCTTGAATGAATCTTAATTCTTTCGGTGGTTGTTCCGTTGTTGTTCTTCTTGCGATCCATTTTCGACTTCTTATTGTACTGTTTAAGGGAGGATCTTTTTGAACTTCTGGCGTTGTGACCGGGATTTTTTCACCAGGTGGAGGTTCACAGTGCAGATAAGCAACGGGCCAACGTCTGCTTAGGAAACTTTTGTCCAAATCGCCCTCATCGATACGGCGACCCATGTCAAGATGATTTCTTCTTTGTGGATGAATTATTGGCCGCGAACTCGGTAGGTAAGGGTAGTATTTTTCACTGCATGGTCTCCACTGTTTTTCTGATGGTCCCACGTGGCACCTTTTTTTTGGGGAGAAATAGAAAAAATATTTATGTCAGTGAACAAAATAATTTGTTATTTTTGAAAATTTCCTTTTTTTCTAGATTCGAAAATTGGGGTAATTAAAGAAGTTTTGTTAGTCAAAGTATATTGTTAAATTCACACAATTGAACAATTTTTGTTAATCAAAGTAATTGTTAAATTCACACTGAAATTGAATTTAATTCATAGAAATTTTATTTTATAATCTATTTTTATTTTTTTATTATGAATATCAAATTACCAAGGATAATCGAAGCCTCTTGAATAGCCACAATGGCTGGTGGGTTGACAACAATAGTCCCAAGAGCCTAATTCACTTCCTTCCGTTTCACAAGACCAAAATCCAGTTATTTTGTTGCTTTCACATTTAGTTCCTCGTTTGCATGGATAGCCATTCACTGAATAATGTTGGAATATTGTCTGATCGTGTGCTAAAGAAAAAGGTAAATTTATTGTTAAAAAGTCCAAACATTGGTTAATGATGACTGATTTGGAACTTACGAATCAAGTTGAATAGTTTATTGTCCTGATCACTGATGCCATAGGACATTCCATGGGGACCATAACCGCCTTTATCGGAATCAAGTGGAATTACTGCTTGATACTCATCTGGAATGTGATTCCCTTCTGGGGGTGGATAACGATTCATATTGTAATAGGGTCTTCGGTGATGTGGCTCAGGACGATGGTAATCGGATGGTTGTCTGTCGTACATGGTCATAGGTCTACCACTGTCAGGAGGGAGATAATCCGGTCTTCCGTACTCAGGACGAGAGGGTCTTCTGAGCAGTAGTTTGTAATCAAAGTCCGGTCTTCCTTTATCGGAATACAGATAATGGTATCCAGGACTTTCGTTACCATGAGGTGGACAATCGTAACCAGGTCTTCCATTAGCTGAATGATGGTGACTAGGATTATCGTAAGCGGAAAGTGCATAGTAAAATGGTTTTCCCTTATCAGGAGGGTAATGATAGCCAGGACCCATATCGGCAGAAGGTGGGTAATCAAATGAGGGTTTTCCTTTATCTGGTGGTGGGTAGTGATAGCCTGGACTATCATTGTCAGGTGGTGGATAGTCGAAACTAGGTTTTCCTTTGGGAGGCATGGGATATTGATAGCCAGGACCCATGTCAGCAGACGGTGGATAATCGAAGCTAGGTTTTCCCTTATCGGGTGGAGGATAGTGATAGCCAGGACCCATATCAGCAGGCGGTGGATAATCGAAACTGGGTTTTCCTTTATCTGGCGGAGGATAATGATAGCCTGGACCATCACTATCAGAAGGTGAATTAGGGCGCTCATCATATTGCGATGGTTTTCTATTATCAGGCGAATGTAGCGGTCCTCCGGATACTGACATTGGTCCAACAATGTCGTACGTGTCGTCCATTTTTTGACATCTCGATTCCAATTCCTTCCATGCGAATAATATATGATCGTCATCTGGGATGAAATCCACACCTGGTCTCAAATCTCTGCTCGGAATGTCGCTCAACAGGCAATTATTGTCCGATTTATCGCCTCTAATTCTGAAAGGATTTTGATTTAATAATTAAGCTTGGATGCAAGGACAACTGTTGTAATTTAAATTTGGTTCTTGCATTAAAGGATTTAATTTTAACACGAAACAAATTTTGTTTGCTTACTTGTAACTGTACGCCCAACAAGGAACATCATCTTTGTTCCTCATTTTCGTACATTTTTGACGACAATCAAATTCAGTGTCTACTCGCATTGATAGTGCTACCGAATAGGGAGACAATCTACAAGGCTTTCTGAACGAACTGTAACACACTAAGAGCAGAAAAAGAAATAAAATTTTCACTCTCAAAATAGCAATAATGCCAAATGTAATTAGAGGTTAATTGTACCTTCTTCTTCTTCATATGGAACTATTCTGTCAGATGGGGAAATGCTCGATTTACCAGAAAATGGAAAAGGTTCGCATCCTCTACCGAAACTACCTCTTTCGTACAATTCAGCTCCATCGAAATCAACTAATCTTTCGGGAGTTATTTCCTGTGTTGACCAGTTGCTTAGGAAACAATTTTTCGAACCATCAGTTTCTCCTTGACTGTGTCTGTAATCGAGAATATTGAATATTTAGCAAAAATGAACGATATTGACAATAATTTATTAAAATATTTTCACACAACCTGAATACGAAACTGCGACATGTGAATTGATGGGATTTAATACACTCCGACTCACAATCTCCGAAACCGGGAACAGTGATTTTATCCTTTATTACATCTTCCGGCATTCCGAAACCACTCTTAACTCTCCAAAAACATTCTGCAATTCAAAACTTTCAATAATTTTCAAAATTCATAAATTTCCCACTAATTTTAGGTTCATTTAGAAAGGTTTAAAGATTTTGGTTTTTTTGTTAATGAAAGGTGTATTCTTCAGCAGTAGAATGAAAAATAGTTATAGGAATAGATATAGTTTCTTTTAATTGTTTAAAATACCGTCTGGTGGCTGTTGAGAGGGTTGCTTAGCGGGTATGCAATTTTTTCTATCTTTCGACATTACATAGATGTCGTAGTTTCGATCTGGCTCGATATCGTCGTAAAAATTCAGATCTTTATAAGCAACTGAAGTTAAGTGGCAATTGTTGGTTGGATCTGTAGCTTCCACGTTGTACCTACAAAAAAGTATTCTTTAATGTTTTTAAATAAAGTTTTAATTAAAATAGTTAATAGTTAATTAATATTAATATTTTAATGAATTTAAAAATTCAAGTGCAAAAGATAAATTTAAATATTTAGTAAATTGTAAATTTTTTTGAATTTTGAATGTATACCTGAAGGCGAATGTTCTGCAGAGTATTGTTTTCTCTTGAAGACAGAGATGTTCACATTCGTCGACATTTTGAGCTAGATAAGTGGCGCCGATGAGACCCCTTCCCATTTTGAATCCAGCCCCGGTTCTTACGGAACAATCACGTATGTATCCGGATCCACCGTAAGCCACGTCCCTGTCACTTGGAATGTAGTTGTCACCATAGCCAAAAGCGCCACCGTAATTATAAAATTGTCCATAAACGTGATTATTGCCAAACGGTCGTGAATGTTTGTGAGGATTGGCAACACTTTTTGGAGGATCATAATTTGAGACATGATTGGTATCATAGCCGTATTGACTTCCGTACGTTCCACCATGGTATCCCCAGTGATGATTAGGATCCTTGTCGCGATCAATTATAAATGGTGGTCCCATTTGATTTGTATCAGTCACTGGAATTTTGTCAAAAACATTACTTCAATTTTTTCTATTTCTCACAAAATTTATTTTTGAATAACTTAATTCTTGGAGGACCTATCTTGAAATATTATTACTTAGAAATTATATAATGAATAATTTTATTTAAACATTTCAAAATTAATTAAAAATAATGGATTTATAGTAGATTTTAGTCAAAAATACTAAAAAAAATTAATCTTTGGAGAAGTTCTATATGATTGCGGAAATTTAATTATTTTCATTTTCATTATTCATTTTCATCCTTATGGGTAATAAATTTCTTCTCGAAAATTCAAATTGTTTTAAACATTTGAATGATATTTATAAATAATAAAATTCCTATCGTAAATTCAATTATTTTCAAAAGTTTAATATAATTTTCTGCAAAATTACAATTATTTTCCAGAAAAAAATTATAATAAAATTCTTCTACAAAATTCAATTATTTTTTGAAAATTTAATAAATTTTTTGGTAAAAATTCAATTATTTTTATGAATAATAAAATTATTTTCTAAAATTTAAATAACATTTTTGGTAAAATTTCAATTATTTTCAAATAAGAAATAAATTTTTTCTCCGAATTTTAATTATTTTCAAACATTTTTCCTCAATTCGTTCATTTTCGATCTTTCGTACATATTTTTATAACATTTTCCAAAAGAATTACATTATTACTATTTAAAATAATATTTTTATGAAATTAATCACAAAGATTCAATTATTTTTATAAATGATAAAAATTTTTATTGGAATTCAATTATTTAATGTCGGTGAAGTTGGCAACGTTTATGATCAACGATTGAAAGCCAAAAAATTATTTTCTTAGCAAAAAGAATAACAATTTTTGTTCTCAAATATTTTTTTGTAAATTATTATTCAAAAAAATAAACGTATTATTTTTTGTATAAAAGTTTATAAAAAATTAAATTAAAAAATATTTTTCTTCAGAAGTCGTTGGACAATAAACGTTGCAAACTTCACCAACGTATTATTTACAAGTTTTTTTTATAAATTTCTTCACAATAATGATCATTTTTAAAATAATTTTAAATAAATTCCTCGAAAAATCTAAATATTTTCAAAAGGTTTATTAAAATTCGCTAAAAGTATTTAATTACTTAAAATAATTTTGATAAAATTTCTTATTAGTATTAAATTTTAAGAAACATTCAATTATTCAATTAATTATTTCTTTCTGTATTTAAATAATTTATTTTTTACAGAATCTATTTATATTAATAAAGTTCGTGATTCGGTAATCTGTTCGCAGTTTAAAGTTAGTTGCTGTTTGCTTTCTTGTTTCTTAAATTAAATTAAAATTCTAATTAAATTCTTTTTGAAGAATGTCTTTGAATTTTTTGTCAAATAATGGAGTTTCTTTAATAATTTTGATTAAACATTTTTAAAATAATTGAATTTTATGAAGAAGAATTTTATTAAAATTGTATTAAAAATAATTGAATTCTTGCGAAGAATGTTACTATTTCTAAAAAAATTGACTTGTTCCAAAGAATTTATTAAAATTTGTAGAAAATAAATTAATTTTATGTTAATATTTAAAGATTCTTTCGAGAGATTCTATTAACATTGTTTTGAAAAGAATTGAATTTCTGTAAAGGATTTTACTATTTATAAAAATAATTGAATTATTTTGAAGGATTTATTAAATTGTAAACAAATGGGTTTGAGAATTGTACTAATAAAGATATTAAAAATTGAATTCAAAACTGAATTTTAGTTGAAATTTTAGATAATATTCGAATATGAAGAGCATTCTAGAGTGATTATTTTGTATAGGAATTTAATTGAAATTTAAAAAAGTTTAATCTATGATTAGTTGTTGAATTTGAAAAAATGTTAAAATCAGAATATTTTTTTAGGATCAGAGAAAAGATGAGAAAATTTCGTCTGCAAATCGTGGAAAAAGTCAAGGAAAAAGCAAAATTAAAATGTTTCTGTCAAACTGAATGAATTGCAACTTACTAGAATCAGGATATCTGTGATCATCTCGCACTGGTGGATATTTCGAAAAATAATTAAATTTCTGTGGATGTTGTGAGTAATCTTCGAGGTCCATTATTCTGTAAGAATGCCTGTCTTGCGCTCTCGAGGGATACGACGATTTTCGATATTCATAATCGGCATAATCTGGACCTCGCCTTCCACCGCCACTGCGTCGGTATAAGAGTTCATTTTGTTGGCCACGTGCCGTTCCATGAGCTCTTACATTATAACGAGGATCATCATAATAAGTTTCATAGCCAGGACGTCGATCGTAATCTCTTTGCTTTCCGTAGAAATCGTCTGGTATCCGGTCTCCGAAGCGTGGAGAAAATTCTCTATCCGGTTGTCGTGACCTCCAACTCTCGTCTGTGAGTCCTGGCGGACCATAAGGTATGTTTGACTTTGACGCTAAATAACGCCATTCATTTTGATTATTATAACTTGGACCAGTTATTCTTCGATAACAAGAAGCGTCCCTTCCATGATATTCGAATTGGGAATCAGTTGTGAAATCTTTACTGAGATCCATTCTTGAAAATGGCATTGATACCAGCTCACAAACCCCTCGAGATCCAGAACTTATTCGTCTGAATCGATCAAAATTTAATTCAAATAAAATAAATTCAAATAAGTTAAGAAAATTTAAATAATTAAAATAATTAAAATAATTAAAATTAAATTATATTCTGGAATTCACTCTTGGTGGAAAATAGTTTTACATTCGTAATATTTGAAGCATAAAATTATTATTTGCTTTATAAGTAGTAAAACATTATACATTTTCCCCCAAGTGGTTTAAATTTTAATTCAGCTAAGGAAGTAAGGAAGGAAGTGCCCGTTACCATAAATCGAATTTACACCTTTTGTCATAGTGGAAAAAAATTGTGTAATTGCCTACTTTTTTTTAAAAATATTAAATAGAAAAGGTGAAAAATAGAGGGGAATTTTAATCATTAGTGCGAGACGAAGGGCAAAGTGAGGAAATATGGTTCTAAATATTCTAACGCATTTTCATAATAGATGTGACCCTTTTGATATTACCAGATAGAACGACAAAAGGGAAATAGGTGGAAGTAGTGTATATAGGAAACAATTAGAAAATTGTTTGGAAAATAAAATAACTTTCAATGCTTTCTTTTTCATGTATATTGAAAATTATGTTCTGTGGAAAACACAATGAAAAATTATAGTTAATGATTGCTTACCTATAACTGAAGCCCTCGCAGAGAACAGTTTTTTGCATTTCACACTCCTGTCGACAGTCTTCCAATCTCTCGCATTCTAGTGTATTTCTTATGTGAACATCAGCGACCTTTTTCCCTGGTATTTTTCGATAACAAGCTGGGTGCACATAATAAACATAATTTAATTAATTTATGATGATGATGATGCTGGCTCAATTTCTTCATCTAATTTAAAATTCATTTATGAATGAAAACTATTATTATGGATTTTGAATTTTTACTATTTTTATTTCGGGAATAATTTTTTGTTTACAATTATTTTTTGTCGATACAGAAACTTTTTTGAATTTTAATTTATGTGGATGACTCAGTTATCGTTCTATTTCATCTTAATAAAGATCCTAAAGTTCTGAACGTTCAAATGAACGAAATTTATTGATTTCTTCTAAAAATGAAATTCTTATTGCAATTATTTTGTGTCACTAACAAAAAAAATTAATTACTGAGTTTGTAAATGTAAAATTATAGTTTTTAAATTTTTTTATGATTAGTAATTTACTAAAATATCTTCAATAAAAAATATTTCGTTCATTTGAACGTTCAAAACTTAAGGATGATTCTTGATAAATATGATAGAAAATTTATTTGCTATAGTTTTGGTAAACGAAACTACAAAACCCATGGTATTTGTTTTATATTTAGGGAAATAAATTTTAATTTTTTAATTTAGGGAAAATATCCCTCCAAGCTTTATTAAGTAAAAATTTCAGAAAGTTCAACCTTTCTGTAATATTTAGCTTTAATTCAAATTTTAATAAATTTAAATTAAATTATGATAACATTTACAAATTTAATTGGTTCTGTTAGAAGGGTTTAAAATTTTTACCATCTATAAAATTTGAATAAAAGAAATTTTTTTTTAATTCGGAGTATATTTAAGTAAAAATTTCCCTAAATATTTGCAGAATCAGAATGGACAAAAAAATTTTTCGTGTTCTAATATTAAAAAAAAAAAAATAGACTGAAATGAAAGAGATCGTAATTGGACATTTATTTGGTAAAAAATTAATGTTTTAAAAGTTCTTTAAATTTGTTTTAATATATTATTAATATTTAAAGTACTTTATCGTTTTTTCTTTTTTATAATTGTAAAAAATTTAATTACTTTAAAAGTAATAAGTAATAAAAATATTTTCTTTTATTTCGAAACTTGATATGTTCTTAAAATTTTATTTATTTATTCTTTTTCATTTCAAGTTTTATTGTAAAAATATGAAAATAAAAAAATATTTAAATATTAAAAAAATAATTTGTAAAGTTTTAAATTGTTCAATTTTTGATTTTGATTTTTATTTCAATTAGTAATTTTTTTCAAGTTTTATTGTAAAAATATTTTTAATAAAAAAAAATGAAATAAAATATTAAAATATTAAAAATGTAATTTGTAAAGTTTACAATTTTCCAATTTACGTTTTTGATTTTTATTGCTTTTAGTCATTTTTTTCATTTCGAATTTAACTGTAAAAATATTAAAATAAAAAGAATTGAAATAAAATATTAAAATATTGAAAATGTAAATTGTAGTTATAATTTTTCAATTGTAGTTTTTGATTTTTATTGCGGTTGATAATTTTTTGAAACTATTTACGTTCAAAAAAAAATTTTGCTTATTGGAACGTACAGAATTTTTGAAGCCTGGATCAGAAGTATAAATACCATTTTTCATCAATGAAAGAAAAATTTATCTTTATTTGTTAAATTAGTTTAAATTGTTTATAAAATTGTTTAATAATACAATAACAAATTGACGATACCTTAATCTGCAAAATATTCTGGTAAAAGTTTACAACGTTTAAAATTTATATTTGAAAAGATAAAATATTTTTCTAGCTAAATTTTTATAATCTTTTGTATGAAAACAAATTCACAAAATTTTTTGTAATTCTCTATTTCTTAATGAAACATCTTTAGACAACAATTTATATAGTAAATAATAATCTAATTAACCATTTAGTGTAAAAAATAATTTCCTAATTCAATTTTCACCAACTTTCTTTAAAAACTGTTTACAAAATTTTCTCAAGTTGAATTTTAAACGAAAATAATTAATTTGTTTTCATAGTTAATTTATTTTGAAAATACTTTGAACTATTTTTTGAATAATTTTTACAAACAATAAGAGTTTCTTGAAAAGTGAATAATATTTTTTGTGTGATTTATTTTTTTCTCTTTCTTACTTAAACAAAAGATATGTGGCTCCTGTATTGTGGCGAGTGATGTGGCCTCTGAATAGCGAAGAATTATTTGCGCCAAAATGAGAAATAGCCATAGTGGCACTAACAATTTTTTCTCACTTTTTTTCCACATTTTTGTACAAATCACTTTAAAACGATCTTTTTGAAAAAAATTCACTATCACCGCATTACCAATAGTTTCACTTCAACTAAATTCATGTCATTGAAAAATTTATCTCTATGACAATTTTGAAAAACTACTGTTTTTTTCAATTTAGAAAAACAATTATTTTTCTCTACACGATAATGAATTAAACATATTTTAGCACTTATTTTTTCACTTTTAAAAATTGCAGGGCACGTTTATTTTAAATTCCATTTTTTGCGCGTAAAAACCGGCATTTTTCGTAATTTTTTGTGTTTGTTTTTCTTTTTTTTGGAATTGATGCGTGCAGGGAAAAAATTCAGAGAAAAATAATGAAATTGTTGGAAGCGCGGGGCGTTTTATAGAAAAGTGAATGTTTCCGTAGGATTAGTGGGAGGACCAGCGTAATAATAAGGAGGGGTTTAACGTAACGCGATCATTACTATGACACCTCTATTATTTATTCTTTTTTTTCTATTTGTGGCGCTGCACGCAAGTACATCAATGTAATAATTATTACACACAAAGTGCAACGAGCGCGAAGGGATCGTTTAATTTTCTTTTTCATGATTCTGAAAGAAAAATGAAGTTTCTTATCGATTCATCTCATGAGAAATGAGTGCTAAACAATAAGTTGTAAAAAAGCAATATATTTGGTATTTATGGGCATTTAATAAAATGGTTGATTGGTCATGTAGTGATTTTCAAAATTGAGCCAAGAACTTTGGTAAATTTTTTGCTGAAGAAGAGACAAAACGGAATGTAAACCATAAAGTAAATTTGTTGAAAGTTTTATAGTTTAATTTTAATCATCAGAATATTTTAATGAAAGCTCCGAAGTCGCAATATCGAAAATTGCGATTTTTTTCTTCTTTTTTTCCTTGCTTTGTCACAAAAACCAAATTTTTGGCATAAAGTGCAATTTATATCGATTTTTGTAGTGTAAAAAGTATAACTATAGACAAATCTTTCAAAAATTATTTTTCTATGATATTTCTAACTAACTATTTGAAACATACAATTAAAAAAATTTTCAATAATTGAAATTTTATAAAATTTAATTGAAAATGTAAAAAGTATAACTATAGATAAATCTTTAAAAATTTATTTTTCAATGATTTTTCCAATTAAATTTTTGAAATATACAATTAACAAATTTTTCAATAATTGAATTTGTGTAAAATTTAACTGAAAATAATTGATTTCTTCCAGTATTTTATTCTAATTTTTCAAAATCAAATTTTCAGGATTTTTAATTAGAAACTTTGAAAATAATTGAACTCTCAATAATTTCGATGAAAAATCGTCAAGTGTATGAAATTTAATGAAACTCAGCTTCTAAAAATTGAAATTAAAATATTTTTAAAAAATTAAAAGAAATTTTTCTTTGTAATTTTTTTAAATTCAATTATTTTCAATAATTTCAATTAAATATTTAAAAAAAGAATCAAAAGCGAACAAAAATAAAAACATTAACATTTTTTAGAAATATTTTTAACTCTTTGAAAAAAAAATAATGTTCCTTTTTTTAAAAATGTTTAACAGAAAATTAGTTTCTCTTAAATTTTACAAAAATTCTTTAAAGAAATTCAATTATTTTTTTCGTAATATTATATTGCAATATTTAAAAAAAATATCTTTTAAATATTTAATTATAATTTTTGAAAATTCATTTTTATTAGATCTATTTTTGCTCAAAGATATAATTTCAATTTCTTTAATATTGGAACAAAAATTATAATATTTCAAAATTTACTTTTTTGGACTTATTAAAATTTTGCGAAATCATGTTCATTTTGAAAATTAAAATTAATTCCATAAAATTTGATTATTTCTTTTTATATTTTTCAAAAATTTAAATATTTTAAAAAGATTTCATCAAATTTTAATAATTTGGAAATTCTTCAGTTTTGTATAAATTTAAATCTACAAATTTTCAAAACTGATTGAAAATTTTATTTCAAAAATTAATTTTAAGAATTAAATAATTATTTAAAATTTAAATAATTATTTACTGTTTTTATTATTGTGGAAAATTGAATTTTTGTTTTTAAATTATTATTAGAAGAAAAATTAAAAATTGTTGATTTAGAAAAGGTTTTGATAAAAAATTGTAGAAAATAATTATTTAATTTTGAAAATTACATTTTCTTAAAGATGTAATTTTAAGAAATTATTAAATTCCAGAAGTTTTTAATTTGAAATTTTTTTAATTTTATATTCCGTGGAAAAACAAATAATAATTTTTTTTATTTGACGGAACACTGAGAAAACAATATATTTGAATCAAACATAATTAACTTTGTTATACAGTCAACCAAAAATTATCTTTGAATTAAGCATAATAATTTTGAGTCAATATATAATAAATTTGATTCAATAAATATTATGTTTAATTTAATTATAAAATATGTTTAATTCAAACATATTTTTTTGGTTGACTATTTATTTTTGAATTTAAAAAAATCTTTTTGAATGAGTTATTCAAGTTTTGAAAAATTGAATTTAGAAAATCAGGAGAATAAAAAATAAAATTCCCTTGAAAAATAAATTAAATAAACGACTATTTCGACTTCTTTTTTATTTTTAATCGACATTTTTGCTCCTTAAAATCGAAAAATCCTAAAATTTTGAATGTTCAAATGAACAAAATTGATTTATTTCGTCTAAAAATTAAATTTTTATTGTAATTATTTTGCTTCACTATCCAAAAAATGAATTACTAAGTTTGTAAACGTAAAATTTTAGTTTTTAAATTTTTTTTATGATTAGTTATTTATTAAAATATCTTTAATAAAAAATATTTCGTCCATTTGAACGTTCAAAACTTAAGGACCATAAAATCGATCCGAGGACTATTTTTATTAAAATTATAAATTTGGAATTTGAAATTTATTTTGATGGCAAAAAATTTGTGAGAAATATTTTGCTCTCAATTTGATATCTTTAGAAAAACTGAGGATTTTGTAAATATTTAAATGCAAGAATTGAGATTCAACCGTGGAGGAAACCAAGATGAGGTTTTTCCGCAAGAGAAAAAAAAACGCGCGTTTCATAATAAAATGATATTTTTATGATTAAAAAAAAGTATGCAAAATAAGGCAAAACTAATAATGATCACACAAGGTTTCTTGAGTGACATCATTTTAGAAGGGAGCGCATCTATGTCCTTGAAGATTCATCAGGGTCACAATTGTTTGGCTAATTATTTCAGGAAGCCCAGTTTCCGTCTAAACGTCAACTTCTTTACGCCCGAAAACGCCGCGTTTCCTCTGCATGTTTTAATTACACATCTCAGGTGTTAAAAGTCTGTTATGAATTCATAGAATAACTTCATTTTTACGATACACATATATATTTACACACAAAATGAAGGTTGCAAATTTATATAATTTGTTTAAAATTATATATATTTTACCCGAAGAGGCGAAACTACCTAAAGATTTATCCTCAAAGATAGATATGCTTTTACATAAGACAAAACTTTATGAGAAGAATATGAGTTTTTGCATTCCATGCCATATTTCAAAAGTCGCCAACAAACAATGATTTTAATCAGAAAATAAATTCTTTTGCAATGTAGAGAAAAAGCTGCTTTTTTATTATTGAAAATAATTAGATGTGTTAAATATTTTTGAATTTTGATTCAAGGTGAATTTTGCGGAACTAATTCTGAGTTTGGTTATTGTTGTTAAAAAAAAAAAGAAGACATGAACTTTTGTGTTTTAAGGGTTTATGGCAGGTGTAGATGAAGGTATTGTGTGGCGTGTGTGCGAGTACACACACCGGAAACTGATGATTGCAGTGAGTTAATTCGCACAGTGCTTAAAATCCGTGTCAATGCCGTTGCATTTGTTAATCACAGATTGATGTACTCCGATAAACGCGAGCAACTAAATATTTTCATTCCAATTGATTCCCATATATATATATACGTGTGTATACAATGAATTTAGATGTCAATGTAATTTATTTACCTGCGACAAATAATTTTTCTTTTTTGTGGCAATTAAACTGTTCGTTTAGAACTTTTAGTAATTTTCATTGCTTGTTTTATGGGAAAATTTAAATTCTTCTCGAAGTTTCGCGCATTTTTGGAAATTATTTTTATTACAATTTTAACAGTTGATTTTAGTAAACAAAAAATGGAACAATTTTTACTTTTTAACAAATTTCATTGATGAATGATTTCAATAAGAAAAATGTTTAGCTTTCGGGCTTAATTTTACTCGAAAGATTTTTTTTTAGTGATTAAAATATTTATTTAATAGAAAATTTAGTCATTTTTGCTTCAATGCAAGACTTTTCTTTTCTAAGTGTTATCATCTTTTCGCTATAAAAAGAATATAATTTAATTTAATTTTAAGTTAGCAGAAATCTCAATTAATAATCGTAAAGTTAGGAATGTTTCAAATGAAAAAAACTTATTTGTTTTTTCTTCAAATTAAAATTTTAATAAAATAATTTTGTGTCAGTATCAGAAAAATTATTTATTGAATTAATTAAATTAAATGTAATTAAAGTACATTAATTAATTAAATTTAGTGAATACAATTAAAGTAAATAAATTTAATAAATTAAATTAATTAATTTAAAAATTAACTTAAATCAATTAATGCAAGTTACATTAATGAATGTAAAGATTCTAAATGTAAAAATCAAATTTTTCTTTATTATTGTAATCAGTGACTTTTTGAAAATATTTCTAATTAAAAATATTTCTTTCAATTAAACATTTGTTGATTATTGAATAAACGACGATATTTTTTATTTTATTTGACTTTTCTTTATTTTGAAATTTCACGCTTCATTTAGTAAATTTTGAACATTAATTATTGTTATTTTTCGTTTGGTAATGTTTGAAAAATATTTCATCGAAAAGTATCGTTTATTTGAACCTTTAAAACTTTTGAAATTTAAGTTCAAATATATAAAAACTTTCAATTTCAGTAGAAATTTTATGAAATAATTGAATTTCTGAGAGGAATTATTGTGTTAAAATTTTTGTTAATAATTGAATTTTTACGAGAAATATTATTAAAATTGTATTAAAAATAATTGAACTTCCTCGGAAAATTTTATTAATTATAAGAATAATCAAAATTGTCGCGAAGAATATTTAAAAAAATTTTAAGCTCCTCCGGAAAATTTTATTGTTTATGAGAATAATTAAATTGTCGCGAAGAATATTTAAAAAATTTTGAAAATATAATTAAATTCTATGGGGCAATTCTACTAAAATATTAGTGAAAATAATTAAGTTTTAGAAATAAAAATTTATTACAATTCTTGAAAATAATTGAAAATCAAAAGAAAATGTCATTAAAGTTTTATGAAATAATTTAATTTCAGCGGGGAATTTTGTTACAATTTTTTAAATAATTGAATTCTCACGAAAAACTTTATTAAAATTATATTATATATAATTAAATTTCTCAGTAAAATTTTATTGTTTGTAAAAATAATCAAATCGTCGCGAAGAATATATAAACATTTTTGAAAATATAATTAAATTCTTTCGAGCAATTTTATTAGAATATTTTTAAATAATATTTAAATTTTATGGAGAATTTCATTGAAATTTTATGAAGTTATCAAATTTTTGCGAGGAATTTGGTTAAAATTCTTAAAAACAATTGAATTCTTACGAAACATTTTATAAAAATTGTTTGTCAAAGTAATTAAATTTCCCTAATGCATTTTATTATTTATAAAAATAATTACATTCTTCCGGATAATTTTATAGTTTTTGAAAAAAATTGAATGACTTTGAAGAATTTTATTATTTATAAAAATAATTGCATTCTTTTTGAAGAATTTTATTATTTATGAAAATAATTAAATTGTCGCAATGAATTTTTCTTAAACTCTTAAAAGTAATTAAATTCTAAACAGGAATTTTATTAAAATTGAATTAAAAATAATTCAATCGTTATAAAGAATTTTATCAAAATGTTTCATAATTATTGAAATTTCAAGACAAATTATTGCATTAGAATTTTTTTGAATGAATTGAATTTCCGCGAAGAATTTTATTATAATTTTGAAAAATAATTAGGTTCTTACGAGACATTTTATTAAAATTGTTTTAAAAGTAAAATTAAATTTTCCTGGAGATTTTTATTGTTTATGAAAATAATTGTCTTCTTCGGAGGAATTTTATTATTTGTAAACATAATTGAATGTCTCTGAAGAATTTTATCATTTATTGAAAGTAATATTGAATTCCGCCGAAGATTTTTATTAAAATGTTTAAAATTGATAATTAATAATTTTTAATTATGAATTTTTCCTGAATTAGTTAATTTGTGGACGATTAAATCAATTGTTTTAAATAATAATCAGTTATAAAAAGTAGTTTAAATGAAAACTTTTTTAGACAGATAAATATTTATTTAAATAATATCAAAATATTTTTTTTCAATCACAAGAAAAGGATTATTTGAATCAAATTGACGTCACACGTCTCAAACTAGTTTTTCCACATTGAACAATAAAAATTTGAATTTCAATTTATAAACATGATACGTTAATCTAATGGTTTATATGGCTTTTGTACTATTAATTATATTCAACAACAGTCGAAACTAACGTTCATCATGTAATTGAGAGCAAGGAGTTTTCTTTCGAAATAAAACTAAAATTACAAAAGCGAATGAATGCATAAATAGCGTTAACAAAAAAAAAAAAAAAGCTCATTAACTTACTTTTAGGGACACTATTTCCACGTGTTCTCTCATTGCCACCCGTGTTATAATGAGAATAACTTCGTTCCGGTGGATTTTTGGAAGCGGAAGTGCCCGGTGACCGTGCATTCTGTCGGAAGCTATCATTTTCTGTTGCTCTATGAGTATGTGTTGAAGGTTCCCGACTTCTATGACTATTATTATTTGAATCTAATTTAAACCTTGATCCGTTATCATTTAATCTATCCTTCCACATTTTCCCCTTATCCACGCCATACAATTCGAAAATTGAAACTGGTTTAAGATCCACACCTGTTCGACGACTAGAACCCTCCTCCGTATTCGTTCCAGAATATCCTGTATTGTGTAAATTATGATCAATTACAAATCC
This sequence comes from Leptopilina myrica (nomen nudum), assembly GCA_032872475.1. Taxonomy (NCBI): domain Eukaryota; kingdom Metazoa; phylum Arthropoda; class Insecta; order Hymenoptera; family Figitidae; genus Leptopilina; species Leptopilina myrica (nomen nudum). Next base: position 12,886,848 of record CM065458.1, on the reverse strand, counting down.
ATAAGATTTCGTCAATGGATTCTCGTCAGAGCCGTAGAATGATTTTTCGAAATCATAACCCTTAGTTCCCGTTTTGGCACTTCCAGAAATTGTCAAATAGGTTTGATGAACAACTGGTTTTTGAGAGTCGGATAAATCGGTCGGATAGAGATTCTTGCCAAGGTAGAAATTTCCAAATCCAGTTTCTTCCGAATTTCCTTTTGATGATTCGAGGATTGTTTCTGTTTTGTGACCGAATAGGGAGCCGTAATCGAATTTGTCAAAGAAGCCAGATTCTTTTTCGCCTGAATCGGCGATTTTGTCGTAATGATGATAGTTGTTGTTGTTGTTGTGGTGATGGTGATGTTGGGGAGTCTTTTCGTGGGTGTCTTTTTGATTTTTGTTGCGTTCGATGTCGTAGGAACGAAAATCGTCATCGTTGGTGGGGAACCAGTTTTGATTGATTGTACTTCCGGTGCGTCGGGAACCAGTGGGTCTTGTTGATTGAAAAATGCCGATTGGTTGCAGCGGAAGTGGATTGTTCATAAAATTGATGTCCGGCATGACTGTGGTCGTGATGTTGGGCATTTGCATACTTCCACCACTGCTGAGACTGAAGAGGCGATCAGCTTCGCAGAATGGTGTCTTTTGGGTTCTAACGTAAACATCGTAGTCCTCGTCGGATAGCAGAATACTCGAATTCGGAACATTGTTACCTAGGATGCATGTTGCGTTTCCTCTCACTCCGATTCTAATCCAAGTATGGGAAGTTAAATCAAAAGATCAAAAATGTTGATTAAGTTTTCTTAAAGATAGAATTAAACTAAAGGTACCAACGTTTTCTGTCCAAACAATGATTGGAATCTGTAATTTACTGTTCAAAAACCTGTTTACAATTTATGTTTTTTTTTACGGATTTTGATATTCTTTTTTTTAAATGCTCAAAAAAATTTCTTTTTGCGTCGACAGTTGGCAACTTCAGTTTGAAAAGATAAAGGAAAACATACCCAAAACTAATGGCTTTGCATATTGTCCTATTATTTGAACAAGCATCTTCACAATCGGCAACAGTTGTTACCGGAACGGTAGTGGTATTTGTTTCCGGTAATCGAGAACCAATTGCCACTCTTGTATAACAATCTGAAGTGAAATTTAAGTGCATGTTTAACAAACTTTATTACAATATAAACATAATTGAAAGCGAAAGTTTCGGACAAATTAAAAATGTATATTCTTTACAGGAGCATCTTTTGCTTTATGCTCCCCTTTTTTCGACTTTTCTTCCAAATATTGCAAAATAATTATAGTCAGTTTTTGTTTGGCAGTGGCACAAAATTATTGCAATAAAAATTGATTTTGAAGAAGAAATAAATAAATTTTCCTCATCTAAACGTTCAAAAACTTTAGGCAACATGATTAAAACATTGTTGAATAATTAAAACTTTTGGGATCCTAAAGTTTTTCACGTTCAATTGAACGAAAATTATTTATTTCTTCCAAAAATTCAATTTTATTGCAGTTATTTTGCTTCACAACCAAAAAAATTAATTACTGAGTTTGTAAACATAAAATTTTAGTTCTTATTTTAGATGAATTTAATTTTTAGAAAATTCTTTTTCGATTTTTCGTTTTTAAAAACGTTGTGGACTTCAGCTTCATTTATTTTTTTTTGATTAGTAATTTATTAAAATATTTTCAATAAAAAAAGAATTTCGTTCATTTCAACGTTCAAAACTTGGGGATCATAAATCTTTTGGAACATTTTATTGGAAAGAATTTATATTTTTTCAAAGTGTTTGTGACAAAAATTTGTGAATTTCATTGCAAACTTTTGAAAATAATTGAATTTTCGGGTTATCCGAACTTTAAAAAACTGCAATGATAAATCTTTAGACAAAATTTAATGTTTAATGTTCAATAAAGTTTAATAAGGAAAAGTGGATTTCTCATGATTAAAAACTGCATAGACTTGTGAAAATGGTAAATTACAAAATTTAAATGAAAAGTGCATAAGATCAGTTAAAAAGGAAAATATAATTATATTTGCTGATTCCCAATGAAATTTGACTGTTGTATGTGTGTGCTTGGAAAAACTATAGATGCATTATATTTTTCGTCATAATTATAATTTACCGTTTGCAATAACTGCCAGTTGATTGTTAAACGTAAAACCCTGACCATGTAATGTCCCGATAGAAATCAGAAATACAAAAATTATTGCGCTTATCCTGCTGCGAAATTTCCCGCTTTTCATCGACCTCATCGTTCTCGAAGATCGTAATAGAAGGTAATCCTCTTGGACGAGCACATTTGGATTTTAAACTTCAATTTAAATCTTACACACGAATTTCTTCGTTAGTTGTCAAAGCGAATTTCATTTTAAAACACTTTGAAATTCCATTATTATAGGAATTAAATTATTTTCACTTCACTGCTTTCTACTTTTTCGAAAAAAAACTATTTAATTTATTATTATTATTAATTATTTGTATTTAAATTTATTATTATTATTATTATTATTATTATCTAAAAATGAGTATTGTAATAATACAATTATTTTAAGTAATTACAAAAAAATTTTAGACCTATTGTTTTCGTAAACTAATTATGTTAATTATAAATTACTAAAACGAAATCAAACGAAATTAAAACGAAATTGAATTGTTTTGTATAATATCTATAAATCACAATTTTATAATAATACTGCAATGTATTCAAAGTCCTCCGACTATTAAGGCAATTTTTTAATTATTTATAAATATTCAAGAAAAAAAAATTAAATTTAAAATTAAATTCAAAAAAAAGTTCACGTTATTAAAATTTGCATGTAATTATTAATTTGTAATTTAGTAATTTGGGTTTTTAAATTTTTTTTTCAATTTTACGAATGTGAAATTCTGAAAATATGGTTAATTATGAAGTAATTGATAGATTCGATTAATTGAGAAATTAATTTAATGTAGCGAAGTTACGTTCTTTGCGACAAGTCGGCAACTGAAGCTTTGTCTAACTGTAACAGTATTATATGGGAAGTACAATCCCGGTAAAACCTTCTTCTGCTTCTTCTTCTTAGTTACTTAGTGTTAAGTACCTGCAAGTACTGCGTAAGTATTTTCTTGCACCATACTCAGACGTTCATTCTTCTATTAGCGTCGTAACTAGCAGATATTTCTTTCTCTTTTTCATTCATTAATTAATTATTTCTTAAAAAAAAATAGAAGAATTACTAATTCCTCCTTTAATTATGAAAAATACTTTATAGATTTTTTTTCCTTTCTTCACTAAAACAATATACTATATCTAATCTACATTCGTTTTATATTCCTTATTTGATATCATCAGTAAAGCAATTCTTATTCATGCTGGAGACTTATACTCTTATTTTCATGTTTGGGAGATTTAAACATAATTTGTTACCATTTTCGTGATTTACTATAAAAAAACTGGTAGTGATCGATATCTCTATGTTTTTTTTAATTATATTCTTGTGTTGAATTTCAAAAAGGTTGAAATTTGAATGTTTTTGAAAAACTTAAATTTCTTTTGAAAAATAATAATGATTGAATATTTATTTAAAACAGAAGTTACTTCTTGGAAGTTTTTGATGTTTTCGAATCAGTTTTCGTAAATAAATGTCAAAATTTTGTCTGGAAATTAGGGAAAAAAATTAAACAGGAGAATTAAACAGATACCGGGAAAAACCGGAAATTTTATACCAAAATGGGAATTTTTTTACTAGAAATAAAAAAAGTTTTATTATTTAAATTTATTTTCAAAAAATTACGTTTTATTCCAATTTTTATAGATATTTATACTGTTCTCTAACTTCGAATTAGTTAACAATAATTAATTTGATAGTAAAAAATCCGGCCCCAATACAAACATAATTTTAAAATTCAAACAAATTTTAAATTTTATAATTATTCAATTTTGGTAAATAAATTAAAAAAATTTATGGAGTTAATAGAAAAATTGTGAAATTCGACTGAAAATATATAAAAAAAATTTTTTAAGAATTTAATTAGGAAATTTTTAACAAATTCAAGTTTTAAAGTATTTTAATTAATTAATTAATTAATAATTGGATTTTACAAAAAAAACATTCTCAAGTATTCATGTTTCTTAGTGGGAAGATTAATATTTCAAATTTTTATTAGTTAATGTAAAAAAAAACTTTAACTTTAAAAACGATACACACTTCAAATTTTTTAATAAAATTAAATTTTCACAATTTGTTTTTTCAATTCTATTGTTTCTAAAAATTATATTATTATTAAATAATTATAATTATTGAACATCTCTTAAATTTTTGTAATTTTAAATTTCTGAATGTTCGAATAAATGATATTTATTTATGTATTGAGCAAATTTAATGTTTATTGCTTATTAAGTAAATAATTGTTACTGCTTATTATCTTCAAAAGTTTTAATAAAATTCTTAACATGAATTGAATTATTTTCATAAATAATATAATTCTATGGAAGGTTTTAATTATTTTTATAAATATTAAAATTCTTTGCGGAAATTCAATTATTATTGCGTAAATATAATTTTAATGAAATTGAAAAATCAAATTTTCAATTATAATTATAAAAGAGACAAGATTATTTTTTAAAAATTGAAAAAATTCTTTGTTTAATTTAATTATTTTCCAAATTTTCAATTAAAATTATTAAAAAAACATTATTTTAAAAAAAATTAAAGTTTTATTTACGTTCGAAATCAGATTTAAATTTAAATTTGATGAGAAAAGAAAACCGGGAAGTAATTGGGAATTTTGTTGAACGAAAATAGAAAAAAACAAAAGCGCCTAAAGTTCTGAACGAAACTTTATTTATTTCTTCTAAAAATTAAATTTTTATTGCAATTATTTTGCGTTACTATCTAAAAAATTAATTTCTGAATTTCTGAACGTGAAATTTCAGTTTAAAATTTTTTTTATGATTAGTAATTTATAGAAATATCTGCAATAAAAAATATTTCTTTCATTTGAACGTTCAAAAGTTGAAGATATTAAAAACAATCAGAAAAATGAAACTAATGCATCTTTGATTTATTCAGTTATATTAAATCCCAAAATAAACTATCTTTCTTTATTTTCTTCTGCATTCATGAACACGTAGTTTAAAAATATTTTCCTCGCATTACTCCACATACTTTTCATTTAGCATCAAACAAAGGATTTCTCAAAGTTTTATACACAAAAAACGCAGTTTCACAATCTATGGGTTTTGTTTTTTTTTCTTTTCCTTTGAAATTATCAATCTTTTCTACGCAGAATTTTTATAAAGTCAATATAATTCGAGAATTGTAAAAAATTCATTATCTTCTTGAATACTTTATAATGTACTTTGTGTCGCGGTCCTTTGCTCGAAATTCGGAATAACCTCTTCGTTAATGACCATATATCTTAGTAGCAAATCATATAGTTCCGGAGGTAATTACTCATCCGAAAATGAAATTTTTCATGGTCAAGAAATGTAAATGAGAACAATTTTTTTGGCTGGCTATTATATTATATTATCAATGTTAATTTTATTATTTTGATGAAACATCTCACAGACTAGGATTGTTTCAAAGTTAATTTCTTGATGAATATCATTTTTCTCAGCCTTTGTATGAGAGACCCTTTCATTCTGCGTCTTAATAAGTATATATATATATACATATATGTCGATATTTAATAATAGGGTATGATAATTAGATTTTTTTTTATTATTGTCGATAGTAAAGAATATTTTCCATAAAGAGTACTTTTCATAAGAAGTACTTTTTGTAAAAAATGTTTCTCATTATAAATTCTTTTGCTATAATTTTAAAGCCCCATTGCTATTTGCTAAAACCGTTTTTTCGTTTTTTAAAAACCGCTATTTTGTCATAAAAGAACAAAACATTGAAAAAAAAGCCTAAAAACATCATGAAAGACGCAAAAATTAACATTTTTCCCATTATTAATTGAAGGCAAAAAGAAAAATTGATTATACGAAATATGTTTTGTTTTGAAAATGCCTTAGAATGAAAAATAGAAAATGATTTACAAAGTTTCTGAGGGTGTGTTTAGAAAGGCATAGAAATATTGCTTCGCCTTTTCCTTTCGGAAGCGTTGAAGCTATAGTGGAAGCAAATTTGAAATAATAGGATGACAACGTTCAGTGGAATTGTAAATCTTTACAACCCATTGTTTCTAAAAATGACAAAACTGCAATCCGATATGTAAATGCCCGTTATTAGTAGCCGTAAACTGATTGTTTTTAACGCTTCATTTTATAACTGCATTTATTTGCTTTCTTCAAAATATATAACCGAGTTACATCATCATATTTAAATGAAGAAATTACAAAGTGAAAGTGAAAATGAAAAAAAAATGCATTTTTGATTGCTCTGGAAAATAAATACCAAGTTGAAGTCCACAACGTTGATCAACGAGAAAAATTTGTTCATTGAATAAATTAAATAAAAATAATACATTAATATTTAAACAAGAAGATTGAAGTTTATGTTTCGATAATAATTGTTGTACAATCAAATTCTTTTCGTTGATAAACGTTGTGGACTTCAACTTCGTAACAAATTTAATAATTGACAATTGCTTTTAACCATTGCAACAAACGATTTTAAAATTATTTGGCTGTAATTTTAATAATTGCTGTTGACAATTTTAATTAATAATTGTAATTAATAATTACAATTCACAAAATTGTACATTGTCATTAACGATGTTATGTAAAAAATGATAAATGCAACAGATGTAGTTTAATTAATTGATTAGATTCTCTCTATGGCGAATTTGTAGAAAATCTTATGTAATTGGAGGATGTGCTTAGAAGTAGAGTACCTATTTTTTTCTTTATTTTATTTATATCGTTAATGATGCTTTCGTGTGGTATGGTTTTTGAAATAAATGTGAGAAGAGTTCCTTGACTCTCATATAGGTACATGTCCGAATTCGACCCTGAGTTCTATTCCGACTTTTTCGCGGTGTTTAAAGAAGAGCTCTAATGGGCCTAGATGCATACTTACATAATCAAAATGGGATAAGCCACGGGACGTTACGCTTCGAGGCATTCAACCGATGGGAGTGACTCACACAACCACGATTATAATTCCTCCTCTGCATTATAGTAAAGACATCTTCAATCTGACTTGATTAATTGTGCAAATTGTCTTCTTTACCTTTGAGCAAACTTTAATTTACAAAATCATTAAAAACATTTGTTTATCGTTATTTTTCGCTATAAAAAATTTCACTGTAAAAATAAAAATATGTTGCATTTTATATTTTAAAAAAAGGGGGGGCATTTACTCATTTTGTTGCAATATTTGAAAAAGAAATCAAAACAAGTCTAAAAAAATTTCTTAATTTTCTCCTGACTTTACTGTTTTATGACCATCCTGGTTACATAAATAATTGAGTCTAAAGTTAAACTAGTTATGATCTTCGAAGCTAAGGTTTTGATTCTAAAAATGATTTTTAATAATGACATCATTGAGCATCTCATTGAAAAATCATTTCTTTGTTGTGTCTCTTCGCTTGTGGATTTTTCTCTTTTCTCACATAATAAATAGATTCTTTCACAGTTCGGTGACCGTACTTTCCCATAATGCATCATCGCTTTATAAACATATATTACTTCAGATACAAAAACGTTTCTTTCGATTCTGTCTCACACGTTAGATAATAATCCCAACTACCATTGTAATGGAATAATAAAATATATAATTTTTATGCAGTTATTATATATGACGAAGAAAAAGAAGAAGAAGATAGGTCAGGAGGATTCTTTTTTTGTATTTAGAAATAATATTCAGGTCTGCGAGTCGAACAATTTTTTTCTGTATAACATGAAATGAACTTTGTATTTTAATTATTAGGTAAAAAATAAACGCGCCTGTAATTTTCTTTTCCATTGTTACTTTCAAAATTTGCTTTTCCGAATTTAATGAAAATTCCTAATTTCTTAAAAAATATCATTTTTCTTATGGTCTTTCATTAAATGTAATTATTTGAACAACTCGTATAGTAAATGCCAAAATATTTCTAACAGCAATAACTTGAATAAAAATTCAAAATTTATTTCAATAAAAGTTGGCAAAATTTTCAATTGTTTCAATTTTTAAAAATTAATTTCGGAAATAGAAGTACTTTTAAAAAATTTTAATTTCCTTTTTTTTCAAGAAAGAATTTCACGAAATTTGTGAATTAAGTTTTTCAAAACTTTTAATACTTTTTGTTAAACAAAGAATTAAAAACTTATTCATATTTATTTTTCCTGGGAAATTAAAATTTTTAATAATTTCAATGAAAAACACCATGAAATATAATTATTTCAAAAATTTGCAACTGTAATTCATCCAAAATTCAATTATTTTTTTAGAATTTTTGAAAAAATTTAATAATTTTTAAATAAAAATAATGTTATTAATAATTTTTTAGAACACAAATTTTAAAGATTTTTAAACTTTTGCTTCCCTTAAGTTTTCTAGGATTTTAATTTGAAAAACTTTTAAAATTTAATTAATTCCTAAAATTCCTCTGTTATTTAATAATATAATTATAATAATATAAATATAATTCCTCTGAATATTTAATAATTTTTTAAAATGTCAACAGAAATTTTTGTTAAATCAATTCCTATCAGAATTCAACTACAAGAATTGAATTATTTAGATAGAATAATATTTGTAAATTCATAAAATGATATAATTTTAAAAATTTAATTATATTTGTAGACAATTTTTAAAGAGGAAAAAATGAAATTCTTTAAAATATAAAATTTTTACAGAGTTTCCAATTGATTCAATTTGTTAAAATTATTAAATTGTGAATTCGAGTACCTTTTTTTTAAAAAAAATTTAATAACTATTTTTCAAAAACCTAACTTTTTAAAAATTTCCAAATTAAATTTTTCAAATTTTAATAACTTTTGTAAAATAAATATTTAACTAATTATTGTTCTTTACTTGCTTAAAATTTCAAAATACTTTAAAATGTGAACTGCAAGTCTTCCAAAATTCAATTAATTTTCTACAATTTTTGAATAATATTATTTAAAATTTAATTTTTAACATTATTATTATGAATTCAAGTACTTTTTTTCTTAAAAAAAATTTTAATTATTATTTTTTAAAAACCTAACTTTTTAAAAATTTCCAAATTAAATTTTTCAAATTTAAAAAATGTTTGTAAAATAAATATTTAACTAATTCATCTTTAAATAAGTTCATCTTTATTTGCTTAAAATTTCAAAATACTTAAAAATGTGAACTGCAAGTCTTTCAAAATTCAATTAATTTTCTACAATTTTTGAATAATATTATTTAAAATTTAATTTTTAACAACAACGCCAACTTTAGGTGAGGACAGATTATGTCGATTATTATAATATAATTATCATGTTTTTGAAAGAAGAAATATTTTTATTTTCTTATTAGCTATGTACATAAAACAATTTTCAATTATGTCGACTTTCGTAAAATGTACATTATTCTATTTTTTATAAAAATACGTTTTTTATTCGCTCGGTTTTGTTTTATATATGAAAATATAAAGTTACTTAATTTTTCCTTAACTTTATGTTATCGATATTTTTTTATCACTGTAATGAATTGTTTTCGCATTATTGTACTAGTTTTTAGCACCTAAGTGAAAGGTTCTTTAATTTTTGGCAAATTGTTAAATGAATAGAAGAAAGTATAATACTAGGATATACTTAATTTTTGGAAAATTATTTTGGACTTATTCATGCATACTATCACTGTTAAATAATCTAATAGGTTCGTACAGTGAAAGAAATTTGTTAAAGATAATATTTTTTCGAAAGAGTTTTCTTCGTTACAGATCTAAGTATAGATGTAGAATGATTTTTATGTTTTGAACCTTCAGATGAAGGAATATAAATATTTTTGAAAACTTTGTAAACGGGGCAAAAAGAAAAATAGAAATGTTTATAATTTTTTGTCACGTGAGGAAAAATTGTCGAAATTTGAGTTGTTATGAATAAATTTCGACAGTACTTATATCAAAACGATGAAATCTTTCTATTTTCTGTATTTGATGACGAAAAATGATTAATTTTCTTTCAAAGTACGACGCAGCATCACAATGTAATCTTATTTTAGAACATTAATAATTAATAATAGTTAAAAGTTTGAGCATCTTTCAGTCTTCATTTCATTAGATGTGCTTTAAGCTCATGTGAAACAAAAATTACAATAGATGTAAATCATTATTTTACAATAATAATAATTTTATAATATTAATATTATAAATATATATTAATATGAAATTTTGATTATATGAACATTAAATCAGAAATATTAAAAATTGAGTTCGAAATAATAAATAAAAAATGAATTTTGTGGGTATACACAGTTTTTTTTTCTCGAACTAACAACACAAAAATGGCTTTTCGTGAACACCGTGCGCAATACTATTGTCGTGAAAGTCTTCACTGGCGGGAGTTACTAAAATATTATCGTCGGCGCCCGAATCGTAAACTCTAATACTTGTTGTAATTAGATGTTTGTGATCGCTTAGCTTCAACATCTCAGTGGCAATTGTTTGAAAGACTGTCTCAATTCCATCTCCATAAAGAGCTGATGTTTCATGATAAAAAGCACCAATTGAGACGGCATATTTTCTACCCTCTTCAGAATCAATTTTCCTCTCCTTTACACAGTCGCTTTTGTTGCCGACAACAATGAGAATTATGGCCTCCTCAATGTTTCTCTTTAGTTCGGACACCCAACTTTTTACCATTGCAAAACTTGCCTGATTCGTCAAGTCAAAGACGAGAAGTGCTGCGTTTGTATTTCGATAGTACATGGGTGCCATTGATCGGAACCTTTCCATTCCCGCCGTGTCCCAAACCTTGAATAAAAGAATTAGATGTCAATTTTGAGACAAAGAAAGGATTCAAAATTGTTACGTACAATTTTACAATAGTTTTGATACGTTTTTTTTTCGACTCAATTTGTCATCATTTGAAAAAAAAAGGGAAAGAATTATTACTATTTCGAAAGGAATAATTTTTTTTTAAATACTTTTATATAAATGCCAATAATTTAAAGGAGATTTTTTTCATTACCTGTAGAACAATTCCGATGTCACCAATTTGGACATTGCAGGTACAAAATGATGCACCTATCGTTGGGGGACTGTGATTATTGAATGTTTTGTTCACGTATCGCATCAATAGACTTGTTTTTCCCACAGCTGAGGATAGAAAGAATTTTTTAGAGAAAAATTTAATCGATGTTAAGGATCTTATCTTTTTTTGGTGGACTACAATAATTTTCGAGTAGTTTGACGATTTAGTTGATATTTGATGTTTTTTATATAATTATTTGAAACATGACAGAAAAAAAATTATTGATAAGATATTTTGATTGAAATCGTAGTTTCTGTAGGTTAATTCATTGACTCAAAGTCAATTTGATTGCACGACGTTGAAGTCCACAACGTTTATCAACGAAAAAAATTATTCACTTAATAAATTAAAAATAAATAAAGCAGCAATATTGCCATAAAAATATTTAGAAAAAATAGGTTCATATTTATGTTATGATAATAATTGTTATATGAATAAATATGAAATTAAAAATAATTTTGGAATAAATTAGACAAATTTTTTTCGTTGATCAACGTTGTGGACTTCAACTTCGTGATTGCAGGGTATCTATTAACCGGAAATTTTTTCACAAAAAATTAAAAAAGTTTTATTATTTTAATTTGATTTTAAAGAACCACTTTTTAGTTCAATTTTTATAGATATTTATACACTGAAAGAAAATTTATATTAAATTTTGTAAGAGTATTTTACAATTTGGGGAAAAAGTGCAACAAAACAAATCGAAATTTTGATATGAAAAATATTAAACATTAAAAAAAATTATGTGGAATTTATAGTAAAGTTATATTAAAATTGCAATTAAAATTTTTGATATTTGATATAATTATACTAAATTCCAAAAAATTCTTTTTTCAAGTTTGGTATTTTTTATATCAAAATTTCGGTTTGTTGCACTTTTTCCCCAAATTGTAAAAAACTTTTACAAAATTTAATATACATTTTATTTCAAGGTGCTATTCTGTAAATTTGAATTAGTTAAAAATAATGAATTTGATAGTAAAAAATCAGTTACCGATTAAAATATATTATATAAATATATTTTAAAAAATTATGGAGTTAATGGAAATATTGTGAAATTCGACTAAAAATATATAATTAAATTTGTTAAAGAATTTTGTTAGAAACTTTGAAACAAATCGAATTTTCAAAGTATTTTAATTTAATAATTAATTAATAATTGGATTTTATAAAGAGTGAAATTCTAATGCATTCATAGTTCTTAATGCGAAGATTAATAATTAAAATTTTTATTAGTTAATTTAAGAAAACGATACACACTTCAAATTTTTTATTAAAATAAATTTTTGCAATTTGTTTTTCAATTCTAAAAAATAGGATTGTTGAAATTTTTAAATTCTAATGTTTCAAGGTAATTAAATTTTTCTAAACAAATAATTGCAAATTTTTGAAGTAATTGAATTTTCTTTACATTTTTTGAAAAACAATTGAATTCTTTTAAAGAATTTTATGTAAATTTTTTGAAAATAATCAAGCGAAGTTAGTGAGCGAAATTATAATTTTATTTTTAAACTCTAAAGTCCCTCTTAAAGTTTTAAATCAATTTTTTTTCTTCTAAAAATTATATTATTATTCAACAATTATAATTATTGAACTTCTCTTAAATTTTTATAATTTCAAGTTTCTGAATGTTAAAATAAATTACATTTATTTATTTCTTGAGTAAATTTAATGTTTATTACTTATAAAGTAAATCATTTTTACTGCTTATTTGCTTCGAAAATTTAAATAAAATTCTTCACAAGAATTTAATTATTTTTATAAATATTAAAATTCTTTGCGGAAATTTAATTATTATTGCGTGAATATAATTTTAATAAAATTGAAATATCATATTTTTAATTATAATTTAAAAAAGATAAGATTATTTAAAAAAAAAAAGAAAATCCATTATTTTCCAAATTTTAAATTAAAATTATTTAAAAAAACATTATTTTCTAAAAAATTAAAGATAAATTTATATTCGAAATTAAATTTAAATTAAAATTTGTTAAGAAAAAAATTAGGATACATTCAAGAAAACTGTGTATTAGTATTAGTAGAAATTACTATTTATTAGTAAAATTTACTAACGGCTGATATATTCAGAATGTTGTTCAAATGTTGACATAAAATTGATACAAAAACTGAGACATATTTTTAAGAAATATTTATAATTCATTAATTAAAATTATCTCTTCTCGTAAGCATTCTGAATGTGCGAAAGGTTTGACAAGTCTGAACACGTTTCCATTACAAGAAATTAATTCTCCTTTGTGTAAAGATAGAAAAATGAAAAAAATTAACACATAAAATATAAATTTAATGTGCGGTAGAGTTTATCTTTGAATATTAATTTTGTCGCTGGGCGTAACAATTAAATTTATTTTTAATTTAAAAAAAAACAATTTTCTATTTTCTTCCTATGGTTTTGAAATATAATTATACTATTTAAAAATCAATATTTCCACTGCACGCCATCAGAGAGCGCTGCAATTCAGGGATTTCCATGTGATTTCCGTAAGATTGTAAACAATGTGACAATCTCCTTTTTCTTTTTGTTCTTTTTGAATACAAGATTGAAAACATAGTTGGTACAACTGCATTTTATCAAACAAGGAAATATTTATAAATAATATAGTTTTCTAAACGTCAACAATTAATCAACATTCTAAACAAATTATAGTAATTTACATATTTGATAGTGAAAATCAAAATAAAAGCACACCTCTGTGATTAATAAGAGAAACATTTCTTAAAAAATTGAAGCAATAGAAGAAACAAAAGAATGAATTGAAATTTGCTTTTTACGTACCTTGTGCACCCAACAAAACAACTTTTCCTTCAATGACCTTCATTTTTTACTTGGAAATACGACTCATGTCAAAAAAAATTTTTTTATTATTCTTCCCAATAATAAAGTTTGAAGTTTTCTTAAAATATTTCCTATCAATTTTTACAATGTTTTTAGTTATACATTAGATTTAAAAAATTTTCTATTCCAATGTGATCTTTGCAGAAAGAAGTTTTTTAACAATTGAATGCCTATGACTAAAGAGTATGTGATGAAAATCAGCGCTTCCAACGGATTTTATCTCAGACTTGTAGGACTGTTGGTTTCGACCGGTAGGCTAGAGATCTTCTGTTTGAATAAAAAATTGATTTTTAAAAATTAAGAATAATTAAAAAAAAAGAAAAAAATTTAAGAAAAATGGTAATAGTTGAAAAAATTAATTTTAGTTTAATTTCAAGATATTAAAAAAAATAATTACTAGAATCGTAAATAGTTTTGAGCTCTACAATAACAATTGTTTTCGTACATTTTTTTATTGTTTTGGTAAACAAAAAAATTTATAAATCTGATTTTTTCTACAATAAAAAATATTAAATCGTTAAGTAATTAAATGTTAAAATTTTTTTATTGACGCGAACAAATTTCTTTTTTTTCCAATGAGTCTTTTAACAAAGAACAAATATTATTATTATTATTTTCTTTTATAATATTTGATAGTATAATATTTTACTACTTTTTTTTTACTATTTTTTTATGTTTTTAACTTAATATTATTTTTATTTTTCCTACAATTCAAAAATATTTTTATTAATAGTCTAACAAAATTATTAATGTTATTATTCAATATTTTCTTCGTTTCAAAAAAAATAATCATTTTGTAATAAATTTTTTAGGTAATTAACAAATAAAATCCTGCAAAATATTTTTCTTTTTTAATATGAAAAACTTAATTGTTTGACAAATCGAAATCATACTGCTGTTTTTTTCTTTTTTTCTAAACAAATTTAAAAATTGTTTTGAAAAATTAGAAAGTAGAAAATATTTTGCACATTTTCTGCTTCTCAATTACAATTTATAAACAAAGTTGAAGTTTTAAGTATAGAAAAAAATATTATAAATAAAATTTTCTTTTTAAGAAATTTGAAAATTATCTTGGAAAAAATATTTACAAAATTTTTTTTTGTTAAAAACAATATCTATCGAAATAATAATAATAATAAATAAAGAAGTAGAACAATATCCATTTTATAAAACAATTTGTGAACAACATTTTCGGTTATTTTCGAATAATTTAAATATTTCTCGCTTGCGGCGGGTGTGACATTTGCTACTTATTTATATTATTCATAGAAAAAATTAAAAACACAAGTTTCCAAAAATTCAATTATTTTTTGAATTTTTAAATAAAAAATTATTCCAACTTCATAAAAAATAATTTTTTCTCGATGGTTTTTCAAATATTAAATTTTAGATTTAATGAAGGTTAAGAAACTTCACGAGCGCGTTATTTGTGCTATATAGTAAAACTATAAATTTATTAAAGTAAAATTAAAATGAATATCTTGGCAAATTAAAGAAATTAAACAACATTTTTGTCAGATTTTTTATTGATACAAATTAAAAAAAATTAATATAAATTTTTTATTTCATACAAATAAACAGAAAAGAGTATTTTTTTTCTAACAATAATCTTTTGTTTATGAAAATACTGAAACATGAATTTTTAACATAACCCGCTAGCACAACCATAATATTTTTCTAAATATTTTTAAAAAATGATAATGATTGTCTATTCAATTTTTTATTAAATTCAAAAATTTTATTACTTTAATTGTTGTTGTAATATTGTAAAAAATATAAAAGATAGGATTCGGGTTTCAAAATATCGCAGCCAAGGGCTTGAAAAATAGTGAATATAAAATATAAATATATAAAAAAAATTAAAAATATCTTACAAATATACTTTTAGAGTAAAAATACTTCCAGGCTGTACACCAATTTAATTAACATTTCTTTTTTTAAGGATATCAAATTGAGACAATAAAAACGGTGTAAAATGTTGCAAACTATAACAATTTGGTGATATTTTTTTCATCTCGATTTGATATCCTTGAAAATAGAATTAACAAACGAATTTCCTTTTTAAATGTTCTGTGGATAAGCCTTCGGTGTATACGGAACCTTTAAAAATAACGCGCGAGTAAAAATATTTTCAATCTTTAAAAAAATTTCGAAAGGAAGTAGTTTAAAGCTATTTACATAAACACTTTTTCTTTTTCTTGTCAACATTTGAATCGTTTAGCAATTTTAAAACTTGCTTACGACTGTTATCTACTAATTTGTTACATTCGTAAAATTTCATTGTTGTTTCCTTCTTTTCATTAACAAGTTGAACTAATTCAGATGCTGCCTTGTGAAAAATCTCATCGATTCCAATATCTACTAGAGCTGATACTTCATGGTAGGAAGCACCAATTTGAGAAGCAAATTCACTTGCTTCTTTTTCTGAAACATCTCTTTTGTCTGTTAAATCTAATTTGTTGCCAATCAAAAGTTTCACCACGTGTTCATCGCAATGTCTATGAAATTGAATGAGCATTTGTTTTATTGTTGCGAACGATTCACGAGATGTGAGGTCAAATATTAATAAAGCTGCATTCGCGGCTCTGTAGTACATTGGCATTATCGATTGGAATCTTTCTTCTCCTGCAGTATCCCAAATCTAAAAGAATTATTGTAATAGTTTTTTTTTATAAAAATTGTAGAAATAGACATTTTGATGTTTGAAAAAGATATCTTTATAGTTTGAGAGACTATTGTAGTAATTTCTAAAATTTCTCGAGAGAGTCATTAAAAACATTTAAAAAGGATTTTTAAAAAATTATCTTAAAAGTGACTACAATTTTAAGATACTGTTTTTGCATGTGAGAGTATCAACAATTTATTCTGATGTTTTGGTGTTAGAAACAGAGCATTTGATTTGATGAGTTTCATGTTACTTATAGCTAATCTGCAAATGAGAGTTCTTAAATTTGATCTCCTAGTGTTTCATTACGATCCGAGAATTTCATTTTTTTTTTGAGCTATTTTGTTTTTCGAACGATCATCTCGATTATTCTTTTGTTAATTTTTAATTATCAAATCTTTTCGTCTAATCTATTTAAAAACATTCTATATCCAAAAATATTTAAATTCTTTGTTGTTAATTTTATCTTGAATTCAAATTAAATAATTAAGATTTCAGGCTTCGCTCTCTTTTACTAAAAGCTACTATTTGCTACTTTTTTGATACGAGGTTACTTTTTTTAGCCTAATGCTACTAAAAGCTACTTTTCTGAACAAATAGTCAAATTTAGATTTTTAGTTTTCACATTTCCACTTAAAAACAGTGTTAAAAACTAAAATCGTTAATGAAAAAAGACCGCCAATAAGATAATAGGAAATAATTTTACCGACATTTACTCTATCAATAGTGACTGATTAGAAATTGTGTTTAACCTTTAAATTCACCGTTTTTCCCGGTTTTATTTTCTCATCTAATTTTAATTTATTTCATTTCGAACATAAATCTACAATTTGGAAAATAATTGAATTACAAACAAAGAATTTTTTCAATTTCTCAACAAAAATTTTGTCTGTTCATAATTATAATTGAAAATTTTATTAATTCAATTTCATTTAAATTTATTGATACTAATTAAATTTCTGCAAAGAATTTTACTATTTATAAAAGTAATTGAATCCTTCAAAAGAATGTTATTGTATATTTAAGAAAATAATTAAATTTTTGCGTAGAATTTTATTAAAATTTTTGAAAATAATTGAATTGCAGAGAACAATTTAATTATTTATAAAGATAATTGAAATTTCGGAGAATTTCAAAAAAAATGTTAAACATAATTGAATTTCTGCGGTGAATTTTATTACTTTTGAAAATAATTGAATTGTTTTTTCTAATTTTATGGAAATTTATAAAAAATAATTGAATTCTTGTGAGGAATATTTTTCAAAAATAATATTTAAAAGAATTTAGTAAATCGGAAAAATTTTGCTATTTATGAAAATAATTGAAATAATTGAATTCCTTAGACAAAATTTAATCAAATTTTTGCAAAAATAATTGCATTTTTCGACGAATTTGATTAAAATTGTATTAAACATAATTTCATTTCTGCAATGAGTTTTATTATTTATGAAAGTAATTGAATTATTGCGAAGATTTTATAAAAAAAATTTCAAATAATTGATTTTTAAGAAAAAAATTAAGATAAACTCAATTTTTAATAATTCAATTCCTATGAAATTTTCATTTTTTTTAGAAAATAATTGAATACTTTTTGGAAATTTTATTGAAATAGTAGACATACAAATTATTGAATTAAGAAAAATTTTTGAAAATAATTAAATTCTTGTGGTGAATATAAATGAATTATTGTTATTTATAGAAATAATCGAACTTTTACAATGAATTTTAATAAAATTTCTAAAAGTAATTTAATTTTGTCGATGTTTTACTATTTAAGAAAATAATTGAATGTATTGCGAATAAATTTTAAAAAATAAAATTATAATTATACGGTGACTAACTTCCCTTGATTATTTAGAAAAATTAAAAAAAAATTCTTTAAAAGAAGTAAATTTTTTTTAATAGAATGTAAAGAAATTTCAATTACATCAAAAATTTTCAATTATTTGTTTATAAAAATTCAATTCTCTTGAAATAACAGAATTAAAAAATCTTACTTTTCAAAATTTTCGAAAAAACTACGAAAATTCAATTTTATTAAAAAATTTGAAGTGTGTATTTTTTTTTAAATTAACTAATAAAAATTTTAATTATTAATCTTTGCACTAAGAAACGTGAATACATTAGAATATGACTCCTTATAAAATTTAATTATTTGGCAATTATTAAATTAAAATACTTTGAAAATTTGATTTTTTAAAAAGTTTTTAATGAAATTCTTTAATTCTTTTTTTTGTCATCGAGGTTACTATTTCCTACTTTTTTTTGGCGTCAAGACTACTTTTTCCTACTTTTTTAAAACTCATAATGGAGTGCGAAGCCTGGGATTTTGGAATTTGTATTTGCAAAATTGACCATTGTTTGCTAGCTGAGTTTTTTCATTAAAATTTTTGGAGGAAACTTAATTTTTATGAAAAGTACAAAATTTCATCTCACGTGTAATGTCAGATTTATGTCTCCAACATTTAATTTGCACCACAAGAAACATGCTCCTATTGTTTGTCTGTAGGCGGGCTCAAATGATTTATCGACATATCTTTTAACTATAGCAGTTTTTCCTACTCCTAAAAAATATTATTGCAGCTTTAGTTTTATTTATATTTACAATTAAAAAAAAATATAAATTAATTTTCAAATTATTTAAATATTAAAAAATTAAATTTAAAAATAGAAATCTTTTTCAGTTATTTAACATATTCTAAAAATTAGATTAACTAATGAATTAGTCATTTTTTTAAAAAATATATTTAGATATTTAGTAAAATTTTGCTTGAAATATTAAATTTCTTATACATAGGGGAAAGTTTTCTTTGTGTCAATGCTAAGACAAGAATTTAAAGGCTAAGAGAAGAATTTGCTTCTGGAAGAAGAAGGGAATATTTTTAAAAAGAGAAAAATCTTTTCAAAAAAAAGTGCTTTCAAGTAGATGAATAAAAGACCAACGCAGAACAAATGGGGGGTTGAAAGAACGGATGTGTGTAGGATCTGTTCCCTCTCCACGCTCATAGAGCTGCTTAATCTACAAATAAAAATTCAATTTTTTCTAAGAAGTAAAATCGCGAAATATCTTATCTTCGCAATATTGGAAGCATTGATTTCTGAACTTTGGTCTTGTAGAATGTTCAAAATTTTTCGTCAAAAGAAAAAAACCTGACATATAAATAAATAAAAATATAAATTAATAAAATTAATAAAGTTAATAAAATTAAAACAATTAATAAAATTAATACAATTAAAAAAATTAATACAGTTAATAAAATTAATAAAATTAATAAAGTTAATAAAATAACACAATATTAAGAAAGTTAATAAAATTAATACTATTAATGAAGTTAATGAAATTAATAAAATATGATCCTAAAGTTCTGAACGTTTAAATGAACGAAATTTATTTACTTCTTCAGAATGACATTTTTATTGCAATTATTTTGTGTCACTAACAAAAAAAAAATTAATTACTGAATTTGTAAATGTAAAAATTTAGTTTTTAAATTTTTTATGATTAGTAATTTATTAAAATATCTCCAATAAAAAATATTTCATTCATTTGAACGTTCAAAACATGGGGATCATAATGAAATTAATAAAGTTTATAAAAGTAGTAAAACTAATAATGATTTTTTTTATGATTAGTAATTTATTAAAATATCTTCAACAAATAATATTTCGTTCATTTGAACTTTCAAAAATTAGAGATCATAATAAAATTAATAAAACTAATAAATTAACTAATAAATTAAACTAATAAGTTTAATTAATTTAAAATAATTAATTAAAATTAAAATACTAACTACTAAGCTACTTTATATTAATTAAAATAATTTTAATTCACTTACCCCATTGCCCTAAAGTTACAAGTTTTGCTTCTAGAAATTTCATTTTCCTAAACTTTTTAAATGCGCAAAATTAAATTAAAACGTTGTTGTCGTTTTATGACAACAAAAAAACAATGTTCACATAATTAAAAAATTGTTATAACATTTCAGAATGTTCTTACTTTTCAAGTGATAGTATTAAAATGATAAAATGTACTTTTCTCACTTATATGTCTATATGTGTACTATTTTTTAATACTTAACAATGATAAAAGCAATTATACGAAAGAAGCGACGCAAAGATGAGCCGGGAAGCGAGAACGATGAAAAAAGTTTCTTGAACTTGTAATACATTGTCTGGGAAGTAGCGCGCCAGCATGTTTGCGACTGCTTCTGATACTTACCGAACGTGTTTTAGTATTTTTCTTGTTATCTTGTGCTGGTAAGATTGCTTACTCTCTTCAAATGTTGTTTTATTATTTATTACTAATTTTGTTGTTAACAAAAATTTATTTTTATTTCTATTTATTGTTATTTGAACATTTCAATTTTATTTTTTAATTTTTATTTATTATTATTTGAACATTTTAATTTTATTTTTTTATTTTTATTTATTATTATTTGAATATTTTAATTTTAATTTCTTATTTTTGTTTATTATTATTTGAAGTTTGAACATTTTAATTTTTAATTTTTATTGTTTAATAATCAGTTATATTTAATTTAATTTTGTAAATGATGTTCATTTTCGTTATTAGTAATAGAAAGCTCGTTTTCAATTAACTAATTGACTATAAATTCTGTTCTGCTTTTTCAACTTTTTCTATATAATATATAATAATTTCTCAGTTTGAGATATATATTACATGTCCTGAATTAATTACAAGACTTTGTTTCCTAGTCACGTATCCAGTAAGGAAATAAAAAGACATTAGAAGAAATATTATAGCAAGAATTGCTGCAATTTCGATTAGGATGCTGGCTTTGTAAACGCCATAAATAAATGCTTTTAGAAATTGTATTTGAGGACTCAATCAAATCAAATATGGGATCATTTTTGAAGATAATATTGATCGAATGTTAATTTTTGAATTTATACCTAATACTATACTTTTTAAACGATTTATTAAATTCATTTAAAAATATTAAATGAAGTGAATATTGAATAAATAAATTTTAAAAATGGTGAAAAAATTTTTTCTGAAAACTTCTTTTTCAATATATTTTTAAAATTCACAAGTTTGTTTAACAGTTTTGTTGAGAGTAAATTTTTAAAAAATCAGAGAGAAGATTTTTTTTGTGTAAAACTACTAGAAAAGAAATACAATTTTATTAGACGGTATTTTATTTAAAGATAAAAATATGTTTCTTAACAAATTACAAATGGATTGTAAAAAATATTATTAGGAAAAAATTGTATAATCAAGAATGTTTTTTAATAATTTTATTTCATAAGCATTGAAATTATTTTTTGCTACGATTTAAAGAAAATTTATTTGCTTTAAGAAATTTTTTTGGTTCAAAAACATTTTATTAGTTTCAAAAGGAAGTTTTCGTTTTTAAGTTAAAGAATTGTTTGTTTAACCTAATACTGATAAAATTCTTTTTTATCTAAAGAACAAATTTTTTGAATTCAAAGAAAATTTGTTAAAACAAAATAAAAATTGACCATACAATTTTTTCCTAATAATATTTTTTACAATCCATTTGTAATTTTTTAAGAAATGTATTTTTATGTTTAAATAAAATACCAACTACACAATTTTTATTTCTTTTCTAGTAGTTTTACAGAAAAAACTCCTTTAATATTATTATTATTAAATTTTATTATTATTTAATATTAAAATGTTTGAATAATAATTTCTTAAAACCAAAAAGTCTCTTTTTGTTTTAAAAAAAAATTTTCTGAATGAATTCAAAGAAAACTGAATTTTAAATTCGAATCAGTTAAAAATAACTTACTTTTGAAAGTAAAAAGACGTTCTTAAACTCTTGAACATTTGGATGAATCGCACGATAGTTTTATTATTTTTTTAAATTTTATCTATACATAATTTTGGATTTTTTAAATGAAAAATTTCATTTCTAAGTAAATGAGAGCTTAATTTTCTTATTTTTGAATTAACATACATTTTATGATCCCCAAGTTTTGAACGTTCAAATGAACGGAATACTTTTTTTTGGAAAATATTTTTATAAATTACTAACCATAAAAAAATTTTAAAACTAAAATTGTACTTTTACAAACTCAGTATAGTTAATTTTTTGAATAGTGAAGCAAAATAACTGCAATAAAATTGAATTTCTGGAAGAAATAGATAAATTTCGTTCACTTGAAAGTTTGGAACTTTAGGATCCTTACATTTTAAATATGAAATGGTGAACATTTTCATGAGTTTCTTTTCATGAATCAATTTTTGTGCACTAGTGAATCAGTAAATTCTACAAATTCACAGACACTACTGCTCTAGAAAATCAATCTTAGGATATTTTTATAAACTTTGGATATTGCAGAAAGAAATAATAATTCTTCTGATAAAATCTCTTCAAATTTTGTAACCGAATGTTTTTTCTCGAACAATAACAGAAAAAATAAAAAGTTTATAGCACCCAGAATCCATGAAACAGAACCAAAATTGTAAGTAGCTCTTCCTAAAGTCCACAAGCCTTTTCTCCACAAAAATACAACAATATAGTCTATATGTGTATTCCTTTCAACTTGATTAAACTTATGAATCGAAAAGGAGGTCAACAAAATTGGTTCGCGAAGGATGTATAAGCTAGAATTGAATGATTTCAAACAAGTTTATTCAGAATGAATATAGGAGGCAAAAAAAAAAAGAAAAGAAAAAAGAAATAGTTTCCATAAATATAGTGGTGGAATCGAGATCACTTGATTCGAATGGGCGCTGCGTCGTCACTCGAGAGCAAAGTGTGCTATGTAGCACGTATTTTAAGGGAGGATGAGGGTGATCAACAATGGCGGTGCGACCTCAGGAGGCTCCACCGTTCTCTGTTCTCGACGCCATTTTAGGTTGATTACGATGTGGTTAAGCTCCTTCCAGCTTGGTCTCCCACTTCCACCCCCTGGTGTCCTCCTCCTCCTCCACCTCACGTCGCTCTTGCTCTTTGCTCGTTTCAGCCACTACCACAGCATTGCCAACCCTCCGCGAATCGGCTTCTCCTTACTCCTCCCAAACCCTTATACACAATCAGCCCCCGTTTGGACCGTTACCCCTGCCCTGTATTTTCTCTCGAAAACCAGGGCCAAAGGGTGGTTGGTTGCCTACCCCCTCGGGATGTCGATCAGCTTCTCTACGAGATTTTACACTTGGCAGAGTTCTCAACTTTTTATTACCTTCATTACATTTTCACCCAATGCTCGATGACCCACATTGATCATTCCATGGAAGTCGAAAAACAAACTTGGTTCTGTAATTACTGTTCTTATTTTTGATGTTACTTTGCCAAATTAGTATTTCCATTCCTTCCGTAATATTCAGGGATACCAATGTCCCTGGATGTTGTGAGAAATCAAGGGGAGTGGTGATAATAGAAAGTAATCATAGTTATGATCCATCGCCTTTCATCGTATATATTTACCCATCAGCAATCTTGCGGAAGCCTATACCGATCTTCACGCTACTTTTTATACATCTTCCTTATAAAACTGATCCATTATCGGATTTAGCGTTCTACCATCATCCCTTTTTCTCTTTCCCTCACATCTACATTTTGCAATATATTTATTTACTAATATATACAGGCTGATGCCATTACATTAAAATTATAATCAGAACAATTGTCTAATACTTCTAATCCATTAGGTTTATATATAATAATTTAACGATTTTATATTTAAATGTCTAAAATTTGCTAATTAATTTAAATTTTATTTATTGCAACACGACGAACTCATGTGGCATCGTGAGTTGCACAGAATATTTGATTTGAAGCAAGCACATCTTCTCGTTCTGCATTGCTGTTCGCTAACTTTGCAATAGCATTTCTTATATCCCTGCTTCTTCTCTCGGCCTACGGCATATACAAAAATTAGAACACTGAGAATTGTGTTTATCGTTCGACGTTCTGTTCTCGACTGACTCATCAAAATATTCCTATATTAACAAAATGTGTGTTTTCGTCAAAATACATGCCTTCTCAAATCTAAGAATCTTCAAAAATAGTCTGGATGTTTGATTCTACAGCTTTAAATTTTTTACAGTGCAGCAAAAACAAACTGAAACTAGAGAGAAAAGCTTTCTTTTTTTATAAAGCAATCAGGAAATATTAATTTCTTCAGGATTTGAAATTAGGAGAAAAAATGTCAGCCTATTCGCTTCTTTTTTTAACAAGTAGTGTGAAGATGTAAAAAAGTTGGATGAGAGACAAAAGGAGTAATTTGATAAAGAGAGAAGGTACATGAGTGGAATAAAGAGTATGCAAGAGAAGAGAAATCAAGAGCAAAAGAGAGAGAGAGATGAGGAGGAAGATGAAGGAAGGAGAGAAAGAGAAACATGGACCTAACGTGGCGGACGTCGCTATTGTTCACTCGCCCAAGGGGTCGACGTCTCGACTCCCGACGTCGGGTTGATTGTCGCAGATCTTATTATCCCCTCTTGTTCTGAAGCGCACTGCTGCGGGAGTATCTAGATGGTAAAGGGGATGGGTGATGAGGAGTGACTTCTACCTTCCGGCAGGTACTACCATCCCGAGGTATAGTAACCATGTTAGCGCTAATGACAACTTCTGCCGCGAGATATGCGTGGACCAACTTCCGTCTAATCCCCACAGACGCTCTCATTCTTCCACCTTTAAAACTGTATACATATATACATATATATACGTGTGGAATTGTTTCCTTCCACCTCCTACCAAACATCCAATTAGAAGAGAAATAGGAACTAGTGCTCAATTTTTATCCTCGTGAAGTCAAATTGAAACTTGGGGAATATATATAGAGGAAGAATGTTTTATGTTTCATTTCTAATTGGTTGATGATCATAAAATTTAAATTAATCGGTGTCAAGTTGCGTCATCCAAATAGTTTCACAGTCTAATTAGCTTCTTAGTGCTTGCAGGTTGACAATTATGACTTATGGATCCTTGTAAATTTTCCTTGCGTTGATTCTTAATTTATGTAGTCGCAAAACTCGAACCAGACATCCGAATACAGTATATTGATAGACTTGGGGTATAAAAAATATTTGTACTTTTCACTGGTGTTTGTAGACAACTCAAAAATATCAGGTTGACGTATTATGAACCACTTGGTTGAAGATTTAAATCTCACGTGCAGAGAATCAGTTCTTGATGATGGAAAAATTAGATTGACTGTCTGATGACTACATGTTTTAGACTATTACGGATGATTACTTCTGTTGTGATCACATTTTTCAGACTGACTTACAGTTGATAGTCTGGCCCTTTTTATGCCAGAAACTATTCTGGAAAACGTATCCTAATTCCTAAGTACTGCGTTTTCGGAAATGCACCTCAAGGCATCTATTTTTGGGCGATTTTTGGAAAAGTATTGTTTTAGGAACACTTGGGTTGACTCAGCTATTAGATCGCACGTTTCTTGTTTCCTTTGAGTCATTTTATTATATTTCTAATAATAATTTGCTTTTACAATTCAATTATTGCTTCCTCATATAGAGGAAGTATTTATAAATATGGATGATCTTTTATTCTGTTCTTATACTTCGGTTATTATTATTATTTTCTTATTACAAATCGGTTATTATTGTTACAATTTTTTGTTAATAATTTATTTTATACTTTGTTAATGATGATTCATCATTAGAATTAATAATACGTTAATATCAACTATTTCCATCCCTTACGAACCAAAGATCGTGGAAAAAGAAAACGGTGTTCAATTAGTCACAAATTTTTGGCAACCAATCCGCCATCCAGTTTAGTGAGTAATTTGCCAGCAGAAGAACATCTTGCCATTTGCCACAAGATCGATCGAACTTCGTACTGCGATCCCACCACCGAAACTGTTTCCATCATCAGAAATAGAAACATGATTCGAAATTCGTTCATCTACTTATCGGATCAAAAAAAAAAAAAGAATACCCCTTCCAAATTGAAAAGACGATGGTCAAACATCATCTCCCCACAAAAGTGTTACAGATTATTATCATATATTATAGGTTCTTCGAAGAGCTTTAGTCGAAAATTGGGGTTCAAAAGTTATCCACATTATGGATTGCCAACAAATTCGTTGGAATAATAGTATACTATTCGGGAGAGTGGATCATTTTCGTTCCCCGGGGCAGGCTCCGAAAGTCCATTAGACCGGAAAACGAGGTAGAATGCAATGGCGTCGGCGTCTAAGAAACAAACGACGCCCGATAGGAGTGAACAAGCAGTGAATCACCCGAGCACTTGTTTACCAAGGGAATCAGGATTCAAGGGATGCTGCCCCTGCCTCACGTTCCTCGTCTCGGAATCCACCTCCTCGTTTTCCGACCCACGTCGCACCGCCACCAGCAGCTTCAACCATCGCACAATTCATCGACTCGAAACGTTACTCTCAGTCTCGTCACGCGAACATCACGTTCCCAAATACACACAATTCCACTCAGAAAATTCCTGCATTGCTGCATTATCTACTAGGTATTATGTTTACCTTTAAGGGGCGTGTGTCCAAGAGATTACGTGGTCAATCATTTAGAGGGAATTAATTTTTATTTTTCTTTAAAATTTGTGGCTTTAATATTTTTGAAAATTAAATAAATGAGGATTAGGGTTGGGCTCACGACAGTCGACACAAGGATTAATGAACGAAATCTTTACGCGTCTGACGAAGTTTTATCTATAGATTTTGTTTAGAATGAGCAGTTGCAATATAACAATTAATTCGAGATTTTTTTTAGTAAAATGCGACTGAAATTTTTTTAATTTTCAGAAAATTAAAGTTGAAGGAAAAAGTTTTAGTCAAAAAAATGTTATGTTAAGTTTATTTACAGATTTCTTTCAAATTTAAAAAAAAACATCAATAACTTCTTTTTTAAATAAATTTTTAATTATTATTTTTCCATAAGAATTAAAATTTTTCGAAAGATTCAAATTGAAACCTTTTTGAAATTAAACTATTTATAAAAAATTGTTATAAAACATGAAGAAATCGATCACTCCGAGTTTTCGACTCGAAGCAATCAATGTCTTCATGTTTTATAATAATTAAATGTGACCGAGTGATAAAATAATTTTTTTATATTATAAGATTTTATAAAAAAAAAGAATTTAAAAAAAAATAATTGAATTTCTAAGATGAATTTTTTTATTTATAAAGATAATTAAAATTTTGACAATAATTTTATTAAAATTCTTTGCAAATCATTGAATTTCATAGAAGAATTTTATTATTTATAAGGATAATTGAAATTTTGAACAGATTTTTTTAAAAAATGTTTAAAAGTAATTAACTTTTGAAGAAGAATTTTGATATGTTTAAAAATAGTTGAAATTGTGGGGAGAATTAAAAAAAATTTGAAATTAATTGAATCTCTGCGAAGAATTTTATTAATTTTGAAAATATAAATGAATTTCTAGGATGGATTTTATTATTTATAAAACTAATTACAAATGTACAGAAATAAATATATAAATAATTGAAATTCTGACAAGAACTTTATTAAAATTCTTTGAAAATAATTGAATTACAGAGTAGAATGTTATTATTTATAAAGATAATTGACATTTTGAGAATTTAAAAAAAATTTTTTTTAATAATTGAATTTCTGCGAAGAATGTTCTTACTTTTGAAGATAATTGAATATTGCAAAGAATTTTGAAAATAATTGAATTTTCATGATGAATTTTATTATTTATAAAATTTTGACGAGAAATTAAAAAAAAATGTTGAATGTAATTGAATTTTTGCGAAGAATTTCATTATTTTTAAAAATAAATGAATTTTAGAGAAGAATTTTATCATTTATAAAGATACTTGAAATTATGACAAGAACTTTATTAAAATTCTTTGAAAATAATTGAATTACAGAGTAGAATGTTATTATTTATAAAGATAATTGAATTTTTGACGAGATTTTTTTAAAAAATGTTGAAAATTAATTAAAATTTTGCAAAGAATTTTATTACTTTTGAAAATAATTAATTTCCATGATGAATTTTATATTAAAGATAAAATTTTGACGAGAAATTAAAAAAAAATTTTTGAAAATTTGAATTTTTCTTTTCGAGAGTTTCATTATTTTATTTGAAATTGGAAATTATTTTTGCGACTTTTCATTATTTTTGTTATGAATTTATGCGACTAAAGCGAAAATGGCATATTTAATGAAAAGTCAGAAAACAATTTGGATCGTTACAAATTTAATGTTGGTTATTATAGTTGTTGTTTTTAGACAGTGAGAATTGTTCTTCAGACGATGGTTTTAGTGGTTTTTGTTTAAATCATTGTTTTTTGGTACGTTATTGACACAGTGGATCAGTTTGATTAAATATTTATCAGAGACAATTTATCGAATTCGTTCATCTTTTGAAATCAATTGATGTTCATGTGACTAAATGTTCAGAAGATTGTAGCCTAGCGAAATTTAATTTAAACAGTCGGGAAATTTTTGGTACTTTGTAGGTGTATATTTTTTGTATAGTGTATCAAATTTTAACTAGACGCAAAGGGTATGAAGAGAAAGAGAAGTCACTCCCTTCCTTCCACCTTGTTTTCCACCCTTTTAGTGCAAGCCCTGCTTAGTTAAGGTTCTTGGCATTAAACAAGTTTACAAAGAGTTTCTATAAGTTCCTCGCATAAATTTACTTTTAAATAGCAAATTTTTTCTAAAACTCACGTTTAAACAACACAAATACATGAGCTAAAAAATTGTAGTGCACATCTGTCTCTTACAAATACACCAACAGAAAGAAGAGTTTAAGACTAATTTCTCTAAGAGTGCATGATAAACTCTCATTTTATCTTAAAAAAAAAATGTTTCAAGCACTCGTGTGTGAAAATATGTGCAAAACACACTGGCGCAATTGTACATCAACACACACACACACACATAGAAATACGCAGAGGTTTACGAATACAGTTTCTCGCACGGGTACAAGCAGAGCAGTAGAATTGCTAAATGTAATTCGGTTAAAAGGGTTTTAGTAATACAATGCATATAAACATGAGTGCTTTGCCTCCTGACTCTCTTTGGCTCTCGAGTCCTCTCTCATTCCATTGTGTTTCCGGAATCGCGACTTTGGAGGTTCGGGGAAGACCAGAGTGTGGAGTCCCATGCATTCGCTGGGTTCCTCACTGAGTTTAACGGAGCTATAACGTCTTCAGGATTGGTTAGCAAGGCAAGGATGAATCGTTGAAAATGCGGATGACGAGGAGGAAAGGATGCGGAATTATTTGGCTATGTGCGAGGGATGAGGGTTTATTGGACAACGATTTTGATGAAAGTTTACGGGTGAACGGACCTTGCAGCATATCTTTGCTGGTGTTTTTTTTGCTTTATTTTTCTCCCTCTTTGCTTTTAGTCAAAGGCGTGCAAAGTTATTTTTACCACTTTAGGTACTATATACACATACTTTACAACAAGTTTCAAACTTTTACTCGAGTAAGAAGCTCAATTTCAAAATGATGTTCTAGGCAAACGAATTTCTAACTCTGAACACACAATGGAGTTTGCAAGAAAAATTTTTGAATTTAACGGAAAATTTCTACAAATTCAAGAGAGTAGAAATGTATGTTTATCCTCGGTGATCATAAACTAATGTCCTAATTCCACTAATTTTGAAATTATTTTCCAAAGAGAATCGAAAAATCCTTTTCCAACAGGAATCCCAAAAAATATTTCATCGAAATCATAAGATGAATCATGAATTTACATTCACTTTGTTATAATCTATAAGGGGTGATCTAAAATAAGAATACTAAGCTACTACAAATTCTTGTAGACATAAATGCAGTATAGAAATGAAAAGAGGATAAATATCAATTACGAAAAGTGATATGAAAATGTATTCTACACCCTGTTCTTTTTTTTGGAATAATGCGTTAGGTCAATTTGTCAAATTACCATGTTGCCGCACCATAAATTTCATGCTACCAAAATTGAGTGTCCAAAATGAAATGCAATTTCAGAGCGCAAACATTGATCTTATATAGTATTGTTAGAAAGAAAGAAAATTGAAACAAAAAATAGGGAGAATAATTTAATTGCTTTTTATTATTTTTGTATATATATATGCGCAGTTGAAAAATGCGGGTAAACGAGAAGAAACTGTATAGTTTGTTAAATCAAATTACTTTCAATTTTCTTTTTACTCTTACTTTAACTTCTTTCAGTGGAAATAACAGATTTATCTGCTGACTAGTCTCTGCCTCGAGTATATACAGATGAAGTGATCTGGCAGAGTGCCACCATCTCACTTTTTTTGACGATTACATTTTATCTTGAGTTACTTTTTAAAGAATATATTATTTCCATTTTCTTGTACTGAGAATTTTGTTTTTTTTTTTTGGAAAAATTTAAAAATAGTTGTAGGGGTATGAATATAAATTAAGTGAGACATACTTTTGGAAATTTACCCCATTTTTTTACTCCTGTTGGTAAAAAATTTGCACCATTTTTTTTGACTGACAATAATAAATAGCTGGACGTCGCATTTGATGTCCCTAATGTTCTGAACGTTCAAATGAACGAATCTTTTTATTACTTATTTTGATGTTTGAATTTTGGTAGAAAATATTAATTTACAAATTAAAAAATGGATTATTTTCTTAATATTTGTGTTACATTTTTTTTTAATTGTCGTTTAAAGATAATAATATTGAAATATATTGAAAAAAAATTTCGTTCAAGACTTTAGAGACATTGCATTTGACGTATTAACATTTAACATAAATTTTATGTGACATTAAATTCGTATTAACATTTAACATAAGTTTTATGTGACATTTAATTCATCTGGTGTAAGTGGCATTTGACATAAAAATCATTTAACATAAATGTATTATTTAACAAAAAAATCACGACTAAATTTATATGTCAAATTAAATTTGCGTTAAATGAAGTTTGTCAAATAAAAATTCTACTATTAGGTCAAATGAATTTTATATCAAGTTAAATGTATGTCAAATAAATTTTATCCCAAATGAAATTGATCTCAAATGTGTTTTATGTAAAATAAAATTTCTTTTACATTTATCTTTTTTTGACATATTAAATTTATATCAAATGAATTTCATGATAAATTACGTTTGTTTCGATTAAAATTTGTCTTAATTAATGTTTAATTAAATTTATATCAAGTGCTTTTTTGTTAAATTAATTTTATGTCAAATTACATTTGTTTCGATTAAAATTTGTCTTAATTAATGTTTAATTAAATTTATTAGCAAGTGCTTTTTTGTTAAATAAATTTTATGTCAAATTATATTTGTTTCGATTAATATTTATCTTGACTTATTTTTATGTTTAATCAAATTAATGTCGAGTGGTTTTTTTTTGTTAAATGAATTTCATGTCAAATTATATTTGATTCGGGTAACATTTGTCTGAAGTTATTTTTATGTTTAATAAAATTTATGTAAACTGATTTTTTTGTTAAAAAAATTCTATGTCCAATTAAATTTATGTTAAATGGTCTTTTGTCTAATAATGATCTCCAAGTTTTGAACGTTCAAATGAACGAAATATTTTTTATTAAAGGTATTTTAATAAATTACTAATCATAAAAAAATTTTTTAATTAAAATTTTTCGCTTCCAAACTCATTAATTTTTTTTAAAGTGAAGCAAAATAATTGCAATAAAAATTGAATTTTTAGAAGAAATAAATCAATATCGTTCATTTGAACGTTTAGAACTTTAGGATCTTATCTAATAATATTTTGGAAATATTGTTGTATCAAGTATTTCTACATGAATTATAGTAAATATTAGATAGAAATTTATTGTTTTTATTAGATTATTATATTATAGATATTAATTTATTATAGTTATTAATTCATATATTAACAATAGAATTTTTTTGAATTTCGCGCCAAATCAGTTTTTTAAATTGCCGCCTAGGTGGCATGAAAGTTCTCTCACAAGCGGAAGGAATTTCTAGAGAATATGAATCGTAGTGATAATGTGAAATTATTTCTTTCAGCGATAAAATAATTGTAAATAATAATATTAATGATAATATAAATAATAGTATTAATAATAATATAAATAATAATAACTAATAACAATAAATAAAAAACGTCATAAATTCTAATTACTTATAGAATCTCGACAAAATAAATTGGAGAAAAAAATATATTATTTTAAATCTTTAAGAGTTTTATCATTTTTGTAGTTTATTTATAATTTAAGAATTTTTTTTAGCTAATAATATAATTTTTCATGTTACGTCTTAAATAGAAAAATCAATTTTTTTGCTTCTGTCGTTTCGCGTTTTATATATATACATACAGTGATGGTCGAATATTTTATGTAATTTATAAAAGAGCGGGAGAACTGTTTACTGGAGTAGATTCTTATATTATTCAGGGGAATTTGAAAAAAAGGACAGATATATAAGAATATCGATCTCTCGTATAACCAAATATTACCGATGATTTTTTTCCCTTATCCTCGAGAGAGGCATTTCCAAACGACTGCTTCTCAGTTTCCGGTTTTCAGCTTCATGTGGCAGCCCACAGAGCTTTGTAGAATTTTTAACTGGAGATTAGCATATCATAAATACTGAAAATCACAAGACATTTCAGGAACGTTTACTTTTTCCCTTATCTAGATCTCACTATATAAATTTTGTATACATAAAAATTTGCAGAAAAATATATTTTCAAAAAAATCATGTCGGGTGAAGAATTGCGGTTAATAAAGGGGAAATAAAATGTAAATTAAATGGAATTTAAATGCAGATTTAAATGAATTTAAATGAATTTAATTTAATTCAATTTAATGGAACTTAAATGAATTTAATTTTATTCAATTTAAATGTATGATTTAGAATTTGGATAATAATTGAAAAATAATATTTGGAGCAGAAAAATGAAGACAGTTTAGAACTAATTTTTTTAAAAATTTATTTAGGAACTTTTAGCAATATGTGTTATAGATTGCATCACATTCGATATTTTCAATTTTTAATTTTTATTATTTTTTATAATATTTTTTTCTATTATAGTTTTAGTTACTAAAAATTAAAACACAATCACCTGGAAAAGTGGTCAAATGTTTTTATTATTAGGATGAAATATGCAATTGTTAAAAATAAAAAACAACTTTTTGTTCGTAATTGAAACTATTTTATTTTTTAAAGTATCATTAAAAAAGGAAGAGGTTATAATATGAAAATATAAAACACAAACTGTCAACTACGAAATTATTATCAAATAAAAAAAAGAGAAATGTTTGCAATTGCATATTTGAATAGCAATTAATGGAAGAACGTGTATATCAGCTTGATCATCTATATTTTATTTTTCAGTAAAATTTCATCAATAAACAAACTCAGATCATTCTTCACATACCTTTTTTCACTTTTAAAAACACACTCTTCACAATTTTTAAACTATATATTTATATTTATTTATAACTAGTAGATCTGAGAGTGAACGAGATTTTTTTTTATATATACACTTTAAATAACTAGTTCTATTTATATTTACAATCTTTGGATTTTGCGACGACAATATGGAATGTTTATTACCATTTTTTTTAACAAAACGATTACGACGACGACAATTTTTTTTTTTAAAAACGATTTTCTTCATTACATAAAGCGTAAAAACACAATACTAGCGGGTCCTAAAAATTTAATAACAATTTTTTCAACAAATAAGAACTTTATTAATTGATGTATTTACTTTAAAGCAGAATTTATTTCTCTTTTCCACTCTTTTTTTTGTAACAAAAAAATGTTAATTATTTGAAAAAAATGAATTTATATAGTAGAAAATTTCTAGTTTTGAAATGAATGATGAAAAGAAAGTGATAAAAATGATAAGAGAGAACTGTTATCTCTATATATATATTTATGACACTTTTTACATCAATTTTTTTTTTCATTGAGCAGTGAGCACACATTCATTATCATACATTTTGCTACACTGGTTTTATGTCAACCGAATTCTTTGATTTTAGTCTCTTTTGTTATTTTAACTTTTTCGTAGAATTTACACAACATAGGGACGATAAAGAGGTTCTTGAAGTTCGGAGATGTTTCTCGAATTCTCCTGGGAGGTTTCTCTCGAGTCTTCCGTGGCGGCGGACACATTTATTGAAACATCATTTCCAATGTCACGCGAATTTCCCGTATCGTCTGCCTTGCCGCCCGTTCTCGGCTCCTGTTGAGCTTTTTTGCTCCGTTTCCATTTCATTCTTCTGTTTTGAAACCAGATTTTCACCTGTGAATGAAGAAAATTTTTTAAAACTGTTCTTAAATTTAAAAATTTGTTAAAAGTTAAAAATTTCTTAAGCATTAAATACTTAAATCTGTTTAAAAACCTCAGGCTTCGGATATTATGACTTTTTCGACTTTTTTCTGACTATTTTCAAATAAAGCGACTTTTATTGGAAAAAATTGCGAGTTTTTTTCGATTTTTCTTCCGAATTTTGTAACAAAATACCATATTTTTATAGTATAAAAAGCAACTTATTTCGATTTTTATAGTGTGAAAAGTGAAACTAAAGATCATAAAGTTCTGAACGTTTAAACGAACAAAATTTATTTATTTCTTCAAAAAATTAAATTTTTATTGCAATTAGGGATCATTAACTATAGGCAAATCTTTGAAATGTTATTTTTGAATTATTTTACTAATTCGATTTTTGAAATAAATAATTAAAAACATTTTGAATGATTGGAATTTTGTAAAATTGAATTGAAAATAAATCATTTTTTCAAGTATTCTAATAAACTTTTTGAAAATTAACCTTTAAAGAATTTTAATTGAAAATTGTGAACATAATTATTGAATTCTCAAAAAATTTTAATGATAAATCTTCAAGTGTAAATTAAATAAACATTATATTATAAAAAAGAATAATGAAATAGGTATTTTTGAAAAAAAATTTTGTCTGAATTTTTTTATTCTAATTTTTTAAGATTTAATTATTATCTTCGAACAAAGTTAATATGAAATTAAAAATTTTTTTTTAGATTTATTAAAGTTTCGAAAGAAATGAAGTTTTAATTAAAATTTTTCAAACTTAAATATTTAAAAATATTTTTCGAAATCTTAATTATTTTGAAAAGATTTTTTATCAAATTTAAATTATTTTTCAAACATTTTACAAGGTGTCTATAAATCAGGAAATAACCAGGAATTTAATTTGGTCGGGATAAACTGAAAATTAGTCGAAAATTGTATACCAAACCGATAAATTTTTCCACAAAAATTTTAAAAAAATTTATTATTTTAATTTTTTCTTGAAAAATCATCTTTTATTTCAATTATTATAGATATTTATACTGTTTTCTAAATTTGAATTAGTTAAAAATAATTAATTTGATAGTCAAAAATCAGCTACAGATTCAAATATTTTGTGCAAATAAATTTGAAAAAATTATGGAGTTAATAGAAATATTGTTAAATTCGACTAAAAATATGCAATTAAATATTTTAAAGAATTTCATTAGGTTTTTTTTAACAAATAGAATATTTTCAAAGTTATTTTAATTCAATAATTAATTAATAATTGGCTTTTATTAAAAATCGCATTCTAATGTATTCATGTTTCTAAGGGCGAAGATTTATTTAAAAATTTTCTTTTGAGTTAATTTATAAAACTGTACACACTTTAAATTTTTTAATAAAATTGAATTTTCCCAATTTTTTTTTTAAATTCTGAAAAATAAGATTGTTAAAATTTTTCAATGCTATTGTTTTAAGATATTTGAATGTTTCTAAACAAATAATTGAAAATATTTGAAATAATTGAAGTTTCTTTACATTTTTTCTAAAATAATTAAATTCTTATAAAGAATTTTATTTAAATTTTTCGAAAATAATCAAGTCAAGTTAGTGGCCGTAATTATAATTTTCTTTTTAAAATATAAAGTCCCCGTTAAAGTTTTAAATCAGTTTTTTTGCTTCTTAAAAATGTATTATTATTATTCAATAATTATAATTATTGAACTTCTCTTAAATTTTTGTAATTTTAAATTTCTGAATGTTCGAATAAATGATATTTATTTATTTCTTGAGCAAATTAAATGTCTATTACTTATTATGTAAATAATTGTTACTGCTTATAATCTTCAAAAATTTTAATAAAATTCTGCACAAGAATTGAATTATTTTCATAAATTATTATTTATGAAATTTATTATTATATATATTATTATATATTATTTATTGATTTATTCTTTGGAAGGTTTTAATTATTTTTATAAATATTAAAATTCCTTGGGGAAATTCAATTATTATTGCGTGAATATAATTTTAATAAAATTGAAAAATGAAATTTTCAATTATAATTAAAAAGGACAAAGTTGCTCTATATTTTTTATATTTTTTTTCTCCATTAGTAATAAATACGGCGAGATAAATAATAAATGAAGTTGTCGATTTTTGCAATTAAAAAAAGAAGGATAATTTTTGGGTAAACAGTGCAGTGTGTAGCGGAGGAGAAACGGGAAACGGGGAACGGGAAACGAAACACCTGAATGACTCTCATTTGTATTCGTGTGAGTGCGAATAAAGGTACATGTTTGAAGGGTGGAAGGTAATACAAATGGAGTCGGGGATGAGATAGGGGTTGGCTTAGACATGATATGTTGTCCAAAAGATTTACATCGTATCTTTCGGATAAGGGAGGAAAATCGAGTTCCCGTATTCGTCTTTTTGATTTACGTCTTCTCTCGTCTCACATTCCGATTTTATATGTGTGATATGGCTTAAGCTGCGTGTACTAAACTTTCGCTTAATAGCGTCGAACAAGAGATTAAGCACTCGAACAAACTTTTACAAATTTTTCCATTGAAAAAAATGTCAAATTACGTTAAAATTTCTTTCAATAACATTTTTTTTTTGTAAAATTAATATAAAATATTAATTAATATTTAACATTTAATATTTAACGTTTAATATTTAATATTTAATATTTAACATTTAAT
Organism: Leptopilina myrica (nomen nudum); assembly: GCA_032872475.1. NCBI lineage: Eukaryota > Metazoa > Arthropoda > Insecta > Hymenoptera > Figitidae > Leptopilina > Leptopilina myrica (nomen nudum). The sequence goes on along the minus strand of CM065458.1, from coordinate 12,849,292 downwards.
ATTTGACATTTAATATTTAACATTTTATATTTAACATTTTATATTTAACATTAAATATTTAACATTTGACAATTAATATTTAACATTTAACATTTATCATTTAACATTTAACAATTAATACACTGTAAAAAGAAAGGTATTAATTTAGTACCAATTTTGGTACTAAATCGTAATTTGGTTCTATTTTAGTACCGAAGTCAGCTTTAATTTAGAACTTTCTTTTTACAGTGATATTTTAACATTTCCGCATGCGATTTTCGGGATTTGATTTTCTATAAATAAGGGAGAAATATTCCCAAAGACTTTACAAAATCTACTGTATTAAAATTGATCTTTTAGTTGCTTCAGTTAAAATTTTCGCTACTTTAGCAAAAATTTAACAAAAATGTTAGTTTCTTAATTTTTAAGACTTTTGCTGTTTTAGAAAAACTTATCACCGTTCCAATTGAGGTTTTCACTTCGATTTTTAAAATTTGGAAAGAATAGAAAGCAAATATGAAAATATTGTTTCAAACCAGAAGATAAAATTTGGTTCCCACTTGAACGTTTGATGTAAAAAATACAAAATTCGAAATTTGACGAGCGTGTTAATGTTAATCGAAATAAAGCAATAATACATCAAGCTTATCGAAGAAGAGAATTAGTCACTTGACCGAATTAGGCTCTTAATTGATCGATTAGATCACAAAATGTGATTCGAGTTAATTGAAAAATTCACTTTCGTGTTTTTTTCAACAAGACAACACGATTAAATATTCGATAAGAAAAAAGACGATCCTAATTAAAGAAAACACAGGGCTCGAAGTAGGTCCGTAAATTCTGAAAAAGTCCGTAACTTTGCTTCAAGTCCGTAAAAGTCCGTTTTTTTTAAAAAAAGGTTCGTAATTTTATTCAAAAAGGATGAAAAATTCGTAAATTGTACGATATAATTTGGAGAATTTTAGAGAAATTACAAATGATTGCAGAAATTCAATTATTTTTAAAAGTAATAAAATTCTTCGCAAAAATTCAATTATGTTCGAATATTTTTTTTGAAATTCTCGTCAAAATTTCAATTATCTTTAGAAATATTAAAATTCTTCACCGAAATTCATATATTTAAAAAAAAAACATTGTCATAATTTCAATTTTCTGTATAAATAAATAGAAAAATTATTCAACAAATTTCAATTATTTTTATAATTAACAATATTTATTACACGAATTCAATTATTTTCAAAAATTTTAATAAAATCCATTGCATCCATTTGATTATAATAATTGAATTTGTGAAATTTTTTAAAAATTGTCTTAAAAATAATTGAATTTCTACCAAAAAAAAGTTTTATAAAAACTTTTTAAAATATTTAAATTTCTACTAAAATTCTAATATTTTTTAAAATAATTAAATTTTTGTGAACAATTTTTATTGAAAATAATTGATTCCCTGCAAAGATTTTTATTATTTTACGAAAATATGAAAATTCTTGCGAAAAATTTTATTAAAATTTCTGCAAGTAATTAAAGATCTGCTAAGAATTTTTGTTATTTTTAATTTAGGCCAAGAATTGTATTAAAATTTTTTAAAATAATTGAATTCCTGTTAGTTTTTTTTTACAAGAATTTAATTATTTTTGAAAATTTTAATAAAATTCTTCGCAAGAAATCAATTATTTTCGTAAATAATAAAATTCAATGTCGAATTTCAATTATTTTTAATACAATTTTAATAGATTTTCTCTAAAAATGTAATTATTCTGAAAAATTTTACTAAAAGTCGTTAATAGAATTCAAGTATTTGATAATTTGTTGATAACAATTTTTTACAGGAATTGAGTTTTCGGAAATGTTCAATTCTTCAATAAATTATTTAATTACGTATTTTATTTTTATTTAAATAATCGAATTCTAGTAGAATATTCTAATAAAAATTGAATTTTAATTTATAAAAATGAATTTCAGTTAAAATTTTAGATAATCATTGAATATTAAAAGCAATATAGCGTGGATTTTAATAAAATAATTGAATTTTGTAATTCAGTTTTTTGAAAAAGTTTAATTGAGTTTTTTTAATACTATTTTCAGTTTCTATTTTCTCATATTTATTTAATCAAAGAATTTAACTAATAATTGAAATTTTGTAAAATTAAATATTGTAAAGAAATAAATTTGAAAATTGGCAAAGAACTTTTTCGAAAATTCTGAAAAATAATCGATATAAAGAAGAATTTTAGATAAAAATTGTGAAAAATAATAATTGAATTGATAATGATTTTAATTATTGGGTCAAACCATTTTATTTCAACTAAAGTGGTCGCCGACTAATCTTAAAAAATTGTAATATTTTACAGGAATGACACTGATGTCACTAGAATCACAAAATAAAAAGATTTTTAAAAAATAATTTTATATCTTTTGTAAAATATGAATTAATGCTGAAAACTGTCAATTTTCTGCCAATAGAAAATAATTCAAAAGGAATACATTTTAGTACAAAAATATAATAAAAATTATTGGCATTTGTAAAGAATGTCTAAATTTATTATTATAAATTGATATAAACATTTAAAAATATAAAATAACAAATATATTATTATTCCAAAGTTCATCATTAAATTAACAAATAATGAGGAAATGTGATTATATAAAATTAGGTAAAAACTTACGGAATATTAAGAATTTGTGATGAACTTTCAGTTTTTGGTAAAAGTTTTCTTCTATTTTCTCGAAAAATAAAAAATATGTGCGAAAGAAAACTGCTACTTTGCCCATTTTCACGATTTTCAAGTGTGTTAATTTAATGATGAACTTTGGAATAATATTATATTTATTATTTATATATTTTTAAATGGTTATATCAATTTATAATAATAAATTTAGACATTCTTAACAAATGCCAATAATTTTTTCTATATTTTTGTACTAAAATGTATTTCTTTTGAATTATTTTCTACTGCGGCAGAAAATTGACAGTTTTCAGCATTTCTAATATTTAAAATTCATATTTTACAAAAGATATAAAATTATTTTTTAAAAATCTTTTTATTTTGTGATTCTAGTGACATCAGTGTCATTCCTGTAAAATATTACAATTTTTTAAGATTAGTCGGCGACCACTTTAGTTGAAATAAAATGGTTTGAGCCTATTATAAATTATTTTTATTAATTAATATTAATTATTATAAAACATGAATTTCTAGTTTTAAGTAAAATGTTCTCTTGTATTTGATTCGGCCTGATTTTATTTTTTTTAGTTGGTCCGTAATTTTTAATTTTTGGCTCGTAAAGTCCGTATTTTTAAATACTTTCACTGCTCCGAGCCCTGAAAACATTGTTTTGAAAAAAACATTATAAGAAAAAGGAAAAATATACGAGGAGAATAAATGAGATTAGAGAAAAAAATAAAGAGAAAAAGAGAGAATGAAAGAAAGAGAGATAGCGATGAAGCTGAAAGTTGATTTTCATTCCATTTCCCGTGTAAAATTTAAATCTCTCTTTTTCTGTCTGACTTTGATATAGAATACAGAGCCGGCGCGGCGCGGCGCGGAATACGGAGTTCCGCAAACGAAGGCAAGGAAGCCAGAAAAGAGGAAATCGATGGCTTCATACACGGAAGCTCGAAGCAGAATCGGTAAAATATCGAAACAAATCAGGGACTGAGCCGCCATAACTCAGACTTTTAGGTCTGTTTGCCGAGCGATCCGTCAGTGCTCGTAAGCTTCAGAGTTATGTTTAAGTTGTTGAACTATGCGAGTTTCGGAGGGACGGATTATTCCGGGATTTCTCTCAAGGGTCTTTTTCCTCCCTCGCCGTTCCATTTGCCCCTCCCCACACACACACAAAAATCATCTTCCTCTTTCTCTTCATTCCTCTCCTTAAACCCCACTTCATTTCTCCCCAATTTTCACACTTTTAGTATTTATCGTTCTGACGAACTTTCATTTCGAGTAAGTGCACGAGGAAAGAATAAAGGAATTTGAGGCTTGCGTTTCTTGGCTTAGAAAATATGACAAATCCAATGAGAAATTGCTCGAATAATAAAATTAGACTAATGGAGGTTTTTGTTTAAGTTAAGTATTAGCCAAACACTGGTAATCAATGTTGCTTCAAGGAATTAAAGGAGATATTTGATGTGCCAAATTAATTGAAATGTCAGGAGAAAGGAAAACTCTGTGTGTAGAAGATAAAATGTATGTGGAAACTTTTTATTTTATTTTATTATTATTTTTTTTTGAAGTTGTAGAGGAAAATTTTACCTGCGTCTCAGTTAACATTAACGAGGTGGCAACTTCGAACCTCTTTGGTCTGCTGAGATATTTGTTTTGTCGAAATTGTTTTTCTAGTTCTAGCAATTGTTGTGAAGTGAAGGCTGTTCGGGGCCTTCTTGTTTTTCCTAGTAGCGCGTGTTGGGCAGCACAACCTGAAACAGAATAATTTTTGTAAATTTACTTTTTGTTTTGCTGAACTTGTAATTTAAATCTTCATTGAAATGCAAATGGTTTATTATGTATTTAAGAAAGTACAATTTAATTTTACTTTAAAACAGTAAAAATATTTGAATTTTGAAGAAGTTACAAACGATTGCAGAAATAAAATTATTTTTAAAGATAATTTATTCTTTGAATTTTAGTTCTTCAAAGAAAGTTAATTATGTTTAATTTTTCAAATATTCTCATAAATATTTCAATTATGTTTCAAAATAAAAAAATTTTTCTCCAAACTTCAATTATTTTAAAAAATTTCCCACAATTTAATGATTTTCAGTATATCTACTGGTTTAATAAAATTTTCTAAAGAAATTCAATTATTTTCAAAAAAAATTTTAATGAAATTCTAAGCTAACATTTAATTATTTTCATAAATAATAAAAATTTTATAGATGAAATTCAATATTATTTACAATTTCTTTTATAAATTTTTTCGCAATACTTCAATTAATTTCATGAATAATAAAATTTTTCACTCAGGAATTCAGTTATTTTTATAAATAATAAAGCTCGTTGCAGAATTTTAATGATTTTTAATATAATCTTAAATTTTAATTGAATTTCTCAAAAAAATATAATTATTCTTAAAAAATTTTATTAAATCCGTCGAAAGAATTTAATTATGTAACAATTATCTATAATGAAATTCTTTACAAGAGTTTAATTTTAAACTAAAAAAAAAAAAAATTAAAAAATTGTGGAGTTAACAGAAATTTTTTGAAATTCGACTGAAAATATGTAATTAAATTAGTTAAAGAATTTTATTAGAATCTTTTTAACAAATAGAATTTTTAAAGTATTTGAATTTAATAGTTAATTAATAATTGGATTTTATAAAAAATCACATTCTAATGTATTCATGTTTCTGAGGGTAAAGATTTATAATAACAATTTTTCTTAGTTATTATAAAAAATATACAGACTTTAATCTGTTTAATAAAATTGAATTTTCGCAATTTTTTTTTAATCTTAAAATATAAGATTGTTGAAATTTTTTAATTCTATCGTTTCAAGATAATTGAATTTTTCTATAAGAATAATTGAAAATTTTTGAAATCATTGAAATTTTTTTCCATTTTTTGAAAAATAATTGAATTCTTTTACAGAATTTTATTTAAATTTTTTCGAAAATAATCAAGGGAAGTTAGTGAGCGGAATTATAATTTTATTTTTAAACTATAAAGTATTTCTTAAAGTTTTAAATCAATTTTTTCCCTTCTAAAAATTATATTATTATTCAACAATTATAATTATTGAACTTCTCTTAAATTTTTATAATTTTAAATTTCTAAATGTTGAAATAAATCCTATTTATTTATTTTTCGAGAAAATTAAATGTTTATTACTGATCAAGTAAATAATTGTTATATCTTATTATCTTCAAAAATTTAAATAAAATTCTTCACTAGAATTGAAAGATTTTCATAAATAATAGCATTCTTTGGAAGGTTTCATTTTTTTTATAAATATTAAAATTCTTTGCGGAAATTTTATTATTATTGCGTGAATATAATTTTATTAAAATTGAAAAATCAAGTTTTCAGTTATAAATTTATAATTAAGAATAAACAAAATTATGTTTAAAAAATTGAAATATTCTTTGTTTAATTCAATTATTTTTCCAATTTTCAATTATAATTATTTTGTTCCAACTACATATGTTGAATTTAGTTTCTAAAAGTTAATTAACAAAATAAACAGGAAGCACAAGGAGAATACAAAAGTGAAAAATAATAATTGAAATTAATTTTGTAGAAGATTTATGGTCCCCAGTGTCCTTGTCCTTCTCTCTCTCTATCTCTCTTTCTCTTTTAGCAAAAGATTAACATTATTTTACCGTTCACGTATATCGAAAGATCAGAGCACTGAATGTTCATTAGGTCCATTCGGGATGATCCAATAAAAATCATTGAATGCTAATGTAATTATCGCGAGCATAAATCCCTTCGGGTTAAGGGGGATGATTTGGGGTTAGGAGCAGAGGCAAGGGAGTAGGCCGCCCCTGCAATTAGTCCTGCCAATGACTCTTGGTCAGGGGTTCCAGTCGACTTCCGCCTCGGCCTCAATACACTCTCAATGCCATTCGCGCAGTTATATTATGAAGGGACTAATATTTGTGTCTTTCTTGCCATTAAATCAGACTTTTTCATTACGATTAAATTTACTTTACAAGATTCTATTCATTTCTTTATTCAATTGGTTTTATTTAAATCAATTTTCGTTAAATCGAATTCTTTTGTATTTAACTTTTTTTTATGTACGTCGATTTGCTATTATTCTGTGTTAGTGGGTATTTTTCTTCTTTTTTTTAAATAGTATATGTTTGGATACGTATTTTACCCACTATTCGGTGTTTCTGTACATTTTGAAATAAAAATTATGTTGAAAACTAATCGAAAATAGTTGATTGTGAATTTGATTTATAATTCAAAATGGCGGATCCAATATGGTGGACAAATTGTAAACAGTTCATTCAGGGCTCGGATTGTGCGACTTTTTTCGACTTTTTTATGAAAAGATGCGACTAATCGACTTTTTCGAGATTTTTTTTTAGTAAAATGCGACTGAAATTTTTTTAATTTTCAGAAAATTAAAGTTGAAGGAAAAAGTTTTAGTCAAAAAAATGTTCTGTTACGTTTATTTACAGATTTCTTTCAAATTTTTCAAAAAAACCAATAACTTCTTTTTTAAATAAATATTTAATTATTATTTTTCCATAAGAAATAAAATTCTTCAAAAGATTCAAAGTAAAACCTTTTTGAAATTAAACTATTTATAAAAAATTGTTATAAAAAATGAAGAAATCGATCACTCCGAGTCTTCGATTCGGAGCAATCAATGTCTTCATGTTTTATAATAATTAAATGTGACCGAATGATTAAATAATTTTTTTATATTATAAGATTTTATAAATAAAAGAATTTAAAAAAAATTGAATTTCTAGGATGAATTTTTTTATTTATAAAGATAATTAAAATTTTGACAATAATTTTATTAAAATTCTTTGCAAATCATTGAATTTCAGAGAAGAATTTTATTATTTATAAGGATAATTGAAATTTTGTACAGATTTTTTTTTTATATTTAAAAGTAATTGAATTTTAAAGAAGAATTTTGTTTTTTTTTTAAAATCGTTGAAATTGTGGGGGAGAATTTGAAATAATTTGAAAATAATTGAAATTGAAAATTGAAAATTTCAAAGAATTTTCTTATTTTTTAAGAAAACTGAATTTTACAAAGAATCTTATTAGAACTTTTGAAAATAATTAAATTTCCATAATAAATTTTATGATTTATGAAGATAATGATAATTTTGACAAGATATTGAAAAAAAATTTTGTAAATAATTAAATTTCTTCGAAGAATTTTATTAACTTTTGAAAATAAATGAATTTCAAGGATAAATTTTCTTATTTATAAAGATAATTACAAATGTACAGAAATAAATAAATAATTGAAATTCTGATAAGAATTTTATTAAAATTCTTTAAAAATAATTGAATTACAGAGAAGAATTTTATTATTTATAAAGATAATTGAATTTTTAAACGGATTTTTATTTTAAAATGTTTAAAAGTAATTGAATTTTAAAGAAAAATTTCGATATTTACGAGAAATTAAAAAAAAATTTGAAAATAATTGAAATTCTGCGGAGAATTTTATTACTTTTGAAAATAATTAAAATTCTGTGGAGAATTTTATTACTTTTGAAAATAATTAAATTTTATAACGAATTTTTTTATTTATAAAGATAATGATAATTTGACGAGAAATTAAAAAAAAATGTTGAATGTAATTAAATTTTTGCGAAGAATTTCATTATTTTTGAAAATAAATGTATTTTAGAGAAGAATTTTATTATTTATAAAGATACTTGAAATTATGACAGGCATTTTATTAAATTTTTTTTTAAATAATCGAATTTTGGAAAAGAATTTTATTATTTATAAAAATAATTTAAATTTTGAATAGATTTTTTAAAAAAATGTTAAAAATACCTAATTAAAATTTTGCCATGCATTTTATTAAATTTTATTAAATATTATTCCAGATTGTTTGATGTTAAAGTATTTGTTGGCGAGTTTTTGGGGTCGCTGATTATGAATTTAGGGTCCAATTTTCGAAATTCAAAATGGTGGATACAATATGGCAGACGAAGGTTAGAAAGTTTGTTGTATTCGATTGAAATTACTAACACAGGGATTTTTGGGATCGCCGATTACGAATTTAGAGTCTAATTTTCGAATATCAAGATGGTGGATCCAATATGGCAGACGATGGTTAAAAAGTCTATTGGATTCGGTTGAAACTGAGTTTTTATGGTGACTGATTGCGAATTGTAGCTGACGAATGTTACAAAAATGTATTAGATCTGGTTGCAACTTGTTTCTTAGGGATTTTTATTATTTTTTTGTAGATGCTTATGAAAATATTTTTCTCCTGAAGAAAGAATTGAATTTAAATTGAAGCAAACTTTGCACATTATTGCCATTTATGAAAAACACTGCATTGTGTATACATATATTGTTAATATTTCGATTGACGTGCCACTGTTGTGTTTAGTAATTGACAAATTATTGCCATGTTTTGTTTACGTTGTAGGTTGCAGATTGTAGATATAGTATGAGGGAAGTTTGGTATTGTTTATTAAAGATGGTCCTCTCAGGGGTGTTGCGTCATTGGCTTAAGCCACCCTTTAAGTTAACTAGCAAGTGCGGCGACCGGCTGTCAGTGTTTGTACACATGGCATCGTTTAGCACTGAATGCATTCGCGGATTAACACCAGAGCATGAGTCACTTAAACTGAATCCAGGTATCGTTTGGATTCGATACATTGCATTAGGAGGGTGCACAACAGCACTGCCCACACGATATTTTCATTTTTAGGGGGGCGCCAATTTCACGCCTGATAAACAAATATATATGACACACCTGCAGCCCTCTCTTTCTCTATATACGGTTGTATGTTCTCGAACCCTTCATGTTGAATTCAGTGAATATGGATTTAATATAATATATAATATGATCAGCCAACCATCCGTGAATCTCATCATGTCAAACGTTTTGGAATCATTTCCAAATTGAGAAAAATATATCTCGCACCCTTATATATGTATATATTCTTCCAGTCCAGTAAATTTTTAGTAATCTGGAAATCGTTAGGTTTTTTTTCGACGCTGAGAGAGAGAGAGAGAGAGAGAGTTATTTTTTACGTTCAGTTTTTGTCGATTTAGAAAAAAAGTGCTTTTATGAAAAATGCTACCAGTCAAAAGACACTTATTGTCGTATTTGTATTATTCAGTTCTCGGTAGGACTTTTTCGATTCATACATACATCTCAAAATAATTGAATTTTCGAAAGAAATTTTGTCATTAGTTTACTGGATATAATTAGATTCTTTCAAAAAAATATCTATGTAAATAATTGATTTTAAATAATTAAATTGAAAAAATAATTGAATAATTTTGTTATTTGAATCATTGAATTAAAATCTAAAAAAAATAATTGAATTATTTCAACAAAATTTAATTAAAACTGTATTTCAAAGAATGGATTAAAAAATTTTTTTTTTAAATAATTGAATTGTTTCGACAAATTTAATGTAAAATCTGATTTAAATAATTGAATTCCTGCGAAATTGTATGAAAATAGTTGATTTTAAAATTATTGAATTGCGAAAAGTTTTTAAAAATAATTAAATTTTACGAAGAATTCTATTAAAAATTGTTGACAATAATTGAATGTCTGTGTAGTATTTTATTAATTTTTTTTTTTAATAATTGAATTCTTGGGAACGATTTTATTACATTTTTTAAATTAATTGAATTTCCAAAAAGAAATTTATTACTTTTAAAAATAATTGAATTCTTATGATGAAATATTGTTATTTACGAAAATAATTGAATTTTGCAAATAATTTTATAAAAATGCCTCAAAATAATTGAATTTTTGGAAATAAATTTCTTATTTGCCTTTAATGATCGAATTGTATCGAAGAATTATTTATGTAAATAATTGAATTCTTGGGAAGAATTTTATTAAAATTTAAAGGGATGATTAAATTATTAGAAAAAAATTGAATAAAAATTTTATTTTAACTTTTTAAGTATTTTTTTTCTTTCAAACAATTTTATTGAATTATCTGAAAACAATTTATTGAATTTATAGAAGAAAATTGTTATTATTTGTGGAAATAATTATTATTTTGCCAAGATTTTGATTCAAATTTTTCAAAATAGGTTCGATTTCGAAGAAGAATTTTATTGTTCATGAATATAATTAAAATTTTGACAAAAATTTTATTAGCTGGTTTGAAAATAGTTGAATTCTATCATTCATGAAGATAATTGAAATTTTGCCGAGAATTTTGTTAAAATTTTTAAAAATAATTATATTTTTGAGAAGAATTGTAATATATATTTATGAAAATTTTTGCCAAACATTTTTTTTATTATCTTTTGTATAAAGAATGATAATAGAATGCCATTAAAAAAAGGAAAATTAGTAAACAATTTGCTGCAATGAAATAAAATAATGTTTTAAAAAATAAAAAAAAGTGCACTTGCCGTCTAATCAAATTATACTCTTAAATCAGTTACAACGCAGAGAGTTAACTATTACATTTTATATTATCGCGAAAGAGGATAAAATAAAATTTTATTTTCATTTTTATGACCCTAGATTTTTGAATTATGGACGATGTGCCCTTGCAGCCTCGAACAAATAGCGAATCGTTTGATATTTGTCACTTAATGCTTAGTGTATAGCATTTAGCGGGTATTTATTGCGAAAAGCAGGGTGGTTACCCCCTGCAGGGCACATATGGCTATAGTTGATTTTCCTGCCGGACGTCCCGGGACAATTATTATATATACATATATATCGAGATCCCCTTTTGCCTTTGATATATTTTTATCTCTTTTATTAATTCCAAGTCGAGAGAGTATCTCACTAACAAATATAAAATCGGCTAAAAATTTACTGCCAACAACAAATTTTTATTAAAAAAAAAAATAGAAATCATTCGGAATTTTTATTTTCATTCTAAAATTGCAATAGGCTTTCGTGCAAATAGAGATTATTTTCCAAAGCCAGTAATAAAAAAAAATTTTATTTATTATTTCGGTAGTAAATAATTTTTCTATCGTTGGTATAAAAATATCTTTATTTGTAGGGAAAATTTGGGAAATTTGCGTAACTAACATTTTTATGGACAAGTTTTAGATATTTTTACTTTTTAGTCATACTCTGAAAAGCAATTGATATTTTAATTTAAATTCCTCGTTTTTTCCGGTTTTATTTTCTCATCAAACTTTACTTTATTTCATTTCGAACATAAATTTACAATTTGGAAAATAATTCAATTATAAACAAAGAATTTTTTCAATTTCTCAACAAAAATTTTGTCTGTTCATAATTATAATTGAAAATTTGATAATTTAATTTCATTAAAATTTATTGATACTAATTGAATTTCTGCAAAGAATTTTACTATTTATAAAAGTAATTGAATCCTTCAAAAGAATGTTATTACATATTTAAGAAAATAATTAAATTTTTGCGTAGAATTTTATTAAAATTTTTGAAAATAATTGTATTGCAGAGAACAATTTAATTATTTATAAAGATAATTGAAATTTCGGAGAATTTAAAAAAAATGTTAAACATAATTGAATTTCAGCGGAGAATTTTATTACTTTTGAAAATAATTGAATTGTTTTTTTCTAATTTTATGGAAATTTATAAAAATAATTGAACTCTTGTGAGGAATATTTTTCAAAAATAATATTTAAAAGAATTTAGTAAAGCGGAAAAATTTTGCTATTTATGAAAATAATTAAAATAATTGAATTCATTAGACAAGATTTAATCTAATTTTTCAAAATAATTGCATTTTTCGAAAAATTTGATTGAAATTGTATTGAATAATTCTATTTCTGCAATGAGTTTTATCATTTATGAAAGTAAATGAATTATTGCGAGGATTTTATAAAAAAAAAGTTTCAAATAATTGATTTTTGTTGAAAAAAATTTAGATAAACTCTATTTTTAATAATTCAATTCATATGAAATTTTCATTCTTTTAGAAAATATTTGAATACTTTTTGGAAATTTTATTAAAATAGTAGACATACAAATTATTGAATTAAGGAAAATTTTTGAAAATAATTAAATTCTTGTGGCGAATATAAATGAATTATTGTTATTTATAGAAATAATCGAACTTTTACAATGAATTTTAATAAAATTTCTAAAAGTAATTTAATTTTGTCGATGTTTTACTATTTAAGAAAATAATTGAATGTATTGCGAATAAATTTTTAAAAATAAAATTATAATTATACGGTGACTAACTTCTCTTGATTATTTAGAAAAATTAAAAAAAATTCTTTAAAAGAAGTAAATTATTTTTAAGAGAATGTAGAGAAATTTTAATTACATCAAAAATTTTCAATTATTTGTTTATAAAAATTTAATTATCTAGAAATAACAGAATAAAAAAATCTTATTTTTCAAAATTTTCAAAAAACTGCGAAAATTCAATTTTATTAAATAATTTGAAGTGTGTATTTTTTTAAAATTAACTAATAAACATTTTAATTATTAATCTTTGCACTATGAAACGTGAATACATTCGAATATGACTCCTTACAAAATTTAATAATTTAAAAATTATTAAATTAAAATACTTTGAAAATTATATTTTTCAAAAAGTTTTTAATGCAATTCTTTAATTCTTTTTTTTTTGTCATCGAGGCTACTTTTTTTAAACTCATAATGGAGTGCGAAGCCTGACTTTGGGAATTAATTAAATCTATTTAGGGGTCGACGATACTATTTAAAAAAAGGGAAGGGGGGTAAATTTCCAAAAATCTACTTTGACGACCCTGCAGAAATAAAACTGTCAATAAAATAATTAATACCAAAAGGTTGAAATTGGAGGGTAATCAAGAATTTAGTCTCTTAAATTTACGATTGTGTATACATGTTTAGTGTTTACTCGTTAAAAGGATCTATAAGCCAATTACGGAATAAAAAAGCAGAGTAGAATATCGGGGGTGAGGTGGTGTGGGGAAAAATGTGACACATGAATTGCATAGTTGGAAATAAGCGGAAGAAGGAGGAAAAGCAACGTTGCCGCAAACAGTAACAGATGTCGGTAAACAAGGGAGGCGGCTTTTATATCCAGAGTACAATTACTATTCACACTCTTATTTGAAATATTCTTGCACTAGCCACGGGGAGTCTGTTGTCGACTCTTAACTGGTGAGATGCATAGGTTAGAGGGACATCTCTTTTATTATGATAATTTAATTTATTTGGGTTACCATTAGCCGCTTGAAGCCAAAGGGACCCCTTATAAATCGTTTCGATCATCGCGGCGGTAAACACCACCCATTATCTGTACTCAACGTTTTATGACACCCTCCTTATCCCCCCCCCCCCTCCCTAGCCCTCACTTTCCTACTCTCAATTTTTCAGCTATCGACACGTGATGTTGTGATGCGAGCGATATTTTGTCGTTTGTCCTTTGACAGTTTCAAGTCTTTTGAAATTGGGATGTCAATATTATTGTAAGTCCATTAGTGAACCGCATAAGGATAAAGGGCTTTCGATTCATTGTTATATTTTCTCTGTGAAACACATAATGAATAATATTGGAAAAGTGTAATTAAAAAAAGAATAAAGGGAAATATAGTATAAAATTGTGTAATTTTTAGTAGAGGATTTTTTTTTACATAAGTCATGGAAAACTTGGAAATCGTGGAATTGTCATGAGATTTCATTTTGAATCAAGGAATTATGGAAATCTCATTAAATTTCTAATCGGATTATGAAATTTTTTTAAATTTTGTTGTGTTATTGAAATTTGCGCTTCTTTATTACTCAGCCAGGTCACAAGCTTCAGTTTATCAATATTTCCCTGACAATTTACTGACATTAAAATTCTTCAATAGTTGAATTTCAAAAATTGTAACAAAATACTTGAGAGAAATTAATTATATTCAATTCAATTTTATACAATTTTAACAATTCAAAAAACAATTTTCGAAAGACTTGTTTATAGTTATTTTTAGCATTATAAACTTTTTTTTTAAATTGTACTTTTTTCTAAAAAAAATTGTGGTATTTTGTTGCAATGTTCGAAATAAAATACAATTTCTGAATTCAATTATTTTCTGCAATTTTCAATTAAACTTCATCTTTAAATTCATTGATTCAAGTAATTTTCCAAAAGTTCTGCTAGAATTCAATAATTTAAATACATAGACTCAATTTTTTCTGTAATAATTGTGATTTTCCATTGTTTTTTCTTAATTTAAAATAATTTAAGTAAATTCTTACAATTACTTTTTTGAAAATATATTAAAATAATTTTTGAACGATAATATTTTTTAAAAAATTTCCAAACAATTAAAATTTAGTAAAATGTTTTAAAAATAATTGAATGTATAAAAATATAAATGATCAAAATTTCTAAAGGTTAGAATATTTTATTGCAACTTTAAAGTAGTTTTTATTTTTTAACCTTATAGCCGACTTTCAGCAGATGATCAACATTTTTTTTTAATTTTAAAAGTTTTGAAAAATGCAAAATATGAATTTTTTTTTAGAAATATAAATAGCAATTAATTTTATAAATTTTGATGAAATTAATTTTTAAATCAATTTATATTAGAAAATTCTACGGAAATTCAATTACTTAAATGAAAAAATTTATATTTTATTGAATAATAATTGAATGTTTCTCAAATGTTTTAATTCTTATAAAGAATTTCATTAAATAAGTTTTTAAATAATTGAATTCTTTTGACAAATTTTTGATAATATTTTTATTTTTCCAGAAATTGAATATAAAATTGTATAAAAATTAAAATAAAACTGAATTTTCGAAATTAAATTTAATGAAGTATTTGTAAATAATTTAAATGGTTCGATGAATTTTAGTATTTATTAAGATGATTGAAATTTGGACCCGAATTTTTTTTTAATTCTTAATCATAATGGAAGTTTTGCATTAATTTTAACTAGAAATTCAATTTTCTTAGTGTTTTTTTACTAAAATTTTTCTACAAGGCCATTATTTTTAATAATTAACTAAACGTTTATTAAAAAAATTGGAACTAATTTCAGAAGAATGTGAATTATTAAAATTTTTTACAATTTTTTTTATAAATCTATTTTTTTTAAATTAATTATATACTAAAAAATTAAAAGCTACTTTTCATTTTTAAATTTACATTTAAAGATTTTACATTAAAATTTTTGATAATTTAATTACATTCAAAGTCTGCATTTAAAATTCTTCAAAAGTTGATTTTCAGAAATTGTAACAAAATGCTTGAAAACATTAATTTTTTTAAATTCAATTTTTACAAAATTTTAACTATTAAAAAAGAATTTCTGAAAGATTTGCTTTTAGTTTATTAAAATCTTGTTCAATGTTATGGAATATATGTTTTGATAGAATCCCGACTCTGTTGATTGAAAGGAATGTTTTTTTTAACATTGGTATCAAATTCAGGAAAATTTTTAAAGGTTGTTGAGACTGGGCTAACGAGTAACGGACCCTCGTTAACTCGCGAACGAAGGGTTCGCTTAATTAAAACCAATTATTCGACCCTGCCCGACGAAAAGTTACTTCTTTTTTATTTTTTTTTTCATTTTATTTTTCTTTCACTAAATGTAGAGCTTTTTAGAGTATTTCTGTGGCCACGAACAGCATTTTCCTAATCCAGATGGACTCTTTAGTGAAAGAAACATCCAATGAAAGTGAATCGTTGACCAATTATTTACTCTCTAAATTTCTTGAAATGAGGTTTCACTCTTTTTTTGAACGTGAATTGCGCCCCCCATATATATATTCTCCAATCAGAGTGCGATAAATTCACTTTAAAAGAGTGCGATTTTAATTCAATCAAGTGACAGGTCACATGAAAGGAAATTGGAAAATAAAACATGAATTGTATTGTTTTTTATTATTAGGAGAAAAAGTTGATTGACGAATTGTAATGGAGTGAAGTGAATGACTTAAGTAGTATGTCCAAGTTGTGGTCAGACTAAACTTTCAGTATTTTAAATTTTGGTCCGCAGTTATTATAAAAATAGAATTTCTTTCCTTCGGACTGGGAGAAACATGAGAAAATTAAAATTGATTTACAATAAATTTTTAAGCCTCCCAATAATAAATTGAATTTTGTAAAAATAATAACTCGTTGCATAAATTCAATTATCATTTCATATGCAATCTATTATTTACAAAATTTTTCACAATAATTCAATGACTTTTATAAATAATAAAATTCTTCTTAGTAGTTCAATTATTTTGAAAAATATCATTAAAATTCATGGTAAAATTTCAATATTTAATAAATTAAATATTTTTTTAATTTAATAAAATTTTCCAAAAGAATTCAATTATTAAAGAAAATTGTTGATAATATTCGACACGAACATTCAATTATTTTCCCGAAAAAAATATTCATTTCACAGGAATTAAAGCATTTAAAATAGAACTTGCATACATTTTTTTTCGAAAAAATCAAATGTTTTCAAATTTAGCATTTAATCTTTAGCAGTAATTCGATTTTTTTAACAAATTTAACAATTCTTTTTAAGAATTTAATTATTTTTGCAAATACAATCATTGTCAAAATTGTTCGTAAAAATTCAATTATTTTCAAAAAATCTAAAAAAAAAATTGTTAACATTTCAATTATCTTTATGAATGTAAAAATTCTTCGACAAAATTTAATTAATTTGCGAATTACATTATTTGGAAATATTTTAATAAAATTGTTCGTAAGAATAATACTAATAATAATTCTTTGAAACAATTCAGTTATTAAATATAAATTTCAAAATTATTCTCAAAAATTTTTAATTATTTTGAGTTATTTTTGAAAAAATTTTTACAAAATGAAATTATCTCCATCAATAACAATATTCATTACAAAAATTCAA
This sequence comes from Leptopilina myrica (nomen nudum), assembly GCA_032872475.1. Classification (NCBI taxonomy): domain Eukaryota; kingdom Metazoa; phylum Arthropoda; class Insecta; order Hymenoptera; family Figitidae; genus Leptopilina; species Leptopilina myrica (nomen nudum). The sequence goes on along the minus strand of CM065458.1, from coordinate 12,831,860 downwards.
GTATTTTGAAAAGTATTAAATTTCTTCTTGCTAATTCAATTATTTTGGAAAATTCTTATAAAACCTTCCGCAAGAATTTAATTATTTTTGTAAATAATAAAAAGCGTTTAAGGAATTTAATTTTTTTGTTTCTTTTTTCTTTGTAAAATTTTATCATTTTTAAAAACTTTTCTAAATTAAATGAGTTTCAATATTTTAAAAAAAATTTGCAAACAATTTAATTATTAAAAAATTTTGTTCCAAAAAATAATTTGTAAATAGAGTGAAAATAACAAATAGGTTAAAAAAATTGTATTTATTTTACTACTTAGACAATGGCTATTTTAAAATTTTTTAATTTAATAAATTAATTAATAAAATAGTAATCCATAATAAATATTATATAATAGCAATATAATAAATAAGTAATAAAGTAAACAATAATAAAAATCAAATCATAAAATAAATATATTAAATATATTATAATAAAATAACAATAAAATAATAAAAATAGATAATAGTGATTAATAAACTCAAAAAATTGACATTTTCTTACTTGCTCATAGCGTATTTAAATTTTTACAACCTCAAAGTTGTATAAATTAATTTAATAATTTTGAACTTTTTTCAAACACACTTGTCAAAATCAAAACAAATGAAACACAAAAAAATCTTTCATTGATAAAAATCTTGAAAAAATTTTGCAATACAATTTTTTTTAATGTTTCTTGATAACATTATAGGAATAAATATTTAGCATTTTTAAATTACAATATTATAAATTTTATCTATCGATTACGAATGATTTCATATTATTTATTTTTACTCTATATCAAAAAATAACTACATTTAATGTCATTCACGCATGAACATTTCCGGACAATAGTTGTTATTTAATCTTTATTTTTAAAGGCACAAACTTTTATAAAATTTTATTTCATTCCTTTATATATGTAAATAATATATGGAAAAAAATAAAGACGATTGATTAATTGCTGAAAGTACAAAAATGGAAAGAATTTAAAATTTTTGTTTTACTGATAACGATGAGTAACAATTTTTGAATTGCTATAATTTATTGATAAATCGAAGCACGCATATTTTTTTCAACGTTAAAAGAATTCTTTAGTATTAGAACTATCGTTTATTATAATTGTTAATTATCCTAGTTTGATGTTGAATGAATTATACTATACTTTTAATGGAGAAAAGTATACTCAAAGTAACAAATTTGTTACTAAAACTACTAAATTTTTTTTTATATTACACTGAGAAAACGATATATTTGATTCAAACATATTTTGTTTAAATCAAACTTAAAATACTTTTGCTATACAGTCAAACATATGTAAGTTTAACTGAAACATATTTTTTGGTTCATTTAAAGAAATAATATATTTTATTCAAACAAAAAATGTGGTTGATTTTAAATTATTTATAACCAACTTTTAAGTTTGAATCAAACATAAAATTTTTAAACATATTTTTTCTTTATATCAAAACAGAAAATATGTTTGAATTAAATATAATTATTCAGACAAATAATATTTTTGAATTAATGTAGTAAATATTTTCTATATATTGGGATTAAGCTTGCAAACCATTTTCAACTAAACAAAATCTTTTAAAATTATTTTTCTATTTAAAATTTAAATTAAGTATAATGTTTTTTCAGTGTAAAATTGAGGGCCTGGATGCTATTAGGTGTTACGCGACATGTTTAGTAAATATATAACACGTTATAGCATCCAGCACTTCACTTAAATTACTAAAATTAATTTAAAATATGTGAGTAACACAAAATTGCCTGGTACCGGAGAATTGCCCATATCTATTCGTTAAAATTTGCTATATACACTTTTCTAGCAACGTTGCGTTCAGAATTTTAGAGAATCAGTATATAATAATGTCTCGAAGCTGATTTCGAGAGTCGCACTGCGAATTTCGCCTCGGATAATAGCAAAGAGAATAGTAAAGTGTGTGTTGAAATGGAAAATGGCCACCCTCTAATGGATACCAATTACCCAGTGGCGAATTGCAAATTGGAATTCCCGTCCTAAATCGGCGTGTAGGTATTATTCCTGCAACCGCGCGCTCGGTGGTTCCGTATGTGGTGCGGGCGTGAAACGCAAACGACTTGGTCTCTACACACATTCACTAATAAATACTCCCTAGAATATACATTAATGTAAAAGACTTTCTCTCTCTATTGCGCTAGTGTGTGTGTGTGAAATATATGCACGCCCTTGCCTCTCTCTCTCTCTCTCGGTATTGCAAAAGGGTTTCTATGTAAATGCATTCGGTCCATGAGACCGAATGCGCGATTTGTGTGTAGTTGAATGGTAATATGTGTATGCATGTGTGATTAGGCATTGGTGTGCGAGTGAAATTGCTCGTGTGTCTGTGTGAGTGTGCGGGGGTGCCAGAAGCTCCACCCACCCTGACTTGCCCCGCCCCAGAATAATCTATCCCTCCGTACAACCAGCTAAACGAATCTAGCAAACTGTATACGTACACGTATATGTATATATAGATCGAGAGAGAGAGCTATTTTCCAACAACCCCTATAGCGCAAAACCCGTGCCACGCGAGAAGTTAGCCAAGTTTTATCAGGCTATTTTCCTTACCCGGAACGGCCAAATTTAATCCCGAACTCGGCTCACAGGCCGCCACAAATCACGCCATAAACATTCGCTATGTTACTTGTTATTCCCAGGAGGAATCTTACATAGAAATGTGTAGCAAACAAAATATTACTTGAATCAGTTGAGAAAAATGTGCACGTCTAACTTTGCAAAATTGCCCTCCTCACTAGACGTATAGATGTATATCATTCGATTTTCTTTTCGAAAATTACCTTTAACATTTTACATCATATATATATATAATATAGACATGAATTTTATTATTACATGTCGCGAGTGTAAAATCAAATTTACAAAAATTTTTTAGAAGCAAAAAAATTCATTTCATACTTTAAAAGGGACTTTCTGTTTTAAAAATAAAATTACACGTACAGTCACTAACTTCCCTTGATTATTTTCGAAAAATTTAAATAGAATTCTCTAAAAGAATTTTAAAAAATTGAAAAAAAATTGTTTTCCCTAAATTTTTAAAATATTTATTAGCAATAATAATAATAATGGCAATTTTTAACAATTGTTCATCTTACTCTGAGGAAAATTTTTTTTAAATCTAAAATAAGCAGTCAACCAAAAAAATATATTTGAATTAAACATATAATTTTTATTGAATCAAATTCATTATGTACTGAATCAAAATAATTATGTTTAATAAGAAGATCATTTTTTGTTAACTGTGTAACAAAGATAATGGTGTTTAATTCAAATATATTATTGTTTTCTCAGTGTACTTTTTTGAGTTCATGGAAACCTGGTTCAAAAATGAAGAAAGTCTAAAATTTGCTTTTAAAATACTTTTTTTTCAAAATCGTTGACTGTAAACGTTGTGAACTTCACCAACGTAAAAATAATGAATTTTATAGTAAAAAATCAGCCAATAATTCAAAAATATATTATGTAAATAAATTAATAAAAATGTGGGGTTAATAGAAATTTTGTGAAATTCGAATAAAAATATGTAATTAAATTTGTTAAAGCATTAGAAACTTTTTAACAAATACCATTTTCAAAGTATTTTGATTTAATCACTAATTAATAATTGGATTTCATAAAGGAAAATTTTAAATTATTTGTTTAGAAAAATTAAATTATTTTGAAAGAATAGAATTGGCAAATTTTTACAATCTAATTTTTGATAATTAAAAAAAAAATTGCGAAAATTCAATTTTATTAAACAATTTTAAATGTGTATATTTTTTTATATTAACTAATAAAATTTTGCAATATTATTCTTCGCCTTTAGAAACATGAATACATTAGAAGGTGATTTTTTATGATATCCAATTATTAATAAATTATTGAATTAAAATACATTTAAAATTCTGTTTGTTAAAATTCGATTTTGATTTTAGAACAAAAAATAATGAGTTATTTTTATACAATACGATATTATTTGTTTCATATTTTTCAATTTACTTTATATTGTGACTACAAAATCTAAATTTAGTAACTCTAAAAAATATCTAAAATATGTAACTCGATATGAAAAGATGAAAGATACACAAATTTTTGATGTATTAAGTTTTACCATTTTCATGAATTTATGCTCATAAATAATATCAGACTTTTCGTATATATATTCCTGAATCTCATTCTTTCGTTTCTTACTCTCCTTTCTATTTTATGTTTGTTTTTAAAAAAAACTAAAAAAAAATTATATATAAAAAAATAAATAATCGGAATAGTTTTTTTTCTTTAAAATTAATCAAAATATTAGACATTTAAATTACTCGAAAGAATTAATTTCTTTAGGTAACATTTAGGTATATTTTTTAACTAACAATTTTTAGATGACGAATATATATTATTTGAAAATTGAAAAGAAGTACAACAATTATAAATGTTGAGTAATAATAGGAAAATAATTTTTAAAAGCAAAAAATTGAATTAAATCTTTAGTAGAAACTTCAAATTTTAAAAATAAAATTATAATTACAGTCACTAACTTTCCTTGATTATTTACGAAAAATTCAAAATAAAATTCTTTAAAAGAATTTAATTATTTTAAAAAAAATATTTAAAGAAACTTCAATTATTTCAAAAATATTCAATTATTTGTTTAGAAAGAGTCAAATATCCTTAAACAATAGAATTGAAAAATTTTAAAAATCTTCGCACTAAGGAACATGAATAAATAAGAATACGTGACTCTTTATGAAATCCAATTATTAATTAGTAATTAAATTTAAATACTTTGAAAATTGTATTTGTTAAAAAGTTTCTAATGCTTTAACAAATTTAATTACATATTTTTAGTCGAATTTCACAATATTTCTATTAACCCCTCATTTTTATTAATTTATTTACATAATATATTTAAATTTTTGGCTGATTTTTAACTATCAAATTTATTATTTTTACGTTGGTGAAGTTCACAACGTTTACAGTCAACGATTTTGAAAAAAAAAGTATTTTTAAAAGCAAATTTTTATAAATTTTTGTAAAGAAAATAGCACGTTTATTTTTTTGAATAATAATTTACAAACAAAATATTTGTGAACAAAAAATTTTATTCTTTTTTTGTAGGAAAATAATATTTTTTGCTTCTTTCAATCGTTGATCATATAAACGTTACGAACTTCACCGACAATATTTTTAATTTTATCTAATTCAAATTTAGAGAACTGTACAAATATCTTTCAAAATTGAAATAAAAAAGTGATTTTTAAAAAAACAAGTTAAAATAATAAAGCATTTTTTTAATTTTTGGGAAAAAATTCCCGGTTTTCCCAGTGTGTATAGACATCTTGGAAGGATATCAAATTGAGACAAAAAATTAGCAAAATTGTTGCGATGAAATAATTATGATACTGTAAAAAGAAACCTGTTTCATGAAAGAAGTTTAGACTTTCTTTATTTTTGAACCAGGTTTCCATGAACTCAAAAAAGTACACTGAGAAAACAATATATTTGAATTAAACACCATTTATCTTTGTTACACATTTAACAAAAAATTATCTTCTAATTAAATATAATTATTTTGATTCAGTACATAATGAATTTGATTCAATAAAAATTATATGTTTAATTCAATTATAAAATATGTTTAATTCAAACATATTTTTTTGGTTGACTGCTTATTTTAGATTTAAAAAAAGTTTCCCTCAGTGCAAGATGAACAATTTTTAAAAATTGCCATTATTATTATTATTAAATTTATTATTATTGCTAATAAATGTTTTAAAAATTTGGGGAAAACAATTTTTTTTCAATTTTTTAAAATTCTTTCAGAGAATTCTATTTAAATTTTTCGAAAATAATAATCAAGGGAAGTTAGTGACTGGGAGTATAATTTTATTTTTAAAATTTGAAGTTTCTACTAAAGATTTAATTGAATTTTTTGCTTTTAAAAAATTGTTGCGTAAATTTTTCTTGAATTTTCTCGTGTGATTATGATGACGAGTGCACCTGATGAAGTGACTGGCGAAGGTTAATTGACTCGATTTTGTAAATCGTCAATGTCATTGAGTCTACTAGTCCATTAGGGTGGCTGACCAGTGCCTCTCTATATATATGTACACATGTAATATAGAGAGGACTATGTACACGTAGAGCGGTATACGCGTTCGAGTAAACGTGGCCCGCACGAACGCAACGTGGGATGTTACACATCGGGTAACCAAGATCTGTTTGCTTGCGGATGGCCAAACTAGCTGGCAGCTAATTCAGAAACGCCATTACCACCTACATACCAATCTATAGGCAAACTGAGGCAAACTGAGGCAAACTGCCGAACACTTCCGTGTGCGCTTTTCCGTGTATTTGCAATAACCTATGTTTATACATTTATGCATATATACATATGTGTTTAAGTATGTGCGGTTTACATTATTGCGACGAATTTACACACGGTGAGAGAGACGGAAATTTTATCGAAATCGATCTGCCACAATTTCATTCCATTTCATACAATTATGGTGTATTATGTATATTTCTCGCGTATTCAGTTTGCAGATTATCGCTCCCTTTGCATATTTCACTGCGGTAAACTTTTGGGCGAGAAGAACGCAATTTTTCGTTTGAAATTTTTTTTTTAAATCACCCATTCCGAATTTAAATTAGTGTAATTAGCAGGCTTTGCACTCATTTACTAAAACCTACTATTTACTACTTTTTTTACGTTATGCTACACTGAGAAATTTTTTTTTTTTTGAATTCAAAAATAAGCAGCCAATGAAAAAAATATGTTTGAATTAAAGATTTTTTATAATTGAATTAAACATAATTTTTATTGAATCAAATTTATGATATGTATTGAATCAGAATTATTATGTTTCATTCAATTATAATTTTTGGTTGACTGTATAACAAAGTTAATTATGTTTGATTCAAATATATTGTTTTCTCAGTGTACTGTTTGGGTACTTTTTTTAGATTTAAAACTCATCACTTTAAAATTTATCACTTAAAGTAACTATTTCTGATTTTTTTTGTGAAAAATTTACACTACTCTCAATTTGCTGACACTAGTCATCAAATAACTATTCGCAAAAATTAGAATCAAATTCTTTAAAACGATTCCATTATTTTCGAAAAAAAATTCGAAACTCAATTATTTTCAATATAATTTGGAATTTTTTTAGGAAACCTTGAAAAAGAATCCAATAATTCAATTACTTTCACTAATAATAACATTTTGCATGGAAACTCAATTTTTCTTAAAACCATTTTTTTGACAAAGTTTTAATCAAGAATTCAATATTGTTTTTATAAATAATAAAACTTTTTCGAAGAATTGCAATTATATTTTTAATACTATTTTAAATTATTTAATCGAAAAATTTTATTATTTTTTACAAATAATTTTTTCCATAAGAATTCAATAATTGAAAATAAAATTTTCACACAATATTTATTACATTTTGGCAAAATTAATTATTTGAAACAATAGTTTTTATAAAATTTGATAAAGAATTCAATTATTTTTAAAAATAACAGCATTTTTTGCAGAATATTAATGGTTTTTGTAAATAATAAAATTCTTTTCAGGAATCTAATTATTTTTAAAATTTTTAATAAAAATTCTAGGGAAAAAACAGTTATTTCTTTGAATTATAAAATTTTTCTTGAAAATTCCATTGTTTTCGAACATTCTTATTAAAATTATTATTGTTCGAAAGAAATTAATTACTTTTAATAGAATTTTAATTTAAATTTTATTTAAAATAATTCAATTATTCTTATAGTTTTCAATCAAATTGTTCCCAAGAATTAAATTATTTATATAAATAATTCTTCGATAGAATTTGATTATTAACGGAAAATAAGAAATTTATTCCCAAAAATTAGAATATTTTGAGGCACTTTAATAAAATTATTTGCAAAATTAAATTATTTTCACAAATAACAATATTTTATTATAAAAATGCAATTATTTGAAAAAGTAATAAGTTTATTCTTGCAAATTCAATTAATCTGAAAAATTTAATAAAATCGTTCGCAAGAATTCAATTATTTTCAAAAAAGAAAACTAATAAAATACTACACAGACATTCAATTATTGTCAAAAATTTTAATAGAATTCTTCGTAAAATTTAATTATTTTAAAAAACTTTTCGCAAGTAAATAATTTTAAAATCAACTATTTTCATAAAATTTCTCAGGAATTCAATTATTTAAATCAGAATTTACATAAAATTTGTCAAAAAAATTCAATTATTCAAAAAAGAATTTTAAAATCAATTGTTTTAAATAGAATTACAATTAAATTTTGTTTTTTGAAAAGAAATAAATTTCTTCTTGTAAATTCAATTATTTAAAAAAATGCCAATAAAATCGTTCGGTTGATGTCAATTATTTTAATAAATGATAAAATACTTTTAGGAATTCAGTTTAATTATTTAAATCAGAAGTTTAAAAAAAATTTGTCGTAACAATTTAATTATTTATAAAAGTTTTTGAAAGTCAATTGTTTTAAATACAATTTGAATTCAATTTTGTTGAAATAATTCAGTTATTTTTTTTTATTTTAATTAAATTAAATTATTTACATAAATTATGTTTTGAAAGAATCTAATTATGTCGGTAAAATAATAAACAAATTATTTCCGAAAATACAATTATTTTCAGGCATATTTCAATATTTTAAATAATTTTTTTGCAAAGTTCAATTTTTTTTATAAATACATAACAATATATTTTATCACAAAAATTCAATTATTTTTGAAAAATAATAAATTTCTTCTTGGAAATTCAATATTATTTAAAAAAATTCTAATATAATCGTTCGCTTGATGTCAATTATTTTAATAAATGATAAAATACTTTTAGGAATTCAGTTTAATTATTTAAATCAGAATTCGCATAAAATTAGTCGAAAGAATTGAATTAATTAAAAATATTTATTAAATTCTTCGCATCAATTAAATTATTTTTATAAATATTTAAATTCTTTCATGAATAATAAAATTAGTTGCAGGAATTCAATTTATTAGCACGATTAAAATTTTTAATATTTTACTAATTGGAATGATCTGAGAAAAGACGAAAACACCGATTTAACTTAATGATCTATATTATTCTGCTAAGTAGAAGAAATATTTCTGATTTTCGTAAAAAAAAAAATTAATGCAAATGCATATAATTATCACAAAACAATAATTAACAATATTATGTCCTCGGGATGAAGAAAAATGCAATCGAAAATGAAATCCATCGGAAACCAAGATTACGTGCGACACGAGTACCGTGGTCGAATTAACGTGAATGCAGAGAATTGACAACAAATATTGAAATAATCCTTCGCAATCGTGGCCCCATATGTCGATATCCATATCTTTGACAATATTTCACATATGATACTTTCAATTGAGAATTACCCGAAGGGGTCGAAATCGTTGATCCTAAATTGGTAACCTGAATTAAATTATGAGCAGATGTTACTTTCTATACTACAATTCGAATACTGTGTGTGTGAGTGTGTTTTTTGTAATATAGAAAATTGTGACATTTGAAAATATTTTTATTTTTATTTATAAAGAGAATGATTATGCGCAATATGCAAATATATAAATAGTTGCATCATTGGCCTGTTTGCCGATCTGATTCCTCCATGGAGTGGCTATTTTTTTTCTCCTTCGACATGGAGAATTTGGTTTTACCAGAATATATCTATAAGCCTGCGGGGTTTCTATAGCAACGCTATATGACGATGGAGGAGGTAACTCGTTCTGTAGGAGGGTGAAGGGAATGAATGGACGGATGAATGACGCACAATTAACTAATTAAATCATCTGCCAACCCTCCGCGAGTTCTCTGTCTCTCGAGTATCATCCCTTTTTGTTAGCAGACTTTTGGCCATCCCTTCTCCATCGTCATTTCCATCCCCCGCACGCACAACAATTCACGAATACATATAAGAGTAGAAACTTTAAGAAACAATTTGTACTTTTTCTTACGTTTTAAGCTTTCTTTAATTTCCGCCGAGGACATTAGGACTTATCGCATTAAACAGCAACTGAGAAATGATACTGGAAAAATATTTTTCGAAGTTGCAAAGTTGGGAGTGAGGTTTTTTTTGCATTTATTTCAATTTTTAAAGATATTTGTATACAGTTCTCTAAATTTGAATTAGTTACTCTCTAAATCTGAATTAGTAAAAATGTTTACTAATTGGAATTAGTGACTGACTTTTTGCTTTTGAATTAGTAAACTTCACTAATAAATAGTAATTTCTACTAATTTATTAGTAAAATTTACTAATTCAAAAGCAAAAAGTCAGTCACTAATTCCAATTAGTAAACATTTTTACTAATTCAAATTTAGAGAGTAAAATTAAAAATATTGTCGATGAAGTTCGTAACGTTTATATGATCAACGATTGAAAGAAGCAAAAAGAATTATTTTCCTACAAAAAAAGAATAAAATTTTTTGTTCACAGATATTTAGTTTGTAAATTATTATTCAAAAAAATAAACGTACTATTTTCTTTACAAAAATTTATAAAAATTTGCTTTTAAAAATACTTTTTTTTCAAAATCGTTGACTATAAAAGTTGTGAACTTCACCAACGTAAAAATAATTAATTTGATAGTAAAAAATCAGCCAACAATTCAAATATGTGATGGAAATAAATTAATAAAAATGTGGGGTTAATAGAAATAATGTGAAATTCGACTAAAAATATGTAATTAAATTTGTTAAAGCATTAGAAACCTTTTAACAAATACAATTTTCAAAGTATTTAAATTTAATCACTAATTAATAATTGGATTTCATAAAGAGTCACGTATTCTTATTTATTCATGTTCCTTAGTGCAAAGATTAATAATTAAAATTTTTATAAGTTAATTCAAAAAAAGAAAAGTACTTAAAATTTTTTAATTAAATGAAATTTTGCAAAGTTTTTTGTTGAAATTTCTAAAAATGAAGATTTTTAAAATTTTTCAATTCTATTGTTTCAAGATAATTGAATTTTTCTAAATAAATAATTAAAAACTTTAAATAATTAAAATCTCCTTACATTTTTTGAAAAATAATTAAATTCTTTCAGAGACGTTTATTTAAATTTTTCGAAAATAATCAAGGAAAGCTAGTGACAGTAATTATGATTTTATTTTTAAAATTTGAAGTTTCTATTATTAGTATTTCAATAATTATTGGAGTTAATAGAAATATTGTAAAATTCGACTGAAAATATATGTAATTAAAGTTGTTAAATAATTTTTAAATAATTAATAATTGGATTTTATAAAGAGTCACATTTTCAAGTATTCATGTATTTATGTATTCATTCTATCGTTTCAAGATAATTGACTTTTTTAAAACCAATCATTAAAATTTTTGAAATTAATTCAAATTTCTTAACATTTTTTAAAAAATTATTGAATTCTTTTTTTAAATTCTAATTAAATTTTTCGAAAATAATCAAGGGAATTATAATTTTATTTTCAAAATTTCAAGTCCCTCTTACAGTTTTAAATCAAATTTTTATGGCTTCTAAAAATTATATTATTATTCAATAATTATAATTACTGAACTTCTCCTAAATTTGTATAATTTCAAAGTTCTGAATGTTTAAATAAATGATATTTATTTATCTCTTGAGCAAATTAAATGTTTATTACTTATTAAGTAAATAATTGCTCCTGCTTATTATCGTCAAATATTTTAATAAAATTCTTTACAAGAAATGAATTATTTTCATAAATAATAGAATTCTTCGGAAGGTTTTAATTATTTTTATAAACATTAAAATTCTTTGCGGAAATTCAACTATTATTGCGTGTATATAATTTTAATATAAAATTAAAAAATCGAATTTTCAATTATAATTATAAAAAGACAAGATTATTTTTAAAAAGTTGTAAAAATTATTTGCCAAATTTTAAATTTCCACTTGAATCTCTTTCAAAATCACAATTTTCTTAGAAGTATCAAATTGACCTATTTTTATTACAATTTATGAAAATTGCCTATTTATTTACATTATGCAAAGTATTAATATTGCTCTTCTTTTCGTTAATAGAGAAAAAATTTATTTTCTAATACAATTTGCAAACAAATTCCATATATAATAATGAAATTCTTTCATTTGTAGTTAATTTGAATAAAGTGTTGATATTTGTGGTGCTCTTTAATTCAAAGGAAAAAATAATTCCGCTGTTAATTTCGTTTACATTTCCACTTAGAGGCACTCTCTTAGTCTGGAAAAATAGCTTGCCAGTACCAACCTCCATTAAGGGTGAATCCGTAACTCGATTTCCATTTACATTTCCATTTTTCGGCAATAGACGCGAAAATGTTGCTTTCAGTTGAGACGTATTTTACTTGCTCGAAACGTAAAATCACAACTAAATTTATTTATACGTATAAGCTCCTTTTTATTACCGTTTGCATTATTATAATTATTAATTTCCTGTATTATTCAAGACATTTTTATTAAATCGTTTCACTGAGAAGAATTTTTGGACGTTAATAGTAACCAGGAGAAATTTTTAGAAAATTTGGATTCGTGCTGTAATTATTCGCAACATCTTCAAAAAATCAATTGTTTTAGTTTTTCAACTAAAATTCTACATACTAATTTGAAACTGCTTTGGAAAGGAATTGGAATCAGAATTATTCAGAAAAAAATTTGTTTCTACTTAATCGTTACATTTCAAAAGATTTAAATTTAAAACCTTTTTAAAATTCAATTACTTTTAAAAATTACTACTCTCTAAAACTGAATCAGTGGAATTTCACTGAGAATCAGTGAAATTTGACTGAGAATCAGTGACTCTATTCTCGCGATTTGAATCAGTGGAATTTGACTGAAGATCAGTTAAAAATGATTGAAATTTCAGTCATATTTCACTGATTGACCAATAAAAAAGTTACTGGAAATTTTAATCACACATATTGAAAATTTCAGTTATTTTTTAATTGTCCAATCAGTGAAATATGACTGAAATTTCAATCATTTTTAACTGATCTTCAGTCAAATTTCACTGATTCAAATCGCGAGAATAGAGTCACTGATTCTCAGTGAAATTTCACTGATTCAGTTTTAGAGAGTAGTATTTGTAACTTTTTCAAAAATTCATTTTTTTTTAGTTTTCAACTAAAATTGTTTTATAAATGAACTATTCTCAAAGTAAATAATTAAATATACATTAAAAAATTTAGCTAATTTCAAAAGAATTTGAATCAATTATTTTCTTTTCGAAAAAACTAAGGTCTCTAAACTTTTAAAATTAAAAATTGAGATTTTCTAAATTTCCAAATTAAAACGTTTTGAAGTTAATTACTCTATAAATATTGCACTAAAAAAAATTTATTTGATTCAAATAACCAATTAATTGACTATTATCAATTAAATATTTAATTAAACCAAATAATAATTATTAGAGTTAATTAAATGGTATTTGCTTCAAATACTGAAATTGGTTCAAATACCATTTAATTAACTCCAATAAATATTTAATGGATAATAGTCAATTAATCGGTTATTTGAATCAAATAAATTTTTCTTTCAGTATGTAAACACGACTCTACAAGAATTAAATTATCTGAATAAAAAAATAAATAATTTACCGAATAATTGAATGTTTTTCAAAAAACAAAATTTAATTCTCATCAAATGATCCCCAAGTTTTGAACGTTCAAATGAAGAAAATATTTTTTATTGAAAATATTTTGGTAAATTACTAATCATAAAAAAATTTAGAAACTAAAATGTTACATTTACAAATTCAGTAATTAATTTTTTTTTTGTTAGGGACACAAAATAATTGCAATAAAAATTTAATTTGTAGAAGAACTAAATAAATTTCGTTCATTTGAACGTTCGGAACTTCAGGTCTTTTTCATCAACAATTATTGCGAAGGCGAATTTGTAAATGATTCAATTCCTGTGAAATTTTTATTATCTTCGAAAATAAATAATGATGTTTGTGGAAAATTTGATTACAATATATTTTTCTAACATAAATTTCAAGCAGCAAAAGTATAGAAAATTATGAAAAGATATTCTTCATTTGAAAAAAGAACAAAATATGCCACTTCATAAGAGCTTCGAAACAAAATATATTAGGTAAATTGAAAAAAAAAAATTTTTTCATTCGCTTAAATCAATTCTTTCCACGTTCAATTGATTCTCTCAACGCTCGTCAACTTTGATTTTCAATATAACATTTTGCAGCAATAAAAAATGTAAAAAGTGAAATGTAATCTATCAAATTGACTGGCTCTCGGGTTTTTGAAAAGCACCTTCAAATAGCGAAAACAGTGGAGTCGCGTGCGGGGTGAGCCACAGGCGCGTATTTTTCCTCAAATAAAAAGCCATGCTACACCGGTTATTTACAAACTGGCGCGTCGTTGGCCATTTTTAACAATTCCCGACCGTGTTTCGCGGATTATCGTGCACACAGAAGCTCAATGTGATCAACCTGTATATATTTTTCGATTGGAATATAGCCAGTGTGTGTTTGATTTTTCTGCTTTGTTTTTTTTCCTTCTCTCTCTCTCTCTCTCTTTTTTTTGTTTACCTCTTTTTTTTTACCTCTTTTTCCGTTATTTTCAACAGTGGATAGCTTAGCAACTACCAATCAGGATCATCTGACAGAAAATACCCCGCATACCTCCGGTCATTCGTTGTTTTCGATCCCCGCGTCATCCCACGTCGCATTTCAGTCCATTCGTTCACTGACCAATTTGTTCGATAAAAGCTCTCGACTGATTGGTCAGACAACGGCCACTGCTTTTTTTCACGTGAAATTCACCGTGACATACGCCACCCTTTTGCCACCCTCTCACCAACCCCACTTTTACACCCCCCCCCACTACTCAAACCATCGCCAAAAATGCTGCTGCCGTGGATCTATTTTATCTCATCTATCTTTGCTATTGCTGATGGTAATTTCATTTTATGTTCAGTGGAAAAAACATTTCGAGGCTTTTTTAGTAGCTGCTGATGAAAGTTTATTGGATATTCCTCGAATCAAGTTCTTTTTTTTATGAGAGATTGGGATTCAATTTTGGGATAATTTTAAAGGTATTGTTAAAATTGAAAAGTACTTCATTTATAAATTGTCACGTATATAGGAATGTACGTAAAAATGTAGCTGTGAGTATTTTTGAAAATTATTTTTCACATAATGGAATTATTGAACGTTAACAACACATAAAAGTTAATAAATAATATTTGTTCGATTCACTGAAAAAAAAATTAATTTGTTTCAAATAATCGATTATATGACTATTATCAAATAAATATTTACTTGAATCAAATAAATTGTATTTGAATCAAATATTTCAGTATTTGAAACAAATATTATTTAATTGATTCAAATAAAAATTATTTGATTCAAGTAAATATTTATTTGTTAATAGTCAAATAATTGGTTATTTACATCAAATAATTTTTTTTTTCAGTGTTCAAGGTAGAAATAAATTAAATGAATTATATGAATTTGAAATCAATTTTTATTCAATATTTTTGATAATTATAATGAAGACTCGAAGATCAATAATTTTTAATTAATAATTAATTTTCTTTCTGTATTATTACATGAATAAATAAAAAAACAATTGTTAAACAGTTTTTTATCAAATTCTTTTAATAATTTTTTACTTATTTTCATAAATAATAAAAAAAATTGTAGAAATATTCAATTATCTTAAATAAAATTTGTATACATTTTTTTAGGAAAAAAAGAATTGTTAAAAAATTTGTTTATAACATTCTTTGTAAAATTATTTTTAACAAATTTTCTTCATTTAATTTATAATAAAACTTCCCTAAAAAATACAATTATTTAAACTGAAATATTCAATTATCTAAAATAAAATTTGTACAAGTTTTCCGAAAAGAAACAATTATTAAAATATTTCCTTATAAGATTTTTTGTAAAATTATTTTCAAACCTTTTTCTTAATTTAAATTATAATTAAACTCCACTAGAAAATTCAACTATTTAAAATAAAATTTGCATAAATTAAAAAAAAAAATTATTAAACAGTTTTTTAAATAAAATTTGTATAAATTTTTTCAGAAAAAAACAATTGTTAAAAAATTTGTTTATAACATTCTTTGTAAATTTATTTTCAAAAATTTTTCTTAATTTAATTTATAATAAAACTCCCCTAAAAAATTCAATTATTTAAAATAAAATTTGTATAAATTTTTTCGAAAAAAAAACAATTGATGAACAGATTTTTCTAAAATCCTTCTGAATATTTTTAAAAATATTTTCTCATAAATAATAAAAAAACTGTAGAAAAATTCAATTATTTATAAAATTTGTATAAATTTTTTCGGAAAAAGAAAATTGTTAAAAAATTTCCTTGTAACATTCTTTGTAAAATTATTGTCAAACATTTTTCTTAACTTAATTTATAATAAAACTCTCTTAAAAAATTCAATTATTTTAAATGAAATGTGCATAAATTTTTTCGAAAAAAAACAATTGTTAAACAGTTTTTTATAAAATTCTTTTAAATATTTTTTTACTTATTTTCATAAATAATAAAAGAATTGTGGAGAAATTCATTTATTTATAAAATTTGTTAATAAACTTCTTTTTATAAGATTTCAATTTTCAGACAAAATAAATTTTTATCAAAATTATTTTTAAGAAATTTATATTCTTTCAGAAAATTGAATAGAAATTTTTTTAAACACTTGGATTATTTTTTAACTTTTATCAAAATAGAAAACATTAAAAATAATTGAATTCGTAGGTAGAATTCCATTATTTCTGAAAATAATTGAATTTTAGGGAAAATTATTATTATTGTTATTATTATTATTAATAAAAAATAATTATTATATAAAAATACTAATAATAATTATATTTTCTTGAAGTAGTTGTTCAAGTAAACGAAATTTTTGTTTGTTTCAATATTCTGAAAAATTTACTAAATTCATTTAATTTATTTCTTAGTTGGATCGAACAAATATTATTTATTAACAATATACGGAAGGATAAAAAAATTATTTTAAACTCATAAAAGTGTTGTAATTGTAGGTTAATAAGAAAAACGTAAAGAATGTCGACAAGCATGGAATAACGTTCAATCGAAGTTAAAAATATCTCATAAAAAATAAATATAAATATCATAAATAAAAATATCTCTCATCAATGTCAACTGGAAATAATCGGTGGAGCCCTAAAGTTTGTCAAAAAGGGGCTCTTTATCTATGGCTCGAAAACCAAATAACCAGCCAATACATTTACCTATAAGAATCGAATCTATAAAATTTAAAAGGTGCATTAGGCATGTCAACAGTTTTTATCTATTCATCTGTACTTTATCTTTTTTTGATACTACAATTCTATGGGGTTAATAGCCGGTAATAGCTGTCAAATGCATAATCTATCAGCTCTTATCAAGCCGTGTGTGATAGTGACAATTTTCTCCTTCTGAACATAAATATCAGTGGACACCTATTAAAAAGGTTGTAATCGTTTGAATAAATAAATAAATATTTTATTCATAAATATTATACCACAAGTATTACAATCAGGAAATTGAGGGGAAAAATTCCCAATTTTTAGAATTTATAAGAAAATTCTGAATTTTGGTCTTTTTTTCTTTACCTCATAAACTGAAATTATTCACGAATTATAATTCCTTCAATTTTTTTCCGTTTCTGACAACAACTACTTTTTAAATCACTTGATTCTTGAAGAAATATGAAATTAAGTAATAACTTATAAAAATCATTTAATGAAGTAATTTTTTCGAAAAATTCAAATTTTTCATTCTGTTGAAATTATTTAAGTTTTTCAATAAATATTTAATATTATTATGATCTCAAAGTTTTGAACGTTCAAATGAATGAAATATTTTTTATTGAAGATATTTCAATAAATTACTAATCATAAAAATACCTAAAGTTTTACGATTACAAACTCAGTAATTAATTTTTGTAGAATTTACTAAAAAAAATTCATTGCAAAATTCAATTATTTTCAACAAAAATGTTCTTAATTTAATTTCATAAAAACTCTTCTAAAAAATTCAATTATTTTCAATAAAATTTGTGTAATTTTCTTCGAAAAAAATAATTGTTTAAAAATTTGTGTATAACATTCTTTGTCTTTGTAAAATTATTTTCAAACATTTTTCTTAATTAAATTTATAATAAAACATTCCTAAAAATTCAATTATTTAAAATAAAATTTTCATACATTTTTACTGTTTACTGTTTTTAAACAGTTTTTTATAAAATCCTTCTGAATATTTTTTAAATATTTTCTCATAAATAATAAAAAAAACTGTAGAAAAATTCAATTATTTTTAAAGTTTGTATAAATTTTTTCGAAAAAAGACATTTATTAGAAAAAAATATATAACATTCTCTGTAAAATTCTTTTCAAAAGATTTCTTAATTTAATTTATAATAAAACTCCCCTAAATAATTCAATTATTTAAAATAAAATTTGCATAAATTTTTTCGAAAAAAAACAATTATTAAACAGTTTTTTCTTATAAAATTCTTCTAAATATTTTAAAAATATTTTCTCATAACTAATAATAAAAAACTGTAGAAAAATTCAATTGTTTATCAAATTTGTTAATAACATTTTTAAAAGATTTCAATTTTCAGAGAGAACAAATTTTCATCAAAATTATTATAAATATTTGTTTTTTTCAGAAAATTCAATAAAAATTTTGTTATACAGTTAGATTATTTTTTGAACTTACATTAAAATAGAAAATATTAAAAATAATTGAATTAATATTTAGAATTCCTTTTTTTTTAATGAAAATACTTGAATTTTTTGAATATTTTTACTGATGAATTACAATTAAATTAAATTTTAAGTGTTACAATTGAAAATAAATAGATAAATATTTTCTAAAAATCCTAATATTTCAGAAAAAGAACATTAGAGAGTTTTTTTAAATATTCAATTTTGAAATGTATTGTACAAATCGAGATGACATAAAATTTTTCAAAATGAATTTTAAAAAATTATGATTGAAAATAAGTCCAGATGAATTCACGATTTTGTAACTTTTTTCTGAAGTATGTTGATTCTTGTTTATTATTATTATTAATATTATTAATAATAAAAAATAATTATTATATAATAATAATATTTTCTTGAAGTAGTTGTTCAGGTACATGAAATTTTTGTTTGTTTCAATATTCTGAAAAATTTACTAAATAAAAAAGACCCTAAAATTCTGAACATTCAAATCAACGAAATTTATTTATTTCTTCTACAAATTAAATTTTTATTGCAATTATTTTACGTTACCATCCAGAAAATTAATTACTTAGTTTCTAAACGTAAATATTTCAGTATTTAAATTTGTTTTTGATTAGTAATTTATAAAAATGTCGTCAATAGAAAATATTTCCTTCATTTGAACGTTCGAAACTTGAGGATCATAAATAAAAGGGAAGAAATGTAGGATTTAAAATTCTAACTTAGCTGTTAATTAATTTTTTTAATGTAAAAAAAAATTTTGTTGAGTAAAATACAAACTGAACAGAGTAACAAAAATACTTGTTATGTTCGTTTTAATGTTTAAGAATGCAGGAACATGTAATTAATGTTAATAAAAATTTGAATGTCCGTAAAAACAATCAGAGCTGAGTTAAATTTTAAAAGACACTAAATTAATCTTTAAATAATGCTTAAAATATTTGATTGAATAGAAAACAAGATTTATAACTCGCAATAATTTTTGCATTAATCGCCATTAAATTATAAGATTTTTTTGCATAAAAATCAGTCCTTTATTAATTTTTATCTAGAAAAAAAAGAAATAAGTTTTCAGGGATAACTATAAAATACAGAGATTGATATTTTTGTCACAGAGTCATATATTTTATTTATATAGACGTACTATCGTGAAAAATAGTGTGGCATAATCCTACTTCCTGTCACTACTTCCGGTGATGTGTAAACTCGAACATGAAGAATACTTTTCAGGATAAAGAATATCGATTACGTGCGGTCACAATCATGAATTTTTTCAATGACACTTTTTATGAATGGATATTTATGACTTTTGTGTAAATATCAAAGAATTGTCCTGTTTCTCTTCTTCTTGTTCTGCTTTTTTTTTTCTTTACGAAAAGTCAGTTATAAGTGCAATTACACTTACATTAAAACAATTTATTGCCCATAAGATAACAATCAGCTTGATCACTTCTTATCAAGCACTCAATTTCTTTTCAAATTGCTCGTCGTGCGGTATCAACTTATCAAGTGGATTTGGCGATTTTAAATCATACTGATTAACTTTCTGATTATCTCAATTTTGATAGTAAGTTAAATTAATTAGGAAAAGTACTGAAATGGAGATTTGTTAATAAACAAATGCCTCTTATTTTCTTTTCTTCTTCCTCTTCTTCTTCTTCTTCTTTCAACTTTTAATTTTTTTTTTAACTGAAATTTATTTTAGAAAAAATTTAGTTCTTTTAAAATTATTTTTCAACATTGCGATTAATGATTACTACTGTGTTTGTAGAATACAAAATTTTCGGTTCAATTTTTCTACTTTCAAAAAAACGAATTTTCATTTTCTATCTTGTGTATATAGTATTAGATCATCTTTTAATCCGAGTCTAAAGGTCAGGGAGACGACAAACAAGAAGAAAAGAGACTTCATACTATCAGGAATGTGTTTGTCTAAGATAAATATTTGTGAGCTTAGTGAAGAATTAAATAATAAAATTGGTAACTTAAAAAGTGGTCAAAATTTGAGTAGCAGTCTCGCCTTGAATTAAATAAAAGATAACAAAAAAAAATAAGGTGAAAGAAACTGCAGAGCTTGTTTATGAAAAAATGTGTATCAAATAAATACTAGACAAGAAAGAGAAAGAAAAAGAGAACAAAAATTTAAAGTAAAGTACAAAAAGAAAGTAGTAGTAAAGAAAATTTAAAAGTTGAACGAATATTAAAAAGAAATATTTCCTTCTTCAAATAAATTTCTCTCATTGTTAATTATATAAATATCTTCTAATCAGATAGCTCGCTTATGTAACAGATTTTGGAACTTATTGGGTCAATCGATAAGTAATTAAACAATAATATAAAATTTCCCCAAATCGGATAATTAATTTTGCCAGATGTAATCGATAAACGATATAATTAGTAAAAAAATACTTTTTTAATTCAAGCTTACATTTGAAAAAACAAAATAAGATTGAATCTTTACGAAAATTTTAATTTTTCTTAAGATAATAATTAACTAATATAATTTACGAGTTATTATTTTATTATTTTATTTGGCTACTATGAATTTTTTAAATTCTTTATAAATTTTTCTTTGCATTTGGATAAGAATTATTTCAATTTAATTGAAATTAATTTTCTCTCAACGTAAATGGAAGTAAAAAATAAATTTTCTCTTCTGTATGCTCATATTGAATAGAATTAAATTTACTATGCATAATTTTGAATTAATAATTTTATTAATTATATGTTGAAATTAATTGCGACAAAACATATATCGCATCATTTATAAATGAATCTCGCTAGAATAGTGTTTTAACGAGAAGCTTAATTCAATTCAAATCAACATTATATGTAGTAATTAGAGAGAACATGGTTGATAATTACTTTCCCTCATTTGTAACGACCACAAATTTAATTGTCAAATTTTATATATATGTATATGTTTATTCAGAAACGCAGAAATATCATATTATAATAAAAGTGGATATAATTTGAAACAAACTTTTGTGGCAATTTTTTAATTCGATGACATTTTTAAGCCAAGGTAATTATGTCAGGGGAAATATTTAATAATTTAAAATACCTGCAACTTATTTTCATTTTCAAAATAAGGAAAATAGCTATAAACAAATTTTTCACAAATTGTTTTTGAATAGTTAAAATTTTGTAGAATTTAATTGAACATAATTCATTTATTTCAAGTATTTTGTTACAGTTTTTTAAAAATCAAATTTTGAAGAATTTTAATTGAAAATTTGGAAAATAATTGAATTGTCATAAATTTTATTCAACAATCTTTTAAGGTATATTTAAAAATAAAAATTAGCTTCTAATTTTTTTAAATTCCATAGTTTTAATATTTTTAATTACATATTTCCAAAAATAATAGGATTTTAGAATTATTTTCAACATTTTGGAGAAAAAGGAATCATGTTCGAAATTTTTAATTAAAATTTATAAAAAAATTCTTTACTTTTTTCTAATTAGTACACAAACATTTTTTTATGAAATTCAATTGTTTTCGAAAAATTGAATTAAAATATTTTTAGAAACTAATTATTAGAATTGTTTTGTAATAATTTTTTTAATATTCATAATTTACTTTTTGAACTTCTTAAAATTTTTGAGAAATCATTGTCCTTTTTATAATTGAAATTCTTCAAAAATTTTATCATTTTTATTTATACTTTTCAAAAATTCAATTATTTTTAAAAGATTTTACCAAACATTAATTTTTAGAAATTTTTCAAAATTTTTCAAATATTCTTGTTTATTATTAAAAAAAAGAAATTTAAGAATTTTTTCAAAATTTGTCAGATATTGTCGTTTATTATTAATAAAAAATTTTTTGTAAGAATTTAATTATTGTCATAAATAATAAAATTGTTTAGAGTAATTAAATTATTTTTAATACAAATTTAATAAAATTTCTCGAAAGAATACAATTATTTTTTAAAATATTGATTATAAATTCGATTATTGTAAAGAATTTTAATATAAATTCAGTAATTTATTATTCTCGACAATTTAAGAAATTAGAAAATTTTTTAAAATGTGTTGTGAAATTGTAGAAAATAATTGAAAATATGGAAAAAATAAAATAAAATAAAATAAATGAAAATATAAACTATGGAGAGTCACAATTATTACAAAAATAAATTAAGTTTATGTATTTAAATAATTGAACTCTAGAAGAACGTTTGGAAAATGATTTAATTTAATTGATTCAAAGATAAAGTTTTGTTGAAAATTGCAGAAAATAATTGAATTCAGCAAGGGAATATAGAAATTGTATTTTGTTTCGAATATTGCAACAAAAATACCACAATTTTTATGAAAAAAGTGCAAAGTATTTCAATTTTCATAATGCTAAAAATAACTACAAAGCAAATCGTTCGAAAATTCTTTTTCAATAGCTAAAATTGTTTAAAATTGAATTAAAAATAATTTATTTTTCTCAAGTATTTTGTTACAATTTTTGAAATTCAACTTTTTGAAGAATTTTAATGTCAATGAATTGCCAGGGAAATTGAAAAACTGAAACTTTGTGACCAGACTGAATAATAAAGGAGCGCGAATTTTAATAACATGGGTTTAGAACAAAAATTAAAAAAATCCATGATTCGATTAGAAATTTCATGAGATTTCCATGATTCCATGAATAAAAATTAAAAATGAAATAAATCCCTTAACAATTCCATAAATTCCAGGTTTTCCATAACTTGTAGAAACCCTGGTAAATTAGCGGCTTTTCTCAGCCTCGAATAGACAAAAGTAGAGGAAACAGACGAAAAATTTATTATTGTAATACAGAATTTGAATTTGAAGACAAAATATTTTAATTCGCACAACAATACTGAAAAAAAAGTTCTGGTAGGAATGATCAGAAATCGTAGTTTTAACTAGAATTTAGTGTAAGATCCTAAAGTTCTGAACGTTCAAATGAACGAAATTTATTTATTTCCTCTAAAAATTAAATTTTTATTGCAGTTATTTTGCTTCACTATCCAAAAAATTAATTACTGAGTTTGTAAAAGTACAATTTTAGTTTTTACATTTTTTTATGATTTGTAATTTGTTAAGAGAACTTCAATAAAAAAGGATTTCGTTCATTTGAACGTTCAAAACTTAGGAATCGTATTTCGTGTTAAGTATGCTCTAACTAGAATTCTGGTTAGATTAACCAGAATTCTAGTTAATCTAACCAAAATTCTAGTTACTCTAACCAGAATTCTGTTTGTTTTAACTAGAATATCGTGTTAAATATACCCTAACCAGAACTTATTTTTCAGTGAATAAATTCAGAATTTATTCACCACTTTGGGGGCCTCGAAGGATGTAAAATCGTTTTTCGAGGGTAAAAATCACAGCAACACACTTGGAACTTAATGGAAATGAAACTCACCAGCAAGATCGGCAGGCAATCTAGGATACAGCATACCAGTCCTCGCCAACCACTCGAGTTGAAGAGGATGAAGATGATGAGGATGAGGGCCGCCGGATTGAGGATGACCCACGGGCTGTCCCTCCTTGTGTATCGAGTGAAACGCGCTCCCACCAGCCGGATGATAGTACAATCCCCCAGGATGGATGAGAGGCCCTCCAGGATGAATCAACAGTCCCTGATTTTGTCTCACCACTCCCGCACCCACACCATACGGATTATTGGCCATACTCTGGTGGCCCAAAATTCCATTTCCAGTCGGGTCCTCCGATCCCGGGGAAATTGGAGGACTAGATGTTGGACTTCGACTAGTATTACTCCCTGGACTTGCACTCCCAGTTCTGGAGGGATCCACCTCAGCATCCACGTCCACTGACGCCTCGTCATCATCCATTCTGTTCCTGTAACGTCCACCACTGTTTCCCGTGTCTGGAATCGAGCGAAATTGACCCCGTGATGACGAGTCATTTCTCATGAGTAATTGTCGATGATCCTGATTCAGGAGTCTTCTATTTCTGAGGTCATCCTCTGATCTCACGATATGCTGCTGCACGAATGGTAGAAGTGGATTGCCGAGGGAATTTCTCCTCTCTTCAGTCTCTTGATTTTGAAGACTAGAATTACTCTCCTTCTCGTCGACAATGTCGGGAGTTATTTCTGATGTTCGATAGGTTCTCGATTTCATGTCGAGATCATTTTTACTGGTGACTCTGCCGAGAAGGGCGTCGATGCAGAACGAGGTCTTTCCTGCATTGTGCTGTTGGGTTGAGGGAGAACTTCCTGGTGATGAGCCAGGTTCACGAAATCTGTCCTCCATGAACTTCATTGTCAGGGGCTCTTCCTTGAATATTGTTTGGTTTTCGGCGAATCTTTTGGAGTCCGAATTTTCAGGGTAACGAATTCTTGCCTTCTCTTCTAGAGTTGAGAAATGTATGTTATCGTCTAAGCGGATTTTTGGTGATTTCGGCTCCTCGGACCTTGGGGATGAGTTGGGATCTTGGAGTCTGTGCTGGATGCTGTAGAGGTGTCTGGAGTGTTGATGAAGTTCCTCCGAGACCATTTGCGCGTTGTAGTGCATGGCAGCCATTGAAGAATGTTCCTTAACGCATTTTGTCGATTTTATTAATCACACAACACTGATTTTTTGCTATTGGAATTGTTCACTTATTTTTCGACTTTTATTGAAGGAGAATTGTGCATAAAGAACGAATAGAATAGAGTGTATAGTAAAAGGTAATTTAGAAATTATTTGATGGATTATTGTAAAAGAAGCGCGATCACTTTTGACTTTCTTTAAAATTGCGAATAATGATAATCACTGATGAATGATGCGCGTCATCAATCCTCGTGTGTTGATCGGTTTTATCGAGAAAAGCAAGCAAGAGCTATTAGTTGGACGTCACGTCGCAAAATGAAATCATCGACACCGCGTGTTCGTTGGTGCGTTCCAAAAATCCTTCGACATCGTAGCCTGCTACGATTAAATCGTGGCTTGTGCTCCGCCTACGACTCAAACACCCCCCGACACAGTTGAAACCACGCCCCCGCGAATTCTCTCGAGTGACCGAAATCCCGTATATACTGTGTAAAGGAAGAGAGATTCCGGGGAGAAATATTGATTAGAGGGAGATGAGAAGAAGAGTTGGGAATCAAGGGTGATATCCCCTGTTTCTCTATCGACGCGCGCCGCCCCAGGAATCTGACCAATGGGGATGGAGAGATAGCTGTTGTGAACTGGATATAAGCAAAAGGTATCAAATGCACTTGGTCCTTCTGTTGCTGTGTGAGGGTGTTAGAGCAATGCTAGCTCGAGACTAGAAACAGTGCGAGATGAGACTATCAGCAATGAGAATACTGGATTAAAGAGAGAGAGAGAGATGGGTGGGGGAAGACAATTCCGTGTCAGAGTCAGAGACTTCCGAATGAGACAGGATTACAATTGTCATTATACTGGCATTAATTTAGATAAGGGAAAATTATGGATAAGAGTTTCGCAATTTTGCAAAGTGAGATTTTCAACTGATTTTCGTATTACTTCGCTTAATAATTTCGTCTTTTATTTTTCGACCTCTGCCTTTTTTCTTCTTTCTTTCTTTCTTTCATTCAATTCTCATTCGAGAATTGTTAATCAAGAAATGTTCATTCTATTCAATGTAAGAGAAAACTCTTACTTTAAGGGAAGAAGAACAACAAGGTTCTTTTAAATTTGCAACATTAAACATTGCTTGAATTTCTTCGACATTTCTTCGATACTAAAAGAATACCGAACATTCAAAACTTTATGAAATATATTCAAACTTACAGTACCGGCCAAAATAGTCAGTCCACCCATTTTTGAAGGAATGAAAACAATTTTTTAACATAAAATTTATGAAAACTAAAATTTTTTTCGGTTTATATTTTGAAACTAATAAGACCTTACAGAAGTCATTTGGCCAAAATTTGTACAAGATATTCTTAAAAATCGGTCATTTTCAATGTTTTACCAAAATTTGAATAACTTCTAAATTAATTAACGCTTTTTAATAATCTTAAGCTTATTTTAAAGGTCATTTTCTATGCAATAAGAATTACTTATAGGCATTAACCTGTAATTTTTTTCTTGAAATAAGCATGACGATAAAGTTGGACAAAAAAATCGAAAAAGTTGAAATAAGATTATTAAAAAGCGTTAATTATTTTAGAAGTTATTCAAATTTTGGTAAAACATTGAAAATGACCGATTTTTAAGAATATCTTGTACAAATTTTGGCCAAATGACTTCTGTAAGGTCTTATTAGTTTCAAAATATAAACCGAAAAAAATTTTAGTTTTCATAAATTTTATGTTAAAAAATTTTTTTCATTCCTTTAAAAAGTGGGTGGACTGACAATTTCAGACGGTACTCTGTATGGTCTAGATTAAAAATCTAGGTTTTATAAACTTCTACATATAGATATTCAAAATTAAAGCATAAAGTATGTGAAAAAAACAAGAGAATCTCTTCATATTTTTCAACAATATGCTTTCACTGTAAAAAATGAATTTTAGAGTTCACTTTTGATGCACAAAAAATTGTGGGATGTTATTTGAATTATTTAACGCTAAAATGGATTCGGATTGCAAATCTGCCACCCATTTTGGCATTAAAATCATACCAAACAGTTTTCTGTACGCTCAAACAGTTCTGATTAAAACTATTTTAGAGTGAATTTTAGCCTTTAAAGTACATGATTTTTAATTCTTAGACCGGAAAAAGTTGTTGATTTAAACAATTCATTAGCTTTAACTTTTGTTTCCGATTTTTAATTTTCAGTTCAGAAAAAAGTTGTTCTTTTAAACAATTCATTTGCTTTAACCTTTGTTTCTGATTTTTAATTCTTATAATTTTTAATTCCCACTCCAGAAAAAAGTTGTTGTTCACTCAAACAATTCATTAGCTTTAACTTTTGTTTCCGATTTTTAATTCTTATGATTTTTAATTCTCAGTCCGGAAAAAATTTGTTGTTCATTCAAGCTTTAATTTTTGTTTCCGATTTTTAATTCTTATGATTTTTAATTCTCAGTCTGGAAAAAGTTGTTGTTGATTTAAACAATTCATTTGCTTTAACTTTTGTTTCTTCCTCTAAGAATTAATTTTTCTTTTCCTTGCTTCAATTTCTTCGACCAAATAAAAAATTGATCTAAATTTTTGGCAATTTGATCAAAGTTTCAATTTGATACTTTCAAGAAAACTGTGAGTATTTAATATTTATGATCTTAAAGCACTTCATAAATACAAACATGAGATTTTGAACGATTTTAATCGAATTAAAATGTGATTAATTAAACATAAAATGTTTCAAAGACAGTATATATTAACGTCTTAAAAGAATGCATCGCGGTAATGCATCATTTATTTGGTCGTACGATCATTTAAACTTGCTCGTATATGACCAAGAAAATGATATATCATCACCGTTTAACAATTACTATCAAAAAATATTTTCTTGGATTTCATTTCCGTTCTTTGTTCCTCATAATTTATGATAAGAATATAATTCTCCTTTTCCGATAAAACGGCATTAATCTTTGGAAATTTAAAATACGAAAAAACTTGATGATTTTAAACAATTTTCGTACTGAAAATTCGCGATCGTATACCGAAAACAGAAAAATGGTGTAAAATAAATAAATCTTTAGTTCTGTAAAGTACGATTTGTGCAGAAAAATTATTAGTGACGAATGAAAATTTATCACTTTAAAACCGAGTTATTGAGATCAACCGATTTTGCGGCAATAGATTTTTTAATACATAATAGGGACTTTAGTTATCTTCCGATTAGTCGCTCGTTGGATATAAACGATTATGTTCCAATCTCTTTAATCTCTCTGACACATCATTATTACCACTTTCATGAATGAGGTTTTATGCGCTCGACCTTATTCCACTTGCAATTTTCCTTTTGTGTTTCTCGTTTATAATTATAAAGTAATCTTTCTTAAAAACTGATTATGAAAAAAAACAATATTAAAATGAGATGTATAGCAATTTGTTAAAATATCAAAGTTAAATTTCGTGTTTACATACTTTCCATAAAGCTATTTTCAGTTTGAAGGATCATTTAAAAAGTCTTCATAATTTTTTTTTTTGAAGAGCGATCCATTACCCTACGGTGTTAAGACGGTAGTTTCATAATGGTAAATAAAAAAGCAATTCTTTTCTGTATTTTCTGGAAAGAGATGACACTTGAAAAATTTCGTGTCGATCTTTTTTAATGATGGATCACCCGAAAATGTTCTCGCGGTGACCGGGCTCGTGTGTTTAAAGCAAATAAGATGAAGAGTGTTTTTTTAAGGATCCCAGCACGTCTGGTATATACACGCACTCCGGGTCTTTTGATTTCTTTTCTTAATATTCTTCGTGTGTTAAAATAAATATATTATTGTCCGAAACACTAAACAAATTGGAAATTTATAACATTTCTGGAGGGGGTTGAGAAATTTCTTTAAATTTTTTTCTCTGAGGTGCGATCAGCAATAATGCTTATCCCTCAGAATATTTTTAAAAGCCGCATAAGTTTGCAATTTGAAAAATTCACAAGTATTCGTGTTGGCACTTTTAGGAATCGATAAAAGAACTTTTTCATTTCACGGTCCAAGATCTAATCTTCATTTTTGTGACCAACGCGATACGTTAATAAGTCTTTTAATTGCCAGATTAGATATATCTTACAATCTCATCAGATGTTTTCTTTTTTTTCATGAAATACTGGCCAATATTATATTTTTGTCAAATTTCAGATATAACATATATTTTTTATCATAATAATTTGTTGTCTCACACAAGTGTCGCGATAAATATTTTATTATTACATACTTCTTTCATAATTGCTATAAATGAATTTTAAAAATATTCAGGTCTGTTATTTTAGCGAATATGGAATTAGAAGAAACGGGTTTTAGCACAAGAGAAATATTGGAATAATTTCCAGGATAATTGTATATATTTTAGCTCGGGAAAAAAAGGAGGAAACTCGCTTAATAAGAAAAGAAAAGTGTTTTTTCATATATATTGGAGTTGAGGCATTTTGAAATGCATTGTTAAAAACAATTACGCTAGTTTCGCCGCTTAAAGGATATCATTGCATTCCGGAACCGCCCCATTGTACAGTCCCTCTACTGGGGAACCCCTATTCGCCATTGAAGTTCTCTTGCGTAATTAGATTTCTCATTCCTCTATGGGACCACCGCACCAACTTCACCCCACGCCAGCCATTACTTTTAATGGCCTTGTTAATGAAACTAGGTGTCGCCAAATTAACCTCTCATTCTAGAAGTGCTCAACTATCTCGAGAAAAAACTATCATTGCGCGGCAACTGTATTTTACGTTGCTATTTATTTCATCTAGTCTCTATATACATTTCCGTTTAGTGATTAACTATTATTTTGGTCTATGTATAACTAATTAACTTTGCGTTTATTTATTTTATTTTATTTTTGTTTGGAAATATTTTTAAAAAAATTGTGACTTACGCTGAAGAAAGGTATACAAGAAGATAAACATTTTAAGGTTATGTTTGCTGTTTTTACCCATTTGGGTTCAATTCCCGGTACATTTATATTGTTACTGAAAATATTGACACGCTTCGTACTTATCTACTAAAACCAACTTTTTACTACTTTTTAATTTAATTCTTTCGAAAATTCAATTATTTGAAAATATTTTCGAAATTCAATTATTTTTTGTATTTCTACTATTGACAAAAAAAATTGCCAAAAGAATTTATTTGTTTAAAAAATATAATTCTTTGGAAATATTCAATTATTTCCGTAATAAATAACATTTTTCACAGGAGTTTAATTATTTAAAATGCAATTTTAAGAAAATTCTTCGAAAAAATCAATTATTTAAAAAGATTATTATAAAATTCTTACCAGGAATTTTATTACTTTTAAAAATTTTAATAAAATTTGATGTAAAAATTTAATTCTTTTTTAAACAATGAAAATTCATTGCGGAATTTCAATTATTTTTAATAAAAGTTGTAATGAATTGCTCGAAAAATGCAATTATTGTTCGAAATCATTATTAAATTCTTCTATTATTTTTAATGAATTTTTAATTAAATTTCTTGAAAGAATTGATATAATTCTTCATAACAATAAAATTCAATTATTTTCAATATTCTCTGAAAATATTCATTTATTTTCTTAAATAGTAAAATTTTGACAGAAATTCAATTATTTTTTGGAAATTTTAATAAAATTTGTTGTTAAAATTTAATTACAATTCAAACTCATTGCAGAGTTTTAATTTTTTAATTTTTAAAGAAAGATTTACAGGATTTTTTGAAAATATTCAATTATTTTCTTAAATGATACAATTTTAATAGAAATTTAATTATTTAAAGAACAATTTCAAGAAAATTCTTGGAAAACATCAATTGTTTTAAGAAGATTTTTATAAAATTCTTAACAAAGAACTTAATTAGTAAAAAAAATTAATAAAGTTCTTCGCAAGAATACAATTATTTTCATAATTAATAAAATTCTTATCTGGAATTCAATGATTTAAAAACATTTTAATAAAATTTGTTGTACAAATTCAATTGTTTTTAAGCAGATGAAAATCCATGGCAGAATTTCAATTATTTATAATATAATTTTTAATTAATTCTTCGGAAAATGCAATTATTCTTAAAAATCATTATAAAAATTCTTCTATTATTTTTAATGAATTTTTAATTAAATTTCTTAAAAGAATTTAATTGTTCTTAAAAAATTGTATTAAATCTCTTGGTGAAAATTCAATTATTTTCAATATTTTATTATTTAAAAAAAATATGTCAAAAGAATTCGTTTGTTTAAAAGAAAAATTTATTGAATTCTTTGCAAATATTCAATTATTTTCAAAAAGAATAAAATTTTAACAGGAATTCAATTATATTTTAAAAATTTAATAAAATTTGTTGTAAAAATTCAGTTATATTCAAAACAATTAAAATTTACAGAAGAATTTCAATTTTTTAATTTTTAAATAATTTCTCGAAAAATGCACTTATTGTTAGAAATCTTATTAAAATTCTTCAATTGTATTCAATGCATTTTTAATTTAATTTCTTGAAAGAATTTAATTGTTTTCATAACATTTTATTGAAATTCTTCGTAAAAATTAAATTATTTTCAAAATTCTAATATTTTAATAAAAGTTTCCAAATGATCCAAATTCTTTGGAAAATTTAATTATTTTTAAAAAGTTTATCCAAAATTATTATTGATATCCACTTATTTTTTTTTTAATTGTGATAGACCTAGAAGAAATCAATTATTTTCAGCTTAAAATTAATTTAATTAAACTTAAATTCTCTTCGAAACAATTGAATTTGTATTTTTTAAACTGTTTTGTTTTTTTTATTTCTTTTTATTTATCACTCAAAAACATTTTTTGTATTTGTCAAACATTCTCATTAACACACTTGAAAATAATTATTGTCTAAATAATCAACGATTTAGATTGAATTGAGGCAAGTGATCAGTTACAGAGGTAAATATTTATCCAAGAGAAAAGAAAGAAATGTAAAGAGAAAGCTGAAAAAAGAGTAAATGATTGGATTGGTATAAGAGAATAGAATTAAAAGATGTTGAATTCGTGGGAGATCGGAAGAGAGGTTTGAAAACCACTGGACCAAGCTGATTACCGCGGTAACCACCCCCCGAGCGCCAATTAATCTTAACTTTTACGGGGCAAACGCTTTTCATTAAGCTCTCCCCCGCGTCTCCTGGATCAGTTCGCTCCTCCAACTAACTCCCACCCTCCGCTTCAGCCTTCCCCTAACGACCCCACCATTCTCCTCCATTTTCCCCTCTTCCTTCCCCCTCTAGCCTAATTCAAACTGCCCCAACCCCCAACCCGCCTACCCCAGTGGAGGAGAGGCAAGGAAAATGGCTCCCCAGACAAGCGTTTAATCTGGCTCTAATTAGCAACTTAGCCTTCTCTCCTGCCCTTACCTCTCCCGTCTCAGCCAATTCACCCCTGCACACACACACACACTTCACTCCATGGCCCTTTCTTCGAGTCACGTTCTTTTTATTTCTACAAAACACTTCTCTTCCTCCTTTTATACAAGCGGACAATTTCTTCTCTCACTCATTTGTCCACGCCGCTATTTTTTTTTTCTTCTTCATTTTTCATTGTCTTTTGAGGGTATTTGTATTAAACTTTGACCTCGTGGTGGAGAAATAGTGATAGTTGCGAGAGTTAACGGATTGATGAAGGTACGGGGAGAATGACATATTGCGCTTGGGAGAGGGAATGAAATCTTTAGAGAGGATTAAAGTTTACAAAAATTCATTACTACATTTTCTTGTAATAATTCTTACTCTACTTTCTAAATCTTCGAAATTGGCGAGAAATCGCAGTGAGAGGTTTATATAGCGAGCAATACTCTCATTCCAAAATCCAAGAAACAAAACTTCTAAGCAGCTTTATGTAAAATTGCAATAAATTTGAAAGTAGTGAATTAATAAAGTAAAGTAGGATTAAATACCATTAAAACTATCCGTTTGTGAGACCTCAAAAACATGTTTTACTGAATTTTCATTATATTTTTTCTCTTTAATCCCATTTTTCACGAAATCTTGAAGTGATAAACAATTTTAAGACCTGAAATCGTAATCAGCGAGTAAAAATACATTGAAAAGCACTACAATATCGAAAAAACGAATAAAATCTCTTTTTTTGGTTTTTACCCCCACTTTTCCCAAAAAAATTTTTGACGTATTTTTTATTTTTTGTATGAGGGTCTTTAAGCGCAGGCTTCAAGTTTTATTTTAAGACCTCATGAAAGTCTATCTCTTCTACGCGTAAGGTGCAACATGCGCTTAAAGACCCTTATACAGAAAATCAAAAAAACGTTTAAAAATTTTGAGAAAAGAGGGGGTAAAATCCCAAAACGGAAATTTTGTTCGTTTTTGTCGATATCGTAGTGGTTTTCAAGGTATTTTTGCTCGCTGAATACGATTTCAGGTCTTAAAATTGCTTACCACTTGACGGTTTTGAGAAAAATGGGATTAAAGAGAAAAAATATAATGAAAATCCAGTAAAACGTGTTTTTGGGGTCTTTACACCTACTTTTTTTTAAATCTTGACGTATCTGACAACTTTTTAACAATTTTTTTTAGTTAAACAGAATGCCTAATAAACATTTAAAACTACTTCAGTACTAAAAATAAAAAAAATAAAAAACAGAATTCAAAATCTATAATTGAATTAGTTGTAAATATTCAATTATTATTACTAGAATAATATAGTAATTATTACAATTACTTGAAATTGGAGATATTTCAAAATAAATTACAAGTCGAAATTTGAATCAATAATTGAATTGTTGTACGAAATATATTTCTAAAACATCTCGGAAATAAATATTCAATTATTTTTTTTAAATGATAAAATTTTAACAGGAATTTAATTATTTGAAATGCAATTTTAAGAAAATTCTTTAAAAACTTCAATTATGTAAAAAGATTTTTATAAAATTTCTAACAAAGAACTTAATTAGTAAAAAAAAATTAATAATGTTCTTCGCAAGAATACAATTATTTTTATAATTAATAAAATTCTTTTTAGGAATTCAATTATTTTTAAAACAATGAAAACTCATTGCGAAATTTTAATTGTTTTTAATAAAATTTTTATCGAATTTCTCAAAAAAGGCAATTGTTGTTATAAATCGTATTAAAGTTCTTCGACTATTTTTAAAGAATTTATAAATTTTTATAAATAAAATTTTTTAAAAAATTGTAAATTGTTATATTCATAATTTCTGTAATAGAAAAATATTTACATAAAATTAGTTAATTTTAATTAAAAATTACTTTCTAATTTCAGATTGGAAAGAGGACTGAGAAAGACATACTTGTGATTTTTATTTAATTCGCGTCCTCACTCGGACTTAAAAGCAATCAATGGGTACAGACTAACTTCCCTAACCATTGTGGGTCAGAAAGATCGGTTCAAAATTTAAAAATTTTTTTCGCTCGTCTTGTTCGTTCACGCGATTTTCAAATTTCTTCTAATTCTAAATTTTAATTTCTTACCATAGTGTTAATATCAGAAGTGTTCGATTTTCCTGAATTCCTTTTTGTGTAAATTTTAATTAATTTATAGTAAATTAAATTAATATTTAAATGTCGGGAGTGCTCGTAAGACTTAAAACCGCGATCGTTTGTAATTTAAAAAAAGTTTTTAATTTCTCATTTTAAACACGTGGTTCAGGAGTGTTCGAAATTTTTATAAAATCGCGAGTGAGTGTTTTTTTTTGCTCAAGAAACAGGACGCTGGTAAATTTAGAAGGAAGCCGAAACTAATCTCGGTGAGTTTATATATTTTAACAAAAAAATCTATTTTATTACATCAATTTACATTTATGTTATTATTCATATTTCATTTTTAATATTATATTCTTTGTATGTGTTCAAAGTGGTAGATTTTATTACCATATGCTGATAAGTCCTCACTTATCATATGTCGGATTTCACAAAGAAATTCATTAAAAAATTACTCAACTCTATAAAGATTAGGAAGGAAAATAATATTTGCATTCTTTGAATCTAATTAATTTTCCATGATTTCTTAATAAACATTTACTAGGTTTTTTTTCATGGAAAAATTATCGATTAAATTTTTATATTTGAGAGAGTTCAAGGTTCTACGTCTAGATGGATATACTTTCGTTTCGTTCAAAATCAATAAGACTAATAATTAAAAAGAGTAAATAAATAATTAAAGATTTATTTATTTAAACTTTTTCTGTATTTATTTATATAGAAACGAATTTATCATTACTATAAAGATCTATAATTTTTTTAATTTATAATAACGAATTTATAATAAAAATATTAAATTAATATGTAAGAAATAAATAGGAACTGTTATTTATTTAGGAATTTTATTTCGCCATCCTATGGAATATAAATATCAAAGAAAATTAATTTAAAAAGAGAAAATGGAATAAAATATTATAGAAAAAAGAATAAAATAAAATGTAAAGTAAATAATAAGAAAGATAAAATAGAAGAAGAGAATAAATATAAAGGAACATGGCAAATTCAAAAAGTATTAAAAATTGTTAAATTATTAAATTTCAGCTTTGTCTAGTTTTAAAGTGTAATGCTTAATTGCTTATTAATTCTCTGTTAATCAATTTTTCAATATGTAAATGTTGACACTCTTAATCACTGTAGAATTATGTTTTTTAAAAGTACTGATAACAAACGCAAGATTCAGCGATAAATCTACGCAGCAAAAGGATTAAAGCAAAAAAAAGTGTATAAGTGACATAAAAGTTTAATTATGTTGGCAATTACCTTATTTACTTTTTATTTGTGCCAAACAGCCCAGGGAAACAGTAATTACCTTTTAAGTATTATAATAAAATTTATTAAC
Organism: Leptopilina myrica (nomen nudum); assembly: GCA_032872475.1. Lineage (NCBI taxonomy): Eukaryota > Metazoa > Arthropoda > Insecta > Hymenoptera > Figitidae > Leptopilina > Leptopilina myrica (nomen nudum). The sequence goes on along the minus strand of CM065458.1, from coordinate 12,795,760 downwards.
TTATAATCTGGATAATTAAGTTTATATGTGTACAGTCGTCCTAAAACTTTAAACTGTTTATAATAATATTCATAATAATAATAATAATTTGTAATTAATATAAATAATTAGTTGAAAATAGTACTGAATGTTTTATTAAAATTTTATTACAGAAGTAACAAACTTGGAACATGGTCAAATAGAAATTTTCACACTCGATAGTGTGGAATACTTATTTTTTGGATATAAAGTTACTTTCGATGAAGCTTTCACTATTTGTGTCAACTATAAAGGGCAACTTGCTATTTTAAATAGCAAAGAAAAAGCAGAATTTGTAATTAGAGCAATGACAAATATATTGGGCAAGTGATTAAAATTAAAGACAACATTATTATATTTAATAAAAGAAACTATTTATTAGTAGACATTTTATAATTAAAAGAAAAATTAATCGGATATTAAATAATAATTTCGTATTGTACGTTTATTTTTATTGAATTTCTATAAAAAAATAAGTAAAATCATATGTTTGTGTAACAGAAAAAATACATTTTTCTTCAGCTTGGAATTAAATTAGGAGAAAAACAATACGAACGCCACTTAAATATTGTTAATTTTTTCTGCATAGAACTAGGAGAATTTTGGATTGGTGCACACTCGAATAAAAAAGATTTCTGGTATTGGACAGACAACAATAAAAAATTGAAACTTGATCATACTTTTTTGAACGGTTTCCGTCTATGGGATCCTGCTGAATTTGTCTCAAGTGCTGATAGTTGTTTAACAATATATGGAAAAAGACAGAATATTCCAACTTTCATTCCTCTTCAGTGTTCAAAAAGGAGACCATTTATTTGCGAACGAGGTAGATTCTAAAAAAAAAATAAATTTCTTAGTTCCCTATAAATGTAAAATAGAAATATAGTTTAAATATTTTAATTTTAAATAATTAAAAAATATAAAATTTATAATTTTTTTTTATAAAACTTGTTTAGTGATTGATAAAATTGGCATCGAGGCTAATAAAATTGGTGTCGTAAAAATAGAGAACGGAGAATTCGTTCTCTATTCAGCAAAGGCGACTTGGGCTGAAGCTGTCGCTCATTGTCGACAACAGAATTTGCAAATTGCTGAAGTAAAATCTAAGGAAGAAGCTCGACTCGTAGCTTCTTCAATGTTAAAAGCAAGGCCTGGTAATTTAATCCAATTTCTGTAGACTTTTTCATCACTCTGCAAAAATGTGTGACGTGCTCCGAAGAAAGGATACCTAAGCAAAAAATTTTGTTTGCGATTTTTCGAATTGAAAATACACAAAGAAAATCGATGTTGGTTTTAAATCAAACAGAGAAAAAAAATAATCTTAAAATTGCTTTAGGGAACCATTTTTCCATTTTTCAGAGCACTTCACATACACTCTCTGTTTAACGGTTTGATATATCAAACATTAAATAATATTTATTGAAGAGAAACTATTTTGTGTAGAAAAAATCGAGAGCGCTTGGATAGGTGGTCACTTCAAGAACAACATTTGGAAATGGGTAGCATCCAATGAGATCATAGATACAAATAAATTTTTTACGAATAATACTTTGATTGCCACTGGGTGTTTATTGTTAGACAACCATATTTTCGAAGAACCAGTCTACATTAGTGCCAAATGTAATCGCAAACGAAATATTTTGTGTCAGAAAAGTGAGTAATGTTCGTTGTAAAAACAATTTTTAAAAATTCTGGTTGAAATTTTGGCTCTGGGAATGCTAATTCATCAATTTTATTCAGCCTTTCAGAAAGAATTCATCAGCAAAACGCCAATTCCATTGGAAGTCGATGGTTGCCCATATTGGATTGGAACTTATCCTCTAAATTGGCTTGATGCTAGAGGAGCATGTCTTGCTATTAATGCCTCATTGGTAATTTTCGATTCAACCGAAATTATAAATCACATGATGAATCTCATGACTGATTACAATCACCGTGAGTTCAGTCGTAATTTGTAAATTGCAAATTCTTAAAATTCTTCTTCAAAATGAACCCAATTTTTGTTTATTCTGTTCCAAAAAGAATTGCGACGTATTTGGACCGACGGATACAGGAGACAAAACATTTCCAAAGAAGGAAGTAATCACGATATTTGGTATTGGAAGAGCACTGGGAGTCTAATATCTGAGTCCAATTTTATTCCCTGGTGCTCCGATTGTTATGGAAGTGAATATGATAATTGTTTAAATTTAGATCGAGACAATCGCAAGACGCCGGTGGTTTATGGTCTGAACTGTAAGAGAAATCAAACATACGTTTGCCAACCGTGTAAGCATACATTAAATACATTAAGATACATAGAATATTAGATACATTAGATTAAGATGCATTAGATGAAGATTCTTTAAATAAAGATTCATTAGATGAATATTCATTACATGATGATATATTAGATGCATTAGATACATTAGGTATATTAGGTACATTAGGGACATTAGATGCATGAACAAAACCAAAAAGAAAAAAGTAAAACAAGAATTACAATTTTTTAAAACAACGTAACCTCAGGTTTATTTTTAACTCTTCGCAGGGAAAGGGCATTGCGTTTCACACCGAGTGCAAGACGATTTACTCATGAATTCTGATTTTCTCAATTTGTATTCGGGTCTTGCTGACATGAAACCGGTAAAAACGCCAACAATTGTGCTAAGTCAGAATTCTTCCACAGAAACTAAAGAAGAGAACGTGCCTTTCCTTTACGAGGATGTCAGTAACATGAAAACATTTCATAGCACTGAATCTTATTATTCGAGTTCACTGTCCTATGCAACATCACAACAAGTGAATTTTTTCCTCGAACAAGAAGCTACCGTGTCGGTCATCAAAGAAATCACCGAGAAATTTCAAGGCCCACAAATATTTCACGATAATCACAAAAATTCCAGCAATGGACAAAAGTCTAAAATACTCGAACCGACAGAGGTAAACGAAACAAATTCACTAAATTTCATTACTCAACTTTTCTGTCTACAATTCACGCTACCATCTTTGCCGCAGTTTGGTATTAAGGTGGTCAGTGCCGAAGACGCTAATCCAGAGAATGTTTCTCAAAAAAATGATTCATTCCAAGAAAATGTAAATACTGAATCGACTTTTGAAGAAACGGCAACAACAGAAGAGATAGTAACTGCTACTGATGGTTTATACGGAGGGAATATTGATTATGACGATTCACCTTCTACAACAGTTGAAATTGTCGAAAAGACTACAGAAGCAACCGGTGATAAAGAATTTCCAAAAACAAACGTAACTTTAAATGATATTGCAGCAAATATCACAAAAGATCTGAATATTTCGGCTATTCTTCAAAAGGTGATAGAAGAGGAGTTGCAGTTACTGAATCAAAAAAACACAAATGAATACACTACTGATGGAAAATCGAACTCTGAAAGCACAAACAAAAATGAATCAAACATCATAATACCTCCTTACTTCGCAATCGAATCACCCTTGAGTGTCGAACTCAATCAAGATATGGATAATTTTGTCCCAACATCAAAAACCACAGAACGAACAGACGAAAAAGCTATCACCGAAAAAACACCTGACTATGATGCTCTAAAAATTAATCCTTACGATAAGAACTCCATGCTCCAACTTGGAAGATTCATCAAAAATTTGTTCGCTGACAAAACTTCCAACGCACAAACAATTAATTTTAATTTAATATCTCGTCAAAATTCGCCAGAGGATAGTCAGACGATGCTGGAGAAAAATTATATTCAAAGAGACACGAAGGGTCGAAAAGAGCACACCAAAACAACTGATTCTTCTTCCTCTCTTACTTATCGTCTTGTTGAAATACTCAAAAAAATACACACAAACACCAAAAATGAAAATAATTCAAGAACCACCGGTAGTAATCCCCAAAAACTGTTCAACATTCTCAAAAAATTAATAAATGGAGTTAGAATCGACATAAGCGAAACGCGACTGAAAACTTACGTCCAAAAATTTGTCAGGGAAAAGTTACCAAACCTTGCCATTTACGACTATAAGTATAAATCAGATAATTGGCGTAAAAATTTCCAAAACATACTCAAATTACTAAATGGCACGACAGTAAACTTTCAAGGCGAGAGAGTAGAAATTCGTATTGGAAGTTTTGGTTACAAACAACCAGTAAGTCTGGAAGGAAATAGCAAACAAATGGAAAGAATCAAGTATTTAAATGAGGACAAAAAATCTAGACATCCGAACGTAGAGACAAAATCAAGATCGAAACAAAGAAGTAACTATGAAACAGAGAAAAAAAGTCCCAAAGCGGAAATTTTTTCAAAAGTTCTCCAAAAAACCAAAAGTAGAAACCAAGTAGTGAAGAAATCCATAAATGCAGAAAGTGGTACCCTCTTAGCGAAGACAGAAGAAGATTCGATTATGAATTCAGATTCTAAAAAAGGCATCAAGCTATCGGAAATGGTATCCATTTATTTTATCCTGAAGCAATCGAATGATTCAATTCCCATTTTGGAACTTCATATCCGAATGCCGGCGAATTATAATTTTGCTAAAGAATCGACTGGAAATGGTTCTCGAACTTCAAGAAGATCAGAAATTAAAAAAATTAATAGTGATGGAAAATTTAAAAACTTACAAATAGGAGAAGGGGGTAATGAAAATATTTTGGGACATGACAAAAAGTTAAGTGACGATGAAAATCGTTCTGCTCTTAATTATAAGAAAAGAAGTGACTTCGTGAAAAATATTATTAGTAATGTTACGGACTTTGGTTCTATTTCGGATTTGAGAAGGAAACGTCAATTATTGTTCTTGGCATTGAAATATTTGAAACTCATAACTGACGAGAGGGAGAAATACTCAGACGGATAGAATTTTTTTTCTCCTATACGCTTTTGGTATTGATAGAAGAATAAAAATTGACATTTAAAAATGAAACATGTAAACTTTTTTAAGGAAATTTTATTTTGTTAGAAAAATGTTTAAATTTTTTGTCATAGTTCATTGATCTAGAATTTAAAACATTAATAAATAAATTTTTTAAATAATTTCATAATCAAAATTTTTAAAAATTACTCACTAAGTACAAAATTATTTATTACTTCTCATATTTTCTGAAATTTTAATAAATCCTTTGAAATAATTAAATTATTTTTATAAATAGTAAAATTCTTCACAAGAATTCAATAAATTTTATAAATAGTAAAATTCTTTGCAGAAATTCAATTATTTTTAAAATAATTTTGATCGAATTCGTGGGAAGAGTTCAAATATTTTTAAATATTTCATTTTATTCATTTATTTCCTAAAATTTTAATAAATTCTTCGCAATAATTTATTATATTCTTCAAACAACTTTAATTGAATTTCTCGAAAAAATTTCATTATTTTCCAATATTTCTATAAAATTCTTCACAACAGTTTAATTATTTCTTCGAATTTTAATAAATTCTTCGAAGAATTTCAATTATTTTTATAAATAGTAAAATTCTTCGCAATAATTCAATTATGTTTATAAATAGTAAAATCCTTAACAGAAATTCAATTGTTTTCAAAACAATTTTAATAGAATTTCTCGAAGGAATCTTCAAATATTAACATAAAATTCATTTATTTTCTCAAATTTTAGTAAATTCTTTGGATGAATTCAATTATTTTTAATACAATTTTAATAAAATTCTTCTTCATCAAATTCAATTATTTTTAAAAAATTTAATTAAAATTATTAAAGAAACTAATAAAATGTTAACAAATTCTTCTAAATAATTCAAATATTTCCTAAATTTTTAACAAATATTTTTAAACAATTCAATTTGTTAAACAATTTTAACATTTTTCCAAAAAATTAAATTTTTTCTAAAATTTCAATAAATTTTTTGAAATAATTAAATTATTTTTATAAATAGTAAAATTCTTTGCAGAAATTCAATTATTTTCAAAACAATTTTGATTGAATTCGTGGGAAGAGTTAAAATATTTTTTAAATATTTCATTTTATTCATTTATTTCCTAAAATTTTAATAAATTCTTCGAAACAATTCATTATATTTTTCAAAACAACTTTAATTGAATTTCTCGAAAAAATTTCATTATTTTCCAATATTTCTATAAAATTCTTCACAACAGTTTAATTATTTCTTAAAATTTTAATAAATTTTTTGAGATAATTAAATTAATTTTATAAATAGTAAAATTCTTCACAAGAATTCAATTCTTTTCAAAAGAATTTTAATAGAATGTCTCGAAGGAATCTTCAAATATTAACATAAAATTAATTTATTTTCTCAAATTTTAATAAATTCTTTATAACAATTCAATTATTTTTATGAATAGTAAAATTTTTCGCAAGAATTCAATTATTTTTAATACAATTTTAATAAAACTTTCCTTTATAAAATTCAATTATTTTTATAATGTTTAATTAAAATTATTAAAGAAACTCCATTATTTGACAAAAAAATTCAAAGACATTCTTCATAAACAATTTAATTCGAATTTTTACAATTTTAAAAGAAATTCTTCTCGAAAATTCAGTTATTTTCCTAAATAATAACATTCTGTGAAAGAATTCTTTTATTTTTCTAAAAAATGAAATTCTGTGAAAGAATTCTTTTATTATTAAATTTTTTAATAAAATTCTTTACAATAATTCAATGATTTTCAATAAATTAATTTTAAAATTGAAAATATTTGAAAAGAAAAATTATAAAAAAGTTAAGAAATAAAAAAACAAAGTAGAACTAACTTCAAACTGCGAACAGATTACCGGATCACGAATTTTATTAATATAGATAGAAGATTATCACAGCTTTTCTAAGGATATGAAATTCAGACAAAAAAACGTATCAAAGTTATTGCCAAGCAACAATTTTGATAAGGTTTGATTTGAATTTTATCCTTAAAAAATCTGCGATATCTTGAAGAAAAACTCAACTTTCATGATAAAAATTAAATCTTTCGAAACAAGTTTAAATATATTTACAAGAATATTTCGAGAAGAAAATATGTTTATCTCCTTTTAAAAGAGAAGACAAAGCAGGCGAATACAGTTGCTGTTATGTACAGACTGCTGAAATTCTAATTATGGTAGCACGAAATCAATGTAATAACATGTTTCCGGTCGACTAGGATATATAGATACCATATCTAATTGCACAGACACTTTAATACAGGGGTTGAAAATATATCCGCTATAGTTTAGAAAATAAAATACTAAACGAGACACCCTTAACTATATATCGACATGTTCGTTATCTGTCACGTTTTAAGACTTTATAATTTTATATAGTCGTTCATATACCATAATGAAAATTTATTTATAAAATATCAATCTCCACCGAAAAAAATTTACTTTCACTCTAATTTTTTATGTTACTCGTAATAATCTTCTTTTGCTTGAAACTGTAGTAACTAAACAGGTAAATTAACAATTGTTACTGTAAAATATTTAAATAGTAAACAAAAATAAATAAACTTTTTTTGAAATGTGACACGCTTCAGAAAAGGGTATACCTGAAAGCAAAAAAAATTTAGGTTATGTTTGTATACTTTGGAAATGAAAATATACCAAAAAAATTAAACTCTCAATGTTTCATATCAAAAGCATTAACACAAATTTTAATTGTATAGAAAAATTATATAGAACCACTTTTGGTTTTAAATTAAACCCATAGATTTTTAGTTTAGGTAAAAATGACAAATATAACCTCAAAATTCTTGGAGCAAGTTACGTGAACGATTTTTTAGGGCCAAACAATAAAAGTTATATCTGTATCCTAAATTCGATAAGAAGAGAAAATTGTCCTATTAACGAATTTGTCTCAAGCGCATTTAATTTTGTTGTTAAATTAATTTTGATCATTATTGTGCTTTATTGCTTTATAGTTGAAATATCAATAACAGAAAAGTAAACAAATATTATGATTGCTGTGAATAAAATAGAGACTGCTATAATTGAATGTTTTGCAAATTGCACTAAAGAGCTTGCTATTATTCCATTCAATATCAATAATGATAATTGCTCCCTTATTCTAAAGCTCTCGGTCATTATGTCCTTCAATGAAAGGTAATTATTTGCAACTATCATTTATATATATTTTATCATACTTGTTATAATTCAAAGTACTTATTATTTAAGTTACTTGTACTTTAACTTACTTTTAATCTACCAGAATTGTTTTTCGATTTTCACAAATAGGTTTTCATTTCATTTCGAAATGGAATTTCCTCTGCAAGTGAAAGCTCTACTTATTTGCGGTGTATGGAGTAAAAATTCCAAATATTCTTTCTTATTTTTTCTTTACAAACTCACAGTATTGGCGATAGTTTGGAGTTTTTCCCTATCACTTTTCGTGGAATGCTTAAGAACAATTGGATCAGATATTGATTCAATACGAGGACTTTTCATCGCAGTGCCTTTTTTTGCTGCTATTTTGAAAATGATGATATTTAACTTATCGAGCAAGGCACTGATTAATTTATTAAATCTGTTTGAAGAGAAAATTTGCCAACCAACTTCTGATGAAGAGTCGACAGTGTGGGATGAGTGTAAAAAAAGTGTTGACTCCATATTTTGGATTATTTTAATTGGCACTTTTCTAAGTGGATCGGCATTATTGTCATTGCCATTATTGGAGGGACAATTGAGGAATTTCATGTTACCATTTAAAACTTATCAGCCTTTTGAAATTGTAGAACCAAAAATATATTGGTTGACGTATGTGTGGCAAATTTTGGCATCGTTTTATGGTATTTTGTTTAATGTTACTTCAGATACCATGGCATATGGAACGATTTTATTGCTTTGTGGTCAATATGATTTATATAGCTTGAGGCTTTCGAAAATTGGGAGCAAAGATGAATATTATTCGATTAAATATTACGTGGAGCATTTCGCGATTATTCAGAAATTCATTTGGTATGCGCAAGATTTTTTCATGATGGGAGTGACACCACTTTTTTGCTTGAGTCTCATAACGCTTGCAGCAACTATTTTGAATATCGTTCAGGTCAGTGAGAGAGGACTTACATATTTTTTAAGATGTTAATTAATTTTTAATTTTTAATTTTTAATTTTTAATTTTTAATTTTTAATTTTTAATTTTTAATTTTTAATTTTTAATTTTTAATTTTTAATTTTTAATTTTTAATTTTTAATTCCTAATTACCAATTTCTATTTTCTATTTTCTAATACTTAAAATTGCGTAGGTAAATTTATTTAGCGCCAAGTTTTTTACGGTGATTATCTTTCTCATTTGTATGTTGACGCAAATCTTTCTTTACTGTTGGTTCGGCAATTTTTTAATAGAAAAGGTACTATCTCAATTTTATTATTACGTAATATTACCTGCTTTTTAAATTACAGTTTAATTAGAATAAACCATTGAAGAATTAAAGCAATTCATTTAAAGATTTTTTTTCAAATTATTACAAATAATTTTATTTTGTTTCAGAAATTAGTAGATTACAAGTTACATTTTTTTTCTTCTTTTTTCAAAGCAAGACACAAAAAAAATTTTTTTTAATTTAAGAGATGTGTTTACTAACTAAATTTGAAACATTTTTCAGAGTCAAGAAGTCACGAATATAATTTATAATTGTAATTGGTTGAACTTGTCGAACGTGGAAAAAAGAAGTTTGAAATTTTTAATGCAATTCAGTGCAAAGGGAAATGTTTTCTCGTACCATGGGCAATGTATTTTAAATCTTAACACTTTCGTCTGGGTACTTTATTTTAGAATTTTATAAATTTTCACTAATTTTAGTAGTATTAGTTGAATTTTATTTATTTATTTAAAAAACAATTTTTGTTTAATCGATTAAATAAATAAATGATGTTGATTGCAGATTGTTAAGGCTTCATATACGGCGCTTAATGTTCTGAAACGAAGTGCAAATTGAACAGAGTAAAAAAGACAAAAAACGACATAAAATTTTTTTTAAAATTTAAATAAATTTTAAACAAAAATGAAACAAATTTTCTTTAATCCTGACACACGGATATCTCAATTTTATGGTAAAAAATTATTCTTATTCAAATTAGAAGAAAAACCGAGCAAAGAAATAAAAATTTGTTATTTTTCTTTGTGATTAAAATTCACGTTCCTTTATTAATCAGGGTGGCCACAAGTTTCAGTTTAGGGAGAGGAAAATATTAATGTTTACGTAAAATAAGTAAAATTTATCAATTTTTATCATTTCTAATAATTGTTTTTGTAATTCTTTCTGAATTCAATTATTTTCTACAATTTTCAACTAAACTTCATCTCTTAATCAATAAATTTAAATAATTTTCAAAAAGTTCTTCGAGAATTCAATTATTTAAAGAAAAACAAAGTTAAAAAAATTATTGTTTAATTGATTAAAAATTCAATTTATTTATTAAACTTAATTTTTAATAATAATTGTGACTCTCCATAGTTTTCTTCTCAAGTTATTAATGTATAATATTTTCAAAAGAATTAAAAAGAAATTTTACCATTTTAAAAAATTGTTCTAATTTCTTCTTCATTCTTCTTTCTTTTCTTCTTCTTTTTCAATTTTTTTGAAAAATAATTTAATTGTTTTTCTAAGAATTTTATCTACATTTTTTTTAGAATAAATTGATTTTTGAAGAAATTTTATCAAAAAATTTTTAAAAAATAATTTTTTTTTAAAGAATTTTGTAAAAAATTGTCGAGAATAATAAATTATTGAATTTATAATAAAATTCTTGACAATAATAGATTTTAATTAATATTTTCAAAAATAATTGTATCCTTTCGAGAAATTTTATTAAATTTGTATTTAAAAATAATTAAATTACTCTACACAATTTTATTATTTATGGGAATAATTAAATTCGTACGAAATTTTTGTTTTGAATAATAAACGAGAATATTTAAAAAAATGTCAAACCATTAAAATTTGGTAAAATCTTTTAAAAATAATTGAATTTTTGAAAAATATAAATAAAAAATATGAAATTTTTGAAGAATTTCAATTACAAACAAGGATCATGATTTTTCTATAATTTTAATAAGTCTAAAATGTAAATTTTGAATCTTAAAAAAATTATTACAAAACTATTCTGATAATAATTAGTTTTTAAAAATATTTTAATATAATTTTTCGAAAATAATTGTGTTACTTAAAAGAATTTTTGTATAATTTAAATAAACTAATGAATTTTAATTAAAAATTTTGAACATGATTTCTTGTTTTCCAAAATATTGAAAACAATTCTAAAATGTTACTATTTTTGGAAATATGCAATTAAAAATATCATAACTATTGAATTTTAAAAATTTAGAAGCTAATTTTCATTCTTAAATTTCTCTTTGAAGATTTTTCATTAAAATTTTTGATAATTCAATTATTTGCAAAATTTACAATTAAAATTCTTGAATAGTTGATTCTCAAAAATTGTAACAAAATAATGAAGCTAAAGTTTCGAACGTTCAAATGAACGAAATTTTTTTCACCTTAAGTATTTTTGAAAATTGCTATCGAAAAAAGAAAAATTTATTAAAATTAAATAATATTTAGTTTAGATTTTTAGAACAATGTTTAAAATTTTAATGCGAGAAAGGTCAAAATGCTAATATCCATAAATGCTGTTGCAAGATTTATACAATTATTTGTTGTAACAAATTATTTTTGTTGTGGTGTACAAAAAATAAAGTCTTTTTAAACTGACAATGTGCAGAACTTACCAATTCGTAAGAGTAATAAACAAAGATTAAAAAGCTAACAAAAATTAAAAGAAGAGATAGTCGTTAGGAATCTAAAATTTTCTAACAATATTTTTATTATCATTCGGAAAAATATTTCCATGAAGTTTATTCTTTTTGTATAAATTTTAGTCAATATTACAGTAGTGACGATATGAACTGATAATTTATTTAATAACAAAATTCGAGCTCTATACTTATCTGATTGTGAGTGAAGATAATAACACACAGGTTTAGGTTTGAATTTACTTCCATACCAAGATAATAGCAGCTTCGATAAGCTCGCAGCTAAACCCCCCAAGCTCAAACCCTTCCACACTATTATATTTATCGGAAGATATGAAAGTTCTCTCGCTGCATTTCAAGGCACTTGACTATAGTGGATTGTCCGGTGAAAAGAAAGCTTTCTCCTTCCTCTATTCAATTTATAAATTATTTGTCGTTTTTCTCCTCTTTTGGTACACTGTGTCCCATCTTATTCGATACCTAACAAGTGGCACTACGGATGAAGAGGCAAAAAATGGTCTCTTCATCTCTGCCCCGTACATTGCGATTTGCATGAAAATTCTCAACTATGTTGTTTGTGCAAGAGAAGTCATGAATTTGAGGGAGAAGTTCAATGAGAAAATTGGTCAACCAATATCGGAGGGAGAATGTAATATTTTCCATGCCTACAATCAGGAGAGTAGTTTGTTATTTTGGAGAATTTTAATTTTCACCATGATGTGTGGTACTTCGGTGCTAATAGCGCCTGTTATGAATAAATCGTTGAAAACTCATGAATTGCCTTTGGTGACCTATCAACCTTATTCGATTTCGAATTGGGTTTTGTATTATTTTACCTATGGTTGGCAAGCGGTGGGATCCTATTATGGAATATTGATTCAAGTCACCTCGGACACCATGATGTACGCATTTATTTCTCTAATTTGTGCCGAATATGATATTCTTTGTGCGAGGCTGATGGAAATCGGCAAGGAGAATGAGATTATTTTAATGAAAAGTCTCATTGATCATCATGTTTTCATTCAAAATTTGACGCACAAAACTAATTCCTTCTTCATGAGGACTGTGGCGTTGGTTTTTTGCTGTAGTTTGCTCACGCTTAGCGGCTCAATTTTTAACGCTATTCAGGTATCAATTTTTATTTAATGATTCACATGGTTATTTTTAAAACTTAATTTAGATAAAAAGCAAATCGAAATATTGCAACATTTAGATATCGAACTGAGACAAAAAGGAATCAAAAAAATTACAACACTTTGATTCTGTTCTGTCTCAATTTGATATCCTTAGAAATACTATACCTACAATACAGAACAGACGGAACATTTTTTTAATTGTTTTGTTCCCATCTAAAGATGAAAGATCAAATCGACATTTTTAATTCTGTTTAGATGTAAATGTAATTAACATTTTCTAAAGTTTAGTATAATTAGCATCGATTTTCTGTCAATGATTGCTTATTGCTCGTGTATGCTGCTGCAAATTTTTCTCTACACACTTTATGGAAATAAGTTGATAGAAAAGGTATTTCTTTTGCCTCAATTTTCGGTATAATTAATTGTAATTTTAAATTTATATCTATTATAGAAACTAAAGTAAAATTAAATTCAGTTAGTAAATATTTTGTACCGATTAAAGCAGTAATCTTTCTTCTTAGAGTCAGTCGGTAGCCGACGCTGTATATCATAGCAATTGGTTGAATGTGGATTCTACACAAAGAAGAGAATTGAAATTCATCATGCAAATTTGCTCTAAAGGAACTCTTATGTCTTATCACGGGCAGTGTATTTTAAATCTAAATACTTTTGTCTGGGTAACTATAATTATGTTTGTTGACAATTTAACTTTAATTCCGCATAATTTTGATTTTTTCTCGTCAAATAATAAAAATAAAATAAAAATTCTCGTCAAATTATAATGAGAGGCATATTAGAATCAAATCACAAATCCAGTGTGTAAAATGGGCAAAAGTTGATTTAAAAAAATCATTATTAATTATTTTCTTGTTTAAAAAAAAACTAATTAATTTTGCAGATTTTAAAAGCATCATACACGGCACTGAATTTATTAAGGAGTGGAGCAAATGCATAAAAATGTACTTACTAGTCTGAATTTCGTCGTCTATCATTTACCGCAGTATTTGTCGTTTATAGAATAAATATTTGTAACGCGATGATAGAGATTTATATTGGATTATGAGATTATGTACATTTTGAATTACATATTCAATATATGTCACAAAACATAATTTTTTTCTCGAAGAATAGTAAAATATAATTTTTTTATTTTGAACTCAATTTTTAAATTTTGATTTTTACTGTCTAAATCTAAACTAAACTTCTACTGTCTAAATAAACGAATTTTTGCTTAAACTAGATTTAGAGGGTAAATCATAATTAGGAGACAAGGAAATATCAGTATGGAACTTTTTGGTTGCAACTTGTTTTTAGAAATTTTATCAAAAATGAATACGTATCAACTCTCTGAATTTGAATTCGTAAAAATAAATACTAATTTAAATCAGTGACTGATTGTTTGCTTTTGAATTCGTAAATCTATATTAATAAAGTTCGTGATCCGGTAATCTGTTCGCAGTTTAAAGTTAGTTGCTGTTTGCTTTTTTTAACATATTTATAATTTTTCTTTTCAAATATTTTAAATTTTTAAATTAATTTATTGAAAATCATAAAATTATTGCAAAAAAATTTTATAAAAACATTAAATAATAATAGAATTCCTTCACAGAAAGTTATTATTTAGGTAAATAAGTGAATTTTCGAGAAGAATTTCGTTTAAATTTGTGAAAATTCGAATTAAATTGTTTTTGAAGAATGTCTTTGAATTTTTTTGTCAAATAATGGAGTTTCTTTAATAATTTTAATAAAACATTTTAAAAATAATTGAATTTTATGAAGAAGAGTTTTATTAAAATTGTATAAAAAAATAATTGAATTCTTGCGAAAAATGTTACTGTTTATAAAAGTAATTGAATTGTTTCAAAGAGTTTATTAAAATTTTAGAAAATAAATGAATTTTATGTTAATATTTGAAGATTCCTTCGAGAAATTCTAATAAAATTGTTTTGAAAAGAATTGGATTTCTGTAAAGGATTTTACAATTTATAAACATAATTGAATTATTGCGAAGAATTTTACTATTTAAAAAAATAATTGAAATGTTTCGAAGAATTTATTAAAATGTTAAGAAATAATTAAACTGTTGTGAAGAATTTTATAGAAATATTGGAAAATAATGAAATTTTTTCAAGAAATTTAATTTAATTTATTGTTGAAGATTATTGAATTGTTTCAAAGAATTTATTAAAATTTTAGGAAATAAATGAAAAAAATGGAAATATTAAAAAAAATATTTTTGCTCTTCCGAGGAATTCAATTAAAATTGTTTTGAAAATAATTGCATTCCTGCAAAGAATTTTACTATTTATAAACATAATTAAATTATTGCGAAGAATTTTACTATTTATAAAAATAATTGAAATGTTTCGAAGAATTTATTATAATACTAAGAAATAATTAAACTGTTGTGAAGAATTTTATTGAAATATTGGAAAATAATGAAATTTTTTCAAGAAATTCAATTAAAATTGTTTTGAAAATAATTGAATTCTTGCAAAGAATTTTTTTTTCATTTATAAAATTTATCCAATTCTTATGAAGAATTTTAATATTTATAGAAATAATATAATTATTTTGAAGGTTTTTTTTAAATTTTAGAAAAAATTGAATTTTTTCGAAGTGTGTTAAAATTTTTTAACAAATTAAACTCTCCTTAAGAATTTAATAAAAATTGTTTTGAAAACAATTGAATTACTGCACTGAATTTTACTATTTATAAAATTCATTGAATTCTTGTGGAGAATTTTACTATTTATAAAAATAATGTAATTATTTCGAAGGATTTATTAAAACTGTTGAAAAATATTCAATTTTTTCGAAATGTGCTAAAATTTTTTAACATATTGAATTATTTAGAAGGATTTGTTTAAATTTTTAGGAAATATTTGAATTAGTAAAAGTTACTATTTATTAATAAAACTATTAGTATTTACTTATTAGTAAAATTTACTGATTCGAAAGCAAATAGTCAGTCTATAATTCAAATTAGTAAACACTTTTACTATTTTTAAATTTAGAGAGCGTATCAAGAAGAAATTGTATGAGTCGTTAATAAACATACCTTGGAAAAACACTTTCAGAAAATCTTTTTGTAAATTTTCCAAATCCAATAAATAATTTATTCATTCCATTTAAAATTTCAAAAATTTACTAAACAAGTTCTTTTATTTGATTCATCTACTTGAAAGAACAATAAAATGAATATTTAAATGTTTTTATTAATTCAGTGATAATGTCATCGACAACAAGTAAAATATACTGTTAAAATAGAGATAAATTGACTTATTCGAAATTGCACGTAATGCCTCTGAAGCAGACATAAAAGCAGTCGTGCTCCAATATCCTTTTTAAAATGAAACCCTATAGAAACCGATTATTAACTATAAGGTAACAAGCGAGGTAATTACCATGCTCTGACATTCTCCACATTACAATATCGATTTCTGCATCTGTGCAGCATGGATATTTTGCCATTGCATTTTCAAACTCTCTCCTATAGTGGTCTATGGACTGAAAACACCAATTCGTCCCTTATAAAATTATTCTATAAAATTTTGGTTATTATACTTGTAATTCACTTTACAATCTCGGAAGCAGCAGGTTTTGTAAAAACTTACATGGCCAAAGAAGATTCAACTCAGGGACTGTTTCTTTCTTTCACTTTCATGGCACTTTGCTTAAAAATATTTAACTTTACATTTCAGCGAGAAAAAATGTCAGAAATAATAAGGAATTTTCGAATCGAAAATTTCCAGCCAACATCTCGTGAGGAGAAAATTATTTGGGAGAAATATAATCGACAAGCTAAGAGAATATTTTTGATAATGATGATACTTTGTCAATCAAGTGGACTGTGCTTTTTGGCATTGCCATTCTTGGAGACGGGTTTTGGAAATAAGTCATTGCCTTTTAATACATATCAACCGTATGATGTTGCAAGTAGTCAAGTGTTTTGGTTTACTTACATTCTACAACTTTTCGCAGCATTTTATGGGGTTTTAATTAATGTCTCAATGGACACAATGGTTTATGGTTTTATTTTATTACTTTGTGCACAATATGAAATTCTCTCCTTGAGGCTGGTGAAAATTGATGACAATGATAATTTTCTACTGAAAAGTTATGTCGATCATCATGTTCACATCAAGAATCAAGTTTTTAAGATACAACATTTTTTTATGAGAATCGTTGCCACTCTTTTCTTTTTCAGCTTAATTACTTTAGGTTCGAGTATTTTTAAAATTATCGAGGTAAATTTTAATGCATTTTTGAGAATGTGTTAATTCAAATTCTTTCAGGGACCGATGCTGTTACAAAATTAAATTACTTTCAATGCAGATTCGTGTCGACTCGAAACTAAATTCAGTTTTGTAACAAAACGAAAATTTCGTGACGGTTTCTAACTTTTTTTTTGCTTTTTAAAAATGTCTTCAATTTCTTTTACAGTTAAAATTACTTAGTGTCGAATGCTTTACCATATGCTTGTACTTGATATGCATATTGTTTCAAATTTTTGTATACTGTTATCATGGTAATGAATTAACTCTGAAGGTATCAAATTTTTTTGTTTTATATTTTTGATTAAAATTTTGGGAACAAAAATGTAGAGAGACAATTTTTGTGTTTATTTTCTGCAAACTGAAAAAAATTTGCAAAATATTTTTCCATTTTTAGAGTAAAATAATTCTCAATGCAATTTACAATAGCAACTGGACACAATTGAATTGTAAAAATAAAAGAAGTTTGAGATTTATCATGCAATTTAGTGCCAAAGGAGTTGTGATATCACATCGTGGACAATGTGTTCTGAACTTAAATACATTCGTTTGGGTAATTATTTACTTTTAGTGAAGATAAATTTTTTGAAAATCGGAATTATTGTTGAAAAATACACTCTAAATTTGAATTAGTAAAAAATTTTACTAATTTGAATTAGTGACTGGCTTTTTTGCTTTTGTAGTAAATCTTATTAAAAAAATAGTAATTTCTTGTAATTTAACAGTAAATCTTACTGATTCAAAAGCAAAAAGTCACTCACTAATTCAAATTAGTAAACATTTTTAATAATTTAAATTTAGAGAGTATATTTTTGAACAATAATTCCGATTTTCAAAAAATCCATCTTCACTAAAAGTGAATTATAATCTGTAAAATTATAACAATTGTTAATAACTATAATAATGAAAATCATAATAATTGCA
The DNA here is from genome assembly GCA_032872475.1 of Leptopilina myrica (nomen nudum). Taxonomy (NCBI): domain Eukaryota; kingdom Metazoa; phylum Arthropoda; class Insecta; order Hymenoptera; family Figitidae; genus Leptopilina; species Leptopilina myrica (nomen nudum). The sequence continues at coordinate 12,777,729 of CM065458.1, read as the reverse complement.
TTTTTGTAAATAGATTATGAAGACATCTTACAGTGCCTTAAGTGTTTTTAGAAAAGAGTGAATTAGTTTTAAAAAAAACGAGTATAAAGATCTTTTTTTAAAAATAATACTTAGGAGTTTCTACAACAGCAACGATAATTTAAATAGAAAAATAGTCGACTGTACTTTTTGTATAACAATATTTTTTATGAAAAAGGAATTACAATGATAAACGTTACGAAAAAAGATCGTGAACTGCTTAAAATTAATAAAAATTTTAAAAACGTGTAAGAAATTTTTATACTAAACCGGAAATTTTCTCACCAAAATTAAAAAAAGTTTTATTATTTTAATTTGTTTCTAAAAGATTACTTTTTATAGATATTTATACTATTCTGTAAATTTAAAATAGTTAACAATAATTAATTTGATAGTAAAAAATCAGTTATCCATTCAAACATATTATGCAAATAAATTAAAAAAAATTATGGAGTTAATAGAAATATTGTGAAATTCGAATGAAAATGTGTAATTAAATTTGTTAAAAAATTTCATATAGAAACTTTTTAACAAATTGAATTTTCAAAGTATTTTAATTCAATAATTAATTAATAATTGGATTTTATAAAGAGTCACATTCTAATATATTCATGTTTCTTAGTGCGAAGATTAATAATAAAAATTTTTAATACTTAATTTAAAAAAACGATACACACTTCAAATTTTTTAATTAAATTAAAATTTTGCAAATTTTTTTTCTTAATTCTGAACAATACGATTCTTTTAAAGAATTTTATTTAAATTTTTCGAAAATAATCATGAGGAGTTAGTGAAAGAAATTATAATTTTATTTTTAAAATATAAAGTCCCTCTTAAGGTTTTACATCCATTTTTTTGCTTCTAAAAATTATATTATTATTTAATAATTATAATTATTGAATTTCTTTTAAATTTTTATAATTTCAAATTTCTGAATGTTCAAATAAATGATATTTATTTATTTCTTGAGCCAATTAAATGTTTATTACTTATTAAGTAAATAATTGATAACTGCTTATTATTTTCAAAAATTTTAAGAAAATTCTTCACAAGAATTGAATTATTTTCACAAATAATAGCATTCTTTGGAAGGTTTTAATTATTTTTATAAATTTTAAAATTCTTTGTGGAAATACAATTATTATTGCGTGAATATAATTTTAATAAAATGGAAAAATCAAATTTTGAATTATAATTAAAAAGAGACACGATTATTTTTAACAAATTAAAAAAATTTTATGTTTAATTCAATTATTTTCCAATTATTAAATTAAAATTACATTAAAAAAACATTATATTCAAAAAATTTAAAGATTTATTTATGTTCGAAATCAAATTCAAATTTAAATTTTGTTGAGAAAAAATCTACACCGTCCAAAAACAACTTTCTTTTAAAAATTCAATTTACCATTAATTTTAATTGATGAACAGACATTCCATTAAGAGAATAAAATAAAAAAAAATTTGTATTCAGTTAAAAATATTGAAATTTATTCAATTTAATTTAATTAATTTACATAAATTATGTTTTTTTAGCTAAAACACATGCAATTTTTCAAAAACCATTTATCCGGCTGTGTTCTGTTTTGATACTCATATAGAGGGACATAAAAGGTATATTTTTCTAGAAAATATAATAAATCTATTATAAGAATTATTAACCAATTAAAAATAAATAACTTTTAATATGGATTAAATTTGAATTTTCAAGTAAACAAACGGATCATTTTTAAGTTTAACCAAAGTCAAAAGTCAGCTATTAAGTTTGGTATACGGAAATGTATTTACAACATTTACTACTTGTGCGAATTCGGTCGTCTATCATTTACCGCAGTATTTGTCGTTTCTAGTATAAATATTTGTTACGAGATGATAGAGATTTATATTGCTTTATAAGATTATGTACAATAAAATGTCAGAAAAATTAACTTTTTGTCTAAATAGTACATTTTTTTCTTCTTAAAAGAAGGTTTTAGAATTTTTCAATAGTGTCGTAAACTATTACATTAAATTACTAAAAGTAAATATTACATTAAATTCTTAAAAGTAAATAACTAAATTAACATGATTAAAAAAATAGCATTCATTCAGAACAGCATTATTAAAAATAGCATACCTTGGAAAGCACTTTCAGAAATTTTCATCCAAAATTTGTCATGCAATCTTAAAATTCCTCTGTACAAGTGTCTTTATTTGTTTGATTTTTATTTTAAAAAAAAAGGAAAACATATCTTCTGTGATTCAAAAAACAAAAAGAAATAACGTTTTATTTAATTCAAGGTTGAGTATTCAACTCTGCAATAAAGCACTGTTAAAAAAAGACATAAAATATTCTTTCGAAAATAATATTACAAATAGTGTCTTTAGAGCAGACATACAGGCTTTCGTGCTGTAACATCTTTTTTTTTAAATGAAACACTATATAGAAACCGATTATTGCAACCGATTATTAACTATAAGGTAACAAGCCATGTAATTACAAAGCTCTCCACATTATATCGATTTCTGCAATTGTGCAGCATGGACATTTTACCATTACATTTTCAAACACTCTCCTACAGTGGTCTATGGACTAAAAACTCTAATTCATCTCTCATAAAATTATTCTACAAACTTCTAGTTATTTCCCTCATATTTCACTTTACAATCTCAGAGGCCGCTGGCTTTGTAAAAACATGTGCTTCGGAAGAAGATTCAACTCAGGGCCTCTTTCTTTCATTCACTTTCGTCGCACTCTGCCTAAAAATATGTAACTTTACATTGCAACGCGAAAGAATGTCAGAAATAATAAGGGATTTTCAAATGGAAAATTTCCAGCCAACATCTCGTGAGGAGAAAATTATTTGGGAGAAATATAATCAGAAAGCTAAGAGAATATTTTTGATAATAATGATTCTTTCTCAATCAAGTGGACTGTGCTTTTTGGCATTGCCATTCTTGGAGACGGGTTTTGGAAATAAGTCATTGCCTTTTAATACATATCAACCGTATGATGTTGCAAGTAGTCAAGTGTTTTGGTTTACTTACATTCTACAACTTTTCGCAGCTTTTTATGGGGTTTTAATTAATGTCTCAATGGACACAATGGTTTATGGTTTTATTTTATTACTTTGTGCTCAATACGAAATACTCTCCTTGAGGCTGGTGAAAATTGATGACAATGATAACTTTCTGTTGAAAAGTTATGTCGATCATCATGTTCACATCAAGAATCAAGTTTTTAAGATACAACATTTTTTTATGAGAATCGTTGCCACTCTTTTCTTCTTCAGCTTAATAACTTTAGGTGCGAGTATTTTTAAAATTATCGAGGTAATTTTTATGCTAATGTTTGCAATGTATTTTTTACAATTATGGAACTGTTGGAAACTGTACGCTCTAAATTTAAATTAATAAGAAGAATTACGAATTGGAATTAGTGACTTTTATTGCTTTTGGATCAGCAAATTTTACTAATAAGTAAATCTATTATAAGCTTTACTAAGAAATAGTAATTTTTATTACAAAGTTGTTATTGAAATTTACTGTCTCAAAAGCAAAAGGTCGGCCATTAATTCAAATTAAGAAACATTTTTACTCATTAGAATTTAGTGTGTATCTTATGCTGGAAACAATGTAATTTTTGTATTAAGCTTAAATATTTTTTTACAATTAAATTAAATTAAATTTTTTTGCAATAAAATAAAATTTTTTACAATTAAATTAACTTTTTTACAAAGAAATTAACTTTTTTATAATAAAATAAAATTTTTTACATTAAAATAAAATTTTTTACAATTAAAAATATAAAATGAAGTAAAATATAATTGAATAAATAAAATTTAAATAAAATTGACTTTCACGCAATTAAATGAAACGAAATCTTACGCAATTAACAATTTTGAAAAATATTTTTTACAGTTAGAATTACTTAGTATCGAATGCTTTACCATGTGTCTATACTTAATATGCATGTTGTTTCAAATATTTTTGTATTGTTATCACGGACATGAATTAACTCTAAAGGTATCGCAAAATTTTTTTTCCATTTGTGATTTTTATGAAAATTTTCGACTTGAGAATTATTCCCACACTGAGAAATTTTTTTTTTGTTTCCTAAAATTAGCAGCCAATCAAAAAAATATATTTGAATCAAACATATTTTATAATTGAATTAAACATAATTTCTGTTGAATCAAAAATTATTATGCTTGATTCACAGATAATTTTTGATTGACTTTATAACAAAGATAATTTAAAGATCCTAAAGTTCTGAACGTTCGAGTGAACGAAATTGGTTGATTTCTTTTACAAATTAAATTTTTATCGCAATTGTTTTGCGTCACTATCCAAAAAATTAATTACTAAGTATGTAAACGTAAAATTTTAGTTTAAAAATTTTTTTATGATTAGTAATTTATTAAAGTAAATTTTCAATAAAAAATATTTCGTTCATTTGAACGTTCAAAACTTTGGGATCATGATAATTATGTTTCATTAAAATATATTTTTTTCTAAGTACACATTTATTTTTTATAAATTTGTAAAAATCAATATAATTGGTTAAAATTAAGTTAAAAATTAAGATATAAATATTAAAAATCATTTCAATTTTTAGAGTAAAATAATTCTAAACGCAATTTACAATAGTAATTGGACACAATTGAATTCGAAGAATAAAAGAAGTTTGAGATTTATTATGCAGTTTAGCGCCAAAGGAGTTGTTATATCACACCATGGACAATGTGTACTAAACTTAAATACATTCGTTTGGGTAATTATTCACTTTGGGTTAAACGTGGGTGAAATTTTTAATGTAAGTTCATGATAAACGATTATAGGAATTTTTTTTTTTTTTTTGTACAAAAAACTATGTTTTTAGTTATTTTTTCAGTTTTTCATCAATAATTGATTTTACCAATAAAAAAAATTAGTTTTCTATTTTAATAGAAAAAGAATAGAAAAATAATTTTTTCTACATTGTTGATTATAAACGTGAATTTTACAAGATCCGTATAGATTTTACCCTTCAAATGAACCACATTTTTTTCATATTTAGTTAAAATTTGAATCTGCCTAGAAAAACATTTGTTTACTAATTGAAAAAATTAAATCTTTTCTATAGACGTTGATTTTATTTTATTTTCAATAAATTTAATTTATTTAGTAATTTATTTTCGAAAGCATTGAAATAAAAAAAAATGTTTTCGATTTTTAACGTTTAAATCTAGAAAAGTACTTCGCCTACATGTTTAGTTGAGACGAATTTTAATAAAAATTAAAATTTAATATTTTTTAAACAGATAATAAAAACGTCTTACAGTGCCTTGAGTGTTCTTCGTAATGAGTGAATAAGTTTCAAAAATAAATTCGAAAATCTTTCCATAAAAAATAGTAAAATATTTTCTTAGAGTAAGTATAAGTATTCATTGAAGTAAAAATAGTGTATACTTTTTATACAATATTTTTTTGTCGTTCAAGTCCAAAGACATGGCGAAATGAAAATTTTATGAAAAAAATATCGGAAAATTGAATAAATAAATATCAATAAAATATAATGAATTAAATAATAATTTAACACGATCTTTGCAAATTTTGATTATTTCCATTGAATTCTATTTTCATAACTTACAATTAAATCTATAGTCTATTTCGAGAAAATAAGATTTTATTTTCAGAATAATTTACCAGAGTTAAGACATTAGAAAGATGCGACAGTTACGCTTTTGCGGAGATAATTATTATTTTGAGTTTGTTGTAGAATCGTTACATAATCTCGTGTCCATATCGAAAGCTACATCGTGCCAAACCCAGTAGGAAAAAATACCTATGATTGCAGAGTATGATCCCGTACCCATAAGGATTGTTGGTAAATCTCTGAATTGAAATAAAAAGTGAGATTAAAAAAGTAGACAAAATTTTTTTAACGATTTTTATCATTTTCTTTTTATTGATTTTATTAAATAAAATCACCAAAACTTACTCCATGAAGGTTGATTCCGGTTCAGGTTTAGTTTTATCACATTTCACATGATTGTGCCTGACAATTTTTGGTGTTGATTCTTTTATGTTGAGAAAAAGTTTATTCAACAGGGAGGGAATTCTGAAGGACATTGTAATTTAAAAGTAATTTTATATTTACAAAATTCATCTAAAGTGACTAAGTGACAGTAAATTATGTACAGACTGAAAATTGATTTATGAATTATGTTCGATATAAATTGCAAAAAAAAACAAAAGACAATTTTTATACGTAGGTTATATTATTTTCAGTTTTTAAGGGGACGAATAGTTCTAAATTTTCGAATATAGATTCGAGTGCTTAAATTAATCTGACTCAAATCTACTTTTACTACTGGACAAGAAACTGGAGTCTTTAGAAAAGTTTCTATTTGCTAAATATACTTAATTTCTAGTTTTTTTTTGCAAATATAAAAGAGAAAATTTACATTCACGAAAATCCCAAAAGAACTATTATTGTGATATTTACACTCTCGGAGAATTACGATCAGCTAATATTTTACGTCTTCTTGGAAAGACTGGTAGTAAATTTTGTTTCTCACACTGTCGGCTGACTACTAATTTGTCACTTGCGGCAAGAATAAATGCGATGACCAATATTTACAAAATCATCAGGTGCAAATTTGCAAACACCAGCCTTTTTTTATATGCTTCTGCAAATATATTAGAATCGATCAAATGAGAGGATAATAATGTTGTAAAGTTTATAACCCTGATTTTTAATTTCTCGATTTCAATCCAGGACTAATTTTAATTATTTAGTTATTACTGTTAAAATAATAAGTAATTTTTAACTAATAAATATTTAACTAATAATAATAATATAATAATAACAATTATAATAATACTTAATAATAATAATAATAATAATAATAATAATAACAATATAATATTAATAATAATAATAATCTTCTATATTAATGAAGTTCGTGATCCGGTAATATGTTCGCAGTTTAAAGTTAGTTGATATTTGCTTTTTTCTTTCTTGACTTTATTATAATTTTTCTTTTCAAATATTTTCAATTTAAAAATTAATTTATTGAAAATCATCGAATGATTGCAAAGAATTTAAAAAAAAATTTAATCATAATATAATTCCTTCACAGAATGTTATTATTTAGGAAAATAACTGAATTTTCGAGGAGAATTTCGTTTAAATTTCTAAAAATTCGAATTAAATTGTTTTTGAAGAATGTCTGAATTTTTTTGTCAAATAATGGAGTTTCTTTAATAATTTTAATTAAACATTTTAAAAATAATTGAATTTTATTCAAATTGTATTAAAAATAATTGAATTCTTGCGAAAAATTGTACTATTTCTAAAAATAATTGACTTGTTCCAAAGAATTTATTAAAATTTTAGAAAATAAATGAATTTTATGTTAATATTTAAAGATTCCTTCGAGAAATTCGCTATTAAAATTGTTTTGAAAAGAATTCAATTTCTTGAAAGGATTTTACTATTTATAAACATAATTGAACTATTGCGAAGAATTTTACTATTTATAAAAATAATTGAAATATTTCGAAGAATTTATTAAAATTCTAAGAAATAATTAAACTGTTGTGAAGAATTTTATAGAAATATTGGAAAATAATGAAATTTTTTCGAGAAATTCAATTAAAGTTTGTTTTGAAGATTATTGAATTGTTTTGAAGAATTTATTAAATTTTTAGGAAATAAATGTAAAAAATGGAAGTATTTAATAAAAATATTGGAGCTCTTCCGAGGAATTCAATTAAAATTGTTTTAAAAATAATTGCATTCCTGCAAAGAATTTTACTATTTATAAAATTCATTGAATTCTTGTGAAGAATTTTACTATTTATAAAAATAATTAAATTATTTTGAAGGATTTATTAAAATTTTAGAAAAAAATTGAATTTTTTCGAAATGTGTTAAAATTGTTTAACAAATTGAACTCTCCCTAGGAATTCAAATAAAATTGTTTTGGAAATGATTGTTTCGTGTAGAAGAATTTGTTAAAATTTTAGGAAATATTTGAATTCTTTCGTGAAATTTCAATAAAATTTTTGAAAATATTAGTAGTAATAAATAATTTTGTAGTTAATAAGTGATTTTTTAAAATTTTTGATTATGAAATTATTTAAAAAATGTATGTTTGTAAATAAAACATTTTGTAATTTTCATAACAATAACAAATTGAAAACTACGTTCTACGCGCTAGCACACATAAAATTTGCTAGTAATAATAATAATATTAATAGTAATTAAATAACAATAATTAAATTAAATTAATTAATTAATAATAATTAAATATCACATTAGAGAGTAAATATATAAAAATTAGTTTTTTTTTACTATTTTTTTTATTTATACATACATTTTAGACTATAAATGAACGTGTATATGCAAATACACAGAGGAAGGACGTACATAACTAAATTTAAAAAATTGTCTTAATTCAAGATAATCTTTTGATGAAAAATTTTTATATCCAAGAAGTTGTAAAAATTAAATTAAAATCGACAGTTTAGAAATAAAATTTTATGTTTTATAATATTCCTTTAGTGTTAGTTTGAATATAATTTAGTCATTATAAGATTTTTTTTGTTGAGATCAATAAGTTATATATAATTCAAAGGTCAAGATCGTTTACTGCCACGTGCGAAATTGATGTGTGCTTCCTTTAGAGAGTGATTGCATCCGTTTGTTTATAAGTTACGCACTGCCAGGGGAGACGGTAACTCTCTTGGTCTGTGTGTGCTTGCATGAACGGAATTTAAATTCATTCATGCAGAACTTTATCGCAGTTTAGTGAAAAGTTGTAAAAATACTTGAATAAATAATAATAAAAAATAATGAATAAATATTTCATTTTTCCTTCTTAAAATATTAATATCTTTCTTTAAAATATTAATTATGGAAAATAAATATATAAATTCAAATATATAATTAAATATATTAATTAAATTTTTAAAACAAATTTTCAAAAATTTTAATATTATGGTTTTTTAGAAACGGAACAAAAAATGAGAATAACAAGTTGTTGATTTAATGAACATTTAGCTTCTTGAATATAATTGATAGGAATTGTTTAAATTTTTTGTTTTACAATAATTATTTCAAAGTGTTAAGATAACATTTTACATTTCAAAAAATACAAAATTTCAATTTTTTTTAAATAAAAATATTTATTAATTTGATAAATTTTGATAAAATATTTACTTCATATACATGAATCGATTCGTTTCCATGCCAAGAATATAATTTTTACTTAGAATTAATGCAAATCATAATTAAAAAAAAACTTATTTGAAGAAATAAAGAAATTGATTTTATTTAAATAAAAAAAAATGTGTAAATTACAATAAAAGTATTTTTTTTAAATATATGTATATAAAAATATAATTATATAAATAAATATATTTATTAAATTTGAAAATAAATCGAAATTAAAATTTCCCCGTACAAATGAGATGCAACTCGATAAAACTACACAGAAGCGTTCGGACAATTGATTCATGTGAGCTATATGCAGCAATCGATAACATCAAACCCTTTTATTGCGACAACGAGTCAAAGGAGTGATGCACCGTATTCTTTACACGTTTCTTCCACACAAGCATAAATTATTCCCACGATTCATTCACATTTTCCCTGCTTTGTTGAAATTTTTTGTCTTATTCATTCAACAATTTTTTTTTCTTCTCCAACTTCTTTTGTTATTTAATTTTACCTATGGTATTTAATTTTTTTTATGTATCTTCAGGAATTTTTATATGTAATATAATATAATAGAATATAATATAATTTTAGTAATAATTACCAAATTTGCAAATTAAAAATTTAAAGGTACTAAAGCAGAAGCAATAAGCGGAAAAAAACTAAGATCGCGGTCTGGGAGACCGTCAAGGTGGTTTATAAAGGTAAGTTAAAAATTGATTGATTTTTACTGTCGCAATGTATCATTCAAAAGTTGAGATTACAATCGGGAACGCGATTAATTCATTTGAATTTACTTTATTGAATTTCGCATGGATGTCACGTAGCAATTTCCATGATCTTGGGTTATTCCTTCAGGTACAAGAAAAACATGTGTGTCCATTTGTAATGAGACAAAAGTGGGGGTTCGTAAATTTCTCATCCCTCTTGAGTCCCAGGAGCGAACAATGACATCAAGGAAGGGGTAGGGTTTTTCTGGTATAAAAGCATTTGCCAGACAGAAAGTCTGCATTCAACATTGTTTCCACTTTCACATTTATGTGCAACTTTACTGTTACAAATTTAGTTGCAAAGTTGCAAATTGTTTCCATAATTTAGATACAAAATTTGACTGGAAAGTTGGCTAAAGATTCAGTTGCAATAGTTAAAAATTCAGTTAAAATAGTTCAAAAATCAGTTGTAATAGTTGAAAAATCAGTTGTAATAGTTGAAAAATCAGGTACAATAGTTGCAAAATAAGTTGTAATAGTTGAAAAATAAGTTGTAATAGTCGAAAAATCAGTTGTAATTGTTGAAAATTCAGTCTACAATTTCAAAAATCAGTTTACAGGAGCTACAAAATTTGGTTTGGGTCGAAACACATTTGACAGAACTTTTAAAAAAATGATTCTGTGGTTAATTATTATTTCCCTGACGCTTTTGCTAGTGACTGATGTAAACGCTTTTCCAAACTCTTTTCCTCTAATGTCCATGAGAGGAAAAAGAACTTCGTTCAGTGCTTATCCCCAAAGAACGATGATGTTCTATTACAGACCGGTTCGCCGAACCGTTGGCGATCAGGCGACTGCGGTTTTTGCTCAAGGAAATTCCGTCAAAGCCGGAACTTATTTGAAAGGTGATTTCCAACCGAATTATTTAAAACCCGGTCCAGAACCCATCAATGACCCGGAATCGTCAAACTTCGAAGGCGAACCAGTCGCTCAATTAGAGGACAACATAGGACAACATGATTCAGTGAATCATCAGCATCAAGAGCAAGCAACTTGGAATCCAATTCAGGATCAGTCAGAGGTATACTTACAATATTTTTTTCTTTAGAAAAATTATCATTCATCAATTATCAGTCACTGTTAAGAAAGTTAAAACAAAATTATTGGCAAAAGTATTAAATAGCAACGAGTGAGTGGCAAAAATGTTGATCAAATTAAAAACTGATTCTGTTAATCTGTTTGACACTTTCAACTGTGGTTTCAACTATTAGAACTATGGTATTATTATTATTATTAATATCGAATAAAAAACTAGTCAGATAGTCAATATTTTGGGTTAATTTTTCGATTTGAAGAGAAATAAAAATTTTTCAGTCGAACACGGAAGCATATCATGAAACAACAAATTCTCCGGAAGAAACATCTCAGACGGAAGCTGCTCTTGGTGTGCCGAAAAAAAATGTTGCCAAGAAGGGAAAAAAAGTTATTCGACCAATAAAAGAAGAAGAAGAAGAAGATGACGAGGAATATGAGGACGAAGATGAGGATTTCGAGGAAACTGTACCTTTTGTTCCAATGAAAGGAAAACGACGTTATCCCTATTCGAGTCGTAATATTTTTTTTCCAATGATGTTTGGATATCCTCTAGGAGCCACAAGGTCTGGTTCTTCTTCCGAACCTTCAGGTTCTGTCACTGCCATCGCCAATAGTTATTCGACAGGAAAAGGAGGTGTCGCAAATTCTGTTGCCACTGCTTATGGTGGATCGCCTCAGTAAGAAAACAAATTGTTTCTTCACATTCTCATAATTTTTCCCACGGAAAACAAAATTTATTAAAAAATTTAACAAACAAATTTAAAAACCAAAAAAAAGGATTTCAAAAACTTTTCTTCGTTAAATTTTATTTAATTAAATTAGTTCATCCGAGTCCAAATGATCCAGTGTCCTAACGCAACGGATGTAAAAAAAAATATGATCCCCAAGTTTTGAACGTTCAAATGAACGAAATATTTTTTATGAAAAATACTTTAATAAATTACTAATTATAAACCAATTTAAAAACTAAAATTTACAAACTTAGTAATTAATTTTTGTAGATAGCGAAGTAAAATAATTGCAATAAAAATTTAATTTTTAGAATAAATTTCGTTCATTTAAACGTTCAGAACTTTAGGGTCTTAAAAAATTAAAAATTTAGTAACAATTTTTCATTGGAAATTTAGATTTCTATAAATACTGTTAACATACAAAATTAGTTTTCTATACACAAAGTGAAACAAAAAATTATTATTGCAACAAAGAAAAATTTATTCGAATCAAAAGATGAATATAATGCAATTTGAATAACAAAAAGCATTTTGAAAGGAACGAAAAATTTATTCAATTAGGAGTAAAAAAAAATTGATGAACCGCTATAAATAAAAATTATTCTAACATTCATATTAAAAAGAAGAGACATATAAATAGAAGGTAAAGAATACGAAATCCTTTTTTTGTTTCACTACGTTTATTTTTATTCTCCACTATTTTCTAAAAGTTCTTTTTCAATTTGCATAGGAAGAAGGCGAGACGACCACCAACGGCTGAAAATTAATAATGAACTACACTGTATATAGAATCAATGACTTAATTATTATTGTATTCTTCTATAAATTATTATAATTAGATGTTTGACAAATCGAGAAATTCAATGAAAATTGAAAACACAAATATTTGTTTAAATATCTTAACGTACTTAGTTATGAATTAAAGAATTTACTGCATATTTTTGCATCTGTTTCAAGTATTGTGAGCATCCAATTTAATAATTTAGAATTTAGAAATATAAAATAAGAGAAAAAAATATAGAATTCAAAATTATAAATTAATTGTTGGTATAATTATAGTAAAATTGTAAAGCGAAATTTCTTTTCTCTTTGTATTGCAAAAAAAATCGAATTTCAATGCTTGAGTTTGGAGAGTTATTGCTTTTCTTGTAAACTTTGTCCAAAACTGGTTTTTCGAAAATAAAAATATTATATAAGACTGGAATTAAGAGACTTATTTCTTATTACGAAGATTTTTCAATTTTTGCAAAAAATCTCATTTATTAAAAGCCTTATTTCTTATTTCGGAGATTTTTTAATTTTTGTAAAAAATCTCATTTATATTAACATCATAAATCTATGTTTGTATCATTATAATTTGAATTATAATGATGCTATTTTCGCAAGAATTACTAACGTAGAATTTTTTATCCCAGATTATTATCGATTTTTATTATTCTACTAATTTCAGTTTTAAAAAAGTACAATTTTGAAAATATCTTCTTCTATATTAATAAACTTTGTGATCGGCTAATTTGTTCGCAGTTAGAAGTTAGTTGCTATTTGCTTTTTTGGTTCTTGACTTTTTTATAATTTTTCTTTTCAAATATTTTCAATTTTAAAATTAAAGTATTAGAAATCATCGAATTATTGCAAAGAATTTTATCAAAAAATTTAATAATAATAGAATTCCTTCGAAGAATTTCATTATTTAGGAAATTAATTGAATTCTCGCAAAGAATTTCGTTTAAATTTTTCAAAATTCTAATTAAATTCTTTTTGAAGAATGTTTTAATTTTTTGTCAAATAATGGAGTTTCTTTAATAATTTTAATTAAACGTTTTAAAAATAATTGAATTTCATATAGAAGAATTTTATTCAAATTGTATTAAAAATAATCGAATTCTTGCGAAAAATTTTACTATTTATTAAAGTAATTGAATTGTTAGAAAGAACTTATTTAAAATTTAGAAAATAAATGAATTTTATGTTAATATTTAAAGATTCCTTCGAGAAATTCGCTATTAAAATTGTTTTGAAAAGAATTCAATTTCTTGAAAGGATTTTACTATTTATAAACACAATTGAATTATTGCGAAGAATTTTAATATTTATAAAAATAATTGAAATGTTTCGAAGAATTTATTAAAATTTTAAGAAATAATTAAACTGAAGTGAAGAATTTTATCGAAATATTTGAAAATAATAAAATTTTTTCGAGAAATTCAATTAAAGTTGTTTTTAAAAATTAGTGAATTGTTTTGAAGAATTTATTAAAATTTTAGGAAATAAATGAAAAAAATGGAAATATTTAAAAAAATATTTTAGCTCTTCCGAGGAATTCAATTAAAATTGTTTTTAAAATAATTGAATTCCTGCAAAGAATTTTACTATTTATAAAATTCATTGAATTCTTAGTAAGAATTTTATTATTTATAAAAATATTTTAATTATTTCGAAGGATTTATTGAAATTTTAGAAAAAAATAGAATTTTTTCGAAATGTGTTAAAATTTGTTAAGAATTTGAACTCTCCCTAGGAGTTCAATTAAAATTTTTTTGAAAATAATTGAATTGTTTCGAAGGATTGGTTAAAATTTTAGGAAATATTTGAATTCTTTCGTGAAATTTTATTAAAATGTTTTTAAAATATGAACAGTAATAAATAATTTTGTACTTAATAAGTAATTTTAAAAATTTTTGATTATGAAATTATTTAAAAAGTTCATGTTTGTAAATAAAAATAATTAATTAATAATTTTGTAATTTTCTTGTAATGTAACATTCGCTAGTTTCTTTATAAAAATATTTTTTTAGTTATCCGATTATTTAATTATTAAAAGCAAAATTGTGTTTTTCAAAATCTCGTCAATTTTTTGGGAAAACTTCCAAAATTCTTTTTTACACGCAAAATGAAGAATAGAAAAAATTGTCAAAACTTTATTTCACAGTTGACATGTTTCATTGTATATTTTTAGAGTGCAATGTTTTGAAAACTTTTCCTCCATATTCGTGTAATTAATTTGGTATTTTAATGTGCATAACATAAATATTATTCATGAATGGAAATCCATTTGCGTGTGAGCGCAATTTACAATTATTGTTTCCAACAAGTTTACACTGTACCCAAAGTATTGAATTTCATTGAAAACAGTTTTACATTTTCTTAGATTGTCAGATATTAGAGAGATGACGTGCAATGATTAGCATTTAATTGTTACCATCGGGAAGAGAAGTAATAATTTAATAACAGCGTTGTTACATTAGTTGGACAATTATAAATTGAAGATACATTTTATAGTCTTATGAATAGTATATACTGTATAAAATTTTAAAAATAACTTTATTTTTTCTATAATCCCATGCTTCATGTTTGTATTGATTATAATGCAACAAGTTGTTTTTTCCTCCTCATGCAGCTATGATAACGAAAAAAAAATATTTTTGTCTCCATATTTTGCTTTTTGATACCTACTTTTAGAAATATTTTACTTTTCTATTTTTTTAAAGGGGACTTGAGTAAAGTTTTCTATTTGTATAATTTACTAAATTTTAAAGTATTTTTGTAGAATTTACAACTTTTTTATTGAATTAATTATAGTTTGAAGATATGTCTGTAGTAATTTGTATTTATGTGCTCAGACGTTATGAATATATAATTTGTTTCAAATGTTTCTTAAAATACAATTTTGTGTGATTGGCTTTTTGTATATCTTACCGCTTATTATCGAAGCAGTGTTGATCTTCGGGAATTTTTTGAAAGGGGATTCCCAATAGTGTTTCATCTTTATCCGTCAATTATCAAATTAAACAAGTGACGTACAAAAACAAGTGAGTGTTTTACTCAAAGACGATAAAAACGCAAAACATAATTTTCCCAATTTGTCGAATATTTTTGCATCTTTTGAATTTAAACAATTAGAAAAACATTTTTAGCAAAAAAGTTTACTGAAAAAAAGTAACTTTTGCTATTTTCATAGCGAAAATTATACCGTTCGGAATTTCTGTCAACCGTCATTATTTTCAATGGTATTTTAGTATTTTAGTAAATAAATTACTCCAAATTCCAAAAATAATAAAAATTGACACAGAACAGAAGTAAAAATTTCTAAACAGTAAAAATTGCTCCACATTTTTTTCCCTGGACATAAATAATCCTCTAGTCTGTATAATGAAACGTTTTGTAAAAATAAACCGGTAATTCCATTTCATTATACATTATTATGTGCTTATATCAACATAATTCAGTTAAATAAATTATAAAACTGGTCTTAAATTTTCAAAAAAAAGGAGATACTGATCAAATTACAAAAACAATTGTAAATTTTTTTTGTTTAGAATTTAGGTTTAATGTAACGTATATTTTTCACGGTAGAATTGTTCGATCAACACTGCAATTATAAAGAACTCATTATCTAATTTTTCATCCTCTGTAATAAAAGAAAAAAAAATTCACTTTATGTTATGGAAAACTGCGTCGATTAAAATGTAAGGATCCTTCATATGATGATGACTTAACAAATTGAAGAATTCTCTTTTAATGGTATCGTTTTACTTGAAGACTAATTTACAAGTCATAATTTATCCAATGTTTTTCACAATTCATATTTTTTTTATTATTATAAACTTAGCATCAGCTGAGATTAATGATTTCTCTAATTCGATGACTCATGTATTTATTATAGCTGTGGGGATCTCCAGAAAGTGTGTGTATATATTTTTATTATTATTTTTGTGAGAATGATCATTTGGAATTAATTGATGTAT
Organism: Leptopilina myrica (nomen nudum); assembly: GCA_032872475.1. Lineage (NCBI taxonomy): Eukaryota > Metazoa > Arthropoda > Insecta > Hymenoptera > Figitidae > Leptopilina > Leptopilina myrica (nomen nudum). The sequence goes on along the minus strand of CM065458.1, from coordinate 12,761,243 downwards.
TTTTTATACTGAATTTGTGCGTGAGATTTTTTAATTTATTAATTTTACATTGAATAATTAAAAAATTTATTAAAACAATTTTTTCTAAACAATATATTCAATTTATTAAATTTATTTTTTGAAAATGTTTTTTTTGAGTTTTTTTCTATTGAGTATTGAATATTTTTTGTATTCTTCAGTAAACAATTAAACAAAACAATTTAAACAATTCTTAAATTTATAAACATTTAAATTTAGACATTTTAAATAATAATAATTAAATAAAAATAATAATTTTTTTTAACATTTGGGTTAAACAATTCTTAAATTTATTTTTTAAAATGTGTTTTAAAAAATTTTTTTTTCTATTCAATATTGAATATTTTTTATATTTTTCAGTAAACAATTAAAAAAATGCAATTTTTTGAAGTTTTCTGTATTGAGTATTTTACATTTTTTATATTTTTCATTAAACAAATAAACATTTAAACATTTAAAATAATAATTATTAAATAATAATAATAATAATTTATTTTAACATTTAAGTTAAACAATTCTTAAATTTATTTTTTAAAATGTGATTTTTAAAGTTTTTTTCTACTGAGTATTCTATATTTTTTATATTTTTCAGTAAACAATTAAACAAAACAATTTAAACAATTTTTAAGTTTATTTTCTGAAAATGCATTTTTTTTAAGTTTTCTCTATTGAGTATTTATATTTAATATTTTTTATGTTTTTCAGTTTTTTATACTCAAGAGTAAAAATTTACCCCTTGGGTTTGTTATTATTTATTTTTATCAAAAAGCGTATTCGTATTTAAATCGAAAAAAATTTATTTTGAAAATAAAAATATGTACTTGGTGCTTTTAGAATTTTTTGTATCTAAATTTACTAATTTGATTCTTAAAATAAATATTCTTATACTGAATTGAGGAATATTTTACTAAATATTGAGAATATATTCTTATTTTATTAATCGAATTACTTAATTTAGGAATATTTACTAAATAGCAAGAATACTTTTTTCAAAAATTAGAATATTTTGCACTATCAGGGAAAAAGGGTAATTTTATTTTTAATTACGTGAATATTCATTTTAAAAAAAACTCTCGAATCAAATAAAAATAATAAAATGGAGCAACAACGTTGTCAAGAAAGAACAAATTTTTTTTAAACTCATTTCTTACTTTTTTTTTACTCTTGAGTACAAAATACAGTATTTTTGACAGAAAAAAGACAATTTCAAAAAAATAAATTAAAACAATAATTGATTAATAAATAAAAAAGTGTAAACTTGATAAATTAACAATTTTTTTTTTAATTTTTAGCCTTTTTAGAAAAATTATAAACAGAATAAAAATTTCTTAAATGTATACTTACAAATTAACTATATTCCAATATGTTCCGAAATTTATATAGACAAAGGAGAAGACAAAAATGTAAAAAGTGACTTCATTATGAAAACAAAAGAAAATATGAAAAAATGTTTCGATCTCATTTCCCTTCAGTCATCATTGGAATATATATATATATATATAATATATGCACTTTGTTTCTTAAAAAACAAATTTTCTTTGTCACATCAATCTCAGGGTTAATTGCCGTGAAGAGATTCGGGAATTACGTCTCATGGCCATGGTAATGACCCTTTCAAAACATGTCTGAGTGGGGAAATAAAGAAGTTTCGCTATAGCTTTGCAATAATTAACAGTCCCAAAAGCCCCCCCACCACTGCCCTGCCGCCGACACCTGCGCAAAACTAGTCGTAAAATTATGTACAGATGGTCTCGTATTTGTATATAAATTCATATGTCTTGCATCAACAGCATCATTTCTCGTTTAGAAGCTGTGTTTTTCACGAGACTTTTTCATTTTCAATAATTTTGTTTATTTATTATTATTGTGAGAGGTTAATATTTGGAAATAAATATGATCAAATTTTTGGTGGTTCTTGTTCTTGCCATTGCGGCTACATTCGCTTTTCCTGCACAATATGAAGACAATGGTAATTATTATTTGTTAATTAATTGTTTTTTACCGATTCTGGTATAAGTCGTTGTTTAATTATTTATTTTTCTTTTTCTTTCTTTTTTTATCCTTTTTTTCTTCTTTTCCTTTTTTCTTTTTTTTTCTTTTTTTCATTTTATCCTTGTTTTCTTTCTTTTTATCCTTTTTTTATCTTTTTCCTTTTCTCTTTTTTCTTCTTTTTCTTTTTTTCTTTTTTCTTCTTTTTCTGTTTTTCTCTTTTCAAACGTGAAAGAAAGTATTATCGAAGTAGCTGATAAACAATTATTGAGTAACTCTGACATTTATTTACGAACAATTTTTTTTTTACTTTATCGTAAACATTTAGTCGAAAGTTTTAATGAATTTGAAAATTTATTTAATTATTAAACAATCATTTAGTTGTCTTAATTGCTTTTGAAACTGTCTTTATGATTAATATTATTTTGTTACATTCGAGAAAAATTTGTTGAATTGAATTAAATTAAATGTAGTTGAATTGAATAAAAATAGTAAAGAAAAAATTACAAGATAGTAAAGAGTATTTAAAAAATAGTAAATTAGAAACAACACATTTTTTTTTAAGGAAAAAGTTTCTTAGACAATTACAATAAATGGGTCGTTCGCTCGATAAACAAATTAGGTCGACTTTTTTTCAAATTTTAACACTTTATTTTTATTCTACAAGGCAAATATAAAATATATTGTTTACAAAAGAAAAAAGAACGATATAATTGTTCCAAAAATATTATATTAGCATTAATATTTCGTTTCTGAATTTTAAAATTAATTTTTTTTGTCATAAACTTAAGTCGACTTGAGTTGTTTTTAGAAACAATGGATCCAATTGCACTTTGACATTTTTTATTCAATTATTCATTTTTAAAATGTTTAGCTAAAATTCATCTTTAAATCAATCTTTTTTTTAATAATTTTTGAAAAAGTTTTTATTCAAAATAATGAAATTAATTTGTTTACAATTCAATTTCATGTGAAATTTCGATTATTAGAAAATTCTTCAATTAGATGTGTATTAGAAAATAAAAATCGTAATAATAATTGAAAAAAAATTCAATTAAACTCTTTGAAAAAATTCTACAGAATTGTTAATTAAAAATATGAAAAATTCAAATTCTGAAAGATTTTAATTTGAAACCTTTTTAAAATTCAATATTTAACGATACAATCTGAATTTCACCTGAAATTTAGTTTTCATTCAATATTTAATGGAAAAATCTTAAAAAATTAAATTATTTAAATAACAAAATTATATTAAACAATTGAACATTTCTTAAAATTAAATTTTCAAATAGAATAATATCAACAAATTTTTAAATAATAAATTAACTAACTACTCTTAACAAATTTTAATAAAAAGTTTTAAGAATATTTTTATTTTTTGTGAAATTTAATTCATTGTAGAATACTGTATTAAAAATAATTGAATTTATTTAAAAAATTTTATTAAAATTCCTGAAAATAATTGAATTTTTTAAATCATTCTATTAAAATTCCTGGAAATAATTGAATTTTGCAAAGAATCTTATCAAAATTTTTGAAAATAATTAAATTTTTTTGCAGTATTTTTATAAAAATTCTTGAAAATTATTGAATTTTGCAAAGCATTTTATTGAAATTTCTGAAAATTGAATTCTTTATAAAGAATTTTATCGAAACTCATGAAGATAATTGGAATTTTGTAAAGAAAATTTATCATACAATAACTTCTGAAAGTAATTGAATTTTAAAACATTTTTTGAATAATTAAATTCTTTTGTGAAATTTTATTAAAGTAGTAGATAATAGAAATTATGGAATAGAGGAAAGTTTTTGAAAGCAAATGAAATTTTGACAAGAATTTTATTAAAATTTTTGAAAATAAATTGATTTTCTTTAAATAATAAACACATATTTAAAATATTAAAATCCTTAAAAATCCATTTATCATTGTTCAATTTAAGAAAAAAAAATTTATTAATAAAGAATTTTCAGTTTAAAAAATATTTTGGCCTAACCTTGATGATTTTTCATTTCTATCTTTTTATTAGAAAAAAATTACCAAAAACTTTAAATTCCTTATTACAATAGAATTTAATTACAAACATAGCTTTTTAAATAGAAAAAATATTAAAAAATGAATAATTTATTACAATTTTTCTGCATTAAAGATAATTTTAATGGTTATGTGAGAATTGTCATTTGTTTAAATTTCTCGAAATGACAAAATTTGGATTTATCTGGTTTTGAAAACTTACTCCTCAATTATTGCTTGAAAGTTGAATTAACGAACAAACAAGAGATAATTGACTCGGCTTTTAAAATTAGCATTTTAATAATAAATGACAGGTTTTTTTTTACTGTTAATAACTGTATGCGAGTGTAATTAAAATTACAATTATTTGTTTCAGCAGACATGTTGACGAGAATTGCAAGAGCAGCTGATCCGCATCATCACCATCATCATGGTGGTGGTGGTGGAGGATACGGATTTGGTTTCGGAGGCGGACATGGCCATGGCCTACACGGTTTCGGTGGTCATGGATCGCACGGCCATGGTGGATATGGAGGAGGTGGTTACGGAGGACAGGGAGGATATGGAGGAGGCGGTTACGGAGGACATGGAGGACACGGTGGACATGGTCACGGTGGATACGGTAATCAAGGAGGTTACGGTGGCCAAGGAGGCTACGGACAAGGTGGTTACGGAGGAAATTCTCATGCCCAGAGCTCAGCCAATGCTGGAGCCAATAGCAATCCATACGGTTCAGGATCGTATGCCAATGCAAATGCCAACGCTGGGTAAATTTTTTCTTATTCCTATTAGTCTCTTGAATTCCATTTATTTTTCTTTATTACAGAAAACAAAAATTTTACTCGAGAAAAAATAAGTAAAGAAAAAAAAACCTGGGTTCCGCTTTCAAATCGGAATCCGCACTGAGAAAAACTTTTTTAATTCAAAAATAGCCAAACCAAAGGATCCTAAAGTTTTTGAACGTTCAAATGAACGAAATTTATTTATTTCTTCCAAAAATTAAATTTTTAGTCCACTATCCAAAAAATTAATTACTGAATTTGTAAAAGTACAATTTTAGTTTTTAAATTTTTTTATGATTTGTAATTTATTAAAATATTTTCAATAAAAACTATTTCGTTCATTTCAACGTTCAAAACTTGGGGATCATTAAACCAAAAAAATATGTCAACCAACAAAATAAGTTTGAATTAAATACCATTTTGTAACTGAATTAAACATAATTTTTAATGAATCAAATTTATTATGTATTGAATCAAAATTATTATGTTTAATTCAAAGATAATTTTTGGTTAACTGCGTATAACAAATATTAAATATATGAATGTAAATATTTGATTGAAATATTTTATTTTCTCAGTGCAAAAAAAGTGTTTTCTGCTTTCATCTTATTTTTTCTGAAATTTAAAAACATAATTTTGCAAAAATACATCTAATTTAGAATGCAATTTAATTAACATTGTGATTTTTCTATTTGTTATAGATCCAGTTATGGACGATGAGAGCTGCTGTTATAATGTGTTCGAGAATTTTCTGCTCTTGAAAAAAATAAACCATTCAACAAGTTCATAAATTTATCAAAACATTTTGTAATAAGAACTATACATAAAGTGTGTGCATGTATCCATGAGAAAAAGAGAGAGAGAGAGTGAATTAAAACGCATTTTTAAGTAGAATATAAGTGTAAAGAATTATTTATAAATAAATTGTCATAAAACGCAAATGAGTCTTGATTTTTTACATACAAAAAAATAAAACTGTTATTAATGATATAACAATATAATATTAATTATTGTCACATTTTTTTCATATAAATAATAAAAACTATTGAAAAATTAAAAAAAAATAATTAAAATTAAAAAATTAAATATACAAATATATATATATTTGTAAAATTTGTAGTACAAGTTTTTTAAAAGCATTTTTGAGCTAAAAATAATTTTTCCAATAAAAAAATAATTCTGACCATTCAATTCCAGAGAAAAGAATTTTACGAAACACCAGATTAAAATATTTTCCTGATATGATTAAAAATATCCGTGTCCTCAAAAAACGAAAATAATTAATCGTTAATTATTAATTAGTAAGTTGGAAATAATTATAAATTTAAAATCTCAAGGGACGTGGGAGTATTTATTTTCTAAATAGACAAATATTGAACTTAGTCCCGGTTTCTACTGGTTTTTTTAAAAATAATCCATTAACTATTAATTAGTAGGTTAGAAAAAAATTATAAATTTAATTTCTCAAGAGACGTGAAAGTATTTATTTTCTAAATAGACTAATATTGAACTGATTCCCAGTTTCTACTGTTATTTTTTTTTATTTGTCATGTTGATCTAAATTTAAAATTTCCGTAAATGCTTTTTCAGTGACGATAAAAAAAGTGATAAACAATTTGAATTTAAATTTAAAAATTTAGACGTGTAAATTAATAGACACTAATTTACATAAACCAAAAAAAAAATTATTATGAAGTTCAATTAGAATACTCAATCAGTAGGTTATAAATTAGCATTAAAAAAATTATTTTCACTTCCTGATTTCTTGCGGGATTGATTTAAAAATCAAATAAACTGCGGATACATACTTGATTAATATTTTTGTTTATTATACGAATTACAATTGCAAAATCAAAGGTACTAATTGTTTTTTTTAAACAGGATCTCAAAACACAATTAATAAACATGTACTGTTTCTCTGTCTCAAAGGATTATTAGTTAAATTTTTTTCTAATTACAATGACTTATAACGGGTTTGATAAATTAAAATAAAATTAAAATTAAACAGTTTTTATTTCGATTTTGTTTTTTAAATAAATTAGAATTTCATGTTTATAACGAATACAAAAAGTGAAATAATTCTTTGACTTTATGTAAATAAAAATAATAAAGATTGTGCAAATAATGCAAGAAAAACAGTTTTTCCGTTTTTGTTTAATCTAAGTCTGATAAGGCTGGATTTTACTGTTTTTTTTAAGTATAAATAAATTAAAATATTTTTTTGCTTTTTGTCAAAATGTAATTTAGTTATGAATGAGAAAAAACATGAAATGTATACGAAAATGAAATTTTTACCAAAACTGTCTATAGGAATGTTCGAATAATTAATTTTCTTTATAATTAATTCCTTCCTTTTTAAAATTTTTATTACAATTATTCGAGGAATTATACACTTGAATAGAGATGACGTTTTTACGTAAAAACATTAACAAACAACAACTTCTGGATATGATTTACGTCATTTGAAATTTTATACTTTTAGTTTATGCTTTACAGTTGATTAAACACATATGTAACGAATATAATATTCAAGTCTGTGTGAACTTGAAATAAATACAACTTTATTAGATTTCAAGTTTCAAACGCTAAAAAAACGAAATTTTTCTTAAACTTAGAAAAGTAAATAAAACAAAAAAATAATAATTCATAACTAACAGTTTTCGTTTTTTTTATAAGTAAATTGCTGTATTAAAAAAAATTCGTTTTTTTCAACATTCAAAAAAATCAGCTCGTAAATTTTACAGAAAGAGTTTGTCCTGATTATTTTCTGTAAATAAAATAAAAAAACATTTTTTAAAAGAAACGAAAAAAGTTTTTAAAAAATATAAGATAAGATTCTTCTTTCAATAAATTTAAATAATAAATTTTAATTTCTCACATTTGGGAAAATCGTGATTTTTATCAAAATGTAAATATAAAAAAGTAATTCATTCTTGTTGTCAATTACTTTTGTTGTTCATTCGCCAAAGTATAAAAATGAGGATTAAATTAATATTTTCCAAAATGTGAGACATTTGTAAGTCTCAGTTAATAAGCAATTGGAATTTTTTTTTTTGAATTTCATCTTTCGAAAATGGCGCAGTTACTTAATTATTACAGGGCAAAGTTGAGTTAATAAGAGATGTCAACATTTTGAGTAAATTTCTAGATTTCCTATCAAAGCTCGAGCAAAAGTTAAAGACAATATTTCCCAGGTCAATTTGATTAACAAACTTTACTTAACGTCTGCTATTTATCATTTGTAGTAACAATTTTTACAGAGTTCAAGAGTCACGATAAAATTTTTATTCGATTAAGGAATTTCATAATTTTGTTAATTTTATTCACAATATTTTTTACACTTTTTAAAAATATTTTATATAAACATGAAATATATTTTATAATTTTTATTTTTATTTTACAGTTATATTTTTTATATTTATATATTTTAATATTTATTTATATATACCGCCAAAAAAAATTCATTTTATTTAAATAATCAATTTCTTGTCTATATTATCAAATAAAAATTTACTTGAATCAAATATTTTTTATTTAAATAAAAAAAATTGTATTTAAATTTAAATTAATTTACACTAGTTAATTATTACTAACTTGAACTTTACTTCATTTCTTTAGATCATGAATTTAAAGCGAAAAACATTTTTAATTGATTTAAATAAAAATAATTCGATTATTATTTTCATTATTTTTAATTATTTATTTATTTAATATTATATAATTTATTTAGTAATATATATAATATTTATTTATTTAATTTTTATTATTATTTACTTGATCTTGAGACAAATAGATTACTTGAATCAAATAATTTTTTTGTTGTGTATTTTTATGTTTTAACGTCAAATAATTAACTTTTCCAAATTGGTGTAATAAAGGGGAAAAAATAGGAGACAATAATTATTATAATAGACGAAGTGCTAATAACTGAGAAATAAAATGAAAAAGTTGAAAAAGTTTGATCGATAACAAGTAATTCGCCATTGGCGACGCTGTCCTGCATTTCCACGAGCGTTTGTCACGGCGAGAAAGGAAAGACAAAATCATTTGAGGGTAAGTTTTATTTCATTATAAACACAGTCATTATGCATTCCATAGAAATTTCCATAAATAGGGTAAATAATCGACATTTTTTCTCTATTGATTTTCCCCACAACACAATATAAATATACAGTAGACCTCACTTTTCATTATCTTGTGCGCAATTTATTACGTAATATGCAAAAATTAATTTTCAGAATCTTTTAAATTTATTTCTCTTTATAAAAAAAAATGTGTAACTTTATAAAATATAAATAACAGATTTTGTTTTTGTTATTTAGAATTTTATTAAAATTTGTATTCAAATTAAAAAAACATTAAAACAAAATAAAATTAAATTAAAAAAATATTTTGAGAATTTTATTTAAATTTTTTTGTGTTTGAATTTAAAGACAGGAATAGAGCAAAATGTATAATCGATAAGGTTTTAAAAAAATTCAATTTCTTTTAAACTTTGATTTGCTTGTGAACGTGATAAGAAATGAATTTTAGATTGAAGGAACTAAGGGAAGATCGCAATTGAATGTAAGTAATTCTGGAAGTTAAATTAGAGCGTGAGAAAATCATGTTAGATTTAGGAGGGAACTTTGATTACTATCACACAGGAAAATTGAGTAGAATTTGTAACTGCGTGATTTGGAATTTTCATGTTCTACCAGTAAACGCATATTGTTTCTTCAATTTTTATTCTATTTGTATTTTATTTATTTTTTTACTAAAACTTTTCTCCTAATCGAAACAGTAAATTGTACTAAAAGATCTAAAAGAAACGATAATTTTACTATATAGATAAAATTCTATATAAGAGTACAAAAAATTAAAAATTAAAATTAGAAAAAAAATTCTAGGCAACATTCTGTAAACTTCGACGAAAATAATTTTAAACAATTTCAAAAAGGAATTTTACTATAAGAAGAAAAAATTATGTCTATAAACAAATAAAAGTAAAAAAATAGATTTAATACAAATTAAATAATGTATTTTTCCCCACTTTATTTTCTCTAATTTTATCCATTAATAATTAATTACAACAATTAATTAATTATTTATTATGATAATTTATAATCATTTTAGAACTGAACGAATAAATAAATAAATAAATAGGTAAAAAAATAACAATGTAAAGCAAAAATTAAAAAAAAATTTGTTAATAAAATTATTATTTAGAGTTCTTAAAATTAAATTTTTTTCATTATATTTTTTACTTAATTTATCAATAAATTAGGATTATCTGTATTTTTTAATTTTTAATTATGAAGCGCCTGGAAAACAGCAACGCAACAATCTTTCCCGTAAATGTGGTTCACAGTGAAAGGAGTTGCACTTGTGAGAACCAATATTATTCGCCAAGGAAAAAAATTATTTTTTTTTTACTAAAAAATAAATTTTATATAATTTTCAAAATTAATAAAAATTAAAATAATATAAAATCAGAATAATCGTACGCAGGCCTTTTATTATACAAAAGAAAGTAAAAAAAGTGTTTCAGCAAAAAAGCGCAAATATTAAATAATAATAATTATTTTTTTCTATTTAAGAACCTTCCTTGAATAAATTATAAATAATTTTCTCACCTTGTTATTACCACCTGGATACCATTCTCCAGGCACCTTTTTTCTATTGATTTTATAAACACAAAACGCGATTTTCTAATTTATCTTATGGTGTTGTCTTCGAGGCGAACATAAATAGTACATAAACTATTGTTTAATGAGAAAAGTTACAAAAACTTGCCCGTTTTTATTGCTCTTAATCATGCAAGTTTTTCGACACATGCAAAAGAATCTTTAAATTTGAACACACATGCGGAATGTGTGCTAAGATAATCGGAATTTGATATTCGAGAAGAATAAGAAAATACTTTTTCTAAAATAGAAAAAAAAAGAAACCCAATTTCTTCACATGTATTTGTAAATAAAAAAAAGTGAAGGGACAACCAAAAATAGATCTAACTGGAGCAACAATAATTGCAAGGAATGTCAAATGTAAACAAAAGGAAAAATTTGAAAATTTAAATAATAAAATGTTGTTATTAGAAATTGTAAAATTAAATGAAAAATTTAATAATTATAGAAATTATTTAAAAAGAAGATAAAAATCTAATTTCTAAATTAATTGAATGTTAAATGTAAATGAATAAAAAATTTTTGTCATATAAATAATAAAATAAAATTAGTCACGTTCTGAAGAAAGGTACCGAAGAAGCGAAGTATCTTTCTTCAGAGTGAGTCACAAGTAATTAAAGAATTTTTATTAAAATTTCAAATTAGGTAAAATATTGAAATTATTTTAAACTTATAGTAGCGAAAGAGTTGAGAATTCTAAATTTTGTTATAAAATAATTTTAGAATTATATTTTCAGTATTTTAACGAAATGAATCTAAATGAATTGTTCTCGAGGTGTTTGATGATGATAGTACAAAAGTTGAACGACACGCAAAGCCGTTAAATTTTCAGAACAGGGTCACAAACATCGCACTCTCAACTTTTTTGGCATCAAATGAATCATGGTAATTGATATACTACTTTGTATTCATTACCTTCGAGTTCAATCATTTCTAATTACTTCTTAAAGTTTAGAAAAGAATTTTCGAATTCAATTGACATTCACTATTTTTCTTATTTCTTTTTTCAAATTCAGAAAAGGAAAACATAATTATAATTATAAATTATAATTATAAACATAATAATAAAAAAATATATATTAATAAAGTTCGTGATCCGGTAATTTGTTCGCAAAAGTTAGTTGCTGTTTCCTTTTTTCTTTGACATTTTTATAATTTTTCTTCTCAAATATTTTCAATTTTTAAATTAATGTATTGAAAATATTCGAATTATTGCAAAGAATTTTATCAAAAAATTTAATAATAATAGAATTCCTGCACAGAATTTTATTCTTTAGGGAAAGAACTGAATTCTCACGGAGAATTTCGTTTAAATTTTTAAAAATTCTAATTAAATTCTTTTTTAAAATTTTTTTTAATTTTTTGTCAAATAATGGAGTTTCTTTAATAATTTTAATTAAACATTTTTAAAATAATTGAATTTTATGGAGAAGACAGTTATTAAAATTGTACTAAAAATAATTGAATTCTTGCGAAAAATTTTACTATTTATAAAAGTAATTGAATTATTCCAAAGAATAAGTTATTAAAATTTTAGAAAAGAAATGAATTTTATGTTAATATTTGAAGATTCGTTCAAGAAATTCTATTAACATTGATTTGAAAAGAATTGAATTTCTGTAAAGGATTTTACTATTTACAAACATAATTGAATTATTGCGAAGAATTTTACTATTTATAAAAATAATTGAAATGTTTCGAAGAAATTATTAAAATTTTAAGAAATAATTAAACTTTCGCTAAGAATTTAATAGAAATATTTGAAAATAATGGAATTTTTTCGAGAAATTCAATCAAAGTTGTTTTAAGAATAATTGAATTTCTGCAAAGAATTTTACTATTTACAAAATTTATTGAATTATTGCGAAGAATTTTATTATTTATAAAAATAATTTAATTATTTCAAAGGATTTATTAAAATTTTAGAAAAAATTGAATTTTTTTGAAATGTGTTAAAATTGTTTAACAAATTGAATTGTTTAGAAATATTTGTTTAAAATTTATGAAATATTTGAATTATTTAGAAGAATTTGTTAACATTTTAGGAAATATTCGAATTCTTTCGTGAAATTTCATTAAAATTTTTGAAAATTCTAATTAATTTCTTTTTGTAGAATGTCTTTGAATTTTTTGTCAAATAATAGAGTTTCTTTAATAATTTTAATTAAAATTTTTAAAAATAATTGAATTTGATGAAGAAGAATTTTATTATAATTGTATTAAAAATAATTGAATTCATCCAAAGAATTTACTAAAATTTGAGAAAATAAATGAATTTTGTGATTATATTTGAAGATTCTTTCGCGAAATTCTATTAAAATTGTTTTCAAAAGAATTGAATTTCTGTTAAGGATTTTACTATTTATAAAAATAATTGAAATGTTTCGAAGAATTTATTAAAATTTTAAGAAATAATTAAACTGTTCTGAAGAATTTTATAGAAATATTTGAAAATAATGAAATTTTTTCGAGAAATTCAATTAAAGTTTGTTTTGAAAATGATTGAATTGTTTCGAAGAATTTATTAAAATTTTAGGAAATAAATGAAAAAAATGGAAATATTTAAAAAAATATTTTAACTCTTCCGAGGAATTCAATTTTAATTGTTTTGAAAATAATTTAATTCCTGCATAGAATTTTACTATTTATAAAATTTATTGAATTATATCGAAGAATTTATTAAAATTGTAGAGAAAAATCAAATTATTTCGAAATATGGTAAACTTTTTTAACCAATTGAACACTGCCTAGAAATTCAATTAAAGTTTTTTTTGAATATAATTGAATTGTTTAGAAGGATTGTACATAATAAGTAATTTTTAAAATTTTGATTATTAAATTACTTCAAAAATTTATGTTTGTAAATAAAAAAATTTTGCAGTCTGCATAACAATAACAAACGAATACCATGTTCCGCTCGCTAGCGCGCTCAACATTTGCTAGTTTTTGTTATTCAAATTAATTATAATTGAATTTTTTTTCATTTGATTTTTTTTTATTTAAAAAATTACCACCGAAAAATTCTTCTGCTATTTGGGTATAGTTTCAAGAGAAAGAACAATAAAAAAATTAATTAAAAGTTCAAACTTGAAAAATAACTCTTTTAAAAAAATAAAAATACAAGCTGAGAGAAATAATATTAAATCTTAATAGAGAAATAATTTTTTTTATTTTTTTTTGAAAAAGAAATGTCGAAGGAGCAAAGTGCGAAACCAATGTCGGCGTCGCGATCTGTTGGGGGGGAGTGTGTGAACGGCGACGGCGCCGCAGGACGCCTGCCCATCACCGGATCCGCAGGAGCTTTGGTCATGAAAAGCGTATCACTCTTTCTGGCGCGTGGTCGCAAGACTTCTGTTTCGTCGAGAAGACAACAATCGAACACAGTCGAGCAGAAGCAGGAACTTGAAAAGAAGCGAAAAAGAAGAGCGAGAGTCGATCCGAAAATGAAGAGTGCCGCTTATTATGCAAAGATCATCGAATTGTTGAAGAAAAAAACTAAATTCTCCAAGTAGGAATCAATTAATTTTTTCAATTTTATTTTCAAATAAATAATAATGATAATTGGCTAAAACGACATATATATATATTTTACCTGATACACTGGACATAAAAATAAAATCTTATTTTGAGAGAAAAACGGAGTTTTTTTCTAAAAATGTAACATTGAAAAAATTTTTTTTTATTTTTTGTATGAAGAAAATTCAAGACGTTTTTTAAAATGAATTCTTGAAACTTTCTTGAATCTTTCTTTCCTGGAACTTTCTTGAATCTCAAGGTCTTGGAACCTTACGTTCTTTATTCGATTTATTTTTTTGTTTTTTAATATGCAATAACATTGAAAACGTAAATTTATATCTTTAATATTTAATTTAAATAAAAATTTTTTTAACAGCAGATTTTTACTACAAAATAATTTAGTGTTGTTTCTAAAAATTTTTTTCGCCTTTCCACCCAGAGGAATTTGAAATTTAATTTGTGTTTCTTTTAAATTACGAAATTATGACACAGAACTAACTTTTGATTTGACTGTCCATCAGATTCATCCTTAAATATTAAGATTCACTATTTTAAACTTAGTGCTGAATTTTTCGTATTAAATTTTCCTTCTTTTTTTTTCTTTGTGTAATTGAATTTTCAAAAAACCTTTTTCCAAACTTTATTACAATTAATTAATTTAGACAAGAATTTCAGTTAAAACTTTACGAACTTAATTTATTTTAAATCTTAAAAATAATTTTAAAGAAGCAATTCCTGCAGATTATTAAATTTTAGTTTTCAAAAAAATTGAAAATTTAAATTTGAAAAAATCTGAATTTTCTTTGGAAAAATATTAATAATATTAGAAAAGAAACTGTTGCTATTTCCAATAATTTTAGAATTAAAATAATTGAAAAATTTTTAAAACAAAAAATTTCAAGTTTCTTATATGGAAATTTTTAGTTTCAGGGAAAAACAAAAGCAATTTTTTCTGTCACATAATGATTTTTCCATAAACTATAGAAAAGTTATTTGACTATAAAATAACTTAACACTTTTTTTTCAATTTTTGTTCACTGAAATTGGAAACATCTGCCATTGGAACACGCAGAGGAAAACTAACATAAAACACAAATGCACACATGAAACTAGAAATAAGTCGAACTTTGAGTATATTTAATTTGAAAAATTTTACAACACTTTTCTTGAAAGTAGTTTATATTATCATCATTGCGTGTTGCTTCAACTTGCTTTCAATTTTCATTTCGTTTTATTACTCCCCTGTATCCTTATATTTTCGTTTATTATACATTAATATATTATTCCGCTTAATATTTTCGTTACATCATTTCTTCAAAAAAAGTATATCTAATTAAAAAAATAAAAAAAACCAGTTCAAGCATTTTTTTTCTCAATTAAAATGAAGCTGAAGTCCACAACGTTTTTAAAAACGAAAACAAAAAAATAATGATACGGTATTTTTATTTTTGATGGTACATTATGTTATTTATTAATAATTGTATCCTTAGTGACAATTAATTTCTTAAAAATTAAGGGAAATGAAAATTAGAAATGAATTTAATTTGAAAAAAATTATTTTTGTGTATTTCAGCTTCGTCAATTAAAATAGTTTTATAAAAAAAAAATTACGTGGCAATTACAATGAAGTCACGCTCCCTCAATTTAGAGACATTTTTTTATTAGTCTCATTACTTTACTGTTATTAAAACAATTTGCCTTATATTTTTAAAGTAACTTTTCTATAAGTTTTAAAGTAACTTTTTCTATTACGATTTCTATACTTCAGAAATTGTAATGTCAAAATTGCAATTTTTGAAATAAGTTACAAGTATCTCGGTCGTATTACAGTTGAATTCAAATTTAAAATAGGCATTGCCTAAAAACTGTGAACGTTATATAAGAAAACTTGAATCACGCTATAGCCGACAAAGTTGAAGTTTCCATGACATCTGCGTAATTGTGTAAGAAATTTAAAGTAACTTCAATTATTCTGAAGAGTGTGCTATGTAAACTTTTTTCATTTCAAACTTTTTTAAAAATAGCTACACTTCATAATCGAAAAAGAAGCAAAAAATATCTTTTCTGCTTAATGGAAAAATAGGATCCTGATGTTCTGCACGTTCAAATGCACGAAATTTATTTGTTTCTTCTAAAAATTAAATTTTTATTGCAATTATTTTGCTTCACTATATCGAAAAAATTAATTACTGAGTTTGTAAACGTTAAATTTTAGTTTATAAATTTTTTTTATGATTAGTAATTTATTAAATATATCTTCAATAAAAAATATTTCGGTCATTTAACGTTCAAAACTTGGGAATCATGGAAAAATAGAAAAAAAATACAGAATTTAAATAGTAAGAAAAATTATAATTATTTATAAATAATGTAAATTTTCTGCTAAAGTTAATTTTTTAAAAATGCTCTGAAAAAATAAAAAAACTAAAAATAAACATTTAGAATCAAACCGTATTTTTAGCATCTAGAATTAAATCGTATTTTTAGCATCTTAATTAAATTTTACAATTTTTAGAGTTGAACTGGAGTCACTTTGCAAAATTTATAGTAAACTGACACATGTTACGAAGCACCATGGGGAGATAAGTGAAAAATCTTCACCGTCAGCTACTGAGGTATATAATATAATTAAACTATATTTTTTTGACGAATTTTATCAAATTTACAATAACATTTTAATTTTTTTTCTAAATTAAAAAAAAGGGAAAGAAAAATTATTTTCTTCTTTTACAGGGCATTGATAGGACAATATTTCGTGAACTACTTCACAATACCTTCAATATAATCACAGAAGACACATTAATTGAGCGAATGTTTGTGTGTTGGGACAAGGAGAGTGAAGGTGTTATTAAACTGCAACCCTGGATTTTGGGCCTCGATTTATTTTTACGCGGAACTGAGAGAGAAAAAATGGGTTTTTGCTTTAAAGTCTACGATTTAAATAGCGACGGTTTCATCACAAAGGACGAAATCTTTCAACTTTTTAAGTAAATTGATGATTTTTAAATTTTGGAAAATTATTTTTTATTTTTAATATACTTTATTTTAGCAGTTTATTAGATATAGTAGGAAAAAATTGGGATGCGTTTATTTTTCTGAAGTCTCGTTTGACGTGGAAATGTTTAACATAAATTTTATTTGACGTACAATTCATTTGACATAAAGTTATTTGGCATAAATTTCATGAGACACAAAATTTATGTGCCAAAAATTTCATTTGACATCAATTTCATTGGACGTAACATTTATTTAATACAAAATTTTATTTGACACAAATTTTATTTGCCAAAAATTTCATTTGACATCAATTTCATTAGGTACAAAATTTATTTGCCAAAAATTTCATTTGACATTAATTTCATTAGTCACAACATTTATTTGACAAAAAATTCATTTGACATAAATTTCATTAGGCACAAAATTTCTTTGTCAAACATTTCATTAGGCGCAAAATTTAATTGATAAAAATTTCATTTGACACAAAATTTATTTACCAAATATCATTTGACATCAATTCTTATTAGGCACAAAATTTATTTGCTAAAAATTTCATTTAAAGTCAATTTTATTTGACATAAATTTAATTAGGCACAAAATTTATTTGACAAAAATTTCATTAGGCGCAAAACATAAAACTCATTTGACATAATTCCTATTTGACATTAAACTCATTTAGGAATAATTCTCACTTGAGATAAATAATATTTTACATAAATTTCATTTAACATAAAAATCACTTGACATCCATTTCAATTAACAAAAAATTACTCGTCATAAATTATTTCTGATATCAAAATTAATTTGACATTCATTTTATTTGACCTAAAAATATATGGAAGAGATTAAAATTTATACCTTTTTCATGTGAAATAAAGTTTACGTCAAGAGAATTCTAAATTGAATTATAAATTTATGACAAATAAACTTTATGTCAAATGAAATTTACGCCAAATATAATTTATGACAAAAAATTATCTCAAATGATTTTTAAGTAAAACGAATGTTAAATGAATTTTATGATAAATTAACTTTACGTAAAATCATTTTATATATCTTGTGAAATTTATGCCCAGTGATTTTTATGTCAAATGGGAATTACATTAAATAAGTTTTTTGTTAAATGAAATTTTTGCTAAATGAATTTATGTCAAATGAATTCGTTTGACCTGAATTGAAAAATTTTAACTAATTTAAAGTTAATTTATTCTTATGTCTAATGAAATTAATACGAAATGATTTTTTATCAGAGTAAAATTGATGTTAAATGTTTCATGTGAAATAAAATTTATGTTAAATGGTTTTATGTCAAAGAAAATTGATGTTGAATGGTTTTATGTCAAATAAAATTGATATTAAATGGTTTTACGTCAACAAATTTATGTTAAATGGTTTTACGTCAAAAAATGGTTAAATGGTTTTACTTCAAATAAAATTTATGCTAAACTCTCTTATGTCAAATATTGAAATAAAAATATATTAAAAATATAAAAAAATGTAATAAAAGAAAGAAAAAATTTAATTTTAATAAAATTACCGGAAATATTCATAAGTCCCAAAAAATAAAATAAGAATCATATAAATTCGTATCTAACTTTAACCTGATAAATTTTTTATTCAAGGAATTGTTTAATCAAACAACCAGGCGAGGAAGATCCAGACGAAGGAGTACGCGATTTATCGGAACTGGCCTTAAAGAAATTAGACGTGGATCACGATGGAAAAATATCTTTTGAAGATTATGAAATGACTGTAAAAGACGAACCATTATTATTAGAAGCTTTCGGCCAATGCTTGCCATCCTCTGAAAGCATTGTTGCTTTTTTAATAACTCTTAGACCTTGAATTATTATTATAATTATTATTACTGGAAAAACGAAATAGGAAATTGCATTAGGTACTTTTTTTCATTTATTAATTATTTAATACTTAGAAAAAGATTTTTAAAAAAACACTCTACCAACATTTTTTATGATCGATATCTAAAATGCTTAAAGATATAAAGTTTGTCCTTCAATTATCATTTAATGAAAAAAATTAATAAGAAAAACTAATTTACAATGAGAAAATGAATTGTGAAATTAATTTTCGCTCAGATAACAGTTATTCGATATGATTATTTAGTTAGATTATTATTCAATTATTTAAAATTAAGCGTTGAAAATTTCTTTCGATTGAAAATTAATATTAGATTCATAGTCATTTGTATTTTTGAAATCAGTTCACTTCGTATTCGGACTGTCTTGCAACATGTTGGGACTCAGCTATTTTCTCATTTTTTCCTTTGTTTCAAGTTTTCCATTTTTGGTAAATAATTCATAAATAATTTAATTTAATAATAACTAATTTCTAATTTAAATTATTCAATCATTGTAAAGTGATAAATAATGCCTATAATAAATATTAGTAAATAATATTAAATTAATTAATTAATAATATTAAAATTGAAGAAAAAAATTAATTAATTAGGTATATTATAAATATAATTAATTAATTTTTGAAATTAAAATTTAATTAATTTAATTATAATTATATTATATTATATGTCACGAAAAATCTAAAATTAATTTTCTGCCTTTTGTAGGTGAATTGTCAAACTGATGACACTGAAAATGGATTGTTAATTAATAAATACGATCCCAATTCAATTGCACAAAATGAAAAATTTTTGCAACTAATCATTAAATATGTTTCACTTACGTCGAGTAGATTGCATTATTTAAGACAAAAATTCTTTGAAGATCAACTTAGGAACTTGAAAGAAACTGAAAGGCTCTATGACCTAAGTTATTTGGAACCAAAAATGATAGAGGCGTTTATAACTGATAAAGCAAAGCAAAATTTCATTACAACAACACCGGCGCCAGCAGCTGGACCAAATTCTCCATTTAGTGTTCCTGCTCCGATGGCAGAAATCTGGTAAAATTTTCTTATATTCTAATAATTATTTCCATACAACTTGACAATAAATTAAATTTTTTAAATATGTTATTTTTGTTTCAGAATCCGTGTAATTATTACTGGGCTGTTTTTTTGTATAAATAAGAAAATAATGTCTTACTAAAAGTTCTTATCAAAATTCTAAATAAGTTATAAAAAAAGGTTATTTAGAGATTGTTTAAATAAATTATTATCGTTATTTATTAACTTTTTACACAATTCACCTAAGAAGTAGCAATTATTTTCTTAATTTTTGCAATTTCAGTTTTTCTTATTATGCAAATTGACGAACTTCATATAAATAATTATGCAGATTTAAATCGAAATTATTATTTAAACAATTTATTGTTGTTTATAAACTTTTTACAAAATGTTCCTAGAGAGATGTGCAATTTTTTTCTAATTTTGCAATTTCCAAACTGATACCAAGTCAGACAAAAATGAAACAATGTTTTAAACAATGTTTAAACAATTGTTGTTATTTGTTACTAATTGTTTGTTAATTATTCCTTGTAATAATTTGTAACAAAATTGTTTAAATACACATATTTTGCATTTTATCTGAATCGATATTTTTGTAAATTATAATAAATTGCAAAATTAGAAAAAACGTCATAACTTTAGAGGTACACTCTGTAAAAAATTATGAAATAACAATAGTAGCTTGTTTAAAAATTGTTTGAATAATAATTTTTTAATAATAACCGGGAATCTGAATTTGTATTTATATGTTTGGAAAATTGCAAACTTAAGAAAAAACTGCAATTTTCTAGGCACACTGGGAACAAAGTTGGTAAATAACAACAATTATTTCTTTAAAGTTTAAACAAATGAAAAATTTATCAAAATATATTATTTCTTGTCACAAAATAATTTTAGTGAGAAATTCGGATGATTCTATTTTTTTTTGCATTATAAAAAATAGAAAACAACTAATTCATTCGAATAAGAAATTGTCGACAGTCTCGTATATGTAATAATAAAAGTTATAAATAAACAAAAGGAAATGTTAAAAAGTATGTTTATATTTTCATTTTTCGAAAATAGGGAAAATTTTGTTCAGTGATAAAAAAAACCCCATTCGATTACTTAAAAAATTGAGGAGAAATTACAAAATTTCTTTTGCTTGGTTTATATAAATATAATATTATTATTAAATAATTTATATTGTGAGGGTACTGTTCTACTGTTTAGAAAATAAAAATTTATTTTATAATACACTTGAAAATAAGCCGTAGGTAATATGTAAAAAAAATGTAAGAATTAATTTTTAACGTGAATTATTTTTATTATTATTATTATCAAATCATCGTAAATACGTCTAATAATTTTTAAATTATCTACTTGTAAAAAAACCGTTGCTTTGCATTAATTTAAGCAATGCGCTTATCATAAAAAAATTGTCACCTAACGTTACTTCTTCTTTAGTATAAATGTTCGGATTTTCGCGAAACTCGAGAAGATTTTATAAAAAATGAAGTTTTGCGTGTTGATAGTGTTCCTCTTTGAATTCTCTCAAGTGAGAGTAAGTGAATTTTTAAAAATAATTGTTTAATTAAATTCAATTATTATTAAATAAAATTTTGTGAAATATTTCCTTCTTTTAATACAGGATTCCGTATCATTCATTCCATTGACAAATCTACGTCCCATAATACGTGTAAGTAAATATAAAGTGTCTATTTATTCAATTTTTAACTTTTGAACAATTCTTGTGTGCAATTATATTTTTCAATTCTTTTCATACAGGTGGATGAGTTACCTTTAAATATTGTAAGTAATTTTTAATTAAATTTAGTTTTTTAATTTTTTATTTAAAAATATTTGTTTATCGTCTCATTTTTTTACTTAAAAATTTGTTTATTGTCTAATTTTGTTACTTAAAAATTTGTTTACCGTTTAATTTTTTTATTACAAAATTTTTTACCGCTCAATTGCTTTACTTAAAAATGTATTTACTATTTAATTTCTTTGCTTAAAAATTTATTTATTATTTCTTTGATTAAAAATTTATTTATTGTTTAATTTCTGTACTTGAAAATGTATTTATAATTTAATTACAATACTTCAAAATTTATTTATCCCTTCAATTTTTATATTATAAATTAACAAGTTTTAATAAACACAATTGTCCATTGTAAAAAATAGGTTGGTGCCCAATTCCCTATCTATCAGCGGCCTCCATTTCCTCCTTTCGTAAGTAAATAAAAATTTTAAATACTAAAATTTAAGATCATTTTCTTTCCATAATTTTATTCTTCTTATGATACGAATCATTTTTTTTATAAATATTCGAATGAAAAACAAAATTTACCCTCAACCTAGTTTCTTTGATTCGAAAATTATTGCAGTTATACATAAGTCTTAATATTTTCACAAATATTTTTTTTACTATAAATTAATTAAAATTTAATTATATCTTGATATTGGATTTGTAGCAAATTTTATTATTTAGGTTGTAATAAATTCTTATAGGGAAATAATTATTTAGTTTTAGTAGTTTATTATTAATTATTTACTATTAATATTTAATAATATTGTATAATAAATTAATAATTGAAAACTATTTTATAAATAGGGACTTTATCCACCAACAGGACAAAGTACAGGATGGGTAAGTGGACATTTTGGTTCAATTTTAATGGCAGTATTATCATCTCGTATCATTATATAATTTATTGAATAAATAATTTTTAAGGGTGTATTTCCGACAACTATTCCTGGAACTGTAGAAGTAAGTAAAAGTGCTTAATATCAATTTATTAAGAGAGTTTATTGAGCAATATATTTATTAAATGACAAATAAATTAAATCACAAATAAACTTTCTTTTAGAGCGGTTGTTGTTCTTGCAGGCGAGTACCTGTAAGTATAAAAGAAATTTGAAGGCAAATTTTAATTTTCCTATAATATTTATAATCATTTATAATCATAATTATAATTTTTAATTTCAAGAATTAATCGAAATTTCATTACTTGTTCCCAATAGTACTTGAATTGCTTTCTTCAAATTCTTCTCAATGACACTACTTTATTTAGCACAACAATTTCTGATTTTGTAAGTAAACTGCATTTCCTTAAATATACTTTTATAAAATTTAATAACTATAATAAACATGTTTTCTTATTTTTACAATTTATTTTCCATTATTTTAGGAAAAAGCCACTAAATTGGTTCCATGTTTCTCTCTTCTCGACGCTGATATATAAAATTCAAAATAAACACGTTATTCTTCAGAGTTGTGTTTTCTATTCAGAAAATTTCCTGAATACTTCAAATGCTGTAGAATTGAATTATCACTTCTTCTTTAACTTTAAATTCTGATTGTATCGACGGTAAAAAAATCCATTATAGTTTATGTATCAACATTATCCATAATAGATTAACGAGAAACAAAGTTTCAACAGCCATTTGAATAAATGAATTCTAATTGTCTAAGATAATGAACGTGAAGACTTAAATCTGAATGCGAATTTATTAAATTAAATTAGTTAATACTTATATAATAATATTAATTTAAAAAAGAATAATTTAAAAAAAAAAAATAAATTATGAGAAATCTCAAATATGTAAGAAATGTATTATAAATTAATAATTACAACTTTTTATAATTAAGAATAATAATTATTTTTATTAATATAACCAGGAAAAGTTTTGTTCTTATTCATCAGTCACAAAGAAAATTCTTTTCTTCGAATATGCGCAAGAAAACTGGTCTGACAATATAATTATAGTATAAATATAAATGTAGGTACATGATTTTTCCCTCAGACAGTTTTCATAAACATCATGCGCAACATTCAGCAAATTTTCATTATTTACTTCGTTCTTTTGATGACCGTAAATTTGCACTTTTTATAATTTTCGACACGGAAGGAAAATAAATTTTTTAATTTTATAAAAATTTTACTGTTTCGGAAGAAAAGGCGACAAAGCGAATTTTTTAATATCTAAAAATTATCCAAATATTAATTTTTTCTGAAATTTTAATTACATGTTAGTTTATTTAAAGTTTAATATTTTTTTTAAATCAAAATTTCGCATTTTCTCTTTAAATTGTAAAATACTAAGATTTAATATTTATTTTCTCTTTATTTACATACAAATATTAAAAAATAATTTGAAAATTTTTGCCTAAAGGATAACTTCGGAATGACTAATCGTCTAAATCCAATTTTGAATGCAGATGATTTTTTAAAGAATTTTCATAAAGTTGCTGCCAATTTTAGTGAGAACAATAATATTAAAATTCTTCCTAACGATCAAAACGTGGCTATACCTTTTTTAGTAAGTAATTTTTGATGACATTTTAATTTACAATTTAAAGTTATTTAAAAGTTCTTTCCGTTATTTAAAAGTTCTTTGAATTATTCAAAAGTTCTTTCAATTATTTAAAATTTATTAAAACTATATTTAAAATTTATTTAAATTATTTAAAAACTTTAAAAATCAATTCCAATGGTAATTATTATTAATGGATATTATTATTTTTAGTATCTACTTGGAAAAGTTCCAAAACCACCAAATCTTCCTTTTGGAACAACACCATCAGAAGTAAAAATTGAAAATTAGATAACTTCTATTAATTTTTTTTTTTTTTGCTAAACGGATTTAACAAATTACCAGGTTCTAAATTATATTTACGCTCAGTGATCATTTTTATATTTAAATAAATATTTACAAAAATATTCTTAATTTTTTTAGTCCATGCAAAAAAAGGTAAAATTTTGCCAAAAAAGTGAAATTTATAGTTGTTGCAGTTGAAAACTTGTTTCTTTTTGTAAAAAAAACTATATCGCTTATTCTTTATTTTTTAATTAAATATAATTTAACATTTTATTTTCTATAAATTGTTTAAAATATATAAAATGTATTTAACAAAATTATTTCCCAGTATAATTGTGCAAAATTAATTAGCAAAACAAATTGCACATACTTTTGTGAAATTCCTCCGGAGATTAAGTGTAATTGATAAAAATTTTAAACGAAAATATTTACGTCATTACTTCAATATCAATCGTTTTAATAGTTCACTTCAAAGTTGGACAATCAATTTTAATAGAGAAAAAGAACCTGTTTCTAAGTCACTGAATTCGTGATCAATTTCGATTTCATTATAATGGACTCTGGAAATTTGTATTCTTTTATTATTTTCCTATACTTGACACTTGTGAGTAAAATAATATTTTACGTAGCTACTATATACAAAAAATAAGATAAAAAAATTTAGACTATTAAAAAAATTAATTTTTCCAAAAAAGTGAACGGAAAAAAAATAAAATTAAAAATTAAGATTAACATAAAAAATTAATTAACTCTTATTTTTAGACTTTGGCAAAATCACTCAATCATGTACATTTTAATGTCGCGCCGATAAAATTAGCAAAAAGCGTATCTCTTGAAAATTTCAAAAACTACCAAAAACCACAATTTTTGGACACAATTGATGAGGAGATTTGGTCAATTCCCCAACAAGAAGGAAAGCATCATTCTACAAAATTTGGACCCTTCTCTAAACTCTATGAAAGAGAATCTAATTTAATAGAAAATCAATCTTCGGCTATAAATCCAATAAATTTTTCCACTTGGTTTGGATTGCCCAATAACTTATCGAAATATGTTCCAAAAACAGGTATTTGTATAAAACATTTTTAATAGAATTAATCCTCTTTAGAAAACTCGTTTCTTCTATTTTTAAATATCTGCTTTTTCTATATATATAAAAAAAGGTAAAGCACTGGATTCGAAAATTTTTCATCAACAATCCAACTTTGAAAATTCAGAAAAATTGTTCTCCGAGAAATATCCAGAGGTCGAGAAAATTGACAATGTGAAAAATTCAGCAGAGATCAAAAATGATATTGACATAAGTGATCTTTTGATTCTCGATGAATTGAGCGAAAAATTAAATAATAAACCAGTTTCATTTCAGTCTCGACGGGAATTTTTACCAAAACTCTTTTCTCCAAGCGATATTTCAAAAAATTCTTTCTTGAAAAATGAATTTGAAAAGAAAATTTTATTGAATACGAAAAAAGAGAATTCAGTGGAAAAGGTTGAAAATAATAGTGATGAACGAAAGCAGTCTAAAGATATTTTCAGTTTTGGGAATAAAAATCCTGCATTTTTGTTTAAGGATCTGAAAAATATTCCAGGGGACGATTTTTCTCAGACCTTTGGAAATCTTTTCAAATCTGAAAGTTCTGTTGAAGTTCCCAAATTTTCTGTCTTTAAACATTTAAAACAACCAAAACATTCGGTTGCTGCAATGACTTCAGTTTTCATTTCACCGAGCAGGCAGAATTTTAAGGAAATAAGATTGCATGACGATGACGCTGTCGATTCTGAATTGCCTAGTAAAATATTCAAGTTAGTTCAACTATTAAATCAAATTGACAATGAAACGCTTAAAAAATTGACGTTGAAATTTTTCAAAATTATATATAATTATTTAAAATTCTAATTAATAATTTTAGTGTCAATTTTTAAAATTTACATTATTAATGAACAATTAACATGATCCACAAATTTTGGAATTTTTTCTAAAATCAAATTTTCTGTAGTAAACTTTTATTTTTTTTTACCTAAAAGTTTGATTTACTTCATTTTTAGAAGGCAATTTACAAATAATTTCTTAAGTTTACAATATTTTTTACAATTATTTATTATGACAGAAATAAATATTGTTTATTCATTACGAACACCTTCTTTTAATTTTATTAATATTTCAGGTCATCAGGAAAACTCTTTTTCAATAAGAATTTTTCGTCTGATAATAAAAAGGATTCTGCATTGAATGAATTGAATCAAAGTGGAGAAAAGAATGACTTAAAATTTAAAATGGAAACTGAAAAAATTTTTTTAAACGTTCCTGCACATTATCCAGTTTTGTATCAATTTTTAGAAAAATTTAGCGATAAAATTTTTGGAGCTGCATTGAAATATGAATTATTTAATCATTACGAAAATGAAAACTCAACAAAATATTAAAATAAATTCGTCCTCTTCACTAAAATTTTCATTTCCATGCAAATTTTTTAATTATTTAATATTTTAACAATTTAATGAAAAAAATTTATTTTAATTACTGTTAATACAGTAATACGTACTTTACGGCGAAAAACAAGAGAAGTGTATCAATAAATAAGACAAACAAAATAACATTTAAAAATAAATAATAATAAATTCAATACAGTTTAAAATTTTTGATGAAAATTGATTTAGAAAAGATTTCCAGTAACAATATTTAGACAATATTTCAAGAATTAGTATAGCAGTTATAATTGTTAGAAATAAATAAATTTCCAAAGGGTTTACATTAAAAGTATTTTGCAATTTTAATTCCTGGTGGAGAAATAAATGAACAACAAATATTCAATAATTTATGAAACGAAAATTCTAAACGTTCAAATGAACGAAATTTATTTAGTACTTTTACAAATTAAATTTTTCTTGCAATTATTTTACGTTACTATCCAAAAAATTAATTATTCAGTTTCTGAACGTAAATATTTCAGTTTTTAAATTTGTTTGTGATTAATAGTTTATAAAAATGTCTGCAAACAAAAATATTTCGTTCATTTGAACGTTCAAAACTTGGAAATCATAAATTAATGAAACATTTTATTGATTTTGAAATGTTAAAGTAATTTTTGTATTAAAAACCACTTGTCCGAATGTAAAAATTTTTGTATTTTACCTATTAATTGAAAAAACAACTCGGATGTAAAAGCTTTTTTGAAGGATCTCTACGAAAAAAATTAAAAAATGACATTGGAAAAAAATCAACGATTTTTAAAAATAGGGAGAAAAAAATGACGAAATCACAAATACATAATTATGGCACATGCCTTTTATTAAAAGCAAGCCTGTCCTTTATCAATCATAATTACAATTAATAATAGCGACATAACCAACTTTTTTTTCCTCGTTGTATAATATAAATCAGTTACTCGGATTATCGGACATAAATCGAAAAATTTGAAATTCACATATTTTCAAACATTCTCTTCGATTTCGAAGACTTTATAAAATGGTTTACTGTATATTTTCATAATTCTGATAAAAAAAAGTGATATATGTAGAGTAAAAGGGCAGTTGAAATAGCATAGTGGCAGTATTAGTTCAATATAATAGTCTTTTATACTCTTATTTAAGAATAAATGCATTCGAGAAATTGTTTTTATCTTACTTTTTTAAGTATAAAAAATGATCCAAGTGAAAATGAATTCGCCTTTCGTTTTTCGATAATCCGAGACCTAATATAAATTTATCGATTTACATAAGAAATTTTAATATAAAGTAGTGTCAATTTTTTTAACAAATAGATCGCAGTACGTGAACTTAATTCTCGATTCGAGTAAAATATATATGACTATTGATTATTAATCTATCTTTCGTAAATATTTTTTTGTCTCTATGAGAAGAACTATTGAATAAAAATATTTTCTTCCTTGACTGTACAGTATAATAGTATTTTTCCTGTTTTAAATACAATTTAGTTTCTCGTTAAATAGAATTTAATTTATTTTTCATTAAATATAATTAAATAGCTTTGCTTTTTCGTAAAATACATAATTTAATATTATAATTAATTACCTATAGATTTTACATTTATATTCGATAATAAAATATGTAAACAAGTAGTGTACTAAATTTGTGTGTATAGATGAGGCACGATTGCATTTTACTGAAAATATATTATTATGTATATGATTTAAAGGAAATTATTTTTTTTCTTGTAAATATCTATTCTCGTTAACAATGTTCAACAGTGTTTGTGAATGTGTTGAAAGAAAAAATTGAAGGAAAATCCATCAATTTGCAATAAATATTATATTTCTTCACACAAAACGGCAGAGAATGGAAAATTGTCTCTCGTTCACCTGAGTGAACTCAACATTTTGTTTGTTATAAAAATAAAATATGTATGTCGAGGTAAACTATAAGAAAACTTTCCATGCGAATTAATTTTTATAGATTAATTCATAAATTCATTTGAAAAAATTAAAAATATATATCATGAATATTCAAAAAAGAAAAAATAAAGAATTAAATGAAAAATAACTCAGTATTTTCTTCTAAAAATGAAAATTTTAGGATTATAAATAATCATTTTTAATTGATAATATATTGTCGAAAAGTAATTATATATGGAAAATTTCTTGAAAATATAATTTTTACTTTCATCTCGAGAATCAAGTTCACGAATTAAATCGATTAACATTTACAAACTATAGACGTATATAAAATCACTCGTTTACATTATATTTTTATACAATTTGTATCGACATTATTATCAATATAATAATAATATTTTAAACTTAAATATAATCTTAATATTTTGTTTAAACAGTAAGAAAAATAATTCACTAATATATGCACAAATGGCTCAATTTTTAATCACATTGATATAATATATATGATTTGTTATTTTTTTTTTATATTTCTCTTCGTCAATTATTTATCCTTTTTGTATTATTATTATTATTAAAATTATTACTATCTGCAGTATTTTCTTATTGTTTACAGTTATTTTATTATCTTTTTTGATCGGATTTCTTAAAAATTACTGAACATTGAAAATAACAAATCAATTTATTTTGTACCATCAAGTCAGAAAAATTAAAAAAAAAGTCGATCGGATTTTGTTTAGATGAAACATATCTTTACTTCTTAAGACTAGCAATTATGTTTCCTTAATATCTATAAATATTCCTTTATTAATCAAAATTTATATTACTTTTTCGCATGTTTCTTTTATTATAAAGATAAATTTGTTTTACTAAAAATATATAGTATTTTAAATTTATATTTATATATGTATATATATATGGATCTTTATATAAATAAAACTTTGATAAATTTTTTTACGAGTTGAAAGCCAGGAATCACATTAAAAGAGTTATCTTAAAATTAAAAGTTAGTTTAATTTAATTTTTTTTAATGACTTTAATATTTGAAATATCTGATTTAAAACTAGTCAGCTATTTATATCGTTATTCGTTTATGAAGAAATTTAGTTTGAGAGACAAGTTTTAACATTCGATAAAGTCTAACTATTAATTCGAAGAACTATTTTTCATTTCTCACTCATATCTTTGATTGCAAATAAAATAATTAGGAAAATTTACGTTCACTTTTTTTCAAATCGAGACTTTTTTTTGTCTCAAAAACTAGAAATGGAAAAACTTCAATTTGGACATTTTTAAATCAAATAGTTAAACTTTTAAACTTTTTTTAATTTTTCATTCCAAAAGGCAAAAAAAAGGTGAAAATTTTAAAAATAAATTGTATTTATGAGTGCGCAAGTACTTTTTCAATTTTCTTTCTTGTTTAATAAAAAAAAATATAATTTACGATAAAGAGAAAATTATTAACGACTTTTTCTCGCATTATGTGAATTGATCACTTTCTTCATGCTTACGATATTCCTTATTAATAATCTCATAATGAAAAACATATAATTATATATACATTATATAAGCATTGAGAATATGTACAATAAACTGATTTTTTTTTCTTTTTGCACACAATAGACTTATTTTCACATTCAATTTTTCCAAACACGATCTTCTCTACTATGTGAACAAACTACTATTTTGAATATATAGATACGCATACTTTCAAGAATCGAAATAACGAGTATGTTAATTTGATACAACACGTTCGACGTGAAAAATATCCTCCATCGTCATGACGAACAAAAATTTTTTTTATCCAATTTTCTTTCACACGAAATAGAGATCAATTTTTTACACAATCCAATATTTTATCTGACAATAGAATTTGATCTGTATTTAATTTTATTTGTGTACATTTATTTTCTCTTGAAAATTCTGTTTTTTTTTTGTTTTTGAGAGCAAATTCTGATACAAAAAATATTTTCTAATCCGTTTTAATAATACAATTTTCGCGAAAAAAAAATAACGTTTTGTTGAAGAAAATATGTTTAGATGGAAAACATTATTTCCAGAACTTTATTAAATGCGGAAAAATGAGACGATGAAGGATAAGAGGTAGTTTCATTACTATCGATATAATATAATTCCAATACCAAATTATAATTCATTCCTGGGTATATAGATATTTATTTAATTAAGAGGTCGCTTAATTTTTTACTGAATTCTAAATTGAAATCTATTAAAAATGCTTCGTAGTTGTCACAGTTATTTACAATTAACGATTAATTAATTTGCTTTTGAATTAGTACACAGTAATAAGTAGTCACTATTAGTAATTTATTACTGGACTTTACTAATTTAGAAGCAAACAGTCAAATTAGGGAACATTTTAACTAATTTTGGTGACATTGGTTTAAATTCAATTTAAAAAAGTCAATAATAAGAAAATTGAAATGAAGAAAATTATAAAAAAAAAGAATAAATAAAATAAGCGAATCTATCGATATTTTTCGAGCGTCCTCCTAATTATCTATTATCAAAATTATAATAACGGCCTTGGTAGTTCGCAATGTGATGTTTACAATAATCGATTAATGAAAAGAAAAAAAATTATCAACTAAAGAAGTACAAATACAAAGTACTTCTGAATTACTAGTGACAGTACTAGTTGTTACTAATACAACTAGTACTACAAGAAGTATTATCACTAACTTTAGCTTACAACTAAAATAAAGTCGTTTTCAACTAGTCAAAGTGGGGAAAAAATAATGTCGCAACATAAGACCAGAAAACAACTGAAATTGTTTAAATAACTAAAAGTTAGATTCTAAACAGAGTAATTAATCTGGATCACAATAAATTTGAAGAACAGACTTCTTCACTGTAATATAACAATCTATTTTTGACTGGCGCTCCCAATGAGAGCTACGTCCTCTGGATATTTTTCTATGTACAAATTTTTACCTTTATTGTATATACAGAATAATTCTTTTCTTTTTTCAGCAAGGAATGATTTGTTTTTTCTCCCTATCAATTGAATACAGCAAAAAAAATCTATATCAATATCGACGAAATTGTTCACTTTCTTAAAATTATTTATTTATAGTGTTAAATGTTTTTTTTCCCAAATATATATTATATATATTGTTTGATTCACTTATTGCTTTTTTTTTCTTTAAATCAATGTAAATTCACGGCTCAATATGCGCATACAGGCACCAAACTCAACTTTTTCTTATTGCATAATAAAAAATGGACAATTTATATATTTTTTGTTTGCATGCAAATTGCCTTTTCTCTATAATTAAAAAATACATTACAGCAATCACATTTCCTATCAAGTCTTTACTTCCTCCCAATTGTGTATTCTGATTTCAGAATTTACATTTCAGAATACATAATAGAAATAATATTAATATTATCAGATTAATTAAAAAATGGTCACGAGAGCATTGACTAAAGACCACTGAGTTTCATTTTTTTTTAGTGAATCAGAAAAAATTTGTTCTGATTACATTTCAATCTTTATATATATATAATATGCGTGTGTATATTGAAAATTTTGACAATAAAACTATATTATCATTAGCTAAGAACCTACAATTTATGGCATTTTGTCGCATTCATTCCTATTTCGTTCTAAGCGTATTCTCTTAGTTTTTTGTTTTCGTATAATTATAGATATATCAGTAAAAATATAACGAGTACTTTTTTTAATATGTGATCCCAACGCTGTGTATATACTTCTTTCTTTTTTTTTCTTTTGAGATTGGCAAAATGATTGAATCAATTAGTTGTGACGTTACTGAACAATTAATCTTGT
The DNA here is from genome assembly GCA_032872475.1 of Leptopilina myrica (nomen nudum). Lineage (NCBI taxonomy): Eukaryota > Metazoa > Arthropoda > Insecta > Hymenoptera > Figitidae > Leptopilina > Leptopilina myrica (nomen nudum). Next base: position 12,728,598 of record CM065458.1, on the reverse strand, counting down.
AATGGTTTCGGACCAATCTTAACCAGAGGAATAAAAGCGGGGATACCTTTCTATTTTTGGACTAGTATTTGTCTTCACGAGAGAAAAAGAATCAATGTCGACTTTAAAGATAGTCACTTTCTCCACCATCCCTAGCTTTTAGATTTGCCATTTCTTCGGTTGTTGCAACCGTGCCGTCTGGTTCTTCGGTGAAACTGATTTTCCTTGCCTTATGCCAAACAACTAAATCGACGAAAAATCCTAACAATAGTAGAGCACCAGTTGTACCTGAAATGTTGTTCGATTTTTAATTAATTTAACTGAATTTTCTTTCATTTTAAAAAACGAAAGAAAAAATATTCAATAGTTTAATGATACTTTTCCTGACTGTTAGTCAGAATTATTGTATTAAGTTCTAAACGTTAATGAATGTAAACGAAATGATAATGACATTATGAATGATATTCGTACAAACATTCCTGTGAATCAGGAATAAAAATTTGGCAAGGTGACGATGGTTCATCGTTAAGGATTAAGGACCTGAAGAATTTCGACAATTTTAACAATCGAGTCACGTACCATGGAAGAACTTCCTGAAGTCATTTGAATCGTACAGCCAACAAGCACCTCGCTCACCACAAGCATACTCCCAAACTAGACACGCCGAATCCACCACAACTCCGTAAACAATAGGACACGGAATATTGCCTAAAAGTTTCATAAAAAAAATTAATTAAAGCCCTACTGTTAATCAGTTAAAAAGAGTATTTAAATTATCCACACTACAACATTTGCTATTTTATTTAGAATACAATAAATAATCTCAAATCAAGTTTAGAATAAAAAACACAATTTGGAATCAAGTTAAGAACCAAACAAACAGTTAAGATTAGAGTTTAGAAAAAAAAATAATTAGAATAATGTTTGGAAAATAAATATTTAGAATAATTTGCAAAAGAAATGATTAGAATACAAATAGATTATAAAAAAGGAATTACCAAATAATCCAATGGCAAATTGGATGAGACCAAGTGCCATTGCCTTGTCCTTGGGATCGACACATCTAAGAATGAGCAGCATGGAGCCAACTTCACTGGTCGAGTGAATAAATACGGACAGAGAAAACAAAATCATATACAACCAGAAATTGTTGCACTCGAGATCGCAATAGCCACTCGTCGCAGTGTTCAAGGTTTCAAATCCAGTTATATTTGAACTAATACATTGACAATCTGAAAACTGCAACAAAAAGAAAACATTGGTTCCATTAAAAATGACGGTTGAGTAGAAATCGTTTCTTAGAAAAGCACTAATAATATGTGTAATTGAAAGTAATTTCAAACATAAATATATATATAGCAATCGAACGTTTGATTCTTCCTGCTCTGAAGAAATTTTCTCTTTAAATATTTTAACATTCTTGTCACTGTAAAAATTAATACCAAATCGGAAAATTTGTCTAAATTGGCAATTGGGTAAATTTATTTTTTTTAATTTTACTTCGCTATTCAATTTGTTATTCTTGTGCAAATTACAAAATTTTTTATTTACAAACATAAATTTTTTTAAATAATTTCAAACCCGAAATTTAAAAAAATCACTTATTATGTACAAAATTATTTATTACTGTTCATATTTTCAAAAATTTTAATGAAATTTCGCAAATCTTTCTAAACAATTAAATTTTTTTCTAAAATTTTAATAACTTCTTAGAAACAATTAAATTATTTTTATAAATAGTAAAATTCTTTACAAGAATTGAATGAATTTTGTAAATAGTAAAATTCTTTACAGGAATTCAATTATTTTAAAAATAATTTTAATTGAATTTCTCGGAAGAGTTCCAAATTTTTATTAAATACTTCCATTTTTTACATTTATTTCCTAAAATTTTAATAAATTCTTCAAAACAATTCAATAATCTTCCAAAGAAACTTTAATTGAATTTCTCGAAAAAATTTCATTATTTCCAAATATTTCTATTAAATTCTTAGCGAAAGTTTAATTATTTCTTAAAATTTTAATAATTTCTTCGAAACATTTCAATTTTTTTTATAAATAGTAACATTCTTCGCAATAATTCAATTATGTTTATTAATAGTAAAATCCTTAACAGAAATTCAATTCTTTTCAAAACAATTTTAATAGAATTTCTCGAAGAAATCTTTAAATATTAACATAAAATTCATTTATTTTCTAAAATTTTAATAAATTCTTTGGAACATTTCAATTATTTTTAGAAATAGTTCAATTTTTCCCAAGAATTCAATTATTTTTTAAATGTTTAATTAAAATTATTAAAGAAACTCCATTTTTTGACAAAAATTTTCAAAGACATTCTTTAAAAAGCATTTAATCAGAATTTTTTAAATTTTAATGAAATTTTACGAAAGAATTTAAATATTTCCTAAAATTTTTAACAAATTCTTCTAAACAATTCAATTATTTTTAAAACAAATTTAATTTAATTTTTAGGGAGAGACAAATTTGTTAAAAAATTTTAACACATTTCGAAGAAATTCAATTTTTTTCTAAAATTTTTATAAATTCTTCAAGATAATTAAATTATTTTTATAAATAGTAAAATTCTTCACAAGAATTCAATGTATTTATGAAATAGTTAATTTTTTTGCAGAAATTCAATTATATTCAAAATAATTTTAATTGAATTTCTCGAAAGAGTTCCAAATTTTTATTAAATACTTTCATTTTTTTCATTTATTTCCTAAAAATTTAATAAATTCTTCAAAACAATTCAATAATCTTCAAAACAAAATTTAATTGAATTTCTCGAGAAAATTTCATTATTTTCAAATATTTCTATTAAATTCTTCACTTCAGTTTAATTATTTCTTAAAATTTTAATAATTTCTTCGAAACATTTCAATTATTTTGCTAAATAGTAAAATTCTTCGCAATAATTTAATTATGTTTGTAAATAGTAAAATCCTTTACAGAAATTCAATTCTTTTTAAAACAATTTTAATAGAATTTCTCGAACGAATCTTTAAATATTAACATAAAATTCATTTATTTTCTAAAATTTTAATAAATTCTTTGGAACAATTCACTTACTTTTATAAATAGTAACATTTTTCGCATGAAATCAATTATTTTTAATCCAATTTTAATAAAATTCTTCTTCATCAAAATTAAATTATTTTTAAAATGTTTAATTAAAATTATTAAAGAAACTCCATTATTTAACAAAAAATACAATGTCAAAGACATTCTTCAAAAAGAATTTAATTAGAATTTTGAAAAATTTAAACGAAATTCTCCTCGAGAATTCAGTTATTTTCCTAAATAATGAAATTTTGTGAAGGAATTCAATTATTATTAAATTTTTTGATAAAATTCTTTGCAAAATTCGATGATTTTCAATACATTAATTTTAAAATTAAAAATATTTGAAGAGAAAAATTATAAAAAAGTTAAGAAACAAAAAAGCAAACAGCAACTGAGTTCAAATTACGAACAGATTACCAGATCACGAACTTTATTAATTAATATAAATTAATAAATAAATTATCTCTATTATTAATAATAATTAATCATAGAGATTATTAATGGAATTATTAATAATTAATTATCAGTGAGTGTTAATTACCGTGGAGACTTTTCCATCGACCATGGTATAGTTTGAGCAACCTGCATGACAAGGAGAAAAGTATGTTTGGCCATCAGCCCCACAGAGGGGATTGAATTTATTTCGATCACAGTCGCATGTTGGATCGCAGGTTGGTACAAATTTGGTCAATCTGAAAAAAACAAATAAAAACACAACTCTCAAATATATTTAACTTCACAATACTTCTATTGTCCAAATAAATTGTGAAAACATTAAAAAGTAATTTTAATTCTCATTTTATTAGAGGGGGAAAAAATTCTTTTTGATTGGAACCACTTACCCATCTGATTGCTTCGCCAGACCTGCAAAATCGTCCATCGTACATCCGACGAACATGAGAATACCCATTCCAGCGGCATAGATGATGGCTGTAAAGGCGATCCAGCCGGCGACAAATCTGGCACTTGGCTTACATCTCAAAATAAAAATTCCACTGACTGTGATTCCCAAACCCATCACTAGAATTCCTCCGATACCTGTTGATTTATTTGAAAAAAGAAAAAAAAATTGAAACTATGCTGATGGAACAAAAAGTTGTAGTTTGTACCAGAAAGGAATTAATTTTTCCCACGTGATACTAAATGGAATTATACTCAAGATACTAAATGAATTAAAGATTGCTAATATTGAGATAATTTCAATAAACTTGATTTTTTTTCTAAGTTACCTGAGACCATATTCGCATGATGAGCCGGTAAACGAAACTGGCTCTCAAGATATTTGGGCAGAAAAGTGTAGAGGCCGGCAATTGGCAGAATATGAAACACACTGCTGGCTGTTTTGAACATTAAGATGTCATTTTTCAGCAACTTCAGCATCGCCCTGGGAAAGTCTGGAAAAAAAGTCAACATTTAGTTTTAGAATTTTATTCAGTTTTTAATTTTTTTAATTAGTGACGTAATGCCATTATTGTTAACGATTTTTTAATTTTATCAAACACTTAAGTCGATTACTTTTTCCCTAGGGAGAAAATTCAATACGCTTAGTACGTGCGTCATTAAATATTCTTCTAAATTGAATATTCCCAGTCAAAAAAGTTCTATAAAATGACTCTATAGACTATAGAAATTTTGTAGAATTTATGTAAAAATATATTTTTTAATTTCTACATGAATTCTGTAAAATATTTCTAGTCAAAGTCTATAGAATTCGTGCAGATATTCACAAAAAATATTTCTTTTTACAAATTCTATAAAATATTCTATAGAATGACTCTATAGAACTTTTTTGACTGGGTTTAATACCATAACAACTTCCTCATTGTAATTGACAATGAATAAAAAAAGAAGTATTTATATAACAACGTAAAATTATTGACTTCTTAACAATATAATATTATTGATTTCATAAGGGATATTGGCTTCATAATAAATAACGAGAATAACGTTTTTACTGAAAAGCTTTCATTATCATCAAGTATTAGTATATTATTGTCGTCATAAGACATACAGGTTTACTTTACTTTCCCTAGAAAGTAAAATAGCTTACTGATTACTATGGAAATTATTAATAACTAGCCAAATTATCCTCGCGCAATTAGAATTAAATTTTCAAAATATATTATATTTTTAAACTTTCATTTATATAAAAAAAAACTTTAACAAGTTTCGATACTAATTTCAAATTTGGCATCAGATTTTCAAAATTGAAAATAATTAAACTCTCTTGTACGAGGAAAATTGAATTTTACAAAAATTGTTATATGATACCTAAATTAAAAAAAAAACTTCATTTCGAAAATTTTAATTATTCTAATAAGAATAGAGAAGGTAAAAAAAATTATTAGCTATATATAGGTATTTAACTTTCCGAACAAAGAATATAAACAATATACTACTTTTAATTCACTAATATTGAAAAAAATCTATTTTATTCAACAAAATTTTATGCAATTTATTTTTCCCAATAATTCAATTACTTTTAATAATTATAAAATTTTTCATGTAAATTCCATTTTTTCAAAAAAAAATTTTTGATTAAATTCTAAACATGAATTTAATTATTTTCATAATTGTAAAATTCAGTTACTTTCACGAATAAAGTTTTTGACAAGAATTCAATTATTTAAACTAATAAAATTTTCAACAGAAATTCAATTCTTTTTAAACATTTTAAAAAACTTTTCCGCAATAATTCAATTATTTTCCAAAATTTAATAAAATGTCGACAAATAAAAAAATTACTCCCGAAAATTCAATTATTTTGAGGTATTTCAATAAAATTCTCTTCAAAATTCAATTATTTTCATAAATAACAATATTCATTAAAATAATTCAATTATTATTAAAAGTAATAAATTTCTTCTTGGAAATTCCATTATTTTAAAAAATTCTTATAAATCGTTCGTAAGAATTCAATTATTTACATAAATAATAAAATGTTTTTTTGGAAAATCCAATTATTTTCAAAAAAATTTAATAAAATTTCCCACCGACATTCAATTATTGCCAAATTTTTAAATAGAATTCTTTGTAAAATTTAATTATCTTTAGAAACTTTTCACATTACAATGATTTTCAATTTCTACTATTTTTTGTAAAAATTCTTCTCAAGAATGCAATTATTATCCAAATTTAAAAAAAATTCTTCGCAAGAATTCAATTATTTTTATGAAAATAGAAAAATATTCCAAAAAATTTAACTATTTTCATAAATTATGAAATTCTTCAAAATAGTCAATTTTTCTTAAAATTTATTAAATTCTTCAGAAAATTTCAATTTTTTTCAAATTTAAAAAAAAAATTCTTTGCAAGAATTTAATTATTTTAATAAATAATAAAATATTTCAAGAAAATTCAATTATTTTCATAAATAAGAAAATTTGCCCAAAGAAATCAATTATTTTTGTAAATAATAAAATTCTAAGAAAAAATTCAATTATTTTCATCAATTTTAATAAAATTCGCCGCAAGAATTTAATCATTTACCTAATTAATAAAATTCTTTGAAATAATTAAATTATTTTTATAAATAATAAAATTTTTCGTAGTAATTAAATTATTTTTTCAACAATTATTAATAAAATTTCTCGAAAGAATTCAATTATTTTCATAAATTACAAAATCCTTAGAAAAAATGTAATTCTTCAAAAAATTCAATTTTTCTCAAAATTTATAAAATTTTTCAGAAAAATTCAATAATTTTCCAAATTTTTTTAAAAATTCTTCCCAAGAATTCAATTATTTTCCAAATTTAAAAAAAAATTCTTCGCAAGAATTTAATTATTTTTAAAAAATAGAAAAATATTCCAAAAAAATTTAACTATTTTCTTAAATTATGAAATTCTTCAAAAGTAGTCAATTTTTTTTTAAATTCTTCGCAAAAATTTAATTATTTTAATAAATAATAAAATATTTCAAGAAAATTTAATTATTTTAATAAATAACAAAATTTGCCTAAACAAATCAATAATTTTTGTAAATAATAAAATTCTTCTGAAAAATTCAATTATTTTCAATTATTTTTTTAAAAGTCTTCGCAAGAATTAAATTATTTTAAATTCTTTCATGAATAATAAAATTCGTAGCATAAATTCAATTTATTAGCAGGATAAGAAAAAAGTAAATATTTTTGATGAAAATTAGGAAAAAGTCAGGAAAATAAATAATATGGAATGGAATTTTTGTCAATTTTGTGATGTGAATAAAACGAGTTTTTTTTTGTTTCTTTTTGACATTAAAAAAATGACAATAACCCACAAAAATGAATTTTCAAAAAAAAACAAATGAATACAGATAATTTGCTAACGGAAAGGAAACTTACGATTATTATATAAAATGTATGTATATTTCTATTACCTTCGGAAGAATATCCCAAATATGAAGAAAATGAATAGAAATAAATCAAAATAAAGATTAAAATAAAGATTAAAATGAAGATTAAAATGAAGAGTACGAATAAAAGAAAAAAAAGGCATTTGTATAAAAGAAATAATTGCTCAAATAATAATAATAAGTGAATTCTGCTGGCGGGTGAAGATTTGTTTTTGAATTATTCCCGTCGATTGAAAACGGTTAGAAGTTATCTATATAAACGATTACGCGATAAACGAAAGTGAGTTAAGTAGTAAAAGTCATTCGAGTGCGGCTGAGTCCGTTAGAGATACACCCTGTATGTTGTGTCGAGACTCCCAACAGAACAGCTGAGATAGGTCTCCCTCGCACACATGAGTAACTTCAGTTCAACACATAATATGACCATGAACTTGCCCTACCTCACGCAGTTCACTATATTATCGATATACACATTCTCTCGTGTATATATGTACATAAACGACGTTCTTCCTACTCATTCGTTTGCTCTTTGCTCGATCTTATGTAGTTTTACTTTACACCTGTATGGGTGTAAATAAGATGTTTCGAGACTTTTTTCAACGGTGCCCAAACATTTTACAAAAGTTCTACGTCAATTTTCCTTCGAAAATACCTACTTCTCGTTTTTTTTCAATCTAACTTTTAGTGTACTCATTAAAAATAATTGATTAAATTGAATTGAAAATTGAAATTAGCCATCGGTGGGAATTATTGATTTTTTATCGAAACAATTTCTTTATTAGGGAAAAATTTTGTGTATTCTTCTCTTTCACTCTTTTTTTTGTAAACAAAAAAATTTACAAAAAAATTAAATATATACAATTCTTTACATTCAGAATTTAATTATTCTCTTATGCAAATAACAACATTCTTCGGAAGAATTCAATTATTCTTACAAATAGTGAAGTTTTTTGGAAAAATAATTTCTGAAAAATTTTCAACAACATTTTTAATAAAATTTCTCGAAAGAATTCAATTATTTTTAAAAAATTTAATAAATCCTTCGTAAGCAATTCAATTATTTTTTAAACAGTAAAATCTTTGCAAAAATTGAATTATTTTTAACAAAATTTAATGAGAGAATTCAATTTTTTTCTTGATTTGTTATAAAGTTCTTCAAAAACTCAATTATTTTCTAAAAATTTTTTAAATCCGTTCCAACAACTTAATTATTTTTATAAATTCTAAAATTCTTTGTAAAAGTTCAGTTACTTTTAATACAAATTTAATTAAAGAATTCATTTTTTCAAATTGTTTACTTAAATTTTTCAAAAGAATTTAATTGTTTTAAAAAACTTTTAAAAATCCTTTGAAACAGTTCAATTTGTTTTAAATAGTAAGTCAAATTATGCAAAAATTGAATTATTTTTAATAAAACTGCACGAAAGAATTGAATTTTTTTCTTATTTCGTTTTAAAATTCTTCAAAAATTCCATTATTTTCTTATATTTTTTAAAACCCTCTCAAACAATTTAATTATTTTTAAAAATAGTGAAATTTTTTGCAAAAGTTAAATTATTTATAGAATTAAAAAAAACTCTTATGAAAGAATTAATTTTTTTAAATTTTTAATGAAATTCTTTTAAAAAAATTCAATTATTATCTAAAATTTTTTTAAATTCTTCGAAGCAATTTATTTTTTTTTTAAATAGTACGTAGGTTAAATTTTTGCAAAAATTTAATTATTGACAATACAATTTTATGAAAGAATTTAATTTTTTTCTTAATTCGTTTTAAAATTCTTCAAAAAATCTATTATTTTCTTATATTTTTTAAAACATTCTCAAGCAATTTAATTATTTTTTATAAATAGTGAAATTTTTTGCAAAAGTTTAATTATTTATAGAATTTAAAAAACTTTTGTGAAAGAACTAATTTCTTTAAATTTTTAATGAATATTTTTTTAAAAGAATTCAATGGTTTTTTAGAATTTTAATAAATCTTTTTAAACAATTTAATTTTTTTTAAATAGTGAGTTATATTTTTGAAAAATTAAATTATTGTCAATAAAACTTCTCAAAAGGATTTAATTTTTTCTAAAGTCGTTATGAAATTCTTCAAAAAAATTCAATTATTTTCTCAAATGTTTCCAAATTCTTCTGAACAATTTAATTATTTTTATAAGTAGTAAAATTTGTTGCAAACATTTAATTACTTATAGAATTTAAAAAAACTTTTATCAAAGAATTAATTTTTTTTATTTCTAATGAAATTTTTCGAAGGATTTCAATTATTTTCTAAAATTTTAATTAATCCTTTGAAACTATTTAATTATTATTATTAAAATTAGTAAAATTCATTTTTAATAATCATAATTTATAATTATTTAAATTTTTTATAATTATTTTTTATAAAATTCTTTGTTAAATTTAATTCTTTTTTAAGTTTCAATTAAAATTATTCAAAAAAAACTACATTATTTAAAAAAAAAACTTTTAAAAATTCATCAAAAGAATTTAATTATTTACAAAAACTCTTAAAATTTTTAATGAAACTCAAGTTTGAATTAAAATTTTAATATTAAAATTTTTTAAAAGAGTTTAATTCTCTATCTATAATTTTAATAAAATTTTAATAGTGAATTCTTAAAAAAACAAATAAAAATAATCGAAGAGGAAGAAGAATTTTAATTATAAATATGACTACTTTTTCTCCGAAATTTTAGTAAAGCTATACAAATAAATGTTTATCAATTTTTATTTACCGATATTGCAAAATTTACCAACAAATTTTGACAAAAATTTTGATCCAAGATTTAGAAAAGTTGCAGACTCAAAAAAAAGATTTAATAAAAAAATAAAAAATTAACAGAAGAATAAAATTAATTAAAAATTGGAAAACATCACAAATATAACAATTAAAAATGTATCAAACTGAAAACAATAATTTATATTATTAATCACCCGCGAATTATTTTTTTTTTTACAATTTGTCAATTGTGATAAAACTTTTATTCCGATCATCTGTTAACCGACCAATAAATTACTTTTTAATTGCTTCTCGTTTCATTTACGACAGGACAAATAAATTAAAATTACATACTGACAAATTTATAGAATTTAATTGTTTCTAAAACAAATAGTTAAATATTTATTGTTACATCTTAATCCCAGAATTGTAATAAAAATTTATCAGCTCCATATAACAAGATCGTGATAATTTTCTTTTCAATTGTTTTCTCTAATAATTATGTATGAAAAGAAGAAAAAGGCTCACTTATAAAAACGCAAAAAATAACAAATTCTTTTCTTTTAAGCAAAAAAATTAATTAATTAATTAATTTTTTTAAATTATTTTTTTTTATTATTAATTAACTGTTGCGTAAGAAATTTTATAATAATCAAATCCGCAAGTGTTAATATTTCGTATTTGAAATAAAAAATAATGTAAATAAATAAAAGGCAAGAAACGTTTTCATAAGTTAAAGTACTTAAGCGTTTGATAAAATTACGATTATTTTTTGTTATTTTTTCTTTTTGCTTACCTCTTATACTTGGTTTAGTGGTGTCTGTTTTTTTCGGTTGTGGTTTGCTTGTGGGTAATCTTGTGGGAAAGGCAAACATTGCAATACTAACGAGCATCAGCATTGAAGATATGAGTAACAGACCTGCGATGTTTTTATCATTGTAATATATAATTAACAATAATTTTTAACTTAAACACTGTAAATTATTCAGTACTGTATAATAAAAATAGAAATTTGCAAATTTCACTTGTTTTCTTTTTATTATTTTTAATAATATTTTTTTGGGTTTTTTTTTATGATCTACAGTGTTTAAGTAAGATGAAATGTTATTTATTTAATTGTCATGAAAAACTTACCTAACCACCAGGCTCCCACCCATCTGGGATCAGTAGGAGTCATTGGAGGATCAACGGACAAATCCGTATAAAGTCTGGTGCACATTGAGCCAAGAATGAAACCAAAAGTGGGACCCAAAATTCTGACGCCGATCGTAATGGCTAATTGACAAACAGAAAATGGGCTTAATTATAATATTTGATAAATTTAAATACTGAAGTGATTTTTAATTATTACTAGGAGTATGATAATATATTTTTATGTATTAACAATAACAGTGCAATGATATATTTATTACCAAAATATATAGGACTTTCTCGACTTGCAACGTTGTCGTCAATGTAGGGAATGCCCAGGGTATTGACAGCAGTTTGACCCATTCCAACACCTAACAAGGACACGAAAAATATCGCCAAAACCACAGACGTAATTTTATTCTGGATTCGTTGCTCTTTGAGAAAATCACCCTCGCAATACTCGGCAGTATCTGTATATCTAGAAAAGACAATTTTCTTTTTTGCAACTTACTTTGCACTCGATGATAACAAATTTTTTTTAATACCTTTTTGTTAAACCGGGAAAACTGGGAAATAACCGGGAATTTAAATTAACCGAGAATTAAACGGGAATTTTATACCAAACTGTGAATTTTTCGAACAAAATTAAAAAAACTTTATTATTATAATTTGTTTTCGAAAAATAACTTTTTACTTCAATTTTTATAGATATTTATAATTTGCTTTTAAAAAATAACTTTTTGCTTCAATTTTTATAGATATTTATAATTTGTTTTTAAAAAATAACTTTTTAGTTCAATTTTTATAAATATTTATAATTTGTTTTTAAAAAATAACTTTTTACTTCAATTTTTATAGATATTCATACTCTTCTTTAACTTTGAATAAGTTAAAATAATATATTTGATAGTAAAAAATCAGACCCAAATTCAAACATATTATGTAGATAAATTTTTAATAAATTATGGAGTTAATAGAAATATTGTGAAATTCGACTAAAAATATGTTAAATTTGTTAAATAATTTCAATATAAACTTTTTAATAAATAGAATTTTTAATGTATTTTAATTTAATAATTAATTAATTAATAATTGGATTTTATAAAAAATCACAATCTAATGTATTCATGTTTCTGAGGGCGAAGATTAATAATTAAAATTTTTAGTAGTTAATTTAATACAACGATACACACTTTAAGTTTTTTAATAAAATTGGATTTTTGCAAATTTTTTTTTTAAATTCTGAAAAATAAGATTGTTGAAATTTTTCAATTCCATCGTTTCAAGATAATTTAATTTTTCTAAACAAATAATTGAAAATTTTTTAAATAATTAAAATTTCTTTACATTTTTTGAAAAATAATTGAATTTTTTTCTTGAATTTCATTTAAATTTTTCAAAACTAGTCAAGGGAAGTTAATGACTGTAATTATAATTTTATTGATGCAATATAAAGTCTCTCTTTCAGTTTTAAATCTATTTTTTCTTCGAAGAAAAAAAATTTACGAAAGAATTAAATTATTTTCTGAAAATTTTAATAAATTATCCTTGGAAACAATTCAATTTATTTTAAATAGTAGGTAAAATTATGCAAAAATTAAATTATTGTCAACAAAATTTTATGAAAGAATTTAATTTTTCTCTTAATTCGTATTAAAATTCTTCAGAAAAATTAAATTATCTCTAAAATTTTTTTAAATTCTCTCAAACAATTAATTATGTTTATAAATTCTAAAATTCTTTGTAAAATTTCAGTTACTTTTAATACAAATTTAATTAAAGAATTCATTTTTTCAAATCGTTTACTTAAATTTTTCAAAAGAATTTAATTGTTTTCTATAATTTTAATTAATCCTTAGAAACTATTAAATTATTTTTATAATTAGTAAAATTTATCACAAGAATAAAATTATTTCCTATAATTATAATTTTTTATAATTACTTTTAATAATATTCTTTGTTAAATTTAATTATTTTTATAAATAGTGAAATTTTTTGCAATAATTTTAAAGTAATTAAAACTTCTTTACATTTTTTGAAAAATAATTGATTTCTTTTCTTGAATTTTAATTAAATTTTTCGAAAATAATCAAGGAAAGTTAGTGACCATAAATACATTTTTATTTTTAAAATATAAAGTTTCTCTTAAAATTCTAAATCAATTTTTTGCTTCGAAAAATTATATTATTCTATTATTATTATTAAATAATTATAATTATTGAACTTCCCTTAAATTTTTATAATTTCAAATTTCTGAATGTTCAAATGAATTATATATATTTATTTCTTGAGCAAATTTAATATTTATTACTTATTAATGTAAGTAATTAATTATTACTGCTTATTATTTTCAAAAATTTTAATAAAATTCTTCAAGAATTAAATTATTTTCATAAATAAATATAATAGCATTCTTTGGAACAATTTAATTATTTTTATAAATAGTAAAATTCTTTGCAGAAATTAAGTTATTATCAATAAAATTTTAATGAATTTGAAAAATCAAATTTTCAATTCTAATTATAAAGACACAAGATTATTTTTAAAAAACTGAAAAAATTTAATTATTTCCAAATTTTCAATTAAAGTTATTAAAGAAAACATTATTTTCAAAAAAATTCAAAGATTTATTTATGTTCGAAATCAAATTTAAATTTAAATTCGATGAGAAAAGAAAATCGGGATAAAATTGGGACATAACCGGGAAAAACTGGGAAATTTGTTCAAAAATAATTGAAAAATTAATTAAGTAATTAAAAATTAATTTTTTTTTATTTTCGTTAAAAACCCTGTTAGAAGAACCGTGAATAAGAAACAAATAAAACTCTCGCGAAGGACAAAGCTAAGCGTAACAATAGTAAATACGGGACTTATTTCGATCTTGACCTTAATTATTCGTAATTCATTTGATAAAAAAATTAAAAAATAAAAACACATGAATTATGAATTCAAATGTTTAGTGATTTTAAAATCTCCTTGGATCAACGGGTCGAAATTACGTATTCGACTTCTATTTTTAAAGTAAAAAAAATAAATAAATAAATAAATCCTTCCTGTAACTTAAATCCTTTCAAAGAATGCTATTATTTATGAAAAATAATTCAATTCTTGTGAAGAATTTTATAAAATTCTTTTTTTCTTGAAACTAACAATTTGATACTAAATTGGATCAAATATTTACTAAATTACACCAAATGATACCAGAAAATAATCTTTACTGTTTGATTCACATTTTTTGTTTCGTCATCTTTGCAATTTAAAAAAATTAAATTAAATTAATTTTAATTTTTAAAATTAAAATTGTCGAGTTTACAACAAATTGTTAATAACAATACATTCGCAATTAATTTATACACGAAAATTCTAATCCCGTCTTTAGAAAAAATGCAAGTTCATCTCATGTCTCTAGAGACTCATTGACCATTATTCACGAATAAAGAAAGTTTCTTTATTTCTTTATTTTATTCTCTTTTTTATTTTTCATTTTGCAAAATACTCAAGGGAGAATAAGGAGAAATTTAGAAAAATTCACAGAAAAATGACTCACGATTGCAACGTTTTGTTATCCGGCCTGTCGACAAATTTGCAGAGATTGACGGGCGTTGATGAATCCGTGGAAAGTTTAACGTGCATAACTTGCTCGCCGAAAATAAAGTGTGGCATCGAACAGGTAAAAGCACTCGCAGCAAAGAGGATCATGCCCCATGCTATCCATTTGGGTCGATGACCCTGACCTCCGTAATAGGTCAGAATCAAGGACGATCCAATTTGTCCGATTTCGGTCGCCGACATTATTATTCCCGTTGTTTTCGACTGGATTTGGAAGATCTTTTCAATTGTCGTTATCACAGAGACAAAGTAGGTGTAGTACATTCCTTGCAGGACCTGTAAACAAATTTTTTTAATCTTCAGTTATTTTTTGTTCCTGCTCGAGAAGAGCGCAAAGCAATTTTTGCAGATGTTGAATTTGAACAAAAAGGAAACAAAAATGGTGTAACACTTTTGATTTTTCCTCAATCTGTATAAGTAAAGGAATATGAATTCGAAAAAGAAACCAGTTGCAGGGTTTTTTTGACGAAAAAAAAGGCACCTACCCAAGTGAGACAGAAAATGGCCAAAAAGGCCTGTTTAGTGGCGAAAGCCTGCAGCCAACGGGGCCGAAACACACCCCAACCACAGGATACTTCATCATCGATAAAATCGGCGGGAAAACTCGCTGGCTTCTCGTCCATTGGAATAACGGATTTTCCATTTTCCACAACGCCAAGTTCGTGTGATTTGCCATTCGAAGTTTTTCCATTGCCATTGTGATTGATACAAATCACGCCGTTAGTGTTCGGCAACTTTCCATTCGGAGGGATGATCGTCATGGCGTCTGCTGTACCATTCGACAACATTTGCGAATCATTGACAGCCATTACCATCTTTATGTCCGGGGCTTGCCTCTTCAGATTCTCACACTCTTTTTGTGATTTGCTTTCAACTCTAAATTACAATAATCTGCAACAAAAAACGAAAATTACCCATTAGCTGAGAATTAGATAAAAACAGGGTTGCCACAGGTCAGGGAAAAGTCAGGGAAAAGTCAGGGATTTTTACTAAAAGTACTGAAAAAATTTGAATTTTTAAAATTCATGAGAAAACTTAATTTTTTTTCCTTTTCCCTCGTAAACTATGAAATTACCACAAATTTTAATACACAACCTTCAATTTTTTCTATTTCTGCCAATAATTTCTTTTTAAATATTTTAAATTTTCAAAAACTATCATAAAATTAATAATTAATAATAAATAACTATTAATAATAAATAATAATTAAATAAAATTAATAATAACTATCATAAATTATTTTATGAATAATTTTTACAATTTTCATAAATACTAGATTGATTAAAGAATTTTAGTTAAAAATACTAAAAAAATTAGAGTTTGGAAAAGTTACAAATAATTACAAAAATTCAATTATTTTCAAAAGTTAGAAAAATTCTTCACAGAATTTCAATTATGTTCTAAAATTTAAAAACAATTTGTGTCAAAATTACAATTATTTTTATAAATAATAAAATATTTCATTAAAATTCAATTATTTTAAAAAGTTTTAATAAAATTCTTGACAAAATTCAACAAGAATTCATTTATTTAATTTTTAATCAATTTCTTCAAAATAATTTAATTATTTTCATAAGTAGTAATAAAATTTTTCACAGGAATTTAATGATATAAAATACAAAATTTAATAACATTTTTCGAAAAATATCAATTATACAAAAACAATTTTAATAAATAATAAAATTCTTTACTGAAATTTAATTACTGTTATAAACTTGAATAAAATTCATTGGAAGAGTTAAATTATTTAAAATACAAAATTTCATAAAATTTTTCGAAAAATATAAATTATTTAAAAAATTCTTCACCGAAATTCAATTATTTTCATAAACTGGAATAAAATTCTTTGTAATAATAAAATTCTTCACATAAATACAGTTATTTTTATAAATTTGAATAAAAATTCGTTGGAAGAATTAAATTATTTTTAAAATCTAATAAAATTCTTCGCAGAAACCCAATTATGTTCGTAAATTAAAAAAAAAAATTCTTGTTAAAATTCCAAATAACTTTATAAATAATAAAATTCTTCTCAAAAATTGAATTATTTTATGGAAATTTTAAGAAAATTTAAATTATTTTCATAAGTAATAAAACTCATCGCATAATTTTAATGATTTTTTTATACAACATATATTTTAATCAAATTCCTCGAAAAATGTAATTATTCTTAAAAATTTTATTAAAATTTGTCAAATTAAATTCATATATTTAAATATTTATTCATAAAATTCTTTATCAGAATTAAATTTTAACAAAAAACATTCTATTATTCAATAAATTATTTATTTTTTAATTTAAATAATTTAATTTTTCTAGAATTTTCTATTAAGGGCATTTGAACCATTATGACGTCACAATGTGTAAAAAGCATGAGATTTATAATTGTGACGTCATAATGGTTCAAATGCCCTTAAAAATTGATTTAAAAATGAATTAACGGATAATCGATTTATTATTATTTATTAAAGTAATTGAATTATTGCCACGAATTTTATTACAGTTTTTAAAAAAATTTAATTTTTTTGAGAAATTTTACTGCTTGTAAAAATAATTAAATTCTTGCGAAGGATTTTTTTTAGGATGTTTTTTCTTCTTCATGTTTTGTAATATTATTCTTATAAGTTGTTCAATTTAAAAAAGTTTGAATTTGAATGTTTTGAACAATTTTAATTGCTACAGAAAAATAATAATGATTAAATATTTAATTAAAAAAGAAGTTATTGATGTTTTTGAATAATTATACAATTAATGAAATTTGTAAATATATGTAATGGAACATTCCTTCTTGATTATCTATAATAATTTTTAGAGTGAATCAGAAAATTCTTTAGGATCAGGGAAAAAGTGAAAATTTTTCCTGGAAATCAGGGAAAATTAAATATTTGTGGCAACCCTGAAAAATCATAATAAGTAAATGACTTTTTCCAAAGTTGTTCCAAACACATCATAGCAAAAAATAAATAAACTTCCACTATTTCGAACTTTATATGATTATTATATAAAAGAGAACTAAGGTCCTCTCACTTTCATTGGCATCTGACTTTCCTCGTTCTACAAACGTTCCAGTGCATTAGGTTTATTGCTGTTATATTTTCACTAACAATGAAAGTGATTCTGACTCGGTACTTAAAAAAAAAAAGAACATTGACTTAATGGAGCGAAATGAAAGTATACAATTACAATATTGCCATAGAGAGTATAATTAATCGAAATTCGAAATAAAAAGAACTTAATTATTACTTTTCTTATATTATGAAACTCATATTAAAAAAAAGTATATTATCCCCCCCCCCAAAAAAATTGTTTTTCGGTCATTAATGTGTTTTAGACAAACGTAATAAAGTTTTTGTGATAATTTTTCCACAAGACTTTTGACCTATTAAAAAAGATTTTTTTTCTCGGGTGTAATGCTTATTTTTGAGAAACTGGAGAAACCTGTTGAACGACTTACAAGTATTAAATGACGGTACAGAGTGTAGGATGCGCGCGAATGAAGACGATCTTCTCGTATAAAATGAGAATTAGCTTTCGCTTCAACTTTAAAGAGGGCAATAGCGAATACATTATCGTTATTGAAATGAAATTGAAAACAAAACGGAATTTGTTTAATTTTCTGCAATTTCAATATAGAAATAATTGATTCTTTTCTTTTTGGAGGAAAAATTTTATACACAATCCTTTATTTTCGGAAGTTTTTCTAAAATTCAAATTCAAATTAGAAAAAAAGTTGCACGAATTGAAATTTTTTACTAGTCAATTCCCAAATTTTTTTTCAGTAATTTCCTAACTTTTCCTAACTTTACTGATAAGTCTTTGTACTGACAAGTGGTCACCTTAAAATTTTTCTTATAAATAGCAGACTTCACAGTCTATTCTGTATTTTCCTAAAAGTCCTCTTTTTTAATTTTGCCCCCTTAAAGTACTCTACTTTGAAAATTTCCCCTATTTTTTATTTTTATCTTTTAATAACGAATTTACCATTAAATTTAGCAAATGTGCTGTTGAAATTTTCAATTGAAAACTTTCGTTTTAAAAGTTTAAAATCTTGAAATTTATGATCCACGAATTTTTTCAAAAAAATTTATAAAAATTTGTAAGGTTAGTATTTTGGTAAAGCCAAATCTCAAGATCCTAAAGTTCTGAACGTTCAAATAAAGGAAAATTATTTATTTCTTCTGAAAATTAAATTTTTATTGCAATTATTTTGCTTCACTAGACAAAAAATTAATTACTGAGTTTTTAAACGCAAAATTTTCGTTTTTAAATTTTTCCATGATTAGTAATTTAGTAAAATATCTTCAATAGAAAATATTTCGTTCATTTGAACGTTCAAAACTTGAGCATCATTTATTTTCTACAATTTTTAAACTTTATCTCTAAATCAATTATCTTTGTGAATTTTTAATCATTTTTTGCAATTTCTTCGAAAATTCAATTATTTAAAATTTTAAATACAAAAATATCAATTTTTCATAATAATTCAAACCGTCCAATTGTCTTTATTAAAAATATTAATTAAGCTAGAATATTTTCAAAAATCTTAATAAAGAAATTCGTAAAATTAACTTTTTCAAAATATTTCTTATTAATTTTTTGAAATACAAAAAGTTTTACAACTAAATACAATTAAAAAATATCCAAAAAATTGAAATTTGGTAAAATCTTTTAAAAAAATATTTTTAATTTAGTAAAATCTTGAATAAAAAATATTTCGTTAATTTGAATGTTCAAAAGTTGGAGATCATAAATATCCATTATGTCTAGAAGTTGGTTATATTTGTGTATATTTTAAATTCTTCTAATCTGCACAAACTTGTTTTGACATAAATTATTTTTAAAAGACAAAATTATTTTTAAAAATGTACAATTATTATTAAATTCTTAACTATTAATTATTATTGAATGTCACAATTATTATTGTGTAATTCAATTATAATTACTTTCCACTAATTATTAAAGATCATCTAAAATCATACATAATAATTATAGATGTTTTTTAAGATGCAAATGGATTGAAAACTTGTTTTTTGTTTAATTGATTAATGTGCTTAAAGAGAATCTCAGTTTATTTATTAAACAAAATCCAAAATTGTATGAAAATTAAAATTAAGAAAATAAATTTTTTGTGAAAGTAAATATTTTGAGTTTAACATTTGAATTTTTGTGATTGTTAGCTTCTTAATAGTAATTTTTTGTCTCTTTCAGTATTTAATAAAATGAACTAATATTTTTTTTCAAATGTCTAAAATACAATAAAGAAGGGCAGTGATGTAGAAAAGTTTTAAGATTCTTCAAATTAATAAATGATTAATAATTCATTTTTTTATTAGGTATAATAAAACACTTTGAAAGCTGTAAAACAAAAAGATGATTAGAAGTGACAGTGACAACTGATGTTAAAGTAATTTGCAATAATTAATTTTGTAGAAATTAATCATTTTGCATATAATTGCCCTTTTTTATTGTATTTCAGACTTTTTAGAAAATTTCACCTCAATTTTTTAATTATTTAAAAAGAAAAACGGTTGAAAAAATTACCATTGGACCGAACGATCATATTCTGTTAAAGAGTTCTTAAATGTAAATTAATATTTATTTATTATACTATTTATTTTATTTATTATACTAAAGTTTACTAAAGTTTACTAAAGTTTACTAAAGTTTACGAAAGTTATACTAAAGTTTATTATACTAAAATTTCATAAAGCAGTATTTGAAAATTGTACTAAAGTTTGTGTTTAAATAAATTTGATTTTATCTTAATTTAAACAAATTTTGAAAGTCCCCTATTTTTTAATTTACAGTTCCTTATTTGGCCTAAAATATTTAATAGTAATATTAAATTTAATTCCTAAAATAGTAATTTCTACTATTGGAAAAATTTATTAATTCAAAATCAGTTACTGCAAAAAAAAACAAACTTTAATTGTATGTTGTACACTGTAAAAAGAAAGGTATTAATTTAGTACCAATTTTGGTTCCAAATCGTAATTTGATTCTATTTTAGTACCAAAATCATCTCTAATTTAGATCTTTCGTTTTACAGTGTAATAACAACGTAATATGTGTAACAACAGCAACAACATGTATTCGTTGTAATAACTAAAAATTTCGCTAATATAGTGAATTTTGCACTTGTTCCAGGTGAAGATTTTTTTCGTGCTGTTCTATTTTTTACCAATTCAAATTTAGAGAGTAATTTCTATTGCAAAAATCGGTATAAAAACATTGATTAAAAATGAAGCGCTCACTAAAGATAAATATAGTAAATATTAAAATAAAAAAAGAAGCTAATTGAATGCACTTTCATGCAAAGAAGAAGAAGAAGAAGAAAAAATTCTACACTGACACACTACATGGTTAAATGATTGGATAACTACACATAATGAGATTTAATATTCTTGTTTTCCAAATGGGATTAATATCGCCTGAATGAAAGTGAGATGAAAACAGAGATGCATCATCAGACTTTAAACAGTAATAAGGAGAGCTATTTATGTCTGTAAACATTTGAAATCAAGAGCATTTACAACACAGATTGAGAGAGTGAGAAGATGTGTGGCACACTAATGCAACACTCAAACAAGTTGGTGTATAAAAGCAATAATATTCCAACACAGCAAATGTAAATCGTATGTATACAGTTAAGTTTGACTTGATTGTGGTCGAGACTTGGTCTAGGTCGCCTTTCTCTATCCGATTGAGGTCTCGTGGTTACTTGGTTAGTTAGACTATTCTGCCTAGTAATAACTCATTGCCATCGTCGTCGTCTAACAAATTACCCCCACACTCTGCGATAAAAACCCACCACTTTTGTTTTTTTTAATTATCAAAACAACCGAAAAAGGAAACAAAAAATACTACTTATTTTCAAAACGAAAATCATTTTCCAATTAATTTTTTCATTCATTTGTCAATTCATTTTTCCATTTATAATACAAGTTCTATTTTAGTTTACTTTTCGGTTCATTCTTCTTATTTTTTATTTCTGTAATGAAAATCGATAATCATTTTCCAATTAATTTTTTAATTCATTTTTATAATATAACACGGAGAAAAATGGATTATGAGTGATATAATCCAGATTATACTTCTTATGATATTTTTACATTGTATATAGAACAGTTAACCAGAATTATAAAATTGAATATCTAAGTATTACCATTTTCAAATTATTGATCATATTAATTTAGATTATAAAACTTGCATCAATATAATTGTTCTTTACGTTATTTTAAATAAATAAAATTTTTACAAATCAGAACTAACCCATAAATCAAAAAAATTTATTTAATATTTATTTGCCTAATAATAATTTGAATTTGTTGTTGCTAATAATTTATTAATTAAATTAATTGATCAATCACTAAATTTATTTTTTTAACATACATTTATTTATTCGTAAATTTCTGGTAATTTCATTTTTATAAATCTACAAAACTATTGAAACTATTAAAAAAAATTATTAAAATTGTTATCAATTAAATAATAATTGATGAATTAATCATAAATAAATTTAAAAACAAATAAATTCTTACTAAACACAAAATTTATAATTTGTAAGTAAATAAAAATACTTTGAAGAAAAGATTAAAAATAATATTCCCTTGTGATATTTAAACTAAAAATGGTTATAATTAATAATAATCTAGTGGTAAATAAATGCATAATGCTATAATTGTTTTTAGATTTATAAAAATGTAATTATTAGAAATTTACAAACCTGGAAAATTAAAATAGCAGCACATGTAGAAAAGTTTTTCGGTTCATTATTTTCCAAACAGTTCTTAAAATTTCTTATTTCTTATTTCTATAATGAAAATCGATAATTATTTTCCAATTCATTTTTTAATTCATTAGTTAATTTATAATGTAAGTCCTATTTTAATTTACTTTTCAGGTCATTATTTTCGAAATTGTTCTTAAAATTTCTTATTTCTTATTTCTATAATGAAAATCGATAATGATTTTCCAATTAATTTTTTAATTCATTTGTCAATTTAAAATATAATATAAGTTCTATTTTAGTTTACTTTTCGGTCCCTCATTTTCCAAACTCTTCTTAAAATTTCTTCTTTCTTATTATTCCATAACGAAAATCGATAAACGCTTGAAGGAAATGAAAATTTGAATATTGGACAAATATGCTTGTTTTTCTCATTCATAAAACGAGGCGAAAATGAATTATCAATTACAGTGTTTGTATATAACTAAAAAGTACATCGTACACGTGAGAGAATTCATTCAGATTGTATCGTGAGGGGAGCGATATTAAAGTTAATCAATGCTCGGCCTAAAAACCTAAGTATCCTTAATACACTGACATGAAATATGCTTTTCTGAAATTTAATGTCAATGACCTGTGAAGGGTGAAGAGCCAGGAAGTGGAAAATAAGGGCGATGTAAATGAAGAGGAGCGAAGAAGATTTTAATCGAATTTTTTCTTTTAAAAGCAAAAAAAAGAAGAAATTTCTACTAACTTCCCTTTCCTCCAGGAAGAATTAATTAAATACAATTTTATAATATGGAAAAAAAGTATTAAAAAAAAACAAATTGCAACGAATAAATTTATTTAATAATATTAATAATTTAATTATTTTTTTGTCTTTTGACAAATAAATTTTCAGAAGATATTGCAAAAATATTTTAATACATTTTGAGATGAAGCACAATAAATGAATTCTCATTACTAAGTTAGTATCCTCTTCGTATTTTATACGAAAATGGGAGAAAACATTTAAGTTTGGATTAAAATGCATAAAGCGTTCGTGGATTATTTAATATAAGGATACTTTGCAGAAAATATATTTTCAGATAGGCGATACAATTTTTTTTTCTCTCTCGTATATCTAATTGTATGTATTACAAAGTAAGTTCATTTTTGCAGTACACTGTGTTCCCCATAATGACGATAATTATTTGACCACAAATAGAAGTTGCTCGCTAAGTGTAAAAGAAATTGTAGAAAAGCAAAAAAAAAAGAAAAATTGCAAAAAGGGTGTAAATCGTTATTTATTATTAGAATACTTTGTATCATGTAGTGAAGGTGCAGTAAAATGGCTGTGAAATCGTCTATTATGTAACACACAAGCGAGAACGTAGGTCGTGTCGTCGGCCCTGCAGGTCGATGTCGCGGTATTGTAATGCTTATGCCAATAATAATAATGGCATTATAATAAATAATAGGCCTTATGTATTTTTATAATGGAAAAACATATTATTTTCAGTTTCACCGTTTCAATCTTTCGATATTTCAAATGTTCCAAATTTATTTAATTTATCACAGTTTATTCCATTATTGTACAATTTTTTTACTTTTTCTTTAATTCTAATTGTCTATTAATTATCATAATCATAATTTTTTTGTAATTAAAGTATGTTCTAATTAAACAGAAATTATTTTAATTTTTTTTTTCAAAAGTGCTTCTTTTGAACTACAATTTTTTGTCTTGAAATTACATTCTTTTCTTAAAGAAAAAATTTTTTTCTTCTTTATTAAAACAATTTTATTGTATAGTACTCAAGAATAAGACTTCAAGTTGCATAAAATTAATTCTTTTTACTTTGTTACTTATTTTATTATTTTATTATTATTTTTACGAATAAAAAAATGTAAAAAATATAAACTATATAGTATCTTTCAAAATAAACGTAATTCCAAATAAAATGCCACTGTTTAAAAAAAAATTTCATTTTCATTAATCAAGGAATCAGGACTGATAATAATCATGTTCTGTTTTAAAAAAAAATTTTGACAAGAGTTTTATTAAAATTTCTGAAAAAATTGAATTACGGAGAAGAATTTTATTATTTATACCAAAACATAATTGAAAATTTGAAGAGGATTTTAAAAATTTTTTGAAAATATTTGAATTTTTGCGAAGAATTTTATTGTATATTGCAAAAAAAATTTTATTATTACAAAGAAATTTAGAAACAATTTTGTAAATAATTAAATTTCTGTAAAATTTTTATTATTTTTGAAAATAATTAAATGTTTGCATAGAATTGTACTAATACTTTTTGGTTAAATAATTGAATTCTTTTGAAACATTTTATTGAAATAGGAAATATTGAAATTCACTGAATTGAGGAAGATTTTTGAAAATAATTCAAATGTTATTAAAATTTTTGAAAATAATTGAATTTTGAAGAAAAATTATTGTATTAAAATTGTTTTAAAAAGAATTGAATTTCTTCAAAGAATTTTACTATTTATAAACATAATTGAATTATTGTGAAGAATTTTTTGAAAAATTCAATTAAAATTGTTTTGAAAATAATTGAATTTCTGAAAAAAATTTAACTATTTCTAAAATACATTGAATTCTTGTCAAGAATTTTACTATTTATAAAAATAATTTAATTATTTCGAAGGATTTATTCAAATTTTAGAAAAAATTGAATTTTTTCGAAATGTGTTACAAAGTTTTTAAATTTATAATTCTTTAAATTTTCAAGAATTTTTCAAAATTCCCCGATTTTCTCTTGACTAAAAAAATTCTTATGGTTCGCAGTTATTTTCTTCTTTATGTCCACCCAATAAAAAAATTATTTTCAAAATTTTAGAAAACTGTAACAAAATACTGGATATATTTAAAGTTTCTTTGACTAAAATATTAAAAATTTTTAATTTGAGGTTTCTTTCGATGAAAATTCTCTAATTTTTCAAGATTTTAAAAAAATTTCCTTGATTTTCCAAGATTTTTAAAAATTCCCTTGATTTTTCATCTTTCAATAACTTTTGTCAAATTTTAAATTTCGAATTCAAAACTTTAAACTTTGATTCAAATCATGATTTTAAATGGCAAGATTAAAATTATGTTTTTAAATCGAGTTGATTTAAATAATTGCAGCCCTGCAAGACATCAAGTCACTTTCAGAAGCAAATCGCCCATTTTTCTTTTTCCCAGATATAATTTTTAATAAGCAGTTTATTAATTAATTAAAGAATGATTATTTAAATCAATTAGTCTATAACGTAATTATTCTAAACTGTAAATAAATTTGATTATGTATGTTGATATTATGTCATCCAGTTAGTTAGAAATCACACATGCAAAAGAAAACGAAACCGGATTATTGCATTCTAAATGGATTGCTTGTTTTATTTAATTTTTCACTAAAACCACATTTTTAACGATATCAAATTGAGACAAATAAACGTTTTAAAATTATTCCCAATGTTTTTAAGTGTTTTATTTTTTTTTATTCATTTTTAGTCTCAAATTTGACATCCGGAGAAAAAATTTACGAGTCCATTAGTAACCATAACCGAAACATTAAAAAATCTAGGGTTACATTCTTTTGATAGATAACGAAAAAAAAATTTTGTCGAACAATAACTTTTACAAGAGTTCATATAAATGACGTAAACTTGAGGAACTTCTGATTTATGCGAAGCACGAGAAGAATAGAAAAATTCTTTAGCCTAAGCGACCTCGTCGGTCAGATTGAATCTATGCGCTGAATTTCAATATTCTGAGAATTTTCACTGATAACTTATAATGTTATTTGATGTATATATATGTGTGAAATATTTATTCCTCGAGTGTTGCTAGTTAAATGCAAATATCCAATTAATAGAGACACAAATCACTGCCACTTAAAGCTCGTTGATATTTATATTTCTCTGAAGGTTTACCAAAGTAATTGGCTACGATATATGTAATTATTGAATACTTTATTTCAATAAATATTTTTAACACAATTTATGATTAAATGAAAGTTTATTGATTGTGCAGTTAGTAATTGAAAATTTTCACAATTTGTAACGAGTGGGAAAAAAAATTATTTTTTAAAACTTTGAGTATAGTATTTGAATTTATTTTTTCAATAACTTTTACAATTTTTCGACCAAAATTATTGGCAATTTGTTAAAAGTAGAAACACGTCGGTTTTTTAAAGGGGAAATTCATAGAAAAAAAACTAGAGCGATCGATGTAATTATTTAATCTTGCGCAAGTGAAAAGAAAAATGTTTTTTGAAAAAGGAAAAATTGATGTAATAATAACTGGGACACGGATTATGAATTTTATTAATTAGTGCACTCATCAATTTCTTCGCAGAATAGAACAAGCAATTTCCTGCTAAAATGAGGATTTCACGGCCCACAAAGGTAATTAGAATCGCGTGCCACGATGGAGAGGAAACTATTCGCCCACACAGTCGTCAATGTACGTTTACCCTGCTCAAAGCTACTAATATATTCAATCAATCGTTAGCATATATAAACACTTGTACATAAATATCAACACATATTGAACACGTTCGGATATGCATTAATGAGAAAGAGAAAAAAAAATAGAAACAACTTCTCATTGCAAATAGTGAATAAAAAAAAAATACAAGGGCATTTTAACACATACCTATCTTTTACGCGCGCGCACCTACTAATTGATTTATAACATGTATTGAAATTTAATTGTCACTATTTATGGAAAATTGATTTCATTTAAACTCTCGTTTTTCACAAATGTAGAATATTTTATTTACAGCATTATTTTCCGACCAGATATATCATTCCCCCTCTTGGCTAAATTTAACTTGTTCATATGTGCTAAGTCGTTTTATATTTACTATATAGCCAGAGTGATTTTTCGTGATTTTTTTTATAGATTTTTCAGGAAAAACTTTTTTTTAATTGTTTTATATTTTTTTCCACGAGAAAAAAAACTATTTTATTTAGTAAACAACAAATTTTTAAGTTTACTACAAAAAATAGTTTTTTTTTAATTACCGGGTATTTGCAACGAGAGCCAGAAAAATTTATATCCGGAACTTACGAAAAAGTGAAGCAGCGTCACTGAGTCGTATTTGGAAAATATATTTCCATTTGTAGATAAAGAGATGAGTAAAAATAATTTTTTTTAAACATATTTTTAAGTTGTGAAGCAATTTTTTTTTCAATGAGGAAAAATTCTACTTAGTATATAAGCAAAGATTATGCGGTAGACATTATGAGTATTTTATTAAATCACATATGGCGAGTAAAGGATTTTAAACACGCATGTATTCGTTCTCGACGATGTAATAATAGATTACAAGGCAAATTATAGACAATCATGTCCGTCTATCGACTGTATCTTTTTTTTGGGGCCAAATAATACAGTACAACTTTCTATCTCTAGAATATTATCAAGACTCACAGGCTTTAAAAGAAGCCCTGATTGCACACTATTCGAAAAAATAATTATCTTTCCACATGTTCCCTTTTTTGCGTGCATAAAAAATTTCGTACAATTCGACGTTTAGAGCCAAACAATAAATGCACAACGATTGCACATTCAATGCAACAAAATAGAAAGTGGAAAAAAAAATTCCTTTCCATCTCAAATGATTACAATAATAAAGTCCACAATGATTAAATAATAAAGTCCGCATAATGATTAAATGAATTAACCACTAAATTTGAAATCAGAAAAAAAAATTAAAACATAAAAATTCCAACTCGAAGAGAAAGAGAATTCTTGTTTATTATTATTAATTGAAATACTATTGAGACCAATCCAAGTTCAATACTTTTACTCAGAAATATTGTCACGCCAACATTGAATTGACCTACGACAACGTTGTCAAGTTTGTAACTTCATTTCATAAATTACCAATCATTGGAACAATGGTATTATTGTCTTTAAATGGAACAATCATATGCGACAAATTCTGCGAATATTCTTCAACAACAAAAAAAAAAAACACTCATATATTCTTTACAAAAAAAAAAAAAGAATTACACAAATATCCTGAAAAGATTTTTTTTTCGCAACATATTTCAATATTCAGAATTTCCAAATCATTTTTAAATATTCAGTTTTCATAAATACATTTAAATGTGTAATTTTTCCTTCTGTTTTTCAACGTCGAAATGTATAGCCATTTTCATTATATTTTCATGAAATGAAAAAGAAAAAGAAAAGTAAATGACCATTCAAAAAAAAGATAATTAAAAATACAACATTGAAGAAAGAATTTTTACTCGAAACGATAATCGGTTGACTATTGTGATTTAAATATTTACGCGGGAAGAAAAATAAATTTTTTTTTTTATTTCAATCAGAACGATTATTATGTAATGTGCGAGTGGTAATATTTTTGTACCATTTAAATCAAGTACCATTTTAATTATATGGATTTTAGTACTTTCATATTTGTCAGCAGCTAATATGGAAAATAATTGATATATGGTGAGGTATTTAAAACACCTGCAAAAAAAATATATATATATAGGGAAAATGGTTGGGAGAAAACATTTATCATAAAATAATAACCCACTTTCATTTGAAATATTACTTGACATTATCTTCAATCAAACGCCTCGAACAGTCAACTCGCATTATTATGATACCAGTTTTACAACTTCACTGTACCTCTTTTAACAATAATACCCCTAGTTAAATTGATTATTAAATTATTATTATTGAATTGTAAATTTAATTGATTTTTCATGATCGTACTTGAAAATTCAAAACTATGGATTTTATAAGATCTTTTTTGTCAAATTTTGTTTGTTCATATTTATTTTAAAAAATGACAATTTTTGGTAGTTTTTTTTAATCAAAAAGCAGAGACAAGGAAAAATATATGAATGAGTTCCTAAAAACTTTTTGAAATTCAACAACTTATAAGAATTATAAAACGTGAAGAAATCATTATTTTGAATTCTAATATTGTTACTCTAACTTCGTAAAAATGTATTTTCATCATTTCAATTTAATTATTATTTTCTAGAATTTTTAACTCAAATTCTTCTTTAAATCAATTTAATTTGATTTTTTTATCAATTTAATTTTAAATTTTATTTGCTTTTAAAAATTAATTTAATTAAATATTTGAAAAATAATCAAATTTTCATATTCATTTGCTTATGATTCAATTTTACGAAATTTTTCGATTATTCGAAAATTCTCAAATTAAATACATATTAAAAACTATGAACTTCGAAATATTTCGAAAAAAAATCCGATATAACTTTTTCAAAACAATTAATTTCAATATTGTTATGGTAAAAAATATGAAAAATTCAAATTTTCAAAGAATTTAATTTAAAACCTTTTATAAATTATTTAATTATTTCTTTAAATATTCAAATATTTTTTTTTAATTTTAACTAAATTTTAATTTTATGTCAGATTTTAATAAAAAATTCCACGAAAATTCAATTATTGAACAATAAAAATAAATTATAAATTCAATAATTGAATTTTTTTAATTGAATTCTCGCATAAAGAATTTTATAAACAAACTTTTAAATTATTCATCATTCTTTCTACAAGTTTTAATAAAATTTTAAGGAATAATGACATTTTTCCAGGAATTAATTTAAAATTTATTAAAAATAATTTAAACCCATAGCAAAGAATTGTATTATTTATAAAAATAACTAAGAATTTCATTAATTTTTACTTAAAATAATTTAATTCCATTCAAAATTTTATTATTTTGTAAAAAAATTCTTGAGAATACTTATATCGAAATTTTTTTAAATAATTGAACTTTTTCGAAAATTTTCGTACCATTTTTAACAATAATTACATTTTACCATAACTTTTATTAACTTATAATTTATAATTTAATTATTGCAAAGAAATTTATGAGAAAGTTGTAAATAATTGAATTCCTGTGAAATGTTTATTGCTTTTGAAAATAATTGAAATTTGGATAAGAATTCTATTAAAATTCTTTTAAATAATTAAATTTCGGAGAAGAATTTAATTATTTTTGAAAATAATTGATATTTTGACGAGAATTTAAAAGACCTTTTGAGTATATTCAAAATTCTTTGTAAAAAATTTTTGCAAAGAATTTTATTACTCTTGAAAATAATTGAATTTTTACAATTATTTGTAAGTTCTCCAAAACTCCATATTTTTAGTATTTTCAACTAAAATATTTCTATAAGTCAATTATTTATAATAACTAATTAAAAGTACATTATTAAAAAACCTAAATTCTTAAAAACTTTTAGTTAAATTTATTTAAAATTGCAATTTTCTAAAATTTTAAACTGAAACTATTTCAAAATAATTGTAAACGCAATACTTTGAAAATTGAATTGATTTTGAAATATTTAAGTAAAATTATTCATTAAATAAGTTATAACTTGTAAGTAATAATTGTATTGAATTTTATGATACGTTTCTTCAAGAATAAAGTTGTTCAAAAAAAAAAAAAAAGAAAAATATCTGAAATAGAAAAAATTATAATTTTTATTTTAGAATTCGTGGTAATTGTCTCAGTTTATAAGGCAAATAGAAAATGACACAGAAAGTCATTATATACTTATAAATTTGTAAAAATTAAAATTATAAAAAATGTTTTTTGTATGTTTTAAATTTGTTCCACAACATTTGACAAAAATTCGCAATTTTTTCTTCGAATTCCCTGACCTGTGGCAATTCTGCACAAATAGTTTTACATTTAAACGAGAGACGAATTTCTAATGCAGTATAATTGAAGTAAACTTCATCATAAATTTGGAGTTTGGTAGAATTTGCCGAAAATTCGCCAGACAAGGATGTATGCGCACAAATACATAAATAGAGGATGATAGACGCTGTGCGGCTCTTTGCAAATTGTCTCGGTAAATGTTTGAAGACTGACGTCAAGCACTCAGTAAACTGCGATTGGGCTCTCGGGCCTTTATTCATATATGTGCATATATCTTTTGCACGCAATCACCTACACGAAACGTTGGTTATTGATCATACATACCACGAATCATGCGAGGATGATATCTGCGAACTGAACTCAAAAGGAAAATTGATTAATGCATTATATTCCATCTGTCGACGTATATATATATATATATTATAAATATTTAAACATTTTCTATAGCTACGTAGTCACTTATGAAAAAACTGAAGAATTAACTCTTTTTCAATTATCTTTGTAAATTTTTTTTATCAATTCTTGCAATTTCTTCTAAAATTCAATTATTTAAATACAAAAAAATCAATTTTCAATAATAACTAAAACCGTCCAATTTTCTTTTTAAAACTATTAATCAAGCTAGAATATTTTCAAAAATTTTAATAAAGAAATTCGTAAAATTAATTTTTTCAAAAATATTTCTAAATAATTTGTTGCAATACAAAAAAGTTTTACAATTAAATACAATTAAAAAATGTCAAAAAAAATTGAAATTCGGTAAAATATTTTTAGAAAATAATTTAAATTTAGCAAAACCTTTGAAAAATAATTTCAAATTTTACAAAATCTTTTGAGAATAATGGAGTTTTTAAAAATACAAAAAAAAATGAATATTTGTCCAAAAATTTTAATTATAAATAAATCATTTCTGTAAAATTCTAAAATAACAAATTTTAAAAAAATTTAAATTTACTTTATTCTAGGGTAATTGAATCTTTAAGAATTATGATAAAATAATTCTAAGAATTAGTTTTTTTTAAATATTTTAACCGTCCAATTATTATCAAGCTAGAATATTTTCAAAAAAGTTAATAAAAAAATTCGTAAAATTAACTTTTTCAAAATATTTCTAAATAATTTTTGAAAATACCAGAAGTTTTACAATATTAAATACAATTAAAAAATGTCCAAAAATTGAAATTTGCTAAAATCTTTAAAAAAATCATTTAAATTTACTACCTTTGAAAAATATTTGAAAATTTGACAAAATTTTTTTAAAATAATTAAGTTTTTTAAAAATATAAAAATATCAATAAAATTTGTTGAAGAATTTGAATATAATTATTTTCTCCAAAATTTTAAAAATAATTTTGAAAAATTTTAATTTTATTATTAACTATGGATTTTATGAGATAATTTTTATCAAATTTGTATTATTTATATTTATTGAAAAAAATGACAATTTTTGGTGGTTTTTTTAATTTTTATAAAATTTTTATTTTTATTATTTTGTGTATGAATTTGAATTTTCTGAAATATTGAAAATAATGAAAATAATTGAATTTAAAAAAATTAGAACGTTAAGAAGTTAAAAAATTATACTTTTTTTAAAACTATTTTAATATTATTTTTGAAATCTATTTTTTATTAATTTTTATTATTCCTGAATTTACACTTGAAGATTATTCATTAAAATTTTCGAAAATTTAATATTATTTCGAAAACATTGAATTAAAATTCTTTAATATTTAATTTTGAAAAATTATAATAAAATACTAGATAAGATGTTTATATTAAAGTTAAAACTCAAAAGTTTGAATCTTATTTTACAGAATGTCAATTATTCAAAATTTTCTTAATTGTAATATTTGAAAAAATTTAATTAGAAAACTTATTGAAAAATAAATTTCCAAAGATTTATCTTTAGTTGTGCTTTTCACGCTATAAAATCGAAATAAGTTGCATTTTGTACTAAAAATTTGGTATTATGTCGCAAAATTTGGAAAAAAAGTCGTAATTTTTTAATAAAAGTTGATAAAAGTCGCATTACTTGAAAATAGCCGAAAAAAGTCGAAAGTGTCATAATATCCGGGGCCTGAAATTTTTAAGAATTGAATTTTCAAAAAAATTCAAAATTTTTCATGTTTTAAACTTTCATGTATTAAATTAAAAATTAAGAAGGAAAAGAGTTTACAATGTTTGGACTCTTTAGAAATTGAATTTTCTATGTTTTCAACTTTCGAGTCATTGCATTTTCTATATTTTAAATTTTCAACGAATTAAAAGTTTTAAAAATTGAATTTTCGAGAAATTGGATTTTTAATGTTTTAAACATTCATGGATTTCAATTTTCGAAAAAAAGAATTTTCGATGTTTTAAACTCTTTTTCATATATACGAATATTTCCCCCTATGAACGTATTTACATAAATATATTCATTTTTTTAAAAAGAAATTTAATTTTACAGTTGTGAAAAAAAGATACTGTACTATATATAGAAAAAAAATGAGGTGTTCTTTTTTATTCTTCAGCCACGTGTAGATGTCATTTACCCCTCGCGAGTTTTTTGGCCTCAAAAATTCTTTTAGTATTCTTAATAATTTTCGGGGAAATTGAGTATCAAGTTTTTTTTAGTGACATAACTTTTTTAAAATTAGCAATAAATTTTCTACACAAGAATTCTTTGAACGTTTAAACAAAAATAGAAATACATATAGGAAAATAATACTATGGAGCATGACATTGTGAATTTAGTACAATATATGGTTATTTAAAATTACATCAACTCTTGTTAAGTACTAGTCATAAAACGTTATACCATAAAAAGGTTTCGCAAATTTTCAGGATATTTAAAGTCATATTACAATCGTTTGTAATAATAATAATAGGTTTTGATGCACTTTTACATCCTATACATGACCTATAACGCCTTTTTCATTGGCAATTATATTCATTGCACAAATTGAGAATATAACTTTGCACATAACAAGAAAATTACAATAAGATATTTATCGTCTTTCTCAAAAAAAAACTAATTAAAAAAAATAAATCTCAACATGTGAAGTAAATTATATTTTCAAATAAATTAATTTAAAAAATATGTTTAAAAATTACTAATTTTAATTTGACTTAAATCAAAAAAATTATTTCTCATTTTTAAAACAGTCAATAAAATTTCTTCTTTTAAGAAAAAAAATTATCGCAGATATTTTAATAAATTACTAATTATAAAAAAATTAAAAAACTAAAATTTTACACTTACAAACTCAGTAATTAATTTTTTTGGTTAGTGACCCAAAATAATTGCAATAAAAATTTAATTTTTAGAAGAAATAAATAAATCTCGTTCATTTGAACGTTCAGGATCTTGAAAAAAAAATTTTATTCCGCTTGAGAAAATTAAAAATAAAATAACTTTACATAAATTGAAGAGAAGATATTTATAATTAACTTTGAGAAAGTGAGAGCTAAAAAACAATATTGTAACAAAATTTGGCGACGTGATTCTGATTCCTGTACGTGCGTTCTAATTTCAGAATATTGACCTGATTTTAGTTTGAAGTGCTCGTGACCCCAGTCATCGCACCTCTAGTGGAAAGGTCGTGGAGATCGATCCAATTGCACTTGAGTTTCGTCAAAACTCATTATGTCATTCGAGTGCTTTCATCGACTTTTGCAAAATTCGAAAAATTATTTCAGAAAAAAAGAAGAAAAAAGCAAAAAAAAAAAGAAGAAAAAAGCAAATAACAAAAAAAAAAAGAAAATTAAAAATATATTTCTTCCAAAGCGCACTTGTAAGTTCGTGACTGTCTCATCTATAAATACTGAGGTTATTGAAAGCCAATTTTCCACCGTTGAAACATGCTTCTTGAGATAATATTTATATCAACGTCATATACTCGTTTTTGCACTAAAATACTCAGGTTACATTCTAAATTCATTGAATTTTCTCCGCTTCCTAAGTGATATTTCACCGCAAAAAGAAAACTTTTTATCTCGAAATAAAATTTTAACCGAATTTTAATGTCACTGAACTCTTATATTCCTGGTTCAATTAAGAGTGAGCGATATTTAATTTAATAATTTCTGAATAATTTTCCCATCATTTACCTGCAGTGCTAATATTCAACTTTTTCGATATAATAATTTTGTGGTATAGTTGTTCAGGAATTAAGTTATTTGAAAAAGGAATTATTGTCAGAAATAGAAAAATTTGAAGGTATTGAAAATTAAAAATTTCATTGCAAAAATTTTATTTATGATTAATTTAAAATTCGTGGCAAAAAAGTCACTTTAAATCGCTAAAAATAGAGAAAAAATCGTTTGTTTAATTCAGTATTGTCACAAAAATTCAACTTGATCAAAACTTGTATAATTTTGCTGAATAAATATTTAGCTTCTTATTTCTTCATTCATAGGACAGAAAATTTTGACAATTGTAACTTTTGAAATATAATATTTTATAAAAATTAAAACTTTAACCCAGACGAAAATTCAATTATTTAACTACAAAAAATTACATTTTTTTAATAATATTTTAAATATTTTTCTTTCGAAAAATACTAAGTAAGCTAGAATATTTTCAAAAATGTTAATAAAGAAATTGGTAAAATTAACTTCTTTAAAATATTTCTAAATAATTTTTTGAAATACGAAAAGTTGCACAATAAAAAACAATTAAAAAATGTCAAAAAAATTGAATTTTGGTAAAATCTTTTAAAAAATAATTAAAATTTACTACCTTTGAAAAATAGTGGAAAATTTGACAAAATCTTTTTTAAATAATGGAATTTTTAAAAAATATAAAAAAAATTATTTAAATTTTTCCAAGGATTTGAATTGTAAATAAATAAATTTTTGTAAAATTCTAAAATAGTACATTTAAAAAAATTTTAATTTCCTTTATTCTAGGTTAATTGAATCTTTAAAAATTATGATAAAATAATTCTAAGAATTAGTTTTTTATAAATCTTGAAATGTAATTTTTTGAAAATAATTAAGGTCTTAAAACAAAAATTTTTTTTAGAAAATTTTGAATTTGTATGATTATTCTCTCCAAAATATTAAAAATAATTCTGAGAAGTTTTAATTTTATTATTTTTGTGTACGAATTAGAATTTTCGGAAATATTGAAAATAATTGAAAATAATTGAATTTTAAAAAATTAGAATCTAATAATTTAGAGAATTATATTCTTTTTTCAAAATGACCTTAATATTATTTTTAAACCCTATTTTTCATTAATTTACATTTTTATCGAATTTACACACTTGAAGATTATTCATTAAAATTTTCGAGAATTTAATATTATTTCCAAAATTTCCAATTGAAATTCTTTAAAATTTAATTTTGAAAAATTGTACTAAATTACTTCAAAAGATAATTTAGTTTGAATTAAATATTACAGAATGTCAATTATTCAAAATCTTTTTAATTGTAATATTTGAAAAATTTAATTAGAAAACTTATTGCACCGAAAGAAAATGTATATTAAATTTTGTAAAAGTTGTTTACAATTTGGGGAAAAAGTGCAACAATAAACCGAAATTTGGATATAAACAGTAATAAACTTTAAAAAAAACTGGTGTAGAATTTAGTAAAGTTAGATTAAAATTGAATTAAAATTCTTAATATTTTATATAATTATACTAAATTCCACACAATTTTATTTAAAGTTTGTTATTTTTTATATCAAAATTTAGGTTTGTTGCACTTTTTCCCCACTTTGTAAAATACTTTTACAAAATTTAATATACATTTTCTTTCAGTGTGAAAAATAAATTTCCAAAGATGAATTCGAAAAATTAAATTTTTCCCAGTACTTTCAATAAAAATGTTTCTTAATGAATTAATTGATTCTTTAATTTTGTAAGGTCCTCATCGGCACTTTCGACAACAGTAAAAATGGTAAATCGTTTAATATAATTGTGATGTTTACAAGAAAAACAGTAAAAGTGTTTTTGAAAAACATGAAATAATAGTATGCAATGGTGCATTTAATAGAACACTGATTAAATGAAAAGTGAAGCTATACGGGTACTTAATTTACTCATTGCAGATGCGTGTGGATGAGTTGAATGTGCCATAGTGCCAGAGTACTTTCTTGACTGTTATACAACCGCGGGATTGAGGAGAGCAGCCGTTGAAAGGAGAAACGGGAACACAAGTGTGTTTCAGCAAGTGCAGTTGTACTCCCATGTCAATCATTTACTTCTTTTTCATTCATTGAAATTCAATTAAAAAAAAAAATTTATAAACCGCCTTTCAATTTATTCGATTTCTCTTTAGGAAAATTTCGATTTTCAACAAAGAATTTTAACTTTTCAATGTGGCAACTAAAATTACCGTTTGCTAAAAAATTACTTTTTGCTATACGAAAATTTTTGTTGTTTGCTAAAAAATTACTTTTTGCTATACGAAAATTTTTGTTGTTGTATAGCAAAAAGTAATTTTTTATCAAACGGTAATTTTTTTTTAAAGCGAATCCTACAACTATTTGAGAAATTGTACACCAATTATCGCATTTTAATTAACAGTTATGTTTCGAAAGTAGGGAAAATAAAGCAAACGAGAGTAAAAGTGCACTATAAACTTCTGTGTATTCATTTAGAATACTTGAATCTTATAGTATAAATTTAGAATCTCGTTAGAATCTTGTATAAATTTTTCACAAATCGCAAAATACTGACAAAAATCAACATTGTCTGAGAGAATTCGAGTGAAAAATTATAAATATCGACAGCGACCGTTTTCAGTAAAACTGTCAACGTTATCTCACAATTTGTACAGAGTAAATTGTTTTCTTTTTTTACCAAGGACGTATTAATTTTCTTTAACAAGAATCCACTTATATTATGGGTTAAGGCTTTGAGGTAATGAGCACAAACTTTTTTTTTCAGTGTCACAACACAATTTTCCTTTTTATTATAGAAAAAGTTGAGAATTGCCGATTTTTATTTTATAAAACGAGGAAAATATTGAGTATTCAAAAATAATGACAAGTTATTTGGATTTTTTTTTTATCAAAAACCATTCAATGGGAAAATTTTATTTTACAATCAAAAGAAAACATTTCATTAATTATTATTTATTTATTATTTAAATTTATTTATTTAATTTATTTATTTGAAAGAAAATAGATTTTTTTTCTCAATTTAAAGAGATTTTTTTCTGTATTGCGAAAAATAGAAACAATAAGTAGAGAAAAAACTAAAAATTCCATTTAAAAAAATGGAACATTTCCGCATTTGTAGAGCTTACTTACAATGGTATTAGTGCAAGTACACTGTCCTCAATTTTTTCTAAACACTCGTCTTTTGCAAAAGAATGAAGAAAATTAAAGAAAAAAAAAATTAGTACAGAAAAAATAAAATATTTAAAGGAAAAATTATGCAAGAATGCCAACAACACTGACTGTTTTAATCGCCACACTAAGACGATTTGAATGTAATAATAATGTTTGAATTATATCTCTATAAATAATGACAAAAGAGAGATTAATTGAATGCAATTCAGAGAAATGATGGTCTGCCATATCTCACATATTATTTCCTTTTTTTTTTAAACAGAAAACATTATGAAAATACTTTAAATAATCTACTCCGCGACTAAATGGCGCTGAAAATAATAATTACTTATCGGTGAAGGAACCCAAGTTTGCGACTTCAATCTGCACCTCATACCCCTGCACTATTATTATTATATTGATAATGATAAAAGAAACAGAAAAAAAGAAAAAAAAACAGAAAAAACTTATAAAAAAGGCGCATTTTTCTTATCAAAATTGATTTTTTACATTGAAAGAAGATTAGAAAAAAAATAGCCAGTGTGCATACTTTGGTGCAATGACATAAATTTATATGTCGATGACA
Source organism: Leptopilina myrica (nomen nudum) (assembly GCA_032872475.1). Lineage (NCBI taxonomy): Eukaryota > Metazoa > Arthropoda > Insecta > Hymenoptera > Figitidae > Leptopilina > Leptopilina myrica (nomen nudum). The sequence goes on along the minus strand of CM065458.1, from coordinate 12,689,506 downwards.
CGTCCCAGTTAGTGAACTTATGAACTTTTCCTGCTTTGTAAAGCATGCTAAGGTTTAGCTTACTTTAATTATTTATCAATCTTTACAGTGTGACAAGAAATTTTACAAAACATTTTGTATTTTACTAAAAGTTTCAGCTCCTAAAGATAAAAAACTAATGATCCCCAAAAAACAACAAAACATTTTTTATTGCAGATATTTTAATAAATTATAAATCAGGAAAAAATGTTAAAAATAAAATTTTACATTTACAAACTGAGTAATTAATTTTTTTTGTTAGTGATACAAAATAATTGCAATAAAAATTTAATTTTTAGAAGAAATAAATAAATTTCCTTCATTTGAACGTTCAGAACTTTAGGATCTCAAAAACTAAAGACTCCGAAGGTGACAGTCAACTGAATATCAATTCGACTGCCACCTTTTCGGAATCTTCAGGATTTTTTAGAAAAGTTTTCACATTATTAATGTTAAAACGAAAACATTCTAAAGAAAAAGAGAAAAAAACTAAATATTCTACAGAATCAAACAAAATTGCACATTTTGAGAAACAGAGAAGAAAATTCGAAAAATGCATTCGCATTCACACTTTTTAGTCGGGAAGTCAAAGAAAGGTCACTATGATAACAATAGACGATAAATTCAAAAGCAAAAAAAAAATATATTTAAACGTTTCACTTGACTGAAATAATGCACATATTCCGGGTAATAGATTTATCCATCTTGGCATTAATTTCGAAACACCATCGACAGTCATTATAGTAATCATGTCACGACTCTTATTTACTTATTATAAAACGTGTGCCACTATAGTTATCGCTTTATAATATCGCGACACAAAAAGATAATAATAATATGACAACTGGGCGGCAAAAGTGCAACTAAAAACACACAACATTAATTTTTCCATGCCACGCATCTGTTTTTCCTTCAAATTTATATATTCAATAACTTTTGAGAATTTTTTTTCATTAAAAAAAATTAATGTAATAAAAATTATTTTTCACAATACGTCAATCATGAATGATTTATTATTCAATTTTTACATATATGTGCGAGCTCAACCCCTATTCTGCATTTTGCACAAACACCTTTTTTTATCAGTAGAATGTAATTTAAAAAAAAAAAAAGGTACAAAGAATGCGGGTTTGGAATAAAAAAAAGTCATTTAATTTTCAGTTGTAAACCGCAAAGTTTTTGTATAAATTGTCTCTAGATTAGAAAAATTAAAGAACTTGTTTTTTGAATAAATTAAAAAGCACACCACGATATTATACATGTCTGAATGATAACCAAATGATACGTTTACAAATGCTCTGAATGTGTCATTAATTTTACTCTTTATAATAGCTAATTAATTAATCATTTGCATTATATATTATTCAAATTTTTTAATACTAACTTTAAACATTGAACTTTCAACCAGAAAGTGAAAGTCATTGCGCCGAATGATAATAACAAAACTAATTACAATGTTTGGAAACTAATTACAATATTTTTTAGTTTATAAAATGAAAATATGTTTCGAACAATATTTTAACAGTTTTTTTCCATCTTTCTTTCTTTCCTACAGATTTTAGGTTTTTAGATAAATTTATCTCGTTAAATATTGTTAATAAAATAAATTGTTTTTGGTCCCAGTAAATCTAAAGAGTAAAGACTAATAAATATGTGCAAAATAATTTTTTTGTTTTTGAAATGCGTATTTAGAAAGATTGAATAAATAATAATACAACTTTTTCAAAAGCTTATACATTATTCAGGAACTTTTTTTTTTAATGTGATTCGAGTAAATTAAATGGCTTTTTAGAAGAAAATGAAAAATTCGGATTGCAGACTATTAAAGTGGTTCTTATATAGAAAGGGAAAGAGAATAGAAACGGGTTTCCAGAATATATAGACCTGGAATAAATTTCAGGGCTGGAATAATTAAAAATCGTGCCCTTTTATTCTTTACTTAAGTTCTGAATGTTTGCAGCAAAAAAAAAAATATTAATGAATAATAAAATTAATAATTTTCTATTAAATTAAATTTTCCTTTTCGTCAAGCCTGTTTTTTTTCGTACACTATAAAAGAAGGTCCAAATATCTCTTTAGATCTTTTATTGCAAAATAAAAAATTCTTAAAATTGTCAACGATTGCAACTATAAAAGTGTCTTTTTTCACTTTTGCAAATTTTAATTCTTCGCCCTCTTTATGGCTCTAGACGTAAAAAAAATCCCTTTTTTTAAAGTACTGTTTTTGTTTTTATTCTGCTCTAACCCTTCAGGGCATGGACCGAGGACACCTCTTTTGTCCCATATTTTTATTGTCCTAGTTTTGTATTCAGGGTCAGGTGCACAGTAATCTTATATGTGTACCCTGATGTCGAAGGCGATCATGGTTATGCAAACTTCTCGCGAGTTTGTTTGCTGCTCAAATAACGAAGAAAACGATCTTTCAAAAAATCAAATAACATATATTATATTGAAAAGGCAGAAACTGGCAAAAAAAATAGGAGTTGAAGAAAAGTGAATAAGACCTTTTAGAAATAGATTTTCATTTTTCAGAAAAAATTTAGAAATTCGTTAGAATATTTATTAGTCAGAATAAAAAAAAAGAATTTTAATAGATTTTGTAACTAAATTTCAAAGTTTCTATTTTTAATCAACAAAATTCTCGGTTTTTCCTGGCTATGTCCTCATTTTTTCCCGGTTTTTTTTCTCAACAAATTTAAATTTCATGTTAACTTCCATCGTAAATAAATCTTTAAATTTTGTGAAAATAATTTCTTTTTAATAATTTTAATTGAAAATTTGCAAAATAATTGAATTAAACATAAAAATTTTCCAATTTTTTGAAAATAATCTTGTCTCTTTTTAATTATAGTTTAAAAAATTTGGTTTTTCAATTATATTAAAATTATATTCACGCAATAATAATTGAATTTGCGCAAAGAATTTTAATATTTATAAAAATAATTAAAACCTTCCAAAGAATATGATAATATTTATGAAAATAATTCAATTCTTGTGAAGAATTTTATTAAAATTTTTGAAGATAATAATTTTTAGAAGCAAAAAAATTGATTCAAAACTTTAAGAGGGACTTTATATTTTAAAAATAAAATTATAATTCCGTTCATTAATTTCTCTTGATTATTTTCGAAAAATTTAAATAAAATTCTTTAAAAGAATTCAATGATTTTTCAAAAAAATGTAAAGAAATTTCAATTATTTCAAAAAGTTTCAATTATTTGTTTACAAAATTCAATTATCTAGAAACAATATAATTGAAAACTTTCAACAAACTTAATTTTTAGAATTAAGAAAAAAAAATTTGCAAAAATTCAATTTTATTTAAAAATTTTAAATGTGTATTGTTTTTTTAAATTAACTACTTCTATTAAATTAATAATTTTTTAAAAATTTATTTGTAAAATGTATTTCAGTGGGTAACTGATTTTTTATTTTCAAATTAAGTATTGTTAAATGATTCAAATATACAGAATAGTATGAATATCTACGAAAATTGAAATTTTCATAGATAGATTGAAGTTTTCCTAGAAAATAGCAATTTTTAAAAGCAAATTAAAATAATAAAACTTTTTTTAATTTTGTTGAAAAAATTACCAGTTTTGTATAATTATCTTTTCAAACATTTAATTTTAATTTTCCAAAATTAAATTGTAAAGAATTTTAATTGAAAATTTTAATGAATAATCTTCAAGTGCGTAAATTTAATAAAAATGAAAATTAATGAAAAATAGATTTTAAAAATAATATTAAAATAGTTTTTAAAAAAAGGTATAATTTTTTAACTTATTAACGTTCTAATTTTTTAAATATCAATTATTTTCATTATTTTCAATATTTCCGAAAATTCAAATTCATACACAAAATAATAAAATTAAAATTTTTCAGAATTAAATTTCCTAAAAAAAATGTTTTCTTTTAAATTATACAACAAAATTATACAACAATAATTTTTAAAGATTGAACTAATCTCAAATAAAGTAAATTAAAATTTTTAAAAATTTATTATTTTACAATTTTTCAGAAATCATTTATTTACAATTCAAATTCTTAGACAAATTTTATTGGTATTTTTATATTTTTAAAAAACTTAATTATTTTTAAAAGATTTTGTCAAATTTTCAACTATTTTTCAAAGGTAGTAAATTTAAATTATTTTTTAAAAGATTTTACCAAATTTCAATTTTTTGGACATTTTTTAATTCTATTTAATATTGTAAAACTTTTGGTATTTCTAAAAATTATTTAGATATATTTTGAAAAAATTAATTTTACGAATTTTTTTATTAACATTTTTGAAAATATTCTAGCTTGATTAATAGTTTTAAAAAGATAATAATTGGACGGTTTAAACTATTATGAAAAATCGAATTTTTTCATTGAATTTTCGAAGAAATTGCAAAAAATGATTAACAATTCACAAAGACATTTGATTTATATATATAAGTTTAGTTTAAAATTGTTGAAAATAATTGAATCAAAATTTCGGTTTATTGTTGCACTTTTTCCCCCAAATTATGAAATACTTTTACAAAATTGAATATTACATTTTTTCTTTCAGTGTAGAAATTAGTTTAATAAATATACATTAATATATAATAACAATTGTAATATTTAATAAATATATTCTAACTTTCTAATAAATAATCTTTATGGGATATTGAAGCGCCGTGTGCTATATTTGTGAATGTGTTTCAAAACACCGAGAAGTGTGTACACAAAAGAATCGTAATTTTGTCTCATTCATTCATACATACACACATGATATAAGCATTATGTAACATGAATATAGTTGAAATAAATATTCTCTTGATTAATGAAGGCATTCATTATTTATTGGTGGTGTAATCAAGTTATCAGGTAATTTTGATAAGAGACATGTCCCCATTTTCTTCATTGCAATCTATTGAGGCCATTGTGTAAAATAGGTTTCGCTGCAGATGAACCACCAGAGAGATAACTTTCGTAAAAGTTTATTAAATTATGACAATTATTAACTGTTTTTTTTTCTTTTTTTTTGAAGTCACAACTTAAATGTAGTCTAAAAGTTTTCTCTTGTTATCCTCTTTTCCAATTTTACAAGTTCTTATCCAGAATTATTATTATTATTATTAGTATCCAAAAATATCCAAAAATTGACGAAAGTTAATCTAGATACGAAGTTTGAAAAAAATGGTCGTTTTTAAAAAAGTAATGAAGCACTGTTTTACCAAAATTACTGTTTAAATATATTTTTATGATTCTAAGTTTAGAACAGACACATGCTTTACATTATCTTTAGTTGTAATGGCAAACGAACATTACTACTAGGCAGATAAAGAATGCTATTAATTTTTTAATTTTATCAACAATGAGCATCAATTGTATAATTGTATTCTACATTTAACAATGTACTAGTTTCTAAAAGTGACTGCAAATCGATTACAACTTCCACCTATTGTTCTCTGCTTCTTTGCTGGAAAACAATGTTTTGTATAATTTGTAAATGTAAATGTTTGTGTTCATAATCAAACATTGATTAATCAATTTTTCCAAATATTGTACATAGTATTGTCATTTCATTGTATGAATTTCACTCTTAATTTTCTTGAAAACATCAAAATTGATACTAAACTGAACAAAAGTAATAGGAAACAATTTTTGATTCGCATTATTACTGTACTGTTTTGGTATTTTAGGGCTTCTTTAAAAAATCAACAATTAACAAATATGTTAATTGTTAATTTTCGAATAAATACAATTTAATCCTGACATTTATTTAGGGATTTATTTTAGTGAAAGTAAATTGACACACCTGACGATTGAAATGCTATTTTTGAGCGTTAGATACGATCCTGAGTTGAGAAGGGAAAAACGTCACCTTGTGTGACTCCAGTTGGAGTCGAGGGCAAGATCGCCATCCCATAAGTTATTACCACCTCTCAAGAGTTAGTCCCAGTATTTCATCTCCCCTTCCCCCCTATTTGGTTTTATTCGATCATTTTGCTACACTTTGCAATGGACTTGATTCTCGATTCTCCATCTCAACTCGATCTTTATTTCCACTCCTTAGAACTCAATGGTATACTGCCCTAGACCTCATATAACAACACGCACAATCTCTTAGTTTTGATTAACAATTTTTTTTTTCCTTCTCATAAAATGTCCTTATCAAACTATTTGAGAACATTCACCACTGACAAGTAGATAATAATCCAATTGAAATGGACCCTCAAATTAAATAATATTTAGAATTGCCATTGCGTCTTAGATGATTTAAAAATAGTCGCATCCTATACATTTGTCATAACAGGGTTGCCACGCTCTTACCCTTTTTTTCAAAATTCCCTGACTTTTCCAGGTTGAAAAACGGAATTTTTCCAGGTTTTTAAAACTACATTTATTATTAATTAGAAAATTATTGTAAAACATCAATAACTTCAGTTTTCAATAAATATTTAGTCATTATTATTATTTTTCCATCTATAAAATTAGGATTTTCAAAAATTCAATTATTTTTTTATCATTTATTATACTTATTTCTCAAAGAATTAAATTATTTTCAAAAATTTCCTATGAAATTCTTATGTGACAATTCAATTTTTTGAAAAATAGTTTTAATAAATTCCTCGTAGAAATTTAAACTGAAAAAACAAATTTATTTGATTCAAATAACCGATTATTTGGCTATTATCAAATAAATATTTACTTACATCAAATAATTTTTATTCGAATCAATTGAATAATATTTGCTTCAAATACTGAATTATTTGATTCAAATACAGTTTATTTGATTCAAATAATAAATTATTTGATTTAAGTAAATATTTATTTGATAATAGTCAAATAATCGATTATTTGAATTAAATTATTTGATTTAAGTAAATATTTATTTGATAATAGTCAAATAATCGGTTATTTGAATCAAATAAATTTTTTTTTCAGTGTAGTTAAGTTCAAAAAATTCTCAAACTTCAATTATTTTCAATGTCTACTCTTTCAATAAAATTTCACAAAACAATTCATTTAAAAAGAAATTTTAATAAAATTAGTTTCAAGAATTCGACTATTTTCAAAGGTATAACGTAATTCTTCGCAGAAATTCAATTATGTTCTAAAATTGCCAAAAATTTTCATCAAAATTCAAATTATCTTTATAAATAATAAAATTTTTCTCCGAAAATCAATTATTTTTAAAAAATTCTTATAAAATTCTTGTCAGAATTTAAATTATTTTTAATATACAAAATTTTCATCAAATTTCTCAAAAAATGAAAAAAATTTTTAAAAGCATTCAATTATTAGGTACTTAAAAATTTGTTGATAAAGTTCAATTATTTAACGAAATTTTTATTTTTAGAGTTAAATAAATGAATTCTCATAGAATTTTCCAATAAATAAATATTTTTGAATATGATATTCAATTATAATTCGAAATTTTAACTGAAATTTATTTTTAAATCAACATCTATTAGAAAAATTCTACAAGAAATTAATTATTTAGCTGTAAAAATAAAGAATTTTTAAAATAATAATGGAATGTTTCTTAAAATTGAATGTTAATTAATTATTTAATTTTTAATTATATATTTTATTTATTATTTTTTATTAAATTATTTCGTTTTTTATTATTAAACAGAACTAATATTGTTATGATTTATTGCCAAGATACAACTTTATAAAAAAATTGAACAATAATTTCATTTTTCGAGTTTGTTGAAAATGTTGTATTTTAATAATAATTGAAATTCTGCCAAGAATTTTATTTAATTTTTTGAAAATAATTGAATTTTGAAGAACATTTTTATTATTTATATCAAGACAATTTTAAAATTTAAATAAAACTTTTAAATATTTACATGGATTTTTGTAAATTTTCAAACATAAATAAATTTTTGCGAAGAATTATACTACTTTTGAAAATAATAGAATTGAATATTTAAGTAAAAGTAGATTTCAAGAATAAATGCAATTAAAAAACAACTATTTTCCAGGATTTCGATCAAAATTCCCTGACTTTTCAAGGTTTTTTTCAATTTTTATAAAATTCCCTGATATTTCCAGGTTTTTGAGGTTTCCAGGTTGCGTGGCAACCATGCATAACCAGCAACAATTTTTTTTTTCATAAAAAAATCACGCTTTTATTTTTTCTCATTTTTTTTTATATTTAAACAAAGCAAATAGTGAAAAATATTAAAACGAAGTCACTCTGGATGTAAAAATAGATTTTTAGTACTCTACTCAGTCTTGAGAGGAGAAACTAATTTTATACTGAATCGTTTTATGGATTCTCATTAACAAAAAAAAATTTACTCACTCTCACTAGAGGTTGTAAATTTACTACCTACTTCCACCCAAGATCAGATCACAAAAACCTTTTTTTTCTTTTATTCTTATAAATTAAATTTCTTTTCCTTAAATCTAGAGTTTTTTTAAACCCCCCTCTTCGCCCCCTGGAAAAAAATAATCGTGATAAAAAAAAAAACTTAACGATGTTTTATCCTTTCAGCAAATAATTTAAATTGCGGTTAATTGCTTTACTACACTTTCTATCGTCGATCATTACTTTAATGACTTTATAATAACTTGGAAAAACTGACGTCACATTTAATCCATTAATTAAATTCTGATAATGTACTTTCACGTGCAGAAAAATAGTTTCAAAAAAATTAAAAAATACTCCCATAATTGATTAAAAGTAAAAATGCTTCTCATCTAATTATTTTTTTATTATTGTTATTGTTTTTAATTAAAAATTTTACGATCAAAATAAATCGGAGAAATGATATCTGATGTTCATGTCTGCAGATGGAATTAGAGACGCCACAATTTTTTTGGCCTTGAGGAAGGCCGCAAAAGGAAGAGTGAACTATACTCGCAGTGCAGAAATTGCATTTAATGTCTCTCGCATGAGTTAATTCAAGATGAGGCCTGCGCGAGCAAAATCAGTATTAAAATAAAAGTAAAAAAGAAAATGAAACCGCAAAATGTTCGGAAGTAAGTGTAAACCGCATGGTGGTAAAATAAATGATAATAAATTTTGCGCTAACCGATTTTATGCAGTTTGAATACTTACATACAATGTCTCGTAAGCAATACTCGAAATTGTATATTATTACACGTATACGTTCCTTAGATTTGTAATTGGCATTTGTTTTTTATCCTTTTGGATAATTATTGTTGGTCGTGCGGGACATAAGAAAATATGTATATTATACTTTCCTCTTCCGGCCCTCGCAGAAAGAACATATATATATACTCATCTGGTGTGTGTATTCTTTTCTCTTTTTTATTTTGCGAAAAACCTATTCGCGTTAAATTACAGTTCAGGTATATTGGGAGTTGCATTCATATATAATGGTTACTTGTTTGTTTTCAAGGAGTGATATTAGTGCGGCTTGAGATTTTATCGTTAAAAGTTGAAACAAAACTGGATCGTTAAAAAAATTTGGGTCTTAGTTGAAAATAATGGGGTGCAATAAGTAATTGAAGATATCAAGCTTTGTAGAGATGTTGTTCAATCTACCTTTAACATCTTGATTACGTGATCACTCTCAATATTAATTTACAAATTAGTTTTATCATAGAAAATTTTGAAAGAAGTTTGTTATAAAAAAGTCTTCATGATTTATTAAAAAGTAATTATTTTTTAATAAATCATCAAAAAATTTTTAATCAATCAATTTTTATTAATTTTTTTTATTAATTTTTTAAAATAATTTTTTAATCATCAACTGATCATCACCTTTAAACAATTTTAATTGGTTCATTAAAATTTTGATGATTTAACTCAGAATCAAATAAGATTTCAGTCGATGAAAGTTTAAAATGATTAAAAATAAAATTTACCAAAATGTTAATTGATGTAAAATTTTGTTAAATTTATGTTTTGATTATAAATATTTGAAAAATTAAATTTTTACCTTCAAATTTAATTCTCTAATGAATTGGGTCAAAATTAACAAAACAATTAATTCCTTCAGAATTCAGAATAAAAAATTTTTAATAAAAAACAAACTTCTTAAACAAAGTGGAATGAATCAAAAGTGTTGATATTTGGTAGATATATTATTCGAAATTCAGGGTAATAGAAAAAAAATTAATTTCGTTTTTCCCTGGATTTTCCCTAATACACAGAAAATTTTCACTTTTTCCCTACTTTCTAAAGAGAATCCCAGGCAGAAAAATTTTTTTTAATGAAGAGTTTAATTATATAAAACAAGAATTTTCAGAAGCAAAAATTGAATTTCAAACATTTATCAAATGAAAAAAACCGAATTTTTAATTTAAAAAATTAGAAATTTGAATTATTTTTAATAGAATTTTAAAAAATTTCAAAAAACTTCAATTATTTTTTATTTGTATGAAAAAATTTAATAATCTTGGAAAAGTGGAACTGAAATAATTTAAAAAGGTTATTTTAGGAAATTAAAATATTTGAAAACAATTTTAAATTTAAATCCCTTTTAAAATTAACTGCGATTAATAAAAATTTTTGATTAAAATTCTTTTGAAATTAAATTATTTTAGAATAGTCACTTTAATATTTTTTTGTGAAAATCAATTATTTATTAATTAAAAGAATTTAAATTTAAATTAAATTAATTTAAAATTAATTTTACAATGAATTTAATTAAAATGAAATAAATATTAAAGTTCTTTGAAAATTCAAATTATTCAATTTATTTAAACTTCTAATGAAATTTTTTAAGCAACTTAATTGTAATTTCATTTTTATTTCACAAAATTTCTATTAATATTATGAAAATTCCGAATAATATAATTTATTGAAAATTAATTAATTTTCAACAAGTTAAATTCAAATTTCTCAAAAAAATTTTTTTTTTACATTTTCAATGACATTATAGCAAACTTAAATAATTTTTTAACTGAATAGTTAAACATTGAGATAAACTTTTTTTTTACAGAAATCGCAACTTTCAGATCGCTAAAGTTTATTTTTCCCGTGTATATATTACTATAATATTTTTATTTTTTCAATTTGAATTTTATTACAAAAAAAATTCTTTTTTAGAATTAAAACATAAATTTTTAATATCGCATGTAATATTCAAAAAATTTTATTTTAAAACCTTCTAAAATTCAATAATTTCTTTAAAATTGCAACAGCTTTTGAACTACATTTTTTTCTGTATCAATTATAAATAATATGATTTAGAAAAATTATTAATGAATTTAATTATTTATTATAAAAATAAATTTCATTATTTATAATAAAAACAAATTTAATTATTAAAGAAAATAAGAAAATCGAGGTATTATTTTAAAATTCATTGTAATCGGAAAGTTGTCAAAAAAGAAAAAATTCAAGCAGAATTGAAAGTTTTTAAATTTTTCCAAAAATTGTTATTGGAGACCATAAAAAGAGTATTTTTGTAAAAATCGTAGAATTTTTATATTCTTCTTTAAAATTTTGATTAATTTATTAAAATTCTGATAAACTAAGATTGATTTTGATCAACTAAGATTTCAATCGATGAAAGTTTAAAATGATTAAAATTAAAATTTACCAAAATGTAAATGTAGTTAAAAATTTTTTTATATCTAACTTTTGATTATAAATTTTTACATTCATATTTAATTCCCTGAAAATGAATTATGTAAAAATTAACAAAATAATCGAAAATGATTAAAATTAAAATTTACCAAAATGAAAATAAAACTGAAAATTTTAAAAAACTTAACTTCTGATTATAAATATTTGAAAAATTAAATTTTTACATTCAAATTTAATTCCCTGAAAATGAATTCGGTAAAAATTAACAAAGTAGTTGAAAATGTTTAATATTAAAATTTACCAAAATGAAAATTAAGTAAAAAATTTTTAAATTCTAACTTTTGATTATTTAGAAAATTAAATTTTTACCTTCAAATTTCATTCCCTAAAAATGAATTAGATCAAAATTAACAAAACAGTCGAAATAGTTGCCAAAATAAATAAATTAATATATACAAGTCCTACGTTTTTAAACTTAAAATTTTTTTTAACTTTTACCCACTCCCAATTTTTAATGTTCCAAACAATCAAGAATAAAATTCCCATCCACCCCCTTTTTTCGCCTTAAAAAACGGTAAATTTCATTTTAGTTATTTTAATTCAAAAATACATGAATCGAGCTAACTTTTCGGAATTTGGTAAATTATTTCAAAAAAAAAAAAATTGTCAAAGAATACAATCAAAATATCATTTCTTATCCTTTAAAACATATTATTTGCACATTGAACTTTCATTCTTAGAATTTTGGGTAACGTTATTAAAAAAAAGAAGAAGAAGAAGAACTGAATGGACTGGCATTAAGTAACTTTTGACAATCATTTACAGCGAATGTTTTCATTAGCATTTAACGGAATATTTGAGTTGCAGGAGTTACAAACCTCAAGAATTTTTACAGTTTTCTTCCTCATTGCTCTTTTTACCATGATATTCGTTATTTCTCTTTCTTGAGATCTTTTTTCCTCACTTTTAAAGTAGGTCGTATAGAAAGCACACTGCGAAATTTTTTTTTTTTTTTGAATATATTTTGCCTTCAAGATTCTCCACGATCCTCATTATTGAGAGTTTTGTCTTTTCGCAAAAGCAATAAAAATCAGTATTTATTGTTTAGTAGCCGTGTAAAAGAGCAGGAGTGCAAAATTTGGAAATTTAATGTGTCATACACTTCACCGGCTACCTTTCACTTCAGCAATATTTTCGATTTCTTATATTTTTCCATTTCATCGTCGAGAAAGGGACTTTTTTTTTAGTCTTTTGGTCTTTTGATTCTTCTTATTCTTTCTTTGCCTTTTGATGAAATTAGTTTCGTTACATTTTTCTCGAATGTAGCAAATTGGTGCAAAAAAAAAATTGTAACTTAAAATATATTTTTCGTTTTCGTTGCAATTCGATGCCAAAAAAACATCACTAACAGTTCGCTAATTTGCATTTTTCATCTCGACAAGATCGGGTAAAAATTTGCAATCGAATTTTCGTGAAATATCACTAATCAGATTAGAGTGTGCTGTATCAAGTTTATTGAACTCGGTGAAAGGAGTGAAAAAAAAAGGTAACAGGAAAGTATAATCTATAAGAGATGACGGTCCATTTATATACCATTCGCCAAAATGATTCGACTGTGCAAGATAAATCGCGACGTTTGACGAATGACGTATCGTCTACGGTCCTCCGGAAATGCCAGTCACGTTCTTTTAAGAAAATACAATCTCAAATGCAAAAAAAAGAAAGATATATGGGGAATGTAAAAAATGACGAAAGATTTTTAATGTATAACGCGCGTAAGTTTTTGAGGTACCACTCGTCGCGCGAAAAAAGCATCCGCAACCAGATTGATCGGCATATTTTTTTTTATACACTCTATGCTAATGTATTTCTGCTTCGAAAAACGTTAGAACAAATTAGATTGATTTGCATATTCTTTTCATATATTTAACTTCACCTATTACTATGATGGGTTTTGCAAAAAAAAAAAAAAATAGGTTCGCAAAAATCTATGGAGTCATTGACCAGAAAAATATTCTGAAAATTTTACTTTGGACGAAGAAGATTTTAACAAACCGTTAATTAATTTGTTTTAATAAAAAAGACCTTGTTCCTATTTTTAAATCTTTTATTTTTAAATTTAATTTTTAGTTTTTATTTTTAATTTTTAATTCCTAACTTTAAATGTTTCGTACGTTATAGGAAACAAGGCACTACATTTACAATGTTCCTATGCAAGTGTATAAAATGCTTATGAAAACCGTGACAGATCATTTTCCAATTTTCCTGCTTACTTCGATTTGTCACGACTTTTGATAATATTCCGCACTTATCATCGCTCGTATATTTTAAATGACAAAATAACTGTTATCAATAATCGCCTATCTTTCAATGTCAATGTTTCTTGACCGTTCAACAGAAAGTGAGTTAATAGCCGCAGTATTTTTTTTTTTAATCAACAATCATTGGAATTTGACAAAAAAAAATTACTTGTTGCAAATTATTTAGTAAGTTTAGTTAGTTCCGAAAGTTATCGCTCTTCCAGTTAAAGGTTTTTTTCGTCTACTTTCGGAAATATTGTCAAAATTCAAGTTTTTCGTAAAGTTTCGAAATTTTTATCCAATTGTTTGTCAGGTGAATTTTATTTTTAAAACTCGTACAGAATGCGCCATTCCTCAAAGGGGAGGAATATTGCAGTTCAGTGAAGTGAACTTTCACTCCACACAAGTGAAATTTCATTTCAATTTCGAGTGAATTTTCACTTTTTAGTGGAGCCTTCGCGGGTAATTGCTATTGACACAATAGTTGTAAATAACGAATTAAATGTAATAAATTTTCCAGTCGCTATAAAGGCGGAGTCGCAAAAAATCGACAATAAAGTATAATAAATAAATTAGAATAAATAAAATAATACAATAAATTCCTGAATTTAATACTTAAAGCAGACCAAAAAATGCAGTACTTTAAAGAAGCAAAAAGTACAAACTCAGAAATGAATATCCCAAAAAGAATTCGTTACCCCGAAGAAACGATTCATAATCGAACAGCCTCTCTTGTCAACGAGGATTTTACCTTTCGATCAGATTTATTTCAGTAAAAAGTATTATTCCTTCTTTTCGAACCTGATTTTTTGTTCGTTCAAATTGTAAATATAAACAAAAAACTTGCAATTTTTCAATCGTTCCAAATTTAACAAATTTATCACAAAAAGATGTGCTTTATATTCAAAAACTTCTATGGTAAATACTAAATAGAAAATAAATAATAAAAATTTTTTAAAAAATTTTTAAATAGATAATTTTTTTCTATAGTAAATTTTAGATACAGGGACATTAAAAATGTTTTTTCCTAAACGTAATGTAGAATTAATGAAACAAAAATATATTCTTTTAAAATTATAAAAGTTGTTGCAATTTTTTTTTAAATATATAGTAATAAAAGAAAAAACAATTCTTATTGTTGTAGTGTTATTAGAAAATAAAAGTAATAGACTATAAAAACTCATAGTTGTAGGAAAGAAATAAAAATAAAATAAAACGTTAGTCTCGTAAAAATACAATAAATCTTAACAAGATACAGTTTTCTTTTCTCTGTTAACAATGTAATGAAAATAAATTAAATAATCGAGAAGTTTTCTTTCAATTTCATTTTTAAATGGTTGTAGGTAAAATAAAAAATTTATTATTATATTATAATTATAAACATAACATATTATTCTGTTTTTTTATTATATTATTACTTATTTATTTTTTATTTTTATATAAAATTTCTTTTTTTTATTGTATAAACCTTATTTTGGCATAATGTAACTAAATTTTTTTTTAACAAAAATAAACATTTACTTCTTTAAAAAAAATATTTTTATGCTTAACAAATTTTGCATTTTATGAAAGAATTTGATCTTCTAAAGTAAATTTCCAGTTGAACAGAATGATTGGTCATATCAAATTAATTTTTAAAGTATTTTTTATGTACTTTTCAATGCTAAATTTCGTTTTTTTTAATTTTTAATCTCTTATTTTTCAAAACTAAATCTGATTTTTAGGAAAACGTTTGTTTTTAATTTCTTTTATTATTCTTATTGGAGAGT
This sequence comes from Leptopilina myrica (nomen nudum), assembly GCA_032872475.1. NCBI lineage: Eukaryota > Metazoa > Arthropoda > Insecta > Hymenoptera > Figitidae > Leptopilina > Leptopilina myrica (nomen nudum). The sequence goes on along the minus strand of CM065458.1, from coordinate 12,673,925 downwards.
CGAGATTCTTTCAAATAAAATATACATTTAAAAAATAAAGTGGGACAATAACATACTTTCGAGAAAATAAAAAAAGAACACCTTCTTACATTTTTCATTTTTTTGAAATTTTATTGTTGACCAACATTAATTTTTGCGTATTTTATAGAAAAAAATTCATCTGTACAAGAAAATTAATTTTTAAAAATAAAAAAGTGGTATTTTTTGTAAGAATTGGGAAATAATATTTATTTTTAATTAAAGAGGGGTTAAAAATCTTGTTTTTGTTTAATTTTCGAAAAAAATTAATATGTCGAGATTTTACAACCTACTTTTAAAGAGAACAATAAATTTACCAAAGTTTTAAGCTAATCCCAGAAAATTAAAATTTTTACTTGGTATCATGTGCCATTGTTCTGCAACAATGAATTAATCAGAATTTTATTGTTTCCAATAAATTTTGTCTTTTGATGTTTGTTATTTATTTTTTTTAGAAAATATTTTTAATATTTAGTCGTTATTTGGTCTTTTCGTAAAAAATACTCAAGAAGGAAAAAAATTCCATTCATTTGAACGTTTAGAATTTCCCGAACATTTAAGCGGAAACAGAAATATGTTTCTGAATTAAATACATTATTATTTTCAAACAAATAATATTATTTAATTCAATTTTCAGATATTTACCATACATTGAGAATAAGCTTATAAAGTGATTTTGATTAAACAAATTGATTGAAAATTGTATTTCAATTATAAATTTATATGAATAATATTTTCATGAATTTTCAAAAAATATCAAACAAAACAATATGTTTGTATTAAATAAATAATTCGTAATTAGTAAATATTAAACATAATGTGTATTAAATCAATCTTATTAGATTTAATTCAAACAGGTATTTTTTTCTTTTTTTAAATTTTACTAATTTAGAGATATTTTCTCTTTTTTTTTAAAAAAACTTTACAAATTTAAAATTATTTTCTCTTTGTTGAAACTTTATTGATTTATGAATATAATTTTTCCTTTCTTTGGAAATTTTTCTAATTCCATCTTAAAGTTTAAATTAGTAAATTTTACTAATAAATTGGTAGAAATTTCTAATTATTTGTAATGTTTACTAATTAAGATGCAAAAAGTTGGTCACATTGTGTTTTTTTGTTCGACATTTTACTCATTCAAAAATATTATTCCCCTTTTTCTTGAAATTTGACTGATTCAAAGATTTTTTTATTTCTTTTAAAATTTTACTAATTCAAAAATATTTTTCCCCCTTTTTCCTTGAAACTTTACTGATTCAAAGATTTTTCTACTTTTTTCGAAATTTTACTAATTCAAAAGCAAAATGTTGGTCACTTTATTTTTCTTAAATTTTACACATAAAATATTTTTACCCTTTTTTCTTGAAATTTTATTGATTCAAAGATTTTTTTTTACTTAATTTCGAAATCACAAAATTGGTCAATTTGTTTTTCTTAAATTTTACACAATTTTACTCATTCAAAAATATTTTTTCTCTTTTTTCTCGAAAATTGACCGATTTAAAGATTTTTTCCTTTTTTCGAAATTTTACTAATTCAATAGCAAAAAATTGGTCAATTTTCTTTTTAAAATTTTAAAATTTCTTTTTTTAAATTCAAAAATATTCCCCCCCCCCTATTTTCTTGAAACTTTACTGATTCAATGATTTTTTAACTTTGTTCGAAATTTTACTAATGCAAAAGCAAAAAAATGGTCAATTTGTTAATTTTTTTCAAACTTTTACTAATTCAAAGACAAAAAATTGGTCAATTTCTTTTTTTTTTTTAATTTTACTCATTCCACAATATTTTACACCATTTTTTTTTAATTTTACTGATTCAAAGATTTTTTTTATTTTTTTCGATATTTTACTAATTCAAAAGCAGAACCTTGGTCACATTGTTTTTTTTTGTTTGAAATTTTACTAATTCAATTTGTTTTTCTTAAATTTTACACAATTTTACTCATTCAAAAATATTTTTCCCCTTTTTTCTCAAAATTTGACTGATTCATAGATTTTTTCCTTTTTTCGAAATTTTACTAATTTTCTTTTTAAAATTTTAAAATTTATTTTTTTAAATTCAAAAATATTCCCCCCCCCCCTATTTTCTTGAAACTTTACTTATTCAATGATTTTTTAACTTTGTTCGAAATTTTACTAATGCAAAAATATTTTCCCCTTTTTTTCTTAAAATTTTACTGATTCAAAGATTTTTTACTTAATTTCGAAATTTTACTAATTCAAAAGCAATAAATTGGTCAATTATCTTTTTGTCAATTTTACTCATTCAAAAATATCTTTCCCTCTTTTTATTGAAATTTTACTGATTCGACGATTTTTTTTACTTTTTTCGAAATTTTACTAATTCAAAAGCAGAACCTTGGTCACATTGTTTATTTGTTCGAAATTTTACTAATTCAACGATTTTTTTTTTACTTTTTTCGAAATTTTACTAATTCAAAAGCAAATAGTTGGTCACATTGTTAATTTGTTCGAAATTTCACTAATTGAAAAATATTTTTCCCCTTTTTTTCTTGAAACTGTACTGATTCAAAGATTTTTTCCTTTTATCGAAATTTTACTAATTCAAAAATATAATTTTCAAAGTATAATTTTGGTACCCAACAAATTGTCTATAAAATGAAAATTCAAACAATTTTTAAATGCAACCAAAAGAAATTAAAACTTTTCAGAATCAAAATTTTGCATGAATATATTAATTTTGTTACCACTTAATATAGATACTCAATTATATATTTTAAATGGAAAATTTCGAATAAAAAATAAAAATTTCGAAAAAAACGAATTAATTTTTATTGTATGTATATATATATATTTTTGGCAAGCAGTAAGGAACTAGATCACTGGACCAGAAGGGAGGTAGAAAATGACTCTCCTACCTGTCACTCAAGTTCTTCCGGAGATTCCGTGCGTCATGTATAGTTGATGGAACAAAAATATTTCGCGCTCTCAAAAATAGTAACCGGTGCCACCGCACTTTGATGCTACGCGAACTTCCTCCTTCTCCTCCTTCTTCTACTTCTAGTTCTCCTTCTTCTCTTTCTCTCTTTATCCTCGCCGCCCGCAATCTTCGTCGCAGCCTTTCCTAAACTCTTGTTCACAAACAGCATGTATCACTAAATGCACCGCGGACCACCGCATCAATGATTATGATATCAGCTCCGGCCCCACTGATAGCGCACGTTTCTCCAACGATAACCCTCGATTCCACATTCGTACTGCTTTCTTTTTTAATTATATCAACAATAAAAAAAAAAAATTATATTTATACTGCTCCAAATAACTCACCCAAAACAAATTCCACCTCCTCAAGTTTCGTCACCCTTTTTAATTTCAAATCTCCCGCTTTTTTAAAGTTTTTTGAAAATTCAGTTTCGAATATATTTTTTCCAATCGAAATATTCTTTTTTTTTTGTTTTGAATTTTTATATTCGGAAAATTGTGTTTTCTTTTAATTTCTATTTTTTGTAGGAGGGGAAAAATTTTTTTTTTCTGCAATTATTTTTCTGGTGAATCGAGAAAGAGTGAAGGGCGATGGAATCATAAATTGTTTTGTGATGGAAAAGTGTTTGTGAGTTTAGTGAATAAATAGGCGCAAGGCAATAATAATGCGATCTCACAGCAATGCACCAACAATGAAATGCACGCGGCACCGCGGTTCGCGCGCAACTGAGGAAAGGACAGAGAAACAACTCACGTCGAGCTCGAGAGTAGGCGCAAGTCAAACGAAACCGAAACTCAAACTCCGTCTCTTGTAATGCTACCACAGACTTGCTTGTATGTACTTTGCTTCCCTTTTTTATTCTCATCGTTCCTCTCGACCCTTTTTCTTATTCTTACACTACATATCCCTGCTTTCCTTTTCCACTTGTATTTATATTTATATTTTTTTTCCTTCCTTTTTTTGGCAAAACATTTTCTTTTTTCTTCCCCTTTTTTTTTGCATTTTGTCCTTTATGGCTTCCTGAGTTCCTGACTGACTGCTCCAGAATCTATTATAAAGACGCTGTATGTCTGATGCAATGGCATATATGTAAAATGATACTGAAGGCGAGAAAAAATGCATTTTATTATTATTTTTATTTTTATGCATTTTTATTCAAAACACTATAGTTTGTTTGTATACCAATTTCAGGGTGTTTGCTATTTTCGTTCGAGAAAATTTCAGCTTTTTCATGGCTATGTCCTAATTTTTTCCCGGGTTATTTTTTGTTTTTATTAAATGTGAATTTAAATTTTATTTCGAACATAAATAAACCTAAATCATTAAATTTTTGGAATGTAACATTTTTTAAAATAACATAGACGTTGAAGTCATCGATCACTCCGAGTCAAGTTATTAAGAAAAAAGGAAAAAATCAACAAAACTATTCCTTAACGTTTCAACAGCTAATCTAACTACTGAGTGATAGCATCTTATTATTATTTATTTTTTTAAATAATTTTAATTTAAAATTTGGAAAATAATTGAATTAATCAAAGAATTTTTACTATTTTTTAAAAATTACCTTGTCCCTCTATAATACACATTTCATAAATGAAAATTTATAAATTTACAATTTTTCCAGTTTATTAAAATTATATTGATAAGAATTGAATTTTATTATTTAATAATTCAATTCTTGTGAAGAATATATTTTTAAAATTAAATAAAACTCTTTAAAAGAATTCAAACATCTTTTCAAAAATTTAAAGAAATTTTCCAGTTATTTCCTAATTAATACACGGTGTTTTTTTCTCATCAAATATAAATTTCAATTTGATTTCCAACAAGATAAACCTAAATCTTGAAATTTTTTGAAAGTAACATTTTTAAATATAATTTTAATTAAAAATTTAGAAAATAATTGAATTAAACAACGAATTTTTCCAATTTTTTAAAAATAATCTTGTCCCTTTATAAGTATATAAGTGAAAATTTCATTTTTCCAGTTTACTAAAATTATTTTGATAATAATTGAATTTCCGCAAAGAATTTTACTATTTAATAATCCAATTCTTGTAAAGAATATATTTTTCAAATAAAATAAAACTCTTTCAAAGAATTCAATTTTTTTTCAAAAATTTAAAGAAATTTCTCTGCTATGTTCTATAATTATTTTCCGGTTTTTTTTTCTCATCAAATGTAAATTTAAATTTGATTTCGAACATAAATATATATACCTAAATCTTTAAATTTTTTGAAAATAGCATTTTTTAAAAATAATTTTTATTGAAAATTTGGAAAATAATTGAATTAAAGAAAGAATTTTTCTAATTTTTTAAAAATAATATTGTCTCTTCATAATTATAAGTGAAAATTTTATGTTTTCGCAGTTTATTAAAATCATATTGATAATAATTGAATTTCCGTAAAGAATTTTACTAATAAATAATAATAAAATAATAAACAAAAAAAAATAAATATAAAACAAATTATAATTTATAATTATAAATAAATAAAAAAATATAATAAATAATTCTTGTGAAGAATATTTTTAAAATGAAATAAAATTCTTTAAAAGAATTCAATTTTTATTCAAAAAATGTAACAACTATTTCAAAAATTTTCAATTATTTGTTTAGAAAAATTCAATTATATCAAAACAATAGAATTGAAAAATTTTAACAATCTTATTTTTCAGAATTATAAAAAAAATTAAATACTTTTTTTTAATTAACTGATAAACATTTGCCCTAAAAAAACATAAATACATTAGAATGAGGCTCTTTATAAAATTCAATTATTAATTCATTATTAAGTTAAAAATTTAAAATACTTTGAAAATTCTATTTGTTAAAAAGATTCTAATGAAATTCATTAACAAATTTAATTACATATTCTCAATTGAATTTCCTAAAACTATGCAGCATGTTTTATGAAATTTGTTTTAAAAAAATTATCAGTTTTGAGAAAATTGAAGAGGGATAACTAAAAATTTTCCAGAACTGTTCAGTGCATTCTACAGAATTTGTTAATAAATTTTAAGCAGTTCAACAAAAATTTTAGTGTATATTGAATTATGCTTTTCAAAACTATTCAGCATATATTTTGATCAATTGTATAATAAAATTATAAAATAAATTTTTTTTATTAAGAAAAATATATAATCAAAAGAAAATGTTTGAACTAAATATATTTTATAATTGATCAAACGCATTTTTTCTTGAACCAAATTTTTTAATGAATTTTTTATTCTATTTTGTATCGTTTTTTTATTGTGTTTTAATTGTATTTTTTGTTGTATTTTTTATTGAATTAAAATTATTCTGTTCATTAAAAAATAATTTTTCTTTCACTCCATAACAAAAGTTAATTATGTTTGATTCAAATACAGTCGAACCTCTTGGAATGCAACTCTATTTTAAAAATCTTTTTCCATTTCGAAACTTCCAACAAAAATTATTTTATTCCCTTAGTTTCAGAATTCTGCAAAAATATTACAAAATTAATTTATAAAACAATTAGTCAAGAATTGTTTTACTGTAATAAAATTTCGAAAATTTAGTTGCATTCCAATAGGTTTAGTGTTTTCTCCATGTATATTGAAAATAAAATGTAAAATTAATTGTTGAGCGAAAATTTCATCTTATTCTGAGATTTTATTTTATTTTCCCAATGAAAGCAGATAGTGAAAGATTTCATTGTAAAAAAGAAATGACTCGACATAATTTCAAAGATGTAGGTATATTATTCCTAATTTTTCACTGAACAAGTCCACTGTTGATGGATTTGATAATTTCGATTTTCCATAATCCAGGTGGGGCCCAGCTGTAAACGAATCCGAACATACGGGAAAACGCATTAAAATGATCTTTAAATAAAGGGCCTTTCATCAACTTTACGTCGCAAGCTCTTCAAATGCGATGGGGGTATCAGTAAAGAAAATAATGTATGCATTCCAAAAAATTTCAAATAAAATAAAATGAAGAGAGGGGAAAGGTAGATAAAATTTTCCAAAAAAGGACTTTGTAGTTCTTCAAGTGTGTTCTATGTATATAATCTATATTTAATTTAAAGTCAATTTTGTCCAAAATAGGCTCTTTTTCTACTTTTAAAAAGGACCGTTTTCGACAGTCGTGTGTTCCAAATGTTCCAAATGTGAAGTTCGACAACATGTTTAAATTCACGTTGTATGAAAATATCACACAAAAATTTTTTTTAACTAGAACAGCGATAACTTTTGATAAAATTTCGAAAGTATTCGTTGAAATAGCGAAAGTATTCGCTGCAATAACTAAAAATTTCACCTAATATAGTAAAATTTGTAGTTGTTCCAGGTGAAGATTTTTTTTCGTGCAAATTGTATAACGAATTAATACGAGAAGAATTTTGATCGAATCATAAATGAATCCAAACGTTTGATATCAATAATATGATCTAGTTTTGATATCAACTTAATAAATAATAATAATAATAATAATAATAATAATAATAATAATAAATAATAATAATAATAATAATGAATAATAAATAATAATAATAAGAATATTAATAAATAATAATAATAATAATAAATAGTAATAATAAATAATAATGATAATAATATTAATAAATTAATTCTCAAGGGAACTATGAACCGATTGTTAAAAATTATTGAGAACAAATTAAAAAAATACAAAGTTGCTTAAATTTCTTGGTGCATTATCTGTACTTGTATGTATTATTAGATCCCACTTATGTTTATTTAATTAGTGTCCTAATTGTTATTTAAGAACATTAGCTTATCGAAAATCCAGTTACAAGTTACGTTTCACTAAAAAAAACCATTGTTTCTTTATTGTAAAAAAATAAAATGTCTAGAAACTATCGATTAATATTTTTTTTATTAAATTCCTATTTCTAATTTTGAAAAACATTTTTTGACGAAATTTATGACGTATTTGCGAGAGAGAAAAAATTCCTCGCAAGTTATTTTAAAATCAATCAAAAATTGATTGTGTAAGGCACAGCTGCGTAAGAAAAAAAAACTCATTTCTAGAAAGAGGCGTTTAAAGCCACCACCGTTACCTGTGAATATTGGGCCTAGGACAACACATTCTCCAACTTTGACAGGATGTATTTTTGAAGCATCACATTATTAAAATACTTGTATATATATATATAAAGAAAGACCGAGAATTTTTTCCACATTTCGAATTCAATTATTTTTAGTTATTTTTAAATTTTAACAATTTAAGAATATTGATGAAAAAAATTAATATTTGTTTTAATTTGTTGTTGAATTTTCTCAATGGTATAAAATTGTTACCATCGTGGATTAAAATTAATACCAAAAATTTCGGTCAATTTTTTATTCGATCTTCTTTTGATATCAATATTCTCGTTACAATTTTATACTTTAAAGTTGATTTTTTTAAATATAGATTAATAGTCTATTTACAACAAAAAAAAAGTTATTTTTTTCCATTTTTCTTTTTTTAAATAATAATAATAATAATTTTCTGAGAGAAAATTTCACTACTTTTATGCTTCTTCGTATTTTAAGAGGAATTTATATCGAGCAGTAAGTTTGAGTTTTTAGAGTACATATAGCACATGAGTGAATTTTATTATATTCGTGATATTTAGAAGCCCTCTGGTGTAAATTATTTTTACTGAAGACAGCTTTACAGCTAAAGTCAAGACTAAAACTGGAATTTCTTCATGTGTATGGGTCAGTCGTCGAATGTGGTTGGAAAAAAAAATGAACCACATGGACTTAGTTGCAGGGACTACCTGAGGGCGGTGACGACGTTCATAAGAAATAAACTTGCAGCGATAGGGGGGGAGCAGATGACACACACAAGGCATGCATAAAATGAAAAGAAAACATAATAGCTGAACGGCAATTTTTTTTCGATTCGATATATAGAGAATGTAACATCGTACGTATCAGAAAATTTTTTTGTACAAAAAAAATTATAATTTCTTGTAATTTTATTTCTATGTTGATTCACAAAAAATATTTTATTTTACTCCTCAACTTTGATTTGACATTAACTTCCGAAATTTTTTTTTTTTTAAAGAAACGACACAAATCTAATAATTTAAAATTTAAAGCAGATATTAACATTCTGGTAAATTAGGGAATTTTACATTCAGGTGAATCGCGAAAGGTCAAATAGCGCATAATTTTAAGAAATATAAACTTACCATTACTTTAATCATAAAATGCGATGATCTTTGATTTTTCCTAATAAATAAATTTCATTTTCACAGGCGCAAAGAGAAAATATATTTATCTCAGATGAGCTAGATAAATATTTATTTTCACAAAAAAACACGTTTTATTCAATCCAAATTTAAAAATATAATGAAATAAATAACATTTTTTAATTTAAGCCAAACAAACATATATTTAACTTTGAGATAAACATGTTTCTATTTGTTTCGAATATTTGAATTCGAATTGTCGAATAATTTCTTAAAGAAGATGAAAAACGAAATATAAAAGAAAATAAAATCCAAATACAAAAACAAAATAAAAACCAAATGCAAGAATATTAATAGAATATTTTCTAAATCAAAATTAAAAAATAAAATCTTCTATATTGATAAAGTTCGAGACCCGGTAATATGTTCGCAGTTTGAAGTTAGTTGCTGTTTGCTTTTTTGTTTCTTAACTTTTTAATAATTTTTCTTTTCAAATATTTTCAATTTTAAAATTGAAGTATAAAGAATCATCGAATTATTGCAAAGAATTTTGTCAAAAAATTTAATAATAATAGACTTCATTCACAGAATTTCATTATTTAGGGAAATAACTGAATTCTCCCGGAGAATTTCGTTTAAATTTTCAAAAACTCTAATTGAATTCTTTTTGAAGAAAGTCTTTGAATTTTTTGTCAAATAATGAAGTTTCTTTAATAGTTTTAATTAAACATTTTGAATATAATTGAATTTTATGAAGAAGAATTTTATTAAAATTGTATTAAAAATAATTGAATTCTTGCGATAAATTTTACTATTTTAAAAAATAATTGAATTGTTCCAAAGAATTTATTACAATTTTAGAAAATAAATGAAATGTTTCGAAGATATTTATAAAAAAAATGTGTAAATAATTTAATACCTGTATAAAAATTTATTATTTAAGGAAATAATTGAATTGTTGCGAAGATATTTATGAAAAATTTATAAATAATTGAATTTCTGTAAAAGGTTTATTACCTATAAAAATAATTAATTGTTTGTAATGAATGTAAATAATTTTTTTTAATAATTAAATTCTGTGGAAAATATTATTAAAATAATAGATATTAAAAATAATTAAATTCAAGACAATATTTCAATATAATTTAATTTTTGACAAGAATTTTATTAAAATTTCTGAAAAAATTAAATTGCAGAGAAGAATTTTATTATTTATACCTAAAGAAAATTGAAAATTTCAGGAGAATTTTTTTAATTTTTTAAAAATAATTGAATTCTTTTGAAAAATTTTATTAAAATATAGTAAATATTGAAAATCACTGAATTGAGAAAGATTTTTAAAATAATTTAATTTCATTGTATTTGAAAATATATCAAATGTTTAAAAAATTTTTGAAAATAATTGAATTTTGAAGAAAAACTATTCTATTAAAATTGTTTTAAAAAGAATTGAATTGCTGTAAAGGATTATACTATTTATAAACATAATTGAATTCTTGTGAAAAATTTTCCTATTTATAAAAATAATTGAAATATTTCGAAGAATTTATTAAAATTTTAAGAAATAATTGAACTATTGTGAAGAATTTTATAGAAATATTGGAAAATAATGACATTTTTTCGAGAAATTCAATTAAAGTTGTTTTGGAGATTATTCAATTGTTTCGAAGAATGTATTAAAATTTTAGGAAATAAATGAAAAAAATGTAAATATTTAAAAAAATATTTGAACTCTTCCAAGGAATTCAATTAAAATTGTTTTGAAAATAATTAATTTTCCGTAAAAAATTTTAATTTTTATAAAATTCATTGAATTCTTGTGAAAAATTTTACTATTTACAAGAATAATTTAATTTTCTCGAAAGATTTATTAAAATTTTAGAAAAAATTGAATTTTTTCGAAATGTGTTCAAATTTTTTAACAAATTGAACTCTCCCTAGGAATTAAATGAAAATTGTTTTAAAAATAATTTAATTGTTTAGAAGGACTTGTTAAAGTTTTAGTAAATATTTGAATTCTTTCGTGAAATGACATTAAAATTTTTGCAAATATGAACATAAATAATTTTGTACTTAATGAGTGATTTTTCAAAATTTTGATTATGAAATTACTTCAAAAATTTATGTTTGTAAATACAAAATTTTGTAATTAGCATAACAATAACAAATTGAATTCTAAGTTCCGCGCGCTAGTTTAAAAATAAAATACAAAACTTTATTGGACACAAAAAATTTGATATATAACAACAAATAAATTATTGTCCTGATTTGAAATTTATTCAACGCTCATTTAATAAAGGATGAATGATATGAATTTGTCGGGAGGGTTTTTTTTTCTAAATAACGGTTCAATATTTTTTTTTATATATTAATTTCTAACCTTTGGTATTGAAAATATTGTAAATAAACGAGAGTCAATCTATTATTTCTGAGAATCTATTAACTACTCGTTAACATTCAAAAAGTGTGCGTTCCTGTTGGAGGATAATATTCGCACGTTTTATGTGCAGAAATAAACGTGTCGATATAAGGTATTGTCGCAGTACTGTTACTCGCGGAGATCATCGCCAGAATTCTCATCTATACATAGGCAGAATATTCATTATGGCACATTATCAATTTTGTTACGTCAAAGGTCAGGGTGAAAGGATCTTGCGCGACCTTGAGACGATGTGTATATACACGCATAGAAAAGTATAAGTTCGAATAGAAAGTTGTAAATCACTTTTGGAAAAACAAAGTTTTAGTGAGCATCGAAAATTAGAATTTTTACTAATACCATTTTTTTTTTTTTTAGTAAATATCAAATTTTGTAGACAAAAAACGAAATTTAAAAATTGATTACGAAATTGGGGACATATTTAAACAAACTAAATAGTATAATAAATAAAATAAATAATAAAATCAGTAAAATCAATTGTACAAACAGTGTTAGATCAACTGAAAAAGTAATTAATTCCTTTCAACTAACCAAAGCTGTATACTTTAATTTTTCCACTAAATTTTCATCAGAAAATGTTCAAATGTCTCAAAAAATGATTTTTTACAATAAACCTTTCACTCAATAATTTTTTATTCTATATGACACCTTTTTCTTCAAACATGCATCAACCATTTTTATATATCTAATTATAACTTATCAGAAAATGAGTTTGTTTTTGCAAGTTCATTAATAAGAAGTGATGTAATTTAAATGACGCAAAAGATAAAATTTTAGAGGATGACATTTAAAGAAATAAAAAAGCAATTTGTCTGATTATTTATATTTATATACGCTAATAATTGATATTTACAATCGGAGGAAAAAAATTAAAATTTACAGACTTGATCGGTAATAATTATTATCAGTAATGATAATTAATAAAAATTAGAAGGTTAATAAAATAAATTTATCTATGTAATCTATAACTATAATACAAAGTCTGGGTGTCAATAAATTAACTATAATATTTATACTGCGCGATGTGGAAAAATTTTTATCACAAAAAATATCTATAACTTATGTATCAACTAAGGAACACAAGATTTATGAACTTTTAATTTTATTGAAAAAAAAAACATTTATATATTATGAAACTAATTAAAGAAACGAATATATACCGTTATTATTTTCCTTTAAAGAAAAGAAAAAAGGCGTGTGTTTTCTTTGAGCCGAACACTATTATATCGTTTACCTGAGCGCGAGGAAAATTTTTAAACCAATCAAAATTCCTTTCGTTTGCTTTTCGAATTTTGTTCTAAATAATTGACGATCATAAATAAATAGGGAATTTAAATATATTAAAATATTGTAATTTAAACAATTTTTAAATAAATATCAATATCGATATTCTTGAACTGGAGTTTGAATATTTATTTTCCCTAATATTATTTATGAAAATAATAGAATTTATAAGAAGAATTTTATTAAATATGCAAAAAATAATTAAATTCTTGACAAAAATTTTATTATTTATTAAAATAGTTGACTTTTTGTAAAGAATTTTTGAATTTTTGAATTTGTGAATTGAATTGAATTTGTGAGAAGAATTTTATTAAAATTTCAAGAAAATAATTAAATTCCTAGAAAAAAATTATTATTTATTAAAATTTAAAGTAGTTGACTTCTTGTAAAGAATTTTTAAAATAATTGAATTTATACGAAGAATTTTTAATAAAATCTTATTAAAATAATAATAAATTTTTGCGAATAATTAAATTATTAGTGACAATAATTAAATTTTTGTTAGAATTTTTAAAATAAATGAATTTTTAACATAAAGATTTTATCAAAATCTTTAAAAATAATTTAATTTAATTTTTGCAAGAAATTTTCTTGAAACATTGAATACAATTTAATTCTTTTGAAGAATTTCATTTGCAATTTTTAAAAATAATTTACCTTCTGCAAATAATGTTATTATTTATGAAAATAATGGGATTTATAAGAAGAATTTTATTAAAATTTTAGATATTAACCATAATTCCAGACAAAAAATTTATAAAAATTTAAAATAGTTGACTTCTTGTAAAGAATTTTTGAAACAATTGAATTTCTACGAAGAATTTTAAGTAAATCTTATTAAAATAATTAAATTCACATAAATAATTTAATTATTTATTAGTGAAAATAATTGAATTTTTATTAGAATTTGTAAAATAAATGAATTTCTACCAAAGCTTTTATTAAAATCTTTAAAAATAATTTGATTGCAATAATACAATTTAACTCTTTTGAAGAATTTCATTTGCAATTTTTTAAAATAATTGACTTTCTGCAAACAATTCTATTATTTATAAAAATAATGGGATTTATGAGAAAAATTTTATTAAAATTTCAGAAATTAAACATAATTCTTAACACAAAATCTATTATTTATTAAAATTTAAAATAGTTGACTTCTTGTAAAGAATTTTTGAAACAATTGAATTTCTAAGAAGAATTTTAAGTGAATCTTATTAAAATAATTAAATTCACTCAAATAATTTAATTATTTATTTATTAGTAAAAAAATTTGAATTTTTATTAGAATTCGTAAAGTAAATGAATTTCTATCAAAGATTCTATTGAAATCTTTAAAAATAATTTGATTTAATTTTTGCGAGGCATTTTCTTGAAACATTGAAAAAAATTTAATTCTTACGCAGAATTTTAGAAAAATTTTTAAATAAAATTAAATTCTTGCAAATAATTTTTTTATTTATGAAAATAATAAGATATATGAGAGAAATGTTATTAAAATATTTAAAAATAAATTAATTCCTGTGAAAAATGTTGTTATTTATGAAAATAATTGAATTTTTGGGAAAGCATTTTGTTACAATATTTTTAAAAGTATTTGAATTTTTGCGAAGAATTTTATTTTTGTAAATAATTGAATTCTTTAAAGAATTAAATTTCTACAAAGAATTAAATAAAAATTTGAAAATAATTGAATTTTTTAACCAAAATTGAACTAAAATTTAAAAAGAAAAATTGAACTGATTTTTTATCAGGTATTTTGTTAAAACATTAAGTAGAATTCTTTCGAAAACTATTATTAAAATTTTTTGAAAAATACTTAAACTCTTGCTAAAAATTTTATGCAAAAAAAAACTAAATATTATGATTAATTGATTAATCAGTTAATGTAAGTAAATTTTTTTCTAATTCCGAATCTAATGTTATTGAAAAACTGAACTTTAATTTTGAAAACTAGTAACTTGACTAATACTAGAATAAATTGAAGAAATAGTTAAATTCGTTTAATTTGGAGAAAAGTTCTAAGAGACAAATAAAAGAAAAAAGTAAATAGTAAAATTATAAAATTGAAAATAAAATAAAATGAAAACAAGGAAAATAAATAGTCTAAACGAAGTGCATTGTTTACCAGGAAGTGCTAAACAATTATTATTGCCGTTTGGCCCACATTGGACGCAGTTTATCCTCAGCGCTGTTTGCTTCTGTTCATTTGGATTTATTGCATTCGTCGCCGTATACTTTTCTGCGTGTTTACATTCAATTACTTTTAATAAAATCCGCTTGCATAACAGATATATATGTTATCACTCATAATTTGATCTCGTGCTTTGACTCTTGGGTCGCTCAAAGCTATTCTTTCGTTTTAATTAATAATTAATATCCTCTCTTCTTCCACTTGCATCAACATTCAATTGCATATTCTATTATCGTCATATGTACGCCACAGCAAAATCAAAAGATAAAATATCTGTTGTTATGTCGAACAAAAAGAATTTCTCCTCCACATTTGCATTAGATTATAATATGCAAAAATTGAAGCAAAAATAGAAGACAAAATTGATTTTCAGTTTATTGTACTTTTATTTAAAAAGATTTAAAAAGATACATTTATTTAGAAGATGCAAAAATAATTATCTAAAGACCAAATTTAATAAGTTTTATTATTAGAGTGATTTTATCAAATTAATCAAATTAATCAAGATATCAAAAGTGTCACATTCATAAGAATAAATAGAAGATCGTTCAACTTTAGTTTTGCATATAAAGATGATATTTTCACCGTTACATAAATTAACAATCTGTAATTAAAATAGTTGACAAGAGTCTTCCTTTTATTATAACTTTTATTCTGCATTTTTTATATGTAAATTAAATAAGTAAAATGGAACGAATAACACTTTTTTTTTTGCAGAATCGTGAGAAGAGCAAATATTAGATTCCTTATATGCGAAAAAAGTCCTTGATTTTAAGGACTGCGAAATTGTAAATTTATACGATTTCTAAATTTATGCAAAACCACAATATCTAAATTCGCTTTTTTTAACGTTATTTTACCGAATTTCGCCTCAAGCGTTTTCTGCATCTCAAAACATTTCTAAGTTTTGCCGTTTATTTTTATTTTTTCTTCCTTCTTTTTTTTTTTGAGGATAAAATCGCCTTTTTGCTTCATTTTTAGATAAGAATTCAGAAATTCAAAAAACGTTTTATATTTACATATATCCATCACTTGCAGTACGCGAAGAACAGTTGCAAGAGCAAAAATAGAAAAAGAAAAAAACATTTTTGAAGAGAAATTTCGGCTAGGTATTTAAATTTGTTTCTTGGTTTCTTCTAATACTCGCGAATATGTGTGTGTGTGTGTGTGAAACTAAAATTTTATATTGAGAACAGTAGAAAAAAATTGTTGAGACTCGAAATCATGTCACTGTCTGAGAGTAAGTGACAGCTTATTTTTCAGAAAAAAAGAATAAATACTGAAATTATTGATTTATAGTATGTGAAAAGTTGTACGCTTTTAAAAATAGCAAATAGGAAAAACTTGTTATGTTTTTTTTTTAACGAAAACTAAATTCCATATTCATCATATTTTTTCTAATGAGACAAAAGATATATCAAAATTACGATGCAAGCTATTTCGACAAGTGTTTGTCTCCTAAAAAATTTTTCCTGTGAAATCAAATTAAAATTTTGGTAAAAAATAAATTTTTAATTTTAGACACTATAATTTCATAGTAAAAGATTCATTCTCTGGCTTCGCAATCGATAATTAATTTTAAAAAGTAGAAAAATTAGATTTCAGACTAAAAAAGTAGCTATAGAAATATTAAACTTGACGACAAAAAAAACTCGTTTTAGAAACTTAATAAAGTTGACGAAAATTCCATTCTATATTTTATTTCCCTGACTTTTTCCTAATTTTTATAAAAAATATTTACTTCTTTCTTTTCCTAATGCTAGAAAATTAAAATCCTGAAACGAATTTTATTATCCGTGAAAGAATTTAAATATTTATATAAATCTATTAATTCTTGCGAAGAATAAAAAAATTTTTTTTTAAATAATTCATTTCCTTCGACTAAATTTATGCAAATTCTTATTTAAATAATTAAATTGTTATTATTCATGAAAAAATTGAATTCTTACGAAGATTGTTGCAATAAAATTTTTAAATAATTAAGTTCTGTTTGCAAATTTTTTTAAACTATGGAAAATCATTGAAATTAGAAAAGTTATAAAAAATAATTAAATTTTACAAAGAATTCTATTAAAATATTTCCTGATAATTGAATTTTTACGTGGTATTTTATTAATACTTAATATAAAAAAATTCAATTCTTAAAACGCTTTTTATTATTTACAAAAATAATTGAATTCTTGAGGAAGGTTTTATTAGAATTTTTCAAAATAATTGAATTAACAAAAATAAATTTAATACATTTAAAAATATTTGGATTCTTGTGATGAATATTGTTTTTATGGAAAAAATGGAATTTTGCAAAAAAATTTTTAATGACTCAAAATAATTGAATTTTTGGTAATAATTTTATTATTTATATTTAATAACTGAATTATTGTTTTGAAGACTTATTTATCCATAAATAATTGAATTCCTGAGAAGAATTTTATTAAAATCTAAAAGAATAATAGAATTATTTCATAAATATTTAATTGAAATTGTGTTTAAAATAATTCATTTCTTTCGAACAATTTTATTAAAATATTTCCAAATAATGTAATTCTGAAAGTAATTAAATTTTGTCGAAGAATTTTGCATTCATAAAGATAATTGAAATGTTTACAATTTCTTTTTAGATTTTTTGAAAATAATTGTATTTGTACGAAGTATTCTGACAATGATTTTATTTACAAAAATAATTAAATTCTTAAGAAGAATTTTTCGATTATAAAAATAATCGAATTACTGCTGAAGATTTAATGCAAAAATTTTAAAACATTCGATTTTTTCAATTCAATTTTAAATAATTTAATTCCGGTGAAATTAATATTTTTCGGGAAAATAATTCAATGTTCGTGTAGAAAATTATAAAAATTTTTCTTTAATAATTAAATTCTTTTGGAAAATGTTATTAAAATAAAAAAAATTTTAATTTATTAATTATTGAAATTTTCACCATAAACTTTAATGATATTTTTAAAAATAATTGAACTACTGAGAAGAATTTTATTAATTATGAAAGTAATTGAATTATTGTGATTACTATCCAAAAAAGGAATAATAATTGAAATTAAACAATATTCAATTTAAAATTAATTTCTTTTAATCTGAAAAATAATTTTTTTGTAAAGAATAAAATTCTCAAGTGCATTGAACTAATGAAAGTTGATGATGAATCTTATAATCAAACGAATCTTTATGTTCGAGTGAATTCATTGAGAAACGAGACATTGTGACCCAGATATTATATTAATGCAAATGCATTTCACGCTTATGACCAGGGCCTGCTTTATAATATTGGGACTGCTTCTCGAGACAATATGCTTGATCAGATTACCGCTGTTGTGTGTCTTGTACAGCGACGAAACGCATTGTATACATAAAACATTTTTTGAACCTCTAAAAAAGGAAACGAAAAAAATTTTTTTTCAATTAATTTCCAACAAATCTGAACCAAATTACAATTCTTTCAATTTTAATTCATTTTTTAAATTCATTTTCAGTGCCAAAAACATAATAGAAATTTCCATATCAAACGAGAGTATTTTTTCGAAATTAGATTTTTTCTCCATTTGTAAATGAAATAAAAATTGAAACAAAAAAATAAATTTGTTTGCCATTGAAAAGTATCACTGTAAAAAAATGTTTTAAATTAGAACAGATTTTGGTATTAAAATAGAACCAAATTTAGTAACAAAAATTGGTACGAAATTAGTACCTTTCTTTTTGCAGTGTAAGGGAAAAATTCTTCAAAATCAACTGTGTAATAAATAAAATATTCTTATATTTAATGTGAGCAGAAAATATTATAACACGCTTATTCTATCGATAGAAAGAGCTACATGTATATAGTTTTTGAAGAAAAATTTATCTCCTTATGAGTAAATAATAAAGTTTCATTGTCATCAATTAAGAATGATTTGCCTCTATTCAGATAAATTTTAAAGAAATCAATTCTAATTCAAATTAATTGAGTTTTATATATAGACAAACAAAGTAGCAAAAAAAAAAAAAATAATAATAATAAATAAAAGAAAAAAAGTTTCTAAAGAAACGCTATTTGTCATTTTTGATCCGGATGTTTCTCTCTCTTGAATGTAAAGTCACATTTGTCTTATGAAATCATAGATTGAAGAGTGCAACAAACTAGACAATTGATAGTGTGTATTTTAAATGAAACAAAATGAATCGTCAATTATCAATTACTGAAATGATCGTATAACATCGTCAATTGTCTTCTTTATTCAGCAAATTCAATTTCCTTCTCAATTTTTCAAAAATTCATTTTAGATTATTATTATTATTTTATTATATTATATTTTTTTCACTATTATTATTTTTTCTTAACTCTCGTTCTTATTTTCCAAAGATTTTCAGTTGCAAAAAAATAAAAATTGCAAGTTTTACTTGTAAAAATTTTGATATTGTAAAGAATATATTTTTCTGAAAACAAAGAAAAATATCTTTGAAGATTTAAAAATTGGGAAACAAAATAGTTGAAGATATTTTTTTTCGTAAACAAAATAACCGTTGAAGATGACTTTTTAGCAGAATTTATCTTTTCAATCTTTTTGAATCACCTGATGTTCTCTTTTTTTTCCTCTACCTTCCCATCTTCTACTTCATAATTTCGGTGCATCAGATAATTTTCGGAGAAACATGAACTTGCTTCAAAAAATGAAAGCAAAAAAAAAAGAAAAAAAGAAGAAGACATGAAGTGGCTCAATTTACTGGAAATTTTTAGACTCTTTTTTAATTTACTGACACGAAAGATGAAACTCCAGTGTGTATCAGCGCACTGATTACAGAACTCCGGGCACATATATATTTTCTGGCTATATCTATATAGGTATTTTTCGCAAAACTGCACGCGAGATTGCAAAACGATAAGAGACACGATTTTTTACAACACAAGAGGTGCGCGAGTGTTCGTATAATATGTGATTTTAGCGTGAAGCCCCTAAGCAATATATATTTTTAAATTAGAAAAATTTTGCCGGCACTGTCGAAAACTAGATGAACGAAAAATGAAAAAATAAATTCAGTATAATCAAAATTTTATTTGTCATTATTGTTTCTGTTTTGTCGACAAAAAAAATATTGAAATTTTCTATCAATTTAATTTTTTTGTTTTAAATATTTACTAACAACTTATCTTTATACGACGATAAGAGTCAGTTTTTGGTAAATAAATTGCGGATGGTTTTATTAGAATTTTTCAAAATAAATGAATTAACAAGAATAAATTTAATGCTTTTAAAAATATTTGAATTCTTCTGATGAATATTGTTATTTATGGAAATAATTGAATTTTGCACAAAAAAAATTTTTAATGACTCAAAATAATTGAATTTTTGGTAATAATTTTATTATTTATATTTAATAACTGAATTATTGTTTTGAAGTATTATTTATCCATAAATAATTGAATTCCAGGGAAGAATTTTATTAAAATCTAAAAGAATAATTGAATTATTTCATAAAAATTTAATTGAAATCGTGTGTAAAATAATTGTTTTCTTTCGAACAATTTTATTAAAATATTTCCAAATAATGTAATTCTGAAAGTAATTAAATTTTGTCAAAAGAATTTTACATTCATCAAGATAATTGAAATGTTTACAATTTCTTTTTAGATTTTTTGAAAATAATTGTATTTGTACGAAGTATTCTAACAATAATTTTATTTACAAAAATAATTAAATCCTCAAAATGAATTTTTCGATTATAAAAATAATCGAATTACTGCTGAAGATTTAATGCAAAATTTTAAAACATTCGATTTTTTCAAAAAAAAAGTGTATGCAAATTCAATTTTAAATAATTTAATTCCTGCGTGAAATAAATATTTTTTCCCAGAAAATAATTGAATGTTCGTGTAGAATATTATCAATATTTTTCTTTAATAATTGAATTCTTTTGGAAAATTTTATTAAAATAAAAAAATTAAATTTTTATTTCTCATTATTGTTTTTGTTTTGTCGCAAAAAAGAAATATTGAAATTTTCTATCAATTCAATTTTTTAAAAATATTTACTAACAACTTATCTTTATCCGACGATAAGAGGCAGTTTTTGGAAATAAATTTTTGTTCTTTTAGCGAAATCCCGGATGTAAACGATTCTATAATTTATGTCGTTTCTTTAAATTTACGAATTTTATAATGCGTAGATAATGAAATTATTACGAATATTACATCATCTAATAAACGCTAATATAATAAGGATTAGTCCAGACTTGAAAATAAATGTAATCAAAACTTTTTTTTGATGATGATAAATAATTACGAATTATGGTAAATGTGAAACAATATATTTGAGTAATAATAAAAATAATAAAAATAATAAAAAAATAATAATAATAAAAATAATAAAAACAATAATAATAAAAAATAATAATAATAAAAATAATAAAAATAATAATAATAAAAAAATAAAAAAATAATAATAAAAAAAACAATAATAAAAATAATAATAAAACAATAATAACAAGAAGAAGAAGAAGAGAAAAAGAAGAAGAAAGAGCAGAAGAAGAATAAAAAATAAGAAATCAATTGAAAAATAATAATTCATAATTTTATATCGATATCAGAATTTAAATTTTTCTATCCGTTTATTGAATTTAATTATTACAATACTTTTACTATTTATACGACACATTTGCACCAATTGTACAAATAAAATTTAATCCCACACAAGTGAATAATTTAAATACACACAAGAAAATTTAATCATTTATTTAATATCAAATTTTTTATTACACTGTAAAAAATATTGGTAAATTTTCCTAACATTTCTTAGGTAATTTCTCATATTATTTTGGGTAAAGTCGTTTTACCCAAAACTTTTGGTAATTCTACCAAAATTGTGAAATATTACCTAAATAAATTGGAAAATTTTCCTAAAACTTGGGTAAATTCTTGGGAAAATTTCCAAATTTTGTGGGTAAAATTATTTCACCAAAAACTTTTGGTAATTTTACTAAAATTTTGAAAAATTACCTAATTAAATTGGAAAATTTTCCCAAAGCTTGTCTAAACTCTTGGAAAAATTTCCAAATTTTGTGGGTAAAGCCATTTTACCCAAAGATGTTTGGGTAATTTTTTTGGAAATTAAACATTTTTTTGAGTAATTTATATTATTAGCTCAAACTTTTAATATTTTTATAAAAATTGTGTAATATTACCATATATAGTTAAAAATTTCCCTTCACTTATGCTTTAATATCGAATATTAGTTGTGTATAATATTTTTTCTTTTCAAATGTTGTCACATCTGGTTCGTCTTTAAGTGGCCAGCTAAGGGTTTCGTCTGTCAAAAGAACCTTTTTTATGACTTTTCAAATACCAGTTTTTTTCATTAGTTTCATTTAAACGGAAAGTTTGTGAAATTTTTCAAATAAAAGAAATGAAGGAAATATTTAGAAGTTTTCTGTAATTTCTTAGAAATTTTTGTCAAATGGTCCGTTTGGCGTCAGTTGCTCTGCAGCATTTGCTAGAGAAGCTAAGTCCGCGCGTGAAGATTTTGTCGTTTTTACAGTGTTTTTAATAAAAAAAATGTGGTTTTTAATTCAAATTAAATATATGTGTGGTATTGTATTTTATGAATAGTGAAAAATAATGAATTTTTAAATGAATTATTCAGCTAGTGTGCATTATCAGGAATATCGACTATTTTGTGAATTTCTCGTTATAAGTGGTTTAATGATAAGTGTTGATTATGATTAATCAAATATAATAACCCCACTATTTTATTATTGTTTTTCATAACTGTTTATTATAATAAGTGAAAAAATATTTTGTAACAAAACATATTTTTAAAAATAAAATGAAACTCTATAATCTACAATTATTGTTAAAAATGTTATTATCCAATTTTTTAAAATTATGAATGAAAAATTAATAATTCCACTTCATCAATTAAGTATTTTCTCAAAATGATTAGATAAAATTATCATAAATTTTGTATATTTTTCCTAAAATTTAATGTGTATTTTTACACATAAATTTGAGTAAAAGTACAAAAATTTGTGTAATTTTACCTAAAAATTTTTGGGTATTTTTTCCAAAACCTTAGTAAAAGAGACCAAAAAGTTTGTATTTTTACCCAATAACTTTTAGGTATTTCTTCCAAAATGTTTGGGTAAAATCACTAAAAATCTTGTGTATTTTTACCTAAAAAATTATAGGAATTTTTTCAAAAAGTTTTGGGTAAAATTACCAAAAACTTTGTGTATTTTTACCCACAAATTCTTGGTGAAAATTACTTCCAAAACATTTTTGGTAAAATCACCCCAAAAATTTTTTACAGTGTACTTTCATAAATGATATATGTATTATTATTATTAATAAAAAGTTATTTTTTATCGTTATCAAACCTCAAATATTTGAATCCGATAAAAAAAATATACGTTTCCCTAGCAACAGGAAAAAAATTTTTTTTATCCATGTTTGATATTTCATGCAGTCATGGATTATAAATAAAAAGTTACAAACTGAAACTATATATATATTTATTTATTTATTTATAAAATAGTAAATTCGTCAAAGAAAAAGTTGAAATCAAATTTCAATTGTGCATAACAATGAGAGCTCGAGTGACTTAGGTAACTTATTGAGAATTGTAAAGTTGACTTTTCTCCGTGCATGCGAGTTTAAAATTATACTTGAGCGCGATTTACTGAATTATTGATGATGAACTGATCATCGAACGGTAGTGTCGCAGAACCTGAAATATTCAGGTGATGCCATGAATAAACTTTGAACACTCTTTATATTTTCATTTTGTATTTAGAATATATCTGAAATCAATATTGGGGAATATGTTTTTTCGGAGTCTTTATTAATATAGTATATGTAAATTCTGCATGTGAATCTTATTATAATAGTGACGAATCACGGAAATATTTAAACATTATTTTAATCATTGTTTTTTTATGGAATTTTAGATTTTTATTCTTTTTACATGTAATTTAATTTTAATTTCAATTTACAATGGCAACAAGTTGCGTGAGTAAAAACGAAAAGTAAAATCAATGACTATATGTTTATGGCGTGCATTATATTTTTTCTTCAAAGTATCAAATAGCAACGAATTCACTGCTAACTCGAAAGTTTCAAATTGCAATGAATCGATACCAAAAAAAATGAGTCAAGTCAAAAATTGAGCCAAAATTTTTGCTATCAATTTGACGCCAAGAGAGTTTAAAGAAATCTGAGTTGATACAATGAAAAATTTGAAGCAAATAAAAAATACAGACAAATTTTGTTGTTGTTAATTTCAAGCCAAGAGAGTTTAAAGAAATTGATACAATGAAAAATTTGAAGCAAATAATAAATTAATTCAAATTTTCTTGTAC
This sequence comes from Leptopilina myrica (nomen nudum), assembly GCA_032872475.1. NCBI lineage: Eukaryota > Metazoa > Arthropoda > Insecta > Hymenoptera > Figitidae > Leptopilina > Leptopilina myrica (nomen nudum). The sequence goes on along the minus strand of CM065458.1, from coordinate 12,649,536 downwards.
TAATTTACTTTCAGTGTACTTTCAAGAAAACAGATGAATTTTTTCGCACGAATTTGTAAAAATCCCATATAAATATATAAGTGCGGCAAAAATAATAATCACAAGCGCAAATAAATTATTTTTTGTTCAATTTAACGAATTTACAAAAGTGAGTTTCCCTATATAGAATTATATATATATATATATATATATATATATATTCATCAATAACACATATCGAAATATATGCACAGCTTTCTCCAAAATTTTATCCTTAAAAAAAAAGTTCACTAAACTGCAGGGAGTCCCAGAAACATGTGACATAAACTTTCTCCTCTCAGAGACACAAGTTGTTGAGATATTGAAAAAACTATATATTTATAACAAACAAAAAAATCTCTCCAGCTTCTGCATTTTGTTTTATTTATTCTATTTTATGTTTCGATTGTTATGCATTGTAATAAAAAATTTTTACTATTGTGGAATTAACAAATTTATTATTAAATGGCATTTTTAAAAATTCAATTATATTTCAAAATTGTCAAAAATTCCCGTCAAAATTTAAATAATCTTTATAAGTAATAAAATTTTTCTTCAAAATTCAATTATTTTCAAAAATTTTAATGAAATTCTTATGAGAATTTCAAAATAGTTTTTAATATACAAATTTTTTTTTACCAAATTTCTCGAAAAATGCAATTACCTAAAAAAATTTTATTAAAATGTTTTTAGAAGAATTCAAATATTATTTAAAAATTTGTTAATTCTTCATGAAAATTCAATTTAAAAAAAAATTCAATTATTGAATAAAATGTTTATTTTTAGAGTTAAATAAATGAATTCTCGTAGAATTTTTAAATAAATAAATATTTTTTAATATGATATTCAATTACAATCGAAAATTTTTACTGAAATTTATTTTTAAATCAATATTTATTAGAAAATTCTACAAGAATAAATGAATTATTTAACTTAAAATAAATAATTTATTAATTAATTGAATGTTTTTAGCATTGAATTATTATAACAAATTTTATCAGAATTATGTTTATTATTATTAATATTTATTGTCAAGAGACAAATTAAAAGAAAAAATTTAACAATAATGTCATTTTTCGAGAAATTTTATTCAAATAGCAAACATTTAAAAAATTTTTTTGAAATCGCAATGAAATTTCTACTAAAAGTTTTATTAAAATTATTTAAAAAAATTAAATTGTAATAAAAGAATTTCATTGAAATTTTTGAAAATAATTTAATCTTTAATGTTTAAATATAATAAAGGATAAAAAAAATGATGGAACTTTAGAGAAGAATTTTACTTTTTCTAAAAATAATTGAATTTCTCTCCAATAATATGTATTTGCTTCAAAATTCAATTTTGTTTCAGTGTTTTAACTATAAGGTTTTTCTATAAATCCGTTATTTTGAAATAATCAATTAAGTATATATTTTAAAAAATTTTAATAATTTTAGAAGAATTTTAGTTATTATGGTTTTTTAAAAATCTAGGGTTGTAAATTTTTTTTTAATGAAATTCATTTAAAAGTGAAATTTTACAAATTTTAAAATTAAAAATCTTTTCCAGTTCATCTACTTATGAAAATTGTAAATACAAATTGGTTTTTATTAAGTTTGAATTTATTTAAGTAAAATTAGCTTTTAAGGATAAATAATATTAGAAAACAACAATTTTCCAGGATTTCGATCAAAATTCTCTGACTTTTCCAGGTTTTTTTTTTTAATTTTTATAAAATTCCCTGACATTTCCAGGTTTTCCAGGCTGAGTGGCAACTCTGTTCTATGCTGCTTGTGGGAAAAAAATTAGAAAATTCTCCACTTTTTGTCGTATTGAATTCACAGAAAGAAGGTCCAGTTATCTGCTACAAAACCGAAAGGGTGCGAGAAATAGACAGAGAGTTTGGGATGCGAAAAAGAGGGTGTCTGGATTCATGTTTAGAAAGTATGAACTGCATTTGGTGGGAGCAGGATAACAAAACATTAGAAAGAAGAAAAGTGAGATGGAAATATAAGTCGACCTTGCCTTGTGACGTCATTGCCGTCTAGACTGAGCCTAAAGCTTTGAATATAATCACCCCTTTCATTGGATTAAATTCAAGAGCTAAGCAAAAAAAAATGAGTAAAAAAACTATCCTTACCTGGTTTAGATGAGCTAAAGATTTTTTGGTACAGTTTTCTAAAGAATGCACGACAATTTTTTCGTATCAAATTGAATAACTGTCTTTTAACTTCAAAACCGAATCAAAATTTTGGATCTTATCCATATTATTTACTATTAAGTAAATAATTGAAAAATGTTGTTTTAGTCCAAATCAGGCTTAAAAGAAGACATATTTTTTTACAGCTTTTTAGATTATAGACTCAATATCCTGAAGTGTCACAGTTTTTCAAAAAATTTCAAATTAAAAAAAGGTTTGCTACAATTTTCATAAATTTCTTGTCTCAAAATCCGTAGAAAAACTGTGCTCCAAATTTGAATTCAGAAAGAAAAGACCTCGTTTCATTTGAAATAACGGATTATTTGTCTATTATCGAATAAATATTTACGTGAACTAAAAAAATTATTTCCCAATGAAACGAATTTTTCAATATTAGAAAAGCATATGTTCTTTCTTTTATATGTACAACACGTGGAGAAAAATGAATTATACAAAAATAAATCATATTGCACATTATCTGAATTATAGCATTTTTATAATCTACACTTTAGTTTAGATTGTATCAAAAGTAATATAACCATGAATAAATAATGGATTATAAAAGTTTATTATCAAAAATTAGAAGATTTATAATTACAGATTATTATCATAATAGAACAATTAAGCTTACTTGTAAATGTTATAAAATAAATTCTCTAATCTTTAAAATTAATATTAACGATGACAATATACAATGGAGTATTTAAAAAAAAATTTAAGACGAAGATTAGGAATATAAGAAATGAAAAAAAACGTATTGTTTACACACGGACTTGAATGTAAATTCTATATTCGGAATCGAGAAAAAAAAATATTTAAAAATATATTTTTAAGAAAAATTTAATTTTACATGAGTGGAAAGTTATTTTTGTAGCTCAAGGAGATATATTATTTGATTATAAGGTTTTTGGGTGGATTATTTTCGTCTTTTCTATCAAGGAATTTGGAACTATGAATAAATATGCGAATTCGAGGGAATTAGTTAATTAAATATGTTGTAAAATTTTTTTTTTGTCAATAGATTTGGAAAAATATATAAATTGAAACAATATGGTATGAATATGGTAGATTTCTCGAAAATGTGACTATGATCACATAATACTCGATTACAAGTTATAATCTTATTTGGGCGTATTTAACTCTTTTCATTATTACACAAATAATCTTATTGAGTAACATTTCAAGTTCAACTGATTATAATTTTAAAAAAAACTTGTTTGTTTCCTAAATAGATGATAGATAACTTTTTGTGTATTTTTCAGTTTATTATACCGACATGTGTGTCTTCTGCATTATTTTTCATAGATTTATATTTTATAGAACATTTTTTATTCTACTTTCAGAATAAAATTCTATTGTTTTTAATATAGAATTCTTGGAAATTGCAATTATACTTGATTCTAAAATTCAAAAAGTTTAGAAAGAACAAATTACAAAATTTTTTATTTACAAACATCAATTTTTTAAATAATTTCATAATCAAAATTTCAAAAAATCACTTATTAAGTAAAAAATTATTTATTACTGTTCATATTTTCAAAAATTTTAATTAAATTTCACGGAAGAATTCAAATATTTCCTAAAATTTTAACAAATCCTTCTAAACAAGTCAATTATTTTTAAAACAATATTTTAATTAAATTCCTCGGGAGAATTCAATTTGTTAACAAAATTTTAACACATTTCGAAAAAATTCAATTTTTTCTAAAATTTTAATAAGTTCTTCAAAATAATTAAATTATTTTGATAAGCAGTAAAATTCTTCACAAGAATTCAATAGATTTTATAAGTTGTAAAATTCTTTGCAGGAATTCAATTATTTTCAATTCAATTTTAATTGAATTCCTCGAAAGAGTTAAAATATATTTTTTTAAATATTTCCATTTTTTCCATTTACTTCATAAAATTTTAATAAATTCTTCGAAACAATTCAATTATTATTAGAAACAGTAAAATTCTTCGCAAATTATTCAATTATGTATATAAATAATAAAATCCTTTATACAGAAATTCAATTCTTTTCAAAACAATTTTAATAAGAATAATTTTTCTTCAAAATTCAATTATTTTCAAAAGTTTTAATAACATTTGAATTATTTTTAAAAATCTTTCTCAATTCAGTGATTTTCAATATTTACTAATTTAATAAAATTTTTCAAAAAAATTCAATTATTTTCAAAAATAATAAAAGTTTTACAGGAATTGAATTATGTACAAAATTATTTCTAAATTTCTTTGTAATTATAAATATATTTTTTTTGTAATATATAATAAAATTCTTCGCAATAATTCAATTATGTTTGCGAATAGTAAAATCCTTTACAGAAATTAAATTCTTTCTAAAAAATTTTAAATGGATTTCTCGAAGGAATCTTCAACACTGAAAAAAAATTTAATTGATTCAAATAACCGATTAATTGACTATTATCAATTAAATATTTAATTGAATCAAATAATATTTATTAGAGTCAATTAAATGGTATTTGCTTCAAATACTGAAGTTATTGATTTAAATACCATTTTATTGTTTACAATAAATATTATTTGATGAAAGTAAATATTTAATTTATAATAGTCAATTAATTGGTTATTTGAATCAATTAAATTTTTTTTCAGTGAAATATTAACATAAAGTTCAGTTATTTTCTAAAATTTTAATAAATTCTTTGGAATAATTCAATTACTTGTAGAAATAGTAAAATTTTTCGCAAGAATTCAATTATTTTTAATACAATTTTAATAAAATTCTTCTTCATAAAATGCAATTATTTTCAAAATGTTTAATTAAAATTATTAAAGAAACTCCATTATTTGTCAAAAAATTCAAAGACGCATTCTTCAAAAAGAATTTAATTAGAATTTTTTAAAATTTAAACGAAATTCTCCTCGAGAATTCAGTTATTTTCCTAAATAATGAAATTCTGTGAAGGAATTTCTATTATTATTAAATTTTTTGATAAAATTCTTTGCAATAATTCGATGATTTATTGATTTTCAATAGATTAATTTTAAAATTGAAAATATTTGAAAAGAAAAATGATAAAAATGTTAAGAAACAAAAAAGCAAACAGCAAATGCGAACAGACTACCAGATCACGAACTTTATTAATATTTGATGATTTTGATAGAAGATTAATAATTTATTTATCGTGCACTGAGAAAACATTATACTTAACTTAAATAGAAAAATAATTTTAAATGATTTTCTTGGAAATTAGTTTGTAAGTTCAATCGAAATATATAGAAAGTATCTACTACTTTGATTCAAAAATATTATTTGTTTGAATAATTATATTTAATTAAAACATATTTTCTGTTTTGATTTAAACAAAAAATATGTTTGAAAATTTTTTGTTTGATTCAAACTTAAAAGTGAATTATAGATAATTTAAAAGCAATCACAACTTATGTTTGAATTAAATATATTATTTCTTTAAATAAACCAAAAAATATGTTTCCATTAAACTTAATCATGTTTTACTATATAGCAGAGATATTTTAAGTTTGATTTAAACAAAATAGGTTTGAATCAAATATATCTTTCTCTCAGTGTGTTAAATTGAAAATTAACATGAAAATTCAAAATTGTATAATATTTATAATACATATAGAGAAAAATAGAAGGCCGATGTCTGAAATATAACACGTTTAATGTACCTCTACATAATGGAGATTGTGAGTGAAGAGGGGGAATAATAATAATAAGACTACGTGTAAACAAAAAGTGCACGTCAACTTGCATGAGCATACTGAAATAAAGTTAATATCTACACGAGCTATTGGCGGTCAATGTCAAGTGAAACGTCAAGTTATTTTGGAGGGACATGATGTAGATCAAACCAAGTCGGCGAAGCTTTAAGTCTGGGTGAGGACGTTGGCGAACAGATTGAAGGAGAATCAATTTAACGAGACAAATCAGACTCGCACTGCGAGGGTCAAGGGCGGATCTCTTAACATTGAAAATCACCTGATTAACCAGATTCAGTGTCTAGGTCAAAAATTCATTTCAATCATATACAATATTCTCAATTCAACCGAGTGTTTGTAATTCAATTCCAACTCCCTTCTTTCAACTTCTTTTTAGATAGTAGATTTTTCTACTATAACAAAATTTTATTACAACAAAAATCTATAATAAAAGAGAAAATAACCTGAGATTTAGAATAAGAGAAAGCTTCTATTTTTTAATTATTAATTAAATTACTAATTTAATTAATTTACTTTATAAGTAAATAAAATAAATGTTTTTACTCTCTAAATCTGAATTGGTAAAAATGTTTACTAATTTGAATTAGTGACTGAACTTTTTGCTTTTGAATTAGTAAATTTAACTAATAAATTAGTAGAAACTACTATTCATTTAGTAAACATTACTAATTCAAAAGCAAAAAGTCAGATGATCCCCAAGTTTTTAACGTTCAAATGAACGAAAATTTTTTTTAAAAAATACTTTAATAAATTACTAATCATAAAAAAATTTAAAAACTAAAATTTTACATTTACAAACTGAGTGATTAATTTTTTTTTGTCAGTGACACAAAATAATTGCAATAAAAATTAATTTTTAGAAGAAATAAATAATTTGAACGTTTAGAACTTTAGGATCTTAAAGTCAGTCACTAATTCGAATTAGTGAACATTTTTGCTAAATAAAATTTAAAGAGTATAAGTAACAATTTTATTACCTACTAAAAATTTATTTTTAAGTAAATTAAAAGTTTCTTTAGAAAAGAAAAATTGTACATCGTCCAAATAATTAATCTGTTAATCTTAACAGATTGACAATTAATTATTTGGACTATGCGATGTAAATTTTTCTTTTTTTTTTCACCGAATAAAATAAATGTTCAGCTCGCATATTGTATCGACTTTTCTCTTCTGTGATGAGGACTTTACCCAACGAGAGAGGCATCGACGGAGAATGCGTACAACGTTTTATATCGATCGTTTAGTTGCCCTCCTCGCAATTTCATCCTCAAGCGAGAGAGAATCTTGGAATATATACGTGTATAGTCCCTTCTCACTTTTATCCGCACTCTCATTCCACCTACGAGACCATCAGATCCCAAACTCGATAAAAAATACACAGGCGAAAAGAGAATCTCGCTATTGAGTAATATTTACAAGCTTTCACATTTGGTTAACATTCTAGTTCCCTTTGTCAACTGAATAAAGTTAGAGGAGGTCATGGTTCAAGAGAAGAAATAGGACATTCATTTTTATTTTCAAATTTCAATTTTAAATCTGAAATCATTCGAAAATTCAAGTTTTTGTAATTTATATTGTCTATTACTATTATTATTATTATTATTATTATGGAATCTTATTTTGTTTATGGCGTGTATATTAAAAAAACTAATTTTCAACTAAATATCAATTTTCAAAGTATTTTAATTTCATAATTAATTAATAATTGGATTTTATAAAGAGTCACATTCTAATGTATTCATGTTTCTAAGGGCGAAGATTAATAATAAAAAAATTTATTAGTTAACATAAAAAATACACACTTAAAATTGTTTAATAAAATTGAATTTTCGCAAAATTTTTTCCTAATTCTAAAAAATAAGTTTGATGAAATTTTTCAATTATATCGTTCCATGATAATTGAATTTTTCCAAACGAAGAATTAAATTTTTTTGAAATAATTGAAATTTCTTTATATTTTTTGAAAAATAATTGAATTTTTTTTTCTTGAATTTTATTCAAATTTTTCGAATAAATAATCAAGGGAAGTTAGTAATCGTAATTATAATTTTATTTTTAGATTAAAAAGTCTCTCTCTTAAAGTTTTAAATCAATTTGTTTGCTTCTAAAAATTCTATTATTATTCAATAATCATAATTATTGAAAATCTCTTAAATTTTTATAATTTCAAATTTCTGAATGTTCAAATAAATGATATTTATTTATTCCTCGAGCGAAAATTACGTGTTTATTACTTATTAAGTAAATAATTGTTACTGCTTACAGTCTTCAAAAATTTTAATAAAATTCTTCACAAGAATTGAATTATTTTCTTAAATAATTTGCATTCTTTGAGAGGATTGAATTATTTTTATAAATAGTGAAATTCCTTGCAGAAATTTAATTATCATGAATATAATTTTAATAATCTTAAAAAATCAAATTTTCAATTATGATTATAAAGAGAGAAGATTATTTTTAAAGAATTGAAAAAAATTTACTTTACAAATGTTCAATTAAAATTATTAAAAAAAACATTATTTTTTTATTTCTTCAATAAATTATAATATTTTTGAAAAGAATTGAATTCTTATTAAGATTTTTACGAAAAAAATGTGAAATTATTGAATTCTGTTTGGGAATTTTTGTGAAAATAGAAGATATTGAAAATCAAGGATTTGCGAAATTTTTTTTCGAAATAAATACATTTTACAAAGAATTTTATTAAAATTTTTAATAATAATTGAATGTCTGTGTGGTATTTTATAAAGTTTTTTTTTGAAAATAATTTATTTCCTAAAAAAGCATTTTATTATTTATGATAATAATTGAATTTCCAAGAAGGAATTTATTACTTTTCAAAATCATTGAATTTTTGTGATGAAAAAAATTGAATTTTGCAAAGAAATATTATTAAAATGCCTCGAAATAATTGAATTTTCAAGAATAATTTTGTTATTTATGTACGTAATAGAATTTTTTCGGATAATTATTTATGTAAATAATTGAATTCTAAAGAAACAATTTTATTAAAATCTCAAAGAATATTTTTGAATTATTTGAAAAAAACGACAGTTAAAATTGTATTTAAAATAAGTGATTTCTTTCGACTAATTTCTTTGGAAATTCTAATTTATAGTTTGAATAATTGAATTTCTGTAAAAAAATTCTAATATTTAAAAAAAATTGAATTATTAAAAAGCATTTTATTATTTTTGAAAATAATTGCATTTCCAAGAAGAAATTTATAACTTTTAAAAATAATTGAATTTTGTAATGAATTTTATTAAAATACCTCAAAATCATTGAATTTTTCGAAAATAATTTCGTTAACTACATAACTGAATTCTGTTGAAGAATTATTTATGCTAATAATTGCATTTTTAGGACGATTTTTTTAATCTAAAAGAATATTTGAATTATTTAAAAAAAATTGAATTAAAATCGTATTGAAAACAATTGATTTCATTTGAACAATTTTATTCAAATATTTTTAAATAATTGAATCCATGCCTGGATTCTATGATAAAATTCTATGATTTTTTAAAATAATGTATTTTTCCAAAGAAATAAAAAAATTTTGAATATTCAATTTTCTCGAGGAATTGAAGTTAAATTTTTAATGTTTTATAAAAATTTTCAAAAATGAATTTTTGTTGTTTATGAATATATTTATATCAAAATTTCAATTAGTTTTATTATTTAAAATTTATAAAGATAATTAAATTTTTGCTTTGAATTTTACTCAAAATTTGGTTAAATAATTGAATTTTCATGAGAAATGTTATTATTATAGTTTCAGTAATTGAATTATTGTGAAGAATTGTATAAAAAATTTGTCATTGATTTTTTCGAATTTTTTTAAAAATTAATTGAATTCCTGTGGAAATTTTATTATTTATGAAAATAGTGGAATTTTGGATGAATATTTTTTTTGAAAATAGGTAAATGAATCGTTCTAAAGAATTTGATTATAATTTTTGATAATATATTTTTTTTTTATTCCTAGTTCCTATTAGCGAATTTAAAGTAGTGAACATTTTCAAAAAGATCAGAAATTGTAGTGTATAGCATTTAGTGGGTGGAATTAAAAAAAGTGCCCAAATAGTTGCATAACGGAAAAAAATCGTAAATAGTAGATTTTATTATATAAGTGCAAAGCTTGTAGTTGTAATATTAGGTTCTACTTTGATTCCTTTCTGTCTGACCAAATTACAATTATTCTACTTGCAGGAAACATTATTTTATATGTTCTACTTCTATTATGTGCTAGACAATTATGTAGACATTTTATGTATTTTTATATAAGTTTTATTATTACAAGATTAATTTGATACATTATTTTATTACAAGATTTTTTCTTTCAACATATGATCCTGAAGTTCTGAACGTTCAAATGAACGAAATATTTTTTATTGAAGACATTTTAATAAATTACAAATCATAAAAAAATTTATAAACTAAAATTTTACGTTTACAACCTTAGTAATTAATATTTTTGATAGTGAAGCAAAATAATTGCAATATAAATTTGATTTTTAGTAGAAATAAATAAATTTCGTTAAACTGAACGTTCAGAACTTTAGGATCTTTTCAACATTTGATATCTGCAGCAAAAGAAAACTGTGTTATCGATTTGAGACTTTGTTTTCTCGCTGTGTATTTTTGATGATAAAAAATATAAATCGTTATAAATAATTTATTTCCCCTTTCTTCTATATTGCGCTTTAAAATATTACAATTACACAAAAAAAATGTAATAAATAATGCATCTCGTTAAATCAGTGTTATAATAAAGCGATAATATGACATATAAAAGATTAATAGGATATTCCTTTCGATGAGAAGTCTCGCGAGCTATCAGTACATTAGCGTAATTGCAACTACAAAATATAGCATTGAATGAGAAGAGGAAACGATTTGTCATGCATATAAGGCCCGTGATTAATTTTGTTTAAGATATCTGGGAGATCACATCCGACCACCATGAGAGCACTTTTGAGCACAAGATTGCATCGATATTTTAGCAATCCTTCTTTTTTATATATATCTCTCTCTCTCTCCTCCATACTACCCCTATTATAAACTCAAATTTTTGATTGCATATTTAATGGAATTATTATTTTCCTTCTTTTTTTCTTTTACATTCAAATTGTATTTTTAAAAGCACTCGAGAGCTTGGCAAGATATTGTTTTATATTGGTTGTAAATTAAAAGTAATTGCTAATTTATCATTATATGGTATGGAAAAATGCATTTAACGAGATACGATTAACTGAATCGAAGAGGATGAGCGAAAATGAGAATGAAGGTGTAAAGTATGGAAGATGGAGAGGACGGAATACTTTTATGCAATACACTTGGTTTGCCTCTGTGGAATGAGGAAGTCGAGTTCAATAAGGCGTCACAGAAAGAATACTAAAGTCTGGGTCACTATATTATATTGTTTAAAGTTCGTACGCAATTTTCTAGGGATTACATTTCTCATCTGTATGCTTCTTGCAATGCAATATGTGCAATAATCACAAAGTGCAATAATCTTTACTATTAAGTAATCCATTTTATTATCTAAATATTTTTAAAAAAGTATATTAATAATGTTCGTGATCCGGTTATCTGTTCGCAGTTTGAAATTAGTTACTGTTTGCTTTTTTGTTTCTTAACTTTTTAATAAATTTTTTTTTCCAAATATTTTCCATTTCAAAATTAACGTATTAAAAATCATCAAATTATTGCAAAGAATTTTATCGAAAAATTTAATAATAATAATAGAATTCCTTCACAGAGTTTCATTATTTAAACAAATAACTGAATTCTCGCGGAGAATTTCGTTTGAATTTTTAAAAATTCTGATTAAATTCTTTTTGAAGAATGCGTCTTTGAATTTTTTGTCAAATAATGGAGTTTCTTTAATTATTTTAATTAAACATTTTAAAAATAATTGAATTTCATGAAGAAGAATTTTATTCAAATTGTATTAAAAATAATTGAATTCTTGCGAAAAATTTTACTATTTATAAAAGTAATTGAATTGTTCCAAAGAATGTATTACAATTTTAGAAAATAAATTAATTTTATGTTAATAATTGAAGATTCCTTCGAGAAATTCGCTATTAAAATTGTTTTGAAAAGAGTTGAATTTCTGAAAAGGATTTTACAATTTATAAACATAATTGAATTATTGTAAAGAATTTTACTATTTATAAAAATAATTGAAATGTTTCGAAGATATTTATAAACAAATGTGTAAATAATTTAATACCTTTAAAAAATTTTATTATTTAAGGAAATAATTGAATTGTTGCGAAAATATTTATGAAAAATTTATAAATAATTGAATTTCTGTAAAAGTTTTATTACTTATAAAAATAATTAATTGTTTGTAATGAATGAAAATAAATTTTTTTTTAATAATTAAATTCTGTGGAAAATATTATTAAAATAGTAGATATTAAAAATAATTAAATTCAGGACAATATTTAAATATAATTTATTTATTGACAAGAATTTTATTAAAATTTCTGAAAAAATTAAATTGCAGAGATGAATTATATTATTTATACCTAAAGAAAATTGAAAATTTGAAGAGAATGTTGTTAATTTTTTAAAAATAATTGAATTCTTTTGAAAAATTTTATTAAAATAGTAAATATTGAAAATCACTGAATTGAGAAAGATTTTTAAAATAATTTAATTTCATTGAATTTGAAAATATATCAAATGTTTTTAAAATTTTTGAAAATAATTGAATTTTGAAGAAAAACTATTCTATTAAAATTGTTTTAAAAAGAATTGACTTTCTGTAAAGGATTTTACTATTTAGAAACATAATTGAATTATTGCGAAGAATTTTCCTATTTATTAAAATAATTGAAATGTTTTGAAGAATTTTATTAAAATTGTATTAAAAATAATTGAATTCCTGTGAAGAATTTTATAGAAATATTTGCAAATAATGAAATTTTTTCGAGAAATTCAATTAAAGTTGTTTTGAAGATTATTCAATTGTTTCGAAGAATTTATTAAAATTTTAGGAAATGAATAAAAAAAATGGAAATATTTTTAAAAAATATTTGAACTCTTCCGAGGTATTGAATTAAAATTTTTTTTAAAATAATTGAATTCCTGCAAAGAATTTTACTATTTATAAAATTCATTGAATTCTTGTGAAGAATTTTACTATTTGTAAAAATAATTTAATTGCTTCGAAGGATTTATTAAAATTTTAGAAAAAAATTGAATTTTTTCTAAATGTGTTAAAATTTTTTTAACAAATTGAACTCTCCCGAGGAATTCAATTAAAATTGTTTTGAAAATAATTGAATTGTTTAGAAGGATTTCTTAAAATTTTTGGAAATATATGAATTCTTTCGTGAAATTTTTTGCCAATAATTTTATTAAATTTTTGAAATAAATTGATTTTATACAAATACATTTGTAATTGCTTCAAAATTAAATTTTTTTAGTGTTTTTGACTAATTTAAAAAATTTAGCTAAGTTTAGAAGAATTTGAATTATTAAGATTTTTTCAAAAATCTACAGAATAACTTTAGAAAACAACAATTTTCCAGGATTTCGATAAAAATTCCCTAACTTTTCTTGGTTTTTTTCAAGATTTATAAAATTCCTTGCCATTTTCAGGTTGCGTGGCAACCCTGATTTTAATTAATATTTAAATTATTAAAATTTTTTATCTACAAAAAAATTGCCCAATGAAAAATTCATCTCTACCATTTTTCTAATTTTATTTTCCTTTAGGTTAAAATTTATAATAATAATAAAACATTATTGTTCCATCTTTATAAAAAAAATCCACTTGTGTTTATTTTTCTCTGTTCAAATCATAATTTTCAACTTTTTAAAAGTCACAAAATGATGATCATAATTAGAAGATTAAAAATTTCATAGCATATTGAACTGACAATTGAAATGAATTATAAATATAAAATTTTATTATTTTCACAATTGGAGTAAGATTTTATCAACGGGAGGCATCGCTTTATTATACAGTCTTACTGCGCCTACTTAAAAAATGTTTAATACTTGAAAATTTACAAATGTTTATTCTCGCAATTTGACAAGTCAATGACATATAATACCATTTTATCCATAACTATACACACCTGTTAATAAACCAATGATCATATAATGTCTGATTTTATGAGCTATAATAATCGTACAGTAAATTAAAAAGCACCCACCGATATTTCATTTAAAGAAAGTCTATTTTTTTCGCATATTTTTTTTTACTACACACAATTGCTAAGAAGCAATTGCCCTTTTTATGTCGAGAAAAATATTTTTTTTAAATTCACTTTTTTGCAATATATTTATTTATTTACTTATTTATTGCTTGTAATAAATTGCAAAAAAGTATATTTATTTATATGATAAAACTGTATATATAAATAAATATAGAAAATTAGCAATTATTAGATAAAATATGTTTTAATTATTCAAATTATGTTTTTAACACCTATTAGAGAATGCGAAAAAATATTTTTATCATTAGATTGAAAATAAAATATGTCTTAACGTCGAGTCATCGATCTGTTGGTCGATATAAAACACTTTGATTCCTTATGTATTTATGTCTTATAAATTTTTATACTTTTTCATTTTTTTTACTTTACATATGTATATACATTTTTCATTTTACATTTTTTGCAGTTCTTTTTCATTGAGTTCGAGGTTAACGAGTTGCTGTCAAATTGGAAATTGATGATTTTAATCGATTCAATGCTGCTACATATCTCAACAACGCACTGTGAATTCAATTGATTTTAAAAAATGTAAGTTTTACTTTTGTATTGTCATATTTGTTTTATGTATTATTATTTTTATTTATTATTATTTTTATTATTATTATTTTTGTTATTATTTTATTTATTTTATTATTATTGATATTTCTATTTTATATACAGAGATAAAAAATATATTGATGAATATTTCATACAGTTAACTAATGTTGAATGAGATTTTCAAGAAAGTATAGTATGTTTAATATAAAAAAAAGTTTAATTAAAAATAAAAAATAATCACCCATTTCCATAAGCAAGAAAGCAATCAGGATAATATAATAGAAAGGCCAAATAAATTTTAAAAGGATGATGCTCCGCCTCGAGCTTGTTAACTCCTGTCCGAAAATCTCGTAAATATTCATTCGTCTTCTCAGCAATTTTTTTTTTTACAGCAGATACATTTTAATTTAATGATATATTTATATTCATTAAACGAACTGAAATTAATTATAAAAAGTGGAAAAAGAGAGTAAAAAATATAATTTTTGAGAAAGTAAATTTTTCCACTGTAGAAACAAGTTTTGTCTAAAACATACAATTTTTTATGTATCAAAAACTAAACTTTTTAAAAAAGTGTTTCAAGAATAAAAATAATAAAATATTGACAGAAATAAAGAAACAGCGTGTCTACTATTTTCATTCAACAAAATTCCCGGTTTTTCCCGGTTATGGCCTAATTTTTTTCCTATTTTCTTTTCTCATAAAATTTAAATTTAAATTTGATTTCGAATATAAATAAATAATAATTTTAATTGAAAATTTGGAAAATAATGTTTTCAAAATAATCTTGCCCTTTTATAATTATAATTGGAAATTTTCTTTTTCAAGTTTATTATACAATTCTATTGATAATAATTGAATTTCTGAAAAGAATTGTACTATTTACAAAAATAATTAAAAATCTTCCAAAGAATTATATTATTTATAAAAATAATTTAATTCCTGTGAAGAATTTTATTACAATTTAAAAAAAAGGAGTGATAATTAATTATTTACTTAATAAGTAATAAACATTAAATTTGCTTAAGAAATGATAAATATCAATTATTTGAACATTCAGAAATTTGAAATTATAAAAATTAAAGAGAATTTCAATAATTATAATTATTGAATAATAATAGAATTTTAAAAGCAAACAAATTGATTTAAAACTCTAAGAGGGATTTTTTATTTTAAAAATAAAATTATAATCACGGTCACTAACTTCTATTATGATTATTTTCGAAAAATTTAAATACATTAAAAGAATTCAATTATTAAAAAAAAAAGAAATTTCAATTATATTTCAAAAATTTTCAATTATTTGTTTAGAAAAATTAAATTATCTTAAAACAATGGAATTGAAAAATTTTAACAATTTTATTTTTCAGAATTTAAAAAAAAAATTTGCGAGAATTCGATTTTAATAAAAAATTTGAAGTGCATATAGTTTTTATTTTTAAATTAAGTAATAAAAAATTTAATTATTAATCTTCGCACTAAGAAACATGAATTCATTAAAATGTGACTATAAAATCTAATTATTAATTAATTATTGGATTAAAATACTTTGAAAATTGTATTTGTTAAAATGCTTCTAAAGAAATTCTTTAACAAATTCAATTACATATTTTCAGTCAAATTTCACAATATTTCTATTAACACCATAATTTTTTAAAAGTTATTTACATAATCTGTTTGAATTAGTGCCTGAATTTTACTATCAAATTAATTTTTTTAACTAATTCAAAGTTAGAGAAGAGTATATAAATATCTATAAAAATTGAAATAAAAAGTAATTTTTTTAAAAACAAATTAAAATAAAAAAACTTTTTTTAATTTTGGTGAAAAAATTTCCGGTTTTGGATAAAAATCACGGGTTTTCCCGGATTCTCCGGTTAGTAGAAACCCTGCAATTAATTAAATAAATTAATGTGGTGAATAATACAATTAATATAATTAAAATAATTAATATAATTAAAATAATTATTATAAGTAAAATAATTATTATAAGTGAAATAATTAATGCAATAAATTCTGCAACTAATAAATTGGATAAAATACTAAAAAAGAAATGTAGAAATAAACTGCTATAACCAGAATAAAAAAAGGAGAAAATAGAGGAAAGTGAAATAAGGAAAAAAAAGTACATTTGACAAAAGAGATGGATTGTCGCCAAAATAGTAAAAGCAACCTATCTGAATGACAAATGAGTCGGGGAAAATAATTAGAATTCTCTCTAGATAGTGGCACAGATACAGAATTAGCATTCTTTTCACAAGCCATTGAAGATGCATAAATCTAATCAACATGTGTGCGAGAGAGATGGAAGCAGGTGATTGAAATCACTTCAATTTTGATCACGAAAATCTCATTGTTTCACTGCACACAGGCCTATCCTAGAAAATGCACCACAATGAATAAGTAAATTTTTCTCTATGTCGTAACATTATATTCAGTGTGTAGTTATATTTTTAGCATCCTCAATAGGTATATCATTCCTCAAGAATTTCTGTAGGCGAATTTTTTGTTTTCTTTTTTCATTTTATCGCAGAAGAAAAATTTTTAAATCCCACAAATTCATTTTGGAACAATGATTAATAATTATTGTTTTTTTCTCACTTTAATCAAGTTTTCGGAATTTATCTGTGAAAAATTTCGAAAGACTATAATCTGGCTTGTAAATTTTTCATCTTTTTTTGTTGGCTTTCTTTTAGAATTGAATTCGTTTTACTAGAAAATTTGAAGAAAAAAAATAAATTTCGTCGCAAAATGAAAATTATTTCTAGAAATCGAAAATAGAAAATGCGTTTGCGAGGAAAGCAGAACTACGTGGAACCAAAGGGGTAAAAGAGGGTGGAATCTAGAAGGTTAACAAAATCAATACTGGTGGGTGTCAAGCCTGGTTGGGGCTAGGTCGGCCACTGACCTTTATCCAGGACAACTGCATCTTTCTTATTTTTACACGTATTTACTGAGGTCATCTATTTTTATTTTACTTTTTACACGATTACGAATTTTCATTCCATATCCAATACGCATTTTCTATAAATTGAATATTTAAAGTTAAAAAAAAACTGTTTATCTACGAATTTTTCTGTTTAATATTCGGCCAAGAAAAACTTAATAGATTCGCAGTTAACTTTTTTCCGAAGCTGCAAACTTTGCTCAAACTTTGCTAAATTAAAAAAATTAGTAACATTTTCGCTATTCTAGAGAAACTTTAACGTAAGATTTTTTTGTATATAATACATAATTAAATAAGTAAATAACAAAAAAAAATTCAGTTGAGTTGAAAAATAATACCCTCTTTCAAAATTGAAGTATGGAAGTAATTTGAAAATTGTGTTAAAAATAAATATATGTTATATCAACTCACGAAAGAACTAAATATATTTCACTTTACCTCCGCTTCGTTGCGAGAACAGAGTTCAAATTGAAGATTAGTCAGCTTCAAGGAACAAATTTGGCGCACATACCCGTTCCATTAATATACACGATACCTTCGCAATAAACTTACACAGTTTGAGGAACCAAATTTAGAGAATTAGTAGAACGTTGATTTCAGGAATCGATTTAGAAATTAGAAAATAGACAAGAAATTTACTACTCCGAAGGAAATTGGAAGCAGAAAAAACTTTTTTACAAGTTAACATTCACACCGCAATTTTTTTTTTTTTTGCAAACTTGGTGTGTAAAAATTAAAATTAAAAAAAAACTTTTTTCTTACAGGAAAAATCGATTTTTATTTATTTAAAAACTCAACTTTTGAGAAGTGTTTATATAAATTAAAGTCGCTTTTATCGTTTAGAAGAATTAATTATTAATTTTCTCGTACGAATAGCTCACCCCTCAGTGTCAAAAGACTCTTGAATTCAAGTGTCCAACTTACGCGACACTTGAATCGACAAAATGGGAAAAAATTGTATATTTTAAAGAGTGAAAAATCAAATCAGATGGGGAATTTTGCTATTTACTTAAAAATCGAAATTATATTCAGAAATTTTTAGTTTGAAACACTGATTAATTTTAATGAGTAAATTTAGTAAATTGATTTAAATTTAAAAAGTGCTTAAATTTTGAGACTGAAATCATTGTCATTCTCGGTTTTTCCCGACTGTTTTCTAATTTTTTCCCCCATTTTTTTTCTCAACAAAATTTAAGTTTAATTTCAAACATAAGTAAATCTGTAAATTTTTTCAAAAATAATGTTCTTTTTGATAATTTTAATTGAAAATTTGGAGAATAATTATGATCCTCTATGAACGTTCAAATGAACGAAATATTCTGTATTGAAGATATCTTTATAAATTACTAATCACAAACAAATTTAAAAACTGAAATATTTACGTTTCGAAACTAAGTAATTAATTTTTTAGAAAATAATGCAAAATATCCGAAAAAATTCTATTATGTACATAAATACCAAAATTATTCTTGATAATTCAATTATTTCGAGGCATTTTAATAATAATTCTTTACAAAAATCAATTATTTTCATCACAAAAATTCAATTATTTTTAAAAGTAATAAATTCCTTCTTGGAAATTCAATTATTATCATTAATAATAAAATGCTTTTTAGGAAATAAACTATTTTCAAAAAAATTTTATATAATACCACACAGACATTCAATTCAATTCTTTTCAAAAATATTATAATTTTTTTTAAAATAATGTTCTTTTAAATAATTTTAATTGAAAATATGGAAAGTAATTTTTTCAATTTTTTAAAAATAATCTTATCTCTTTTTAATATTATAACTGAAAATTTGATTTTTCAAGATTATTAAAATTTTATTAAAAATAATTAAATTTCTTTCTTCTAAAAAATTTTTAATATTTATAAAAATAATTAAAACCTTTCAAAGAATGCTATTATTTATAAAAATAATTTAATTCTTGTGAAGAATTTTATTAAAATTTTTTAAACTAATAAGCAGTAATAATTAATTATTTACGTAATAAATACTAAACTTTCAAATTATCTCAAGAAATAAATAAATAATATTTATTTGAATACTCAGAGATTTGGAATTATGAAAATTTAAGAGAAGTTCAATAATTATAATTATTGAATAGTACTATAATTTTTAGAAGCAAAAAAATGGATTTAAAACTTTAAGAGGGACTTTATATTAAAAAAAAAATTATAATTGCGCTCACTAACTTTCCTTGATTATTATCGAAAAATTTAAATAAAATTCAAGAAAAGAATTGAATTATTTTTCAAAAAATAAAAAGAAATTTCAATTATTTCAAAATTTTTCAATTATTTGTTTAGAAAAATTCAATTTTTTTTGAAAGAATAGAATTAAACAATTTCAAACTTATTTTTTAGAATTAAGAAAAAAAATTTGAGAAAATTCAATTTTATTAAAAAAATTTATGTGTGTATCGTTTTTTAAATTAAGTAATAAAAATTTGTATTACTAATCTTCGTCCTCAGAAACAAATACATTAGAATGTGATTTTTTATAAAATCCAATTTTTTATAAATTATTGAATTAAAATACTTTGAAAATTCATTTGTTAAAAAGTTTCTAATGAAATTCTTTAACAAATTTAATTACATATTTTCAATCGAATTTCACAATATTTCTATTAACTCCATAATTTTTTTTTTATTCACAAAATACGTTTGAATCGGTAATTGATTTTTTACCATCAAATTAATTGTTTTCATCTAATTCAAATTTACAGAATATTATAAATATCTATAAAAATTGAAATAAAAAGTGATTTTTTAAAAACAACACTGAGAAAAAAAAATATTTGATTCAAACAAATTTTGTTTAAATCAAACTTAAAATATTTTTGCTATACAGTCAAACATATTTAAGTTTAATTCAAACATATTTTCTGGTTCAGTTTAAGAGATTGTATATTGTAATCAAGCATAAATTGTGATTGATTTTAAATTATCTGTAGTTAACTTTTAACTTTGATTCAAACATAATTTTTGTTTAAACCGTAACAGAAAATTTGTTTGAATTAAATATAATTATTCAAACAAATAATACTTTTGAATGAATGCAGTAGATATTTTCTATATATATTGAGATTATACTTACAAACTAATTTCAATTAAACAAAATCGTCTAACATTATTTTTGTGTTTCATTTAAGTATTATAATGTTTTCTCAGTGAAATTAAAATAATACGACTTTTTTGTTTAATTTTGTTCAAAAAATTTCCAGTTTAGTATAAAATTCCTGGCTAATTCCGGGACAAATTAAATTCCCGGTTATTTCCCAGATTTTCCTGCTAATAGACACCCTGATTATATTTTCTACTTCGCAGGAAGATATTGTACAGATTAAAAACTAGGACTTTTAGTTAAAAAAAATGCATTTCAATGAAATTGTTGATATCCTTGAGGAACATTCTTCTTCCATTGACGTGCGTATAAACGTGAGTAAATACTATAATAAACAATAAATGGAATATTTTGTTTTACACCAAGAACGACCGCTCTCGTTTAATAAGAAGTCCTGT
The DNA here is from genome assembly GCA_032872475.1 of Leptopilina myrica (nomen nudum). Lineage (NCBI taxonomy): Eukaryota > Metazoa > Arthropoda > Insecta > Hymenoptera > Figitidae > Leptopilina > Leptopilina myrica (nomen nudum). The sequence continues at coordinate 12,628,373 of CM065458.1, read as the reverse complement.
GGCAAAAGAAATGAGGGTAATGCTCATGATAGACAATAATTTCTAGTACTGACTACGTGACGTTTTGCATACTGCAACTCGATAATTTTTTACAAAAAAAAACATCGAGATACTATATATGTATGAATATTGATTAAAATCAATAAATTTATTCATTTCACTTAAATTTAATGTTATTGATACCAAAATCCAAAAAAATTGGTAACTTTTCATTTTTTTTCTCGTCTTTTTAGAATTTATTTTTTGAGAAAGAGTTTTACTTTAGATAAAAAAAAACTCTTACAATTGAAAATAAATGAAATCTATTTTTTTAATTGAAAATAATCTACTGAAATTAAAAATCGTACAAATATTTTTATCCCCTATGCGCATTACTATCAACATTCCTTCATTTTGGACCGGTTCAGACCGCGAAATCCTGTCAGCGATTCGGATTAGATCTTGCAACAGCACCCGTGAATAGATTTATTTCCATAAGTCTTATTGTCGATTCAAATTCACTAATCAGAAATGTTTGATTAAGACGAATTCCATGTAAGAGCCATTTTACCCTGTCCAGGCTATTCGAATCAAAGATATTGCCTAATTCGGAATTTTATTACAATTATAATATATATATATCCTGTCATCAAGTTTCAGACAACTTCTTAGTGCGGAATATTTTAATTTTTCACGATGTTCATCTATACAACTCTCAAACTATAAATTCAATATTGATAAAGTATTTGTCACGGTTGACTGAATTCTGCTCACATATTTATAAAGTTCATATACTTATCTACACTTTACATCGTCGCGTGCAATGGAAAGTAAACTGACTGATTGTTTTTCTGGAATGTCCAATTTTTTCTGTCCTGCAGGCAAGAAAATTTTTTTTTCTGTAAAAATAGTGCTTTTAAAACATGTTCTTTGATCTGGAATTATATTTACAAAATTAAGGTTCTAATCGTACTGAAAATCGTTGTATAAAATTACACTGTGAAAAATAAAACTAACATTCGATTCACTTTTAAGTAAAAACGGTTTAGATTACAAATGAACATTTTTGACTGTATTTGTATTTATTCTAAATAATTTTCTAAGTAATTATTTACACTTAACCCATTGTTTCAAATTTACAATTTGTTTTATTTTTTAATTTTCGTTTCAAACTTTTATTTGTGTATAAAAATGTCTACGGGCTGATGAGAAATTTACGCAAGTTTTGTTTTTAAGAAATCGTAAATAAAAAGTTGAATTTATTAAAAGAAGAAAAAATTGCGTGCCATTGAGAGAAAAGCGCAGTAGGTAAAGGAGAATAAACTGTTGAAGAAGAAAAAAACTGATGGACAATCGATCGAGGAGTCCGAGAACTTAGTAAACAACTGAAAGCATCAGCCAAGGCCAATTTCGACGTCTTTGCCCCCTGGAGACTGTGGGCGTCTTGTGCGCAACTATGCTTCAAAAGTAATACCATTATTACAGTTTTTCTTTTTTACTTCTTTTTGTATTATTTAATATAACTTCTTTTTTTTACTCAGATTTCGAAGCAAAATTTTTTTTTTTTTGAAAACAAAACAAAATTTTAACGTTCTCGAAACGAATTTAGCAAAATATTTTACTCTAGTGATTCAATTTTATTCTGTACTAATTTTTGCTTTCGATTTAGCAAAATTTATTAATTTACTGACTTCTGAATTCGTTTCCTAATAAATTAGTAGAAAGTACAATTAATTAGAATAAATATTACTAAATCAAAAGGAAAAAGTCCCAGTCACTGTAATAATTATTTTCTACTAACACAAATTTAGAGAGAATGATTTTTTCGAAATATTCAAAAGTGATAAGGGAGTAACAGAACTTCATCTACGGAAGTACATGAAATAAATTTCTTCGCATGTAAAGGAAAAAAATTTGACAAACTCGAACTTTATAACAGTTTTGAATGACCTAGTTTTTAAATTCACCTAAAGTGAATATAAATTTAACAGAGAAATAAGGTCGATGAATCACTTTTAGTTATAAAGAGATCCAGCTAAAAAGTAAACACACTCTATCACGTTGCGCTATAATTTGCATGTGCAGCGGCACGTTCAATTTGAACACAACTACGAGAACATAAACACAGATGCATTCCTTTTTCAACAGAGAGCCTATATGCTCGCACCACTCAACCTTGAAATTGTCCTATATGCAAACTTTATGACGCTTTAATTTTATCTTGTTTAAACTTAATGTATCCTAATTCATCTATACAAACAATTGAATAAATCATTTTCTCAATTCCCCGTTTAATCTCATCATTCTCATCAAGTTAATTAGAACACACTTTTCACGTTGTTTTCAACTTTTTCCTTTTATTTTCCATTTTCCTTAAGGGCCACAGTCCTAACGAATAAAAAGTAAAACAACAATGAAAAAGAAAATTGTCGATGGATGAATTATTATCGTAAAATTTTTTTCAGTTTGCAAGAAAATTTGAACTATTTAAAAAAATATTACTTTGAAGAAAAATTCGTAGCAATGATTTTCAATTAAACAAAGTTGAATAATCTATAAGAATAACTATAAAAAGGAGTGTATTTAAATACAGAATTAATTAATAAAATTAAAATTTTTTTTTTGTTTTTTTAAAAATGTTTCCCCTCAAAATTTAAATAATCTTTATAAATAATAAAATTTTTCGCCCAAATTAAAATATTTTCAAAAATTTTAATAAAGTTCTTCGCATGAAAATACAATTTTAAAAAAAGTTCAATTATTTAATAAAATATTTATTTTTAGAGTTAAATAAATGAATTCTCGTAGAATTTTCAAATAAATAAATATTTTTGAATATGATATTCAATTACAATCGAGGATTTTTACTGAAATTTATTTTTAAATCAATATTTATGTTAGAAAATTCTACAAGAAAACAATTATTCAATTATAAAAATAAACATTTTATTAAATAATTGAATGTTTCTTAAAATTGAATTTTCGGAAAGAATTCTTTGAAAATTTAATTATATTATGTTTTTTATTATTTATCGTCAAGAGAGAAACTTAAAAAAATTTTTAACAATAATATCATTTTTCGAGAAACTTGATTAAAATTTTGTATTTATTAAAATTAATTGAAATTCTGACAAGAATATTATTAAAATTTTTAAAAAAACTGGAGACAATTTAAATTTTGACCAGAATGTTTGTAAATTTTCAAAAAGAATTGGATTTTTGTAAAGAATTATTTTACGTTTGAAAATAATTTATTTTGAAAAATTTTTTAAATCAATTAAATTTCTATGAAGATTTTTATTAAAATTATTTTTAAAAAAATTGAATTGTTACCAAAGAATTACATTAAAATTTTTGAAAATAGTTTAATTTTTTAAAGAATAAATAATAAAAGATAAAAAAATAATTGAATTTTTCCAATAATATCTATTTGCTTCCAAATTCAATTTGTTTTAGTGTTTTTAACTAATATTCTTCTATAAATCCGTTGTTTTTAATAATCAATTAAATATATATTAAAAAATTTTAATGATTTTAGAAGAATTTTAGTTATTAAGGTATTTAAAAAACCTAGATTTGTAAATTTTATGATGAAATTCATTTAAAGTTGAAATTTTACAAAATCTTCAATAAAAATCTTTTGAAGTTCATCTTATTATGAAATTTGTAAATGCAACTCTCTTTAAATTGAATTAATTTTAAAATGTTTAAGTAAAATTAGATTTCAAGAATTTCAATTAGAAAACAACAAAGTTCCAGGATTTCGATCAAAATTCCCTGACTTTTCCAGGCATTTTTAAAATTTTTATAAAATTCCCTGACATTTCCAGGTTTTCCAGGTTGCGTGGCAACTCTGTAAATTTAAAATTTAAATGTTATAAATTTAAATCTAAATGTTTTTAAATTTAAATTTATATTTAAAAAGTAGATAAATTTGATTTAAATTCTTTTATAAATATTTAATTATTTAAGGTACATAAAAATGTAGATTATCGTTAAATATGGTTCGTTCTGCAATTTAAACTGTAAATTTTGTTCAGAAGATAAATCACCAAGTCATCCTGACTTTTATTTTCAAAGATTACGACATTACTCTAATTTAACTTAAATCCAATTATATAATTAGCTTTCAAGTAACTTTTCAAGAAAAGCAAATTTTTTATTTTATTTATTTTATCTTTATCACTAAAATTGCAAATCAAAGCACAGAATTACTATAAAAATTGTCAAACTCATAAAGTTTTCTTAATTTCGAAAAATTATTCTCGGAAAAATAAAGTTATTTATGTATAAAAAAATTAAGGCAGATTACATAATTCTGATCATAAATGACTTATCGTCGATGACTATATATTTTTGCCTTGAAATGCAATTAAATTATTCTCTTGTTATTTAAAATCTTAAATTTTCAAAATAGACATTTATTTATTATTTATGAAATTTTAAAATTGAAAGCTCAAATCGTAAAAAAGGTGAAATTTTCAAAGTACATAGAATGTTTATTATTTCCTCATAGAGGAAGTATTGTTACATTGTAAATGTACAGGTACACAATATAATATTTTTGCGTAAAGAATTTCTTGTACAAATCCCTTTCGATGTCGTACGTTTATTCTATTATCGTAGAAAAATTTATTACGTACTTGCTAAATTAAAAAAAAAAGAGTTCCTTTTCCGACCTCTTACATTCTATTCGACCCTAACGAAAGAAAAAATACAATTATCTCACGATTTCGAACCTTCAATGAGCCATACAATTTATCGTTTGAAGCAGCATTTAGTTTCCATGAAGTGCACACATGTACTTTAAAACCCACCTCTTTTTTTAAAAGAATGCGAACAAGAAAGCAGGCAAATCCCTCCTTTCCCTTCCGCCCTCGTCATTTCTCCAGCTCATTCATAGCCCTTTCCAACGTGGGACCCGGTGAAATAGTCTGCGTCAGTGGATGATGCTTCTGAGTTGTTTCGTCGCCACGCGACCTATCGCGCAGCAACCAATTGTCAGCCAATAGCGAGTAAGTTGACGAGGAAAAATAATTCACACCAACAAAAATAACAAATAAACTCGTCAGAATTGAAAAAAACAATAAATTCGGCGAAAAATTCAAATACGTCAAATATTTCAATTTATGAAAAAATTGGAAAATTATTTTAAAGAATTCACTCAATGACGTTTGAAATGCATCACCTGCGGCATGGCCGTCTCCACAGCACTCATATGACATTTGGTATATCTATATGCGATTCACGTTCATTCGTAATTTTCATACTTTGTTAAAGAAAAAAAAAAAAAAAAACAACAATCGATAAGATCAGCTTGCTATTTACGCGAAGAAAAAGCAGTCGCAAAACGTAATTCCCCCACGAGGCGACCGAGTAACACTGCAGTCACACGAGAACGTCGACTCGTCCCTCTGTGTGGGTGGCCGACTGAAAACGCGCCTGTCTCAACTTTATACACTTGTAATTTGCCACGAAATGGAATTATAGTCTATATATTCAATAAACTTCCGCTCTCGATAAGTCGATTGTTGATTGTGCTTACCACTCATGAAATTTCTCCAATTATCCGACAAATGAAGATCCTTATTTTCTGGAATATCGATTGCGACGAGAAACCGATTTCCCAGTCGTTGATTGCCTTCCTCTCAAATTCTGCAAAAAAAATCCATAAAATAAGTGAAACAAATAAATTAAAAACCAAGTAAAAATTAAATAAAAATTAAAATACTTAATTAATTTACAATTATTTTAAATTATTTTAAACTATTTCAAAGAAAAATTAAAAAACTTAATCATTTACTTTAAAAACATTATAATTAAATTATATAATTAAAAACATAATTACATATTTTTAAAAATTATAATTCAAAATTAAAAGTCGGGTGAAGTTCACAACGATTGACAGAAAAACAATATATAATTTTTGTCTTAAAAATTCTTTTCTAAATTATTACACAAAAAAGTATGTAAATCATTTCTAACGATAAATTTATACAAAGAGCAGAAAAAATATTTTTTTTTCAACACTGTTGATTTAAAACACTGTGAACTTCTCCAAATTATTACCACTTCAAAATTATTGCAATAAAAATTTAATTCGAAGAAGAAAATAAATTTTCTCCATCTGAACGTTTAGAACTGCGGAATAATAAATTATTATTATTACCAATTAATAAAGTAGTAAAAATAACCAGTTTACAATTTTTGAAAATTAGTCCCCCAAAAATGAATTTGATTGTATACGAACGAAAAAAAATTATAATTGCAAATAGAATTTCTTTACTTTTTGCCGAAAGATAATTTAAAAAACTGCATAACAAACAGTTAGCAGGCCTCGGATCGACTTTAACGAACAAAAAAAAGTCGCTTTAGTCGATTAAAAATAGAAAAAAGTAGATTATTTAATTCAGTGCTGTCACAAAAATTCAAATTAATCAAAACTTGTATAATTTTGCTAAATAAATATTTTTAAAATTTCAACTTTTCAAATTTAATAATTTCTAAAAATTAAAACTATAACCCTTTTATAAATTTAATTACTTTCTACAATTTTTAACTAAACTTCATCTCTAAATCAATTATCTATATGAATTTTTAATCATTTTTTGCAATTTCTTCAAAAATTCAATTATTTAAATAAAAAAAATCAAATTTTTTATAATAATTTAAACCGTCCATTTTTTTATTTAAAGATATTAATTAAGGTAGAACATTTTAACAAATTTTAATAAAAAAATTCATAAAAATTAACTTTTTAAAAATATTTCTAAATAATTTATTGAAAATACAAAAAAAAATTACAATTAAAAAATGTCAAAAAATTGAAATTTGGTCAAATCTTTTAAAAGCTGATTTAAATTTAGTAAAACATTAAAAAAATAATTCAAAATTTGTCAAAATCTTACGAAAAATAATTGAGTTTTTTAAAAATATTTAAAAATTAATCAAATTTTTCAAAAAAATTGTAATTATAAATAAAATATTTCTGAAAAATTCTTAAGTAGTAAATTAAAAAAAAATTTATTTACTTTATTCGAAGATAATTGAGTCATAAAAAATTGTAATAAAACAATTGTAAGAATTAATTTTTTCTAAATATTGTAATGTATAATTTTTCAAAAATAATCGACGAATTTTTGTATAATTTAAAACAAAATTGTTTTCGAGAATTTTAATTGAAAAATTGGAATATATGATTATTTTCTCCAAAATGTTGAAAATAATTTTGAACAATTTTAATTTTATTATTTTGTGTATGAATTTTAACTTTCGGAAATATTGATAATAATTGAATTTAAAACAAATTAGAACGTAATAATTCAGAGAATTATTCTTTTCTGAACTATTTTAATATTATTTTTAAAACCTATTTTTCATTAATTTGAATTTTTATTGAATCTACACTTGAAGATTATTTATTATAATTTTTGATAATTTAATATTATTTCGAAAATTTCCAATTAAAATTCTTTAAAAGTTAATTTTCAAAAATTGGAATAAAACGCTTGAAAAGATGATTTAGTTTGAATTAAATTTTACAGAATTTTAATGATTCAAAATCTTTTTAATTGTAATATTTTGAAACATTTAATTAGAAAACTGATTGAGAAATAAACTTCCAAAAGTGTTTGTCTATAATAAGTTATACTTTGCACGGTTGAAAAATCGAAATAAGTTGCATTTTATACCAAAAAATATTGTATTTTGGCGCAAAATTTGTATGAAAAGTCAAAAAAGTCTCAATTTTTAAATAAAAGTCTATAAAAGTCGCATTATTTTGAAAATAGTCGAAAAAAGTCATAATATCCGAGGCCTGTCAGTTAGTATTATTTAATTCATTACCGATAAAAAAATTTTATTCTATTACTGAGAATTTTATTGAAAATAAATTAATTTCATTTTATTTCGGTTTTTTTTGTTGTTTGATTTTTATTTCAGAAAGGAAAAAAAATTATTTCTTAAAATATTAGAAAGTGAAATGATTCGACTCGTCAAAAAAGAGGGCTTCTCATGTAAGTTACAACGAATACTCGATTCCACGAAAGCAACTGTGAAAGTCGTTTAATTACAGACTCTTAATGCGCCGACATTTTTGCACTCAACCGTTTTTGTTTCTTTTTACAAAAATGGAAGCTGACAAGTTTACGTCGTTTTCAGTAAAATATAGATACTATTTATCTCTACCTCCAACGAAGATAAAAAAAACCGAATATTTTTTAATATTAACAATGTAATATTGTAGCCTATTGTTTAAACTACAAAAATGTGTCATGAAGGCAAAGGAACTTTGAAGATGGAAATTTGTAATTAATACAAAAATGTTTTATATAAAAAAATAAAAACAAAAAAAAATAATTCAAAAAGAAAAAGTATCTCGAAATAAAATATTTCTCCATGAGTTTCTATTACTAAAACAGAAAATTTTTTATCAAAAATGCATAAAATTAAAAAAAAATTGTTTAGAGATGAAAAAATGAAAAACTAAGATTTTTTCCAGTATAAATTAAACTAAATTGTGTGAAAAATACAATTAAACATTTATTCCTTAAATTCGTCCGGTAAATCAATGATTTTCCAATTCCAAAGACAGTAAAATTTGAATCATAAAAATAAAAACTAAACTCATTGTCGAATGGGAAGAAGAATAAAATAATTTTTAATCTCACCGATTTATTTCTTCTCGTCGAGATTGAATTTGGTCTTCAGTTTTTCTAGTTCATCTTGCTTTTTGTCCAAGTCAACTCTCTTGAATGCCTTATTACTTTGGTAATACAAAACTACTAAATATCTATTACAAACATTGAAACCACTCAAATGGTCACATGCGTTTTTAGCATCGAAAATATCCTCGTACACGACAAAAGCTGTGCCTCGTGTTTCTGCCGTATTACCTCTGCAAAAATAATGATTCATTTAGTTTTCAATTACACAATCCTGAAATAAAAATCCTTTTTGTTTAAAGTTTATAAAAGCAACTATGTACTAACACTCGAATTTGTCTAATGGCTCCGTATTTTCCGAAAATATCATACATTTCCTCCGCACTGATTTTGTAGGGCAAATTTCTGACGTAGAGAATTCTATTTACTTCTGGCGGCAGCCGTACCTAAAATTAATAATTTAATAATTAATAATAGAATAGAACTAGCATAAATATGTAAACGTATAACTAGGTTATATTGACAAGACTGAGTCTATATGTAAATTTCTAAAACTAGTTGTGAAAATGAATTTTCTTTATAATACTCACATTGGCCCGACGTTGCAGCATTGCCATAGCCATCTTGATAACGAATTTATTTACAATTTACGAGAGAAAATAAATAATATTCAACACATAAAGCACGAAATCAAGAGTAAATATTGCAACTTTGTAAGCGACGTGAATCTAACCTAACCTGTACATTATTTCCTCTAGGCAAAACTGTCTCAATGCTGCCAACAATACAAACGATTATCTTTTCCACGTGCACTTATTTAAATTCAAAAAAATAGTCATTTTTCCAAGAAAAGCATAACATTTTAAATAAATAATATTAATTATACTCAAACTCAATCTATTGGTATTAATTTTTATCTTTAATAATGCATTTGAAAATTAAGTAATATTTTTTTGGTTGGTAGAAGAATTAACTCAAGGCGCCAATTTTAAAATTGAGAATACATTGAGATAAAATATTTAAATTATAAAAATCGTAATAATTGGCATGAAAATTTTATTAAAATCGTATTAAATAAATAAGAGATCAAATTTCCATTCGAAAAGTATTTAGTTTTTAAATTATCAATAAAAATAAATTTAAATCTTTGTAAGGACGAATTCTACAAATAATTGGACCATTAGTCCCGTGTCAATTTCGTTTTATATAAGAAAAAAAACAAATTTTTGTATTATTAATTAATTATTAATCAAAAAGTGTTTATTTTTTAAAATTATCACTAAAAGTGAATAAATAAAATCCATAAGAATCTTTGTAAGGGGGATTTTAAATTGATTTTAACTTTTAATTTAAAAATTTAATTTTACACTCGTTTTAGTAGAAACGTAGAGAATTTAATTTAAAGTTGCATTTGAATTATAATTACAATCTTCAGTAATTAACGTTAATAGATAAAAAACGATTTAGATAACATATCATAAAATTTAACAAATATTTTTTATTTACCGAACAGAAAATTGTAATTTATTTTTGAAAATTCTCTACATTTCCACCGAAACCAATTTAAAATTTATTGTATTTTTCCTCCAAAATACAAAATTATGACATTAGACTAATTTTCGTTTCGCCTGTTTGTTAAATTTAAAAGTTTTCGTAAAAAGAATTAAAATTTTTTTATTTTTCCCAAGTAATAAAGAAAACACAGTGAAATTCATTTGCTAATTTATTAGTTTTAATCGTAATTAACCACTGCAGTAGCAACACGAGTTTTTTTACGCTGTTTTACAGTAAAGAATAGGACAAAATCGACGGATTATACTTTTTCTATGTACATTTAAATTTCAATTAATAAAAATATGATTCCGTGTTTCTTACATTTTAATTGATCGTATCTTGAGATCAGTGTATATTTAGTGTAAATTAAGATAATTTCTTCTAATTAAATTAAAAATCTCTAAAAATATTTATAGTCAAATGATCCGTTTGCAAACTTATAGTCGAACATCCAATAGTTTCACAATAACAATTTCTTTTCTCTGCAGTTTGTAACGAGCAGAATTTTTTTTTTCTTTTTCCACTAATAAAAATGAAATGCGTCTAGAATAAAATTTGAGAGTTTTTCAGACATTCTTAAGCTTATAAAGAGACGAAAATAAATTAAACACTTATAATATTAAAATAATATTCGGCAAAAACATTACTCTTTTTTCCTCACACAGATTTCATGGACTAATAATAAATTCTATCTTTCAAACTAATTCTGAATAAATTTGAGCAGTAAAGCACCTTCCATAGTCGTATTCTTTCTTTCTTTCATTCGCTTTCTCACTAAGAGCTCTTTTTGCACACAAATGGGATGAGTAGGCAGTTACTAAGTGATTATTCTCGCATGGATATTGCTAGTGGAATGAAAAATGGCATCGAAAGCCCTTTCGCAGTTACGACTAAAGTTAAGACAAAAAAAAACGATTTGAGTAGAAAGTTAAACTTTGTTGAAGGCAGCAATGTCCACACTTTGAACAAAGTCTTCGATTTCTTGAATTTGTTCAGTCAACCAATCAATGGAGACTTTGTCATCTTCCACGACACAGGAGATTTGGAGTTTGTGGATGCCATAGGCGAGAGGTACCAACTTTGCTGAAAAAAAGAAAAAATATATAATTTAAAATCGAAATTATTTTGATTTTATAAAAGAAGCACTGAATTTTAATTCAGTGTGAAATCTTCAATTTAAGAAATAATTACCAGCTCCCCAGAGAAGTCCGTCGGTGACGATTTTCCTAACTTCTACTTCCATTGCCTTCATATCCGTCTCATCGTCCCAGGGCTTGACATCCATAATAATATTCGACTTTGCAATGAGAACGGGTTCTAAAATCAATTATTAATTAATATTCTAAATTTTTCAAAATTGCAAAATTTTTAAATAAAAAAAAACTTACTCTTCGATTTCTTCGCATTGTAAGCAGCGAGACGTTCCTCTCTGATTTTCGCAGCCTCCGCATCTTCGCCCTGACGATATCAAATATTAAATTAATAGTTTAAGAACTAAAAAGTTTGCCCCTCGTTAAGTATATATTTAAAATAAAAATATCAACTCTCTTGAAAGCAATGAACATTGAAAGTTATTTTTCATCAGAAAGTGTACGCTTTTTTAAAAACAAAATCATATATATATATACAAATTAAATCATCGAATATAAATTCTATCGTCTTTGAATTTTTAATTTCGGGAATATCTGGTGTAAAAAATGTTGTCTTATATCCTATAAAAAATTGAAATTAATATTTCAATCCTAAAGTGTAAAAGTGAGTGCACTATAAATATATATATAAAAATATAAAATAGAACAAACAAGCAATATCAGACTTAGTGCTTTTATGTGACACGAACAATAGACTCAAATTAATAATTTTGCTATAACTGCAAAATTACATAGAATTAATCTACATTACATTTTCTAGCTTTTCCCACTTGCCTCTGAATCAGACCCAAATAGATCTACGTCATCCTCCTCCTCCTCTTTTTCTTCGACCTTTGAAACCTTCATAACACATGCTTCGACAGGGGCAGGTGTCTTTGTTGAGCTTTGTGACTTTTCATAATCTGTCATGCGTTTCTCCAATTTCTCCACGCGCTTCACTAATTCCTGCATTCCTGTAAATAAGCAAAATAACATACTCTTAAAATATTGCAATTCAAAATTCAAAAAAAAGGGAAAATTCTATCAAAACATACTAGTTTTAAGTTCCTCATTTTCTCTCTCAAGAAATGTCACACGAGACGAGTCGTTGTCGCTTGATGGGACTTTTGCCATTGCCTCGATTCCAACCATCTGTAAATGATAATATCAATTTTATTGAAATATCCCTTTAATTCTAAGGGACGAAAAAAAATTTCTCTGAAATTCTTGGAAATCAAATTAACGAAATAAGGAAAAATAAATTAAATGTCCAATTGACAAAATAAATTAAATGTTCAATGGACAAAATAAATTAAATGTTCAATGGACAAAATAAATTAAATATTTAATTGATAAAATAAACTAAATGTTCAATTAACAAAATAAATAAATTATTTAATTAATAAAATAAATCACCTAATCAATAAAATAAAAATATTTTTGATAAAGAGATTTAAAATTTACCCATAGAAGAGTAATGGCAAATGAGAATAAAAGAATAGAAATGAAGAACGAAAAGAAGAATTTTCTAAGGAAATAATATTTACAAATTAATAAGCTAAGCTAGAAATTGAAGAAGAAAAATTAAAAGGGGTGAGTAGTAAGCGCAGTACTCACACATTGTAAAGATTTTTCAAGGTGCTGCTGAACCTTGGTGATTTCATCAACTATATTTCCACCACTAGAAGAAACGCTGAAGCAAGTAGCATCTCGATTTCCCTGTATTTACCGAAATTCAAGATAAACTAACACCAAGCTGATTAAAACTTATATCGTTATATTCTCACTGATGTTTAACAAAAATATTTTTAAATTAAAAGTCGAAGTTTAAAAAATATCTAAATGAATTTCAGGCCTTGGATCAACTTTTAGGCTTTAAAGTCGAAATAAATCCGACTCAAAAATAAATTTCGTATCCAAAAAATTAATTACTAAGTTTTTAAAAGCAAAATTTTAGTTTTTAAACTTTTTTATGATTTGTAATTTAGTAAAATATATTAAAGAAAAAATATTTCTTTCATTTAAATGTTCATTTCATTTAAAAAAATTTGATTTTAATAATTTTTTTTTGTAAGTAAATTTTTATTTTAAAAATAGACAAATAATCAATTATTCGAGTAAAATAAATCTTGTTCAGTGTCTAAATTTTTGATTTAAATTAATAATTTCAATTTTTGTCAAATAATTTATTTTTATTTTCTCTCATTTATTTTCAGCATTAAAACACTTGTGGCAAAAGAAAATAAGACTCTTTACAAGAAAAGATTTAGCTCATTATTTTTCCACATTATGAAAAACGAAAAAGTGGCAAATTTTCGAAAAATATCGAATAAAAGCAGAAAAAATCACATTTTAACAAAGAAAAAGTAAAAAAAAACTCACTATCCAAGGCCGGAAATTCATAAATTGATATACGATTTATCAGTGAAGATTAACAAATTTAAATGTGTAATTTTGAAATTAAAAAATTGTACTCATGCTGCTTTTTATTAATATTTATCAAATAAAATATTGAAATTGATCAAATTTTTTTGTTTTAATACTTCTTTGAATGCTCTGGCGAAAAAATTATATTTGAAAAATAGCGAAAGATTGCAATATGAAATAGGTAAGAGTAAAAAGAAAACAATAGCATCGAGGCAAGCAGTAATTTTTTAATTTCAATTAATAAAATGAAAGTTATCTTAAATTAATCGCAATTTAATTTGAAATAGACATTAAAATGTCCATTAATTCTGCAACACATTAGTAATACACAGACATGCAGAACAACTGTGTGATATTTTTAGTTTTCAATGAAAATCAAGCAATATTAAGCAGTAGATTTCTGAACATGCAGTATAGAAGAATTCAAAAACATTTAACAGAAAAGCCTATATGACACTGTATCAGGTAATGTGTTGTTTTGCCTTCTCAATCAAGTTCCAAAAACTTGATTAAATTAAATAAACTCCAAAAAAACTCATCAATTAGAATTTTTAAAAGAATGCAAACGGTAGAAAACAAAAATAATGTGAAAATCCTCCTAAAATCTAGTAAATTAAAATACAATTAGAATACAATTATTGGACAACATTTACGGGATAATAGTTTCGTGCAGAAAAAAATTAATGCGCACTTTGCCAAAAAAAAAACTTGATATGAATCACAAATTCATCAACACATTTTGTACCTGAGAGACTAATTTTTCTTTGGACTCTTGAATTAGAATTTTATCATCCTCCTTACTTCTGCTCTTTTTATCAGCCTTATTCTTTTTCTCTTTGGCTTCTTTAAGTTTAAGTTTCTTCGAACTGACATTGGAAATTGTAATTTCCTGTTCTTTTGGCTTTGCTTCCAGAACAAGCGCTTCCTTCTCTGGAATAGGTTCATCTTTTTTCTCATTAGATTTAGAATTCTTTTTCTGGTTCTTAACATTTTGAGCAGTTTCATTAGAAACATTGTCCAAAACTTTATTGTCCTTACTTTTTTTAGGCTTCGACTTAGATTGATTATTAGAATTTATATTACTTGAATTCTCGGCAGGTGAACAGTTATTAGGGTTAAGCAAACACTGATCCGCATTCTTACGAGACACCTTCTTGCAATACGTCCCAAGCTATGGAAATATCAAAGAATTTCTCTGCGAATGTACTCACTAATATTAATCCCTGGATTTTCTTTTTCTTAGTCAAGTTTTGTTAGTACCCTTACAATATTAATGGTGAACTTGGAGAAACCAATTGTGAAATTTTTAACAAGTTGAATTCTTTATTAAAATATTTAAAAGTATGTCATTTTCGTTTGAGATGATTTTACATAAAAAATGGATCTATTTTAATTAACGTACAATTTGAACGCGTCGATGAAGTTTACAACATTTATGATTAACAATTAAGAGAAAAATATATTTCTTAGTGTTCTTAAAGATTCGAACGTCCAAACGAACGAGAATATTTTTTTCCTTCCTTTAATTTGAATTTTATTACAAAAAAACAGAAAACGTTAAACAATTTATTATTATTATTATTATGTATTATTATTATTATCATTATTATTATTGTTGTTAGGCAAATTACAATATTTTTTATTTCAAAATCAACTTTAATTATTGAATAATTTCAAATTCAAAATTAAAAAAAGTTAATCATTGAGTTCAATTCTCTAATATATTTTTATTAAATTTCCACGAAATTATTTTACGTAATGTAATTATTTTAGGAAGAATTCAATAATTTTCTAAAATTTTAATTAGATTCTGCTAATCTATTCAATTTTTTTTTATAAATAATAAAATTCTTCTAATGAAATCAATTATTTTTAATACAATTTTAACTTTTTTTTTAATTTTTCAAAATAATTCAATTATTTTCAATAGAATTTTTATTTAAAAAAATTTAATTATATTCAAAAATTATAATAAGTTTGAAGAAATTCTATTTCCAAAAATTTGTCAATAAATCCTATAAATAAAATGTTAACTTTACAATTTTTAACAAACACGATTCTTTTAAAAATTTGAGAAAAATTCTTTGTAGAATTTAATTACCGTCATAAATTTCAATTAAAATTATTAAAAATAATATATTATTTTAAAAAGACTCGAGAAAACGTTTGAAAAGAATTTAATTTTCTATTAATAATTTTCATAAAATTTAATAATAAAATTATTAAGTAAAAAGAATTAACAAACTTAATTATTTTTAAAAAAATGTAAAGAAATTTTTTAATAAAATTCAATTACTTTCAAAATTTTAAATTAAAGTTATTAAACAAAACCCTCTAATATTTTCAAACAATTTTAAAAAATTCAAAACATTTACATTATTTTCTGAAATTTTAATTCAACTATTCAATTATTTTCAATACAATTTTAATGAAATTTCCAAAAAGAATTTAATTATTTTGCATATTATTATACAGATTTTTGAAAATATTTAAGTAGAATATTTTCCTTCATTTGAAAATTCAAAATTTTCGAAACATTTTTCTTGAAAAAAAAAAATACTTTCCTTTTAGATTTTTCTTTATCAAATTTCTGATCAAAAAATTATTAGAAAGACGTAAAAATAAAAATTGAATATATTCTCTTCCAAATCGTTGATTATAAACATTGTCTGAACTTGACCGATTTCAAGGATACGAGAAAAGTATTAATATTTAGTTTTTCCAAGTTCATTATATGATGATGCAACAGTTCACATATGTATGATTTCAAGAATAAGATTAGTAACATACACTTGATTACTTCCAACCACCAGATATTCCCTAAAGCTGAGTTTAATAAAATATTAGTAAATGTTAGTACATCACAGAGACAGAAAATATTGATGCATGTTAGAATTGAAGAAACACTATTACAATTTTAATCCCAAATTTATGATTTTAAATATTCAATTATAGAAAAAAAAAAATGTTCGCAAAAATTAAAAACACCAAATATTTTTATTTTTTATTTAAAAAAAAAATAGTTTTTAATTGAATTTTTTTCCTTCACCACGTTGAGAATAATTTTGTTTAATTTCTATAGATAAATTGCATTTAGAATGTAATTCCCGTTTCAAAAATTGTATTTCCCGTTTTAGAAATTAATTTTCGAAAAATTACCTTAGCAGCCCTCTCATGGAACAGACACTCTGCTTTGTCGTACGATGGTTTCTCCACCCAAACCTTTTCCTGTGCTAATGCGGTAGCAGACATATTTCAATTTATTAGATTTAAAATCTGGAGGTTGAGATTACAAATTCTGAAACAAAGATACAAAGAATAAGTTTGAAATAAGAAAAATATGGAAACAGAAATAGAACTCACATTTTTTTCGCCAATAATTTATATTTTAATTTTATTGCTATTAACTCGTTGTTAATTTACACTTACGAATATTGAATAATAATAATAATAATGTATTTAATAATAAATTGAAATTCTTTTTCTTTAAAAAATTTATTCATTTATAATTAAAAAAGTTAACAAGTTGTAATACTTTTTGTCAGTTAGTATAAAAATAGTATAGTGTAACAATATAGTCAGTGTAATAAAAATATTTTAAATTTAGCTAAAACTAATTTTTTAAAATTAAATAATTAAATAGTCATCAGTCACTATCGGTAAAAATTTCAGATTTAAAAGTAGATGTGGAAGAACTTGCTTTCAGAAAGTTTAACTCGTGATTGACAATAGAAACTATTTCCTTCTCTTTACTTTTTGTAAATTCAGACAATAAATTATAGACTTTATCGTGTTCTTGTGGATTTTTAGGCAGAACGCAAGGATAAATTTCTTTGGCGAGAAAATATTGTAAAAATGATTTCAATTCATTGCAAGAAGCATGCGAGGAATAACAGACTGATAATTGTCTTTTATCAAGTTCATCCCATTCAGTTATCGTATTTGACTCTAATTTACCTCCCCATTTGAGAACAGATATATGAATTGTTAAAATATTACTCTCATCGACATTCAAACGACATGGGAGGGATTTTTTATTTTTCCTATAAGCTCCCATTGATAGACACGCATGCAAAGCGGTACTTTCAGCATCGGCAGTAATGCATGGAGCAATCTCGGAAATTTGCTCATAAACATCGTGCACACTCTCCAAAACGTGAATTTTTCTCTTTAACGCAATAGAAATTTCCCGAAAAACATATTCAAGCCCGTAGGTGTAAGGTAATTTTAAAAGAACCACGTTTTTCGAATTTTCCTCCAACCATTGTGAAGCAGCCTTTTTTATCTCCTCCACGCTCTCCTTTCTCGTTGGAATATTTGAGTAATTCAAATTCAAAAATGTTGTGTCCAAATAAATTTTATCAAATTTCAACGGATACATATTTCTCCCGTCATAGTCGTGTAAAGCTTTGATTTTCGACAAATCACTGGCATTAATTCGAAAATCTCCCGTGTAGAGAATTTTTTTTCCATTATATTCGAAAAGAAACATGACCGAACCTGGACAATGTCCAGCGGGAATTAACGTTACTGTAACATAACAAGTTTTGCGTTTTCTATTTTT
Source organism: Leptopilina myrica (nomen nudum) (assembly GCA_032872475.1). Classification (NCBI taxonomy): domain Eukaryota; kingdom Metazoa; phylum Arthropoda; class Insecta; order Hymenoptera; family Figitidae; genus Leptopilina; species Leptopilina myrica (nomen nudum). The sequence continues at coordinate 12,610,056 of CM065458.1, read as the reverse complement.
AAATTCAACTATCACCGGGTTTAGGAGACTGAAACTTTTAATATTCGTAGTCTCGATTAAATTGAATTTTGAGGTCAAAACAATTTTTGTGATTTCGCTACAATAGAGAAACTTATTGTATCGTGCTAGGTTTTCGACAAAATATTTATCTAAACCATTCATATGATCGGAATGAACGTGACTTAGAAAATAAACAGAAGACTCAAGGTTTTCATTTGCAAAACAATCCACTGATATGCCCGGTATTTCTTCTATAGGCCCAGCAAAAGTCGACATTCCGAAAAAATCTCCCTTTGTTTTTCGTATTTCTGAAAAGCAAATTTTACGAATCACCTGCTCCTGTTTTGATAATAGATTTTATTTACTCAAATAGAATGATAAATAATATTGTAACCACTACTTAGAAAAAAAAATTTCTTTTTCTATAAAATTCATTAAAGGCAGCAAAATAGTTTCCAAAATTTCACAACACTGAAATATTCAACTATTTACTAATCTTCCAAGAAACATATATTTGTTGTTCTAATTTATCGTTCCTAATCCTAAAAGTGACCTCTCAATGTCACAAGTCATAAAGTATGTGACTAATAATTGGCAACGACATTATGTAAATAGAAAAATTGTTAATAAATATTTCAAAATTTAATTACAACAACCAAACTATTCTAAAAAAATGAATTTTATTCCATTTTTTTCCATTCAATTTTATATCGAAAAAAATTTCTACCATTAATACGTCAAGAACGTGAATTTTAAATTACTCTTGACATAAAATCCGACAAATATTTTTGACAAACACCCAGAGATAAATTTGAACTCTTTCAGCTTTAGAACAAATAAAAATTGCTGCAAAAAGTAGAATTTCTCCATAGGAATAATTAGAAAACAGATTGTTCTACTTTGTAAGGTTATGTTCAGATAACGGTTAACGAAATTTAAAGAGAACAAATATAAATAAAATAATAATAGGAGAAACAAATGAACTCGTTAAATTTGCCGTTTTGTTAACAATCTTAGTGTTGGTAGTTCGTTTTAAACAAAAAGAAGTATTAAAATACACCATGTGCCATATTGATCGGACTCTTTTTTTAATAAAAAAAAAAAAAATCCCGTTTCAAGGAGAAATAACTACTCTTTATGCTATTTAGTACAATTGTATATCAAAAAGGATAAAGTTTAATCAATCTTATAAATACCTTTGAATTTTTGTTAAGTTTAAAACTAAATTTTTCCTTCGGAATGTCCAAAAATTGTCTAACCGGATGCTCCTGTCGTGCTGCTACTGCTACCCTTGGAATTCTGAGAAAAAAAACTACAAGTACAAGTTCGATATCTAGCGGACCATTTTGTATGCGTGGACGATATGCGCAATGGCAACCAATTGCGACAATTGAATCTTTATTTGAAAACATTGTTCATGATTCTGTTTCTAAATTGAAATTACGTGGGAAAAGAGGTGTTCTTGGCAAAAAAAAGTCTAGAGATTTACCTGAGTGAGTAATAAATTGAAATGTAATAAATTGAAAATAGAGAAAGTTGCCAAGAACAACAGGTAAGCAACAGAAAGTAAGAAAATGTGAGTCGAGTGTGCGCAGTGAACGGACGTGACATTAGCTAGATTTAAAAACATCCGTGTGCATCCGTCAAACATCAAACACAATCCAAACAAACATGGCCGTGCAAGCATCACCCGGAAAACTCAAGGAGTTAAGATTACCCATTTCTCGAGTAAGAACGATTATGAAAAGTTCACCTTATGTCGAAGCAATTGGCCAAGATGGACTATTTTTAGTAACAAAAGCTACGGTAAGTCGACAACTTGTATTAACTTTTAGTGACCCTAACTGATTTGTAGTCACTCGGTGTAGGAACTTTACACAAACAAATACAAGGCGATTAACGCGCTTAAATTCAAATTAACTATTAATTTTGTCATTGTTTTATTTACACTTTTTCCGCTTATTCGAAAAAAATTGATTCTTTGATCCTCTTTGCACGCGGAAAAAATCTTACAGTTACTTTAATTTTTTTTACTGTAAATATTCAAACACACACTGTTTCGATATGTAAAAAAGTTTTATTTAATTTTTAGGAATTGTTTATCCATTACCTAACAGAAGAAGCGCATTTACAAACCAAGAAGGGACACAATTTAGATTATAAACATCTGGCAGAAGTCGTCCAAACAAATGACAGTTTAGAATTCCTCCGCGAAATAATGCCAAGGAAAATAACAGTTCGTCAATTCAGACAAATGATGGCAGCTAAAAATGCAGTAAGTTCATCGGATTCCGATTCTGATAGTCAGTCGGACAGTTCCTCTTCATCGGACAGTGAAGATGAAAATTCCGACGATTCTTCATCAAATGCCAACGATAATAAAACAAATGGAAAAAGTGAATCCAGTGATAAAAGCGACGACAGCAGTTCAAGTGACAGTGATGAGGACGATGATGATAATGATAATAAAGCGTCCACCGACAGCTAGTCTCACATTTCTTTTTTAAAATAGGCAAGTGTGAATACAACTTCCTTTTTTTTTAGAACAGAATATTTTTCTATATTTTACTGAACAAACCATTTTCAAATATTTTAAGACACTCAACGACTATGTAATTTTTAAATATACAAAATGTCAATTACTATAGAATCTTATTTATGGAATGATAATTTTGAAAATAAAATAACAGTTTTTTAAAATTATTGTTTTATTATCTGTGAGAAGTAGAATAATTGTTTTCATTTGTATAATAAATGAATCTATATTTTTTATATAAAATTGAAGACATGACAAGTTTCATGTTTATTTACAGGAATAATGTAATTCTAGTTTCGTAAAGAAGCTATTTACAGATTTTTTTTTAAGCGTAAAAAAATTAAATAGGTTTGAACACATGTCGAAGATAGATTTAAATTACTACATTTTTCAGGGTTGCCACGCTTTTATCCTTTTCGAATTCCCTGAAATTTCCAGGTTAAAAACGGGATTTTTCCTGATTTTCAGAACTACATTTATTATTAATTAGAAAATTTGTTGAAAAACTCAAGAATTCAATTATTTTCAAAAGTAACATAATTCTTTGCAAAAATCCAATTTTGTTTCAAAATTGCGAAAAAATTCCCGTCAAAATTTAAATAATCTTTATAGACAAGAACATTTTTCTCCGAAATTCAATTATTTTCGAAAATTTTAATAAAGTTCTTTATAAAAATTCAATTTTAAAAAAAGTTCAATTACTTAAACAAATGTTTATTTTTAGAGTTAAATAAATGAATTCTTGTAGAATTTTCAAGTAAATAAATATTTTTTAATATGATATTCAATTATAATCTATAATTTTAACTGAAATTTATTTTTAAATAAATTTTTATTAGAAAATTCTACAATTCTTTTTAAACAGTTTAATAAAAATTTTAGCAATAATTCCATTATTTTTATGAATAATAAAATTCTTCTCAGGAATTCAATTGTTTTTCGAAAATTTTAATAAAATTCTTGTCACAATTTCAATTATTTTTAAAATACAAAATTTTCATCAAATTTCTTGAAAGATGCAATTCTTTAAAAAAAAATCCATAAAAATGTGTTAAAAGAATTCAATTATTTTTGAAAATTTTAATAAAGCTCTTCATAAAAATTAAATGTTAAAAAAAGTTCAAGTACTTAATAAAATGTTTATTTTTAGAATTAAATAAATAAATTCTCGTAAAATTTTCAAATAGATATTTTTGAACATGATATTCAATTATAATCCACAATTTTAACTGAAATTTATTTTTAAATCAATATTTATTAGAAAATTCTACATGAAATCAATGATCTTCAAGTTTTAAAAGTTCAAATGAACGAAATATTTTTTATTGAAGATATTTTAACAAATTACTAATCACAAAATATTTAAAAACTAAAATTTAACGTTTACAAAGTCAGTAATTAATTTTTTGGATAGTAAAGGAAATAATTACTATAAAAATTTACTTTTTAGACGAATTAAATAAATTTCGTTCATTTGAACGTTCAGAACTTTAGGATCTTTGAAATCAATTATTTAACTATAATAATAAACAATTTATTAAATAAAAGAAAGTTTCTTAAAATTTAATTTTCATAAAAAATTCAATTATGTTTTTAATTATTTTTTTGTCAAGAGACAAATTTAAAAACAAATTTAACAATAATTTCATTTTTCGAGAAATTTAATGAAAATTTTGTATATTAAAAATAATTGAAATTCTGCCAAGGATATTAAAATTTTTGACAAGAATTATATTACATTTGAAAATAATTGTATTCTTCAGACTAATTTTTTAAAAATTTTAGTTTAAATAATTCAATTGTTTTGTAAAATTTTATTAAAATAGCAAACATTGAAAATAATTTAATTTTGACAAATTTTTGAAATCAATGAAATTTCGACGAAGAATTTTACTAACATTTTTTTGAAAAAATTGAATCATTACAAAAGAATTCCATTAAAATTTTCTAAAATAATTTAATTCTTTGAAGAATAAATAATAAAAGAGAAAAAAATAATTAATTTTCTCCAATAATACGTATTTGCTTCAAAATTCAATTTGTTTTAGTATTTTTAACTAAAATTCGTCTGTAAATAAATTTTTTTAATAATCAATTAAATATATATTACAAAATTTAACTAATTTTAGAACAATTTTAGTTAAATTTTTTTTAAATCTAGGTTTTTAAATTACCAAATTTTTTTTCAAGAAATTCAATTAAAATTGAAGTTTTACAAAATTTTAAATGAAAATCTTTTCAAGTTTATCTACTTATGGAAATTGTAAATGCAACTGTTTTAAAATTGAATTAATTTTGAAATATTTAAGTAAAATTAGATTTCAAGAATAAATACAATTAGAAAACAATAATTTTCCAGGTTTTCGATTAAAATTTCTTGACTTTACCAGTTTTTTTTTTAATTTTTATAAAATTCCCTGACATTTCCAGGTTTTTCAGGGTTTCTAGGTTGCGTGGCAACTCTGAATTTTTTCTTAAGTAGATTTACGAATATTTCAATTTACGATTTCAATCTTGATGTACTTTTCCACTAGTACCTTCCGGATAGTCATATACGTCTTCACTTAGCTTTTTCGCTAGGAAATAAATTTCCGCTAGTGCAATTATTAGAGAGATCATAATTCCCAGTAATAATCGAAAACCAAAATCCAAATCTCCGACAATTAATTCCACGCCAATGAAACCGAAGGCAAATCCAGCCATGACGGAGAGAACGAACTGTGCCACTGCTATAAGTTGCTTATTCATTTCTTTAACTAAAACAAATGGAAAAAAATATTAAATTAAAATTTCGTTTTTCATGACAAAAAATACTGTAGGGCAACAAATCTTACTTTGCGCAGCTATCGAATCTTCAGGAAAAATTTTCTTATAAGGATTTACACCTTTGGTCATTGACGCATAATCCCTAGCATTTTGTTGTGCCTGAAGTTTTATTAAACGTGCCACAAGTTCGGGATTTTTAGGCTTTACCGGTGGCGTTGGTAAGCAAACATCAGCAGTTTCCAAAAGTTCATGCAGATAAACTTTCTCGTCAGACGACTCTCGATACTTTTCTAAATAAGAATTCAGCCACTTTACGTCCTTTAAAGTGAGAAATGTTTCTTGTCGTTTGCCGTAACTCTTTAATGCAATTATATTTTCAGGCACCTCATTCTTTTTCTTCACCTGCTTAGCGACGAATTCAATAAGTCTAGTAGTGGGTTTTATTTTTACAGTGTGATCTTTGATTGGCTCGACAAACATTCTAAGTGATATTTTTTAATGCAATGAAAATTAAAAAGAGGAAACTAATTTTCAAGCCAAAAAAAGAAAAAAAATCGAGAAACAAAGAAAAAGGGGGAAAAAGAAGCTACTCTTAAGTTTTTCGACTACCTATAAAAGTAGATAATTATGGCGAAATATGTAACTTCCTTTCTAGATCCAAATAGTATTCCTTTAATTCGTTTTCTTTCTCGAGAAATTCGTCATCCACTTTTTGACATTTATCCTTCATTTCATTGATAAACTCTTGCCATTTCAATTTTCGGAGTTCTCTGCTTTCGATTAATTCACTTTCCTGAAAATTAAGCCACAGTTCATTGATGGGAAATAAATCAAGTTTGGAAAAGTATTAAAAATAATTTACGTACATTATTTATTTTTCCCTCTTTTTGAAGAACTCGTTCACACATACCAAGTGCTTTATCGACATTTACTTTTAAATTGGGTAACTGAGAATTGCCAAGTTCTATTGTTCTGTCCAACTGGCTTTGATCAATATCGGTTGAATGCTCTATAATTTTAAAGAGACGTTCCACTTCTCTGTCATTTCTTTTGTCCTGAGTACCAAAAAAGAAATATATTCTAATTGCTCATCAAAGGTTACTAATTTGTGACAACAAAAATAAAACCTTTTTTTTTATTACTCTAAGAAAAAGTTAAAAATTCTAATGACAAATTTTCTACCACATTGATAGTTTTAAATTTTCAGTTTTTACTTTTTTATTCTATAAATTTATCGCACTTTAAAATTTACACAATATAAACAACAAAATGATAAAAAATACTATATTTAATCTGTAAAAAATAGGCAAACATAATTTTAACGAAATGTTTATAATCTTCGATATTTATAATATTTAATATTTACAAGATTAATAAACTAAACATTTTCGTAAAATTCAAATTTAACTCATAAAATAATAGATCTCAGTTATTGAAATACTGGAAATAGTGTATAACAAATAGAAATAAAACAATCCATACGAATCTAACCTATAAATGTGATTTGCAAAAATACAACCATCGCAATATTATACAACGATTTTAAAACATTCGGAACATTCGAAAAATAAATAAATTATCCCATTTCTACCTGATATTCTCTCAAGAAAAATGAAACTTCTCCTTGAATGAACGATCGATGATCAAAAAGCCGTGTCCAAATTTCACCAACGTCTATTAAAAAGAGTAAAATCACATTCACGGAAAAAATATGTTAATTATCAATTATTAGAGAGCACTGTGAAATGAATGTAAATTTAAATTACATGAAAGAATAGTGATAGAAAATAAATTACTTAAAAACTACTTGTTCACACCTTTTACAATAGACGCCATGTTTTGGTAACATCTCGTGACAGATAAAAAACAGTCGTCTGCGCATATCAACATCGCAGATTTATGTTGTCACACCTGTTAAAATGCGCGGCAATGAAACAAATTTAAAATATTGTTAGAGTATCAATAAATTAATAACACTTATCATTTTTCTGTTTTTAACATTTAACATACAAATATTTTTATTTTCAGTTCAAAATTATTAAAATTAAAAATTATTTTATTCGTATGTATGAAAAATAAATATTAATACTTCCGTGCAAGAATTTTTATTCTCAAAGGGATAAATATATACATATTAGTCAAAAGTAACGTGACGTTTGTGAACGACCCCTAATTAATTTCTTATTCTATTACGATGTGATTTTGTTTGGATTTGTATAATTTTGGTGAGATCTTATTTTGTTTGAGAAAAATCCATTTGTATAATTTTGTAATTATTTAATTAGCTTTCGCCCGTCGACGACAGGTATTCTCAGATAATTTTAAACTGAAATTACATACAATTATTAGTGAAGGAACGATATCGGGATAAATATTTGGAAGAACATAACCTATAACTTACCCTAATTTCTTATCTATTTGTATTCATTTTATAGAAGAAAATTAATTTTTTTTTAATTATACTCGTAAAGATACTTAAAATAATCTCATTTAATAATTTATATTCCATTTGTTTATTTCTATTATAAATATACAACACAATTTGGGTGTTATGGTCTATAATTTACGTGCGGCATATTAAATATGTGTATAGTTAACCAAGTGATTTATCCCACTTATAACATAAAAATAATTTATTGGACATGAAATTTCGTCATACTGAATCAAACCATAATAATTAGTTGAGTTTCATTATAGTATGTGCAATGTTTTATAGATATATTGAAATTATTATTTAAATTATCATTATAATTATCATTTTAACTATATTATATAAAAGATATATTTTGAAAATAATACTTTACTATCAAGTTGAGAATCTTTCATATTGTTTATTAACATAATAAATGACAAATAATGAAAAATTTATATAAAGTCTTTTTAACGACGCAATATTCCAAACAACATATAATATTTACAACTTGGGTATTATGAAATTAAATATATATATATATTAATTAGAAAATCTATTTGTCACAAATATTAAATGAGGTAAAATTAAATATTATTCACTGATCAATGAAATGAATTTATAACAAGGGGTTTTCGAAATTTGTTAACAATTTTAATTTTCATGCAAAGAAATTAAATTTTTTTCAGATAATTTAACATTTTTTATAATTTACTTGACTTTTTGTATTAAATAAAATACGGTTCGTATATATAGGGCAATTTATATAAAAAATATATATATATAGAAATAAAAATAAAAAAACCAAAAAGACAGAAAAAAAATATTAATAACAATTGTTTAATTATTAATAATATATAAAATGAAATTATTCGCGTTTTGTTAAACATATTTCGCTATATACTTATATAACATTATATCTGGTGCCTATTTAAATATATGTTTGTATAAAATCTGAAAAATGTTACGTATAAATTTGCAACATAATACGACAAAGAATAGTTCTGACTCCCTCCTCTTGTTCCCCATCTATTGATATTATGTAATTCTCCAATGACTTCTTCAATAGTATAAATTATGTTTTAATTTTTTTTTTCAATAAAAATCTCATGACAGTGACGTAACATATTGTAATGCTCCTGCGGATATAATATATGAGAGAAAATTGTTGGTCTAATATGCAGATTGAAATGGTGATAGCTCAATTTTGGCTTTATATCCGTTTCGCTTAATCCCTCCTATTCATTCTTTTGTCTTTTGTTGTTTTGGCGATTATCAATTCCGTATCCCGTGAGAGGAAGTAAAAACGCCCCCTTCTGAATTAGGAAAAAGAATTTTCCTACCTCTGCGTATTTCCAGTGGAAAACTATAAATAAATTAAATGTACAGGCCTTGGATATTAGGGACTTTTTCGACTTTTTTCGACTATTTTTAAATACGACTTTTATTTCCAAATTTCGACTTTTCTTCTAAATTTTGCGATAAAATACCATATTTTTAGTATAAAATGCAACTCATGTCGATTTATATAGCGTGAAAAGCATAGCTATAAATAAATCTTTGAAAAATTTTTTTTGAATAATTTTTCTAATTAAATTTTTTCAATATTACAATGAAAAAGATTTTGAATAATTGAAATTCGGTAAAATTTAATTCAAACTAAATCATCTTGTCAAGTATTTTGTTACAAATTTTTTGAAAATTAACTTTCAAAGAATTATAATTCGAAATTTTGTAAATAATATGATACCCAAGTTTTAGACATTAAAATGAACGAAATATTTTTCATTAAAGAATTTTTTATAAATTACTAATCACAAACAAATCTGAGAACTAAAATATTTACATTTAGAAACTAAGTAATTCATTTTTTGCAGAGTAATGTAAAATAATTGAAAGAAAAATTTAATTTGCAGAAGAAATAAATAAATTTCGTTCATTTGAACGTTCAGAATTTTGTGGTCTTGAAATAATGTCAAATTCTTAAAAATTTGATTGAGTAATCTTCAAGAGTAAAATTTAAAAAAAATGAAAATTAATGAAAAATATTAAAATAGTTTTGCAAAAAAAAATCTGTGAATTATAACGTTCTAATTTTTTAAAATTCAATTATTTTCAATATTTACGAAAATTTAAATTCGTACAGAAAATAATAAAATTTAAAAATTTTCAGAATTAACAAGAATTTTATTGTTTATAAAAATAATTGAATTCTTGCCAAGAATTTTTATTGTTTTCTAAAATAATTGAACTCTTGCCAACAATTTTTATTGTTTTTGAAAAAAATCGAATTCTTGACAAGAATTTAAATTTTTTATAAAAATAATTGAATTCTTGCAAATAATTTTAATTTTTCATGAAAATTGAATTGTTTAGAAACAATTTTTAGAAATAATTTAATTTCTTTGGCAAAATTTAGGAAAATTTTATTAAAATTAAATTGAAAAAAATCGAATTCTTTACAAGAATTTAAATTTTTTATAAAAATAATTGAATTCTTGCAAATTATTTTAATTTTCCATGAAATTTGAATTGTTTAGAAATAGTTTTGAAAAATAATTGAATTGTTTAGAAACAATTTTTAGAAATAATTTAATTTCTTTGGCAAAATTTAGTGAAATTTTATTAAAATTAAATTGAAAATAATGGGATTCTTGCAAAGATTTAAAAACTTTTTTTAAAACTAATTTAATTGTTTGCTAAAAGTTTATTAAAATTTCATTAAAAATAATTAAAATTCTGCAAACCTAATTTTATTAAGTATTTTACAATAATTAAGTTCAAATTCATACACAAAATTTACTATTTCAGAATTTTTCAGAAATCGGAAAAATAGGATTAACTTTATATTTTGACAAATTTTGAATTATTTTTCAAATGTTTTACTAAATTTAAAATATTTTTTAGTCTTTATCAAAATTCAATTTTTTGGCTTTTTTTTAATTGTACTTAATTGTAAAACTTTTTGTATTTCAAAAAATTTTTTAGAAATATTTTCAAAAAGTTAATGTTACGAATTTTTTTATTAAAATTTTGGAAAATATTCTACCTTAATTAATATCTTTAAGAAGAAAAATGGACGGTTTAAATTATTATAAAAAATTCGATTTCTTGTATTTAAAATTTTAAGTAATTGAGTCTTAAAAAAAAGTGCAAATATGATTAAAAGTTCATACAGATAATTGACTTGGACACGAAGTTTAGTTCAAATTTGCAGAAAACAATTTAATTTTTTGAAAGGCTTGTAGTTTTAATTTTTAGAAATTATTAAATATCAGAAGTTGAAATCTTTTAAATTTTTATTTCCTGTAAAGAAGAAAATAAGAAGTGTTTAAATATTTTTTTTTGCAAAATTATCCCAATTTTTGATTAATTTGAATTTCTGTGACAACACGAGGAGATTTAAATTTTTTCCTACGATCATCCGAGACCTATAAAAACATTGAAAATTTGATTATTACTCATTGAGCCGTTAAATTTAGTCTGTAATGAAAATTCTACATATCAAAGTACTGGAAAAAATGTTTAATGTCCAGAATGTAGAAAAATAAAAAAATTTATTAATGACCGCAGTATATAATACCAATATGTTGGAAATCGCACTCCGATGACTGTCCATTGTTGCACTCTCAATCCATTAAATCTTTAATATCCGCAAGTGTAATAATCCATTTTCACAATTAGATTCATCACGATAGTATATATAGTATAGTTGATGTTTATTAATTTTCCCCTCACTAATAGCATATCTGCGTTTGATGGAGAAAGAAAAAAATGTAAACCAAATTTATTCCCTTGTTCGAGTTTCATTGTTTTGAAATTCATAAAGATGAATTCTCTCTTTAACGGAATTTTATAAAGTAAAATTTATATATATGTATATATTGGAAACCGAATTTTTATATTCAATCTCTTTTTTTATTTAACCGCAATTTTTTTAACAGCTTTTTGATGTAATGTAATTTTTATTTTTAATAAAAATAGTTTTTTGATAAATATATATATATGTAATATTGCTGAAACAAAAAGTGAATCTAAAAGTGGAAAGTATGTTCAATAAACAATTTTATAATTAAATATATATATTTTCTTTATTGCGTCAATAATCACCTACTGTTGTTGATTTAATACACGAGTATATCTAATATGTATATATCAATCACAGAGAAACCACTACTATATCCGCTTGCTTAAAAGCAAAAGGGATGAGAGGCAAGATCTGTTGATCATCTGCAAGCGTAATGTTTGAGACGTATCTGCAAGTGTATTGGACATCTACACATCTGTCTAATTGTTTATTTTACCATACACACAAACACACAGACACAGAATTGTCGTCAATTGCTGTTGCTACCATGACACATTGACATATGGGATTGGGTGACCTATATATCTATGACCAACGAACCCACTACCTTAGGTAATTTGCCGTTCCACATATAATAAATGTATAAACCTATATATATACTTTGAGATAACGCACTTCATTTACTTTATAGCAAATTTATTTCCAATACTTCAATTATTGAATTCAATTTAATATTGAACGAGACAATTAATACTCGTCTTCTGCGTACACTTATCGAAATTTTCATCATCTTTATGTAACACTCAATTTTCTTTCATTTCACTGTACTTGACTGGAAGTCGTAATATCTTTGATTTTCGAATTAATAATTCTAAAGATTAATGATTCTAAAAAGTATATAATTTAAAAATTCTGTTGCCAAAAAAAAAATTGTAGCACAAAGTTCTTTAAACGATTTTCTGTGTTAAGTGGACCAGAAGGTTTGACGGCGTTTTCAAGAGACGTTACCAATCTATCAAAATTTCGTTAGTTCGTGACGTATTAGTAAACGTTAAGTATACGTCACGAATTAACAACATTTTGATAGATTGGTAACGACTTTTGAAAATGCCGTCAAGTTGAAACTTTTCCAGAAAGGTTGAAATCAGCTTGACTGCAACCTTAGAAATCTTTGGTTACGAAGCTTATTAAAGTTGAAGTAAATCTTTAAACTTCGACTGTTTTTCAATGACGCGAAAGTTGTCTAAACATTGCATGCAAGTATTTAAAATTTCTTCAACTCCCATGCAATGTTCGGTCAACTTTTACTTCAAATATTGAATAAGATCGGGTATTTAAAGAACAACTTCAAGTTCCATATAAAGATTTTGAAGGTTCCAGTTAGGGTAATTTTAACTTTCAGTACATTTTCGGTGCCATGCAGATGGAAGGAAAGAATGAAGGCATTTGAGTGTGGCTCTACGTGGAATGTTGTAAATGTTGCTGCAAAGGTAGTTAAATAATTAAAGGTTTTTGTTGTTTCAATTTTGGTTATAGGATCCTTGAAAAAAAGTTGTGTTATCTAGGATATTAAAGCTGATACAGTGTTGTTAGCGTTACTTTTGGTTAGTAGTTAAAAATAGTGTTCAACAAAGTAAAAAGATTCGATGAAAAGAATTTGACCAGAATTCTACACAATGTTTTTCCTACACGGAGCAAAAGGAATTGTTACATCTACTAACGGATTGTTAACATAGAACTAGCAAATCTGATTTGTTGTTGAAACAGTGTTTTTGTTCTCCAAACAACTAGAAATTGTTACGATTAATTAATTAATTAATTTTGGAGAACAAAAAGAATTGTTGCATCAACAAATCCGATTTGCTAGTTCCATATCAACAATCGGCCAGTAGACGTAACAATCCCTTTTTTTCTGTGTAATATTTAATATTGTTCATGTTTCAGACTAGTCGGACAGGATGATGGGTACAAAAGTGTCATCTACAAAAATCATTCGGATTAGCCTCGAGAAAAGGCATAAATGGAATATCTTCTTCAATACCACCAGGAAGTTCTTTTTTTATTTAAAGTCTTAAGAATTCTTAACTGGGTAAGTTGAATTAATTTCTGATTAATAACATTATTAACATTAACTTCTCTAAGCAGACCTCCAAATATTAAATTGAGACAAAAAAGGAATCAAAAGTATTGCGAATAAGCAAAATTTTGATTCCTTTTTTGTCTCAATTTCTCATCCTTGGAAAAAATGCGCAACCTAGTAAATTTGCGTCTCTTGTAAATATTTAATTATAAAAAGATAAAGAACAATTTTTCAAACATAATATTTTGTTCCATAATAGGGAAGAAATTTAGAGATTTAATTAATGAAGGTCTTCTGAAAAGCTGAGGTTTAAAGGAATCTAATGGCATCTCTGGAAGGTGTCTGTTGTTGCTGTAAAGTAATTTGAGGACAAGTAGCAAAGTTATTGTCTTAGGTTGCTCAACGAGTAGCAACCAGATAAGCTGACGGACAGGCCGCCGCGTGACTAACCCGCTGCTGCTGCTGCAGCTGGTTGCAAATAATCGATTCGCTAAAATTTCCTTCATCTCGGTCATGCGCATCCCTTATTTCAACCCGAAACGCGACAGCATACGCACTATATGAGGGTGTGGGAGATGGACACCTTTTCAAAATATCCGTAGAGTGTCGCCTCCGCTCAAATAATAGCGAAGCGCTTGCGTCCATTAAAGCGCGGCAGGGGAAAATTTGAATTTTTTCTTAAATGTAGGAGTTCACTGCTCCAGACATGTTGAAAACCATGGCTTAAGGTTCAGTAGGTTAAGGTTCTTTCTGGCAGGGTAGATCCTGTTCTCTCTCTCTCTCTCTCTCTCTTTTTGGAGGAGAGGCGAGGGTATTTTATGACAGATGAAAATTCTGGCAAATAGGTTTATTTACAGAAAGAAGGGAGTTTTGAATCGATTCTTTTTCGAAGAGGAATGTGGGGTTCCTTTTGGTCTGTTATTATAGATTTTGAGGAAAATTTTCGGCTTACTTCACTAAATTACTGAGTCGGATGAGGGAACATTTTCGGTAGTCAGCAACAAACACGTGTTTGACGCTTGCTTGTTTAGAATTAGTGGAGAATTTGATTGTCAAGTTGTCAGGGAAGATAAAAATCTGGTATTTGAGTTTGGTGATGATTGTGTGTGTGTGGTGGATTACTGAGAAATGGTCCGGGACTTAAAAATTAATCAGGCCACGAATCCATAGTGTGCAGTGGATCGACGGTTCTGCCGGTTTTTCTCGAGTAACGCGTTGAGAGGAGAAGTATCAAGCTGAGAGTAGCGAAGGGGTGGTTTTGGGGGGGACACACGGTGGTCCAGCAGATAGATGGGGAAGTAAAGAGTTGGAGGAACGTCGACGAGGAGACAGGGGCGACAAGGTTGCCGCGAACGGAAGGGGTAGTACGGACGGGCTGCGCGAGAAAATCGGGGGTGGAGAGAGAGATATAGGAAGTGAAGAGTGGTGGTGTAGTGCAGAAGAGCGCTGGGGTGGAGGCGTTGGGTTGCCCGGGCGGGGAGCGGCAAAAACGAAGATGGCGGACCTCGCGACGCCCGTCCTCCACTGACGGTTCGAAGAACGACCGGCGGTTCGTGACACCTGCAAAAATCCACGACTTTTCATGTCATTTTTCCCTGTCGTGGATATCTCGTTCTTCTGTCTAGGTGTCTGTTTTGCGTTTGCAGACAAACCCTAAATAAAAATCGATTTCCAAAAAGTAAAGTGTATCTTTGTCCCTTTTTCTCTGTCTCTCTCTCTCACTCAATCACTCTCTTTCTCTCTCGCTCTCTCTCTCTTTCTCCTTCTCTCTATCAGTCAATTTTTTCGCAAAGTGATTTTCGGTTTGAATTTTTGTTCGACTTTTGTGGTACTGTCAATGTACTGTAAGCAGTTTGATTTGAACAAGAGTGTACATCCCCGGCAAGTAAGATGTAAATCAAAGGGATAATGCAGGATTAACGGATAAGGAGGGATTAGTCATTGAGTATCAGTGGAATTAAGAAAATTGATGATAGCTACGTCTGTTACTGTTGAATAGATTTATTTTATTAGAAAAATTTAGAGTGTCAGTAAGATGTTGAAGAGTTTTTGAATTAAGAGAGAAGAAGATGATGCGGAAATGATGACTTTGTGATGATTCGGCAAGATTCGTGAATTAAGTGACTGAGGTGTGCAATCGAGTGAGTGTATGTTGTATCAGTGCAAGGTGGTGAGAAGACTCGTTTGAAATTAACAAGTGACAACTGCAGGATCAGTTGGAATTTGAAGGAGGTTCATGTTCCAGGGAGTAACAAGTTGAAATAAAGTTGATCAGATCGTTGGAAAGCATTACGATGAAGGTCGAAGTAGAAGATGGATTCGTCTGAGTAAGTCGAATTAATCTACGACCTATAGTAATGCCGCGAAGGTGCGCGCGCGCGGTTATGTCGTAACACGGTGCCGTCCTCGAGTCGCGAGTGCTAATACTTAACCTCACTTTCGTATCGCGTAGTAGTGCGTGCTCGACCCTGTCGTGATACGACCTACATAGCGTGACGTGCTGACAGGTTAGAAGGGACGTGACCTCGTCACATCCGTTCGAGGGTGTGTCCATGGGGTGTCGCGATCGGGTCCGAGTTTCGACGCATACACGGTGATCATCCCCATCATCATCATCATCATCATCCTCACCGTGATCGTGGTCGTGCGTCGTTCGGCGATTGTGATAATCGGCGGTGACGAAGTGATAGAGCGTGGTGGTCCTGCCGCGTGTTCATGATGCAGCATGAACCTCAGTGTCCTGTTGTGGAAGCTCGCGAGTCTCGGCAGGGGGACTACGTGCAGCAAGAGGAGCAGGTGTCCAGTGGCAGGCACTACTACCGGGAGAGGGTGGTCGAAGAGGACGAGAGTTCGTCGGTGCTGCTGTCACACCTACAGCAGCAACAGCGAGCTGTCGCTTGTGCATCGCTGGCCCAGGGGAACTTCTAAGGGCCCCGCCAACCCGGACCGTACAGGCAGGCTCCTGGTCCATCGGCCCGGGACACGCACGAGCGGGGCTGATTCCGTTGAAAGGAGAGCCGCCGGCGGGCGAGTCAGACGACCCTTTCTCTGGATCGTCGACCTGGCTTCACACTGCAACAGGACAAAGTTGTTCGAGGAAGCGACTCAAGCACCATCCGGGGAGAACCAATGCCACATCCGTCATCAGGGGCTCAACGAAACTCGGGACGGACCCATGCGAGGTGCACCGGAGGAAGCTAAGAGGCTCCAGCACTATCAGTTATCGGAATCAGTACCGTGTTTTGGTGAGGTACAGGGCCGTCAAGAGCGGCTCCAAGGCGAAAGCCAGCAGCGTACGCGTGAGGCGAAAGGCGGGCTCAAGCCTTCCTGGCAGCGATGCGGGGCCTCCCGCAGCACGGCATACGCGATCACAAAACGCACAGCCTCTCCATTTGCACTTGGAGATTTACTCCTCATCACCGAGCGGTGTTCCTTGGACCCCCCGCAGAGTCACAAAGTGGGATCACCGGGAAAAACGAAAGTTGCGCCTTCGGTCGGCGGTCCTCGTCGAGGAGCGTCGACGACAACGACGTGGGGACCTCGAAAGAGTCCCCGATCTCATGCCCATGCGACTCGACCCGCCCCGTGTTTCGGGACCACCCACTACCAGCAAAAGCAAGCCAGCGGCACCACAGGCTGAACATTCTTCAACTAAACTCAAATTATCTCCCCTCAACCACTTCTTTCAACAAAGCTCTCGAATTTCACACTCTTGCTCTCAAAACATTCAATCTATCAAGCACCAAGGATCCTATTACAACTCCAATAAAAGCGATCAACAACCCACAGCCGGACCTATTGCTGAGACTGATAACCTTTCCACATCTTCTCACATCGACAATGCGGATCAGACTCTCCGAAACAAAGTGTCACCACTGTTCTCCACAGGAAACCCACATTCGTGTCAACGCTATCATCCATATTTTCAAAAACAACCATCAAGGGTTATCAAAATTCTCCGGAAGTCATCTCTTGTGGACACATCGACAGACGCAAAGTTCAATTTGTTGGGCTTACCTCTTGACAATGTGCTTGCTTACACTGCCTTTATTAACGACGATAACGGCGACTTCGACGCGAATCATGTCAATAGTGACCAAACACAAGTACCAAATTTCAAAAATCCGATTGATACTCAGGAAGAATACCATCAAGAGACCCTACAGACGAAAATTGCGAGATCAAGCTGTATCAATAATAACAATAATAATCTATCTGAAACAACCACGTGCGTCGTCGTGCCAGGTGAATACTTCATCGATGCCTTCAAGTCCACAAGAATTATCGCGAGTGAAACGAGGGTCGAGAGATTTTTCAACGAGACTGATGTTCGCGAGGAGAATTTTTCACGTA
The DNA here is from genome assembly GCA_032872475.1 of Leptopilina myrica (nomen nudum). Classification (NCBI taxonomy): domain Eukaryota; kingdom Metazoa; phylum Arthropoda; class Insecta; order Hymenoptera; family Figitidae; genus Leptopilina; species Leptopilina myrica (nomen nudum). Next base: position 12,592,103 of record CM065458.1, on the reverse strand, counting down.
TTAAAAGCAAGAGGAAAAAGACCCCTTCACGGTCTCACTGTTGTTATAAAGACAAAGACTCGAGCACTGATGACTTTAGAAACGACAAAAGTGACTACTACTTGTTTAAGAGCAGGAGAAGAAGCAAGAACAAAAGAAACCCCTACACTGCCCTACTCTCAAAGTCAACTATTCACGAATGTCGTGAAAGTAAAGTTTCCCTCTTCAAGGATACTAATCCTCCTCTCTCTGAAACTAGAAAAAGAAAACGAAGCAATTCCTTGGGAATTAAGGGCAAGGGCAATAATAACACACTGCTTTTCGTCCTGTTCCTTATGGCATTGCCTCTGTTGTGCTCTACGAATCCCTCGGCTCAGGTCACATCGGCCTTGGCGCAAAAGTCGCCCCTCTCGCGCAATGAAGACTACACGCAGCGCAATGGCTCATTCACGGTTCATCAGTACACCCCGAGCAACAATTTGCGGCAAGGTCAGCAGATTGTCCAGGAGCGACAGAGAGTCCACCCGTACAACGAATATACTTGGGAGGTGAACCAAATTAACCCGTGGCTGTCGGCGTGCGATCTAGCGGGTCCGGCTCCGGCCGATCTCCAGGGCAGTTGCGGTCCCCCGGAGGTTCCCAAGTACTGTCCGTACCCCTGTCGGCCAAAGTCACCGGGTGATAGCAACGCTGCCTTTCGCGAAGTCATTGAGAGGCTCAGCGATAAAATTAATAGTAGGAGGAGGAAATCGAGGTCGGGCAGGAAGTCGCGAGCGGACACGAGTCCTGGCAAGGGGATGGCTCCGGAACAGTGCCTTTTTTACCTTGAGGAGTCGCATAAGAGAGACATCTGTCGGGATGATTTTGGTCGGGGTAGTCCGCTGAGTTTTTTAACCCCGAGGGAGAATCGATATTGGTTCACGAGTGGCCTGCGTCTACGGCATTGCTGCGAGCACGCGGTGGTTAACGCCCTGACGCCTGGCAAGGATGGCCCGCTTGAAGATGTTTTGAATGGGGGCAAAAAATGCGTTGATGCCTTGGATAAACTACTTCTAGTCGATGCCCTCGCCGCCAGGTTACACTGCGAGTTTGAGGAGGTATTGGCGCGATACGACTGCGGGCAATCGTACTCGGTCATCCACAATTGCACCCACTGCAAGGTCAGTCCAACATTTATTCAACACCAGTTGTACTATTGTTTACCAGTTTTACTATTTTTACTAGTTTCACTATTTCCACAATTTTTACTTCCCCCTACATATTACCAAGTTGAAGTTCGCAACGTTTTTAAAAACGAAAAATCAAAAAAAGAGTTCACTGAGAAAACATTATACTTAAAGGAAACACAAAAATAATGTTAGACGATTTTGTTTAATTAAAATTAGTTAAATTTAATCTCAATTTATAGAAAATATCTACTGCATTGATTCAAACGTATTATTTGTTCGAATAATTATATTTAATTCAAACATATTTTCTGTTTTGATATTCAAACGAAAAATATGTTTACAAATTTTATGTTTGAATCAAACTTAAAAGTAAACTACAGATAATTTAAAATCAACCACCATTTATGTTTGATTTCAATATAATCTCTTAAACTGAACCAGAAAATATGTTTGAATTAAACTTAAATATGTTTGACTGTATAGCAAAGATATTTTAAGTTTGATTTAAACAAAATTTGTTTGAATAAAATAATTTTTTTTCTCAGTGTCGTTTCAAGAAAAAAAATAATTTTAAGTGATTTTGGTTCATTGAAATTAGTTTGTATGTTTAATTCCAATATATAGAAAATATTTACCGCTTTGATTCAAAAATAATTTTTGTTTAAATAATTATGTTTAATTCAAACATATTTTCTGTTTCGGTTTAAACAAAAAATGTGTTTAAAAATTTTATGTTTGATTCAAACTTAAAAGTTGATGATAAATAATTTAAAATCTACAAATTATGTTTGAAATAAATATATTATTTCTATAAATGAACCAGAAAATATATTTGAATTAAACTTAAATTTGTTTGACTGTATAGCAAAGATATTTTAAGTTTGATTTAAACAAAATATATGTTTGAATCAAATTAATCGTTTTCTCAGTGTTTTTTTCAAATAAAATTCATCTCTAATTTTCGTCTGCCTTAATTTTTAAGGAATTTAGTTGTTACTAAGGATTCAATTGTCAAAAAATAACATTATTTACAATCAAAAATAAAAGTATCGTCCCATTATTTTTTTGTTTTCGTTTTTAAAAACGTTGTTGGACTTCGGCCTTTTTCTTCCTTTTTATTAAATACCTTCATTTTCCATTATAAAATTGCATTCTCTAAATTTGAATATTTCTCCACTCTTCTTCTTTTTCTTCTTCTTCTTCTTCTCCTTCTTCTTCTTCTTTTTCTTCTTCTGTTTCTTCTTCTCCTTTTTCTTCTTCATTCACTCACTTCGCGCGCACATTTTTATTCAGTGAGAAATTTCATTGGAAACGAGTGCGCGAAATTTTCACTAAATTTAAATTTAGAGAGAGAGCAGCAGCAGCAGTGGCACACGACTTGAAGCAAATTTCTCGAATGATAAATCAATAAATTTTTGAAAGTATAATAATTTCCGTGAAAAATATGTGTACATAAAAGTAAAGAGTTGACACATTGTCAGAGTCTTGTTGAAATTTATATATATATGTGTGTACAAAGCTTTCTTTTATTGGTCCTGGCGTGTCGCTTTATACTCTTCCTGACGTCAAAAGTCTAAGTGAAAGAATATTTTTCAGAGTTGTTTCCCTTTATGAGAGAGAGGAATAATTTTTTCATACATATTTTTCTGGAGTTTATTCTCCGGACATGGATATGTGTTTTTTTTTGAAACTATAAACTTGATAGTTAAAAATGTTTTATTTTAAACAATAGTGTAGTTGAAATAAAATTTAATTTACGTAAAAAGAACTAATTTGGCTTTAATATCACAGTTCTTTTGTGAATATTAAATTTGAGACGAAAAACATCTTAAATCCAAAATAAATGCATGAAAAATTAGCTTATTTTATAAACTGAATTTAGACTAAATTTTATATACTGTCCCTAAATTTTGAATTATATTAACCCACCATCCGTTGCAGGTGAGGAAACTTCTCACCCATTGTAAATTAATCCAAAATTGTTATAAAATGCCAAATTTTTTTTGGAATGTTCATTATAATATCCAAACAACATATTGCAAGTAAAATTAACTTTCATTTTCTGTTAATTATTTAAATAAAAAATTAATGACAAATGAAATCGAGTATACGCGGTCAATCGCACGGTGAGGAGTTTCCTCACTTTGCGTCAAAAATTTTTGACATTTGCTGCATAAAAATTCAATTACAAAAGAATTAAAATAAATAAAAACACAAAAATTGTTTTAAAATAAGAAAAAAGATTTTAGTGAAAGGTACGGAAAATATAAAATTATAATTATAAATAAAAAAAGAAACTAAAGGATCAACGATTATTTTTTAATTATATTTTTCGATTATTTTCAAAAAATACTACTTTTTCGACTTGTTTCCAAAAATTAGTGACTTTTTAGACTCTTCTTTCAAATATTTGAACAAAATTTCATATATTTTTAAAATATTTCACTAAATTATATTTTAAAATAAATTTTCGAAGTAAACAATAATAATTAATGTTGTTTAATTTATTATTTTTGATTTCTTATAAATTCCAGTATTTTGAAAAGATTTGGAAAATTTTTAAAAACAATTGATTTACTAATGAATTTTAGTTTAGAATTGCAGAAAGAAATTGAATTTTGTATTTATAATATTATGAATTCTTTTTAACTTATTTCTAGAAACATTTTCAAACATTACGACTTTTCCTTCAAATATTTCAACAAAATACCACATTTTTAGTATTAATTGCAACCAAATGCGATTTTTATAAAGTGAAAAATAGAAGATTTTCAAATAATATTGTTGAATAATAGTTTTAAGATAATTAAATTTTTACCTATAATTAAAAAAAAATTAAGAAGAATTTTAAATGCAATGTTTGAAAATTATAGAATTCTGAAAAACTTTAATTAAAAATCTTCAAGCATTTTGAAAATGAAAACTAACAAAAATTAGCTTCTAAAAACTGTATTAAAATATTTTTGAAAATAATAATTGTTAAAATTTTTTCATTTTACTTTTATTAAAATTCAATTATTAAAATTTTTTTTTTATTAGTTCTGAAAATTCAAATAAATATAAAATTACTAGCAGTTACAATTACAATGAAAAGTTTAATTTTTGTTTTATTAAAAATAATCGATTTAGAGGTAAAGTTTAGTTTAAAATTAACTTTTGGAGGAATTATATTTGTAATTTTTGGAAATTCTGAAGGTTTTAAATTAAAATTTGTTAATTTTATTTCTCTTAAAAAAACAAATGAAAATTTTAATATTTAATTAAAAAAATTATTCTAGTTTTGAATAAATGAATTTAAAAATCAGTAAAAGTTGAAGGGAAATACAATTTTTTTGACAACATTGAATTAATTAAATGACTTTTTAGAATTTTCTTTCGTATTTTCAATCGCCTTAAATTTTATCCGAAGCTTAAGATAGTAAATTCAGTCTAATTGTACTAATAGCACTTTCTTCTTATTTTTTACTTATTTACTAATTTAAAAGTAAACAGTCAATTTAAATTAGTAAACATTTTTTTACACCAGCTTTTCAATGCTAAAATTCGGTCAAAAATGATTTTCCTAAAGTTTCTAACGTTCAAATGAAGGACAGAATTTTTTACCTTTATCTAATTTGTCTTTTATTTACAAAAAAATTATTTTTCAAATTAAAACAAATTAATTATTAACTAAATATTGTTTAATTTCAGATATTATTCTTTTTTCGATATTAATTTTCAAAAACACTGAAGGTGAAAGAAAAATCCCGTTCATTTGAACATTCGAAACTTTTGCCCCATCAAAAATGGTTTTAACTTTCTGTAAACGGTTTTAATCAAAAGAGTGCTAAAAGTAAGATATATAAATTTTCTACTGTGCAACTTTTAGGAACATTATTTCTAAATGTGTACATTTTATAAAAAAAAAATTAAGATATAAATTATATGCAATTACGTAATATAAGAAAACAGGGACGTACTTGTAAAGAATGTAGCACATTTTATACACACTCACACTGAAATTTTTCCTTTTCTAAGTTCTGAATGAAGAAAGGAGAAAAGGGGAAAAAAATGAAACTTTAAAGAGGCGACAAGTTTTATAAAGAGTACCATGTGTTCTTTCTAGAGATATTTTATTTATTTTTTATTTCTTTACAACTTGGATTTCATTACGGATTTAAAAATTGAGTACCGCGAGTGTGTAAAAATCTTCTCGAGGCAGAAAAATGCGAGTTACGTGTTCTCTCAGTAATTTTGTATCATATATGCCTTTTACTTGCATTAGTTATAAGCATTTAATTATACCACGAAGAGAATATGTAGTAGAATAAAGTGCGGTCTTAACAAAAACGCATTTAATCAAAAGTAAGAAATTAAATGATTATTCGCACTACGTTAGCGATATTCTTCTCTCTATTTTACGAAATGCCATCCATTAAGCGGAGATTAATGCGACGTATTTCTAGCATTTATTTTCTCTTTACTTTTTATTTCCATTTTCCTCAAATATATAATATAGAAAAACGAGGTTATTTACAAAAAAAATGGTGGAATGGAAATGAATTTCCTGAATAAAACAGTATCGGAGCATCTGCAACCTTTTGCACCTAGAGAAATGATTTATTTGAATTAAATAAAATTTTTTTGAAACAAATAAAAGAGGATATATTTGTCACAGAACCAACTAGACTTATATTGACTCGAATAATATTTTTTATTTGAATTAATATATTTCGTTTAAATATCCATTTTTGTTTGAATGAAAAAAAATTGTATATTTTCTTTGATTTTTTTCTATATTTAGAGCAAATAAAAAACATTTTTCATTTTAATAAATCCTGTAAGCATTCTGAAATATTAGAATTTACTTATAACCTTCAAATAAATTTAACAATCACAATCACTAATGAAACATTTAATATTCATTAAAATAAATGTTTATTTTTATAAGAATATTTTTTAAATAAACTCAGATCTTCTCAGTCATTTTACTTTACTTTTTCACTTCATATGTAAAAGTCCACTGTCACATTTTTCTCACAAAATCTCAAGTAATATACTAAAATGTAAATGAAATCACATACAAATCTGTTACTTTGTAATAATTAAAATTTTCTCTTAAAAAGAAAAATTATGTACTTAAATTAATTAAATTTTTTTTTACTTTTTTCGACTATTTTCAAATAATACGATTTCTATCGACTTTTATTAAAAAATTGTGACATTTCTTCCAAATTTTTCGACAAAATACCATATTTTTAGTATAAAAATTAAAATGCAACTTTTTTAGATTTATATAGCGTGAAAAGCATAACTATAAACAAATTTTTGAAATTTTTTTTTTAAATAGATTTTCTGATTAAATTTTTAAAATATTATAATGAAAAAGATTTTGACTAATTGAAATTCTAATCTAATATTTCAATATTAAAAATGTTCAGAATTAACAAGAATTTTATTGTTTATAAAAATAATTGAATTCTTGCCAACAATTTTTATTGTTTTTGAAAAAAATCGAATTCTTGATAAGAATTTAAATTTTTTATGAAAATAATTGAATTCTTGCAAATAATTTTAATTTTTCATGAAAATTGAATTGTTCAGAAACAGTTTTTGAAAATAATTGAATAGTTTAGAAACAATTTTTAGAAATAATTTAATTTCTTCAGCAAAATTTGGGGAAATTTTATTAAAATTAAATTAAACCAATTGAACAATTGGTTTCTTGAAAAGATTTAAAGACTTTTTTTCAAAAATAATTAAATTGTTTACTAAAAGTTTATTAAAATTTCATTAAAAATAATTGAAATTCTACATAAATAATTTTATTAGGTATTCGACAATAATTGAGTTTAAATTCATACACAAAATAAAAAAATTAAAAATTTTCAGAATTATTTTTAACATCATGGAAAAAATAATCGTATATTCAAAACTTTCAATTAAAATTCTTCAAAAAAAATATATTTTTTTAATTATACAAAAATTCTTCAATTATTTTCGATAAATTACATTACAATATTTATCAAAAACTAACTCTTAGAATTGTTTTATCATAATTTTTTAAGATTCAATTTCCATCGAATAAAGTTAACTAAAATTTTCTAAAATTTACTATTTTACAATTTTTAAGAAATTTTTTATTTATAATTAAATTTCTTGGGAAAATTTGATTAATTTTCTTTATATTTTTAAAAAAAGTCAATTACTTTTGAAAGATTTTGTCAAACGTTGAATTATTCTTCAAAGGTTTTACTAAATTTAAAATATTTTTAAAAAGATTTTATCAAATTTCAATTTTTTGGACATTTTTTAATTGTATTTAAGTGTAAAACTGTTTGTATTTCAAAAAAATTATTTTGAAAAAGTTAATTTTACGATTTTTTAAATTAAAAGTTTGGAAAATATACGAACTTAATTAATATCTTTAAAAAGAAAAGTGGACGGTTTAAATTATTATAAAAAATTCGATTTCTTGTATTTAAAATTTTAAATATAATTGAATTAAAAAAAATTGCAAAAAATGATTAAAAATTCATACAGATAATTGGTTTAGACACGAAGATTAGTTAAAATTGGCAGAAAATAATTTAATTTTTGAAAGGATTGTAGTTTTAATTTTTAGAAATTTTTAAATTTTAGAAGTAGAAAATTTTTAAATTTTATTTCCTGTGAATAAAGAAATAAGAACTATTTAAATATTTATTTAGCAAAATTACCCAATTTTTGATTCATTTGTATTTTTGTGACAACACTGAATTAAATCATCGACTTTTTTTTTACTGTTTTTAATCAACTATAGCGACTTTTTTTGCTCGTAAAAAATATTTTTTATTTGCTACAAATATACTATTTCCTAAATTGCAAATATATTTCTTTATTTTAGATTAATAAGTGCATTTATTTGAAATAAATATTAGTTTATTTATTTTGAACAAATATTTGCAACAAATAATTTTTTTTTAAATACACACTTTTAGTTAAAATAAATAACTTTTTTCTCTAGGTGTGATTATCCCCAAGTTTTGAACGTTCAAATGAACGAAATATTTTATTTTGAAGATACTTTAATAAATTACTAATTATAAAACAATTTATAAACTAAAATTTTACGTTTACAAACTCAGTAATTAATTTTTTTTGAAAGTGAAGCAAAATAATTGCAATAAAAATTGAATTTTTAGAAGAAATAAATAAACTTCGTTCATTTGAACGTTCAGAACTTTAGGATACTTGGGTGTGCACAATGGAAATGTTTTAATAAAAATACCATTTTTGGAAAAAGAAAAGTTATTTTTATATGAAAAGTAAAAAAAAATATTTTTAACTTTTAAATATAAATGTTAATAATTTCGCAAAGGGTTAAATACACGTATACGTGTCATATATAGTGAGGTTCGCTTTTCTTCATTGTTTCGTGATTCGCTCTTCGTATTTATCCTCGCTTTCTTGTTATAATGAGAAAATGAGAAAGAAAAAGATAGACTTAGGGATAAAAAAGGGATGGGCGCGAAGGGCGGGGGGAGGGAGAGAGAAGAAAAAAGCTCTCTGCTCTCTTCTCTCTTCTGCCAAAGCAGGTTTGACCCATATTTGCTTGCCTCGCGAACTCGCGACACTTTCCATCCACTTCGCGTATTTACGTCGCCGTGTTTAAGTGCCCTATGTAGGCGAGTTTTTCACAAAATTATATTCAACCCTTGTGGTTACCCGCTCCTTAAATGTTGTTATTGGCCTTAAAATTTAACGTGAAAAAATCTCATTTTTTTTTTTGGGGAAAATTTTACTAAATCAGTGAATTTTACTATACTATAAATCGACTTACTGAGTAGGTTAGAAAACATGTTTATGTTTGATTACAGTTTTTTTGTGATTAGTTTATTTATTTTTATTTTGTTGCCTTTTCTCATATTTATATATACGTTTTTAATAGCACCATAAGTTTTATTTTCGACTAATAAAAGTCGTGCCTGAGTATAACTTGGGTTTTATACATATACATTGTAAGTGCATTAAAGAACTAAAGCTTATTTCAAGATCTACTTTAAATGCATATATAGACTTTCTTCCAACCTACCGCAAAGTTTCAGCAAAAGTTGATATTAAGTCAACGACAGACAAGCTACGCCATAAAAATTTAGAACTTGGGTTCAATATTATTTATTAGGTTTCCGCACACTTTTTATTTAAAATAAAAGGCCTCGGATATTATGACTTTTTCGACTTTTTTCCACTATTTTCAAATAATACAATTTCTATCGACTTTTGTTTAACAATTTCGACTTTTTCGTCTTTTCATCCAAATTCCATATTTTTAGTATAAAGTGCAACTTAATACAATTTTTTTGAATAATTTTTCGAATTAAATTTTAAAAATATTACAATGAAAAAGATTTTGAATAATTGAAATTCTGTAAAATTTAATAAAAACCAAATCATCTTGTCAAGTATTTTGTTATAATTTTTTTGAAAATTAACTTTCAAAGAATTATAAATAAAAATTTTTGAAATAATATGATACCCAAGTTTTAGACGTTAAAATGAAGAAAATATTTTTCAGTAAAGAATTTTTTATGAATTACTAATCACAAACAAATTTAAGAACTGAAACATTTACGTTTAGAAACTAAGTAATTAATTTTTTGGATACGATGATAAAGTTCTGAACGTTCAAATGAACGAAATTCATTTATTTCTTCTGAAAATTAAATTTTTATTGCAATTATTTTCTTCACTATTCAAAAAATTAATTACTCAGTTTATAAACGTAAAAGTTTAGATATTAAATTTCCCTATGATTAGTAATTTATTAAAATATTTTTAATAAAGATATTTCGTTCATTTGAACGTTCAAAACTTAGAAATCAGTTTTGGATAGTAACGTAAAATAATTGCATTAAAAATTTAATTTATAGAAGAAATAAATAAATTTCGATCATTTGATTGAAAAAAAAATTGAAAATAATTAAAAATAGCGGTTTAAAAAAAATTTAAATCGTTTTGCAAAAATAAATTTCTGAATTATAACGTTCTAATTGTTTAAAATTCAAGTATTTTCAATATTTACGAAAACAATTTAAATTTTTTATAAAAATAATTGAATTCTTGTAAATAATTTTAATTTTTCATGAAAATTAAATTGTTAAGAAACATTTTTTGAAAATAATTGAATTGTTTAGAAACAATTTTTAGAAATAATTTAATTTCTTCTGCAAAATTTGGGGAAATTTTATTAAAATTAAATTGAACCAATTAAATAGTTGGTTTCTTGCAAAGATTTAAAAACTTTTTTTCAAAAATAATTAAATTGTTTACTAAAAGTTTATTAAAATTTCATTAAAAATAATTTAAATTCTGCATAAATAATTTTATTAGGTATTCGACAATAATTAAGTTCAAATTCATACACAAAATAATAAAATTAAAAATTTTCAGAATTATTTTTAACATCTTGGAAAAAATAATCGTATATTTAAAACTTTTAATTAAAATTCTTCAAAAAAAAAAAATATATTTTTTTAATTATATATAAATTCTTCAATTTTTTTTGATAAACTACATTACAATATTTATGTAAAACTAACTCTTAGAATTGTTTTATCATAATTTTTCAAGATTCAATTTCCTTCGAATGAGGTAAATTAAAATTTTCTAAAATTTATTATTTTACAAAATTTTCGAAAATTTTTCATTTATAATTAAATTTCTTGGAGAAATTTGATTAATTTTCTTTATATTTTTAAATAAGTCAATTACTTTTGAAAGATTTTGTCATCAAACTTTGAATTTATTCTTCAAAGGTTTTACTAAATTAAAAATATTTTTTAAAAGATTTTATCAAACTTCAATTTCTTGGACATTTTGTAATTGTATTTAATTGTAAAACTGTTTGTATTTCAAAAAAATTATTTTGAAAAAGTTAATTTTACGATTTTTTTAATTAAAATTTTGGAAAATATACCACCTTAATTAATATCTTCAAAAAGAAAAGTGGATGGTTTAAATTATTATAAAAATTTCGATTTCTTGTATTTAAAATTTTAAATAATTGAGTCTTACAAAAAATTGCAAAAAATGATTAAAAATTCATACAGATAATTGGTTTAGACACGAAGATTAGTTAAAATTTCCAGAAAATAATTGAATTTTCAAAATAGTTATAGTTTTAATTCTTAGAAATTATTAAATTTTAAAAGTTGAAATTTTTTAAATTTTATTTCTTTTGAATAAGGAAATAAGAAGAATTGACATATTTTTTTTTGCAAAATGATTCAGTTTTTGATGTATTTGAATTTTTGTGGCAACACTGAATTAAATTATCGACTTTTTTTTACTGTTTTTAATCGACTAAAGCGACTTTTTTTGCTCGTTAATGTCGATCCATGGCTAAAAATCAATTTTCATTATTAATATTTTGCTGTAATTGCATTTTTTTGAAATAGGAATTTAAAAATTTTCCTAAATTGTGGTTGTGGTATTTTTTTCCTGTCTTTATTTTAATAATACGACAAGTAGACTTTCCGACAAGTCAGTATTGGATAGTTTGATGGTATTACAGGCTAATGAGTCACGAACTTTCCATGAGTTAGTGTGTGGTAACAGGATACTTGGTTCGATCTCCTTAAATATCTTCCGAAGTATAGCGAGTTTCTTTGGTCAAAATTATAAAGTGGTGCATAAAGTGCCGAAGTGAGTGATTGAGTCTCACGTTTTAGAAAAAACTTTCGGATTTTGATATTTGATCGATGGAATTTTTTATGTATTCTAAAAACATACTAGCCGTTAGATATTTTTTTTATGGATCACTATATTTAAATTCACTGTAAATTCGAATTAGACAAAATTTACTATATAAAATTTAGATTAGTGGAATAAAATTTAGATTAGTGATTTTAGTGAAATTTAGATGGAATGTCAGGAGAAGGGTTTTTTTAAAATAGCGCACATAGCCAACTGTACCTCAATTTCGTACAATGGGGAAAGTCTTTAGAAATTTTCCCTTTGAACAATTATTTTTCTCCTGAAAGATACATAAAGAACAGTGCTAATGGAAAGATTCTACGGTAAAAAAAGGGAATAAAAAATTGCTGCAAGTGAATTATATACTTTCGTACACTTTGACGTGTGGGCTACTTTTTAATTATTTTTTTTTCCCTTAAATTGCGGTTTTTGAAACTTTTGAATATCTTTTTTATGGGAACAATGTTTATTGATGTTTCTATGAATTCTTTCACGTGGGAAAAACAATATTTATTGCGCGCGAATAGTTGATATCTCGGAATAATAAAATAAACACTATTATTGAAGCGTTATGCAGACTTCATTGTTACATATAGCTTCCGATTTTATGTAATGTATTGATGGAAAGCAATATCCCGTTTCTTAATCAATGCACTTCGCACAGTTCGCCTTTTATAATCACTTCCACTTTGATTTGATCCAGTTTTGCTCAACTTTGCAAAAAGGAGCAAAAAAGGGGGAAAAAAAACATGGTAATTATCTCTTCGCTTTTATATAAGTAATAACTAGATTATGAAGACAAATTCATCCCTTGTGAACGAACTTATGTCTTATTCGTTTTGAAAGCAGTGACATAATCGAAACTTTCATTCTCTATAGTAGATATATATTGTTATGTAATCGTATTAATTCTGACATGACAGACCTTTAACTACAGTTTCAGAAATTCCAACAAAACTAAAATGTTTTGCAATTTTGCTAATCAAGTTATTTGTGAATTAATTGAAAAACAAATGCAAAATTCTGCTTGACTAAAAATAATACGTTTTTGGGATAGTTTTTTTTTTAAATTTTAGGCGCATGTCACTGATTCAACAAATTAAGGGGGGTATCAATTTTTTTATTAGAAATTTTTCGTAGCTGACCTCGTCACATGTGTATGGTGGCACATTAACAAAAGAGTAAAATGGCTCTGTTGGTCACGGTTTTACGCGATATTAAAAGTTTATCACTCGTTATTAAAACAGCAGTTAACTGGATTAAACATCTTTGTCACCGGGTGTCCATTTCGCAACCTCGATGTAGCTATAATTTTTAATTCTTGTTTAAACGAAAGATTAGTGCGTGTGCACGTCACAATGTTGTAATGTATACGAAAAAGAAAGCAAAGAAGGAAAAAAAAAAGAATTGGTCTCATATTTTTTCTTGTCAGCTAAAATAACAGCTTTGATCTTAATACACGTCTGAAATGCTTTTACGTAAGCTGCTAGATGTTATTCCTCCTTTTGTGGCTCATAATCTTGGTTTATCGACCGGCGCTGATTGGTCATTTGCGCCTCAACCGTAACAGAAATGTGCTTTAGCTCTTGCCAAATTGAAGATCTTATACTTTTCTTTCAAAATAATGGCACAAATAAAAACACATACTTTCTTATACTACTAACAAGTTTTTTTGTTTGCGTTTTTTAAATTTTATAGAACGGTCACTTTAAAGCAGTCAAAATGTTTAATTTTCCAGCTCCACAACATGAAACATTGTTCTTCTTTATTATCCAATATGTGCCAAGTTTATTTTCTTCCACAGACAGGCACGAAATATTTGTTGTGATGACTGGGTGTCTGCTAACCGGGATTTTTATACAAAACCGGGAATTTTTTCACCAAAATTTAAAAAAAAGTTTATTACTCACATTGTAATACCAAAATTTTCCGACTTCGATTTTTTGACATATCTTTATGTTATTTGACCTCAGAAGTTCAAAAATGACATTTTTGAAAAATCTCATTCCGTATGTGTGTGTAAACATCGCATTGTCATAAATATTTTTAATTTTTGAAGAGCTTTTGGATTGAATTTTTTTTAAATTGTAGGTCTCATCTGCGGACATAAAATGAGAGTACTTTGAGATAGATTAATAAAGTTTAACTATTTATTTTTTTTATTTTTAATTATTCAAAAAAAAGTTGTTTGCCCATAACTTTAAAAAAATGTTAGGACACCTATGAATTTTTTTCTCTAATTTTGTAGAGTTTTTTTTAGACGCATCTTTTGAGCCCTCAATGAACATTTTTCGTCCATATTCACCAGAGATATTAAACTTTTAAAAATCAACAGTTTTGAAAAATAAGACTTTTCTGAAAATTTTGTTGAAAAATGTAGAAATAACTTTAAAACTATCATTATCATTTTGTAGAGCATTAAAAAATGCTTCGATTGACCTGTTTTTGAAGCTAATTCGATTAGAAATAAAGAAGTTATTCATATTTTAGAAAAAAGAAATTGTTATGGAAATTTAAACAAAAAATTTTTTTAATGTCGAAGTAACTTTGACAAGTTAAAAAATGTAATTTTCTAAATCATTTCTGAAATTTTAAAAAAGAAAATAATTAAAGTCATAATATGCCATCAAAATCAAAATCGCTTATGTATCGAAACTGAGTTTTTAATCAAATAAAGAAAAAAAAATATTACAGCAATTGAGAATAATTGTTTAAAATTTATACAATTTATTGTTATTAACATCTCTATGAGGAAGCAAAGTGTTCATGAAATAAACACAACGAGATTTACGAATGAAATGAGCACCAAAATTATAAAAAAAATATATAACTTGGCAGCGGTTTTTTAATTTGTTTTTAAAAAAATATTACTTTTTATTTCCATTTTTATAGATATTTATACTCTTCTCTAACTTTGAATTAGTTAAAAAAATTAATTTGATAGTAAAAGTCAGGCACTAATTCAAACAGATTATGTAAATAAATTTTAAAAAAATTATGGAGTTAATAGAAATATTGTGAAACTCGACTGAAAATATGTAATTTAATTTGTTAAAGAATTTCTTTAGAAACATTTTAACAAATAAAATTTTCAAAGTATTTTAATTTAATAATTAATTAATAATTGGATTTTATAGTAACATTTTAATAAATTCATGTTTCTTAGTGCGAAGATTAATAATTAAACTTTTTATTAGTTAATTTAAAAAAAACGATATGCACTTCAAATTTTTTATTAAAATTGAATTCTCGCAAATCTTTTTTTTTTAATTCTGAAAAATAAAATTGTTGAAATTTTTCAATTCCATTGTTTCATGATAATTTAATTTTTCTAAACAAATAATTGAAAATTTTTGAAATATAATTGAAATTTCTTTTTTTTTTGAAAAATAATTGAATTCTTTTAAATGTATTTAAATTTTTCGAAAATAATCAATGGAAGTTAGTGACCGTAATTATAATTTTATTTTTAAAATATAAAATCCCTCTTAAAGTTTTAAATCAATTTGTTTGGTTTTAAAATTCTATTATTATTCAATAATTATAATTATTGAAATTCTTTTAAATTTTTATAATTTCAAATTTCTGAATGTTCAAATGATTGATATTTATCATTTTTTAAGAAAATTTAATGTTTATTACTTATTAAGTAAATGATTAATTATCACTGCTTTTTTTTAAATTGTAATAAAATTCTTCACAGGAATTAAATTATTTTCATAAATTATATCATTCTTTGGAAGGAATTTTAATTATTTTTGTAAATAGTACAATTCTTTGCAGAAATTTAATTATTATCAATAGAAAATTGTAATAAACTTGAAAAAGAAAATTTCCAATTATAATTATAAAAAGACAAGATTATTTTTCAAAAATTGAAAAAATTATTGTCCAAATTTTCAATTAAAATTATTATTTATTTATGTTCGAAATCAAATTTAAATTTTATGAGAAGAGAAAACCCTGAAAAATTAGGCCATAACCGAGAAAAACCGGGAATTTTGTTGAATGAAAATAGTAGACACCCTGGATGCTGTCGTTTGTGCTTCTTCGTAGCAATCACAAAAGTGTAATTATTAAAAATTGCGGCAATTTTTTTTAACCTTTTTTTGTTAACATTTTTTCTTGTTTTAAAAATCAGAAAAAATTGTAAGGATATACTTTCTTTTTATAATGTATATATATATTTCTGGTGTCGTCTTGAGAATATTCACTCGAAATGAAGATATGAAATTGTGTGGTTAGAATATGACGACTTTTGCGGTTGAGCGCAAAAAATCGACAAAAACTAACCGGCTTCTTATATGAAAGGCTGCTACTGTGGATATCAATGTGCTCAGTTATTGGATTCCGCCTGTGCAATTTGCTCAGTGACAATTTTATGTGTTCATAGCTGGAAAGCACCTATATTCACTTTCTTCCGATGAAAAACATTTATATTTGTATTATTCGAGAATTTTTATTTTTCATCAAATTTAAATAAGCAAAATGTTTTTATTCCTTTTCTCATTAATGTGCGCATCGAATATATTAATTTTTTGTCTAGGTATAAGATTTGTACAAAATATTTGTCATCTCATGATTTGTCGTCATCATTTTTTTTTTTTTGATTGCAACAATGAAGCATTTGAATGAAATCTGTTTTCTTCACTTGAGGTTACCTTGTGTTTGAACTTTTTAAGCTTTCAAAAATTTCTGACAATGAATTATCATTGTCACACAACAAGCATGCTTCTTATATATAGAATTATTCTAATTGCTACGAATTTACCTCGCTTGGAAAATACGTTTTGCTACTGCGTTACGTTAATGTAAATTACATCAAATTTATGATATTGTATGCAAAGTACTCTGAAACTTTCAACTGCCAAAGTTTTGAAGAAGACTGAAGTTTTAAACAAACTTGCAAGTGATAAAGTGAGATTTTGAAGTAAATTACAATGTTAGATAAATCGTCTATTGAGGGTCATAATGGGATAATTAAATATCTTAAGTGAATTTTTAATAAGCCTCATCAACATTTATTTTTGTTTGCCGATTTGCAAAAAAGTCAAGTTATAGTTATACACATACAAAGTATATATATATATATATATATTTGTGGATATTATGTTACAGTGTTGTTAAACTATTGAAATGTTAGCCATGTTGTGTGATTTCAACACCACAATGAGCCATATAATGCCCTTTTAATATATGTGTAACTACAATATTATGTGAATGTCGATATTCATTTTGTGAACTTCATTCATTTCAATAAGTCATAAAAGCAAAATAATAATAATAATAATAATAAACCAGACTGAATAGTAAATTTTTTTAGTTTCGTGGAAATTTTCGTTGTCGTTGTTCCGTTGAAAGAAAAATAAAGTATGACAATTGTTGAGAATTACATTATTTTTTGTGAACCACAAGTAAGCAATTTAAACCCTATTTTGTTTCGATGTAAATATTAGGATTGCTTATAAGAAGTTATAATTATAATTATATAATTATAATTATATAATAATAATGTATAATTATAATTATAATTATACATTATTAATTATACATTATTATTGTAACATTTATAGTAGGAGAAATAATTCTCCCATAAAAACCGAAAATGTACTCATTACCAACATGAAAATCTGTACATTCAAATAAGAGTAGTAAAAATTATGACGTTAAACTTGTCACGGTCTCTGATTTATACAACAGTTTTAGTAGCAGTTTTATGTTCAATCCTTCTGATTTTTATGATTTTTGTATACATTTTAAATCAGGGTTGCCACGCAATCTGCAAATATAAAAAACCTGGAAATTTTAAGAAATTTTAAGGAATTTTATAAAAATTGCAAAAACCTGGAAAAGTTAGGAAATTTTGATCGAAATCCTGGAAAATTGTTGTTTTCTAGTTGTATTTATTTTCAAAATCTAATTATCCTGAAATATTTCAAAATTAATTCAATTTTAAAAGAGTTAAGTTTGCGATTTTCATAATTAACTGAACTTGAAAAAGACTTTTTAAATGAACTTGATTAGAAATTTTAAAATACGTAGATTTAAAAAAAAATTCAATAACTAAAATTGTTATGAAATTAGTTAAATTTTTTAATGTATATATTTAATTGATTTTTTAAAATAATGATTTTATAGCAAAATTTTAGTTAAAAACACTAAATCAAATTGAATTTCGACAATAAATAGTTATTACTGCAGAAATTTAATTACTTTTAAAGGAATAGTAAAATTCTTTTAAGAAATTCAATTATTTTATTCTTTATTCATTCTTCAAAGAGTTAAATTATTTTCAAAAATTTTAATAAAATTCTTCGTAGAATTTTGATTAATAAATAATAATATACATATAATATTAATAAAAAATAATTTAATATAATAAAATTGTGTGAAATTTACAAAAATATTAGTAAAAATTTTTATTATCTTTATAAATAACACAATTTTTTTTCAAAATTCAAATATTTAGGAAAATTTTAATAAAGTTCTTTAACAATTTTCAAATGCATTTGTTTACAATATTCAATTTTTATGCAATTTTAATTATTCGTAAATTCTTCAATATTTAAGGAAATAAAAACTTTAAATTTTTAACATAAATTCATTTTAAAAATCAATTATTATCAGAAAATTCTACGAAAATTCAATTATTTAAATACAAACGAAAATAATTTATTTAATAATTCAATTTTTCTTCAAACTCAATTCTCGGACTGTTGGATTAATTTCAATAAAATAAAATAAAATAAAATAAAATATTAGAATTCGTCGATGAATTTTATTAAAACTCTAAAGAATAATTAAATTTTTTGAGAAAATCGATTAAAATTGTACTAAAAATAATTGAACATCGTGCAATAACTTTTTGAAATTTTAATTTTTTGGAAAAATAATTGAATGTAAGTGTAGAATATCATATAAATTTTTGTTTAATAATTGCATTTTTTGACTATAAAAATAAATAGTTTATTAAATAATTCAATGTTTCTTAAAATTGAATTTTCATATAGAATTTTATCAACAAATTTTTAAATAATTGAATTTGAAATTTTGCCAAAAATTTTATTAAAATTTTTCAGAAATATTTGAATGTCGCAAAAGCATTTTTATTATTTACTAAAGTAATTGAAAACTGATGAGAATTTTTATAAACTTTTCATCAAAATTGAATTTTTGCCCAAAGAATTTTATTACTTTTGAAAAAAATTGAATTCTTGAGACGAATTTTATGAAAAGTTCTGTTTAAATAATTGAAATCTTTTGTTATAAAATTCTTTGAAATATTGTAGACATAGGCAAAAGCTGCTTATAATACACTGAAAAAAAATTTAGTTGATTCAAATAAGCGATTAATTGACTATTATCAATTAAATATTTACTTGAATCAAATAATATTTAATGGAGTCCATTTAAATGGTATTTGAATCAATAACTTCAGTACTTGATGCAAATATGAACTGAACCATTTAATTGACTCGAATAAATATTATTCGTTTCAATTAAATATTTAATTGATAATAGTCAATTAATCGGTTATTTAAATGAAATTCAATTTTTTTTCAGTATGTTAATAAAATATTAAATAGTATTTAAAATTTTTAAATCAAGTGATTCGTTTCGTGATTCAGTAGCGTTGGCGTTCACTTGCGAGGTATAGTGTCTGACACAAGGCTCACTTGTTCCACTGCAAGTAGTTGAATTTTTTTTTCTCCGATTTCTCCTTTTTTTCGATCACAATTTTATGGACTCAATTTTCTTGTGTAATATACGAACCTTGCTATATAGCTAAATTGAGGTTTTCGTGTGTGTGTGTGTGTTTGTGAAAATAAAATATCGACGCGGTGATAATAAATTTACATGTAAATTATAGCAAAAGTAATGTCACGACCTGTATTATATCTGGGATGCACACACAATAAAAGCGTGGCCATTGGGAGAAGTGGAGGTTGCCTGCGGCGGACAGTTTGCAACTGTAACTGCAGAGGCCATTTCTAATGCATGTAGAAACCAGGCAACGCACTTTGCACGCGTCCTTGTGTGACAATGATGTGTCAACTTAAGTACAAGTGTCAAATTCATCGCTCTCCCTCGAGGGTTTCAAGCAATTAAAGATGCATGAAAAACTGTCACTTCAAATAATTCTCCAATTTTTCAATAATTCTTTATTTATTTTTTCCAAATCAATTTTTTTCTGAAAAAGGACATTATAGTTTTAATATCCAGACAGTTCGATTATTTTCTACTCAAACTTTCTTAATACTTTTGTAAACTTATACTAATAATAGTTCGATTATTTTCTACTCAAATTTTCTTACTGCACTGAAAAAAAAATTTATTTGATTCAAATAACCGATTATTTGACTATTATCAAATAAATATTTACTTGAATCAAAAGTACTGAAACAATATTCAATTTCGAGAATTCATAAAAAAAATTCTGAATGTTATATTCCTGATCATTAAAAAGGTTTTATTTATTTCAAACTTTTTCTATTTTCAACAACAATTGAACTTTACAGATTTTAAAGATAATTTAGGATTATGAAAAAGTTTTATAATTCAAATTCTTATAAAATTTGTTATATTTTTTTAAATACATTTAATTCATTATTTAAAAATAATAATTGATTTATTGGTGAATTTTACTTGAAACACTAAAAAAACCTGGCATTTTGGAAAAATTATAAATGAATGCAAAAACTCAATTATGTTCAAAAGTTTTTTTTTTATATTCTTGTCAAAATTTCAATTATTTTAAAAATTGTTAACAAAATTTTTCTCAGAAATTAAATTATTGTATTTTTTTTATTTATTCTTCGCAAAGAATTAAATTATTTTCAAAAATTTTAATGATACTCTTTTGTAACAATTCAAATTTTTTCAAAATAATTTGAATAAAATTCTTCGTAGAAATTTCATTAATTTCAAAAATTTGTCAAGATTGAATTATTTTCATTGTTTACTATTTTAATACAATTTCACAAAAGAATTAAATTATTCAAAACGAATTTTAATCAAATTTGTCTGAATAACTAAATTATTTTCAAAAGTAATGATAAATAATAAAATTGTGTTAAATTTACAAAAATATTAGTAAAAATTTTTATTATCTTTATAAATAACACAAGTTTTCTCCGAAATTCAAATATTTAGGAAAATTTTAATAAAGTTCTTTAACAATTTTCAAATGCATTTGTTTACAATATTCAATTTTAGGAAGTTTTAATTATTTGCAAATTCTCCAATTAAATTTATGTGAGGAAATAAGAACTTGAAACTTTATCTACAATTTTAACTTAAATTCATTTTAAAAATCAATTCTTATCAGAAAATTCTACGAGAATTCAATTATTTAAAAACAAGGAAAAATAATTTATTAAATGATTGAATTTTTCTTAAAGTCCAATAAAAATTGTTAACAAAATTTTTGACAAAATTCAATTATTTAAAAAATTTTTAATAAAATTCTTGACCAAAATTCAATTATTTTCAAAAAATTTCCTCAATTTCATATGAATTCCATTATTTACAAATTTTTTAAAAATTTCTTCTTAAAAATGTTATTAAAAATCGTCAAACGAAATCAATTATTTCCTATTATTAATGTGGTAAAAAATAATGTTATTTTAAAAACCTGAAAAATTTCCCTTTTTTAAACTGAAAAAATCAGGAACTTTCAAATGAATAAATGCGGGACAACCCTGATCAAATCTTTAATAAATTTCTCAAGCAAACCAAATAATAAAATAAAAATATTTCTGCCCAAAAGTCAGAATAAGAATAATCGTAATATATTTAAATTATTTAAAAATAATTGAAAATATTATTAAAAATTGGGGTATCCAAAAATTGTTGTATAAAATAAAAATTGTTTTATTTAAAAAAAAATAATAATATTTTTTTTTTATTATAATTTCGATAATTATAGTTTTTAACAAACAGAAATTCTGTAAATATTTTTTTTTTGCAAAATAGATATCAAATTTCTTAATCATAGTTTGATTTATAACTTTTTTTTCTACTTAAAACTTGTACTTTGTTTATAAATTGTCATTGAGAAGCAGAAAATGTGAAAAATATTTTGTAATTTTAATTTTCCAACTGTTTTTTTATTTTGTTTTTTAGAAAAAAAGGAAAACTTAATTACCTAGTCCTAAAATGTTTGTTACAAAGTGCTAATTTTTCTGGAAAGAAGAGAAATATTGAAAAATAACATTCATAATTTTTGTAGATTGATAAAAATATTTTTCTATTATTTGAAAAATAAAAATAATCTTTCTAAATAAAATAAATAAATATACGTTTTATTAAATTTAAAAAGTAGGAGTGAAAAAATAAAGAAAAATAATATTATCTATCAAAACATATTAAAAAAAAAAAAACAAAAGCATAAGCATGACTAACTTCAGGTGTGGACAGACTGGACAGAATGAATACAACGATTATTATAGTTATAATATGATAATAATAATAATAATAATAGTAATAATTTTATTGACAAAACATCTCTTCAAAACATGTTTTCATGCTTAAGAGGGAAAAAAATGAGATGTTTGGGTAAAGTTTTACAAATTGTTTGCATGATTAATCATGATTCTAAAGAGCGGCATTTTAAAGAATATTATTTTGCATTTCAACCGTGAAATGTCTTCAATAAACTGAATACCCAACAGTCAAGGGTTATCCCGTTACAACTTTTACTCGTTTTCTGGTTGGATTAACGTCGAACTTCACCCCTATTAAGTTCTCTCTTGACTCATCCTTGATTTATGTGCGGCAAGAAGATAGCTTGGATTTGCCAAAGCTCTCCGCTCTCTACGAAGAAAAAAATAATAGAGAACAAAATGTTTCTTCTGTCGGACTTTTAACTTTTAATATATATATGTATATCTTCTTATTATATTCTATTAAAATTCATGCATACTTTGAATCGTTGAATCGTACACTTCATTCTACGTGGGTATAATTGAGGATTACATATAAATAATTTCTTATACTAGTTTAACAAGGTGATGAAGTGTTATCTTGGGGATTATTTTTAATCCCAAGGAATTCAACTAGAATAAGTTATATGCTCTCTAAATTTTAATCAGTGATAAGTCGCTGTTTCACGGCTGAAAATGTGCTTCTGATTATTCGAACAAGCTAAAAGGTAGTCTCAAGTTTAGATGGGTGTATCAGCTGCGTTTGTACTTTGGATTGACTTTGAACATTTTCAATTTGGATTAAATTTCAAAATAAAGTAATTTTTAATCATAGAGAAATTATTGTCCCTGTGGTGAAAATGTGGAATTCATTAAATAGTTGTATTTTCTAAACGAATCAGAGAAATAAAATCAGGGTTGACATAAGTCAAGGAAATTAGAGAAATGTCAGAGAAATTAAAATTGATAAGGGAAAAGTCAGGAAACTAAAGGTTAAAAGTACTGGAAAAAATTAAATTTCCAGAATTTATAAGAAAATTTTAATGTTTTTTTCTTTGCCTCATGAACTATGAAATTACTACGAATTCAAATACAAATCCTTCAATTTATTTGCAAAAATGTTCCTCGTTTCAATTATTTTTAATATATACTATTTTAATAAAATTCTCCAAAAGAATTTTATTATTTAAACAAAACTATAATAAAACTTTCACAAGAATTCAATTACTAACCAATTGTTTATAAATTTTTTCTTTTTCGCACCAATTTAATTATTTTCACTATTTTTAATGAAATTTCTCCAAAAAGAATTCAAATATATCCAAATAATTAAAAAAAAAAACAGTTGTGAGGAATTTTATGTTATCAAGAAATTTATATTTAAATTTTTTTAAAAATTCTATTTAAAAAAATTTTTGACAAAATTCTTTACTAGAATTAGTTTAAAAAAAATTGCAATTTTAATAAAATTTTCCTATACAGTACAATTATTTTCAAAACAATTCTTCTTAAGAATTCAATTACTTTAACAAATAATACATTTTTTTAAGGTAATTCAATTATTTAAAAAAATTTGAATAAAATTCTTCGCTGGAAATCAATTATTTTCATAAATTAACAAAATTTTTCTTGAGAATTCAATTCTCTTTCAAAATAGACATTTTCACGGGAAATCAATTATTAAAATAATTTTTTTATTCTTCGTTTGATTTCAATTATTATCAATTTAAATTTCTAAGAAATTTTTTTAACGAGAATTTCTTAATGGAAGTTAATTATTTCATTAAGTTTTAAACAATTTTGAAAAAATCAATTATTAAAAAAAATGTTCGACAAAATTCTTTACAAGATTTAGTTAATAAAATTTTAATTTTGATAAAAAATTTCCTCATACAGTTCAATTATTTTCACAAATAATACAATTTTTTATAGTAATTCAATTATTTAAAAATATTCTTCTCAAGAAATCAATTATTTTAAAAAAATTAATAAAATTTTCCTTGAGAATTTAATGTATTTTTAAAAATTTGGATAAAATGCTTTGTAAATATGAAAAAATTAGAATAAAATTGGTCATGAAATATAATTATTTTCGTAAAATATAATTTTATTTCTAAGAATACAATTATTAAAAATAAATTTTATCCTAATCTTTGAAACCATTCCATTATTTTTGTAAAAATTAAAATTCTTCGAAGCAATTTAATTATTTAAGACATTTTTAATAAGATTATTTTCCCAAGAATTCAATTCTCTTTCAAAATAAACATTTTCACGGGAAATTAATTGTTTAAAAAAATTTTTTTAAATTCTTTGTCAGATTTCAATTATTTTTAAATTTTTAATAAAATTTCTTGATAGAAGTTAATAATTTTAGAAAATTTAAAAAATGTTGAAAAAGTCAATTGTTTATGAAAGTTTTGACAAAATAATTTACAATACATTGCCTAAAAATGCAATTATTATCAAAAATAATTGTAAAAATCTTCAAAACAATTCAATTATTTTTATCAAAATTACAATTCTTCGAAGCAATTTAATTATTTAAAATTTTTTTATAAAATTCTTTTCAAGAATTCAATTATTTAAGAAATTTTTATAAAATTCTTCCCAAAAATTCAATTCTTTTTCCAAATAAACATTTTCACAAGAAATCAATTATTTAAAAGAAATTTCTTTTTAATTCTTTGTCAGATTTCAGTTGTTTGCAATTTTTAAATAAAATTTCTTATCAGAAGTTAATTATTTCAAAAAGTTTTAAAAGGCTTTGAAAATTTTTGAAAAAATCACTTATTTAAAAAATTTGAATAAAATTCTTTACAAGAAATTAATTATTTCTATAAGTAAGAATATTTTTCTCCGGAATTCAATTATTTTGACAAATAAAATTCTGCACAGGAATTAAATTCTGTAAAAAACTTTTTAATAAAATTCGTTGCATAAGAATTCGAATATTTTCATTAATAACAAAAACTTGTAGTAGAATTTAAATTATTTTTTATACAACTTTAAATGAAATGATAGAAAATTGCACTTCTTCTTAATTTTTTTTACATTCGCCGGAAGAATTAAATTATTTTTGCTAATTTTTATAAAATTCTTTATAAAAATTTAATTATTGAATACATTTTTTTTTAATTTAGATAATTGAATTCTCGAAAAAGTTTTTAAAAATTGATTTAAAAATGAATTTTATTTAAAATTTGAAATTATAATTTAGTATGAAAAGCATTGCAGCGTGTATTTTTGGTAATAATTGAATTTTAAAAATGGTTCAAATTGAAATCATTAAAAATTTGAATTTATAGTTACAAAATTCTGATTATATTATAAAATAAAAATATAATGGTTTTATCACTCTGTCATCTTAAATTCATCATTATCTTTTATTTTCATAAGTTATTGAATTTGAAAATCTTAATTGCTATAGAAAAATAAGTAATGATGATTAAATATTTATTTAAAATATAGAAGTTATTGATGTTCTTTTGGGTCAGGGAAAAGTGAAATTTTTTTCTGGAAATCAGGGAAAAGGAAAAATTAAAAAATTAAAAACGAAAGTTATGTGGCAGCCCTGAAAATAGAAAATTTCGAAAAAGAACAGGATACTAATTTGTCGAAATAGTGTCTAATGATTAAAAAATAGCGTCTTATGATTAAATTATTAAATTCATACTAAATCGTCATCATTCAATCGTCTAAATATACTTATTATAGTTACTCAGCGACTCCTTCCCTTGTTCAAATTTAGAGAGTAGCACATACTATCGATCGAGTTTGCCCAACAATTTAATTAATACCTTAACGGAGAATTATATTTGTTAAAGATGTAGACATAAAGTTGCACTAACTATACTGAAATGACCTATAAACCCATAAATCTTTTGTTAATCGTTATTCGACACTAATTTTTATTGTTTAGTGTATCCGCACTTGTACGAAACAGATTGCCTCTATACTCCGCAATTTGTATCGTGCTCGACCATCAGTTGAAGTGAAATTGACAAATTATGCGCTAATCATATATTAATTACGCCAACACTTGTCTAGTGGGGGCGATATTTTATTTTTATTTCGCTATAGAAACAAGTGTTTCAGACTGATTATTACTTTTTTTCCCCGATGAAAATAGAATAGAGACATATTTTAATGGAATTCTTTTTTTTTTTAATATTAATTTATGTTATTGGCTTCTTTTTTAAATCCACCAGTCCTTTAAAATATTGAGTGATTCTATAAATGGATAGAGTATAAAGCGATTTGGATGATGAAGAATTGAAAAGTATTTTTTCAAATATTCATATTCTTCAAGTCGCGTGTTTGCTTGATTTAATTGGCTTTAAAAAAAAACCTTTCTTGTACTTGAAAAATAAAAGGAGGGATTTAAATTCTTTGATGTTTAGAAATTGCTTGGGAGGAGAATTTTTTTTAGCCTTTCTGCCTTGATGACAGTCTACAAACTTTGGCTTTATTGGATTATCATTAATTAATCGAATCTGGATGTACTCGTTACAAAATTGGATCACAATGATATGTGCGGGGCTAAAAATGAGATTCGTTATTCTTGGCGTATATAAGCAGATCAATAGCTAGACGCCCTCTTTTTTTTTATCGTTACCAAGAGGTGTTAATTGAATTTTCAGTCATTATTTATTGCAATAAATTTTAACGAAAAATGGGCAAATTTTTATTTATTTGGATAGGAATTGGTAATAATTTACATATTGGTGATAGGCAATGAAATTCTCATAAGATTTCGTAAAGTAGTGACTGTTTTTTTTTTTTTTTTTTGTCGATAATAATTCGGTGTGGAGGAAAATGCAGCCTACTGCCAAGTGGTGGAAAACCCACTCACCATGTATAAGAGAAGCAGACCCCTCGGCTTTCATTCCGCGATCAGGCAGGATTAGCGATGTGAGAATTTGCCCGAACAAAAAAAAAAAAAAAAAAAAAAGAAGAAAGAACTGGTACGATGTATGTACACATACATTCAAATCGCGCTGTATGGCAGGCTACATTCATCAAGTGGAAAATTCTGAAAATATGAAAGAGCTGCTACATCCACAAAAGAAGCTTTGATGTACCAAAGCACTCCAAGTTTAACTTCTTTCTTTGCCAGAGCTTCTCTCTGAATTTCAAGTTCGATGTAAAGTGTTAAGATTATTAACATTTGGAATTATTTTCCCTGCTAATGACGAGAAAGGAATATTTATAAAAATTTATTTTGCACACGTCCCATTCTCCATTCTCTACCAATGTGTTTCACTGAGTGAAAATTTTTCACCCAGTTTTGTAAATTTTTTATCTCCCTTCTATTGTCATATTCAGACATCGGATATTATGACTTTTTCGACTTTTTCCAAATAATTCAAATACTACGAATTTTATCGACTTTCATTAAAAATTTGCGACTTTTTCGACCTTTCTTACAAATTTTGCGCCAAAATACAATATTTTTTTTGGTATAAAATGCAACTTATTTCGATTTTTATACAGTGCAAAGTATAACTTATTATAGACAAACACTTTTGGAAGTTTATTTTTCAATCAGTTTTCGAATTAAATGTTTCAAAATATTACAATTAAAAAGATTTTGAATAATTAAAATTCTGTAAAATTTAATTCAAACTAAATCATCTTTTCAAGCGTTTTATTCCAATTTTTGAAAATTAACTTTTAAAGAATTTTAATTGAAAAATTTTCGAAATAATATTAAATTATCAAAAATTATAATAAATAATCTTCAAGTGTAGATTCAATAAAAAGGAAAATTAATGAAAAATAGGTTTTAAAAATAATAATAAAATAGTTCAGAAAAGAATAATTCTCTGAATTATTAAGTTCTAATTTCTTTTAAATTCAATTATTCTCAATATTTCCGAAAGTTAAAATTCATACACAAAATAATAAAATTAAAATTGTTCAAAATTATTTTCAACATTTTGGAGAAAATAATCATATATTCCAAATTTTCAATTAAAATTCTCGAAAACAATTTTGTCTTAAGTTATACAAAAATTCTTCAATTATGTTTGAAAAATTATACATTACAATATTTATAAAAAATTAATTCTTACAATTGTTTTAATACAATTTTTTAAGATACAATTACCTTCGAATAAAGTAAATAAATTTTTGTTTTAAATTTACTACTTTATAACTTCAATGAATTTTTTATAAATTACTAATCACAAACAAATCTAAGAATTAAAATATTTACGTTTAGAAACGAAGTAATTAATTTTTTGCAGAGTAACGGAAAATATTATTGCAATAAAAATTTAATTTGTAGAAGAAATAAATAAATTTTGTTCATTTGAACGTTCAGAATTTCAGGGTCTTGAAATAATAACAATTTCTTCAAAATTTGAATGAATAATCTTCAAGAGTAAATTAAAAATAAAGAAATTTAATTAAAAATAGGTTTTAAAAAAAATATTAAAATAGTTTTGCAAAAATCAGTCTGAATTATAACGTTCTAATTTTTTAAAATTCAATTATTTTCAATATTTTTAATATTTAGGAAAATTCAAATTCATACAGATAATAATAAAGTTAGAAATTTTCAGTGATGCTAAAATTTTGAATGTTCAAGTGAATGAAATTTGTTTTCTATTTGAATATTTTAAAAAATTTGCATATAAAAAAAATTAAAATTAAATATTTTCTTAGTTAAAATATTAATGTTTTTAATAAACAAAATAATTTTTTTTGTATAAAATAAATAAATTAAAAAAATAAAAAATCTTCGTCGTTCATTTGATCGTTCAAAACTTTAGGTTCATCATTTTCAGAATTAATTAATAATTGAAATCTTGCCAAGAATTTTTATTGTTTTTTAAAATAATTAAATTTTTGCTAAGAATTTTTGTTATTTTTCTAAAAAAAATTGAATTCTTGACAAGAATGTACATTTTTTTATAAAAATAATTGAATTCTTGCAAATAATTTTAAATTTTCAAGAAAATTGAATAGTTTAGAAACAGTTTTTGAAAAAAATTCAATTGTTTAGAAACAATTTTTAAAAATAATTATTATTGAAAAATTATATATTACATTATTTATAAAAAATTAATTCTTACCATTGTTTTATTACAATTTTTTAAGATTTAATTACCTTCGAATAAAGTAAACAAATTATTTTTTAAATTTACTACTTTATAATTTTTTTAGAAATAATTTATTTATAATTAAAATTCTTTGAAAAATTTCATTAATTTTTTTATATTTTTAAAAAACTTAATTATTTTTCGTATGATTTTGACAAATTTTGAATTTTTTAAAAATGTTTTACTTAATTTAAATCACTTTGAAAAGATTTAACCAAATTTCAATTTTTTAGACATTTTTTAATTGTATTTAATTGTAAAACTTTTTTGTATTTTCAATAATCACTTGGAAATATTTTTAAAAAGTTAATTTTTATGAATTTTTTTATTAAAATTTTTGAAAATTGAGTACCTTAATTAATATTTTTAAATATAAAAATGGACGATTTAAATTATTATAAAAAATTTAATTGTTTAATTGAAATAATTGCATTTTTGAAGAAATTGCAAAAAATGATTAAAAATTCATATAGATAATTGATTTAGACATGATGTTTAGTTAAAAATTTTCGAAAGTAATTAAATTTATAAAAGGGTTATAGTTTAAATTTTTAGAAATTACTAAATTTGAAAAGTTGAAATTTTTAAATTTTATTTTCTGTGAATAAAGAAGTAAGAAGTATTTGAATATTTATTTAGCGAAATTATACAAGTTTTGATTAATTTGAGTTTTTGTGACAGCACTGAATTAAATAATCGACTTTTTCGACTTTTTTCTATTTTTAATCGATTAAAGCGACTTTTTTTGTTCGTTAAAGTCGATCCGAGGCCTGCATACACCCTATTTTTCATTTATTTTTCTTTTAGGATCTATCCCATTTATTCCGAATGTGACAAAAGCATATTTTAAAGAACAATGTTTCCGTAACTGTTATAATTGTTGTGTTGTGAAATTTGCCCCTGACCGCTTTTTGGTACCCTGCAATTATATTTGCACTACATAGTTACACGAATATGTCAAGAGGATGAATTCTTAATACCGATCTGGGACTCTTGGTTCCTGAGCATGAATCGATCATTCAGAGCTGTCAAGAATTCTGACGTTGAACCTATACTCAAACCAATATCCTACTTTTAGTTTGAAAGCTATATCCTAAAATGTTGCTAGCCATTCTTCAATGTTATATTTCCCCCCCTGTAAAAAATCAGGTTAAGTGAAGAATTTCTTCAATAAAATCCAGACCTAAAAAAGCCAATTTTCTTTAGGCGATAAAATTTTACTGGTATTAAAGTAACTATAAGTTCTGGCAGAAGGAACATTTCCGAATGAGTCAAATTATTATTTCTTATATTATTCGAAACTTTTCAATTATGAAACAGAAGGAAAGTTTTTTTTTAATAACCAATCTAACATCTTTGGAGAAACAAATCGTCTTCATATTAGATTTTTGGTAAATCATTTTTATTTGATTTTTATAGTTTTTAGGATGGTACATTAATACAGAATGTTGTATTAAAAGTTGCAGAATTTTTCGGTGTTAGTTTATATTTTAAGACGGAGCAGGATTCGATTTTTTTCTTTTAATTCGACTTTTCACTTATAACTAAAAGGACCTTATTTCCTTTCCAATAGACGAAAATATATCCTTTTTAAAGTAATATTGGAATGAGAGGCGTTTGTCTGACGTAAATCGTCGAAAATACCTGCTGAATAAGTTTACAATTCCGGTAAAAAGTTAGAAATATTTTAGTACATTTCAATTAGTTCTACATTCAATTTTTTTTCCTGATGAGATTTTTGTCAGTGTGATGAATATCTCATCGTAAGGAACAATAGAGACAATTGAAAAATTTGTTATTCGTAATACAAGAATATTTTTTTATGCATTAGAATTTAATACTTTATTTCTTAATAATAGAAATAATAGAAATAATAGAATAAATAAAAAGAATAATAGAAAAATAATAGAATAAATAAAAATAACAAAAGAAAAATAATAGAATAATAGAACTGCACAACTACAAATAATAGAAACATTTTATTGAACGTCCAACTGAAGAAAAAAAAACGAATTGTGAATTGTTAAAATACGTACCTATTGCTGGAAAAAATTCACTTTATTAATACACCTTTATTCATTATAAAAATGTTCTTTAAATAACGATGGAATTTTTTTTTATAAAAGTATCAGTCTACTCGATTATAGAATATAATACAAGAGTCTCAAAAGTCGTTCCAACAACAAAAAGGATTTGTCTTTTACTTCTTCTATAAGTAGAGAAATTCATATTTTACGTTTCTCTCGGCGCGTTTGTCTTGAATAATTTACCCAGAGGCAGCGCTTAATTGGCTTTTAAAACAATTTTCACCATTCATTTTCTCGCTGTGTTGAAATTCATGACATTTTTTTCAAATAATTGACGCAAAGAATTATATTATTTTATGTAACTATTAATAGTGCATTCGATTATTTTTTTCACTGTAATTCAAATTCAAATTCACTGTAATTCCAATGTAATCAATCCTATAATCAATAAAACAATCATTTTTCCTCTAAATACTCTGAAAAATATAAGATAAATATTTAGAGTATTTTGAGGGAAATTATTGCTTTATTTATTATAGAATTGATTACATTTGAATGCTCGCTTTACTTTAAAGTTTAAATTCAAATATTTTAGTAAAAATAGGTGTAAAAGCTATCAAACTAGAATCATTTTAAAGATCAATAAATTTTGAATCAAATGGACTAAAAGATTATCAATTTATTTATAGAAGTATGAAAATATAATGCTTTAAAGTAAATAATTTTTTGTGAAAATGGCGATTTTGAATTCTTGAATTGAAGCGAGGGCAAATTTAAGAAAAAATTCTTTTAAGCTTAGATAGTCGTAAAAAGTGAAATAGAAATTTTATTCTTTGATTTTAGACCATAAATCATTTACAAATATTCAGTATTTTCTTCAAATTCTGGAAAAATAGCTTCTCTTGCTTTAAATTTTTCAAAGTATGTAAATTACAACTTATTTCGATTCCTATAGCGTGAAAAGCATAACTATAAAAAAATCTTTGAAAATTTCTTTCTTGAACAATTTTTCTAATTAAATTTTTCAAATATTACAATTAAAAAGATTTTGAATATAATTGAAATTCTGTAAAATTTAATTAAAACTAAGTCATCTTTTCAAGTATTTTATTACAATTTTCAAAAATTAACTTTTTATGAATTTTAATTGAACATTTTTGAAATAATATTAAATTCTCGAAAATTTTAATGAATAATCTTCAAGTTGAAATTCAATAAAAATTAAAATTAATAAAAAATAGGATTTAAAAATAATATTAAAATAGTTTTAAAAAAAGTAATTCTCAGCGAATTATTATGTTCTAATTTTTTAGAATTCAATTTCAATATTTCCGAAAATTTAAATTCATACACAAAAGAATAAAATTAATATTTTTCAGAATTAATTTGTAACATTTTGGAAAAAAATTAATATTCGAAATTTTTAATTCAAACACTACAAACAATTATTTTCTTTTAAATTATACAAAAATTCTTCAATTATTTTCGATAAATTACATTACAATATTTATAAGAAACAAACTTTTAGAATTGTTTTATCATAATTTTTTAAGATTCAATTTTCTTTGGATAAAGTAGATTAAAATTTTTTAAAATTTACTATTTTACAGTTTTTAAGAAATTTTTTTATTTATAATTAAAATTCGTCGAAAAATTTGATTAATTTTCTTTGTTTTTAAAAAATTCAATTACTTTTGAAAGATTTTGTCAAATTTTGAATTATTTTTCAAATGTTTTACTAAATTTAAAATATTTTTTAAATTTTTTAAAAATTCAATTTTTTGGAATTTTTTTAATTGTACTTAAGTGTAAAACTTTTGTTGCATCTCAAAAAATTATTTAGAAATATTTTTAAATAGGTTAATTTTATGAATTTTCTTATTAAAATTTTTAGAAAATATTCTACCTTAGTTAATATCATTAAAAAGAAAAGTGGATGGTTTAAATCAATTATAAAACATTGTATTTCTTGTATTCAAAATTTTAAATAATTGCCTTTAAAAAAAAATATTCAAAAAAAAATACATATAATTGATTTAGACACGAAGTTTAGTTAAAATTTGCAGAAAATAATTGAATTTTTAAAAGGGTTGTAGTTTTAATTTTTAGAAATTATTAAAATTCAGAAGTTGGACATTTTTTAAATTTTATTTCCCGTGAATAAAGAAAGAAGAAGTATTTGAATATTTTTTTTTGCAAAATTATACAATTTTTGATTAATTTCAATTTTTGTGACAACACTCAATTTTAAATAAACGACTTTTTAGATTTTTCTTACTATTTTTTAATCGAAGGGTTGTAGTTAGGTAATTCTTTGAAGGGTCATAGTTTTTATTTTGAGAAATTATTAAATTTCAGAAGTTTACAATTTTTAAATTTTATTTTCTGTAAATAAGTAAATAAGAAGTATTTAAATATTTTTTTAGCAAAATTATCCAATTTTTAATTAATTTGAATTTTTGTGACAGCACTCAATTTTAAATAAACGATTTTTTCGACTATTTTTTAATTGACTAAAGCGACATTTTTGGCTTGTTAAAGTCGATCCGAGGTCTGCCAGTTTTAACTAAAATTTTTGAATTTGAAAAGTGAAGTGAGCATCCAAATGTAATCAGTCAAAATTTACTAAAACTTTCTGAGCCCACTGTATGACAATTAGTATTTTACTAATAAAAATTGGTAAAAAATGTTACTTTTATAATTTTTAATTATTTTTTTATTATTTTATTATTATTATTATTTACAACAGAGTAAAGAATTTAATTACCAATAATTTAAATAATGAAATGTCGCAGTTGACTGAAAATTACAATGTTTATTCTGCCGTACTGACAAAAAAAGTCACTATCTACATTTTTGACGAAAAATGAGTTTTTTATACCGTTGGATTCGTAATAAAAATTAGAATCTAAATGTGCAATCCATAATTAAAAATATTAATTAAGTTTCGAGATAATTAAATGCTTAATTAGCCTATCTATATCGATTTTGGTGAAATACTGATGAAGAAAGTCACTATCTACAAAACAACGGTCCTATCTACAAGAATTTCAGTATTTCGAGCCTCAGCGGCCGAGAAAAGCTGATGAAAAAAGTCACTATGTACATAGTACCCCAGTTTTTCCGACGATTTCGCACATGCAAAAGTTATGTGTATAATAACTATCTAAAGTTTTGCATATAAACAATTAAAATTTATAATTTTTTTTGCACCAATCGACAGAGCGTCTCCATTTTACTTAAGAACGATGAGTGTTTTTTCAAAAAATATAATACAATAAAAGGAACTAATGCAAACGCGTTTCATTAAATATCTCCGTTCGACTTAAAATGTAGATAGTGACTTTCTTCGTCAGTACGGCAGTATTGTCAGTAAGAAATATTTGTCTGATTTTAAAAATGTAAAAATAAATCTAGAAAAAAAGTGCCTATCTGTCTGTTGTCAGACAGACAGACAGATAGTTTTTATGCATGGCATACAAATTTAAATAAGTCCTCTCAAAGCGATAAATTATGCGAGAAACATATTTAATTTTAAGCAACCTGCAGACAAAAATGAGATTTCGTGCCGAATACTCTTTTTTTTGAATAATAAAATATTTCTTGGACATTTGGAATGAAATGGAAAATTAGTAAGACTATATATGATAATTGAATGATTGAGAAGGAAATTAGAAAAAGCGAGGCATAGACATGTTTTTTTCCCTTCTTTTTTTTTTAGTGGAGAGAAGAATAAAGGCCAGGATAAATAAATAAAAGTGGGCTATATAGTACATGGTGGTCGATAAATCAGTGGAGTGTTGCCAGGATTTTGTGTTGGAATGGCTTGATGGGTCTCTCTCGTTCGTCTCAGGCGAAGAAATTGGCGACAAAAGGTACGAATGAACAATTGTTCTCGAGGCTATGTTTGAGGGTCGTTAAAAAAATGTAGCCTACTAAGCGACCCCAGGAGAGCAACCAAGTTGCCTTCTTTCACTTTGAACCGAACGAACCAAGCTTCACCTTCTGATATTGATCCGTATTCTGTTCACGAGAGACAGAACTAGTGCTCCAGCATCTTTCCTTTCATTTTATTCTATCCTCCGCTACTTTCTCTCTTTCTCTTTATTATATCATTCTCCTTGCTCTCTCTCTCTCTCTCTTTTTTTCTTTTTTTATTTTCTCTTCATTTTTCTCCCTTACCACGTAGCATTTTTTTCCTTTCTAGTTTCATCCCTCTTCCTCCCGTTTTAACTCTCTGGACGAGTTTCATGTACTTTCTTATTCCTAGGAGTCGCAACGTGAAGTTGCTTTTCTCGATTTATCGGAACGCTCTCCGAGTTTTACAGCTTGTTTCATTGCTCACCTTCCTCCCCTCGCTCTCTCTCCTTCTTCTTTTTCAGTTTTTTTTCTGCTTTTCTTGGTCTATTTGGATTCTCTTGATTCGGTCCGCCTTGCACTTCAAATCTTCTCTGGGGGTTCTCCCTCGGGAATGAACATGACAAACGTTGTTAAGGTGATTAAGAAATGTAAGTCTCCTGCAGTTTGATTCTTTTGATTTTTCTTGAAATTCAGACAGAGGAGACTTTTTAGATTTTCTTTAAAGAATAAGAGGAAGAAGAGAGTGGTTTTGCTGTTCAGAAGAAGGAAGAAATTTTGTTTGTAGATATTTGTATATTTTGTGAACGGTTTGAAATAATTTGCTCCTTAATGTCTTTTAAGGAAATGCGATAGAACCATGAATATTTTAAAAGAGTTCTTTTTTTTAATTATTTTTTTCACTGCATTTTTATTTGACAATATAACACACGTATATTTGCGAGAATAAATGTTGATGGACTTTAGATATATATATAGACAAGTTTACATTTAAGCTGACCTAAATGCTTGTTAATTATTGTAGCACATTAAAATAGTTTACAGTTTCAAATTTAATGATGCATAATAAAGTTGGAGTACATGAGATAAGAAGTTGTTCACAATGAAGCCGTTATAGGGAGTTCTAAACAATCTTAATTTCCATTCAAATAATTAACTATCTTGTCTATATGCGTTAGAATTTCGAAGTTGTTTCTCTCCTTTATAAATCATATAAAGATATGGACATTCTCATTTTTTTTATTCTCACCAACTTTCTTGACTGAAAATTTGAGAAAATTTTTTTTCCTTTTTCCAAGAAGGAAAGTGAAAATAATTCCGTCTGAATTTATATATTCGTTTTTGGAAAAGAGAGACTTTTATAATATGATCACAATCGCGTATGACAGACCATGCAGTTTTGTAAACAATTTCTCAACTTTGAATCCAATTTCACCGCAAAACTTTTCTTCGTCTTGAAGAAAAGCAGCAGGATGGAGTATAGATAGATCCTTTTTAAACTTGGCGACAAAATAGAGCACAACAACTACAGAAAAGATAAGTAGCGGATCGACATTACTCGCTATGGCGTATTGTTTCAAGATTTTCACAAAAGCAGAAAAAGACAGTTCGACAATCTCACAGCTGTACATTAATTGAATATTGCATAGCTTATCGGTTATATATGAATTTTCAAACAATTGCCAACTTCCCACGGATATTGGCTTTAATTAGAACTATACAATATACGTTAGATATAAATATGTGAATACCAGTATTCAAAATTATTTTACTATCAAATAAAAATTAACTATAATAATTATATTATAATAATCGACAAAATCTGTCCTTGTCTGAAGTTACCGTTGTTTTATTACAATGTTTTGTTTTGTAGTTGAAATTCATATATCAAAAGAAGGAAAGTTAATTTGTAGAATGTGTGTAAAAAAATGTTTAGAAAATTGTGTAAAATGTGTACCTAGTATTTTAATTTGTTAGCTTCCTTAAAAATTAAATTTTGAATAATATTATTAAAAAAATTCTAAAAACTTAATTGAATTTTGAAAGACTTACAGTTTAAATTTTTAAGGATTTTGAAATTTTAAGCAAATAAAGAACAATAATTAGTTAAATATTTATTTTACAAAAGTTATTAAAATTTGAAAATTTTTTAAAAATTAGGTTTTTGAAAAATAGTAATTAAATTTTTTTAAAGAAATAGGTACTTGAATTCACAATAATAATTTTAACAGATTGAAACAATTAGAAATTCTGTAAAATTTAATATTTTAAAGAATTTAATTTTTCCCTCTTTAAAAATTGTCCATAAATATAATTATATTTCTTAAATTATATTACTTTATGAATTTACAAAAATTATTCTATTTAAATAATTCAATTCTCGTAGTTGAATTCTCATATGAATTGATTTAACAAATATTTCAGTTAACATTTTAAAAAATAATTAAATAATTCAACCGTTATAGCAGGAATTTTAGAAATTAATTAAATTTTAAAAGGTTTTTAAATTAAATTCCTTGAAAATTTAAGGAAAGCAAAAGTTAAAAAATCTTTCTATTTTTATTTTTAAAAATTATTAAAGTTTTTCAATAATTTTATTTAAAAATTCTGAAAAACAGAATTTTGGATGAATCACAGTTGCAAATTTTAGAAATAATTATATTTCATGAGGTTTTTCATTGAAACTATATTTGAAATTTTAATTCCTCGGGAAAAATAAATATGAATAAGTTTTTAAATTTTTCTTTAACAAAAAGTGTTATAATTTTGAAAAATTTAATTTACAAATTTCGTAAACATGTTTTTTGAAAAATTAAAACTATAAATATAATTAAATCTTTGAAATTATATCATTTTATGAATTTACAAAAATTATTCTATTTAAATAATTCAATTCTCGTAGTTGAATTCTTATAGGAATTGATTTAACAAAAATTTTAGTTAAAATTTTAAAAAATAATTGAATATTTAAACCGTTATAACAGGAATTTTGGGGATTAATTAATTTTTAAAAGGTTTTTAAATTAAAGTCCTTGAAAATTTAAGGGAAGCAAAAGTTTAAAAATCTTTCAATGTTAATTTTAAAAGACTATTAATAACATTAATTTTCTTTAAAAATTATTAAAGTTTTTCAAAAATTCTAAAAAAAGAATTTTTGAATAATTATAGTTGCAAGTTTAAGAAATAATTATATTTCAAGAGGTTTTTCATTGGAATTTTAAAAATTTTAATTTCTTGGGAAAAATAAGTATAAATAAATTTTTTAATTTTTGTATAACAAAAAGTATTAAAGTCTTGATAAATTTAATTCAGCAATTTCGTGAAATTGTTTCTTGAAAAAATGAAACTCGAATTTTTTAAAATTACTTCTATTTCCGAAAATAATTTTAAAAAATTGAAATAATTGAAAATTTTACCAACTTTTATTGAAATAAATTTTGAATTTTAATTCAAGTTGCTGTTAGAAATATTTTTGCATTTACTCTGCGAGTTGTTCAAATAATTACATTTAATGAAAGACAGTAAGAAAAATTATATTTTTTAGGAAATTAAGATTTTTCATTATATTCGGAAAAGCAAATTTTGAAAGTAAAAATGGAAAAGAATTAAAGAAAGTTTAGTTTAGTTTTGCTAGTTCAGAATAAATGAATAGTTATTAATTTTTAAAATGATTTATTAAATTCAGACTGGCAATTAAATTATTAAAGTAATGTTTTTAAAATATTCGAACAGAATTTTCCGAATTGCTCTAGATACAAAGTTTAATTTTATTCCTCGCAGCTTTTATATGAAGTTGTTGAAAAATTTCATACGTGTGAGTGGAATCTAATTTCTCTGACGTAAATCTTACACCATTATTCCATTCTCGATTCACTCATATAAGGGTTAATTTACCCTCTTATTCTGAGTTTGACTTAATGTCATTTCCTAACAGATTTATCCAAGTCACAGGGGCTGTGTTCACATCTCGCCAAGTTTTTATTACCCACCGTTATCGTGCAAGAAGTTTTGTTCCTTTGTCCACCGATATTCTCTTTCTCATTTTTCTCCATAAAAGAATTTTTGAAACAAAAGTAAAGTAGGTCTTAAAAGAAAGTTTATTGAAATAAAAATTTCAAAATAAAAAAATTATTTTATTGCTACTGGGAAAATTTATTTTTGTATTTAATTGTATATTGTATAGTTATTTTTGTGTTTAATTGTATATTGTATATTTATTTTTGTATTAAATTGTATATTGTATATTTATTTTTGTATTAAATTGTATATTGTATATTTATTTTTGTATTTAATTGTATATATTGTAACCAGGAAAAGTAAAGATCGTATAGTGTATAGGCGTGTTGTTTTATTCGTGAAAGAGGAAATAGATTCAAATTGTTTAAATTGCAAACTTTAAAGATACAAATTCAGTTGCTTAACTGGTAATTAGTTTATGTAAAATTCACGATGTGCTTTAGAGTTGCTGTCTTCAAATGCTAAATCTCACTTGGCACTTTATCTCGAAATGCTTCTGATTTATCTAAAGTTGAATAATTATTTCTTTTTTAAAATTGGTATAAATTATTTCAACAAAATTTCTAGAGGATGATTATAAGTTTACGTAATGCCTGCTCTTCTTTGAACCTTTTGAAATATTGTATCATGTAATTTCAACAAAAAAAACATTAACATTCTTCATTTGAGCTCTTCTTAATAATCTTTAAGATTTTTTGACAAAAATTCTCAGTTTAATCGAGTAGATTTTTTTTTACAAAACAAATGAATTTAAAAATTAAGTCACGGGACCAAAGAGTCACATGCTGTTAGCAATTTTTTTCACGATTTCAATGAAACAATACACAAAGTGTCTACTATCCGGAAAATTCGGGAAATAACCGGGAATTTAATTTGATCAGAAAAAATCGAGAATTAGTCTCAAATTTTATTCTAAGCTGGAAGTTTTTTCACCAAAATTAAAAAAAAAGTTTTATTATTTTAATTTTGTTTTTGAAAAATTACTTTTTATTTCAATTTTTATAGATATTTATACTATTCTGTAAATTTGAATTAGTTGAAAATAAATAATTTGATAGTAAGAAATCAGTTACCGATTCAAACATATTATGTAAATAAATTTAAAAAAAATTATGGAGTTAATAGAAATATTGTGAAATTCGACTGAAAATATGTTTGTTGAAATTTTCCAACTGTATTTTTTCAAGATAATTGAATTTTTTTAAAGAAATAATTGCAAATTTTTGAAATAATTGAAATTTCTTTATATTTTTTGAAAAATAATTCAATTCTATTCTTGAATTTTATTTAAATTTTTCTAAAATAATCAAGGGAAGTTAATGACTGTGATTATAATTTTATTTTAAAAATATAAAGTCCCTCTTAAAGTTTTAAATAATTTTTTTTCAATTTCAATCAATTTTTTTCTAATACTTATATTATTATTGAATAATTATTGAACTTCTCTTAAATTTTTATAATTTCAAATTTCTGAATATCCAAATAAATAAGAGTTTATTACTTATTAAGTAAATAATTGTTACTTATTATCTTAAAAAATTTTAATAAAATTCTTCACAAGAATTGAATTCTTTTCATAAATAATAGCATATTTTTTGGAAGGCATCAATTATTTTTATAAATATTAAAATTCTATACGGAAAATCAATTATTATTGTATGAATGTAATTTTAATAAAATTGAAAAGTCAAATTGTCAATTACAATTAAAAGGAAGAGAAGATTATTTTTACAAAATTGAAAAAATTATTTGTTTAATTCAATTATTTTCCAAATTTTCAATTAAAATTATTAGAAAAAACATTATTTTAAAAAAATTTAAAGATTTATTTATGTTCGAAATCAAATTTAAATTTGTTGAGAAAAAAACCGGGAAAAAATTAGGACATAGCCGGGAAAAACCGGGAATTTTGTTGAACGAAAATAGTAGTTGATACATAAACTTTCTTGAGTTGAGAATTAATTCTGTTTTTGTTAAATATCGACGTATATATATAAATTCAAAGGGGAAATGCATGTAACGAACCTCTCGTCGAAAATGGAGTCGTTAGTTTGAAAACTACCCCATTGTGTCTCGGCCAGTATATAATCTCCGGTGCGACCTATGATTACTTAGATGTCCGGGAATGCTAAGGAGCTTACTTACACACCTGTGCAAATTCAAATCTAAAGACTTACAGACTTAGACACGACATTATTAGTGAGTCATGAGAACGATCGCAGTCGCGCGTAAAACGTGGGCAGAATTTATATTCAATTCGAAAGTGTCATATATTTAAATTCAGGGACAGAAAATAAAGAATTTCTTGTTATAAAAAAAGTATTTTAACTGCGTAAAGATATCAATCATATGAAAACCGAAACATTCATTCTTTAACATGTACACACACACACACATTCACATACACACATATAAAGGTAGATAGATGTAAAATATTTTTTTGTCTACTTTCCTCCCTTACTTATGCCACCCTCATTTGTATGCGACGATTTGTACCATCTAGTAGAATAAATTATGTAAAGTGAAAAAAGTTCCTTACTTGAGTCGAATGAAAATTCAACCTGAGAGAAAGTTGGACTGTCGGATCCACTTTTTCTGGTTCTTCAATCCGTGCACGTTTTCATTCGTTTCGGAAAAAAATTGCCTATTTTCTCAGAATCCACATTTTTTTGAGGGGGGTTTATTGTAAAATCATATCCTGCGATGAAAACGTTTATGTCAAGACTCAAGCATCGAATGGAGAATATGTATAGGTCATAGGATTTTTTTCTTTTGAAAATGTACACTGAAAAAAAAATTTATTTGTAAATAAGTCAAATAAATGAAAACGAAAACATTCGGACAAGTAACAAATTTTATTTACCACAACGTTTCGAAATCAAATCGATTTCCACTTTAGGGAGTCTATTAAAAAACTATATACAAAATTAAAAAATAATAAAAACTATTTTAACAATTAATAAAAATAAATAAAGTACATATTCAAAAAGATTATCTTACCAAAAAAATAATAATTAAATAAATGAAGACTTAAAATTCAAACCCTGACGAATGAAGAAACAATATATAAATAAATTTTGAAATAACAAAAAATTTCTTATATAACATACCATAAATAAATAATCCGTCTTGGAAAACACATAAATAATAACAAATCAAAATTCAAATTTAAAACTGCGAGCTCCAAACTTTAACCACTTTACAATAAACATTAATTGAAGAGAGACAAACAAAAACAATAAGGATTACGATTTAACCATTGATATAAATTATTTTTTTTATTTTTTCTATGTTTTTCTTTATTAAAGTTCACAATATCATGATTTTGCAAGTGTCACTTTCATTTTTTCTAAAAGTATTTTAACTGTTTAAATAAGATTTTTTTGGAAAACACGTTTCTTTACTGTTATAAACTATTTAAGAATATCTTAAGAATTCCATAAACAAACTTAAGAAAGATAAAAAGTAAAAATTATAAAAGATATAATCTTCTATAAAGTGTCCCTCAGTTTTTGTGTCGCTGGTCAAATGAAAATGGTTTTATAAAATAAACATTAAAAAACTTAGTGAAAAAATTTGAAATAAGAGGCACAATTGAATTGTAATTCAAATTTTATGTGCGTGATTTTTATTTTTGTTTTTAACTATATTTTAAGAAAAATAATTGTTGGTTACTTGTGATACTGGTGTAGTAGGAAAAATATATCGCAGGTCGAATCATTAATTTCTCCAAAATTTCTTATTTAATTTGCTCCAAAATTGGGGCACATATTACTTTAAATGTACTTAAAACTGTGCATGTGTTTTTATTTATTCTAATTCTTTTTTAATTATTTTTTTACGTGGATATTCAAATTGTCGCTTGTCAAATATGTCGTTTGGTCAAATCAATCATTTTCCA
Organism: Leptopilina myrica (nomen nudum); assembly: GCA_032872475.1. NCBI lineage: Eukaryota > Metazoa > Arthropoda > Insecta > Hymenoptera > Figitidae > Leptopilina > Leptopilina myrica (nomen nudum). The sequence continues at coordinate 12,548,903 of CM065458.1, read as the reverse complement.
ATCAATCTGAAGTTTCGCATTTCCATGTTATTTATCACACGAAGTAACCAAAAATGTAATAAAAAGTGACAAAATGAAAGAAAATCAAAGAAAAGAAAATAAAAAACGAGAAAAAGGAAACGCGGAATGAAAAATTTATCAACGGAAGGCACTTAAGTAATATTTATTTATTTTTTATTAAACGTTCATGAAACTGTTAGTGTTTTTTCAAGGTTATATTAAGATCCTCGATATTTTTTCAAAAAAATTCAGCCAATTAAATAATTAGAAAAGTTCATGTTACTAATTCAAATAATTATACGTAAAAAATTTTCATTAATTTTTTTTATTGTAATGTTGTCCTTATTAGTTGTATTAGACGTTTATTATATTTATTTTCATGTTTAATTATGTTTTTGTGATACTGAAAAATAACTTACTTAAGTGTAGGAGATAAAATGTTTATGTATATATCTTGTTACAGATTTAGATAAACTAACATTATTTTCTTTCCAAAAATTTATATTTTAAAATAGAAGGCAACCAAATAATGGTTGTACAGCAATAAAAATGAAATCTATTTTGTTCGAAGATGTAATACTAAAAATATCAAAATTGTGCACACAAAAAATTTTTTAAAAAAATTCAAATTCAAATGTGAAAGTTTCCAGAGATTTGCCCTTATATGAGTAAAAATTCGATTAAAAATTTATTTCATGTATTGTTAATTAAAAAGTATTTAAATATATTAATTGAAATGAAACAGTTATAATTAATTACACATATTTCGAGAGGGAATTATAAATTTCATGCTATACCTTTAGTTGTCATTTTGTTGCATTGGATCTTGAGATAGCATTATCTTGAATTGAAGAATGAGATAAAATTGTCTCGTATTAATTTGTGAGTTAACACTATCTTGCATTTGTTTTTGATATAGATTCATATTGAACTGACGTTTGAAATAATATTATCTCGTCAGGAGGCGTCGAAATATTTATTTGATAATAGTAAAATAATCGGTTATTTGAATGAAATAAATTTTGTTTTTCAGTGTAGAATGGCGAACATAGTATTCATTAGTATTGTATAGAGTAACGGATGTTAGAAACATCAAAAGGCGATTATGTCAAAAGGAATAGTAATTCGATTGCTGCGGCAGATTGGATGGTCCGATCGCATCAGATTGAATTTAAAAGTGGAGCAACAAGTCTTTTGATTAATATTTGAGAAAGTGGTGTATGAAACACGTGTACTGGGTTAACGGAACAATATATATTAATCTGTATACGGAAAATCAATATCGAGTGAAGTTTGTGTTGTTTGCTGGGTTTTGCTATAGTTGTAGCTTGTAGATGGAAATGGTTGATGGAAATGACCATCTGTAGAGCAGAGGCTGAAATGAAATTTGAAATGAGTATATCCTGCCTGTAAAAAAAAAGTGGTTAGACGCTCAAAGGGTCAACATTGTCCCAAAGGCTACATATATATATGGGAGTTAATGTATATATCGATGGAAGCAGGGTAGTTTTTTTTTTTTACGATTGACACTAATGTGTTTCCAGTGAACGGAAAGAGACAGACAGGGTCGGTGGCCTGTGGCCCGTCTATCACTTTCATACCACAGGCCACCTCACTGATTGATTGTACCTTTCACGTCGATCGACCCATCCGCATCTATCCGCTCGTCGCTCTCGTCGCTCTTTGCATCGTTACATCCCCAGCATATTGACTAACCTGGCAAGTAAATTTCGCTACCAGCACACCGCTACGTGTGTAACACTCGCCCAATAACGGAAACAAAATAAAATGCTTCATTGAAGATTCCCATCATTTCGATGTGCAAAACTATAAAGTACCCTCACATTTATTATCACTACGCTTTTTTTTTTGCCTTCGCTATCGTTATCTCATTTTTGCAAAATTAATGTGCTGAAATTGAAAATAAATGACGAGAGTTTCTTTTATTTAGATAATAATAGTCATGATTGTAATAAAAAATTAGATTTTTTCCAAATTTTCAACGAAAATTTTGACTTTTTTTTATCAATTCTATATTTTTTTTTATTTCCGTGACCTGTAGAAACGCTGATAATGTAGTCGACTTATTTAGAACTTGAAAAAGCATTAATTTGATTATTTCGTTATTAATTCCCTGTTTCGTTAAATACATATCGGAGAAAATTAAATATGTTGAGGCTGGCACGGCTTTTTAGTAATATATAAGTCTCGGAGGCAATAACTTTCATAAAGTACAGATTAAGAAATTCATAATATGTTCTTGCTGAGGTTATGTGCGTGATATTAAAGAAGACTAGTATAAGTCGCAGTATAATACTATAATGTGGGAGTATTACTTCTTATATACTCTTCTTGAAAACATAAATTTTTTTACAGTTTACACACTGGTTTTGAACTTTTAACTAAAATGTTACTGTTGTATATGACAATAATTTCAGTTATAACAATATACAATTCTTAAAATTGAATTCTCATAATGAATTTTATCAAAACATTTATAAATAATTGATTTCATTTCACGATTTTTCATAAAATGTTTAAGAACATTTGCAATTTTTCGATGAATTTGAGAAAAATTGCATTAAAAATAATTGAAATTCTGCGATGAGTTTTATTGATGAAAAGTTGAATTTCTAAAAACAATTTTATTATTTATGAAAATGCTAAAAATTATTACATATTTATGAAAATAATTAAATGTTTGCGTAGAATTTTATTAAAGTTTTTGAAAAATATTGAATTGTACAGAACAATTTGATTATTTATAAAGATAATTTGAAATTTCAAAGAATTTCAACAAAATCTTAAACAATTGAATTTCTTCTGAGAAGTTTATTTCTTTTGAAAATAATTGAATTTTTTTTTAATTTTATGAAAATTTATGAAAAGAATTGAATTCTTGTGAGGAATATTTTTCGAAAATAATATTTAAAAGAATTTAGTAAATCGGAAAAATTTCGCTATTTATGAAAATAATTGAATTCCTTTGACAAAATTTAATCAAATTTTAAAAAATAATTGCATTTTTCGACAAATTTGATTCAAATTTTTTTAAACATAATTCCATTTCTGCAATTAGTTTTATTATTTATGAAAGTAATTGAATTGTTGCGAGAATTTTATAAAAAAATGTTTCAAATAATTGATTTAAAAAAAAAATTGAAATAAACTCTATTTTTAATCATTCAATTCATATGAAATTTTCATTCTTTTAGAAAATAAGTAAATACTTTGTGGAAATTTTTTTTAAATAGTAGACATAATAATATAAATTATTGAATTAAAAAAATTTTTTCAAAACAATTGAATTCTTGTGGTGAGTAGAAATGAATTTTTGTTATTTTTAGAAATAATTGAACTTTTTCAATTATTTTAATAAAATTCCTAAAAGTAATTTAATTTTGTCCAAGTTTTACTATTTAAGAAAATAATTAAATGTATTGCGAATAAATTTTTAAAAATAAAATTATAATTATACGGTGACTAATTTCAATTGATTATTTAGAAAATTTTTTTAAAAATTCTTTAAAAAAGTACATTATTTTTAATAGAATGTAATAAAAATTTCAATTACATAAAATTTTTTTAATTATTTGTTTATAAAAATTCAATTATCTTGAAATAACAGGATTAAAAAATCTTATTTTTCAAAATTTTCAACAAAAAAAAACTGCGACAATTCAATTTTATTAAAAAATTTGAAGTGTGTATTTTTTTTAAATTAACTAATGAAAATTTTAATTATTAATCTTTGCACTAAAAAAATTGAATACATTAGAATATGACCCCTTATAAAATTTAATTATTTATCAATTATGAAATTAAAATACTTTGAAAATTCGATTTTTTAATTCTTTTTTTTTGTCGTCGAGGCTACTATTTCCTACTTTTTTTTGTCATCAAAGCTACTTTTTCCTACTTTTTTTGAACTCCTAATGGAGTGCGAAGGCTGAGGTTTGAATTAAACTAAATACACGGAGAAAAATGGATTATACAATTAGGAATATAGAAAAAAAGATCATACTGAATATAATCTGATTAATACCCTCTATAATCTATTTACAACCTTTCAATGTTTTAGAATTATTTCTGGTATTCACAATAAATTATACATTTTATACTCCAAAATCGAATCAAATTATAATTTTAGATTATTACTATAGCAACATGTTTTTTTTCAAATTGTCATATTATGAGCTTAAAGTTGTTTTGAAAATTTGTTGTGATCGAACTTTTTTACATATGTGCTGCTATTTTAATTTTCCAGGTTTGTAAATTTCTGATAATTGCATTTTTATAAATCTAAAAACAATTATAGCATTATGCATTTATTTACCATTAGCTTATTATATTGATTATAACCATTTTTAGTTTAAATATTACAAGAGAATATTATTTTTAACCATTTCTTCAAAGTATTTTTATTTACTTACAAAGTGTAAATTTTGTGATTAGTAAGAATTTATTTCTTTGTAAATTTATTTATGATTAATTCATCAATTATTATTGAATTGGTAACAATATTAATAATAATTTTTTAAATAATTTTAATAATTTTGTAGATTTAAAAAAATGAAGTTACCAGAAATTTACGAATAAATAAATTTAGTGATTGATCAATTAATTTAATTAATTAATTATTAGCAACAACAAATTCAAATTTTTATTTTTTTAAATTTTATTATTAGGCAATTAAATAGTAAATTAATTTTTTAATTTAAGGGTTAGTTCTAATTTGTCAAAATTTTATTTATTTAAAATAACGTAAAGACCAATTATATTGATGCAAGTTTTATAATCTAAATTAATATGATCAATAATTTGAAAATGGTAATACTTAGATATTTAATTTTATAATTCTGGTTAACTATATCCTATATACAATTTAAAAATATCATAAAAAGTATAATCTGGATTATATCACTTATAATCCATTTTTCTCTGTGAATGTTTCACTGTATTGCAAAGATATTTTAAGTTTGATTTAACCAAAATTTGTTTCAATGAAATAATTTTGTTTCTCAGTGTACGTTTGGAGTCACGTGGACATGCCGCACGTATAGTGTTGAATTGATACGTTGTAGGCAGTGACGTAGACCATCGTATCGATGGTATTTTTTCGATTACCGATTTAAGAATGGCATATATCTTCGACGCGGCTGAAATAAAGTAGAAATTGAACGCGTCCCGTGTCTTACGTCTCATCCACCTTTTTCTTCCGCTGCTGCTTCTACTTCTTCTTCTTACCGGAAGTAGCACGACTTAACTTCAATTCCACCTTGAGAAGAAAGCTTTTCTCGTGTTTTATTTGAGAGGAAAGCTACTCATCCTTGTGCCAAAGGTTCCTTCTTACCAAGGAGACATTTCATTGTATTGAGCTTAATGTCTATTGCTTCTCTGTTTCCCCTTGAAAAGCTGTCTGCTTGCTTGCTCGCTACTCAAACTTCCAAGCAAGTGGACATTTCGAGTGGACATTGCTCTACACTTGTGGGACAAATAGAAACTCTCCCTCTATAGCAAATATTAACAATTTAATGCTCTCCAAAACTTTTGGAGAATTATTTTTTCTCTCTCCTCTCTTATCGAAATTAATAAAAATCCAATCTTGTGACATCATAGATTTTTTTTTCACTTCTCAGAATGAGGATATAAAAAAAAAAGAGTGTATAAGAAAATTTTTATGTTTATAAAGTGTGAAAAAATTGATAAATGAAGTGCGCTGGAAAAATGCATTTTTTAAGTTCACTTACCGGCGAGGCAGTAATTCCTTAAAGCTTGCATTGATTTTTCTCATGATACTTTACAGCAGCTAATTCTCTTCGAGCTTATATAGAAAGAGACCAGATCTCAAATCAGAAAATAAATCGGATTATCTCTAGCCGATTTCTTCACCTCCGGATAAAATTTATCTTCGCAGGTAAACCCTGAATCCACCAATCAGAAATAAGATTTATTCAGTGGATAAATTTTATCTTCAGGTGAATAACTCGCTCCAAAGAAAATGAGCATTGTAGCGAAAAAGAAAGTTACATTTTCCCCCCAAATTCAACATTAATAACACTTGCGTTCGTGGAGAAAATTTTTATCAATAAATTATTTATTGATGTTGTTTTATATGCAAAATGCTTTTGTATTTTAAATATTTTTTTTTAAGGTAAAAAAATTTCTTGATATTCTTTTCGTTTTGTCCTAGTTTAGCCGACGAAAGACATATTTTTTCTTTATGTAGCTATTTCACTCACAATTCTTATTATCTGAACTCAATGAGTCTTGGGTTCGTTTTTTATTTCTTTCAATTTATAAACTCTCTTTTATTTCTTAATCCAGTTTGCACTCTTTTCGATACTGCGCAACTGTTTCTTTTCCTTCCACTTTCTTTATATGTTAGTTTCGATTATATTTTCCATTCTTTGATAAAATTGAAAAAAATTTGTCTGATTTTAATTTTTAATCTAAGTTCGTTTTGATATTTTTAATATTTTGTTGATTATGTATTCGTTTCTGAATTGTAATAATAAGGCTTGGCTGAAATTCTGTTTTTCTCTATTTGATACAAAAATGACTTGAATTTTATATGAATTTTTCGACTATTTTCAAATAATACGACTTTTATCGACTTCTATTGAAAAATTGCGATTTTTTTCGACTTTTTTCCAAATTTTGCGAAAAAATAACATATTTTTAGAGTAAAATGCAACTTCTTTCGATTTACAGATCGTGAAAAGCATAACTATAAAAAAATCTTTGAAAATTTCTTTCTTGATCAATTTTTCTAATTAAATTTTTCAAATATAACAATTAAAAAGATTTTGAATATAATTGAAACTCTGTAAAATTTCATCAAAACTAAATCATCTTTTCAAGTATTTTATTACAATTTTCAAAAATTCACTTTTTATGAATTTTAATTGAACATTTTTGAAATAATATTAAATTCTCGAAAATTTTAATGAATAATCTTCAAGTGGAAATTCAATAAAAATAAAAATTAATGAAAAATAGGGTTAAAAAATAATATTTAAATAGTTTTGAAAAAAGTAATTCTCTGCGAATTATTATGTTCTAATTTTTTAGAATTCAATTTCAATATTTCCGAAAATTTAAATTCATACACAAAAGAATAAAATTAATATTTTTCAGAATTAATTTTTAACATTTTGGAAAAAAATCATATTCGAAATTTTTAATTAAAATACTACAAAAAATGATTTTCTTTTTAAATTATGCAAAAATTCTTCAATTATTTTCAATAAATTATATTACAATATTTATGAAAAACTAACTCTTAGAATTGTTTTATAATAATTTTTTACGATTCAATTACCTTCGAAGAAAGTAGATTAAATTTTTTTTAAAATTTACTATTTTAGAATTTTTTTAGAAATTATTAAATTATAATTAAAAGTCTTGGAAAAATTTGATTAATTCATTTTATATTTTAAAAAAGCCAATTATTTTCAAAAGATTTTGTTAAATTTTGAATTAGTTTTCAAAGGTTTTACTAAATTTAAAGTATTTTTTAAAAGATTTTATCAAATTTCGATTTTTTGCTACATTTTTTAATTATATTTCATTGTAAAACTTTTTGTATTTCAAAAAATGATGTAGAAATATTTTGAAAAAGTTAATTTTGCGAATTTGCTTATTAAAATTTTGGAAAACATTCCGTCTTGATTAATATCTTTAAAAAGAAAATGGACATTTTAAATTATTATAAAAAATATTTATAATTTTCGATAATTGAATTTAAAAAAAAAATTGCAAAAAATGATTCAAAATTCATACAGATAATTGATTTAGACACGAAGTTTAGTTTAAATTTGCAGAAAAATAATTTTTAGAAATCATTAAATTTCAGAAGTTGACAATTTTTAAATTTTATTTCCTGTAAATAAGGAAATAAGAAGTATTTAAATATTTTTTTTGCAAAATTATCCAATTTTTGATTAATTTGAATTTTTGTGATAACACTGAATTAAATAAGCGATTTTTCGACTTTTCGACTTTTTTTACTATTTTTAATCGACTAAAGCGACTTTTTTTTGCTCGTTAATGTCGATCCGAGGCCTGTATGTCTGACAGAAACTGATCTTTACTACTGACGCGTCACTTTTACTTCAAGAACTCGTATATTCAGGAGTTAAATGTAAAAAACTATAGTTGTAAATAAAAATATTAAATTTTATAATTTCTACACAAGTTTTTATCAAGAATCAATTTTTTTACAAATAATACATTTTTTTAAGAATTTAACTATTTTCATGAATAATAAAACTTATCGCAGAATTTTAAGGAGAATCCGACAAACAATCGGAACAAAAGTTAGTTCAATATTATTTTCCATTAATTTCCTTTTTTTTAAATTAATTTCATAAAAGTATATTTCTGTCAATTTTTAAAATTAAAAGCTTTTTTACATTATTTCTGAAAATTTGAAAAACAAAGAACTTTTCCTTTAGGCATTTTTTTTAACACAAAAAAAAGTTGCCGATAAAGTGGGTGAAAAATGATATTATTTTAATGTTAGAATTTTTCGCTGATAGAATATTAATATATTATTAATCAATTTGTTTACTTTTATTTTTTTAAATTATATTTTCTATTTATCAGTGAGCTAATTTTTTTTCCACTGGTATTCATACTAAATAATCGGTTTAGAGAGCAAAGAGTATAAAAATAAAATATCCTTTTTTTTGCCTAATATAATTAAATTTCCATATCAATAATAAATTGTTTAAAAATTAATAGATTCAGGAAAAAGGAAATATAAACGTATCTATATTTTTTAACTAGCAATCATTAGCTGGCAAGGGAAATTTAAATTGTAACTAACGAAACACGGTAGAAGATAATTACTTCCTTCTAGTTGTGACACAAATGTGAGCTGCTCGCGAATGTTGAGAAAAGAGTGCTTACAAAGAAGTATTACTGAAATAACAAAGGTTCACTTTTTAGGGTGGTTATCTTCTACTGTTTCCTTTTTGTAACAACTTTTATATTCATTCTTGTCTGAAAAATGCCTCTGTTCTATTTTATCGTTTGTAAAATATTTATTAAAATAGTCATTTTGCATCACAACTCTTTTAAGAGAATAATTATATATTTTAATTGAAGAAAAAACGAATAATTTTTATTTTTAATTATCTAATTATTTTCTACCAAAAAGATAAGTTTGTTTGATAATAATTTCTTAAATTTGTATTTTTTGATAGATTTTCAACCTTTTATTTATTTAGTTATTTTTGTTGTTGTTGTTGTGAATTTGAGTTTTCGAAAATTAGAATTACGTCTACTGTCTGACAAAAAAGATATTTATAAAAATGTTGACCTCTTTTTTAACTTTTTTTTTATACTTTGCAAATAGAACTGAAGTTCAACTCTTTAGAGAGAGGAAATTTACTTTAAAATATCTGATCTTATTTTCCTCCTGGAAAATTTATTTAAGTGACTTCTTATAAATGCAATATTAAGATATTGGAAATTTTTTATATTATTTTAAATAGAAATTGAATTTCGATATGTTTTACAGGAAAGTTGTTTGTAATTTTTATTGTTTTGTACTTTTTTTTGCCCCTTACAGTTTATAAATTGTTGAATTAATAATTTAATTAATGTGGTTTTTCAATTCGAATGAAATTTAATGAAATAAAAAATCAAAGTTGGATTTTTTTCCCCTTAATATTAGTCTATATTTCAAGTACCATGAGGGCAATAACACGAGATATTAAAAAAAAATATTTTCATTTAAAAATTGTGAATTGTGAAATTTAATAAGCTCACAATTAATGTTGTTGAATTTAAAGAAATTCAGTTTCAAGTTTTAGCGAAGAGATTTGTACTTGAAATTATGTTCAGTACTTGTTGATGAAACAACTTAAACGAAATTAGGTAGAAAATGAGGTTAAGAAAATTAGAGGCACCGCAAGTACGAATTAAATGCTTGAATCTTCTTGGAAAATTGAGTCATTACTGCTTTACTTCAATCGTAAAACACTTATTTCAAAAAGATAAATTCTACAACAATTTCCATTATTCGTGTATATATAAAGAAATCTATGGAAAAAAATAAATTAATGATTTTCAAAGTATCTTGAAATTCGAAAGAAAATTCATATTTTCCAGTTGATTTCTCTTATATATAAACCAGTTGGAAAACTATTCTACATTTTACAAGAATCACCCAGTTTATATGAAATATAAATTTTAATCATCGCCAAGAAGATTTGCCTTTTGAGAGCTTTCCGGAAAATCATAAATCGCCTTTCAATAGATACTTTTTAGCTTCAAGTAAACACAGTATGAGTAATAAAATTTTATCGTCCTTGGTGAGAGGAGGTTATTCTCCTATTTAAGAGGTGTCATCCAATAAAATGTTTTCCGAAAAATTTTTATCCCTTCACGCCATGTTTTAATTTTTTTTATATTAACATTACATCATGCACCCAGAGAAAAAAGTTATTTATTTTTTTAACTAAAAGTGTATATTTAAAAAAAATTTATTTGTTGCAAATATTTGTTCAAAATAAATAAACTAATATTTATTTCAAATAAATGCACTTATTAATCTAAAAAAAAGAAATATATTTGCAATTTAGAAAATAGTATTTTTATTTAACAAATATTCTTATAAAAATAAACATTTACTTTAATGAATATTAAAAGTTTCATTAGTGATTGTGATTGTTAAATTTATTTGAAGGTTATAAGTGAATTTTAATATTTCAGAATGCTTACAGGATTTATGAAAATGAAAAATGTTTTTTATTTGCTCTAAATATAAAAAATATTTAAAGAAAGTATAACATTTTTTTCATTCAAATAAAAATGGATATTTAAACGAAATATTTTTTTCAACTATTTTAACTATTTTAACTATTTCAACTAGTTCAACTATTTGAACATTTAAAATATTTATTTCAATCACGAAATATTAAAAATTTTAAATCAAATAAATATTAATTGTAGAATTAAATAAAATAGGTACTATTTCAATTTTCAGTTGAGGGTAAATAATTTTTCGAAAGCGAAAAAATAAATTTCTCGTCGTTGTAAAGATTGTCATTCAACAGTTAGTCCATTATTTCTTTTATTGTCTCCTTCTTCTTATTTTCTTTGTCCTTTTTCACGAAATTCTTTTTCTTCTTTTCTTGTTTTTTGGTCTTATTTTTCTCTCTCTCTCTTCTTTTACTGCAATTAAGTCTTTTCTTTTTTTGTTTCAAGTACCTGGTTTCTTATTTTCTATTTCAACGTTTCTATTTCTTTTTTGAAAAAAAATGTTTGGTTAGACTAGAATTTTAGTCTAGAATTCTTTCAGAAAAAATTTTTTATTTTCGTAAATATTTATTCGGATTCAAATAATTCATGTTAGTAAATGAAATATTTTGTTGAAATTGTTTTAGTAAATTGCTCATTTCATCAAATTGACAAAATTTGTTTCATTGAAATAATTTGTATTTGACTTAAACTAATATTTAGACGGGAAAAATTTTTTTTTAGTTATTATACAGTTAGCTAAAAATAATTTTGATTAAATAAAAATTACGTTAAAAGGAAATATAACATTTTGGAAAAAAATCATATTCTAAATTTTTAATTAAAATACTTCAAAAAATAATTTTCTTCTTAAATTATACAAGAATATTCTTGAATTATTTTCGATAAATTACAATACAATATTTATGAAAAAAATCTTAGAATTGTTCTATAATAATTTTTTACGATTCAATTACGTTCGAAAAAAGTAGATTAAAATTTTCTAAAAATTTACTATTTTAGAATTTTTTAGAAATTATTAAATTATAATTAAAAGTCTTGGAAAAATTTGATTAATTCTTTTTATATTTTTGAAAAAAGACAATTATTTTCAAAAGATTTTGTTAAATTTTGAATTAGTTTTCAAAGGTTTTACTGAATTAAAAATTAAAAAGTATTTCCTTTTTTTGCTTCAAGTACCTGGTTTCTTGTTTTCTATTTCTTTTTCGAAAAAAAATGTTTTGTTAGACTAGAATTTGTTCAGATAAAATATTTTATCTACGTAAATATTTATTTGGATTCAAATAGTACATGTTAGTGAATGAAATATTTTGTTGAAATTGTTTTAGTAAATTGCTCATTTGATCAAATTGACAAAATTGATTTTATTGAAATAATTTGTATTTGACGTAAATTACTATTGAGACGGGAAAAGTTTGTTTACTTATTATACGGTTAGTTAAAAATTATTTTTGAAGTAAACAATTATTTTTCTTTTCATAATAATTTTTATTGAATAAAACCTACGTTTAAATAAAATTAAATATTTAAAATTAAATGAAACGATGGTAAAAATTACATTTAATTCAAATATGATAACCCGAATCGGTGAAATGAAAGAAAATATTTAAATCTATTGAATATTTATTTACTTGAAAAGTTGAAATACAGATGTAAAGGATAAAAGACAAAAGAATCATTTAATTGAATCAAGATAAATTTTACAATTTCATTTGATTCAAACAAAATTTTCCTTTCAGTATACCTTTAGTCTCTTTTTTATCTGCAATCTCTTTGTTCAGTAAGAGAGGAATAATTGAAACAATACTGTTTTTTTTTATAATAAAAAAAATATTTTTCTACCATTACTTTTTTATGACTTGAATTAAAAAAAAAATTGAAAAAAAATGTTAAAATTTTATAGTAAAGAATTTTTTTTTTCACACACAGACAGACATACACAATGGATATGTGACACGGCAATTCAACAATAATAATCACTTTATTTTGGACTCACATTAAAAGTGCGATAATATTACGAGAAAGAATTTTTACAGCGTAGGGTGTATATGCGGAAAAGTTGAAGGGGGTGGTTGGATGCCTCGACTCCAGAGGGGTTTTGCTGGTGGCTGTTTCGAGGTGGGGATGAGGGAGACACAGATATGGGCTAGGTAACCAGGTCACACTGAGGGCATTGCTTTGCAACCCCTCGGCACCCAATACGACACACGAACAACAGCTCCACCCCTAGCATCATTCGAATCTAACACTTTGTTTCTCAAAACGTTACGTCATATTTTTTTCGCAATCTTTTCCGTTTATATTGAACGTTTTAACATTTTTTAAGGGACTTTTTTTTCTCAACGATTTTAAGTTATCGCTTGTAACTCTTGTAATTATTTCCGGTGTTTCGGTTTTTATTGATTTTCTCAGATTATTTGAAATTTTTGTCTCATTTTATTTTTGAGTTGTCTGTGAGAGAGAGAGAAGTGCTTTTCATTTTAAATAGGGGCGGTTTAATTTTTAACAAAATTAGACTGAAATTACTGCAGGGCTGCCAAGCAACCTAAAAACCTGGAAAACTTGAAAATTTCCAGGGAATTTTATAAAAATTAAAAAAACCTGAAAAAGTCGGGGAATTTTGATCGAAATTCTGGAAAATTGTTATTTTCTAATTGTATTTATTCTTGAAAGCAAATTTTAGTCAAATATTTCAAAAGGAATTCAATTTTAAAAGAGTTGCGTTTTGATTTTCATAATTCAATGAACTTGAAATGATTTTCATTTGAAATTTTTGAAAGTTTCAATTTTAAAAAATTCTAAAATCTTAACAAAAGAATTCAATTATTAAAAAAGAATCTTTAATAAAATTAGTCTCAAGAATTTAATTATTTTCAAATGTAAAAAAAATGTTCGCAGAAATTTAATTATTGTTATAAACTACAAAATTCTTCTCCAAAAATCAATTATTCTCAAAAAATTTTAATAAAATTCTGGTCAAAGTTCTAAATTATTTTTCAAAACTTCTGTCTATTTAGTGCTTTTCAATATTTACTATTTCAATCAAATTTTCCAAACGAATTCAATTATTTAAAAGAATTTTAGTAAAATTCTACGCAAACAAGAATTCAATTATTTTTATAAATCATAAAACTCATCGCAAAATTTCAATAATTTTTTAATAAATTTAAAAAAAGATTTCTTGAAAGTTCTTATTGTTGAAA